>JALGQZ010000015.1:29629228-32626728 GCA_023105745.1 Austropuccinia psidii
TTTTAATTAATTTTAATTAATTTTAATTAATTTTAATTAATTTTAATTAATTTTAATTAATTTTAATGAATTTTAATTAATTTTAATTAATTTTAATTAATTTTAATTAATTTTAATTAATTTTAATTAATTTTAATTAATTTTAATTAATTTTAATTAATTTTAATTAATTTTAATTAATTTTAATTAATTTTAATTAATTTTAATTAATTTTAATTAATTTTAATTAATTTTAATTAATTTTAATTAATTTTAATTAATTTTAATTAATTTTAATTAATTTTAATTAATTTTAATTAATTTTAATTAATTTTAATTAATTTTAATTAATTTTAATTAGTTTTAATTAATTTTAATTAATTTTAATTAATTTTAATTAATTTTAATTAATTTTAATTAATTTTAATTAATTTTAATTAATTTTAATTAATTTTAATTAATTTTAATTAATTTTAATTAATTTTAATTAATTTTAATTAATTTTAATGAATTTTAATGAATTTTAATTAATTTTAATTAATTTTAATTAATTTTAATTAATTTTAATTAATTTTAATTAATTTTAATTAATTTTAATTAATTTTAATTAATTTTAATTGATTTTAATTAATTTTAATTAATTTTAATTAATTTTAATTAATTTTAATTAATTTTAATTAATTTTAATTAATTTTAATTAATTTTAATGAATTTTAATGAATTTTAATTAATTTTAATTAATTTTAATTAATTTTAATTAATTTTAATTAATTTTAATTAATTTTAATTAATTTTAATTAATTTTAATTAATTTTAATTAATTTTAATTAATTTTAATTAATTTTAATTAAATTTAATTAGTTTCAATTAATTTTAATTAATTTTAATTAATTTTAATTAATTTTAATTAATTTTAATTAATTTTAATTAATTTCAATTAATTTTAATTAATTTTAATTAATTTTAATTAGCTTGAAATAATTCCTTTCAAGTTGTATTTATTTCAAATAATCTTAATTTATTGTAATTCATTTCAAATTTTATACAATTATATTCGATTTTTAGTAATTTTGACCAATTCCCATCAATTTTGTTAATTTCCAATAGGCTTAAATAATGGTTATCAAGTTTTATTGTTTTCAATTAATTTCAATTACCTTCAATTTTTTGTAATTCATGTTAATGAATTTCAATCAGATCTAAATACTCACAATTCATTTGTGTTTTTGGTAAAATCATATAAGTAATTTGGCAAAAACATGTATGCCCTTATGTGAATTTGCCATAAATTGTTAAAGTCATGTAACTATTCAGTAGCACAAAATAAGCTGTGTTTTATATAAATGGCACAAATGTCATTGTTGATGCCATTTATGGCATAAATGGAATGATTTACGCCAGCAATAGCATAAGTGCCATTGTTGATGCCATAAATGGCATCAATGGCATTAAAATTCCATAATTAATGTCATGAATACCATAAATTCAATCAATGGAATTTCTATGTCATTGTTGATGCTATGTATGGCACTTTTAATTCTTTAAATGGCCCTTTTAGATCATTGTTGATTCCATAAATATACTTTTAATACCATTTATGGAATGTTTTTGCTGTGGCTGATTCCATAAATGGAATTTTTCAATTATCTTAATTAATGAATTATTTTCATAAATTGTTTTTTCAACCAAAATTCAAAATTTTTTGTTTTGAATTTTTATTTCGAGGCTGAAGAATTCAAATGGATCCTTTTCTCATTATTTTCTTTTTTAATTTTTTGGTTTTCATTTTATGGTTCAAAAATTTGAATTCAAAGATGAATTATTCAAATAATGAAGATTAAATTCTTCAAATAGCCATGCATTGGTGCATGTGAAAGCATGTACCAACCCAACAATTTGCAGGCTCAATATTTGTAAGTGGGAACCAGTAATAGTTTGCCCCAGTCTCAACACCACTTTCAATCCACCATTTGCATATGACCTGAATCCTTTCTCATCTCAATACACATCCCTGAGGATAGCCTGGCTTACACCAGAATCTGTGCGGTGATTAGGCAGACATCTCCAACAAGGTGCATCAAAGGGATGCATTTGAGAAATTACACTAAATGCCTTGGGGTGATTGCATGTTATATTCTTGTACAGCATTTACTCATCCTTGCCACATACACCAAAGGCGTGTTTACACTGTACAGTTCATACTAAAATGTTGGCTGATCTACAAATTAGAATGGTGTAATAATAGTTCAGCCTGCATGCATGTTCCAGATGAGTATCCACATTCCCATTGTTTGCATACATTCATCTCATGTGCCACAAGCTCAGTATGGTGATTCACCTGACTTCTACATGCAAGCTCAGCATGTATGGATTTTCACATTTCTGTTTCCAAAGCACAGTGTGGAAATATTTTGGAATGCCATGGTCAGAGCACTTTTTGGCATAGTTTATTGGAAGTCCCACCGCTGTGCTCTTTACCAAAGCATGTGAAATGCTCAGCCTGGCTGAAATGTCTTCCAATGTTTTGCCAAATTCTCAGATTGTGTGCTTAGGAAGATGACATAGCAATAGCTCAGCAGAGGGGCATTGGATATTGTTATAAAAGTAGCTCAATGGTTGGGAAATTCAAATGCTAAGCCACTCAGAATTTTAATTATGACACCAAAGAAGACCTGCACAATGGGTCAACCCAAGCTAATTCTGTATGCACTTCTCATACAGCCTCTCCACCCTTTGTTCAAACTCTATTACACAGTCATAATGGTGGTCCGCTGAGACCAAATGCACACTGTACTTTTCTGCAGGGTGAATTTGTGGATTGCAGCATGCATGCACATTCAACAATGCCCTCATGAAAGCACTCGTTGGAGATCATGTGCATTTCTAACACAACAAAGGGGTACTGAGTATAAAAAATTAATCCAATTGTTATACTCAGTCCATTTCCCTTCTCATCTGCAGCATTTCCTGAAAATGAGTTTCATTTCCCCAACTGGCCTTGAAGCTGAGACCTTGGAGGGTGCTGAAACTGCTGCGACTGGATCAGCTTCTTCCTGGTATAAAAGACCATCTTCTCCCAACATTCACTTCTTACTTTTTCTCACCCACTTCACCCACTCTTCTCATTCATGTGCATATTCCACTTTGTCTTCCTGCCTTTCCAATCTTTTCTATCTCACTAAACTAACCACTCCCCTTCCCTTTTGCTTTTTTCCCCCAATTATATGTCAAGAACCCCACTTCTATCTACATTGTGTGTCATCTTCTCCATTTAGCACTTTAGTAAATTTTATGTTCCGCTCTAAATACTGAATCTTCATTATGACTTTCTTTCAGACTCTTCAAATCTCACTACTAGCGCATTATTATTTTGATTACTTTTAAATTGATACTTCATAGTATGTATTTCTTTTTTTCTTGACACTTGACTTTCTATTCAGTTACTAACCCAAGTTTTCTTGTTTTTAGATGTTGTTCACTTTGTACACTAACCAGGGTATTCCCTGATTTCACTCCTCTGCAACACCCAATGCCTGTGATGCTTTCAAACAAGCACACAAAAAATGTTTGTTCATTGTGTGCCCCTTCTGACCACGCAGCCAGAGGAGTTCCTGTGTAAGATACCCTTGTGAAGACTCCTTTGTAATTGACAATGATAAAAGCATTCTCAAGTGCAAATGGACTCTGGGAGAACTTCCGCACAATTAGCCAGGTTCCCTCCAGTATTAATTTGTCCACCCCCCCTCCTAGGGCATCATCCAATGGTTAATTCACTCATTGACCAGAGGAAAGTGATTATCCAGCCAATGAAGGATGGAAATGGAAAGAGGATGTTTGAACTGGGGCTAATTGTCATGCATGGGATTCAAATGCCAAAGTAATTACTCTCTCTTATCCTTGACTAATTTTTATTCACACAGTCAAACTGAATCTTCTTCTTCACCCATAGAACAAAATCCACTGAATCCCGCTCAACAAGACTCTCCCATTCCCCGTATGCCTTATGAGAAAACTCTGTGGCAACCCATTCCAGGCCTGAGTGGCACAAAATAGTAAGAGGACTTATTCCATGGTAAGGAGAAAGCTATTTCATTTCTCATTTTACCTTTTTAATAAAGTGAACTGACTCTTCCTTCATTTGTAGAGCCCTCCAAACACAATGAGCCACCTATTCCAGGCCCAAGTCAAGCCTCAGATTATGAATTACCATCACATGAGAAGGATTTGACTTGTGATCCTGAACCTAAGGTGATTCCAACACAATTAATGGAAGAACCTTTTGGTAAGTAAAAATATTTCTTTTGTTTTTCTGTTACCAACTAACCCTCACCCCTCCTTCCCAATCTTCAGCTTTTCCCGCCACTGCCTGGTCTTACATCATCATTGACAATACGCCCATTGGAACCCCCCTCCTGTTCCCCGTTCCACCACTCCCCCCAGTCCCTTCCCCAGAGATTCCTCCCATTGCCTCCTCCACCCTGGTGCAAAGCTCACCTCATTCCCACAAGGAGGCTCTGCAGGAATTCACCCACCTACAGCCAATCCTAATGATTCCTCAAGAAATAGTTCACAAATCAATCAACAAAATCTTTTTGGAGCATTTCCAATTTCTCCACATGATTCCCTTTATGGATGTGACACATTGAAATAAGATGCACTGGGAATTCCACAAGGAAATAAACTCCCTCCTTGGAAACTCATTGGAGGCCTATACAGCGGAGGAAATCATAGGGATGATCTTCAAATTTCTTCAAGAAGAAAAAAAATTCAAAAAAAAAAGTTTTAGTATTATTTCCACTTTATTTTATTTTTAATATGCTCTTCTGAATAATGAAGTTGTAATCAAAGAGAAAAACATTAATTTTATGTTACATTCTTTGTTTCCATTACATTTTCTTATTTCCTCAACAGTGCAAATCACCTCTTTCTTGAGAATAATTTTTATGAGAGCCCCACCTGATTTTTGAATCAATATTTCTTTGTGTGAACCTCTTTTTCAGCAAATTTACAAGGAGAAATCATTAAAACATTCTAAATCTTCTGCATACATGGGTCTATACTGTTTAAGATCTTCAATGTAAAAAACCTGGGTGTCTGCATATGAGCAATCCACCTGAGATGTGTGAGTCATTTTCAGTCCTAAGGTCACACATAATCAATCTTCCATGCGTAAGGGTTTGCATGTGAGGCATTGGGAACCTGGACCAGCGTAAGGACTTGTGTGTGAAGTGTTGGGAGAATCAACAAGCATAAGGTTTTGAATGTGAAGTGTAGGTATACTAGAAATGAATAAGAATTTTCTTGTGGATGGCCAGGAACCTGGGAAAGCAAATGACCCCAACCCCTGCACGACCTGTATGCCCTGTTGGTGACAATGAGGAATACAAACATAATGGGAGGTAATCCCCCTTTTTCAGAATGTCCAGGTGGTCCAATTATCTAAAAGAAGTGAGAATTCCATTTATAATCTCAGTATAGGCTCATGTAAGATGGAATGCCACCATACATGAGCCATCTCCACCCCTTTTCATTTGAGTCACTGTATCTCCCCAACTCCAAACCATCCAATCCTGGTGTATATTGTACTTTGCCTTACCCCACAATTATTGTCCAATTACCCTCTAATTCCATAATGTAAAACACCTTCATTCTTTGAATTGGGATGAGATTGTATTACTATCCCTGATCTGACAACCCCCTCCCTCACCAATCTCTTAATAGCCATGGCTTTTCTGCCACATTGTTTTTTCTAACCTCCTTGAGCATTTCACAGACATCCCCACTAGGGCTATGCTTCTGTTTTCCAGTGCTGGATCAGTATAATGAAAAAATGTACAGCTGGACCACACTACCTGAATGAGCCCACAAAATTCAGATATATCAATCCAAAAATGCTCATTTGGGAAAATCAATTTTCCCCCAGCACAATGCTTTGTCACATCTTGTCGAATTTGGCCAGTCTGCTTATCAGCTTGAAACCACCAACCCAAAGCATAAAACAATTCATCCTTACCAACATGAGGTGAGGTTTTGAATCTTTTCATGGTGAAAGTGAGTGTGGAAGCAAACTCAAGCACCTCCTTATTTTCAGAAATATTGGCTTTATAGCTGACTTGATCAAAGGAGGGGACCCCAATGCCCCATAGAAAGTTTGTGTCTTTTTAAATAATTTATCCCCAATATATCATGAGGATTGACCTAGAATGCAACCCACTGAGCTAAGATTTTCACATTGGTTCTGCCATTCTTCTTTTGCCTCTTCAATTTTCCTGAGACTTCCATAAATAGCAAATTGTTTGTTCTTTGTGCTGTATTTGCACCACCCAATAGTGAACATAAATCCCTCCAGTAATGTCCCGTTTGTTGCAATCTTGTCTGTGAATTTTGTTTTGCAAAAGAATAATTTTGATAATTCATTCCATTGATTGAACTCAACCTCACTCATTGTTGTGAATGGTCTGAATTTGACAAAGGCAATGAATAATCCTGTCAAAGAGAAAATAGACACATGTCCAAAGTGAATTCATTTGATTCTAGTGAAATCTACAATGCTCTGACTTTTTCTGGTGGCTATATTTGCTGATACAGGCATTGATATTTGCGCTGTTGGCTGACTGGAGGAAAAAAACCTATTCTTTTGTGTGGTTTTGGCCTCATTTGTCTTTTGGGATGTGCCACTATTCCCAAGTGGTTGAGGGATAACTTGGTGTTGAAGCAGACAAGATATCACATACTTCTGACTCCCATTTGAATCTAAGTAGTGCCCAATGCCCAATGAGCTTTATTTGGCACACATCCATGACTTCCCTGTTGGACCCGGCATGACATTGGCTTGGTATAAACCTACTAGAGCCAATGTTGCTCCATAGGGCCCAATGAGGGTGCCAGATGATTTCCAGCCCATGTATATATACCTTGGAAATGACTGAGAAACTCACACTTTCCTTCCTTCCCCCAATGTTTCCCCACAAGTTCTCTTTTGTGCTCCTTCACTTTTTTTGTGAATGGAATGCTTGCACAGGAAAATGAAATGAAACCAAAAGATTAGTGAGTGTTGTGTGGATTATTAATTTCACCTAAATTTGTTCTCAATCAATGAATGTTTTTTATTGCCTTCTAGAAATGAAAGATTACATGAGATTTTTGCAAATTGGATATTTCAAGTACCTGAAGAAAAGATAATGCAATGGATACTGAATTATTGAATTTGAAATATTCATGAACCCATTTGATGAGTTTCAAATCCAACCATCTGGAATATTGCAAGTACGCGCCAGTGGAACATGCAGATGCCTGATCCTGCTGGTACTTTTGAAAGAAGCAGTGCTATTTGGCCTATTATGATCTGGAGGTGAAAGTATACACTCCCTGAAAAGCCCCTGCAGGTGGTAATTGCTGGATCAACTTCCCCTACATGTGGTCAATGTGGGAGAAACTTCCTTACCAAGTTTGTGTCATTTCACAGTATTTTCCGCTTTGTATGGAGGTGTCACAGGGGCTCTTCTAAATGAAGAGGGCCTGGCACTCAGTGAACAGACTTACTTATGGAGGGCTCAGAAGAAATACTCAAATGATAAGAGTAATGGAGTAAGAGGATAAATTTGTAGTCATAAAATAATAAGCATAAAAGATATGAGAGAAAACAAAAGCAATAATAAAGAGCCAACCACAAATAATCCTGTACCACTGTTTCAACCTGTTCAGAAAAGATAACAGGATTAATAAAGGATATGGCCCACAGGACTCTACTGAACAGGTGAGGAAAGGCAAAGACTAACTTAATAAATAATAAGATAATATTTCTTAATGAGAAATAAAATAAAATTAAATAATAAATCCAATATTTTAATTAACTGGGGGAAAAACCCCCAGGTGGGTGAAGAAGGGCTGGTATATGTGAGAAATACCAGCCTTGGAGTTTGAGTGTTGAGATACTTGTCTGTATGCTGGAAGAAGCTGGATGTGGGATTGAATCCTGTATTGGTGAATCCAATACAGGTTATACAGTCAATACAGGTATATGCGCCTGTATTGATGACAGGCCTGTATTTGGTGAATCCTGTATTTGGGTCTTGCCTGTATGAAACTGTATTGGGGTCTGAAAACTGTATTTGGAGAATGCTGAATGAAACCCCCTTGCTGATTGGGTTTTGAAGGGTTTCAATGAAGTAATGATTGTTGAATATGATTGGTAATGCCCCTGCCTCCTTGCCTGTGACATTATCCCCCTCTTGCAAGTGGTGAGCTCTGAGAACCATAAGTATAGTGAGTCTTGATGAGCTTGCAATCAATCCATACAGTTCTTTCCCCCAATTACTTAAATTTATCCCATTAAACTTTCTTCTTCAATCAATACTCAAACAAAATCTTCATTTAATCACTTGTAGATATCTTCTCCTTGATCTTGATTCTGAATTCCCTCTTCTCCTTCAAAATGCCTTCATTCTTCTTAAATTATGTTCATTCTTGTCTGGAGTGTCTTCACTAAACTTTTCTTGTGTCCTCATGGCTCTTGAAGAGGTGGTGACCTGGGCTTATGTCCCAAGAACACCTGATTTCATCATAATTTTGAATCTTGAGAGTGTTGGCATAAAATGGCCAATACTTGAGGTTTTGGACCATTTCAGAAGTCCTGGCCAAAATCCCTGATTTTGTGATTAAAGGGGTTTTTGGCCAATTTGCGCAAAAATGCACAAAATGCGCAAATGGCATATATTGGTGAAGAAATTGAAAAAATTTGATTAATGATGAAAAGATGGCCTTATAAAGTGTTCTGGCCATTTTGAGCATTTTTTCGCAAAATGTGCAAATGCACATATATGCCATAATGGCATATATTGGTGAAAAAATTGAAAAAGTTTGATTAATGATGGAAAAATGGCCTATAAAGTGTTCCGGACATTTTGTGCAATTATGATGAAATTGGCCAAAAAGGCCTTTTGAAGCCTTTTGACAAGATAAACAGGCCTTTTGCTGAAAAGTGCGCAAAAATGGGCAAAATGCGCAAATTTGCCAATATTCCTAATTAAGCATATTTTGATGAAAAATGATAAAACTGAGCTATTTTGAAGTTTTGATGTTTGATATGGCCATTTGTGCCAAAGTGCATAAATTCATGAAATTGGCCAATTGGGACATTTGAAGCAGGGTTTTCCTATTTGATCTTGTTTTCTTCCTGAATGTATTTCTTCTTATCTCCTCCTTGACTGGTCAATTGCCATAAATGCCTTGCTGATTGGGTTTTTGGCTTTCAATTTTGATCTTAAGGAATGAGTTTAAGGCTGACTTGAAGAAGTTTTGATAAGGGTTATCTGTAGGTGGTCTTCACCATTACTAGTGTTTTTCTCATTGATTATTGAATTAATTGACTCTTCAAACATGATATGGGAGTGATGACTACTGCTTTTCGAAATAATAAATAAAAATAAAAATAAAAATAAAAGATACAAGTAAAAGAAAATGAAATAAAAAATAAAAATGAAAAAGAATTGAGAGAAAAAGAGAGTAAAGTAATAAATAAAAAATGCCTGAGGGTTGTCCTTCTTGTGGTGAGTTGCTTGATTTTGGCCAAAATGTTCTGAAAGATAAAATCAGTTATTTGATGCTCACAGCGTGGCCAAGGTAATGTTTTACAAGAAGTAGACCCCTCAGGGATGCATACCAGGAGATGGAACTTACTTTCATAACTTCCACTCCCCACCAAGCACCATAAGTGAAAAAAAAATTATGCCATAACATGGATTGTGGTAATGAATGTCTTGAAAGATAATTTATGGCATGATTAAAGAAAGAAAAGAAAATAAGAGAAAGATTGGGCCATATCTTGATGAAAGGTCCAAATCTTGAGGGTATGATGTTGCAAGGACTTCTGAACCTGTCCAAAGAATTGACAAGTGCTAACAAAGTGGCCAAGGTGATGCTTACAACAAATTTGGGTAGAATACCCCCTTAAAGGTGCATGCCAGGAGAGGAACTTACTTTCATAAACTCCAATCCCCACTAAGCACCATAAATCAAACTCTTGAGGCATTTGGGCCAGGATTGTCTGGATACAAAGTATGAAAATCCTTGACAAGATCTGGGGAGTTGGTAAGGTTGGAAGCTGTTTCCCAAGTTTTTCTTTCTGTGTCTTAATTGAATCCTTTCCACTCCACTAAATAGCATAATGAACCTCTCTTGAGTTTTGAGTCCAGAACCTTAGCCACTTCCCATTCTTCTTGCTCTTCCACTATTACTGGAGGTGGTGGCAATTGGTGCCGATTTGGGATAGCTGATTGCTTCACTGGTTCTATCAAGGACACATGGAAAACAGGGTGAACTGACTTCCATTGCTGAGGCAACTTGAGGTGATATGCATGGCTGCCAATCTTCTTGAGAACTTCAAAGGGTCCCAACCATCTTTCTGAAAGTTTCTTGGTGGGTCTTGTTGTCTTGATGTTCTTGGAAGCTAGCCATACTTTCTCCCCAGGTTGGAAATCAGGTGAAATTGCTCTATTTCTATCTGCATACTTCTTAAAACGCTTTATTGCTGACTCTAATTCTTCTTTGACAACTTGCTGTACTGATTGGAGTTTTGATGATACCTTTCCAGCAGGTGTATCTTGAGAAATGTGAATTGAATCAAAGCTGGGATTTCTTCCATAAATAGTGAAAAATGGAGACTGTTTTGTTGATGAATGTTTGGCATTATTATAGGCAAAGTCAGACAGAGGGAGCCAGGTGTGCCAGTCATCTTGATGGTAGCTGACATACATCCAAAGATTCTGTCCTAGAATCTGATTTACCCTCTCTGTCTGTCCATCTGTTTCAGGGTGAAAGGCAGTTGAAAGATCTCTTGATATCTTGAGCTGCTGACAAAATTGAGTCCAAAATGATGCAAAAAATAATGAACCTCTATCACTAACAATACTTATTGGAAGACCATGTTTGGAAAAGACATGATTAATGAATATTTGAGCTAAGTCCAAAGCAGTGATTGTTGAATAAGTTGGAATAAATATTGCCATTTTTGAAAATCTGTCTTCAACTACTAAAATTGAATCAAAGTTGCTTGACAAGGGCAATTGAGTGATAAAGTCCATTGATAAAGAGTTCCAAGGACCAGATGGAATTTGAAGAGGCTTGAGTAACCCAAACTTCTTATGGTGGATTTTCTTGTTTCCTGAACATTGCTTACATGAGGAAACATAGTCCTTGATGATTTGATTCATGCTAGCCCAATAAAAATCCCTCTTGATGAGCTTGAGGGTCTTCTCCTGGCCAGGATGGCCAGCCAACGGTGAGTCATGACGCTTTTGAAGAATGTCCAATTGAATTTCATGATTGCTTGGAATCACTACCCTATCTTTGAGCAATATTAATTTTGCTTGAGGTTCAATAGAATAGTCTGGGACTGAATCTCCTCTTGCTAATTTCTTGAGGATTTCCTCATAATCTTTGTCTTGCCATACTTGTCTTTGAATTTTATCAACTACATCTGAAAAAATATCAACTTTTATTGAAAAGAATCTTGACTCTTGAATTTCATTTTGCTTGAGAACTTGATGAAAATTTTGAGGATTCTTGCTGATGAAATCCACCCCCCTCTCTGGGTACACATTGTCCCAACATGACAAGGCATCTGGTAAAGTGGCCAGCCTGCCTGGGCGGTAAGTGATGATAAAATGGAATTCAGATAGAAATTCAGCCCAACGAGCTTGACGATGAGTAAGGACTTTAGAGTACATAAAATACTGAAGGGAACAATAGTCTGTCAAGACCTCAAAGGAATCAGAAAGAGAAAGGAGAAAAGCCCTCCAGCGCTTGAGAGCCCAAACTATGCCAAGGAGTTCCTTGTCATGAATTTCATAGTTGATTTCAGCTGGTAAGATCTTGCAACTATCAAATGCAATGGGATGCTTTCCTGTGTCATTCACCTGACTCAGTACAGCACCCAATGCATAATCAGAAGCATCAGTCTCTACAATAGTTGGTAGAGAAGGATTAAAATGAGAGAGAATAGGAGCAGTGGTGAAAGATTCTTTGAGTATTTGAAACTGACTAAGAGCTTCCTCATTGAGGATAAAGGGAGAATATTTTTTAAGGAGGGAAGTGAGAGCAGAGATTTTTTTGTAATAATTTTTAATGAAACAATGATAAAAGTTGGCAAAGCCAAGAAAAGATTGGAGGGCCTTGATGTTCTTGGGCTGAGGCCAATTGAGGATTTGTTGAACCTTTGAAGAATCCATCTTGAGGCCATCACTTGACACAACATAGCCCAAGTATTCCAAACTTGAGGCATGGAATACACACTTGGAGGCTTTAGCAAACAAATCATTGTCTCTCAGTCTTTGGAGAACAGAGGCCACATGTTTAACATGTTCATCCAAAGAGCTAGAGAAGACCATAATATCATCTAAGTACACTACAACAAAAATATCCAAATAATCTGCAAAGATATTATTCACCAGATTTTGGAATGAAGCTGGAGCATTGGTTAAGCCAAATGGCATAACCAAATACTCATAACTACCATATTTGGTTCTAAAGGCAGTTAAATGCTCATCCCCCTCTTTAATTCTCAGGAGATTATAAGCACCACGTACATCTATCTTGGAGAAGATAGTAGCACCGTTAAAGACGGTAAGAAGCTGATTCATTGGAGTAACAGGATACCTGTTCTCCCTAGTGACAGCATTAAGTTTGTGGTAGTCAACACACAAACGAAGACCACCATCCTTTTTCTTAACAAAAAGGACAGGTGCTCCTGTTGAGGAGGAGCTTGGTCTGATGAAACCTTTCTCTACATTCTCTGAAATGTAGGCCCGCAGTGTTTCTGACTCATTCTCTGATAAAGAGTAGATAACACCAACTGGAGGTAGAAGACCCTCCAGTTTGATATGATGATCACAGGCACGGTGTGGAGGAAGTTTCTCTGCTTTCACTTTGGAGAATACATCCAAATATTTGTGATAAACAGGAGGGACTACTTTCAGCACAATTTCAATCTCTTCTGGCTCTTCCTCCTCATCCTACTGGTCCTCCAGGGAGGCATGAAAATATAAGGGAGGAAGGTCCATATCACCTTGAAAGAGATGAAGTGAATATATAGCAACATCTTCTCCAACATCTTTTATCTCTTTGAAGACTTCATTGCTTAATGGAAGTAATGACTGAGAGGGAAAAATGGAGGGGTTATGGACAGAAGGAGGAAGGGAAGGTGTCTTAAGTTCACCAACCAGAGCAACACTGTTGACAGCAGTGGAAAAGTCATTACTAGTAGAAGAAATAATACCACTAGAATCATAGGTGATCAATCCATTTTTCCAATCAATAATGGGATTAAAATGGTAAAGAAAATCATAGCCCAATATCAGGTCTTCTCCCTTGGGTGAATCTATGATAAAGAAATCCCATTCAAAGCTTGGGAAGGAAGGTAAATCAACAACCCACTTAGTATAACGGGTGATGAACAGGGAAGTGGATTCATTGGAATCCAAAATGAAAAGAGGAATCTTTTCAGGGAGCTCTGACATGGTCAATGAGTACTTGAGAGCAAAATTCTTTGCAATGAAGGAGTTTGTAGCACCAGAATCAATGAGAATACTTTAAAAAATATCAGAGATTTAAGAGAAAATAAGAAATTTTAAAGATTTCTTGACACTAGTATTCAGAGTGCACAATTGTGCTCTTGAAGGAAATAAGTGAGAACCATTGAACACATCATGATTCCCACTCAGGCTTTTCCCTGCTTGCTAGGGAAGCCTTTTGATGACCTTTGCCTATTCTCAGGCCTCTTGAATCATTTTTCAAATGGGTGTTCACCACCACAATAGTTGCACAAGCCTTCTTTGATCCTCCTCTCCTTTTCAGAACCAATTCATTTATTGTCCTTATTGAGGAGAGCAGCATGAGGCTTGTCTTTGGACACTTGAAAATTTTTCCCCTTCTTATTCTTCCTGTGATAAGGCTTCTGTGATGATGAACCTTGAGGGGGCGTTGGAGGAGTTGGATTCACTGATTGGAGGCTTCTTCTCTTGATGACTACCCTTTTCTTTCTGCCTCTCATGGTACCTGGTATCTAATTCCAAGGTGATGTCCATGAGTTCTTGAAGACTATCAAAGTTTCCAGGGTGAGAAACCAATTGGTCCAACAATCTTGATTCCAAGCCTCTCCTATACACATGAATATAGGCCCTTTCCCCCAGTCTCCAATTCTTGACATTAAACTTCTGAAATCAGCTATGTACAAGGAAACTTGACCACTTTCCCTCATCCTCAAATTTTCCAACTCTTGTTCAGCTTTTCTGACTTCATTGGGATCACCAAACAAAGTAAATAACTGGGTTTCAAATAACTGCCAGTTATTGAGGAGATAAGATGGGTCTACATTGGAGATATTTGAGAGATAGGGTTCAATCCATTTGCCAGCTCTACCAGTAAGAAAAGAAGTTGAGTAAAGCACCTTCTTCCTGTCAGAGAAGAAGTTTTCTGGGTCATTATGAAAGATCAATTGACAGGATTGAATGAATCCTCTCAATTTATGAGCTTTAGTACCATCAAAAGAATCAGGTGGCTTCATTGATGGAGTCTTGAATGCAGGGACTTTTGAAGTGTCCCTTGGGGCAACTGCTTTAGTGAGCTGTCCCATGAACTGAGTCATTTGCTCTATCATCTTGAGGAAATTCGGTTCAGCTTGAGAGACAGAAGGTTGATTAGAAAGGGCTAGATTTGGAGCCTCAGGAGCTTCAGGAGCACCTGCCAAGGCAGCTTCCACTTCAGTCTCTTCAGATTCTTCCTCTTCCACAGACTCCTCCCCCTCCTCATCTTCAGCTTCCCCCAATCTACTCCTAGGCCCTTGAGAAATACCAGGATAACCACCCAATAGTCCAGAGAATGATCTTGATCTTCTAGACTTCACACCTCCTCTTCTGGAGGGTGCTTCTCCTTCCATTGGTGTTCCTCTGTCCAAATTTTCACTCAGTTGATGAACTGATGGTGTGCGGTCACAAGGAGCCCTTGCTGTAGGAGTAAGAACAGCTTGATGTCTCTGGGATCTTGTATTCTTGGCTGGTGGGCTATGCTGAACTGGCCTCATGAAAGAAGAATGAATAAAAACTTGATGATACTTTGAAAAAATAAGGCTTGAACAAAACAATCAAATGAGAATCTTGATGAGCTTGAGAAATCAATCAATAGTCTTGAAGTGAATCAATATGAATAAATCTTGAAGAGTGAAGATGACAAAGTAAAATTCTTATGAATAATCAATTTCAATCAATAAGTCAAATCAAGTAAATCAAGTCAATTCAAAATCAAATCAATTAAGTCTTGAGGAATTCAATCAATATCTTCAAAAGTCAATTCAATTTTCTTGGGGAATAAAATTCAAATCAATCAATTAAATGGAATCTTGAGGATAAATCAGCTATCTTGAGAAATCAAATCAGATCAATCAATTAAATCAAGTCAGAGTCTTGAGGTCAGTCAATTTCTTGAGCAATCAATCAATAAATCAATAATTTTGAGAAATTTCAAAATCAACCAATGATAACCCCAATTCAATAACTCCTGAAACAATGAATAAATTAATCCCAAATTCCAATCAATTAAACCTGATAAAAAACCCGAATTCAGAAAGAACATGAAAATGAAATTTGTTTGAGAATTAAGAGAAAATGAAATGGTCAGAAAAAATTTGAAATGACAAAGAGAATCAATTTTCATTTGAATGAAATGAATGAGATGAAAATTGATGAGAGAGAAAAAATCATAAAAATCATAAAATCATGAAAAGATCATAATTGAAGAATTAGAGCAATGAATAAAATGAATGAAAGAAAAAGAAGAAATTATGACTTAATTAAAATAATGTCACAGGGGCTCTTCTAAATGAAGAGGGCCTGGCACTCCGTGAACAGACTTACTTATGGAGGGCTCAGAAGAAATACTCAAATGATAAGAGTAATGGAGTAAGAGGATAAATTCGTAGTCATAAAATAATTAGCATGAAAGATATGAGAGAAAACAAAAGCAATAATAAAGAGCCAACCACAAATAATCCTGTACCACTGTTTCAACCTGTTCAGAAAAGAGAAAAGGATTAATAAAGGATATGGCCACCAGGACTCTACTGAACAGGTGAGGGAAGGCAAAGACTAACTTAATAAATAATAAAATAATATTTCTTAATGAGAAATAAAATAATATTAAATAATAAATCCAATATTTCAATTAACTGGGGGAAAAACCCCCAGGTGGGTGAAGAAGGGCTGGTATATGTGAGAAATACCAGCCTTAGAGTTTGAGTGTTGAGATACTTGTCTGTATGCTGGAAGAAGTTGGATGTGGGATTGAATCCTCTATTGGTGAATCCAATACAGGTTATACATTCCATACAGGTATTTGCGCCTGTATTGATTACAGGCCTGTATTTGGTTAATCCTGTATCTGGTGAATCCTGTATTTGGGTCTTGCCTGTATGAAAACTGTATTTGGAGAATGTTGAATGAAACCCCCTTGCTGATTGGGTTTTGAAGGGTTTCAATGAAGTAATGATTGTTGAAGATGATTGGTAATGCCCCTGCCTCCTTGGCTGTGACAGGAGGAATGCCTCCATACAAAGTTCTTTATTATTGACATTCATACTAAGGCATAAAGGGAGGAGGATAGGTAGTCACAATTCTTAAATTCATAAATGACTTTCTAAAATTAAATTACAATCTGTTTGATACAAAGCTAATCTAAAACAGGAAAATCCTGGTTTTAAGCTTAGCTGACCTGGGTACAGTAAGTGTTAACTCTTCATTTGTACCAAGACCAGGCTTTTCCACCCAGGCATCACCAAAGTCTAATACCAAGAATCATGAAAATTCAAATCTAAGAGGTACAGTGGGGTTAAAAGACTCTGATGAGAAGAAATACATATTCAGTAAATTGAATATATACTTATTAGTAGGTAGCCATACTGGCTTGACTATACTTTTTCCCTCTGAAAGTCTTTTGGAAATGTCAATGAGTGATAAAGTCCCTTTCACTGAGCCTTTTCTCCAGTTATCTGAGAGTACCATCAAACCAAAAACACTGGCTGCACTGAATGCAGCTAATATACCATGGCAAATTTGAATTGTTCTGAGATTCTTGTGACACACCAAAAGATCTTTGATGGCCTCATTTTTTTCAAAATTGTGAGTTTGCCTTTCATGCCGTAGAAGTTGACCTTTGTATGTGCACGTACCATGTTGTATGCAATCATCAAGTGGATAACTGTATGCATTATATCTTCCAAGTTCTTGTGTGGCTTTGTCAATATCTCATTGTCAGACCTGACACCTTCAATGCTAAGATGTGTTGCATGTTTCTTCAATTTACTCAAGCAGGAGGAAAAGAATTCAACCAATCCCTGTTTGAGTCCAAGAGGATTAATGGAATTTGGTGTTGGTGCCACATATGGCTTGGGTGCAATCACATTGTATGAGACTAAAATAATGGATTCAAACATAACATTCAATCAAAAATGTTTAATTGTATTGAAGGGGTATAGAAGGCTCTGAACTATTTTGAAGAAGCAGTGTTCAGATTTTGTGAGATTATCTGGAGGTTTCACTGATTCCTTCATCAATTCGAGATTCCAAATGTTATTATTGAAAAATGCTCTGTTTTCTGTTGCCTTCAAAAAATCTAAGCCTATATATTGCAATTTATATCACTTGAGTCAATGGCCAAATCATAATTTATCATTCACAAAGATAATAATCACCTGAAATCTCAAGCTCCTCAAGGCAGGTCGACATTTTAAGCTCTTGGTTACTGATTACCTTAATACCTACAGGCAGTAATGTATCTGCATCATTTGTTGGTAAATTGTCCCATTGATTTTTGTAAATAATAATCATATTACTAAGCCCTCTTTTCCATGATCCTTGAGTAATATTGGAGCGATAATTCAAAATGTCTCCAAACTCTTCAATGTGGGATAAAAAAAATCCTTGATCATTAGTGGAGGTTACCACTTTGGGCTAAGGTTCAGGGATTATATCAGTCATATTTCAAACCATTGTATTATCTTTAATGTTCTCCCTTTTTTGAAATGCTTGAATATTTTCAGAAGAGGTGAGAGGGGTTTCATCATGGATAGTTTCATTGAGTAGCAGGGGGGTTTCAGTTTCAAAAGGTCTATTATCATTATGTTTGACTTCAAGATTGATCATTTAATCACCTTCATCCTGAGAATCTTCTGCGTCTTCAAAGGTATGGCACTTTTATGGTTGAATTTATATTTGGTCTTTTTCCTAAGCCTTTGCCTGGAACTCCAATTACCACTTGAGATCCTTCAGGTAGAGATTCTCCCACCTCCACACCTATCCATATAGCTTAAGCAGCTATTTTTATCAATTTTGTATTGAATTAGTAATGGACTTATGGTTCAAATCCATCTTGAGGAGGATCATTGCCTCAGCAATCTTTTGATGTACATAATCAGGAATATTAACATCTTTTTGAATTTTTTCCAAGCTTGGAATTGTTTGGGAAATTTTTGAGAAAAACTGTTATTTGGATATAATTTCCTTTTGCACAAGGCTCAACAGCCTTTTCCTTCTCATAGCTTTTAAAATTCAATTTTTGAGAGCTTGGAGACTGAGCTGAAATGAAGGATAATAAAAATAAATCAGTTTTTGGGAGATTAAAAATATTCTACATGAATTTATGCTCACAATCTGGAAGAACTGGTGGATCTTCATTATTTTCCTGTCACAGGCTCTCTACTTTAATGCCGAATTCATTACTACCAACCATATCAGAGATTCCACTACCACTCTATGGTGCTGAAGATTGTATTTCATTGAATTCTGTTGAATTTCTCATGCTTTGGGAAACAGGTTGGGGCACAGTGGAGGTAGTTTATTGAGTAAATAGATGGTGACAAGTTTATTGATAACTTGATTGAAAATTGTAGAAAAAAGGATTAAAATTGACAAAAATAGGAGGGAGTTCTGAAAGTGGTGGAAGTAAGTTAAATTCAAGATATTAATGATTGATTCTTTTTTCAGTAATATAAATATTGGAGAGTTTTGGAAAGCTCTAAAGCATTTAAATATCAATTTAAATCAGATCAATATTCAGTGAATTTTTTAGAAAAAAACATTCTAGAACAAAAAGCTCACCAAAAGAAACCTTCCCATCAACAGCCTTGGAACCTTCCATCAATATCTATTGAGCTTTCATTGCATTTGAAAAATATGATTTGTCAGGAAATTCAAGGAGGTGATGTGTTGCAAATTATTTTGTATCATTCCAATGAAATTGCTTCCCTGTGAGAAATTGAATAAAGTTGACTAGTGAGAAACCTACTAAAGTCAACTTTTGAACTATTCAACACTCATGAGTTAACGATTAAGAAAAGTGTTCCATTTGAATCATATGGAATAAAGTGGTTTTGTTAGGGAAACACAAAAAACAGTTCTGGTCTTAAATGTTCCACTTATTAGCTTTCAATTTGTGCGTCTCATGATTTAAACCCCAACCACAACAATGTGAATATTCCCACCAACTTCCTCCAAGAATATGTTGGCAGAGAAGGCCACTAGGCCCATTTCTGTGATTGGGTTCATCATGTACACCAACAAGCCACCATACCCTAAGGAACTAATGGGGCACCATAAGCATGGTAAGCTGTGGAGAAGATGAGGCAGGGGTGTGGAAGCATAAGGAGGGGTTAGGGCAGAGATGGGGGGCAGAAGCTGAGGCATATATTGAGGGTGCTGGGGTAGAATAAGGAGAGGTGAGGGCAGACATGGGGTGGCAGCGGTGGAGGCATATCATGAGGGCATGGCAGAAGCATGAGCATGGTATGCTGAAGAGAGGATTTGGCGGGGGTGCAGAATCATAAGGATGAGTGAGGGTGTCAGGTTGAGTCTATGATAAAAGTAATATAATTGTATTTGCATCTTTTAACTATGAATGTGACATGGTAAAAAGGATTTGAAATAGATTTATGAGGATTAAAGATGGTTTAATTTAAGAATAAAAGGGCTTTACTATATTAAATATAGTTGTGGTGAGCGCTGTTGAAAGCCCTGGGTGCAGCTTTACCGGTTGGATTACAATACTTCTAAATTCAGAGTATACCTGATTATTTTCCAAGAGTATAACTGTTTTCAACAGTTCTAATACGTAGGAATTCAAGAGAAGGATGAGGAAAGAAATTCTGGCTGTGAAAAGCCTCCTTTTTATCCTGAAATGGGGTGGAAAGGGTGCTAGAACTTTCCACATAGAGGAAGTGAAGATTTTCCACTCTCTGAGACAGGCTTGGGGCTCAGATTTGGTTTTGAAACCACATCTGGGCAGTTTTCACCAATACAGGGTGAACATTTTTAATTATGGACCTCACAGCCTGATTCTGATGTGTATGATGCGTAGAATGCTGTACAGAAACTGTATGAGACCCCAGTATTGACTGACATATGAGGTATTGAAGTAAAACCAAGCTCCTTTGTCTATTTGACACCTCATATTCATGATTATGGGATATTATCCCATGGTAAGGCTGTATATTACAGCAGGTGGGAATCTGAGCTTAAAACAGCCATACCTTTGTCAATTCTTGAGATATCAACCTCAAATTTGGTTCAGTGTGTAGCCCTGTATGTTCTCTACACAATGGTACCTCATTTGATATGAGTATAATTAAATATGGCAAAGTTATCCCATGTACAAGAATTTTGTACATTTGCATGGTTTAGGCAAAAAGCTGTATTGAGCTTATTTGCCCCATACCTTTTTTTCTAGTTGAGCTATGGGGAAATGGATGACACCATCAGATAGCCCTAATTGTTCTCTTTCAAAAAAGACCCCACCTTAGGTATCTCATGCTAAAACTTCAAAAGTTAGATGAGAGGTGAATGTTTTGTTCACCCTTATTTGGCCTGAATTTGGCCATAACTCAAGTAATACTGGTGCTAGCTCAGTTTGGCTAGTACCATTGGATATCCCTGGCTTAGAGCTTCATTTGGAATACACAATTGTTGGGGTTAAGCCTCCCCTTCTGGATTTTAGATGAAACATGAAAATTAAGGTTTATGCTCAGCAATAACTTTGTTATTCTTTGTAAGGTTTGTCTATGAAACTCTTGATAATAGTAGCAAAATCAAGAGTACTATGACTGTCCTCAATATAAATATATAATATAATAAAATATTATAACTACAAATTTAAATAGAATTATTAAAAATAATTATATAAAAAAATAAATTTAATTATTATTATAAAAATATAATAATAATTATAATGAATTATAATTATTCTATTATTGTTATAGTCACTGACAGTTATAACAATAAGACTTGTAAAGCTCTTAATGAGACAATTGCATGTGGAAATATGAATATTAACCACTTATAAATAATATAAATGTTATTTATAAAAGAATTATAACACACAATGTGCAGAAATAATTCTTATAGAATAAAATTCTATATAAAAAAACTAATACTAGATAAAAAAAGATATTGAACTTTAGAGAAAACTTACTTATAATATTTATTTAATACAACAACTTAAACAACAACAGTTATTATATTAAATAATGATTATAAGTTAAAAGAACGCCTAAAATCAATAAATTTAAGGATAAAACAACTTTTTATGATAAAATATAAGATTAAAGAGTTTTTAAGAGGAATTTGTGGATTTTTAAAAGATATTTAACATGATAATTCTATAATATAAAATATATTATTGATGATTACAACAATAATCTGAATTCTATGACTTCAATTCTTTAATTTACAATTAATAAAGAATAAAATAGCTTAAGAATTACTTTAATAATAATATTTTATAAATAATAAAACTTTACCTGTTTAAATTTCTGATATGATTGGATTGATGATGATTGATAGAAAAAAACAGTGATGAAAAGACTCTTTTTATGTCTTCAGAGCAGCTCTCATGATTCATAATGAATATAGAGGGCGTGCTCAGGTCAAAACTGAAAAACCATACTTAAAAACAAAGTTCTTAACTTAAGGCAACTTGTTTTTAATTCCAATCTAAAGTTACCAGTGTTATTCTTAACTCCATTTAACTTTAATCCACATTTAAACTAATTATTTTAAGTTTTTAATATAAATAAACTTATTTATATTAAAGTTAATCACATGAACAACTTAAAAATAGGGTTTCAAGCAGAAATCTCTTAAACTGAATTTTAATTAATTTTTAAAGAAATCATAATTTTCTTTAAGCTTAATTAAAAGAGGAAATTTCCAGGCTAATTACCCAGGAAATTTATTCATAAAAGATACTTAAAATTTAATTTATATGTAGATAATATGAAATTGTAAGCTGTGTGAAATGCTCAAGCAAATCCATTGAGAATTTCATTTTTAATAAATTTTTGAAGTTATTGCTATTTTTCATGTAAAATAGAAATACACACCAAACCTTAACTTTTGATAAGGTTTTGATGCTTGTAACTTTAAAGTTTTAAGCTTATTTAAGGTTTTTAAGCTTTATTAAGCTTTGACAGTTCTTAAAACCTTGATTTAAAGCCTGCATATTGGGATTTACCCTTTGGAAGCTTGAAATTTCTGTCCAAATTGGGATAAAACCAGTTTAAACCTTAAGGTTGGATCAAAGTCTAATCTTAAAGTTTGAATAAGGTTGAGAATCCTCCAATACAGGTGGACAACCTTAATTGAATCATTGCAGATCCAAAAAGTTGGGTACCCCAGCTCTATTTGGTCTTTTTCCTTTGTCCCACCTTTTTGCGTGGATTTTGCCCTTTTATTTATTTAAAGCCATACCATGGCTTTAAACCCTTTTAAATTGAGCTCATGCAGGATTTACATTCTGTATGGCAAATCCTTAGCCAATTCAGTAAATATACACCACACCTCAATTCTAACTAAAATTTTGGTAAGTTTGCATTAACCTTATGCAACTTTAAATTTAAGCTTATTTAAGCTTAAATTTAACAATTTTAAAAAAAATGTTAAAAATTTTACATTAGTACTGTGAGATCCTTAAATCTTTTAATAACACAAGAAATAAGTGTTTTTGGGTATAACACCTTATGGATGTACCCTAGGTCATTTTTGGTGTAGAATCCAAAAATGACATAATATTTATAACTTTGTTTATCCAAAAAAAAGTTATACTTATTTTTTGTTATTTTTTATTTTAATTTCAACTAAAAAGTTTGTTTAAGACAAAATTAGCTGTTTATAAAATCATTTGTGGCCTTATGGGTATGTTGAACATACCTCACAGGCTCACATTCTTTGTCCTATGGTGATGGGACTTATATTTTCAGAAAGGGGTGAGTTTCCTCTTTCCTTTGATACCTTTTGACCTGATTTGGCTCAGCTCCATGTTTTGGTGGTATCCTGGCTATACCATTGGTTTTATGGTATTTTGGTTATCATGCTTGTGCTCTGGCTTTGAGTCACAGGCTGAAATACCCTCCCTCTAAAAAAGGCTCATCATTGATGAGACTTGTCAGTCCTCCTAGAGGCCCTGAATCTCCTTAAATGAAGGTTCCCATCTGGTATGGCATCTTCTGCCAACCATTTGTCTTTATCAGCTGTTTGGTTCTTGAATCTGACTAAATATTGTCTTTGATCCTTCCCGTTAAGTCTGATCTTCCTAGCCCTTATGATCTTACTCACAGGTCCTGGGGAGTTCTCTACTTCCACTATTTCTGGTGGTGTGAGGTTCTTCTTCCTGGAGGGGAATTTACCCTCTTCAGTTTGGAAGTATGGCTTGACCAAACTGACTGGAAAAACTGGGTGTTTTCTGGAAAACTACTTTGTGAGATTGACTTCCACTGCATTATTTCCTCCAAACTTAATGAAAGTGAAGGGCCCTAAAAATGAGTCTCTCATCTTCTTGGGTCCTTTAAGATTGTTGAAGTTCAGTGTAGAAACTAACACCTGGTCCCCTTCCTTAAAGTCAGGTTCCATGTGTGTCTTGTCCCACCTCTGCTTATTATAATCTTTTGCCTCAGCTATGCATTTAGCAGCTGTGTCACAAGCTCTCTTCCACATATCATGGAAGTCTTTGGCTGTGGGGTGGATGGTCAGAAGATTCTTCTTCAAGTGATTCACAGGAAACAAGGGATTCCACCCTTTCTCTACCAGTGAAGGTGTTTTTCCTGTGGTAGAGTGCTGACTTGTATTATAAGCCAGTTTGGTAGAAGGGTACCCAGTCATGGGTATATCCCTCATGGTCCTTATATTCCATGCCATAGGCACAGAACCTCCTAAGGATGTCCTCCATTTTTTGGATCATCCTCTCAGCTAGGCTATCTGTTTGTGGATGGTAAGCTGTGGAAAAAGAAAGCTTGGTGCCAAGCATGTCATACAAGTTGGTCTAAAATTCAGATGTGAATTTTGGGTCCCTATCACTAATGATGATCTTAGGGCCTTCACAGGTAGATATGATGTTATTCCAAAATAACAGAGCAGTATCCATGGCTGTGTCCTCTTTGTGGCATGGTAGACACCTCATGCTTTTGCTGAACTTATCAACTATGATCAAGCAGGCATTTTAGTTTTCTTTGCCTCCTGGGACAGGTCCTGTAATCCAGTCCATGTTGATGGTGGTGTTTGGGTTTTTCTATATGCTGAAGTAACCCATACTTCTTCCCATGTTTCCTATGTGCCTTTTGGAATATTTCACAAGTGTTTATGTATTCACTCAACTCTTGTTCCCACTTGGGTCACCAATCTGTGCTTGATACCCTCTCCTTGGTCCTATCCTCACTCATGTGTCCCATATAGGGGCAGTCATGGCATTCCTGCAGAATCAGAGAGATGTGGTCCCTGTCTACCACTGTGAGTGCACTTGTGTGTTTTTCTCTGTGATAGCGCAGGCCATCTATAAGGAAGAGCTTGTTATCCTTATAGGCCCTTAACCAGGGTTCCTCCAGCTGGAATTCCAGTTCTGGACTCCTGTAACTTTGTTGAAGGAGTTGTAGTAATATGCTACACTGTTTTTGTTTGGCATAAGACTGTAGTACTGCACTAAAAAATTCATTTTGCAGTTCTGAGTAACTTATCCCCAATATGGGAGTTTGTGTTCCCTCCAAATCAGTTTTTCCACTTTCAAGGGTACCACTTTCTGGTGGCCATTCAGAAAATCTGAAGTTGTTCCTCCTATCTATTTTCATGAAATGGATAGGGATCTTGGCTGCAACTTCAGGGTCATAAGCTGGATTGCTCTTGACATTATCCAGTGGCCATCTGCGTTGGTATGACTTTTACCTTCTTTGTATATGATGGTCATGTTCCCTCTATACTCCTGGATGGCTATTTGCCATCTCAGCATGTGTCTTTTTGTAGTCTTCATGTTCAGTAAAGACTTCAAAGACTGCACCCTCCAGATAATAATGGAGTTTTTCTAGAGCCCAGACTAGACATAGACACTCAGTCTGGGTGGCCCCATACCTGGATTCTGAATTTTTCAGTTTCCTGGAGATGTAACATATTACTCCCTCTCTTGGTTCACAATTCGTTATTTGTCTTTGGTGAAGGGCTTCTCCTAAGCCTTGGCTACATGATGTATCTATATATAGCTTGAATGGTAGTTCAAAGTCAGGCAAGATGAGTACAGGTGCATTTGTGAGTTCATGTTTGATCCTCCCATATGCATCCCTTCTTTCCTTGGTAATTTCAAAAACTACATCTTTTGAACACAACTTGTATAAGCTACTAGTTATGTGGGCAAGATTCTTGATGTGGTTTCTATAGTAGCTAGCAAACCCAAGGAAATACTGCATCTCTTTGATGTTTCTTGGTACTGTGTTTTGCATTACTGCTGCTACTTCGTTCTGGTCAATTGCCAGACTAAGACCTGAGACTTTATGTCCTAGAGCTAGTAGCTCTTGTTGGCCAAAATTACACTTTTTTAGTGAAATTTTCAGATTGATGGGTGTACATTTGCTTAGAAGTCAGTCTATTTAATGTACATGGTCTTCCCATGTCTCTGAGTATATGATGATATCATCAATATATACCACCATCCAGCCTTCCAATATTTCTTCTTGAAATATCGTGTCCATCATCCTTTGGAAGTGGGCTGGTGCATTTTTGATGCCAAATGGCATCCTGGTGTCCTCATATATGCCCATATGGCATATTATTCTGAGTAATTTCATGGATATTGGTTTAACTCCATTATGGTGGAAGCCTTTCATACAATCTATCTTTGTTATGAATTTGGCTTTTTCCAGTTTATCCAAGGCATGAGGTATCCTGGGTATAGGGTACCTGTCTGCTTTAGTGAAGTTATTCAGAGCTCTGAAGTCTCCACACAGTCTAGACTTGCCAACATGCCAGGTGATTAGGACAGAAGTGGTTATTTCCACTATTTCATTATGTCCAATCTTCCTGATTCCATCCATGTCCAAGAGTTCATTTATATGTTTCTCAATTTCTTTCCTGGTTTCCAGGCTTTCTGGATAAGGAGGTCTCCTAATCATGGGTGGATAAGGTCTTTCCACATCCAGATATAGTTCTATATCATGGCCTTTGATCTTGCCTAATGGTTCTTCACCAGTGGCAAATGCTGGTCTGTTCTTTCTCAGCATCTTCAGTAAACTTAGTTTTTTTTTGCTGGTGAGGGTAGTGCTAAACTGTCCCTCTCTGAATTCATTCAGAAGTTCTTCTAGTGGATCTGGAGAAGATATATGGTATATATCAAGTGAAATTTTCTTTTCCTTGTTGGTACCAATGGTGATGTGCCCATTTTTACTGTTGTAAATATCTATGCCATACCTCCTCTGGTAGTCTGTTCCCAGTAAGAACCCTTGGATGTGGGTATCATCAAGCACTACAAACTCTGGGCTGAGTCTGATATTACCCTTCCTGTTGGGTATAATTATCTTTTTTATAATTGTACCAATGGAAAACATCTTCCCTGAGGCACTTTAAAAGTTCTTTGCCTTGGTGGGAAAGAGCTGTTTTTCCCAATTTGGGAAGTGGTTATTCAGATAATTGCTGGCCACTATGGAGCAGTGTGCCCCACTATCAATGATCAATGGATGTTGAGCATTGTCAATACAGACAGTCATTTTTGTGGCTGTTCCATGTATATATGCCATCCCTTTGGTTTGTGTAACCAGGAATGTTTGTGCATCTTGTGTGCGTTTGCACAAGTTTTTATTGGCAGTATCCTGTGGCATGCCTGCTTCCAACTGTATGTCCTGAATTTCTAGTGGGGTTTCCTCTTGGTATTCTACTATAGATTCTTCTCTTGGGTCTTGGTCATAATCAGATGGTTCTCTGAGGGCATCACCCATGGAGTCTGATTCAGAATCCTCTGTTGGGGATTCCTCCTCGGGGACTTTCTCAATGGCATAGACCTTTTTCTTTGCCTTTTGACAGTTGTTGGTATAGTGATCTGTTGAACCACAATTGTTACAAGAATTATCCTTCTTTGTCACTTCTGCCACCCTTTCTCTGGGGTTGTCTTTAAAGTCCACCGTGAAAGGTTGTTTCTCTTTGAAACTACTGCTCTTATATGGGGCAAATTTCCCTATATTAGTTCTTTTCCTTATGTCTTGTAAGGTATTAGCAATGTCATCTAGAGTGCAATTTTGGTTGCATCTGCATTTTACTGCATGCTCTAGTTCTCCTGGCAGTTGTGTCAGAAGTTTGTGTTTCTTCATTTGGATGTTCATCTGAGGGTCCATGGCCTTAAGTCTTTTAGACTGTCTAAGACACCACTATTATGGATCTTAGTCCACAGACTATTTGTCATTGTCAAATGAAATGGTCTTTTCCATATCCAAGTTCCATTACTGTACTTTTGGATGATTTGACTCTTCCACCATGGATTTCTTTCATTTCTGTGTACCATACACTAGCATGACCTTTAAATGCTGTATTTAATCTAGCAGTGATCCAGTAATCTTGTATGCTAGGCACATCAATGAATAGTCAATTAGTATAATCTATGAGCTCCATATGATCATATTCTCCTGTTCCAGATAATTTGGGGCAGCTTGAGGCCTCAGGAAGCTGTTTCAAGGCTTCCTTCTCTGAATAAGACATGCCATCTCCATCCTGGTATTGTGATGGAGATATTGCCTTATTCATCAACATGGCATCTGGTTTGATGTCATATGGTTGATATGGATTTTCCATAACTTGGCCTTGTGGTTGGGGCTTCAAGTTATGGTAGACATTAAACAATTTGTTTATGTCTTGGTCCAGACAATCCCTGTCCCTTCTGCTGTGGTGTTGTTCTTTAAAGACTAGATTCAGTCTTTTGTTGGTTTCTTCAAAGGCTTTGCTCAATTGAGTATGTCCTTCTTGAAGATTTTTAATCCTCTTATCCATGGAGGCTGTTAATTTCTTCATCATCTCATGGCTTGCTTCAAGTTCTTCAAACTTCTTTGCAGATTTCTCAGCATATTGGGACATTTGTAACCACAGTGTATCACTGTTGATGTTACTCTCAAATGTGACAATGTTATGTTCAGTCTGAGTGGGGGTAATGTTTCTATTACTAGGACTACTGATTCTAGAGTGGTTTACAACTACTTCTGGTTCTTGTGCACTTCTTTCACCAAATCCAACAGCTTCTGGATCATGGGGTCTGATTCTTTCTGCCTTTGGCTGGAAGAGGTCTTGTTTTTCCCCTTGTATCCTTTTCTTCTCCCGGAAACCTCCTGGAATTGTGAAGAGTGGTGACTCTTGGTCATTGATCTGTTGGTGTCTTAATGGTGTGAAGCCACTGGAGAGCTGATTTGGCCTGCTCCTTGTGAGCCTGAAGGAATCTGTGTAGGCCCTGTCTGGGTTAACTGTTCTTCTATAGCTTGGATAGGGGCTTGATTCTCCCTTCTCTTCTGTGCCCTTGCCTCCAGGAGTCTGAACTGCCTGGTAGGATTCCAACCTTTGGTAATTACCATTGGGTCTTTGAAGTCTATCTCTTTGAGACAGATCTTCTGGAAACTTGATCCAAGTTCTGCCCAGTGAGATGCCAGGTTGAGCCTCTTCTTGTCTATGCTCCATTGGAATAGGTCCTTGAGGAGTTGGTGGAGTTGAAGAACTTGATCCATGTCTTTCCAGTCCTCTGGTTTGAGGTCTCCATTGAATTGGAGTGTGAATGGCAGGGTTGATATTATCTCCCTCATTGTTTTTCCATCCACTACTGTGTCCAAGGTGTCCTCTTTCAGGTCTTCTGGTTCTGGACAAACCTTCTCTGTCCTCTGGCTGGTTCCTTTGGAAGCCAAGATCTCTGAGGTGTACAGGTGACATGTTAGTGTTTGCAAGCAGTCAAAAACTTTATGTTCTCAGGGTATTTACCTTTGACTGTGCCTTGTACAAATTTGTTGTCTGCTGATTTGGGCAATTTACCTTTAGAGGTTACAACTGGGTTAATTATAGTAATTTTCCCTGTACAAGTTATCAAGGTTGGTTTATCTTGTATTGAAGCAGAATTTTGTGGTTTTCTACTCTTCTGTGTGGCAATGGGTGTCCACTTCTTTGCTGTTATCAGGCCTTCACTCTGCCTCTTTCCTTTGCCTTTGCTGCCCTCTGGTTCTGAGGGTGTCACTGGTGTGTTGGCCTGTGACTGGCTTTCTAGTGGTATGAAGTTATCTTCCACTTAAATAAAATAGGAAAAAGAGGGCTTAATGTCAGTTAAGACTTCTTAAGATGCTGTTTGCACATCTAAGAATGGCCTCTGGGCTTGTATACTACTACAATATGCCCTTGTACAATGACAGTGTAATTGAATTGACAATTTCACGTCAGAAATACAGCTTACTGATATTTGGTATACTGTTTGTATACCAATATCCCACAGAATAACTTGTAATTAGCAAGTGTAAACTGTCATGAAGTTGTATGTAAGAGGGTAATTGAGCTAAAAAGCTGCCCAACCATGCCTCAACTGTTGGTTTATCAGTATGAGGTGTCTTAATTTAATTAAAAATTAACACTTTATTAATGGCTAAAAGTGTTTTTATATACAAAATACGCCAAAAATAAGGGTCTTGTGGTTATTAGCCATGTGACAAGTACTCTTTTCAATATGAGTATAAGGATAAATATATAATAAATATATATTTTTAAGAAATAATTACGCCTAAAAAGATAAAAAAGTGTCAGAAAATAAAGAAAATAAGTAAAAAACTCACTTGAAAGGTCCAAAATGGTCAAAAAACACTGCCAGGCCCCCAAAATGTCAGGTTGAGTCTATGATAAAAGTAATATAATTGTATTTTCATCTTTTAACTATGACTGTGACATGGTAAAAGGGATTTGAAATGGATTTATGAGGATTAAAGATGGTTTAATTTAAGAATAAAAGGGCTTTACTATATTAAATATAGTGGTGGTGAGCACTGTTGAAAGCTCTGTGTGCAGCTTTACCTGTTGGATTACAATAATGAATACTACAATACTTCTAAATGAAGAGTACACCTGATTATTTTCCAAGAGTATAACTGTTTTTGACAGTTGTACTACGTAGGAATTCAAGAGCAGGATGAGGAAAGCAATTCTGGCTGTGAAAAGCCTCCTTTTTATCCTGAAATGGGGTGGAAAGGGTGCTAGACCTTTCCATGTAGAGGAATTGAAGATTTTTCACTCTCTGAGACAGGCTTGTGGTTTGCAAAGAACTGTGTGAGCCTGTATTGGGTTCAGATGTGGTTTTGAAACCACATCTGGGCAGTTTTCACCAATACAGGGTAAGAATTGTCATCTGGGGACCTCACAGCCTGATTCTGATGTGTATGACGCGTAGAATGCTGTACAGAAACTGTATGGGACCCCAGTATTGACTGACATATGAGTTATTGAAGTAAAAACAAGCTCCTTTGCCTATTTGACACCTCATATTCATCATTATGGGATATTATCCCATGGTAAGGCTGTATATGACAGCAGGTGGGAATCTGAGCTTAAAACAGCCATACCTTTGTCAATTCTTGAGATATCAACCTCAAAATTGGCTCAGTGTGTATCCCTGTATGTGCTCTACACAATGGTAACTCATTTGATATGGGTATCATTAAATATGGCAAAGTTATCCCATGTACAAGACTTTTGTACATTTGCGTGGTTTAGGCAAAAAGCTGTATTGAGCTTATTTGCCCCATAACCTTTGTTCTAGTTTATCTATGGAGAAATGGATGACACCATCAGATAGCCCTGATTTTGATCTTTCCAAAACAACCCCACTTTAGGTATCCCACGCTCAAACCTCAAAAGTTAGATGAGAGATGAATGTTTTATTCACCCTTATTTGGCAATAACTCAAGTAATACTGGTGCTAGCTCAGTTTGGCTAGTACCATCGGATAGCCCTGGCTTAGAGCTTGATTTGGAATAACCATTTGATTGGGTTAAGCTCTCCTTATGTATTTTAGATGAGAGGTGAAAATTCAGGTTTATGATCAGCAATAACTTTGAGCAGGAGTAACTTTGTTATTCTTTGTCCTATGGTGATGGGACTTATATTTTCAGAAAGGGCTGAGTTTCCTCTTTCCTTTGATACCTTTTGACCTGATTTGTCTCAGCTCCATTCTTTGGTGGTATCTCGGCTATACCATTGGTTTTATGGTATTGTGGTTGTCATGCTTGTGCTCTGGTTTTCAGTCACAGGCTGACAGTGGGTGGACATGGGGTGGCAGAATGAGAGGCATATCATGAGCATGGTAAGCCACAGAGGGAATTAGGTAGTGGCTCAGAGGCATAAGTATGAGTGATTGCAGAGGTGTGGTGGCAAAGTGGACACATATCTTGGCCGCTGGCAGAGATTATTAGTAGGTGGTGCACAAGCCAATTCATGCATGAGAGTAGGTATGGTAAAGGGGTGAGATGATCAGGCGGAAGGGTGGAAGTCAGCTCATGTACAAATAGAAGCATGCCAAACTGCTTCCTTGAACCATGAGGTGTAATTACCAAAACCTTCAAATGGTGGTGATATGGGTTTTTTCTTTGAGTGACATACTCATGTGACACATTTGATGATTGAAATTGTCTTGACACAGATGTGATGTGAACCACTAATTCCAGTGACTATGATGTGAAACTAACACAACTGAAGCAAGATTTTATACTGACCGCAGTGCAATTTGAAGTCAACTTCCAGAAATTGAAGTGACATTTTCCTTGGTGATAGCCCTCTGCTGACATGTGTGGCATGTAGAATTCTGTAAAAATCATGTATGGAGACCCCAAACAGGTCAAACCATGAGCTATTGAAGTATAAGCATTCCCCTTTGGATAATTGAATCTTAATATTCAAGAATATGAGATAGTATCCCTCAGTAGTGGTGTATTGAGCATACTGTGAGATTTTAGCCTTAACACTTCCATACAATTGTCAGTTTTGAAAATAATGACCTCAAATTTGGCTTCTTGTGTAGCCCTGGGCTGGGTCTACACAATGATATCCCATTTGGTAGGGGTATTACTCAATATGGAAAAGCTATACCACCTTTAAATACCATTATTCAGATATATATTTTCTTGAATGCCATAGAGTTCATTTTCTCCACAACCTTTGCTATGGATGAGCTATGAGAAAGTTGATTTCACCATTAACAAGCCCTGATTTATCTCTTTCCCAAAATACCCTACCCAAGTTATCTCACACTAAAACTGTAGAAACTGGATGAAAGGAGCATATCATGTTCACCCTTATTTGGCTTAATTTTGGCCATAAGCTCTGTAGTTTTGATTCTAGCTTTATTTTTCTATTACCATTAGGAAGCCCTGACTGAGAGCTTCGATTTGAACACCCATTTGATGGGGTTCAGCCTCTTTCTCTGGATTTTTTATGAGAGTCAAAAATTAAGGTTTATGCTCAGAAATTCCTTTGAGCCTGAATCAATTTTTTATTCTTTTTCCTATGATTATGGGAGCTATATATCTGGAAAGAGGTGAATCTCCTCTCTCTTATAATACCATTTATGAGCTTTTTTGGTTCAGCGCAATCATGATGAATTATGCTCTACAATTGGCTTATTTTCTTTTGGATTTCACGTGTGTGCTCTGGTTTTGAGTCACAGGCTGACATGTACCAAAAATGCTAAAAACTCAACTTACGCTTTTTTGGAGTCTAGTTACAGAATTTTCACTCAGAGGTAACCCCACCTGTTTTTTATGAGTAATAAAATTGTGCAATAATCTTAATATTTTTTTTGTTTTCAAAACGTTTATGATAGTTTTCATTTAATTCTTTTCCAAAAATTATTTTAATTTTCCTATTTTTGATGAAAATCTCTGGTTACTCCATATTTTCATAAAAAATTATATTATTACATTTTTAAGTTTTAATATCAACTTATTGTTAAATCTTCATTGAGATTTTTCTTTGTATTCAAGTTTCATTTTTATATTGATTTTTGCTTACATGTTACAAATGAATTCATTATTTTCAATTATAAATTATTTTAGCTGTTTGCAGTCTTTTGGTTATATGAAAATTCCTTGAAGTTTCACATTTTATCCCCCTAAAAAGGAATATTATTTCTTAAGATCTCTACTTCTAGTGTGGTTGAACCTTGTGCAAAGTTTGGTAGCTCCAGGTATGTCTTTTTCTGCCAACTATTTATCTACAAATGTCTGGTCACTGTAATTGAAAAGGTATTCCTTTAATTTCTTGGTACTCAACTTCATTTCTTTGAGAGCTTTGGTAATTTTCTTAGTACAAAATATCTGAACAGGAGGTATATTCTTGGGAACCTTATTCTTTGAGGGGGACTTTTCAGAATCATCATCTTTGTAAGGTTTAATAAATCTGACTCGAAGTGTAGGATACATATCAATAAGCCCTTCAGATAGTTCTACTTCAACATTGCTTTTTCAAATGAAGGGTCTTAATGACAAAAGCCCCTGTAAAGGAGTATTCAAGCTTTTGAATCCTTTGGTGTTTTTAAAGTTGGTAGTGGATACAAGTAGAAATTCTCCTACCTTGAAGTATGTAGTAGCATGTGACATATCCCATTTTTCTTTGGAATATTCATACAAGTCCTCCATTCATCTTAGTGCCTGATTCCTAGATTTTTATAGAATTCCTTTGAAGCTAGAAGCTGTTGGATGTGTCTCAACAAAATATTTCCTGAAATAATATTGAAGTAGACTTGGAAAACACCCTTTTTACAGAATGGCAGGAATGTGATTGGTACTGGTCAGAATAGATTTTTTATATTCTAGCTCCAGTGCAGGTAGAAGAGTACACAAATGATGTTCAAATCTATTGCAATATTTTATTTTCAAGCCTTATGCACAAAGCCTTCCAGTAATTTATTCCAGTTTATAGATGATTATTTCAGCTAGACCATCAGTTTGTGGGTGGTAAGCTGTAGATAAGGATAATTTGGTCTCAAATAATTGGTGAAGATTTGTCCATAGTTCTGAGGGAAATTTTGGATCTCTGTGACTAATAATTTTCATGAATATTCCAGTCCACATTAGAAGAGCTGTTTCCAGGGCTTTATCATCTTTTTGACATGGTAGAAATCTTGAGTCTTACTAAACCTTTCAGCAGTCACTGGGAGGGCCTTATTGCTTCTATCACCTCCTGGTGGTATACCAGTGACCCAACCCATGTGGAAAATTTCCCAAGGTCCACTGGGTTCTTTGACCTTGATCATATTTACAAGTATTTTTGAAGTGGATTTATCTGCCTTTTGAAATCTGTCACAAGTTTTTTTGAATTATGCAACACACATTGGCCACCATATGAAGGTCTTAATTTTCTCTCTTGTTGTATGTGCATATAGGGTTCCTGAGAAGGGGATGTCATGAGATCAATTTAATACAAGATTTATTGAGAAACTTGCAATAATTGTAATGACACATGTGTGTATTTTCCTATGGTAGATTATTCCATCAAGTAAATGAAATCTTCCTTCATTTTATGACATTTTCCATATTTCATCCAAGGAATGTATGAAGGATTTATCTTTAGAATGGTTAGAAATTAGTTGAAATAGGATGCTACAACTCTAATATTGAGTATAGCTGTTCCTTACTTCTTCAAAAAAAGGTAGTGGTTAGGTTTGTAACACTAAGGCCTTCTATTGTGATTTATGGAGAAGCTTCTTATGCACCATAAGAAGGATTTTCAGTATAGCTTGGTAGTCTACATATAACCTTTTGTGAATATTGCCATTTTGTACAATGGTCATATTGCCTCTATATTCATGTATGGCTATTTGCAATATTAGCATATGTCTTTTGGGGGTTTCCATTTTTAGAAGTTATTGTACAGATGTGAAATTGGATATGACTTCAAAAAGTAATTATTCAATGAAGTAATTTGGTTTTTTCAGGGACCAAACAAGAAACAGACATTCCATTTGAATTTCTCTATATCTGTTCTCAGTTGGTTTCATTTTATTAGATATACAACATGTGGGTCCCTCCACAGGGTTTCTATTAGTAATTTCAACTTGATGAATTTCTGCTCCCAGATCATCTCCTGATGCATCAATTTAATGCTTAAAGGGTGGCTTAAAATGTGACATCAGCAATAGTGGAGCAGTGGCTAACACTTTCCTCTAGAATTAAAAGGCTTTGACTCTATTGACAGTCATTTCAAATAATGTATCCTTGTCACACAGCTTATGAAGAGTTCTTTCTATCAATGCCAGATCTTTAATATGCATTCTGTAGTATACTGAAAATTCTGGAAATGACTTGATCTTCTTTTTTCTGAGGCATAGTCCTTAATAAAACTTCTGCAGCTTTATTTCTGTCCATTCCAATGCATAGACCAGATAACAAATTTCCTAGGGCATTGAGCTCTTTGAATCCAAATCAACATTCCTTCAAAGAAGTTTTGATATTTACTGATTGAATTTTACCCAAAACTCTGGAGGATTGAGTTCTATGTTTCTCCACAGTATTTGAAAAACCAATAATTTCATCAATATAAGTGATTCACAACACTGCTGAAAGTTCTTTAGTATATATTTTGATAATTATTATTTGGAATTGTGAAGGTGCATTTTTGATACCAAAACACATACTGATTTATTCATAAACTCCAAAATGGACAATAATTCTCCAATATTTCCTTGCTCTTAGAATTGGTACATTATTGCAGGATCCCTTCAGAGAATCCATAGTGCTGATTTAAAATGCTTGAGATATTTTGGTAAGGAACATTTGGATTTTGGTATGGGACACCTGTCTGAGACAATGTACATCTTTAAAGCTCTAAAATGCTCAGAAATTTTGGATTTTCCATTATGCCATACCACTATGAAAGGTTGAGGTATTTCTACCTCTTTATTTTGGCCAGCTTTTCTTATTCAAGAAATTTTCAAGAGCTCATGAATTTGAAGCTCAAGGCCTTCTTTTCATTTTGGGCTTTCTTGGTATTCAGGAATTTCTAAAAGTGGTTAATAAGGTGTCTCAATGTTTAAAATAACATAAGCTCATGACCAAAGGTTACCCCCAATGGTTCATTTTCTTATTCAAATGCTTCCTTTTGGTTATATAAAAGGGAAGGTAGCTCATTTCATTGTATTTGAGTAAGACAAAGACTGACTTAAGCTTTATTGATTCATTCTTATTCAATCTTTTCAAAATTCAAGCTGACTGGTGACATTTTATTTACTGTAATTTGTCTTTTAAAAGGTAAGAAGAATTTTTTTTTACACTTATTGTCCTCAATAGTAAAGTGCTTGTTATTTTTGTCATGTAAATCTATTCCATATATGATTAAATCATATTTTACCAATATAAAATGGGTACTAGACAGGTTTTTTGTAACAAAAGAATCAACAGTTATTCTCAAATCTCCATTGATATGTGGAAAAATTTAATTGGTCACAACCATTCCCAATGTTCTCATTGTATTTTTTGCACTGTTTAATTTCATTTAATCAATTGGTAATAATTTATCTTCAATGTTTGGCACACAATTCTTAAGAAAAGATTTTCCAAAACAAGAGAAGAATGCTTCTGGGTAAACTAACAGCTCAATTGGCTTGTTATAAATCACCCCTCCTATTATACAAGCATTTCCAGCTGTATAAACTTTCTCCTTGTTTAGTTTGGCTTTCATAAGTTGATAATCTGGATTTTTGAAAAATAAAGCTGACTATTACTCTACTGTGGTAAGTGGGAGGAAGATTCCATGATTTTGAATTCAATATTTATATTCTATATATACTTTGAATATTCAGAAAATATTGATTATTTCTCATCCTAATTTTCTTCATTCCCATTGTCTTTTTCCTCATCAGGTTCTTTTTCAATGGTAACTTCATTTTTTTCCCTTGTTTGGGACATGTATTGGAAGGTTTTGTGGTACTTTGGAAAATATAGAACTCTTTGATTGTTTCTTCAGATTTATATTTCATATTACTAGAATTCTCTTCCAGGAGTTTGTGCATAGAAACCTTCCAAGTTTTATCAAACTTTTTTTGAGATTCATCCTACTCAAGTTAATGTTTGTTCTGGTGATCACTTCTTCTAATATATTTATAATATCTTATTCTGAATATTTTTAAGTATTCCTGCTTTTCACAGCAATCTCAAAATCACCTTCAGATTGTCTCAGAAATTTTCTATGTATCATAAATTCTGAAATGTTGGAATATAATGCTATTATACTGTCTTTTTTTTGACAAAAACTTGGTAAACATTTGTTGTTGTCATCATAAAATCTGTCAGATTCAAAGGCTGTTTCAAATTTAACTCTCCAAGAATCATTGTCCTATTGGTTGATGATTTGGATTTTCCACCAAGTCCAGCTTTGGTATCCATGTGCTTGTCTTACCTTTATGTGACACCTGTGAGCTGATATGGTAAACAAGGTGTAAAATCTTTCTGTTACCAATATATCTGGAAATTCAAGATCTTCTTTAATCATGTAAATACCTCTGATATATCCATTTTGGTCATGTTCTCTTTCACCACTGAAGTGAGGCCATTCTTTAAGCTTGGGTACTCATTTCAAATGTGCTTGGTTCATTGATGGTTACTAGTCATTGAAGTATTGGGTTGTAATTTCTTAAACCCTCTCTTTGATTTAAAGGTGCAGAAATTCTGGGCAAGTTGTGTGGTAATTATTCAATTTCATTCATTTTACTGGTAGTACACTTTGTTAAATTTCTGAATTCATGTTGAAAAGCTTGTATTAAGCTTATTAGCTAAATTTTATATATTTCCTCTTTTATTTGGCTTTTTTTCCATAATTCTGTTTTTCTAATATTAGCAGAAATAATTTGATTCAATCTCATTGTCAAGTTTGATACTTCTTGTGAGTTAACAAAAAACATTTTAAGGCAATTGTGTTGGTTCTTCCTTCAGAAAATGAGTTTTTGGTATCATCGAAGATATTATTATTGTCCTCTGATAATATTTATGGATTTTTTTATTCTTGCTTTACTAATACCATCAATATTTAATTTATAGTATTTGTTTGCCCATTTTTTCTGATTGCAGATTTTTTGCTCATTTTATCTGCAAATGAGGTGACATTATTTGAAGTTTCAATTGTTCTCAAAGCTGCTTTAATAACATAAGTGTGTAACAACCACTCATCAGGGGTAAGGGTATTCACTGATACACCCACTCAAACATCTCAAACCAGCAAATCCACTGTGTGTATCAGCATTCAGTTTCAGAAATCTTCCTTTCTGAAACATGCATACAGTCTGGTTCATAAGTACAGCCTGTCAATACTTGTACAGGTTGTTATTACCCAATACAGCTTTGGATACACCATTTCCAAACTGTATGATCACTCAATACCACCACCCCTCTTGTACAGGACCTGTATTGGCCAGACTCAATTCAATAATCAAATTCTCTCATGGAAATTCTCTCTCTGGATCAGGGCTGGTGATTCTCACATATACCAGCCCCTCTTTCTCCCCCTGGGGACTTTTCCCCAGTTAATTAATTTAGTTTACTTATTATTTCATAATTATTCTTATCCTTCTTTTGGGTATTATAATTATTTAATTTTTAGTTAGTCTTTGCATTTTTCTTTCTTTGCCTGTACAGTATGAGCTGGGTTGCCATATCCTTATTAACCCTTCTCTTTCCATTATGACAGGTTGAAACAATGGACTTGGCCTTGTTTGGGGTTGGCTCTTCTATTTCTTATTCTTATTCTTTTTTTGTTGTCTTCTTCTTTCTCTTTTATTAGTAATTTATCTTATTACACTCTTAAGTGTATTCACCTCTTACCTTATCCTTGAGCCCTCCATAAGTGAGTCCCAGGCCCTCTTCACTTAGAAGAGCCCCTGTGACAAAGTGTTTCATCAATTTGGCTAAAACTAGATTATGGGTGTTAAGACTGTTACAAATATTTGAATTCTTATCAAAAATATGACTTTTTACTTCATCTGTGGCTATATAGAAATCTAGAATTCCATGAAAAATCTGAGAAATTGTTTCTGATATTTACATATAGCTTCCTCTCTCTTTGGAATTTCCATCTTAGTTCTGGCCATCTGAGAAATATTTTGAATAGCATCATGTATTTTTGGGATTCTGTAGCTTCCACGGTATAGTTTTGTTTTTGGTGCTTTTTATTTTCCCTTTTTCTGAGCTTTTGGATGCTTTTCCATGTCAGAATTTATGTTTCTGGCCACTGGTGTTGGTGGTGGAGGGTTGTTTTTCCACCATTCTTGTGTTGAAAGTACCATTTTTTTCTTTCCCATAAATGGAGGCAACCCATTGAGGACCCTCCCAGTATTGGGATGACTCAGGAACTTTCTCATAGTCAGGTAAGAGCTCATGAACATTTTTCAAAGGTCTTCTAGGATTTGATACTTTTTGTGTTGAAGTGCATTGTTGCATGAACTCTGGCTTTCTTTATAAATGTCCACTGAGGCTTCTTGTGTTGGTTTCAGCTCTGTTTGATGGCAGAAAAGTGTTATTAGATTTGGAATGGCATAATTTGTCAGATTGGGTTTCATTTATTGACCCTTGTCCTTCTGTAACTGATTGGCTTCTGTCATAATAACGTCTATAGCCTTTTTGGGAGCGTGAGGGTTTATATCTGGATATTGATTTTATTGAAGTAATAATTGTAGGTCAAAAAAGATTTAAAAAAGTAATCTGACATCAAAAACTTACTATTGGCCAAATTCTTTGCTTTTAGGAGCATATTACTAATATCCAAATTGAAAAATTCAGTAGAGATTGGCTCTTGAGAATGATTCTGAGCTAACATAACTGTGATATTATGATCAGAATTAACAGTACTTGCTGGTATAATGCTAGTTACTGTTGGTTCTGTTCCAATGTTTTCTTTCCATACCACATTTTTGGAAACTAAAATCAATATGTGAATTGATTTTTTGAGTAAAGAGATGGATTCTTGAGAATAAAAATGGAAAGGAAAGCCTCACTTATGATAGTAATAAGGATATTTTTATGAATTTCTCAAAATAATAGGTATTTTTATGAATTTTAAAGTTCTTCAATATGAGAAAAATGTTAGAAAAAAAGTTACAAAATATGCCACAGGTAAATCATCATGGCTGGGACACAATATGTAAGGTGTGAATATGAAACTTTGATTAAAAATAAAGTACTATTCCTGTCCTGAGAATTTGTATAAGGTAAAAATCAATTGAAAAAAGTAAAATTTAAGAGTTTTATCAGAAACATGCCAAAGTAGTTTTTTGCAACTCTGTGAGAATAAAAAAAATGATATTAGAAAGGTTCATTGTTTCACAAAAAATCAATATTTATTCAAAATGACTCTACTGAGATATTTATGGCTACAAAGAAAATTTCTTCAAAAAAATGTCAATTGGAACTAATTGTGCAAGGATATTAAGGAAACTGATATGATAAAATGGTCTCTAAAAACAATGTTAAAGATGAAACACACTCAAAATTTTCCAGAGTTAATTTGGAAACAAAGCTATAAAGTTAACATTGATGAAAGATGCTTTGATTCAATTTTGGGGTTGTTCAAGGGTCAAACTAATTATAAGAGTTACAAAAATGAGAATAGTAGTTTTTCACAGGTCTGAAAGTCAAAAAATAATTTAAAAATGGTATTTGGAATCTTTTATTTATTCCTTTAGAAATGGTTAAACTAATTATAAATCCAAATGATTCTCACATGAGGAGAAAAGTGCGGAAAAGAAGAAATTCTTTGATAGCCACCAATCCTCACACTACAAAATTAGAATTTACTCTAATAAGCTGTAATAAACACAACAACAACAGAGAATCAATTGTGAAACTATTCAAACCTGGTCTGGACCAAAACAGGTGTCACAACCATAGAAATTTACCCTCTTGGACCATTGTGTGGCATATCAATTCCAAATCTGTCACAACCATGGCAGTTCACCTCCTTGGATCCCCATATGGCATATCAAGCCACAGTTCTTTTATTGCCAATTGGCCATATCCATCACCAGTGGCCAATATGGCCACATCATCATCTTATGGACCACTTATGGCCATTTGTGTTTTGGGGCCTTCATGGCCCTTCACCTCAATCCAGAACCCATAGCGGCAATTTATGCCCAAGTGGGTATTTCTGGTCATTTCCCTCAAAACCAGGGGAAATGGCCCAAATGGCTGTTTTTGGCTATTTGGGCTCATAATGCGCATTTCCGCACTTTTGCACATTTTGCGCATTTTTTGTGCACTTTTGTGCATTTTGCGCACTTTGACGCAAAGTGTCCAAAAGACACTTTCCCGCCTTTTGGGCCAGTTTTTGGCTCAGAACCCAAAAGTGGCCAAAATCCCCAAAGGGCCCAGAAACACCTTTCCAAGCTCTGAAGCCATCACATCCATCCTTTTCCCCTCTGCCTTTCCATCTCAAGACCTTTGGATGTAATCTTCTTGCCAATGAACCAATATGCCATAAATGATGTTATATATCATTGTGCATCATTTTTCAACAGCAATTCAATGGTGGCAATATCAAATGGTCATTTCAAAATTCCAACATCTCATCACGTCATCAAGGCACCCAATCATTCAGAGGAATCATCAAGGCTCAAGAGCAAGTGTTTCAGCGTCAAAGACCGATCACACCATCAAGGTGTCATTGGATAATTTCATTCACAGTATTCCTCCACGGAAATACTGTTCAACCATTCTCAAGGTATTCAAGAGGCAGTTCTTTCATTCAGTTGTCAAGTGTCAAAGCTCCACTCAATCCATCTTGGCAACCATATTCATTTCAATACAGTCTGGATCCATCAAGAACTGTATTTCATTTTCAAGCATGGGAAATTCATTCAACCCAATTCAATTTCAATATTAGCCAGCTGTATCAGTTCCCAAAACAATCAATACAGCTTCAAGGATCAATACAGATCAGTTTTCAGCCTGAAGAACTCAAGCTCCCAACTTTTCACATATACCGGCTACCCTTTCCACCCTGGGGGGTTTTCCCCCAGTTAATTAATATACTTTGATTTCATTTTATCTTTATTTTCTTTTCATTGTAGTTAAGCAAATACTGATATTATTAAGTCAGTCATTTAGCACTTTTCTCTTTCTCTTTCTTTGCCTGTCAATGGATATTTGGTGGTCATATCCTTACTAATTCCATTATTCATTTTTGGCAGGTTGAAACAGTGATTAAGGACTTACTTGGTTGGCTCTTTGGCCATTTGGCTTCCCTTTCCTCTTTTGCATCTCATCTTGTACCTGCATATCTTTTAGAGGAATTCATTCTTATTATTTTTATTCTTTATTCTTTTGGAGTCTTCCAAGTGAGTTCCCTGATTGCTGAGTGCCAGGCCACTCTTGTATTTCTGTCCAAGGGCCCCTGTGACATTATATTAATTAACTCATAATTTCTTTTCATTCTGTTCATTCTTTCTTTATAATTTCATTCACTCATTTCATCGAAATTATGATTCTTTTACGCTTATGAACTTAATGATTCATTGTCACCTCTCAATTTTTTTTTGATTCATTCTTCATTTTGAAAATTGAAAGCTGACCCATTTTTATTTTTGTTATTCTTTTTTAAAAATCTTTTTCAAATCATCAAATTTTCATTTCATTCATAATTCAGGCGTCATCTTGATTTTCTTTGATTTTCAATTTTTTCATCAGGATATTCAGACACATTCTTCAAATCAAGATTCATAATTGATTCATTCCTCACAAATTTTGCTTTTTAAAGAAGAATTCACTTTATTGTGATTGATTGATTGATTTGACATATTTGATATTGACCTCAAGAAAATTGATTGACCTGAAGACTTCATTGATTTTGCTGATTTTTTCACATCAAGAATTTTGACATAAATTGATTTTTCTTCAAGATTTCATTTTATTGATTGATTTTTGCAAGATTTTGATTTTGATTGATTTTATTCATTGATTTATTGACTTGAAGACTTCATTTTGATTTTATTCATTGATTTACTTCAAGACATTGATTTTGATTTTGCTTCAAGACTTCATTTGATTTTGATTTATTGACATATTTGAACATTTTCATTTGATTCATTTATTTTCCTCAAGATTTGATTGTTGACTCTTTTCACTTCAAGCATATTTTGACTTTGATTCATTTATTTCAATTTTGTTCCTGACATCATGCCTGTTCAACATTCACCTCTGGCAAGACAGACAAGATCCCAGGCCCGAGCTCAAGCTGTTCTCACTCCAACTCCAAGAGCTCCTTTAAATGGAATCCCAGCAGTTCCTCAACTGAGGGCCCAATTAGATAGAGGACCCCGCATGGAAGGAGCAGCACCATCCAGGAAGGAAGGAAGAGGGCCTAGAAGATCAAGTTCATTTTCAGGAGTAGTTGGCGGATTTCCAGGAACTTCAAGGACTATTTTCAAAGTTCCAGGTGAAGATGGTGAAGAGGAGGAGTAGAATTCTGTGGAAGAGGAAGAGTCTGATGGTACTGAAGGTGTCCCTGCTCCGGTGGAGGCATCCCAAGGTACTGGAGGGCCAACTCTAGCCCAGTCTAATCAGCCTGAACCATCTTTATTGGCCATCATGCAGCAAATGACTCAGATTATGGCCAATCTTCAAGCAGCTTTATCTTCCGAAGCATCAAGACCACCACCCTTCAAGACTCCATCTATGAAGGCACCTGAATGTATTGATGGGACACAGCCCTTCAAAGTTAGAAGCTTTATTCAGTCTTGCCAATTGATTTTTCATAATGATCTGGCAAACTTCACTCAAGGCAGAAAGAAGGTCCTTTATGCCCCTTCATTTCTCATTGGCAGGGCTGCAAAATGGATTGAGTCTTATCTTTCCAATCTCACCAATCAAGACTCATATTACCTTCTCAATTCTCGGCCTTTATTCTAAGCTCAGCTCTTCACTATATTTGGTGACCCGAATGAAGTCAGAAAAGCAGAAGCTGAGTTGGATTCTTTAAGAATGAAAGAAGGTGGGCATGTATCCTTATACATTGCTTATTTCAGAAGTTTAGTCTCAAGAATCGGTGTTTGGGGTGAAAGAGCTCTCATACATTATTTCAGGAAGGGATTGCCATCCAGGATTTTGGATCTATTGGCCTCCCATCCTTCCAGAATTGACTCTCTTCAAGACTTGATGGACATTACCCTGGAGCTTGATACCATGTACCATGAGAGGCAAAATGAAAAGAGTCATCATCAAGAGAAGAAGCCAGAAGCCTCAAAGTCAAGTTCTTCCCACCCTCAAAATTCTTCAAGCTCAAGTCATAAGAAGAAGAAGAATTTTCAGAAGAGGGACAAGCCCCATTCTTCTTTATTGAATAAATATTTCAAGCTCATGAATTCTGAAAAAGAAAGAAGAATCAAGGAGGGTCTTTGTACCTATTGTGGTGGGAAGCATAGTTATGAGTCCTGTTTCAAAAGGCCTCAAAACCCGCTTACCCAACCATCAGGCAAATTTCCCAGCCAGGGAAAAGCCTGAGTGGAGACCATGTTGTGTTCAATGGTCTTCACAGTTTTCCATCCAGAGCACAATTGTGCATTCTGAATACTGGTGTCAAGAATTCTCTTAAATTCTTTGTTTTTTCTTCTCTTTCTGATGTTTTTTACAGTATTCTCATTGATTCTGGTGCTACCACCTCATTTATTGCAAAGCAGTTTGTTCCCAAGTATTCATTGACTATGTCAGAACTTCCAGAGAAGATTCCCCTCATCATTTTAGACTCCTCTGAGTCTCCTTCTTTATTTGTGACTCACCATACTAAATATATGGTTGAGCTCCCTTCCTTCCCAAGCTTTGAATGGGACTTTTTAGTCATTGATACTCCCAAGGGAGAAGACCTCATATTGGGCTTTGACTTTCTTAATCATTTTAATCCATTTATTGATTGGAGGCAAGGATTGATCACCTTTAATTCTGATCCTTCAATTTATTTTAGTAATGACTTTTCTTCTGCCAAATCATGTGCAGCTGTGGTTGATGATTCTAGAACACCATCATTTCCATCTTCTGTCCATATTCCTTCCCTTAATTGCCATCAGTCATTACTATCATCTAGAGATGAAGTCTTCAAAGAGATTCAAGATGTTGGAGAAGATAATTCTGTATCTTCACTTCATCTCTTCTTTGGGAATATGGACCTTCCTCCTTCATCTTATCATGACTCCCTGGAGGAGTCGTGGGATGAAGAGGAAGAGCCAGAAGAAATAGAAACTGTGATGAAGGTTGTTCCTTCCGTTTATCACCAGTACTTGGATGTATTCTCCAATGTGAAAGCAGAAAAACTTCCTCCTCACCGCGCCTGTGATCATCATATTGAGCTGGAGGGGTCTCTACCTCCAGTTGGGGTGATCTACTCTTTATCAAACCAAGAGTCAGATACACTCAGGGCCTACATTTCAGAGAATGTAGAGAAAGGTTTCATCCGGCCAATCTCCTCTTCTACAGGAGCACCTGTTCTTTTTGTTAAAACAAAAGATGGTGGCCTCCGTTTGTGTGTTGATTACCGCAAACTCAATGCTGTTACTAGGAAGAATAAGTATCCTGTTCCTCCTATGAATCAGCTTCTCACTGTTTTCAATGGTTCTTCTATATTCTCCAAGATTGATTTGCGTGGTGCATATAACCTGCTCAGAATCAAAGAAGGTGATGAACATTTGACTTGTTTTAGAACCAAATATGGTAGTTATGAGTACTTGGTTATGCCATTTGGGCTTACCAATGCTCCTGCTTCTTTCCAAAATCTTGTAAATGATATTTTTTATGATCTTCTTGATGTTTATGTTGTGGCTTATTTGGATGACATTATGGTATTTTCCAAATATGAGGAAGAACATGTCACTCATGTGTCCACTGTTCTTTCCAGACTCAGAGCCAATAACCTCTTTGCTAAGGTGTCCAAATGCCTATTCCATGTTTCTAGTGTAGAATATTTAGGTTATGTTTTTTCTTCTGAAGGCCTCAATATGGACTAACCAAAAGTCCAGCAAATTCTCAATTGGCCACCTCCAAGAAACCTCAAGGCTCTTCAATCATTCCTTGGCTTTGCCAATTTCTACCGCCGTTTCATCAAGAATTATTCAAAGAGAATTAGTTCACTCACAAGTTTCCTCAAGAAAGATTCCCGTTTTCCCCTCAATGAGGAAGCTCTTAGACAGTTTCATCAACTCAAAGAGGCATTCACCACTGATCCAATCCTTCTCTACCCACCATTGTAGAGACTGATGCATCAGATTATGCCTTGGGTGCTGTACTGAGTCAGGTCTCTGACTCAGGAAAACATCCCATTGCATTTGATAGCCGCAAGCTTCTTCCAGCTGAGCTTAATTATGAGATTCATGACAAGGAGCTCCTTGGAATAGTCTGGGCTCTCAAGCGCTGGAGAGCTTTCCTACTTTCAATTTCTTCCCCTTTTGAAGTTCTCACCAATCATTCATCTCTTCCAAGATTTTCACTTGCCCCCAAGCCCGCTGGGCTGAATTTTTATCTGAATTCCATTTCTCAATCACTTACCGCCCTGGCCGCTTGGCCACCCTTCCAGATGCCATATCACGTCGGGACAACGTTTATCCAGAGAGGGGGGAGGATTTCATCAGCAAGAATCCAATGAACTATCAGAAGATAATCAAGCAAGATGAAATTCAAGCCTCAAAGTTTTTTGCAGTCAAGGTGGATTCATTTTCAAATTTGATTGATTCAATTCAGAAGGCAGTGTGGCAAGATTCTCAATATAGAAGTGTCCTTGAAGATTTGGGTAAAGGTAAGTCTGTCCAAGATTGTTCTCTTGATTGCTCTTCCAAACTTCTCCTTTTCAAAGATCGGGTGGTGGTCTCAAATGACCCCACAGTTCAACTCAATATACTTCAAAAGCAGCATGACTCTCCCCTAGCTGGACACCCTGGCCAAGAGAAGACTCTCAAGCTTGTCAAGCGGGATTTCCACTGGTCCAGCATGACTCAATTTATCAAGGATTATGTATCATCCTGTCAACAGTGGTCAAGAAACAAAAATATTCATCACAAGAAGTTTGGACTCCTCAAGCCTCTTCCAATTCCCAGTGGTCCTTGGATTTGTCTTTCAATGGATTTCATCACTCAACTGCCACTTTCCAATTCCTTTGACTCAATCCTTGTCATAGTGGACAGATTCTCAAAAATGGCAGTTTTTATTCCAACAATAGCTTCAATCACTTCATTAGATTTGGCCCATTTATTCATCAAGAATATTTTCTCAAAGCATGGCCTTCCTTCAAGCATTGTTAGTGATCGAGGTTCTCTTTTTGTTTCTTCTTTTTGGACCAATCTTTGTCAGCAGCTCAAGATTTCAAGAGACTTGTCAACTGCTTATCATCCAGAAACTGATGGACAGATAGAGAGGTTAAATCAGATACTAGAACAGTACCTTTGGATGTATGTCAGTTATCATCAAGATGATTGGAACACGCGCCTCCCTCTGGCTGAACTTGCCTACAATAACTCTGACCACTCTTCAACAAAAAAAACACTTTTTTTCACTGTTTATGGAAGAGATCCTCATTTTGACTCAGTTCACATCACTCAAGATACTCCGGCTGGGAAGTTATCAACAAAAATCCAATCAGTACAGCAAGATGTCAAGAGAGAACTTGAAGTTGCCATAAACAGGTTTAAGAGGTATTCAGATAAAAGTAGAGCAAGTCCACCTGTTTTCAATCCCGGTGACATGGTATGGCTTTCTTCCAAGAACATCAAATCAACCAGACCCACCAAAAAGCTGTCTGAAAGATGGCTGGGTCCTTTTCCAATCTTGAAGAAAGTCAGTACTCATGCCTACCACCTCAAGCTCCCATCTCAATGGAAGTCCATCCACCCAGTTTTCCATATTTCCCTTTTGGAACCAGTCAAGACATCAACAATCCCAAATCGGCATCAAGAGCCTCCTCCTCCAATCATCATTGAAGAAGAAGAGGAATGGGAAGTCTCTCAAATACTCGACTCAAAACTCGAGAGAGGAAAATCATGGTATTTGGTGGAATGGAAAGGTTTCAGTCAAGACCCAGAAAGATCCACTTGGGAACCATCTGAAAACCTCAAGAATTGTCCTGAACTCGTCAAATATTTTCATTCATTATATCCTGACAAGCCAGGACCCAATTCTTCAAGAGCTTTATTGTTTATGGTGCTTGGTGGGGAGAGGAATTACAAAAAGTAAGTCCCACTCCTGGTATGCACCTTTAGGGGTATTCTACTCTTTTGTTGTAAGCATCACCTTGGCCACTCTGTGAGCACTTTGCAGATTTTGGACACAGATTTTTGGCTGGGCTTTTCAACATCCAATTCCAAAATTATAGCCATTTTCACTTGGGAAAATGGACCATTCACTCTTTATTTTCTTTTCCAAGCCTTTCAATTCAATTCATTCCTTCAACATTCTTGTTTTCTTTTTATGGCACTGGCGGGAGTGGTAACTACCAAAAGTAAGTTCCTCTCCTGGTGTGCACTTCCCTGAGGGGTCTACAATCTTTTCAAAACATCACCTTGGCCACTTTGTGAGCACCTGGAATCAAATTTCTCTTTCCAGGTCCTTGGCCAATTTCAAAATCAGTTATCAACCTCCATGATGAAGATTGGAACCTCCTCAAGATTCAATTCATTTTGCTTTTCTCTTTTCTCTTTCTTTTATTTTCATTTTCATTCTTTATTTTTAATTTATTTTCATTTTTAATTGTCAATTATCACGTCAAAAATTTTCATTCATTTTAAAATTCAATTCAAATCATGAAGCCAATGTCAAAAGAAGATCAAACAAGTCCTGCGTCAAATGTCAAACTTTTTAATATCAGTTTTCAAATTTTTAATCTTAATCAGTCCTCTTGAATCACTCTCTCAAAATATTTCCAATAGCCTCAACAGGCTTCACCTTGTATTGGTGCTCAGGAGCTCACCATTCCAAGGTGGGGGGTACTGTCACAACCATGGCAATTCACCTCCTTGGATCCCCATATGGCATATCAAGCCACAGTTCTTTTATGGCCAATTGGCCATATCCATCACCAGTGGCCAATATGGCCACATCATCATCTTATGGACCATTTATGGCCATTTGTGTTTTGGGGCCTTCATGGCCCTTCACCTCAATCCAGAACCCATAGCGGCAATTCATGCCCAAATGGGTATTTCTGGTCATTTCCCTCAAAACCAGGGGAAATGGCCCAAATTGCTGTTTTTGGCCATTTGGGCTCATAATGCGCATTTGCGCACTTTGACGCAAAGTGTCTTTTGGACACTTTCCCGCCTTTTGGCCCAGTTTTTGGCTCAGAACCCAAAAGTGGCCAAAATCCCCAAAGGGCCCAGAAACACCTTTCCAAGCTCTGAAGCCATCACATCCATCCTTTTCCCCTCTGCCTTTCCATCTCAAGACCTTTGGATGTAATCTTCTTACCAATGAACCAATATGCCATAAATGATGTTATATATCATTGTGCATCATTTTTCAACAGCAATTCAATGGTGGAAATATCAAATGGTCATTTCAACATTCCAACATCTCATCACGTCATCAAGGCACCCAATCATTCAGAGGAATCATCAAGGCTCAAGAGCAAGTGTTTCAGCGTCAAAGACCAATCACACCATCAAGGTGTCATTGGATAATTTCATTCACAGTATTCCTCCACGGAAATACTGTTCAACCATTCTCAAGGTATTAAAGAGGCAGTTCTTTCATTCAGTTGTCAAGTGTCAAAGCTCCACTCAATCCATCTTGGCAACCATATTCATTTCAATACAGTCTGGATCCATCAAGAACTGTATTTCATTTTCAAGCATGGGAAATTCATTCAACCCAATTCAATTTCAATATTAGCCAGCTGTATCAGTTCCCAAAACAATCAATACAGCTTCAAGGATCAATACAGATCAGTTTTCAGCCTGAAGAACTCAAGCTCCCAACTTTTCACATATACCGGCTACCCTTTCCACCCTGGGGGGTTTTCCCCCAGCTAATTAATATACTTTGATTTTATTTTATCTTTATTTTCTTTTCATTTTAGTTAAGAAAATACTGACATTATTAAGTCAGTCATTTAGCACTTTTCTCTTTCTCTTTCTTTGCCTGTCAATGGATATTTGGTGGTCATATCCTTACTAATTCCATTATTCATTTTTGGCAGGTTGAAACAGTGATTAAGGACTTACTTGGTTGGCTCTTTGGCCATTTGGCTTCCCTTTCCTCTTTTGCATCTCATCTTGTACCTGCATATCCTTTAGAGGAATTCATTCTTACTATTTTTATTCTTTATTCTTTTGGAGTCTTCCAAGTGAGTTCCCTGATTGCTTAGTGCCAGGCCACTCTTGTATTTCTGTCCAAGGCCTCTGTGACAAAATCCATCATTCTTAGTGCAAATTGGCCACTTTCACTTCTTTGGCCCTTAATAGCCATTTAATCATCTAAAGAAACCCTGGCCCCTTCACCATCATAAGGCCATTATTGGCCACTTTTGGAAATTTCCCAGTGGACAGGGGCAATACACCCCAAAAGGCTGTATTATGCTTTTTAAGTTTTAAATACAGCTTTTCTGTATTGTTGAACTTTTGCATTCTTACATAATATACTACTTTCCCATGAAGTATGGGAAATGTGCCCAAATAGCCATATAAGGTCATTTCAGGGTCAATTTCAAGATTTGTGCATTTTCCCCAGATACAGTTTTAAGCCTGTACAGGCTTTTTTGCCAAAAACACCCATTTATGAAGCCTTAAAACCCACCTTGTGCAATATTTGTCAAGGCCATCCTCCAGAATTCTTTAGGCCTCTTTTCCCATTCAAGAACCAAAAGTTCCATGAATTTTCCCATAAGCCATTATGCACCTTTTTTTACCAGAAATCCAATTGTAGCCAGATCAAGGGGCCATACTTCCAGTTTGAAAATACCTTTCAGAACTTATGACTCAATATCTTCAGGAGGATTGATCAAGGTTCAAGCTCAGTGTTTCCTCAACACTAATTTCAGGCTGAGTCTATGATAAAGATGAAATAAGGATATTTACAACTTTAACTATGACTGTGACACGAATAAGAGTATTTAAAAAAGGTTTAATTAAAGATATAAATGGGTTTACTAATGTGGATTAGTGGTGGTGAGCGCTATTGAAAGCTCTGGGTTATGAGCCTTAGAGGTATTTTCATATACCCAAAGGACCACAAATAACAAAATAAGATTTAAATATCAATAAAATGAATTTATTTACATTATCAAAAGAAAAATGAAAATATGAATACAAATTTATATACAAAAATAAAAATTTAAATTGAAATATTTTTGGTAAAAGGTTACATAAAATATATTATAGCTTATTATCCAATAAATAAACTTAACAAAATTATTTTACCATTGGATTCCTCATAAAAAATAAGGTGGGGTCACCTCTGGGTAAAATTTCTGTAACCCAACTCTAAATAAGCTTAAATTAAGTTTTTAGTATTTTCTGTACAAAAGTTTAAAATCCTCAAAAGCTTAATATAATTCACACAACATGTGGTGTTAACCATTGATTTTTGTGTTAAAATTGAGGTGTTGTGTGTAGTCTAGAAGTTATGAGGAATTGGAGTATTTTCAATTGAAATGTCAAAATGTGTGCGTGTATTACATAAGTGAACTGTAATCTACATATGACATATCAATTATTACAGTTGTGTACTGCAAAACTCAATTGAATTGTATGTGTAAATTACAAGTGTATTACATGATGAGGAATTCAAGAAAAAAAAATTGGAAAGATTAATTCTGGGGGGAAAGTACTCTAGCTCCAAGGGGGAGCCAGACCCCAAAATTCCTTTCTGAAAGACGTGGGATGTCAAACTCCATGCAAAAATTCATCACTTTTGGCCTGGAATTGAGTCACAGGTTCTGTGACTCAATTGATGATGAGATTTTGATACCAACCAGGGCAGCTTTAACTGTTGCCAAGAGGGTAAAACTACCCTTAACTTAAACCAATCTTAGTCAAAACAGTTTTAACTGGTTTTTACATCTCTTACCCACATTATGATGGGTTTTGAAGGCTCTAGACCAGGTATTTCTATAGTAATGGCCGTTTTAAGGGTTTAAAATGGCTAAACCCATCCCATTTTTGGTCTAAACCAGGGTTAAATGATGCTATCATTGGCGTTTCTGTTGTCAGAGTGTTTTCCACGACTGAAAAGAGTAAATTTACTTTTTGGAGTAAGAGAAAATTGATGGCTATAAAAGACTGTCTTCTTTGTCCCACTTTTCTCTTCATGCTTTAATATTTTTGTTTTAAAATTAGTTTAAACACTGTTAAACCAATAAATAAAAGATTCCGACCACCCTTTTGAAATCATTTTAAACCTTTTAACCACTTGAAGAAATCATTATAATCATTGTTTGTAACTCTTATAATTATTTTTACCCCTTGAACCACCCCATAAGTGAACTAAAGCATCTTTCATCACTGTTAGCTTTGTCACTTTGTTTCCAAATTCACTCTGGTCACTTTTGGGCATGTTTTCTCTTTAAATATCTTCTTAAGGACTTTGTTCTTTAACTAATTTCTTGCAGTTCTTTGCTTAATTAATTCCAATTGAAATTGCTCTTGAAGAGATTTCTTTTGTAGTCTTAAATATCTCTTGTAGAGTATTTTTGCATAAATGTTTATTGTTGGTAAAACAACAGCTCTTTATAATATTATTGTTTTATACTTATAAAGTTAAAAACAATAAAATTGGTGTGTTTTCTCTCAAAAATACTATTTCATACTATTTTTAATCATTTCTTAGCTTATACAAATCTTGAGGACAGGGAAAGTACTTGATTTTTAATCAAAGTTTCATATTAACACCTTACATTTGGGGGCCCAGCCATGATAATTTATCCCTGACATAATTTTTTACTATTTTCAAACCTTTTTTTATTATGTTGAAAAATTCAAAAACATATAAAAAATACTTATAATTTAAAAAAAATCCATAAAAAATAAATATTTTTTCATATTATAAGTGAGGCTTTATTTCTTCATTTCCCTCTTGAAAAAATTCTTTTTACTTAATCAAATGGCTTTTTCATTAATTTTAGTGTCTCACAACGTGGCAAGACAAGAAAATATTGAAACAGCCTTCACAGTAACAAGCATTATTCCTGCAACTAATGTGAACTATGACCATAATAATACAGTCATTATAACTCGGAATAATCAACCAGAACCAATTTCTTCTGAATTAATCAATTTGGATATAAGTAATACCCTTCAGAAGGCTAAGAATTTGGAAAATAGTAATTTTTTGATGTAAAATTACTATTTTAAGTCTTCAATCTTAAAATATTCCTTCAACCAGATCAGGAGCTAGCTATAACCCCCAAGAAGCTCCCAAAAAGGTCATGGAAATGATTATGGCAGAAGCCAAACAGCTACAGAAGGACAAGGGTCCGTTGATGACCTCCAAGTTCATAGATTTTGTCATTCTGAAGCTGATGATACTGTTTTACCTTCAAACAAAGCTGACACTGCCACAAGAAGCCTCAGTGGACATTTAAAAAGCAAGCCAGAAGGCCTACAACAATGCATTGAAGAACAAAGAGTGCCAGATCCTTGCAGATCTGTGGCAAACCTGCATGAATTCTTACCTGACTGTGAAAAAATTCCTGGGCCATCCCAACACTTGAAAGTTACACAATGGATGGCATCTATTGATGGAAAAGAAGAAAATGATTCTTTTAACAGAAGAATGGAGGAAAAACAACCCTCCACCACCCAAACAAGTGCCAAAAACAGTCCCAGTAGCAAGCAGAAGCAATTCCAACATGAAAAAGCAGCCACAAGCTCAAAACAAGGGCAAAGCAAGGGACAAGCCACAAAACCTTACAGCCAGGGTTACAGGATCCCAAAGATTCAGCAGGATGCCATGGAAAATGTATTTCATATGGCCAGAACAATGATGGAATTACAGACAAAGGAGGAAGCCAGATTAAAATATCAGAAATGATTTCTGATATCTTTGATTCTATCCCAGAGCTGTATGAAGCTATAAATGATGTAAAAACTCATGTTTCTGATAAAAAGTAGTTCATTTGTAACAATCTTAAAACAAACAACTTAATTCTAAGCCAAATAAACACTTATGTGTTTTGAGAAAGTCTTAAGAGCAATTAAAGCTTCTAATAATGAAAGTTCTTTTGGAAATAAGATGAATGAAAAATCTGCCATTATTGAAGAATTAACAGACAAATATTCTAAATTCAATATTGATGACATAATTGAAACAAGAATAAAACAAGCCCTAAGTATTATTAAAGAGGAGAAGAAAAGTTCTCTTGAGAATATTTTAAAATCATTTGCTCAAGTAAAGACCTATACAATTTCCTTGAAAAAGTGATTTGACATCTCACAAGAGGAAATATCAAAATTAAAAAATCAGTTGAATTAGATCACCTCTGATGATACTAGAAAAACAGAACTAATGCAAGAATTAACACAAACAGAAGATAATCATAAAAATAATGTAATAAATTCAATGAAGATTTTACAACATGAATTCAGAAATTCCGAAAGGTGTAAAAATAGTGAAATGAATGATATTGATTAATTACCTCACACTTTAGCAAGAATGTCTGCACCTTTGAATCAGAATGAGGGCGCAAGAATTCCAAATTCACAAGTATTGGAGATTGAAAACTCACAGCTAAAAAATAAATTTTCCACTTCTTTTGATAACTTGGAACCATCAATGGGCTAAGAACTCCTGAAAGAAGTACCAAAACTTAAAGAATGGCCCCACTCCAGTGGTGAAGGAGAATATGAACATATGTAATTCATCAGAGGTATTGACATGATTAAAGAAGATTTGGAATTACCAGACAGATTGTTAACAGCAAGATTTAACACCTTGTTTACCATATCAGCTCACAGATGGTATATCAAATTAAGACAAGCACATGGACACCAAAGTTGGACTTGGCCAAAAACCCAAATTATCAACAAATGGGCCAATGATGCTTGGAGTTTCAAAGTGGAAACAGCCTTTGAATCTTCCAAATTTAACGCTGATAAAGACAAATCTTTACAATGGTTTTGCCAACAAAAAGACAGATTAACAGCATTGTATCCTGACATGTCAGAATTTATGATCCACAGAGAGATTCTGAGAAAATGCGGAGGTGACTTAGCGCATGCTGTCAAAAGCAGGACTGCTGAACAATCTTCAGCAGAAGATATTATGAATGAATTAGAAGAAGTAACCACCAGAACCAGAATTGGTTCTAGTAGGGTGAATCTCAAAACAAGGTTTAATACACCTTGGAAAGATTCTGTGGACAAAAATTCCAAAGAAAATTGTAATAGTGTTAAGTATAAATCTGCAGATATAATCAGAAAGCTCCATATTTTCCAAAGCACCACCCACTTTGCCAACACATGTCTAAAGAGGGGGAAAATCAATGAAATTGACGTTGAAAATGAACCTGATGTTGAAAAAAAGGATGATATAATTGAAGAAAATTCAGATGACAAGTCATCAATATTTTCCAAATCTTCAAAAGATATAGAAAGTATCAATGCCACTTTTGACATCATGGAATCTTATCCCCACTTGCCACAATTAAGCAATGGTCAACTTGATTTGTCAAAAATTCAAGTTGCACAAATTTTGAAAACTAAACCAAACAGGGGAAAAGGTTATACAGCTGGTAAATCCTGTATAACAGAAGTGGTAATTGACAACAAACCCACTAAATGTTCACTTGACCCAGGAGCCTTCTGCTCTTGTGTTGGCAAATCTTTTCTTAAGACTTGTGTTCCAAATTTTGAAGATCAATTGTTACCAATTGATGGCATAAACTTCAATAGTGCAAGAAATTCAATGAAAGAATTGGGAATCTTTGAGACCAATGTCATATTTCCACATATTAATGGAAATTTAAGAATCAAGGTTGAATTTGTTGTTATGGAAAATTGCTCTAGTAACAATTTTATACCTGGAAATGACTATTTGATCATGTATGGAATAGACTTACATAACAAAAAAGACAGATACTTTACTATTGGAGACAATAAGCATCAAAAGTTCTCCTTTCTACAACTTAAAAGACAAGCTGCAGTAAGTAAAGTAGCACCAGTCAACTTAGAGTTGGAAAGATTCAAATCTGAACAGTTAAATGAAGCTTAAATAAGCTTTCACCTGACTGGTAATCAGGAAAATAAACTTTATGCCCTTTTATATGACCACAGAGAAGCATTTGCATAAGACAAAGAGCCTTTGGGAGCAATTATTGGTCATGAAGTTGAAATCATCCTTGATATTGAGAGACCCTATCTCCCACTCTTAAGAAGACCTGTATATCCCGCAAGTCCTAAATAAAGCGAAGCTCTGAAAATTCATATTAAAGAATTTCTAGACCTTGGTGTAATAAGAAAGGTTGGCTATAATGAGGAAGAAGAAATAACTACACAAGTCATAGTGGCATGGCATAATCAAAAATCTAGAATGGTTGGGGACTTTAGATCTCTGAACACTTACACTGTTCCACACAGGTACCCAATACCAAAAATCCAAAGTGCCCTTACCCAGATATCTCAAGCAGTGTATATAACCACTATTGATTCCCTTAAGGGATTTCTCCAGAATGTAGTGACACCAAGGGCAAGAAAATACTTGAGAATTATTGTTCATTGTGGAGTATATAAATATTTGAGGATGCCTTTTGGTATCAAGAATGACCCTTTACACTTCCAAAGAATGATGAATAAAATCTTCCCTGAAGAACTTTCAGAAGGATGGTTAATCATTTACATTTATGATATTATTTTCTGTTCCAAAGCTTGGGAAGAACATATGTACAGATGATACAGAGTTTTGACAAAAATCCAATCTGTCAACATGAAAATTTCTTTGAAGAAATGCCATTTTGGATTTAAAGAACTTAAAGCACTGGGACATGTAGTACCTGGTTTATCCCTTGGAATTGACAAAAGCAAGGTTGAAGCAGTATTTCTGAAACCCATGCCTCAGAACAAGAAATAAATTCAGTCCTTTTTGGGGTTTGCAGGATATTACAGGCTGAATATTAAAGATTTTGCATCCATAGCAAGACCTCATTATAAATTATGTGACAAATACACAATATTTTAAATGACTGTTGACAGAGTCAAAGCCTTTGAATCTTTGAGACAAGCCTTGACCACTGCTTTACTCTTACTGATGCCAAACTTTAAGCTTCCTTTTAAGATTTTTATTGATGCATCAGGGGATGGGCTTGGTACTGCACTTCACCAAGTTCAGATTATCAATGATAAGCCTGTGGAAGGACCCATATGCTTCTTATCCAGTCAAATCAAACCAACTTAAGCCAGATATGGAGCCAGTTAAATGGAGTGCTTATGACTTTTCTGAGCCTTGGAAAAGCTAAATTACTTTCTGGAAGGATGTGTTTTTGAAGTACTAGCAGATTGTACCACTGTTAAGTCACTTTTAAACGTGAAGACTCCTAACAGGCATATGCTCAGATGGCAAATAGCCATACAAGACTATAGGGGCAATATGACCATTGTTCATAAAGATGGGAATATTCATAAAAATTCAGATTGACTGAGCAGATGACCATTATCAGATAATATTGATAATCCTGCTTATGTTCCAGAGGAACCTTGACCAAAAATCCGCATAGAAGGAATAAGTGTTACAGACCTGAACACCACTTTCTTTGAGGAGGTAAGAAACAGCTATACTCAGGATAAAAATTGTAGCATTTTATGCAAATTACTTACTAAGGACTGTAAAGACAATTCTTTTATACATTCCTTAGATGAGATATGGAGAAAATCATATGATGAAGGAAGATTCCACATACTGGTTGGTATAATTTGCCACAGAACTAAGCATACATGTGTCATGACAGTTGTGGAAAGGTCCTTAATCAATCTTGTACTTAAAGAATGCCATGACAGCCCTTTCTCAGGACATCTGTCTGAGGACACAACAAGAGAGAAATAAAAACCTGCATATTGTGGCCAATGTGGCAGAAAGATGTTTCAGAGTATGGCAAAACCTGTGACACATGTCAAAAAGCAAATACATCCACTAGAGAAATACTTGGAAATATGATCAAGATCCAAGAACTCATCAGACCTGGGAAATTGTCCATATGGCTTGGGTAACTGGCCTGCCACCAGAGGGTGACAGAAGTTATAATGCCTGCCTACTGATTTTTGACAGATTTAGTAAGACTCCAATCTTTCTACCATGTCACAAGGATGATACAGTCATTGATACAGCTCTTCTGATATGGAATAGAGTGATATCATGGACTGGTGTATTCACAAACATCATTAGTGACAGAGATCCTAAATTCACCTCAGCATTATGGAAAAATCTTCACCAACTATTTGGCACAAAATTATCCTTCTCTACAGCCTACCACCCACAAACTGATGGTCTGGCTGAAAGGATGATCCAAACTTTGGAAGATATGGTAAGACAACTATGTGCATATGGCCTTGAATTCCAAGACTGTGATGGATTTACCCATGATTGGTGTACTCTTTTACCAGCACTAGAATAAGCATATAAGACATCCATTCATGCCAGTACCAATCAAACCTCTGCTATTCTAGGAAAAGAATGGAATCCCAAATTACCTCAAGATTCCTTAAGGAAAGATTTAGCTGAGATAAATCCTACAGCTGCTGGCTTTAAAGGAATGCTAGACAAAACTAGAAATCATGCAATAAGGTGCATGGAAGACTCTTTTGCATATTCTAAGGACAAATGGGACATGTCATATGCCACTCCAGATTTCAAAGTGGGAGATTTAGTACTTGTATCCACCACTAACTTCAATAACATCAAAGGATGTAAAAAGCTCAAAGACTCCTTTGTAGGAAATTTTGTTATTAAGGCCCTTGATAGAGAAAATGCTGTTGAAGTAGAATTATCTGAAGAGCTCAGCAACAAGCACCCTACATTTGCAGTTAGCTTGATAAAGCCATATAAATCTAGTGATGCTGAAAAATTTCCCTTGAGGAATAAAGTTCCCAGGTTATACCTCCTATTAAATCATCTGGTATTAAAAATATTACCAAAGCTCTCAAAGAAAGAAATTCAAGAAGCAATAAAGTAAGGGAATACCATGTTAGGTACAGGGACCCAACTTGTGAAGATGAATGGTTAGCAGAAAAGGACAAGCCTGAAGCTACTAAACTTCTCAGAAGATTCAGACACACTAGAAATAACAATATTTCAAATTAATATTCTTTTTTTAGGGGGAGGGAATGTGGGCCTTAGAGATATTTTCATATACCCAAAAGACCACAAATAACAAAATAAGATATAAATATAAATAAAATAAATTTATTTACATTATCAAAATAAAAATTGAAATATAAATACAAATTCATATAAAAAAATAAAAACTTAATTATAATTTAGAATGAAAATTATATTAAATTTTAAAAATTGTGAAATTGCATTTTAACTTGAAAAAATTAAGGAAAAATGAATTTTTAATAAAATTAATGAAATAGAAACATTTTTGGTAAAAGGTTACATAAAATATATTATCACTTTTTATCCAATAAATAAACATAAGAAAATTATTTCACCATTGGATTCCTCATAAAAAAGAATGTGGGGTCACCTCTGGGTAAAATTTCTGTAACTCAACTCTAAATAAGCTTAAATTAATTTTTTAGTATTTTCTGTAAAAAATTTGAAAATCCTCAAATCCTTAATTTAATTCACACCACATGTGGTGTTAACTATCAGTTTTTGTGTTAAAATTGAGGTGTTGTGTGTAGTTTAGAAGCTATGAGAAATTGAAGTATTTTCAATTGAAATGTCAAAATATGCACGTGTATTACATAAGTGAACTGTAATTTACATATTAGTTATCAATTATTACAGTTTTGTACTATAAAACTCAATTGAATTGTATGTGTAAATTACAAGTGTATTAAACGATGAGGAATTAAAGGAAAAATAAATTGGAAAGATTAATTCTGGGGGGGAAAGGGACTCTAGCTCAAAGGGGGAGCCAGACCCCCAAATTCCTTGCTGACAGGCGTGGGATGTCAAAATACACACAAAATTTCATCACTTTTGGCCTGGAATTGAGTCTGAGACCCTGTGACTCAATTGATGATGAGCTCTTGATATCAACCAGGGCAGTTTTGACTGTTGCCAAGAGGGTAAAACTACCCTTGAGGTAAAGCAATATTAGTAAAAGCAGCTTTAACTGGTTTCTACATTTCTTACACACATTCTGATGTGTTTTTCAGGCTCTAGACAAGGTATTACTATAGTAATGGATGATTTAAGGGTTTAAAATGGCTAAAACCAGCCCTTTTTTGGTCTCAACCAGGGTTCAATGATGCCATAATTGGCTTTTCTGTTGTCAGAGTGTTTTTAACGACTGACAAGAGTAAGTTTTACTTTTGGAGTAAGAAAATTCATGGCTATAAAAGTATGTCTTCTTTGCCCCACTTTTCTTTTCATGTTATAATTGTTTTGTTTTATAATTAGTTTAAACACTGTTAAATCAATCAATAAAAGATTCCAACCACCCTTTTGAAATATTTTTAAACTGTTTAACCACATGAAAAAATCATTATAATCATTTTTACCCCTTGAACCACCCCATAAGTGAATTAAAGCATCATTCATCACTGTTAGCTTTGTCATTTTGTGTCCAAATCTGCCCTGGTCACTTTTGGGCGTGTTTTCTCTTTAAATATCTTCTTGATGACTTTTTTTAATTAATTTCTTGCGGTTCTCTGCTCAATCAATTCCAATTGGAATTGCTCTTGAAGAAATTTCTTTTGTAGCCTTAAATATTTCTTGTAGAGTATTTTTGCATAACCTTTTATTGTTGGTAAAACAATAACTCTTTATAATATGATTGTTTTATAATTATAAAGTTAAAAACAAAAAATATGGCGTGTTTTCCCTTAAAAATACTATTTCATACTATGTTTAATCATTTGTTACATTATACAGATTTTGAGAACAAGAAAAGCATTTGATTTTTAATCAAAGTTTCATATCCACACCCTACATGGGTGCATGTTTACCTGTTGGTTTACAACAATAAGGACTACAATACTAAGATTTATAGTATAACCTAATTTTTTTTCAAGAGTATGACTGTTTTTGACAGTTTTACTACTTAGGAATTCAAGAGAAGGATGGGGATTCCTTTTCTGGCAGTGAAAAGGCCTTCTTTTATCCTGAAATGGAGTGAAAAGGATGCTAGACCTTTTCACATAGAAGAAGTGAGGATTTTTCACTCTCTAGGACAGGCTTGTGGTTTGAAAAAGGCCTGTATAGCCTTTATTGGGTTAAGATGTGGTTTCGCAACCACATCTGGGCAGTTTTCATCAATACAGGGTGAAAGGCTTCATCTGGGGACCACATAGCCTGATTCTGACATGTATGACGCATAGAATGCTGTACAGAACATGTATGGGACCCCAGTTTTGGATGAACCATAAGGTATTAGAATGAAAACAAGCTTCTTTATCTGTTTGACACCTCATAATCATAGTTATGGGATATTATCCCATGGTAGGGCTGTATAGGACAAACTGTGGGAGCTTGACCTTAAAGAAGCTATAACTCCGTCTGTTTTTGAGATATCAACCTCAAAGCTGGTTCCGTGTGTAGCCCTGTATGTGATCTACACAATGGAACCTCATTTGACATGGTTATCATTCAATATGGCAAAGTTATGGCATGTACAAGATTCTTTTACATATGCGTGTTTTAGGCAAAAGCTGTATTGGGCTTGTTTGCCTTATAACATTTGTTCTAGATTGGATATAGGAAAATGAATGGCACCATCAAACAGCCCATATTGTGATATTTCCAAAAAGACCCCACTTTAGGTATCTCACAATAAAACTGTAGAAGTTGGATGAGAGGTGAATATTTTATTCACCCTTATTTGGCCTGAATTTGGCCATAACTTCTGTAATACTGTTGCTACCTCAGTTCGGCTGGTAACATTGGATAGCCCTGACTTAGAGATTCATTTCAAATACCCATTTGATGGGGTTAGGCCTCTCACTCTTTATCTAGGATTAGAGTTGAAAATTAATGTTTATGCTCAGCAACAACTTCGAGAAGGAATAACTTTGTTATTATTTGTCCTATGATTATGAGAGTTGCATATTTGAAAAGAGGTGAGTTTCCTCTTTCCTTTGATTAATTTTGAGCTAATTTTTCTCAGCTCCATGTTTTGGTGTTATCTTGGCTTTACCATTAGTTTATGGTATTTGGCTGTCATGCTTGTGTTCTGGTTTTGCGTCACAGCCTGACAACTAATCACCCCAATCACCAGGTATGGTTGATTTGTAAGCATGTAATTTTCACTTCAAGGGAAATTCAAGAACAAGTTCCAAATTACATGTCAAGTGTCAATTCTCTACCAATCCAACTTGGAAACACCATTCATTTCAATACAGTTTTGTTTCATGGAGGCCTGCATTTCAGACATAGACCCTGAAAGTATCATCAAACCCAGTCCATTTCTCAATATGGGCCTGTGTTCAGTTCCCTCAAGCAGTCAATACAGCCCAGTGGTCAGCCTGATGGATTCAGGCTCTCAACATGTCATATATACCATCCTCTCTTTCGGCCCTAGGGTTTTTACACCAGTTGATTAATCTACTAGGATTTACTTTCATTTTGATAGTGAATACTGATATTATTAAGTCTTTCATATGCACTTCTTTTGTTCCCTGTCTGTGGATATTTGGTGGCTATATCCTTTACTAATTCCATTGTTCTTTCTGGAAGGTTAAAACAGTGGATAAAGGGCTTAATTTGTTATCTTTCATCTCATCTTTGTACTTGCATTATTTTTATTGGAGAAATATATTCTTTCTTATTTCTTTAATTCTTTGGAGTCCTCCAAGTGAGCTCCCTGAGTCCTATATGCCATGCCACTGTTCTTATTTCTAAGAGCTCCTGTCACATTAGATTAATTAACTCATAGCTTATTATTTCATTATTTATTTCTCATTTCTTAATTTCAAAATCATTCATTCATCAATGATGAAATTCTTACAATCTTGATGAATGTTTTATTAAAATATCTCAGTTTTCAATCACTCTTTCACTCTTGAATATTTATTTTTCCTTTATAAATTTCTATCAATCTCTATCAAAATATATCTTCTCATGAAATTGTGTGACTGACAATCTTAGTAATTTTTCATTCCACTCAATTTTGATCCAGGTCACAGGCTCCCTTTTTTTAAAATTGATTGCAAAGTTTGTTCCATACAATAATCTTGATCAATCAATATCAATTTTGAAATATTCTCCAAGAATATTTACCCATAGAAATATTTTCATTTGATTTTACTCTGATTGAATGATTTGAGATATAATTGAGTTTGGCTTCAAAAATTTGGTAGAACTGAATATCTCATAAATCTAATTTGAAGTATTTATTGATTTTCCTCAAGAATTATTTATTTAATCCTTAAAGCTCAAATTATTGTTTTATTGACCTCAAGAAATTATTAATATTGATTTTTTTCCTCAAGATATTTATTTTGATTTGACTTCAAGCTTTCAAATTGAATTTTTCTCAAGTTTTTCACATTCAAATTTTTATTCTTATCCATTTCTTTCTCACTTTACTCTCAAATAATTCATTTCCAATACTCACCTCCTGCAGGACAGACAATATCCTGGGCCAGAGCTCAATCTGTCCTCACTAAAACACCAAGAGCACCTCTTGATGGAACCCCAGAAGCTGCTCAACTGGGGGCCTATCTGGACAGAGGACCAATAATTGAAGGGACAGAACCGTTCAGGAAGGAAGGAAGAGCTCCCAGAAGATCAAGATCCTTTTCAGGAGTTGTTGTCCCTTTTCCTGGAATGTGAAAGACCTCTCTCAAAGGTCTTGTTGAAGATGGTGAAGAAGAGGAAGGGTGAGATGGTACTTAAGCTGTTCCTTCCCTTGTGGTGGAAGCAGAAGGGCTGGAGGACAAACTCTAGCCCTGTCTAATGAGCCTGTCTCTCATCAGTCTGACCCATAACTATTGGCCATCATGCAACAGATGAATTAAATTATGGTCAATCTTCAAGAAGATTCAGGACCACACTACTTCAAGCCTCAATCTATGAAGGCACCAGACTGCTTTTATGGGACTCAACCTTCAAAGTCATAGGATTTATTGAGTCCTTCCAGCTTATTTTCAATAACAAGCAAGAAAGGCTCTTTGAAGATGAGAAAAAAGATGTTTATGCCACTTCATTCCTCATTGGCAGGGCTGAAAAATGGATTGAGCCCTATATTTCCAATCTCACCAATCAAGACCCAGCATACCTTTTAAATAACTGGGAACTTTATGAATTTCAACTCTTTACCTTATTTTCAGACCCAAATGAAGTCGGAACAGCTGAAGCAGAGTTGTATTCCTTAAGAATTAAATTTACTACTTGCAGTTTTTATTTTTAGGGGAGTGATATTTCCATGCCTTAACCTAAACTTTAAGCCTATGCCTACACATAAAATTGTGGATTCAGATACGCCTTCACGCCTTTCATGGATGTAGTTTGCTAAATCCACGCATCCAAGTGATTACTAAATCCACGCCCCCATTTTTTTCTAATCCAAAAGAACTATAATTTCACAGTTACCCACTTTCAATTTTGATGTTCATATGAGTCTCTAAGAAAAGTTTTGATAGCTCAGCATATGTCAAAGTACTTGCTAAAGTTGTTCTTACATGAAAAAAATAACCACCATAAGGACAGGAAAATAAAATCTAATCAGCGATTTGAATGATTAAAAATGTACACACCTTGCCAAAGTACGCTTCCTCTGTTGTACCTGTAATTCATAAATATAAAATAAGTAGTTCTAACTTTTTCATTAAATAAAACTTCTTATGAACTAACATACCCTTTGCATGTTTATCTCCACTGTATCAGGTGATATAAAATGGTATGCCATTACATTTTTCCTTTGTCCAATGCAACCCAAAAGTGTGGAGTATCCAGGAAATGAGAGGCCATAGCCACAGGAGCGGATGGGAGATGGAATTGGCTTTATGGGTGATTTGTCAAAGAATGTGAGCAAACCATAAGTCCAAGTATTCATGTCCTTCTCATCTCTTTGAACACAATTATGAAAACCATTTGCTGTTATGATTACATTGGAGAAAGACCATAATTTTTGGTGGAACATTGGATTCCATTCACCTTCATGCCATTCAGGTAGCTGGGCTTCTTGCATGATTTAATTATTCTCACGGGCAGCAGACATAGAAAGAATCTTGATGCGGGAGGAAACAAAATTTTCAAACTGAGAAAGGGTCATCCATTCTTCATTATCTGCATCTAATACTTCTGGATTCATTGTGGTCTTCCTGGCATAAACACCTAGTAAAAGGAGAATAAAATTAACAAAAAAACTTGAATAGAATTTTCTAAATACTCACCTAAGGACTTACCACTATCACTTCCACAGCGAAATCCAACTCCTTTCATATGACCATCAATAAGATCACTATTGGATATAATATGAGGACAATTTTGGGCTAATTTGTAAAGTGCTGTTATTAATTGATTTAATGAGGTAAACGTTGGAGAAGGAATATGAAATGGATGCAAGTGATAAATGAAGAGGGGCTCATTATTTTTTGAATTGAAAACTATTGAAGGATTTGGTGTTTCATTTATGGAAGGTAATGAAAGTTTATTTATTCTATTTGGCTTGGGCTTAACTGGAACGGTACTGAATTCACCTCTGCTTCTTGATGCATGGTCCAAAATCTGGGTGAGTAATTTTCGTGCAATTTGAAATCTTCTATGTGAATGATTGGATTTCTTATTTAAAGATGAGTCATTTTTGGAAAACGGGGAATCATTCACAGCTGGTGAAATAGTCCTTCCCATGGAATGATCCTCAGAATTCAAAAACAACTCATCCTTTCCGTTTTTGTTGGATAAGCTTGATTTACAAAGAGTTATTGGATGAATTGAGTCACTAATTGATGAAGAAAAATCATTTACAACTGGTAAAATAGTCCTTCCCATGAAATGTTTTTCTTCATCATTAAGTGACTCCATACATTTTGGGAGTTTGATGAGTTGAGATGGTGAAAGTTGACTCATGATGGGTGAAATGGCAAGAAGCAATGTGTGAGGCTTTCCCCTATAATGATTTTTATTGAAAAAAGTAAAATAAGTAAATAAAAATTGCTCTTGCTTAAATTTTATCAAAAAAAAAACAAATAATATTTTTTTTCTAAAATATAATTGTTGTAATGAAATTTAAAAAAAATAGTAAATAAAAATTTAAAAAATGTTTTTCAAAAAATATGAAAAAATATTGTGATCACTGGGGCTATAAGAGAGCCCCAGCAATGAATTTAAATTAAAAAAAATAAAATAAAATTTTTAAAATAAAAAAAATAATCTTTTTTTTTAAAAAAATTGTGATTGCTGGGGCTGTAAGAGCCGCAGCAATCAATTTAAATAAAAAAAGATAAAATATTAAAAAATAAATCATGTTTTTTTTTAAAAAAATTTTCAATTTAAATTGAAAAAAATAAAATTAATTAATTAAAAAATAAAGTTTTTTTTTTGAAAAATTTGTAATCTCAATTTAAATAAAATAAAATGAAATATTAAAAAAAAAATGTTTTTTTTTTTAAAAACTTTTGATTGCTAAATAAAAATATGTTTTTTTTTGAAAAAATTTAGATGTAAATAAAAAAATAAAACAAAAATAAAAGTAAAAATAAGTAAAAATTAAAATTTTTTAAAAAAAGAAAAAAATTGTTTTTTTTTTTAAATAATTTTTGATAAAAACAAATAAAATAAAAATAAAATTTTTAAAAAAACATAAAAAAAGTTTTTTAAAAAAAAACTATTGATCACTGGGGCTGTAAGAGCCCCAGCAATTAATTTCAATGAAAAAAAAATTAAAATAATTAAAAATTAAACTTTTTTTAAAAAAAAAAAAAAAAAAAAACTTTTGATCGCTGGGGCTGTAAGAGCCACAGCAATCAATTTCAATAAAAAAAAGATAAAAAAAAATAAAAATAATTAAAAATTAATTTTTTTTTTAAAAAAAAAAAAAAGTTTTTTTTTTGTAAAACTTTTGATCGCTAGGGCTCTTACAGCCCCAGCAAGCAATTTAAATAAAAAAATAATAATTTTTTTTAAAAAAACATAAAAAAAGTTTTTTTTTTAAAAAAACTTTTGATCGCTGGGGCTGTAAGAGCCCCAGCAAGCAATTTAAATAAAAAAAATAAAAAAAAATAATAATAATTAAAAAAAATAAAAAAGTTTTTTTTTAAAAAAACTTTTGATCGCTGGGGCTGTAAGAGCCCCAGCAATCAATTGAAATAAAAAAAAAAAATTAAAATTAAAATAATTAAAAAATAAACTTTTTTAAAAAAAAATAAAAAAAGTTTTTTTTTAAAAAACTTTGGATTGCTAGGGCTGTAAGAGCCCCAGCAAGCAATTTAAAAAAAAAAAATAATAATTAAAAAATAAAAAAAGTTTTTTTTTTAAAAAACTTTTGATTGCTGGGGCTGTAAGAGCCCCAGTGATCAATTTAAATAAAACAAAAAGAAAATAAAAATAATAATAATTAAAAATTAAAATTTTTTAAAAAAAAATAAAAAAAGTTTTTGATCGCTGGGGCTGTAAGAACCCCAGCGATCAATTTAAATGAAAAAAAATTAAAATAATTAAAAATTAAAATTTATTAAAAAAAAAAAAAAAGATTTTTTTTCAAAAAACAATCAATTCAAATAAAAGAAAAGAGAATAAAAATAAAAATAATTAAAAATTCAATTTTTTATAAAATAAAAATAGAAATAATTAAAAATTAAAATTTTTTTACAAAAAAAAAAAAGTTTTTTTTTCAAAAATTTGTGATCATATTGGTAATTTGAAAATTAAAAAAGAAACTCACTCGGGTATCTTTTAATTACAAGTTTATGGTTATGAGTATTATTTTGTATCAAAGAAAATAATATTTTGAATTAAAAAAAAATAGGTTTCAGTGATTAAGAATGCAGGTGGATTGGGGATTTTGCTCCCAAAGTGTAGGCTGAAGTCATTGTGATTTGAATGACCAAATGGTTAGAGCATCTGCCTTTCAAAATGGTTGAGAGGTAGCATGTTCAATCCCGGGCACTGGCCAGACTCACCTGGGGGCACCTGGGTTGTGAATCTCGGTGGTTGGTGACAATAGCTTTGGCAAACCAAATCCAACTCATTCTTCCTTGGTGGAACAGGTAGGCACTGTGGGTTCAAGCCCCTCAGAAGGTCCCTGGCCTCACTTCTTTCATATCTTTCTCTTTTTACGCTAAATTCCCATAAGCACAATTATTCTCTATTTTGATAATTGTGGCATCAACTTGTTACCTGTGACTTTTTTTGCACTCAGTTCAAAAAAGCACACTGGATAATCTTATAAGCCGCTTGGCAAAAAGCTGTTTGAAGTCATGACTCCGCACAGTAAGCGTATTCTGCACTCAATAGTGATGAATTTCCGGTCACAGGTAATAATAAGTAATATGACACATGCACACTCTACTACACCTTTGGAATTTATTTGTCAATACCAGCCTTTTTAGGTAAGTTCATGATTAAATTAGACTCCAAAGGGTGATTTTTTTTCCATGCCTCACTAAAATCCAATGCTAAATATTCTGCAAGGCGGTATTTGCTTGGGCAAATTGGTGAAGATGAAGGATTTGAGAAAAAGCTTTCATGAAGGATTTCACATATATACTTGTTTGTGCCCTTCCAAATATCTTCATCTGGCAAGGATTCTTTTCTCTTGAGCATTGATGTAATTTCCAGAAGCTGAAGGGTCCCTTTTGCTTAACTAATGCGGTAATCAGCTGAGCACACCAGAAGTCCACGTACACCCCCTGTAAGGAATGCTGCAATCATATTTTAGCATGGCTTTCCAGCCCTCATCTGATCTTGAATGGTCACCAACGCTTGCAAAGGATCCACTCCTCTCTTGAACAATTGCTTTCCAATTTTCTGAGTAGTTTTGGAATCAACCTTAGAATGCGCCCATACCCAATTAAATGAAATCATTAGCTGGAGGATATTATCAACCAAGCCAGTCAAAGTTGGTGTTAAAATTCCCTTTGATGTGATACTAGTACCTTCTTGACTTTCATTGCTTTTTGGAACAAGTTGAACCTTGTTGACACTCAAACATGAGCCCAAATATTGCCTAACACTAATTTCCACAGACAAATAATCACTGGAAGCTGAATCAGAAATATTGAATTTAACCGGAGGGTTCTGATCATCCATATAAATTGCAATGGCTTCAAATAAAATGTTGGCAACTCTCTGCTTTTGATGTTGACTTGGTTGAACAATATTTTGCACCAATAGATAGAGTGCATGGAGCCTCTTGGGTAAACCCGCCAGTATGGACATGTCACTTTGAAATAATGACATATTCCAAATTGTCTCATAGATTAACGGCTCCTCAGATATTGGTGAAAACAGATCCAAGCCTATGTCAAAAAGATGAGATTAGTGAGATAGCCAATATAGATATTTCTGAAGCCCTGTTTACCAATTGCATGGAGCTCTTCAAGCCACTCTTTCATTATTTTTCCATTCAGATTGGCAGAAATTCCCACCACAGACATTCCTTCCAACCCTATGCAGTCCATGTGGAGTTTCAATTATGCATCCAATCTCCCTAGGTCACATAAATGGTAACCATTTGATACTCATCATTTTCAATGAACATGAGATAGGCAAATTACCTCTTGCCAAATTGCCACTGCAGTTGCCCGGGGCACATTCACATCAATCAGCTTCAAATTGGAGAAGAGTATATTCCTCATCAATAAAATTATTCCGCAAATGTAGACAGATCACTTGTACATAGCATTTTTTAATTTTGGAGTTTTTTGTCAAATTTCTGAGATAAAAATCTTATCAACATCTTATTTGGCGTGGATTTAGTAATCACTTGGATGCGTGGATTTAGCAAACTACATCCATGAAAGGCGTGAAGGCGTATCTGAATCCACAATTTTATGCGTAGGTGTAGGCGTAAATTTTAGGTTAAGGCGTGGGAATATCACTGCCCTATTTTAAATGTCTATAAAACCTTAGTAAAACCTTGCATGGGGTAGAATTTTTTTCTTTATCTATTTTTATAATAGAATGCCTTTTAAAAAGGAAAACTCAGTTTCTTGCAGCTTTAGTTATGTTTGCCAAGTTTTTTTTAAGAAAAATATAAGAAAGAAATGCAATTTTTTTGAGTTACTTTTTGATATTGTTGTTGGAAATGTGTGTTTAGCTTCTCTTATGAGCTGAGTATATATATAAGTATGTCAATTGTATTAAAATGATTTTAATTTTCATGAATTTCAAAGTTCAAGAACATGGGTATTTATATACACAGCTCCAAAGGGATACTGAGAAAGCTTCATCAACAAATTTTCCAAACCTACCTCAAAAAATTTCATTTTTTTGTTTTTGATAAAGCAGGAAGTTTACCAATTTCTATTTGAAAGGGAATGAATCTGAGTATATATAATAAGCTCATGATAAAAGATAAACACACTTTTTTAATGACAATATCAACAAATAACTTCAAAAAATTGCATTTTTTTCTTAAAAAACTGAGAAATCTTAGTTTAAGCTGAGAAAACATAACTAAAACTGAAAACAACTGATTTTTCCTTTTTAAAAGACATTTTTCAAGGAAAATGAATGAAGCTAAAGATTCTACCCCACACATGGTTTTACTAATTCCTTAGAGACATTTAAAATACAAACCACAAGTAGGAAATGTACTGTTATACATTTCTGATTTCAGGAGTCTAGTGTCAAGAATTGGAGATTGGGGTGAAAGGGCTTTAATGAATAATTATATGGAGCTTTTGGTCTCCCATCCTTCAATCATTTATTCTATTGAAGAATTGATTGATGTTACCCTGGAGCTTGATATCAGGTACCATTGGAAGTAAAAGGAGAAGAATCATTTTCAAGAAAAGAAGACTGAGGCCTCAAATTCAAGATCTTCTGCTAATCAAAGTGCTTAAAGCTCAAGTCTTGAGAAGAAGAATTTCAGGGTTTAGAAAAGGAACAAGCCCTATTCTTCCCTCTTGAATAAGGAACACAAGCTCATTGTAAGGTTTGACTATGAAACAATAAGTAAAAATTACTAATATTTTACTTATTGTACTATGAATGTCCTTATAAATGAAATAAATAGGATAAACATAACTATAATAATAAAGAATTATTATAATTATGCTGTAAAAATAATTATATTATAAATTAAATATGATAATATAATTTATATTATAAAATATAATATAATAAGATAAAGAAATATATATAAAATAATTAATATATTGAATGGCACTTTATTATTGTCACAAACAAATAATAAAGGCATAAAAAATTGTTTTTCATTAATAAAAAACAATTAATAACAATAATATTACCAATATTAAAGTTATAAATTAATATAAATAATATTTATATTAATTAAAGAATTATTAAAAGAACAATAAAGAGAAAATTATTATAATAAGAGAAAATAACCTACTTTTAATACTTAATATAATAATTTTGAGATATTTTACGCCAAATAGTGTAAATACAACTTATCCAAATTGTATTTACAATAAAAAATAGAGAAAATCACAAATATTCTTGATTTTTATGTGGAAATGAGTTTTTAAAGAGATTTTTAACAAAAACAATTGAATAAATGATTTAATCACGTCAAAAGTGATGATTATGATAAGATGATCTTTGGTCTTCAATAATATAAAGGTTTTATATATAAAGAATAAAGACATTACCTTTTTAATTGTATTGATGTAATGTTTTTGATGCGTCTGAGGGGAAAACAGAGTAAAAAGAGCTCTATTTATAGTAAATACCTCCCTCCTAGAGTCCAAAAGGCTTCTAGTAGACGTGTACTGATCCAATCCACTGGAATTAATCAATATTTTGAGGTTTGGTGATGATTACATCATGATCAAACCATATCACATCATTATTATGCCATTATTTAGAGTTATGACTATAACTCTAAGTTTGATGACGTCAAAGGCTTGAAAGAACCCCAAAATTCGTGGACTTTATTAGTTTTAATCATGAACTAATAGTATTCACCAATTTTATCACTCATATGACTGTTAAACTTAATTTAAGGTTACAGTGAGTTATCATAAATGATCAAATTAAGCTCAAACTTTGATCCTTAATAACTTTTAAGATTTAGACACTACAGCAATTCAGAGAGTGAATTTAAGTAGCTTGGCATAACCGTATTATGCTTCCAAGAGCATTTCATTACATCATCAAAACTCTATTTCTGATGATTTTTCTTGTAACTCATCTTTTCTGTTGAAATTTATTATTTTAAACTTCAAACTATGATTTCAAGGGGTTATACCTTGAATATTATAATGAAAAATACATCAATCTTCACGCATTAACTAGTAGAATCCAACTGTCAACTTTTTTTTAAGTTTGGACCACTTTCACAACAAAGTGGTCAACAGCTCTGTTGATTTTAATCAATAATTCCTTACAGATTTTAACCTTGTTTGTAACTTGTGAAATAAAATTCATTTCTGTATTACTACAGTAATTACGTGATGACTTTACTTTTGGTTCATCACTTTATCATGCATAATTCAAGAGATATTAGCTAAAATCCTTGAATATATGTGTTGACCAAAAAAGTGCACATATTCAGGTTAATTCCTTAAGTATTGATTTTGAAGCTTAGCTTCTTAATTGTTTTATGTGTGGTTTTTATGGAAAATCCAATGGTACCATTTATTTCACATGTTTTTCCATTGGCGTTTGAAATAAATAAGGGTTTGTATTTTTTACAAGGTATTATTACTTATAACTTATTAAATATTGACTTTACAGATATGCCATAAAAATGGTATATGTGTATTTTACCATGGGGAATCCAATGGTATTATTTCTTTCACATGTTTATTCATTGGGTTTCAAGTTAAACCAGGTTTTATACCAATTTATGGTATTTTTGTAGTTTTAAGGTACTTATTTTTAATGTATAATTATATTAAATATTTCTTGTGACCTTTTTGGGTATGTTGTCATATCTCAAAGGTTCACATTCCCTACCACCAAAAAGGATTGTACCACAATCTGATATGTTTAATTAGGGTATCATCCACTGTCCTACCTCTTCAACAGACTTTGTTAGTCTTGAAGCTCAATAATGCTTAACGTTTCTATTTTTCACATTTTTGTTCATGTCTGAACCTTCTTAGTAGTTTATCAGCATTTGTTATATCTTTCTCAAGTAGCCATTCATCTTCTTGAGCTGAATTTCTATACCTTACAAGGTATTCTCTTTCTTTTTTGTTTCTTGTCCTTCTTTCTTTAAGGACTTTTACTATTTTCTTTCCCTCTCCTTTTTCCAAGGGGGGAATCTAAAGTGGGGGTTCATTTCTTAGTGGAAATAACTCTTTGTCACTTGAGCTCTAAGGTTTTATCAGACTTACAGGGAAAGTCGGGTGTTTGTTCATTAGTTCACCTGTGAGTTCCAATTGCACAGCATTGGGTCCATGAAGTGCTTTTATCATAAATGGTCCTGCAAAGGAATCTTTTAATTTCTTTGGGCCTTTTATGTTATTGAAATTAAGGGTTGATACTAGGACCAAGTCTCCTATTTTAAAATCAGGTGGCTTATGAATTTTATCCCATATTTCTTTTGCATATTTGAAATAATCTTGCATACATCTGTTTGCATGGTGTCTTGCCTTGTCAAGCATTATCCTAAAACTGCTTGCTGTTGGATGTATATCCACTAAGTCCTTTTTGAGGGTATCATAAGGAAGTCTTGGATCTCAACCTTTTTCTAGCATTGCTGGTGTTTTGCCAGTAGAGGACTGGATTGATGTTTTATATGCCAGCTCAAGAGCTGGTATTAGTGTACACCAATCATGGGTAAAACCATAGGAATCTTTGAATTCTAACCCATAAGCACAGAATCTTCTGATCATGTCCTCTAAGGTCTGTATCATTCTTTCTGCTAAACCATCAGTTTGAGGATGGTAAGCTGTTGAGAATGATAACTTTGTCCCAAAAGACTTATGGAGATTTGTCCATAATGCTGAAGTGAACTTTGGGTCTCTGTCACTTATAATATTCTGGAATAAGCCTGTATGGCTAATAACTTTATTCCATATCATTATGGCTGTGTCCATAGCTGTGTCATTTTTATGACATGGTAGGAACATGGGAGTTTTGCTATACCTGTCAACCAATACTAGGCATGCATTAAAGCTTCTGTCTCCTCCTGGAGGTAATGCTGTTACCCAATCCATATGAACTATTTCCCAAGGGGATTTTGGTTCTTGGTTTTGGATCATCATTCCAAATTTCTTTCCTGTGGCTCTGTTGACTTTTTAACATCTGTCACAGGTTTGGAAGTATTCTATAACATCTTTCTTCCAATTTGGCCACCAAGAGCAGGTTTTCACCCTCTCTAGTGTCCTGTCTTCTGAAAGGTGTCCAGCTGCAACACTATAATGACACTCATGTAAAATAGCGTTTATCAGGGTTCCATCTGTTAAGGCCATACCACATGTGTGTTTTGTTCTATGGTAAAGGATTCCATCAAGGAGGTGGAATCTTCCTTCATTATATGCCTTTTTCCATGTTTCATTTAGTTCTGATGAAAGTGATGGGTCTTTGCAGTCTTTGATTAGAATTTGGCTTAAGATATGGCAATTTTTGTCTATCTTATAGCTTTCTTTAACTTGGTTAAAGAATTCTGTGCCAATGTCTGTAACACATATTCCTTCTATATGGTGTTCTTCTTGTGGTACCCATGCTAGATTATCAGGGTATTTGCTAGAGCCCATCTGCATTTTTATGAATATTTCCAGATTTATGAACAATAGTCATATTTCTACTATATTCTTGGATAGAAATTTGCCATCTCAGCATATGTTTATTTGGGGTTTTCATATTTAATAGATATTTTACATCATTACAGTCTGTAATCAGATCAAGTACTGTTCCATCTAAATAGTAATGTAATTTTTCTAAAGCCCACACTAAGCAGAGGCATTCCATTTGGCTTACTCCATATCTTGCTTCTGTTGGCTTTATCTGTCTTGAAATAAAACAAATTGGTCCTTCCACTGGTTTATCATTGATAATTTGTGTCTGGTGTAGTGCAGCGCCCAGTCCTTCTCCACAAGAATCAATGTACAGCTTGAAGGGTAGTTTCCAATCTGGCATTAGAAGAAATGGGGCATTTGTTAAGGAATTTTTCAATTCTTCATATTCCTTGATTCTTTCTTCTGTGATTTCATAGACTGTTTGTTGGTCACATAGCTTATACAAGGATTTAGCAATTTTTGCAAAGTCCTTTATATGCTGTCTATAGTAACCAGCAAATTCTAGAAATGATTGCATATCTTTTTTTGTTTGAGGCATTGGCTTAAGTAGTACTGCTGCTACTTTATTCTTGTCTATGCCTAGAATAAGTCCAGATACAACATGTCCTAGTGCTTTTAGTTTGCTATATGCAAAATGACACTTTTTCAAGGAAATTTTCATATTCACTTGCACTATTTTTTGTAGTACCCTTTCTAGTCGTGTGAGGTGATTTTCCCAAGTTTCTGAGAAAACTATGATATCATCAATATATATGATTAACCATCCTTCTCATAATTCTTCAGGAAATATGGTGTTCATCATCCTTTGATAATGGGAAGGTGCATTTTTTATGCCAAATAGCATTCTTAAGTATTCAAAAATTCCACAGTGGACTATTATCCTCAGTAGTTCTTTGGCATTGTCTGTTAAGACATTTGGATGAAAATACTTTAAGGCATCCATGGCTGTGATGAGCTTAGCTTGTGACAATTGTGTCAATGTCTCATGTATCCTGGGTATTGGAGACCTGTCTGGAATGGTATAGGTGTTCAGGGTTCTGAAGTCTCCTACCATCCTTGATTTTCCATTATGCCAAGTTATAATGACAGGTGTAGTGACCTCTACCTTTTCATTATGTCCTACCTTTCTTGATACTCCAAGGTCTATGAATTCTTTAATGTGTACCTCTAAGGCTTCTCTAGCCCTTGGAATAGCTGGGTAAGCAGGTCTCCTTAGTAAAGGTGGGTAAGGTTTTTCCACATTAAGAATTATGTCCACTTCATGTCCAATTATGAAACCTAGTGGCTCTTTGTCAGTTGCAAAGGCATTTTTGTACTTAAATGAGAGGTCAATCAATTTTTCTTTCATTTTTTCTGTTAATTCCTGATTGAATTCTGCCTCTTTAAGTTGTTCAGATATAAAAAGTTCCTTTTCTGGAATCTTTTCTTCATTCTTAACAACTGTGATTTGTTTTTTGTTATTTAAGAAGCCAAACTTTTGTCTTTTGTTGTCTCCTATGGTAAAATATCTATCCTTTTGGTTAGAGATATCTATACCATAAATTGATAAGTAGTCATTCCCAAGTATGAAGTGATTACTAGTACAGTTGTCCATTACTACAAACTCTACTTTGATTCTGACACATTGTGAGGGATGAGGAAAAATTAGTGTTAAATCAATTATTCCAAGGGGCTTCATGCTCTCACTTGCACTACTATATTTGACACCTTGTATTGGCATAAGTTTTTCTTTCCAGTCTGGGACAATGGTTTTTAAATAACTTTTTCCAACACAGATGCAATATGCTCCTGTATCTAAGTTAATTTTTCCTTCTTGGTTATCAACCATAACAATACTTATACTTGATTTTCCAGCTGTATATCCCATTCCTCTTGCAGGTCTGGTTCTATACATTTTGGCATCTTGTATTTTTGTCAGGTTTGTGTCAGATGTCCCAACTTGTGGTAAGTTTGAGTTAACATCCAGTAATTCATAAATTATATCAATATTATTAATTTGTGCATTAATTATATTGATTTCATCACTTTCAGAACTTTCTGACTCTTTTGTCTCTTTTTCAAAGTCAGATTCCTCTTCTTTGTCATGGAGGTTTTCTGTTTCCACAATTTCATTAATCTTTTCCTTTTCAAGGCAATTATTGGCTAAGTGTCCAATACCTCCACATTTATGGCATTTTCTTTGCTCATAATTGTTGGATGTATTGGGCTTGAAGGATTCTTTTGATTTATCTTTTTTGATAAATGGTTTATTTGGGCTTTTAATGTCTAATTTCTTCCAAGTCCTGCCAATTTTTGTTCTTGTCACTATGTCTTCTAGTGCATTAATATACTCTTCTGTGGAGCATGGTTATATACACCTGCCTCTTAGGGCATGTTCTAGCTCTCCTCCACATTTCTTGAGTATTTTCATATGCACCATTTTTTGTGACATTTCTGGGTACAATGCATTAAGTCTTTCAACTTGTTTCAAGAACCAAGTTAAAGGTTTGTCTTTGTCTGGGTCAAAGAAAGAATTTTCAAATGAGTTTTATATTTTGTACCTCCAGGCATCATTAGCCCATTTGGTGATTATTTCTTGTTTCCACCAAGACCAGGTATTTTTGCCATTTGTTTGCCTTATGCCATAATACCATCTTTTTGCAGATTTCTCAAACAATGAATGTAATCTTGCAGTGATTAATTCATCTGGTATAGCATAATCTTCTTGTAGCATGTCAATTGTTTTGATAAATGACATGTGGTCATATTCACCTTCTCCTGTGAATGTTGGTCATTCTTTCAATTGAGGTGTTTCCTTCATTAGGAGTTGGTTATTGTCTTGGTGACTCAAGTCTGTTATGAATGGACTTGTTAATTCCTCTTTTGGTTTAACAGGGCTTCTTATGTGAGAAAATGGTGTTGATAACTTTGGCATATTTAAGTTAGCCTAATTAATTTTATCCATTTTCTCAGTAATAAGCCTTATTTCACTTTGAATGTCATCTTTCAGATGCATTCTTGCTTCATCACTCTTTTCCACATGGTCCAAAAGTAATTTTTGGTGTAATGAAGTCTTTTCTTCAAACTTTTCTACAGAAACACTTAATTTGTTTAATTTTTCTGTAAGATTGTCAATACCCACATTATAATTGATTGTCAAAGTTTTCTCTTTGATATCACTTATGTATTTGTACAACTCTTGTTGTCCTTGTATTAATTTCTGAGTATTGTCAATGAATACCTTTGGTTTATTTACAACATCAGGAGACAAGGTTATTTTGTTGGGAAATGGGGTTGTCTCATTCTTTGTTCCTCTTTGTCTTTGAATTCGATCAAAGTTCTGGCCATGTTGAAGACATTGTCCATGGCATCTTTTTGGATTTTGGGGATCCTGTAGCTTGGGGAATATGGCTTTCTCCAGTTCTTTTTGTTGTTCTTCTTCCCTTCTTGGGGAAGTGGGTTGACTTGGGGCTTGCTGGTAGAAGCTACTGGGGCTTCTTCCTTGGTTGCCTCCTTCTTTTTTGCATGATACTCCTTGATATTTTTGATTTGAGGTTTGGATGATAGTGGATTCCATCCATTGGAGTATCTCACTATTTTCTCCTCTTTGAGGAACTTCTTCAGGATGTGCCAGGAGTTCATCACTCCTTGGTGTATTTGAGGCAACATTTCCTAATATTTGTCCTTGTACACTGTGTAGTAATGTTTGTATTGGCTCATGTAAATGTCTATTTGAGCCCTCTGAATGTGATTTGTACCTGTTTGAGTTACTCATACTTAGTTCCAATTCAGGTTCAGATATCATGGGCATTTCTGGGACTTGCCTTTGGGATAAGGCACTTCCTTGTGTGGATTCTGTTCCACTGGGGATATTGCCCTTCCTTTTCCTTTTTGAGGAATCAATTCTACCTCTGAGTCCAGCTCCATCTGATTGGATGGAGTATTGGGAGCCTCTTCTGGTAGTCATATTATAAGAAAAATAAGAAATAAGAGGATTTCAGAACAGGAATTTTTTTATGGCAATTTATAAATGAGGTACTCACCTTCAGAGTCCTGAATGGTGGGCCCTGGAAAGTCCAATTTCTTGGCTTTCTTTCTTTAGGTAATTATTGGTGTTGGAGAACTTTGACAAGTTTGTTCCACCAATCTTACAACAGTGGTTTGGTTGTCCTCTGTTGGGTTGTCTTCAAACACTAAAAAAGACAAATAAATATAACTCTTTTATATAAAAGTGTTATTTTTGGTAAGATATGGCAATTTTCCACGTAAAAATTGCTTTTATATCTTTTTTTTATAGAAACAAATGAAAATAATTAAAGAAATGAAATTCAAATGAATAAAATAAATTTATTATTGGTTTTTAATATTTTTATTATTTTTTATGTTCTTATTTTTAAAGAATAAAATAAAAATGAATGTGAATCTTCTTATAAAATTAATTTATAAAATACCTTTTTTAATCACTAGAGTCACTCAAAGAAAGTTTTTGCAAGTCTAAGGATGTGAAAAACCATGTGTAAGACAATACAATTTCTTTCCAAATGCCTCAATAGCTTTTAAAATCAATAAATATAAAATTATTATATAATTTTATGATTATAAGTATAATTTATTATTGGATAAGCCCAATTAGAATCTTTTTAAAGGTATTTTAGAGTAAATATCACGGCCAGGCCCCCAAATGTAAGGGTTGACTATGAAGCAACAAGTAAAGATTACTAATATTTTACTTATTGTACTATGAATGTACTTACAAATGAAAGAAATAGGATAAAAATAACTATAATAATAAATAATCATTATAATTATGGCATAAAAATAATTATATTATCAATTAAATATGATAATATAATTTATATTATAAAATATAATAAAATAAAATAAATATATTAATATAAAATAATTAATATATTTAATGGCACTTTATTATTGTTACAAACAAATAATGAAGGCGTAAAAAATTGTTTTTTATTAATAAAAGACAATTAATAACAATAATATTACCAATATTAAAGTTATAAATTAATATAAATACTATTTATATTAATTAAAGAATTATTAAAAGAATAATAAAGAGCAAATTATTATAATAAGAGAAAATAACCTACTTTTAATACTTAATATAATAATTTTGAGATATTTTACGCCAAATAGTGTAAATAAAACCTATCCAAATTTTATTTACAATAAAAAATAGAGAAAATTACAAATACTCTTGATTTTTACGTGGAAATGAGTTTTTAAAGAGATTTTTGACAAAAACAATTAAATAAATGATTTAATCACGTCAAAATTGATGATTACAATAAGATGATCTTTGGTCTTTAATAATATAAAAGTTTCATATATAAAAAATAAAGATATTACCTTTTTAATTGTATTGATTTAATGTTTTTGATGCGTCTGAGGGGAAAACAGAGTAAAAAGAGCTCTATTTATAGTAAATACCTCCCTCCTAGAGTCCAACAGGCTTCTAGTAGACGTGTACTGATCATATCCACTGGAATTGATCAATAATTTAAAGTTTGGTGATGATTGCATCATGATCAAACCATATTACATCATTATTACGCCATTATTTAGAGTTATCACTATAACTCTAAGTTTGATGACGTCAAAGGCTTGGCAGAACCCCAAAATTCGTGGATTTTATTAGTTCTAATCATAAACTAATAGTATTCACCAATTTTATCACTCATATGACTGTTAAACTTAATTTAAGGTTACAGTGAGTGATCATAAATGATCAAATTAAGCTCAAACTTTGATCCTTAATACCTTTCAAGATTTACACGCTATAGCAATTCAGAGAGTGAATTCAGATAGCTTGGCATAACCTTATTATTATGCCAAGAGAATTCCATTACATCATCAACACTCTATTTTTGATGATTTTTCTTGTAACTCATCTTTTCTGTTGAAATTTAATATTTTAAACTTCAAACTATGATTTCAAGGGGTTATACCTTGAATATTATAATAAAAAATACATCATTCTTCCTGAATAAGCTAGTAGAGTTCAAATGTCTACTTTCTTTTAAGTTTGGACCCCTTTCACAGCAAAGTGGTCAACAGCTCTGTTGATTTTAATCAATAATTCCTTACAGATTTTAACCTTGTATATAGCTTGTGAAATAAACCTCATTTCTGTATTCCTACTGCAATTACGTGATGACTTCATTTTTGGTTCATCACTCTATTATGCATAATTCAAGAGATATTAGCTTAAAGCCTTGAATATATGCATTGACCAAAAAAGTGCATATATTCAGCTTAATTCCTTAAGTATTAATTTTGATGCTTAGCTTCTTAATTGTTTTATGTGTGTAATTTTATGGAGAATCCAATGGTACAATTTATTCCACATGTTGCTCCATTGGCGTTTGAAATAAATAAGGATTTGTTTTTTTATAAGGTATTATTACTTATAACTTATTAAATATTGACTTTACAGATATGCCATAAAAATGGTATATGTGTATTTTACCATGGGGAATCCAATGGTATAATTTATTTTAAATTTTTATTCATTGGGCTTTAAGTTAAACCAAGTTTTATACCAATTTATGGTATTTTTGTAGTTTTAAGGTACTTATTTTTAATGTATAATTATATTAAATATTTCTTGTGACCTTTTTGGGTATGTGGTCATATCCCAAAGGTTCACACTTATGGGTTATGAAAAATGAAGAAGATTGAGGGAAGGCTTGCATTTCTATTGTGGTGGGAAGCATAGTATTGAGGCTTGTGTCAAAATGTCTTAAAACAAGCTTACCAAACCAGAAGGCATATTTCCAAGCAAGGAAAAATCCTGAGTGAAAATCATGCTTTTTTCCCTTCAGAACACAATTTGGAATTCTGGATACTGGTGTCAAAAAATCTCTCAGCTTTGTTGATTTTTTGTCTCTCTGAAATGTTCTACAGTGTAAGATGTGACTATGAAACTGATGATAATATTACTATTAATCAACAGTACTATGTCTGTTCTTATGAAATATAATAATAAAAGATTATTATAACCACAATTAAATAATTATAAAATTATTTCTTTCACATGTTATACACTACTAGTGATTATAACAGTGAGCAGTAATTGTCTACAAGAATCAATTACAAGAAGAATTTAATAATAAAAACTTCTTTTATTAAAATAATAAAATTATTTTAATATATAATTATCTTTTGCAAGAATAATTATAGAGATAATTCTTGAAGAAAACTGTTACTAGAGAAAAACTTTAAGAATTAAGGATAAATGACTCACTAATACTCCAAAGAACTTATTGATAGATATAAGTAGAGAAATTTGACGTAGAATTGTGGATTTAAGGGATCAAGATGATTTATAACAGTATTAAAACAATATATAGTTGGATTCTATGATTTCACGTCTTTCTGATTGATTCTGAAAGATTTAAAACACTTAAGAATAGTTTTAACTAATACTTACTTGTTGGTAATAATGATTTAATAAATTGATAAGATGATTCTTGGAAAAAACAGCAAGAAGAAGTTCTTTTAAGTCAACAACAGCTCACAGAGGCGTGCCATGGAGCAAACTGAAAAACCAGTGAGTGAGAAAACAATAAACCTTTTTGGATTAATGATTGCATCATCTGTTGTCACGTAAGATTATCATAATTACTTAATTGATGCTTTTACGTGACTACCAACCCCAATATGGTTAAGAATAAAAGGAGTAACATCTGTAAATCTTCTTTTATTCTAAAATAATCATTGATTTCTCAAAGGTATCAATGTTATTGCCAATTTCATCACAGGTTGTAATTACTGTGAATTTTTGAAGATTCAGTGTTTCACGTAGAATGGTCAAAAATGGACTGTAAGTAAAACTTTTGATTTTACTAGTAAAACCATAATCCTTTTTGGTTGTACCATAGATAATACAGTTCTTCATTGGTCCTGAAAGTTTCAGAAAGATTCATTAAGAATTGTATTTTTAATGAATTTTTGAAGTTTTTACCTCATTTCTATGTAGAATTGCAAATAGCAGTATTTTGCAGGTTTCTATGAGGTAAATCAATGAATATGAGTCCCAAAAGGGTTTAATTACTCTTTTAGGGTCTAGTCATGGAAAGTCATCAAGAATTGACGTGGTTACAGGAGTCTAAGTAGCTTATTACCTCCTTGGCACGTCAAAATAGCAGGTTATTTGCTATTTTTCTTATGATTACAGTAGGTGTAACTTGGTAACCAAGTTCCCAAAGAGTTTTAGTTTACCAATTGGGCCAAGATGAGCCATGGATCCATGCTCTGGAGCTATCCACGCCTCTGAGGCCTCAGAAGTTGGGTACCCTGGCTCTCTTTGATGTCTTTTGTCCCCCTTGCCTAATTTTTACGTCAAAATAGTAATTTAAGCTTAAAGTGAGATATCCACTATGGGTGTACCAAAAGTCCATGTAAGAATACCATAATATTAAGTGCTCAAAACATGCATAACACTATTCTTAGTGTATATGTAACATGGGATTTCTCACTTTCCCATTATTTTGGCTAAAAATCAAGAAAAACAAAAATTTTCACGGATCTTTTATGTGGTATTAATGATGTGGTATTGAAGTATTTTCCATTTTACCACCTCAAATACTTAAATTGAGCTTATTCACTCTATGGAGCTACCCTAGGTGAATTTTTGTGTAGAATCCAAATCTGGTCTTAAATCCATGGATTTACTTACTCAATAAAAAGTTATTCATCTTTTCTGAAATTGAAAATGATGAATTTTGGATATATGCATGACTTATGAGTTTTGCATAATTCAAAATTTCTTTTTAAGATAATTGTGGCCTATTTGGGTATGTAAAATATACCTCAAGGCTCACATACAGTATCCTCATTGATTCCAGTGCTACCAGCTCATTTATTGCAAAGCAGTTTGTTCACAAGTATTCTTTGACCATGTCAGAACTCTTGGAGAAGATTTCTCTTATTATTTTGTACTCCTCAGATTCCCCCTCTTTGTTTGGGACTCACCATACTAAGTATATGGTTAAGCTCCCTTCTCTCCCCAGCTTTGAATGGGGCTTTTTAGTAATTGATAATCCCAAGAGAGAAGACCTTATATTAGGCTTTGACTTTCTTAATCACCTTAATCCATGAATTTATTGAAGTAAAGGGCTGATCCCTTTTAATCCCAATTATAACTACTCTATTTGTTCCCGTATCCCCCTAAGTAATGACCTTTACACTGCCACTACTTGTGCAGCTCTGGTAGGCAATTCTAGAACACCATCATTCCCATATTAGGTCCATATTCCTTCCTTTAATTCCCCCCAGTCATTTCTAATCTGCATAGATGAAGTCTTCAAAGAGATAAAAGATGTTGGAGAAGAGAATTCTATATCTTCAATTAAGCTCTTCCATGGGCATTTGGACCTTCCTCCTCACTTTTCCTGTGATCATCATATCAAGCTGGAAGGTTCTCTACCTCCAGTTGGGTTCACCTACTCTTTATCAAAGCAAGAGTCAGGGACACTCAAGTCCTACATTTTAGAGAATTTAGAGAAAGTTTCCATCCATCCAAGATCCTGTTTAACACAACCGCCTGTCCTCTTTGTCAAAAAGAAGGATGGTGGCCTACATTTTTGTATTCATTACCCCAAAGCCCATGCTTTCACTAGGAAGAAAAACCATCCTGTTCCTCTAATAAATCACCTTCTCACTCCTTTAATGTTTCTTCTATCTTCTCCAAGGTTTATCTGCATGGTGAATATAACCTGCCCAGCATAAAGGAAGTTGATTAAGATTTGACATATTTTAGAACTAAATATTGCAGCTATTAGTAATTGGTCAAGCCATTTGGGATCACCAATGCTCCTGTCTCTTTTCAACATCTTTGCAATGATTTTTTCCCTTATCTTTTTGATGTTTATTTTGTGGTTTATTTGGATGGAATGAGTGTGTTTTCACAGTCTGAGGAAGAAAATCTTACTTATATGTTCACTGTTTTTGCCAGAATTGAGCCAATCACCCCTTTCCTAAGGCTTTTAAGTTTCTTTTTCATGCTTCTATTGTTGAATATTTGGGTTATGTTTTTTTCTGAGGGCCTTAGTATTGACCAAAGAAGGTCTAGAAAGCTATAAATTGGTCTCCTCCAAGAAACCTCAAGCCTCTTCAAAGACTCCTTGGATTTGCCAAATTCTACTGCTGCTTTGTCAAGAATTACTCAAAGACAATCAGTTCACTCACCAAGTTCCTCCAAAAATATTAAGTTTTCCACCTTCATGAGGAAGCTCTTATCTCAGCTCACATTACTCAAGACAATCCTCCTGAAAATCTCCCAGCAGAGATATAATCAGTACAGCAAGATTGCAAGAGAGAACTTGACTTTGCAATAAACAGGTTTAATAGGTATATAGATATAAGTAGAGCAAGTACACCTGTTTTCAATCCTGGTGGCATGGTATGGCTTTCCTCCAAGAAAATTTAATCAACTATACTCACTAAAACAATTTCCGAAAGGTGGTTGGTTCCTTTTCCAATATTGCACCTCAAGCTCCCATCTCAATGAAAGTACATCCACCCAGTATTCCACATCTCCCTCTTAGAACCAGTAAAGAAATAAATTATCCCAAATAAATATCATGGGCCTCCTTCTCCATTCATTATTGAAGAACAAGAGGAATGGGAAGTTTCTCAGATACTGAATTCCAAGCTCAAGAGAAGAAAATTGTGGTATTTTGTAGAATGGAAAGGTTTCAGTAAATACCCAGAAAGATCTACTTGGGAACCAGATTAAAAACTCCAACATTGTCCTGAACTTCTTAAATATTCCCATCAATTATATCCTGAAAATCCAGAAAAAGATTCTAAAGCAGGTTAATTGCTTATGGTGCATGGTGCAGAGAGGATTTTATGAAAATAAGTTCCTACTCTTTGTCAGGATGAGTCTATTAAGAAGCCGTGATATGACTATTTAAAGCTTAAACTATGAATATGACATGTTGTATTGTAATAAAAAGATTATACAAAATAATATGTAAGGGTTTTACTATAGAAATATAGTGGTGGTGAGTGGTATAGAGAACCCTGGGTGCAGCTTTACCAATTGGGTTATTATAATAAAGACTACAATACTTTGAGTTATAAGCATACCTGATTGTTTTCCAAGTGTACAACTTTTTTTGAGAGTTTTACTATGTAGGAACTCAAGAGCAGGCTGGGGATTTCCCTTTTGGGCAGAGAAAGGTCCCTTTTTATCCTGAAATTGGGTGAAAAGGTCTGCTAGACCATTTCACATAGAGGAAGTGAAGAATTTTCACTTCCAAGGACTGGGTTGTGCTTTCCTCACAGCCTATATACTCTTTATGAGGCTAGAATGTGGTTTAAAAACCACATCTGGGAAGTTTTCACCAATACAGGGTGAAACTTCTCATCTGGGGACCACATAGCCCTCTTCTGAGGCGTCAAATGCTGTACAGATCCTGTATGGGACCCCAGTATTGAATCAAATATGGGGATTTGAAGTATAAACAAGCTACTTTGTCTATATGACACATCATAATCAAAGATATGGGAAGGTATCCCACAGTAAACATTTATTGGCCAAACTGTGGTATTTTAACCTTAAAACTGCCATAACTTTGTTGTTTTTTGAGATATTGAACTCAAGATGGTTCATTTAGCAGCCCTGGATGAGATCTACACAATGTATATCATTTGGTATGTGTATCATTAAATATGGCAAAGTTACACCATGTTCAATTTTTATTGTCCAGATATGTATTTTTCTCCAGACCTGTATGAAACTAGTTTGCTCCATAATCTTTGGTCTAGTTTAGTTATGGGGAAATGGATTGAACTATAAGAAATAGGTATCTCCTACCGAAATAGTAGAAATTAGATGACAGGTGAATATTTTATTCACCTTTATTTGACCTTATTTTGGCCATAACTTCTGTAGTTTTGGTGCTAGCTCGATTTGGCTAGTACCATTGGATATCCCTTACTGAGAGCTTCAATTTTAACACCAATTTGATGGGGTTCAGCCTTTTTCTTTGGATGTTAGATGAGAGCTGAAAATTAAGGCATATGCTCAGCTACTGCTTTGGGCTTTAATAGCTTTGTGTAACAACCATCCATCAGGGGTAAGGGTATTCATTCATACACCCACTCAAACACCTCAAATCAGCAAATCCAGTATCTGCATCAGCAGTCAGTTTCAGCAATCTTCATTCTGAAACATGCATACAGTTTGGTACATCAATACAGCCTGTCAATACTTGTACAGGATGGATTCACCCAATACAGTTTCAATACACCAGTATGAAACTGTATGATCACTCAAATACACCACACCTCTTGTACAGGTTCTGTACAGCTGTACAGGACCTGTATTGGCCAGACTCAATTCAACAATCAATTATTCTCATGAAAATTCTTCTCTGGATCAGGGCTGGTGATTCTCACATATACCAGCCCCTCTTCCTCCCCCCTGGGGACTTTTCCCCAGTTAATTAATTTAGTTTATTTATTATTTTATAATTATTCTTATCCTTATTTTGGGTATTATAATTATTTAATCTTAAGTTAGTCTTTGCATTTCTCTCTTCGCCTGTACAGTATGAGTTGGGTGGCCATATCCTTATTAACCCTTCTCTTTCCATTCTGACAGGTTGAAACAGTGGACTTGGACTTGTTTGTGGTTGGCTCTTCTATTCTTTTACTCTTATCTTTTGTTGCTGCTTTTCTTATATTTATTCTTTAGAAATTTATCTTTAACACTCTTAAGTGTATCCCCTTTTATCTTATCTTTGAGCCCTCCATAAGTGAGTCCCAGTTTACTGAGTGCCAGGCCCTCTTCACTTCGAAGAGCCCCTGTGACATTAAATTAATTAACTCATATTTGATTCTTTCTTTTCATTCATTTATATTCATTTCCTCTCATTCATCAATTATGACCTTTTCATGATTTTATGATTTTTATGATTTCTTATGAATTTCCTCTCTCATCAATTTTCATCTCATTCTTTTCATTCTTATGAAAATTGATTCTTTTCCTTTCTTAATCATTGCTGACCATTTCATCACTTCATTTTACTTTTATCAATCAAATTTTTTCTGTGTTCTTATTCAGGTTTTATCTAGGGATTATTGATTGGTTTAATTGATTGTATTATTCATTGGGATTCATTTGGGTTATTGATTCAGGATTTATTGGATTTATTGACTTTGAACTCTCAAGATATTGATTGATCCTCAAGAATTGATTTTGATTATTGATTTGATTTGACTCATCAAGATATTGAATTGATTTCTGAAGATTTGAACTGATTGATTGATTCCTCAAGACTTGATTTCATATTGAAGACACTTATTGATTGATTATTGATTGAATATTGATTGATTATTGACTTCCTCAAGATTATTGATATTTGATTGAATTGATTGTTGATTGATTGAATTTATTTGACTGTTGATTGAATTTGATTCCTCAAGATTTGAATTGATTCCTCAAGATTCATCAAGATTTATTGTGATTGATTTGGCCAAGCCTGATTATTCTTCTTAATACCATCAAGTTATTTTAATTCTTTTCATAATGCCAGTCCAGCATAGCCCCCCAGCAAAGAATACTAGATCCCAGAAAATTCCAGCTGTTCTCACTCCTACAGCAAGGGCTCCTCTTGACCGCACACCATCAGTTCATCAACTGAGTGCAAATTTGGACAGAGGACCACCAATGGAAGGAGCAGCACCCTCAAGAAGAGGTGGAATGAAATCTAGAAGATCAAGATCCTTTTCTGGACTTTTGGGTGGCTACCCTGGCATGTCTGATGGTGCAAGAGCAAGATTAGGGGAAGTTGAAGATGAAGAGGGGGAAGAGTCTGTGGAAGAGGAAGATTCTGGGGAAACTGAAGTGGCAGATGCCTTGGAAAATGCTCCAGAGGTACCTCAGGGTTCTAATCTAGCCCTTTCTAGTCAACCTCTTGTCTCTCAAACTGATCCAAGTCTCCTCAAGATGATGGAGCAGATGACTCAATTCATGGGACAACTCACTCAAGCAGTTGCCCCCAGGGACAATTCCAAAGCCCCTGCTTTCAAGACTCCATCCATGAAGGCACCTGATTCTTTTGATGGTACTCAAGCTCATAAGTTGAGAGGATTTATCCAATCCTGTCAACTAATTTTCCATAATGATCCAGCAAACTTCTTCTCTGACAGGAAGAAGGTTTTGTACTCAACTTCTTTTCTTACTGGTAGAGCTGGCAAATGGATTGAACCCTACCTCTCAAATATTTCCAATGAAGACCCTTCCTACCTCCTCAATAATTGGCCATTGTTTGAATCTCAATTATTCACTCTGTTTGGTGACCCCAATGAAGTCAGGAAAGCTGAACAAGAGTTGGACAATTTGAGGATGAAGGAAAGTGGTCATGTTTCCTTGTACATAGCAGATTTCAGAAGCTTAATGTCAAGAATTGGAGATTGGGGGGAAAGAGCTTATATCCATGTTTACAGAAGAGGATTGGCATCAAGATTATTGGATCAGTTGGCTTCTCACCCTGGAACTTTTGATACTCTTCAAGAACTTATGGATGTCACTCTATAATTAGACACAAGATATCATGAGAGGCAAAAGGAAAAGGGTGGCAATCAAGAAAAGAAGCCTCCAGTCAGTGGATCCAATCAGTCTAGGCCTCCTCAAAACTCATTTCAAAAGAGGCCTCATCAGAAGAAGACTAAGAAGGGCAAGCAATTTCAATCTTCAAAGGACAAACCCCATGCTGCTCTCCTCAATAAGGACAATAAATTAATTGGTTCTGAAAAGGAGAGGAGGATTCAAGCAGGGTTGTGTACTTATTGTGGTGGCAAGCACCCAATTGAAAAATGCTTCAAGAGACCTCAGAACAAGCCTGGGTCATCATCAAAAGGCTTCCCTAGCAAGCAGGGAAAAGCCTGAGTGGGGATCATGATGTGTTCAATGGTTCTCACTTATTTCCTTCAAGAGCACAATTGTGCACTCTGAATACTAGTGTCAAGAAATCTTTAAAATTTCTTATTTTCTCTACTGTCTCTGATATTTTTTATAGTATTCTCATTGATTCTGGTGCTACAAACTCTTTTATTGCAAAGAATTTTGTTCTCAAGTACTCATTGACTCTGTCAGAGCTCCCTGAAAAGATTCCTCTTTTCATTTTGGATTCTAATGAATCCCCTGCCTTGTTCATCACCCATTATACCAAGTGGGTAGTTGACTTGCCTTCCTTCCCAAGCTTTGAATGGGATTTCTTTATCATAGATTCACCCAAAGGAGAAGACCTGATATTGGGCTATGATTTCCTTTACCATTTCAATCCCATTATTGATTGGAAAAATGGATTGATCACCTATGATTCTAATCATAAGGATTCTAGTGGTATTATTCCTTCTACTAGTAATGACTTAGCCACTGCTGTCAACAGTGTTGCTCTGGCTGGTGAACTTAAGACACCTTCCATCCCTTCTTCTGTCCATATCCCTTCCATAATTCCCTCTCAGTCATTACTTCCATCAAGAGATGAAGTCTTCAAAGAGATAAAGGATGTTGGAGAAGATGTTGCCATATCTTCACTTCATCTCTTCCAAGGGGATATGGACCTTCCTCCCTTATCTTTTCATGCATCCCTGGAGGAGCAGTGGGATGAGGAGGAAGAGCCAGAAGAAATTGAAACTGTGCTGAAGGTTGTTCCTCCTGCTTATCACCAATATTTGGATGTATTCTCCAAGGTGAAAGCAGAGAAACTTCCTCCACACCGCGCCTGTGATCACCATATCGAATTGGAGGGTCTTCTACCTCCAATTGGTGTTATCTACTCATTATCAAATCAAGAGTCAGAAACACTGCGGGCCTACATTTCAGAGAATGTAGAGAAAGGTTTCATTAGACCAAGCTCCTCTTCAACAGGAGCACCTGTCCTTTTTGTCAAGAAAAAGGATGGAGGTCTTTGTTTGTGTGTTGACTACCGCAAACTCAATGCTGTCACTAGGAAGAACAGATACCCTGTTCCTCCTATGAACCAGCTTCTTACCGTATTCAATGGTTTCACTATCTTCTCCAAGATAGATTTGCGTGGTGCATATAACCTTCTGAGAATCAAAGAGGGGGATGAGCACTTAACTGCCTTTAGAACCAAATATGGCAGTTATGAGTATTTGGTTTGACCAATGCTCCTGCTTCTTTCCAAAATCTAGTAAATGATATCTTTGCAGATTTTTTGGATGTGTTTGTTGTGGTTTATCTAGATGATATTATGGTCTTTTCCAGTTCTGAGGAGGAACATGTCAAACATGTGGCCTCTGTCCTCCAAAGACTGAGGGGCAATAATCTGTTTGCCAAAGCCTCCAAGTGTGTATTCCATGCCTCAAGTGTGGAATACTTGGGCTATGTTGTTTCAAGTGATGGCCTCAAGATGGATTCTTCAAAAGTTCAGCAAATCCTCAATTGGCCTCAGCCCAGAAACATCAAGGCTCTTCAATCTTTTCTTGGCTTTGCCAATTTTTATCGACGTTTCATTAAAAATTATTCTAAAAAAATCACTTCTCTCACTTCCCTCCTTAAAAAAAATTCTCCCTTTATCTTCAATGAGGAAGCTCTTAGTCAGTTTCAAGCACTCAAAGAAGCTTTCACCTCTGCTCCTATCTTATCTCATTTTAATCCTTCTCTACCTACTATAGTAGAGACTGATGCTTCTGATTATGCATTGGGCGCCGTACTGAGTCAGGTGAATGACTCTGGAAAGCATCCCCTTGCATTTGATAGTCGCAAGCTCTTACCAGCTGAGCTCAACTATGAGATTCATGACAAGGAACTCCTTGGCATAGTTTGGGCTCTCAAGCGCTGGAGAGCATTTCTTCTTTCTCTTTCCAATCCCTTTGAGGTCTTGACAGACCACTCTTCCTTGCAGTTTTTCATGTCTTCCAAAGTTCTTACTCGTCGTCAGGCCCGTTGGGCTGAATTTCTCTCAGAATTTTATTTCACTATCACTTACCGCCCAGGCAGGCTGGCCACTTTGCCGGATGCCTTGTCACGTCGGGACGACGTGTACCCAGAGAGGGGGGTGGACTTCATCAGCAAGAATCCTCACAATTTTCATCAAATACTTAAGCAAGATGGAATTCAAGAGTCAAGATTCTTCTCAATCAAAGTGGAAATTTTCTCAGATTTAGTGGACAAGATTCAAAAAGAAGTATGGCAAGACAAAGACTATAAAGAAATACTCAAGCAACTAGAAAGAGGTGAATCAGTTCCAGATTATTCTCTTGAACCTCAAGCCAAGTTATTATTATTCAAAGATAGAGTGGTAATCCCAAGCAATGAAGAACTTCAAATCAATATTCTTCAAAAGCGTCATGACTCACCATTGGCTGGCCATCCTGGCCAGGAGAAGACCCTCAAGCTCATCAAGAGGGATTTTTATTGGGCTGGCATGAATCAATTCATCAAGGACTATGTGTCCTCATGTCAGCAATGTTCAAGAAACAAGAACATCCATCACAAGAAGTTTGGATTACTCAAGCCTCTTTCAATTCCATCTGGTCCTTGGAATTCATTATCAATGGACTTTATCACTCAATTGCCACTGTCCAACAACTTTGATTCAATTTTAGTAGTTGTGGACAGATTCTCAAAAATGGAAATCTTCATTCCAACTTATGGCACAATCACTTCTCTGGATTTAGCTCAAATATTCATTAGCCATGTATTTTCCAAGCATGGACTCCCAGTCAGTATTGTCAGTGATAGAGGATCCTTATTTGTTTCATCATTCTGGACTCAATTGTGTCAGCAGCTCAAGATATCAAGAGATCTTTCAACTGCCTTTCACCCTGAAACAGATGGACAGACAGAGAGGGTAAATCAGATACTAGAACAGTACCTTCGGATGTATGTCAGCTATCATCAAGATGACTGGTACACCTGGCTCCCTCTGGCTGAATTTGCCTATAATAATGCAGAACATTCATCAACCAAGCAATCACCCTTTTTCACCATTTATGGAAGAAATCCCAGCTTTGACTCAATCCATATTTCTCAAGACTCACCTGCTGGAAAGTTATCAACAAAACTCCAATCAGTACAGCAAGTTGTCAAAGAAGAATTAGAGTCAGCAATAAGGAGATTCAAGAAGTATGCAGATAGAAATAGGGCAATTCCACCTGATTTCCAACCTGGGGACAAAGTATGGCTAGCTTCCAAGAACATCAAGACAACAAGACCCACCAAGAAATTATCAGAAAGATGGTTGGGACCCTTTGAAGTTCTTAAGAAGATTGGCAGCCATGCATATCACCTCAAGTTGCCTCAGCAATGGAAGACAGTTCACCCTGTATTCCATGTGTCCTTATTAGAACCAGTCAAGCATTCAACTATCCCAAATCGTCATCAATTGCCGCCACCACCAGTTTTAGTGGAAGAGCAAGAAGAATGGGAAGTGGCTCAGGTTCTGGACTCAAAACTCAAAAGAGGTAAATTATGGTATCTTGTAGAGTGGAAAGGATTCAGTGAAGACCCAGAAAGAACCACTTGGGAACCATCTTCCTACCTTACCAACTCACCAGACCTTGTCAAGGATTTTCACTCATTGTATCCAGACAAACCTGGTCCAAATACCTCAAGAGTTTGATTTATGGTGCTTGGTGGGGAGAAGAAGTTATGAAAGTAAGTTCCTCTCCTGGCATGCACCTTTAAGGGGGTATTCTACCCATATGTTGTTGTAAGCATCACCTTGGCCACTTTGTGAGCACTTGTCAATTCTTTGGACAGGTTCAGGAAGCATACAACATCAAGACCCTCCATTTGGACCTTATCAAGATATGGCCAAATATTTTCTTTCTTTCTTTATGTTCATTTTCTTTCTTTATTATCATTTCATTTTATGCCAATCATCATAATTCAAGACATTCATTACTTCGAGTCATTTACGGCAATTCATTTCAGTAGTCATTTATGGCAATTCATTTCAGAAGGCATTTATGGCAATTTATTTCAGTCTTATGGTGCTTGGTGGGGAGTGGAAGTTATGAAAGTAAGTTCCATCTCCTGGTATGCATCCCTGAGGGTTCTACTTCTTGTAAAACATCACCTGGGCCACTCTGTTAGCATCAAATGCTTGGTTTTCATTTTTCAGACACTTCTTGGCCAGAATCAAGCAACTCACCACAAGAAGGACCAGCCATCAGGAATTTTTCTTTATTTCTTTCTTTACTCTCATTTTCTCTTATTCTTTCATTTTTTCTTTCTTTCTTTACTTGTATAATTTTCTTCTTTTATTTCTTTAAAGCAGCAGCATCCCCTTTCCAAATCATGTATTGGGAGGTTCCATTATCTTTTTTATTTTTTATTTTTTAGTAGTTATAAGAGTGGGGATAGAAGTCAAACCAAACACAAACAAGGAAAAGGAAACTAGTTATCTCTACCCAAGTCATCAAAAGTTCTCTGGAAGTCATTTATCAACTCATCTTCATACCAGGCAAATTTTGCAGCCATCTCTTCAGAAGCAGTACCTGGAATAGTCCTGTCATTGGCATACATAATCACCTCTCTGCTATTTCTATCAACCCTCCTGAATAATCTGGCCACAGCATCTTGATTTTCACTAGCCGCGTTGGGATCTTCTCTGGTAACCCGGATAGGCCAACGTTCTCTTCTTTGAAAAACTTGAGCGGCAGGAAACGGCAAAGGAGACAATCCATCTCTTCTTCTGCTGGAGCTGGCCACAGGTTGGAGTTGACGGGAGGTGTTTATGGGTGAGTTTCTGGGCTGTTGAACTGGAGATGGTCTTACTGCTGGATTCAAGGCAGGCCTGGTGGTATGGGAAGTAGTTGGTGAAGGAGGAGGAAGGGTTGTAGGAATAGAAGCAAGCATTGGTTGGAAGCTTCTTGGAGTGCTGGGAATAATTTGGCTTTGGAATCTGGTGTTGGCAAGAGGTTGAGAAGAGGAATTGCTGGATGGATGGCCACTTGAATGAGGAATAACTTGAACTTCTTCACCATCCAACTCATCACTTCCTTCAGCATCTGGATCTGATGGGGAATCAACAATTCTTCTTAGCTTCTTCACTACTTTCACCACTCCATCAGCATTGGTTCTTGAAATTGGAATTTCTGAGCTGTAGTGGATGGGCCTACCACCAATTGGAATGGATCCTCCAACATTAGTCCATCTGGCCACATCCCTCTGCCTGGAACTAGTCACTATATCAAGATATCAGCACCAATTCAATCAAAATATGCAAATCACTCACATTGAGAAAATCCAGAAGTGGCATCAGGGGTAGGTTCCTCAAGAATGGGGAATTCCTGCCCATAAGGCCCATCCTTCCTACTCCATAGGTGCCTCCTGACCTGGGACAAAGTTGATCCGGTACGGCGGCATGGCTTCTTCCCAATAAAGCAGAAATGGCATTTTGACGATCGAGGATTGTAATGTTGGAAGCAATCCTTACCCCTGGCCACACACTCAGTACAGGCAGGATCAAGAACTTCAACTGCTCTGAACCCATCATATGTTTGGGAGGGGTCAAAATGGCCAGAAGACGCCATAGAAGGAGAAGACAATCGACTGAAGACGCCAGAACCATGAAGAATAGACGGTGGCGGTGCAGAAGGGGAAGATTCAGTGAGTTCAGTCAGTTTGGAACTCATAACTGAAGAATGTGCAAGCAGAAGATTCAAGACGTCAGAATCAATCCACTCCACATCAAGAAAAAGGAAATGGGGCCATAACTCAATTATGCCCCACCTCAAACCCTGTAAGGTGAAGGTTCACACCCCTTTGGGGCTGAACTCATCACCCAAGGCCTCCCCTGCAACTTTGGGGGAGGCCAAGATCTTGATGGTCCTGGACCCCTTCAATGGGTCCAGACCATATATGGTGAAATTTTGGAATGGGCCATTTCTGGGCCCCTTGGTCACCCTGGGTCCCCAGCAATTTTGGGCCCAGGGGCTCCATTTTGGTCCTGGGGGCCTCCAATAGCCCCCACGGCGTACGGCCCACGGACCGCGAACCACGGCGTACGGACCGCGGACCGTAGGATCCCAGAGACTCAAAAGGGCCAAAAAAGGCCAAAAATCAATAAATCAAGGTTTTTCACCAGCGCACCCAAAAAGGCCTAAAAGGCCATAAAAAGCAAATTTCATCAAGATCACTCAGGATGGAGGCCACAGCCCAAAACCCACTTGGAGGGCTGTCTGAGGCCAATTCCTTGGATAATGGGGACAAGACCCCTTGGAGGAAAGTTTCACTCATTCATTGGATTAAGCCTGGGCCAATGAGTACAAGTCATATACTCATTGAGCCCCAATTTCTGAGCACAAGTGCTCAATGGCCTTTATTCTGGGATATATCCCAAGGCCACATCCCAAGGCATGACTGATTGAATCAAAAGAAAAAGAATGGCATATTCTGGAAGGAATACTCACTCAAGCTTGGAAAAGGGGGGAATCAATTGAATTTGGCAGGGAAGAAGGAATGAAGAATTTTCAGGATAATGGTCAAGAGGAAAGAAAATTAAAAGAAGAAATTTTTTGAAAAAATGTGGGAATATTGAGATGCCACTCAACAGTGGCAGGGTATTATGGTGTTCAGGAGCCCACCAGTTTCAAGAGGGGGATACTGTAACAACCATCCATCAGGGGTAAGGGTATTCATTCATACACCCACTCAAACACCTCAAATCAGAAAATCCAGTATCTGCATCAGCAGTCAGTTTCAGCAATCTTCATTCTGAAACATGCATACAGTTTGGTACATCAATACAGCCTGTCAATACTTGTACAGGATGGATTCACCCAATACAGTTTCAATACACCAGTATGAAACTGTATGATCACTCAAATACACCACACCTCTTGTACAGGTTCTGTACAGCTGTACAGGACCTGTATTGGCCAGACTCAATTCAACAATCAATTATTCTCATGAAAATTCTTCTCTGGATCAGGGCTGGTGATTCTCACATATACCAGCCCCTCTTCCTCCCCCCTGGGGACTTTTCCCCAGTTAATTAATTTAGTTTATTTATTATTTTATAATTATTCTTATCCTTATTTTGGGTATTATAATTATTTAATCTTAAGTTAGTCTTTGCATTTCTCTCTTCGCCTGTACAGTATGAGTTGGGTGGCCATATCCTTATTAACCCTTCTCTTTCCATTCTGACAGGTTGAAACAGTGGACTTGGACTTGTTTGTGGTTGGCTCTTCTATTCTTTTACTCTTATCTTTTGTTGCTGCTTTTCTTATATTTATTCTTTAGAAATTTATCTTTAACACTCTTAAGTGTATCCCCTTTTATCTTATCTTTGAGCCCTCCATAAGTGAGTCCCAGTTTACTGAGTGCCAGGCCCTCTTCACTTCGAAGAGCCCCTGTGACACTTTGTTACTCTTTGTCCTATTATTATGGGACTATTATATTTGGAAAAAAGTTGAGTTTCCTCTTTCTTTTGATACCTTTTGAGCTGGTTTGGCTCAGCTTAATCTTGTGGTGGTATTTTATTCTATCATTAGTTTATTGTATTCTTGTTGTCATGCTTGTGCTCTGGTTTTGAGTCACAGGCTGACACTCTTGGTATTCAATTTTGAAGTTTTTCTACACCTTTGGTTGTAAACCCTGCCTTGGCCACTCTGTGACAACTTGTAAGTCTTAGACACACATCTTTGGCCAAGATTTTAACATGAATTAAAATTCTTATGGCCATTTTCACTTGCGCAAATGGACCATTTTTTGATAATTCAACTTCAAAGTCTTCTATAACTACAATTAATTCCTTCAGAAATTCATTTTTTATGGCACTGGCGGGAGTGGTAGTTAGCAAAGGTAAGTTCTTTCATGGGTGTGCCCTTCCCGAGGGGTCTACAATCTGTCAAAGAATCACCTGCAATCAATCTTGTTTTCCAGGTCCTTTTCCAATTCAAATCAATTATCAACCTCTGTGATCAATATTCATCTATTTTTATTTTATTTCTTTTTATTCATTCTTTTTTTTAATTAAGTCCTATTTTATTTCATTAATGATCATCAATTACAAATTCCAATGTCAAAAGAACACCAAGAAATCCCCATGTCATATTCCAACCTTAATATCATTTCCAATTTTTTCTCTTAATATACTCCTCTTCAAAGGCCTGGCTCAAACTTTTTCAATTAGCTTCAGCAAGCTCTACCTTGTATTGGTGCTTAGAGCCTCACCATTGGAGGTGGTTGGTACTGTCATAACCATGGAAAAATACTCTCTTGAACCATTTTGTGGAATATCAATGCCATATTCAATTTATGAAAATTTAACCAAATTGGCCACCTTCACTTTTTTGGACTTTTATGGCCACTTCATCATCTGGAGCTAAGCTGTTCCTTTCACAATCATCAGGCCATTATTTTCCACTTTTGGGAATATCCCAGTAATCAGGTAAAATACAGCTCAAAAGGCTGTATTATTCTTTTTAATATTTAAGTACAGTTTTTCACATTTTGCACCTCTTGGTGCATTTAGCCATAATATTCCACTTTACCATGGAATATTGGAAATGTGCCCAAATAGCCATATCAGTTCATTTGGGGCTTAATCTCAAGATATGCCTATTTTGCACATTTTTGCGCAAATACAGTTTCAAAACTGTATAGGCTTGTTTTGGCTGACACATCCAAAAAGCTCATGAAGCATTCAAACTCACCTTTTCAAAATCTTTTCAAGGCCATCCTCCAGAAGTCTTTTGGTCACCTTTTCCTTTTAAGAACATAAAGTGTTTCTTCACCAAAAATCCAATTGTTAACAAATCGAGGGGCCATATCTCAATTTTGAAGATATGTTTCAGAGCTTATGACTCACTATTTTCAGAAATATTGACAAAGGCTCAAGGTCAGTGTTTCCTCCACACCAATCACTTCAATCACCAGGTATTGGTTCTTTGCAAGTATGCAGATTTCATTTGAAGGGATATTCAAAGGGCAGTTCAAAATTAGTCGTTAAGCTTCAATTCTCTGTCAATTTACTTTGGCAACCACATTCATTTAAATACAGTCTTGTTTGATAGAGGCCTGTATTTCAACCATTCAACCAAATTCATTTCTCAATCTGTCCAGGTGTAAAGTTCCCTCAAGGATTCAATAAATCCCAGCAGTTGTCAGCCTGAAGGATTCAAGCTCTCAACTTTTCATATATACAAGCCTCCCTTTCAACCCTGAGGGTTTTTTCCCCAGTTAATCAATGTACTAGGATTTATTTTTATCTTTGATTCTCTGTCATCTTTATAGTTAATACCAATATTATTGCGTCAGTCATTTGAAGTTCTTTTCCTTCCTGTTGGTGGATATTTTGTGATCATATTCCTTACTAATTCCATTGTTTTTTCTGGAAGGTTAAAATAGTGAATGGGGGCTTACCTTTCTTTTTCTTTGGTAATTTGTCTTCCTTTATTATTTTTAACCTCATCTTGGTACTTATATCATTATTATTAGAGAAATATAATCTTTCATATTTCTTTAACTATTTGGAGTATTCCAAGTGAGCTCCCTGATTCCTGAGTGCCATGCTACTCTTGTTATTTCCAAGATCCCCTGTAACAAAAGGCCAGCTTTAGCCATTTGGTCTCTCAAACTAGCTATTGGTATAGTAATACTTTGTTTGAAGCCTTCAAAACATTCTGTAATGTGTGTAAGAGACCTTGAAAGTGGCTAATACTGTTTTTAATAAGATTTTAACTTAGGGGTAGCTTTACCCTTTTGACAAAATTGAAAACTGCCATGGTTGGTATCAAAACCTCATCATCAAATGATTCACAGACCCTGTAACTCAATTCTGGGCCAAAAGTGATTGCAATTTGAGTGAATTTTGGCATCCCACACCTGTAAGAAAGGCATTTGGTTCAGTCTGTAAGCCTTGGAGCCAAGATTCTTTTCCACCCCTAAATCGATCTCTCCAAGTTATCATTTCTTCAATTCCTCATCATGTACTATAATTAGGCTTTACACATGTAATGAAATTAAATAATTTCCATACACAAATGTAATTATTTATTCCTCATATGTAAACTGCAGTTCACCTATGTAATACATGTGCACATTTTGGCATTTCAATTGAAAATACTTCAATTTCCCATAACTTCCAGACTACACTCCACACCTAAATTTAAACACAAAAATTCATGGTTAACACCACATTTGGTGTAAATTAAGTCGAGTTTTTGAGGAATTTCAAATTTTCAAACAGGAAATACCAAAAGCTTCATTTAATCTTCTGCAGAGTTGACTTACAGAATTTTTACTCAGAGGTGACCCCAGCTGATTTTGTATGAGGAATCCAATGGAGAAATAATTTTCATAAGCTTATTCATTGGAAAAAAATGCTCTTATTATTTTTATTAACTTTTTCCTAAAATTCTTTTTGATTTGAATGTTTTTTATTATGATTAATTTTTACTGTATTTTTTCATTTCTAAGTTGTAATATAAATTTATGGTTAAGTTTTCCTTACAAATTTTATCTTTGCATTTGAATATTATATTTATATGTAATTTTTTTAATATTGAAAATTAATCTATCATCTTTTGTCCAGAGTTATTTTAATTCTTTGTGGTATTTTGGGTAGATGAAAAGACCTCTAAGGCTCACAATGTCTGTGTTCAGTTAGTCAGGAGCATGTTTTATTGAAATAGCATGAAATATTTTTCACAGGAAATCCCCATTTTCATTGCAGGATATTCACATAGCTCAAATATTTGTGTATGGATTATTTCAATGGTTGATTTCAAATATACACATATTCTACAGATATTTTTTTTTGGTTTTTCAAATGTGTTTTTACATGATTGGAATGGAAATTTACTCCTTTCATTTATTATGCCCATTTATAGGTGCATAAATTTGTCTCTTGGGAAAGAAGGTTTTCTTGGAAACAAGTGGTCACATTGATGGAACAATGCAATTCACATGGCTCAAAATATATTAAAAGAGCTGAAGGAAAAATTCCTTCAAAAAATCAAAGGAAAGATATGCACTTTTTTAGATATACTATCAATTGATTCTCAATATATAAAATTAGTTCTTTGGGCCATTTTTTCTGCTTTTTTGAATGGTTTTGGAAAAAAATAATTATCTTAAATCTTTATTCTTTGATTTTGAAGAGAACTTGTATATTTTTTATACAATATTAATGTAATTTTTCTTTGTGCTTGTTCTGTTAGACCTATGTTGGATTCCTTTTATATTTATTTAATTTGAATTCAACTGTGAGCGAATTTACAGACAATTTTTTCAATTTCACCAAATGAAAACAGCTATTTCCATGTATACTTTAGATTGGGAAAAATCAAATCAAATTAAATTAAAGTTAAAAAAGAAGAAAATGATTTTTTTATTATTTCTTTATATTTCAAGTATTTCTCCTTGAAAAAAACAATAATTTGAAAAAGATTAAAGGAATTTTTCTTTAAATCTCATAAATTTATTTTACTTATCAATCAAATTTAATAAAAATGTGTGTCAGCAATGATCAGAGGCAGCCAATGAGTTTCTCTGACCTCAATAGATGTGTTTGGGGCTGGTTTTTTTTAAAACAATAACTTCCTCTAAGCAAAAAGTAAATAAAGGATACTTGGCTGTATGGCATGTGCATATGGCCCTTTTCCTTTTTTAAAAAGGCTATAAAGGGAATTAGATGCAGTTTTGAGCCTTAGAGGTATTTTCATATACCCAAAAGACCACAAAGAATAAAACAAGTTATAATTATGAATAAAATAAATTTACTTATATTATCAAAACAAAATTTAAAATACAAATACAAACTTATACACCAAAATTAAAATTTTAAGTAAAATTAAAAAATAAAATTACATTGAAAATTTAAATTGTGAAAACACATTTTTACTTGAAAACATTAAGTAAAAATGAATTTTTAACAAAATTACTAAAATTAAAATATTTTTGGAAAAAATCTAAATAAAAATTATCATAAATTTTTATCCAACAAAGAAAACTATGAAAATTATTTCACCATTGGACTCCTCATAAAAAGTGAGGTGGGGTCACCTCTGGGTAAAATTTCTGTAACTCGCCTCTAAATAAGCTTATATTAAGTTTCTTAGTATTTTCAGTACAAAAGCTTAAAAGCCTCAAAACCTTAATTCAATTCACATCAAATTTGGTGTTAACCATCAATCTGTGTGTTAAGGTTGAGGTGTTTTTAGTAGCTTAAAAGCTATGAGGAATTGAAGTATTTTCAATTGAAGTGTCAAAATGTGCATGTGTATTACATAAGTGAGCTTTTATATACATATGAGTTATCAATTATTGAAGTTGTGTACTGTAAAAATTCAATTGAATTACATATGTAAATTGTAAATATAATACATGATGAAGAATTAAACAAAAAATAAATTGGAAAGAAACTTTAGCTCCAAGGGGGAGCTAGACCCCCAAGATCCTTGCTGAGAGGTGTGAGATGTCGAAATACATACAAAGGTTCATTACTTTTGGCCTGGAATTTAGTCACAGGGTCTGTGTCTCAATTGATGATGAGGTTTTGATACCAACCAGGGCAGGTTTAATTGTTGCCAAGAGGGTAAAACTACCCTTAAGTTAAAACAATCTTATCAAAAACAGTTTTAACTGGTTTCTACCTCTCTTATACACATTTCAATGTGTTTTAAGGCTTAAAAACAGGTATTGCTATAGCAATAGTGGATTCAAGGGTCCAAAATGGCTGAAAATAGCAAAAAACAGCTAAAAACAGCCCTTTTTAGTCTGAACCAGGGTTCAATGATTCCAAAATTGGCTTTTCTGTTTTCAGAGTTTTTTCCATGAGTGACAAGAGGAAATTTTAATTTGGAGTAAGAAAATTGATGGCTATAAAATAATGTCTTCTTTGCCCCACTTTTCTCTTGATGATAAAATCTTTTCCTTTTATAATTAGTTTGAAACCATTAAGCCAATCAATAAAAGATTACAACCACCTTTTTTTAATAATTTGAAACCTCTTAGCCATTTGAAAAAATTATCATAATCATTTTTTGTCACTCTTATAATCATTCTTACCCCTGAGCCACTCCATAAGTAAATTAAAGCATCTTTCATCACTGTTAACTTTGTCACTTTGTTTCCAAATTCATTCTGGCCACTTTTGGGAATGTTTTATCTTTAATAATCCTCTTTAAGACTCTGCTCTTATATTGATTTCCTGCAGTTCTTTTCTCAATTAATTCTAATTGAAATTGCTCTTGAAGAAATTTCTTTTGTAGCCTAAAATATCTCTTGTAGAGTATTTTTGCATAAATTTTCATTGTTGGTAAAACACTGAATCTTTATAGTATTGTTTTTTTATACTCATAAAGTTAAAAAACAAGGAAATTGGCATGTTTTCTCTTAAAAACCTTCCTTCATACTATTTTTAATCAATTCTTACCTTATATGAATTCCGAGGACAGGAAAAGTACTTGATTTTCAATAAAGGTTTCATATCCAAACCTTGCAGAAATACAGTTCTGTATTGGCTTGAAAAGAGCACATCAAAAAAAACTAAAAGAGCCCCCAATACAGGTGTAAAGGTGTTTTATATAGGAAATACAGCGCCATAGACAGGCTACAAGCAGCTGATCTGGTGGGCCATCTTGTGGTACATTATGTTTGGCCCAAAACCCTTTTGATAATTGTTTTGGTGGATTTTTCTGTGAGATCAATCAATGGGGTAATGACAGTGACTCAGTGGCACTTTTTAAAACATTTTTTACAATGATGAAACATATTTGGGGTGCATCTGGCTAGATTTGGCTTCCCAGTTCCAATGTTTTGTAAGATACATGTAAATGCCAAATAATTGAGGCAACATCTGGTGGGGTGTACTACAAGTGTTCAAATGCCATCATACATATGATAAACTCTTTGAATTTTCATAATTTCAAAATGCAAAAATTACTTTTCACTTATCAGATGAATTATATTGTTAATTCACATCATGATAGTTTTTGTGAGATACATTTGAAATGAATCACGGTGTTATTGAACATAAAATCCTTATTAATTGGCCTTTTTCTTCAAATAGAAATGTGGATTGAATTTTGGCACCACCAGAAAAGATCACATTAAATGAAATCATTATTTTATTTCTTGATGGCATCAGGTGGCAAAAATATGGTTCTGCATAAATAATGCCATATTAAATGGCTTAATTATTGGGCCAATTTGATATCATTTGGTGGTATAATTGAAATGGAAACTTCTTCTCTCAGAATGAAGTTTTCATGACATCATTTGATGCTTGGCACTGAGTCAATTTACCCAGCAGATAATTGGTTCTATATTATTTGGATGTTTAATTACATGAGCATGATGATGAGGACTCTTGAAAGAATCATGTATGGGTTATTGGCCCTTTTGTGTCAAGAAATGATGTCAAGAAGTAATGGAGGCTGTGCATTTTTCCAATTAGGTTGGTGGGTATCAGGTGTTACAAGAGGTTTGGGTCTGTATGAAAAAATTCAAAATTCAACCCAAAAATGGGCCTCTTATTTGTTCTTATTTCCAACTATCACTAACTCTCAGCTTCTCACTGGAAAAAGCCTCACTTCCATATTTTTGAGACTCTTCTTTCAAAAAAAAAATTATTTCACAAAAATCTTTATTCAATTAATTAAAAATGTCTTCTTCTGCTGGTAGTAATTCATGTGCATTGTTTGACTGTCTGATTTTCAGGATAAAACTTTTATTTATTTTTTTACAAGTAATATTATCTTCTATCTTGAAGAAATCTTTAAATGAACCTGAGATACTTCCAGTTAATAATAAATTCTACCTCACTCCTATTTCTCAATATGAGGGCATCGCAAAAGACTTGCGTACTCAGAAGTCAATTCAATCAGAATCTCACATAAATAAAGCTTTTCTTTTTCAGGAAAATAGGTTAGAATCATACTTCTAATTCAGGAAAATTCAATGAGGTGTATGTTACAGTCCTTATTCAAAAGCCTGGTGGGTGTATCATTTCTGTTTTTGGATTTGGTAATTTTTATGGGTGATTCTTTTTATAGTTCTTTTCCTATGAGTGTATCTTCAATGAATTTTTGAAGAGATCCTCAGCCTAGGCTGAATTCAGATGTTTCTGAAAAGATTTACTCTTGGTGGTACTTCCTCAATATTTGCACACTCCTTAACCAAGTGAATCACCAGAGCCTCAAAATGCTCTAATTTCTCACCAAAATCAAATTGAAATAGCTAGTACAAAAATGAAGAGGGTCTTGAAAAATTTATCAAATCAAACAAACCTTGGATAAGCTGCAAGACAATCCTGAGACAAATTAATAATGAGAAGGATCTAATTGCTCAAGAAATAATGAATATTTCAAGTGATGAGTCAAGTGAATAATCTGAATATGAAGGCCAAAATCATCAAAAAAATGAAAAGGTGATCAATTCTAATTTTTCACATTAAAAATGTTTTAACCTGAAAACAGGAAATAAACTCTTTTTTAATATCTGTATATTGTGTCCAAAACCAGAAATTCATATCCAATTCCTGCTGGGGAAAGGCCTTGTAGATCCATAGATTACTTTGGTGAGTATATTTGTGGGATTTTAATCATTGAAAATATGACTCAGAAATTCTGTTTTTGTGTAATAAATTTTTTCCTAGTTATCTGGAGAAAATGTTTTTTTGGAGGTAAACAAGAATAAGCTTGATACCAATGCTTCTCAAAGAGCTTTGAGGAATGAGGTGGTGATAATAGGGGTTCTTCCTAATTTTCTTGGAGTAAATGGACCTTGAATCCCCATTTGATGGTCTGAAAAGTCTAAAATTGTTTTCAGAAAAGTAATTCTCATAATTTGCTACTTTAATTTGCATGAACTCTGACCTTTCCTATTTCTATGTATAGCCAGGTGTAACAACCACTAGTCAGGGGTAAGGGTATTCAATCTTACACCCACTCAAACACCTCAAAACAGCACTCCACTGGTTTTATCAGTAATCAGTTTCAACAATATTCCTTGCTGAAACATGCATACAGTCTGGTTCATCAATACAGCCTTTCAACTTCTGTACAGGTTGGAATTACCCAGTACAGTTTGGATACACCATCCTGAAACTGTATGATCACTCAATACCACCACACCTCTTGTACAGATCCTGTACAGCTGTACAGGACATGTTTTGGCCAGACTCAATTAAATCATCAATTCTTTTCATGAAAATTCTTTGTCTGGACCAGGGCTGGTGATTCTCACATATACAAGCCCCTCCTTCTCCCCAGTTAATTGGTTTAGTTCATTTATTATTTTATGAATATTCCTATCCTTATATTTGAATATTATATTTATTAGTTTAAGTTATTCTTTTCATTCTTTCTTTGCCTGTACAGTATGAGCTGGGTGGCCATATCCTTATTAACCCTTCTCTCTTCATTCTGAAAGGTTTAAACAGTGGACTTGGACTTTTTTGTGGTTGGCTCTTATATTTTTTTGCTGCTTTATCTTATATTTCTTTATTTAGTAATTTTACCTTATTACACTCCTAAGTATATTTCCCATTTACCATATCTTGAGCCCTCCATTAGTAACTTCTGGTTTACTGAGTGACAGGCCCTCTTCACTCAGAAGAGCCCCTGTGAGACCCGGATTCTCTTACCTCATTAGGAGGATCTGTTTGTAGGGTCTGAAAGTATTAATGGAAATGGAGCATATATCACTAAGGATCAAGCTCCACTCAATTCTTTTGTTTATTTCTTATACCTGTGATCCAGTAAGAACAGCAATGTTTAAAATTAGAGGTTTGTCTCAGAGAAGAAATTCTCTTTCATTCAAGACAAACAGGAAGAATATTTTCAAAAAAATTGAATAATTATGATGTGTATTCTGAACAAGAGTTTTTGGAAATTGGTGGTTAGTTTTGTAAGCTGGCTGATTCAGTGAGCCCCAAAAATTAATTTTTCCAATATTGTCAACATGGTGAAGAAATCCCTATAGTTTTCTCCTTTCATTATGTTGGTCTTTAATCAAATATCTACTTTTTACTCTCATAAATCAATGGTATTATATTCTTTCATACTCTGGCATTTGGAAATATGAAAAAAATTGGAAAATATAAGCACTTATCTAATATATCCAATAAAGATAAATCCACTATCATATAGCTTTGTAAACGTTATTGATCTTTGATCAAGCGGCCTATTTCAGCTTTTCAACTGACAGAAGAGTAATTGCAGCTTGAAAATGGTTTATCACTCTAACATCTGGTGCAATTGTAATGGAGAAAATGCAAAAATATGCATTTAGGGCTTTGGAGTGGGGTGCCCTGGGATATACTAAGCTTTACCTAGCTTATGTCTTGAGTGAAACAGGCTTGGCTAAAGATAATTTAATTGGCCTTGGGCTCTATATTTTCTCAATTAATCCATCAATGTGTCAAAATTTTCTAATTTCCTTTTTGGAGGATGACATCCAGACATTAGACCATGCATACTTCATTTCTATATTTGAAGAATTTCACCTTGAAATACTTAATGACGTCTCTTTGTTAGTGATGAAATATATCAGAAACATGCTAGAAGTAATAGTATTTTTGATTTACTAATAGCTATATTTTTTACTTTAATGTCTTGGTAATGCTTCAAAATACAATCCTATTGAATTTTCACTTTTCTTATGAAATGAATCTTCATGGTTGAAAAACATTGGTTCAAAATTTCCTTCCGTGAGATTATTTGTGTGTGAAGTATTAGACTTTAAGAACTATCCTAAAACATGGCTGAAGCTCATAACATTCCATTGGAATAATGCAGATCTTGAGAGAAACTTTTCATGGATGAATTTTGTAACAAAGCAAGCCTTTTATAATTGAATAGGTCAAACACACATGGATTTAAGTTCAAAATTTGAAATGTTTGGGCCAACTAGCACAGTTAGTGCATATGAGCTTCATATATCATAAATGGGGAGTTAGATGGAAAATCGGGTTTTGGTAATCTGATAGTGAAATTCTACATCACAGGTTTTGGAAATCCAAATAAAAAATAAATTCTTTCACTAGTATCAAATAGATCTTGGTTGTTAATGTTGATCTAATTCATTAATTTTGATTAATGTTGATACATTTTTTGTATTCCACAAACTTTTTAGGGCTTAATATAATGCAAAAAGTTATTTTCAGAAGGATGGAGTGGTTTATTTGAGAATCTTATAGGCTAAGGTCCCAAAAAATAGTCTTATGTCCAGGTCAGATTCATATTGGTGTAATGAAGAATATGAGATGGTTGAAAAACATTGGTTTGAAATTTCCTTACGTGAGATTATTTGAACGTGAAGTATTAGACTTTGAGAACTATCCTAAAACATGCACCAGGGCGAATCTCGCGTCAATCGTTGGCGATTGACTTCACGTTGCACCGCTGTCAGTATAAAATCTTGCTTCAGTCGCATTAGTGTCACTTTATAGTCACTGGATTTAGTGGGTCACGTCACGTCAGCGTCAAGACAACGTCAATCGTCACATGTGTCACATGAGAATGTCACTCAAAGCCCAAACCCATTTCAACACTATTCACAATGTTCAGGTAATTTCACCTCATTGGCTTCCGCATCCCCACCTAATCTGCCCCAATGCTTCGCATGCTTACACGCCGGCACCGCCCTCCAGATGAGACTCCAACACTGCCCCCCATCTCCGTCCTCACCACTCCTTACGCTTTCACACCCCCGCCCTTACCATCTTTATGCTCACGTGGTGCACTCCCAACATCACTTATCCTTACGCTCACTAAAGTGCCCTCCCGATATGCTCCCGACACTGCTTACCATCCTTACGCTTGCGCAGTGCACTCCCGGCATGCTCCCGACACAACTTATCCTTACACTTGAGTAGTGCCCTCCCAACATGCTCCCGACACTGCTTATCCTTACGCTTGTGTAGTGCCCTCCCGACACTGCTTACCATCCTTACGCTCGCGGAGTGCACTCCCGACATGCTCCCAACACCACTTATCCTTACGCTTGTGTAGTGCCCTCCCGACATGCCCCCGACACTGCTTATCCTTACGCATGTGTAGTGCCCTCCTGACATGCTCCTGACACTGCTTACCATCCTTACGCTCGTGGAGTGCACTCCCGACATGCTCCCAACACCACTTATCCTTATGCTTGTGTAGTGCCCTCCCGACACCACTTATCCTTACGCTCGCGGAGTGCACTCCCAACATGCTCCCGACACCACTTATCCTTACGCTTGTGTAGTGCACTCCCAACATGCTCCGGACACCACTTATCCTTACGCTTGTGTGGTGCCCTCCCGACATGCTCCCGACACCACTTATCCTTACGCTTGCGGAGTGCCTCTCAACATGCTCCCGACACGACTTATCCTTACGCTTCCGTACTACATCCATAGTGTACGGTGGCTTGTTGGCCTACACGATGAACACAATCGCCGAAATATGCTGAGTGGCCTTCTCTGCCAACAGGACCTAAGGGGAAATTGGTCAGTATATTCACAATGTTATGGTTAGGGTTTAAATCATGAGACTCACAAATTAAAACCTAATAAGTGGACTATTTAAGACAAGAGAGTTGTGTCTCCTGTTTCGCCGACAAAACCATTTTATATCATATCATTCAAATGGAACACTTTGCTTAGTCCTTACCTCATGAGCATTGAATAGTTCAAAAGTTGACTTTAGTAGGTTTCTCACTAGTCAACTTTATTCAATGTCTCACAGGGAAGTTATTTCATTTGCATGATATGAAATAATTTGCAAAACATTGCCTCCTTCAATTTCCCAACAAATCGCATTTTGCAAATGAGATTATTTTACTTGCACCTTTTTTCTTGAATTTGGATCTTTTTATTCAAAAATTTTCAAACAAGTTATCAATCAACTCGTCACCATCTATTTGCTTAATAAACTACCCCCGCTATGGCCCAAACCCTGGGAAATTCAACTGAATTCAATGAACGACCAACTTCAGCCCCAGAGAGTGGAAGTGAAATCTCTGATATCGCCAGTAGTCGTGAATTAGGCATTGAAGTAGAGAGCCAGTCACATGAAGATAATCAAGATCCACCAGTTCTTCCAGAATGTGAGTATGCATCCATCTTGAATATTTCTAATCTTCCAAAACCTGATATTGTGTCATAGCCTTTATTTCAGGTCAGCCTCCAAGCTCTCAGAAGCCAAATTTTAAAAGTTATGAGAAGGCAAAGACTGTTGAACCTTGTGCATTGACAGAAGATGATGGGCAAGATGATGTAATTTTCAGTGGGGAGGTGGAAATTATATCCAAGGAACAATTTGTCTCCAACATTGCTCAAACAATCCCAAGGCTCGAAAAAATCCAAAATGATAGTAAAATTCCTGATTATGTGCGTCAAACGATTGCTGAAGCCATGAGCCTGCTCAAAATGGATTTGAACCGTAAGTCCATTACTAATTCAAAACAAAATTGATATCAATAGCTGCTTACAATATATGGGCAGGTGTGGAGGTGGGAGAATCTCTACCTGAAGGATCTCGTGTCGTAATTGGATTTCCAGGCAAAGGATTAGGAAAAAGACCAAATATACATGCGACCAAAAAAAAAAACAAAAAACGCCGTACCTTTGAAGCCGCAAACGATTCTCGCAATCAAGGTCATGAAATTATCAATGTTGAAGGGGACCATATTGATAATCAACCTCCGCATACTGAACCCCCCCAATACTCAATGAAACAATCCATGATGAAGCTCCACATACTAAAAGCTCCCCGATACCCAATGAAACAATGCATGATGCAACCCCTCCCACCTATCCTCGGAATATTCAAGCCTTTCAAGAAAGGGAAACAATTAAACATGATACAATGGGACGAGATATGACTGATATAGTTCCTGACCCTGAGCCCCAAGTGTCATCGTCTGCTAATTTTCAAGGAATATTTTTATCCCGCATGGAAGAGTTTGCAGGCGTTTTGAATTATCATTCCAATATTACTTAACAATCATGGAAAAGGGGGCTTGATAATATCAATAGTATTTACAAAGATCAATGGGACAATTTACCAACAAAAGATGCTCATACACTCCTGCCTGTTGGTATTAAGGTGATCAGTAACCAAGAGCTTAAAATGTAGGCCTGGCTGGAGGACCTTGAGATGGCAGGTGAGTTTTATATTTGTGCATGATACATGTTTATTGGCTGTTGACTGGTGATATAAATTGCAATATACAGGGTTAGATTTTTCAAGCCAACCAAAACAGAAGGGTTTTTTGATCACAACATTTGGAATCTCAAATTGATGAAGGAATCAGCTAAACCTCCAGAGAATCTCCCAAAATCTGAACACTCCTTCTTCAAAATGGTTCAAAGCCTTCTTTACCCCGCCAATCCAGTTAAACATTTTTGGGCAAATGTTATGTTTGAATCCATTAGTTTAGTCTCATACGATGTGGTTGCACCCAAACCATATGTTGCACCAACATCAAATTCGACCGATCCTCTTGGACTCGAACGGGGAGCAGTTGAATACCTTGCCTCCTGCTTGAGTAAATCGAAGCAATGTGCAACCCAACTCAGCATTGAAGGTGGCGGGGCTGACAATGAGATATCCACAAAGCCGCACAAGAACCTGGAGGATCTAATGGATACAGTTATCCATTTGATGATTGCGTACAACATGGTACGTGCACATACAAAGGTTGAAGTTAATGGCATCAAAGGCAAACTCACGAACTCAAAAAAAAATGAGGCCATCAAAGATCTTTTGGTGTGTCACAAGAATCTCAGAATAAATTGAATTTGCTATGGTATATTAGCGGCATTCTGTGTGGCGGGGGTTCGTGGTTTGATGGTATGCTCAGATGACTGGAGAACAAGCTCAGTTAAAGGGGCTTTATCACTAATTGACATTTCCGCAAAACTTTCAGAGGGTAAAAATCTAGTGGAGCCAGTGTGGCTACGTACTAATAAGTATATATGTAATTCACTGAATAAAAGTTTCTTCTCATCAGAGTCTTTTAACCCCACTGTACCTCTTAGATTTGAATTTGCACGATGCTTAGTATTAGACTTTGGTGATGCCTGGGTGGCAAAACATGGTCTTGGTTCAAGTGATGAGGTCACCTTGATGGTACCCAGGTCAGCTAAACTCACAACCAGGATTGACCCGTTTTAGATTAGCTTTGTACTAGATAGATTGTAATTTAATTTTGAAAAGTGATTTATGAATTTAATAATCATGACTTCCTATCCTACTACTGCCCCAATGCCACAGTCTGAGTACCAATAGTAATTGTACGGCGGCATGCCTCCGTACATCATTGCAAAGACTCCGACAAGACACAAGCTGAGTCAGGCATAGTGCCCGCGAGTAGCACACGCGGGGGCATTGCAGGAAGTCGCGTTTATCACTTCCTGCCAGCCCATAATAGGCCAAAGGTTCCTGTGTCTTTCAAGAGGACTAGGATAGCTAGGGATCCGCAGCAGGATGCATATTGCATTTGCGTGTGCTTGCAATATTCCAAATGGTTGGATTGGAAAGTGATTGCATGGGAACATCAATATGTAAATTTGAATAATGCACTATCCAATGCAATTTTCAGGTTCAGGTATTTGAGATCGCGAATTTGCCAATGTCAGGTGTGATCTTTCTCTTTAGCCGCAATCAAAAAAGATTCATCAACCGCAATTCAATTTAGGTGATATTAATAAATCAGTAATCATTCGGTTTCATTTCATTTTCTGCTGAAAGCATGCCATTCACGAAAAAAGGAAAAGAGCGTAAAAGGGAACTTGCGTGAAAGCGGCGGGCTGAGGAAGGAAAGTGTGAGTTGCTCGCTTAATCTCAGTGTATATATATAGATATATATATGTGCTTCCACATTTATGTGGCACCCTCATTGGGCCCCACGGAAGAACATTGGCTTTAGTCAGTTCAGATTGTGCCAATGTCATGTGGGCTCCAACAGGGAAGTCAAAGGATGTGTGGCAAAGAAAGCTCCTTGGCAGTATCTGATATCTTGTGTGCTTCAACACATAGTGATCCGGCAACCACTCGGGAATAGTAGCAGATCCCAAAAGACAAATGAGCGCAAAACGACCCGATGAATAGGTTGTTTTCCTCCTCTTGCCCAACAGCACAAATATCAATGCCAGTATCAGCAAATATCACCCCAAGTGAAATTCGGAGGGTTGTGGATGTCAATCAGATCAAACGCATTCACTTTGGCCGTGTGGCAATTTTCTCTTCAACCGGATTACTCATTGCCCTTGTCGAATTCCGACCATTCACAACAATGAGTGAAGTCGAGGTCAATCAATGGGATGAATTATCACAATTCTTATTTCGCGAAAAGAGATTCACCGACCCAATTGCAACCAATGGAGCATTACTGGAGGGATTTATGTTCGCGATTGGGTGGCGCAAATGCAGCACCAAGAATGAACAATTTGGTCTGTATGGAAGTGTTGGGAAAATTGAAAACGCAAAAGATGAATGGCAGAACCGAGGTCCCAATCTTAGCTCGCTGGGTTGCATTCTAGTTCAATCCTTACGATATGTTGGGGATAATTTATTTGAGAAGATTCAAAATCTCTACAATTAATTGGGGGTTCCGTCTTTTGATAAAGTCAACTATCAAGGCAATATTCCGGCAAATCAGGGTGCATTCGAGTTCGCTTCCGCACTCACTTTCACCATGAATGGATTCAAAAACGCACCTCATGTTGATAAGGATGCATCGCTGTATGCTTTGGGATGGTGGTTTCAAGCTGATAAGCGGACCAGCCAAATTCAAAGAGATGCGTCAAAGCGGTGTACAGGTGGAAAATTGATTTTCCCAAATGAGCATTTTTGGATTGATCTATCCGCATGTCATGGGCTCATTCAGGTAGTGTGGGCCAGTAGTACATTTGTTCATTATACTGATCCAGCACAGGAAAACAAAAGCACGACACTAGTGGGTATGTCCGCACAATGCTCAAGCATGTTAGCAAAAACAATGCGGCAAAAAAACCATGGCAATTATGAGATTGGCGAGAGAGCGGGCTATCAAATCAGGGATGGTAATACAATCTCATGCCGATTCAAAGAATGAGGAGATTTGCATGTGTGTTGGGTAAGTAATGGTGGGGTAAGGCAGAGGACAATATACACCAGGATTGGATGGATTTTAGTGCGGGAGATGGGGTGTCTCACATGAAAAAGGGGTGAAGTGGATTATGTACGGTGGCATGCCATCATACATCTGTCCTGGTTTGTTGCTATTGTCCAGGATGCCAATGCTTCACACGTGAATCCTTATTCTTGTGCAGGTTCCGACAATGCTAAAAGTTCCTTACGCCTATGCGGGGTGCCGACGCTACACACGCCAATGCTTACGCCTGTGCAGGCTCCCAAAAATTTACACGCCAATCCTGACGCTTGTGAAGGTTCCCAAAAATGCTAAAAATTCCTTACGCCTGTACAGGCTTCCAGCGATTCACACGCCAATCCTTACGCTTGTGAAGGTTCCCCACAATGCTGGAAATTTCTTGGCCTGTGCAGGATCCCAAGAATTCACACACCAATTCTTATGCCTGTGCAGGCTCCCAAAAATTCACATGCCAATCCTTATGCTTGTGAAGGGTCCCAAAAATGCTAAAAACTCCTTACGCCTGTACAGGCTTGCAATGATTCACACGCCAATCCTTACGCTTGGGAAGGTTGCCAACAATGCTGACAAATTCTTACGCCTGTGCAGGCTCCCGACAATTCACACGCCAATCCTTATGCCTGTGCAGCCTCCCAACAAGTCACACGCTTTTCCTTACGCTTGTGAAGGTTCCAGACAGTTTAAATAATTCAATACATGAGTAAGATTAATAGCGTGTGACCATAGGAAAGGCCATGTTTCACAAATCTGGAGTGGATTGCTCACATGCGGGAAGCTCCCGCTTTTTTACAGTTAAGAATGGATATGGCTCCAAACCATGGAAGAAGAAAATATAGGAGAGGATAACGGCAACTATTGGCGCATTTTGAGAAAAAGAGGTTCACAAAAACAAATACTCACTCAAACTCTTGGTGGGGAACTTATAAAAATTTTTCTCATGCAAAAGGATATGTGAACCATTGAGGAAAATATAATTTCACGTGAGCAAAGAATGTAATAGAAATTGAACATAACAATAATTGGAGACAAATAATTTATTTAAAAGAAAGTATTACAAATAATAAAAAGAGGAAATCATCACATTTTTTTAAATTTTTATTTTTCTAAGAATTTCGAGACTATCCCGGTGATGTCCTCCTTTGGATAAGCCTCCAGTGCCTGGGCAAGGAGGGAGTTTAGTTCCTCCCGGAATTCCCGGTGCATCTCATTTTGATGAGTTGCATCCACAAAAGGAATCATGTGGAGCAAGTGGCGATTCTCCAACAAGATTCGGTTGATTGATTTGTGGACGATGGCTTGAGGAATCATTAGGGTCGGTCGCAGGTCGGTGAATTCCTGGCGAGCGTCATCGTGGGAATGAGAGGAGCTTGGCACCGGGGGGGAGGAGGAGTTTGGGTTCTCGGGGGCAATGGGAGGGAGATCCTGGGAAGGAACCGGGGTAGGAGTGGAGGGAGGGGGAACAGGAGGGGAAGATGGTGGAGTCGGTGAAGAAGAAGGGGGATGGGGCGATCCGACGGGCGTATCGTCAATGATGATAATCAAGCGGGGAGTGGTGGGATGAGCTGGAGATGGTCGAAGGAGGGGTGAGGAAAAGTGGATATGGATTGAAGAGAGAGAAGGGGTGACTTACCATAAGGTTCCTCCATGGATTGCGTAGGAGCCACCTCAGGTTCTGGCTCACAAGTCGTAGCGTCCTCAGGTGGTTGGGACGATGGACTGGGGCCAGGAATAGGTGGCTCTTTGGTTCGGGAGGGTTCTAAAAAAGGAGTAAGAGTCAGTTCACTTGACTCGAAAGTGAAAGTGAAAATGAAATGAAACTTTGGCTGCTTACTGTGGAATAATTCCTCAGACCATCGGGTGCCACTTGGGCCTGGAGTGGGTTTCTGGGGGGTTTGCTCGTGAGGCAAACTAGGAATGGGAGAGTCATGTCGGGGGGGATTCGGGGGGTTTTGTTCTATGAGTAATGGAAAAAAGTCAGTATGATTGCGTGAAGAGAAATGAGATAAGGAGGAGAAAGAAAACTTACTTTGGCGTTTGAATCCCATTGGTGACGATCAGCCCAAGCTTGAATGTCCTCTCGCCATCGCCATTCTTCATCGACCGGATAATCACTTTGCTCCGGTCGAGGAGTGAAGTGACCATCGTATGGTGGCCTAGGAGGGGGAGGGGACAGGGCTAATCTTCCGGAATCGTTCCCGTTGGCCTGTTTGGGGGCCCGGCGTCCATTCACGCTCGGAAATGGTTTCATCATCGTCGACCACAAAGGAGTCCTCGCGAGGGCGTCTTGGGCGGGAACTCCTCTGGCCTCGTGGTCGGAAGGGGCGGAAAACGAACGAACATTTCTTGTGTGCTTGTCGGCAAGCATCACAAGCGTCATTCGTCGTCGAGGAAGGAATGCAGGGGATACCCTGCTTGGTGCATAAAGTGCACGACATCTAAAAACAAAACAATTGAGGTTAGTAACTGCATACAAAGTAACCAATCAAGAGAAAAAATGAAGACGTACGATGAATTATAAATTTAAAACGGAAACAAAATAATAACGCTCTAGTCCGAAGTTTTTAAAAGTCTGGAAAAGAGTCGTGAAGAAAAGTAATTATTAATATTGGTACATAACGTTGACAAAAGTTAAAAAAAGAGGTAACGCACAAGGTGGATAGAAGGGAGGTTCTGAAAGGATCAGCAGAAGAAACAAACAGGCAAAAGGAAGGGGAGTGGGTTTAGTGGAGTGCAAAAGACAAAAGTAGAAAGGCAGGAAGACCAAGGGGAATACGCACAAGAAGGACAAACGCGTGTGAGGTTGAAAGAAGTGGAGCGGGTGAGAAAGAAAGTGAAGGGCGTGTCGTGTGAAGATGGTCTTTTATGCCATGGTGAAGCTGAGACAATCTCAGCAGTTGCAGCACCCGCAAAAGGCTCAGCTTCAAGGCGTGTGGGCAAAATTGAAGCTGAGTCTCAGCGAATGCTGCAACTGAGAAGTGAAATGCTCGCGTGAGGCAGAACAACAATGGGATTCTGGCTGAGTATTGCTATTGATTGAATTGTCAAGCTCAGTCAAATCCCCTTTGTTTCCTCAAATAGCCACCCGATCACCCAAGAGGGTGGTCGTGAGGCCCTTGTTGAATGTGCATTCAACGTGCAATGCACAAGTGACCCATGCAGAAATGCACCCGGTGCATTTGGTCACAAGTGACCACGGGGAGATTACCAGCCGTATGGCCTGGTCATATTGTTTGAACAAAGGGGGGGGCTGTAACACAAGTGAATACAGCGTGAGCTTGCCTCGACCCATTGCTCAGGCTTGCTTTCGGGTCATAATTGAAATGCTCAGTGGCTGAACATTTTAATTGCACAGTAATTGAACAATTGATATAACAATATCAAATGCACCGCTGTGTATTGCAATTTATTGAATTGTCAAGCTGAGTCAAATCCCCTTTGTTTCTTTAAATGGCCACCCGATCACCCGGGAGGGTGGTTGTGAGGCCCTTGTTGAATGTGCATGGTGGGTGCAATGCACAAGTGACCCATGCAGAAATGCACCCGGTGCATTTGGTCACAAGTGACCGCGGCAAGATCACCGGCCGTAGGGCCTGGTGATAGTCTTTGAACAAAAGGGGGGGCTGTAAGACAAGTGAATACAGCGTGAGCTTGCCTCAACCCATTGCTCAGGTTTGCTTTTGGGTCATAATTGAAATGCTCAGTGGCTGAACATTTTAATTGCACAGTTATTGAACTATTGATATAACAATATGAAATGCACCATGCTGAGCCATTGCTCAGTCGTTTTTGTATGCCCACAATCTGAGCATTTGGCACAGCATCGGGTGACATTTCAGCCAGGTGCAGCATTTCACACGCTTTGGTGAGGTGCTCCAAACTGAGCCTTCCAATGAGCTATTGCAAAAAAAGTTCATTCCATGGCTTTACTGAGCACTTTCACACGGTGCTTTTGACCATGACATGCTCAGCTTGCGTGTGCAAATCGGGTGAAATGCAATGCTGAGCATGTGGCACATGAGCTACGTATATGCAAACGATCGGAAGGTGCATGCACATTCGCTATATGCATGCATGCTCAAGTAGTATTACACCTTCCTAATCTGTACAGCCAACACTGTAGTACGCAGTACACCTTTCTAAATATATGCTGCGGGGCAGAGCAAAAGCTGTTCAGCAATGTAACATGCAATCACGTCAAGCCATTGAGTCATATATCTCAACTGCATCCCTTTGGTGCACCTTTTTGGCGAGCTCTGCCTAACAATGGCATAGACGCGGGTGTAATCCGAGTTAATGAAAGTGGGTCATAATGGGATGACTTATTATTTGGGTAATACACAAACAGTGGATTCACTCCGGTGCCATTGTTGGGGCAAACAATGACTGGCCCTGCTTGTTCATTGCGCGTGCTCATTGTCGGGCAGCCACCCGCTTTCATACGCACCCCCCAACGGGTCATACACAGGCAACCTTCACACGCCTGGAAGACATTTTACTGCCAGTGTTCCGACCGGCTAGTTTCTTGGTGGGGTGGTCAGCTTTACTGCAGACGCTCACCTCCTCGCGCGTGGAAACCTGATGCCAATCAGTGTGGATTTGCTTCAGCCTCATCCACATTAGAATAATCCCAGCCTATGATTGCTGAGGCTGGTTATGTTTGCATGGGTATCTCCCACCGCGGTTAATTTTCTTCACGTTCTCACACGCCCCGCACAAGTTGTGGCACCTGGCTTGCAGCCAGAAATTCCCTTGGGTGGGTGGCCTCTTTCGCCGGAGTTTTGTACACGCGTGAGCAAAGACGCTGATCCCAATCTTGGTGGATTAGTACCCGCCTCAAACGCAATAGGGGTGAATGTATATATGGATCACGGCTCACCGCTGGCGCCCCCTTTGATCATCCCACACATTCCCCCCTGGAAGCCCAGTAGGCATCAGTCAGCAAAAAACTTCAGGCCAAACCAAAGTCATGTTCGGTGGCATGCCACCAAACATATCTCACCCGCCCACACACAAACATCCCCACAGTGAGCTTTCCCTTTGAAATGGCCAACATTGCCCATAGGTCCCTGTGCGACAATTAACCTGGGGAAGATATATATGCATCCATGTTTGCTGTCACACCAGCGAACATGACTGCATGCCTCTAATATGCCCTCCACAATAAGTTGCTACAACCCACCCAATTTCGGATATGCTAATGTCAACCTTGTTCCACCAAAGGTTTTGTACCTTGCTGCAGATCCAGCAGTCATATCAGTGCACCCACATTTTGGCCACCTTGCCTTGATATATGCCCCAAATCGGATACAAAAATTAAGAGCCCAAGAGGCCCACCCCCATCAAGACCATGCACGTAACCACAGGCCATCCCCCCTTGACCCCATTGCTGCCTCTCATATAGGTTCCCCACCTGCGCCTATTTGTCTTCATTCCGTTTAGCTAACCCCTCCCAATCATATAATTTCCAACTGTCGCCAAATAATTTAAAATAGCCATCATGTCAACCCCTTCACAACCACTTTGCATTGGGATGATTAATATTTGTATTCAAATAAATAGTGATATAGCCTTAAATCCTGAGGATTCCCACTTAGCTTCTTGGATTATCATATGGCACAATCAACACAACATATTTGTTTATCTCCCCAATCACCAGCATGCTATTGGCTCTCTACCTGGAGCCCTTTCCAAAACGTTGATACCATTCCTTGGGGCACCAAAATCGTTCATGCACTGTGGTCCTGGTGGGGCATGGATTGAAAATTGCCAATCCAATCCTTCTCAAATATTATTTGTTGAGGGAGTATTTATGACTGATGCAAATGATCCCTCCTCATCTCAGAAACCCAATCTAGCATTGATGTTCTTCACATGGTATCCAAACATTTTATTCATAATGGAAAGCTTTAGAACACAAGATTTCAAGCTTAAAATGCCCAAAGAATATGACTGTAATACTCATAGTCAATGTCAACTCTTCACTCTGACATTCCCCGCTTCAAGCTCGACGCCAGTTTCATATCCTGCTGTTTCATCATTGATTTCCAAGCAAAAACTGATACAATTACCCAGTGGATCAGACCTCCCCATGATGACCCCGCCCCATGCCATTATTCAAACCCCCCTCCTCCCTCATCAAAAGACCGGACTAGCTTTTCTCTGGGATCGAGAAATCCCCAATGGCCAATCAGCCTGTAACCTTTGGGCCACCTCACCCCCAGGATCCACTTTCAATGCCAGGCACATCATTACAAACAGGGTCGTTAGCTCATTTGAATCCCTTTCGACCAATACCCCTCTTGGAGGACTGCTCGCCCATGATATGGGATTAGGTAAAACCATTCAGGCCATTTCTCTAATTGGTACCTTTAAGGAGCGGATGATTGCAAACCCCCATCGCTCCACGCCCACCATGATCATCTGCCCCCCTTGCTTAATTACCAACTGGCAATCAGAAATATCCAAGCATGCTCAGGCTGCAGCGCTGCATTCCAAAATCTACCATGGTCCCACTCGTCACTCATTATCCAAAGCCGACATCTTAAAATATGATATCATCATCACTTCTTACAATATTATCACCCAAGAATTTAAGCAAACCAATACCTCTACATCATTCATTTTTCAAATCAATTGGCATCGTATAATTTTGGATGAAGCACAGTGAGTGTCTGATCTTAAATGATTCAAATTACCTTTAATATCCAATAACCTTTGCCCCATCTTATAGCTATATTCGCTCTCAATACACTGCCACTCACCTTGCCATTAATAGCCTCCTTTCATCCCGTCGAATATGTTTAATGGGCACACCTATTCACAACACCATTTATGACCTTTCGGGCATAATATCATTCATCACTCAACCCCAGAGCACCGATCAAGATAACTGGTCACCATTCATCCTGAGTAGTCTTTCCAAAGGTTGCAATGATATCTTGCATTTGGCATTGCGGCATTTAAGTTTGTGCCACACCAAAACCACACATCTCGAATCCCTCCCCACTATTAGCCATCATTATGAGCTGCTCCCACTCAACCCAACCATGCAGCAAGAATATTCCATATTATATGAAGAATTCCTATCATCCAAAAGCAAAGGACCAGGAGAATTTTTCAGAAATATTAATAAGCTGCGAATATGTTGTAACCATCACATCATGCTTAACACAATTGCGGAGGCGGATTTGGAAGACCCCGAAGGCAGGAGCACTCAGGATAAATCCCCAACAATCACACGAACTATTGTGGATGTGGAAACATGCATGATGAGTAGTAAAATTGCACACCTCCTACAAAGCTTAATGAAGAACAAACAAACAAGGTGTGGTCCAACCAAATCGGTGGTTTATACCCAATGGACCCAATTTCTAGAATTGTGCATTAATTCTAATATGCATCCATTACCAATTTAATCCATCTGACTTTTTCATATTGTAGAATTGGTATTTCACTTGCCCATCACTCTATCCTTTCAGTACGAATTGATGGAACAATTACAGCACGATCACAGGAGAAGGCACTGGAGAATTTCTTCAATAATCCTGAATGTGAAGTACTGATTGCATCCATTGCCGCAGCTGGAACTGGCCTCAATATAACTTGTGCTAATACGGTCTATTTAATGGTGAGGGGACCCCCAAAATTCTGCCCTGATTTGCGTCCCCTGACATCCACATCTCCAGGAGCCCAATTGGAACCCAGCCATTGAGGCTCAGGCTGTTGATCGACTCCATCGTATTGGCCAACAACAACCTGTAGAGGTCATCCACTATATCACTCCTCATTCAGTTGAGGTCAACATGCGGAAGGTACCTTTCAAGATCATCTTTGACCCTAATTGTATTGCTATTCTCAAATCTTTCCTTATGGAAATGCCATTGTCCAAACACCAATAGGTCCAAGAAAAGAAAAAATCATTAACTGCGTGAGCCTTACTCATATGATATAATTTGTGTTTGACCAAGTTGATAACTCTTGTTCACCCTGGCATAGGTCCACAATTATGAACACCATGAGTTGGATTGAACTCCTTCAATATTTCCTCAATTAAAATGAGCAATAGAGTCTTATTTCTAAGGGAGACGGTGATACATTCCAATTCATATTGTCTATATTCTGACATATTTAGCAAGCTGTTGCATCTTCAAGAGATAATACTCAGATTGTATTACACCTGCACAAATAATTCACAAAATGTTAATTTGTAACGGTGCTATACATTTATATTACTAAGTTATTGCAGAGCATCACCATTCGGCCTAATAACTGGCATGTCAAGTATCTTGAGGGCGCTAGTCTGCATCTTACTACAGCCTTTGAGCCAATCTTGATCAAATAGCTGAAATGATAAGCCTTCCGGAACATCACCATCGTCTGTCAATTGTAATTCTGGCAATCTATCAATAGTTTTTTTACCCTTTTTTTAATGCAATTACAAAACTCTATGTCTTGATCCATTTTTAATACCAATTCATTAAATAACTGGGAGCGCCAGCGTAATCCCACTTTGCGGTAAACTTGACGGCCATTTTCCAGTACCTCCTCAGTATCTGAACATACTCGAGGGTCATTGAATTGTGATGCTAGGATGGGAAATTTAGCCGTATCACACCATTCACGACGGCGCTCACAGGTCTGCACATAATGAAGTAGATCATCATCAGTCTTTGCTCACAATGAAGAAGAGATACATTAACTAACCCTTTGACGAATCTTCGCGAGCTTTTGATTCTCCTTCTTTTTAACCAAATACTCGGCATCCTTTTGAATAGACTTCCATTCTCTTTTCAAATAAGTGAAATATTGCTCCATTAAAGCCGCCACGACCCCATAGTTATTATGATCCTTGTTCCAACAGTAATGATGATACTCGGTGCTGACCAGTGCGAGACGCAATGTACGGTAAAACACCACAGACATCAGCTCATTGAATGGATGTTGCCATGAGCTCTCCCTGTCCCAAGTGAATCGCTTTAGTCCTAACTTGTGGAGCTCATTTTTGCAGTAGCTTTGGAAACCCTGAGACTGAACCTGTGTTGATGGCTCATTGAAAACATCCTCAGGGACATATCCAAGATGACCAGCCACTTGAATTGCAATTTCACGCTCTTCTGTGCTTGGTGGTGCTGGTAGTGAGGAAAAATCCTTATCCCTAACTTTGAGTAGGAACAGGCAATGTGCATGTACTGCTGATCTCATTCCATGGACATTCTCTGGAAGTTCTGCTTTCAGCCATTTTTGTTGCTCCTTCTGGCTTGCACGTTTCGCCACATTGTGAGCTTTACGAGCCTGGTTCCTTTGCTGTCTGACCTCGGATTGCTCAAGCATACTCTGGGCAAGGGGCATTTGAGGATGGGTGAACTCATTATTTGACTGAGTGCCATGCTCATGCGCCGTGAAATTGTCACTCCTTGGTTCCTCATTTGTTTCCATTTGGGTCGGAGACATGTTCTCATCCTCATCATCCACCATTTTTTCTCTTGATGAACTGGCATGAGCTGTTCTTGGTTTGGAGGCATGTGGATGATGACATCCAGTGACTTTCTCTTTATGGACCAGAGGTGAAGATTCATACAGTTCATCACCTGCCATGCACATCATTAGTTAACACATCGAAAAATTAATGAAGACTGGTCATACTCACAATCTTCAATTGGCTCCTGAGATCGGACTGACTTGCCTTTAGGTGCCATATCTAACCCATGAAACAAACATATCAAATGGTGAAAAAGGTTATACTCTGAAATTAAAATGACTTACTTTGATGAAGCGTCAATCCTGGATTTCCCTCCAACAGACCACTCCAAGTTACATTCTCCAATGGTCTTTTTCCGCCCCCCATTCACGCGCCTTTCATCACCCACATGAGCCTGAGATCCTGATGGAATATTGAGGGTTGGCTGTTTACTTTGCCCAAAGGGATCCTGGGATGCGAATGGATTCCGACCGGGATTGAGGAGGAACTCACGTGGAAATTTTGATTGGGGATTAGCGTGTGATGAGATTTGAGGTGTGCCTTCTGGCCCCTGAGACACATACGTTTGTGTATTAGTGGGATTCGGGGGAATTGGAGTGACGGAAATACTTGGGATCGACCAAGTGCTTGAAGTTGGAGCCTTTGGATTGCCCACATCAATGTTAAGACCTGATACATTCATTGAGGATGCGATAGGGGTTGTGAGAGGAATGTTGGGACTCAATGGTGACTGTTTTTGAACATATTCTATGCTAGATTCACTATTTGAGTCATGAACAGAACCTGAACGGGATTTATGTGACTTGAAAGATGACATAAGGGCTGAAAAAGTACACTCATATTTTTAACTAGATAAAACACCTCAGTATTATGATAAAATAGAGTGATATGAGATGAAATATTTTCAAATTTAGAATAGAGAAATTCTATGAATAGTTGGAACTAAGTGTTGCGTGGAAGTCCAATAAGCCTCTTTTTAGGAGAATCCTCCCTGCCTCCTCTTGAGCTCCTCCGCTTTTATCGGAAACCACCCGGCACGGCCTACCACCATATAATGTAATATTTCCTTGATCTCAAAGGGGACCCATCATCCATAAGTAATCATATTTGGTAACGTTTCCGCCTCCCCATTGTCACATTTTGTGAATTATCCAAACTGCCAATATATGCATTGAAATTCCACAGCATTGTACATCTGTGAAGGGGTATATTCATGAAGGATTTACCCACAAAAGGGAAATCACCTTTTCAAGAAAGGCGAGACAATCCAAATCACATTCCAACCAATTAAAAGCCTGCTGCACTCAAACCAAATACCAAGACTTTAGCTGCACTCCAACCCCTTATGTAATAGAGTTATATTGTTCTGTCTGTAATAAGGCTTAAGCCATGTACAATGGCGTGCCAGCGTACATGGTTTGAATGTCAATCCCCTCAAATCAATGTTGACACATCCCTATTGGAACACCCCTCAAGGGTCAAAACCGCAGTATCGCCATGTGTAAATAAAATAGAATATGTATGAGCATTGAGCAGCATGGCATTTTACCCAATTAAACACCTAACCAATTCTGCCATCCAGATGAGACATGTTACACTCCATCAGCTGCAGCTCACGCACCATTACAAATGGGATAAAACTCTCAGATGGCTCAAATCATCTCCCCCTTCATAAATAATCACTCAATTTTTTTGCCAGTTAATAACACTCCTAAACACTTTCACATCAGCCATAGATATTTATACACAAACCAACCGTACTCCCAATTCCTGCAACAATGACAACCCGCCGCTATTCCTCAATGCGTATATGCATGTGTCAACACTGCTCAACACAAACACACTCTTCCCCTGAGGGTGATAGGCCTGGAGTTGCCTTCACACCTTTCCAATATAAACAGCACATTAAAAAGCTCAAATCAACCATTGCACCCAAATCTCTTCCAAACATCCCTACTTCTGCATAAGCATCTTAGTGCCCACAACTTCTTTTGGATCAAATATTCCCAGCTGATTATTCACCATTGACCCAAAGCACCTTCTCCACAGCACCGGGGCTCAATTCAATTGCACAGAAACCATACAGCAGCAGTCAAACCTTTCCTCCACAAGACCTTGGAATGATAATATCTGCCATTCTATCATTAAGGTATAATATACCCCTCCGGGCTTCACGCATTCTCAACCCCACCCTAAACCTGCTGATCAAGTCCAGCATCTCAAGCTCCGGTGGTCCCCCCATTCCTGCATTCCATATACCTCAAGATCTGAGTACCATATTTGAACATCTCCAATTGGAGCCAGTGATTCAAAACTATATATGTTGTCCTCAATGTTTCTCTCTTAATGGCCTTACTGAATCAGTCACAACTGACCAACCCCACTGTCAACGCCATAATGACCCAAATGATCATGATCCCCCTTGCACACAATCATTAGGCAAATTCATCTATTCATTTGAACCCCACACCCAAAACACAACCAACATGAAGCAAAGATTTTTACCAACAAAACATTTCATTTATCAACCATTCAAAAATTGGCTTGCCAGATTTCTCCAGCGGGCTGGAATTATGGACATTCTGCATCAACATCAACAATCCCAAACTCCCAAAGATTCCCCAAAACATGACGTCTGGGATGGATTGGTCTGGAGACGCTTCACTGGCACTAGAAATATCCATGACCCCCCATTCATGTCCATTCCTGGTTCATTGGCCTTCTCCATTTATGTGGACTGGTTTAATGCACGTGGAAAGTCCACCCGGTTGGCCAGCATTGGACCTATCATGCTTATTTGTCTTAATCTCCCCCCAAGTGAAAGATTGAAGCCAGAGAATGTCTATGTTGCAGGAATCATCCCTGGTCCGAAGGAGCCAACTTCCCTTCAATTGAATTATTTATTAATGCCACTCATCAAGGAGCTCAAAGAGCTATGGCAAGGTTACCATTTTTCACCCACCTCCACAGGTCCTTCAGGATCCTTTATCCGTGTTGCCATTCTCACAGCCATTGCGGATGTGGTTGCCATGCGCAAGCTTACTGGATTCATTTCCCATTCAGGCAACCACTTTTGTAACTTTTGCACCATTCACAAAGATCAAATTGAAGAAATTGGTCCTCAATTTCACTACACACGCTCATATCAAAATCATAAATCAACCATTGCCAAATGGCTTCGGGCAACCCCACAACAAAGACAAGCAATTTTCTCTGAGTATGGAGTGCGATATTCAATTTTAGAAGTCCTTCCATATTGGGATGCAACCAGAATGGTTAATCTTGACATAATGCATAATTTAATACTGGGAATTTTGAAGGATCATGCAACTTTCAAATTGTGCATTCCAGAGTCCAAATCAAAAATTTACCTCAGGTCCCGCAGGAAATCCAATGACACCAACAGTTCAGACTCAGATTCCATCACCTCCAACAGCTCTCTTGATAAAATCACATTGAGAGAGGCCCGCTCCCTGAGAAGAGACGCAGCAAAAATAATAAATGAGCCACTCCCCACTACTTCCACCCAAAAAAACTACTTCCCAATGCCCACCCCTCACACGGAACATCCATCTAGTGGTTCTGCGGAGATTCCTTCATTTGATGCCTATTACATCCCCACTTCTGAAATTGCCTCTGAATTGGATATCACTGCACTGAGTGATCACCAGATCAAGGGTGAGGCTCTGGAGCATCTCCATCAAATCATATCTGAGACGATAATTCCCTCATCATGGACAAGAGTACCTCGCAACATGGGTTGCCCCTCTCATGGTAGCTTAAAAGCCGCTGAATGGGCTCTCTTATATAGGGTCTATATTCCATTTTTAATGCTCAGTCAACAGATGTCATTAGATGTACACCAATCCGCGAACATTCAAAGAAAAATGGGTCAGTCAGAAGAACTTGCAAATGAACTAACCAAGAATACATTCCATTTGATTAGTGGTATCAACATTGCCACAAGTTGGACTGTTTCAATAGGAGATGCAACTGCATTTGCTGAACATTGGAAAAAATTCCGCCTTTCCAATCAACTCCTGTTCCCAAAACAGAAAAGTAAACCAAATCATCATTTTGCTGATTATATTCCCAAACTCTTCCAACGTTGGGGCCCAGCACAAGCCTCAGCCACATGGGGTTATGAGCGCTTGATTGGAGTATTTGCAAAAATGCCAACAAATAACAAAATATGTACGTCAATTAATAAGATCAATATATTCATACTGATTAAACACCTGAACTGAATAAGATTAACTTCTTGCAACTCTGAATAGATGATATAGATAAAACCTTACTTCAACATATCTGTCGATGTTCCAACCTTTCCGTTCTCCTGAAATCCCCATCCGTGCCATGTGAAATAAAACAGCTTTTCGAATCACAGCCACCTGCCCTGTTCAATGACCATAAACATAGCAAACCATCCCGCCATGACCAAGAAAATTATGATTGCCTGGTTGAGTACTTACAGAATTTTCATGCAACAAGGGAAATAGTTGATTGGATCAGCTTAGACACTACCGTGCAATCCACAAGTCCTCCCACTTCAAGGATTGTCTCACCTTGGTATTTTCCAGTTTCAAACATCAATATTGGGAACAATATATTTTCAACTGAATCCAAAAATGTCAGCAACAGTGTGATATGTTTTCTGAGGGGAAACTCACGACAATTTGGTATTATTAATAGCATTTTTAAAGTCTCTGAGCCATCTAGCATACTGAACAATAACTTTCTGATCTTAAAAACTTTGAAGATTGATGTGAATTTCTTACCAGATTGGCCGCATATGAATATTTATAAAGCTGTTGGTTTTGATGATGGACACTTGATTATATCTGAAGAAGAAATAGAAGGTAACTGTGGATTGTATGATAACAAAGTTCTGTCATGTGGACTGCTTGTAATGATAAAGCCGTTATTTCATGAAATTTAGTCTACAGAAATGCAAATCTCTCAGATTCATTAGCAATTTTGCTAGTGAAATAACTGGCTCAAAATTTAGTGACAGAGACATGCCATTGTGACAAGCAAAGCCCATTATTTCACATTGCCACAAAGAACTTACTATTTTGACATTGGGTACAGTGTGAATAAGCCAAGTTCAATGATCAAATGACCCACACACTCACCTTTAACAGCATCCAAAATTTCTAACTGCGCCATCATCATGTTGGAAGGGGAAGCTGCCCTTGCGCACCCGCACGCGCACACGCCAATGCACATGCAAGCGCACCCGCACCCACATACGCCAATGCACATGCGGTATTGTGCGGCGGGCTCTACCAGTGTCACCTGCAAAACAACAATCCCGCTCAGGCGGAGTCCTTTTATGGATGACCTGGTGAAGTCAAACCCCCCGCCTACATCAAGACTGGCTGAAGGACCTCTTTGATGTGCGTTTGTGCAAACAGGCGGGGCTTGTGTAATTTTTACCAACCATTGGACAGTTGCGGGATGATCAGGTGGTGAGGAATCTGAAAGGCACAGAGGAACCAATATTGGTGGATGTCACAGGATTTGGTGTAAGACAAGAGTAGGACGTGTGCTCGACGTTCACTTGATTTTCGCTTGACGTGAGCTCGACTTTTATCCTTCTTGATGTTTGCTTGACGTGAAGTCAATCGCCAACGATTGACACAAGATTTGCCCTGGTGCTAGGCCACATCCCTCACCCCTGAACAACCTGTTAGGGAAAAGAACCCTTCTGAAACAACACTCCACAAGGGCCAAAATGTTATCCCCCTTCCCAATCCTACCATGGTCAACCCAAATCACAAAAATCATTAATAACAGACTAACAAAGGAAGCAGAAAAAGTGAAAGTTTTAGAACAGATGAAAGCTTAACTCTCAAACCACAGTCTGGTATTCTTCACAGATGGCTCCCTCATCCCGGGTAAAGGAGGAAGAGCGGCAGAAATGCTAGTAAACACACAGAGAAGTATAACAACTTATGCAGGAAAAGATTCCATCATAACAAATTTTGAAACAGAGCTGATGGCCCTTCACCTCTTCCAGGACCTTATACTCAACCACATCAGAAACTTTGGCCCCCCCCCAGCCATCACAATTTTCTTGGACAGCCAGGCAGCACTCAAAAACACGGCTCTGCCTAAGAAAAAATCCCCAGGTCAGCCGATAACAAGCAAAACCTTCAACAGCTTTAAGCAATGGTCCCAGCTATTTCCAATAAGACTTTACTGGTGCCCAGGCCATTTGGGAATCCAACAAAACAAAGAAGTCAATGAACTAGTGAAAGAAGCAGCCAGAACTGGGACAACTTCCACCTGCACACTACACCACATCAGCATTTCCAAACTGAAACAAGTAACCAAACAAAACTCAAGTACACCACCAAACCTCTCTGATATGGGACGGGCAGTAATCAAATTCAAGACTCCACCAAAGCTCATCATCCAACCCCTAGACCAACTAGAGAAAGCCTAGCAGCCACTATCCACCAACTCTGCTCCAACCATGCCCCACTGAATGAATACTTACACCAAATCAAACAAGTGGACTCACCTCTATGCCTGCATTGCAACACCCTGGAAATAACTCCTCATTACCTACTTTTATAAAACACGATTTCAAAATCAAAGAAGAGAATTCAAGAAGAAAATAACAAAACACTGCCTAAGACTCGACCTCAACAGCTACACATCCATCCTAGACTACCTGACTTTTTTCCCCTTTCTAGCGACATATATCATTTCAACAGCCAGATTCCAATATATTGGAAACTACATCCCACCAAATCTGAAACCTCCATACTCCTAATACCCTCTTCTCTTCCTAATATTAATTATTATCTTTTTTTTATTATGTTATCCCTTTCTTAGTTTTCCAATTTGTAAACTAGCCATCCAAATTTCATCCTCAACAGACCAACACCACCATCAAGCACAACACAGAGAACTGGAAGGATCAGAAACAGTGTTAGGTTCAGTGGGACTCAAAGCCAGAATGCCAAGCCCCAACCCAATTCCAACTGATGGCCTGACCAACCATCATCCTGCACCCCAGTATCAACCATACTCTCTTTTCACTGCAGTGAAGTGGCTTGAAAACCCACATCACTAGCACATCTCACTCAACAGAAACAATTATACCTCAAACCTCAAAGACAGTATCCTACCCTCATCAAATGGCAGGAAGGCGGAGAGAAAGACTGTCCCTAACACTGTGGAAGATCTAACCAGAAAACCTGAATTATCAAAATAACCCAACAACACAAAACTTAACATGTCTCAATACCAAGAGATATGTAAATGAATATAGATGGCTAAGATTTGATTGTGAATAGTTACCTTAAAAATAGATTAAAATGAAGTTGTAAATATATTTTATAGTGTGGTATGTGAAATCAATAACACTTGTAAAAAAAGATAGTTCAATGTTCTTCTATTTTGGGTGTTTGGTGCCTCATGAGACCTCTGCCTTGCCCCCAGGTTTGTACCAAAGTACTGGGTCTTTCCCTCTGCTTCAGGCTATGTTTAGGCTTTCCTTTGGTTTGGGATCACATTTTTGGTATAGTCTGTTGTGTTTAAATCTGCTGGTTTGTAATACATATTCCACTACTAGGTGGAATTCTCTGATTGAGTCCAGGATCTGGTTAGGGTTGTTGTAATTCAATCTTATTCATTTCTTCATTAGGTGTTTTTGCAGTTGTTTCCTTTGGTTCCTGTAATGGGGGGAAAAGATAATAAAGTGAGCTACTGTGTCTGGGCGCGAGCAGTGTGGGTAGTAAGGATTGGCAGATTGCTTTATCCTGAACAAGTATAAGTTTAAGGGAATATGACCGAATCTCATTTGAAAAAACAGCATCGCTACTCCTCTTTCCCATGTTGCTATCACCCCGTGCATTGCAGCTGGGTCTGTTTTGAAGGGGTATCTTTTTGTAGTTGTGAGGGGGTGGCTTGGTTTGAAGGTTTGTTCTTTTGTTGACCGATGGAGATTGCTTAGGCTTAGTGGTAGGGTGTGTTGTGTCAAGTCTGGGTGGTTGTCCACGATGACTTGTGATTACCTCCCTTTTATTATTTATTATGTATGAAATTTTTAATTTTTATTATTTATTATTTATTTTATATTTTTTATTCTATCTATTATTCATTCTGATTATCTTATTTATATTTATTATCAATTATTATTGATCATATTTTATGTCTCATTTATTTGTTATTTTTATTAAGGAAATCTTCTATTTAACTCATAATTAATCTTTATAAATCATATTTCATGTTTTCTTCCTTATCTATTTTTATTAATTATATTTTCTATTTTATCTATCATTTATTGTGATTTTTGCATATTATTTATTCTTATTATTCATTTTTATTACTCATATTTCATGTTTCATTTATCCTTAATTTTGATAAATTATATTTTATGTTTTATTCATTATTTAGTCTTATTAATTATCATATATAATTTGTTCGCCATTTGTTCTTATGGTTAATATTGTATTTATTTTTCTTATTTAAAATTCTCAATTATAACTTATATTTTATGTATTTATAATACTTAATTTAACTTCATTAATTATATTCTATTACTTCTTTATTTCTGATTCATTTTTGCGTGTTCTGCTTTATATTTGATTTATCATTTATTTTTATAATTATAATTGCTATTTCATGTAATATTATTATTTATTTTTATTCATTATTATTTAAGTTTTATGTATTGCTTATTTTTATTAATTATATTAAATGCCATGTTATTTCTGTTTTGGGTAAATTACGTGCAGCACAGCACAGCGCCAACGACACCAAACCTAATAGACTAGGCTTCAAATCCGACACAATTATTAACTTTATCTGCTAATAAACTTAATAATCATGTCATCTCAGTTAATCAATAATCAAAAGCATTTTAGAAATTTTGAACCACCATTGACGCCTTGCATGAAAGTTGAGGTCTTTTTTTCTTTAAAATACAAATTCTCTTTTACTGACTTGACAATTTAACAGAAATCAACCCATCCAATGTCTTGCATTCACTCAAATGACTCCAGTTCAAGCTCATAAAATCCCTTTCTTTTCGAAAAAGAAAGATTTTGTGGTCAAACTAAGTCAGAATCCAACCTCCTTTTTGTTCTTTAGCAAAAATTGAATTTTAAGCCTTCCTCCAAATTTCTTTATCAGAAAACACATGAATTTGTTAGGCAGTCATTTGCTCTGGTAAACTGTTAGCGTTTTTCATCCCTATCCTTGAAAGGCGTTTAACACTTGAAAAGCAATATTTTTGGATTTTTTCTGAAATTTTCATAAGTGGCACAAGGTAAGGCTTAATTTACTCGATTTCTTAATGTATTATACTAAATTATGAATTGATTAGAACTGCTTATTTCAATCACCAGGGATCTGGCCAGTCAAATATATCATGTTTTTAATCTTTTTAGTTCTTCTTGTCGTCCCCTTGATGATTAGGGACCAATTAATCAGAACCCATCAACATCTCCAAGCTCACCTTGTCGATTCCTTAAGGCAATGTCACTCATTGGTGGTACTGGCACACACCAACTCAAACAGGACTTGAAAAAATTCAAAATGCATGATTCCAACATTCTTGATGGCAAGCTTTACCTTTAAATGTCAATTTATGTGATTAATCTCATTTTCTTAACCACCTAGAGCCATTCCCCTATCCTCCACTGAAAAAAAAAATCCAAACCAATCAACCAAGTCTTCAGCTAGACTAAACATATTGAATGTTAACTAAACCCAATAAGAACAAAATTTTTACTGCAATGCTTTCTCTTCCACCCATAAGTCCATGGTTTCCAATTGGCTCAAATCTTTTCATCACCTTGAAAGCTCATTATTCAAAACAACACAAACAGCCACAAGCTTCTCTCTCGGCTTTTGAAGCTCTTTCTCAACTTGATTGACCCATCCAGCTTTACAAGCTTGCCACTAGTATTAATCAACCTCATCCAATCAAAACTTAAGAAAAATTATTTGCTCAATTAACCTCAGCACTTCAAATTACCCCTTCAAATACAAATTTTTTTCTTTCAAGTAATAAATTACCCAAATTTTTGTCTTCCCCTATCAGCCAAGCTTTGACCCCTACAATTTCTCTCCCAGAGATTTCTCATCCTCCTGACCTACAAAATCTGGTTCAATTTGATTCTCCAAAAATTTTGGGTCACTCAGTTCACTTTAATTGATTTTTCCTGCACAAAATTAACTTCCCACTTCCTTCTTCTCACCCACACTTGTATTCCATTAACCTCATCACTTCTCATCAGCTAAATCCTCAAACTGTTGTATCCAATCTACCAATTAATCCTCAGAGACTTTAATTGTTTCCCTTATCTTCTTATTTTCAAGCTTCTGAGTTTTTTCAAGGCTTAGTGTAAATTAAGTCAATGAACAGGAAACATTTGTAAACTTCATTGAACAGAAAAGAAATTTCCCTTAAGCTTACAATGAAAATTTGTGTTTTTAAAATACCATTCTACTTCCAAATATTCACTGGAAGCCCTCAGTGGACTAGGTCAAAGCAGGCTGTCTCTTATTTCTTTGCTTTCCTATGTGGGTGCACATGCATAGAGATAGATTGAGGCTGTAACACTCTGTGGCAATTGATAAATTGAGGGCTTGGGTGACCAGATCCACAAAAGAAGAGAAGTCCAGGCCAATATTGCCTGTGCATCTTTTGAAATTTCCCTCAACAATGAATAGTGAAGCCTCACTATAAAATTAGATGAAGTAAAAATCTAAATAATATGAATTATCTTATTGTTTTGAATAATTGTAATCATTTATATTTTTGTCAAGTTATGGTGGGCCCACACTATGACTAGTTTTTCTATTTCTTAATAGCTGTCAGATTTGGGGGAGAGGCTGCCCAATTCTTTGAATTGACAATAAATAATCAATAAGATAGATAAATTCCTGAGTAATCAATAACAACTGAGCATTAAATCATTGATAGATAAATAAATTAAAATTAATTTTTGTTTATTTATCATAGGCTTTCAATAAAGAAATAATCAATGAATTAACAAAAAAGTAATTAAAAAAAAGATTTTAAGCTTTGTCTATTAAACTCTTGACAATAGTAGCAAATATCAAGATTACTACAGCTTTACTCAGTAGAAAATATAACATAATTAAATATTATAACCACAAATTTAATATAATTATTGAATATAATCATATTTGAAAGAAATAAATCTTAATTATTATTGAATAATTCAATAATAATAAAGAATATTAATAATTATAATAAAATATAATTATTCTATTATTGTTGTAGTCACTGGAAATCATAACAATAAGAAGTGTAAAGCTCTTAATGAGACAATTACATGTGGAAAATAATGATATTTATCCACTTATAGATAATATATACATATTATTTATAAAAGAAAATATCACACACACTGTGCAGAGATAATTCTTATAGAAAAATTGTATCTAAAAAAACTAATAATAGATAAAAAATATAGAACTTTAGAGAAAGCTACTTATAATATTTTTTTAATACAACAAGTCAACAAACAAAAGTTATTATATTAAATAATGTTTATAAGTTAAAAACCTATGAGAAATCAATGATTCAAAAGGTAAAAACAACCTTTTTATGATGAAAAATATTTAAGAGTTTTCAAGAGGAATTTGTGGATTTTAAGAAAGATATTCAAGACAATAATTTTATATAATAAAATATATTATTGGTGATTACAAAAATAATATGCTTTCCATGATTTCAATTATTTAAATTAAAATTAATAAAGAACAAAATACCTAGGAAATTACTTTAATACTAAGATATTGATCCTTTAAAATGTCTAATTGATTGGAGTTTTAATTGTGATGGACAAAAACAGTGATGTTTAGGGTCTTTTTATGCCTTCACAGCAGCTGTAATTATTAATAATGGATATAGAGGGAGTTCTAAGGTCGAAAATCAAAAACCATGGTTAAAAAGAAGGTTCTTAATATAAGGTAACCTATTTTTAATTTCAATTTAAAGTTACCATTCTCTTTCTTAACTTCAAGTAGCTTTAATCCTATTTTGGATGAATTATTTTAAGTTTTAGTATAAAAGAAGTTTAATAATTTCAAATTTTATCACTTAAAAAACTTCAAAATAAATTTTCAAACAAAAATATGTTAAACTGAACTTTTAATTAATTTTCAAAACAATCTTAGTTTTATTTAGGAATAATTGAAATAGTTAATCTCAAGGCTAATCAACAATTGAGCCTGTTCAGAAAGGATACTTAAATTTATTATATACACATAGATAATTAATTTTCAAGCTGTGTGAAATGTTCAAGCAAATCCATTAAGAATTGGATTTTTAATGAATTTTTGAAGTTATTGCTATTTTTCCATGTAAAATAGCAATACAAACCAAACCTTAACTTTTGATAAGGTTTTGATACTTTTAAATTTAAAGCTTTGAGCTTATTTAAGCTTTCAAAGTGCTTAAAAGCTTTATTTCAAGATTGCATATTTGGATTTACCCTTTGACAGCTTGAAATTCCTGTCTAAATTGGGATAAAGCCAGTTCAAACCTTAATGTTGGATCCAAGTCTAATCTTAAGGTTGTAATAAGGAGGAAAATCCTCCAATACAGGTGGAAAACCTTAATTTAATCCTTGAAGTTCCAAAAAAATGGGTACCCCATCTCTGTTTGGTCTTGTTCCTTTGTCCCACCTTTCTGTGTTGAGTTTGGTATTTTATCTATTTAAAGCCATACTATGTCCTTAAATGATTTCAAATTCAGCTCACACACGATTTACATTCTATATGGCAAATCCTTAGCCAATTAAGTAAATATACAAAACACCTTAATTTAACTAAATTTTTGGTAAGTTTGCAAAAAAAAGATGAAACTTTAAATTTAAGCTTATTTAAGCTTGAACTTAACAATTTTTAAAAAAATACTAAAAAAGCTGCAATTATACTGTGAGATTCTTAAATATTTCAATATGATAAGAAAGAACAATTTTTGGTAATAACAGCCTATGAGTCTACCATAGGTTATTTTTGATGTAGAATCCAAAAAGGACATAATAATTATAGCTTTGTTTATCAAAAACAAATTTGTACTTATTTTTTGTTATCCTTTATTTAAAACTAAATTAATAAGTCTGTTTAAGACTAAATAAACTGTGTATAAAGCTATTTGTGGCCTTATGGATATGTCATACATATCTCACAGGCTCACAAATATTAAATTGATAAATAATATACAATCAAAGATAATTAATGATAAAAAATAACAAGTAAAAAGATGAATTGAATGAATTAAATAAATAATATTCAATAAATGAATAAGATAATTAATAAAAATAGATAAATAATGGATGGATAATGAAGAGATAATAAAAAGATAATAAATAAATTACACATAATAATTAAATAATTAAATCAATTTAGTAGTGAACAATAAACAATTTTTTGAAATTAAAAGAAATGAATAATCATACATAAAGAATAAATAAGAAAACAGAAAACAGAAAGTTGACTAATAAATGATAAAAAATAAAGAAATAACAAAAAAATAGGAGTTTTGTAATCAATGATGAAAGTTAAAAAATTAATTTTAATTGATTTCTATAAATTCTAAGTAGTTTGAATTAATTTTGATTGGTTTGTTTTTATTGAATACAATTGATTCTGACTATTTTTGATTAATTCTTTTTATTTTAACTGATTTTATTGAATTTTAATTAAAATTAAATAACTTTCATGTGTTTTTATTAATTATAATCTTAATCAACATTGATTAATTTTCTAAAGATTTTAATGAATCTCAATGCATAATTGAGTTGAGCTAATTTTAACAGATCTGATTCAATTTTATATAATCTCAATCAATTTGAATAAATTTTGATTTTTTTGTTGTAATTTCAATTATTTTGAATTAATTATACTTAATTATGAATATTTCTTATTATTCTTAAATAATATTAATTGCTTCTAAACACTTTAATGATCCATACAAGACTTATAGTGAATTTCACTGAAAAATAAAGAAATGCATAATAATCAAACAATAAATCAATAATAAAGATATTAAGAAAATATTATTTTCTGAGTATTATATAAAATAAACAAAACAAAGATCCATAATACATAAATAATAAAAAGCAATATATTAATGAAAAAATAAGCAATGAATAAATAAAAATTCAATAATAAATAAATAAAACTGTTTATTCTCAAATTCATAAATCACTTATAATTCAACGGTTTGATACATAAGTCAACATGATCAAATTAAAGAACAAACAATTCACTCATGAATTTTCAAAAATAAAGAAATACAAAACAAAAACCTAAATATAAATAAAAAATCAAAAAGATGAAATAAATAAATAAATGAATGAATAATAAGGAAACATTAAATAAAGGAAATATTCATAATCAACATTCAATCAATTACTGTAGAATTATTCAATAGGAATAATGATTCTGAAATCAGTTCCATTTAAATTGAGGCATCATTTATAATTGACAAGTGCCATGAGCAAGTCATCATCAAAATATAAAGAATTAATGAAAAATTCATAATAACAAGAAATAACACAGTATTAACCCATCAATAATAACAAATAAAGAAATATGGAATCAAAAAAATCAAAAGAATCAAAAGGAATAATTATTAAATTATGAAAATATAAAAATTACTCATCAATTAATTATATCCAAATTAATTCATAATTTTTAATTTGTAAGGTGAATAAATAAGTCTCTATAGAAAAATAAATTTGTAATAAATAACAGATAAATGACATATAAATAATTAAAAAAATAACAAACTATCAAAACATGAAAAATAATGAATAATAAAGGAGTCAAATTAAGAAATTAATTCACAAATTAAAAAATTAATAATAATAACAAAAGAATAGATAAATTTCAAAAAAATAAAATATGAATAGAAAAAAACCCATGCATCATCATTGAATTATGCAATCATAATTTTGTTTTGTCAATTACTTATATACAAGTTAATGCAAAATTTATGATTAATAAGCCCAATAAAGAGGTCATCCTAATGATTAATTTATCACTTTTGAATATCATCAAACATTAATTAATTATTAATATTCACCTCCATTAATAGTTTATATTTAGGAATCTCAATAAAGAAGTCATTATGATAAGATATGAATTCCTTGTCAAGAGCATCATTATTCACTATAAAGAATAATAAAGTGATTATCATGTGAATTATTCATTCTGTACAATAATAATCCATTAATTGATTATAATACTAATAAATGAATAAATAGAAATAATGGATAATTTGCTTAATTATCCATTAAACTAATAATAAAGAGTTAGAAGCAGTGTCCTAGTATTATATAACCAGCTTCACATAAAAGCTTGTGAGATAAGTTATTTATTTCAGACATTCCAAAATTATTAAGCCACTAAAGTCCCAAAATATCTCCAAATATTCATAATTTTTTGATCTTTTGAGTTATGGTGCGTAATTAAAAGAGCAGATCCCAATGAATTAGCTCATTAACTTTTGAAAGATAGCTTGAATCATATTTGAAAAATAAATTTGTTTAATAAAAATGATGCCATTATTGCTTTCAATGGTTTGATCTGGAGTCCCACAAATTATTACAATTAGCTTCTATTTTATTTCCCAATTGATATTAGACGACATTAAGGTTAAATATATATTTTATATATATTTAATCATCATTAATACTAAAAAATACTTAGTGTGATATAAGTGATATTGTGAGGTTTAATATATAAGGATTGATTAAAATGAATGGATAAGGATTGAATGATTCAGTTTTTGAAGACTCATTTTTTTTATGAAAATATTTCCTTTGATTTCAATTGAAATCTGTTTAAAAAATAATCCAAGGAATCCAGACTATACATTAATATGTGTGTGAGTTTTACTTTCAAAGTAAATAAATTATAACCCTAATTATTTTGACTGTCTTGTTCTCAATAATTCTGGCTTTACTACACTCTTTTTGAATTAAAATAATATTAATTTTAGCTAAACTCTCTTTATATAATAATTGACATGAGTCAAATGAGCTCCCTAATAAATCCCAATGAATCTTTTAGTCAGATTTGAAACTCTTCACCAAGAAATTACTTTTCAAACTCCAAAGTAAACCAAGGTCTGATTGTGCAATGTGTTTTTCCCAAGAAAAAAATTGATACAAGTTATGCTTAGTCAATGTATTCTCAAAGAGAATTAAGAATCATGAAGGAAAAAGGAAGAAAATGGTCTCTTATCTGAAAGCATTTCTTAAAGTAATATGGGCTCAAGCAATTTTAGAAAATGATACCAATTTACAAAGTAATTTATCAAAAACCCATGCAAGAATAATTGAAAGTATGGATGTTCATTTATAGAATCATCTCAATGAAGATCTAGTCAGATTCATAACTTAAGATAAACAATCATATGCTTTAGTCAAATCCAATTCATTTCAAAAAATCATCCATACAATAAACATGGACATTAAATTAATTTCTGAAACAACCGTTTCCAAACAGATAAAGTAAAAAAATTTCAATGATAATGACCACATATACAGCTTTAAAAAGTCATAAGCAACACATTTCTGATTTTCTATTGGCATTTCATCTGGTACAGGGGGAATGGCATATATTACTCCAACTACTAATTACATATCAACTAATCGGAAACCATTCACAGAAACCATTGGATTTGCCAAGTTCTTTTAATCTCATACTGGAAAAAACATATAAAAAAAGATCATGGATATTTTTAAAAAATTCTTTATGAAACACTCTCAAAAGCCAAGGGGATCAAAGTATTATACAAATAAAATAGGTACCTACAGTGATTCATTCTTAGAAGCTGAAAGTTATATATTTTGTTTTAATGATTTGTACAGTTTGGATCTCTCATCAAATGATCATTGAATCATGGCAATAACCTTAGATAGTGCATTAGCAAATACATAAATTGTAGATCTGTCTGTTAAAAATGGGTTTTTAAAAGGTTTTTACTCTCACATATGATGTTTTCACATATTCTTAATTTGGCTGAAAAGGATTCCTTGAAGAAGCTTGATGGATCAATTGATGATCTTAATAAAGTGGTCCATTTAAAATATCAATCAAACACATCATGGGAACACTCTAAACATATTTTAAAAAAATAAAGAGCCACAAAGATGGCTCACAGATGATAATTCCACTAGACAGAACTCAAAATATTCAGTTCTATGTTCATCATTGAAACAGAAGAGCTCATTTGATGACTTTCTTTATGAGTACAATAAGTCTAAATCCTCGAAAGCAAAGAAGGATAATGTTACGACTTCAAGAAACAAAAAAATTAGGAGTAAAACACAAAAACCCATCTCCCATGCAGTTGACAAAGCTGACCCCCAGAATGATATAAAGCTTGTATGTATCCCTTTTTTATTATTTTTCTAAAATATAAATCTCACTTCATTTCTTCATAGCTATTCAGGATTTGATTTATGAAGATTAATGGACCTTTTTTAAAAATATCTGAATTTCTAAAGTTTTTTTCCACTGAAACCAATAAAGCTCAAGGTCATTATTATCCATCACTTGGGTTAGTAATTCCTTGGTACCAAATCCTCCTTAAAAAATGCCAAAAAACAAAAACCAAAGGTTCAAGAGAATCCCAACTATTTGATGCAGATGATCATCCAAATTCAACAGCCCAAATGTATTATAAAATTAGATAAAATTCCTGTTCTATGGGTTTGATTCTTGATCCACCATTCACGTTTACATGGATTACTCAGCATGATTTGTTGCAAAAAGATGAGACAAACAGTGATACTGAACCAATTATAAATAATAATTAAGCACACAAATTTCTCAGAGAATTATATTCTGAATATTATTCTTAATATGCAATTAACCCTTCACCAAATAATCCATTTTCTGAAACACCTCCAATAAGTCCAAAGTAATTGAATCCATTTGAAGAAATAATGACCAAATGAGAAAGTAAAACTAATGAAATTCTTGAATATTTGCAAAATTATTCACCACATCATTCAATATCAATTTTGAAATGGTGAAAGAGATATAAAACAAGGCTTTCAATATTATCCAAAATTTCAAGGGATTACCTTGGAATAACTGAAACCTCAGCACCTAGCAAACATGTAAGATGTGTCTATGAAACTGCTAATAATATTACTATCAATGAGCAGTACTATTATTGTTCTTATGAAATTTAATTAAAATTATCATAACCACAATTAAATAAATAATTAACTAATTATTTCTTTTACTTGTTATACACTACTAGTGATTACAACAATAAGCAGTGTGGTATTCCATACCTTTGTACCAGTTTTAAATTTTTTTTTGAAAATTAACACTTGGAAAATCAAGATCAAAATGACTAATTCAGGAAATCACCACTCAAAGGACATGATTAAAAATCACACACACCCAGAAACAACATCAATAGTAGGGAGGAATGGAAGAATTTAGCATACAGAATAGAAATAACCAACATATTTCTACGATTGGATAAATAATAGGGAAATCAAATCTTATGGAATTATACAAGAAAACCTACATATAAGCCTTACAGAATCAACAATAGGCTTAATACATACAGAAAAACTCAAAATTACATGGACAAAGTAACATTGTAGTATTATATCCACCCTAAAGCCATCAAGAAGATTATACTACCAAGAATTACAGTAGCCAGAATATGGTTCATGTGACACAAGGATCATATGACAGTATCCAATTCAACTCAATACATGGGAAATCCACTCAAAACCTGAAATTAAATAACAATACAGACACTTTAAGAAGGTTTATGCAATCCACATGCATGACATCTGTACATTACACAGCCTCAAGATCATTAAATACAACTCAATTCAGCTTCAACTAGCTGCATGCAAGGGGAATACACTAAGCTGTAAACCACACAGCAATTACAGTAATCAAAAATTAAACCTCAAGAAGATATCCCCACATTACACAGCATAATCACCTGGAACTAAGTAAATCTTACAAACAAATTATAAATGGGCTTATTCACATGACACAATCTTCATCCTTTACTCACCAGCATTAATTCCTCAAGGCTGTGCAAGCTGACTAAAGCAGTGTAAAGGAGGAGTCATCTAATACTTTTATCAAAATCCCCACCAAACAAAAAAATCTCACCCTTCATTTTGGCCAAACAAATGGTGAAAATATCTCAGTCATATGATACCATTCTTAATTTTACACACTAGCATTAATCTCTCAAGGCTGTGCAAGATTACTAATACAGTGTAACAGATAGGTCATCTGACTTTTGTTACAAAAATCTACACCAGCAAAATTATCTCAAGGGCAAGAATAAAACTTTACATGGAGAGCCCATGGGTACTTCTCACAACATAAAAGGAGGCCTCTCTCTCTCATTTTCTCCTCTTCTCCCCATGAATCCAGATTAGTCATATACCAAGAAGGAGAATAACTATTCATCCCTTACTAGTAGGTTAATCTAGGAATTATTAGTATTATTATTATTAAATTACAATAAATAGTGGTTTATAAATAGCTGTAGTTAACAGTAGGTCTGCCTATATTATAAATTCATCTATTAGTGAAATACTCATATTCAACAAAATATTTATATTATACTCTTCTCACTAGAAGAAAATCCATATCACTATTATCATCAAGAGTTAATCAAGTAGTTGCAGATGCATAGTCAGCTTCAAATGACACCACTTTTTCAATACCCCTTCCATGAAGAATTGGTTTCATCCAGTATATACATATGAATACTAAATTCCATATAAATATTTAAGGATATCTCCTTGATCAAGAAATGAACCCTTTAGTATTTTTATGACACCTGGTAGACTTCAGCTATCCCCTAAGAGCTTTGTGCATTTTCATTGTAACTAATGCCTTCTTTGCTGTATTATATATTTCCATTACCCAATATCATTATATTAAGCTCAACAATGAATAAAATAAATAAATATAAGAAAATGAAATAATTCTGGTTTGGTCAACCAACCCCTTTTCATATCATTTTTATAATTTAGGTGGTACAGTAGGGTGTCAGATGATAATACATGAGTTCACACCTGTTTTTAAAGAAATGATAATGCAACATTCACCAGTTTTAGTACATTCTAGACTTTTTGAAGAATAACGGCAACCCAATTCTCATAGGAAAACCCTCAAGAAATGAAAAGCTTCCCCACTTAATTTTCCCATCAATTCAAATTTTCAAGCATAATTCAAAATAAATAAAACATGTTTTTCATATATTTGAGATTCTTTCCTTTCTCCCAAATTTTGATCTTATTACGTCATTAGAAAGATTTCACATTCAAGTCTGAATTAGATTCTTTATTCAAAAAACAAATTCCTTCAGAACCTTCTCAATGGGAAATTTCAATATTAGTTTATTTTTTCTACTTTCTAAGACTGTGGATATATGGATATTTTTTGCCTTTCAAAGCTCTTGGTTTGAATGACAGAAATGAAACTCAATTCATCAATTAAAGATACAGATTTCTGATGTGCATAAATGATTGATTCCTCATTAGTTGCTTATGGGATGAGATGAAGGGTGAGTGTTTTCCAATTTATTGGTGTCACAGCTTGCTATACTTACATATACAGTCCATACACATCTTGGCTTGAGCTCCAGCAGCCTGTGAAAGTCACCTTCAGAGGACCCCATCACCAACTTGATTTCTGAGTCTTAACTCAATCAGATGACCCAAGAACTGCATTACTCATTTTTCCGCTTTCTTTTTTCTCCTCAGAGCTTTTGTGGTTTGGATTTAGTCAACCAATTATGAAAATCAAACCACCTTGTCCTCATGACTTCATAGAAAAATGCCCTTGTTTTTTCTTTCCCAAATCCTCTCCTTTTATAGCTCATCTGTTATCAAATTCAATTCACCTTGTTGGTGTGTGGTGCTACATTGACGACTACCTGCTTGTCTTTGGAATAACTGACATAGTTATTAAGGCTTTACATTTTAGTCATGTCCTTTGGTTTTTGGCTGAAAATTAAAACAATCATCCGGAGGATGAGTGCACCTGATCAGCAATATATAATATAGGGAAGGCCGCACGGAGGCATTACGATCCACAAGATGTGGAGGTATTGCAATGCTTTTGTCTGAAAAATGTAAAGCATAGAAGTGCAACGTCAAACACACATTCAGTGTGAACGAGAAGAAATATCTGAAGTTCCCTTGCGAAAAATCTTGCAAAAAGGGCATAAAGGTGGAACATAAAGACAATTGTATGGTAAACTGGTTTCATTAGACGGTGTCCTAAGAATTTGGAGTTGCGGGGGTGTATGAGGCACCAAAAACTTTCAGGGGTATAAAGTCTACTGAAGTTTTTGGCCCTTTGTCTCCGATTGAAAGGACATCACGGGGTAAAGCCGTTGCGTTCTCTAATCGGCGGTAATCCGTTTGGTTGTTTCTCAAGTTTCAGGCGTGCTGTTCATGCACAGAGGCAAATTAAGAGAATGGGATCATGACAGTAAAGCGATAAAGAATGCATTGCTACGGACGAGAGTGGGAACATTGTGGATGTGGCGGGGCCTTAGGCCCTGGGTGTGGGAGGGGTTGAATTAGGCTAGTCATGTGCGAAATGTATTGCAGAATCATACCAGGTGGCGTACAAAAGGGAGCAGAGGAGAGGGTTGTATAGAAGCGGCAAATGGCGCAGCGGAACCACTAGTTAAAGAAAGTTCCACCTTATTATAAGAAAGAAGGTTCAATAGAGGATGAATATCAATAAAGTTGACGATGATACCTGGGAAACGTCGGCACAAGAAACTAATGTCCGAAAACAGCATCACCGCCATCCCCAGAACGGTGTTCTACCGAAAGGAACAACGGGTAAGAGGACATGCTAGTGGAGACTCCTTAGGGGGAGTAGAAGCATGGAGGCACGTTACCTTCAGAGTAGCCTTTTCCGCGGTTTCGTTCTTGGCCGTAGGCTGCTTTTACCCCAGCGGCACGACCGGCTTGAGGGTTACCATTGGAATCAAAGCCAGCCTTGGCGGCAGATCCAGCTTGAAAATAGCCAGCTTGTCGGCCTTGATCGAAACTAAATCCTAGTTTTTTGGATAGTTCTTCATCGTCGTCGTCATCGTTACCAAAGCCGGAGCCGGAGCCGAAACCGGGGATAGATGAACCAAATCCTCCTGAGATGCTGTTGTCTCCAGAGAAAGGTGCACTGACAGCGCTTCCAACGAAGACGCAAAGGATTTGAACAAGGGCGACGAAATGAGCCTTCATGGTTAAATTATTGATGCAAAGAGATATTCTCAGGTGAGGGAAGGTGTAAAATTAAAGATTGTAAGTTGAGATGGTAGTTATTGACACAAATGGCAGTGGACTGGGGAAGCTGACCGAGATGAGACAAGCCATTTTATATCAGTGCTGCCTTGTCTGTGGCTTCCTTCTTGGAGTCCTGCAGACTGCCGTGCCCTGTTTAGCTGAGAAACAAATGTGCACCACTGGGAATGGCTCATCTTTCATTTCTCACTGTCTCACCCAAGATTGGCGTGCCTTGTCGAGGGAAGCTAGCGTTACTCTCCTTTCCAGCAGCTTCAACGTGTCCATCTGGATACAGCACTGACAGAATATTGGAAATTTTTGTAAAAATCGCTAAAGTCACACACTTCTGCCGCTTCTGCTGCACTCTCATTGCGTGTAGAAATTCCCGCCTGCTTTCAGTGAAAAACTGCTCTTACGCTTTCCCTGCGTATGCCAAAACAAAGCAAAGCAAATTGAACATGACGGCTGAGAGCGTGCCTCGCTCGCGAAACTATCCAGCAACAACTCCGCCCGACTTGCGCAGTATCAAAAAACAATTTCTCATCCTTCCTCGTCGGTCTTGACATCTCAGAAGACTTGTGTAGCAGCGCGTGTGAGAAGAACTATACGTTTTTTTCTAGCTGAATCTTTTTTTGTGTCAATTGTATTAGGGGGAGTCAATATTTGCCGAAATTGGGCGTGCGATATCACTAAATGAGACTATCTCATTTTAAAAACAAGCTCGCCGTATTTGGTGGTATCTCATGGACTAAGCCCCTCTGTCCCCCATAATCACCGGGGTTTTTGCCCCACCATTGGCCTTCTTTTTTTTAAAAAAGTGTTATTGGTTTCACATATCACACTGTTTATATGCAAGAAATGTATGAGTATTTACATCTTAAGTTTTCATTGGGGTCATGATCTAGTTTTGGGGGATTTATGGAAGTTTCCTATAAACCTTGGGCACATGGGGTTGAGGTTTGGACTTTTCTTTAAGCTTTTTTTCTGCTTGGGGGGGAAGAGGTGGCATGACGTCGCTGATTCGCTGTTTAGTAATTCCGTTTATTATGGACTAGCCTCAATGTGAGTCTAGGCCTTTCCTAGGTTGGATATCCGGGGTGTTTTCATCTGCGTGTCTGTTTTGTTTGTGCCCCCTGTTATTTAATTTATATTTTATTTACTAATAATATTTAATAATAGATAGGTACGATTATAATCTTCTAAGTACAAATATTGATCTCCCCTGAGATTTTATAACGTACCTAATATATAAATAAAAAATATTTAAAGTTAGTAAATAAAAAATAAAAAATAATTTTTTAAGAGATCAAAAGAAAAGATCTCCCCTGAGGAAAAGATCTTTCTTTCGATTCTCCTTTTAAGTACTGATTTTTGTATTATGCATATTCAATATTTAATTGTCATTTTGTTAGGTTTCTTTGATTCTTCATTGTATTTTGAAATAATACAACACTCCCCTCCATAATACAAATAATCACGTCCAGTTAACGGTTCCAGTGAATTGAGCAACCTTAATGTAGCCAATTGGTTTGGTAAGAATATCAGCTAATTGGTAGTTGGTTGAAATTGTTGTATTATTACAGAATACAAGAAGATTCAAGAAACCTAACATAATGACATACGAACATAATGAATATGCATAATACAAAATTAATAGTTAAAAAGAAAGAATCGAAAGAAAGATCCTTCCCTCAGGGGAGATCTTTCTTTCGATCTCTTGAATTTATTTTATATTTTATTTTTTACTAACATTTTATAATTTTTATTTATAAATTAGGTACGTTATAAATCTCAGGGGAGATCTTTCTTTCGATCTCTTAATTTGATTTTATATTTTATTTTTTACTAACATTTTATAATTTTTATTTATAAATTAGGTACGTTATAAATCTCAGGGGAGATCAATAACTTATAATAAATAATTTTATAATTGTATCTATTTATAAATAATAATATTAGTAATTAAAATATAAAATATATAACAGGTTATGGGCCGACTGCTAGCAGCGTAAACCTCGTCGATTAATTTTTATATCTTCAAATCTTAATTTTTTCTTCTTCTCTATTATTAAATCTGGATTATTCCACCACTCGTTCCGGTAAACCCTTCTCATCATCTTCAAGAATGGTTAATCCTACAGACAAAGCAAATATCTGTGAAACGGATGAAATGTCATTATTGATGCAAGCCGACAAGCAAGCTGAAATTTTTCATCGATTCACACAATTAGCTGAAAGAATCAGACCACGACTGACTTATGACGGTGTCAACTTTAATGCATGGTCAAAGGGTCTGGTAAATGCTTGGAGGACCTACTACAACGGAGATCCCCATTATTTTGAACAAGAACAACCCAATCAAAACCACTTATGAAATTTAGTGGCAATTTCATTTATCGAATATAGTATACAGCACAATGTCTTCGAATCTATCACATCTTCCATGTGCGGGCTCAATGCGAGAACAATCTATCAAGCTATTAGAAGTCGTTTCAATAAGCCCTCATGGTCGGCCATTATTCACAATGCCAGGATACTCTTTAATACATCCGATCGTATGGAAGATATTCATGCCTTTTCTTTATCGGTATATGAAGCTATAACGGCCATCGAACACCAAATCGGACCACTAGATGGTGAAAAAATAGCTACTTTTTCTATTTTTTTCGCTGTTCCTCAACTACGGGATCATATCACGGCAGCTCTGAACACCAGAGTGGCCACAAACCCACATCTCAAGATTCATACCAATGATTTATTGGATATGATCAGGCAAATTACCACGGCATCACCGAGCTTTGATCACAGCACCAAGATTGCAAGAATTAATGCCTCATTCCCAGGACACAAGAACCGAAATGCAGGACAGACAGGTCAATCAACTTCAGCTCCTCAACCTAGTAATCGCACCACCAAACCGAAGAAGGGGGCAAAGACTTTTGATCCGTCCAAGCCATGTTTCTACTGTGGCGAACTTGGTCATTGGGTACCGAATTGTGAAATCCGACAGAAGGCATTGAAAATTCGAGCACAATCAACTGCGGCCAATGCAAGTGTTGCCAGTTTTGACGCTGGGCCATCCCTAGAGATCCTTGAAGCCCTTCTTGATTCGGGGGCCACCCACTCTGTAGTAGGCGATATCTCACTATTCACCCACATGATGCCAACTAACATGTATCTATCTGTTGCATCTAATCAAAAACTGCCGGTAGTTGGAATCGGACAAATCAGACTGAAATTGAAAGAAGGTTTCTTAACGATCAACAATGTCTTGTATTGTAAGGATATCCCGGGCATAATTCTTTCCATTGTTCAGATGATAGGTCAACTAATCAAAGTGACTTTTTAAAATAATCAATTCATCATTCGTCAAGAAGGGATTAATTTTCATACTTTTCAACGGAATGAAAGGTGGTTTTTAGCAGTTGAAAAGAATTATCCCACAATTGATATCAAACCGTTGGATGCTAATACAAATAATGTAAATGAAACAACGTGTAAATATCCGTTAGAAGACTTTAGTTCTTTGTGGCACCAGCGATTGGGCCATCTATTGATTAGAAATCTCAACCAATTATTAAAATACAGTGCTGCTGATGGAATTCATACTTCATATCTTCAAAACTTTGGCATATGCCACCCTTGTTCTATTGCCAAAAGTGAACATCGACCAATAAAGAACGCATCAAGGAATCTTTCTCAGAAACCAGGTGATGTTATTGTAGCAGACTTGATAGGTCCACTGCCTGTGAGTATTAATCACATGAAATATGTCCTAATGATTCAAGATATATTTTCCAAGGTAGTTGTTGCAATACCAATATCAGACAAAAGTGACGCGAAATTGAAACTTCAAAACTGGATGACCCAATTTATGAATGTGACAAACAACACCATCAGGGTGCTGCGTAGTGATAACGGTACAGAATTTAAAAATAACCTTCTGGAACAATTCCTGGTAAGCAAAGGTATCATACATGAATTTTCTATGCCATATGAACACCACCAGAACGGCAGCATTGAACGGACGAATAGAACTATTTCAGAAATGGCAAGAACGATGTTACATGCATCTAATTTACCTGTATACTTATGGCCATGGGCATTTCGACATGCTGCATGGATATTTAATTGTACTTTACACACGGACAATACTAAAACTCCTTTTGAATTGCTGGGAAAGAAGAAGCCTTCACTTCAAATGTTGCGAGTATTTGGCGCAACTTCCTTTATTCATGATCATAACTTTAGAAAAAACCTATCAACAAGAGCAGTGACTGGTTATCATTTAGGTATTGCCGAGGATTTGAAGGGATGGATATTTTGGATACCACAGAAGAAGATTATTGCAAGATCGGCAAGTGTTAAATTTGATGAACAATCGTTTTACAGGCGAGAGACGAATCAAGTACAGTCAATCCAAGTGCACAATTTATTTGATAAATCCATGGTAAACGAGATTGCTAATCAGGACAAATTAATTACTAAAATTTCATCCACGACAAACCTAGATATCGTGCTACCGACTACATATCAGGAGGCTATGCATTTGAGTGAGAGAAATGAGTGGATGGCGGCTATCAATGATGAACTGGAAAGTATGGTTAAGGAGGATGTATTTGAGACTGTTTAGCTGAGGCGGGCGCTGGCTGAGGTTACGCATGAGAGTATACTCAGCACTAAATGGGTGTTTGTGAAGAAGCCTGAGAGGTACAAAGCAAGGTTAGTAGCACAAGGTTTTAAGCAAATCCAGGGGATAAATTACAATGAGACCTTTGCCCCTACACCCACTTTCAACGCTCTACGGCTGCTATTTTCAATCGCATGTTTGAAGAAATGGAAGATCAAAACCTTCGACGTCAAAGTCGCCTTTCTACATAGCCTAATAGACAAACCTGTATACGTATGGAACCCTCAAGGTATGGAAAACAAGAAATTCAGTGTGTTGAAGTTAAAAAAAGGCTCTGTATGGAACAAAGCAAGCCGCTCAATGCTGGTGGATACATTTAAAAAGTATTTTAAGGGACATAGGATTTCAACCTAATGATGTAGATTTAAGTACTTACATTTTAAAAAGGGAACATGAAGAGGCAATTCTTTGGATACATGTAGATGATGGAGCAATCACTGCATCTTCTGAAGACCTATTGAATGAATTAACACAAAAATTGAATACAAAGTTACAAATCAAGTGGGATGATACGGTTAGTAGTCTCGTTGGTATCACTATAGCAGAGGTAGATGGGGGTTTTAAATTTTATCAGCCGGATTTAATCGATAAGCTGACAAGTCTATGCGAAAGCAAGATCACCGCTAAATCTCTGTTACCTGTTGATTGTCAACTAATATCTAATGCATCAAAAGAAATGGACAGGCCATATCTGCAAAGGATTGGGATGCTTTTGTACATTGCACAAGCCTCTAGGCCTTATATTTGTCACGCTGTCAATTATTTAGCACGATTCTCCATGGGCACAGATCAATCCCATTGGACTGCACTCGAACACTTAATTGCGTATGTAAGGGGTACTAGGACCATGGGTATTCTCATTGATGCTAATAATCAATCGTCTGAGATTAAGTGCTATGTGGACACAAATTGGGGAGGAGAAGGTGATTGTTCCACACATGGCTACCTCATCATGCATGGAAAAAATCCGATATCCTGGCAATCCAAGCGACAAACGACTGTAGCGTCTTCAACTGCCCAAGCGGAGTATATGTTGCTATTGTTTGGCGTTCGGGAATGTATATGGGTATCGAACCTTTTTCAACCTGTCTTAGGGAAATCTGTGCCAATCATGTTGTCAGACAACAAGACGGCTGTGGACATATCAACTGCATCAATGAACAGAAAACAGACTCGACATTTAATTAGGGAATTCAACCTAATAAATGAATATATTACGTGTGGGAAGATAAAGCTAGAATGGATTTCTACGAACTACCAATTAGCTGACATTCTTACAAAGCCTGTTGGCCACATCAAGGTCAATCAGTTTACCAAAGCCATCAACTGGACGTGATTATTTTTGTATTATGGAGGGGAGTGTTGTATTATTACAGAATACAAGAAGATTCAAGAAGCCTAACATAATGACATACGAACATAATGAATATGCATAATACAAAATTAATAGTTAAAAAGAAAGATCCTTCCCTCAGGGGAGATCTTTCTTTTGATCTCTTAAATTTATTTTATATTTTATTTTTTACTAACATTTTATAATTTTTATTTATAAATTAGGTACGTTATAAATCTCAGGGGAGATCTTTCTTTCGATCTCTTAAATTTATTTTATATTTTATTTTTTACTAACATTTTATAATTTTTATTTATAAATTAGGTACGTTATAAATCTCAGGGGAGATCAATAACTTATAATAAATAATTTTATAATTGTATCTATTTATAAATAATAATATTAGTAATTAAAATATAAAATATATAACAGAAATCCATTCCAGCTTAACTTTCCCACGAGAAATGTATTCATTTATCAAGTTGAACTCCCTGATTAAATGCCGAGTTTGTTTCCTGCTCATTGATGCAGTTGAGATACCAACAGCAGTCTTGTTGTCGGACAACATGATCGGAGTGGAATTGCCCAAAATGGTTTGGAAGAGATTTGATACCCACATGCATTCTTTTATTGCAAATGACAAAGACATATACTCCGCTTGAGCAGTGGAAGATGCCACCATTGTTTGTTGTTTAGATTGCCATGATATTGGATTCTTTCCCTGCATAATGAGGTATGCATGGGTGGAATGATCACCTTCTCCTCCCCAATTTGCATCCACATAGCATTTAAGCTCACATGACTTGTTGTCATTTGCAATGAGTATTCCCATGTTCCTGGTAGCCCTTACGTATGCAATTAGATGTTTGAGTGCAAGCCAATGTGATCAATCAGTGCCCATTGAAAATCGAGCTAAGTAATTTACTGCATGACATATATCTGGCCTAGAAGCTTGTGCAATGTACAATAAAATGCTGATTCGCTTCAGATAGGGCTTGTCTATGCCCTTTGATGGATTAGATTCCAATTTACAGTCAACAGGTAAAGGAGACTTAGCTTTGATGTTGCTTTCATTCAGATGAATTAATTTGTCAATAAGATGTGGCTGATAGAATTTAAATCCTTTGTCTAATTTCTCTATAGTAATACCCACGAGACTACAAAACATGTCATCCCATTTAATCTTCAGTTTCTCATTCAATTTCATTGTCAGTCTTCTCAACAAGTCTTCAGATGATGCAGTGATTTCTCCATCATCCACATGTATCCAAAGAATTGCCTCTTCATGTTCATGTTTAAAAATATAAGTACTTAAATCCTCATCGTTCGGCTGAAAACCTATGTCTTGCAAAATTTTCTTCAAATGTAGCCACCAACAACGGGAATCCTGTTTGGTTCCATAAAGAGCCTTCTTCAACTTTAACACACCAAACTTCTTGTTATCCATACCCTGTGGGTTCCATACATATACAGGCTTATCTATTAGACTATGTAGAAAAGCAACTTTAACATCAAATGTTTTGATGTTCCATTTATTCAAACATGCGGTCGAGAAAAGTAGTCGTAGAGCATTAAATGTAGGTGTGGGAGCAAAAGTCTTGTCATAGTTTATTCCATGAATTTGTTTGAAACCTTGTGCTACTAGCCGTGCTTTGTATCTCTCAGGTTTATTCATGAATACCCACTTAGTGCTGAGTATGCTTTCATGCGGGACTTCAGCCAGGGCTTGTTTTAGTTCGACTCTTTCAAATACATCTTCTCTAACCATACTTTCTAGTTCTTCATTGATAGCTGCTACCCATTGATTCCTGTCGTCTGAATGAATAGCTTCTCGATATGTGGTTGGCAATACCACATCCGGGTTCATAGTTGATGAAATTGTTGTTATCAATTTGTCCTGCTTATCTATTTCACTTATCATAGACTTGTCAAACAAATTATTCACTTGAATAGATTGTATATGACTTGTACCTGGTTTGTAGAACATTTTCTCATCAAACTTGACACTGGCCGATCTAGCAATAACCTTCTTTCCAGGTATCCAAAATAGCCACCCTTTTGAATCTTCTGCAACTCCCAAATAGTAGCCAATTACCGCCCTTGCCGATAAATCTTTTTTGAAGTTATGATCATGAATAAATGATGTTGCACCAAAGACTCGTAACATTATAAGAGAGGGCTTCTTATTTCCCAGCAATTCAAATGGTGTCTTGTGATCATCTGTGTGCAGAGTTCGATTGAATATCCATGGGGCATGTCGGAATGCCCATGGCCACAAAGTAATTGGTAAGTTTGAAGCAGTCAGCATTGTCCTTGCCATTTCTACAATCGTCCTATTTGTTCTTTCAATTCTGCCGTTCTGGTGGTGCTCATATGGCATAGCAAACTCATGCACAATGCCTTTGCTTACCAAGAATTGCAAGAGAGTATTATTCTTGAATTCCGCCCCATTGTCACTCTGTAGTATTTTGATGGTATTGTTCGTAACATTCATAAATTGGAGCATCCAATTTTGAAGTTTTAATTTTGCCTCACTCTTGTCCATAATTGGTATTGCAACGACCACCTTGGAAAATGCGTCTTGAATCATGAGATTATATTTCATGTGGTTCATACTCACAGGTAAGGGACCCATTAGGTCCACCACAATGACGTCACCTGGTTTCCGAGCAATTTTTCTTGATGCATTCTTTACTGGTCGATGTTTGCTTTTGGCAATAGAGCACGGATGGCATATGCCAAAATTTTGAAGGTATGAGTTATTAATTCCATCAGCAGCATTATATTTCAATATTCGATTAAGGTTTCTAATAGATAGATGACCCATTTGCTGGTGCCACAAAAAACTAAGATCTTGCAAGGAAGGATTACACTCTTTTTCAATTACATTACTTTGTTCAGCCCTCAAAGGCTTAATATCAATAACATGAGAACCATTTCCAACCGCTAAAAACCATCTGTCATTTCTCCTAAAACTGTGAAAATGGACACCCCCTTGACTAACAGTAAATCGGTTGTTGCAAAAAGTCACCTCAATTAGTTGGTTCATCATTTGACCAATGAAAAGGATTATTCCAGGTATTTCCTGACAGTACAATACGTTGTTAATTGTGAGGACGCCTTTCCCAGCTGTTAATCTGATTTGTCCAATGCCAACTACCGGGAGTTTTTGATTAGATGCAACAGACAGGGACATGTTAGTTGCCGTTATATGGGTGAAAAGTGAAATATTGCCTAATACAGAGTGAGTGGCTCCATAATAAAGAAGCGCTTCAAGGCTTTCTAGAGATGGTCCCGCTTCAGAGCTTGCAATACTCGTATTACTGGGAGTTACTTGTGCTCAAACTTTCAATGCTTTTTGTTTAACTTGGCAATTCGGAACCCAATGACCAAACTCCCCACAATAAAAACAGGGTTTAGAAGGATCAAAAGACCTTTTTGGCTTTTCTCGTTTAGTGTTATGAGGGATAGACTGAGGAGCTGAAGTTGAATGATTTGTTTTACCGTCATTCCGATTTTTATGTCCCGGAAATGAAGCATTAATCCGAGCAATGTTGGTGCTGTGGTCAAAACTCGGTGATGCAGTTTTGATTTGCCTGATCATATCTAACAAATCGTCGGCATGGATCTTCAGGTGTGGATTCGTGGCCAGTTGCGTGTTCAGGGCCGCTGTAATATGATCCCGGAGTTGAGGAACAGCAAAGAAAATCAAGAAGGTAGCTAATTTTCCTCCATCTAATGGCCCAATCTGGTTTTCAATTGCAGTGATAGCTTCATAAACCGATAGAGAGAAAGCATTAATATCATCCATACGATTGGAGGTGTTAAAAAGAATCCTGGCATTGTGTACGATGGAAGACCAAGATGGTTTATTGAAACGACTCCTGATAGCCTGATAAATCTTTCGCGCATCAAGCAGCCGCATCGGAGAGGTGATAGATTCAAAGATATGATGTTGTATGCTATATTCAATAAATGAGATTGCTACTAGATTTCGCAGATGATTACTATCAGGTCGTTCTTGTTCAAAGTAGGTGGGATCTCCATTGTAATAAGTTTTCCACGCATTAACTAGTCCCTTTGACCACGCATTAAAATTGGTCCCATCATAAGTGAGTTGTGGTCGGATTCTTTCGGCCAGTTGTGTGAATCGGTGAAAGATTTCAGCTTGTTTATCAGCTTGTAATAGCAAGGACATTTCATCCATTTCCGAGCAAATAGGCTTGTCGCTAGGATTGATCATTTTTGACGAGGAAGAAAAAACTTTTCCAGAACGAGTTGTAGATGAATCCAGATTGGAGGGAAGCAATATTCGAAGTGTGTATAAATTAGTTAACGAGGTTTACGCTGCTAGCAGTCGGCCCATAACCTGTTATTTAATTTATATTTCATTTACTAATAATACTTAATGATAGATAGGTACGATTATAATCTTCTAAGTACAAATATTGATCTCCCCTGAGATTTTATAACGTACCTAATATATAAATAAAAAATATTTAAAGTTAGTAAATAAAAAATAAAAAATAATTTTTTAAGAGATCAAAAGAAAAGATCTCCCCTGAGGAAAAGATCTTTCTTTCGATTCTCCTTTTAAGTACTGATTTTTGTATTATGCATATTCAATATTTAATTGTCATTTTGTTAGGTTTCTTTGATTCTTCATTGTATTTTGAAATAATACAACACCCCCGGTACAGAACAAGGGGTTCCTCTCCCACCTTGTCCTTCCCCTGATGGGAGGCTCTTTTCCATCCCCATCAGAATTACCAGGATTGTAGTATTGCCTGGCTTCCTGGATTAGAAAAAGTGGTTCCTCTCCCAGCTTAGTCTCCCCAGTAGGAGGCACTTTTCCATCCCTGCTGGGCCATCCAGGCTGTTGTTATTCAACAACCTTCTGGAAAATTCCAGAATAAAAATGATAAATAATTTAATTTTTTATTTTTTAATTTTACTAACAAAACTTTAGAATGATAACAATTAGGTACATCTAATATATTTCAATAAATTTATGATTTTAATCACCCCTTATTTAGGAAATTAGCGTACCTATGTGAATTCAATGTTTTATAAATAAAAGTTAGTAAAATAAAAAAATAAAAAATTACAAGGAAAAGATCTCCCCTTATTTAGGAAATTAGCGTACCTATGTGAATTCAATGTTTTATAAATAAAAGTTAGTAAAATTAAAAAATAAAAAATCACAAGTAAAAAAACTCTAATAAATAATTTAAGTAGTAAAATGATGTGTTATGCATATTAATTTTATTCTTTATCATTAAAATAGGTTTAGGTTTAATTCCTGTATTGCACTCAATACAACACTCCCCTCCATAACACATCATGAATAGTTGATTTGTGAGACAAAATACCCATGCTTGATGCTTCCTAGTGATTTTGTTAAGATGTCAGCCAATTAACCATTGGTTGAGATCCATTCCAGCTTGAGTTTGTGCATCGTAATGAATCCATTAATTGTGTTGAACTCCCTTATTAAATGACGTGTTTGTTTCCTATTCATTGTTTCAGTTGATATTCCTACGGCAGTACAATTATCAGAGTACAAGATAGGGACTGGATTCTGCAGGATGTTGAAGAACATATTATGTAGCCATAGCATTTCTTTTGCAGCAAATGATAAGGCCCTATATTCAGCTTGAGCCATTGAGGCAGCTATTGTGGTCTGCCAATTTGATTGCCATCCAATGGGATTGGTACCATGGAAAATAATATACCCATGAGTGGACCTATTTCCTTCATCTCCAAAGATGGACTCAAGTTACCAATTAAAATACCCATACTCCTTGTCCCATGCAAATAGGCAATCAAATGCTCAAGGGCATGCCAATGTGAATCATTTGTATTCAAGGAAAATCACGCTAAGTAATTTACTGCATAAGTTATATCAGGACAAGATGCTTGAGCAATGTATAGAAGGATACCAATTCATTGCAAATATGGCTTATCCATAGTATTTGATGAGTAGCTCAATTCAAGTTGACAATTCACCAGCAATGGTGTCTTGGCCACAATCTTGCTAGGTGTCAGACCCGTTAACTTGTCAATCAGATCTGGCTGCCAAAATTTGAAGCCATTTTCCATTTGAGTTATTGAGATACCTACAAGACCATTTGCAGCATTGTCCCATTTAATTTTGAGGTATGAGTCAAGTTGTTTGATAAATTCATTCATAAGCACATCAGATGATGCTGTGAGGGCACCATCATTGATGTGTACCCATAGTATTGCTTGTTCATCACCCCGATTCAGGGTGTACATACTGGGGTCTTCCCTATTATTTGTAAAACCAATTTGCTGTAAAATACTCTTCAGATGCAACCACCAGCACCTAGACGCCTGCTTTGTACCGTAGAGAGCTTTGTTTAATTTTAGTACCTTGCGCTTTGGAACGTTCCTCCCCATTGGGGGCCAGACATAGACGGGTTAATCTATTAAACTATGAAGGAAAGCAACTTTCACATAAAATGTATGTACATTCCAGTTCTTAAAGAATGCAGTGGAAAAAAGGAGACATAAGGAGTTGAAAGTAGGAGTAGGTGCAAATGTCTCATTGCAGTTTATGCTATGAATTTGGCAAAAGCCAAGCGCAACTAGCCTGGCTTTAAATCAATCAGGTTTCTTGGTGAATACCCACTTCGTACCAAGAATACTTTCATGTGCAACTCTCTTTAGAGCATCATGGAGGTTGCATGGTGTGAAAACCTTTTCTGTTGCCATGCTTTCTATTTCTTGAGCAATAGCAGAGAGCCAGTCAGTTTTATTTTCCGAAATCATAGCTTCCCTGTAATTAGAAGGAATCGATAACTGCAGACTGCTACAATCTGACATATTAAGTATCAATTCATATTGATGGTTTAATTCATTTACTATAGAGTCATCAAAGATATTGTTTACTTGTATGGAGCTAATGTTATTACCAATAATTCTAATATCATAGAAATTTAACTCATCAAAAGACACACTTTCCGGCTTAACTATGTCTTTTCTTGTTGGTATCCAAAAAAGCTATCCTTTTGAATCCTCCAAAACACCCAGATGATACCCAATAGTTTCCCTAGGTGAGAAGTCTTTCTTGAATTTATGATTATACACATATGATTTTGCACCAAATACTCTGAGCAATTCAAAGCTAGGATGCTTCTTCCCAAGAATTTAAAAAGGAGTCTTGTCACTATCTGCATGAAGAAATCTGTTAAATATCCAAACAGAATTCCGAAAAGCCCATGGCCAAAGAAAATAAGGAAGCTTTGCAGCTATGAGAGAAGTGTGAGCCATTTCAGAAATTGTTCAATTTGTTTGTTTGATTCTTCCATTTTGATGGCTCTCGTACGGCATTGAATATTCATTAATGATTCTATGCTGAGTGAGAAATTCATTTAATATGAAATTCTTGAGTTCAGTGCCATTGTCCGTCCTTATTGTCTTAATTTTGTAAGGTATGACATTCGTAAACTGTTTCATCCAGTTGATAAGATAAGTTTTTGATTCTGATTTATCAGATAAAGGAATAGCTACTATGACACACAAGAAAGCATCCTGAATCATTAAGATGTATTTATTATGGTTGAAACTAAGCTCATAAGGACCCATTAAATTGGCCACAATCAAATCACCAGGTTCTTTAATAGATTGACGTGAGGCTGTCTTCACAGGGCAATGTTTACTCTTTGCAATTGAACAGTCATGAAAGGAAACATTAGGAATGCCACTGACAGCGCTTGATTTCTGCATACATTTTAATTGCCTAAGCAATAAATGGGTAATTCTTTTATGCCAAAGCAGACTATCACTATTCAGAGAAGATTTGGTAGATTTTAAAACAGATACAGCTGAAGAAAAAAGATTTTTGGAACTGGTCTTAGCAGAAGCAGGGTGGAGAGGGATAAACCACCAGTTGTTCTTCTGGATGGTAAAAAATTCATAAGTTCAAAAAGAAATAGTGAAGAAGTTATGCAGGAAAGAGATGGAAAAACCCTCATTTAGGAGATGTCTGAGAGAAAGAAGTATCCCGGGTATATTGCAACAGTAAAGAAAATTATGTAACTGAAGATGACCATATGGAGTATTCAAAATAATTTTACCTATTCCATCTACTTTCAATGATTCAGATGACGCAACAGACAATATCATGTCAGTTGAATTTAGTGATGTAAACAGTGAGAGATTGCCTACTACTGAGTGCGTTGCACCAGAATCTAGCAATGCCTCATGATCCTCCAGTGAAGGCACAACATCCATACTAGCAACATTTGCTGGTTGCCCTTGTGCTCTGGATTTCATTTCAGTCGCCTTTGCTCTGATTGGACAGTTTAGTGACCAATGACCTACTTCACCGCAATAGTGACATGGAAATTGAGAATTAGGCATTATTGGTTCAATTTGAAAGCTAGATGAAGGTACCTTGACATTTCTAGTAGAAGTTCTTCTAGATGACTGCTGATTGTTATTAATAAAATTGTCCCTTTTTCCAAATTTAGATTCTGCATTAAGTCTTTCTATCTTGGTACTGTGATAAAAAGATGGTGAAGCCATAGAGATTTGCCTGATCATATTGAGTAAATCATCAGGACGAACCTTGATATTAGGATTAGTAGCCATGAGTGTATTAATAGCAGGTGTGATAAGCTGGTACATAGATGGTACAGAGAAGTAAATTTCTAATGTTGTAAGCATTTCAGAATCAATTTTTCCTAATTGGTTTTCTAAATTCTGGATAGCCTCAGAAATTGTCATTGCATAGTCATTGATGTTCTCTGACCATTCGGAGGAAATACAAAAAATGATGCTCGCATAATAAACCACCAAAGACCAAGAAGGGCGCTTGAATCAATCCTTCAAGGCCCAAAAAATCTGGCGGGAATCAGAGGTGAAGATGTGAGAAGTGACATCTTCATAAATGCCAGAATTCATGCTAGGCTGGATAAAAAGTTGAGCAAATAGATTCTGTTTGAAATTATTGTCAGAAATTGGCTGTTGAAAGTAATCAGAATCACCCATAAAGTAAGTAGTCCAGGCGATGATCATATTTTTTGACCAAAGATTGAAATTCGCTCCATCAGCCCGTAGCTGGGGTCTGATTTTATCTGCCAAGGAAATGAAATGTTGGAATATTTCAGCCTGCTTATCAGCTTCCATGATAATGTTCATATTGTTGTTCACCATGTCCTTTGATTCAGGCATGATGCAAGAAAGATTAGGATCTTGAGAGATACCATTCGATCGAGTGATAGGAGGTGCCAGGGTTGAGAATCAAATAAAGGAAAAAAACATGATGGCAATGAAGAATAGAGGTTTAAATAAGATAGAAAGAAATGCAGAGGATGCAAAATAATAATAGATAAGCTGGTTCAAGATATCAGAGAAATAAGATTAAGGTAGGCAGCCCATAACCTGTTGTTATTTGAAAACCTTCTGGAAAATTCCAGAATAAAAATGATAAATAATTTAATTTTTTATTTTTTAATTTTACTAACAAAAATTAAGAATGATAACAATTAGGTACATCTAATATATTTCAATATATCTATGATTTTAATCACCCCTTATTTAGGAAATTAGCGTACCTATGTGAATTCAATGCTTTATAAATAAAAGTTAGTAAAATTAAAGAATGAAAAATTACAAGGAAAAGATCTCCCCTTATTTATAAAATTAGTGTAACTATGTGAATTCAATGTTTTATAAATAAAAGTCAGTAAAATTAAAAAATAAAAAATTATGAGGAAAAGATCTCCCCTGAGGAGAGATCTTTTCGTCAAATAAATAATTTAAGTAGTAAAATGATGTGCTATGCATATTGATTTTATTCTTTATAATTAAAATAGGTTTAAGTTTAATTCCTGTATTGCACTCAATAAAACACAGGGACATAGTCATTGATAGCTCAATGTTCCACAAGGGTCTCCACTATCGGTGATGCTTTGTCTTTTACACAATTCCAGCCTTCTTCTCCCAAACCCCCCATCACTCAACAAGAAAAACTTCTCCTTAGCCTACATTGATGATGTAGCTCACCTATTAGCAACAAACACCATTCAACAAGGGCAGACTAAAGTGGAAGAGGTCATGATCAGGTCAAAGAGATGGGCTTCAAGGCATGGTGTGATTTTTGATGAAAAGAAAACTAACATAATGATTTTCACTAGAAAAAAACAGCCCTTGAAAGAAGTAGTGATAGCAGGCACAACATATGCACTCCGAATGAAAATAAAATGGTTAGGGATCACCCTCACTCCCACCCTAGCACCAATTTTCCATATAAAAATAGTAAAGGCCAAAGCCAAGACCACCCTCAACCAACTAAAAAGGATAATACAACCAACTTTTGGGCTGTTCCAATGGGAAGCAAGAACCTTAGTAGTGGCAGTCCTAACAACAAGGATATTACAAGGAAGAATCATCTGGTACATGGAAAAAAACAAGAAAACTGTAGAAAAACTACTAACCAAAATCCTGTTTCAGGCAGTCAGGCTATGCACAGGAATGATGAAACAAACACCCAGCCCTTTCCTCAAGCTATATGGTGGAGTCAGAGACCTAACCAAACAACACATTAGACTAACCCACAATTACATCCACTCTAAGTTCACAGCCCCAGTCGACAATATCTATTTTACACTTATTTGGAAAGAAATCACCTCCAACCCTAGGACACACCCCTCACCCCTGAACAACCTGTTAGGGAAAAGCGCCCTTCTGAAACAACACTCCACAAGGGCCAAAATGTTATCCCCCTTCCCGATCCCACCATGGTCAACCCAAATCACAAACATCATTAATGACGGACTGACGAAGGAAGAAGAAAAAGTGAAAGTTTTAGAACAGATGAAAGCCAAACTCATGAACCACAGTCTGGTATTCTTCACAGATGGCTCCCTCATCCTGGGTAAAGGAGGAGGAGTGGCAGCAATGCTAGTAAATACACAGAGAAGTATAACGACTTATGCAGGAAGAGATTCCATCATGACAAATTTTGAAACAGAGCTTATGGCCCTTCACCTCTTCCAGGACCTTATACTCAACCACATCAGAAACTTTGGCCCCCCAGCCATTGCAATCTTCTCGGACAGCCAGGTAGCACTCAAAAACATGGCTCTTCCTAAGAAAAAATCCCCAGGTCAGCTGATAACGAGCAAAACCTTCAACACCTTTAAGCAATGGTGCTAGCTGATTCCAATAAGACTTTACTGGTGCCCAGGCCATCCGGGAATCCAACAAAACAAAGAAGTAGATGAACTAGTGAAAGAAGCAGCCAACACTGGGACAACTTCCACCTACACACTACACCACATCAGCATTTCCAAACTGAAACAAGTAACCAAACAAAACTCAAGTACACCACCAAACCTCTCTGATACGGAACGGGCAAGAATAAAATTCAAGACTCCACCAAAGCTCATCATCCAACCCCTAGACAAATTAGAGAAAGGCCTAGCAGCCACTATCCACCAACTCTGCTCCAACCATGCCCCGCTGAATGAATACTTACACCGAATCAAACAAGTGGACTCACCTCTATGCCTGCATTGCAACACCCTGAAAATAACTCCTCATTACATACTTTTCTGCAAACGATTCCAAAATCAACGAAGAGAATTTAAGAAGAAAATAACAAAACACCGCCTAAGACTCAACCCCAACAGCTACACATCCATCCTAGACTTCCCGACTGTTTTCCCCTTTCTAGCGAGCTATATCATTTCGACAGCCAGATTCCAATATATCAGAAACTACATCCCACCAAATCTGACACCTCCACACTCCTAATACCCTCTTCTCTACCTAATATTAATTATTATCTTTCTTTTATTATGTTATCCCTTTCTTAGTTTTCCAATTTGTAAACTAGCCATCCAAATTTCATCCTCAACAGACCAACAACACCATAAAGCACAACACAGAAAACTGGAAGGATCAGAAACAGTGTTAGGTTCAGTGGGACTCAAAGCCAGAACGCCAAGATCTCTGGGATGCCAATCCCCAACCCAATCCCAACTGATGGCCTGACCAACCATAATGCTGCACCCCACTATCAACCATACCCTCTTTTCACTGCAGGGAAGTGTCTTGACAACCCACGTCACTAGCACATCTCACTCAACAGAAACAATTATACCTCAAACCTCAAAGACAGTATCCTACCCTCATCAAATGGCAGGAAGGCGGAGAGAAAGAATTTCCCTAACACTGTGGAAGATCTAACAAGAAAACCTGAATTATCAAAATAACCCAACAACACAAAACTTAACATGTCTCAAGACCAAGAGATATGTAAATGAGTATAGATGGCTAAGATTTGATTGTAAATAGTTACCTTAAAAATAGATTAAAATGAAGTTGTAAATAGATTTTATAGTGTGGTATGTGAAATCAATAAAACTTGAAAGAAAAAGATAGTTCACTGTTCTTCTATTTTGGGTGTTTGGTGCCTCATGAGACCTCTGCCTTGCCCCCAGGTTTGTACCAAAGTACTGGGTCTTTCCCTCTGCTTCAGGCTATGGTTAGGCTTTCCTTTGGTTTGGGATCACATTTGTGGTATAGTCTGTTGTGTTTAAATCTTCTGGTTTGTAATACATATTCCACTACTAGGTGGAATTCTCTGATTGACTCCAGGATCTGGTTAGGGTTGTTGTAATTCAATCTTATTCATTTCTTCATTAGGTTTTTTTGCAGTTGTTTCCTTTGGTTCCTGTAATGGGGGAAAAAGATCATAAAGTGAGCTACTGTGTCTGGGCGCGAGCAGTGTGGGTAGTAAGGATTGTCAGATTGCTTTATCCTGAACAAGTATAAGTTTAAGGGAATATGACCGAATCTCATTTGAAAAAACAGCATCGCTGCTCCTCTTTCCCATGTTGCTATCACCCCGTGCATTGCAGCTGGGTCTGTTTTGAAGGGGTGGCTTGGTTTGAAGGTTTGTTCTTTTGTTTACCGATGGAGATTGCTTAGGATTTGTGGTAGGGTGTGTTGTGTCAAGTCTGGGTGGTTGTCCACGATGACTTATGATTACCCCCCTTTTATTATTTATTATGTATGAAATTTTTAATTTTCATTATTTATTATTTATTTTATATTTTTTATTCTATCTATTATTTATTCTGATTATCTTATTTATATTTATTATCAATTATTATTGATTATATTTTATATTTCATTTATCAGATATTTTTATTAAGTAAATCTTCTATTTCATTCATAATTAATCTTTATAAATCATATTTCATGTTTTATTCCTTATTTATTTTTATTAATTATATTTTATATTTTATCTATCATTTATTGTGATTTTTGCATATTATTTATTATTATTATTCATTTTTATTACTCATATTTCATGTTTCATTTATCCTTAATTTTGATAAATTATATTTTATGCTTTATTCATTATTTAGTCTTATTAATAAGAATATATAATTTTTTCACCATTTGTTCTTATGGTTAATATTTTATTTATTTTTCTTATTTAAAATTCTCAATTATAACTTATATTTCATGTATTTATAATACTTAATTTAGCTTCATTAATCATATCTTATTACTTCTTTATTTTTGATTCATTTTTGCGTGTTCTGCTTTATATTTGATTTATCATTTATTTTCATAATTATAATTGCTATTTCATGTAATATTATTATTTATTTATATTCATTATTATTGATGCTTTATGTATTGCTTGTTTTTATTAATTATATTAAATGCCATGTTATGTTTGCTTTGGGTAGATTACGTGCAGCACAGCACAGCCCCAACGACACCAAACCTAATAGACTTAGCTTAAAATCCGACACAATTATTAGCTTTATCTTCTAATAAACTTAATAATCATGTAATCTCAGTTAATCAATAATCAATTAAGAATTTTAGAAATTTTGAAACACCATTGATGCCTTGGATGAAAGTTGAGGTCTTTTTTTTCTTCAAAATACAAGTTCTCTTTTACTGACTTGACAATTTAACAGAAATTAACCCATCAAATGTCTTGCATTCACTCAAATGACTCCAGTTCAAGCTCATGAAATCCCATTCTTTTTGAAAAAGAAAGATTTTGTGGTCAAACTAAGTCAGAATCCAACCTCATTTTTTGTTCTTTAGCAAAAGTTTAATTTGAAACCTTCCTCCAAATTTCTTTATCAGAAAACTCATGATTTTGTTAGGCAGTCATTTGTTCTGGTAAACTGTCAGCCTTTTTCATCCCTATCCTTGAAAGGCTCTTAACACTTGAAAAGCAATATTTTTGGATTTTTTCTGAAATTTTCATAAGTACCACAAGGTAAGGCTTAATTTACTTGATTTATTAATGTCTTATACTAAATTATGAATTGATTAGAACTGATTATTTCAATGACCAGGGATCTGGCCAGTCAAATATATCATGTTTTCAACCTTTTTAGTTCTTCTTGTCCTCCCCTTGATGATTAGGGACCAATTAATCAGAACCCATCAACATCTCCAAGCTCACCTTATCAATTCATTAAGGCAATGTCACTCATTGGTGGTACTGGCACACACCAACTCAAACGGGACTGGGAAGAATTCAAAATGCATTATTCCAACATTCTTTATGGCAAGCTTTACCTTTAAATGTCAATTTATGTAATGAATTTTCTTTTCTTACCACCTAGAGCCATTCCCCTATCCTCCACTTAAAAAAATCCCAAACCAATCAACCAAGTCTTCAGCTAGAGTAAACATATTGAATGTTAACTAAACCCAATAAGAACAAAAGGTTTACTGCAATGCTTTCTCTTCCACCCATAAGTCCATGGTTTCCAATTGGCTCAAATTTGTTCATCACCTTGAAAGCTCATTATTCAAAACAACACAAACAGCCACAAGATTCTCTCTTGGATTTTGAAGCTCTTTCTCAACTTGATTAACCCATCCAGCTTTACGAGCTTGCCACTAGTATTAATCAACCTCATCCAATCAAAACTTAAGAAACATTATCTTCTCAATTAACCTCAGCACTTCAAATTACCCCTTCAAATCCAAACATTTTTCTTTCAAGTAATAAATTACCCAGATTTTTGTCTTCCCCTATCAGCCAAGCTTTGACCCCTAAAATTTCTCTCCCAGAGATTTCTAATCTTCCTGACCTACAAAATTTGGTTCAATTTGATTCTCCAAACATTTTGGGTCACTCAGCTCATTTTAATTGATTTTTCCTGCACAAAATGAACTTCCAACTTCCTTCTTCTCAGCCGCACTTGTATTCCATTAACCTCATCACTTCTAATCAACTAAATCCTCAAGCTGTTTTATCCCATCTACCAATTAATCCCCAGAGACTTTAATTGTTTCCCTAATCTTCTTATTCTCAAGCTTCTGAGTTTTTTCAAGGCTTAGTGTAAATTAAGTCAATGAACAGGAAAAATTTGTAAACTTCATTGAACAGAAATTTTTTTTCCCTTAAGCTTAAAATGAAAATTTGTGTTATTAAAATACCATTCTACTTCTAAATATTCACTGGAAGCCCTCAGTGGACTAGGTCAAAGCAGGCTGTCTCTTATGTCTTTGCCTTCCTATGTGGGTGCACATGCATAGAGATGGATTGAGGCTGTAACATCCTGTGGCAATTGATAAATTGAGGGCTTGGGTCACCAGATCCACAAAAGAAGAGAAGTCCAGGCCAATATGGCCTGTGCCTCTTTTGATATTTCCCTCAACAATGAATAGTGAAGCCTCACTATAAAATTAGATGAAGTAAAAATCTCAACAATATAAATTATATTATTGTTTTTAATAATTGTAATCATTTATATTTGTGTCAAGTCATGGTGGGGCCCACACTATGACTAGTTTTTCTATTTCTTAATGGCTGTCAGATTTGGGGGAGAGGCTGCCCAATTCTTTGAATTGACAATAAATAATCAATAAGATAGATAAATTCCTGAATAATCAATAACAACTGAGCATTAAATCATTGATAGATAAATAAATCAAAATTAATTTTGATTTATTTATTATAGGCTTTAAATGAAGAAAGAATCAATGTATAAGCAAACAAGGAATTAAAAAAGAAGATTGTAAGATTTGTCTATTAAACTCTTGACAATAGTAGCAAACATCAAGAGTACTACAGCTTTCTTCAGTAGAAAATATAACATAATTAAATATTATAACCAAAAATTCAATATGATTATTAAATATAATTATATTTAAAATGAATAAATTTCAATTATTATTGAATAATTCTATAAAAATAAAGAATATTAATAATTATAATAAAATATAATTATTTCATTTTTGTTACAGTCACTGACAATCATAAAGATAAGAAGTGTAAAGCTCTTAATGAGACAATTACATGAGGAAAATAATAATATTTCTCCACTTATGAATAATGTATACATATTATTGATAATATATAAATAGTATAAATAATATATTCATAGTATAAATAATATATACATATTCCAAATAATATATACATATCATAAATAATATATACATATTCTAAATAATATATACATATTATAAACAATATATACATATTATTTATAAAAGAGAATATCAAACACAATGTGCAGAGATAATTCTTATAGAAAAATTCTATATAAAAAAACTAATAATAGATAAAGAAAATATAGACCTTTAGAGAAAGCTACTTATAATATTTGTCTAATACAACAAGTCAAAAAACAAAAGTTATTATATTAAATAATGTTTATAAGTTGAAAACCTGCCAAAAATCAATATTTCAAAAGGTAAGAACAACCTTTTTATGATGGAAAAGATTTAAGAGTTTTCAGAGGAATTTGTGGATTTCAAGAAAGATATTTAAGACAATAATTTTATATAATAAAATATATTATTGGTGATTACAGAAAAAATATGCTTTCCATGATTTCAATTATTTAAATTAAGATTAATAAATAATAAAATACCTAGTAAAAAAATTTAAAAATAAGATATTAATTGTTTAAAATGTCTAATTGATTGTATTTATAATTGTGATGGCCAAAAACAGTGATGTGTAGGGTCTTTTTATGCCTGCATAGAAGCTCTAATTATTCATAATGGATATAGAGGGAGTTGTTAGGTCAAGAATGAAAAACCATGCTTAAAAATAAGGTTCTTAATTTAAGGTAACCTATTTTCAATTTAAATTTAAAGTTACCTTTGTTTTTCTTAACTTCAAGTAGCTTTAATCCTTTTTTGGATGAATTATTTTAGGTTTTAGTATAAAATAAGTTTAATAATTTCAAATTTTATCACTTGAAAAACTTCATAATAAAATTTCAAGCAAAAATATGTTAAACTGAATTTTTAATTAATTTTTGAAGAAATCTTAATTTTATTTAGGAAGAATTGAAATAGTTAATCTCAAGGCTAATTACCAATTAAGCCTGTTCAAAAAGGATACTTAAAAATTAATATATACACATATAGAATTGATTTTTAAGCTGTGTGAAATGCTCAAGCAAATCCATTAAGAATTGGATTTTTAATGAATTTTTGAAGTTATTGCTATTTTTTCATGTAAAATAGCGATACACACCAAACCTTAACTTTTAATATAATTTTGATACTTTTAAGCTTGAAGCTTTGAGATTATTTAAGCTTTTACAGTGCTTAAAAGCTTTATTTCAAGATTGCATATTGGGATTTACCCTTTGAAAGCTTGTAATTCATGTCTACATTGGGATAAAGCCAGTTTAAACTTTAATGTTGGATCAAAGTCTAATGTTAAAGTTGAAATAAGGAGAAAAATCCTCCAATACAGGTGGAAAACCTTAATTTAATCCTTGAAGTTCCAAAAAAATGGGTACCCCATCTCTGTTTGGTCTTGTTCCTTTGTCCTACCTTTCTGTGTGGATTTTGGTCTTTTATTTATTTAAAGCCATACTATGTCCTTAAATGATTTCAAATTCAGCTCACACACAATTTACATTCTATATGGCAAATCCTTAGCCAATTAAGTAAATATACAAAACACCTCAATTTAACTAAATTTTTGGTAAGTTTTCACAAAAAAGATGAAACTTTAAACTTAAGCTTGAACTTGACAATTTTTAAAGAAATACTAAAAAAGTTGAAATTTTACTGTGAGATTCTTAAATATTTCAATATGATAAGAAAGAACCATTTTTGGGAATAACAGCCTATGAGTCTACCATAGGTTATATTTGATGTAGGATCCAAAAATGACACAATAATTATAACTTTGTTTATCAAAAACAAATTTAAACTTTTTTTTTGTTATATTTTATTTCAAATTCAATTAATAAGTCTTTTTAAGACCAAATCAACTGTGTATAAAGCTATTTGTGCCCTTATGGGTATGTCATACATATCTCACAGGCTCACAAATATTAAATTGAAAAATGATATACAATCAAAGATAATCAATGATAGAAAAGAAAAAGTAAAAAGATGAATTAAATAAATTAAATAAATAATATTCAATAAATGAATAAGATAATGAATGAAAATAGATAAACAATAGATGGATAATGAATAGATAATAAAAAGATAATAAATAAAATACACATAATAATTAAATAATTAAATCAATTTAGTAGTAATTAATAAAGAATTGTTTGAAATTAAAAGAAATGATTAATCATACATAAAGAATAAATAAGAAAAACCAAAAACAGAAAGTTGACTAATAAATGATAAAAAATAAAGAAATAACAAAAAAATAAAAATTTTGTAATCAATAATGAAAGTTAGAAAATTAATTGTAATTGATTTCTATAAATTCTAAGTAGTTTGAATTAATTTTGATTTGTTTTGTTTCTATTGAATACAATTGATTCAGACTATTTTTGGTTAATTTTTTTGATTTTAACTGATTTTATTGAATTTTAATTAAAATTAAATAACTTTCATGTGTTCTTATTAATTGTAATCTTAATCAACATTGATTAATTTTCTAAAGATCTTAATGAATCTCACTGCATAATTAAGTTGGACTAATTTTAACAGATCTGATTCAATTTTATATAATATCAATCAATTTGAATAAATTTTGATTTTTTTGTCGTAATTTCAATTATTTTGAATTAATTATACTTAATTATAAATATTTCTTATTATTCTTAAATGATATTAATTTCTTTTAAACACTTTAATAATCCATACAAGACTTATAGTGAATTTCACTGAAAAATAAAGAAATGCATAATGATAAAAGAATAAATAAATGATAAAAACTTTAAGAAAACATTATTTTCTGAGTATTATATAAAATAAACAAAACAAAGATCCATAATAAATAAATAATAAAAAGCAATATCTTAATGAATAAATAAGCAATGAATAAATAAAAAATAAATAATAAATAAATAAAAAATTTTATTCTCAAATTAATAAATCACTTGTAATTCAACAGTTCAATACATAAGTCACCATAATCAAATGAAAGAACAAACAATTCACTCATGAATTTATAAAATTAGAGAAATAAAAAACAAAAACCTAAAGATACATAAATAATCAAAAAGATGAAATAAATGAATGAATGAATAATAAGGAAACATTAAATAAAGAAAATATTCATAATCAACAGTCAATCAACCACTGTTAAATTATTTAATTAGAATAGTGATTCTGCAATCAGTTCTATTTTAATTGAGGCATCATTTATAATTGACAAGTTCCATGAATAAGTCATTATAAAAATATAAAGAATTAATGAAAAATTAATAATAACAAGAAATAACACAGTATTAACCCATCAATAATAAAAAATAAAGAAATATGAAATCAAAAAATCAAAAGAATCAAAATGAATAATTATTAAATTATGAAAATAGAAAAATGACTCATCAATTAATTATATCCAAATTAATTCATAATTTTTAATTTGTAAGGTGAATAAATAAGTCTCTATAGAAAAATAAATTAATAATAAATAACATATAAATGACATATAAATAATTAAAAAAAATAACAAACTATTAATCCATCAATAAGAAAAAATGAAAAATAACGAATAATAAAGGAGTAAAATTAAGAAATAAATTCACAAATTAAAAAATTAATAATAATAACAAAATAATAGATAAACGATAAAAAAATAAAATATGAATGATAAACAACCCATGCATCATCATTGAATTATACAATTATAACTTTGCTTCATCAATTAGATATATACAAGTTCATGCAAAATTTATGATTAATAAGCCCAATACAGAGGTCATCCTAATAATTAATTTATCACTTTTAAATATCATCAAGAATTCATTAATTATTAAAATTAACCTCCATTAATAGTTTATAATTAGGAATCCAAATAAAGAACTCATTATGATAAGATATCAATTCCTTGTCAAGAGCATCATTATTCACTATGAAAAGTAATCAAGTAATCATTATATAAATTATTCACTCTGTGCAATAATAATCCATTAATTGATTATGATACTAATAAATGAATAAATAGAAATAATAGATAATTTGATTCATTATCCATCAAAATAATAATAAAGAGTTAGAAGCAGTGTCCTAGTATTATATACCCAAAGGCACAGAAAGGGTTGTGAGATCAATTATTTATTTTAGACCCTCTAAAATTATTAAGCCACTAAAGACCCAAAATATCTCCAAATATTCATAATTTTTTGATCTTTTGAGTTATGGTGAGTAATCAAATAAGCAGATCCCAATAAATTAGCTCACTAGCTTTTAAAAAATAGCTTGAATCATATTTTAAAAATCAATTTGTTTAATAAAAATGACTAAGGAGTTGTATGCCATTATTATTTTCAATGGTTTGATCTGGAGTCCCACAAAGTATTACAATTAGCTTGTATTTTTTTCACAATTGATATCAGAGGAAATTAAGGGTAAATCTATATTTCACATATATTCAATTATCTTGAATAATAAAAAAAAATTAGCTTGATATAAGTGATACTGTGAGGTTTAATATATAAGTATTGATTAAAATGAATGGATAAGGATTGAATGATTCAGTTTTTGAAGACTTGTTTTTTTTATGAAAAGATTTCCTTTAATTTGAATTAAAAGCTGTTTAAAAAATAATCCAAGGCATCCAGATTATATATTGATATGTGTGCGAGTTTCACTTTCAAAGTAAATATATTATAGCCATAATTATTTGGACTGTCTTGGTCTCAATAATTCTGGCTTTACTATGCTCTTTTTGAATGAAAATAATATTAATTTTGATTAAAATCTCTTTATATAATAATTGATATGAGTCAAATGTGCTCCCTAATAAATCCCAAGGAATCTTTGAGTCAAATTTAAAACTCTTCACCAAGAAATTACTTTTCAAACTCCAAAGTACACCAAAGTCTAATTGTGCAATTTTTTTTCCCAAGAAAAAAATTGATACAATTTATGCTTAGTCAATGTATTATCAAATAAAATCAAACATCATGAAGGAAAAAGGAAGAACCTGGTCTCTTATCTGAAAGCATTTCATAAAGTAATATGGGCTCACGCAATTTCAGAAAATAATACCAATTTACAAAGTAATTTATCAAACACCCATGAAAGAATAATCAAAAGTATGGATGTTGATTTATAGAATCAGCTCAATTAAAATCTATTCAGGTTCATAGTTTAAGATCAAAAATCATATGATTTAGTCAAATCCAATTCATTTTAAAAAATCATCCATACAATAAACACGGACATTAAATTAATTTCTGAAACAACCATTTCCAAACAGATCAAGTAAAATCATTTCAATGGTAATGAACACATATACAGCTTTATGAATTCATAAGCAACACATTTATAATTTTCTACTGAAATTTCATCTGGTACAGGGGGAATGTCATATATTACTCTAACTTCCAATTAAATATCAACTAATTGGAAACCATTGCATTTTCTAAGTTCCTTGAATCTCATACTGGAAAAAACATATAAAAAAGATCATGGATATTCTTAAAAAATTCTTTATTGAACACTCTCAAAACCCAAGGGGATCAAAGAATTATGCAAATAAGATAGATACCTACAGTGATGCATGCTTAGAAACTGAAATTTATATATTTGGTTTTAATGATTTGTACAGTTTGGATATCTCATGAAATGGTCATTGAATAATGGCAATAACCTTAGATAGTGCATTAACAAATACATCATTTGAAGATCTTGCTGTTAAAAATAGGTTTTCAAAAGTTTTTTACTCTCACATATGATGTTTTTCAAATATTCTTAATTTGGCTGAAAAGGATTCCTTGAAGGAGCTTGATGGAACAATTGATGATCTTAATAAAGTGGTCTGTTTAATATGTCAATCAAAAAAAACATAGGAACACTTTAAACATATTCTTAAAAAAATAAAGAGCCACAAAGATGGCTCACAGCTGATAATTCCACTAGATGGAACTCAAAATATTCAGTTCTATGTTCATCATTGAAACAGAAGAGCTCATTTGATGACTTTATTTATGAGTACAATAAGTCTAAATCTTCAAAAGAAAAGAAGGATAATGTTAAGACTTCAAGAAACAAAAAAATTAGGAGTAAAACACAAAAACCCATCTCCCATGCAATTGAAAAAGCTGACCTCCAGAATGATATAAAGCTTGTATGTATCCCTTTTTGATTATTTTTCTGAAATATAAATCTCACTTCATTTCTTCATAGCTATTCAGGATTTGATTTATGAATATTAATGGACCTTTTTTTAAAAATATCTGAATTTCTAAAGTTCTTTTCCACTGAAACCAATAAAGCTCAAGGTCATTATTATCCACCACTTGGGTTAGTAATTCCTTGGTACCAAATCCTCCTTAAAAAATGCCAAAAAACAAAAGCCAAAGGTTCAAGAGAATCCCAACTATTTGATGCAGATGATCATCCAAATTCAACAGCCCAAATTTATTATAACATTAGATAAAACTCCTGTGCTATGGGGTTGATTCTTGATCCACAATTTAAGCTTAAATGGATTACTCAGAATGATTTGTTTCAACAAGATGAGACAAACAGTGATACTGAGCCAATTATAGATAATAATTGGGCACACAAATGTCTCAGAGAAGTATATGCTGAATATTATTATTAATATGCAATTAACCCTTCACCAAATAATACATTTTCTGAAACACCTCCAATAAGTCCAAAGTAATTCAATCCATTTGAAGAAATAATGACCAAATGAGAAAATAAAACTAATGAAATTCTTGAATATTTGCAAGCTTATTCACCACATCATTCAATATCAATTCATAAATGGCAAAAGAGCTACAAAACAAGGCTTTCAATATTATCCAAAATTTTAAGGGATTACCTTGCAATAACTGAAACCTCAGCACCTAGCAAACATGTAAGATGTGTCTATGAAACTGCTAATAATATTACTATCAATCAACAGTACTATGATTGTTCTTATGAAATGTAATAAGAATTATCATAACCACAATTAATTAATTAATTAATTAATTAATTATTTCCTTTACTTGCTATAACACCAGGGCGAATCTTGCGTCAATCGTCGGCGATTGACTTCACGTCGCACCGCGGTCAGTATAAAATCTTGCTTCAGTCTCGTTAGTGTCACTTTATAGTCACTGGATTTAGTGGGTCACGTCACGTCAGCGTCAAGACAACGTCAATCGTCACATGTGTCACATGAGAATGTCACTCAAATCCCAAACCCGTTTCAACACTATTCGCAACGTTCGGGTAATTTCACCTAATAGCTTCTGCCTCCCCGACGCTTAGCATGCTTACGCGCCCGCACCACCCTCCAGATGAGACTCTGACACTGCCTGCCCCCCCATCTCCGTCCTCACCACTCCTTACGCTTTCACACCCCCACCCTTACCATCCTTACGCTTGTGTAGTGCCCTCCCGACATGCTCCCGACACTGGTTACAATCCTTACGCTTGCGCAGTGCCCTCCTGACATGCTCCCGACGCTGCTTACTATCATTATGCTCGCGCAGTGCCCTCCCGACATGCTCCCGACACTGCTTACGATCCTTACGCTCATGAAGTGCCCTCCCGCCATGCTCCCGACACTGCTCACCATCCTTACGCTCACGGAGTGCCCTCCCGACATACTCCCGACACTGCTTACGATCCTTACGCTCATGAAGTGCCCTCCCGACATGCTCCCGACACTGCTTACGATCCTTACGCTCGCGGAGTGCCCTCCCGACATACTCCCGACACTGCTCACCATCCTTACGCTCATGAAGTGCCCTCCCGACATGCTCCCGACACTGCTTACGATCCTTACGCTTGCCTAGTAGGTACCCTCCCGACATGCCTCCGACGCCGCTTACCATCCTTACGCTTCCGTACTACATCCATAGTGTACGGTGGCTTGTTGGCGTACACAATGGACGCCATCGCCGAAATATGCTGAGTGGCCTTCTCTGCCAACAGGACCTCAGGGGAAATTGGTCAGTATATTCACAATGTTGTGGTTAGGGTTTAAATCATGAGACTCGCAAATTAAAACCTAATAAGTGGACTATTTAAGACAAGAATTGTGTCTCCTTTTTCGCCGACAAAATCATTTTATTTCATATCATTCAAATGGAACACTTTGCTTAGTCCTTACCTCATGAGCGTTCAATAGTTCAAAAGTTGACTTTAGTAGGTTTCTCACTAGTCAACTTTATTCAATGTCTCACAGGGAAGTGATTTCATTTGCATGATATGAAATAATTTGCAAAACATCGCCTCCTTCAATTTCCCGCCAAATCGCATTTTGCAAATGCGATTATTTTACTTCCACCTAGTTATCAATCAACTCGTCACCATCTATTTGCTTACTAAACTACCTCCGCGATGGCCCAAACCCCGGGAAATTCAACGGAATTTAATGAACGACCAACTTCAGCCCCAGAGAGTGGAAGTGAAATATCTGATATGGCCAGTAGTCGTGAATTAGGCATTGAAGCAGAGAGCCAGTCACATGAAGATAATAAAGATCCACCAGTTCTTCCAGAATGTGAGTATACATCCATCTTGAGTATTTCTAATCTCTCAAAACCTGATATTGTGTCATAGCCTTTATTTCAGGTCAACCTCCAAGCTCTCAGAAACCGAATTTTAAAACTTATGAGAAGGAAAAGACTGTTGAACCTTGTGCACCGACAGAAGATGATGGGCAAGATGATGTAATTTTCAGTGGGGAGGTGGAAATTATATCCAAGGAACAATTTGTCTCCAACATTGCTCAAACAATCCCAAGGCTCGAGAAAATCCAAAATGATAGTAAAATTCCTGATTATGTGCGTCAAAAGATTGCTGAAGCCATGAGCCTGCTCAAAATGGATTTGAACCGTAAGTCCATTACTAATTCAAAACAAAGTTGATAAAAATAGCTGCTTACAATATATGGGCAGGTGTGGAGGTGGGAGAATCTCTACCTGAAGGATCTCGAGTCGTAATTGGATTTCCAGGCAAAGGATTAGGAAAAAGACCAAATATACATGCGACCAAAAAAACCAACAAAAAACGCCGTACCTTTGAAGCCGCAAAGGATTCCCGGGATCAAGGTGATGAAATGATCAATGTTGAAGGGGACAATATTGATAATGAACCTCTGCATACTGAACCCCCCCCATACTCAATGAAACAATCCATGCTGAAGCTCCACATACTGAAAGCCCCCCGATACCCAATAAAACAATGCATGATGCAACCCCTCCCGCCTCTCCTCGGAATATTCAAGCCCCTCAAGAAAGGGAAACAATTAAACATGATACAATGGGACGAGATATGACTGATATAATTCCCGACGCTGAGCCCGAAGTGTCATCCGCTGCAAATTTTCAAGGAATATTTTTATCCCGCATGGAAGAGTTTGCAGGCATTTTGAATTATCATTCCAATATTTCTCAACAATCATGGAAAAGGGGGCTTGATAATATCAATAGGATTTACAAAAATAGATGGGACAATTTACCAACAAAGGATGCTCATACATTCCTGCCCGTTGGTATTAAGGTGATCAGTAACCGAGATCTTAAAATGTTGGCTTGGCTGCAGGACCTTGAGATGGCAGGTGAGTTTTTTTTTATCTTTGTGCATGATACTTGATTATTGGCTGTTGACTGGTGATATAAATTGCAATATACAGGGTTAGATTTTTTTAAGCCAACTGAAACAGAAGCGTTTTTTGATTACAACATTTGGAATCTCAAATTGATGAAAGAATCAGCTAAACCTCCCAATAATCTCCCCAAATCTGAACACTCCTTCTTCAAAATGGTTCAGAGCCTTCTTTACCCCGCGAATCCAGTTAAACATTTTTGGGCAAATGTTATGTTTGAATCCATTAGTTTAGTCTCATACGATGTGATTGCACCCAAACCATATGTTGCACCAACATCAAATTCGACCGATCCTCTTGGACTCGAACGGGGAGCAGTTGAATACCTTGCCTCCTGCTTGAGTAAATCGAAGCAACGTGCAACCCAACTCAGCATTGAAGGTGGCGGGGCTGACAATGAGATATCCACAAAGCCGCACAAGAACCTGGAGGATCTAATGGATACAGTTATCCATTTGATGATTGCGTACAACATGGTACGTGCACATACAAAGGTCGAAGTTAATGGCATCAAAGGCAAACTCACGAACTCAAAAAAAAATGAGGCCATCAAAGATCTTTTGGCGTGTCACAAGAATCTCGGAATAAATCGAATTTGCTATGGTATATTAGCGGCATTCTGTGCGGCGGGGGTTCGTGGTTTGATGGTATGCTCAGATGACTGGAGAACAAGCTCAGTTAAAGGGGCTTTATCACTAATTGACATTTCCGCAAAACTTTCAGAGGGTAAAAATCTAGTGGAGCCAGTGTGGCTACGTACTAATAAGTATATATGTAATTTACTGAATAAAAGTTTCTTCTCATCAGAGTCTTTTAACCCCACTGTACCTCTTAGATTTGAATTTGCACGATGCTTAGTATTAGACTTTGGTGATGCCTGGGTGGCAAAACGCGGTCTTGGTTCAAGTGATGAGGTCACCTTGACGGTACCCAGGTCAGCTAAACTCACAACCAGGATTGACCCGTTTTAGATTAGCTTTGTACTAGATATATTGTAATTTAATTTTGCAAAGTTATTTATGAATTTAATAATCATGACTTCCTATCCTACTACTGCCCGGATGCCACAGTCTGAGTACCAATAGTAATTGTACGGGGGCATGCCTCCGTACATCATTGCAAAGACTCCGCCAAGACGCAAGCTGAGTCAGGCTTTGTGCCCGCGAGTAGCACACTCGGGGGCATTGCGGGAAGTCGCGTTTATCACTTCCCGCCAGCCCATAATAGGCCAAATGTTCCTGTGTCTTTCAAGAGGACTAGGATAGCTAGGGATCCGCAGCAGGATGCATATTGCATTTGCGTGTGCTTGCAATATTCCAAATGGTTGGATTGGAAAGTGATTGCATGGGAACATCAATGTGTAAAATTGAATAATGCACTATCCACTGCAATTTTCAGGTTCAGGTATTTGAGATCGTGAAGTTGCCAAGGTCAGGCGTGAGCTTTCTTTTTAGCCGCAATTAAAAAAGATTCATCCACCGCAATCCAATTTAGGTGATATTAATAAATCAGTAATCATTTGGTTTCATTTCATTTTCTGCTGCAAGCATGCCATTCACGAAAAAAGGAAAAGAGCGTAAAAGGGAACTCGCGAGAAAGCGTCGGGCTGAGGAAGGAAAGTGTGAGTTTCTCACTTAATCTCAGTGTATATATATAGATATATATATATGCTTCCACATTTATGTGGCACCCTCATTGGGCCCCACGGAAGAACATTGGCTTTAGTCGGTTCAGATTGTGCCAATGTCCTGTGGGCTCTAAAGGGAAGTCAAAGGATGTGTGCCGAAGAAAGCTGCTTGGCAGTATCTGATATCTTTTGTGCTTCAACACATAGTGATCCCGCAACCACTCGGGAATAGTAGCAGATCCCAAAAGACAAATGAGCGCAAAATGACCCGAATGAATAGGTTTTTTTCCTCCTCTCGCCCAACAGCACAAATATCACCCCAAGTGAAATTCGGAGGGTGGTGGATGTCAATCAGATCAAACGCATTCACTTTGGCCGTGTGGCAATTTTCTCTTCAACCGGATTACTCATTGCCCTTGTTGAATTCCGACCATTCACAACAATGAGTGAAGTCGAGGTCAATCAATGGGATGAATTATCACAATTCTTATTTCGCGAAAAGAGGTTCACTGACCCTATTGCAACAAATGGAGAATTACTGGAGGGATTTATGTTCGCGATTGGGTGGCGCAAATGCACCACGAAGAATGAACAATTTGGTCTGTATGGTAGTGCTGGCAAAATTGAAAATGCAAAAGATGAATGGCGGGACCGAGGTGCCAATCTTAGCTCGGTGGGTCGCATTCTAGGTCAATCCTTACGATATGTTGGGGATAATTTATTTCAGAAGATTCAAAATTGCTACAACTCATTGGGGGTTCCGTCTTTTGATCAAGTCAACTATGAAGGCAATAATCCCGCAAATCAGGGTGCATGTGAGTTTGCTTCGGCACTCACTTTCACCATGAATGGATTCAAAAACGCACCTCATGTTGATAAGGATGCATCGCTGTATGCTTCGGGATGGTGGTTTCAAGCTGATAAGCGGACCCGCCAAACTCAAAGAGATGCGTCAAAGCGGTGTACAGGGGGAAAATTGATTTTCCCAAATGAGCATTTTTGGATTGATCTATCCGCATGTCATGGGCTCATTCAGGTAGTGTGGGCCAGTAGTACATTTGTTCATTATACTGATCCAGCACAGGACAACGAAAGCACGACACTAGTGGGTATGTCCGCACAATGCTCAAGGAGGTTGGCAAAAACAATGCGGCAAACAAGCCATGGCTATTATGAGATTGCCGAGAGAGCGGGCTATCAAATCAGGGATGGTAATACAATCTCATGCCAATTCAAAGAGTGAGGCAGTCTGAATAGCAGCGTGATTGGTAGATGATGGTGGGGTAAGGCAGAGGACAATATACACCAGGATTGGATGGATTTGAGTGCGGGAGATAGGGTGTCTCACAGGAAAAAGGGGTGAAGTGGATTATGTACGGAGGCATGCCATCGTACATATGCCAGGTTTGTTGCTCTTGTCCAGGATCCCAACGCTTCACATGCGAATCCTTATGCTTGTGCAGGTGCCGACAATGCTAAAAGTTTCTTATGCCTATGCGGGGTGCCGAGGCTTCACACGCCAATCCTTACGCCTGGGCAGGTTCCCGACAACTCACACGCCAATCCTTACGCCTGTGCAGGTTCCCGACAGCTCACACGCCAATCCTTACGCCTGTGCAGACTCCCGAAAGCTCACACGCCGATCCTTACGCCTGTGCAGGCTCCCGACAGCTCACACGCCAATCCTTAGGCTTGTGAAGGTTGCCAACAATGCTGACAATTTGTTATGCCTGTGCAGGCTTCCGAAAATTCACACGCCAATCCTTACGCCTGTGCAGCCTCCCGACAGCTCACACGCGAATCCTTAGGCTTGTGAAGGATGCTAACAATGCTGACAATTTCTTACGCCTGTGCAGGCTCCCGACAATTCACACGCCAATCCTTTCACCTGTGCAGGCGCCCGACAGCTCACACGCCAATCCTTACGCCTTTTCAGGCTCCCGACAGCTCACACGCCAATCGTTATGCTTGTGAAGGTTCCCGACAATTTAAACAATTCAATACATGACTAAGATTAATAGCGTGTGACCATAGGAACGGCAATTTCTCATGAATCTGGAGTGGATTGCTCACATGCCGGAACCTCCCGCTTTTTTACAGTTAAGATTTGATATGGCTCTAAACAATGGAGGAAGAAAATATAGGAGGCAGGAATGGTGACTATTGGCGCATTTTTGGCAAAAGATTTTCTCACATACAAAAATACTAACTCAAACTTTTGGTGGGGCACTTACGAAAATTATTCTCACCCAATAGTAAATATGAATCATTGAGGAATTATAATAAATTCACGTGAACAAAAAACGTAAGAGAAATTGAAAATATCTTTCATTGAATACAAATAATTTATCTAAAGGAGTGTATTACAAAAGGTAAAAAGAGGAAAGAATACGATTTTTTTTGTGGATTTTATTTTTCTAAGAATTTGGAGACTATCCCGGTGATGTCCTCCATTGGATAAGCCTCTATCGCCTCGCCAAGGAGGGAGTTTAGTTCCTCCCGGAATTCCCGGTGCATCTCATTTCGATGAGTTGCATCCACAAAAGGAATCATGTGGAGCAACCGACGATGCTCCAACAAGATTCGGTTGATCGATTCGTGGACGATGGCTCGAGGAATCATTAGTATCGGGCGCAGGTCGGTGAATTCCTGGCGAGCGTCATCGTAGGAATGAGAGGAGCTTGGCACCGGGGGGGAGGAGGCTGTTGGGTTCTCGGCGTCAATGGGAGGGATATCCGGGGAAGGAACCGGGGTAGGAGTGGTGGGAGGGGGAACAGGAGGGGAAGGTGGGGGAGTGGGTGAAGAAGAAGGTGGAGGGGGAGGGGGAGGAGGGGAACCGACTGGCGTATCGTCGATGATGATAATGGAGCGGGGAGTTGCGGGACGAGCTGGAGATGGTCGAAGGAGGGGTGAGGAAAAGTTGAGTTGAGTTAAAAAGGTGAAATAGGGACTTACCAAAAGGTTCCTCCGTTGATTGCGTAGGAGCCACCTCAGGTTGAGGCTCACGAGTCGCAATGTCCTCAGGTGGTTCGGAGGATGGACTCGGGCCAGGAATAGGTGGCTCATCGTGCTGGGAGGCTTCTACAAAAGGAGGAAGAGTCAGTTAACTTGATGCGAAAGTGAAAATGAGAAAAGAGAAAGTTGGCTGCTTACCGCGGAATAAGTCCTCAGACCATCGGGTGCCACTCGGGCCTGGAGTGGGTTGCCGCGGGGTTTGCTCGCGAGGCAAAGTAGGAACGGGAGAGTCTTGTCGGGGGGGATTTGGGGGGTTTGGTTCTATGAGTAATGGAAAAAAGTGAGTATTATTGCGTGAAGATAAATGAGAGAAGGAGGAGAAAGAAAACTTACTTTGGCGTTTGAATCCCATCGGTGACAAGACATGGTGACGATTAGCCCAAGCTCGAATGTCCTCTTTCCATCGCCATCCTTCATTGGCCGGATAATCACTTCGCTCAGGTCGAGGAGTGAAGTGACCATCGGATGGTGGCCTAGGAGGGGGGGTGGACAAATCGATGCTTGAGGGGACTGGGCTAATCGTCCTGAATCGTTCCCGCTGGCCTGTTTGGGGTCCCGGGGTCCACTCACGCTCGGAAATCGTTTCATCATCATCGGCCACAAAGGAGTCCTGACAAGGGCGTCTTGGGCGGGAACTCCTCTGGGCGCGGGGTCGGAAGGGGCGGACGACAAACGAACATTTCTTGTGTGCTTGTCGGCAAGCATCACAAGCGTCGGTCGTCGTCGAGGAACGAATGCAGGGGATACCCCGCTTGGTGCATAACGTGCACGACATCTAAAAACAAAACAAAACAGGTTAGTAACTGAATAGAAAGTAAGCAATCAAGAAAGAAAAGGAGGACATACAATGATTTATAATTTTAAAACGGAATTCAAATTAAAAAGACTCTAGTAGGAGGTTTTTAAAAGTCTAGAAGAGAGTCGTGAAGAAAGAAAATGATTAATATCGGACCATAATGTTGACAAAAGTTCAATTGGAGAAAACGTACAAAGTAGATAGAAGTGGGGTTCTGAAATTATCAGCAGGAAAAACAAAAAGCGAGCAGGAAGGGGAGTGGGGTTAGTCGAGTGCGAAAGAAAAGACTGGAAAGGCAGGAAGACGAGGGGGAATACGCACAAGAAGGACAAACGCGGGTGACGTTGAACGAAGTGGAGCGGGTGAGAGAGAAAGTGAAGTGTGTGTCGTGTGAAGATGGTCTTTTATACCAAGGTGAAGCTGAGACAATCGCAGCAGTTTCAGCACCCACAAAAGTCTCAGCTTCAAGGCGTGTGGGCAAAATTGAAGCTGAGTCTCAGCGAATGCTGCAACTGAGAAGTGAAATGCTCGCGTGAGGTAGAAGAACAATGGGGGTCTGGCTGAGTATTGCAATTTATTGAATTGTCAAGCTGAGTCAAATCCCCTTTGTTTCCTTAAATAGCCACCCGATCACCCAAGAGGGTGGTCGTGAGGCCCTTGTTGAATGTGCATTCAACGTGCAATGCACAAGTGACCCATGCAGAAATGCACCCGGTGCATTTGGTCACAAGTGACCGCGGCAAGATCACCGGCCGTATGGCCTGGTGATAGTCTTTGAACAAAGGGGGGGGCTGTAAGACAAGTGAATACAGCGTGAGCTTGCCTTGACCCATTGCTCAGGTTTGCTTTCGGGTCATAATTGAAATGCGCAGTGGCTGAACATTTTAATTGCACAGTAATTGAATAATTGATATAACAATATCAAATGCACCGCTGAGTATTGCAATTTATTGAATTGTCAAGCTGAGTCAAATCCTGTTTCTTTCCTTAAATAGCCACCCGATCACCCGGGAGGGTGGTCGTGAGGCCCTTGTTGAATGTGCATTGTGGGTGCAATGCACAAGTGCCCCATGCAGAAATGCACCGGGTGCATTTGGTCACAAGTGACCGCGGCGAGATTACCGGCCGTATGGCCTGGTAATAGTATGTGAACAAAGGGGGGGGCTGTAAGACAAGTGAATACAGCGTAATCTTGGCTCGACCCATTGCTCAGGTTTGCTTTCGGGTCATAATTGAAATGCTCAGTGGCTGAACATTTTAATTGCACAGTTGTTGAACTATTGATATAACAATATCAAATGCACGATGCTGAGCAATTGCTAGGTCATTTTTGTAAGCACACAATCTGAGCATTTGGCACAGCATTGGATGACATTTCAGCCAGGTGCAGCATTTCACACGCTTTGGTGAAGTGCTCCAAATTGAGCCTTCCAGTGAGCTATTGCAGAATTAGTTCATTCCATGGCTTTACTGAGCACTTTCACACAGTGCTTTTGACCATGACATGCTCAGCTTGCGTGTGCAAATCGGGTGAAACGCAATGCTGAGCATGTGGCACATGAGCTACGTAAATGCAAACGATCGGAAGGTGCATGCACATTTGCTGTATGCATGCAGGCTCAAGTAGTATTACACCTTCCTGATCTGTACAGTCGACACTGTAGTACGCAGTACACCTTTGTAAATGTACTGCGGGGCAGAGCAAAAAGCTGTTCAACAATGTAACATGCAATCACGTCAAGCCATCGAGTCATATCTCTCACCTGCATCCCTTTGATGCACCTTGTTGGACAGCTCTGCCTAACTACGGCACAGATGCGCATGTAATGCAAGTTAATGTAAGTGGGTCATAATGGGATGACTTAATATTTGGGTCATACACAAAGAGTTGATTCACTCCGGTGCCATTGTTGGGGCAAACAATGACTGGCCCGCTTGTTCATTGTCGGGCAGCCACACGCTTTCATGCGCACCCCCGATGGGTCATACGCAGGCAGCTTTCACACGCCTGGAAGACATTTTTCTGCCAGTCTTCCAGCTGCCTATTTTCTTGGTCGGGTTGTCAGCTTGACTGCAGACGCTCACCCGCTTGCGCGTGGAAACCTGAGGCCAATCAGTGTGAATTTGCTTCAGCCTCATCCACATTAGAATAACAATCCCAGCCTATGATTGCTGAGGCTGGTCATGTTTGCGTGGGTATCTCCCACCGCGGGTCATTTTCTTCACGTTCTCACACGCCCCGCGCAAGTTGTGGCACCTGGCTTGCAGCCAAAAAATCCCTGGGGCGTGTGGCCTCTTTCCTCCGGAGTTTTGTACACGCCTGAGGCAAAGACCCTGATGCCAATCTCGGTAGATTAGTACTCGCCTCAAACGCCATAGGGGTGAATGTATATGTGGATCACGGCTCATGGATGGCGCCCCCTTTGATCATCCTACACATTCCCCCCTGAAAGCCCAGTATGCATCAGTCAGCAAAAAACTTCACGCAAAACCAAAGTCATGTTCGGTGGCACGCCACCGAACATATCTCACCCGCCTACACACAAGCATCCCCACAGTGAGATTGCCCTTTGAAACCGCCAAAATTGCCCAGTAGGTCCCTGTGCGACAATTAACCTGAGGAAGATATATATGCATCCATGTTCGCTGTCACACCAGCGAACATGACTGCATGCCTCTGATATGCCCTCCACAATAAGTTGCTACAACCCACCCAATTTCGGATGTGCTAATGTCAACCTTGTTCCACCAAAGTTTTCGTAAATCGCTGCAGATCCAGCAGTCATAATGGTGCACCCACATTTTGGCCACCTTGCCTTGATATATGCCCCAAATCGGATATGAAAATTATGTGCCCAAGAGGCCCACCTCCATCAAGACCATTCACGTAACCACAGGCCATCCCCCTTTTGGCCTGTTGCTGCCACTCATATAAGCTCCCCACCTGCGCTTATTGCGCTTCATTCCCTTTAGCTAACCCTTCCCGATCATATAATTTGCAACTGTCCCCAAATAATTTAAAATAGCCATCATGTCAACGCCTTCACAACCACTTTGCATTGGGATGATTAATATTCGTATTCAAATAAATAGTGATATAACCTTAAAGCCTGAGAATTCCCACTTAGGTTCTTGGATTATCCTATGGCACAATCAACACAACATATTTGTATATCTCCCCAATCACCAGCATGCTATTGGCTCTCTCCCGGGAACCCTTTCCCAAACGTTGATACCATTCCTTGGGGCACCAAAAACGTTCATGCACTGTGGTCCTGGTGGGGCATGGATTGAAAATTGCCAATCCAATCCTACTCAAATATTATTCGTTGAGGGAGTATTTATGACTGATGCCAATGATCCCTCCTCATCTCAAAAACCCAATCTAGCATTGATGTTCTTCACATGGTATCCAAACATTCTATTCATAATGGAAAGCTTTCGAACACAAGATTTCAAGCTTAAAATGCCCAAAGAATATGACTGTACTACTCATTGTCAATGTCAACTCTTTACTCCGACATTTCCCGCTTCAAACTCGATTCCTGCTTCATATCCTGCTGTTTCATCATTGATTTCCAAGCAAAAACTGATAAAATTACCCAGTGGATCAGACCTCCCCATGATAGCCCCGCCCCATGCCATTATTCAAACCCCCTCCTCCCTCATCAAAAAACCGGACTAGCTTTCCTCTGGGATCGAGAAATCCCCAATGGCCAATCAGCCCGTAACCTTTGGGCCACCTCACCCCCAGGATCCACTTTCAATGCCAGGCACATCATTACAAACAAGGTCGTTAGCTCATTTGAATCCCTTTCGACCAATACCCCTCTTGGAGGACTGCTTGCGGATGATATGGGATTAGGTAAAACCATTCAGGCCATTGCTCTAATTGGTACCTCCAAGGAGCAGATGATTGCAAACCCCCATCGCTCCACACCCACCATGATCATCTGCCCCCCTCGCTTAATTACCAACTGGCAATCAGAAATATCCAAGCATGCTCAGGCTGGAGCACTGCATGCCAAAATCTACCATGGTCCCACTCGTCACTCATTATCCCAAGCCGACATTTTAAAATATGATATCATCATCACTTCTTACAATACTATCACCCAAGAATTTAAGCAAACCAATCCCTCTACATCATTCATTTTTCAAATCAATTGGCATCATATAATCTTGGATGAAGCACAGTGAGTGGCTGAGCTTAAATGATTCAAATTACCTTTTATATCCAATAACCCTTTCCGCCTCTTATAGCTATATTCGCTCTCAATACACTGCCACTCACCGTGCCATTAATAGCCTCCTTTCATCCCGTCGAATATGTTTAACGGGCACACCTATTCACAACACCATTTATGACCTTTTGGGCATAATATCATTCATCACTCAACCCCAGAGTGCCGATCAAGATAACTGGTCACCATTCATCCTGAGTAGTCTTTCAAAAGGTTGCAATGATATTTTGCATTTGGCATTGCGGCATTTAAGTTTGCGCCGCACCAAAACCACACATCTCGAATCCCTCCCCACTATTAGCCATCATTATGAGCTGCTCCCACTCAACCCGACCATGCAGCAAGAATATTCCATATTATATGAAGAATTCCTATCATCCAAAAGCAAAGGACCAGGAGAATTTTTCAGAAATATTAATAAGCTGCGAATATGTTGTAACCATCACATCATGCTTAACACAATTGCGGAGGCGGAGTTGGAAGACCCCGAGGGCAGGAGCACTCAGGATAACTCCCCAAGAATCACACGAACTATTGTGGATGTGGAAACATGCATGATGAGTAGTAAAATTGCACACCTCCTACAAAGCTTAATGAAGAACAAACAAACAAGGTGTGGTCCGACGAAATCGGTGGTTTATACCCAATGGACCCAATTTCTAGATTTGTGCGTTAATTCTAATATGCATCCATTACCAATTGACTCCATCTGACTTTTTTATATTGTAGAATTGGTATTGCTCTTGCCCATCACTCTATCCTTTCAGCACGAATTGATGGAACAACTACACCACGAGCGCAGGACAAGGCGCTTGAGAGTTTCTTCAATAATCCTGAATGTGAAGTACTCATTGCATCCATTGCCGCGGCTGGAACTGGCCTCAATATAACTTGTGCTAATATAGTCTATTTAATGGTGAGGGGCCCCCCAAAATTCTCCCCTGATTTTCGGACCCTGACATCCACATTTCCAGGAGCCCAATTGGAACCCAGCCATTGAGGCTCAGGCTGTTGATTGTCTACATCGTATTGGCCAACAACGACCTGTACAGGTCATCCACTATATCACTCCTCATTCAGTTGAAGTCAACATGCGGAAGGTACCTTTCAAGCTCATCTTTCACTTGATTGTATTACTATTCTGAAATCCTTCCTTATGGGAATGCCATCTTCCAATCACCAATAGGTCCAAGAAAAGAAACAATCATTAACTGCGTGAGCCTTACTGATATTATATATTTTGTGATTGACAAAGTTGATAACTCCTGTTGACTCTGGCACAGGTCCACAATTATGAACACCATGAGCTGGATCGAACTTCTTCAATATTTCCTCAATGAAAATGAGCAATAGAGTATTATTGCTAAGGGAGACGGTGATACATTTCAATTCATATTGTCTATATTCTAACATATTTAGCAAGTTGTTGCATCCTTAAGAGATAATAATCAGATTTTATTACACCTGCACAAATAATTCACAAAATTTTAATTTGTCACAGTGCTATACCGTGACAAATTACTAAGTTATTGCAGAGCATCACCATTAGGCCTAATAACTGGCATGTCAAGTATCTTGAGGGCGCTAGTCTGCATCTTACTACAGCCTTTGAGCCAATCTTGATCAAATACCTGAAATGATAGGCCTTCCGGAATATCACCATCATCTGTCGATCGTAATTCTGGCAATCTATCAATAGTTTTTTTACCCTTTTTTTTAATCCGATTACAAAACTCTATGTCTCTATCCATTTTCAATACCAAATCATTAAATAACTGGGAGCGCCAGCGTAATCCCACTTTGCGGTAAACTTGACGGCCATTTTCCAGTATTTCCTCAGTATCTGAGCATACTCGAGGGTCATTGAGTTGTGATGCTAGGATGGGAAATTTAGCCGTATCACACCATTCACGACGGCGCTCACAGGTCTGCACATAATCAAGTAGATCATCATCAGACTTGGTCCACAATGAAGAAGAGATACAGTAACTAACTCTTTGACGAATCTTCGCGAGCTTTTGATTCTCCTTCTTTTTAACCAAATACTCCGCATCCTTTTGAATAGACTTCCATTCTCTTTTCAAATAAGTGAAATATCGCTCCATTAAAGCCGCCACGACCCCATAGTTGTTATGATCCTTGTTCCAACAGTAGTGATGATACTCAGTGCTGACAAGTGCGAGACGGAATGTACGGTAAAACACCATAGACATCAGCTCGTTAAACGGATGTTGCCATGAGCTCTCCCAGTCCCAAGTGAATCGCTTTAGTCCTAGCTTGTGGAGCTCATTTTCGCAGTAGCTTTGGAAACCCTGAGACTGAACCTGTGTTGATGGCTCATTGAAAACATCCTCGGGGACATAACCGAGATGACCAGCCACTTGAATTGCAATTTCACGCTCTTCTGTGCTGGGTGGTGCTGGTAGTGAGGAAAAATCCTTATCCCTAACTTTGAGTAGGAACAGGCAATGTGCGTGTACTGCTGATCTCATTCCATGGACATTCTCTGGAAGTTCTGCCTTCAGCCATTTTTGTTTCTCCTTCTGGCTTGCACGTTTCGCCACATTGTGAGCTTTGCGGGCCTGGTTCCTTTGCTGTCTGACCTCGGATTGTTCAAGCATACTCTGGGCAAGGCCCAGCTGAGGATGGGTGAACTCACTATTTGATTGAGTGCCTTGCTCATGCGCGGTGAAATTGTCCCTCGTTGGTTCATCATTTCTTTCACTTTGAGTCGGAGACATGTTCTCATCCTCATCATCCACCATTCTTTCTCTTGATGTACTGGCATGACCCGTTCTTGGTTTGGAGGCATATGGATGATGACGTCCAGTGACTTTCTCTTTATGGACCAGAGGTGAAGACGCATAAAGTTCATCCCCTGCCAAGCAAATCATCAGTTAACACATCAAAACATTAATGAAGACTGGTGATACTCATGATCTTCAATTGGCTCCTGAGATCGGACTGACTTGCCTTTAGGTGCCATATCTAACCCATGAAACAAACATATCAAATTGTGAATAAGTTTCTACTCCAAAATTCAAATGACTTACTTTGATGAAGCGTCAATACTGGATTTCCCTCCGACAGACCGCTCCAAGAGACATTTTCCAAAGGTCTTTTTCGTCGCCCCCCATCCACGCGCCTTTCATCACCCACATGAACCTGAGATCCTGATGGAATATTGACGGTTGGCTGTTTACTTTGGCCAAAGGGATCCTGGGATGCGACTGGATTCCGACCGGGATTAAGGAGGAACTCACGTGGAAATTTTGATTGGGGATTAGCGTGTGATGAGATTTGAGGTGTGCCTTCTGGCCCCTGAGACACATGAATTTGTGTATTAGTGGGATTCGGGGGAATTGGAGTGACGGAAATATTTGGGATCGACCAAGTGCTTGAAGTTGGAGCCTTTGGATTGCCCACATCAATGTTAAGACCTGATACATTCATTGAGGATGCGATAGGGGTTGTGAGAGGAATGTTGGGACTCAATGGTGACTGTGTTTGAACATATTCTATGCTAGATTCACTATTTGAGTCATGAACAGAACCTGAACGGGATTTATGTGACTTGAAAGATGACATAAGGGCCGAAAAAGTACACTAATATTTTTAACTAGATAAAACACCTCAGTATTATGATAAAATAGAGTGATATGAGATGAAATCTTTTCAAATTTAGAATAGAGAAATTCTATGAATAGTTGGAACTAAGTGTTGTGTGGAAGTCGGATAAGACTCTTTTGAGGAGAATCCTCCCTGCCTCCTCTTGAGCTCCTCCGCTTTTGTCGGAAACCACCCTGCACGGCCTACCAGAATATAATGTGATATTTCCTTGATCTGAAAGGGAACCCATCATCCACAAGTAATCATATTTGGTAAAATTTCCGCCTCCCCATTGTCACATTTTGTGAATTATCCAAACTGCCAATATATGCATTGAAATTCCACAACATTGTACATCTGTAAAGGGGTATATTCATGAAGGATTTACCCACAAAAGAGACATCACCTTTTCACGAAAGGCAAGACAATCCAAATCACATTCCAACTGATTCAAAGCCCGCCGCACTCAAAACAAATACCAAGACTTTAGCTGCACTCCACCCCCTTATGTAATAGAGTTATATAGTTATGTCTGTAATAAGGTTTAAACCATTTACGATGGCGTGCCAGCGTACATGGGTTAAATGTTAATCCCCTCAATTCAATGGTAACACTTCACTAATGGAACCCCCTCAATGGTAAAACCCGCACTATCACAATGTGTAAATAAACTAGAATATGTATGAGCATTGAGCAGCATGGCATTTTACCCAATTAAACGCCTAACCAATTCCGCCATCCAGATGAGACATGTTAAACTTTATCCACTGCAGCTCATGCTCCATTACAAATGGGATAAAATCCTCAGCTGGCTCAAATCATCTCCCCCTTCATAAATAATCACTTAATTTTATTTCCAATTAATAACACTCCTAAACACTTTCACATCAACCATAGATATTTATACACAAACCAACCGTACTCCCAATTCCTGCAACAATGACAACCCGGCCCTATTCCTCAATGCGTATATGCATGTGTCAACACTGCTCAACTCAAACACACTCTTCCCCTGAGGGTGATAAGCAAGGAGTTGCCTTCACACCTTTCCAATATAAACAGCACATTAAAAAGCTCAAATCAACCCTTGCACCCAAATCTCTTCCAAACATCCCTACTTCTGCATCAGGATCTGGGTGCCCACAAATTCTATTGGATCAAATCTTCCCAGCTGATTATTCACGTTTGACCCAAAGCACTTTCCCAACTGCAGCGGGTCTCAATTCAACTGCACAGAAACCATATAGTGGCAGTCAAACCCTTCCCCCACAAGACCTAGGAATGATAATATCTGCCATTCTATCATTAAGGTATAATTTACCCCGCAGGGCTTCATGCATACTCAACCCCGCCCTGAACCTGCTGATCAAGTCCAGTATCTCAAGCTCAGCTGGTCCCCCCGCTCCTGCATTCCATATACCTCAAGATCTGAGTACCATATTTGAACATCTCCAATTGGAGCCAGTGATTCAAAACTATATATGTTGTCCTCAATGTTTCTCTCTTAATGGCCTTACTAAATCAGTCACAACTGACCAACCCCACTGTCAACGCCATAATGACCCAAATGATCATGATCCCCCTTGCACACAATCATTAGGCAAATTCATCTATTCATCTGAACCCCACACCCAAAACACAACCAACATGAAGCAAAAATTTATACCAACAAAACATTTCATTTATCAACCATTCAAAAATTGGCTTGCCAGATTCCTCCAGCGGGCTGGAATTATGGACATTCTGCATCAACATCAACAATCCCAAACTCCCGAAGATTCCCCAAAACGTGACGTCTGGGATGGATTGGTCTGGAGACGCTTCACTGGCACTAGAAATATCCATGACCCCCCATTCATGTCCATTCCTGGTGCATTGGCCTTCTCCATATATGTGGACTGGTTTAATGCACATGGAAAGTCAACCCGGTTGGCTAGCATTGGACCTATCATGCTTATTTGTCTTAATCTCCCCCCAAGTGAAAGATTGAAGCCCGAGAATGTCTATGTTGCAGGAATCATCCCTGGTCCGAAGGAGCCAACTGCGCTTCAATTGAATTATCTATTAATGCCACTCATCAACGAGCTCAAAGAGCTATGGCAGGGTTACCATTTTGCACCCACCTCAACAGGTCCATCAGGATCCTTTATCCGTGTTGCCATCCTCACAGCCATTGCGGATGTGGTTGCCATGCGCAAGCTTACTGGATTTATTTCCCATTCAGGAAACCACTTTTGTAATTTTTGCACCATTCACAAAGCTCAAATTGAAGAAATTGGTCCTCAATTTCACTACACGCGCTCATACCAAAGTCATAAATCAACCATTGCCAAATGGCTTCGGGCAACCCCACAACAAAGACAAGCAATTTTCTCTGAGTATGGAGTGCGATATTCAATTTTGGAAGACCTTCCGTATTGGGATGCAACCAGAATGGTTAATCTTGACATAATGCATAATTTAATACTTGGAATTTTGAAGGATCATGCAACTTTCAAATTGTGCATTCCAGAGGCGAAATCAAAAATTTACTTCAGGTCCCGCAGGAAATCCAATGACACCAACAGTTCAGACTCAGATTCCAAGACCTCCAGCAGCTCTCTTGATAAAATCACATTGAGAGAGGCCCGCTCCCTGAGAAGAGACGCAGCAAAAATAATAAATGAGCCACTCCCCACTACTTCCACCCAAAAAAACTAATTCCCAATGCCCACCCCTAACACAGAACATCCATCTAGTGGTTCTGCGGAGATTCCTTCATTTGATGCCGATTACATCCCCACTTCTGAAATACCCTCTGAATTGGATATCACTGCACTGAGTGATCACCAGATCAAGGGTGAGGCTCTTGAGCATCTCCGACAAATCATATCTGAGACCATAATTCCCTCATCATGGACAAGAGTTCCCCGCAAAATGTGTTCCCCCTCTCATGGTAGCTTAAAAGCCGCTGAATGGGCTCTCTTATATAAGGTCTATATTCCATTTCTAATGCTCAGTCAACAGATGTCATTAGATGCACACCAATCTGCCAACACTCAAAGAAAAATGGGTCAGTCAGAAGAACTTGCAAATGAACTAGCCAAGAATACATTCCATTTGATTAGTGCTATCAACATTGCCACAAGCTGGACTGTTTCAATAGATGATGCGACTGCATTTGCTGAACATTGGAAAAAATTCCGCCTTTCCAATCAACACCTGTTCCCAAAACAGAAAAGTAAACCAAATCATCATTTTGCTGATCATATTCCCGAACTCTTCCAACGTTGGGGCCCAGCACAAGCCTCAGCCACATGGGGTTATGAGCACTTGATTGGAGTATTTGCAAAGATGCCAACAAATAACAAGATATGTACGTCAATTAATAAGATCAATATATTCACATTGATGAAACACCTGAACTGAATAAGACTAACTTTTTGCAACTCTGAATAGATGATATAGATAAAACCTTACTTCAACATATCTGTCGATGTTCCAACCTTTCCGTTCTCCTGAAATCCCCATCCGTGCCATGTGAAATAAAAAATCTTTTCGAATCACAGCCACCTGCCGTGTTCAATCACCATAAATATAACAAGCCATCCCGCCATGACCAACAAAATTATGCTTGCCTGGTTGAGTACTTACAGAATTTTCATTCCACAAGGGAAGTAGTTGATTGGATCAGCTTAGACACTACCATGCAATCCACAAGTCCTCCCACTTCAAGGATTGTCTCACCTTGGTATTTTCCAGTTTCAAACATTAATATTGGGAACAATATATTTTCAACTGAATCCAAAAATATCAGCAACAGTGTGATATGTTTTCTGAGGGGCAACTCACGACAATTTGGTATTATTGATAGCATTTTCAAAGTCTCTGAGCCATCTAGCATACTGAATAATAACTTTCTGATTTTAAAAACTTTGAAGATTGATGTGAATTTCCTACCAGATTGGCCGTATCTCAATATTTATAAAGCTGTTGGTTTTGATGATGGACACTTGATTATATCAGAAGAAGAAATAGAAGGTAACTGTGGATTGTATGATAACAAAGCTCTGTCATGTGGACTGCTTGTAATGATAAAGCCGTTATTTCATGATATTTAGTCTACAAAAATGCAAATCTCTCAGATTCATTAGCAATTTTGCTAGTGAAATAATTGCCTCAAAATTTAGTGACAGAGACATGCCATTGTGACAAGCAAAGCCCATTATTTCACATTGCCACAAAGAACTTACTATTTTGACATTGGGTACAGTGTGAATAAGCCAAGTCCAATGATCAAATGACCCACACACTCACCTTTCATAGCATCCAAAATTTGTAACTGCGCCATCATCATGTTGGAAGCGGAATCGGCTTTTGCGTACCCACACCCGCACACGCCCACGCACCCGCACACGCACACGCCAATGCACACGCAAACCCACCCGCACACGCCAATGCACACGCAAACCCACCCGCACACGCCAATGCACACGCAAACCCACCCGCACACGCCAATGCACACGCAAACCCACCCGCACACGCCAATGCACATGCAAACCCACCCGCACACGCCAATGCACACGCAAATGCGCCCGCACACGCCAATGCACACGCACACTTCATGGATGACCTGGTGAAGTCAAACCCCCCGCCTACATCAAAACTGGCTGAAGGACATCTTTGATGTGTGTGTGTGCAAACAGGCGGGTCTGGTGTAATTTTTACCAATCATCGGACGGTTGTGGGATGATCAGGTGGTGAGGAATCTGAGTTGAAGGCACAGGGGAACCAATATTATTGGATGTCACAGGATTTGGTGTAAGACCAGAGTGTGACGTGTGCTTGACGTTCGCTTGATTTTCGCTTGACGTGAGCTCGACTTTTATCCTGCTTGACGTTTGCTTGACGTGAAGTCAATCGCCGACGATTGACACGAGATTCGCCCCGGTGTAAACTACTAGTTATTATGACAGTAAGCAGTAATTGTCTACAAGAATCAATCACAAGAAGTATTTAAATAATAAAATTATTTAAATATATAATTATATTTTGCAAGAATAATTATATTTATAGTTTTTGAAGAAAACAAATAGTAGAGAAAAATTTTAAGAATCAATAATAAATCACTTACTAATATTCAGTGAACCTTAGAAAAGATATGTTAGAGAGATTTGGTGGATAATTGTGGATTCAAGGGATCAAAATAGATCTATAAAAAGATTACAGCAATATATAGTTGTTTTTATATGATTTCACGTCCTTCTTATTGATACTTGAAGATTTAAAACACTTAAGAAAAGCTGTAGCTAATACTTACTTTTTGGTAATAATGGTACAATTGGATAATAAGATGATCTGGAAAAAACAGCAAGAGTAGGCCTCTTTTAAGTCAACAACAGCTCACAGAGGCATGCCATGGAGAAAACTGAGAAACCAGTGAGTGAGAAAGCAATAATCCTTTTTGGATTAATAATTGAATCATCTTTTGTCAGGTAAGCTTGTCATAATCACTTAATTGATGCAGTTATGTGACTACCAACCCAAATATGGTTAAGAATAAAAGGCGTAACAACTGTAAACATTATTTTATTTAATAATGAATATTAATTTATAAAAGTTAACAATATTATTGGAAATTTTATCACAGGTTGTATTTTATGTGAATTTTTGAAGATTCAGTGTTTCACATGGAATAACCAAAAATGGAGGGTACATAAAACTTTTAATTTTACTTATGAAACTGTTATTCTTTTCAATTCTTTATTTATATTACTGTTATCTATTGGTCCTGAAATTTTAAGAGAGATTCTTTAAGAATTGTATTTTTAATGAATTATTGAAGTTTTGAGCTCATTTCTATATACCATTGCAAATAGCACTATATGTGTAAGTTTTGTCTATGAAACCCTTGATAATAGTGGCAATATCAAGAGTACTATGACTTTCCTCAGTAGAAATATAGAATATAATGAAATATTATAACCACAAAAGTAAATATAATTATTAAAAGTAATTATATAAAAAAATAAATTTAATTATTATTATAAAATATAATAATAAAAAAAATATAATAATTATAATAAATTATAATTATTCTATTATTGTTATAGTCACTGAAAGTTATAACAATAAGAAGTGTAAAGATCTTAATGAGACAATTACACATGGAAAATATGAATATTAACCACTTATAAATAATATAAATATTATTTATAAAAGAATCAAAACACACACTGTGCAGAAATAATTCTTATAGAATAAAATTCTATATAAAAAAACTAATACTAGATGAAAAAGATATAGAACTTTAGAGAAAACCTACTTATAATATTTATTTAATACAACAAGTAAAACAACAACAGTTATTATATTAGATAATAATTATAAGTTAAAAACACGCCTAAAATCAATATTTTTAAAGATAAAACAACTTTTCATAATAAAAATTATGATTAAAGAGTTTTTAAGAGGAATTTGTGGATTTTTACAAGATATTTAAGATGATAATTTTATATAATAAAATGTATTATTGGTGATTACAACAATAATCTTAATTCTATTATTTCAATTCTTTAATTTTAATTGATAAAGGATGAAATAACTTGAGAATCACTTGAATAATAAAATTTTTTATTTAATAAAACTTTACCTATTTAAATTCCTAATATAACTGGATTGATAATGAATGATGGACAAAAATAGTGATTAAAAGACTCTTTTTATGTCTTCAGAGCAGCTCTCATGATTCATAATGAATATAGAGGGCGTGCTCAGGTCAAAACTGAAAAACCATGCTTAAAAATAAAGTTCTTAACTTAAGGTAGCTTATTTTTAATTCCATTTTAAAGTTATCAGTGTTATTCTTAACTCCATGTAGCTTTAATCCTCATTTAAACTAATTATTTTAAGTTTTTAATATAAATAAGCTTATTTATATCAAAGTTCAGCACATGAACAACTTAAAAATAGAGTTTCAAGCAGAAATCTCCTAAACTCAAACTTTAATTAATTTTTAAGGAAATTATAAATTTCTTTGAGCTTTAATTAAAAGAGTAAATTTCCAGGCTAAATACCCAGGAAATTTATTTATAAAAGATACTTAAAGTTTAATTTATATATAGATAATATTGAATTGTAAGCTGTGTGAAATTCTCAAGAAAATCCATTAAGAATCGGATTTTTAATGAATTTTTGAAGTTCTTGCTATTTTTCCATGTAAAATAGCAATACACACCAAACCTTAAGTTTTGATAAGGTTTTAATGCTTGTAACCTTAAACCCTTAAGCTTATTTAGGCTTTTTAAGATTAATTAAGTTCTTACAGTTCTTAAAACCTTAAATTCAAGCCTGCATATTGGGATTTACCCTTTGGCAGCTTGAAATTCCTGTCTAAATTGGGATAAAGCCAGTTTAAACTTCAATGTTGGATCAACGTCTAATCTTAAAGTCTAAATAAGGTTGAAAATCCTCCAATACAGTTGGAAAACCCTAATTGAATCCTTGAAGATTCAAAAAGTTGGGTACCCCAGCTCTATTTGGTCTTCTTCCTTTGTCCCACCTTCCTGCATGGAGTTGGCGCCTTTATTTATTTAAAGCCATACTATGGCCTTAAACCCTTTTAAATTCAGCTCACGCAGGATTTACATTCTGTATGGAAAATCCTTAGCCAATTCAGTAAATATACACCACACCTCAATTTTAACTAAAATTTTGGTAAGTTTGCATAAACTTTATGCAACTTTGAATTTAAGCTTATTTAAGCTTAAATTTAACAATTTAAAAAAAATGTTAAAAAAGTTACATTAGTACTGTGAGATTCTTAAATCTTCCAATAACATAATAAATAAGTGTTTTTGGGTATAACACCTAATGGATGTACCCTAGGTTATTTTTGGTGTAGAATCCAAAAATGACATAATATTTATAACTTTGTTTATCCAAAAAAAAGTTATACTTATTTTTTGTTATTTTCTATTTTTAAATTAAATTAAAACGTCTGTCGAAGAAAAATTTAACTGTGTATGGAGTTATTTGTGGCCTTATGGATATGTTTTACATACCTCACAGGCTCACATTCCCTACCACCATAAAAATTGCACCACAATTTTTCTTTTGTAATATACACCCAAGTTATTTGGGGGGGTATAATCTACTGTACAACCTCTCTACTTATACTTTTAAGTATGTAAAGCACACAATTCAAACTTTTCATTGAGAAATTGGTCTTCTCTCATGTCTGAATCTTCTGAGAAGCTTTTGGGAATTAGGTATTTTGCTTTCTACAATCCATTCATCTTCATTTTGTGGATTTTTATACCTGACTAAGTATTCTCTCTCATTTTTCTTTTAAGTCTTCTTTCTTTCAAGACTTTTAGTACCTTTTTATCATCACTTTGATCTAGTGGGGGTACTTGTAAGGGTGTTTCATTTCTCAAAGGAAATAATTCCTTATCACTTGAAGTGTAATGCTTTACTAGACTGACAGGGAAGTTGGATGTTTGTTTTCCAGTTCTCCTGTCAGTTCTATTTGTACTGCATTTGTACCATGAAGGGCTTTAATAATCAATGGTCCTGCAAAGGAATCTTTCAATTTCTTTGGGCCTTTAATATTGTTAAAGTTCAAGGTTGAAACTAGTATTAAGTCCCCTACTTTGAATTCTGGGGTCTTATGACTTTTATCCTGTTTCTGTTTAGCATATTCAAAAGAATTATTCATTCTTTGATTTTCATGATGTCTCACTTTATCAAGAAATTACCTAAAGCTTGAAGCAGTTGGATGAATATCAATCAGATATTTTTTCAAAGTATCAGCTGGAAGTTTGGGGTTCCATCCTTTCTCCAACATTGCAGGAGTTTTTCCTGTTGAAGCATGGGTGGAGGTCTTGTAGGCTAATTCCAATGCTGGTATAATAGTGCACCAATAATGGGTAAAGCCGTCAGAATCTTTAAACCCCAGGCCATAAGCACACAATCTTCTGATCATGTCCTCAAAGGTTTGAATCATTCTTTCTGCTAGCCCATCTGTTTGTGGATGGTAGGCTGTTGAGAATGATAGTCTTGTACCAAAAAGATTATGTAAATTAGTCCATAAGGCTGATGTAAATTTTGGGTATCTGTCACTAATGATGTTTTTAAAGAAATCAGTATGGGATATTGCTCTATTCAAGATGAAAAGAGCTGTATCCATAGCTGTGTCATCTTTATGACATGGTAAAAAGATTGGTATTTTGCTATATCTGTCCACAATAACAAGACATGCATTGAAACCTTTATCACCTCCAGGTGGTAAGGCAGTTACCCAATCCATGTGAACCACTTACCGTGGGGTACTTGGTTCTTGAATATGGATCATTAAACCAAATCTTTTACCAGTAGATTTATTGGCTTTCTGGAATCTATCACAACTGTGACAGTACTCAATGACATCTTTTCTCCAAGATGGCCACCAGGCACATGTCTTAATTCTTTCCATAGTTCTTTCTGCAGACAGATCTCCAGAATATATATTGTCATGGAATTCTAGTAGTATGGTGTGAATTAACATTCTACTACATAGGACCATGACACATGTGTGTTTAGATCTATGATATAGTATACCATCAAACAAATGGAATCTTCCATTATCATAAGATGTTTTCCAAATATCATCCAAAGAGTTAGCCAAGCCTACATCTTTGCAATCTTTGTCAAGTAGAGCAGTAAGAATTTGACAATTATTATCTTGCTTATAGTTTTCTCTAACTTCTTCAAAGAATTCTGTTCCAACATCTGTGATATTAATTCCTTCAATTGGAATTTGGGGTTCTCACTTGTAGGAACATAGGAAGGGTTATCAGGTGTATTTGGTAATGCCCATCTACATAAGCCATCAGCATTCTTATGAATATTTCCAGATTTATGTACTATGGTCATATTGCCTCTATACTCCTGTATAGCAATCTGCCATCTTAACATGTGTCTGTTTGGAGTTGTCATGTTAAGAAGTGATTTTACTGCATTACAATCAGTAATTACTTCAAACACACTACCATCAAGATAGTAATGAACTTTTTCCAAAGCCCATACAAGGAAAAGGCACTCCATCTGGCTAGCTCCATATCTGGCCTCAGTAGGTTTAATTTGTCTTGAAATAAAACAAATTTGACCTTCATAAGGTTTGTCATTGACAATTTGAACTTGATGAAGAGCAGCTCCTAAACCTTCACCACATGCATCAATATAAAGCTTGAAAGGAAACTTCCAGTCTGGCATCAATAATAATAGTGCATTAGTCAAGGCATACCTGATTTTATCATATGCTTGAATCCTCTCCTGTGTCATTTCAAAAACAGTTTGTTGATCACAAATTTTGTATAATGATCTGGCATGGATTGCAAAATCTTTAAGGTGTTGCCTGTAATAACTGGCAAACCCTAAAAAAGACATCATTTCTTTTTTGTTCTGGGGCATTTGCTGCAGTGAAAGTGCAGCCACTTTGTTTTTGTCAAAACCAAGGCTCAGTCCTGAGACTACATGTCCTAGAGCTTTTAATTCATGAAACCCAAAATTACATTTCTTCAGAGATATTTTCATGTTCACTTAAAGAATCTTCTGAAGTACTAATGAAAGTCTCTCTAAATGTAATTTCCAGGTTTCTGAACAAATGATAATGTCATCAATATAAATGATTAACCATCCTTCTGACAATTCATGTGGGAAGATGGTATTCATCCTTCTCTTATAATGTAAGGATGCATTTTTAATACCAAACGGCATTCTCAAAGACTCATAAATCTCACAATGAGCAATTATTCTCAATAATTTCCTAGCATGAGGTGTCAAAAAATTCTGATAAAAGCCTTTCAGAGCATCCATGGAAGTAATGAATCTTGTTTTGGATAATTGAGTCAAGGTCTCATGAATTCTAGGGATTGGGTACCTGTCTGGAATAGTATAGGTATTCAGTGCTCTAAAATAATCAACCATCCTTGACTTATCATTATGCCAAGTAATGATTACTGGAGCTGTGACTTCTACATCCTCATTGTGTCCAACCTTTCTAAGAACTCCCAGTTTCATTAGCTCATTTATATGATTTTCTAATTCTTCTCTAGCCCTAGGGCTAGCTGGGTAAGCTGGTCTTCTTAATAGTGGCGGATAAGGCCTTTCCACATTAAGCATAATGTCCACCTCATGGCCTTTTATAGCTCCAAGTGGTTCTTATCTGAAGCAAAGGCTTCACTGTATTGAAATAAAATTCCAATCAGCTCTTCCTTCATTTCTAGTGTTAATTCAGGACTAATCTGTGCTTCAATCAATTGACTTGACACAAATTTTTCCTTATTAACATTTTTTACTTGTTTAATGACAGTAATTTCTCTTTTTTCTAGAGGAAAAGCAAATTTTTGTCTTTTATTTTCCCCTATAGTGAAATACCTGTCTTTATGATCATTAATATCAATACCATAAATATTGAGATAATCATTCCCAAGTATAAAGTGTTGTGAAGTACAATTATTCATGACAACAATTTCAACTTTCATTCTTATACTTCCTGCAGGATGAGGAAATATTATTGCTGCTTCAAATATACCCAAGGGGTGCATATTTTGGCTAGCACTGCTGAATGTTATACCTTCAATTGGAATTAATTTTTCTTGCAAATTGGTATAAACTTTGTCAAGATAATCATTTCCAACACAAGTGCAAAAAGCACCTGAGTCAAGGTGTATCTTGGCTCCTGTGTTGTTTATCACAATATCATTGATACAAGATGAACCAGCTGTATAACCTTTACCTTTGGCAGGTTTGGTTTTCTGCATTTTAGCATCTTGCACATGTATGAGATCCATACATTCATCACTATACTGTGGGAAATGAGTGTGTACCTCAGTGACTTCAAAAGAAAAATTAATGCTTTCTATACTAAGCTCCTCTGGTACTTCTTCTTCTTCTGAAGGCTCAGAATCACTTTCATGTAAAGACACATCAGTTGGTTCTTTTGTGTCTTCCACTTTTTCAACATTTATCTCATTAATTCTTGTCTTTTTTGGGAAAGTGTTTTCTAAATGAGATGTACTTCCACATTTGTGACATTTCAAAGGAAGTCTGTCTTGTGGCTTATTTAGCTTTGAAATTGGTTTCCCATTAGTCTTACTGTCTATTGGGGATTTGGACTAATTTCTTCCAATTTTTGTTCTAGTAGTGATGTCCTCCATAGCATTGATATAATCTTCTGTAGAGCAAGGCTCAATACATCCGCTTCTTATAGCATGCTCAAGGTCACAGCCACACTTTCTTAATATCATTTTATGTAGCATTGTTTCAGACATATCAGGATGAAGGGCAGTTAATCTGTCTTTCTGTTTAAGAAACCAAGACATGGGCCTGTCCCTCTCAATATTAAAAATGGCTTCTTCAAACAAATTTTCCATTCTAAATCTCCAGGAATTATTTGCCCATTTGGAAATAATTTGTTCTTTCCACCAAGGCCAAGAATGTTTACCATGGTCTTGTCTCATTTTGTAATACCATTTCTTTTCTGATCTGGTAAATAATGAGTGTAATCTGGCACTTATGTATTCATCTGGTATGCTAAAGTCTTCTTCAAACATATCAATTATTTTCATAAATTCCATATGATTATATTATCCTTCACCATTGAAGGTTGGCCATTCCTCCAATTTTGGAATGTCTCTGAAATTGCAAGCAGTTTCCACCTCATTACTTGAAATGGTATGATGTAAATCGTTAAGCACATTTCTGTCAAGAATTGGTGTGGATTGCCTTGGCAATTCATTTTTCAGTGATATATTATTAATACTTGATTGAATGTCCTCTTTCAATTCAAGTCTTGCTTTATCACTTTTTTCCAATTGTTCTTGGAAAAGAGCTGCATTGTGACCAGTTGAATTTTCCAAGTTTTGAACTTGTAATTTCCATTCTCTTAACTGTCCAGTTATAAAAGAAATTGAATTGTCATCTGGTTGATTGAGAAAATTAACTTTAGACTCAATTCTTGCAAAAATTTGCGTCAAATACACAATATTGTCCTTATTAACATTTTCAAGTCCAATAATGGTCTTTTGTTGGTCTTTTACTTGTAATATCTCATTACCCAACTTTTTTTGGATATACTCAAATGTTTTAAGATTTGTCATAATTTCTTTATTACAAGATTCAAATTGAGTTACAAGCTTAACAAGATCTATGTCTTTGGGAAAGGTTGGTTCAATCTTTCCTCCTCCTTGTTTTTGAATTCCATTAGAGTTCTTGCCATATTGAACACATTGTCCATGGCTGTCTTTTCTTTCTTTGGGATTCTGTAATTCTGTGGGTAAGGCTTGTTCCACTTGGGATTTTCCTTTCCCTTTGCCTTCTGCTTGCCCTTCTGATTGTTCTTGCTTGGCACTTGTTGAGGCAGATTTTTGCTGGTGGATGCTTGGGGAGCTTCCAATGGGCTGTTTTCCTTGCCTTGGGCCAACTTCTTCCTCTGATCCTCTGATAACATGCTTTGGTTTTTCAACCAAGCTTTTATCTGTTGGACTTGTCCTTTGCAAGAGATTGGTCTCCAACCCTTCAGAAGATCTTCTGTCTTTTCTGGCCCCATGAACTTCTTCACTTGAAGATAAGAGTTCATGGTGCCTATCCAAAGACTTGGGAGAAGTTTCCACTCTTGCTGTTTGGCGGCCATAAACCAGTTCTTGTACTGAGACTGGTAAATCTCCACTTCTGCCTGTTGGAAATGATTCAGGTCTAACAGCAATAGCAGTTATTTCAGCTTCTGGACTCCCAATAAGAGGTTCAAAGGTGCTGGTTAACCTTTTGGAACTGGTGGAAGTTCTGGCATCCTCCATTTGTGCCTCTCCTCTGGGCTGACAATCTTGTCTTTTTGATTTGTGACTGGAATGTCCTGGTCCAGATCCATTTGATTGGATGCAGTAATTACTTCCACTTCTAGTAGGAGTCATTTCACGTCAATTTTAAGAAAAAATAGACTAAGAATGGATTGAATTCACCTGCTGGACCTTTGAAGGGTTCTTTAATTATCAAACCTCTTGGTGCTGGGCTAGTTTGAATTTCAATACTAGACTCTGAGGCTTCAGAGTCTGGAGAGCTGTCTCCAATTGATGACACTCGAGAAAAATAAAAAAATAAGTTATTTATCAAACAATAAAAATAACTTATAAACCCAACTTATTGAATAATGTTGTTTTAATGTAATTTATGGCAAATTACATCAAAAATAAAGAAAAATGTCTAAGATAAAAGAAAAAAAAATATTTTTAGTACAGATTACTAATTTTTTAATTTTTTTTATTTGATTTTTTATTTTCTTTAAAGAAATAATAATTATGAAATTGACAAGTTTATTAATGAAAATTGTATTTTTATTCACTTTATACTAGAATAACTCAAAGAATAAATTTCAAGTCTGTGACAGAAAAAGCCACTAGTTTGAAAAAAGAAATTTATTCCAAGTCACTCAATAGTATATTGTTTCAAAAAATATTCTCAAGAAAAAATAACTTTGTTAATATTATAAAGATTATTTATAATGGATAAGTCCCAAAAAAGCCAATATTAAGATAAATATGGCAATTTTACATCAAAAAATAGTAAAATAAGGTCTAGAATATGATTTATATCCCAAAAATTGGTTAAAATCACGTCCAGGCCCCCAAATGTAAGGTTTGTCTATGAAAATCTTGATAATAGTAGCAATATCAAGACTACTATGACTGTCCTCAGTAGAAATATATAATTTAACAAAATATTATAACCACAAAATTAAATATAATTATTAAAAATAATTATATAAAAAAATAAATTTTAATTATTATTATAAAATATAATAATTATAACAAATTATAATTATTCTATTATTGTTATAGTAACTGATAGTTATAACAATAAGTGTAAAGCTCTTAATGAGACAAATACACGTGGAAAATATGAATATTAACCACTTATAAAGAATATAGATATTATTTATAAAAGAATTAAAACACACACTGTGCAGAAATAATTCTTATAGAATAAAACTCTATATAAAAAAACTGATACTAGATAAAAAAGATATAGAACTTTAGAGAAAACTTACTTATAATATTTATTTAATACAACAAGTCAAACAAAAACAGTTATTATATTAAATAATAATTATAAGTTAAAAACACGCCAAAAATCAATAATTTTAAAGATAAAACAACTTTTTATAATAAAAATTAAGATTAAAGTGTTTTTAAGAGTAATCTGTGGATTTTTAAAAGATATTTAATATGATAATTTCATATAATAAAATATATTATTGGTGATTACAAAAATAATCTAAATTCTATGATTTCAATTCTTTAATTTTAATTAATAAAGAATAAAACAACTTAAGAATTACTTTAATAGTAAGACTTTATATTTAATAACACTTTACCTGTTTAAATTTCTAATATGATTGGATTGATAATTAATGGTGGACAAAAACAGTGATGAAAAGACTCCTTTTATGTCTTCAGAGAAGCTCTCATGATTCATAATGAATATAGAAGGCGTGCTCAGGTCAAAACTGAAAAACCATGCTTAAAAATGAAGTTCTTAACTTAAGGTACCATGTAACTTTAATCCTCATTTGAACTAATTATTTCAAGTTTTTAATATAAATAAACTTATTTATATTGAATTTCATCAAATGAACAACTTAAAAATAGATTTTCAAGCAGAAATCTCTTAAACTTAAATTTAAGTAAATTTTTGAAGCAATTAGAATTTTCTTTGAGTTTTAATTAAAAGTGTAAATTTCCAGGCTAAATACCCAGGAAATTTATTCATAAAAGATACTTAAAATTTAATTTATATGTAGATAATATTAAATTGTAAGCTGTACGAAATTCTCAAGCAAATCCATTAAGAATTGGATTTTGAATGAATTTTTGAAGTTATTGCTATTTTTCCACCTAAAATAGCAATACACACTAAATCTTAAGTTTTGATAACGTTTTAATGCTTGAAACCTTAAAGTTTTGAGCTTATTTGAGCTTTTTAAGCTTAATTAAGCTTTGACAGTTCTTAAAACCTTAAACTCAAGCCTGCATATTGGGATTTACCCTTCGGAACTTGAAATTCCTGTCTAAATTGGGATAAAACCAGTTTAAACCTTAATGTTGGATCAAAGTCTAATCTTAAAGTTTAAATAAGGTTGGAAATACTTCAATACAGGTGGAAAACCTTAATTGAATCCTTGAAGATCCAAAAAGTTGGGTACCCCAGCTCTATTTGGTCTTTTTCCTTTGTCCCACCTTTCTGCCTGGATTTTGCCCTTTTATTTATTTAAAGCCATACTATGGCCTTAAACCCTTTTAAATGGATCTCATGCAGGATTAACATTCTGTATGGAAAATCCTTAGCCAATTCAGTAAATATACACCACACCTCAATTTTAACTAAAATTTTGGTAAGTTTGCATAAACCTTATGAAACTTTAAATTTAAGCTTATTTAAGCTTAAATTTAACAATTTTAAAAAAATGTTAAAAAAGCTACATTAGTAATGTGAGATTCTTAAATCTTCTAATAACATAAAAAATAAGTGTTTTTGCGTATAACACCTTATCAATGTACCCTAGGTTATTTTTTCTTCAGAATCCAAAAATGACATCATATTTATAACTTTGTTTATCCAAAAAAAAGTTATACTTATTTTATGTCATTTTTTATTTTAAATTCAATTAAAAAGTCTGTTGAAGACAAATTTAACTGTGTATAAAGTTATTTGTGGCCTTATGGGTATGCTATACATACCTCACAGGCTCACAATATGGCTGGTTGCTATGAGGTGAATAAATGGATACTAGTCCAAAAAGGCTTTTAATTACCTTTTTAGGATTTATCCATGGAAAATCATTAAGAATTCACATGGTTAAAGGAGTCAAAGTTGCTCTTTACCTCCTTGTCACATCAAACTAGCAGCTTATTTGCAATTTTCTTATGATTGAATGAGATTTTGACTTGGTAACCAAGTTCCCAAAAGGTTTTAGTATACTAATTGGGTAATTATCAGCCATGGATCCAAGATTTAGAGCTTTCCACACCACAGAGGCGTCAGAAGTTGGGTACCCTGGCTCTCTTTGATGTCTTTTGTCCCCCTTAGCTATTTCTACATCAAAAATAGAAATTCAAGCTTAAAGCCTGATATCCACTATGGGTGTATCAAAACTGTATGTAAGAATACCATAATATTGTGTTCCACAAACATGCAGGACAACAATCTTGGTATATATGTAACATGAGATTTCTCACATTCTCATTATTTTGGTGTGAATTTGAGAAAAACAAAAAATTTCACAATTCTTTTATGTGGTATTGAAGTATTTTCCATATTACCACCTCATAGAGTTAATTTAAGCTTATTCACTCTATGGAGTTACCCTACCTTAAATTTTGTGTAAAATTCAAATTTGGTCTTAAATCCATGAATTTACTTACCCACAAAAAAGCTATTCATCTTCTCTGAGATCCAAAATGATGAATTCTGAATATATACATGACTTATAGGCTATGCATAGTTCAGTTTGTAATTTTTAGATAATTGTGGCCTATTTGGGTATTTCAAATATACCTCAAGGCTGACACAACATGTATTTTCTGAATCTGGGAGATTTATTACTAACAAATGCACATCACTTTCATGTAGTTATGTGGAGGCAAATATATGTTTACATTAATGGTTAAATCCTGAAATTTATGAAATTATGCATGCTTGGTATGTTAATTCTTAATAATTAAATTTTGTATTTTGTTGTGTTAAATTATTTTCTCTCTTTAAATTATATTTGAAAAGCTCAATAAATAGCAATACCATAATAGGTAAGATATTTTTATCATTATATTTTGCAAGTAAAATTAATTTTATATATCAGAAATTCATTTTTTAGACAATTAATTTATTAAAGTTGAAATAATAAAATACTTTTCTATCAAATACTCCAATTTTTATTTGTGAAATAAATAATCTTATTTTGTCAATTTCTCTCTTTGAAAGAAAGAATGATTATAGATATATTAAATGAATGGCCATTGTTTTTCTGATCTTATGATGTTGAGGAATAGTTATTTTGATGTAATTTTGTTTGAATGGTCATTTCAATCACACAAGCTGTATTTTTTATGAGTATTTCTTTTCAATCTTCTATGGCTCAAGATTTTATCTGTAATTTATCACAAAAATCACCTTTACCTAATATAATCTAGCATTGCTGAATTTTAATATTAAATATTTTGTTTTATATGCAATACATATAACATGATTATTTAAATGCTCATATTAATTCTTTATTCTTGTAAATATGCAAATATAATAATTAAAAGCAAATATATAAGAGACTGTAATTGAACTATATATATGGTGCTTGTAGCCACATCTAAGCTTCTATTAAATGAAGATAAGCCTTAACATTCTTTTACAAAGTTATGGCCAAAAAACACCGGCTTATGGTAAAAAACACAAATGACCTATATTCTTCAAAAAAGATTGTATCAGCTTAGATTGGGGGATTGTCACTTATTTTTAGCCATATTTTTTCTAACATGGGATGTCAGGACTTGCAAATTTTTTAAACAATTTCCTTTTGCCAAATTTATTCAAATTGGTCAATTTCTTTTGGAAAATTTATTAAAAATAATCCCGCTTATTAAATTCCATGATTTTTTTCATAATAAAGGGGAGAGTTCCAAAAGTAAAAGACAAGAGGCCTATATTTTTGGGGGACAATTGTAGGTCCAGAAAGTTTTTTTTTATTTTTCATTCATTTTTGTAGCTAAATTAAAAAAAGAATCCATGATATTGATTTAATTAGCAATTTTACTTATGGAATCAACAATAGCATAAAAATTCAATACATGGAATCAATGATGTTCCCTTTTTGGAATTAACAATGACATAAATGGGGTTTCTCCCATTACAGGTTTTTTAAATTAATTTTTGATACAAAAACACCTTTTATGTTTATACTCAAAACCTACATTTTTTTACCAATTAATGGCAAAAGCATGTAAGGGCTAATGTGCTTTTACTGAAGCCCTATATATAAATTAATTGGTTAATGAGAAAATATCTTTCATTATTTCAAAAAACTGAATGCAAAATTTGATTTTGAATATTCAAAAGCTCAAAGGTAGCTCAAATTCTATTTTGAATATTTGGTCAGGCTGAAAATTTGATATTCAATATTTGAGGACCCTTGAAATTTGACAAATTTTGGAAAAGCTATGCATTGTATTCCATTAAACAACTTATGATATCATATATCTTGATACTAGCACCTTCAAAGATTCTTCCAGTAAGTATTCCTGATGGATTTGTGCTTTCTGATAAGAAATCAAAAGAGAACCTTAAGACCTTATCATAGCTAAAACCAAAACTAGGATTATTCGAGCCATGCTATAATATTTTAGCTTCATTTCTTGAATCTGGTGTAAGTGGCTTAATGGTTTTCTCAAGATATTGGAGAAAAATCTCAGCTCTAGGAGCATTTCAGATGATTGAATTAACTGATAGTGCTATTGCCAAGGAAAGGACTTATGATCCTATTTGGAAGAGAACAGATGCACATATGTTGAATATTTTTAACAAGGCATTTTTCTCAAAAACACATGAATTCTTTCCCACTGCTCAAAAATGATTGGATGTGGCTAATTGTTAAGTACTGGAGTTCAGTGAATCATGGATTTCAAAAAACCATAGATGGACAACCTGTACTAGATATCCCTGGTAAATCCAATATAAGCACCTTATTGATGTGATCAGGTTTTTTGAGAATTTTGCTTTATTATTTTAAAAAACCCCTTATGTTTATTCAAATCATATTTGAGTTTTCGAAGAACACTTTGCTTCACCTGATACCTTATTTACTATTTTTCAAAATAAGCACCTTTTACACAGGATGGCTTTTGTCAGGCTTATTCAAATTGTAAGAAATAACTACAGAGATCCAAAATCCCCTTCTTTAAGATAAATAGGAACCTTGCTTTTGACTCTTTCACCTATTCCCAGATGTCTGACTTCAAGCAACCTGCTTTACTATGCCTGAAGCTTCAAATTACTTTTTTGAGACCTCCATACCTCAATCAAATAGTACTATGAACAACATATTACATCCTATCATCCCACCAACTACCAGTGCAATCTCAAGATCCATAAATCAATTATTCTGGTTGATCATTTAAATTGTCTATTTCCAATCTTTATATGATATAAATTGTTTAAAATCCCTTCAATCAGAAGAAATTCTGAAAACCTTTGAGAACTTGCCCTTTTCTTGTGCTGATACTCAAACTAGAAACTCCAATAATTGCAACCTGGAAGAAGATGGACCTTCTATAAACTCAAGAATATTAATTTAACCAATGTAAAAAACTATGTTTCTATAGGATCTCTTCAAATTAGACTTCCAAATGTAAACCTTTTTTGGAATCAATGCTGGGAATCACAATGTAATCAAATATTTTCAGTATTTTTTCTCAAGAATCAGAACACTTTACCCCAACAATGATAATTAAAAATTTTCTTGATAAATACAAAGGATAATACACACATTAACAATTCTTGAATAATAATGTGCTGGTTCAGAGGGAAACAAGAGCATCTTAAACATGATGAATTGGTACCTGAAGCACTTTCAAAAAATCCAGTCAGAAGTAGAAATAAAGGTGGAATTAAAGAAAATATCTTTCTTTATTTATGATTAATTATCACACTAATTAATGCTATTGGTCTTCATTTATCATCAAATTGCTCAGAGAAATTACTATCACTGAAAATTTATCAAGATGAGGCTCCAATATTTGATGAACCACAATGCTTCTCTGATACCCAAGATGAAAATTGATCATTAATAAAGCTGAAGGTCCCTTGGATGTCAGGTTTACTTTCAAAGTTGGAAAGTCAATTAGATGAATTATTAATTCAAAATAAACTTCAACAAAGTAAATCAAATAGAATTCCAAACATGTTGGAAAGTAGAAGAGTACAAAGTGATATATTTGAGACATGATCAAAAGTTCCAATTGGACTTGCAGAAAATCTTCATTCAACTGATTATATCTCCAAGCTTAATCATTTTGAGAAACTAATGTTAAAGCCAAAGCCATGTATAAATATTAATCATTTACTTCAATTACCTCAAACCCAAATAAAGACAATTCATAATTACTCTATTGTTTCTACTATCAATATTCTCAATTCATTACCCACAGTACCTAAATTTGCAATTCTAAACCTTCCATAAAATGAAATATCTTTAGCTATTAAAGAAGATAGAGATTGGTTCAAAAGAAACTATGTTCAATCTGAACCTGCTGTTTCTTCTTTCTAACGCTCTGAATATTCACCTCAATACTACTCACAGTTATATGATGAAATACATGAACTTCTTTTTTGCCCTAGTAAGTAAATCCTATCAACTGTTTGATCATCATCTGAAGGTTTCCAAACTTGTTCCTAATTGAAGTGATGGAAATAATATTATATTGAGCTTAAAGTGTAATTAAATACTGTCTTACCATTATGGAAACATTTTGAACACATCTCATACCAATACCAACACCACCTGTGCCTTTTCTTGTAAGAATAGCCTGGTATTTTGGATTGTTTCTAAATGCTTCAAGGATCTATATCTTTTGATTATTTCCAAGCATTCCATGCATCTTCAAATTGTAGATTCCACTTTACTCCATTGTGATTTCAATACTTTTTACAATATTTTATCAATCAAATCCTTCAAGAAACAGGCTTTAAAAGTATCTAAACACACATATCAAGAATCTTTTGGTATTATGAAGAAAGAACTGCTTTAGGATATCTCAAGCCTGACCTTTGCTGCAAAACCTCCTTGAGATGGTTAACCAGATTTACCACTTTGGATCCTTCTTTCCAGGTATATTTCCTTCCCCCTTCTTCTCTTTCCATTAGTTCTGGATGATTGGGAAGCGGCCTAAAATCTGATAATATGGAAAAAAATTCTGATGAAACCCACTGAACTGCTTTAGACCTCTGTTTTACATATAATTCACTAAGCTCTTCATGATTTTTGTAATTATGAGTTCTCCATGGCTCATGAATCTCAATCCTAATTCAATGTTTCACTTTCTTTGGATGATCCAGGATTTTGGCTTTCAATATTCTCAAGGTTAATGTTTGCATTATGAGATGTAATTATTGAATTGCCATTTAATTCCCAAATGGTATTTGTTTAATTATGAAATTTCCCTATGAAGGCTTGAGAGTCCATGGTTTTACTTTTATAAACTTTAACAGACTATGAAGATCTCAAATATTAGTTTGGAATGTTGTTCCCATAAGGAGTAACTTTATTTCAGATTTTGAATTCAATATTGTGGATTCTCTAAGGGTAGATTGTTCTTTTATGTAGGTAATTGATGTAGAAATGTCAGTCCTTAGCCATTTCAAAAGCCACAAGATAGGCTTAAGGTGCTTCATCCAGCAGTATTATGGACCCATTGACCAAAAGAGGATTTATTCTCTATCCCACAAGCAGCATCAACATTATAACCAGAAATAACATCATATGTGGTTATGATAACTGCATTCTGCTTCAAATTTTACAATGAAATGAAATTAAAATTAGAAAAATGGAATATTAAATATGGTAAGCTACCATCATGAAAATTTAGTTTTTTTCATTCTTCCACTTTGTGAAAGTGGAAAGTGGTAAAATATCATGGTCCTTAGATATTAGTGAGTATTTTAATGCTTGTTTTTGTTTTTGTTTTGAATCAAGCATAAAGTTGTTAAAGATTTCCCAAGTCCCATATCATCAGCCAATATTCCAGCCCTACTTGTTCACACAATATCTTGTTATATCAGCCCATTTTCAACATCCATGGAAAATACTTTTTTAATACATAAACTATCAGAATTTTTGCATAGGATCTCACAAATTTTTTCAATATTATTTGCAATATTCAAGAGAAAGGAAATATCCTGGATTTGGTGCAATGATAGCTTGGTTTGACAATTAGGCATTTAAATGACAGAACTAGTTGAGCTTGTATGGTTGGAGGCTTGATAAATATCACAATCTTGAGGAATATCAATAAACAGCGGTGAGCTATAGTTTCCAATAGATCTCAGAGCCATTTTTTCAGTCTTGAAAGCCTCTCTTGTTTAAAAAATATTCCCTTTACTCACAAAAACATATCCATTCAAAAGTATATTTTTAACTTTATTTTTGAAATTCATTAAATAATTTATAAAAAGAACATTATCATTATTTTTTGTCTTTGATATGATTCAGGATTCAAGCCTTTAGCCACTACTCCAAACATATCAAGCACTGGACCTAGATGGAAACTCTGGAAAAAAATTAAAACTCACAATATGACTCAGGTCATATCTTAATAGTATATGAATATAATTTAATACTCTTCTCAATATTACTGAGCTCAGAGAGGTTAGATTTTATTTCTTAATTTGGACAATAAAGAAACCAAGACAAAATATTGAAATGATATTGTGAATCTTTAAAATGAAAATTGATATATCAGTGTAATATGTTTTTTTTGGAGAAATTGAACCATAATTATGAAAATGCATGTGTTATATACCTGAAGCAACCCCTGGGATTATGTAAGTAATTTTGATAAGCTATAGATTTCTCCCATGAATTTGTGTTCATAATGTAAAAAATTGATCATATTTTGGAACTTGGTTTATCAAAGGACATAAATATCTTCCAAACATGGAAAACAATTAAAATTCTTATTCTCATTTTCCAGAATACTTGGATTTTGATTTCAAAAGAAATTGTCTGTGAGGAAGCAAGTTCCTTTTTTAGAGATGGAGTTCCCTCCAATATACATCCTAACACTTAACATAGTTTTTCAGTTGTTTCCCATTTAACCGCTTTCCAACTCCTTTGTTTTGCAATTCATAAAAGTATTTGTACACTTGATTAATTTTTCCTGCTCAAAATTTCTTAAGAATTTAATCTCAAAAGTATTCATTATATTATGTTGAAGGAAATTTACCCATTATTTGAAGAGCCTCAGGTTTTTTTATTTAATTCATTTATTCATTTTTGATTTTAAAACATTATTTTAATAAATTAAGATTAATTCAAATGAAAACATCCTTTTCAATCCATTTTCTCAATTTTTATGATGATACTCATAACTCAAGTTGAGTTATTTTGCCTATTATAGAAATTTTGGTTTTTATTTTTCTGGAATATTTATCTTTTTGAAGAGGAACATCAATTTTTAATCTAACTTTGAACATGATGCCCTCAAAAATAATTACCATTTCAATATTGCAATTCTTTATGATGTATTATTATCATTATGTGCAATTAATCAAAGTTCAATTTTCAAATCATCTTAAAACAAGCATTCTGTTGAATATAATTCCTTAAGTTCTTAAGGTATAATCATTTTTTAGCCAATAACCAAGATCAATTAAAAGAAAAGAAATCAAAGAATAAAGGTAGCTGAATGGCAATAAGATAAAAGAACCAATCAATAATACAGATATCATAGAATTCATCTGGAAAGCTCCCCATATAGCTGTGTGAACGTTTACAATCCAAAAGCATGTAGGAAGCTAACAGGAAGGAACCCAATTGATGTGAGGATTAGAATATAATTCTACTAACTATAAGGATAATGAGGGAATTTTAATGTGCTGAAAATTTACAAATTGAATAACATTAATTACTAATATTTGTTGCCAGTGTCTATATTCAGTTGGATAAATATCAATAACAATTAAAGGGGGAGTAAAAATATCAGAATACAATGAATTTGAGTTAAACTGGGTATACTTTCAGGGATATTGTCAAAAATAATGTAAGCCTTGACTATGAAACAATAAGCAAATATTACCAATATCATACAGATTACACTATGAATGTACTTTTTCAATTAAAGAATAAGATGAAAAATAATTATAATATTGAATAATTATCATAATTATGGCATAAAATATTTATATTATTAAGTGAATAAAATAATATGATAAACATAAATATATTAATATTTAATAATTAATATATTTATTGCATCTCCTAATTTCAAGTAACAAATAATAAAGGCATAGAATATTGGTATTTAATAATAGAAAACAATTTTTAACAGTAATATTACCAATATTAAAGTTATGAATTGATAAAAATACTATTTATATTAATAAGAGAATTTTCAAAAATAATAAAAAGGGAAAATAAACTACTTGTAACAATTAATAGAATAACATCAAATAAATTTACTCCAAAAAATGTAAATACAACTTATTCAAACTGTATTTACAATAAAACATAGAAGAAATTACAAATATTATTATTTTTATGTGGAATTAGAGATTTTAGAGAGAAATTTAACAAAAACAATCAAAAATTTATTTAATCACAGCAAAATTGATTATTAAAATAAAGATAAACTTGAGTACTTGTATATATAATAGTTCTATATAAAGAGAGTGAAGACTTTACCTCTGGTTTTCATAATTTAATGTTTTTGTTGTGTCTGAGAGTGAAATGGAGGTAAAAAGAGCTCTATATATGGTAAAATTGTCCCTCCTAGAGTCCAGAAGGCTTCTGATAGATGTTTACTGATGTTATTCACATGAATTAATCAGTATTCTAAGGCTTAGTGATGATTACATCACAATTAAACCATCTTATCTCATTATTATGCCATTATTTAGAGTTATCACTGTACCTCTAGGTTTTCTGACATCATAGGCTTGCAAGAATACTAAACTATGTGGATTTTGTTAATTTCAATCATAATAAAGTAGTATTGACCCCTTTCATCACTTATATGACTGTTAAAGTTAAATTAAGATTACAGTCAGTGATCATGAATGATCAATTTTAAGCTTGAATGTTGATCATCAATAACTTTTGATTTATACAGGCTAATGCCATTCAGAGAGTGAATTCAGGTATCTTTGAATGGCATTGAAAATATTTCAAGAGAACTTATTTACATCATCAAAATTATATTTTTGATTATTTTTCTTGTAACTCATCTTTTCTGTCAAAATTTACTATTTTAAACTTCAAAACATGATTTCAAGGGGTTATACCTTGAATAGAATGATAGAAATTATATCATGATTAAAGTATGAGCTTTTATAATCTCACTATCTCCTTTTTTCAAGTATGGACCACTTTCACAACAAAGTGGTCAACAGCTATAACAATTTTGTTCAATAAACCCCTACAAATTATAACCTTGTTTACAGCTTCTCAGAGAAAGTTTATATCTGAATTCTTACAGTAATTATGTGGTAAATTTTCTTTTTAGCTCTCTATCATGTGTATTTCAACAGAGATGAGATAAAACATACAAATATATGCACTGATCATAATAGTGCATATATTTAGGTTATTTCCTTAAGTATTGACTTTGAAGATATGAAATGATAATTTTATATGTGCATTGTTTTATGGGGAATTCCATGGTTCAATTTATTTAACATTTTCTTCCTTTGATTTATGAGATAAACAAGAATTCATGCCTTTTATGGCATTTTTTCTTATTACACAGTAAGTATTATTTTTATAGATATGACATGAAAGTGTTAGATGTGTATATTACCATGGGGAATTTAATTTTGAAATTCATTTAAAATTTTTATTCATCAGATTCTGAGGTAATAAAGGATTTATGCCTATTTGTGGCATTTTTGCTTATTTTAAGATAATGTTTTTAATTCTTATTATTAGAATAATTATTTGAAAGTTTTTTTGTGGCCTTTTTGGATATGTGGTAATATCTCAAAGGCTCACATTCCCTACCACAAAAAAACATTTTACCACAATCCAATATATTTAATTAGGGTATCATCCTCCGTCCTACTTCTTCATTAGACTTTTTTAGTCTTGAAGATCAATAATGCTTAATTTTTCTATTCTTTAGGTCTTCTTTCATGTCTGAACCTTCTTAATAGCTTATCAGAATAATTGATATCCCTCTTGAATATCCATTAATCCTCTTGAGATGTGTTTCTATACCTCAAAATGTATTCCCTTTCTTTTTTGCTTGTTGTCCTCCTTTCTTTAAGGACTTTTACAATTTTATTTTCTACTCCTTCTTCTAGAGGGGTAATTGCAAGTTGTGGTTTATTTCTTAGGGGAAATAACTCTTTATAAATTGAGCTGTAAGTTTTTATCAGACTTACAGGGAAAGTTGGGTCTTCATTCATTAATTCACCTGTGATTTCTAGTTGCACAGCATTAGGGCCATGTAGTTCTCTTATAATAAAGGGTTCTGCAAAGGAATCTTTCAATTGCTTTGGTACTTTAATGTTATTAAAGTTTAGAGTTGATATGAAAACCAAGTCTCCTAATTTAAAATCAGATGAGTTATTACTTTTGTCTCATCTTTCTTTTCCATATCTGACATAATCTTTCATACATCTGTTGGCTTGATGTCTTGCTTTGTCAAGCATAATTTTTCAACTGCTTGCTGTTGGATGTATATACACTAGGTCCTTTTTGAGATTATCATAAGGAAGTCTTGTATTCTAACTTTTTTTTAGAATTTCTGGTGTTTTTCCAGCTGAAGAATGGATTTATGTCTTATATGGCAGTTCAAGAGCCGGTATCAAGGTACAACAATCATGGGTCAAACCATCATAGTATTCAAATTCTAGGCCATAAGCACAAGAAAATTTGATCATGTCTTCTAAATTTTGTATCATTATTTCTTTTAAATAATCTGTTTGAGGGTAGTAGGCTGTTGAGAATGATAAATTTTTCCCAAACAAGTTATGGAGATTTGTCCATAATTCTTAAGGGAATTTTGCATCCCTATCACTTGTGATGTTTTGGAATAAGACTGTATGACTAATTACTCTATTCCATATCATTATGGCTGTGTCCATAGCTTTGTCATCTTTATGACATGGTAAGAACATTGGTTCTTTGCTTTACCTTTAAACTAGTACTAGGCATTCACTAAAACTCCTGTCTCCTCCCGGAGGTAAGGCCATTATCCAATCCATCTGAACTATTTCCCTTGAAAATTTTGGTTCTTGGATTTGGACCATCATTCAAAACTATTTACCGGTGGCTCTGTTTTCTTTTTGGCATTTGTCACAGGTTTGGCAATATTCTGCAACATTGTTTCTCCAATTTGGCCACCAAGAACATGTTCTCACTCTCTCTAGTGTCCCATTTTCTGAGAGATTTCCAGATACAACACTATCATGGCATTCATGTAGTATAGTGTTTATTAAATTTCTGTTTTTCAGTTTCATGACACATGTGTGTTTGGTTCTATGATGAAGAATTCCATCAAGGAGGTGTAATCTTCCTTCATCATATGCTCTTTTCCATACTTCATCTAGTTTGGAGGATAATGATGGATCTTTGCAATCTTTCATCAAAATTTGGCATAAGATATGAAAACATTTTTCCATCTTGTAGCTTTCCTTACCTTGATTGAAGAATTCTGTACCAATATCTGTAGCACATATGCCTTCCATATGATGTTCTTCATGTGGTATCCATGCTGGGTTTTCAGGTGTATTTGCCAAAGCCCATCTGCTAAGACCAACTGCATTATTCTAAATATTTCCAGACTTATGAAACATTTTAATACTTGCTCTATACTCCTGGATAGCAATCTGCAATCTCAGCTTGTGTCTATTTGGTGTCTTCATGTTTAATAAAGATTTTACAGCATTGGAGTCTGTGATGACATCAAACACTGTTCCATCCACATAGTAGTGTAATTTTTATAGAGCCCCCACCAAGCAAAGACATTCCATTTGGCTTTCTCCATATCTTTCTTCTGTTGGTTTAATTTATCTTGAAGGAAAGCAAATTTATCCTTCAACAGGTTTATCATTAATGATTTGTATTTGGTGTAGTGAAGCACCTAGTCATTCTCCACAAGCATCAATGTATGGTTTGAAAGGTAGTTTCCAATCTGGCATTAGAAGAAATCAGTCATTTGTGAGGGAATTTTTTGATTCCTCATATGCTTTTACCCTTTCTTCAGTCATTTTATAGACTTTCTGTTGGTCACAGAGCTTATACAAGGATTTAGAAATTCTTGAAAAGTCCTTTATATGCTGTCTTTAATATCCAGAAACTCCTAGAAATTATTGCATTTATTTAAGGGTTTGGGGAATGGGTTGCAGTAGTACTTCTGCTACTTTTTCTTTCTATGCCCAAGCTTAATCCCAATACAACATGTCCTAGTGCTTTTAACTCACTATATGCAAAGTGACATTTTTTCAAGGAAATTTTCCTATTTACTTGCACTATCTTTTGTAAGACTCTTACCAGTCTTTTGAAGTGATTTTCTCAAGTTTCTGAGCAAACTATCATATCATCAATATATATGATTAACCATCCTTCTGATAGCTCTTCAGGGAATATGGTATTCATCATTCCTTGATAGTGGGAAGGTGCATTTTTTATACCAAATGGCATCCTCAAATATTCACATATTTCACAGTGGACTATTATCCTCAGTAATTTCTTGGAATTGTCTGTTAATGAATTTTGGTGAAAGCCCTTCAGAGAATCCATGGCTGTGATGAATGTAGCCTGTGAAAATTTTGTTAATGTCTCATGGTGTCACAGGGGCTCTTCCAAGTGAAGAGGGCCTGGCACTCAGTAAACTGGGACTCACTTATGGAGGGCTCAAAGATAAGATAAAAGGGGATACACTTAAGAGTGTTAAAGATAAATTGCTAAAGAATAAATATAAGAAAAGCAGCAACAAAAGATAAGAGTAAAAGAATAGAAGAGCCAACCACAAACAAGTCCAAGTCCACTGTTTCAACCTGTCAGAATGGAAAGAGAAGGGTTAATAAGGATATGGCCACCCAACTCATACTGTACAGGCGAATAGAGAAATGCAAAGACTAACTTAAGATTAAATAATTATAATACCCAAAAATAAGGATAAGAATAATTTTAAAATAATAAATAAACTAAATTAATTAACTGGGGAAAAGTCCCCAGGGGGGAGAAAGAGGGGCTGGTATATGTGAGAATCACCAGCCCTGATCCAGAGAAGAATTTTCATGAGAATAATTGATTGTTGAATTGAGTCTGGCCAATACAGGTCCTGTACAGCTGTACAGAACCTGTACAAGAGGTGTGGTGTATTTGAGTGATCATACAGTTTCATACTGGTGTATTGAAACTGTATTGGGTGAATCCATCCTGTACAAGTATTGACAGGCTGTATTGATGTACCAAGCTGTATGCATGTTTCAGAATGAAGATTGCTGAAACTGACTGCTGATGCAGATACTGGATTTGCTGATTTGAGGTGTTTGAGTGGGTGTATGAATGAATACCCTTACCCCTGATGGATGGTTGTTACAGTATCCCCCTCTTGAAACTGGTGGGCTCCTGAACACCATAATACCCTGCCACTGTTGAGTGGCATCTCAATATCCCCACATTTTTTCAAAAAATTTTCCTTTTAATTTTCTTTTCCTCTTGACCATTATCCTGAAAATCCTTCATTCCTTCTTCCCTGCCAAATTCAATTGATTCCCCCCTTTTTCCAAGCTTAAGTGAGTATTCCTTCCAGAATATGCCATTCTTTCTTTTGATTCAATCAGCCATGCTCTTGGGATGTGGCCTTGGGATATATCCCAGAATAAAGGCCATTGAGCACTTGTGCTCAGAAATTGGGGCCCAATGAGTATATGACTTGTACTCATTGGCCCAGACTTAATCCAATGAATGAGTGAAACTTTCCTCCAAGGGGTCTTGTCCCCAACATCCAAGGAATTGGCCTCAGACAGCCCTCCAAGTGGGTTTTGGGCTTTGGCCTCCATCCTGAGTGATCTTGATGAAATTTGCTTTTTATGGCCTTTTAGGCCTTTTTGGGTGCTCTGGTGAAAAACCTTGATATATTGATTTTTGGCCTTTTTTGGCCCTTTTGAGTCTTTGGGATCCTACGGTCCGCGGTCCGTGGGCCGTGGACCGTACGCTGCGGTCCGCGGTCCGCCGTCCGTGGGGGCTATTGGAGGCCCCCAGGACCAAAATGGAGCCCCTGGGCCCAAATTTGCTGGGGACCCAGGGTGACCAAGGGGTCCAGAAATGGCCCTTACCCATTTTTTACCCTACATGGCCTGGACCCATTGATGGGGTCCAGGACCATCAAGATCCTGGCCTCCCCAAAGTTGCAGGGGAGGCCCTGGGTGATGAGTTCAGCCCCAAAGGGGTATGAACCTTCACCTTAGAGGCTTTGAGGGGGGGCATAATTGAGTTATGGCCCCATTTCCTTGAGTCAAGTTCCTTTTTTCTTGATATGGAGTGGATTGATTCTGACGTCTTGAATCTTCTGCTTGCATATTCTTCAGTTATGAGTTCCAAACTGACTGAGCTCACTGAATCTTCCACTTCTGCACCGCCACCGTCTATTCTTCATGGCTCTGGCATCTTCAGTCGATTGTCTTCTCCTTCTATGGCGTCTTCTGGCCATTTTGACCCCTCCCAAACATATGATGGGTTCAGAGCAGTTGAAGTCCTTGATCCTGCCTGTACTGAGTGTTTGGCCAGGGGTAAGGATTGCTTTCAACATTACAATCCTTGATCGTCAAAATGCCATTTCTGCTTTATTGGGAAGAAGCCATGCCGCCGTACCGGATCAACTTTGTCCCGGGTCAAGAGACACTTGTGGAGTAGAAAGGATGGGCCTTATGGGCAGGAATTCCCCATTCTTGAGGAGCCTACCCCTGATGCCACTTCTGGATTTTCTCAATGTGAGTGCTTTGCATATTTTGATTGAATTGGTGCTGATATCTTGATGTAGTGACTGGTTCCAGGCAGAGGGATGTGGCCAGATGGACTAATGTTGGAGGGTCCATTCCAATTGGTAGTAGGCCCATCCACTACAGCTCAGAAATTCCAATTTCAAGGACCAATGCTGATGGAGTGGTGAAAGTAGTGAAGAAGCTAAGAAGAATTGTTGATTCCCCATCAGATCCAGATGCTGAAGGAAGTGATGAGTTGGATGGTGAAGAAGTTCAAGTTATTCCCCATTCAAGTGGCCATCCATCCAGCAATTCCTCCTCTCAACCTCTTGCCAACACCAGATTCCAAAGTCAAGTCATTCGCAGTACTCCAAGAACCTTTCAACCAATGCTTGCCTCTATTCCTACACCCCTTCCTCCTCCTTCACCAACTACTTCCCATACCACCAGGCCTGCCTTGATTCCAGCAGTAAGACCATCACCAGTTCAACAGCCTAGAAACTCACCCATAACCACCTCCCGTCAACTCCAACCTGTGGCCAGCTCCAGCAGAAGAAGAGATGGATTATCCCCTTTGCCGTTTCCTGCCGCCCAAGTCTTCCAAAGAAGAGAATGTTGGCCTATCCGGGTTACCAGAGAAGATCCCAACGCGGCTAGTGAAAATCAAGATGCTGTGGCCAGATTGTTCAGGAGGGTTGATAGAAATATTAGAGAGGTGATTATGTATGCCAATGACAGGACTATTCCAGGTACTGCTTCTGAAGAGATGGCTGAAAAATTTGCCTGGTATGAGGATGAGTTAATAAATGACTTCCAGAGAACTTTTGATGACTTGGGTAGAGATAACTAGTTTCCTTTTCCTTGTTTGTGTTTGGTTTGGCTTCTATCCTCACTCTTATAAGTACTAAAAAATAAAAAATAAAAAAAAGATAATGGAACCTCCCAATACATGATTTGGGGAGGGGATGCTGCTGCTTTAAAGAAATAAAAGAAAGAAAATTATACAAGTAAAGAAAGAAAGAAAAATAATAAGAGAAAATGAGAGTAAAGAAAGAAATAAAGAAAAATCCTGATGGTTGGTCCTTCTTGTGGTGAGTTGCTTGATTCTGGCCAAAAACAAAAGTGTCTGAAAAGTGAAAACCAAGCATTTTGATGCTCACAGAGTGGCCAAGGTGATGTTTTACAAGAAGTAGAACCCTCAGGCATGCATACCAGGAGATGGAACTTACTTTCATAACTTCCACTCCCCACCAAGGACCATAAGACTGAAATAAATTGCCATAAATGCCTTCTGAAATGATTTGCCATAAATGACTTGAAGTAATGAATGTCTTGAATTATGATGATTGGCATAAAATGAAGTGATAATAAGGAAAGAAAATGAACATAAAGAAAGAAAGAAAATATTTGGCCATATCTTGATAAGGTCCAAATGGAGGGTATTGATGTTGTATGCTTCCTGAACCTGTCCAAAGAATTGACAAGTGCTCACAAAGTGGCCAAGGTGATGCTTACAACAACATATGGGTAGAATACCCCCTTAAAGGTGCATGCCAGGAGAGGAACTTACTTTCATAACTTCTTCTCCCCACCAAGCACCATAAAATCAAACTCTTGAGGTATTTGGACCAGGCTTGTCTGGATACAATGAGTGGAAATCCTTGACAAGGTCTGGTGAGTTGGTAAGGTTGGAAGCTGGTTCCCAAGTGGTTCTTTCTGGGTCTTCACTGAATCCTTTCCACTCTACAAGATACCATAACTTACCTCTTTTGAGTTTTGAGTCCAGAACCTGAGCCACTTCCCATTCTTCTTCCTCTTCCACTAAAACTGGTGGTGGCAGCAATTGATGACAATTTGGGATAGTTGAATGCTTGACTGGTTCTAATAAGGACACATGGAATACAGGGTGAACTGTCTTCCATTGCTGAGGCAACTTGAGGTGATATGCATGGCTGCCAATCTTCTTAAGAACTTCAAAGGGTCCCAACCATCTTTCTGATAATTTCTTAGTGGGTCTTGTTGTCTTGATGTTCTTGGAAGCTAGCCATACTTTGTCCCCAGGTTGGAAATCAGGTGGAATTGCCCTATTTCTATCTGCATACTTCTTGAATCTCCTTATTGCTGACTCTAATTCTTCTTTGACAACTTGCTGTACTGATTGGAGTTTTGTTGATAACTTTCCAGCTGGTGAGTCTTGAGAAATATGGATTGAGTCAAAGCTGGGATTTCTTCCATAAATGGTGAAAAAAGGTGATTGCTTGGTTTATGAATGTTCTGCATTATTATAGGCAAATTCAGCCAGAGGGAGCCAGGTGTACCAGTCATCTTGATGATAGCTGACATACATCCGAAGGTACTGTTCTAGTATCTGATTTACCCTCTCTGTCTGTCCATCTGTTTCAGGGTGAAAGGCAGTTGAAAGATCTCTTGATATCTTGAGCTGCTGACACAATTGAGTCCAGAATGATGAAACAAATAAGGATCCTCTATCACTGACAATACTGACTGGGAGTCCATGCTTGGAAAATACATGGCTAATGAATATTTGAGCTAAATCCAGAGCAGTGATTGTGCCATAAGTTGGAATGAAGATTGCCATTTTTGAGAATCTGTCCACAACTACTAAAATTGAATCAAAGTTGTTGGACAGTGGCAATTGAGTGATAAAGTCCATTGATAATGAATTCCAAGGACCAGATGGAATTGAAAGAGGCTTGAGTAATCCAAACTTCTTGTGATGGATGTTCTTGTTTCTTGAACATTGCTGACATGAGGACACATAGTCCTTGATGAATTGATTCATGCCAGCCCAATAAAAATCCCTCTTGATGAGCTTGAGGGTCTTCTCCTGGCCAGGATGGCCAGCCAATGGTGAGTCATGACGCTTTTGAAGAATATTGAGTTGAAGTTCTTCATTGCTTGGGATTACCACTCTATCTTTGAATAATAATAACTTGGCTTGAGGTTCAAGAGAATAATCTGGAACTGATTCACCTCTTGCTAGTTGCTTGAGTATTTCTTTATAGTCTTTGTCTTGCCATACTTCTTCTTGAATCTTGTCAACTAAATCTCAGAAAATTTCCACTTTGATTGAGAAGAATCTTGACTCTTGAATTCCATCTTGCTTAAGTACTTGATGAAAATTCTGAGGATTCTTGCTGATGAAGTCCACCCCCCTCTCTGGGTACACGTCGTCCCGACGTGATAAGGCATCTGGTAAAGTGGCCAGCCTGCCTGGGCGGTAAGTGATAGTGAAATGAAATTCTGAGAGAAATTCGGCCCAATGGGCCTGACGACGAGTAAGAACTTTGGAAGACATGAAATATTGCAAGGAAGAGTGGTCTGTCAAGACCTCAAAAGGATTGGAAAGAGAAAGAAGAAATGCTCTCCAGCGCTTGAGAGCCCAAACTATGCCAAGGAGTTCCTTGTCATGAATCTCATAGTTGAGCTCAGCTGGTAAGAGCTTGCGACTATCAAATGCAATGGGATGCTTTCCAGAGTCATTTACCTGACTCAGTACGGCACCCAATGCATAATCAGAAGCATCAGTCTCTACTATAGTAGGTAGAGAAGGATTAAAATGAGATAAGATAGGAGCAGAGGTGAAAGCTTCTTTGAGTGCTTGAAACTGACTAAGAGCTTCCTCATTGAAGATGAAGGGAGAATCTTTTTTAAGGAGGGAAGTGAGAGAAGTGATTTTTTTAGAATAATTTTTAATGAAACGTTGATAAAAATTGGCAAAGCCAAGAAAAGATTGAAGAGCCTTGATGTTTCTGGGCTGAGGCCAATTGAGGATTTGCTGAACTTTTGAAGAATCTATCTTGAGGCCATCACTTGAAACAACATAGCCCAAGTATTCCACACTTGAGGCATGGAATACACACTTGGAGGCTTTGGCAAACAGATTATTGTCCCTCAGTCTTTGGAGGACAGAGGCCACATGTTTGACATGTTCCTCCTCAGAACTGGAAAAGACCATAATATCATCTAGATAAACCACAACAAACACATCCAACAAATCTGCAAAGATATCATATACTAGATTTTGGAAAAAAGCAGGAGCATTGGTCAAACCAAATGGCATGACCAAATACTCATAACTGCCATATTTGGTTCTAAAGGCAGTCAAGTGCTCATCCCCCTCTTTGATTCTCAGAAGGTTATATGCACCATGCAAATCTATCTTGGAGAAGATAGTGGAACCGTTAAATACGGTAAGAAGCTGGTTCATAGGAGGAACAGGGTATCTGTTCTTCCTAGTGACAGCATTGAGTTTGCAGTAGTCAACACACAAACGAAGACCTCCATCCTTTTTCTTGACAAAAAGGACAGGTGCTCCTGTTGAAGAGGAGCTTGGTCTAATGAAACCTTTCTCTACATTCTCTGAAATGTAGGCCCGCAGTGTTTCTGACTCTTGATTTGATAATGAGTAGATAACACCAATTGGAGGTAGAAGACCCTCCAATTCGATATGGTGATCACAGGCGCGGTGTGGAGGAAGTTTCTCTGCTTTCACCTTGGAGAATACATCCAAATATTGGTGATAAGCAGGAGTAACAACCTTCAACACAGTTTCAATTTCTTCTGGCTCTTCCTCCTCATCCCACTGCTCCTCCAAGGATGCATGAAAAGATAAGGGAGGAAGGTCCATATCCCCTTGGAAGAGATGAAGTGAAGATATGGCAACATCTTCTCCAACATCCTTTATCTCTTTGAAGACTTCATCTCTTGATGGAAGTAATGACTGAGAGGGAATTATGGAAGGGATATGGACAGAAGAAGGGATGGAAGGTGTCTTAAGTTCACCAGCCAGAGCAACACTGTTGACAGCAGTGGCTAAGTCATTACTAGTAGAAGGAATAATATCACTAGAATCCTTATGATTAGAATCATAGGTGATCAATCCATTTTTCCAATCAATAATGGGATTGAAATGGTAAAGGAAATCATAGCCCAATATCAGGTCTTCTCCTTTGGGTGAATCTATGATAAAGAAATCCCATTCAAAGCTTGGGAAGGAAGGCAAGTCAACTACCCACTTGGTATAATGGGTTATGAACAAGGCAGGGGATTCATTAGAATCCAAGATGAAAAGAGGAATCTTTTCAGGGAGCTCTGACAGAGTCAATGAGTACTTGAGAACAAAATTCTTTGCAATAAAAGAGTTTGTAGCACCAGAATCGATGAGAATAATATAAAAAATATCAGAGACAGAAGAGAAAATAAGAAATTTTAAAGATTTCTTGACACTAGTATTCAGAGTGCACAATTGTGCTCTTGAAGGAAATAAGTGAGAACCATTGAACACATCATGATCCCCACTCAGGCTTTTCCCTGCTTGCTAGGGAAGCCTCCTGATGATAACCCAGGCTTGTTCTGAGGTCTCTTGAAGCATTTTTCAATTGGGTGCTTGCCACCACAATAAGTACACAACCCTGCTTGAATCCTCCTCTCCTTTTCAGAACCGATTAATTTATTGTCCTTATTGAGGAGAGCAGCATGGGGTTTGTCCTTTGAAGATTGGAATTGCTTGCCCTTCTTATTCTTCTTCTGATGAGGCCTCTTTTGAAATGAGTTTTGAGGAGGCCTAGACTGATTGGATCCACTGACTGGAGGCTTCTTTTCTTGATTGCCACCCTTTTCCTTTTGCCTCTCATGATATCTTGTGTCTAATTCTAGAGTGACATCCATAAGTTGTTGAAGAGTATCAAAAGTTCCAGGGTGAGAAGCCAACTGATCCAATAATCTTGATGCCAATCCTCTTCTGTAAACATGGATATAAGCTCTTTCCCCCCAATCTCCAATTCTTGACATTAAGCTTCTGAAATCTGCTATGTACAAGGAAACATGACCACTTTCCTTCATCCTCAAATTGTCCAACTCTTGTTCAGCTTTCCTGACTTCATTGGGGTCACCAAACAGAGTGAATAATTGAGATTCAAACAATGGCCAATTATTGAGGAGGTAGGAAGGGTCTTCATTGGAAATATTTGAGAGGTAAGGTTCAATCCATTTGCCAGCTCTACCAGTAAGAAAAGAAGTTGAGTACAAAACCTTCTTCCTGTCAGAGAAGAAGTTTGCTGGATCATTATGGAAAATTAGTTGACAGGATTGGATAAATCCTCTCAACTTATGAGCTTGAGTACCATCAAAAGAATCAGGTGCCTTCATGGATGGAGTCTTGAAAGCAGGGGCTTTGGAATTGTCCCTGGGGGCAACTGCTTGAGTGAGTTGTCCCATGAATTGAGTCATCTGCTCCATCATCTTGAGGAGACTTGGATCAGTTTGAGAGACAAGAGGTTGACTAGAAAGGGCTAGATTAGAACCCTGAGGCACCTCTGGAGCATTTGCCAAGGCATCTGCCACTTCAGTTTCCCCAGAATCTTCCTCTTCCACAGACTCTTCCCCCTCTTCATCTTCAACTTCCCCTTGTCTTGCTCTTGCACCTTCAGACATGCCAGGGTAGCCACCCAAAAGTCCAGAAAAGGATCTTGATCTTCTAGATTTCATTCCACCTCTTCTTGAGGGTGCTGCTCCTTCCATTGGTGGTCCTCTGTCCAAATTTGCACTCAGTTGATGAACTGATGGTGTGCGGTCAAGAGGAGCCCTTGCTGTAGGAGTGAGAACAGCTGGAATTTTCTGGGATCTAGTATTCTTTACTGGGGGGCTATGCTGGACTGGCATTATGAAAAGAATTAAAATAACTTGATGGTATTAAGAAGAATAATCAGGCTTGGCCAAATCAATCACAATAAAATCTTGATGAATCTTGAGGAATCAATTCAAATCTTGAGGAATCAAATTCAATCAACAGTCAAATAAATTCAATCAATCAACAATCAATTCAATCAAATATCAATAATCTTGAGGAAATCAATAATCAATCAATATTCAGTCAATAATCAATCAATAAGTGTCTTCAAATGAAATCAAGTCTTGAGGAATCAATCAATCAGTTCAAAATCTTCAGAAATCAATTCAATATCTTGATGAGTCAAATCAAATCAATAATCAAATCAATTCTTGAGGATCAATCAATATCTTGAGAGTTCAAAAGTCAATCAATAATCCAAATGAAATCCTGAATCAATAACCCAATCAACCAATGAATCCCAATGAATAATCCAATCAAATAACCAATCAATTACTCCTGAATAAGACCTGAATAAAAACACAGAAAAAATTTGATTGATAAAAAATAAAATGAAGTGATGAAATGGTCAGCAATGATTAAGAAAAGGAAAAAGAATCAATTTTCATAAGAATGAAATGAATGAGATGAAAATTGATGAGAGAGAAAAATTCATAGAAAATCATAAAAAATCATAAAATCATGAAAAGGTCATAATTGATGAATGAGAGGAAATGAATATAAATGAATGAAAAGAAAGAATCAAATATGAGTTAATTAATTTAATGTCACAGGGGCTCTTCGAAGTGAAGAGGGCCTGGCACTCAGTAAACTGGGACTCACTTATGGAGGGCTCAAAGATAAGATAAAAGGGGATACACTTAAGAGTGTTAAAGATAAATTGCTAAAGAATAAATATAAGAAAAGCAGCAACAAAAGATAAGAGTAAAAGAATAGAAGAGCCAACCACAAACAAGTCCAAGTCTACTGTTTCAACCTGTCAGAATGGAAAGAGAAGGGTTAATAAGGATATGGCCACCCAACTCATACTGTACAGGCGAAGAGAGAAATGCAAAGACTATCTTAAGATTAAATAATTATAATACCCAAAAATAAGGATAAGAATAATTATAAAATAATAAATAAACTAAATTAATTAACTGGGGAAAAGTCCCCAGGGGGAGAAAGAGGGGCTGGTATATGTGAGAATCACCAGCCCTGATCCAGAGAAGAATTTTCATGAGAATAATTGATTGTTGAATTGAGTCTGGCCAATACAGGTCCTGTACAGCTGTACAGAACCTGTACAAGAGGTGTGGTGTATTTGAGTGATCATACAGTTTCATACTGGTGTATTGAAACTGTATTGGGTGAATCCATCCTGTACAAGTATTGACAGGCTGTATTGATGTACCAAGCTGTATGCATGTTTCAGAATGAAGATTGCTGAAACTGACTGCTGATGCAGATACTGGATTTGCTGATTTGAGGTGTTTGAGTGGGTGTATGAATGAATACCCTTACCCCTGATGGATGGTTGTTACACATGGATTCTGGGTATTGGATATCTGTCAGGAATAGTTTAAGTATTTAAAGCTCTGAGTTCCCCTACCATCCTTGATTTTCCATTGTTCCAAGCTATAATGACAGGTGTAGTGACTTCTACTTGTTCATTATGTCCTACTTTTTTTAACACTCCAAGCTCCATTAATTATTCAATGTGTACCTCTAAGGCTTCTCCAGCTCTTGGGATATCTGGGTAAGGTGGTCTTCTTAGTAGAGGTGGATAGGGTTTTTCAACATGAAGAATAATGTCTAACTAATGTCCAATAAAAAACCTAGTGGCTCTTTGTTAGTTGAAAAAGAAATTTTGTATTTAAATAAGAGGTCAATCAATCTTTCTTTCATTTTTTCTGTTAATTCTTGATTGAAGTCTGCCTCTGTGAGCTGTTCACTTATGAATTATTTATTTTCTGTGTTTGGCTCTTCATTTTTTATAACATTAATTTGTTTGTTATTGTTTGAAAAACCAAATTTTCATCTTTTATTGTCTTCTATGGTAAAATATCCATCTTCCTGGTTAGAGATATCTATGCCATAGATTGAGAAGTAATCATTTCCTAGTCTAAAGTGGTTACTAGTACAGTTTTTCATTCCTAAAAACTCCACTTTCATTAATACACATTCAAAAGGATGAGGAAAAATCAATTTTTAGTCAATGATCACAAGGGGCTTCATGCTTTCACTTGCACTACTAAATTTACCCCCTTGTATTGGTATACGTTTTTCTTTCCAATTTGGTATGATTGCTTCAAATAACTTTTACCAACACATGTGCAGTAGGCTCCTGTGTCAAGGTTTACTTTTGCTTCTTGGGTTTAAGCCATGATAATACTTATACTTGACTTTCCAGCTATATATCAAATTACTTCGGAAGGTTTGGTTTTATGCAGTTTGCCATCTTGTATGTTTTTGAGGCTTGTATCAGATGTTCCAACTTGTGGTAAGCTTGAATTCACATCTAGTACTTCATATGTTAAATCAATATTATTAATTTGTGCGTGAATTATATTAATTTCATAACTTTCAGAAGCTTCTGAATCTTCAGTGTCTTTTTCATAATCAGATTAATCTTCTTTATCATTGTGGTGTTCTATTTCCACAATTTCCTTGATTTTTGCCTTTTTAAGGAAATTACTGGATAAATGTTCAATACCACCACATTTAGATAAATTTCTTTGCTCATTGTTGCGTGTAGTTATTTTGAAAGGCTCTCTTGGTATATCTTTCTTAATAAATGGTTTATTTGTAATTTTAGTATCTAATCTTTTCCATGTTCTGCCAATCTTGGTTCTTGTCACTATGTCCTCTAGTGCATTAATGTACACTTCTGTGGAGCATGGATTCATGAACCCGCTTCTCAGGTCATGTTCCAGTTTTCCTGCAAATTATTTGAGTATCTTCATATGCACCATTTTTTGTGACATTTCTGGGTACAGTGCATTTAATATTTCAGATTGTTTTAAGAAACAAGTAAAGGCTTTATCCTTATCTGGTTAAAAGAAGGAATTATAAAATGCATTTTCTACTTTGTACCTCTGGGAATCATTTGCCCACTTGGTGATTATTCAATTTTTCCACAAACTCCATGTTTTTTTTCCCATTTGTTTGTCTTATTAACTAATACAAAATTTTTCAGATTTTTCAAATAATGAATGTAATATTGCAGTTAGTAAGTAATCTGGTAAGGCATAATACTCTTGTAACATGTCAATTGTTTTGATAAATGGCATATGGTCATATCCACCTTCACCTGTGAATTTTGGCAATTATTTTAATTGATGTCCTTCCTTCATTAATACTTGCTTATTGTTTTGATGGCTCAAGTCTTATATAAATGCATTTGTTATTTCCTCTTTTGGTTTAGCAGTACTTCTTATGTGAGATATTGGAGTTGATAGCTTTGGCACATTTAAGTTAGCCAGATTTATTTTATCCATTTTTTCATTAATAAGTCTTATTTCACTTTAAATTTAATGTTTAATATTCCTTCCTGCTTCATCACTTTTTTTTACATGGTCTGGAAGTAATTTTTGATCTGATGAATTCTTTTCTTCAAATGTCTCATCAAAAATGCTTAATTTGTTCAATTTTTCTGTGAGATTATCAATGATCACATCATAAATGATTTTCAAAGTATTTTCTTTGATATCTTTCATGTATTTATACAATTATTGTTGTCCTTGTATCAATTTCTGAGTATTGTAAATTAGGAATTTTGTTTTATTATTTTCAACCATAAATTCAGTTCTGTCAATTTCTTTCTTATTTTGTACAGCAATTTTTGTTAAAGATGATAATTTAGTATTTATTTCTTGTAAAGATAATAGACCATTTTTAATATCTTTAAGATTTAAAGTACTCTTTTCAATTTCTGTTAAAGTGTTTACAACATAAGGAGAAAAAGCTATTTCTTTGGGAAATGAGGTTGTCTCATTCTTCTTTCCTCTTTGTCCTTGAATTCCATCAAGGTTCTGGCCATTTTGAAGAAATTATCCGTGGCATATTTTTGGATTTTTGGAATCCTGTAGCTTGGTGAATATGGTTTCCTCCATTTTGTTTTCTTGTTCTTCTTCCCTTCTTGGGGAGGTTGGCTGGCTTGAGGCTTGGTGGTAGAAGCTACTGGGGCTTCTTCTTTGCTTGCCTTCCTCTTTTTGGAATGGTACTCCTTTATCTTTTTGATTTGAGGCTTGGATGATACTGGATTCCATCCATTGGAGTATCTCACTATTTCCTCCTCTTTGAGGAGCTTTATCAGGATATGACAAGAGCTCATTATTCTTGGTGGATTTGTGGCAACATTTCCCAATCCTTGTGCTTGTAAACTGTGTAATAATGCTTAAACTGGCTCATATAAATGTCTATTTGAGCCCTCTGAATGTTATTTATATCTGTTGGAGTTATACATACTTAGTTCTAACATGGGCTCAGATATTATGGGCATTTCTGGGACTCGCCTTTGGAATTTGGCACTTCCTTGTGTGTATTCTGTTCCACTGGGGATTTTTCCCATTCTTTTACATTTTGAGCAATCAATTCTACTTCTTATTCCAGCCCCATCTTATTGGATGGAGTATTGGGATCCTCTTCTAGTAGTCATAATTAAGCAATGATCAATCAAAAATATTTCAAAACACTAAAAAATCTTTTTATGGCATTTTAAGAGAGGCACTCACATTCAGAGTCCTGGAAATATCAATTCTTTGGCCTTTCACTTATTGACAACAGGTGCTTGAAAACTTTGACAAGTTTCTTCCACCAGTCTCTCAACATTGGTCTGATTTTTTTCTGTTGGGTTGTCTTCAAACACTCAAAAACACAAAAAAACAAAGCATTTTATAAGTGTTATTTTTGAGAAGATATTGAAATTTCCACATAGAAATTTCTTTCATATATTTTCAAATAAGAGAAATGAATATAATAAATTAATAAAAAGGAATAAAAATGATTTTTTATTGTGTTTTTTATTTTTTTATTATTTTTTATATTTTTATTTTTGAAGAATAAAATTAAAATTAAGATGATTCTTTTGGAAAATTGAATTATAATATAAATTCATTTTTAACTCATACATATCTTTCTTAATTGCTAGAGTCACTCAAAGAAAGTTCTTGCAAGTCTAAGGATGTGGAAAACAAAATTTAAGACAGTACAATTGCTTTCCAAATGCCTCAATAGCTTTTGAAATCAATAAATATAAGATTATGATATAATTTTATGATTATGCATACAATTTTTGTTGGATAAACCCAATTTTAATCTTATCAAAGGGTCTTTTAAGTAAATATCACAGCTGGCCCCCAAATGCGAGTTTTGACTATGAAAGAATAAGTAAATATTACCAATATTTAACTCATTTAACTGTCATTGTCCCTATGAAATTAAAGAATAAGATAAAAAATAATTATAATAATAAAGAATTATTCTAATTCTGGCATAAAATATTCATATTACTAAATGAATAAAATCATATAAATTTTATTATAAAAAAATAATATAATAAGCATATATATATTAGTATCTAATAATTAATATATTTATGGCACTTCATTATTGCTAAAAATAAATGATGAAGGAATACAGAATTGTTTTTTCACAATAGAAAACAATATATAACTGTAATTTTACCAATATTAAAGCTATGAATTAATATAAATACTTTTTATATTGATAGAAGAATTATTAGGAATAATAATGAAAAGAATCTATTATAAAAAGAGGAAATCAACTACTTTTAACACTTAATTTAACAATTTTGAATAAATTGACACCAAAAAATGTAAATACAACTTATTTAAATTGTATTTACAATAAAGAATAGAAGAAATTATAAATATTCTTATTTTTACATGGAATTAGAGATTTTGGATGAGAATTTAAGAGTAACAATTGATAATTTATTTAATCACATCAAAATGTATCATTGCAATAGAAATGAACTTTATTCTTTGAATATATAAAAGTTTTATATAAAAAGAGTAGTTTTTACCTCTGCTTTAATAATCTAATGTTTTTGCTGTGCCTGAGGGGGAAATCAAGGTAAAATGAGCTCTATAAATAGTGAAATACTCTCTCCTAGAGTCCAGAAGGACTTTGGTAGATGTTTACTGATGGTATCCACTGGAATTGATAAGTACTTCATGGTTTAGTGCTGATCACATCACAATTAAACCATCTTATCTCATTATTATGCCATTATTTAGAATTCTCACTGTAACTCTAAGTTTTCTGACATGATAGGCTTGGACGAAAACTATAGTTTGTGTATTTCATTGGTTTTAATCTTAACAAACTATTATAAACCACTTTTATCACCTATATGACTGTTAAACTTAAATTAAGATTACAGTGAGTAATCATAACTGATCAATTTTAAGCTTAAACTTTGATCATTAATAACTTTTGAGTTATACAGGCTAAAGCCATTGAGACAGTTAATTATGATAGGTTTGAATGTCATTAATAAACTGCCAAAAGCATTTCATTCAAACATCAAAACTCTATTTTTGATTACTTTTCTTGTAGCTCATTGTTTCTGTTGAAATTTACTATTTTAAACTTCAAACCATGATTTCAAGGGGTTATACCTTGAATATAATGCAAAAAATTATATCATTCTTAACATATGAACTATTAAAATGCCACTATCCCCTTTTTCAAGCTTGAACCACTTTTGAAACAAAGTGGTCAACAGCTATAACAATTTTGTTCAATAAACCCCTATTAGCTATAACCTTTTTTATAGCTTGTCAAATAAATTGTATATATGTATTTTTGAATTAAATACATGGTAACCTTTTTTTTCAACTCTCTATCATGTATATTTCAAGAGATATGAGCTGATCATAAAAGTGCATATATTCAGGTTATTTCCTTAAGTATTGACTTTGCAGATATGTCATGAAGATTTGATATGTAGATTTCTCATGGGAAATCCAATGTTTTAGTTAATTCCACATTTTGTTTCATTGGTTTCCGCAATGAAGAAGAATTTATGCCTTTTTATGGCATTTTTTATTATTACACAGTAAGCATTATTTTTACAGATATGACATAAGAATTTTATATGTGTATATTATCATGGGGAATCTAATGGTGAAGCATATTTAAGATTTCATTCCTTGGATTCTGAGGTAATCAAGAATTTATGGTTATTTGTGGCATTTTTACTTTATTTTGAGAAAAAAAATTTAATTCTCATTATCAAAATAATTATTGTAAAGTTGTTCTGTGAAGCTGTTGGATATGTAGTAATATCTCAAAAGCTCCCACATAAGCTGAACATACTGTAAAGGAACAGCATGAAAGTCCCCTCCCCTTCCCTTTATGTGGTGTATGCCATTCAATACTGATTACTTCTGATAAAAACTAGGATCATGCTAATAGATAGATGTGATTTTGCTTGGAAAAAATATTAAGTAGCTATATCAGTTTGGGTGAACTCCAATTTGGAGATGGCTGAAGAATTGATAAGGGATAGCTATTAGAATATTTTCAGGGGATCTAAAAATTGGGAACCTTGAACCACTAAAATCAAGATTTTTGCACTGGTGAAGTCTCATGACAAATATTCAATCTTCTTCAAATTTTGCAAAAGGCATTACGTTATTACTAAACCTATTTTTTCAATATTTCTAAGTCTTCTTGAATCTTCCTAAATGCTATCTTAAAGATACTTTCTACTGCTTTAGATTATTTTTGGGGCTTATATAAAGCCATTGTGACATTTTACTGAATTACTCCTTCTTCTTAGCTTAGTTCATTATGAGATTTTTATCCTATTCACCTTGGAGCTTTGAATTCCTTATCACAAATCACAAAAAATACTTTGGCTGGGTCCTGAAAAAAACTGGCATGACATCCTTCACTTCCTCTAAATCATTTCTTGATTAGAAAAGATTATCATAAAGAGTCAATAAAGTAGTTTCAGATGCATAATCATGTCTCAATGTAATTTTTGCTTCAAATGACACCACTTTTTCAATACCCCTTCCATGAAGAATTGGTTTTTTCCAGTATATACATATGAATACTAAATTCCACATAAATATTTAATGACATCTCCTTGATCAAGAAATGAACCCTTAAGTATCTTTATGACACCTGATATACTTCAGCTTTCCCCTAAGAGCTTTGTGCATTTGCATTGTAACTAATGCCCTCTTTGCTGTATTATATATTTCAATTACCCAAGATCATTATACTAAGCTCAACAATGAATAAAATAGATAGATATAAGAAAATGAAATAGTTCTGGTGTGGTCAACCAACCCCTTTTCATATCATTTTTACAATTTAGGTGGTACAGTAGGGTGTCATATGATGATACATAAGTTCACACCTGTTTTAGAAAAAATGATAATGCAACATTCACCAGAGTTAGTACATTCTAGAATTTTTGAAAATAAAACCTACCCCATTCTCATAGGAAAAAGCTCAAGAAATGAAAAGCTTCTCCACTTAGTTTTACCATCAATTCAAACATTCACCAGCATACTTGAAAATAAATAAAAGATTTTTTTCATATATTTGAGATCATTTCCTTGCTCCCAAATTTTAATTTTATGATGAGATTAGAAAGATTTTAAATTCAAGTCCTAATCAGATTTTTCATTCAAAAAAGAAATTCCTTGAGAACCTTCTCAATGGGAAATTTCAATATTGGTGTATGTTTTCTACTTTCTAAGACTGTGGGTGTATGGATAGTTTTTTCCTTTCAAAGCTCTTGGTTTGAATGAATGAAATGAAACTCAATTCATGCATTAAAGATATAGATTTCTTATGTGCATAAATGATGTATTCATCATTAGTTGCTTATGGGATGAGATGAAGTGTGAGTCTTTTCCAATTTATTGGTGTCACAGCTTTCTATACTTACATCTACCCTCCATACACATCTTGGCTTGAGCTCCAGCAGCCTGTGAAAATCACCTTCACAGGCCCCCATCACAAACTTGATTTCTTAGTCTTAACTCAATCAGATGACCCAAGAATTGCATTACTCATTTTCCCGCTTTATTTTTCCTCAGACCTTTTGTGGTTTGGATTTAGTCAACCATTTATGAAAATCAAACCATCTCTTCCTCATGACTAACCAACATATTTCTACGATTGAATAAATAATAGGGAAATCAAATCTTATGGAATTATACAAGAAAACCTACATATAAGCCTTACAGAATCAACAATAGGCTTAATACATACAGAAAAACTCAAAATTACATGGACAAAGTAACATTGTAGTATTATATCCACCCTAAAGCCATCAAGAAGATTATACTACCAAGAATTACAGTAGCCAGAATACGGTTCATGTGACACAAGGATCATATGACAGTATCCAATTCAACTCAATACATGGGAAATCCACTCAAAACCTGAAATTAAATAACAATACAGACACTTTAAGAAGGTTTATGCAATCCACATGCATGACATCTGTACATTACACAGCCTCAAGATCATTAAATACAACTCAATTCAGCTTCAACTAGCTGCATGCAAGGGGAATACACTAAGCTGTAAACCACACAGCAATTACAGTAATCAAAAATTAAACCTCAAGAAGATATCCCCACATTACACAGCATAATCACCTGGAACTAAGTAAATCTTACAAACAAATTATAAATGGGCTTATTCACATGACACAATCTTCATCCTTTACTCACCAGCATTAATTCCTCAAGGCTGTGCAAGCTGACTAAAGCAGTGTAAAGGAGGAGTCATCTGATACTTTTATCAAAATCCCCACCAAACAAAAAAATCTCACCCTTCATTTTGGCCAAACAAATGGTGAAAATATCTCAGTCATATGATACCATTCTTAATTTTACACACTAGCATTAATCTCTCAAGGCTGTGCAAGATTACTAATACAGTGTAACAGATAGGTCATCTGACTTTTGTTACAAAAATCTACACCAGCAAAATTATCTCAAGGGCAAGAATAAAACTTTACATGGAGAGCCCATGGGTACTTCTCACAACATAAAAGGAGGCCTCTCTCTCTCATTTTCTCCTCTTCTCCCCATGAATCCAGATTAGTTATATACCAAGAAGGAGAATAACTATTCATCCCTTACTAGTAGGTTAATCTAGGAATTATGAGTATTATTATTATTAAATTACAATAAATAGTGGTTTATAAATAGCTGTAGTTAACAGTAGGTCTGCCTATATTATAAATTCATCTATTAGTGAAATACTCATATTCAACAAAATATTTATATTATACTCTTCTCACTAGAAGAAAATCCATATCACTATTATCATCAAGAGTTAATCAAGTAGTTGCAGATGCATAGTCAGCTTCAAATGACACCACTTTTTCAATACCCCTTCCATGAAGAATTGGTTTCATCCAGTATATACATATGAATACTAAATTCCATATAAATATTTAAGGATATCTCCTTGATCAAGAAATGAACCCTTTAGTATTTTTATGACACCTGGTAGACTTCAGCTATCCCCTAAGAGCTTTGTGCATTTTCATTGTAACTAATGCCCTCTTTGCTGTATTATATATTTCCATTACCCAATATCATTATATTAAGCTCAACAATGAATAAAATAAATAAATATAAGAAAATGAAATAATTCTGGTTTGGTCAACCAACCCCTTTTCATATCATTTTTATAATTTAGGTGGTACAGTAGGGTGTCAGATGATAATACATGAGTTCACACCTGTTTTTAAAAAAATGATAATGCAACATTCACCAGTTTTAGTACATTCTAGACTTTTTGAAGAATAACAGCTACCCCATTCTCATAGGAAAACCCTCAAGAAATGAAAAGCTTCCCCACTTAATTTTCCCATCAATTCAAATTTTCTAGCATAATTCAAAATAAATAAAACATGTTTTTCATATATTTGAGATTCTTTCCTTTCTCCCAAATTTTGATCTTATTATGTGATTAGAAAGATTTCACATTCAAGTCAAAATTAGATTTTTTATTCAAAAAACAAATTCCTTCAAAACCTTCTCAATGGGAAATTTCAATATTAGTTTATTTTTTCTACTTTCTAAGACTGTGGATATATGGATATTTTTTGCCTTTCAAAGCTCTTGGTTTGAATGACAGAAATGAAACTCAATTCATCAATTAAAGATACAGATTTCTGATGTGCATAAATGATTGATTCCTCATTAGTTGCTTATGGGATGAGATGAAGGGTGAGTGTTTTCCAATTTATTGGTGTCACAGCTTGCTATACTTACATATACAGTCCATACACATCTTGGCTTGAGCTCCAGCAGCCTGTGAAAGTCACCTTCAGAGGACCCCATCACCAACTTGATTTCTGAGTCTTAACTCAATCAGATGACCCAAGAACTGCATTACTCATTTTTCCGCTTTCTTTTTTCTCCTCAGAGCTTTTGTGGTTTGGATTTAGTCAACCAATTATGAAAATCAAACCACCTTATCCTCATGACTTCATAGAAAAATGCCCTTGTTTTTTCCTTCCCAAATCCTCTCCTTTTATAGCTCATCTGTTATCAAATTCAATTCACCTTGTTGGTGTGTGGTCCTACATTGGCAACTACCTGCTTGTCTTTGGAATAACTGACATAGTTATTAAGGCTTTACATTTTAGTCATGTCCTTTGGTTTTTGGCTGAAAATTAAAACAATCATCCGGAGGATGAGTGCACCTGATCAGCAATATATAATATAGGCTAGGCCGCACGGAGGGATTAAGATCTACAAGATGTGGAGGTATTGCAATGCTTTTGTCTGAAAAATGTAAAGCATAGAAGTGTAACGTCAAACAGACATTCAGTGTGAACGAGAAGAAATATCTGAAGTTCCCGTGCGAAAAATCTTGCAAAAAGGGCATAAACGTGGAGCATAAAGACAATTGTATGTTAAAGTGCCTTCATTAGACGGTGTCCTAAGAATTTGGAGTTGCCGGGGTGTATGAGGCACCAAAAGCTTTCAGAGGTATAAAGTCTACTGAAGTTTTTGGCCCTTTGTCTGCGATTGAAAGGACATCAACGGGTAAAACCGTTGCGTTCTCTAATCGGCGGTAATCCGTTTGATTGTTTCTCAAGTTTCAGGCGTTCTGTTCATGCACAGAGGCAAATTAAGAGAATGGGATCATGACAGTAAAGCGATAAAGAATGCATTGCTACGGACGAGAGTGGGAACATTGTGGATGTGGCGGGGCCTTAGGCCCTGGGTGCAGTGGTAACATTGTGGAAGTGGCGGGGCCCTAGACCCTGGGTGTGGGAGGGGTTGAATTAGGCTAGTCATGTGCGAAATGTATTGCAGAGTCATATTAGGTAGCATACAAGATGGAGCAGAGGAAAGGGTTGCATAGAAGCGCCAAATGGCGCAGCGGAACCATTAGTTGAAGAAAGTGACACCTTTTTATCAGAAATGAGTTTCAATAGAGGATTAATATCCATAAAGTTGACGATGATACCTCGCGAAACGTCGGCACAAGAAACTAATGTCCGAAAAAAGAATCATCGCCATCCCCAGAACGGTGTTCTACCGAAAGGAACAACGGGTAAGAGGACATGCTAGTGGCGACTCCTTAGGGGGAGTAGAAGCATGGAGGCACGTTACCTTCAGAGTAGCCTTTTCCGCTGTTTCGTTCTTGGCCGTAGGCTGCTTTTACCCCAGCGGCACGACCGGCTTGAGGGTTACCATTGGAATCAAAGCCAGCCTTGGCGGCAGATCCAGCTTGAAGATAGCCAGCTTGTCGGCCTTGATCGAAACTAAATCCTATTTTTTTGTATAGTTCTTCATCGTCGTCGTCATCGTTACCAAAGCCGGAGCCGGAGCCGAAACCGGGGATAGATGAACCAAATCCTCCTGAGATGCTGTTGTCTCCAGAGAAAGGTGCACTGACAGCGCTTCCAACGAAGACGCAAAGGATTTGAACAAGGGCGACGAAATGAGCCTTCATGGTTAAATTATTGATGCAAAGAGATATTCTCAGGTGAGGGAAGGTGTAAAATTAAAGATTGTAAGTTAAGATGGTAGTTATTGACACCAATGGCAGTGGACTGGGGAAGCTGACCGAGATGAGACAAGCCATTTTATATCAGTGCTGCCTTGTCTGTGGCTTCCTTCTTGGAGTCCTGCAGACTGCCGTGCCCTGTTTAGCTTGAGAAACAAATGGGCACCACTGGGAATGGCTCATCTTTCATTTCTCACTGTCTCACCCAAGATTGGCGTGCCTTGTCGAGGGAAGCTAGCGTTTACTCTCCTTTCCAGCAGCTTCAACGTGTCCATCTGGATACAGCACTGACAGAATATTGGAAATTTTCGTAAAAATCGCTAAAGTCACACACTTCTGCGGCTTCTGCTGCACTCTTATTGCGTGTAGAAATTTAAAAGAAGTCACGTCTGCTTTCAGTGAAAAACTGCTCTTACGCTTTCCCTGCGTATGCCAAAACAAAGCAAAGCAAATTGAACATGACGGCTGAGAGCTGTTATTCTTTTAGTTCAAATATTTATATTCAATCAACAAGTTTATTAATTTTAATTTATAAATCTATATCTAAAAATATATAATCCTAGAAGTAGTTACAACAATTATTAAAAAAGGTCGCTATTATTTGGATCTCCCCTATGCGTACCTATTAAATATAATATTTGTTTATATATTAGTAATCTACTTCTTCGATATATATATAAAGATAAAAATAAAAGATTTTAAGAAAAGGATCTCCCCTATGCGTACCTATTAAATATAATATTTGTTTATATATTAGTAATCTACTTCTTCGATATATATATAAAGATAAAAATAAAAGATTTTAAGAAAAGGATCTCCCCTAAGGAAGATTCTTTGATTTAGAATTTTGAGATTTTATTTACAACTAAAAGTGTTATGCATATTCAATATAATGTATCACTATTTCTAGGTTAAGTTATTGTATTATTACAACACTCCCCTCCATAACACTTCATTTTATCATAGCGCTATCAATAAAATTCTTGATGTTAATGTATCCCAACGCTTTCGTCAAGATATCCGCCAGTTGATTCTTGGTTGATATCCATGACAAGCTCAATTTCTTCATGATAATGTATTCATTAACGATATTAAAGTCTCGTATCAGATGTCGGGTTTGTTTTCTGCTCATGGATTCCGTGGAAATACCAATCGCTGTTTTGTTGTCCGATAGCAAGTGAGGTGTGATGTTCCCAAGGATCATATGAAATAAATGCGACATCCATAGGCATTCCTTCGAAGCAAAAGATAACGCCATGTACTCTGCTTGTGCAGTCGATGATGCTATAGTGGCTTGCCGTTTTGATTGCCAGCTTATTGGATTACAGCCATGGAACATGATAAATCCATGTGTTGATCGGTCACCTTCTCCACCCCAATTAGCATCCACATAGCACTTTATTTCGTTCGAAGAATTTACTGTAGAGATGAAGATTCCCAATAATCGCGTGTACCGCAGATACGCGACCAGATGTTCCAATGCTTGCCAGTGTGTCTCATCAGTTCCCATGGAGAATCTAGCTAAATAGTTTACCGCATAAGCTATGTCCGGTCGCGATCCCTGCGCAATATATAACATCATTCCAATGTATTTTAAGTATGCCTTATCCATCAATTCCGAAGGGTTCGATTTGAGATTGCAATTAATTGGCAATGGTGAGCGTGCCGTGACATTACTATCCTTCAATGAAATAACTTTATCAATGAGGTCAGTTTGCGAGAATTTGAATCCATTACCCATATCCGTAATAGAAATTCCTACTAGGCCAGAAACTTCCGAATCCCATTTGATTTTCAGATGTTTGTCCAATTCTCCCGAAATCCAAGTCATTAGCTCCGGCGATGAGGCTGTCAGAGCACCGTCGTCTACATGGATCCACAATATGGCTTCGCCATGGTTACTTTTGTAAGTATACGTACTCGGGTCTTCGCAATTTGATTTAAATCCAATATTCAGCAGGATATCCCTTAGATGTAGCCACCAACACCTTGCCGCCTGTTTCGTACCATATAAAGCTTTTTTTAATTTCAATATATTAAATTTTGGAACATGCATACCCTGTGGAGGCCATACAAACACCGGTTTATCTATTATACTATGCAGGAATGCGACTTTAACATCAAAAGTCGTCACCTTCCATAGATTCAAGCAGGCGATAGAAAATAGCAGTCGAAGCGCACCAAAGGTCGGCGTAGGTGCAAATGTTTCTTCGTAATTTATCCCATGGATCTGCCGAAAGCCTCTAGCTACCAACCTTGCTTTGTATCGTCGAGGTTTTTCTTTCTTCACAAATACCCATTTTGTACTGCAAATGCTTTCATGTGGAACCGTAGCCAAAGCCTCTTTCAGGCTCGTAACTTCAAAGACTTCTTCCTGCTCCATACTTTCCAGTTCACTTTTGATTGCATCAGACCATTTCACCGATTCCTGCGAATTCATTGCATCCTTGTAAGATGTTGGCATTGAATTAGCGAGATCATGTCCTGCATTCACGTGATCAATTAACTTATCTTGCTGTTGTATTTCTTGAATCATTGACCCATCAAATAAATTCTTGGCTTGTATCTCTTGTATGCTTGCTCGATTACCTTGAAACATTGAAAATTCATCAAACTTCACACTTGCTGCTTTTGCTATCTGCCCCTTATCTGGTATCCAAAATAACCATCCTTTGGAATCCTGTGCCACTCCCAAGTGAAAGCCCACAATCGCTCTATCAGATATATCTTTCCTGAAGTTATGATTATACAGAAATGCCTTTGAACCAAAAACCTTCAGCATATCCAAAGAAGGCTTGCGCTTACCAACAATTTCATAAGGCGTCTTGGTTGAATCAGCATGTAATGTGCGATTGAATATCCATACAGAATGTCTGTATGCCCAAGGCCATAAATTGATAGGAAGGTTTGCCGCATTTAGTGAAGTTCTTGCCATCTCTGATATAGTTCTATTAGTTCGTTCGATCTTGCCGTTCTGGTGATGTTCATATGGTATGGAGTACTCGTGTATTATGCCCTGTGTTTTCAGAAATTCTTCAAAGATAATGTTCTTGAATTCACTACCGTTGTCAGTTCTAACTACTTTTACTTTGTGCCCAGTTGTGTTCATAAATTGAAGTATCCATCTTTGTAATTCCATTTTTGCTCCAGCTTTATCCAATAGAGGAATCGCGACAGTCAAACGAGAGAAACAATCTTGAATAGTCAAGACGTACTTTTTATGGTCTAGGCTAGGAGGCAGAGGACCCATCAAGTCCGCCATAATGACATCCCCAGGATTCTCTACCATGCGTCGAGAGATGCCCTGGAATGGTCGGTGTTGACTTTTCGCAACAGAACAGTGATGGCAAATGCCAATAGGGTCAAGTTTAATAGAAGAAATGCCATCAGCGGCTTTGAATTGCAGTAATCGCTTAATGCTTTGTAAAGACAAATGACCCATACGCCTATGCCATAAAAGGCTAGTATCTACAATCTTGGATTTTGGCTTGGTATTAAGGTTAATTTTTGGAGGAGTTTCAGAGACCGAAATAGGATTCAATGAGACATTGGCTGACTTTTCAAAACCGATAAACCATCTATAATTTCTGAAATAACTTTGGAAAATCAAATTGTTCTGCCGTAATGAAAAAACGTCATTATAAAAGTCTACTTCAATTCCCTGTTTCAATAGATGTCCGATAGATAGAACCACGCCCGGGATGTGTTTACAATAAAGAACCCCATCAATGATCAAAGTACCTGTCGTTGTTTTCAATATAATTTGTCCAACCGCGACTACAGGGTACATTTTCCGAGAGGCAACAGATAGGGTCATGTCAGCATCCCAGAGGCGACTGAATAGGGAGAGATCGCCTACAACTGAGTGTGTTGCTCCAGAATCCAACAATGCTTCGTTCTGTTCCAATGCTGGAACTACCCCAATTTCAGCAATAGATGCACCCTTCTGGTTTGGCTTAGTCCTAGCCTTTGCAGCTTTAGCTCTTGTCGGACAATCTGGTACCCAATGTCCAATTTCGCCACAGTGAAAACAAGGATTTCTTGAGGTTAACCATTTCTTTCGCCATTCCAGGTCCCTTTCCGCTATTGGTGAAAAAACTTTATTGGTGTTTTTTAATGAGGAGCCGCTTTGCCGTGGTGGGGTTTGTTCCCGGTATCTACGTTCATCCCGTTTAAGTTCTTTCTTTGCAGATTCAATTCTCGATAAATCGATGGGACCATCCGACGTCTCTCTGGTCAATGTATTGGACATTTGTCGGATCATGTCAAGAATGTCTTCAGATTGAATGACCAATGAAGGACTGGCAGCAAGTCTAGTATCCAGTTCCGCAGTGATTTGTTCTTGCAGGTGGGGAACGGAGAAGAAGAGGGATAAGGTAATGATTTTGTTACCATCCAAAGATCCTATTTGATTTTCAATCGCTTCAACAGCTTCCCCCAATTTGATCGCACGTTGATTAATGTTTTTTGAAGAAGCTGTTTGCCGAAATATCGTGTTGGCATGGTGTATGATTGAGGACCAGGAAGATTTACTAAATCGATTTTTAATTGCCTGATAAATCGTTCTAGCATTCGGCATCACAATACGATGGGAGATGGAATCAAACAGTTGTCTTTCTACACTGTTGCGAATAAAGGATAATGCAACAAGATTTCTCCGGTAGTCGGTATCTTTTTCCGTTTCAATAAAGTATCCTTCATCGCCAATAAAGCAAGTCGTCCATGCATGAATCATATTTCGTGACCATATATTGAAGTTCGATCCGTCCATCACAAGCTTGGGTTGGATTCTATCAGCAATCATTGAAAAACGGTGTAGCATCTCTGCCTGCTTGTCCGCACGAGAAACCGCATCATTGTCGAGTTGAAGTCTCGATAAGTCTGGCATTTTGGAGGAGTCACCCATTGCCTGAGAAGATGAAAAAATCTTTCCAGAGCGGGTTCGGGAATAATCCAGATCGATAGGATATATTCAAGAAAAAAAAATAGATGAATCGAGTGTTCGTAGATAAAGAATAATAATAAAAAAATATATAATTTGAGTAGAAATCTAAGCGGGGATATAGATAAACGGAGCCCTAATCGTAACCAGAAATTCCAGAATCTTCGCGAGATCAGAGCAACAGTACGCAGCCCATAACCTGTTATTCTTTTAGTTCAAATATTTATATTCAATCAACAAGTTTATTAATTTTAATTTATAAATCTATATCTAAAAATATATAATCCTAGAAGTAGTTACAACAATTATTAAAAAAGGTCGCTATTATTTGGATCTCCCCTATGCGTACCTATTAAATATAATATTTGTTTATATATTAGTAATCTACTTCTTCGATATATATATAAAGATAAAAATAAAAGATTTTAAGAAAAGGATCTCCCCTATGCGTACCTATTAAATATAATATTTGTTTATATATTAGTAATCTACTTCTTCGATATATATATAAAGATAAAAATAAAAGATTTTAAGAAAAGGATCTCCCCTAAGGAAGATTCTTTGATTTAGAATTTTGAGATTTTATTTACAACTAAAAGTGTTATGCATATTCAATATAATGTATCACTATTTCTAGGTTAAGTTATTGTATTATTACAACAAGAGCGTGCCTCGCTCGCGAAACTATCCAGCAACTCCCCCCCCCGACTTGCGCAGTATCGAAAAACAATTTCTCATCCTTCCTTGTCGGTCCTGACATCTCAGAAGACTTGTGTCGCTGCGCGTGTGAGAAGAACTACGTTTTTTTCTAGCTGAATCTTTTTTGTGTCAATTGTATTAGGGGGACTCAATATTTGCCAAAATTGGGCGTGCGATATCACTAAATGAGACTATCTCATTTCAAAAACAAGCTTGCCGTGTTTGGTGGTATCTCATGCACTAAGCCCCTCTGTCCCCCTTTATAACCGGGTTTTTGCTCCACCGAAAACCCATCATTGGGCCTTTTTTTTTTTTTTGAAGTGTTATTGGTTTTTTGGAGATTCTCATCCCCAGAGGGGGCCTCCTAACTTCTGCCACGCACTCACATCCAAATACAGCCCCGCATCGCGTCTGAATTCTTTAAGAAAAATATCACTTCTCTCCAAAACTCCATCTGTGGACAAACCCTCTGATAAACACAGCAGCCATGAGCCCTAGCCCAGCTCATGGTAATAAGGAACTGTTAAACGGTAAAACTAAACGATGTAATTACGTTAATGAGTGTAAACATGGTACTAGAGTGAATAGAATGATAAGTACCTAAACGGTGGACTACAAGTGTTTACACAAATAGCTAGGCTGATGCATAAGTTTGGAGGCTACAAGATCAACGAGTACTGATTGAGATAACATGTCTTTAGGTTAGTCTTGGAGGAAGATGTATGAACAAGATGAATTTACTCTACCTGGTTCAATCACAATAATATTAAATAAATAAGAGAATAAAAAGAGAGAATGTTATAAAAAAGGATGGAAGAGAAAGGAAAAAAAAGATGATAGAAAGAAATAAAAAGAGAGAAAGGAAATAAAGTAAAAATCAGAGAATAGGAGACTGGAAGAAGATATTGTGATAATTGTTAGAGGAGTCGAGTTTAAGTATTTGTGGTTGTTGGTTTTAGCAGTTTGTTTTGTAAGTCATGGGAAGGATCTACGCATGACCTTCATGTCCATCATTGCGGTGTTGACTGCACTTTTTCTTCTATGATGTTTGTTGTGGCATTGGAGGTGGATGTCACAGGGGCTCTTCGAAGTGAAGAGGGCCTGGCACTCAGTAAACTGGGACTCACTTATGGAGGGCTCAAGATATGGTAAGAAGGAACACACTGAAGAGTTTTAAAAATAAATTGATAAAAGAATAATATAAGAAAAGCAGCAACAAGAATAAGAGTAAGAATAGAAGAGCCAACCACAAACAAGTCCAAGTCCACTGTTTCAACCTGTCAGAATGGAAAGAGGAGGGTTAATAAGGATATGGCCACCCAACTCATACTGTACAGGCGAAGAGAGAAAAGGCAAAGACTAACTTAAAATTAAATAATTATAATACCCAATTATAAGGATAAGAATAATTATAAAATAATGAATAAACTAAATTAATTAACTGGGGAAAAGTCCCCAGGGGGGAGAAAGAGGGGCTGGTATATGTGAGAATCACCAGCCCTGATCCAGAGGAAGAATTTTCTTGAGAATAATTGATGATTGAATTGAGTCTGGCCAATACAGGTCCTGTACAGCTGTACAGAACCTGTACAAGAGGTGTGGTGTATTTGAGTGATCATACAGTTCCATATTGGTGTATTGAAACTGTATTGGATGAATCCAACCTGTACAGGTATTGACAGGCTGTATTGATGTACCAAGCTGTATGCATGTTTCAGAATGAAGATCGCTGAAACTGAATGCTGATGCAGATACTGGACTTGCTGGTTTGGGGTGTTTGAGTGGGTGTATGAATGAATACCCTTACCCCTGATGGATGGTTGTTACAGTATCCCCCTCTTGAAACTGGTGGGCTCCTGAAGACCATAATACCCTGCCACTGTTGAGTGACATCTCAATATCCCCACATTTTTTTCAAAAAATTTCTTTTTTTTAATTTTCTTTCCCTCTTGACCATTATCCTGAAAATCCTTTATTACTTCTTCTCTGTCAAATTTCAATTGATTCCCCCCTTTTTCCAAGTTTGAGTAAGTATTCCACTTCAAAGTATGCATTTCTTTTCTTCTGATTCAATCAACCATGCCCTTGAGATGTGGCCTTGGGATATATCCCAGAATAGGGACCACTGAGCTCTTGTGCTCAAAAAAAAAATGATGCCCAATGAGTATATGAAGTGTACTCATTGGGCAAGGCTTAATCCATTGCAATATTGAAATTATTTCCTCCAAGGGGTCTTGTCCCCATTACCCATGGAAATGGCCTCAACAGCCCTCCAAAATGTTTTGGGCTGTGGCCTTTACCCTGATGCTTCTTGATATATCTTGATTTTTTTATGGCCTTTTGGCCTTTTTGGGTGTTTTGGTGAATTTGGCCATAATTGGCCTTTTCATGCTTTTGGGGTCCTATGGTCCGCAGTCCGTGGGCCGTGGGGGTTAATGGAGGCCCCCAGGACCAAAATGGAGCCCCTGGGCCCAAATTTTCTGGGGACCCAGGGTGACCAAGGGGCCCAGAAATGGCCCGAGCATAAAAGTTCACCATACATGGCCTGGACCCATTAATGGGGTCCAGGACCATCAACATCTTGGCCTCCCCAAAGTTGCAGGGGAGGCCCTGGGTGATGAGTTCAGCCCCAAAGGGGGTATGAACCTTCACCATAGAGGCTTTGAGGGGGGCATAAATGAGTTATGGCACCATTTCCTTGAGGTCAAATTCTTTTATCTTGATATGGAGTGGATTGATTCTGACGTCTTGAATCTTCTGCTTGCATATTCTTCAGTTATGATTTCCAAACTGACTGAACTCACTGAATCTTCCCCTTCTGCACTGCCACCGTCTGTTCTTCATGGTTCTGGCGTCTTCAGTTGATTATCCTCCCTTTCCATGGCGTCTTCTGGCCATTTTGATCCTTCCCAAACATATGATGGGTTCAGAGCAGTTGAAGTTCTTGATCTTGCCTGTACTGAGTGTTTGGCCAAGGGAAAGGATTGCTTTCAACATTACAATCCTCGATCATCAAAATGCCATTTTTGTTTTGTTGGGAAGAAGCCATGCCGCCATACCAGATCGACTTTGTCCCAGGTCAGGAGACACTTATGGAGCAGGAAAGATGGGCCTTATGGGCAGGAATTCCCCATTCTTGAGGAGCCTACCCCTGATGCCACTTCTGGATTTTCTCAATGTAAGTGCTTTGCATATTTTGATTGAATTAGTGCTGATATCTTGATGTAGTGACTGGTTCCAGACAGAGGGATGTGGCCAGATGGACTAATGTTGGAGGGTCCATTCCAATTGGTGGTAGGCCCATCCACTACAGCTCAGAAATTCCAATTTCAAGGACCAATGCTGATGGAGTGGTGAAAGTAGTGAAGAAGCTAAGAAGAATTGTTGATTCCCCATCAGATCCAGATGCTGAAGGAAGTGATGAGTTGGATGGTGAAGAAGTTCAAGTTATTCCTCATTCCATTGGCCATCCATCCAGAAATTCCTCTTCTCAACCTCTTGCCAACACCAGATTCCAAAGTCAAGTCATTCCCAGTACTCCAAGAACCTTCCAACCAATGCTTGCCTCCATTCCTACAACCCTTCCTCCTCCTTCACCAAGTACTTCCCACACCACCAGGCCTGCCTTGAATGCAGCAGTAAGACCATCCCCAGTTCAACAGCCCAGGAACTCACCCATAAACACCTCCCGTCAACTCCAACCTGTGGCCAGCTCTAGCCGAAGAAGAGATGGATTGTCCCCTCTGCCGTTTCCCGGCGCTCGAGTTTTTCAAAGAAGAGAACGTTGGCCTATCCGGGTTACCAGAGAAGATCCCAACGCAGCTAGTGAAAGTCAAGATGCTGTGGCCAGATTGTTCAGGAGGGTTGATAGGAATAGCAGAGAGGTGATTATGTATGCCAATGACAGGACTATTCCAGGTACTGCTTCTGAAGAGATGGCTGCAAAATTTGCCTGGTATGAAGATGAGTTGATAAATTATTTGCAGAGAACTTTTGATGACTTGGGTAGAGATAACTAGTTTCCTTTTCCTTGTTTGTGTTTGGTTTGCCTTCTATCCCCACTCTTATAAATACTAAAAAATGAAAAAAAAATAATGGAACCTCCCAATACATGATTTTGGAGGGGATGCTGCTGCTCTAAGAAATAAAAGAAAGAAAATTATACAAGTAATAAAGAAAGAAAAATAAAGAATAAGAGAAAATGAGAGTAAAGAAAGAAATAAAGAAAAATCCTGATGGTTGGTCCTTCTTGTAGTGAGTTGCTTGATTCTGGCCAAAAAGTGTCTGAAAATGAAAACCAAGTATTTGATGCTCACAGAGTGGCCAAGGTGATGTTTTACAAGAAGTAGAACCCTCAGGGATGCATACCAGGAGATGGAACTTACTTTCATAACTTCCACTCCCCACCAAGCACCATAAAATTGAAAAGATTTCCATAAATGACTTCTGAGATGAATTGCCATAAATGACTTGAAGTAATGAATGTCTTGAATTATGATGATTGGCATAAATTGAAATGATAAATGAAAAGAAAGAAAAGAAACAAAGAAAGGAATATTTGGCCATGTCTTGATAAGGTCCAAATTGGGGGGTATTGGTGTTGTATGCTTCCTGAGCCTGTCCAAAGAATTGACAAGTGCTCACAAAGTGGCCAAGGTGATGCTTACAACATATGGGTAGAATACCCCCTTAAAGGTGCATGCCAGGAGAGGAACTTACTTTCATAACTTCTTCTCCCCACCAAGCACCATAAATCAAACTCTTGAGTTATTTGGACCAGGCTTGTCTGGATACAATGAGTGGAAGTCCTTGACAAGATCTGGTAAGTTGGTAAGGTTTGAAGCTGGTTCCCAAGTGGTTCTTTCTGGGTCTTCACTGAATCCTTTCCACTCTACAAGGTACCATAATTTACCTCTTTTGAGTTTTGAGTCCAGAACCTGAGCCACCTCCCATTCTTCTTGCTGCTCCACTAAAACTGGTGGTGGCAGCAATTGATGACAATTTGGGATAGTTGAATGCTTGACTGGTTCTAATAAGGACACATGGAATACAGGGTGAACTGTCTTCCATTGCTGAGGCAACTTGAGGTGATATGCATGACTGCCAATCTTCTTCAGAACTTCAAAGGTCCCAACCATCTTTCTGATAGTTTCTTGGTGGGTCTTGTTGTCTTGATGTTCTTGGAAGCTAGCCATACTTTGTCCCCAGGTTGGAAATCAGGTGGAATTGCTCTATTTCTATCTGCATACTTCTTGAATCTCCTTATTGTTGACTCTAATTCTTCTTTGACAACTTGCTGTACTGATTGGAGTTTTGTTGATAGCTTTCCAGCAGGTGAGTCTTGAGAAATATGGATTGAGTCAAAGCTGGGATTTCTTCCATAAATGGTGAAAAAAGGTGATTGCTTGGTTGATGAATGTTCTGCATTATTATAGGCAAATTCAGCCAGAGGGAGCCAGGTGTACCAGTCATCTTGATGATAGCTGACATACATCCGAAGGTACTGTTCTAGTATCTGATTTACCCTCTCTGTCTGTCCATCTGTTTCAGAGTGAAAGGCAGTTGAAAGATCTCTTGATATCTTGAGCTGCTGACACAATTGAGTCCAAAATGATGAAACAAATAAGGATCCTCTATTGCTGAGAATACTGACTGGAAGTCCATGCTTGGAAAATACATGACTAATGAAGATTTGAGCTAAATCCAGAGCAGTGATTGTGTCATAAGCTGGAATGAAGATTGCCATTTTTGAGAATCTGTCCACAACTACTAAAATTGAATCAAAGTTGTTTGAAAGTGGCAATTGAGTGATGAAGTCCATTGATAATGAAGTCCAAGGACCAGACAGAATTGAAAGAGGCTTGAGTAATCCAAACTTCTTGTGATGAATGTTCTTGTTTCTTGAACATTGCTTACATGAGGACACATAGTCCTTGATTAATTGATTCATGCCAGCCCAATAAAAATCCCTCTTGATGAGCTTGAGGGTCTTCTCCTGGCCAGGGTGGCCAGCCAATGGTGAGTCATGACGCTTTTGAAGAATATTGAGTTGAAGTTCTTCATTGCTTGGGATTACCACTCTATCTTTTAATAATAATAACTTGGCTTGAGGTTCAAGAGAATAATCTGGAACTGATTCACCTCTTGCTAGTTGCTTGAGTATTTCTTTATAGTCTTTGTCTTTCCATACTTCTTTTTGAATCTTGTCCACTAAGTCTGAGAAAATTTCCACTTTGATTGAGAAGAATCTTGACTCTTGAATTCCATCTTGCTTAAGTACTTGATGAAAATTATGAGGATTCTTACTGATGAAGTCCACCCCCCTCTCTGGGTACACGTCGTCCCAACGTGACAAGGCATCTGGTAAAGTGGCCAGCCTGCCTGGGCAGTAAGTGATAGTGAAATGAAATTCTGAGAGAAATTCAGCCCAACAGGCCTGACAACGGGTAAGAACTTTGGAAGACATGAAATACTGCAAGGAAGAGTGGTCTGTCAAGACCTCAAAAGGATTGGAAAGAGAAAGAAGAAATGCTCTCCAGCGCTTGAGAGCCCAAACTATGCCAAGGAGTTCCTTGTCATGAATTTCATAGTTGAGTTCAGCTGGTAAGAGCTTGCGACTGTCAAATGCAATGGGATGCTTTCCAGAGTCATTCACCTGACTCAGTACGGCGCCCAATGCATAATCAGAAGCATCAGTCTCTACAATAGTAAGTGGAGATGGGTTGAAATGGGATAAGATAGGAGCAGAGGTGAAAGCTTCTTTGAGTGCTTGAAACTGACTAAGAGCTTCCTCATTGAAGATGAAAGGAGAATCTTTTTTAAGAAGGGAAGTGAGAGAAGTGATTTTTTTGGAATAATTTTCAATGAAACAACGATAAAAATTGGCAAAGCCAAGAAAGGATTGAAGAGCCTTGATGTTTTTGGGCTGAGGCCAATTGAGGATTTGCTGAACTTTTGAAGAATCTATCTTGAGGCCATCACTTGAAACAACATAGCCCAAGTATTCCACACTTGAGGCATGGAATACACACATGGAGGCTTTGGCAAACAGATTATTGTCCCTCAGTCTTTGGAGGACAGAGGCCACATGTTTGACATGTTCCTCCTCAGAACTGGAAAAGACCATAATATCATCTAGATAAACCACAACAAACACATCCAACAAATCTGCAAAGATATCATATACTAGATTTTGGAAAAAAGCAGGAGCATTGGTCAAACCAAATGGCATGACCAAATACTCATAACTGCCATATTTGGTTCTAAAGGCAGTCAAGTGCTCATCCCCCTCTTTGATTCTCAGAAGGTTATATGCACCATGCAAATCTATCTTGGAGAAGATAGTGGAACCGTTAAATACGGTAAGAAGCTGGTTCATAGGAGGAACAGGGTATCTGTTCTTCCTAGTGACAGCATTGAGTTTGCAGTAGTCAACACACAAACGAAGACCTCCATCCTTTTTCTTGACAAAAAGGACAGGTGCTCCTGTTGAAGAGGAGCTTGGTCTAATGAAACCTTTCTCTACATTCTCTGAAATGTAGGCCCGCAGTGTTTCTGACTCTTGATTTGATAATGAGTAGATAACACCAATTGGAGGTAGAAGACCCTCCAATTCGATATGGTGATCACAGGCACGGTGTGGAGGAAGTTTTTCTGCTTTCACCTTGGAGAATACATCCAAATATTGGTGATAAGCAGGAGGAACAACCTTCAACACAGTTTCAATTTCTTATGGCTCTTCCTCCTCATCCCACTGCTCCTCCAGGGATGCATGAAAAGATAAGGGAGGAAGGTCCATATCCCCTTGAAAGAGATGAAGTGAAGATATGGCAACATCTTCTGCAACATCCTTTATCTCTTTGAAGACTTCATCTCTTGATGGGAGTAATGACTGAGAGGGAGTAATGGAAGGGGTATGGACAGAAGAAGGAAGGGAAGGTGTCTTAAGTTCACTGACCAGAGCAACACTGTTGACAGCAGTGGCTAAGTCATTACTAGTAGAAGGAATAATAACACTAGAATCCTTATGATTAGAATCATAGGTGATCAATCCATTTTTCCAATCAATAATGGGATTAAAATGGTAAAGAAAATCATAGCCCAATATCAGGTCTTCTCCCTTTGGTGAATCTATGATGAAGAAGTCCCATTCAAAGCTTGGGAAGGAAGGCAAGTCAACTACCCACTTGGTATAATGGGTGATGAGCAAGGAAGGGGATTCATTAGAATCCAGAATGAAAAGAGGAATCTTTTCAGGGAGCTCTGACAGAGTCAATGAGTACTTGAGAACAACATTCTTTGCAAAAAAAGAGTTTTTAGCACCAGAATCAATGAGAATACTATAAAAAATATCAGAGACAGAAGAGAAAATAAGAAATTTTAAGGATTTCTTGACACTAGTATTCAGAGTGCACAATTGTGCTCTTGAAGAAAATAAGTGAGAACCATTGAACACATCATGATTCCCACTCAGGCTTTTCCCTGCTTGCTAGGGAAGCCTGTTGATGATGACCCAGGCTTGTTCTGAGGTCTCTTGAAGCATTTTTCAATTGGGTGCTTTCCACCACAATAAGTACACAAACCCTCTTTAATCCTCCTCTCCTTTTCAGAACCGATTAATTTATTGTCCTTATTGAGGAGAGCAGCATGGGGCTTGTCCTTTGAAGCTTGAAATTGCTTGCCCTTCTTGTTCTTCTCATGATGAGACCTCTTTGAATATGAGTTTTGAGGAGGCCTAGATTGATTGGATCCAATGACTGGAGGCTTCTTCTCTTGATTGCCACCCTTTTCTTTTTGCCTCTCATGATACCTTGTGTCTAATTCTAAGGTGACATCCATAAGTTCTTGAAGAGTATCAAAAGTTCCAGGGTGAGAAGCCAACTGATCCAATAATCTTGATGCCAATCCTCTTCTGTAAACATGGATATAAGCTCTTTCCCCCCAATCTCCAATTCTTGACATTAAGCTTCTGAAATCTGCAATGTACAAGGAAACATGACCACTTTCCTTCATCCTCAAATTGTCCAGCTCTTGTTCAGCTTTCCTGACTTCATTGGGGTCACCAAACAGAGTGAATAATTGAGATTCAAATGATGGCCAATTATTGAGGAGGTAGGAAGGGTCTTCATTGGAAATATTTGAGAGATAGGGCTCAATCCACTTTCCAGCTCTACCAGTGAGAAAAGAAGTTGAGTAAAGAACTTTCTTCCTGTCAGAGAAGAAATTTTCCGGATCATTATGGAAGATTAATTGACAGGATTGGATAAATCCTCTCAATTTATGAGCTTGAGTACCATCAAAAGAATCAGGTGCCTTCATGGATGGAGTCTTGAAAGCAGGGGCTTTGGAATTGTCCCTGGGAGCAACTGCTTGAGTGAGTTGCCCCATGAATTGAGTCATCTGCTCCATCATCTTGAGGAGACTTGGATCAGTTTGAGAGACAAGAGGTTGACTAGAAAGGGCTAGATTAGAACCCTGAGGCACCTCTGGAGCATTTGCCAAGGCATCTGCCACTTCAGTTTCCCCAGAATCTTCCTCTTCAACAGACTCTTCCCCCTCTTCATCTTCAACTTCCCCTTGTCTTGCTCTTGCACCTTCAGACATGCCAGGGTAGCCACCCAAACGTCCAGAGAAAGAACTTGATCTTCTAGATTTCATTCCACCTCTTCTTGAGGGTGCTGCTCCTTCCATTGGTGGTCCTCTGTCCAAATTTGCACTCAGTTGATGAACTGATGGTGTGCGGTCAAGAGGAGCCCTTGCTGTAGGAGTGAGAACAGCTTGAATTCTTTGGGATATAGTATTTTTGGCTGGGGGACTATGCTGAACTGGCATTTTGAATAAAATGAAATAAAACTTGATGATACTTTGAATAAAATAAGGCTTGACCAAAACAATCGAATGAGAATCTTGATGAACTTGAGAAGTCAATCAATATGAATAAATCTTGAAGAGTGAAGGTGACAAAGTCAAATTCTTATGAACAATCAATTTCAATCAATAAGTCAAATCAAGTCAATCAAAATCAAATCAATTAAGTCTTGAGGATTTCAATCAATATCTTCAAAGTCAATTCAATTTTCTTGAGAAATCAAATTCAAATCAATAAATCAAATCAAATCTTGAGGATAAATCAGCTATCTTGAGGAATCAAGTCAATCAATCAAATCAATCAAAGTCAAATCAAAGTCTTGAGGTGAAATCAATGTCTTGAGGAATTAATTAATAAGTTTGAGAAATTTCAAAACCAAAGTCACTGAACACCCCAAATCAATAAAAATCCCTGAATGATGAATCAATTAACCCAAATAATTCCACTCAAATAACCTGATAAAAACCTGAATTCAGAAAAAAGAGAAATGAGAATGACAAAGAATAAAGTGAAATGGTCAGCAGAATTTTTGAAATGAGAAAAAGAATCAATTTTCATTTTGAATGAAATGAATGAGATGAAAATTGATGAGAGAAAAAATCATAAAAATCATAAAATCATGAAAAAGTCATAATTGAAGAAAGAGAGAGATGAATAAAATGAATGAAAGAAAGAATAAAATATGAGTTAATTAATTTAATGTCACAGGGGCTCTTCGAAGTGAAGAGGGCCTGGCACTCAGTAAACTGGGACTCACTTATGGAGGGCTCAAGATATGGTAAGAAGGAACACACTGAAGAGTGTTAAAAATAAATTGCTAAAAGAATAATATAAGAAAAGCAGAAACAAGAATAAGAGTAAGAATAGAAGAGCCAACCACAAACAAGTCCAAGTCCACTGTTTCAACCTGTCAGAATGGAAAGAGGAGGGTTAATAAGGATATGGCCACCCAACTCATACTGTACAGGCGAAGAGAGAAAAGGCAAAGACTAACTTAAAATTAAATAATTATAATACCCAATTATAAGGATAGAAATAATTATAAAATAATAAATAAACTAAATTAATTAACTGGGGAAAAGTCCCCAGGGGGGAGAAAGAGGGGCTGGTATATGTGAGAATCACCAGCCCTGATCCAGAGGACGAATTTTCTTGAGAATAATTGATGATTGAATTGAGTCTGGCCAATACAGGTCCTGTACAGCTGTACAGAACCTGTACAAGAGGTGTGGTGTATTTGAGTGATCATACAGTTCCATATTGGCGTATTGAAACTGTATTGGGTGAATCGAACCTGTACAGGTATTGACAGGCTGTATTGATGTACCAAGCTGTATGCATGTTTCAGAATGAAGATTGCTGAAACTGAATGCTGATGCAGATACTGGATTTGCTGGCTTGGGGTGTTTGAGTGGGTGTATGAATGAATACCCTTACCCCTGATGGATGGTTGTTACAGTGGAAGGTTTGGGCGTGAACTGATTAATTTTCCTCATCGCCCCTCACATCCAGACTGAGGACACCCAAGAGGGAGAGAGAACAAGGCAAGGTTGATCTGCAAACTGACTTGGTAAGAAAGTCAGCCAACATGTCCTTGGTTGGTGTGTATACCAGTTGTATTTGAGAGGATTGGATGGCTTCCTTGATGAAGTGAAGCTGGATGTTAATGGGTTTCATACGTTTGTTGTTAAGATTGACGTTGCCATTTGCTGTATTGAGGCAACTTTGGTTGTCTTCGTGAATTGGAATTGATTGTGCTGTATCAATAATATGGCATTTGTAAGATGTGTCTATGAAACTGATGATAATATTACTATTAATCAACAGTAATATGACTGTTCTTATGAAATATAATGACAAGGTGTTATTATAACCACAATTAAATAATTAAAGAATTCTATCTTTCATGTGTTAAGCACTACTAGTGATTTTGACTGTGAGCAAGTAATTGTCTACAAGAATCAATTACAAGAAGATTTTAATAATAAAACTTCTTTTTATTAAAATAATAAAATTATTTGAATATATAATTATCTTTTGTAAGAATAATTATAATGGCAATTCTTGAAGAAAACTAATTTTAGAGAAAAACTTTAAGAATTAAAGATAAATCACTCACTAATATTCCAAAGAACTTATTGAAAGATAAGATAGAGAGATTTGACGTAGAATTGTGGATTTAAAGGATCAAAATTAATTTATAAGAGTATTACAACAGTTTATAGTTGGATTCTATGATTTCACGTCTTTCTGATTGATTCTGAAAGAATTAAAACACTTAAGAATAGCTTTAACTAATATTTACTTGTTGGTAACAATGTTATAAATGATAATAAGATGATGATGTGGAAAAAACAGAAAGAGGAGGCCTCTTTTAAATCAACAACAGCTCACAGAGGCGTGCAATGGAGCAAACTGAAAAAATATTGAGTGAGAAAACAATAAACCCTTTTGGGATTATTGATTGCATCATCTGTTGTCACGTAAGATTATCATAATTACTTAATTGATGCTTTTATGTGACTACCAACCCCAATATGGTTAAGAATAAAAGGAGTAAAATCTGTAAATCTTCTTTTATTCTAAGATAATCATTGATTTCTCAAAGTTATCAATGTTATTGGCAATTTCATCACAGGTTGTAATTACTGTGAAATTTTGAAGATTCAGTGTTTCACGTAGAATAGTCAAAAATGGACTGTAAGTAAAACTTTGAATTTTACTAGTAAAACTGTAATTATTTCTGGATGTGCCATGAATAATACAGGTCTCCATTGGTCCTGAAAGTTTCAGAAACATTCATTAAGAACTGTATTTTTAATGAATTTTTGAAGTTTTTACCTCATTTCTATGTAGAATTGCAAATATCAGTCTTTAACTGGTTGCTATGAGGTAAATCAATAGATACAAGTCCAAAAATGTTTTTGATTACTCTTTTGGGGCTTATCCATGGAAAGTCATTGTCACAACCATGGCAATTCACCTCCTTGGATCCCCATATGGCATATCAAGCCACAGTTCTTTTATGGCCAATTGGCCATATCCATCACCAGTGGCCAATATGGCCACGTCATCATCTTATGGACCATTTATGGCCATTTGTGTTTTGGGGCCTTCATGGCCCTTCACCTCAATCCAGAACCCATAGCGGCAATTTATGCCCAAATGGGTATTTCTGGTCATTTCCCTCAAAACCAAGGGAAATGGCCCAAATGGCTGTTTTTGGCCATTTGGGATTATAATGCGCATTTTGCGAATTTTTGTGGATTTTGTGCACTTTGCGCATTTGCTCACTTCTGCGCATTTTGCGCATTTTTGCGCACTTTGAAGCAAAGTGTCCAAAAGACACTTTCCCGCCTTTTGGGCCTGTTTTTGGCTCAGAACCCAAAAGTGGCCAAAAACCCCAAAGGGCCCAGAAACACCCTTCCAAGCTCTGAAGCCATCAAATCCATCCTTTTCCCCTCTGCCTTTCCATCTCAAGACCTTTGGACGTAATCTTCTTGCCAATCAACCAATATGCCATAAATGATGTTATATATCATTTTGCGTCATTTTCAACAGCAATTCAATGGTGGCAATATCAAATGGTCATTTCGACATTCCAACATCTCATCACGTCATCAAGGCACCCAATCATTCAGAGGAATCATCAAGGCTCAAGAGCAAGTGTTTCAGCGTCAAAGACCAATGACGCCATCAAGCAGTAATTGGTTATTCTCACTCCAAGTAGCCCTTCCAAGGGAATACTGTCAATTCATTCTCAAAGTGTATTCAAGAGGCAGTGCCAAAAGAAGTTTTCAAGTGTCAAAGCTCCACTCAATCCATCTTGGCAACCATATTCATTTCAATACAGTCAGGATCCATCAAGAACTGTATTTCATTTTCAAGCATGGGAAATTCATTCAACCCAATTCAATTTCAATATTAGCCAGCTGTATCAACTCCCAAAACAATCAATACAGCCTCAAGGATCAATACAGATCAGTTTTCAGCCTGAAGAACTCAAGCTCTCAACTTTTCACATATACCGGCTACCCTTTCCACCCTGGGGGTTTTTTCCCCAGTTAATTAATATACTTTGATTTTATTTTATCTTTATTTTCTTTTCATTTTAGCTAAGCAAATACTGATATTATTAAGTCAGTCATTTAGCACTTTTCTCTTTCTCTTTCTTTTCCTGTCAATGGATATTTGGTGGTCATATCCTTACTAATTCCATTATTCATTTTTGGCAGGTTGAAACAGTGATTAAGGACTTACTTGGTTGGATCTTTGGCCATTTGGCTTCCCTTTCCTCTTTTGCATCTCATCTTGTACCTGCATATCTTTTAGAGGAATTCATTCTTATTATTTTTATTCTTTATTCTTTTGGAGTCTTCCAAGTGAGTTCCCTGATTTCTGAGTGCCAGGCCACTCTTGTATTTCTGTCCAAGAGCCCCTGTGACATTATATTAATTAACTCATAATTTCTTTTCATTCTGTTCATTCTTTCTTTATAACTTCATTCACTCATTTCATCAAAATTATGATTCTTTTACGCTTATGAACTTAATGATTCATCGTCACCTCTCAATTTTCTTTCATTCATTCTTCATTTTGAAAATTGAAAGCTGACCCATTTTTATTTTTTTATTCTTGTTAAAATCTTTTCATTTCATTCATAATTCAGGCGTCATCTTGATTTTCTTTGATTTTCAAATTTTTCATCAAGATATTCAGACACGTTATTCACATCAAGATTCATAATTGATTCATTCTTCAAGAATTTTGGTTTTTAAAGAATAATTCACTTGATTTTGATTGATTGATTGATTTGACATATTTGATATTGACCTCAAGAAAATTGATTGACCTGAAGATTTCATTGATTTTGCTGATTTTTTCACATCAAGAATTCTGACATAAATTAATTTTTCTTCAAGGTTTCATTGACTGATTGATTTTTGCAAGATTTTGATTTTGATTGATTTGATTCATTGATTATTGACTTGAAGACTTCATTTTGATTTTATTCATTGATTTGATTTTGAATTCAAGACTTAATTTGATTTTGATTTATTGACGTACTTGAAGATTTTCATTTGATTCATTGATTTTCCTCAAGATTTGATTGTTGACTCTTTTCACTTCAAGCAAATTTTTGTTTTTTATCCATTTATTCCATTTTTATTCCTGAAATCATGCCTGTTCAACAACTCCGGCAAGACAGACAAGATCTCAGGCCAGAGCTCAAACTGTTCTGACTCCAACTCCAAGAGCTCCTCTAGATGGCACCCCAGCAGTTCCTCAACTGAGGGCCCCGCATGGAAGGAGCAGCACCATCCAGGAAGGAAGGAAGAGGGCCCAGAAGATCAAGTTCCTTTTCAGGAGTAGTTGGCGGATTTCCAGGAACCTCAAGGACTATTTTCAAAGGTCCAGGTGAAGATGGTGAAGAGGAGGAGGAGAATTCTGTGGAAGAGGAAGAGTCTGATGGTACTGAAGGTGTCCCTGCTCTGGTGGAGGCATCCCAAGGTACTGGAGGACCAACTCTAGCCCAGTCTAATCAGCCTGTCTCTCTCCAGTCTGAACCATCTTTATTGGCCATCATGCAGCAAATGACCCAGATTATGGCCAATCTTCAAGCAGCTTCATCTTCTGAAGCATCAAGACTCCATCTATGAAGGCACCGGAATGCTTTGATGGGACTCAGCCCTTCAAAGTTAGAAGTTTCATTCAGTCTTGTCAATTGATATTTCATAATGATCCGGCAAACTTTGCTCAAGACAGAAAGAAGGTCCTTTATGCCCCTTCATTTCTCATTGGCAGGGCTGCAAAATGGATTGAGCCTTATCTTTCCAATCTCACCAATCAAGACTCAAATTACCTTCTCAATTCTTGGCCTTTATTTGAATCTCAACTCTTCACTCTATTTGGTGACCCAAATGAAGTCAGAAAAGCAGAAGCTGAGTTGGATTCTTTAATAATGAAAGAAGGTGGGCATGTATCCTCATACATTGCGGATTTCAGAAGCTTAGTCCCAAGAATCGGGGATTGGGGTGAAAGAGCTCTCATCCATCATTTCAGGACGGGATTGCCATCCAGGATTTTGGATCAATTGGCCTCCCATCCTTCAAGAATTGACTCTCTTCAATACTTAATGGACGTTACCCTGGAGCTTGATACCAGGTACCATGAGAGGCAAAATGAAAAGAGTCATCATCTAGAGAAGCAGCCAGAAGCCTCAAAGTCAAGTTCTTCTCATCCTCAAAATTCTTCAAGTTCAAGTCAAAAGAAGAAGAAGAATTTTCAGAAGAGGGACAAGCCCCATTCTTCTTTGTTGAATAAAGATTTCAAGCTCATGAACTCTGAAAAAGAAAGAAGAATCAAGGAGGGTCTTTGTACCTATTGTGGTGGGAAGCATAGTCTTGAGTCCTGTTTCAAAAGGCCTCAAAACAAGCTTACCCAACCGTCAGGCAAATTTCCCAGCCAGGGAAAAGCCTGAGTGAAGATCATGTTATGTTCAATGGTCTTCACAGTTTTCCATCCAGAGCACAATTGTGCATTCTGAATACTGGTGTCAAGAATTCTCTTGAATTCTTTGTTTTTTCTTCTCTTTCTGATGTTTTTTACAGTATTCTCATTGATTCTGGTGCTACCAACTCATTTATTGCAAAGCAGTTTGTTCACAAGTATTCATTGACTACGTCAGAGCTTCCAGAGAAGATTCCCCTCATCATTTTAGACTCCTCTGAGTCTCCTTCTTTATTTGTGACTCACCATACTAAATATATGGTTGAGCTCCCTTCCTTCCCAAGCTTTGAATGGGATTTTTTAGTCATTGATACTCCCAAGGGAGAAGACCTCATATTGGGCTTTGACTTTCCCAATCATTTTAATCCGTTTATTGATTGGAGGCAAGGATTGATCACCTTTAATTCTGATCATAAGGACTATAATGATCCTTCAATTTCTTTTAGTAATGACTTTTCATCTGCCAAATCATGTGCAGCTCTGGTTGGTGATTCTAGAACACCATCATTTCCGTCTTCTGTCCATATTCCTTCCCTTAATTCCCATCAGTCATTACTATCATCTAGAGATGAAGTCTTCAAAGAGATTCAAGATGTTGGAGAAGATAATTCTGTATCTTCACTTTATCTCTTTTTTGGGAATATGGACCTTCCTCCGTCATCTTATCATGACTCCCTGGAGGAGTTGTGGGATGAAGAGGAAGAGCCAGAAGAAATAGAAACCGTAATGAAGGTTGTTACTTCTGTTTATCACCAATACTTGGATGTATTTTCCAAGGTGAAAGCAGAGAAACTTCCTCCTCACCACGCCTGTGATCATCATATTGAGCTGGAGGGGTCTCTACCTCCAGTTGGGGTGATCTACTCTTTATCAAACCAAGAGTCAGATACACTCAGGGCCTCCATTTCAGAGAATGTAGAGAAAGGTTTCATCCGGCCAAGCTCCTCTTCTACAGGAGCACCTGTTCTTTTTGTCAAAAAGAAAGATGGTGGCCTCCGTTTGTGTGTTGATTACCGCAAACTCAATGCTGTTACTAGGAAGAGCAAGTATCCTGTTCCTCCTATGAATCAGCTTCTCACTGTTTTCAATGGTTCTTCTATCTTCTCCAAGATTGATTTGCGTGGTGCATATAACCTGCTCAGAATCAAGGAAGGTGATGAACATTTGACTTGTTTTAGAACCAAATATGGTAGTTATGAGTACTTGGTTATGCCATTTGGGCTTACCAATGCTCCTGCTTCTTTTCAAAATCTTGTCAATGATATTTTTTATGATCTTCTTGATGTTTATGTTGTGGTTTATTTGGATAACATTATGGTCTTTTCCAAATCTGAGGAAGAACATGTCACTCATGTGTCCACTGTTCTTTCCAGACTCAGAGCCAATAACCTCTTTGCTAAGGCGTCCAAATGCCTATTCCATGTTTCTAGTGTGGAATATTTAGGTTATGTTGTTTCTTCTTAAGGCCTCAAGATGGACCAAGCAAAAGTCCAGCAAATTCTCAATTGGCCACCTCCAAGAAGCCTCAAGGCTCTTCAATCATTCCTTGGCTTTGCCAATTTCGACCGCCGTTTCATCAAGAATTATTCAAAGCAAATTAGTTCATTCACAAGTTTCTTGAAGAAAGATTCCCGTTTTCCCCTCAATGAGGAAGCTCTTAGACAGTTTCATCAACTCAAAGACGCATTCACCACTGCTCCAATCCTTCTCTACCCACCATTGTAGAGACCGATGCATCAGATTATGCCTTGGGTGCTGTACTGAGTCAGGTCTCTGACCCAGGAAAACATCCCATTGCATTTGATAGCCGCAAGCTTCTCCCAGCTGAGCTTAATTCTGAGATTCATGACAAGGAACTCCTTGGCATAGTCTGGACTCTCAAGCGCTGGAGAGCTTTCCTTCTTTCTATTTCTTCCCCTTTTGAAGTTCTCACCAATAATTCATCTCTCAATATTTTATGTCTTCCAAGCTTCTCACTTGCCGCCAAGCCTGTTGGGCTGAATTTTTATCTGAATTCCATTTCTCAATCACTTACTGCCCTGGCCAATTGGCCACCCTTCCAGATGCTTTGTCACGTCAGGACCACATTTACCCGGAGAGGGGGGAGGATTTCATCAGCAAGAATCCAATGAACTATCAGAAGATAATCAAGCAAGATGAAATTCAAGCCTCAAGGTTTTTTGCAGTCAAGGTGGATTCATTTTCAAATTTGATTGATTCAATTCAGAAGGCAGTGTGGCAAGATTCTCAATATAGAAGTGTCCTTGAAGATTTGGGTAAAGGTAAATCTGTCCAAGATTATTCTCTTGATTCCTCTTCCAAACTTCTCCTTTTCAAAGATCAGGTGGTGGTCCCAAATGACCCCACAATTCAGCTCAATATACTTCAAAAGCGGCATGACTCTCCTCTAGCTGGACACCCTGGCCAAGAGAAGACTCTCAAGCTTGTCAAGCGGGATTTCCACTGGTCTGGCATGACTCAATTTATCAAAGATTATGTATCATCCTGTCAACAGTGTTCAAGAAACAAAAATATTCATCACAAGAAGTTTGGACTCCTCAAGCCTCTTCCAATTCCAAGTGGTCCTTGGATTTGTCTTTCAATGGATTTCATCACTCAACTGCCACTGTCCAATTCCTTTGATTCAATTTTAGTCATAGTGGATAGATTCTCAAAAATGGTGGTTTTTATTCCAACAATTTCTTCAATCACTTCCCTGGACTTGGCCCATTTATTCATCAAGAATATCTTTTCAAAGAATGGCCTTCCGTTAAGCATTGTCAGTGATAGAGGTTCACTCTTTGTTTCTTCTTTTTGGACCAATCTTTGTCAGCAGCTCAAGATTTCAAGAGACTTGTCAACTGCTTACCATCCAGAAACTGATGGACAGACAGAGAGGGTAAATCAGATACTAGAACAGTATCTTTGGATGTATGTCAGTTATCATCAAGATGATTGGAACACCTGGCTCCCTCTGGCTGAATTTTCCTACAATAATGCTGATCACTCTTCAACCAAGCAATCCCCGTTTTTCACTGTTTATGAAAGAGATCCACATTTTGATTCAGTCCACATCACTCAAGATACTCCTGCTGGAAAGTTATCAACAAAAATCCAATCAGTACAGCAAGATGTCAAGAGAGAACTTGAAGTTTCCATAAACAGGTTTAAGAGGTATGCACATAAAAGTAGAGCAAGTCCACCTGTTTTCAATCCCGGTGACATGGTATGGCTTTCTTCTAAGAACATCAAATCAACCAGACCCACCAAAAAGCTGTCTGAAAGATGGTTGGGTCCTTTTCCAATCTTGAAGAAAGTCAGTACTCATGCCTACCACCTCAAGCTCCCATCTCAATGGAAGTCCATCCATCCAGTTTTCCATATTTCTCTTTTGCAACCAGTCAAGACGTCAACAATCCCAAATAGGCATCAAGAGCCTCCTCCTCCAATAATCATTGAAGAAGAAGAAGAATGGGAAGTCTCTCAAATACTGGACTCAAAGCTCAAGAGAGGAAAATTATGGTATTTGGTGGAATGGAAAGGCTTCAGTCAAGACCCAGAAAGATCCACTTGGGAACCAACTGAAAACCTCAAGAATTGTCCTGAACTCGTCAAAGATTTTCATTCATTATATCCTGACAAGCCAGGACCCAATTCTTCAAGAGCTTGATTTTTTATGGTGCTTGGTGGGGAGAGGAATTACAAAAGTAAGTCCCACTCCTGGTATACACCTTTAGGAGTATTCTACTCTGTTTTGTTGTAAGCATCACCTTGGCCACTCTGTGAGCACTTTGCAATTTTGGACACAGATCTCTGGCATGGCTTTCAACTTCATTTCCAATCTTATGGCCATTTTCACTTGGGACAATGGGCCATTCACTTTTCAATTCATTTCCAAGACTTCAAAATTAAAATTCATTCCTTCAGCATTTTGTTTTATTTTTATAGCACTGGCGGAGTGGTAATTACCAAAAGTAAGTTCCTCTCCTGGTGTGCACTTCCCTGAGGGGTCTACAATCTTGTCAAAACATAACCTTGGCCACTTTGTGAGAACCTGGCATCAAATTTCTCTTTCCAGGTCCTTACCCAATTTCAAAATCAGTTATCAACCTCCGTGATGAAGATTGGAACCTCCTCAAGATTCAATTCATTTTTCTCTTTTCTTTTCTTTTCTTATTTTCATTTTCATTCTTTATTTTCATTTTATTTTCATTTTAAATTTTCTCTTATCACGTCAATTATCATGTCAAAAATCTTCCATTCATTTTAAATTCAATCCATATCATGAAGCCAATGTCAAAAGAAGATCAAGCAAGTCCTGTGTCAAATGTCAAATTCTTAATATCAGTTTTCAAATTTTAATCTTAAACAGTCCTCTTGAATCACTCTCTCAAAATCTTCCCAATAGCCTCAACAGGATTCACCTTGTATTGGTGCTCAGGAGCTCACCATTCCAAGGTGGGGGGTACTGTCACAACCATGGCAATTCACCTCCTTGGATCCCCATATGGCATATCAAGCCACAGTTCTTTTATGGCCAATTGGCCATATCCATCAGCAGTGGCCAATATGGCCACGTCATCATCTTATGGACCATTTATGGCCATTTGTGTTTTGGGGCCTTCATGGCCCTTCACCTCAATCCAGAACCCATAGCGGCAATTTATGCCCAAATGGGTATTTCTGGTCATTTCCCTCAAAACCAAGGGAAATGGCCCAAATGGCTGTTTTTGGCCATTTGGGATTATAATGCGCATTTTGCACATTTGCGCACCTTTTGCGCACTTTTGCGCATTTTGCGCATTTTTGCGCACTTTGACGCAAAGTGTCCAAAAGACACTTTCCCGCCTTTTGGGCGAGTTTTTGGCTCAGAACCCAAAAGTGGCCAAAAACCCCAAAGGGCCCAGAAACACCCTTCCAAGCTCTGAAGCCATCAAATCCATCCTTTTCCCCTCTGCCTTTCCAACTCAAGACCTTTGGACGTAATCTTCTTGCCAATCAACCAATATGCCATAAATGATGTTATATATCATTGTGCGTCGTTTTTCAACAGCAATTCAATGGTGGCAATATCAAATGGTCATTTCGACATTCCAACATCTCATCACGTCATCAAGGCACCCAATCATTCAGAGGAATCATCAAGGGTCAAGAGCAAGTGTTTCAGCGTCAAAGACCAATGACGCCATCAAGCAGTCATTGGTTATTCTCACTCCAAGTATTCCTTCCAAGGGAATACTGTCAATTCATTCTCAAAGTGTATTCAAGAGGCAGTGCCAAAAGAAGTTCTCAAGTGTCAAAGCTCCACTCAATCCATCTTGGCAACCATATTCATTTCAATACAGTCCGGATCCATCAAGAACTGTATTTCATTTTCAAGCATGGGAAATTCATTCAACCCAATTCAATTTCAATATTAGCCAGCTGTATCAATTCCCAAAACAATCAATACAGCCTCAAGAATCAATACAGATCAGTTTTCAGCCTGAAGAACTCAAGCTCTCAACTTTTCACATATACCGGCTACCCTTTCCACCCTGGGGGGTTTTTCCCCAGTTAATTAATATACTTTGATTTTCTTTTCATTTTAGTTAAGCAAATACTGATATTATTAAGTCAGTCATTTAGCACTTTTCTCTTTCTCTTTCTTCGCCTGTCAATGGATATTTGGTGGTCATATCCTTACTAATTCCATTATTCATTTTTGGCAGGTTGAAACAGTGATTAAGGACTTACTTGGTTGGATCTTTGGCCATTTGGCTTCCCTTTCCTCTTTTGCATCTCATCTTGTACCTGCATATCTTTTAGAGGAATTCATTCTTATGATTTTTATTCTTTATTCTTTTGGAGTCTTCCAAGTGAGTTCCCTGATTGCTGAGTGCCAGGCCACTCTTGTATTTCTGTCCAAGAGCCCCTGTGACAGTAATTAAGAATTGACGTGGTTACTGGAGTCTAAGTAGCTTTTTATCTCCTTGGCACGTCAAAATAGCAGGTTATTTGCTATTTTCTTAAGATTTACTGTAGTTGTAACATGGTAACCAAGTTACCAAAGTGTCTTAGCTTACTAATTGGGCCAAGATTAGCCATGTATCCAAGCTGTGGATCTGTCCACGCCTCGGAGGCCTCAGAAGTTGGGTACCCTGGCTCTCTTTGATCTCTTTTGTCCCCCTTGCTTATTTTTCATGTCAAAATAGAAATTTAAGCTTCAAGTGAGATATCCACTATGGGTGTACCAAAAAGTCCATGTAAGAATACCAGGATATTGAGCGCTCAAAACATGCATAACACTATTATTAGTGTATATGTAACATGGGATTTGTCACATTCCCATTATTTCGGTGTAAAATTAAGAAAAACAAAAATTTTCACGGATCTTTTATGTGGTATTGATGATGTGGTATTGAAATATTTTCAGTATTACCACCTCAAAGAGTTAGTTTGAGATTATTCACTCTATGAAGCTACTCTAGGTGAAGTTTTATGTAGAATCCAAATCTGGCCTCAAATCCATGGATTTACTTTCTCAATAAATGGTTATTCATCTTTTCTGAAATCAAAAATGATGAATTTTGGATATATGCATGACTCATGAGTTATGAATAATTCAAAATTTATTTTTCAGATGATTGTGGCCTATTTGGGTATGAAAAATATACCTCAGGGCTCATAGCATTCAGTGCACCATTGCTGAAGCCACAGAAGCTCAGAGGCCAAGTCACATGCAGACTTTTACTCTTCTTTGGCTGTGGATAAAGAAACAGATGGCTGATTTCTTGTCTTACAAGTGGTCAGGAAACCATTAAAGAGAACTAGGTACCCAGTGGTGGATCGGCAAGTCACCTGACAATTACCCCAGTCGGCGTCACTGTAGGCAATCAAGCCGTCTGAGCCACTTCTTGAGTAAAGGAGACACAGGTTTGACATTCCCTGCAGATAACAGAGCACATGGAGAAACGCTTTCCAGTGTGGTAGACTGGGGCGCTCAAGGAACTGGGAAAGAGAGATCAGGGCGAGTGGAGTACTGAGATTGTAAGATGTGACTATGAAACTGATGATAATATTACTATTGATCAACAGTACTATGTCTGTTCTTATGAAATATAATAATAAAAATTATTATAACCACAATTAAATAATTATAAAATTATTTCTTTCACATGTTATACACTACTAGTGATTATAACTGTGAGCAGTAATTGTCTACAAGAATCAATTGCAAGAAGAATTTAATAATAAAAACTTCTTTATTAAAATAATAAAATTATTTTAATATATAATTATCTTTTACAAGAATAATTATAAAGATAATTCTTGAAGAAAACTATTACTAAAGAAAAACTTTAAGAATTAAAGATAAATGACTCACTAATACTCCAAAGAACTTATTGATAGATAAAAGTAGAGAAATTTGACGTAGAATTGTGGATTTAAGGGATCAAGTTGATTTATAACAGTATTAAAACAGTATATAGTTGGATTCTATGATTTCACGTCTTTCTGATTGATTCTGAAAGATTTAAAACACTTAAGAATAGTTGAACTAATACTTACTTGTTGGTAATAATGATTTAATAAATTTATAAGATGATGATTGGAAAAAACAGCAAGAAGAAGCTTCTTTTAAGTCAACAACAGCTCACAGAGGCGTGCCATGGAGCAAACTGAAAAACCAGTGAGTGAGAAAACAATAAACCTTTTTGGATTAATGATTGCATCATCTGTTGTCACGTAAGATTATCATAATTACTTAATTAATGCTTTTACGTGACTACCAACCCCAATATGGTTACGAATAAAAGGAGTAACATCTGTAAATCTTCTTTTATTCTAAAATAATCATTGATTTCTCAAAGTTATCAATGTTATTGTCAATTTCATCACAGGTTGTAATTACTGTGAAATTTTGAAGATTCAGTGTTTCACGTAGAATGGTCAAAAATGGACTGTAAGTAAAACTTTTAATTTTACTAGTAAAACCATAATTCTTTTTGGTTGTACCACAGATAATACAGTTCTTCATTGGTCCTGAATGTTTCAGAAAGATTCATTAAGAATTGTATTTTTAATGAATTTTTGAAGTTTTTACCTCATTTCTATGTAGAATTGCAAATAGCAGTATTTTTCTGGTTGCTATGAGGTAAATCAATGAATATGAGTCCCAAAAGGGTTTAATTACTCTTTTTAGGGTCTAGTCATGGAAAGTCATCAAGAATTGACATGGTTACAGGAGTCTAAGTAGCTTATTACCTCCTTGGCACGTCAAAATAGCAGGTTATTTGCTACTTTTCTTATGATTACAGTAGGTGTAACTTGGTAACCAAGTTCCCAAAGAGTTTTAGTTTACCAATTGGGCCAAGATGAGCCATGGATCCATGCTCTGGAGCTATCCACGCCTCTGAGGCCTCAGAAGTTGGGTACCCTGGCTCTCTTTGATGTCTTTTGTCCCCCTTGCCTAATTTTTACGTCAAAATAGTAATTTAAGCTTAAAGTGAGATATCCACTATGGGTGTACCAAAAGTCCATGTAAGAATACCATAATATTAAGTGCTCAAAACATGCATAACACTATTCTTAGTCCATATGTAACATGGGATTTCTCACTTTCCCATTATTTTGGCTAAAAATCAAGAAAAACAAAAAATTTCACGGATCTTTTATGTGGTATTAATGACATGGTATTGAAGTATTTTCCATTTTACCACCTCAAATACTTAAATTGAGCTTATTCACTCTATGGGTCTACCCTAGGTGAATTTTTGTGTAGAATCCAAATCTGGTCTTAAATCCATGGATTTACTTACTCAATAAAAAGTTATTCATCTTTTCTGAAATTGAAAATGATGAATTTTGGATATATGCATGACTTATGAGTTATGCATAATTCAAAATTTCTTTTTAGAATAATTGTGGCCTATTTGGGTATGTAAAATATACCTCAAGGCTCACATTCCCTCCCACCAAAAAACAAAATTGTACTACAATTTTATTATTAATAAAAGAATCAGGCCCCAAAGGGGGGTAATGTCCACTGTCCAACCTCTTCACATTACTTAGATCAAGTAATTTAAAGCACATTTATAGACATATTCCGGCTTGTGGCCTTCTTTCATGTCTAAATCTTCTTAAGAGTTTATCTGAGTCAGGTATTTCTGATTCTGCCATCCATTCATCTTCATGTACTGGATTTCTATATCTGACAAGATATTCTCTTTGATTTTTACCCCTAAGTCTCCTTTCTTTAATGACTTTCTTTATCTTTCTGTCTTCATTCTGTTCCACAGGGGGTACAGTTAAAGGAGTTGGGTTTCTTAAAGGAAACAATTCTTTATCAGCTGGTTGATAAGGCTTTATCAAGCTGACTGGAAATGTGGGGTGTTTATTTTCCAATTCACCACTCAATTCCAGTTGAACTGCATTGGTTCCATGTAAAGCAACAATAACAAAAGGTCCTACATAAGAATCTTTCAGTTTCTTTGGGCCTTTGATATTATTAAAATTCAAGGTTGAAACTAGAACTAAGTCCCCTACTTTGAAGTCTGGTACTTTATGACTCTTGTCTCCCTTCTGTTTTGCATAATCAAAAGCATCATCCATACTTTGTTTTGCGTGGTGTTTTACTTTATCAAGCATTATCTTGAAGCTGGAAGCTGTAGGATGAATGTCAATCAAGTCTTTCCTCAGTGTGTCTGCTGGGAGTCTTGGATTCCATCCTTTTTCTAACATAGCAGGGGTTTGTCCTGTGGAAGAATGGACTGATGTCTTGTATGCCAATTCTAGTGCAGGTATCAGAGTGCACCAGTCATGGGTAAAACCATCTGAGTCTTTGAATTCTAATCCATAAGCACAAAATCTCCTCATCATGTCTTCTAAAGTTTGAATCATCCTCTCTGCTGGCCCATCTGTTTGAGGGTGATATGCTGTAGAGAATGATAACTTAGTCCCAAACAATCTATGAAGATTGGTCCAAAGTGCAGATGTGAACTTGGGATCTCTGTCACTTATGATATTCTTAAATAACCCTGTATGAGAAATAACTCTACTCCATAAAAGAAGAGCTGTATCCATAGCAGTGTCATCTTTATGACATGGTAAGAATATGGGAGTTTTGCTATATCTGTCTACAATGACTAAACAAGCATTATAGCTTTTGTCACCACTTGGAGGAAGTGCTGTGACCCAATCCATGTGAACAACTTCCCAAGGGGATTTTGGTTCTTGAATATGGATCATCAATCCAAATTTCTTGCCTGTACTCCTGTTTGCTTTTTGGCATCTATCACAGGTATGGAAATATTCAATGGTTTCTTTTCTCCAAGATGGCCACCATGCACAGTTCTTCACTTTTTCAAGTGTTCTGTCTTCTGATAGGTGTCCAGAGTAAATACTATCATGGCATTCATGAAGAATGGTATTGATAAGCAATCTACTACACAATGTCATTACACAAGAATGTTTTGTTCTATGGTAAATAATCCCATCAAACAAGTGAAATCTTCCTTCAGAATAGGAATTTTTCCAAACTTCATCTAGTGCATTAACCAAAGATGTATCTTCGCAGTATTTATCCAATAAAGAAGTCAAGATATGGCAATTCTTGTCTTGTTTATAAGACTCTCTGACCTCTTCAAAGAATTCAGTCCCAATATCAGTTATGTTAATTCCTTCAATTGGAATCTGTGGTTCAGCTTCCAAAGGTACATAAGCTGGGTTATCAGGAGTGTTGGCTAAAGCCCATCTACTAAGTCCATCAGCATTCTTGTGAATGTTTCCTGCTTTATGAACTATAGTCATGTTTCCTCTATATTCTTGAATGGCTATTTGCCATCTCAACATATGTCTGTTGGGAGTTTTCATGTTAAGAAGTGATTTTACTGCATTACAGTCAGTTATCACTTCAAAACCACTGCCATCAAGATAATAGTGTAGTTTCTCAAGTGCCCATACCAAACATAAGCATTCCATTTGGCTTGCACCATATCTGGCTTCTGTTGGTTTGATTTGTCTTGAGATATAACAAACTGGTCCTTCTGTAGGTTTGTCATCAATAATCTGGACTTGATGTAGGGCTGCCCCTAATCCATCTCCACATGCATCAATGTACAACTTAAAAGGAATATTCCAGTCAGGCATGAGGAGTAAGGGTGCTTCTGTAAGGGCTTTCCTTATCTTCTCATAAGCTTTAATTCTCTCTTGTGTCATCTCAAATACAGTCTGTTGATCACAGATTCTATAAAGTGATTTGGCTAGAATTGCAAAGTCTTTCAGGTGTTGCCTATAGTAACTGGCAAATCCAAGAAAAGACATCATTTCTTTTTTATTCTGGGGTATTGGCTTAAGTAACACTGCTGCTACTTTGTTTTTGTCAATACCCAAGCTTAAACCAGAAACAATATGTCCTAATGCTTTGAGTTCTTCAAAACCAAAATTGCATTTCTTAAGTGAAATTTTCATGTTCACTTCTGCTACTTTATGAAGTACTCTTGCAAGTCTTTCAAGGTGCAAAGACCATGAATCAGAACATATGATAATATCATCAATATAAATGATAAGCCATCTTCCAGACAATTCTGTAGGAAAGATGGTGTTCATCATCCTTTGATAATGGGATGGAGCATTTTTAATGCCAAATGGCATTCTAAGATACTCAAAAATACCACAGTGAGTGATAATTCTAAGTAATTTCTTAGCTTTGGGCGTCAAAACATTTTGATGGAAGCCTTTCAATGCATCCATTGATGTTATATACTTGGCTTTAGACAATTGAGTCAAGGTTTCTTGAATTCTAGGGATTGGATACCTATCTGGAACTGTGTAGGTATTCAAAGCTCTAAAATCTCCAACCATTCTTGACTTATCATTATGCCATGCAATAATAACAGGTGTTGTTACTTCAACTTCCTCATTATGGCCTACTTTCCTTAGCACACCAAGTTGGATCAACTCTTGGATATGTTTTTCCAAAGCCTCTCTAGCTCTGGGACTGGCTGGATAAGCTGGTCTTCTAAGTACTGGAGGATATGGTCTATCAATATTAAGAGTAATATCAATTTCATGTCCCCTTATAGCGCCTAATGGTTCATTATCAGATGCAAATGCATTATTGTATGTATATAATACATCAATAAGTTCATTCCTCATCTTTGGTGACAATGATGGATTAATTTGTGCTTCAACAAGTTGTTTAGACACAAATTCATCTTTGTAAGTATCTTTGACAGAAGATACTACAGATATCTGTTTTGGCATATTGGAGAAAGCAAATTTTTGTCTCTTGTTATCTCCAATTGTGAAATATCTGTCTTTATGGTTATTTATATCAATACCATAAATATTTAAGTAATCATTTCCAAGAATGATGTGCTGAGATGTGCAATTAACCATTACTACAATCTCAGTTTTCATTCTTACACTTCCTGGTGGATGTGGGAATACAATATTAGTGTCTAATATGCCCAAGGGGTACATATTGTTGCTGGCACTACTGAATTGCACACCTTCTATTGGTAACCGATGGTTTTTCCATTCAGGAAGTATAATTTGGAGATAATCTTTGCCCACACAAGTGCAAAATGCCCCTGTATCCAAATTTACTTTGGCTTCAATATCACTCATCAGAACTGATGTGATACAGGATGCTCCAGCTGTATAACCCTTTCCTCTAGCAGGTTTTGTTTTACACATTCTGGCATCTTGGATATTGATCAGGTTGCAGCAATCTTCACTGTATTGTGGCAAGTGGGTATGGACTTCTGTGACCTCAAAGAAAGCTGAAATGTTTTCAATGGGATAGTCCTCCACTGGTGTATCTTCAGAGACTGCAGAATCTTGATCAGACTCCTCTTTCTCTTCAGTACACTGAATTTCTTCAATGACTTGAACTTCATTGATTTTTGTCTTCTTAGGACAAGTGTTGGCTAAATTTGAAGTACTTCCACATTTATGACACTTCAAGACAGGTCTTTCTGGTCTTCTTTCCTCTCTAGGAATCTTTGAGACTATTTTGGACTCTATTGGATTTTTAACCCAAGTTTTACCAATTCTTGTTCTGGTAATGATATCTTCCATAGCATTAATGTAGTCCTCTGTTGAACAGGGTTCCACACATCTGCTTTTGATAGCATGTTCCAGTTCTCCTCCACACTTTCTTAATATTTTCATATTAATAATAGTGTCAGACATATCTGGGTGTAAAGCAGATAATCTGTCTTTTTGTTTGAAGAACCAAGTAAGTGGTTTATCTTTTTCTGAGTTAAAAATGGCACTTTCAAAAGCATTCTCCATTTTAAACCTCCAAGAATTATTGGCACATTTGGTAATCACTTCAGATTTCCACCAAGACCAGTCATGTTTACCATGATCAATCCTCATTTTGTAATACCATTTCTTTGCAGTTCTGGTAAACAAACAGTGTAATTTTCCCACTATGATTTCATCAGGTATATTAAAGTCTTCTTGCAACATATCAATAGTCCTGATGAATTCAATATGGTTGTATTCTCCTTCACCAGAGAATGTTGGCCATTCTTCTATTTTGGGAATATCTCTTGCAGAGTAGGCATTTTCTCCTAAGAATGGAGTTAAACTTTCCTTGACAGAAAGTTTTTCTTCAGTCAAAGGTGTAGAATGTCTTGGCATATGTGGTTCATGATTCTTATGAATTTGCTCCACACTTCCAATTATATCATTCTTCAATTTCTGCCTTTCACTGTCACTTTTTGCTAAATGTATAGCAAATTGATTGGTGTTCTTAACTATTTGTAAAACATGGTCCTCAAGAGTTTTAAGTCTATCATTTACTTTCAAAATGGAAGGATCCTCTGTGTCATTATTTTGACATTGGCTCTCAATTCTTTCACAAGCATTGCTAATTGACTCAAGGGTGACAGTTGTCAATTGATGCCAATCAGAATGTTGCTTGTCATTTTTCTTTAAATCATTGATGTCTAATGTAATTTGCTTTAACTTTGACTCAAGTTTGCCAATTTCTACACTAATACTTCTATGTACATCAATTATTTGCGTGGAAAGGTCCTGTTCATCCTTTCCTGCTCCTTGGCTGTGAATTCCATAAGAGTTCTGGCCATATTGAAGACACTGTCCACGGCTGAAGGCTCCAATTTGGGGATCCTGTACCCTTGTGGGTAAGGTCTGTGCCAATTGGCTTTGCCTTTGCCCTTTCCTTGATGGTTCTTGGGACCTCTCTGCTTCTTCTGAGGTCCTTTGGGCTTGTCTTTGGACATGTCTGGAGCTGGTTTGGAGCTGGTGGACGCCACTGGTGCCTCTGTCTCCAAAGCTGGAGTCATTTCCAACTCATTCTTCTGGTCTATGGATAAAAGACTTTGGTTCTTCAACCAATTCTTTATCTTTTTGACCTTGTCTTCGCAAGACAGGGGGCTCCATCCTCCTAAGAGTTCTATGGTCTTCTCCTGACCCAGAAAGCTCTTGATGTGTAAGTAGGAGTTCATGGCCCCCTGCCAAAGGCTTGGGCAGATTTCCCACTCCTCTTCCTTGGCTGCTCTGAACCAGTTTTTGTACTGGCATTGATATATTTCTATTGCTGCCACCTGAAAGTGGTTCAGCCCTGGAAATATTACCATAAATCAGTTCAGGCTCAGAATTTACGTCAAAATCTGTTGGTACAGACCTTGGGGAATGGGGGGCAACTCTGGCATCCTCCAAATATGTCTTTCTTGTGGAAGACTTGGCACTTCTGGATTTGGTCTTGCCTCTTCCTTGTCCACATCCATCTGGTTGGACTGAATAGTTGCTTCCATTTCTGGTATGCACCATTTTCACGTCAATTTAAAGATAAAAGGTGAAAATATAAGATAAAATACACACCTTTTGGTGGTAATTTAGCTTTTTCTGAGTTGAATAAAGTGCCTCTTTTAGCAATCTGCACCTCAATACTGTCTTCAGATTCTGGACTATTGATGTATCTTTTACTGAGTCTGTTACCAGCTGCACAGTATTTGATTAAAGACACTTAAAGAGAAAAAATATGATAAAAGAAATTATTTTTGTGTTTTAAGATATTTTTAAAAGATTTTTTATGAATTTTATTATTTTTTAATATTAAAAAAATTATTCTTTTTAAAGAAAAAAAATTCAAATTTAAGATTTTGAATGAAAATTAATTCAGAGTAACTCAAAGAATAATTTCATAAGTTTTTTGATGTGAAAACGCCACGTGTAAAAACAGTATAAAATTAAACCAAATTCCTCAATGAAAAAGATTTTAAGACAATTTCAAAAATAAAAATTATTTTAAATTTAAAATGAAAGAAAAAAATTATTAAATCAATATATTTTAGAGCTTAAAAATATATTAATTATTTGCAAAAAGGTTCAAAAACACGCCAAAACCTCCAAATATGAGATATTGGTAGGTATGGTGGTTTAAAATGAAGTCTAGAGTATGATTAAAGCCAAGTCTATGGATAAAATCACGGCCAGGCCCCCAAATGTAAGATGTGACTATGAAACTGATGATAATATTACTATTGATCAACAGTACTATGTCTGTTCTTATGAAATATAATAATAAAAATTATTATAACCACAATTAAATAATTATAAAATTATTTCTTTCACGTGTTATACACTACTAGTGATTATAACTGTGAGCAGTAATTGTCTACAAGAATCAATTACAAGAAGAATTTAATAATAAAAACTTCTTTATTAAAATAATGAAATTATTTTAATATATAATTATCTTTTACAAGAATAACTATAAAGATAATTCTTGAAGAAAACTATTACTAAAGAAAAACTTTAAGAATTAAAGATAAATGACTCACTAATACTCCAAAGAACTTATTGATAGATAAAAGTAGAGAAATTTGACGTAGAATTGTGGATTTAAGGGATCAAGATGATTTATAACAGTATTACAACAATATATAGTTGGATTCTATGATTTCACGTCTTTCTGATTGATTCTGAAAGATTTAAAACACTTAAGAATAGTTGAACTAATACTTACTTGTTGGTAATAATGATTTAATAAATTTATAAGATGATGATTGGAAAAAACAGCAAGAAGAAGCTTCTTTTAAGTCAACAACAGCTCACAGAGGCGTGCCATGGAGCAAACTGAAAAACCAGTGAGTGATAAAACAATAAACCTTTTTGGATTAATGATTGCATCATCTGTTGTCACGTAAGATTATCATAATTACTTAATTAATGCTTTTACGTGACTACCAACCCCAATATGGTTAAGAATAAAAGGAGTAACATCTGTAAATCTTCTTTTATTCTAAAATAATCATTGATTTCTCAAAGTTATCAATGTTATTGCCAATTTCATCACAGGTTGTAATTACTGTGAAATTTTGAAGATTCAGTGTTTCACGTAGAATGGTCAAAAATGGACTGTAAGTAAAACTTTGAATTTTACTAGTAAAACCATAATTCTTTTTGGTTGTACCACAGATAATACAGTTCTCTATTGGTCCTGAAAGTTTCAGAAAGATTCATTAAGAATTGTATTTTTAATGAATTTTTGAAGTTTTTACCTCATTTCTACGTAGAATTGCAAATAGCAGTATTTTGCTGGTTGCTATGAGGTAAATCAATGAATATGAGTCCCAAAAGGGTTTAATTACTCTTTTTAGGGTCTATTCATGGAAAGTCATCAAGAATTGACGTGGTTACAGGAGTCTAAGTAGCTTATTACCTCCTTGGCATGTCAAAATAGCAGGTTATTTGCTATTTTTCTTATGATTACAGTAGGTGTAACTTGGTAACCAAGTTCCCAAAGAGTTTTAGTTTACCAATTGGGCCAAGATGAGCCATGGATCCATGCTCTGGAGCTATCCACGCCTCTGAGGCCTCAGAAGTTGGGTACCCTGGCTCTCTTTGATGTCTTTTGTCCCCCTTGCCTAATTTTTACGTCAAAATAGTAATTTAAGCTTAAAGTGAGATATCCACCATGGGTGTACCAAAAGTCCATGTAAGAATACCATAATATTAAGTTCTAAAAACATGCATAACACTATTCTTAGTGTATATGTAACATGGGATTTCTCACTTTCCCATTATTTTGGCTAAAAATCAAGAAAAACAAAAAATTTCACGGATCTTTTATGTGGTATTAATGACGTGGTATTGAAGTATTTTCCATTTTACCACCTCAAGTACTTAAATTGAGCTTATTCACTCTATGGGTCTACCCTAGGTGAATTTGTGAGCCTGTGAGATACGTATAACATACCCATAAGGCCACAAATGATTTTACAGACAGTTAATTTTATCTTAAACAGACTTTTTAGTTGAATTTAAAATAAAAAATAACAAAAAATAAGTATAACTTTTTTTTGGATAAACAAAGTTATAATTATCATGTCATTTTTGGATTCTACACCAAAAATAACCTAGGGTACACCCATAGGGTGTTATACCCAAAAACACTTATTTTTTGTGTTATTGGAAGATTTAAGAATCTCACAGTACTAATGTAGCTTTTTTAACATTTTTTTAAAATTGTTAAATTTAAGCTTAATTAAGCTTAAATTTAAAGTTACATAAGGTTTATGCAACTTTACCAAAATTTTAGTTAAAATTGAGGTGTTGTGTATATTTACTGAATTGGCTAAGGATTTGCCATACAGAATGTAAATCCTGCGTGAGCTCAATTTAAAAGGGTTTAAAGCCATGGTATGGCTTTAAATAAATAAAAGGGCAAAATCCACGCAGAAAGGTGGGACAAAGGAAAAAGACCAAATAGAGCTGAGGTACCCAACTTTTTGGATCTGCAAGGACTCAATTAAGGTTGTCCACCTGTATTGGAGGATTTTCAACCTTATTTAAGCTTTAAGATTAGACTTTGATCCAACCTTAAGGTTTAAACTGGTTTTATCCCAATTTGGACAGGAATTTCAAGCTGCCAAAGGGTAAATCCCAATATGCAGGCTTGAAATCAAGGTTTTAAGAACTGTCAGAGCTTAATTAAGCTTAAAAACCTTAAATAAGCTTAAAACTTTAAAGCTTCAAGCATTAAAACCTTATCAAAACTTAAGGTTTGGTGTGTATTGCTATTTTACGTGGAAAAATAGCAATAACTTCAAAAATTCATTAAAAATCCAATTCTTAATGGATTTGCTTGAAAATTTCACACAACTTAGAATTTAATATTATCAATATATAAATTAAATTTTAAGTATCTTTTATAAATAAATGTCCTGGATAATTAGCCTGGAAATTTACTCTTTTAATTAAGCTTAAAGAAAATTATGATTTCTTTAAAAATTAATTAAAAATTGAGTTTAAAAGATTTCTGCTTGAAACTATAATTTTAAGTTGTTCATGTGATGAACTTTAATATAAATAAACTTATTTTATATTAAAACTTAAAATAATTAAACTAAATGAGGATTAAAGTTACTTGGAGTTAAGAATAACACTGGTAACTTTAAATTGGAAGTAAAAATAAGTTGCCTTAAGTTAAGAACTCTATTTTTAAGAATGGTTTTTCAGTTTTGACTTGAGCACGCCCTCTACATTCATTATGAATCATGAGAGCTGCCCTGAAGACATAAAAAGAGTCTTTTCATCACTGTTTTTGTCCATAATCAATTATCAATCCAATCATATTAGAAATTTAAACAGGTAAAGTTTTATTAAATATAAAATCTTATTATTAAAAGTAATTCTTAAGTTATTTTTATTCTTTATTTATTGAAATTAAAGAATTGAAGTCATAGAATTTAGATTATTGTTGTAATCACCAATAATATATTTTATTATATAAAATTATCATTTTAAAAATCTTTTAAAATCCACAAATTCCTCTCAAAAACTCTTAAATCATAATTTATATTATTAAAAGTTGTTTTATCTTTAAATTTATTGATTTTTGACGTGTTTTTAACTTATAATTTTTATTTAATATTATAACTGTTGTATTTTGACTTATTGTATTAAATAAATCTTATAAGTAAGTTTTCTCTAGAATTCTATATTTTTTTATCTAGTATTAGTTTTTTTTATAGAATTTTTATTCTAAAAGAATTATTTCTGCACAGTGTGTGTTTAATTCTTTTTATAAATAATATTTATATTATTTATAAGTGGTTAATATTCATATTTTCCACGTGTAATTGTCTCATTGAGAGCTTTACACTTCTTATTGTTATAACTGTCAGTGACTATAACAATAATAGAATAATTATAATTTATTATAATTATTATTTTTTTTTATTATTATATTATTATAATGATAATTAAATTTATTTTTTTATATATAATTATTTTTAATAATTATATTTAAATTTGTGGTTATAATATTTTATTATATTATATTTTTCTACTGAGGAAAGTCATAGTACTCTTGATATTGCTACTATTATCAAGAGTTTCATAGACAAACCTTACAGAATTTTTGTGTAGAATCCAAATCTGGTCTTAAATCCATGGATTTACTTACTCAATAAAAAGTTATTAATCTTTTCTGAAATTGAAAATGATGAATTTTGGATATATGCATGACTTATGAGTTATGCATAATTCAAAATTTCTTTTTAAGATAATTGTGGCCTATTTGGGTATGTAAAATATACCTCAAGGCTCACAGAGATAATTGATACTGCCAATGGCGCTTTGAAAACTGATACCCAGGGCTTTGAAAGAAGATGCTTCGTCATCATTGGAAGGGGATAGGTTTTCATTTGGAAGAAGAGGTGTCACTACTGGCTTGCAATTAGACATGCCATATAGGTTGAGGAGGGATTCCGTGAAATATTGCTGATCCAAAGAGACATGTTCAGGGGAATGAGTGACTTTTACTCCTCAAAGTAGGTCCGCTATACCAATGTCCTTGATGTTGAATTCAAGAGAAATTTCTTTTTTGAATGGCTCAATGTTGGAGGCAAAGATCACAATGTTGTCCATGTGAATGTAAAGCCAAAGTTCTGAGGGCTTTTGACAAAAGAAAACACAAGGATCCATTAGGCAGGCAAGGAACCCTTTTTTTACTAACCAGCTCTTGAATCTTTCATACCAAGCCAAGGGTGCCTGCTTCAGGCCATAGATAGCTTTGCACAACTTTAGGAAGAATTTCCTTCTGTAAGTTAGCATCCCCTGTGGAATGGATAGACAGAGGAGTGTTAAGAAAGGTACTCTTGATGTCTATTTGATGGAACTGAAGATTGCAAGTAGCAACCATTGCAATGTGGGTGCAAAGAGAGTTCAGTCATCCAGTGGGAGAGTAGGTTTTGTGATAGTCAATGCTGGATGTTTGCATGAAACCTTGTGCACAAAGACGGGCCTTTCATTAAAGGACATTTCCCTGTGTATTGCATTTGGTTTTGAAGACCCAAGGGGTGCCTACAAGCCTGTAGTCAGGTTTGAGCTCAACAACGTCCCACACCTGAAGTCTATTAATGGAATTTAATTCCTGCTTTACAGCTTCTGACCATTTGTCTTTGAGTGGGCTGTTCAAAGCACTCTTGAAAGTTCAAGGACTGTCTTTGCTGGTTTTCAGGAAGATTCTTGGTCGTGGAGAAAAGGGAAAAATGTTGCGGGAATCGATTTCACTGTTGATCAAAGTAGGATGTCAGGGTCTGATGACCTTGATGCAAAGAGGTGCCTGATTCAGAGCTGACTCACTGGACTGTTCAGCTGCAGGAATTAGTGAATCATTGGAGCAAGGAGCCGGGGTTTCTTCAGAGTGGGTTTCATCTACCACTGCTGATTCCTTAGGTTGGGTTTCATCTACCAATTCTCAGTACGTTCTTGAGGCTTTGCAAGTCATGGTTAATGGTTCAGAACAAGAGCTCCTGAGGGAAGGAAAGGACTCCTCATCAAAGGTAATGTGCCGGCTGATAATTACCTTTCTGTCAGATAGACAAAGGATCCGGTAACAGGTATTGTCATTCTCATAAGCAAGGAGTATTCCTTCAGACCTAGTGGGGCCCAGCTTCCATCCACAATGATATTTGGGAAGTGAAATAATTGCTTTGAAACCAAATACTCAAAGCCTTTTTATTCGTGGTGGTACTCCCTTCCACAGAACATAAGGGCTGAGATTCTGTCTTGAAGGAGTTGGAATGAGGTTACTTAGCATAGTAGCAGTGAGAACTGCTTTGGCCCAGTAGTTGTTGGGTAATTTTGAACCATTGAGCATTCATTGAGCCTTTTCCAAGATGGTTTGGTTAGCTGGCTCAGAAAGACCATTATGCTGAGGAGTCTCCGCAAGAGAGAAGTTGTGAATAAAGCCTTTGGAGTTTGCAAGAGTGGTAAACCAATGGTTAAGAAATTCCCAAACCTGATCAGATACCAGCTTCTTAAGCTTGCAATCATGGAGGTTCTCCATTGAGTTCTTGACAATGACAAATTAATCAAAAGATTCAGATTTTGATTTGATCAGTTGTATGGATTTGAACAATGTGAAATGGTTGACTATGGCTAAGAAGTACTGGTATCCGGATATAGATGGAGGAAAAATAGGGCCTACAAGGTTGATATGAACACAGTCTAATGGTTGACTTACATGTTCAAACTCACCTTTAAAGGGAAGCAAGGTCACTTTATTGAGTTGGCAAACTTGACAAGTGAGGTGAAGAGGAGGGAGTCCCATAGATTTAAGAGGAGAAGACCCATCATGTCCGAGTTCGCTGTGCCAAAGGCTGGGTGAAGATAGTGTGGTAAGTGCATTTGGGCTAGAGTAGTTGACTTGCATAAGATTGTTGGATATCGCTCCCTTGAGGATGGTGGTGCCATTTGACTCAAGGGTAAAAGAGTTGTAAGTGCGTTTGATGGACATGTTTTCTTGACAGAGATCTAAAAGTCTTATTAAGTTGCAATTCAATTTAGGGACATACAAGCAGTTTTTTAAGCGGAGGGTTTTGCCTTCGCAGAGAATGTTGACTGTTCCAATGTCATTTGACCAGAGAAAACTATATGAGTCTCCTGTTGACACTAGAATGTTGGGAGTTTCTTTGAAATAGACAAAAATCTCTTTTGAGCTGAACATATGGTGGGTGGCCCCACAGTCAATAATAAGGAATTGACCAGAGGAGGGTTAATTTTTTGCCAGTAATAAAAGCCTGTGCAGAAGATGCAAAGTGAGCAGCTGGACTTTTATTTTGTTATCTCGACAATGTGGTCATAGGTGTGGGTGCTCAGCAAAGCATTCTCCCTTAGTATGATTGGTGCAGTTCGGATTGTGCTTTCCATTAGCACAGTAATAGGTAATCTTGTATGGCCCCAAGGATTCAGAGAGGTGAGCAGATGCAGTGGAAGGGAGATTTGTTTCTTTGAGTTGTGAGTTATTGTGTAAATCTTGCAGTTTGGAGAGAATAAGGTCTGGTTTTTCAACGAGCTCATTGTTGAGAGTGAGCACTTCCATGTATTGATGTAACTTCTAATCCTTACTCAATTTCCCTAAGATGGTGAAGGAGAGAAGTTCGGTGGGTACAATGATGTTTACAGATTCAAGGTTCAACATAACTCAACAACTATTCTTGATGTATTCTTGAAGGTCTCCACTGTAGGTTGACTTGAGCCAGTCCATCTAAGCTCAACCTCTATTAATTGCTCTTTTTGAAGCATATAGCTTGTTGATCTTGGTCCAGAGTAAGTTGGAATTTTTGATTGTATCTTGGTTGACGTACTCAAGAGAGACTTGATTTCTTATTCAAGAGGCAATGATGTTAACTGCCTCATAACTTGACTTCTTCCACTTATTTGAAATAGTAGTGGAAGCTTCTGAGTTGAGAGATTTTTCACAGAAATCGAGAAGATCCTTTGATCCCAGGAGAATTTTGATGCGACTGTACCATTTGCTGAAGTTTATTCCAGTAAAAATGGGTACTGAGGAGATATCTCGATCAACATTGTGTTCAGCCATAGTGAGTCTTGGTGTCCACTGTCGTTTTTGGTCTTTTGAGCACCAAGACTGTAAATCTGTTAAACGGTAAAACTAAATTATGTAATTATGTTAATGAATGTAAACATGGTACAAGGGTGAATAGAATGATAAGTAACTAAACGGTGGACTACAAGTGTTTACACAAATAGCTAGGCTGATTAATAAGTTTGGAGGCTACAAGATCAACGACTACTGATTGAGATAACATGTCTTCAGGTTAGTCTTGGACGAAGATGTATGAACAAGATGAATTTAATCTACCTGAATCAATCATAATAATATTAAATAAATAAGAGAATACAAAGAGAGAATGTTATAAAAAAGGATGGAAGAGAAAGGAGAAAAAAGATGATAGAAAGAAATAAAAATAGAGAAAGGAAACAAAGTAAAAATCAGAGAATAGGAGACTGGAAGAAGATATTGTGATAATTGCTAGAGGAGTCGAGTTTAAGTGTTTGTGGTTGTTGGTTTTAGCAGTTTGTTTTGTAAGTCATGCACAGGATATGCACATGATCTTCATGTCAATCATTGCGGTGTTGACTGCGCTTTTTCTTCTATGATGTTTGTTGTGGCATTGGAGGTGGATGGTTTGGGCGTGAACTAATTAATTTTCCTCAGGAACCACCACCACTTCCAAGTGGGAATGTTGCCACTAACCTAACATGTCTTACCCCTGAAGACATGATGATGTGTGAAGAATACAGCATCAATGCAAATAAGCCTGATGAAGGTACTAAAGCCCACTTAACATGAGTAAAAACATTAACAATAGGCTAGACAAAATTGAAAATAATAATACTACAAAGCCTACAACTAACAAAGCTGTTCATCCCCCTCCCAACAAGACGTGATTAATAGACTAATAGCAGCAAACAAAGAACTAATTACAGAAGTACAATGATTGAGGAAGAGCATAGCCAGCCACATTCCCTCAGCAACCAACCTTTTCTGAAAAACTAACACAAAAAATCAGAGCCCAGCCCACACCCTCTCCAAGCACCTCCAAACAGAGCAATAAGCATATTTAATAGAGGAAATATCCTCATCAGAACCAAATTCAAAGGAGAAAAACCTTTCCAGAAGGATTATGCAGAAAAAATTGCAGGTAAATTCATCAAAGCCTTGAAATCCCTGAATGTCAGAGTAAATGGAGAAGAGATAGAGATAAAATCAGTAATTAGATATGAGTCAGGAAATGTAATATTTTACACTAAAGATAGAGCACAAGTGAGATGGCTATTAGAACATAGAAACCATTGGAATCACCTAGCTGACCCTCTCTTTTTCACATCCCAAGCCCTCTTCCCTGTTTTAATCCACTTGGTACCAACACACTTTGATATCTCAGACAAATAATTAGTCAAAGAATTTTTCCTAGAAAACAATATCCCAATGGAATCCCTTAAGAAATTGAATTGGGTGGGTGATCCTTGTGGTGAAGAAAAAAGCCCATAGTTCATTAATTGCTTACTTAAGTGATATAGAAGTTGCTAGCAATATAATTAGAGGAAATCTAGCTTATAAGAGAAGTTGCCTGAAAACAGTAAGCTTTCAACCAGTACCAATCCAATGTTTTAATTGCCTAAAGGTAGGCCATATTGCAAGCAGCTGTAAGAATAAGCCTATGTGCATAAGATGCGGTCATCAACATAATGTAAGAGAATGCAAAGAAGAGACAGAAAATCACCACTGCATAAGATGTATCAACCATTATATGGAAAATGACAAACCTTTTGATAGAATGGATGAAAGGTATTTCCATTCTGTGTTTAGTAAGAAGTTCCCCATCAAGAAGGCCAAACTGGAGAAATCCAGTATGGTCAGGCGCTTATTAAGGGCAGCCAGCTGTGTATGGGGAAAGTCTTTTTGTGAGAGCCTTTTCTCAAGGTGGTATCAGGCATGAGAAATTTTCTATTTTGTGTTTATGACAATATTCCTGTACTAAGGGTGTCCCCTATACTCAGTAAATTGAATAATCTCCAATGGAGACCCATTTGAGGTAGGGGGATGGGGGAAATTTCTTTGGGCATACTCATTGTGTCCTCCCTAGGGGTCAGGGATAGGTAGTTGTCTTATGGAATCAGGTCTCCGAGTACTTTGGATAACAAATAATATGAAACTAATAACAAGAGAAATTCAGAATTTGAGACTACTCATTACAATATAGATGGCCAAAAACTTGAGCCCAATTCTTTAATCATTCCAATTGCTCTACATGCATCACAGATAGTGTAGCCTGCGGATAAGAATAATTTCACTCCCACCAGAAAACACCCATTCAGATGGTGCACTGGTGGCAGGTATTGCTACGTACTTACATGCCATGTGTACAAGTATTGGAAAAACACTTCCTCTTGATTTCCAGAAGTGTAAAATGTTGGTTGAATTAGGCTTTGTAGGTTCTGAAATAAAATTGAATAACTCATTTCCTCATTTAGTTGCCTCCAGTCCAGTTGGGGTGTATATTTAATCAAATAATCCTGTTGGCAGTTTTTGAGTATTAAGAACAGTTGGATTGGTTTCAGTGAAGTGGGACTTTGCTTATTCTTCAGAGATAGTAAGCATTTGACTTTCTGAGATTCCAAATGCTGTAATAGCTGAGTTATTATTTAAAAAACTTGATTTTGAATTGTGGATGAAGCACTGATGCAAAGAAGGCTGGTTTCTTGTGAAGCACTATCTGAAGGTATTTTTTCTACTTTGTTCTTATCACAACTGCAGATGGTCCAAGTTGTTGCACATCATAATTATCATAGGCCTAAATATATAGGCTCATAAGCTTGATGAAAACAAAACAAGGAAAATTCAAAAGCCTACCTGATGAATGCATTTAATCAAAAGGATATACAGAGGTAAAGCATAGTTTTTTGTGGGATATTTGGAGCCACAAATAATTTCAGTGGGTTCATAGAGGGGATGAAGAAAATTAAGGATCACCTGGACTTTTTCCCATTGCAGACTGGTGAGACCATACTGCTCTATATTAACTGGGGCACAGAACTGGTTATATGCATCCTTTAGCAATAATGCTTGTTCTAGTATTTCATATGTTGAGTTTCATTGGGTACAAACATTTGTCAAAGTAACATTTGGGTTTTAAGTAATCACAGAAAATTTGAATTGTTTTCAAAAACCTTTTGTGACACTGAGGGCTGTGGCACAAGTAAGAGCCAAGACAAGCTATACATGTTCTAATTGAGCTCAAATCCAGATGGATCCCATAAGGAATTTCCACCCGGTTCAAAATTAAAAGTGGGCCAATGTTTTCATGCTCGTGTGGACCAGATGGATTACTCCCTTTTCCTGAAAAATTCAATCTGTCATGTTCCACAAGATGAATTGTGTGGGCCATACATCCAATGGCCTGAATATTGGCTGTGAACCTGATTGTGTTTGCTTGAACTTTATGAGCCATACCTGAGTTCACAGAAGTGTTATAAGTAGTCCTTGATATAATAAAATCTTGTAGGTCATATCACTTTAGAGCTTCTAGAAAGTGGTTTTCAATTTACACACCAGAGCAATCACCTGCATAATGTCACAGGGGCTCTTGGACAGAAATACAAGAGTGGCCTGGCACTAAGCAATCAGGGAACTCTCTTGGAAGACTCCAAAAGAATAAAGAAATAAAATGAAAGAATAAATTCCTCTAAGAAATATGCAGGTACAAAGATGAGATGCAATAAGAGGAAAGAGAAGCAAAATGGCCAAAGAGCAAACAAATGAAGTCCTTAGTCACTGTTTCAACCTGCCAAAATGAAAAATGAAAATGATAAGGATATGAACACCAAATATTCATTGACAGGCGAAGAAAGAATAAGAGAAAAGGTGCTAAATGACTGACTTGATAATATCAGTATTCACTTAATAAAAATGATAAGATAAATAAAGATAAAATAAAATCAAAATATATTAATTAACTGGGGAAAACCCCCTAGGGTGGAAAGGGTAGCCAGTATATGTGAAAAGCTGGGTGCTTGAGTTCTTCAGGCTGAAAACTGATCTGTATTGATCCTTGAGGCTGTATTGATTGTTTTGGGAATTGATACAGCTGGCTAATATTGAAATTGAATTGGGTTGAATGAATTTCCCATGCTTGAAAATGAAATACAGTTCTTGATGGATCCAGTCTGTATTGAAATGAAGGTGGTTGCCAAGATGGATTGAGTGGAGCTTTGACACTTGACAATTGAATGAATAAATGAACGAATGAACTGCCTCGTGAATCCCTTGAGAATGGTGGAACAGTATTGCCTTTGAAGAATGCTGTGAATGAAATTATCCAATGATGTCTTGATGGTGTGATTGGTCTTTGACACTGAAACACTTGCTCTTGAGCCTTAATGAGTCCTCTGAATGATTGGGTGCCTTGATGACGTGATTATATGTTGGAATGTTGAAATGACCATTTGATATTGCCACCATTGAATTTCTGTTTAAAAATGATGCACAATGATATATAACATCATTTATGGCATGTTGGTTCATTGGAAAGACAATTATGTCCAAAGGTCTTGAGATGGAAAGACAGAGGAGAAAAATATGAATGTGATGGCTTCAGAGCTGGCAAGGTGTTTCTGGGTCCTTTGGGGTTTTTGGCCACTTTTGGGTTCTGAGCCAAAAACTGGCCCAAGGGGCGGGAAAGTGTCTTTTGGACACTTTGTGTCAAAGTGCACAAAATGCGCATTATGAGGCCAAATGGCCAAAAACAGCCATTTGGGCTGCTTCCCCTGTTTTTGAGGGAAATGACAAGAAATACCCATTTGGGCATAAATTGCCGCTATGGGTTCTGGATTGAGGTGAAGGGCCATGAAGGCCCCAAAAGACAAATGGCCATAAATGGTCCATTAGATGATGACTTGGCCATATTGGCCACTGCTGATGGATATGGCCAATTGGCCATAAAAGAACTGTCGCTTGATATGCCATACGGAGATCCAAGGAGGTGAATTTCCATGGTTGTGACAGTACCCCCCACCTTGAAATGGTGAGCTCCTGAGCACCAATACAAGGTGAAGCCTGTTGAGGCTATTGGAAAGGATTGAGAGTGGCATGGAGGAAAGTTCTTTTAAGAGGAAAATGAAATAATAACTGATATTAAAAATTTGTCATATGACGCAGGACTTTCTTCATCTTCTTTTGAGATTGGCTTCATGATTGATGATGTTGTAATGAATGAATGTTCTTTGAGATAAATGTTTGATATGATAAAGTGAAAAGGAAAATAAAATTTAATATAAAGAATGAAAATGAAAATAACAGAAAGAGAAAAGAGAAAAGAAAAATGAGTTGAATCTTGAGGAGGTTCCAATCTTCATCATGGAGGTTGATAAGTGATTTTGAAATTGGCCAAGGACCTGCAAAGAGAAATTTGATTCCACGTGCTCACAAAGTGGCCAAGGTGATGTTTTGACAAGACTGTAGACCCCTCAGGGAAGTGCACACCAGGAGAGGAACTTACATTTGGTAGTTACCACTCCCGCCAGTCCCATAAAAAATAAAAACAAAAAATGTTGAAGGAATCAATTTGAATTTTGAAGTCTTGGAAATGAATTGAAAAGTGAATGGCCCATTGTACCAAGTGAAAATGGCCATGAGATTGGAAATGAAGTTGAAAGCCATTCCAAAGATCTGTGTCCAAAATTGCAAAGTGCTCACAGAGTGGCCAAGGTGATGCTTACAGCAAAAAGAAGAGTAGAATACCCCTAAAGGTGCATACCAGGAGTGGAACTTACTTTTGGTAATTCCTCTCCCCACCAAGCACCATAATGAATCAAGCTTTTGAAGAATTGGGCCCAGGCTTTTCAGGATATAATGAATGAAAATATTTGACAAGTTCAGGACAATTCTTGAGGTTTTTGGTTGGTTCCCAAATGGATCTTTCTGGGTCTTGACTGAAACCTTTCCATTCCACCAGATACCATAATTTTCCTCTCTTGAGCTTTGAGTCCAGTATTTGAGAGACTTCCCATTCCTCTTCTTCTTCAATGATGATTGGAGGAGGAGACTATTGATGCCTATTTGGGATTGTTGATGTCTTGACTGGTTCTAAGAGTGAAATGTGGAAGACTGGGTGGATAGACTTCCATTGAGATGGGAGCTTGAGATGATAATCATGAGTACTGACTTTCTTCAAGATTGGAAAAGCACCCAACCATCTTTCAGAAAGTGTTTTGATGGGTGTAGTTGATTTTATGTTCTTGGAAGAAAGCCATACCATGTCACCAGGATTGAAAACAGGTGGACTTGCTCTACTTTTATCTGCATACCTCTTAAACCTGTTTATGAAAACTTCAAGTTGTCTCTTGAAATCTTGCTGTACTGATTGAATTTTTGTTGATAACTTTCCAGCAGGAGTATCTTGAGTAATGTGAGCTGAGTCAAAATGTGGATCTCTTCCATAAGCAGTGAAAAATGGTGATTGTTTTGTTGAAGAGTGGTCAGAGTTATTGTAGGAAAATCCAGCCAGAGGGAGCCAGGTGTTCCAATCATCTTGATGATAACTGACATACATCCAAAGGTACTGTTCTAGTATCTGATTTACCCTCTCTGTCTGTCCATCAGTTTCTGGATGATAAGCAGTTGCCAGATCTCTTGAAATCTTGAGCTGCTGACAAAGATTGGTCCAAAAAGAAGAAACAAAAAGAGAACCTCTATCACTAACAATGCTTGAGGGAAGGCTATTCTTTGAGAAAATATTATTGATGAATAAATGGGCCAAATCTAATGAAGTTATTGAAGACATTGTTGGAATGAAAACTGTCAATTTTGAAAATCTGTCCACTATGACTAAAATTGAATCAAAGGAATTGGACAGTGGCAATTGAGTGCTAAAATCCATTGAAAGGCAAATCCAAGGACCACTTGGAATTGGAAGAGACTTGAGGAGTCCAAACTTCTTGTGATGAATATTTTTGTTTCTTGAACACTGTTGACAGGATGATACATAATCCTTGATAAATTGAGTCATGCCAGGCCAGTGAAAATCCCTCTTGACAAGTTTGAGAGTCTTCTCTTGGCCAGGGTGTCCAGCTAGAGGAGGGTCATGCCTTTTTTGGAGTATGCTGAGCTGAATTGTGGGGTCATTTGGGACCACCACCCGATCTTTGAACAGAAGAAGTTGGGAGGAGGAATCAAGAGAATAATCTTGGACAGATTTACCTTTACCCAAATCTTCAAGGACACTTCTATATTGAGAATCTTGCCACACTGCCTTCTGAATTGAATCAATCAAATTTGAAAATGAATCCACCTTGACTGCAAAAAACCTTGAGGCTTGAATTTCATCTTGCTTGATTATCTTCTGATAGTTCATTGGATTCTTGCTGATGAAATCCTCCCCCCTCTCCGGGTAAATGTGGTCCTGACGTGACAAAGCATCTGGAAGGGTGGCCAATTGGCCAGGGCAGTAAGTGATTGAGAAATGGAATTCAGATAAAAATTCAGCCCAACAGGCTTGGCGGCAAGTGAGAAGCTTGGAAGACATAAAATATTGAGAGATGAATTATTGGTGAGAACTTCAAAAGGGGAAGAAATAGAAAGAAGGAAAGCTCTCCAGCGCTTGAGAGTCCAGACTATGCCAAGGAGTTCCTTGTCATGAATCTCAGAATTAAGCTCAGCTGGGAGAAGCTTGCGGCTATCAAATGCAATGGGATGTTTTCCTGGGTCAGAGACCTGACTCAGTACAGCACCCAAGGCATAATCTGATGCATCGGTCTCTACAATGGTGTGTAGAGAAGGATCAAAGTGAGAAAGGATTGGAGCAATGGTGAATGCCTCTTTGAGTTGATAAAACTGTCTGAGAGCTTCCTCATTGAGGGGAAAACAGGAATCTTTCTTGAGGAAACTTGTGAGTGAACTAATCTTCTTTGAATAATTCTTGATGAAATGGCAGTAAAAATTGGCAAAGCCAAGGAATGATTGCAGAGCCTTGAGGTTTCTTGGAGGAGGCCAATTGAGAATTTGCTGGACTTTTGCTTGGTCCATCTTGAGGCCTTCAGAAGAAACAACACAACCCAAATACTCTACACTAGAAACATGAAACAGGCACTTGGAGGCCTTAGCAAAGGGGTTATTGGCTCTGAGTCTGGCAAGAACAGTGGACACATGAGTGACATGTTCTTCTTCATATTTGGAAAATACCATAATGTCATCCAAATAAACCACAACATAAACATCAAGAAGATCATAAAAAATATCATTGACAAGATTTTGGAAAGAAGCAGGAGCATTGGTAAGCCCAAATGGCATAACCAAGTACTCATAACTACCATATTTGGTTCTAAAACAAGTCAAATGTTCATTGCCTTCCTTGATTCTGAGCAGGTTATATGCACCACACAAATCAATCTTGGAGAATATAGAAGAGCCATTGAAAACAGTAGGAAGCTGATTCATAGGAGGAACAGGATACTTGTTCCTCCTAGTAACAGCATTGAGTTTGCGGTAATGAACACACAAACAGAGACCACCATCCTTCTTTTTGACAAAGAGGACAGGTGCTCCTGTTGAAGAGGAGCTTGGCCGGATGAAACCTTTCTCTACATTCTCTGAAATGTAGGCCCTGAGTGTATCTGACTCTTGGTTTGATAAAGAGTAGATCACCCCAACTGGAGGTAGAGACCCCTCCAGCACAATATGATGATCACAGGCGCGGTGAGGAGAAGGTTTCTCTGCTTTCACCTTGGAGAATACATCCAAATAGTGGTGATAAACAGAGGGAACAACCTTCATCACGGTTTCTATTTCTTCTGGCTCTTCCTCTTCATCCCACAACTCCTCCAGGGAGTCATGATAAGATGAAGGAGGAAGGTACATATTCCCAAAGAAGAGATGAAGTGAAGATGCAGAATTATCTTCTCCAATATCTTGAATCTCTTTGAAGACTTCATCTCCAGATAATGGTAATGACTGAGGGGAGTTTATGGAAGGAATATGAACAGAAGATGGAAATGATGGTGTTCTAGAATCACCAACCAGAGCTGCCATGATTTGGCAGAAGAAAAGTCATTACGGAAAGATTTAGAAGGATCACAAAAGTCCTTATGATCAGCATTAAAGGTGATCAGCCCTTGCCTCCAGTCAATAGAAGGATTAAAGTGATTCAGAAAGTCAAAGCCCGATATGAGGTCTTCTCCCTTTGAAGTATCAATGACTATAAAGTCCTATTCAAAGCTTGGGAAGGAAGGGAGCTCAACCATATATTTAGTATGGTGAGTAACAAATAAGGAAGGGGACTCAGAGGAGTCCAAAATGATAAGAGGAATCTTCTCTGGAAGTTCTGACGTAGTAAATGAGTACTTGTGAACAAACTGCTTTGCAATAAATGAGTGTGTAGCACCAGAATCAATGAGAATACTGTGAAAAACATCAGAAAGAGAAGAAAAAACAAAAGATTTAAGAGAATTCTTGACACCAGTATTCACAATGCACAATTGTGCTCTGGAAGGAAAACTGTGAAGACCATTGAACACAACATGGTCTCCACTCAGGCTTTTCCCTGGCTGGAAAATTGGCCTGATGGTTGGTTAAGCTTGTTTTGACGCCTTGTGATACAGGACTCAAGACTATGCTTCCCACCACAATAGGTACAAAGACCCTCCTTGATTCTTCTTTCTTTTTCAGAATTCATCAACTTGAAATCTTCATTCAATAAAGAAGAATGGGGCTTGTCCCTCTTCTGAAAATTCCTCTTCTTCTTTTGACTTGAGCTTGAAGAACTTTGAGGATCAGAAGAACTTGACTTTGAGGCTTCTGGCTTCTTCTCTTGATGATGACTCTTTTCATTTTGCCTCTCATGGTACCTGGTATCAAGCTCCAGGGTAATATCCATTAAGTCTTGAAGAGGGTCAATTCTTGAAGGATGGGAGGCCAATTGATCCAAAATCCTGGATGGCAATCCCTTCCTGAAATGATGGATAAGAGCCCTTTCACCCCAATCTCCAATTCTTGAGACAAGACTTCTGAAATCAGCAATGTATAAGGATACATTCCCACCTTTTTCCATTCTTCAAGAATCCAATTCTGCTTCAGCTTTTCTGACTTCATTTGGGTCCCCAAATAAGGTGAAAAGTTGAGATTCAAATAATTGCCAAGAATTGAGAAGGTAATTGCAGTCTTGATTGGTGATATTGGAAAGATAAGGCTAAATCCATTTTGCAGCTCTGCCAATGAGAAATGAAGTGGCATAAAGGACCTTCTTTCTGTCTTGAGCAAAGTTTGCTGGATCATTTTGAAAAATAAGTTGACAAGACTGAATAAAGCTTCTAACTTTGGAGGGCTGAGTCCCATAAAAGCATTCTGGTGCCTTCATAGATGAAGTCTTGAAGGCAGGTGGTCTTGATGATCCAGAAGAACAAGCTGCTTGAAGATTGGCCATAATTTGAGTCATTTGCTGCATGATGGCCAATAGAGATGGTTCAGACTGATGACAGACAGGCTGATTAGACTGGGCTAGAGTTGGCCCTCCAGTACCTTGGGATGCCTTCACAGGAGCAGGGAAACCTTCAGTATCATCAGAATCTTCCTCTTCCATAGAATTCTCCTCCTCCTCTACACCATTTTCACCTGGACCTTTGTAAATGGTCCTTGAAGTTCCTGGAAGTCCGCCAACTACTCCTGAAAATGAGCTTGATCTTCCTGGCACTCTTCCTTCCTTCCTGGACGGTGCTGCTCCTTCCAAAGTGGGTCCTCTGTCCAATTTGGCCCTCAGCTGAAAAACTGCTGGGGTGCCTTCATGAGGAGCCCTTGGAGTTGGAGTGAGAATAGCTTGAGTTCTGGCCTGAGATCTTGTCTGCCTTGCAGGAGGTGAGTGTTGGATGGGCATGATTTCAGGATAAAAATGAAATAAAATGAAAAAGAATCAATATTTGAAGATGAAAACTTGAGGCAATTGAAATCATGCTTGAAGTCAAAAATCAAAATCAATATCTTGAGGAAAATTAATAAAAAATCAATAAATCAAATGAAATCTTCAGGTAAATAAATCAATCAAATGCCAAATGAAAACTTGAAGTCAATGAATCAATATGTCAAATCAATAAAAATCAAAATCTTGCAGAAAATCAATCAATCAAAATGACTTCTTGAAGAAAATCAATTTATGTCGAAATTCTTGATGTGAAAAATCAGCAAAATCAATGAAATCTTCAGGTCAATCAATTTTCTTGAGTTCAATATCAATTTCTGTCAAATCAATCAATCAAATCAAATTCAAGTGATTTATTCTTTGTGAATCAAAGTTCTTGAAGAATGAATCAAATATGAATCTTGATGTGAAGAATGTGTCTGAATAACTTGATGAAAAACTTGAAAATCAAATGAAAATTAAGATTACAACTGAATTATGAATGAATTGAAAATGATGGTTTGAGATAAGATTTTTAAAAGAGAAAAAAAATTGGGGTCAGCTTTCAATTTTCAGAACAAAGAATGAATGAGAGAAAATTGAGAAGTGAAAATGAATCATAAGATTCATAAGCATTAAAGAGTCATAATTTCAATGAAATGAGTGAATGAAATTATAAAGAAAGAATGAACAGAATGAAAAGAAATTATGAGCTAATTGATATAATGTCACAGGGGCTCTTGGACAGAAATACAAGAGTGGCCTGGAACTCAGCAATCAGGGAACTCACTTGGAAGACTCTAAAGAATAAAGAAAATAAAAATAAAAGAATAAATTCCTCTAACAAATATGCAGGTACAAGATGAGATGCAATAAGAGGAAAGAGAAGCCAAATGGCCAAAGAGCCAACCAAGTAAGTCCTTAATCACTGTTTCAACCTGCCAAAATGAACAATGGAATTAGTAAGGATATGACCACCAAATATCCATTGAAAGGCAAAGAAAGAATAAGAGAAAAGGTGCTAAATGACTGACTTGATAATATCAGTATTAAATTGACAAAAATGATAAGATAAAAAAAGATAAAATAAAATCAAAATATATGAATTAACTGGGGAAAACCCCCCGGAGTGGAAAGGGTAGCCGGTATATGTGAAAAGTTGGGAGCTTGAGTTCTTCAGGCTGAAAACTGATCTGTATTGATTGTTTTGGCAATTGATACAGCTGGCTAATATTGAAATTGAATTGGGTTGAATGAATTTCCCATGTTTGAAAATGAAATACAGTTCTTGATGTATCCAGACTGTATTGAAATGAAGGTGGTGGCCAAGATGGATTGAGTGGAGCTTTGACACTTGAAAATTGAATGAATAAATGAACGAATGAACTGCCTCCTGAATCCCTTGAGAATGGTGGAACAGTATTCCCTTTGAAGAATGCTGTGAATGAAATTATGCAATCACGTCTTGATGGTGTGATTGGTCTTTGACACTGAAACACTTGCTCTTGAGCCTTAATGAGTCCTCTGAATGATTGGGTGCCTTGATGACGTGATTATATGTTGAAATGTTGAAATGACCATTTGATATTGCCACCATTGAATTGCTGTTGGAAAATGATGCACAATGATATATAACATCATTTATGGCATATTGGTTCATTGGAAAGAGGATTACATCCAAAGGTCTTGAGATGGAAAGACAGAGGAGAAAAAGATGGATGTGATGGCTTCAGAGCTTGGAAAGGTGTTTCTGGGTCCTTTGGGGTTTTGGCCACTTTTGGGTTCTGAGCCAAAAACTGGCCCAAGGGGCGGGAAAGTGTCTTTTGCACACTTTGTGTCAAAGTGCACAAAATTGCGCAAAAATGTGCAAAGTGTGCAAAAATGCGCAAAATGTGCATTATGAGCCCAAATGGCCAAACCAGCCATTTGGGCCATTTCCCCTGGTTTTGAGGGAAATGACCTGAAATACCCATTTGGGCATAAATTGCCGCTATGGCTTCTGGATTGAGGTGGAGGGCCATGAAGGCCCCAAAAGACAAATGGCCATAAATGGTCCATAAGATGATGACATGGCCATATTGGCCACTGGTGATGGATATGACCAATTGGTCATAAAAGGACTGTGGCTTGATATGCCATACAGAGATCCAAGGAGGTGAATTGCCATGGTTGTGACACATAATTTACTATTAGTCAGTAATAGTCATTGTGTGAATCTGTGAAATAATAACAACCAAGAAAATGCTTACAATCGATTTCCATTAGACCTAAGCGGACTTATTGAAGCTTGAATTCTTGATCTATGTAGTGAGCTGTGAAGGAAATAAATTCTTTCACATTTGGACTGGTCCATACATCCATTGTGAAAGAAGGAAATATTCCTTTGAGTGATATTGATCTTCAGATTTGTTTTTAATGGAAGAGAAAAATATTGGATAAGTGGGCTGTTGATGCTTCCATTCAAACAAGAATTTTCACTACAGCTGGATTACATAATTATAAAAGGGAGTGAAAACATAGTGATTCTGGTGAAGAAATTGGTAGATCACACTCTGGAATGAAGTATACCAGTGCGGCTTTTGATGTCTGCAAGGAAAAAAGCTGTTAGGAACTATTTCATTTCTATATAAAAGACAAGAGAAAACTAATTACCTTTTTTGGGTGGTGGTGTTGGAAAAATTTGTCAAGTGTTCTGGAAGTTGAAGTAATATTCTTTTTGTCAATCAAATGGTGAAGGGCATTAATATGCCCTCTAATTTACTTTGTGCTTCCTGTGCAGTATTGTTTCAATTTTTCTTGCAAGGGTTTCAAGCTTGGTTTGTTATCCGAAATTCAACATTAGTTTCATCACAATTGGCAAAGTATTGCCATACCTAGGAGTGCTTATTTTTGGAGGTTGATTCATTCAGGGATTGTTGTGTTGTCTTTTCTGCTTTTCTGGGCGTTGTTTCTTGGTTTGAGGTTGCAACAGATAACATTTTTTGTTGAAGATCTTTATAGGAAGGTTGAAAAGAAAGATAATAAAAATAAGAAACAAAAAAAACACAAATTGTTTCCAACAGGAAACAAAAGAAGAAATTTGAAAAAAGGAAAGGAATTTATAGTCCCCACCATCCCAGCCTGACCCATGTTGGCCCCAAGGAGACCTTTTGGTAAGGAAATTAAGGGAAAAAAGGTCTCTGTTGCAGGAGGGGAGTGGTATGAGGTTATTGGTTGGGTATTCCCACAGGGAACAGCCTTAGCCTGTACTTCAGAGTGCTGGTGGGGCTTCCAATGCACCTCACATAGCATATTGGCTGGCACAACCTGGGGAAAAGGGAGGGTACCAAGGGTGAAGTACATGAAAGTTGGAGAGAAAAGAATCAAATGTTGTTGAGATGAAGAAAAAGGGGACCCAAGAATCGTGGGCCAACACAGTAAATACTGGTTCTGACCTTTAAACCAACAGAAATTCTGGACAGCATTATGACCAATCATTAAATCTACCTCAAATGGGGCTAAGTAGGAAAAAAACTTCCTGGAAGGATGCAGAGAGGGAATGTAATGCCTAAACGATAACACTATATCACCTGGCTGGAAAAAATCACCTGGGCATCTATTCTTGTCATAATATCTAGCCTGCAACTCCCTAGCCCTTGATAGACTTTCAGCCGCCTCTGATTGAGTTTGCTCAAATAGGCTAATGTAGACATTGACTTCTGGGACAAGAGAAGTTTCCAGAAATTAATTAACACGTGGATGGTATGCCTTCTATAGAAAAAAGGGTGAGAAGCCAGTGGAAGCTGCTGTAGAGTTGTTAAGACACAAATAAGCCATAAGGAGAAGATAAGTCAAATCATCTTTCCTCTAACCACAAAAATGGTGTAAGTATTCCTCCAGTGTCTGATTCATGCGCACTTTCTGGAAATATATTTGGGGATGGTACGTGGTGGAAGGGGTTGGATTGATCCTAAACTTAGCGCAGATGAGTTTCCAGAAGGTACTGACAAACAAAGAGCTTCTGTTAATTGTGATCTTTTGTGGAATACCATGATGCCTGATGAATTGATAAATAAATATCTTAGTATCCAGGGCCTCATTACAAGGGACCAAATGCGCCCCCTTCATATACAAATCCACTATAACCAGAAGAGCATCAAAACCAAAATACCTCGGAAGCTTGACAATAAAATCCATGCCAATGGAGCTCCACAGCTGGGGAGGTACTGAAAGGCTTTGTAACCCGGAAGGTGCCCTTGCCAAATCCTTGGTTTGTTGACACAAGTCACAATTTGAGATAAAATCTGCAAGCTCTCATTGCAAGCCTGGTCAAGAAAAGTTTCAAGTGATAGTGGAAAGTGTTTGTGCCAAACCCTGATGCCCTCCCTTCAGTTAATAATGAAAAGTTTCAAAAACCAACTGTCTACCAGTTGATTGAACAAACAAATACCCTGGGCATCCTTCAAACGTCTTTGCAGGTTTGCTCAAAACGCGTCCCTAGTCAAAGGAGGCAGGCCAGCTCTGTACGGCTAGGAAAAACAAAGTGTGTATTTCGCCGTAAAAGAGACAGCTGGGACATGCCAATCATCCCCAGGGAAATCAAGCAAGGGGGCCGGCTGGAGGCCTTGGGTTGGCTAATCATTTGGAGTGTGGGACCATTGGTTGTGTCCAAACCAGAAACATAATCAATTCATTGGACAGGGGGTCAGCCCGATTGGCTTGTCTAGGAGTATGACCTATGCAAAAGGAAAAAGAGGATAGAAACACAGCCAATATATATTTTCAAGGAAAAAGAGAAACAGAGGTCATAAAGTAACACAAATTATTATCATCAGAAAAAAAGCTCGCAGGCCGTGGGGCCCCTGCTAACCATTCCCTCCATTCCTAGAATAATTTTACAATAGCCCCCAGCTCCTGGTCATGTACCTTCCACACCCTTTCAGCTAGTTTCCATTTACAAGAGTAATAACACACTGTTTGAACCCTGTTTGAACTGTTAAGTTGACACAATATGCCTGCCATAGCAAAAGCTGAACAATTGACCTGGATGACACGTGGAAGATTAAAATGAAAATGATGAAGAAGGGAAGCCTGAATGTGAGCCTTGAGGTATATTTTACATACCCAAATAGGCCACAATTATCTTAAAAAGAAATTTTGAATTATGCAAAACTCATAAGTCATGCATATATCCAAAATTCATCATTTTCAATTTCAGAAAAGATGAATAACTTTTTATTGAGTAAGTAAATCCATGGATTTAAGACCAGATTTGGATTCTACACAAAAATTCACCTAGGGTAGCTCCATAGAGTGAATAAGCTCAATTTAAGTATTTGAGGTGGTAAAATGGAAAATACTTCAATACCACATCATTAATACCACATAAAAGATCCGTGAAAATTTTTGTTTTTCTTGATTTTTAGCCAAAATAATGGGAAAGTGAGAAATCCCATGTTACATATACACTAAGAATAGTGTTATGCATGTTTTGAGCACTTAATATCATGGTATTCTTACATGGACTTTTGGTACACCCATAGTGGATATCTCACTTTAAGCTTAAATTACTATTTTGACGTAAAAAATAGGCAAGGGGGACAAAAGACATCAAAGAGAGCCAGGGTACCCAACTTCTGAGGCCTCAGAGGCGTGGATAGCTCCAGAGCATGGATCCATGGCTCATCTTGGCCCAATTGGTAAACTAAAACTCTTTGGGAACTTGGTTACCAAGTTACAACTCCTGTAAAACATCAGAAAATAGCAAATAACCTGCTATTTTGACGTGCCAAGGAGGTAATGAGCTACTTACACTCCTGTAACCATGTCAATTACTAATGACTTTCCATGGATAAACCCCAAAAGAGTAATTAAAACCCTTTTGGGACCCATATTCATTGATTTACCTCATAGCAACCAGCAAAAAACTGCTATTTGCAATTCTACGTAGAAATGAGGTAAAACCTTCAAAAATTCATTAAAAATACAATTCTTAATGAATCTTTCTGAAACTTTCAGGACTAAAGGAGAACTGTATTATCTATGGTACAACCAAAAGGAATTACAGTTTTACTAGTAAAATTAAAAGTTTTACTTACAGTCCATTTTTGGATATTCTACGTGAAACACTGAATCTTCAAAAATTCACAGTAATTACAACCTGTGATGAAATTGGCAATAACATTGATAACTTTGAGAAATCAATGATTATTTTAGAATAAAAGAAGATTTACAAGTGTTACTCCTTTTATTCTTAACCATATTGGGGTTGGTAGTCACGTAAAAGCATCAATTAAGTAATTATGATAATCTTACATGACAACAGATGATGCAATCAATAATCCAAAAAGGTTTATTGTTTTCTCACTCACTGGTTTTTCAGTTTGCTCCATGGCACGCCTCTATGAGCTGTTATTGACTTAAAAGAAGCCTCTTCTTGCTGTTTTTTCATCATCATCTTATCAATTTATTAAATCTTTATTACCAACAAGTAAGTATTAGTTCAACTATTCTTAAGTGTTTTAATTCTTTCAGAATCAATCAGAAAAACGTGAAATCATAGAATCCAACTATATATTGTTGTAATACTGTTATAAATCCTTTTGATCCCTTAAATCCACAATTCCACGTCAAATTTCTCTACTTTTATTATCAATAAGTTCTTTGGAGTATTAGTGAGTCATTTATCTTTAATTCTTAAAGTTTTTCTCTAGTAATAGTTTTCTTCAAGAATTATCTTTATAATTATTCTTACAAAAGATAATTATATATTAAAATAATTTTATTATTTTAATAAAGAAGTTTTTTATTATTAAATTCTTCTTGTAATTGATTCTTGTAGACAATTACTTGCTCACTGTTAAAATCACTAGTAGTGCTTAACACGTGAAAGAAATAATTTTTAATTATTTAATTGTGGTTATAATAATATTTTATTATTATATTTCATAAGAACAGACATAGTACTGTTGATTAATAGTAATATTATCATCAGTTTCATAGTCACATCTTACATTTGGGGGCCTGGCCGTGATTTTATCCATAGACTTGGCTTTAATCATATTCTAGACTTCATTTTTGTGTTCTAAAAAACCACCATACCTACCACATCTTACATTTGGGGGCCTGGCCGTGTTTTTTGAACCTTGTACCCTTAATTAATATATTTTTAAGCTCTAAAATATATTAATTTAATTAATTTTTTTCTTTCAATTTGGAGTTAAAATATTTTTATTTTTGAAATTGTTTTAAAATCTTTTTCATTGAGGAATTTGGTTTAATTTTATATTGTTTTTACACGTGGCTTTTTCACATCCAAAAACTTATAAAATTATTCTTTGAGTTACTCTGAATTAATTTTCATTCAAAATCTTAAATTTTAATTTTTTTCTTTAAAAAGAATAATTTTTTTAATATTAAAAAATATAAAACTTATAAAAAATCTTTAAAAAATATTTTAAAAAGTATAAAAAATAATTTTTTTCTCTTTTATAATTTCTTTTAGTGTCTTTAATCAAATACTGTGCAGCTGGCAACAGACTCAGTAAAAGATATATCACTAGTCCAGAATCTTCAGAAGCAGAATCTGAAGACAGTATTGAGGTGCAGATTTCTAAAAGAGGCACCTTATTCAACTCAGAAAAAGCTAAATTACCACCAAAAGGTGTGTATTTTATCTTATATTTTCACCTTTTATCTTTAAATTGACGTGAAAATGGTGCATACCAGAAATGGAAGCAACTATTCAGTCCAACCAGATGGATGTGGACAAGGAAGAGGCAAGACCAAATCCAGAAGTGCCAAATCTTCCACAAGAAAGGCACATCTGGAGGATGCCAGAGTTGCCCCCCATTCCCCAAGGTCTGTACCAACAGATTTTGACGTGAATTCTGAGCCTGAACTAATTTATGATAATATTTCCAGGGCTGAACCATTTTCAAGTGGCAGCAATAGAAATATATCAGAGCCAGTACAAAAATTGGTTCAGAGCAGCCAAAGAAGAGGAGTGGGAAATCTGCCCAAGCCTTTGGCAGGGGGCCATGAACTCCTACTTACACATCAAGAGCTTTCTGGGTCAGGAGAAGACCATAGAACTTTTAGGAGGTTGGAGCCCCCTGTCTTGCAAAGACAAGGTCAAAAAGATAAAGAATTGGTTGAAGAACCAGAGTCTTTTATCCATAGACCAGAAGAAAGAATTGGAAATGACTCCAACTTTGGAGACAGAGGCACCAGTGGCATCTACCAGCTCCAAACCAGCTCCAGAAGCATCCAAGGACAAGCCCAAAGGACCTCAAAAGAAACAGAGAGGTCCCAAGAACCATCAAGGCAAGGGCAAAGGCAAAGCCAATTGGCACAGACCTTACCCACAAGGGTACAGGATCCCCAGATTGGAGCCTTCAGCCGTGGACAGTTTCTTCAATATGGCCAGAACTCTTATGGAATTCACAGCCAAAGAGCAGGAAAGGATGAACAGGACTTTTCCACGCAAATAAATGATGTACATAGAAGTATTAGTGTAGAAATTGGCAAACTTGAGTCAAAGTTGAAGCAAATTACATTAGACATCAATGATTTAAAGAAAAATGACAAGCAACATTCTGATTGGCATAAATTGACAACTGTCACCCTTGAGTCAATTAGCAATGCTTGTGAAAGAATTGAGAACCAATGTCAAAATAATGACACAGAGGATCTTTCCATCTTTAAAGTAAATGATAGACTTAAAACTCTTGAAGACCATGTCTTACAAATAGTTAAGAACACCAATCAATTTGCTATACATTTAGCAAAAAGTGACAGTGAAAGGCAGAAATTGAAGAATGAAATAATTGCAAGTGTGGAGCAAATTCATAAGAATCATGAACCACATATGCCAAGACATTCTACACCTTTGACTGAAGAAAAACCTTCTGTCAAAGAAAGTTTGACTCCATTCTTAGGAGAGAATGTTATTTCTGCAAAAGATATTCCCAAATTAGAAGAATGGCCAACATTCTCTGGTGAAGGAGAATACAACCATATTGAATTCATCAGGACTATTGATATGTTGCAAGAAGACTTTAATATACCTGATGAAATCATAGTAGGAAAATTACATTGTTTGTTTACCAAGACTGCAAAGAAATGGTATTACAAGATGAGAATGGATCATGGAAGACATGACTGGTCTTGGTGGAAATCTGAAGTGATTACCAAATGGGCCAATAATTCTTGGAGGTTTAAAATGGAGAATGCTTTTGAAAGTGCCATTTTTAACTCAGAAAAAGACAAACCACTTACTTGGTTCTTCAAACAAAAAGACAGATTATCTGCTTTACACCCAGATATGTCTGACACTATGATTAATATGAAAATATTAAGAAAATGTGGAGGAGAACTGGAACATGCTATCAAAAGCAGATGTGTGGAACCCTGTTCAACAGAGGACTACATTAATGCTATGGAAGATATCATTACCAGAACAAGAATTGGTAAAACTTGGGTTAGAAACCCAATGGAGTCCAAAATAGTCTCAAAGATTCCTAGGGAGGAAAAAAGACCAGAAAGACCTGTCTTGAAGTGTCATAAATGTGGAAGTACTTCACATTTAGCCAACACTTGCCCTAAGAAGACAAAGATCAATGAAGTTCAAATCATTGAAGACATTCAGTGTACTGAAGAGAAAGAAGAGTCTGATCAAGATTCTGCAGTCTCTGAAGATACACCAGTAGAGGACTATCCCATTGAAAACATTTCAGCTTTCTTTGAGGTCACAGAAGTCCATACCCACTTGCCACAGTACAGTGAGGATTGCTACAACCTGATCAATATCCAAGATGCCAGAATGTGTAAAACAAAACCTGCTAGAGGAAAGGGTTACACTGCTGGAGCATCCTGTATCACATCAGTTCTAATGGGTGTTATTGAAGCCAAAGTAAATCTGGATACAGGGGCATTTTGCACTTGTATTGGCAAGGATTATCTCCAAATTATACTTCCTGAATGGAAAAACCATCTATTACCAATAGAAGGTGTACAGTTCAGTAGTGCCAGTAACAATATGTACCCCTTGGGCATATTGGATACTAATATTGTATTCCCACATCCAGCAGGAAGTGTAAGAATGAAAACTGAGATTGTAGTAATGGATAATTGTACATCTCAGCATATCATTCTTGGAAATGATTACTTGAATATTTATGGTATTGATATAAATAACCATAAAGACAGATATTTCACAATTGGAGATAACAAAAGGCAAAAATTTGCTTTCTCCAATATGCCAAAACAGATATCTGTAGTATCTTCTGTCAAAGATACTTACAAAGATGAATTTGTGTCTAAACAACTTGTTGAAGCACAAATTAATCCATCATTGTCACCAAAGATGAGGAATGAACTTATTGATGTATTATATACATACAATAATGCATTTGCATCTGATAATGAACCATTAGGCGCTATAAGGGGACATGAAATTGATATTACTCTTAATATTGATAGACCATATCCTCCAGTACTTAGAAGACCAGCTTATCCAGCCAGTCCCAGAGCTAGAGAGGCCTTGGAAAAACATATCCAAGAGTTGATCCAACTTGGTGTGCTAAGGAAAGTAGGCCATAATGAGGAAGTTGAAGTGACAACACCTGTTATTATTGCATGGCATAATGATAAGTCAAGAATGGTTGGAGATTTTAGAGCTTTGAATACCTACACAGTTCCAGATAGGTATCCAATCCCTAGGATCCAAGAAACCTTGACTCAATTGTCTAAAGCCAAGTATATAACATCAATGGATTCATTAAAAGGCTTCCATCAAAATGTTTTGACGCCTAAAGCTAGGAAATTACTTAGAATTATCACTCACTGTGGTATTTATGAGTATCTTAGAATGCCATTTGGCATTAAAAATGCTCCATCTCATTATCAAAGAATGATGAATACCATCTTCCCCACAGAATTGTCTGAAGGATGGCTTATCATTTATATTGATGATATTATTATATGTTCTGACTCATGGTCTTTGCACCTTGAAAGACTTGCAAGAGTACTTCATAAAGTTGCAGAAGTGAACATGAAAATTTCACTTAAGAAATGCAATTTTGGTTTTGAAGAACTCAAAGCATTAGGACATGTTGTTTCTGGTTTGAGCTTGGGTATTGACAAGAATAAAGTAGCAGCAGTGTTACTTAAGCCAATACCCCAGAATAAAAAAGAAATGATGTCTTTTCTTGGATTTGCTAGTTACTATAGGCAACACTTGAAAGATTTTGCAATTCTAGCCAAGTCACTTTATAGAATCTGTGATCAACAGACTGTATTTGAAATGACACAGGAAAGAATTAAAGCTTATGAGAAGATAAAGAAAGCCCTTACAGAAGCACCTTTACTCCTCATGCCTGACTGGAATATTCCTTTTAAATTGTACATTGATGCATGTGGGGATGGATTAGGGGCAGCCCTACACCAAGTCCAAATTATTGATGACAAACCTACAGAAGGACCAGTTTGTTATATCTCAAGACAAATCAAACCAACAGAAGCCAGATATGGTGCAAGCCAAATGGAGTGCTTATGTTTGGTATGGGCACTTGAGAAATTACACTATTACCTTGATGGCAGTGTTTTTGAAGTGATAACTGACTGTAATGCCGTGAAATCACTTCTTAACATGAAAACTCCCAACAGACATATGTTGAGATGGCAAATAGCCATTCAAGAATATAGAGGAAACATGACTATAGTTCATAAAGCAGGAAACATTCACAAAAATGCTGATGGACTTAGTAGATGGGCTTTAGCCAACACTCCTGATAACCCAGCTTATGTACCTTTGGAAGCTGAACCACAGATTCCAATTGAAGGGATTAACATAACTGATATTGGGACTGAATTCTTTGAAGAGGTCAGAGAGTCTTATAAACAAGACAAGAATTGCCATATCTTGACTTCTTTATTAGATAAAGACTGCAAAGACACATCTTTGGTTAATACACTAGATGAAGTTTGGAAAAATTCCTATTCTGAAGGAAGATTTCACTTGTTTGATGGGATTATTTACCATAGAACAAAACATTCTTGTGTGATGACATTGTGTAGTAGATTGCTCATCAATACCATTCTTCATGAATGCCATGATAGCATTTACTCTGGACACCTATCAGAAGACAGAACACTTGAAAAGGTGAAGAACTGTGCATGGTGGCCATCTTGGAGAAAAGAAACCATTGAATATTGCCATACCTGTGATGGATGCCAAAAGGCAAACAGGAGTACAGGCAAGAAATTTGGATTAATGATCCATATTCAAGAACCAAAATCCCCTTGGGAAGTTGTTCACATGGATTGGGTCACAGCACTTCCTCCAAGTGGTGACAAAAGTTATAATGCTTGTTTAGTCATTGTAGACAGATATAGCAAAACTCCCATATTCTTACCATGTCATAAAGATGACACTGCTATGGATACAGCTCTTCTTTTATGGAGTAGAGTTATTTCTCATACAGGGTTATTTAAGAATATCATAAGTGACAGAGACCCCAAGTTCACATCTGCACTTTGGACCAATCTTCATAGATTGTTTGGGACTAAGTTATCATTCTCTACAGCATATCACCCTCAAACAGATGGGCTAGCAGAGAGGATGATTCAAACTTTAGAAGACATGATCAGGAGATTTTGTGCTTATGGATTAGAATTTAAAGACTCAGATGGCTTTACCCATGACTGGTGCACTCTGATACCTGCATTAGAATTGGCATACAAGACATCAGTCCATTCTTCCACAGGACAAACTCCTGCTATGTTAGAAAAAGGATGGAATCCAAGACTCCCAGCAGACACACTGAGGAAAGACTTGATTGACATTCATCCTACAGCTTCCAGCTTCAAATTAATGCTTGATAAAGTAAAACACCATGCAAAACAAAGTATGGATGATGCTTTTGATTATGCAAAACAGAAGTGGGACAAGAGTCATAAAGTACCAGACTTCAAAGTAGGGGACTTAGTTCTAGTTTCAACCTTGAATTTTAATAATATCAAAGGCCCAAAGAAACTTAAAGATTCTTATGTAGGACCTTTTGTTATTGTTGCCTTACATGGAACCAATGCAGTTCAAGTGGAATTGAGTGGTGAATTGGAAAATAAACACCCCACATTTCCAGTCAGCCTGATAAAACCTTATCAACCAGCTGACAAAGAATTGTTTCCTTTAAGGAACCCAACTCCTTTAACTGTGCCCCCTGTGGAACAGAATGAAGACAGAAAGATAAAGAAAGTCATTAAAGAAAGGAGACTTAGGGGTAAAAATCAAAGAGAATATCTTGTCAGATATAGAAATCCAGTACATGAAGATGAATGGATGGCAGAATCAGAAATACCTGACTCAGATAAGCTCTTAAGAAGATTTAGACATGAAAGAAGGCCACAAGCCTGAATATGTCTATAAATGTGCTTTAAATTACTTGATCTGAGTAATGTGAAGAGGTTGGACAGTGGACATTAACCCCCTTTTGGGGCCTTATTCTTTTATCACTAATAAAATTGTAATACAATTTTATTTTTTGGTGGGAGGGAATGTGAGCCTTGAGGTATATTTTACATACCCAAATAGGCCACAATTATCTTAAAAAGAAATTTTGAATTATGCAAAACTCATAAGTCATGCATATATCCAAAATTCATCATTTTCAATTTCAGAAAAGATGAATAACTTTTTATTGAGTAAGTAAATCCATGGATTTAAGACCAGATTTGGATTCTACACAAAAATTCACCTAGGGTAGCTCCATAGAGTGAATAAGCTCAATTTAAGTATTTGAGGTGGTAAAATGGAAAATACTTCAATACCACATCATTAATACCACATAAAAGATCCGTGAAAATTTTTGTTTTTCTTGATTTTTAGCCAAAATAATGGGAAAGTGAGAAATCCCATGTTACATATACACTAAGAATAGTGTTATGCATGTTTTGAGCACTTAATATCATGGTATTATTACATGGACTTTTGGTACACCCATAGTGGATATCTCACTTTAAGCTTAAATTACTATTTTGACGTAAAAAATAGGCAAGGGGGACAAAAGACATCAAAGAGAGCCAGGGTACCCAACTTCTGAGGCCTCAGAGGCGTGGATAGCTCCAGAGCATGGATCCATGGCTCATCTTGGCCCAATTGGTAAACTAAAACTCTTTGGGAACTTGGTTACCAAGTTACAACTCCTGTAAAACATCAGAAAATAGCAAATAACCTGCTATTTTGACGTGCCAAGGAGGTAATGAGCTACTTACACTCCTGTAACCATGTCAATTACTAATGACTTTCCATGGATAAACCCCAAAAGAGTAATTAAAACCCTTTTGGGACCCATATTCATTGATTTACCTCATAGCAACCAGCAAAAAACTGCTATTTGCAATTCTACGTAGAAATGAGGTAAAACCTTCAAAAATTCATTAAAAATACAATTCTTAATGAATCTTTCTGAAACTTTCAGGACTAAAGGAGAACTGTATTATCTATGGTACAACCAAAAGGAATTACAGTTTTACTAGTAAAATTAAAAGTTTTACTTACAGTCCATTTTTGGATATTCTACGTGAAACACTGAATCTTCAAAAATTCACAGTAATTACAACCTGTGATGAAATTGGCAATAACATTGATAACTTTGAGAAATCAATGATTATTTTAGAATAAAAGAAGATTTACAAGTGTTACTCCTTTTATTCTTAACCATATTGGGGTTGGTAGTCACGTAAAAGCATCAATTAAGTAATTATGATAATCTTACATGACAACAGATGATGCAATCAATAATCCAAAAAGGTTTATTGTTTTCTCACTCACTGGTTTTTCAGTTTGCTCCATGGCACGCCTCTATGAGCTGTTATTGACTTAAAAGAAGCCTCTTCTTGCTGTTTTTTCATCATCATCTTATCAATTTATTAAATCTTTATTACCAACAAGTAAGTATTAGTTCAACTATTCTTAAGTGTTTTAATTCTTTCAGAATCAATCAGAAAGACGTGAAATCATAGAATCCAACTATATATTGTTGTAATACTGTTATAAATCCTTTTGATCCCTTAAATCCACAATTCCACGTCAAATTTCTCTACTTTTATTATCAATAAGTTCTTTGGAGTATTAGTGAGTCATTTATCTTTAATTCTTAAAGTTTTTCTCTAGTAATAGTTTTCTTCAAGAATTATCTTTATAATTATTCTTGCAAAAGATAATTATATATTAAAATAATTTTATTATTTTAATAAAGAAGTTTTTTATTATTAAATTCTTCTTGTAATTGATTCTTGTAGACAATTACTTGCTCACTGTTAAAATCACTAGTAGTGCTTAACACGTGAAAGAAATAATTTTTAATTATTTAATTGTGGTTATAATAATATTTTATTATTATATTTCATAAGAACAGACATAGTACTGTTGATTAATAGTAATATTATCATCAGTTTCATAGTCACATCTTACACTGAAAAAGGAAGTAATGAGCTTTTCAAAAGAGTTTTTAGCTATGGATGAATTCAATCCACAAACTAAGTCTGCCACATTCTTTGTCAAATATGTTAAAGGCCGGGAAATACTAGAATAATCCTGGATACATTTTATAAAGAAATATCAAAACCCCAGGAACTGGCGTAACAATTGGAGGCTGGTTGGGAAAGGCCATGTGGTGATCATGGATAACTTGGCAGGATCTATACTGATTCCCATGGTAGAAAAATTAAAGCCTAGAAACATGACTTATTGCTGAAAGAAAACACATTTCTTCATGGAGAAAGATACCTTGTTCTTTCTTAGCTTTGTAAAAGCCTTTATCAGATGGGATTGGTGTTTGTAATAGTTCTTAGAAAAGATGAGGATGTAATCAATATACACAAAGCAAAAAACATCCAGATATTCCAAAATTATATGTTGGATGAACCATTGGAAGGTGGCTGGGGCATTTTCCAGCCCAAAGGGCATGACAAGGTACTCAAAAAGGGCCCAAGGGGTCCTGAAAGCTGTTAAAAGAACAATTTTGGGTTCCATCCTTATGTGATTTAACACTCACTTTAAATCCAATTTAGCCAAATAAAGGCATCCTTTCAGGTTATCTAACAGTAGAGCTAAGTGGGTAATAGGGTAGCTATCTCATATTGTTACCCTATTTAACCTGTGGTAATCAATATGTGGACAATCCCCCTTCCCTGGAGTTTTTTTCAAAAAAGAAGGAGCCTCAGCAGGGGAAGAGGAAATTTGTATCAAAACTTTCTTTAATAATTCATCATGGTATAATCATAAATGTAGTTTTTCTGTCCTAATAAGCTGGTACAATCCCCCAAATGTGGAAATAAAATTTGGTATTAAATGAATACTACAATAAAACCCTTGTCCATTAGGTGGAAGCGGGGTGAAATGAAGCTGGTTGTGAAAAACAGAGGGAAAAGAGAGAAGGAAAGACAGCAGACGCTACCTGTAAAAACAAAGGATCAGCCACTGAACTAGGGACAGAGTCCGCTTTGCTAGGCTCAGAGTTAGCAACAGGACAATGGAGCGCACCTGTAAATAACCTCTTATCAATAATAATAAAAAGGTACCTTCCCCCTACCTATGCATTTGCCATGCATAACCACGAAATTCCCAGAAACATATCAGCCTAGCCAATGCTAGTGAAATTTGCTCGAACCACCAGCCGGAAGGGCTTTCCCTGTGAGTCTTGAAGAGAGAAAGCTTCATTCCAGTAACAGGTGAGGTCTTTGCCCCTATTAACATCATATCCCTGCACCTGAAGTGCTGTAGGTAAACATTGAAGGGGTAAGGAAATTTTTTTGGAAAATACCCTGATAATAAATGACCTGGAAGCTCCTGAATATATTAATTCCAACCCCTCAATTTCTCAATCATTTATTGACAAAACGAATCAGAGCACCAGGAAAGCAGGATCAATTGGTGTTCCCAAAATTTGAATGAATGATACATGTAATTTTACCTCTGGATTTTGCAACTCCCAAGCCTCTTGCATAGCCAGGAGTTGGAGGGAATTACTGTCCTATAAAGACAGAAAAGAAACACCTAAAGGCAAGTCTCTGGCAGCTTCAAAGGGAACCTCCTCATCCGCAACAACTGGAATTTGTTCATTTACTGCTGCCACTGAGATCTTGGTAGGCTGGGAATAAGTCTTTGACAGGGAATGAATAAATGTACTGCGCTCTTTTTCAGAGTCCTTAAGATTGGGGCATGTGTGGTTCGGCTTGCTCCTGTTTGAAGGGGTATAAGGCTGTAAGGAGTCATAACAAATGCCATGTGAGAGACATAACCTTCTAAAATACAACGCTGGCTGGGAAGCCATAGTTACTGAATCAAGATCCATGGGCAAAGAAGTATCTGGAATTATTACTGGGGTGCGGAATATAGGTTTTTATGCCTGTCAAACATTTGGAGAATAAGAGTGGGGGTGTGGTCAGTGGGAGGTGTTTGGTTTATTGCAATGTGCTGCATATAATTCAGCAAGGCAATCCTGAATCTGGGCACATCTGCAATATCAAGTATTCTGAAACTTAAACCTTTTCAATAAAGGTCACAATTACTCTCATTAGAAAAATCTACTGAACCTTCCAGTGAGCTAAATTGTGCATTGTAGTAGCCCATACTTCTGGAACCCTTTTTGTGGGAATAAAGGGCTTTCCTAAAATTATATTAGGAAAACTTATCATCAAAGCTATCAGTCAAGCGCTTGAGAGAGGAGACTAGGGAGAACATGGGGGTTAGATGGAAGAAAATTTCATTCAAAGGGTAGGTGTTGGTAAGCTGTGTTTTCTTGTAATATTGATAACCACAAATTATACAAAGGTGGCTGAGTGGTTGTTGTAGCTGCTTTATAAGAATAATAGAGAAAAAGGTAGGCTACCCAATCAATTTTGTGTTTTTCTATTGCAAAACTGGAAGATAACAAAGGGAAATGATTGTTGATTGCATATAAAAAGGGTCCCATCTCCGCTGGGTTTCCTATAAAACATAAATGGGGAATATCCCAAGGCTCTATTTAATATCTTGGTTTTTGATTCCCATCCATTAGTCTATTCAAAACTTGTTCTAACATTCTGCGTAGTATATTTGCTTCTGAAGCTGAACTATCCATGGATAAATCTACTGAATTTGATGTGGTAGGTGATTGAGGAGGTCGGTCACTTTTTGTCCTAAAGTTATACTAGGTTTTTATTTTAATTCTTTCTGAATACTCTTAATAGGAACTACTCTAAGTTTCTATCTTTAATTTGTTCTGAATTATTAGCATGGAAAATGGTAGGTCCAAAACTTTTTTCAGGATGGTTTTACGTAAGATGAAACAAGGTAATATTTCAACAAAGGAAAATATTATTATCTAAAATGTATGCACAAGTATTTATATCTATTAGGGGGATTCAGTCTTGAGCTGAAATGCCCTTTTTCTTTCTTGAACACATTTCTGATTTGGGGAACTTTTTGGCCGTGAAATATGGCCATTTCAGACACCAAAGTGCTCAAATCAGACATGTCATGTAGTGGCCATGACTGTGTGAAATTTTAATGTTTTTGTTAAAAAAAAATTGTGGTTGGTTGCAAAAATCATGGTGGCTCATTCACTTATGTGAGAGTTTACATGGTGTACAGGTTGTATTAACATGAGATTATAGGGACTGTACTTGCTGTATTCCTGTGGGAATCAAGAAAATCAGAATTGGCTGAAATGTGGAATCAGATGTCTGATTTCATCCAATCAGATTTCTGTTTCAGAACAAGACTGAATACTCCTATTTACATTTTATTTATTTTTATTTTTATAACAATATCCCAATTTTGGAGAAGTGCTCCTAAGATTGCGTTGACAGATCCTTGCGATCTTATTCAGGTTTATAGGGCAATTCTGAGTATTTTTGCAAGCTGTGTATGGGGAAAATCTTTCTGTGAGAATTTTTTCTCAATGTGGTATCACACATGAGGAATTGTTTCTTTTGTGTTTATGACGATTCTGCTGCACTCTCATTGTGTGGAGGAATTTCAAAGAATTCAAATCTACTTTATTGTTTCATCATGGTATTTATATTAATATTTTGAATTAAGATTTAAAAATAAAAGGAAAAGGAAATATTAGTAAAAAGACAACAAGATCTCCCCTGAGTAAAAGAAGTCTTGATTGTAAAAGCTGAAGTTTTTATAATGCCGTGGGTGATTTGTGTATCACTAGATTAGGTTTACTGTTGTATTTCAAGAAGGTTCCACAACACTCCCCTCCACAAACTACCATTAGCCGGAATCCTTATTGCCAACAGTCTTGACAAAGGAATTGACTTTCAGCTTTCCTAACACTTTTGTAAAAATGTCAGAGAGCTGTTCATGGGTTAAAACCCATGATAGCTGAATTTTCTGTGTGATAATGTACTCATTAATCAACTTAAATTCCCCAATCAAGTGTCTAGTTTGCTTCTGGCTTGCTGTGTGGTCAGAAATGCTTATTGCAGCTTGGTTGTAAGAGTAAATCTTTGGAGTTATTTGACCCGATACACACAGGAATAGGTTGGATAACCACAAACATTCCTTTGATGCATACAACATTGCGATATATTCTTCCTGGAAGGTTGATGATGCAATCATGGCTTGGCTTTTTGATTGCCAGCTAATTGAGTTTCCATTGTATAGTATGATAAAGCCATCACAAGAACAATTACCCTCCCCACCCCAATTTGTGTCAATGTAACACTCAAAACCCCTGGAGCCATTGGAAGTGCCTCGTTGTATACCAAGATGAGGAGTATGCCTCAGATAGGCAATGAGATGTTCAAGGGCGTGCCAATGTGAGTGATCAGTGCAAAGAGAAAAATGTGCCAGGGAGTTTACAGCATAGGTGATGTCTGTGAGTCTTAGAGGTATTTTCATATACCCAAAAGACCACAAATGATAAATTAAGATACAAATATAAATAAAATAAATTTATTTGTATTATAAAGATAAAAATTGAAATATAAATACTAATTTATATTTAAAAATCAAAATTGAATTATAATTTAAAAATAAAATTACAATAAAATTTAAAATTATGAAATTACATTTTTACTTGTAAAAATTAAGTAAAAATGAATTGTTAATAAAAATTATGAAATATAAATATTTTTGGTAAAAAGTTGAATAAGATATATTATAGCTTTTTATCCAATAAATAAACATAAAGAAATTATCACACCATTGGATTCCTCATAAAAAATAAAGTGGGGTCACCTCTGGATGAAATTTCTGTAACTCAACTCTAAATAAGCTTGAATTGAGTTTTTAGTATTTTTTGTACAAAAGTATGAAAATATTCAAAACCTTAATTTAATTCCCATCACATTTAGTGTTTACAATCAATTTTTGTGTTAAAATTGAGGTGTTGCGTTTAGCTTAGAAGTTATGAGGAATTGAAGTATTTTCGATTGAATTCAATTGAAATGTCAAAATGTGCGCATGTATTACATAAGTGAACTTTAATTTACATATGAGGTATCAATTATTACAGATGTGTAATTAAAAAACTCAATTGAACTACATGTATAAATTATAATTGTATTACATGATGAGGAATTAAAGAAAAAATAAATTGGAAAGATTAATTATGGGGGGGAAAAGACACTCTAGCTCTAAGGGGGAGCTAGACCCCCAGAAGCCTTGCTGACTCACCAGGGCGAATCTCGCGTCAATCGTCGGCGATTGACTTCACGTCGCACCGCGGTCAGTATAAAATCTTGCTTCAGTCGCGTTAGTGTCACTTTATAGTCACTGGATTTAGTGGGTCACGTCACGTCAGCGTCAAGACAACGTCAATCGTCACATGTGTCACATGAGAATGTCACTCAAAGCCCAAACCCATTTCAACACTATGCGCAACGTTTGTGTAATTTCACCTCATTGGCTTCCGCCTCCCCGACGCTCAGCATGCTTACGCACCCGCACCGCCCTCCATCCAGATGAGACTCCGACACTGCCCGCCCCTCTCCGTCCTCACCACTCCTTACGCTTTCACACCCCCGCCCCTACCATCCTCACGCTTGTGTAGTACCCTCCCGACATGCCTCCGACAACGCTTACCATCCTTACGCTCATGTAGTGCCCTCCCGACATGCCTCCGACACCACTGATGACCCTTACGCTTGTGTAGTGCCCTCCCGACATGCCTCCGACACAGCTTACCATCCTTACGCTCATGTAGTGCCCTCCCGACATGCCTCCGACAACAGTTACCCTCCCTCCCGACATTCTCCCGACACAGCTTACCATCCTTACGCTCATGTAGTGCCCTCCCGACATGCCTCCGACAACAGTTACCCTCCCTCCCGACATTCTCCCGACACTGCTTACCATCCTTACGCTCATGTAGTGCCCTCCCGACATGCCTCCGACAACAGTTACCCTCCCTCCCGACATTCTCCCGACACTGCTTACCATCCTTACGCTCATGTAGTGCCCTCCCAACATGCCTCCGACAACAGTTACCCTCCTCACGCTTCCGTATTACATCCATAGTGTACAGTACGGTGGCTTGTTGGCGTACACGATGAACGCAATTGCCGAAATATGCTGAGTGGCCTTCTCTGCCAACAGGACCTAAGGGGATATTGGTCAGTATATTCACCATGTTGTGACTAGGGTTTAAATCATGAGACTCACAAATTAAAACCTAATAAGTGGACTATTTAAGACAAGAATTGTGTCGCCTGTTTCGCCGACAAAACCATTTTATTTCATATCAATCAAATGAACACTTTGCTTAGTCCTTACCTCATGAGCATTGAATAGTTCAAAAGTTGACTTTAGTAGGTTTCTCACTAGTCAACTTTATTCAATGTCTCACAGGGAAGTGATTTCATTTGCATGATATGAAATAATTTGCAAAACATCGCCTCCTTCAATTTCCCGACAAATCGCATTTGCACCTTTTTTCTTGAATTTGGATCTTTTATCAAAAAATTTTCAAACAAGTTAGCAATCAACTCGTCACCATCTATTTGCTTAATAAACTACCTCCGCTATGGCCCGAACCCCGGGAAATTCAACAGAATTCAATGAACGACCAACTTCAGCCCCAGAGAGTGGAAGTGAAATCTCTGATATCGCCAGTAGTCGTGAATTAGGCATTGAAGTAGAGAGCCAGTCACATGAAGATAATCAAGATCCACCAGTTCTTCCGGAATGTGAGTATGCATCCATCTTTAATATTTCAAATCTCTCAAAACCTGATATTGTGTCATAGCCTTTATTTCAGGTCAGCCTCCAAGCTCTCAGAAGCCAAATTTTAAAAGTTATGAGAAGGCAAAGACTGTTGAACCTTGTGCATTGACAGAAGATGATGGGCAAGATGATGTAATTTTCAGTGGGGAGGTGGAAATTATATCCAAGGAACAATTTGTCTCCAACATTGCTCAAACAATCCCAAGGCTCGAAAAAATCCAAAATGATAGTAAAATTCCTGATTATGTGCGTCAAAAGATTGCTGAAGCCATGAGCCTGCTCAAAATGGATTTGAACCGTAAGTCCATTACTAATTCAAAACAAAATTGATAAAAATAGCTGCTTACAATATATGGGCAGGTGTGGAGGTGGGAGAATCTCTACCTGAAGGATCTCGAGTCGTAATTGGATTTCCAGGCAAAGGATTAGGAAAAAGACCAAATATACATGCGACCAAAAAAACAAACAAAAAACGCCATACATTTGAAGCCGCAAACGATTCTCGCGATCAAGGTGATGAAATTATCAATGTTGAAGGGGACCATATTGATAATGAACCTCCGCATACTGAACCCCCCCCAATACTCAATGAAACAATCCATGATGAAGCTCCACATACTGAAAGTCCCCCGATACCCAATGAAACAATGCATGATGCAACCCCTCCCGCCTCTCCTCGGAATATTCAAGCCTTTCAAGAAAGGGAAACAATTAAACATGATACAATGGGACGAGATATGACTGATATAATTCCCGACGCTGAGCCCAAAGTGTCATCCGCTGCGAATTTTCAAGGAATATTTTTATCCCGCATGGAAGAGTTTGCAGGCGTTTTGAATTATCATTCCAATATTACTCAACAATCATGGAAAAGGGGGCTTGATAATATCAATAGGATTTACAAAAATAGATGGGACAATTTACCAACAAAGGATGCTCATACATTCCTGCCCGTTGGTATTAAGGTGATCAGTAACCGAGATCTTAAAATGTCGGCTTGGCTGCAGGACCTTGAGATGGCAGGTGAGTTTTTTTTTATCTTTATGCATGATACTTGATTATTGGCTGTTGACTGGTGATATAAATTGCAATATACAGGGTTAGATTTTTTTAAGCCAACCGAAACAGAAGCGTTTTTTGATCACAACATTTGGAATCTCAAATTGATGAAGGAATCAGCTAAACCTCCAGATAATCTCGCAAAATCTGAACACTCCTTCTTCAAAATGGTTCAGAGCCTTCTTTACCCCGCCAATCCAGTTAAACATTTTTGGGCAAATGTTATGTTTGAATCCATTAGTTTAGTCTCATACGATGTGATTGCACCCAAACCATATGTTGCACCAACATCAAATTCGACCGATCCTCTTGGACTCGAACGCGGAGCAGTTGAATACCTTGCCTCCTGCTTGAGTAAATCGAAGCAACGTGCAACCCAACTCAGCATTGAAGGTGGCGGGGCTGACAATGAGATATCCACAAAGCCGCACAAGAACCTGGAGGATCTAATGGATACAGTTATCCATTTGATGATTGCGTACAACATGGTACGTGCACATACAAAGGTCGAAGTTAATGGCATCAAAGGCAAACTCACAAACTCAAAAAAAATGAGGCCATCAAAGATCTTTTGGCGTGTCACAAGAATCTTGGAATAAATCGAATTTGCTATGGTATATTAGCGGCATTCTGTGCGGCGGGGGTTCGTGGTTTGATGGTATGCTCAGATGACTGGAGAACAAGCTCAGTTAAAGGGGCTTTAGCACTAATTGACATTTCCGCAAAACTTTCAGAGGGTAAAAATCTAGTGGAGCCAGTGTGGCTACGTACTAATAAGTATATATGTAATTTACTGAATAAAAGTTTCTTCTCATCAGAGTCTTTTAACCCCACTGTACCTCTTAGATTTGATTTTGCACGATGCTTAGTATTAGACTTTGGTGATGCCTGGGTGGCGAATCGCGGGCTTGGTTCAAGTGATGAGGTCACCTTGACGGTACCCAGGTCAGCTAAACTCACAACCAGGATTGACCCGTTTTAGATTAGCTTTGTACTAGATAGATTGTAATTTAATTTTGCAAAGTGATTTATGAATTTAATAATCATGACTTCCTATCCTACTACTGCCCGGATGCCACAGTCTGAGTACCAATAGTAATTGTACGGCGGCATGCCTCCGTACATCATTGCAAAGACTCCGACAAGACGCAAGCTGAGTCAGGCGTTGTGCCCGCGAGTAGCACACGCGGGGGCATTGCGGGAGGTCGCGTGTATCACTTCACGCCAGCCCATAATAGGCAAAAGGTTCCTGTGTCTTTCAAGAGGAGTGGGATAACTAGGGATCCGCAGCAGGATGCATATTGCATTTGCGTGTGCTTGCAATATTCCAAATTGCTGGATTGGAAAGTGATTGCATGGGAACATCAATGTGTAAAATTGAATAATGCACTATCCACTGCAATTTTCAGGTTCAGGTATTTGAGATCGTGAATTTGCCAAGGTCAGGCGTGAGCTTTCTTTTTAGCCGCAATTAAAAAAGATTCATCCATTGCAATCCAATTTAGGTGATATTAAGAAATCAGTAATCATTCGGTTTCATTTCATTTTCTGCTGAAAGCATGCCATTCACGAAAAAAGGAAAAGAGCGTAAAAGGGAACTCGCGAGAAAGCGTCGGGCTGAGGAAGGAAAGTGTGAGTTACTCGCTTAATCTCAGTGTATATATATAGATATATATATATGCTTCCACATTTATGTGGCACCCTCATTGGGCCCCACTGAAGAACATGGGCTTTAGTCGGTTCAGATTGTGCCAATGTCATGTGGGCTCCAACAGGGAAGTCAAAGGATGTGTGCCGAAGAAAGCTCCTTGGCAGTATCTGATATCTTGTGTGCTTCAACACATAGTGATCCCGCAACCACTCGGGAATAGTAGCAGATCCCAAAAGACAAATGAGCGCAAAACGACCCGAATGAATAGGTTTTTTTCCTCCTCTCGCCCAACAGCACAAATATCAATGCCAGTATCAGCAAATATCACCCCAAGTGAAATTCGGAGGGTGGTGGATGTCAATCAGATCAAACGCATTCACTTTGGCCGTGTGGCAATTTTCTCTTCAACCGGATTACTCATTGCCCTTGTTGAATTCCGACCATTCACAACAATGAGTGAAGTCGAGGTCAATCAATGGGATGAATTATCACAATTCTTATTTCGCGAAAAGAGGTTCACTGACCCTATTGCAACAAATGGAGCATGACTGGAGGGATTTATGTTCGCGATTGGGTGGCGCAAATGCACCACGAAGAATGAACAATTTGGTCTGTATGGTAGTGCTGGCAAAATTGAAAATGCAAAAGATGAATGGCGGGACCGAGGTGCCAATCTTAGCTTGGTGGGTCGCATTCTAGGTCAATCCTTACGATATGTTGGGGATAATTTATTTCAGAAGATTCAAAATTGCTACAACTCATTGGGGGTTCCGTCTTTTGATCAAGTCAACTATGAAGGCGATATTCCGGCAAATCAGGGTGCATTCGAGTTCGCTACCGCACTCACTTTCACCATGAATGGATTCAAAAACGCACCTCATGTTGATAAGGATGCATCGCTGTATGCTTTGGGATGGTGGTTTCAAGCTGATAAGCGGACCGGCCAAATTCAAAGAGATGCGTCAAAGCGGTGTACAGGGGGAAAATTGATTTTCCCAAATGAGCATTTTTGGATTGATCTATCCACATGTCATGGGCTCATTCAGGTAGTGTGGGCCAGTAGTACATTTGTTCATTATACTGATCCAGCACAGGACAACGAAAGCACGACACTAGTGGGTATGTCCGCACAATGCTCAAGCAGGTTAGCAAAAACAATGCGGCAAAAAAGCAATGGCTATTATGAGATTGGCAAGAGAGCGGGCTATCAAATCAGGGATGGTAATACAATCTCATGCCGATTCAAAGAATGAGGAGATTTGCAAGTGGGTTGGGTAAGTAATGGTGAGGTAAGGCAGAGGACAATATACACCAGGATTGGATGGATTCGAGTGCGGGAGATGGGGTGTCTCACATGAAAAAGGGGTGAAGTGGATTATGTACGGTGGCATGCCATTGTACATCGGTCCTGGTTTGTTGCTATTGTCCAGGATGCCAATGCTTCACACGCGAATCCTCATGCTTGTGCAGGTTCTGACAATGCTAAAAGTTCCTTACGCCTATGCGGGGGGCCATCGCTACACACGCCAATCCTTATGCCTGTGCAGGCTCCCGAAAGTTTACACGCCAATCCTTACGCCTTTACAGGCTTTCGACGATTCACACGCCAATTCTTACGCTTGTGAAGCTTCCCCACAATGCTGAAATTTTCTTTAGCCTGTGCAGGATCCCAATAATTCACACGCCAATTCTTACGCCTGTGCAGGCTCCCAACAATTCACACGCTAATCCTTATGCTTGGGGAGGGTCCCAAAAGTGCTAAATTTCCTTACGCCTGTACAGGCTTCCGACGATTCACACGCCAATCCTTACGCATGGGAGGGTTGCCAACAATGCTGACAAATTCTTATGCCTGTGCAGGCTCCCAACAATTCTTACGCCTGTGCAGGCTCCCAACAATTCACACGCCAATCCTTATGCCTGTGCAGGCTCCCAACAATTCACACGCCAATCCTTACGCCTGTGCAGCCTCCCGACAAGTCACACGCCAATCCTTACGCTTGTGAAGGTTCTAGCCAATTTAAACAATTCAATACATGAGTAAGACTAATAGCGTGTGACCATAGGAAAGGCCATGTTTCACGAATCTGGACTCGATTGCTCACATACGGGAACCTCCCGCTTTTTTACAGTTAAGAATGGGTATGGCTCTAAACCATGGGAGAAGAAAATATAGGAGAGGATAACGGCAACTATTGGCGCATTTTGAGAAAAAGAGGTTCACGAAAACAAATACTCACTCAAACTCTTGGTGGGGCACTTACAAAAATAATTCTCACGCAATCAGGGTTTTTCTCTAAGGAGGGAATAAGTAATTTTTACGTGAACAAAGAATGTAATAGAATTTGAACATAACAATAATTTAAGACAAATGTTTTATTCAAAAGAAAGTATTACAAAAAATAAAAAGAGGAAATAATGACATTTTTTTTAAATTTTTATTTTTCGAGGAATTTGGAGACCATCCCGGTTATGTCCTCCTTTGGATAAGCCTCCAGTGCCTGGGCAAGGAGGGAGTTTAGTTCCTCCCGGAATTCCCGGTGCATCTCATTTCGATGAGTTGCATCCACGAAAGGAATCATGTGGAGCAAGCGAAGATGCTCCAACAAGATTCGGTTGATCGAATCGTGGACAATGGCTCGAGGAATCATTAGGGTCGGTCGCAGGTCGGTGAATTCCTGGCGAGCGTCATTGTTGGAATGAGACGAGCTTGGCACCGGGGGGGAGGAGGCGTTGGGGTTCTCGGGGGCACTGGAAGGGATCTCTGGGGAGGGAACCGGGGTTGGAGTGGAAGGGGAAGATGGTGGAGTCGGTGAAGAAGAAGGGGGAGGGGGATGGGGTGATCCCACGGGCGTATCGTCGATGATGATGATCGAGCGAGGAGTGGCGGGACGATCTGGAGACGGTCAAAGAAAAAATGAGGAAAGGTGAATATGGATCGAAGAGAAAGAAGGGGTGACTTACCATAAGGTTCCTCCGTGGATTGCGTAGGAGCCACCTCAGGTTCTGGCTCATGAGTCGTATCGTCCTCAGGTGGTTGGGACGATGGACTCGGGCCAGGAATAGGTGGCTCTTCGGTTCGGGAGGGTTCTAAAAAAGGAGTAAGAGTCAGTTCACTCGACTCGAAAGTGAAAGTGAAAATGAAATGAAACTTTGGCTGCTTACCACGGAATAATTCCTCAGACCATCGGGTGCCACTCGGGCCTGGAGTGGGTTGCCGGGGGGTTTGCTCGCGAGGCAAACTGGGAACGGGAGAGTCGTGTCGGGGGGGATTCGGGGGGTTTGGTTCTATGAGTAATGGAAAAAAGTCAGTATTATTGCGTGAAGAGAAATGAGATAAAGAGGAGAAATAAAACTTACTTTGGCGTTTGAATCCCATCGGTGACAAGACATGGTGACGATCAGCCCAAGCTTGAATGTCCTCTTGCCATCGCCATCCTTCATCGGCCGGATAATCACTTCGCTCCGGTCGAGGAGTGAAGTGACAATCGGATGGTGGCCTAGGAGGGGGAGTGGACAAATCGATACTGGAGGGGACAGGGCTAATCGTCCGGAATCATTCCCGTTGGCCTGTTTGGGGGCCCGGCGTCCATTCACGCTCGGAAATGGTTTCATCATCGTCGACCACAAAGGAGTCCTCGCGAGGGCGTCTTGGGCGAGAACTCGTCTGGCCTCGTGGTCGGAAGGGGCGGACAACGAACGAACATTTCTTGTGTGCTTGTCGGCAAGCATCACAAGCGTCGTTCGTCGTCGAGGAGCGAATGCAGGGGATACCCCGCTTGGTGCATAACGTGCACGACATCTAAAAACAAAACAAAACAGGTTAGTAACTGAATAGAAAGTAAGCAATCAAGAAAGAAAAGGAAGACATACGATGATTTATATAAATTTAAAACGGAATCAATATAAAAACGCTCTAGTCGGAAGTTTTTAAAAGTCTGGAAGGAAGTCGTGAAGAAAGAAAAATATTAATATCGGTACATAATGTTGACGAAAGTTTAATTGGAGAAAACGTACAAAGTAGATAGAAGTGGGGTTCTGAAAGTATTAGCAGGAAAAACAAAAAGCGAGCAGGAAGGGGAGTGGGGTTAGTCGAGTGCGAAAGAAAAGACTGGAAAGGCAGGAAGACGAGGGGGAATACACACAAGAAGGACAAACGCGGGTGAGGTTGAGCGAAGTGGAGCGGGTGAGAAAGAAAGTGAAGTGCGTGTCGTGTGAAGATGGTCTTTTATACCAAGGTGAAGCTGAGACGATCTCAGCAGTTGCAGCACCCGCAAAAGTCTCAGCTTCAAGGCGTGTGGGCAAAATTGAAGCTGAGTCTCAGCGAATGCTGCAACTGAGAAGTGAAATGCTCGCATGAGGCAGAAGAACAATGGGGGTCTGGCTGAGTATTTCAATTTATTGAATTGTCAAGCTGAGTATTGCAATTTATTGAATTGTCATGCTGAGTCAAATCCCCTTTGTTTCCTTAAATTGCCACCCGATCACCCAGGAGGGTGGTCGTGAGGCCCTTATTGATTGTGCATTGTGGGTGCAATGCACAAGTGACCGCGGCAAGATCACTGGCCTTATGGCCTGGTGATAGTCTTTGAACAAAGGGGGGGGCTGTAAGACAAGTGAATACAGCGTGAGCTTGCCTCGACCCATTGCTCAGGTTTGCTTTCGGGTCATAATTGAAATGCTCAGTGGCTGAACATTTGAATTGCACAGTAATTGAACAATTGATATAACAATATCAAATGCACCGCTGAGTATTGCAATTTATTGAATTGTCAAGCTCAGTCACATCCCCTTTGTTTCCTTAAATAGTCACCCAATCACCCAGGAGGGTGGTCGTGAGGCCCATGTTGAATGTGCATTGTGGGTGCAATGCACAAGTGACCCATGCAGAAAAGCACCCGGTGCATTTGGTCACAAGTGACCGCGGCGAGATTACCGGCCATATGGCCTGGTAATAGTATGTGAACAAAGGGGGGGCTGTAAGACAAGTGAATACAGCGTGAGCTTGCCTCGACCCATTGCTCAGGTTTGCTTTCGGGTCATAATTGAAATGCTCAGTGGCTGAACATTGGAATTGCACAGTGATTGAGCTATAGATATAACAATATCAAATGCACCATGCTGAGCCATTGCTCAGTCGTTTTTGTATGCGCGCACTCTGAGCATTTGGCACAGCATCGGATGACATTTCAGCAAGGTGCAGCATTTCACACGCTTTGGTGAAGTGCTCCAAACTGAGCCTTCCAATGAACTATTGCAAAAAAGTTCATTCCATGGCTTTACTGAGCACTTTCACACGGTGCTTTTGACCATGACATGCTCAGCTTGCATGTGCAAATCGGGTGAAACGCAATGCTGAGCATGTGGCACATGAGCTACGTAAATGCAAACGATCGGAAGGTGCATGCACATTTGCTAGATGGATGCAGGCTCAAGTAGTATTACACCTTCCTGATCTGTACAGGACAGTCGACACTGTAGTACGCAGTACACCTTTGTAAATGTACTGCGGGGCAGAGCAAAAAGCTGTTCAACAATGTAACATGCAATAACGTCAAGCCATCGAGTCATATCTCTCACCTGCATCCCTTTGATGCACCTTGTTGGACAGCTCTGCCTAACTACGGCACAGATGCGCATGTAATCCAAATTAATGTAAGTGGGTCTTAATGGGATGACTTAATATTTGGGTCTAACGCAAAGAGTTGATTCACTCCGGTGCCATTGTTGGGGCAAACAATGACTGGCCCGCTTGTTCATTGTCGGGCAGCCACACGCTTTCATACGCACCCCCGATGGGTCATAAGCAGGCAACTTTCACACGCCTGGACGACATTTTACTGCCAGTCTTCCAGCTGCCTATTTTCTTGGTCAGGTTGTCAGCTTGACTGCAGACGCTCACCCGCTTGCGCGTGGAAACCTGAGGCCAATCAGTGTGGATTCGCTTCAGCCTCATCCACATTAGAATAACAATCCCAGCCTATGATTGCTGAGGCTGGTCATGTTCGCGTGGGTATCTCCCACCGCGGGTCATTTTCTTCACGTTCTCACACGCCCCGCGCAAGTTGTGGCACCTGGCTTGCAGCCAAAAAATTCCTCGGGCGTGTGGCCTCTTTCTCCGGAGTTCTGTACGCGCGTGAGGCAAAGAGGCCAATGCCAATCTCGGTGGATTAGTACTCGCCTCAAACGCCATAGGGGTGAATGTATATGTGGATCACGGCTCACGGCTGGCGCCCCCTTTGATCATCCCAGACATTCCCCCCTGAAAGCCCAGTATGCATCAGTCAGCAAAAAACTTCAGGCCACACCAAAGTCATGTTCGGTGGCATGCCACCGAACATATCTCACCCGCCCACACACAAACATCCCCACAGTGAGATTGCCCTTTGAAACTGCCAACATTGCCCAGTAGGTCCCTGTGAACAATTAACCTGGGGAGGATACACTCATTGTTCGCTGTCACACCAGCGAACATGACTGCATGCCTCTAATATGCCCTCCACAATAAGCTGCTACAACCCACCCAATTTCGGATGTGCTAATGTCAGCCTTGTTCCACCAAAGGTTTCGTAACTCGCTGCAGATCCAGCAGTCAAATGGTGCACCCACATTTTGGCCACCTTGCCTTGATATATGCCCCAAATCGGATATGAAAATTATGAGCCCAAGAGGCCCACCTCCATCAAGACCATGCACGTAACCACAGGCCATCCCCCTTTTGGCCTGTTGCTGCCACTCATATAAGTTCCCCACCTGCGCTTATTCCTCTTCATTCCCTTTAGCTAACCCTTCCCGATCATATAATTCCCAACTGTCCCCAAATAATTCAAAATAGCCATCATGTCAACCCCTTCACAACCACTTTGCATTGGGATGATTAATATTCGTATTCAAATAAATAGTGATATAACCTTAAAGCCTGAGAATTCCCACTTAGGTTCTTGGATTATCCTATGGCACAATCAACACAACATATTCGTATATCTCCCCAATCACCAGCATGCTATTGGCTCTCTCCCGGGAACCCTTTCCCAAACGTTGATACCATTCCTTGGGGCACCCAAAACGTTCATGCACTGTGGTCCTGGTGGGGCATGGATTGAAAATTGCCAATCCAATCCTACTCAAATATTATTCGTTGAGGGAGTATTTATGACTGATGCCAATGATCCCTCCTCATCTCAGAAACCCAATCTAGCATTGATGTTCTTCACATGGTATCCAAACGTTCTATTCATAATGGAAAGCTTTCGAACACAAGATTTCAAGCTTAAAATGCCCAAAGAATATGACTGTACTACTCATTGTCAATGTCAACTCTTTACTCCAACATTTCCCGCTTCAAACTCGACGCCTGCTTCATATCCTGCTGTTTCATCATTGATTTCCAAGCAAAAACTGATACAATTACCCAGTGGATCAGACCTCCCCATGATGACCCCGCCCCATTCCATTATTCAAACCCCCCTCCTCCCTCATCAAAAGACCGGACTAGCTTTTCTCTGGGATCGAGAAATCCCCAATGGCCAATCAGCCCGTAACCTTTGGGCAACCTCACCCCCAGGATCCACTTTTAATGCCAGGCACATCATTACAAACAAGGTCGTTAGCTCATTTGAATCCCTTTCGACCAATACCCCTCTTGGAGGACTGCTTGCGGATGATATGGGATTAGGTAAAACCATTCAGGCCATTGCTCTAATTAGTACCTCCAAGGAGCGGATGATTGCAAACCCCCATCGCTCCACGCCCACCATGATCATCTGCCCCCCTTGCTTAATTACCAACTGGCAATCAGAAATATCCAAGCATGCTCAGGCTGGAGCACTGCATGCCAAAATCTACCATGGTCCCACTCGTCACTCATTATCCCAAGCCGAAATCTTAAAATATGATATCATCATCACTTCTTACAATACTATCACCCAAGAATTTAAGCAAACCAATCCCTCTACATCATTCATTTTTCAAATCAATTGGCATCGTATAATCTTGGATGAAGCACAGTGAGTGGCTGAGCTTAAATGATTCAAATTACCTTTTATATCCAATAACCCTTGCCCCCTCTTATAGCTATATTCGCTCTCAATACACTGCCACTCACCGTGCCATTAATAGCCTCCTTTCATCCCGTCGAATATGTTTAACGGGCACACCTATTCACAACACCATTTATGACCTTTTGGGCATAATATCCTTCATCACTCAACCCCAGAGCGCCGATCAAGATAACTGGTCACCATTCATCCTGAGTAGTCTTTCAAAAGGTTGCAATGATATTTTGCATTTGGCATTGCGGCATTTAAGTTTGCGCCGCACCAAAACCACACATCTCGAATCTCTCCCCACTATTAGCCATCATTATGAGCTGCTCCCACTCAACCCAACCATGCAGCAAGAATATTCCACATTATATGAAGAATTCCTATCATCCAAAAGCAAAGGACCAGGAGAGTTTTTCAGAAATATTAATAAGCTGCGAATATGTTATAACCATCACATCATGCTTAACACAATTGCGGAGGCGGAGCTGGAAGACCCCGAGGGCAGGAGCACTCAGGATAACTCCCCAAGAATCACACGAACTATTGTGGATGTGGAAACATGCATGATGAGTAGTAAAATTGCACACCTCCTACAAACCTTAATGAAGAACAAACAAACAAGGTGTGGTCCAACGAAATCGGTGGTTTATACCCAATGGACCCAATTTCTAGATTTGTGCGTTAATTCTAATATGCATCCATTACCAATTGACTCCATCTGACTTTTTTATATTGTAGAATTGGTATTGCTCTTGCCCATCACTCTATCCTTTCAGCACGAATTGATGGAACAATTACACCACGAGCGCAGGACAAGGCGCTTGAGAATTTCTTCAATAATCCTGAATGTGAAGTACTCATTGCATCCATTGCCGCGGCTGGAACTGGCCTCAATATAACTTGTGCTAATGTAGTCTATTTAATGGTGAGGGGCCCCCCAAAATTCTCCCCTGATTTTTGGACCCTGACATCCACATTTCCAGGAGCCCAATTGGAACCCAGCCATTGAGGCTCAGGCTGTTGATCATCTACATCGTATTGGCCAACAACGACCTGTACAGGTCATCCACTATATCACTCCTCATTCAGTTGAGGTCAACATGCGGAAGGTACCTTTCAAGCTCATCTTTCACTTGATTGTATTACTATTCTGAAATCATTCCTTATGGGAATGCCATATTCCAATTACCAATAGGTCCAAGAAAAGAAAAAATCATTAACTGCGTGAGCCTTACTGATATTATATAATTTGTGATTGACAAAGTTGATAACTCCTGTTGACTCTGGCACAGGTCCACAATTATGAACACCATGAGCTGGATCGAACTTCTTCAATATTTCCTCAATGAAAATGAGCAATAGAGTATTATTGCAAGGGAGACGGTGATACGTTTCAATTCATATTGTCTATATTCTAACATATTTAGCAAGTTGTTGCATCCTTAAGAGATAATAATCAGATTTTATTACACCTGCACAAATAATTCACAAAATTTTAATTTGTCACAGTGCTATACCGTGACCAATTACTAAGTTATTGCAGAGCATCACCATTAGGCCTAATAACTGGCATGTCAAGTATCTTGAGGGCGCTAGTCTGCATCTTACTACAGCCTTTGAGCCAATCTTGATCAAATACCTGAAATGATAGGCCTTCCGGAATATCACCATCATCTGTCGATCGTAATTCTGGCAATCTATCAATAGTTTTTTTACCATTTTTTTTAATCCGATTACAAAACTCTATGTCTCTATCCATTTTCAATACCAAATCATTAAATAACTGGGAGCGCCAGCGTAATCCCACTTTGCGGTAAACTTGACGGCCATTTTCCAGTACCTCCTCAGTATCTGAGCATACTCGAGGGTCATTGAATTGTGATGCTAGGATGGGAAATTTAGCCGTATCACACCATTCACGACGGCGCTCACAGGTCTGCACATAATCAAGTAGATCATCATCAGACTTGGTCCACAATGAAGAAGAGATACAGTAACTAACTCTTTGACGAATCTTTGCGAGCTTTTGATTCTCTTTCTTTTTTACCAAATACTCGGCATCCTTTTGAATAGACTTCCATTCTCTTTTCAAATAAGTGAAATATCGCTCCATTAAAGCCGCCACGACCCCATAGTTGTTATGATCCTTGTTCCAACAGTAGTGATGATACTCAGTGCTGACAAGTGCGAGACGGAATGTACGGTAAAACACCATAGACATCAGCTCGTTGAACGGATGTTGCCATGAGCTCTCCCAGTCCCAAGTGAATCGCTTTAGTCCTAGCTTGTGGAGCTCATTTTCGCAGTAGCTTTGGAAACCCTGAGACTGAACCTGTGTTGATGGCTCATTGAACACATCCTCGGGGACATAACCAAGATGACCAGCCACTTGAATTGCAATTTCACGCTCTTCTGCGCTGGGTGGTGTTGGTAGTGAGGAAAAATCCTTATCCCTAACTTTGAGTAGGAACAGGCAATGTGCGTGTACTGCTGATCTCATTCCATGGACATTCTCTGGAAGTTCTGCCTTCAGCCATTTTTGTTGCTCCTTCTGGCTTGCACGTTTTGCCACATTGTGAGCTTTGCGGGCCTGGTTCCTTTGCTGTCTGACCTTGGATTGTTCAAGCATACTCTGGGCGAGGCCCAGCTGAGGATGGGTGAACTCACTATTTGATTGAGTGCCTTGCTCATGCGCTGTGAAATTGTCCCTCCTTGGTTCATCATTTCTTTCACTTTGAGTCGGAGACATGTTCTCATCCTCATCATCCACCATTGTTTCTCTTGATGTACTGGCATGACCCGTTCTTGGTTTGGAGGCATATGGATGATGACGTCCACTGACTTTCTCTTTATGGACCAGAGGTGAAGACGCATAAAGTTCATCCCCTGCTATGCAAATCATCAGTTAACACATCAAAACATTAATGAAGACTGGTCATCCTCACGATCTTCAATTGGCTCCTGAGATCGGACTGACTTGCCTTTAGGTGCCATATCTAACCCATGAAACAAACATATCAAATCATGAATAAGTTTCTACTCCAAAATTCAAATGACTTACTTTGATGAAGCGTCAATACTGGATTTCCCTCCGACAGACCGCTCCAAGTTACATTTTCCAAAGGTCTTTTTCGTCGCCCCCCATCCACGCGCCTTTCATCACCCACATGAACCTGCGATCCTGATGGAATATTGAGGGTTGGCTGTTTACTTTGGCCAAAGGGATCCTGGGATGCGACTGGACTCCGACCGGGATTAAGGAGGAACTCACGTGGAAATTTTGATTGGGGATTAGCGTGTGAGGAGATTTGAGGTGTGCCTTCTGGCCCCTGAGACACATGAATTTGTGTATTAGTGGGATTCGGGGGAATTGGAGTGACGGAAATATTTGGGATCGACCAAGTGCTTGAAGTTGGAGCCTTTGGATTGCCCACATCAATGTTAAGACCTGATACATTCATTGAGGATGCGATAGGGGTTGTGAGAGGAATGTTGGGACTCAATGGTGACTGTGTTTGAACATATTCTATGCTAGATTCACTATTTGAGTCATGAACAGAACCTGAACGGGATTTATGTGACTTGAAAGATGACATAAGGGCCGAAAAAGTACAGTAATATTTTTAACTAGATAAAACACCTCAGTATTATGATAAAATAGAGTGATATGAGATGAAATCTTTTCAAATTTAGAATAGAGAAATTCTATGAATAGTTGGAACTAAGTGTTGTGTGGAAGTCGGATAAGACTCTTTTGAGGAGAATCCTCCCTGCCTCCTCTTGAGCTCCTCCGCTTTTGTCGGAAACCTCCCTGCACGGCCTACCAGCATATAATGTGATATTTCCTTGATCTGAAAGGGGACCCATCATCCATAGGTAATCATATTTGGTAACATTTCCGCCTCCCCATTGTCACATTTTGTGAATTATCCAAACTGCCAATATATGCATTAAAATTCCCCAACATTGTACATCTGTAAAGGGGTATATTCATGAAGGATTTACCCACAAAAGAGACATCACCTTTTCACGAAAGGCAAGACAATCCAAATCACATTCCAACTGATTCAAAGCCCGCCGTACTCAAACCAAATACCAAGACTTTAGCTGCACTCCAACCCCTTATGTAATAGAGTTATATAGTTATGTCTGTAATAAGGTTTAAACCATGTACGATGGCGTGCCAGCGTACATGGATTAAATGTTAATCCCCTCAATTCAATGGTAACACTTCACTAATGGAACCCCCTCAATGGTCAAACCCGCACTATCACAATGTGTAAATAAACTAGAATATGTATGAGCATTGAGCAGCATGGCATTTTACCCAATTAAACGCCTAACCAATTCCGCCATCCAGATGAGACATGTTAAACTTTATCCACTGCAGCTCATGCTCCATTACAAATGGGATAAAATCCTCAGCTGGCTCAAATCATCTCCCCCTTCATAAATAATCACTGAATTTTATTTCCAATTAATAACACTCCTAAACACTTTCACATCAACCATAGATATTTATACACAAACCAACCGTACTCCCAATTCCTGCAACAATGACAACCCGGCCATATTCCTCAATGCGTATATGCATGTGTCAACACTGCTCAACTCAAACACATTCTTCCCCTGAGGGTGATAGGCAAGGAGTTGCCTTCACACCTTTCCAATATAAACAGCACATTAAAAAGCTCAAATCAACCATTGCACCCAAATCTCTTCCAAACATCCCTACTTCTGCATCAGGATCTGGGTGCCCACAAATTCTATTGGATCAAATCTTCCCAGCTGATTATTCACGTTTGACCCAAAGCACTTTCCCAACTCCAGCGGGTCTCAATTCAACTGCACAGAAACCATATAGTGGCAGTCAAACCCTTCCCCCACAAGACCTAGGAATGATAATATCTGCCATTCTATCATTAAGGTATAATTTACCCCGCAGGGCTTCACGCATACTCAACCCCGCCCTGAACCTGCTGATCAAGTCCAGTATCTCAAGCTCAGCTGGTCCCCCCGCTCCTGCATTCCATATACCTCAAGATCTGAGTACCATATTTGAACATCTCCAATTGGAGCCAGTGATTCAAAACTATATATGTTGTCCTCAATGTTTCTCTCTTAATGGCCTTACTGAATCAGTCACAACTGACCAACCCCACTGTCAACGCCATAATGACCCAAATGATCATGATCCCCCTTGCACACAATCATTAGGCAAATTCATCTATTCATCTGAACCCCAAACCCAAAACACAACCAACATGAAGCAAAAATTTATACCAACAAAACATTTCATTTATCAACCATTCAAAAATTGGCTTGCCAGATTCCTCCAGCGGGCTGGAATTATGGACATTCTGCATCAACATCAACAATCCCAAACTCCCGAAGATTCCCCAAAACGTGACGTCTGGGATGGATTGGTCTGGAGACGCTTCACTGGCACTAGAAATATCCATGACCCCCCATTCATGTCCATTCCTGGTGCATTGGCCTTCTCCATATATGTGGACTGGTTTAATGCACATGGAAAGTCAACCCGGTTGGCTAGCATTGGACCTATCATGCTTATTTGTCTTAATCTCCCCCCAAGTGAACGATTGAAGCCCGAGAATGTCTATGTTGCAGGAATCATCCCTGGTCCGAAGGAGCCAACTGCGCTTCAATTGAATTATCTATTAATGCCACTCATCAACGAGCTCAAAGAGCTATGGCAAGGTTACCATTTTGCACCCACCTCAACAGGTCCATCAGGATCCTTTATCCGTGTTGCCATCCTCACAGCCATTGCGGATGTGGTTGCCATGCGCAAGCTTACTGGATTTATTTCCCATTCAGGCAACCACTTTTGTAATTTTTGCACCATTCACAAAGCTCAAATTGAAGAAATTGGTCCTCAATTTCACTACACGCGCTCATACCAAAGTCATAAATCAACCATTGCCAAATGGCTTCGGGCAACCCCACAACAAAGACAAGCAATTTTCTCTGAGTATGGAGTGCGATATTCAATTTTGGAAGACCTTCCGTATTGGGATGCAACCAGAATGGTTAATCTTGACATAATGCATAATTTAATACTTGGAATTTTGAAGGATCATGCAACTTTCAAATTGTGCATTCCAGAGGCGAAATCAAAAATTTACTTCAGGTCCCGCAGGAAATCCAATGACACCAACAGTTCAGACTCAGATTCCATGACCTCCAACAGCTCTCTTGATAAAATCACATTGAGAGAGGCCCGCTCCCTGAGAAGAGACGCAGCAAAAATAATAAATGAGCCACTCCCCACTACTTCCACCCGAAAAAACTACTTCCCAATGCCCACCCCTAACACAGAACATCCATCTAGTGGTTCTGCGGAGATTCCTTCATTTGATGCCGATTACATCCCCACTTCTGAAATACCCTCTGAATTGGATATCACTGCACTGAGTGATCACCAGATCAAGGGTGAGGCTCTTGAGCATCTCCGACAAATAATATCTGAGACCATAATTCCCTCATCTTGGACAAGAGTTCCCCGCAAAATGGGTTCCCCCTCTCATGGTAGCTTAAAAGCCGCTGAATGGGCTCTCTTATATAAGGTCTATATTCCATTTCTAATGCTCAGTCAACAGATGTCATTAGATGCACACCAATCCGCCAACAGTCAAAGAAAAATGGGTCAGTCAGAAGAACTTGCAAATGAACTAGCCAAGAATACATTCCATTTGATTAGTGCTATCAACATTGCCACAAGCTGGACTGTTTCAATAGATGATGCGACTGCATTTGCTGAACATTGGAAAAAATTCCGCCTTTCCAATCAACACCTGTTCCCAAAACAGAAAAGTAAACCAAATCATCATTTTGCTGATCATATTCCCGAACTCTTCCAACGTTGGGGCCCAGCACAAGCCTCAGCCACATGGGGTTATGAGCGCTTGATTGGAGTATTTGCAAAGATGCCAACAAATAACAAGATATGTAAGTCAATTAATAAGATCAATATATTCACATTGATTAAACACCTGAACTGAATAAGACTAACTTTTTGCAACTCTGAATAGATGATATAGATAAAACCTTACTTCAACATATCTGTCGATGTTCCAACCTTTCCGTTCTCCTGAAATCCCCATCTGTGCCATGTGAAATAAAACAGCTTTTCGAATCACAGCCACCTGCCGTGTTCAATCACCATAAATATAACAAGCCATCCCGCCATGACCAACAAAATTATGATTGCCTGGTTGAGTACTTACAGACTTTTCATGCAACAAGGGAAATAGTTGATTGGATCAGCTTAGACACTACCGTGCAATCCACAAGTCCTCCCACTTCAAGGATTGTCTCACCTTGGTATTTTCCAGTTTCAAGCATTAATATTGGGAACAATATATTTTCAACTGAATCCAAAAATATCAGCAACAGTGTGATATGTTTTCTGAGGGGCAACTCACGACAATTTGGTATTATTGATAGCATTTTCAAAGTCTCTGAGCCATCTAGCATACTGAACAATAACTTTCTGATTTTAAAACCTTTGAAGATTGATGTGAATTTCCTACCAGATTGGCCGCATCTGAATATTTATAAAGCTGTTGGTTTTGATGATGGACACTTGATTATATCTGAAGAAGAAATAGAAGGTAACTGTGGATTGTATGATAACAAAGCTCTGTCATGTGGACTGCTTGTAATGATAAAGCCGTTATTTCATGATATTTAGTCTACTAAAATGCAAATCTCTCAGATTCATTAGCAATTTTGCTAGTAATTGCCTCAAAATTTAGTGACAGAGACATGCCATTGTGACAAGCAAAGCCCATTATTTCACATTGCCACAAAGAAGTTACTATTTTGACATTGGGTACAGTGTGAATAAGCCAAGTCCAATGATCAAATGACCCACACACTCACCTTTCACAGCATCCAAAATTTCTAACTGCGCCATCATCATGTTGGAAGCGGAATCGGCTTTTGCGTACCCACACCCGCATGTGCACCCGCACGCGCCAATGCACACGCACACGCACCCGCACACGCACACGCACCGGCACGCGCCAATGCACACGCCCACGCACCTGCACACGCACACCCACCCGCACACGCCAATGCACACGCAAACCCACCCGCACACACCAATGCACACGCAAACGCACCCGCCCCCACGCATGCACACGCACACTTCATGGATGACCTGGTGAAGTCAAACCCCCCGCCTACATCAAGACTGGCTGAAGGACATCTTTGATGTGTGTGTGTGCAAACAGGCGGGTCTGGTGTAATTTTTACCAATCATTGGACGGTTGTGGGATGATCAGGCGGTGAGGAATCTGAGTTGAAGGCACAGGGGAACCAATATTATTGGATGTCACAGGATTTGGTGTAAGACCAGAGTGTGACGTGTGCTCGACGTTCGCTTGATTTTCGCTTGACGTGAGCTCGACTTTTATCCTGCTTGACGTTTGCTTGACGTGAAGTCAATCGCCGACGATTGACACGAGATTCGCCCCGGTGATTACATCCTGACATGTCAGAATTTATGATCCATAGAGAAATTCTGAGACAATGTGGAGGTGACTTAGCGCATGCTGTCAAAAGCAGGACTACTGAACAATCTTCAGCAGAGGATATTATCAATATACTAGAAGAAGTAACCACCATAACCAAAATTGGTTCTAGTAGGGTGAATCTCAAAACAAAGTTTAATACACCTTGGAAAGATTCTTTAGACAAAAACCCCAAATAAAATTTTAATAATAAGTATAAATATGCAGATAGAGTCAGAAAGTGCCATATTTGCCAAAGCACCACCCATCTAGCCAATAAATGTCCAAAAAGAGGGGAAATCAATGAAATTGATATTGAAAAGGAACCTGATGTTGAAAAAGATGACATAATTGACAATTCAGATGATAAGTCATCAATCTTTTCTGAATCTTCAAAAGATATACAAAATATTAATGCAACTTTTTGACATCATGGAATCACATTCCCACTTGCCACAATTGAGCAATGGTCAACTTGATTTATCAAAAGTTCAAGATGCACAACTTATGAATACAAAACCAAACAGGGGGAAATTTTATACAGCCAGTAACTCCTGTATAACAGAAGTGGTGATTGACAATAAGCCCACTAAAGTTTTTCTTGACCCAGGAGCCTTCTGCTCTTGTGTTGGTAAGTCTTTTCTTAAAACTTGTGTACCAAATTTTGAAGACCAATTGTTACCAATTGATGGTATAAAATATAATAGTGCAAGTAATCCAATGAAAGACTTAGGAGCTTTTGAGACCAATGTCATATTCCCACACATTAATGGGAATTTAAGAATCACAGTTGAATTTGCTGTTATGTAAAAACTTCTCTAGTACCCATTTTATATTGGGAAGTTACTATTTAATAATGTATGGGATAGATTTGCATACTAACAAAGACAGATACTTTACTATTGGAGACAATAAGAATCAGAAATTTGCCTTTTTACCATTTAAGAGACAAACTACAGTAAATAAAGTATCACCAGTCAACTTAGAATTGGAAAAATTCAAATATGAACAGTTGAGGGAGGCTGAAATAAGCTTTCATCTGACTGATAAACAAGAAAATGAACTTTCTTCCTTTTTGTATGACCACAAAGGAGCATTTGCTTCAGACAAGGAACCTCCGGGATCAATTATTGGTCATGAAGTTGACATCATTCTTCATATTGAAAGACCTTATCCACCACTCTTGAGAAGACCTCCATACCCAGCAAGTCCCAAGTCAAGAGAAGCTCTGGAAACTCATATCAAAGAGCTTCTGGACCTTGGTGTAATAAGAAACGTTGGCCACAATGAAGAGGTAGAAATAACTACCCCAGTCATAGTGGCATGGAATACTGGAAAATCCAGAATGGTTGCAGACTTTAGAGCTCTGAACACTTACACTGTTCCAGATAGGTACCCAATAAGAAAAATCCAAATTGCCCTTAATCAAATATCTCAAGCAGTGTATATAGGCACTATGGATGCCCTTAAAGGATTCCATCAAAATGTGGTGACACCAACATCAAGAAAATATTTGAAAATTATTGTTTATTTTAGAGTGTATGAATATTTAAGAATGCCCTTTGGTATCAAAAATGAACCTTCACACTTCCAAAGAATGATTAATGAAATCTTCCCTGAAGAACTTTGAGAGGGATGGTTAAAGATTTACATTTATGACATTATTGTCTGTTTCAAAACTAGGGAAGAGCACATGTACAGATTGTCCAGAGTTTTGACAAAAATTCAATCAGTAAACATGAAAATCTCCTTGAAGAAATGCCATTTTGGATTTGAAGAACTTAAAGCACTAGGACATGTTGTATCTGGTTTGTCCCTTGTAATTGACAAAAACAAAGTTGCAGCAGTATTGCTAAAAGCCATGTCTCAGAACAAGAAGGAAATTCAGTAATTTTTAGGTTTTGCAGGATATTACAGGCAACACATTAAAGATTTTGCATCCATAGCAAGACCACTTTATAAATTGTGTGAGAAAGATACAGTATTTGAAATGACTGTTGACAGAGTCAAATATTTTGAGTCTCTAAGAGAACCCTTGACCACTGCTCCACTCTTCCTGATTCCAGACTTTAAATTGCCTTTTAAATTGTATATTGATGCATCAGGAGATGGGCTGGGTGCTGCACTTCACCAAGTCCAGATCATAAATGATAAACCTGTGAAAGGACCCATATGTTTTATATCCAGGCAAATAAAACCAACTGAAGCCAGATATGGAGCAAGTCAAATGGAATGTCTATGCCTTGTCTGGGCCTTGGAAAAATTGAACTACTTCTTAGAGGGATGTGTTTTTGAAGTGATAACATATTTCAAAGCTGTCAAATCACTTTTAAACATGAAAACACCCAACAGACATATGCTCAGATGGCAAATAGCCATACAAGAGTAAAGGGGCAATATGACTATTGTTCATAAAGATGGGAATGTTCTCAAAAATGCAGATGGACTAAGCAGATGGCCATTACCAAATGATATTGCTAATCCTGCTTATGTGCCAGAAGAAGCTTCACCACAGATCCCAATAGAAGGAATAAGTGTTACAGACTTGAATACCACCTTCTCCGAAGAAGTAAGAAACAGTTACACTCAAGATAAGAATTGTAGCATCTTATGCCAATTACTTAACAAAGACTGCAAATAAAACTCTCTAATACATGCCTTGGATGAAATATGGAAGAAATCTTATGATGAAGGAAGATTTCACCTACTGGATGGTATAATTTACCACAGAACCAAGCACACATGTGTCATGAAAGTTGTGGAGAGGTCATTAATCAATTATGTACTAAAAGAATGCCATGAGAGCCCCTTCTCAAGACATCTGTCTGAAGACAGAACAAGAGAAAAAGTAAAGACCTGCATATGGTGGCCAATGTGGCAGAAAGATGTTGCAGAGTATTGCAAAACCTGTGACAGATGCCAAAAAGCAAATAAATCCACTGGCAAGAGACTTGGAAATATGATGAAAATCCAAGAACCCGGCAGACCTTGGGAAATTGTTCATATGGACTGGGTAACTGACCTACCACCAGGAGGTGACAGAAGTTATAATGCTTTCCTAGTGATTGTAGACAGATTCAGTAAAACTCCAATCTTTTTACCGTGTCACATAGATGATACAGACATGGATACAGCTCCTCTGATATGGAATAGAGTAGTGTCATGGACTGGAATATTTACAAATATCATTAGTGATAGGGATCCCAAATTCACTTCAGCACTATGGACAAATCTTCACAAATTATTTGGCACTAAGCTGTCCTTCTCTACAGCCTACCACCCACAAGATGATGATCTAGCTGAAAGGATGATCCAGACCTTAGAGGACATGGTAAGAAGATTTTGTGCATATTGCCTTGAATTCAAAGATTGTGATGAATTTAACCATGATTGGTGCACTCTCTTCCCAGGACTGGAATTAGCATATAAAACATCAATCCATGCCAGTACCAATCAAACTCCTGCTATCCTAGAAAAGGGATGGAACCCCAAATTACCCCAAGATTCCTTGAGGAAAGATTTGATTGGAATACATCCAACAGCTGCTAGCTTCAAGGGAATGCTAGACAAAGCTAGGAAGCATGGAGTAAGGTGCATGGAAGACTCTTTTGCATATGCTAAGGAAAAATGGGATAAATCACATGCAACTTCAGATTTCAAAGTAGGTGATTTAGTTCTTGTACCCACCACTAATTTAAATAACATCAAAGGATGGAAAAATGCTGAAAGACTCCTTTGCAGGACCCTTTGTTATTAAGGCCCTCCATGGGGAAAATGCTGTTGAAGTAGAGTTATCTGAAGAACTTAGAAATAAGCATCCTACAATTCCAGTGAGCTTGATAAAGCCATATAAATCTAGTGATGCTGAAAAATTTCCCTTGAGGAATAGAGTTCCCCAAGCTATACATCCTATTGAATCATCTGTAAGTAAGAAAATTACCAAATTTCTCAAAGAAAGAAAGTTGAGAACCAGCAAAGTAAGGGAATACCTTGTTAGGTACAGTGACCCACCTTGTGAAGATGAATGGTTACCAGAAAAAGACATACCTGAAGCTACTAAACTTCTCAGAAGGTTTGGAAACACTAGAAATAACAATATCAATATTCTCATTTTTAGGGGGAGGGAATGTGAGCCTTGTAGGTATTTTCATATACCCAAAAGACCACAAATGATAAATTAAGATACAAATATAAATAAAATAAATGTATTTAAATTTCAAAAAAAAATTGAAATATAAATACAAGTTTATATTTAAAAAACAAAATTTAATTATAATTTAAAAATAAAAATAAAATTTAAAAATTATGAAATTACATCTTTACTTGTAAAAATTAAGTAAAAATGAATTTTTCATAAAAATTGTGAAATATAAATATTTTTGGTAAAGCTTTACATATAATATATTATAACTTTTTATCCAATAAATAAACATAAAGAAATTATCACACCATTGGATTCCTCATAAAAAATAAAGTGGGGTCACCTCTGGATGAAATTTCTGCAACTCAACTCTAAATAAGCTTAAATTAAGTTTTTAGTATTTTTTGTACAAAAGTATGAAAATCCTCAAAGCCTTAATTTAATTCCCACCACATGTGGTGTTAACCAATAATTTTTGTGTTAAAATGGAGGTTTTGTGTTTAGTTTAGAATTTATGAGGAATTGAAGTATTTTCAATTGAATTCAGTTGAAATGTCAAAATGTGCACATGTATTACATAAGTGAAGTTTAATTTACATATGAGGTATCAATTATTACAGATGTGTAATTAAAAAACTCAATTGAACTACATGTATAAATTATAATTGTATTATATGATGAGGAATTAAAGAAAAAATAAATTTGAAAGATTAATTCTGGGGGGCAAAAGACACTCTAGCTCTAAGGGGGAGCTAGACCCCCAAAATCCTTGCTGACTGGCGTGAGATGTCAAAATCCACTCAAAAGTTCATGAATTTTGGCCTGGAATTGAGTCACAGGGTCTGTGACTCAATTGATGATGAGGTTTTGATACCAACCAGGGTAGTTTTAACTGCTGCCAAGAGGGTAAAACTACCCTTAAGCTAAAACAATGTTGGTAAAAAAAGTTTTAACTAGCTTCTACAGCTCTTACACACATCCTGACGTGTGTTGAAGGCTCTAGACCAGGTATTGCTATAGTAATGGCTGATTTCAGGGTCTAAAATGGCTTAAACAAGCCCTTTTTTGGTCTAAACCAGGGTTCAATGATGCTATAATTGGCTTTTCTGTTGTCAAACTGTTTTTCACGACTGTCAAGATTAAACTTACTTTTGGAGTAAGAAAATTGATGGCTATAAAAGAATGTCTTCTTTGCCCCACTTTTCTCTTCATGTGAGAATCTTTTTCCTTTTATAATTAGTTGAAACACTGTTAAAAAAATCAGAAGAAGATTCCAACAACCCTTTTTAAATAATTTTAAACCTTTTAACCACGTGAAAAATAATTATAATCATTTTTTGTAACTGTTATAATCATTTTTACCCCTGAACCACCCCAAAAGTGAATTAAAGCATCTTTCATCACTGTTAGCTTTGTCACTTTGTTTCCAAATTCACTCTGGTCAATTTTGGCCATGTTTTCTCTTTAAATATCTTTTTAAAGAATTTGTTCTTTAATTAATTGCTTGCAGTTCTTTGCTCAATTAATTCCAATTGAAATTACTCTTGAAGAAATTTCTTTTGTAGCCTTAAATATCTCTTGTAGAGTATTTTTGGATAAATCTTTATTGGTGGTAAAACAATTAATTTTGATTATATTATTGTTTTATACTTATAAAGTTAAAAACAATAAGATTGGTGTGTTTTCTCTTTAAAAATACTATTTCTTACTATTTCTAAAATAATTCTACCTTATACAAATTTTGAGGACAGGAAAAGTACTTGATATCTTATCAAAGTTTCATATCCACACCTTACAATGTCAGAACGTGATCCTTGAGATAAGTATAGCAGGATCCCTATTTGCTGTAGATAAGGGATATCCATACTTGGTGATGGGTTTGAAGTTAGTGATGTATCAGGTGGGAGTGGTGAGTGGACTGTGATATTGCTTGGATTAAGATTGATAAGGTTGTTGATCAGTTCAGGTTGCGTGATGGAATACCCATTAGGAGATGGTTTGATGGTTAAGCCAACGAGCCCCGAAATTCCCCTATCCCATTTGATCTTGAGGCCACATCCAATCTTCATGGAGATTTCATCCAGCAACTCTTGCAAGGAGGCTGTAATTTCACTGTCATCAATGTAAATCCATAAAATGGCCTTCCCCTCATTGCAATCAAGCCTATAAGTACTAGGATCTTCATCATTGGGAGAGAAACCAATGCCCCTCAGGATGTCAGTCAAGTGAAGCCACCAACAGCCTGCAGCTTGCTTGGTCCCATATAAGGCCATCCTTAATTTGAGGACTTTAAATTTATTGATGTGAATCCCTTGCGGAGGCCAAACATACACAGGCATGTCAATTAAGCTGTGAAGAAAAGCAACCTTGACATCAAAAGTCCAAAGGGGCCATTTCTTGTTGCAGCAGTCAAAGCACACTGAATTTTGGAGTAGGAGCAAAAGTCTGTGAGAAGTTGACTTCCCTAGTCTGTCGGAAACCCCTTGCAACTAGCCTTGCCTTGAATCTGTCAGGGTTCTGCTTCTTGGAGAAAAACAATCTAGTGCTCAGAATGTAATCAGGTTTCACCTCTTTCAAAGCACTCTTCATCTCAACAACTTTGAAAACACTCTCCTCATTCATGCTGGAGAGCTTGTCTTTGATTGCAAGCAACCAGGAATGCTTCTCTGGTGAGTTCATGATGTCCTTGTAATGTGTCGGGTGGATAGCAATGGGGTCAGGAGAGGAAGAAATACCAGAGATCATTTTATCTCGAGTTGCAATCTCTTTGATCCTCAAGCCATCCAATAGATTCAGGGATTGGATGCTGGAGACATTTGGCTCTACTGGAAAAAATAATGATTTATCAAATTTGACAATGGCTGATTTTACAATGGTGTCTCTCTTCAGACACCAAAAGAGCTAACCTAATGAGTCTGGGTCAACTCCAAGATGGTAGCCAGCAAAACCATGGGGGCCAAAGTCCTTTTTAAATGTGTTATCATCCATGTATGTCTTTGCGCCAAATACCTGCAGGAGATGAAAAGAGGTTTTTTTGGCTGAATAATTGATAGGGTTTCTGCTTACAATCAGAATGAAGCATCCAATTGAAAATCCACATCGCATGCTTGAAAGCAAAACTCCATAATTTCACAGGAAGATTCTCCCCAATGAGGCAAGGCCTGGAAATCTCTGACAACGTGCAATTTTTCCTTTCAATTCTCCCATTCTGGTGGTTCTCATAAGGTATTGAGTATTAATTTTCAATTCCATGTCATAGCAGGTAATCATTGAAAATGTGATTTTTGAACTCCGTCCCATTATCAGTCCACATTGCCTTGATACAGAAACCTCCAGTATTAGTAAACCAAGACATCCAATTCTGAAGCTGGGATTTAGCCTCAGCCTTGTCAGATATTGGAATCACAATCATTAGGCGGGTGAAAAAATCTTGGAAAACCAGGACATATTTTTTACTGTTGATGCTACAGGGTAAGGGTCCAATGAGATCTGCCACAATCAGATCCCCAGGTGCTCGAATTGAGCCCCTGGATGGTGCCTGAACAGGCTGGTGCTCACTCTTGGATATGGAACAATAGTGACATAATTTGACATCTGGTGGATTATGGATTGGAATGCCAGTGGTGGCATTGAATTTTTGCAAGTGCTATAGATTGTGCAGAGACAGGTGCCACAGATCCCCAAGCCCAAAATGTTCTGTAGAAGACATAGGTTTAGTGGAAAAAGGAATAGGAGGACAGGGGGACAAAGTGAGTGGCTCAATAACAGGAGAGGAGTAGAGAGAAACTGAGTGTTGGAGAAGAAAGAATCATTGGTGATTTAAATATTGGGTGGGAAATGAAATTGATTGGTGGCACAGAATGAAAATGACATCAAAGAAAGAAATTTGAATATTGACATTGAAAAGTTGGCCCAGGGAAATGAACACCCCTGGTATTTGTTTACAATATAGGACATTGGAGAGATTGATAGGGTCATTAGGGTCAATAGTCGGACTGTTCCAATTCCTCCTACAGGGAACGAGTGATTTGATGCAACAGACAAGGTTAAGTAAGTTGGAGACAAGTGAGTGAAGAACAAGATATCACCTACAACGGAGTGAGTTGCACCCAAATCCAGCAAAGCCTCCCCAGTACCAGGCAAAGTTGTAGCCCCTACACTCACCATTGATGCTTCACTCAGTCCACCAGCACCTTAGTAGGGCATCTCAGAAGCCAGTGCCCCACCTTCCCACAGTAGAAACAGGGATTCTTTGTAGTGAGCCATTTTCTATCAATTGAGCTTGATGGAAATGGGGAATTGGATGATAATGATGGCAGAATTTGGTTTGTTTTAGGTGTTGGGGCAGATTTCCAAGAATGACCAGATGCATTTTTACCCACATCCATCTGCAATAAGAGGATGTTTTTGGAGGTATACAGGGCAGATTGTTCTTGAATTTGATTAGAAATTTCCAGGATATCTTCCACATGTATCTCCGAAGAGTGGTCAATGGCTTTTCTCATGTCAAGCACATTCAAAAGAGGTTCATGAAGCTGAGAAGCAGAGAAGAACAGAGATAGAGTCAGGATTGTTTTGGAGTTGAGTGCACCAATTTGGCTTTCAATGTTTTTGATTGCATCTTGAAGTACAGTGGGGTGACAAAACTGTCTGTACCCTTAAAAAAAAGTCGGACTGTCCATTTTTTTTTTTAAAAAAATATGTGCTTTTTTTAATAATAGAAAGACTCAAGCTCACAATTTCTTATTTGTTGTAGGCTCTCTCACTTAAATAAATTGATTATATTTGAATTTCTATTCATTTTAAAATAAATTTGTATTTGTAGCAAAATATTTAAAAAAAATAAAAATAAAATGTAAATCTTTTTTTTTGATTTAGTAATTAATCGAATAAAGTGCCCAATTTAGCTACCATCTGGTGGGAGCCCCATGCTGTGAAATGACAGCCCTCATTCTGTTGGGCATTTACTGGATCAATGCCCTGAAATAATATTTGGGCATTTCATTCCAGGAAGCCTGCACCACAATTTGTAGTTTGGGTAAGGTTTTTGGGTGGAATTGTTTGTGAATGATCACTTTCATCTTCTTCCATGCATTCTCAATGGGATTCAAATTGGGGAAATTTGATGGCCACTGAAATTTGATGATGCCTTGAGAGTCTTTCCATTGGCAAGATAAGAGAGAAGTATGAACCGGTGCATTATCTTCACAAAGCGTAAATGCTTGAAATTGTGGCACCTGTTGCTGTTGTTGCAAGTGATTGTAAAAGGGTAATAACCCTATCAAATAGACATTGTTGATGAAACCTTTGGTTTGGTGTGCGTTTGGGCCCATAATGACGAGTGGTGATTGTTTGGTATCACACAAGCCTGCCCAAACCATAATTGACTGACATCCACTATGGTGCTGAGCTACTTGGCAATCATGTCAGCCTGTTACTCAAAACCAGAGCACCTGCATGACAGCCAAAATACCATAAACCAATGGTATAGCCAAGATACCACCAAAACATGGGGCTGAGCCAAATCAGCTCAAAAGGTATCAAAAGAAAGAGGAAACTCACCTCTTTTTGAAAACATAAGTCCCATCACCATAGGACAAAAAATAACAAAGTTATTCCTGCTCAAAGTTATTGCTGAGCATAAACCTTAATTTTCCCCTCTCATCTGAAATCTAGAAGGAGAGGGTTAACCCCATCAAATGGGTGTTCAAAATGAAGCTCCAAGTCAGGGCTATCCAATCGTACCAGCCCAACTGCGCTAGCACCAGTATTACTTGAGTTATGGTCAAATTCAGGCCAAATAAGGGTGAACAAAACATTCACCTCTCATCTAACTTCTACAGTTTTAGTGTGGGATACTTGAAGTGGGGTATTTTTGGAGAGAGCACAATCAGGGCTATCTGATGGTGCCATCCACTTCTTCATATCTCACCTATAACAGAAGTTATGAGGCAAACAAGCTCAATACAGCTTTTTGCCCAAACCACACCTATGTACAAAAACCTTGTACATGGGATAACTTTGTCATATTTAATGATAGCCATACCAAACTGGGTATAATTGTGTAGAGCTCATACAGGGCTATCTAATGAAAGATCTTTGAGCATGATATCTCAAAAACTGACAGAGCTATGGCCATTTGAAGGTTATAATCCCACAATCTGACCAATACAGCTGTATTATGACAGGATACAGTTTTACTCTGATTATGAGGTGTCAAACAGACAAAGAAGCATGTTAATACTTCAATACCTCATAAGTCAGTCAATACTGGGGTCCCATACAGTTTCTGTACAGCATTCTACACATCATACACATCAGAATCAAGCTGTGAGGTCCCCAGATGAAAAGTTTCACCCTGTATTGGTGAAAGCTGCCCAGATGTGGTTTCAAAACAACATCTGAGCCCAATACAGGGCATACAGACTGTTTGCAAACCACAAGCCACTCCTGGAGGGTGAAAAAACTTCACTTCCTCTACATGGAAAGGTGTAGCACCCTTTCCACTCCATTTCAGGATAAAAGGAGGCTTTTCACAGCTAGAATTATCTCCTCATCCTGCTCTTGAATACCCTACGTAGTAAACTGTCAAAAACATTTTTACTCTTGGGTAATCATCACGTATACTCTTAATTGAAAAGTATTGTAGTCTTTATTATTGTAACCCAACAGGTAAAGCTGCACCCAGGGCTTTCAACAGCGCTCACCACCACTATATTCTATATAGTAAAGCCCTTTAATTATCAAATTAATCCATCTTCAACCCTTATAAAAGCATTTTTAACTATTTTCCACATGTCACTTTCATAGTTTTAGTTTTAAATAGCTTTATTACCACTTCAACATAGACTCATCCTGACAAATCAAAAGAGTATCACTCACCCTGAGTTCTCCAAATGCAAGTGGGGGTTGGGTTTTTTGAAAGCTCAAAGCTGCTCTTGTCCATCCATATGACTTTCTTCCACTCTTCAAGTGACCAATTGACGTGAGCTCATATGAAGGCTAACCGTTTGTCAAAATGCTGAGGTTGCAAATGAGGCTTGACAACAGCAATTCTTGAGAAGATTCCTTCTTTATGAAGGACTCTTTGAACCATTCACGATGAAACCTCCTTCATAATCAAATTGGTTATTTCATTCAGGCTTGCTCGTCCTTGGATTTGAGTGACCCTCTTGAGTTGTTGAATATTGTGTTAATTCAATATAGGATTCCTTCCTGGCCTAGGTAAGTTTTGAACCATTCCACAATCATTGAATCACATTACAATATCCTGACTTGAGGCCTTGGGAATTCCAGTGAGTTCACTTATTTTTCACAGTGATAATCCAGCATCATGCATCCTAACAATCCTTGCTTTGGTTTCATTGTTGTATTGATGAGGCATGGATGCAGAAACATCAACATAGGTTAAAATTGAAAACCTATCTATATTTAAAATAAACAATGTTAAAACAAATCACAAGAAAAGCAAAAAAAATGAAATACTCACCAAAAGAAAACAAAAAAGTAAGTAAGAGTCAAAAGAGGATGAGTAATTTAAAATAAAACAAAAAGCTGAGTAAGTGAGAGTAGAAAAGAGAAATACAAAAAAATAATCATAGAAAAAAAAAGGAATTGGGATTTTGGTTGGGGACTGGGGGTGCACGCAGGTTGAAGTAAGTGGACAGACAGTTTTGTCACCCCACTGTACAATAGCATGAGAAGTGAGGGCGGTTGATTGGTCAGGAAGGTTAAACAGAACTTCAGCATGCCAAATTATAGAAGACCATGATGTTTGGCAGAAAAGCTTCTTCAGGGCTTGGTAAGCTGTATGAGCATTGGGAGAAATGAGAGCACTGGTGATGGAATCATAGAGCGACCTGTCAACACTATTACGTATAAATGTGAGAGCCACCAGATTGCGCTGATAATCGGAATCACAAGTGATTAGTTTGAAATAATTAGGATCATCAAAAAAATAGTTGGTCCATGTCGATAGAAGATTACGAGACCAAGCCATGAAGTTATTGCCATTGAGGGCAAGTCAAGGAAAAATCTTGTTGGCAATAAGAGAAAAACGATGAAGGCTTTCTGCTTGCTTGTCTGCATGAGATATGGCATCATTGTCGTTGATGGTGAGAGAAACAAATTCTTCAATATTGCCAGGATTTGACTTGTCTTGGTCAGAGGAAAAATTCTTTCCAGATCCGTTCGTCGAGGGATCTGTGAGCCTTAGAGGTAATTTCATATACCCAAAAGACCACAAATATAAAAAATAACATATTAATATAAATAAAATAAATTTATTTATATTATTAAAATAAAAATAAAAAATATAAATATAAAATTATATTAAAAATAAAAAATTAATTATAATTTAAAAATAAAATTACTTTAAATTTTGTAAATATAAAATTACATTTATACTTGAAAAATTTAAGTAAAAATGAAATTTTAACAAAATTGTGAAAAAATAAATAAATTTGGAAAAAAGTTAAATAAAATTTATTATAACTTTTTATCCAATAAATAAACATATAGATTTTATTTCACCATTGGATTCCTCATAAAAAATCAGGTGGGGTCACCTCTGAGTGAAATTTTTGTAACTCAACTCTAAATAAGCTTAAATTAAGTTTTTAGTATTTTCAATACAAAAGTTGAAAATCCTCAAAACCTTAATTTAATTCACACCACATGTGGTGTTAACCATCAATTTTTGTGTTAAAATTGAGGTGTTGTGTTTAGTTTAGAAGTTATGAGGAATTAAAGTATTTTCAATTGAATTCAATTGAAATGTCAAAATGTGCGCGTGTATTACATAAGTGAACTTTGATTTACATATGAGGTGTCAATTATTACTGTATTGTACTGTACAATTGAATTGAATTACATGTGTAAATTATAAGTATAATACATGATGAGGAATTAAAGGAAAAAATAAATTGGAAAGATTAAATTTGGGGGGGAAAAGGAACTCCAGCTCTAAGGGGGAGCTAGACCCCCAAAATCCTTGCTGACAGGCGTGGGATGTCAAAATTCACGCAAAAGTTCATCACTTTTGGCCTGGAATTAAGTTACAGGGTCTGTGGACTCAATTGATGATGAGGTTTTGATACCAACTGGGGTAGTTTTAGCTGTTGCCAAGAAGGTAAAACTACCCTTAAGATAAAACAATCATAATAAAAACAGTTTTAACTGGTTTCTACGCCTCTGAAACACATTCTGACGTGTTTTGAAGGCTCTAGGCCTGGTATTGCTATAGTAATGGCTGATTTAAGGGTCTAAAATGGCTAAAAATGGCTAAAAATGGCTTAAACCAGCCCTTTTTGGTCTAAACCAGGGTTCAATGATGCCATAATTGGCTTTTCTGTTGTCAGACTGTTTTTCACGACTGACAAGAGTAAATTTTACTTTTGGAGTAAGAGAATTGATGGCTATAAAAGAATGTCTTCTTTGCCCCACTTTTCTCTTCATGTTAGAATCTTTTCCTTTTATTAATTAGTTTAAAACTGTTAAACCAATCAATCAAAGATTCCAACCACCACTTTTAAATCATTTTAATCCTTTTAACCACGTGAAAAAATAATTATAATCCTTGTTTGTAACTCTTATAATCATTTTTACCCCTGAACCACCCCAAAAGTGAATTAAAGCATCTTTCATCACTGTAAACTTTGTCACTTTGTTTCCAAATTCACTCTGGTCACTTTTGGGCGTGTTTTCTCTTTAATATTCTTTTTAAAGACTTTGTTCTTTAATTAATTGCTTGCAGTTCTTTGCTCAATTAATTCCAATTGAAATTGCTCTTGAAGAAATTTCTTTTGTAGCCTTAAAATATCTCTTGTAGAGTATTTTTTGGATAAATTTTTATTGTTGGTAAAACAATAAATTTTTATAATATTATTGTTTTATACTAATAAAGTTATAAACAATAAAATTGGAGTGTTTTCTCTTAAAAATAATATTTCATACTATTTTTAATTGATTTTTACCTTATACAAATTTTGAGGACAGGAAAAGTACTTGATTTTTAATCAAAGTTTCATATCCACACCTTACAGGATCCATGCAGAATAGGCATGAAGAGATATGAAGGATGATAAAGTAAAGCGATAAATTTAAACTAAAGAGTAAAGTAATGAGGTGATTTGTATCAAAGATGTAAGAGGTAAACGCAGCCCATAGCCTACTGTTTCATCATAGTATTTATATTAATATTTTGAATTACGATTTAAAAATAAATTCCAAAAATAAAGCAAAAATAAATGAAAAATAATGTCAGCCTGTGACTCAAAACCAGAGAACAAGCATGACAGCCAAAATACCATAAACCAATGGTATAGCCAAAATACCACCAAAACATGGAGCTGAGCCAAATTAGCTCAAAAGGTATCAGAAGAAAGAGGAAACTCACCTCTTTCTGAAAATATAAGTCCCATCACCATAGGACAAGAAATAACAAAGTTATTCCTGAGCAGAAACCTTAATTTTCACCTCTCATCTAAAATCTAGAATGAGAGGCTTAACACCATCAAATGGGTATTCAAAATGAAGCTCTAAGCCAGGGCTATCTAATGGTGCTAGCCAAACTGAGCTAGCACCAGTATTACTTGAGTTATGGTCAAATTCAGAGCAAATAAGGGTGAACAAAAAATTCACCTCTTCATCTAACTTTTACAGTTTTAGTGTGAGATACTTAAAGTGGGGTCTTTTTGGAAAGAGCACAATCAGGGCTATCCAATGGTGCCATCCATTTCCTCATAGCTCAACTACAACAGAAGTTATTGGCCAAACAAGCATAATACAGCTTTTGCCCAGACCACGCCAATGTACAAAAATACTTGAACATGGGATAACTTTGTCATATTTAATGATAACCATGTCAAGTTGGGTACCATTGTGTAGAGCTCAAACAGAGCTATTCAATGAACCAATTTTGAGCTTGATATCTCAAAAACCGTCACAGGTATGACCATTTTAAGGTAAAAATCCCACCTGCTGTCATATACAGCCTTACCATGGGATAATATCCCATAACCATGAATATGAGGTGTCAAATAGACGAAGAAGCATGTTTTTACTTCAATACTTCATATTTCAGTCAATACTGGGGTCCCATACAGTTTCTGTACAGCATTCTACGCGTCATACACGTCAGAATCAGGCTGTGAGGTCCCCAGATGAAAATTTTCACCCTGTATTGGTGAAAACCGCCCAGATGTGGTTTCAAAACCACATCTGAGCCCAATACAGAGTATACAGGCTCCTTGCAAGCCACAAGCCTGTCATAGAGAGTGAAAAATCTTCACTTCCTCTCCGTGGAAAGGTCTAGCAGCCTTTCCACCTCAATTTCAGGATAAAAGGAGGGCTTTTCACAGCCAAAAACCTTTCCTCATCCTGCTCTTGAATAACCTACGTAGTAAACTGTCAAAAACAGTTTTACTCTTGGTTAATAATCAGGTATAATTATAAGTTTTAACTATTGTAGTCTTTTATTATTGTAACCCAACAGATAAAGCTGCACCCAGGGCTTTCAACAGTGCTCACCACCACTATAACCACTATAGTAAAGCCCTTTAATTTTATTCTTAATCATCTCAAAACCTTCTTAAAGCATTTTTACCATGTCACAAACATAGTTTGAGCTGTAAATAGCCTACATTACCACTCTTTCATAGTTTCGTCCTGACATTTTGGGGGCCTGGCTGTGTTTTTTAACCTTTTTTGGACCTTACAAAGTAAGTCTTTTCTCTTTTTATGACTTATTGATAAGTGTTTTATCTTTTTTAGGCGTAATTTCTCTATTTAAATATATATTTTGTATATATTTATCCTTTTTTATATATATACTCATATTATAAGAGTATTATTCATGTGGTTAATACCCACTGGAAATAACTATTTTTGGCGTGTTTTGTATATAAAAACACATAAGCCATCAATAAGTCCTGTATTCTTGACTGAATAAGGACACTTCTGACTGAAAAACCATCAGTTGAGGCGTGGATTGAGTGTATTGTTAACTCAATAACACTTATACAAAGCCACTTGTACAGAATATACTTGAAAACCACAAGTGTATCTGTGGGATACTGGCACACAAACAGTGTGACAGGGTACCAGAAGCTGTAATTCTGACGTGGAATTGTTGATTCAATTACACTGTCATTATACAAGGCACATTGTAGTAACATACAAGCCCAGAGGCCAATCTTAGACGTGAAACACCAGCATTTTTAAGAAGTCTTAACTGACATAAGCCCTCCCTTTTCCTGCCTTGATTTCAGTGGGAGAAAATTACATCCCACTTGAGACCCAGTCACAGGCCAACACACCAGTGACACCCTCAGAACAAGAGGGGAGCAAGGGAAAAGGAAAGAGGCACAGTGAAGGTCTCATCACAGCCAAGAAGTGGACACCAATAGCCACTCAGAGAAGTAGAAAACCACAAAACTCTGCATCAATACAAGGTAAACCAACCTTAACCACTTGTACAGGAAAGATTACAATTATTAACCCAGTTGTAACTTCCAAAGGCAAACTGCCCAAGTCAGCAGACAATAAATTTGTACAAGGCACAGTCAAAGGTAAATACCCTAAGAACATAAAGTTTTTGACTGCTTGCAAACACTGATATGTCCCCTGCATACCTCAGAGACCTTGGTTTCCAAAGGAACCAGCCAGAGGATAGAGGAGGATTGTCCAGAACCAGAAGACCTGAAAGAGGACACCCTGGACACAGTGGTGGATGGCAAAACAATGAGGGAGATAATATCAACCTTGCCATTCACACTCCAATTCAACAGAAACCTCAAACCAGAGGACTGGAAGGATATGGATCAAGTTCTTCAGATCCACCAACTCCTCAAAGATTTATTTCAATGGAGCATGGACAACAAGAGGTTCAACCTAGCAACTCACTGGGCAGAAGTGGGATCAAGTTGCCAGAAGATCTGTCTCAAAGAGATAGACTTCAAGGACCTTATGGTAATCACCAAGGGTTGGAACCCTACCAGGCAGCACAGACTCATGGAGGCAAGGGCACAGAGGATAAGGGAGAATCAAGCCACTATCCAAGCTATAGAAGAACAGTTAACCCAGACAGGGCCTACTCAGATTCCTTCAGGTTCACAAGGAGCAGGCCAAATCAGCTCTCCAGTGGCTTCACACCATTCAGAAACCAGCAGATCAGTGGCCAAGAGTCACCATTCTTCACAATTCCAGGAAGTTCCCAGGAGAAGACAAGGGAACAAGGGCAAGAACAAAACCTCCTTCAACCAGAGGAGGAAAGAGTCAGACCCCATGATCCAGAAGCTGTTAGATTTGGTAAAAGAAGTACACAAGAACCAGAAGTAGTTGTAAACCACGCTAGAATCAGTAGTCCTAGTAATAGAAACATTACCCCCACTCAGACTGAAAATAACATTGTCACATCTGAGAGTAACATCAACAGTGATACACTGTGGTTAAAAGTGTCCCAATATGCTGAACAATCTGCAAAGCAATTTGCAGAAATTAAAGCTAGCCAAGAGAGGATGAGACAAACTCAAGCCTCCTTGGAACAAATAGTTAAGAATCTTCAAGAAGGATATGCTCAACTGAGCAAAGCCTCTGAAGAATCCAACAAAAGACTGAACCAAGTCTTTGAAGAACAACACCACAGCACAAGGGACACGGAGTGTCTGGATCAAACAATTAACAAATTGTTTAATGCATATCATAGCTTGAAGCCCCAACCACAAGGCCAAGCTATGGAGAATCCATATCAACCAGATGACATCAAACCACATGCCATGTTGTTTAATAAGGAAAGATCTCCATCACAATACCAGGATGGAGATGGCATGTCTAACTCAGAGAAGGAAGCCTTGGTACCGCTTCCTGAGGCCTCAAACTGGCCCAAATTCTCTGGATCAGGAGAATATGATCATATGGAACTCATAGATTATATTGATGGACTCTTCATTGATGTACCAAGCATACCAGACTACTGGATTACTGCTAGATTGAATACTGCATTTAAAGGTCATGCAAGTATATGGTACACAGAAATGAAAGAAATCCATGGCAGAAGAAACTGGCCATGGTGGAAGAGTCAAAATATCCAAAAGTACAGTAATAGAACTTGGATATGGCAAAAGACCATTTCATTTGAAAATGACAAATACTCTGTGGACAAAGATCCATATGAGTGGTGTCTTAGACAGTCTAAGAGACTCAAAACCATTGATCCTCAGATGAACATCCAAATGAGGAATCACAAACTCCTGACACAACTTCCAGGAGAACTAGAGCATGCAGTAAAATGCAGATGCAACCAAAATTGCACTCTAGATGATATAGCCAACACCTTACAAGACATAAGGAAGAGGACAAATATAGGGAAATTCACCCCATATAAGGGCAGTGGTTTCAAAGAGAAACAACCTTTCAGGGTAGAGTATAAAGACAAACCCAGAGAGAGAGTGGCAGAAGTGGCAAAGAAAAGGAATTCTTGTCACAATTGTGGTTCAACAGACCACTATGCCAACAACTGTCCAAAAGCAAAGAAAAAAGTCTATGCTATAGAAAAAGTCCCTGAGGAAGAACCTCCAACAGAGGATTCTGAATCAGACTCTATGGGAGATGCCATCAGAGCACCATCGGATGATGATCAAGACCCAAGAGAGGAATTTCTAGTGGAATACCAAGAGGAAACCCCATTGGAAATCCAGGATATACAGTTGGAGGCAGGCATGCCACAGGACACTGCCAACAAGGACTTGTGCAAACACACACAAGGTGCACAAACATTCCTGGTTACACCAACCAAAGGAATGGCATATATACATGGAACAGCCACTAAAATGACTGTATGTATTGACAATGCTCAGCACCCACTGATCATTGACAGTGGAGCACATTGCTCCATAGTGGCCAGAAATTATCTGGATAACCACTTCCCACACTGGGAAAAACAGCTCCTGCCCACTAAGGCAAAGAACTTCAAAAGTGCATCAGGGAAGATGACTTCCATTGGGACAATTATCAAAGAGATAATTATACCCCACAGAAAGGGTAATATCAGACTCAACCCAGAGTTTGTAGTGCTTGAAGATGCCCACATCCAAGGGTTTTTACTGGGAACAGATTACCAGAGGATGTATGGCATAGATATTTACAACAGTAAAAACAGGTACATTACCATTGGTACCAACAAGGAAAAGAAATTTTCACTTGATATATACCACATATCTTCACAGGATCCACTAGAAGAACTCTTGAAGGAATTCAAGGAGGGACAGTTTAGCACTTCCCTCACCAGTAAACAAAAACTAAGTTTACTGAAGATGCTGAGGAAGAACAGACTAGCATTTGCCATTGGGGAAGAACCACTAGGCAAGATTAAAGGCCATGATATAGAACTATATATGGATGTGGAAAGACCTTATCCACCCATGCTGAGGAGACCTCCTTATCCAGCAAGTCTGGAAACCAGGAAAGAAATTGAAAAACACATCAATGAACTCCTGGACATGGATGTCATTAGGAAGATTGGACATAATGAGATAGTGGAAATCACCACTCCTGTCCTAATCACCTGGCATGATGGCAAGTCTAGATTGTGTGGAGACTTCAGAGCCCTGAATAGCTACACAAAAGCAGACAGGTACCCTATACCAAGGATACCTCATGCCTTGGATAAGCTGGCCAAAGCCAAATACATAACCAAGATGGATTGTATGAAAGGCTCCCACCAAAATGGAGTTAAACCAAACTCCATGAAGTTGCTCAGAGTAATATGCCATATGGGCATATATGAGTACAACAGGATGCCATTTGGCATCAAGAATGCACCAGCCCACTTCCAAAGGATGATGGACACCATATTTCAAGAAGAAATAATGGAAGGCTGGATGGTAGTATATATAGATGATATCATTATATACTCAGAGACATGGGAAGACCATGTACAATACATAGACAGAGTGCTAAGTAAATGTACACCCATCAATCTGAAAATTTCACTTAAAAAGTGTAATTTTGGCCAACAAGAGCTACTAGCTCTAGGACACAAAGTCTCAGGCCTTAGTCTGGCAATTGACCAGAACAAAGTAGCAGCAGTACTGCAAAATCCAGTACCAAAGAACATCAAAGAGATGCAATCTTTCCTTGGATTTGCTAGCTACTATAGAAACCACATCAAAAACCTTTCCCACATAACTAGTAGTTTATACAAGTTATGCTCAAAGGATGTAGTTTTGAAATAACCAAGGAAAGGAGGGATGCATATGAGAGGATCAAATATGAACTCACAAATGCACCTGTGCTCATCTTACCTGACTTTGAACTACCATTCAAGTTATATATAGATGCAGCATGCAGCCAAGGCTTGGGAGCAGCCCTTCATCAAAGACAAATTGTGGATGGTGAACCAAGAGAAGGTGTAATATGCTACATCTCCAGGCAGCTGAAAGATTCAGAAGCCAGGTATGGGGCCACCCAGACAGAATGTCTATGTCTAGTCTGGGCTCTAGAGAAACTCCATTATTATTTGGAGGGTGCAGTCTTTGAAGTCTACACAGACTGCACAGCCTTGAAGTCTTTACTCAACATGAAGACTACTGATAGACACATGCTGAGATGGCAAATAGGCATCCAGTAGTATAGAGGGAACATGACCATCATATACAAGGAAGGTAAAAGCCATACCAATGCAGATGGCCTTAGCAGATGGCCACTGGACAATGTCAAAAGCAATCCAGCTTATGACCCTGAAGTTGCTGCAAAAATTCCTATCCATTTTATGGAAATAAATAGGAAGAAGAACTTCAGATTATCTGAATGGGCACCAAGGAGTGGTACCCTTGACAGTGGAAACACTGATTCAGAAGGGACAGAAACCCCCATACTGGGAATAAGCTCCTCAGAACTGCACAATGAATTTTTCAATGCAGCACTGAAATCTTATGCTAAACACAAACAGTGTAGCATACTACTCCAACTCCTTCAACAAAAATACAGGAGCCCAGAACTGGAAACCCAGCTGGAGGAACCCTGGTTGAGGGCCTATAAGGACAATAAATTCTTCCTTATAGATGGCCTGATTTATCACAGAGAAAAGCACACCAGTGCACTCACAGTGATAGACAGAGACCACATCTCTTTAATCCTGCAGGAATGCGATGACTGCCCCTATATGGGACACATGAGTGAGGACAGGACTAAAGAGAGGGTAGCAAGCACAGCTTGGTGGCCCAAGTGGGAGCAAGAGTTGAGTGAATACATCAACACTTGTGAAAGATGCCAAAAGGAAAATAGAAAACATGGGAAGAAATATGGGTTGCTTCAACATATAGAAGAACCCAAACACCCATGGGAAACCATCAACATGGACTGGGTCACAGGACTTGTCCCAGGAGGCAAAGAAAACTACAATGCCTGCTTGATCATAGTTGATAGGTTCAGCAAGAGCATGAGATGTCTACCATGCCATAAAGAGGACACAGCCTTGGACACTGCTCTGTTATTTTGGAATAACATCATATCCAGCTGTGGAGTCCCTAAGATCATAATCAGTGACAGGGACCCAAAATTCACATCTGAATTTTGGACCAATTTATATGACATGCTTGGCACCAAGCTTGCCTTTTCCACAGCTTACCATCCACAAACAGATGGCCTAGCTGAGAGGATGATCCAAACAATGGAGGACATCCTCAGGAGGTTCTGTGCCTATGGTATGGAATACAAGGACCATGAGGGATACACCCATGATTGGGTCACCCTCTTACCAGCAGTCCAACTGGGTTATAATACAAGCCAGCACTCTACCACAGGAAAAACACCTGCACTGGTAGAGAAAGGGTGGAATCCCCTGTTACCTGTGGATCACTTGAAGAAAAATCTTCTGACCATCCATCCCACAGCCAAAGACTTCAATGATATGTGGAAGAAAGCCTGTGATACTTCTGCCAAATGCATAGCTGAGGCCAAAGAGTATAACAAGCAAAGGTGGGACAAATCACATATGGAACCTGATTTCAAGGAAGGGGACCAGGTGTTAGTGTCTACACTGAACTTTAGCAATCTCAAAGGACCCAAGAAAATGAGAGACTCATTTGTAGGACCCTTCACTATCATTAAGTTGATAGGGAAGAATTCAGTAGAGGTCAAGCTCACTGAGGAGTTTTCTAGGAAACACCCAGTCTTTCCAGTGAGCCTGGTCAAACCATACTTCCAAACAGAGGAGGATAAATTCCCCTCCAAGAAGAAAAACATCACTCCACCAGAAATAGTGGAAGTAGAAGACTCTCCTGGACCTGTGAGTAAAATCATCAGGGCCAGAAAAATCAGACTTAATGGGAAGGATCAGAGACAATATCTAGTCAGATTCAAAAACCAGACAGCTGACAAAGACAAATGGTTGGCAGAGGATGCCATACCAGATGGGAACCTTCATCTAAGGAGATTCAGAGCCTCTAGGAGGACTGAACAGTCTCATAAATGATGAGCCTTTTTTAGAGGGAGGGTATGTCAGCCTGTGACTCAAAACCAGAGCACAAGCATGACAGCCAAAATACCATAAACCAATGGTATAGCCAAAATACCACCAAAACATGGAGCTGAGCCAAATTAGCTCAAAAGGTATCAAACGAAAGAGGAAACTCACCTATTTCTGAAAATATAAGTCCCATCACCATAGGACAAGAAATAACAAAGTTATTCCTGCTCAAAGTTATTGCTGAGCATAAACCTTAATTTTCACCTCCCATCTAAAATCTAGAAGGAGAGGCTTAACCACATCAAATGGGTATTCAAAATGAAGCTCTAAGCCAGGGCTATCTAATGGTGCTAGCCAAACTGAGCTAGCACCAGTATTACTTGAGTTATGGTCAAATTCAGACCAAATAAGGGTGAACAAAAAATTCACCTCCCATCTAACGTTTACAGTTTTAGTGTGAGATACTTAAAGTGGGGTCTTTTTGGAAAGAGCACAATCAGGGCTATCTGATGGTGCCATCCATTTCCTCATAGCTCAACTACAACAGAAGATATTGGCCAAACAAGCATAATACAGCTTTTGCCCAGACCACGCCAATGTACAAAAATACTTGAACATGGGATAACTTTGTCATATTTAATGATAACCATGTCAAGTTGGGTACCATTGTGTAGAGCTCATACAGAGCTATTCAATGAACCACTTTTGAGCTTGATGTCTCAAAAACTGACAGAGTTATGACCATTTTAAGGTAAAAATCCCACCTGCTGTCATATACAGCCTTACCATGGGATAATATCCCATAACCATGAATATGAGGTGTCAAATAGACGAAGAAGCATTTTTTTACTTCAATACCTCATATTTCAGTCAATACTGGGGTCCTATACAGTTTCTGTACAGCATTCTACGCATCATACACGTCAGAATCAGGCTGTGAGGTCCCCAGATGAAAATTTTCACCCTGTATTGGTGAAAACCGCCCAGATGTGGTTTAAAAACCACATCTGCGCCCAATACAGGGTATACAGGCTGTTTGCAAACCACAAGTCTGTCCTAGATAGTGAAAAATCTTCACTTCCTCTACGTGGAAAGGTCTAGCAGCCTTTCCCCCTCAATTTCAGGATAAAAGGAAGGCTTTTCACAGCCAAAATCACTTCCTCATCCTGCTCTTGAATAACCTACGTAGTAAACTGTCAAAAATAGTTTTACTCTTGGTTAATAATCAGGTATACATATAAGTTTTAATTATTGTAACCCAACGGATAAAGCTGCACCCAGGGCTTTCAACAGCGCTCACCACCACTATAACCACTATAGTAAAGCCCTTTAATTTTATTCTTAATCATCTCAAAACCTTCTTAAAGCATTTTTACCGTGTCACAAACATAGTTTGAGTTGTAAATAGCCTACATTACCACTCTTTTATAGTTTGTTCCTGACAAATAAAGTATTAGTAAAAAGACGACAAGATCTCCCCTGAGTTAAAGGAGTCTTGATCGTAAAAGTTGAAGTTTTTATAATGCCGCGGGTGATTTGTGTATCACCACATTAGGTTTACTGTTGTATTTTGAGAAGGTTCCACAACATACTTTCATTCAGCTACAGTTAAGACAGTAGCTGAAAAACTGCTCCTACACTTTCCCTGCATATACCAAAACAAAGAAAAGAAAATTGAACATGATGGCTGAGAGTGTGCCTCACTCACAAAACTATCCAACAACAACCCAAACCGACTTGCACAGTATTGAAAAACATTTTCTCATTCTCCCTTGTCGGTCTTGACATGTCAGAAGACCTGTGTGGCTGCACATGTGAGAAGAACTATGATTTTTTTTCTAGCTCAATCTGTTTTTGTGTCAATTGCATTTCTAATTCTGCACTAAAGTCCATCTCATTTTTTTGGAGAGACTCAATCTTTGCCAAATATGGGTGTGTGAAACAATTACGGAGGGTTGAGGGCGTGTCTCCACCCAGTTTCTTGCATGATAGGATGATACATCTCAAATGGCCAAACAAGCATTGTTGTTTAGTACTTTCTATTAGGGGGTCTCAGTCACTGACTGTTTTGGCCCTGGGAAATCACCAAATCCGGATTACTTATTTGGAAATCAGGCATGCCAGATATTCAGAACTCTCAAGGTCATACAAGCCTACGGGTTCCCCCCAAAAATGTTTCCTGGGCTGTGTCTCACAAGTAAAATTTTGGTCAAAATCTGAGCCTGGGGTGGACTTTTTTTGGGGGAGGCTTGCCGGATATCCTTTTTTACATCTGATATGGTGGTCTCTCAGGGGGGCTTTGGGGACCAAATCAGCAAAAAAGTGCCCTGATTTGACCCAAAGAAATCACCAAATCTGGGTGACTGATTTTGAAATCAGGAATTACAGATATTCAGAACTCCCAGGGGCATAAAAGCCTACCTGTCCCCCCAAAAAATATCTTTTGGGCTGGGATCCACAAGGGTAAAAGCACAAAGAGACCCATATCCTCCACCTTTGTTTTTTATGCTTTTTTAACGCTCTCTTATTTTTGGTTTTTTACACTATTCAGGAACCTTCTTTCAAAATTATCATTTTCTATTTCTATGCCATAATCACTCACTGGTTAAAAACATTTCTAAATTCCCAAGAAATCCAAGAAAAAAACAGTTCCTGCACCAACTCTTCAGGAAAACAGAATCCATTCATGAGGACTTGTCACTTGGCTTGAAATGGTCTTGGTCCCAGAGGTGCCAAAAATTGGTTTGATCCTTGGTGAGGTATTCCCAATCACTGCCCTCTTATTCTAATGGCTAATGTGTGATTGGGAAAGTGTAACTAGGATTATCACAATGTTATTAATTAATTGTTAAGTGATTGAGCTTTTTTCTTTCATTTGGCAAGCAGATGTGTTCATAATTTGTTTTAGGTATTTGTCATATGGTGGTCCACAGCTTATACATGAAGAATAAAGCTTGAGGACCTTTCTGGAAATGAGAGAGGTTGACTTGAATAAGGTTGTCAGGAAAACTCACCAGGGTTTCTTAAATCTCTTCAACTGGATCAGAGATGACTTGGATTTCCAAAACAATAGTAAATGTCCTCAAATGAACATATTACTGCAATTAGAATTGAATTTGGAGCTGCAGAGAAGCAATGGGAATGGGGCATCATTAGGTTTCTTTTCAAGGACGTACAGAGTGAGTAGGGGCAGTGTTGTGATGATCTTGTTATGAACTATTGGGGTAATGTGTTGTTTGGGTACCCCTCACCTTGAATGGCCTTACGAAGCCAGACAACAGGAAATCTCCTCTCATATTTCACAGGAGGGATTTGGTGGGTGGCTGGGTTTTTTGGATGGTACTACTATCCCAATGTGTTAGTGGCCTGGTGTGGATGGAGAGGTTTTTTTGATACCAAACGTTGGTATTCTTGAAATGTTCAATTGAGCTGTGATCATTTCAAGAAGATCACAGCTCTATTGAGTGGATGGCCAGGGTCTTGTTCCAATAATACAATGTACAAAGAAGTGGGGCTCTTTGAATTTTCTGAAGACTTTTCTTTCCCGGGTGAGTGTGTCTCTTCTTGCCTTTTAGCTTATGGGAAATTGAGTACTGATAGTATTTTCAGGAGAGTACATACTAACAGACTCAGCATATCCCTTGGGGATGAATTGCACCCCTTGCTAAAAAGCATGGGCCTCTCATGTTCAACTACCACATATCAAAATCATGAGTCCAGATTGAACATTGCATTGGAATTTTGAAAACACGCTGTGCTTCCATTCAAAAACTGCAGTTATCTTGCAACAAGCATGCTGACATGAAGTACATCAACCGTTGGATTTTCACCTGTGTAGTCTTAAATAACATACTAATTAATTTGGGGGAAAATTGGGAATAGATAGATATTTCTCAAGATGAAGGTGTCATACCCTTACAAAATGATGATTTAGGTGAGGGATATCCAGCACAATTGAATAGGGCTAGGGTTCAAAATGAATGTTTATCTTTTCATGAGATAATAAAACAGCTCATGTTAAGTGTCTAAATTTAGTGAGTTTATTCATATTATAATTTTTTTCATTTTCCATTTTTTTGTTTCATATTTGTGGTTGTTTTTTTCATTTCAAAGCCAATAAATGATTAACAAGAAAAATTATTTATATTTGAATCTGAAAAATACACAGTACTTCAACAAATTTTCATATGATCAAAATATGTTTTTGGTCGTTTTAAAAAGGAAAAATTCTCAATGGAAAACTTATCTATCCTGAAATAAGAAAAATAATTAAGGTTAAAGATCATTCTAGTCACAAAATCAGAAATATACTAAGACAAACTTCCCAATCACATAATGCTACTAACCAAAAGTAACTACAAGATTTTCAAAAATTCAACAATTTCCTCATGGGTTTTACCAGAGAAGAAAAATTCTATTTCAGTGGCTAGTTTGGCCTTCTTCTCTTTAAGAGCTCCCTCATGTTATCAAAATTCTTACCAAAAGCTAATACTTTCCTTTCACTCTCCTCTTTCCTTCTCTGTTTTTCTTTGGTATCTTTGCATACTTTCCAATCAAATTTTTCCTTGTCTCATTAATATTGAAAATTGGATGTCCCCTTCTCCTCAGTGCTCTTTATTTTCTGAATGGACATTGTTTTTTCCAATATCTTTACCCTTAATTCCCTATTTTCTTGCTGTTCTTGTTGGTGGGCCTCCTTCAAATTTGGCTTTTTCTTCTTTGTTAATATTAATTAGTTCTTCTTATTGATGTCAAATTGCAACATATTATTCCTGTCATTTTGTATTCCATATTTCAATTCCACCTTTGCCTTTTCATGCTCTTGCTTCTCCCTATTTTTTGCTTGAACCTCATAAGCTGATAGTCCCAAGTCACTATCCAAATCATTTATGTAAATTAAATTGTCTTCAGATTTGGTAATCTCCAAGTCCATAAGTCCCTATGTGGAATTTATTTTGGCCATTGATTAAACATTTGCCTTTGACCCAGAAATATCTTCCATTTGCTCATAGCATGGACACATTGATTCTAATTTTTGAGCCATTGTAATACCTAATTCTCCTTCAGTCAATCCTGCACCATTATTTTGAGACCATGAATGAGTCATTAAATGTTTTTGATATGTGCTCAATTTTTGAGCACATTGACATCCATTTAAATTGAATCCTTGGTTCAATGAATATAGATAGCCAGAAAGTGGTTCATATGCCCTAGCCCTAGTAATCAATCTCTCCCCAGCATTTTTTATTGTTTGTTTGCCAAAGAGCTTATTTTAGTTATCCTGATCTTCCACGTAAGGAAAAATATTTTTTAAAATAAGTAAAAGTAGAGTTGGGGTTACTATCACCCTTTTATCCAAACTTGCGGTGTTTTTTCTTCTTTTTGAGTCCCATTTGGCCCATAACCCCAATATCAGACCCAATGAGCTCTGTTGGTGTTTGACTCAGCCCACTTGCAGATCTTGAAGCTGTTATATTTGATTACTCAAAGCTTTGACTTAGAAATAAGGTGTCTCTGCCCAACATCTCAATTTGAGTATTTGCCTTAGTCCTTCTTGTCAAACATGGTGACTTGATTGCATGATACACTAGCCATCTCAAGCTGTTTGACCCAGTGGTCATTGGAGATAACCCTGAAGTCTCCTGATATGACTCCATGAATGAGAGAAGTCTAGAATTCCCCTCCCATGGCAATCAATGACCAGGCTATTTGGTTTAAGCATATGAATGTGGCTGGTGGGTATCCTGTAAAGGGGGGCCCATTTCTGATTCCATGTGGTGAACCAAGTGTGCTCATGTTAGATGGTGGTGTGATGCTTAATGGGGATTAATTATTACCAGCCTCAATGGTACAGGATTAGAAGTCACTTTGAATCATGTCTGTTTATGGTTGTTATTTGGGTAGTACAGGTGTCAATCTTCATCCTAAATATTGATTGATATCAATGGATTTTCTATCTCTGGTAATAATCGGCATCCAATGCTGATGGCCCCAGATGTAATTGAATGAGGTTGTATGTCCAATGTTACCATTGGGGGAGATCAATTTGGGGAATTTGGTTTCATCTAATACCAGAATAAATAAACCAGCTTATTACACCTGCAGTGATACAATAATCCACTAAAAATAGTCAAAAAAGTAATATCTTTGCAAGAAATAATATTGTTCAATTGACACAAATTAGAAATATATTTATGACAAAGGAAACAAAAATGTATTAGTGCCAATCAGTTACAATAATCCAAATGAGAGATAAAACTCAAAAAATGTCTTTCCCCTTTCAAAAATGCCTTTGGAAAGAATTGGGAAAAATTGGCAATGTTAAGAAGTTGAAATGAAGTTAAGTTTGTGTTTGTGCCGGTAAGAGTTATAATCTTTTATTTCAAAAATGCCTGGTAAAATTGCAGTGTGGGGGTGAAGGTTTTTTGGAGGAACCTTGATTGATACTGTAGCTTTTGTGTATGATATGGTGGTCTTTCAGGGAGGTTTTAGGGTCCAACTCAGGAAGAAAGTGCCAACACTGAGCCCCCTTTTAAGAAAGGGCCAAAAATGACAAAGATTCCTTGCTGGTAAGCTACAATTACATCACCTCCAATTTATGAGAGGTGAGGAAAAGTGATCTGGAGATGGACCACAAGTGTCTTTTAAGGTAAAACTAGACAGATGAGGCACATCATGAACGCACAGCATGAATTTGTATCTACAGTGAATACTTTTATATAAGGATATTTGATCACCCCATCATTGTGGTGTCCCAATCTCAACACCCTCTAAAAACGTTTACTGTTACCCGGTGATTCCCAGGACGGGTAGAGCTTGACAAAGGATTGGCACTGAGAGCTGTTATGTTAGTGTGCAGGCCTGCATTTCCGTTGTCTTTACCCAAATGACCTTTATGCTGTGCTAGCAAATGGTGTTGTTTACAAAAAAAAGAAGGCTCTTTCCAGGTAGCTAATATGCTTTAGTAATTGATTGTTGGTTGATACCTGAACTTCTTCCTGGTTGTCACAAAGATTGATTTTTAAAAAATTATGGCCAGTTGAATCAGCTGATTTATTGGCTGAACTAGATGTTTAGTTGAGCTGGATAGCGCCACAGGTAGAAAGTGATACCATGCTTTGCTTCTTGGAACCCCAGTGGATGGGTACATTTCCCAGCTTGATGATAAAGCTGGATTGTGAGTGCTCGAGGTCCCTGCCCCATCCAGAATCACTCAATAGACCAAAAGCAAGCTTGTATGGACACAGTTAAATTACACAATTAAAAGCTTTGAGCAGGTACCTTATCACATGGTCCAAGAGGTCCCATTGAGTGCCATGCAATGTAGTTAGCTGCAAAAGCCAAATAAGGCCTAGAGATTCTGACCAAATAAGCCAACAATCCAATGATCAATTGTCAAGTTTTTGGACCCAATTGCTTGCTGTCTTCTTTAAGAATACTCTCAGGTAACATGGGAAGTGGGGAGTTGTGGTGCATGAACTGCCATGTATTGGCTTCCAGAATTTCTGTCTGTGAGGCGTTTCTGTGAAATGGTTACTTCAACTTTTCCAAACACACAATTAAGGCCAACAATCTGTGTCAAATGCTCACACCAGTTAGTTCTGAGTTCCCCACAGAGCTTGTTCTTGAATCTTGAGATGGCCCTTGGTGAGTTTGATGTTATTACTACATAGTTTACATGTATCCAGATAGAAATTACCTCCTTGATGCAAAAAATGTATAGAGACAGATTGACCTCTGTCGGGTAAAAACCTAAGAATCCCAAGATGCCTGAGAGATTGTGCCATAGAGATCTTTCTTTAGAAAGAGTACCTTGCCTTGGAGATGCATCAAGAAAATGTGGGTGGCTCAACAAGTACGGTTTATTCCAAAGGACTGTAGAGGTAGGCACCAATTTCCAGAAATTGAGACATGCAGTTGCCAACACCAGATGGAGAGACATAAGAGACATGGTTGGTGCAATCCACTCCCAATTGTTGGAGATCACTGAGGCCACTAGTCCTGCCTTGAATTTTCCCACAGTGCTGCCAATGTTGCATTTGAGATCAAATTCCCACCAATGACCAATCCTCTTCATGTGTAGTTCCATGTTGATGATGTTCCAGACTTCCCTTGCAGTAATCTGATTAAATTGTTCCAATTCTCCTGGTGTGCACCAGATAGGGCTTGGCCCAGGTGTTCTGTAATGTTGATGTCCTTGGCTCATGGCAAGGAAGAAATTCTTTTGTTCTTGGTGGCCAAATATTTCTCTTCTGGTACCTCCCTGAGAGCCATTGCATTGAGTATGTGAGGTAGGGAGCCCTTAGGTGCATGCTCTTTCAATATCTTTTCTTGTTGAAACTGCGGGAAAAACACACTTGCTGACTGGATCATTTTGTTGTTATATGGTTCCACAGTAGCCACCCACCTGTCATTAGAGGTTTCAGAAAGCTGCATTTTATGTGTTAGGCTGAGTCTATGATGAGAGTATTAAAAAGTATTTACAACTCTTAACTATGACTGTGACACGGTAAATAAAGATTTAAAAAGGTTTTATAAGAGTTAAAGATGGTTTAATTCAATAATAAGAGGGCTTTACTATAGGGAATATAGTGGTGGTGAGCGCTGTTGAAAGCCCTGGGTGCAGCTTTACCTGTTGGGTTACAATGATAAAGACTACAATACTTTGAATTAAGAGTATACCTGGTTATTACCCAAGAGTAAAACTGTTTTTGACAGTTTACTACGTAGGGTATTCAAGAGCAGGATGAGGAAAGCCCTCCTTTTATCCTGAAATTGAGGTGGAAAGGCTGCTAGACCTTTCCACGTAGAGGAAGTGAAGATTTTTCACTCTCTATGACAGGCTTGTGGTTTGCAAACAGCCTGTATACCCTGTATTGGGCTCAGATGTGGTTTTGAAACCACATCTGGGCAGTTTTCACCAATACAGGCTGAAAACTTTCATCTGGGGACCTCACAGCCTGATTCTGACATGTATGACGCGTAGAATGCTGTACAGAAACTGTATGGGACCCCAGTATTGACTGACATATGAGGTATTGAAGTAAAAACATGCTTCTTCGTCTATTTGACACCTCATATTCATGGTTATGGGATATTATCCCATGGTAAGGCTGTATCTGACAGCAGGTGGGATTTTGACCTTAAAATGGTCATAACTCTGTCAGTTTTTGAGATATCAAGCTCAAGGTTGGTTCATTGAATAGCTCTGTATGAGCTCTACACAATGGTACCCAACTTGACATGGCTATCATTAAATATGACAAAGTTATCCCATGTACAAGTATTTTTGAATATTGGCGTGGTCTGGTCGAAAGCTGTATTAAGCTTGTTTGGCCAATAACTTCTGTTGTAGTTGAGTTATGAGGAAATGGATGGCACCCTCAGATAGCCCTGATTGTGCCCTTTCCAAAAAGACCCCACTTCAGGTATCTCACACTAAAACTGTAAAAGTTAGATGAGAGGTGAATGTTTTGTTCACCCTTATTTGGTCTGAATTTGACCATAACTCAAGTAATACTGGTTCTAGCTCAGTTTGGCTGGAACCATTGGATAGCCCTGGCTTAGAGCTTCATTTGGAGTACCCATTTGATGGGGTTAAGCCTCTCCTTCTAGATTTTGGATGAGAGGTGAAAATTAAGGTTTATGCTCAGCAATAACTTTGAGCAGGAATAACTTTGTTATTTCTTGTCCTATGGTGATGGGACTTATATTTTCAGGAAGAGGTGAGTTTCCTCTTTCTTTTGATACCTTTTGAGCTAATTTGGCTCAGCTCCATGTTTTGGTGGTATTTTGGCTATACCATTGGTTTATGGTATTTTGGCTGTCATGCTTGTGCTCTGGTTTTGAGTCACAGGCTGACATACCCTCCCTCTAAAAAAGGCTCATCATTGATGAGACTGTTCAGTCCTCCTAGAGGCTCTGAATCTCCTTAAATGGAGGTTCCCATCTGGTATGGCATCCTCTGCCAACCATTTGTCTTTGTCAGCTGTCTGGTTCTTGAATCTGACTAGATATTGTCTCTGATCCTTCCCATTAAGTCTGATTTTTCTGGCCCTGATGATTTTACTCACAGGTCCAGGAGAGTCTTCTACTTCCACTATTTCTGGTGGAGTGGTGTTCTTCTTCCTGGAGGGGAATTTATCCTCCTCTGTTTGGAAGTAGGGTTTGACCAGGCTCACTGGAAAGACTGGGTGTTTCCTAGAAAACTCCTCAGTGAGCTTGACCTCTACTGCATTCTTCCCTATCAACCTAATGATAGTGAAGGGCCCTACAAATGAGTCTCTCATTTTCTTGGGTCCTTTGAGATTGTTAAAGTTCAGTGTAGACACTAACACCTGGTCCCCTTCCTTGAAGTCAGGTTCCATATGTGATTTGTCCCACCTCTGCTTATTATACTCTTTGGCCTCAGCTATGCATTTGGCAGCAGTATCACAGGCTTTCTTCCACATATCATGGAAGTCTTTGGCTGTGGGGTGGATGGTCAGAAAATTTTTCTTCAAGTGATCCACAGGTAACAGGGGATTCCACCCTTTCTCTACCAGTGCAGGTGTTTTTCCTGTGGTAGAGTGCTGGCTTGTATTATAACCCAGTTGGACTGCTGGTAAGAGGGTGACCCAATCATGGGTGTATCCCTCATGGTCCTTGTATTCCATGCCATAGGCACAGAACCTCCTGAGGATGTCCTCCATTGTTTGGATCATCCTCTCAGCTAGGACATCTGTTTGTGGATGGTAAGCTGTGGAAAAAGCAAGCTTGGTGCCAAGCATGTCATATAAATTGGTCTAAAATTCAGATGTGAATTTTGGGTCCCTGTCACTGATTATGATCTTAGGGACTCCACAGGTGGACATGATGTTATTCCAAAATAACAGAGCAGTGTCCATGGCTGTGTCCTCTTTATGGCATGGTAGACATCTCATGCTCTTGCTGAACCTATCAACTATGATTAAGCAGGCATTGTAGTTTTCTTTGCCTCCTGGGACAAGTCCTGTGACCCAGTCCATGTTGATGGTTTCCCATGGGTGTTTGGGTTCTTCTATGTGTTGAAGCAACCCATATTTCTTCCCATGCTTTCTATTTGCCTTTTGGCATCTTTCACAAGTGTTGATGTATTCACTCAACTCTTGCTCCCACTTGGGCCACCAAACTGTGCTTGCTACCCTCTCTTTAGTCCTGTCTCCACTCATGTGTCCCATGTAGGGGCAGTCATGGCATTCCTGCAGGATTAAAGAGATGTGGTCTCTGTCTATCACTGTGAGTGCACTGATGTGCTTATCTCTGTGATAAATCAGGCCATCTATAAGGAAGAATTTATTGTCCTTATAGGCCCTCAACCAGGGTTCCTCCAGCTGGGTTTCCAGTTCTGGGCTCCTGTATTTTTGTTGAAGGAGTTGGAGTAGTATGCTACACTGTTTGTGTTTAGCATAAGATTTCAGTGCTGCATTGAAAAATTCATTGTGCAGTTCTGAGGAGCTTATTCCCAGTATGGGGGTTTCTGTCCCTTCTGAATCAGTGTTTCCACTGTCAAGGGTACCACTCCTTGGTGCCCATTCAGATAATCTGAAGTTCTTCTTCCTATTTATTTCCATAAAATGGATAGGAATTTTTGCAGCAACTTCAGGGTCATAAGCTGGATTGCTTTTGACATTGTCCAGTGGCCATCTGCTAAGGCCATCTGCATTGGTATGGCTTTTACCTTCCTTGTATATGATGGTCATGTTCCCTCTATACTACTGGATGGCTATTTGCCATCTCAGCATGTGTCTATCAGTAGTCTTCATGTTGAGTAAAGACTTCAAGGCTGTGCAGTCTGTGTAGACTTCAAAGACTGCACCCTCCAAATAATAATGGAGTTTCTCTAGAGCCCAGACTAGACATAGACATTCTGTCTGGGTGGCCCCATACCTGGCTTCTGAATCTTTCAGCTGCCTGGAGATGTAGCATATTACACCTTCTCTTGGTTCACCATCCACAATTTGTCTTTGATGAAGGGCTGCTCCCAAGCCTTGGCTGCATGCTGCATCTATATATAACTTGAATGGTAGTTCAAAGTCAGGCAAGATGAGCACAGGTGCATTGGTGAGTTCATATTTGATCCTCTCATATGCATCCCTCCTTTCCTTGGTTATTTCAAAAACTACATCCTTTGAGCATAACTTGTATGAACTACTAGTTATGTGGGCAAAGTTTTCAATGTGGTTTCTATAGTAGCTAGCAAATCCAAGGAAAGATTGCATCTCTTTGATGTTCTTTGTACTGGCTTTTGCAGTACTGCTGCTACTTTGTTCTGGTCAATTGCCAGACTAAGGCCTGAGACTTTGTGTCCTAGAGCTAGTAGCTCTTGTTGGCCAAAATTACACTTTTTAAGTGAAATTTTCAGATTGATGGGTGTACATTTACTTAGCACTCTGTCTATGTATTGTACATGGTCTTCCCATGTCTCTGAGTATATAATGATATCATCAATATACACTACCATCCAGCCTTCCATTATTTCTTCTTGAAATATGGTGTCAATCATCCTTTGGAAGTGGGCTGGTGCATTCTTGATGCCAAATGGCATCCTGGTGTACTCATATATGCCCATATGGAATATTATTCTGAGTAATTTCATGGAGTTTGGTTTTACTCCATTTTGGTGGAAGCCCTTCATACAATCCATCTTGGTTATGTATTTGGCTTTCGCCAATTTATCCAAGGCATGAGGTATTCTTGGTATAGGATACCTGTCTGCTTTTGTGTAGTTGTTCAGGGCTCTGAAGTCTCCACACAATCTAGACTTGCCATCATGCCAGGTGATTAGGACAGCAGTGGTGATTTCCACTATCTCATTATGTCCAATCTTCCTAATGACATCCATGTCCAGGAGTTCATTGATATGTTTCTCAATCTCCATCCTGGTCTCCAGACTTGCTGGGTAAGGAGGTCTCCTTAACATGGGTGGATAAGGCCTTTCTACATCCAGATATAGTTCTATATCATGGCCTTTGATCTTGCCTAATGGTTCTTCACCAATGGCAAATGCTGGTCTATTCTTCCTCAGCATCTTCAGTAAACTTAGCTTTTGTTTACTGGTGAGGGTAGTGCTAAACTGTCCCTCTCTGAATTCTTTCAGAAGTTCTTCCAGTGGGTCCTGAGAAGATATCTGGTATATATCAAGAGAAAATTTCTTTTCCTTGTTAGTACAAATGGTAATATGCCTATTTTTACTATTGTAAATATCTATGCCATACATCCTCTGGTAATCTGTTCCCAGTAAAAACCCTTGGATGTGGGCATCTTCAAGCACTACAAACTCTGGGTTGAGTCTGATATTACCTTTTTTGTGGGGCATGATTATCTCTTTGATAATTGTCCCAATAGAGGTCATCTTTCCAGATGCACTCTTAAAGTTCTTCGCCTTAGTGGGCAAGAGCTGTTTTTCCCAGTTTGGGAAGTGGCTATCCAGATAATTTCTGGCCACTATGGAGCAATGTGCTCCAATGTCAATGATCAGTGGGTGCTGAGCATTGTCAATACATACAGTCATTTTTGTGGCTGTTCCATGTATATATGCCATTCCTTTGGTTGGTGTAACCAGGAATGTTTGTGCATCTTGTGTATGTTTGCACAAGTTCTTGTTGGCAGTATCCTGTGGCAGGCCTGCTTCCAACTGTATATCCTGGATTTCGAATGGGGTTTCCTCTTGGTATTCCACTAGAAGTTCCTCTCTTGGGTCTTGATCATCATCAGATAGTTCTCTGATGGCATCTCCCATAGAGTCTGATTCAGAATCCTCTGTTGGAGGTTCTTCTTCAGGGACTTTTTCTATAGCATAGACTTTCTTCTTTGCTTTTGGACAGTTGTTGGCATAGTGGTCTGTTGAACCACAATTGTGACAAGAATTCTTCTTCTTTGCCACTTCTGCCACTCTTTCTCTGGGTTTGTCTTTAAACTCTACCTTGAAAGGTTGTTTCTCTTTGAAACTATTGCTTCTATATGGGGGGAATTTCCCTATATTAGTCCTTTTCCTTATGTCTTGTAAGGTATTGGCTATGTCATCTAGAGAGCAATTTTGGTTGCATCTGCATTTCACTGCATGCTCTAGTTCTGCTGGCAGTTGTGTCAGAAGTTTGTGATTCCTCATCTGGATGTTCATCTGAGGATCAGTGGCTTTAAGTCTTTTGGACTGTCTGAGACACCACTCATATGGATCTTTGTCCACAGAGTATTTGTCATTTTCAAATGACATGGTCTTTTGCCATATCCAAGTTCCATTGCTGTACTTTTGGATTATTTGACTCTTCCACCATGGCCAATTTCTTCTGCCATGGATTTCTTTCATTTCTGTGTACCATATATTTGCATGACCTTTAAATGCAGTTTTCAGTCTGGCAGTAATCCAGTAATCTGGTATGCTTGGTACATCAATGAAGAGTCCATCAATATAGTCTATGAGTTCCATATGATCATATTCTCCTGATCCAGAGAATTTGGGCCAGTTTGAGGCCTCAGGAAGCTGTTCCAAGGCTTCCTTCTCTGAATAAGACATGCCATCTCCATCCTGGTATTGTGATGGAGATCTTGCCTTATTCAACAACATGGCATCTGGTTTGATGTCATCTGGTTGATATGGATTCTCCATAGCTTGGCCTTGTGGTTGGGGCTTTAAGCTATGGTAGGCATCAAACAATTTGTTGATGTCTTGGTTCAGACACTCCCTGTCCCTGCTGCTATGGTGTTGTTCTTCAGAGACTTGATTCAGTCTCTTGTTGGTTTCTTCAGAGGCTTTGCTCAGTTGAGGATATCCTTCCTGAAGGTTTTTAACTATCTGCTCCAATGAGGCTTGAGTTTTTCTCATCCTCTCTTGGGCAGCTGCAAATTCTGCAGCTTGTTTTGCAGATTCCTCAGCATATTGGGACATTTGCAACCACAGTATGTCACTGTTGATGTTGCTCTCAGATGTGATAATGTTATTTTCAGTCTGAGTGGGGGTAATGTTTCTATTACTAGGACTACTGATTCTAGAGTGGTTTACAACTACTTCTGGTTCTTGTGTACTTCTTTTACCAAATCTAACAGCTTCTGGATCATGGGGTCTGACTCTTTCCTCCTTTGGTTGAAGGAGGCTTTGTTCTTGCCCTTGTTGCTTTGTCTTCTCCTGGAAACTTCCTGGAATTGTGAAGAATGGTGACTCTTGGCCACTGATCTGCTGGTTTCTGAATGGTGTGAAGCCACTGGAGAGCTGATTTGGCCTGCTCCTTGTGAACCTGAAGGAATCTGAGTAGGCCCTGTCTGGGTCAACTGTTCTTCTATAGCTAGGATAGTGGCTTGATTCTCCCTTATCCTCTGTGCCCTTGCCTCCAGGAGTCTGTGCTGCCTGGTAGGATTCCAACCCTTGGTGATTACCATAAGGTCCTTGAAGTCTATCTCTTTGAGACAGATCTTCTGGCAACTTGATCCCAGTTCTGCCCAGTGAGTTGCTAGGTTGAACCTCTTGCTGTCCATGCTCCATTGAAACAAATCTTTGAGGAGTTGGTGGATTTGAAGAACTTGATCCATATCCTTCCAGTCCTCTGGTTTGAGGTTTCTGTTGAATTGGAGTGTGAATGGCAAGGTTGATATTATCTCCCTCATTGTTTTGCCATCCACCACTGTGTCCAATGTGTCTTCTTTCAGGTCTTCTGGTTCTAGACATTCCTGCTCTATCCTCTGGCTGGCTCCTTTGGAAGCCAAGGTCTCTGAGGTATGCAGGGGACATATCAGTGTTTGCAAGCAGTCAAAAACTTTATGTTCTTAGGGTATTTACCTTTGACTGTGCCTTGTACAAATTTGTTATCTGCTGATTTGGGCAGTTTGCCTTTGGAGGTTACAACTGGGTTAATAATTGTAATCTTCTCCGTACAAGTGGTTAAGGTTGGTTTACCTTGTATTGAAGCAGAGTTTCGTGGTTTTCTACTCCTCTGAGTGGCTATTGGTGTCCACTTCTTGGCTGTAATGAGGCCTTCACTAAGCCTTTTTCCTTTACCCTTGCTGCCCCCTGGTTATGAGGGTGTCACTGGTGTGTTGGCCTGTGACTGGGTTTCTGTCACAACCACGTATTTTGACCCTCCTCCTTGATGGCGGCGCCAATCCAACCTGGAGCCAAGTTGGGGCCAATTGGCCATGTCATATCATTTATGGCCAATTGACCCCTTTTGGGTGTTCCATGGCTCTTATGCCATAACCCATTCCATTGGCCACTTATGGCCTCCATCATCCTTTATGGCCTCAGGCCATATCCTGCGTCATTGGCCCTCTTGGCCAATTTGCACCTCACCAACCCCCAGGCCTCCATCACTGTTTTTGGGCCTGGGGGGTCCCTTTGTCTTCCAGGGGCTTCCAGGCCCCATGGCCACCTTCATTGGTTTCCTGGCCACCCCTTTCATTATGGGGGTTTTGGCCTAAATGGCCTTTTTGGGCCATTTAGGCCCCCCACGGCTTCTACGGTCCGCGGGCCGTAATATGCGGTCCGTGGGCCGCGGTCCGTAAGCCGCGGTCCGTAGGCGGATTAGGCCCCTTTTGGCCTAATCCAATGAGGCCAAAAGGGGCCAAAGGGGCAGCCACCTAGCCCCCAAGGCCAGGTGGGTCCCAAACCACAATTGGGCCCACCTGAGCCATTTTTTGGCCACCAATCCCTTGGACCCAATTTGGACCAAAAACACCTTGGATCCATTTTTGGCCACAAATCCCGTAGGACCCATTTTTGGCCCTGGACCACCATGGACCAACTTCACCGTCATGGCCTCTGGCAACCACCAGAGGCCACCAAATCATCTCAACAAGCATTTCCCTCAACTTAAGGGGAATTCTTTCCTTTCCTTCATGCACTCCGTACTCAAGATTGCAGGTGTGGTGCATATATGGTATTATATACCATTATGCACCATTTTTACTCAGCAATCCAATGGTGACGTTTTCAGGACCCAATTCCACCTTTCCATTTCAAGGTCCATAATTCCAACGCCCATTCCGAAGGAGGACTTTTCAGCTTATCAGTCTGGCAATCCATGGCGGCAATTCAGAAGATCATTCAAGGATCCCAACCACCTGTATCTGCAGGAGGTGGGTTGGTACAATTCATTCAGGATTATTCTAAGGTCAATTCTCAAGAGGTATTACAAAATTCAATCAGTTGTCAAGACATCAAGTATTCAATACTCCTTGGACAACCCAATTCATCCGTACAGGCCTTATTCAATCAACCTGTATGGCCTTGGCCCAATTGGGCCACTTCTTATTCTACTGTGGGAATTCCCTCACACAGTTCAAATTTCAAGATGGCCAGAACTGTATTTCCCGATTCGGACAATACAGTCATTGATCCACCTTCCAGGATCAACTTTCAGCTTTTCACATATACTGGCCACCTTTTCAGCACCTGGGGACTTTTTCCCCAGTTAATTAATATAGTGGATTTATTTTTATCCTTATTTTCTTTTACCTTATTAAAGCTAATACTGATAATCTTAAGTCAGTCATTCAGCACCCTTTTCTTTTATTTCCTCGCCTGTCCAGTGGATATTGGTGGTCATATCCTTATACTAATTCCATTTCCTTTTCTGGCAGGTTGAAACAGTGAATTGAGGATTCACTTGGTTGGCTTCTTGGCTTTTGGCTTCTTTATTATCTTTGGCCATTGGCTTCATCTTTTCTTATCTCATCTTTTGGCATACTTGTTTTCCCCTTTATTCTTTCTTAAAGAAATTCAGTCTTATCATTCTTTTATCTCTGGAGCCCTCCAAGTGAGTTCTTGATTCCTGAGTGCCAGGCCCTCTTCTTCCAAGAGCCCCTGTGACAGTTTCAAGTGGGATGTAGTTTTCTTCCATTGAATCAAAACAGGAAAAAGAGGGCTTATGTCAGTTAAGACTTCTTAAAAGGCTGGTTTTGCACGTCTAAGAATGGCCTCTGGGCTTGTATATTATTACAGTATGCCCTTGTATGATGACAGTGTAATTGAATTAACAATTTCACGTCAAAAATACAGCTTATGGTGTCCCGTCACACTGTTTGTGTGTCAGTATCCCTCAGATACACTTGTGGTTTGCAAGTGTATTCTGTAAAAAGTGGCTTGTACACAAGTGTTATTGAATTAACAATACACTTGACCACGCCTCAACTGATGGTTTTTCAGTCAGAGGTGTCCTTATTCAGTCAAGAATACAGGACTTTATTAGTGGCTTATGTGTTTTTATATGCAAAACACGCCAAAAATAATAAGTTACTGTGGGTGTTAACCACGCAAAAAATACTCTTATAATATGAGTATATAAAAAAAAGGTAAAAATATATAAAATATATATTTTTAAATAGAAATTACGCCTAAAAAGGATAAAACAGTGGTTAATAAGTCATAAAACAGAGAAAAGACTTACTTGTAAGCTCAAAAAGTCAAAAACACGGCCAGGCCCCCAAAATGTCAGGCTGAGTCTATGATGAGAGTATTAAAAAGTATTTACAACTCTTAACTATGACTGTGACACGGTAAATAAAGATTTAAAAAGGTTTTATAAGAGTTAAAGATGGTTTAATTCAATAATAAGAGGGCTTTACTATAGGGAATATAGTGGTGGTGAGCGCTGTTGAAAGCCCTGGGTGCAGCTTTACCTGTTGGGTCACAATAATAAAGACTACAATACTTTAAATTAAGAGTATACCTGGTTATTACCCAAGAGTAAAACTGTTTTTGACAGTTTACTACGTAGGGTATTCAAGAGCAGGATGAGGAAAGGTTTTTGGCTGTGAAAAGCCCTCCTTTTATCCTGAAATTGAGGTGGAAAGGCTGCTTGTAAGATGTGACTATGAAACTGATGATAATATTACTATTAATCAACAGTACTATGTCTGTTCTTATGAAATATAATAATAAAAAAATCATTATAACCACAATTAAATAATTATAAAATTATTTCTTTCACGTGTTATACACTACTAGTGATTATAACGGTGAGCAGTAATTGTCTACAAGAATCAATTACAAGAAGAATTTAATAATAAAAACTTCTTTTATTAAAATAATAAAATTATTTTAATATATAATTATCTTTTGCAAGAATAATTATAGAGATAATTCTTGAAGAAAACTATTACTAGAGAAAAACTTTAAGAATTAAGGATAAATGACTCACTAATACTCCAAAGAACTTATTGATAGATATAAGTAGAGAAATTTGACGTAGAATTGTGGATTTAAGGGATCAAGATGATTTATAACAGTATTACAACAATATATAGTTGGATTATATGATTTCACGTCTTTCTGATTGATTCTGAAAGATTTAAAACACTTAAGAATAGTTTAACTAATACTTACTTGTTGGTAATAATGATTTAATAAATTTATAAGATGATTCTTGGAAAAAACAGCAAGAAGAAGCTTCTTTTAAGTCAACAACAGCTCACAGAGGCGTGCCATGGAGCAAACTGAAAAACCAGTGAGTGAGAAAACAATAAACCTTTTTGGATTAATGATTGCATCATCTGTTGTCACGTAAGATTATCATAATTACTTAATTGATGCTTTTACGTGACTACCAACCCCAATATGGTTAAGAATAAAAGGAGTAACATCTGTAAATCTTCTTTTATTCTAAAATAATCATTGATTTCTCAAAGCTATCAATGTTATTGCCAATTTCATCACAGGTTGTAATTACTGTGAATTTTTGAAGATTCAGTGTTTCACGTAGAATGGTCAAAAATGGACTGTAAGTAAAACTTTTAATTTTACTAGTAAAACCATAATTCTTTTTGGTTGTACTATAGATAATACAGTTCTTCATTGGTCCTGAAAGTTTCAGAAAGATTCATTAAGAATTGTCTCTTTAATGAATTTTTGAAGTTTTTACCTCATTTCTACGTAGAATTGCAAATAGCAGTATTTTGCAGGTTGCTATGAGGTAAATCAATGAATATGAGTCCCAAAAGGGTTTAATTACTCTTTTAGGGTCTAGTCATGGAAAGCCATCAAGAATTGACGTGGTTACAGGAGTCTAAGTAGCTTATTACCTCCTTGGCACGTCAAAATAGCAGGTTTGCTATTTTTCTTATGATTACAGTAGGTGTAACTTGGTAACCAAGTTCCCAAAGAGTTTTAGTTTACCAATTGGGCCAAGATGAGCCATGGATCTATGCTCTGGAGCTATCCACGCCTCTGAGGCCTCAGAAGTTGGGTACCCTGGCTCTCTTTGATGTCTTTTGTCCCCCTTGCCTAATTTTTACGTCAAAATAGTAATTTAAGCTTAAAGTGAGATATCCACTATGGGTGTACCAAAAGTCCATGTAAGAATACCATAATATTAAGTGCTCAAAACATGCATAACACTATTCTTAGTGTATATGTAACATGGGATTTCTCACTTTCCCATTATTTTGGCTACAAATCAAGAAAAACAAAAATTTTCACGGATCTTTTATGTGGTATTAATGATGTGGTATTGAAGTATTTTCCATTTTACCACCTCAAATACTTAAATTGAGCTTATTCACTCTATGGAGCTACCCTAGGTGAATTTTTGTGTAGAATCCAAATCTGGTCTTAAATCCATGGATTTACTTACTCAATAAAAAGTTATTCATCTTTTCTGAAATTGAAAATGATGAATTTTGGATATATGCATGACTTATGAGTTATGCATAATTTCAAATTTCTTTTTAAGATAATTGTGGCCTATTTGGGTATGTAAAATATACCTCAAGGCTCACATTCCCTCCCACCAAAAAATAAAATTGTACCACAATTTTATTAGTGATAAAAGAATAAGGCCCCAAAGGGGGTAATGTCCACTGTCCAACCTCTTCACATTACTCAGATCAAGTAATTTAAAGCACATTTATAGACATATTCCGGCTTGTGGCCTTCTTTCATATCTAAATCCTCTTAAGAGTTTATCTGAGTCAGGTATTTCTGATTCTGCCATCCATTCATCTTCATGTACTGGATTTCTATATCTGACAAGATATTCTCTTTGATTTTTACCCCTAAGTCTCCTTTCTTTAATGACTTTCTTTATCTTTTTGTCTTCATTCTGTTCCACAGGTGGTACAGTTAAAGGAGTTGGGTTTCTTAAAGGAAACAATTCTTTATCAGCTGGTTGATAAGGCTTTATCAAGCTGACTGGAAATGTGGGGTGTTTATTTTCCAATTCACCACTCAATTCCACTTGAACTGCATTGGTTCCATGTAAAGCAACAATAACAAAAGGTCCTACATAAGAATCTTTAAGTTTCTTTGGGCCTTTGATATTATTAAAATTCAAGGTTGAAACTAGAACTAAGTCCCCTACTTTGAAGTCTGGTACTTTATGACTCTTGTCCCACTTCTGTTTTGCATAATCAAAAGCATCATCCATACTTTGTTTTGCGTGGTGTTTTACTTTATCAAGCATTATCTTGAAGCTGGAAGCTGTAGGATGAATGTCAATCAAGTCTTTCCTCAGTGTGTCTGCTGGGAGTCTTGGATTCCATCCTTTTTCTAACATAGCAGGGGTTTGTCCTGTGGAAGAATGGACTGATGTCTTGTATGCCAATTCTAGTGCAGGTATCAGAGTGCACCAGTCATGGGTAAAGCCATCTGGATCTTTGAATTCTAATCCATAAGCACAAAATCTCCTGATCATGTCTTCTAAAGTTTGAATCATCCTCTCTGATAGCTCATCTGTTTGAGGGTGATATGCTGTAGAGAATGATAACTTAGTCCCAAACAATCTATGAAGATTGGTCCAAAGTGCAGATGTGAACTTGGGATCTCTGTCACTTATGATATTCTTAAATAAACCTGTATGAGAAATAACTCTACTCCATAAAAGAAGAGCTGTATCCATAGCAGTGTCATCTTTATGACATGGTAAGAATATGGGAGTTTTGCTATATCTGTCTACAATGACTAAACAAGCATTATAACTTTTGTCACCACTTGGAGGAAGTGCTGTGACCCAATCCATGTGAACAACTTCCCAAGGGGATTTTGGTTCTTGAATATGGATCATCAATCCAAAATTCTTGCCTGTACTCCTGTTTGCTTTTTGGCATCTATCACAGGTATGGCAATATTCAATGGTTTCTTTTCTCCAAGATGGCCACCATGCACAGTTCTTCACTTTTTCAAGTGTTCTGTCTTCTGATAGGTGTCCAGAGTAAATACTATCATGGCATTCATGCAGAATGGTATTGATAAGCAATCTACTACACAGTGTCATCACACAAGAATGTTTTGTTCTATGGTAAATAATCCCATCAAACAAGTGAAATCTTCCTTCAGAATAGGAATTTTTCCAAACTTCATCTAGTGCATTAACCAAAGATGTATCTTTGCAGTCTTTATCCAATAAAGAAGTCAAGATATGGCAATTCTTGTCTTGTTTATAAGACTCTCTTACCTCTTCAAAGAATTCAGTCCCAATATCAGTTATGTTAATTCCTTCAATTGGAATCTGTGGTTCAGCTTCCAAAGGTACATAAGCTGGGTTATCAGGAGTGTTGGCTAAAGCCCATCTACTAAGTCCATCAGCATTCTTGTGAATGTTTCCTGCTTTATGAACTATAGTCATGTTTCCTCTATATTCTTGAATGGCTATTTGCCATCTCAACATATGTCTGTTGGGAGTTTTCATGTTAAGAAGTGATTTTACTGCATTACAGTCAGTTATCACTTCAAAAACACTGCCATCAAGATAATAGTGTAGTTTCTCAAGTGCCCATACCAAACATAAGCACTCCATTTGGCTTGCACCATATCTGGCTTCTGTTGGTTTGATTTGTCTTGAGATATAACAAACTGGTCCTTCTGTAGGTTTGTCATCAATAATTTGGACTTGATGTAGGGCTGCCCCTAATCCATCTCCACATGCATCAATGTACAATTTAAAAGGAATATTCCAGTCAGGCATGAGGAGTAAAGGTGCTTCTGTAAGGGCTTTCCTTATCTTCTCATAAGCTTTAATTCTCTCTTGTGTCATCTCAAATACAGTCTGTTGATCACAGATTCTATAAAGTGATTTGGCTAGAATTGCAAAGTCTTTCAGGTGTTGCCTATAGTAACTGGCAAATCCAAGAAAAGACATCATTTCTTTTTTATTCTGGGGTATTGGCTTAAGTAACACTGCTGCTACTTTGTTTTTGTCAATACCCAAGCTTAAACCAGAAACAATATGTCCTAATGCTTTGAGTTCTTCAAAACCAAAATTGCATTTCTTAAGTGAAATTTTCATGTTCACTTCTGCTACTTTATGAAGTACTCTTGCAAGTCTTTCAAGGTGCAAAGACCATGAATCAGAAAATATGATAACATCATCAATATAAATGATAAGCCATCCTTCAGACAATTCTGTAGGAAAGATGGTGTTCATCATCCTTTGATAATGGGATGGAGCATTTTTAATGCCAAATGGCATTCTAAGATACTCAAAAATACCACAGTGAGTGATAATTCTAAGTAATTTCTTAGCTTTGGGCGTCAAAACATTTTGATGGAAGCCTTTCAATGCATCCATTGATGTTATATACTTGGCTTTAGATAATTGAGTCAAGGTTTCTTGAATTCTAGGGATTGGATACCTATCTGGAACTGTAAAGGTATTCAAAGCTCCAAAATCTCCAACCATTCTTGACTTATCATTATGCCATGCAATAATAACAGGTGTTGTTACTTCAACTTCCTCATTATGGCCTAATTTCCTTAGCACACCAAGTTGGATCAACTCTTGGATATGTTTTTCCAAGGCTTCTCTAGCTCTGGGACTGGCTGGATAAGCTGGTCTTCTAAGTACTGGAGGATATGGTCTGTCAATATTAAGAGTAATATCAACTTCATGTCCTCTTATAGCGCCTAATGGTTCATTATCAGAGGAAAATGCATTTTTATATGTGTATAACACATTAATAAGCTCATTCCTCATCTTTGGTGACAATGATTGATTAATTTGTGCTTCAACAAGTTGATTAGTCACAAATTCATCTTTGTAAGTATCCTTGACAGAAGATACTACAGATATCTGTTTTGGCATATTGGAGAAAGCAAATTTTTGTCTCTTGTTATCTCCAATTGTGAAATATCTGTCTTTATGGTTATTTATATCAATACAATAAATATTTAAGTAATCATTTCCAAGAATGATGTGCTGAGATGTGCAATTATCCATTACTACAATCTCAGTTTTCATTCTTACACTTCCTGCTGGATGTTGGAATACAATATTAGTGTCCAATATGCCCAAGGGGTACATATTGTTACTGGCACTACTGAATTGTACACCTTCTATTGGTAATAGATGGTTTTTCCATTCAGGAAGTATAATTTGGAGATAATCTTTGCCCACACAAGTGCAAAATGCCCCTGTATCCAAATTTACTTTGGCTTCAATATCACTCATCAGAACTGATGTGATACAGGATGCCCCAGCTGTATAACCCTTTCCTCTAGCAGGTTTTGTTTTACACATTCTGGCATCTTGGATATTGATCAGGTTGCAGCAATCCTCACTGTACTGTGGCAAGTGGGTATGGACTTCTGTGACCTCAAAGAAAGCTGAAATGTTTTCAATGGGATAGTCCTCCACTGGTGTATCTTCAGAGACTGCAGAATCTTGATCAGATTCCTCTTTCTCCTCAGTACACTTAATTTCTTCAATGACTTGAACTTCATTGATCTTTGTCTTCTTAGGACAAGTGTTGGCTAAATGTGAAGTGCTTCCACATTTATGACACTTCAAGACAGGTCTCTCTGGTCTCCTTTCCTCTCTAGGAATCTTTGAGACTATTTTGGACTCTATTGGGTTTTTAATCCAAGTCTTACCAATTCTTGTTCTGGTAATGATATCTTCCATAGCATTGATGTAGTCCTCTGTTGAACAGGGTTCCACACATCTGCTTTTGATAGCATGTTCCAGTTCTCCTCCACACTTTCTTAATATTTTCATATTAATCATAGTGTCAGACATATCTGGGTGTAAAGCAGATAATCTGTCTTTTTGTTTGAAGAACCAAGTAAGTGGTTTATCTTTTTCTGAGTTAAAAATGGCACTTTCAAAAGCATTCTTCATTTTAAACCTCTAAGAATTATTAGCCCATTTGGTAATCACTTCAGATTTCCACCAAGACCAGTCCTGTTTACCATGATCAATCCTCATTTTGTAATACCACTTCTTTGCAGTTCTGGTAAACAAACAGTGTAATTTTCCCACTATGATTTCATCAGGTATATTAAAGTCTTCTTGCAACATATCAATAGTCCTGATGAATTCAATATGGTTGTATTCTCCTTCACCAGAGAATGTTGGCCATTCTTCTATTTTGGGAATATCTCTTGCAGAGTAGGCATTTTCTCCTAAGAATGGAGTTAAACTTTCCTTGACAGAAAGTTTTTCTTCAGTCAAAGGTGTAGAATGTCTTGGCATATGTGGTTCATGATTCTTATGAATTTGTTCCACACTTGCAATTATATCATTCTTCAATTTCTGCCTTTCACTATCACTCTTTGCTAAATGTATAGCAAATTGATTGGTGTTCTTAACTATTTGTAAGACATGGTCTTCAAGAGTTTTAAGTCTATCATTTACTTTAAAAATGGAAGGATCCTCTGTGTCATTATTTTGACGTTGGTTCTCAATTCTTTCACAAGCATTGCTAATTGACTCAAGGGTGACAGTTGTCAATTGATGCCAATCAGAATGTTGCTTGTCATTTTTCTTTAAATCATTGATGTCTAATGTAATTTGCTTTAACTTTGACTCAAGTTTGCCAATTTCTACACTAATACTTCTATGTACATCAGTTATTTGCGTGGAAAGGTCCTGTTCATCCTTTCCTGCTCCTTGGCTGTGAATTCCATAAGAGCTCTTGCCATATTGAAGACACTGTCCACGGCTGAAGGCTCCAATTTGGGGATCCTGTACCCTTGTGGGTAAGGTCTGTGCCAATTGGCTTTGCCTTTGCCCTTTCCTTGATGGTTCTTGGGACCTCTCTGCTTCTTCTGAGGTCCTTTGGGCTTGTCTTTGGACATGTCTGCAGCTGGTTTGGAGCTGGTGGACGCCACTGGTGCCTCTGTCTCCAAAGCTGGAGTCATTTCCAACTCTTTCTTCTGGTCTATGGATAAAAGACTTTGGTTCTTCAACCAATTCTTTATCTTTTTGACCTTGTCTTTGCAAGACAGGGGGCTCCATCCTCCTAAGGGTTCTATGGTCTTCTCCTGACCCAGAAAGCTCTTGATGTGTAAGTAAGAGTTCATGGCCCCCTGCCAAAGGCTTGGGCAGATTTCCCACTCCTCTTCCTTGGCTGCTCTGAACCAGTTTTTGTACTGGCATTGATAAATTTCTATTGCTGCCACCTGAAAGTGGTCCAGCCCTGGAAATATTACCATAAATCAGTTCAGGCTCAGAATTTGCATCAAAATCTGTTGGTACAGACCTTGGAGAATGGGGGGCAACTCTGGCATCCTCCAAATGTGTCTTTCTTGTGGAAGACTTGGCACTTCTGGATTTGGTCTTGCCTCTTCCTTGTCCACATCCATCTGGTTGGACTGAATAGTTGCTTCCATTTCTGGTATGCACCATTTTCACGTCAATTTAAAGATAAAAGGTGAAAATATAAGATAAAATACACACCTTTTGGTGGTAATTTAGCTTTTTCTGAGTTGAATAAGGTGCCTCTTTTAGCAATCTGCACCTCAATACTGTCTTCAGATTCTGCTTCTGAAGATTCTGGACTATTGATGTATCTTTTACTGAGTCTGTTACCAGCTGCACAGGATTTGATTAAAGACACTAGAAAAAAATTTATAAAAGAGAAAAAATTATTTATTATACTTTTTAAAATATTTTTAAAGATTTTTTATAAGTTTTGTATTTTTTAATATTAAAAAAATTATTCTTTTTAAAGAAAAAAAAATTAAAATTTAAGATTTTGAATGAAAATTAATTCAGAGTAACTCAAAGAATAATTTTATAAGTTTTTGGATGTGAAAAAGCCACGTGTAAAAACAGTATAAAATTAAACCAAATTCCTCAATGAAAAAGATTTTAAGACAATTTCAAAAATAAAAATTATTTTAATTTTAAAATGAAAGAAAAAAATTATTAAATCAATATATTTTAGAGCTTGAAAATATATTAATTATTTGCAAAAAGGTTCAAAAACACGCCAAAACCTCCAAATATGAGATATTGGTAGGTATGGTGGTTTAAAATGAAGTCTAGAGTATGATTAAAGCCAAGTCTATGGATAAAATCACGGCCAGGCCCCCAAATGTAAGATGTGTATTAAATAATTATAAAATTATTTCTTTCACGTGTTATACACTACCAGTGATTATAACAGTGAGCAGTAATTGTCTACAAGAATCAATTACAAGAAGAATTTAATAATAAAAACTTCTTTTATTAAAATAATAAAATTATTTTAATATATAATTATCTTTTGCAAGAATAATTATAGAGATAATTCTTTAAGAAAACTATTACCAGAGAAAAACTTTAAGAATTAAGGATAAATGACTCACTAATACTCCAAAGAACTTATTGATAGATATAAGTAGAGAAATTTGACGTAGAATTGTGGATTTAAGGGATCAAGATGATTTATAACAGTATTACAACAATATATAGTTGGATTCTATGATTTCACGTCTTTCTGATTGATTCTGAAAGATTTAAAACACTTAAGAATAGTTTAACTAATACTTACTTGTTGGTAATAATGATTTAATAAATTTATAAGATGATTCTTGGAAAAAACAGCAAGAAGAAGCTTCTTTTAAGTCAACAACAGCTCACAGAGGCCTGCCATGTCGCAAACTGAAAAACCAGTGAGTGAGAAAACAATAAACCTTTTTGGATTAATGATTGCATCATCTGTAGTCACGTAAGATTATCATAATTACTTAATTGATGCTTTTACGTGACTACCAACCCCAATATGGTTAAGAATAAAAGGAGTAACATCTGTAAATCTTCTTTTATTCTAAAATAATCATTGATTTCTCAAAGTTATCAATGTTATTGCCAATTTCATCACAGGTTGTAATTACTGTGAATTTTTGAAGATTCAGTGTTTCATGTAGAATGGTCAAAAATGGACTGTAAGTAAAAGTTTTAATTTTACTAGTAAAATCATAATTCTTTTTGGTTGTACCATAGATAATACAGTTCTTCATTGGTCCTGAAAGTTTCAGAAAGATTCATTAAGAATTGTATTTTTAATGAATTTTTGAAGTTTTTACCTCATTTCTACGTAGAATTGCAAATAGCAGTGTTTTGCTGGTTGCTATGAGGTAAATCAATGAATATGAGTCCCAAAAGGGTTTAATTACTCTTTTAGGGTCTATTCATGGAAAGACATCAAGAATTGACGTGGTTACAGGAGTCTAAGTAGCTTATTACCTCCTTGGCACGTCAAAATAGCAGGTTATTTGCTATTTTTCTTATGATTACAGTAGGTGTAACTTGGTAACCAAGTTCCCAAAGAGTTTTAGTTTACCAATTGGGCCAAGATGAGCCATGGATCCATGCTCTGGAGCTATCCACGCCTCTGAGGCCTCAGAAGTTGGGTACCCTGGCTCTCTTTGATGTCTTTTGTCCCCCTTGCCTAATTTTTACGTCAAAATAGTAATTTAAGCTTAAAGTGAGATATCCACTATGGGTGTACCAAAAGTCCATGTAAGAATACCATAATATTAAGTGCTCAAAACATGCATAACACTATTCTTAGTGTATATGTAACATGGGATTTCTCACTTTCCCATTATTTTGGCTAAAAATCAAGAAAAACAAAAATTTTCACGGATCTTTTATGTGGTATTAATGATGTGGTATTGAAGTATTTTCCATTTTACCACCTCAAATACTTAAATTGAGCTTATTCACTCTATGGAGCTACCCTAGGTGAATTTTTGTGTAGAATCCAAATCTGGTCTTAAATCCATGGATTTACTTACTCAATAAAAAGTTATTCATCTTTTCTGAAATTGAAAATGATGAATTTTGGATATATGCATGACTTATGAGTTATGCATAATTCAAAATTTCTTTTTAAGATAATTGTGGCCTATTTGGGTATGTAAAATATACCTCAAGGCTCACACTGCTAGACCTTTCCACGTAGAGGAAGTGAAGATTTTTCACTCTCTATGACAGGCTTGTGGTTTGCAAACAGCCTGTATACCCTGTATTGGGCTCAGATGTGGTTTTGAAACCACATCTGGGCAGTTTTCACCAATACAGGGTGGAAATTTTCATCTGGGGACCTCACAGCCTGATTCTGACGTGTATGACACGTAGAATGCTGTACAGAAACTGTATGGGACCCCAGTATTGACTGACATATGAGGTATTGAAGTAAAAACATGCTTCTTCGTCTATTTGACACCTCATATTCATGGTTATGGGATATTATCCCATGGTAAGGCTGTATCTGACAGCAGGTGGGATTTTGACCTTAAAATGGTCATAACTCTGTCAGTTTTTGAGATATCAAGCTCAAGGTTGGTTCATTGAATAGCCCTTTATGAGCTTTACACAATGGTACCCAACTTGACATGGCTATCATTAAATATGACAAAGTTATCCCATGTACAAGTATTTTTGTATATTGGCGTGGTCTGGTCAAAAGCTGTATTAAGCTTGTTTGGCCAATAACTTCTGTTGTAGTTGAGTTATGAGGAAATGGATGGCACAATCAGATAGCCCTTATTGTGCTCTTTCCAAAAAGACTCCACTTCAGGTATCTCACACTAAAACTGTAAAAGTTAGATGAGAGGTGAATGTTTTGTTCACCCTTATTTGGTCTGAATTTGACCATAACTCAAGTAATACTGGTGCTAGCTCAGTTTAGCTGGTACCATTGGATAGCCCTGGCTTAGAGCTTCACTTTGAGTGCCCATTTGATGGGGTTAAGCCTCTCCTTCTAGATTTTAGATGAGAGGTGAAAATTAAGGTTTATGCTCAGCAATAACTTTGTTATTTCTTGTCCTATGGTGATGGGACTTATATTTTCAGGAAGAGGTGAGCTTCCTCTTTCTTTTGATACCTTTTGAGCTAATTTGGCTCAGCTCCATGTTTTGGTGGTATTTTGGCTATACCATTGGTTTATGGTATTTTGGCTGTCATGCTTGTGCTCCGGTTTTGAGTCACAGGCTGAAATTATGCCCCTTGTTTCCATTATGTGCTCTTTCTGGGTGGCTGGTATGTGCATAATAGCTTCTGCATCAAAAGGGTATAGTATTGTTATTGGCAGCACTTGGCCATAGAGCTCTTGGTGTGGCAATGAGCTCACACATTAAGAGTTGGGTATGCATTTTTGTATGCAGTTGTGTATGAAGCATGCCAAGTAGTAGGAAAACTGTCAGAAGTGGCTGGCCATTCCACTATGGGTGATAATTTCCCTAGCCATATTGCCAAGGTTAAGGTTGAGTCATTTGGCCTCACCATTCTCCTGGGGAAAGTAGGGCAGCAAAGGAAAAAAACAAACTCCCATCTTTTCCAGAGAGTTGAAAAAAACCAGGGAGGTGAAATCCTTTGCATTTTCAGTCCTCACTTCCTTGGTAGTCAGTTGAAGCTTTATTTGCAGTTGTTTGATGGCATCAATGATGGCCTCAGGGGCCTTGGATCAGCATTACAGCAGGTATACAATATTATAGGTGGATGAATGGTCCCTCATAGTGAAGAGATAGTGGAAAACCTGTGCATTGTCCACAAAGGGGCCCATAATATTGGAGACTAGCAGGCCTAGTGGCTTGTACTTTGGAATATTGGTATGGGCTCTTGCAAGCCAATTGGTTCTCTTTTATCTTGAACAAACTACACAGTTGAAAGGTTTCCCATTTTTAGTGTCAAATTATTGGAAATTTTTCCTAAGGAATGATATTACTACCTTATCAAATTCATGTCCAAGTCTCTTGTGCCACTCACATGAGCTTAAGCTAAATCTAGATGGGAGGGATATCAGATTCATTTCAAGCAAGAAAGGTGAAGGAGTCACAGCTGCAGACACATTTGTCCCTTCTCTGTGTACTACCTTCATCCACCAGCAGTCATTCAAAAAGGTGGTGGTGACAAGGGTATTTTATACAAGTGGCAAGAATTCTAGATCACAAAAAATTGGTATAAATCCTGCCCTACACAAGCAGCCCACCAAAAGGAGTGTGATAAATATTTTCACTGAGAAAACCATGTCTCAAATAACCACACATCCATTTCTGATGGGGATTTTAAGTGCCATCATCTGAGAGATGGTAATCGATGAGTTTGAGTTGGCGAAAAAAAATGGAAAGGAGGAACATCCAACAGGCTGGCTGGAAAGCAGACAGAAAAAGATAGGTGGATAGGCACAATGGTAGCAATCAGTACCCTATAAGCAGGGTTGTGTTTGGCAAATTGGACTTGAGACACCCTTTACCAGTGGTAGTGGGACCCAGAACTAGGCTGTGCATGGCAATCCGGAGTTCCTGGTCTGGCTGGGCAAAGGCACATGCAGATTCAGGTTTGTGATTTCGCTTATGTGCAGGCAGTGTGCTCGCCAGTGAAAGAAAGAACCACAAAGCTTGTTGAAGAGGTGTTCAAGTGGATGGCACACGTCACTAGTTGATTCCACAGGCCGGATATGGTATGGAGAGCTTGGGAAAGGATTAATCAGCACCGTCTCTGGTGGGTCGGACACAGTAGATGAATGGGGATGAATGTTATGTAGTGTTGGGCTTCTTCTGCGACGCATTGAGACTGACTTGACCCACAAAAGTCAAGGAAGGCCTTTCCTTGCCTTTTTAAAGTATCACAGCTAAATCAGCTGGTCAAAGGCTACTTTACTAAGTGTCAGCAGAGCGTGGCAAGAAGCTTGCGCCAACAGGCCCTCAATTTATTTGCTTCAATACCCAGTTTCTTGAAGATAGAAAAAGTTTGGCAGAGAGTAAGGACAAAGATGCTGTTTGTTTTAGGTGTGCCAGAACTGTTATCAAGGAGAATGTAAAGAAGATCTTAAATAACTTTGAGTTTTTGAAAACAGTTTCCAGGGAAGCACCATTCTTTCACAGAATCAAAGAATTCCTTTTCCATTGTATGTGATGGAACAATTCCAATGCATAAGGTGAAATCAAAAGGAAGAGTGGAGCTGATAAAATGAGAACTAGCCCTATTTTCTTTAATAGTGTGATTCTCAAGAAAGGAGGGTTAGTCATTGACAGATATTTTGGTGTTGAATGCGACACAAAGAACCCTATTGAGGTATGCTACCCAATCAGGAAAGCTTGCACCATCGCTTTGAAGCTGGTTGAAACCATTTGCTGTGTAATATGGCTCCTGCATCAAAGGCTTATATGTGGAGCCAGATGGTATGGTGAAGAAGCTGTTGGGGGAGAGGCTAGTGCCATATGAAGTTATTTAATCTCGGAAGAATCTGAGCTATGTGCCTTGCCTGAGTGAAAACACTTCTGATTTCAAAGAATTAAACAATGAATATACTTCCTCTTTTGAGAGAGGCTTTTCTTCTGAATTTTTTTCTTCTGCTTTCTTCAAACGGGTGGAAAATGACATCTTCAGGGAACCCTATTTCTGGAGCTTGATAGAGGCAAGGCTTTTAAATTAATAAGAAAGGGTTGAAAATAGAAAAGCTTGCTTGCTGGTTGGTTCCAACTCCATCACCTCCAATGGATGAGAGTTTGGGTCAAAGTAAATTAACTATTAAGAAAGGTCCAAAAATAGTGAAGATTGTTTGCCAGTCAGTTCCAACTATGTCACCTCCAATTGATGAGAGGTGAGGAAAAGGGATCTGGATCTGGACCGCAAGCGGGTTTTAAGGTACAAATGGACAGTTGTGGTGTATCATGCGCGCGCAGCATGGATTTTTATATACAGTGAAGATTTTTTGATAACGATATTTGGTCACTGCATCATTGCTTTCTACCAATCTTAACACTTTCTTACCCGAATACACGCAACATCTGCCCCGGAGGCATCGCCTACAGAAGAGCCTGTCACGATCCATACCTCTTGAGACCAATAACCCCTCAGACCCATAGGAAAAACCATTCAACAAGTTAGTGGATTGCTTCAATGGGTACGAGATCCATAAACCATACCCCATAGTTACCCTAACCGGGATTTTTTCCCTATGAAACCCATAAAGTACAGGACATTCAGAGCTCCCCATTCAAGTTTTCCCCAACAAATATCACCGCCATGGCTGAAGACTCAATTCAGCTGTTGTTTTCCACCCTCTGTGGGAACAATTTTCTTTTGTACTCCTCCTCTTTTCATCCTTCTATCACTACATCTTTTAGAAAAATTATTGCTTAATGTGGCCTCAATTCCTTTGAAGAAAGCCTACATCAATTGGACTTTTCTTTTGAAGAGAAAAAATAAACTACTTGAAAAGGAAAAAGAAACACTACTTACCAAAGCTGATTATCATTGGCTTGATTGAGAATCCAACTTCATTGATCAGCCTCTTGCTGTGGAGCTACTCTTTGATTCTAACAATGAGGGAAAAGAAAAAATAATTCCAGGAATACAGCTCAAAGCATTTAAGAGTTTTTTTGAAAAAAACAACTCAAAACATGAAGATCAGAAAATGAAATGATGAAAAAATATATTGGATCAAAAAGACAATTATATTCAGAAAAAGAACAACCCCAATACAAATCCAAAGGCATCTACAATTGAAACTAGAAGCCTTCTAGTAACACTTGCACAAACAATTGAAGTGTTGGACTGGTATAATAGGAATTGAAAGAATAAATCAATTGATGAAGTGCATTTTGACAAGATTTATCCTTAGATATTTCTCAGGAAACCCCAAATTTACACCTGGCTAAAGGAAAAAACAAAAATACAAAAATAATATATTTCATCTGGGTCACTTCAAATGAAACTTGCTGGAACAGTGAAGAATGTCCAGGTTGAAGAAATTATTCAAGTATGGGTTCAGAAAGCGATGCAAAATAGTGTTTTGATCACAGGAAATATTATATGTGCAAAGTGGGAAGGCTTTTCACATATTTGCAATAGAGCAAGTGAGAAGAGGCCCCATCTTTCAAATGGATGGCTTGATTCCTTGAAGCATTGAAACCATCTCAAAAATTATCAATGAAATGGTGATTCTGCCTCAACAAACCTGACAAACATAGAAGAAGAAATGAAAACTTATCTCCAATCCTATTGGCTGATTCCCCCAATGACATTCAACATGGATGAGACTGGACTCTTTTATATGGGAGCCCTTTTATTTTAAATTTTTTATATTGTATCACACAGCTGATTACTGTAGGTGAAATTGAGAATGCCACCATATGAAGGGTTGGCATCATCTTGTCATCATTAATACAAAATTAATAAAACATGGATGAAGATTTCCTTGACATGCAATGACACTGGTCAAGAATGCCTTCCAATACTATTCACTCTAATTTATGAGCATCTCCAATTTTTCAATAAGAAGTATGGATTTTGAATTTCTATAAATATTACTTCAGCTCAAAGGCATGGATGGACCTTCAAACCTTTGAAAAAGGCTCATAAGCTTAAAGTACGAGCTGCAAGAGAAACAACACAAAATTTTGAGTCTGCTTGATAATTTCAAGGGTCATGAGATTTCTCAAGAGGGTTTTTCAAATATAAATGTAGCTTTCTTTTTTCCAAAACTCACCCATTATGTACAGCCATTAGATGCTGGTATCATTGGCACATTCAAGGTTGAATATTTCCAAAAATTCATTTACCTAGTAATACATCATTACAATAACAATGTTACTGTGAGCCACATATATAGCGTTGGTCAATTAAATGCCATGTGTATGTGCTGCTTGGCTTGGAATGTAATTACACCTGAAACAATAAGTAACCTCTGGGACCATACCAAGATAATTCCAAAGGTCAACCACTTACCTGATGGTATTGGGGTTGTTAAAACTGAAGCTTTACTGGAAGAAATTACAACTTGACTTCAGGAAATTGGCCTGATCCCCCATGCAATCAAAGGTCCATTTTTGTGTTATCAAGCCAATCCAACGAAGATTTGTTCAACTATGAGCTAAAAACCAAGGATATCCTTGATGATAATACTCCATCATTCTCATGAACTAAAAGAAATTGATGCTAATGAACTTCATATTCCCATATCTCTTATTTAAAAAGTTAAACAGGAACTTTCAGCTTTGTTAAATTATACTTCTCACTCATCAACCAAAGAAGCTGATAACCTTAGAGAGTTTCTTAAATTTTATAGCAGAATTGTAGATTTCCATGATATGAATGATAAAAAACAGACATTTGTTCATGAATATTACAAATTTAATTCATTATTATTTGAATTTACTGAAATTATTCCTATAAATAGTATAGTATTGCTAAAATTTATGAATGATCTTGGTTCATTAAATTTTTATCTTTTATTTGAATGCACAAACATCCAAAAAATATGGTCTTGGGCAGGCCATTAAAAAGCGACACTGATTAATAAATGGGTTTCAGAATATGAGTCTGAGGGGTAATCCTAGGCAAACACATAACCTATGAAAAACATTCCAAAACCTCCGCACAAACAAGTTCTTCTATATGTGTTTCATTATAAAATCTTAACCAAAAAATAGACTAATTCTCAGAAACGTTTGAATAAACTTTTTATTATTCTTAATCCATTTAAGAAGAAAATATTTTATTATACTACCAATTTTGATGATATCCCCTTTTAATCGAAAAAAGGAATACCTGATAAATAGGGGGATTGATTTTTGAGCTGAAAGTCCCTATTTTTGTCTTAAATGAATTTTTTTTGGAGAACTTTTTTGTCCATGGGATAGGGCTGTTTCAGACACCATAACTCTCAAATCAAAAATTCCATTTAATGGCCGTGACTGTGTGAGACTTTGATGTTTCTTTTTTCAAAAAAACCGTGTGGTTGGTTGCAAAAATTGTGGTGACTCAGTCACTTATGTGAGAGCTTAGGTGGTGTACGAGCTATTTTGTTTTGAGAGTGTAGGCCCTGTACTTGCTGTATTCCAATGGAAATTAAGAAAGTAACATTTTAATTGAATGTGGAATCAGATTTCCATTCCAACACAAGACTAAATTCCCCTAATAGGATGCTTAATGATAATTAGTAAATTGAAAAATAGTTACAAAGAAAGATCTTCCCTGGGGAAGAGATTATTCATCATATGGGGTTGTGTTATAAATATCTTGAAATAGGGTTATGTATAATTTGATTATTTCTTGGAATATTTGGGTCTTTTTTTGATTATATGGGGAATCATAGCCTCCCCTCCATAGAATATGTCAGGACTTGTCTGACTTTTTAGTTGAAACAGTAACTGTTTCACTTTAACTGACCCCAGAGCTTTAGTCAAAATATCTTGCCTTTGATCATTTGGTGATAGCCAGGATCAGGTTACCCCATTTTTTGAGATACACTCAATAATCAGGTTGAACTCTCTCATTAGATAGAAAGCTTTCTTTTGACTTGAAATATCAAGGAAAACTTTAATGGATGTTTTGTATTGGAATTAAATATTTGAATTGTTGTACCTAGAATTTTTTAACCCATAGAAATTATTTTAATTCAAATGAAAAGGCCAGATATTCAGCTTAGCAAGTTCATGAAGCAACCATGGCCTTTCTTTTATATTTCTATTCAATTGGATTCCTGTGATGAAGTAGGAAAATACCTGGGAAGAATTTATACCTTCCACTCTCAAATTGGAACCCACATAGCACTTGATTTCTTTGCCAAGAAGCCTATTGCTAATAAAAATACTGGTGTTGAATGTGAATTTCAGAAATGCTATTAGATGCTCCAGAGCTTCCAAGTGAGAATCATCTGTTCCCAAATAGAACCATGCCAGCTAACTCACCATGTAGGTGCTGTCTGGCCATGATCCTTGAGCAATATACAGTAGAATACCAATTCTCTTAAAATATGTAATTTACACTTCTTTCAATGAACCTGATACCAAATTTCAGTTGTGTGATAATGGTGATTTGGCAATAATGTCTCTAGGAGACAGAGTAATAAATTTATTTATGAGCTCTGGATGCAGAATATTTATCCCATTGGGGGATTTCATAATCTTTAAGCCTACCAGTCCATGGATCCCTTCATCCCCCTTAATCTTGAGATCCCCATTTAATTCATTGGATATTCTGATAAGTAATTCTTTAGATGATAATGACAGTTCCCCATAATTGAAATGAATAATCAGGAGTTCTTTACTCACATAGGAGGCGTACATGTAAGTGCTGAGGTCTTCTTTGATAGTGTCACAGGGGCTCTTATGGAAGCAAGAGGGCCTGGCACTCAGGAATCAAGAGCTCACTTGGAGGTCTCCAAAAGATGATAAGAAATACTACAGAATATATTTCTTAAGCAGGAATGAGAGAAAGGACAGATATGCCAAAGATAACAAAGAATAATAAGAATGAAGCCAGAGGCCAAAGATAAAAGAAAGCCAAGAGCCAAGAAGCCAACCAAGTGAATCCTCAATTCACTGTTTCAACCTGCCAGAAAGAACAATGGAATTAGTAAAGGATATGACCACCAATATCCACTGACAGGCGAGGAAAGAAAGAGAAAGGGTGCTAATGAATGACTTAAGATTATCAGTATTAACTTTGATAAGATAAAAGAAAATAAGGATAACAATAAATCCAACATATTAATTAACTGGGGAAAGAGTCCCCAGGTGCTGAAAGGTGGCCAGTATATGTGAAAAACTGAAAGATTGATCCTGAAGGTGGATCACGGGCTGTATTGTCCAAATGGGGCCAATAAAGTTCTGGACATCTTGAAATTGAACTGTGTGATTGAATTCCCACAGTGGAATATGAGTTGGCCCAATTGGGCCAAGTACATACAGGTTGATTGATTGCTGCCTGTATGAACCAATTGAGTTGTCCAAGGAGTATTGAAATACTTGATGCATTGACAGCTGATTGAAATGATGGAATACCTCTGAGAATGAACCCTGGAAGAATCCTGAATGAGAGTACCAACCCAACTCCTGCATAACCAACGGTTGGAGTCCTTGGATGGTCTTCTGCTTGCCGCCATGGATTACCAAACTGATGAGTCCAAAAGTCCTCCTTCGAAATGGGCGTTGGATTTTGGTGCCTTGAGTTGAGAAGGTGTAATTGAGTCCTGAAAACGTCACCATTGAATTGCTGAGCAAAAATGGTGCATAATGGTATATAACACCATATATGCACCACTCCTGCAACCTTGAGTACAGGGTGCATGGAGGAAGGGAAGAATCTTCCTTAAGTTGAGGGAAAAGCTTGATGAGCTGATTTGGTGGCCCCTGGTGGTTGCCAGAGGCCATGACGGAGATATTGATCCATAGTGGTCCATGGCCAAAAATGAGTCCTATGTGATTTATGGCCAAAAGGGTGTCCAAGGCGTTTTTGGCCAATTTTGGGTCCAAGGGAAATATGGCCAATTTTGGCTCAGGTGGGCCCAGATGTGGTTTGGGATCCATCTGGCCTTGGGGGCTAGGTGGTTGCCCCCTTTTGGCCTCATTGGATTAGGCCAAAAGGGGCCTAAAAAGCCTGCGGACCGCGGCCCACAGGCCGTACGGACCATAGGGGGCCTAAATGGCCCAAACAGGCCATTTAGGCCCAAGACCCCCTAATAAAAAGGGGGGGCCTGGATCCACTGGTGGTGGCTAGGGGGCCTGGAGACCCCTAGAAGACAAAAGGACCCCCCAGGCCCAAAATGAATGATGAAGGCCTGGGGGTTGGTGAGGTGTGATTTGGCCAAGAGGGCCAATGAAGGCAGGATATGGGCTTAGGCCATAAAAGATGATGGAGGCCATAAATAGCCATTGGGATGGGTTGTGGCGTAAGAGCCATTGAACACCCAAAGGGGGCCAATGGGCCATAAATGATATGATGTGGCCAATTGGCCCCAACTTCGCTCCAGGTTGGATTTCTGCAACCCTCAAGGAGGAGGGTCAAACTTGTGGCTGTGACAGTACCCCCCTACCTTGAATGGTGAGCTCCTGAGCACCAAGATGAGGTAGAAGCCTTTTGAGGCTCTTGAGACGGATTTGACGGAGGGATTCCAGAGGAATTGAATTTTTAAAAGAGAAATTGAACTGATAAACTTGTTGGCATATGAATTGAGGTTGACTTGGTCTTCTCTTGACATTTGCCTTTGACAATGTTGAAGACATGATTTGACGTAGAATTTTGGCATAAAGATTAAAATAAAAGAAATTTTAAAGAAACAGAAAACCTTCATCACGGATTTTGAAGGTTGATTTTAAAATGGCCAAGGACCTGGAAGAAAAGAATTTGATGCCAGGTGCTCACAGAGTGGCCAAGGTGATGTTTTGAAAAGATTGTAGACCCCTCAGGGAAGTGCACACCAGGAGAGGAACTTACTTTTAGAAGTTGTCAATCTCGCCAGTGCCATAAATAAGAATATAAATTGTATTAAGGAGTGTCTTGAAAAATGGCCATAATTTTGGAATTGATGTTGAGAGCCAGGCCAACGAATCTGTGTCCAAATTGCAAAGTGCTCACAGAGTGGCCAAGGTGATTCTTACAACAAGGGGGAATAGAATACCCCTTAAGGTGCATACCAGGAGTGGGACTTACTTTTGGTAATTCCTCTCCCCACCAAGCACCCTAAAAAATCAAGCTTTTGAAGAATTGGGTCCTGGCTTGTCAGGATACTGAGAATGGAAATCTTTGACAAGATCAGGACAATTCTTGAGGTTTTCGGCTGGTTCCCAAGTGGATATTTCTGGGTCTTGACTGAAACCTTTCCATTCCACCAGATACCATAACTTTCTCCTCTTGAGCTTAGAATCCAGTACTGGAGAAACTTCCCATTCCTCTTCTTCTTCAATGGTAAATGGAGGAAGAGGCTTTTGATGCCGATTTGGCATTGTTGATGTCTTGACTCGTTCCAAGAGTGAGATATGGAAGATTGGGTGGATGGATTTCCATTGAGATGGAAGCTTGAGGTGGTAAGCATGGGAACTGACTTTCTTCAAGATGGGAAAAGGACCCAACCATCTTTTGGATAGTTTTTTGGTGTGTCTGGTTGATTTGATATTCTTGGAGGAAGGCCATACCATGTCACCAGGATTGAAAACAGGTGGACTTGCTCTACCTTTATCTGCATACTTCTTGAACCGGTTTATGGAAGCTTCAAGTTCTCTTTTGACATCTTGCTGTACTGATTGGATTTTTGTTGATAACTTTCCAGCAGGAGTATCTTTAGTGATGTGGACTGAATCAAAATGTGGATCTCTTCCATAAACAGCAAAAAACGGGGATTGCTTGGTTGAAGAGTGATCAGCATTATTGTAGGAAAATTCAGCCAGAGGGAGCCATATGTTCCAATCATCTTGATGATAACTGACATACATCCAAAGATACTGTTCTAGTATCTGATTTACCCTCTCTGTCTTTCCATCAGTTTCTGGATGGTAAGCAGTTGACAAGTCTCTTGAAATCTTGAGCTGCTGACAAAGATTGGTCCAAAAAGAAGAAACAAAGAGTGAACCTCTATCACTGACAATGCTTAACGGAAGGCCATGCTTTGAAAAGATATTCTTGATGAATAAATGGGCCAAGTCCAGGGAAGTGATTGAAGACATTGTTGGAATGAAAACCGCCATTTTTGAGAATCTGTCCACTATGACCAGGATTGAATCAAAGGAATTGGACAGCAGCAGTTTAGTGATGAAGTCCATTGAAAGACAAATCCAAGGACCATTTGGGATTGGAAGAGGTTTGAGGAATCCAAACTTCTTGTGGTGAATATTCTTGTTTCTTGAGCACTGTTGACAGGATGAAACATAATCCTTGATAAATGGAGTCATGCCGGACCAGTGGAGATCCCGCTTGACAAGTTTGAGAGTCTTCTCTTGGCCAGGGTGGCCAGCTAGAGGAGAATCGTGACGCTTCTGAAGAATACTAAATTGAATTGTGGAGTCATTTGGGACTACCACCCGATCTTTGAAGAGAAGAAGTTGGGAAGAGGAATCAAGAAAATAATCTTGGACAGATTTACCTTTACCCAAATCTTCAAGGATACTTCTGTACTGGGGATCTTGCCATAATTTCTTTTAGATTGAATCAATCAAATTTGAAAAAGATTCCACCTTGACTGCAAAAAACTTTGAGGGTTGAACTTCATCTTGCTTAATGAGTTGTTGAAAATTCATTGGATTCTTGCTGATGAAGTCCTCCCCCCTCTCCGGGTAAACGTTGTCCCGACGTGATAAGGCATCTGGAAGAGTAGCTAGGCGCCCAGGGCGGTAAGTGATTGAGAAATGAAATTCAGAAAGGAATTCAGCTCAACGGGCTTGACGGCGAGTGAGTACTTTGGGGGTCATGAAGTATTGAAGGGAAGAGTGATTGGTAAGAACTTCAAAAGGGGAAGCCAGTGAAAGAAGAAAAGCCCTCCAGCGCCTGAGAGCCCACACGATACCAAGGAGTTCCTTGTCATGAATTTCATAATTGAGCTCTGCTGGGATAAGCTTGCGGCTGTCAAATGCAATGGGATGTTTTCCTGAATCAGAGACCTGACTCAGTACAGCACCCAAAGCATAATCTGATGCATTGGTCTCTACAATGGTGGGTAGAGAAGGATTGAAGTGGGAACGGATTGGAGCGGTGGTGAAAGCCTCTTTGAGTTGATGAAACTGACTGAGAGCTTCCTCATTGATTGGAAAACAGGAATCTTTCTTGAGGAAACTAGTGAGTGAACTGATTTTCTTTGAATAATTCTTGATGAAGCGGCGGTAGAAGTTAGCAAAGCCAAGGAAGGATTGAAGAGCCTTGAGATTTCTTGGAGGTGGCCAATTGAGAATCTGCTGGACTTTTGCTTGGTCCATCTTGAGGCCTTCAGAAGAAACTACATAACCAAGATATTCCACGCTTGAAACATGAAACACGCATTTGGACGCCTTAGCAAAAAGGTTATTGGCTCTGAGTCTGGAAAGAACAGTGGACACATGAGTGACATGTTCTTCCTCAGATTTGGAAAAGACCATAAGGTCATCCAAATAAACCACAACATAAACATCAAGAAGATCTTGGAAGATATCATTGACAATATTTTGAAAAGAAGCAGGAGAATTGGAAAGCCCAAATGGCATAACCAAGTACTCATAACTGCCATATTTAGTTCTAAAGCAAGTCAAATGTTCATCACCCTCCTTGATTCTGAGCAGGTTATATGCACCACGCAAATCAATCTTGGAGAAGATAGAAGAACCATTAAAGACATTGAGAAGCTGATTCATAGGAGGAACAGGATACTTGTTCTTCCTAGTAACAGCATTGAGTTTGCGGTAATCAACACGTAAACGCAGGCCACCATCTTTCTTTTTGACAAAAAGAACAGGTGCTCCTGTTGAAGAGGAGCTTGGCCAGATGAAACCTTTCTCTACATTCTCTGAAATGTAGGCCCTGAGTGTATCTGACTCTTGTTTGGATAAAGAGTAGATCACCCCAACTGGACATAGAGACCCCTCCAGCTCAATATGATGATCACAGGCGCGGTGAGGAGGAACTTTCTCTGCTTTCACCTTGGAGAATACATCCAAGTATTGGTGATAGACAGAGGGAACAACCTTCATCATGGTTTCTACTTCTTCTGGCTCTTCCTCTTCATCCCACAACTCCTCCAGGGAGTCATGATAAGATGAAGGAGGAAGGTCCATATTCCCAAATAAGAGGTGAAGTGAAGATACAGAATTATCTTCTCCAACATCTTGAATCTCTTTGAAGACTTCAGCTCTAGGAGATAGTAATGACTGTGGGGAATGAAGGGAAGGAATATGGACAGAAGATGGGAATGATGGTGCTCTAGAATCACCAACCAGAGCTGCACATGATTGGGCAGAAGAAAAGTCATTACGGAAAGAATTAGAAGGATCAGAATAGTCCAAATGATCAGGATTAAAGGTGATCAGCCCTTGCCTCCGATCAATAGAAGGATTAAAATGATTAAGAAAGTCAAAGCCCAATATGAGGTCTTCTCCCTTGGGAGTATCAATGACTAAAAAGTCCCATTCAAAGCTTGGGAAGGAAGGGAGCTCAACCATATATCTAGTATGGTGAGTCACAAATAAGGAAGGAGACTCAGAGGAGTCAAGAATGATAAGGGGAATCTTCTCTAGAAGTTCTGACGTAGTCAATGAGTACTTGTGAACAAACTGCTTTGCAATAAATGAGTGTGTAGCACCAGAATCAATGAGAATACTGTAAAAAACATCAGAAAGGGAATAAAAGACAAAAAATTTAAGAGAACTTTTGACACCAGTATTCAGAATGCACAATTGTGCTCTGGAAGGAACACTGTGAAGACCATTGAACACAACATGGTCTCCACTCAGGCTTTTCCCTGGCTGAGAAATAGGCCTGATGGTTGGGTAAGCTTGTTTTGAGGTCTCTTGAAGAAAGACTCAAGACTATGCTTCCCACCACAATAGGTACAAAGACCCTCTTTGACTATTCTTTCTTTGTCAGAACCTTTTAACTTGAAGTCCTTATTCAACAAGGAAGAATGGGGCTTGTCCCGCTTTTGAGCATGAAAATTATTCTTCTTGTGACTTGAGCTTGAAGAATTTTGATGATGAGAAGAACTTGACTTTGAGGCTTCAGGCTTCTTCTCCTTTTGCCTCTCATGGTACCTGGTATCAAGCTGCAGGGTAACACCCATTAAGTCTCGAAGAGAATCAATATTTGAAGGATGGGAGGCCAATTGATCCAGAATCCTGGATGGAAATCCCTTCCTGAAATGATGGATGAGAGCTCTTTCTCCCCAATCCCCAATTCTTGAAACCAAACTCCTGAAATCGGCTATGTATAGTGAAACATGGCCACCTTCTTTCATCCTAGGCCATCCAACTCTGCTTCAGCTTTTCTAACTTCATTTGGGTCTCCAAATAAAGTGAAGAGTTGGGATTCAAATAATGGCCAAGAATTGAGAAGATAACTTGAGTCTTGATTGGTGAGATTAGAAAGATAAGGCTCAATCCATTTTGCAGCCCTGCCAATAAGAAATGAAGTGGCATAAAGAACCTTCTTCCTGTGTTGAGAGAAGTTTGCCGGATCATTATGAAAGATAAGCTGGCATGACTGAATAAAGCTTCTGACTTTGAAGGGCTGAGTCCCATCAATGCATTCTGGTGCCTTCATAGATGGAGTGTTGAAGGCTGGTGGTCTTGATGAATCAGAAGAAGAAGCTGCTTGAAGATTGGCCATGATCTGAGTCATTTGCTGCATGATGGCCAATGGGGATGGTTCAGATTGGTGAGAGACAGGCTGATCAGGACGGGCTAGAGCTGGTCTTCCAGTACCTTGGTATGCCCCCACCAGAGCAGGAACACCTTCAGTGCCTTCAGACTCTTCCTCTTCCACAGAATTCTCCTCCTCCTCTTCACCTTCTTTACCTGGACCTTTGAAACTAGTCCTTGACATGCCTGGAAAGCCACTGTGAGCCTTGAGGTATATTTTACATACCCAAATAGGCCACAATTATCTTAAAAAGAAATTTTAAATTATGCATAACTCATAAGTCATGCATATATCCAAAATTCATCATTTTCAATTTCAGAAAAGATGAATAACTTTTTATTGAGTAAGTAAATCCATGGATTTAAGACCAGATTTGGATTCTACACAAAAATTCACCTAGGGTAGACCCATAGAGTGAATAAGCTCAATTTAAGTATTTGAGGTGGTAAAATGGAAAATACTTCAATACCACGTCATTAATACCACATAAAAGATCCTTGAAATTTTTTGTTTTTCTTGATTTTTAGCCAAAATAATGGGAAAGTGAGAAATCCCATGTTACATATACACTAAGAATATTGTTATGCATGTTTTGAGCACTTAATATTATGGTATTCTTACATGGACTTTTGGTACACCCATAGTGGATATCTCACTTTAAGCTTAAATTACTATTTTGACGTAAAAATTAGGCAAGGGGGACAAAAGACATCAAAGAGAGCCAGGGTACCCAACTTCTGAGGCCTCAGAGGCGTGGATAGCTCCAGAGCATGGATCCATGGCTCATCTTGGCCCAATTGGTAAACTAAAACTCTTTGGGAACTTGGTTACCAAGTTACACCTACTGTAATCATAAGAAAAATAGCAAATAACCTGCTATTTTGACGTGCCAAGGAGGTAATAAGCTACTTAGACTCCTGTAACCACGTCCATTCTTGATGGCTTTCCATGACTAGACCCTAAAAAGAGTAATTAAACCCTTTTGGGACTCATATTCATTGATTTACCTCATAGCAACCAGCAAAATACTGCTATTTGCAATTCTACGTAGAAATGAGGTAAAAACTTCAAAAATTCATTAAAAATACAATTCTTAATGAATCTTTCTGAAACTTTCAGGACCAATGTAGAACTGCATTATCTGTGGTACAACCAAAAAGAATTATGGTTTTACTAGTAAAATTAAAAGTTTTACTTACAGTCCATTTTTGACCATTCTACGTGAAACACTGAATCTTCAAAATTTCACAGTAATTACAACCTGTGATGAAATTGGCAATAACATTGATAACTTTGAGAAATCAATGATTATTTTAGAATAAAAGAAGATTTACAGATGTTACTCCTTTTATTCTTAACCATATTGGGGTTGGTAGTCACGTAAAAGCATTAATTAAGTAATTATGATAATCTTACGTGACAACAGATGATGCAATCATTAATCCAAAAAGGTTTATTGTTTTCTCACTCACTGGTTTTTCAGTTTGCTCCATGGAACGCCTCTGTGAGCTGTTGTTGACTTAAAAGAAGCTTCTTCTCGCTGTGTTTTCCAATCATCATCTTATAAATTTATTAAATCATTATTACCAACAAGTAAGTATTAGTTCAAGTATTCTTAAGTGTTTCAAATCTTTCAGAATCAATCAGAAAGACGTGAAATCATAGAATCCAACTATATATTGTTGTAATACTGTTATAAATCATCTTGATCCCTTAAATCCACAATTCTATGTCAAATTTCTCTACTTTTATCTATCAATAAGCTCTTTGGAGTATTAGTGAGTCATTTATCTTTAATTCTTAAAGTTTTTCTTTATTAATAGTTTTCTTCAAGAATTATCTTTATAATTATTCTTGTAAAAGATAATTATATATTAAAATAATTTCATTATTTTAATAAAGAAGTTTTTATTATTAAATTCTTCTTGTAATTGATTCTTGTAGACAATTACTGCTCACAGTTATAATCACTAGTAGTGTATAACACGTGAAAGAAATATTTTATAATTATTTAATTGTGGTTATAATAATTTTCATTATTATATTTCATAAGAACAGACATAGTACTGTTGATCAATAGTAATATTATCATCAGTTTCATAGTCACATCTTACAGCCATCAACTACTCCTGAAAAAGAATTTGATCTTCTTGGCACTATTCCTTCCTTCCTGGATGGTGCTTCTCCTTCCATGCGGGGTCCTCTATCTAATTGGGCCCTCAGTTGAGGAACTGCTGGGGTTCCATCAAGAGGGACTCTTGGAGTAGGAGTAAGAACAGCTTGAGTTCGAGCCTGGGATCTGGTCTGTCTTGCAGGAGGTGAGTGTTGGAGTGGCATGATTGAATAAGAGTAAAATTTAAATAAAAAGAATCAAAACTTGAACAAAACTTGAGGCAAAACCAAAATAGTCTTGAGGATCAAATCAAATCAAATCTTGAGGGGAACAATCAATGAATCAATTAAAGTCTTCAGTTACGTCAATCAATCAAATCAGATGAGTGTTGAAGTCAAAAATCAAAATAAATGAAAATCTTGAAGTCAATAAAATCAATCAATCAAAATCAATGAAATCAAATCTTGCAGTGAAAATCAATCAGTCAAATGAATTCTTGAGTCAAAAATCAATTTAGGTCAAAATCTTGATGTGAAATTCAGCAAATCAATGGAAAAAATCTTCAGATCAATCAAATATCTTGAAGTCAATATAAATTATGTCAAATCAGTCAATCAAATGAATTATCAAGTGAATTCTTCCTGAATCAATATTCTTGAAGAGAAAATCAAACTGAATCCTGATATGAAGAACGTGTCTGAATAATTTGATGAATAATCTGTAAATCAAAATAACAAGACGCCTGAAATGAAGGATAAAATGAGATTGATGATTGAGATTAAGATTGAAAAGATAAACAGAAAATAAGATTTGGGTCAGCTTTCAATTTTCAGAATGAAGAAATGAGTTAGAGAAAATTGAGAGGTGAAAAAGAATCATTAATTTTCATAAGCGTTAAAGAGTCATAATTTCAATGAATGAATGAATAAAAATGATGAAGAATGAATGAATAGAATGAAAAGAAACTATGAGTTAATTAATATAATGTCACAGGGGATCTTATGGAAGCAAGAGGGCCTGGCACTCAGGAATCAAGAACTCACTTGGAGGGCTCCAAAAGATGATAAGAAATACTACGGAATATATTTCTTAAGCAGGAATGAGAGAAAGGACAGATATGCCAAAGATAACAAAGAATAATAAGAATGAAGCAAGAGGCCAAAGATAAAAGAAATCCAAGAGCCAAGAAGCCAACCAAGTGAATCCTCAATTCACTGTTTCAACCTGCCAGAAAGAACAATGGAATTAGTAAAGGATATGACCACCAATATCCACTGACAGGCAAGGAAAGAAAGAGAAAGGGTGCTAATGACTGACTTAAGATTATCAGTATTAACTTTGATAAGATAAAAGAAAATAAGGATAACAATAAATCCAATATATTAATTAACTGGGGAAAAAGTCCCCAGGTGCTGAAAGGTGGCCAGTATATGTGAAAAACTGAAAGATTGATCCTGAAGGTGGATCACCGGCTGTATTGTCCAAATCGGGCCAATAGGGTTCTGGCAATCTTGAAATTGAACTGTGTGATTGAATTCCCACAGTGGAATATGAATTGGCCCAATTGGGCCAAGTACATACAGGTTGATTGATTGCCGCCTGTATGAACCAATTGAGTTGTCCAAGGAGTATTGAAATTCTTGATGCCTTGACAGCGGATTGAAATGATGGAATACCTCTGAGAATGAACCCTGGAAGAATCCTGAATGAGAGTACCAACCCAACTCCTGCATAACCAGGTGGTTGGAGTCCTTGGATGGTCTTCTGCTTGCCGCCATGGATTACCAAACTGATGAGTCCAAGAGTCCTCCTTCGAAATGGGCGTTGGATTTTGGTGCCTTGAGTTGAGAAGGTGGAATTGAGTCCTGAAAACGTCACCATTGAATTGCTGAGCAAAAATGGTGCATAATGGTATATAACACCATATATGCACCACTCCTGCAACATTGAGTACAGGGTGCATGGATGAAGGGAAGAATCTTCCTTAAGTTGAGGGAAAAGCTTGATGAGCTGATTTGGTGGCCCCTGGTGGTTGCCAGAGGCCATGACGGAGATATTGATCCATAGTGGTCCATGGCCAAAAATGAGTCCTATGTGATTTATGGCCAAAAGGGTGTCCAAGGCGTTTTTGGCCAATTTTGGGTCCAAGGGAAATATGGCCAATTTTGGCTCAGGTGGGCCCAGATGTGGTTTGGGATCCATCTGGCCTTGGGGGCTAGGTGGTTGCCCCCTTTGGCCCCTTTTGGCCTCATTGGATTAGGCCAAAAGGGGCCTAAAAAGCCTGCGGACTGCGGCCCACGGGCCGTACGGACCATAGGGGGCCTAAATGGCCCAAACAGGCCATTTAGGCCCAAGACCCCCTAATAAAAAGGGGGGGCCTGGATCCACTGGTGGTGGCTAGGGGGCCTGGAGACCCCTAGAAGACAAAAGGACCCCCCAGGCCCAAAATCAATGATGAAGGCCTGGGGGTTGGTGAGGTGTGAATTGGCCAAGAGGGCCAATGATGGCAGGATATGGCCTGAGGCCATAAATGGCCATTGAGATGGGTTGTGGAGTAAGAGCCATTGAACACCCAAAGGGGGCCAATGGGCCATAAATGATATGATCTGGCCAATTGGCCCCAACTTGGCTCCAGGTTGGATTGCCGCAACCCTCAAGGAGGAGGGTCAAACTCGTGGTTGTGACAGATAGGATGAAAAGAAATACACACAAGCATCTTAGTCAGGTTCTACCCCTGGCACTTTTCTGCTTGTTTTTTCCCATATAAGGCTTTCTTCAGCTTCAAGAATTTGCCTTGAGGCTTCCAAACAAATACGGGAATTCCTATTAGGCTATGTAGAAATTCTAAATTGAAATAAAAGGTTTTGATTAGCCAGCTCTTCCTGACGGCAATTGATAGCAAAAGTTGCAAGGTTCCAAATTTTGGGGTTGTTGAAAAATTTTCCTTGAATTCAATACCTTTGGTTTTACAGAATCCCTGCACAAAAAGACAACCCTCTTATTGGATTTGTAAATCATTTTTTCAAAAACCCGTTTCATGCTGATTATATTAGATTTCCTGTGATGTTGTAGGACATAATTAAAGTGAATTAATTCAAATACCCTTTTATCTTCCATAGTTTTGATTTCTTCTCTGATTGCATTATTCCATTTTTTGTTTTCTTTAGACATAAAAACTCCTTTCAAACTAGTAGGGGTGACATCAGAGTAGTAAAAATAGATATTTAATGACTATATGAGCAATATTTCCTATCAATTTCTTTCATCATGATATCATAAAACAGATTCGATGCTTCAATAGAAGATATCACTTCAACCTGTGGTTTATTCTAGAAATTGTTCTTGTCAAATTTTACACTTTCTGATTTAATGAAAGATTTGACTTTTTTTGGTATCCAGAAAATACAACCATTTGAGTTAGAGACAGCTCCCATGTGGTTACCAACAATACCCTTTGGACTCAGATATTTTCCTTTCAAATGATCAAAAAAATAACATTTTGCACCAAAGACCTGCAGGAGAATAAGTGATGGTTTCGGACCACTGACTATCTAATATGGTGTTTTGCTCTAGTCAGTGTGTAGCATTTGGTTTAAAATAAATGTTACATGTTTGAAGGAAAATGGCCAGAGTTGGATAGGTAAGCTGGCTGAGATGAGTGAAGTTCAAAAATTTAAATGATGTTTTAATCACGCTGTTCAATAAAGCCATTCTGATGATTTTTGAGTGATAAATGCTGATATAATCAAGTTTTTGAATTCAAAGCCATTGTCAGTATTTATAAATTCAATATTAAGTGATTTAGCAGTGGTAAACACAACATCCAGCTAATAAGTTGAGATTTGGCTTCCGCCTTTCTGCATAGAGGTACAGAATACATTAGGCAAGAATAAAAATCATGTATCACAAGTACATATTTCATACTGTTGTGACTAGGGGTAGAGCTCTTATCAGATCTGCCACAATTAAGTAACTAGGTCCCCCAATGTGGTTTTGCAAAGGAGTTGAGATTGTGTGGTTATTATTTGTTAAGATGGAAAAATGCTTCAAATTAATGATACCTTGGGGTAGAGTGGAAGGTAGTCCTTGTACAGAATCTCTTTTTGTCAGCCTGTGACTCAAGACCAGAACACAAGCATGACAGGCAAATACCATAAACCAATGGTAAAGCGAAGATACCACCAAAACATGGAGCTGAGCCAAATTAGCTCAAAAGGTATCAAACAAAAGAGGAAACTCACCTCTTTCCAAATATACAAGTCCCATCATCATAGGACAAAAAATAACAAAGCTGTTGTGAGCATAAACCGTAATTTTCACCTCTCATCTGAAATACATATTAAGAGGCTTAAACCCATAAAATCTTTATTAAAATCAAAGCTCTAAGTAAGGGCTATCCAATGGTACCAGCCAAACTGAGCTAGCGCCAGTATTACAGAAGTTATGGCCAAATTCAAGCCAAATAAGGGTGAATAAAATATTCACCTCTCATCTAGCTTCTACAGTTTTAGTGTGAGATACCTGAGGTGCAGTATTTTTGGAAATAGCACACCTAGGGCTATCTGAGAGTGCCATTCATTTCCCCATATCTCATCTAGAACAAAGGTTATAAGGCAAACAAGCCCAATACAGCTTTTTGCCTAAAACAGGCATATGTACAAAAATCTTGTACATGGCATAACTTTGCAATATTACATGATAACCATATCAAATAAGGTACCATTGTGTAGAAAACATACAGAGCTAAACACTCAACCAAATTTGAGGTTGATATCAAGATAATTGACAAAGGTATGGCTGTTTTAAGGTCAAAATCTCACAGCTTGGCCAATACAGCCTTACCATGGGATAATATCACATAGCTATGATTATGAGGTGTAAAACAGACAAACAAACTTGTTTTTACTTTAATATCTCATAGTTCATTCAATGCTTGGGTCCCATACAGGTTCTGTACAGCATTCTACGCTTCATACACGTCAGAATCAGGCTATGTGGTCCCCAGATGAAAGCTTTCACCCTGTATTGGTGAGAAATGCCCAGATCTGGTTTTAAAACCACATCTGAGCCCAATAAAGGCTATAAAGGTCTTTTGCAAACAACAAGCCTGTCCTAGAGAGTGAAAAATCTTCACTTCCTCTACATGAAAAGGTCTAGCAGCCTTTCACTCCATTTCAGGATAAAAGGAGGCCTTTTCACTGCCAGAAAAGGAATCCCCATCCTGCTCTTAAGTTCCTACGTAGTAAAACTGTCAAAAACAGTTATACTCTTGGAAAATAACCAGTTTATACTTTAAGCTTAAGTATTGTATCTCTTATTATAGTAATGCAACTGGTAAGACTGCACCCAGGGCTTTCAGCAGCACTCACCACCACCATATCATTATAGTAAAGCCCTTAATATCTTATTTTAAACCCTTATTACAATCAACCAATCTTTTTATTACCATTTTCACTGTGTTACAGTCATAGTTAAAGCCTGTAAATACAATGATACACCTTTATCATAGACTCAGCCTGACATTTTGTGGGCCTGGCCGTGTTTTTTGAACTTTTTGGACCTTATAAGTGAGTTTTTCTCTCATTTTCTTCATTCTGACAGATCGTTTTATATCTTTAGGAATAATGTTGTGATAAAAATATATATAATATATATTTTATATATATTTTTACATTGGTATATGTCATATACCACCATTATTTCTCCTCTTTAATCACATTTTGTTGTGGTTGATTATAATTTAATTACCACAAAAACCCTTATGTTTGGTGTGTTTTCAATATAAAAACACTTTAAGCCATTAATACAGTCCTTTTTTTAATTAAATAAGGACACCTCTTACTGTAAAAACAACAGTTGGTGTGTGGTTGGGTTTATTGTTAATTCAATTACCCTCTCACATACCACTTTTATTTTATTATACTTGCTAATTACAAGTTGATCTGTGAGATACTGGCATACAAGCAGTGTACCAGATATCTGCAATTTGTATTTCTGACGTGACATTGTTAATTAAATTACACTGTCATTATACAAGGGCATATTGTAGTAACCTACAAGCCCAGAGGCCATTCTTAGACATGCAAACAGAATTTTAAGAAGTCTTGACTGACATCAAGACCTTGTTTCCTGTTTGATTCAGTGGAAGAAAACTAAAATACCACTTGAGACCCAGTCACAGGTCAACACACCAGTGACACCCTCAGAACCAGAGGGCAACAAGGGCAAGGGAAAGAGGAACATTGAAGGCCTTATTACAGCAAAAACGTGGACACCCATTGCCACCCAGAGAAATAGAAAACCATGAAACTCTGCTTCAATGCAACATAAACCAACCTTAACCACTTCTCCAGAGAAGATTACCATAATTAACCCAGTTGTAACCTCTAAAGGTAAATTGTCAAAATCAGCAGACAACAAATCTGTACAAGGCACATTCAAAGGTAAATACCCTAGGAACATAAAGCTTTTGACTTCTTGCAAACATTGATATGTCACCTGTACACCTCAGAAACCTTGCCTTCCAAAGGAACAAACCAGAGGACAGAGAAGGCTTGTCCAAAACCAGAAGACCTGGAAGAGGAAACTTTGGACACAGTGGTGGATGGCAAGACACTGAGGGAAATCATACCAACCCTTCCATTCACTTTCCAATTCAACAGGAACCTCAAATCAGAGGACTGGAAAGATATGAATCAAGTTCTTTAGCTCCACCAACTCCTCAAAGATTTATTTCAATGGAGCATTGAACACAAGAGGTTCAACCTGGCATCCCACTTGGCAGAACTTGGAGCAAGTTGCCAGAAGATTTGTCTCAAAGAGATAGACTTCAAAGACCTTATGGTAATCACCAAAGGTTGGAATCCTACCAGGCAGTTCAGACTCCTGGAGATGAGAGAAAATAGGATAAGGGAGAATCAAGCCACTATCCAAGCTATAGAAGAACAGCTGACCCAGACAGGGCATACTCATATTCCTTCAGGCTCACGAGGAGCAGGCCAAATCAGCTCTCCAGTGGCTTCAAACCATTCAGCAACCAAAAGATCAGTGACCACGAGTGACCATTTTTCACAATCCCAGGAAGTTAACAGGAGAAGACAAGGATACAAGGGCAAAAACATAACCACCTTCAACCAGAGGAAGAGAGAGTCAGACCCAATGATCCAGAAGCTGTTGGATTTAGTGAAAAAAGTGCAAAAGAACCAGAAGTGGTTGTAAATAACTCTAGAATCAGTAGTCCTATTAAAAGAAATATTACCCCAACTCAGATTGGAAACAGTGTTGTCACACCTGAGAGTAAGCTCAACAGTGATGCACTGTGGTTACAAATGTCCCAATATGCTGAGAAAACTCAAAAGAAGTTTTCAGAACTTGAAGCAAGCCATGAGAGGATGAAAATATTGACAGCCTCCATGAACAAGATTGTTAAAAACCTTTGAGAAGGACATTCTCAATTGAGCAAAGCCTCTGAGGAAAACAACAAATTACTGAATCTAGTCTTTGAGGAACAACACCACAGCAAAAGGGAGAGGGATTGCCTGGATCAAGACATAAGCAAACAGTTTAATGTCTACCATAGCATGAAGCCCCAACCACAGGGCCATGTTATTGATAATACATATCACCAAGATGACATCAAACCAGATGCCATGCTGTTGAATAATGAAAGATCTCCATCACAATACCAGGATGGGGATAATATGTCTTATTCAGAGAAGGAAGCCTTCAAAAATCTTCTTGAGGCCTCAAGCTGGGCCAAATTCTCTGGAACTGGAGGGTATGATCACATGGAACTCATAGATTCTATTGATGGACTCTTCATTTATTTACCAAGCATACCAGACTACTGGATTACTGCTAGACTTAATACAGAATTTAAAGGACATGCTAGTATATGGTACACAGAAATGAAAGAAATACATGGCAGAATAAACTGGCCATGGTGGAAGAGTAAAATCATACAAAAGTACAGCAATAGTACTTGGACATGGCAAAGGACCATGTCATTGGAAAATTACAAATACTCTGTGGACAAAGATCCATATGAGTGGTGTCTCAGACAGTCTAAAAGACTTAAAGCTATTGATACTCAAATGAACATTCAAATGAGGAATCAAAAACTCCTGACACAAATGATAGGGGAAGCGGAGCATGTAGTGAAATGCAGATGCAACCACAATTGCACTCTAAATGACATTTCAAATACCTTACAAGATGTAAGGAAAAGAACTAATATAGGGAAATACACCCCATATAAAAGCAGTGGTTTCAAAGAGAAACAACCTTTCAGGGTGAAGTTTAAAGACAAACCCAGAGAAAGGGTGGCAGAATTGGCAAAGAAGAAAAATTCTTGTCACAACTGTGGTTTAACAGAACACTATGCAAACAACTGTCCAAAGGAAAAGAAAAACGTTTATGCCATTGAGAAAGTCCCAGAGGAGGAATCCCCAACAGAGGATTCTGACTCAGACTCTATGGGACATGCCATCAGAGAACAATCTGATGATGACCAAGACCCGAGAGAAGAATTCCTAGTGGAATACAAAGAGGAAACCCCACTAGAAATGCAGGACATACAACTGGAAGCAGGTATGCCACAAGACACTGCCAACAAAAACTTGTGCAAACACACAAAAGATTCACAAACATTCCTGTTCACACCAACCAAAGGAATGGAATACATACAAGGAACAGCCACAAAAATGACTGTTTGTATTGACAATGCTCAAAATCCATATACCATTGACAGTGGAGCACACTGCTCCATAGTGGCCAGAAATTATCTGGACAACCACTTCTCAAACGGGGAAAACCAGCTCTTGCCCACCAGGGCAAAGAGCTTTAAAAGTGCATCAGGGAAGATGACTTCAATTGGGACAATTATCAAAGAGATAATTATACCCCATAGGAAAGGTAATATCAGACTCAACCCAGGGTTTGTTCTGCTTGATAATGCCCACATCCAAGGGCTTTTTCTGGGAAAGGATAACCAGGGGATGTATGGCATAGATATTCACAATAGTAAAAACAAGCACATTACCATTGGTAACAACATGGAGAAAAGACTTTCACTTGATATATACCAAATATCTGGCCAAGATTATCTTGAAGAACTACTGTATGAACTCAGAGAGGGACAGTTTAGCACTACCCTCACCAGTAAACAGAAACTAAGTTTATTGAAAATGCTGAGAAAGCATAGACCAGCATTTTCCATTGGTGAAGAACTATTAGGCAAGATTAGAGCCCATGATATAGAAATATCTCTGAATGTGGAAAGATCTTACCCACCAATTCTCAGGAGACCTCCTTACCCAGAAAGTCTGGAAACCAGGAAGGAAATTGTAAAACATATCAATGAACTCCTGGACATGGATTTCATCAGAAAGATTGGACACAATGAAATAGTGGAAATTACCACTCCTGTCCTGATCATCTGGCACGATGGCAAGTTTAGGCTGTGTGGAGATTTCAGAGCTCTGAACAACTACACAAAATCTGACAGGTACCCTATACCCAGAATACCTTGTGCCTTAGACAAATTGGAAAAAGCCAAATACATAACCAAAATGGATTGTATGAAAAGTTTCCACCAGAATGGACTTAAACCAAACTCCATGAAATTACTCAGGATCATATGTCATATGGGCATATATGAGTACACCAGGATGCCATTTGACATCAAAAATGCACCAGCCCACTTCCAAAGGATAATTGATACAATATTTCAAGATGAGATATTGGAAGGCTGGATGGTAGTATATATTGATGAAATAATTATATACTCAGAGACTTGGGAAGAACATGTGCAATACATACAAAGAGTGCTAAGTAAATGCACACCCATAAATCTGAAAATTTGACTTAAAAAGTGCAATTTCGGCCAACGAGAGCTACTAGCTCTAGGAAATAAAGTATCAGGTCTTAGTATGGAAATTGACCAGAACAAAGTAGCAGCAGTACTGCAAAAGACAGTACCAAGAAACATCAAATAGATGCAATATTTCCTTGGGTTTTCTAGCTACTATAGAAACCACATCAAACAGCTTTGCACACATAGCTAATAGTTTATACAAGTTATGTTCAAAAGATGTAGTTTTTGAAATTACCAAGGAAAGAAGGGATGAATATGAGAGGATGAAATATGAACTCACAAGTTCACCTGTGCTCATCTTGCCTGGCTTTGAACTACCATTCAAGTTATATATAGATGCTGAATGTAGCCAAGGCTTAGGAGCAGCCCTTCACCAGAGACAAATTGTAGATGGTGAACCAAGAGAGGGAGTAATATGTTACATCTCTAGGCAGCTGAAAGATTCAGAAGCCAGGTATGGGGCCACCCGGACTGAATGTCTATGCATAGTCTGGGCTCTGGATAAACTCCATTATTATTTGGAGGGTGCAGTCTTTGAAGTCTGCACAGACTGCATAGCCTTGAAGTCTTTACTAAACATGAAGACTACCAACAGACACATGCTGAGGTGGCAAATAGCCATCCAGGAGTATAGAGGGAATATGACCATCATATACAAAGAGGGTGAAAGTAATACCAATGCAGATGGCCTCAGAAGATTGCCACTGGATAATGTCAAAAGAAATACAGCTTATGACCCTGAAGTAGCAGCTACAATTCCTATCTATTTCATGGAAATAGACAGGAAGAAAAACTTAAGAATTTCTGAGTGGGCACCAGAAATGGTACCCCAGACAGTGGAAACACTGACTCAGGAGGAAAAGAAACTCCCATATTGGGAATAAGCTCCCCAGAACTGCATAATGAATTCCTAAATGCAGTGATGAGGAAATGTGCCAAACACAAAGAATGTGGCATATTGTTGCAACTCCCTCAACAAAAGTACAGGAGCCCAGAACTGGAATACCAGTTAGAGGAACCCTGGTTGAGGGACTATAAGGACAACAAATTTTTCCCTATAGATGGCCTTCTCTACCATAGAGAGAAGCACACTAGTGCACTCACAATAATAGACACAAAACATATATCTTTGATCCTGCAGGAATGCCATGACTGCCCCTATATGGGACACATGAGTGAAGACAGGACCAAAGAGAGGGTAGAAAGCACTGCTTGGTGGCCCAAATGGGAACAAGGGTTTGGTGAATAAATCAACACTTGTGAAAGATGCCAAAAGGAAAATAGAAAACATGGGAAGAAGTATGGGTTGCTTAAACACATAGAAGAACCCAAACACCCATGGGAAACCATCAACATGGACTGGCTTACAGGACTTGTCCCAGGAGGCAAAGAAAACTTCAATTCCTGCTTGATCATAGTTGATAGGTTCAGCAAGAGTATGAGGTTCCTACAATGTCACAAGGAGGACACAGCTATTGATACTGCTCTGTTATTCTGGAACAACATCATATCTACCTGTGGAGTCCGTAAGATCATCAATGATAGGGACCCAAAGCTTACATCTGAATTTTGGACAAGCTTGTATGATATGATTGGCACCAAGCTTGCATTTTCCACAGCTTACTATCCACAAACAGATGGATTAGCTGAAAGGATGATCCAGAAAATGGAGGACATCCTTAAAAGATTCTGTGCCTATGGCATGGAATACAAGGACCATGAAGGATACACCCGTGACTGGGTTACCCTTCTACCAGAAATACAGCTGGCTTATAATACAAGTCAGCACTCTACCACAGGAAAGACACCTGCACTGGTAGAGAAAGGGTGGAATCCCCTATTTCCTGTGGATCACTTGAAGAGAAATCTCCTGACCATCCACCCCACAGCCAAAGATTTCCATGAAATGTGGCAGAGGGCTTGTGACACAGCTGCCAAATGCATAGCTGAAGCAAAAGAATATAATAAGCAGAGGTGGGACAAATCACACATAGAACCTGACTTTAAAGAAGGGGACTAAGTGTTAGTGTCTAAACTGAGCTTTAATAATCTCAAAGGACTTAAGAAAATGAGAGACTCATTTGTAGGGCCCTTCACTATCATTAAGTTGATGGGGAAAAATGCAGCAGAAGTCAAACTCACAGAGGAATTTTCCAGGAAACACCCAGTCTTTCCAGTGAGTTTAGTCAAGCCATACTTCCAGACAAAGGAGGATAAATTTCCCTCCAGGAAGAAGAACCCCACTCCACCAGAAATATTGGAAGTGGAGGACTCCCCTTGACCTGTGCAGAAAATTATAAAGGTCAGGAAGATCATACTTAATGGTAAGGATAAGAGACAGTACTTAGTAAGATTCAAGAACCAGACAGCTGATAAGGACAAGTGGTTGGCAGAAGATGCCATACCAGATGGAAACCTTCATTTAAGGAAATTCAGAGACTCTAGGAGGACTGCAAAGTCCCATCAATGACGAACCTTTTTTTGAGGGAGGGTATGTCAGCCTGTGACTCAAACGCAGAGCACAAGCATGACAGCCAAATACCATAAACCAATGGTAAATCCAAGATACCACCAGAACATGAATCTGAGCCAAATTAGCTCAAAAGGTTTCAAAAAAAAAGAGAAAACTCACCTCTTTCCAAATATACAAGCTCCATCATCATAGGACAAATAAAAACAAAGTCATTCCTGATCAAAGTTGTTGCTGAGTATAAACCTTACTTTTCACCTCACATCTGAAATACAGACTAAGAGGCTTAACCCCATCAAATGGGTATTCAAATTGAAGCTCTAAGTCAGGGCTATCCAATTGTACCAACCAAACTGAGCTAGCACCATTATCACAGAATTTGTGGCCAAATTCAGGCCAAATAAGGGTGAATAAAATATTCACATCTCATCTAGCTTCTATAGTTTAAGTGTGAGATACCTAAAGTGGGGTTTTCTTTGAAAAAGGAAAATCAGGGCTATCTAATGATGCAATTCATTTTCCTATATCCCATATAGAACAAAAGCTCTAAGGCAAACAATCCCAATACATATTTTTGCCTAAAACACACATATGTACAAAAATCTTGTACATGGCATACTTTTGCCATATTGAATGACAGCCATATCAAATGAGGTACCATTGTGTAGAGCACATACAGGGCTACACACTGAACCAATTTTGAGGTTGATATCCCAAAAACTGACAAAGGTATGGCTGCTTTAAGGTCAAAATCCCACAGTTTGGCCAATACAGCCTTACCGTGGGATAATATCCCATAACTATGATTATGAGGTGTCAAACAGACAAAGAAGCTTGTTTTTAGCTTAATACCTCATAGTTCATTCAATACTGGGGTCCCATACAGATTCTGTACAGCCTTCTATGCATCATACATGGCAGAATCAGGATATGTGGTCCCCAAATGAAAGTTTTCACCCTGTATTGGTGAAAAATGCCCAGATCTGGTTTTAAAGCCACATCTTAGCCCAATAAAGGCTATAAAGGTCTTTTTCAAAACACAAGCCTGTCCTAGAGAGTGAAACATTTTCACTTCCTCTACATGAAAAGGTCTATCAGCCTTTTCACTCCATTTCAGGATAAAAGGAGGCCTTTTCACTGCCAGCAAAGGAATCCCCATCCTGCTCTTAAGTTCCTACGTAGTAAAACTGTCAAAAAACAGCTATAATCTTGGAAAATAACCAGGTTATACTTTAAGCCTAAGTATTGTAGCTCTTATTATAGTAATGCAACTGGTAAGACTGTACCCAGGGCTTTCAACAGTGCTCACCACCACTATATCATTATAGTAAAGCCCTTAATATCTTATTTTAAACCCTTATTACAATCAAAAAATCTTTTTATTACCATTTTTACCGTGTCAAATTCATAGTTAAAGCCTGTAAATACAATTATACACCTTTACCATAGACTCAGCCTGACACTTTTGGTGAGTCTTTTGATATTTCAAAGAGAAATGTTCCAAATTCACCAAGGCCATAAGTTTCCAATATCTCTTGGGGGATCCAAAGTTTCTTTTTCTAGATTGATTTGTGGTTTATTCTGTGTTAACATTCCCTCAAAATACCCTCCCATAGGTAATTTCAAAGTCAGAGTACAATTTTTGCCTCAATACAAATGGCCAACTCAAAAATTGTATAGGCTTAATTTCTAGCACCCATATTTATCTATGATTCATGTCCTATTTCTCTGCATAAGAATTGCCTACCTCCACAGCAAGATTTATACTACAATAATATAAATTACGAAGGAAAATGATAATTGTATATCTATGTATAGTTGAAATCTCATCAAGAACATAAATAGGCCAAGTGTCTTTCCTCAAGATTTTTAAATGTGGAGCAAATATTCATAGGTTAAAATTCTCCACTTAAGAGAACTTTATACACTAGGACAAACTAGTTTTTTTTGAAATAATACAATCAATTATACCATCATCTGAAGCTCTTTACTTGTTTCCAAATGCCCTGAAATCATACATTTTCAAATTTTGGATTTGAAATGATAAATAGAATTAGAAAATGTTTGGTTTAAAAGAGAGATATTTTACTCATTGGCAATAAATGGAATGAAATTCTGTGAAATTATTTATCAAAAACATAGTACATAAGCCAACAATGCTTGAAACAGAAGCTCAACAAAGCCTCAGCATGGGAATGTGGTCTTGCTGACTCCCAGTCCAACAAATGTTTGGTAGATCCTCCATCATTGATCAAAACCCCATATTTTGATTTAAAACCCACTAATCTACTTGAAACAAAACCCATCATGTCCAAGATTTCCAGTTTTAATATTTCCAAGCCATCTCATATGAAAAATACCCAAACCCATATTTTATTTATCCACCTTAGTAATTCAATTCAGTGGATATAATTGTGGGGAATTACTCAAATACTGATGTGAATAGCTTCTGTGTATCTCTTTCACTACATTAATGCCATATGACAAGCATATTAATCCAGAATCCTCTTCCAAAGACAAAAAACTAGAGATACTTAAATTAAACTAAAAGTTGTCTTGGTATATTGAACACCCTCTCATGAGACATTGAAATCCCCTGATTTCAATTTTGAAAGTATTTATATTTATTTCATTGCAATCCACAAAGCTACATAGCCATACTTCCATAATTCCATAATTTTAATATTTATTCCCAAACCTACACAAAAAATATTCCTAAAACCTATTATACCATTGAGCTAATTCTCTGTTCATATATGAAATCTTGTTTAATGAGAAATATTGAAATGAGACCCCATTCAAAAGTTATGTGACTACTAAAGATGCATTTGACACGCCAAAATACTGACACTTGATAACCATACAGGAGTAATATATCATTTTCTACATACTGATTTCAAAAAACCCTCATAAAGTACCCTAATAATATTTCAATATTGTAAAGATATACTATTGCTATATAGAAATATGAATTTAAATTTTTCTGTGACTTTTGGAAAGTATAATTGAACAATTTATTGAGCTTTAAATTATACCCATCTCCATAAAATCCTCCTTAATTGATAGTTCAATTATTTTCTATAGTACATTTCCCTTCTGGAAGTCTCAGAATAATGATTTAGTGGCAAGAATTTTCATTAATTATTTGAAATATGTGTCTCACTGGTTGTGTAAGTCCTATTTCCTTCAATAAAGCTTGAGGCCTTGAATTTTTCTTTCATTTCAATTAAGTAATTTGTTATATTTGTATTCAAATTATGTAGTAATTTAGTGAATCCATCAACCCCCCATGATAATCCAAATGCATTATATATTCTATCCTTGTCTTCATCCGTTTTGGAACAAAAATCAGGAGATGGGATAAACAATTTTACCCCTTCATTTTTGATTATTTGGATATCCCTGGCTAGAAAACTTTCAAAAAAGCTAAAGTAAAATATTCAATCAGAATTCAAATATGACTTTGGATTCTACGAAAAATACATACATTTTTCTTTATTATACTCTTTTGGAAATCTGTATTCCTCATTGGCTTCCCATATTCCTTCTGATCTCCCCTTATCCACCTTTCCGTCATTGTGCCAATAACTGAGCGGTAATTTATACTGTGAAATCAAGTGAATACTTTCCAAAGGAATCCTTCTCACATTCTGATATCCAATGTTTAAAAATAAATTTGATAGCCACTGCATCCCTCAACATGAAGAGGGTAGTTTTTCAACAAAACGTTGGAGGGTCTATTCCAAAGGATTTCAATTCTGCTTGACAACCTTCTTTGTGTTTTTGTGAAATACACTTTTTTCCCACAAAAATTTCTTTTCTCAACTCATGGTTTGAATAATCTAATTTTTCCAGATGTTCCTTTTCTCAAGAATAATATAGCCTTTGGTGGCTCTGGCCTTTTTTAAGGTATGTAGTTGATGTTGAGCAGAATTTTCAGCAAGAACCTTAGACATTGGTGAGTTTGAGATGTTGAATTTGGAAATCAATTATGAATAGAAGTGCTTATGTTGCCAATATTTTATCTGAAATTTATTTTTTTTCTATTTTTTATTATTATTGTGAAAAGATCTTCATTTAAGACTTCCCTTGACTCAAGAACTATAAATTACATTTGTGCATCACAATTTGGACACAATTTACATTTCTAAAGGACAAAATACTTGCAAAACAATATGTCCAAAATATTGATTTTAAATAGAACCATGGATTTCTCTATTTAACAAGTCCTTCTATTCCGGAAAAGCATTTTATTGAACCACTCCCTGCAATTTTCATATCATTCCACTTACCATCAAAGCTGCCTATGACTATAATAAGAATATACTAAAGGTAATAAAACATATTTTGGATATAAATTGGATAGCAAATCAAATAAAATATAAAAAAAATCTAATTTTATACTTAAGTACATATCACCAACGTATAAAATAAGTGGAAAATATTTAGATCTCTGAAAAGAAAACTCTGAAGTTCTTGTGTCTGATTGAATTTGATTGAATAATTTTTCACATCTTATATACTAAATAAGTACATAAGAGATTTTTTTGAATCCTTTTATTCTATTGATAGCCCCATATTGAATCTTATCATTAAATTGCTTTTCAGAAATGCTTATTACCCACAAATCAAAGATGTCATGAACCTACCAAATAAAAATATGAATTCTGCATATTAAATAAAGTGAGTGGGACACTTGCATAAGGTATTAAAGAAAGAAATGAAATGTATCAATTTTTATGATGATAACCTTAATTATAAAATGACACTTTGAAAAATTTGGAGTGATTAATAGGCCATAAATTATATATTTCACATTCTTAATTACACCAATATGGATCTGAACTTCACATAAGACTATTTTTTGGGACCGTAGCCTATAAGACTCTTAAATAAACCACTCCATCCTTCTGAAAATAACTTTTCGCGTTTTATTAAGCCCTAAAAAGTCTGTGGAATACAAACAATGTATCAACATTCACCAACATTAATGAATTAGATCAACATTAACAACCAAAATATATTTGATACTAGGGAAAGAATTTATTTTTTATTTGGACTTCCAAAACCAGTGATATAGAATTTCACTATCAGCTTACCAAAACCTGATTTTACATCTAACTCCCCATGTATGATATATGAAACTCATATACACTAACTGTGCTAGCTGGCCCAAAAATTTCGAATTTTGAGCTTAAATCCATGTGTGTTTGACCTCTCCAGTTGATAAAAGGTTTTCTTTGTTACAAAATTCACCCATGAAAAGTTTCTCTCAAGATCTGCATTATTCCAATAGACTGTTATGAACTTCATCCATCACCAGGGCAAATCTCGTGTCAATCGTCGGCGATTGACTTCACATCAAGCAAATGTCAAGCAGGATAAAAGTCGAGCACACGTCAAGCAAAAATCAAGCAAACGTCGAGCACATGTCCTACTCTTGTCTTACACCAAATCCTGTGACATCCACCAATATTGGTTCCCCTGTGCCTTCAACTCAGATTCCTCACCACCTGATCATCCCGCAACTGTCCAATGGTGTCACAGCCAAGGAGGCAGGGGCATTTCCAATCATCATCAGCAAATCATTATACCATGGATACCCTTCAGAACCCAATCAGCAAGGGGGTTTCATTCAATAATTCACCCAATACAGTTTTCATACCTCAATACAGTTCCATACAGGCAAGACTCAAATACAGGATTCACCAAATACAGGCCTGTCATCAATACAGGCGCAAATACCTGTATTGACTGTATCACCTGTATTGGATTCACCAATACAGGATTCAATCCCACATCCAACTTCTTCCAGCATACAGGCAAGTATCTCAACACTCAAACTCCAAGGCTGGCATTTCTCAGATATACCAGCCCCTCTTCACCCACCTGGGGGTTTTTCCCCCAGTTAATTAAAATAGTTGATTTATTATTTAATATTATTTTATTCTCACTTTTGGAATATTATTTTATTATTTATTAAGTTAGTCTTTGCCTTCCCTCACCTGTTCAGTAGAGTCCTGGTGGCCATATCCTTATTAATTCCTTTTCTCTTTTCTGAACAGGTTGAAACAGTGACTCAGGATTACTTAGTGGTTGGCTCTCTATTTATTACTTATTGTTATTTCTTTTTCTTAGTACTCTTATTCTTTTATCAGGAATTTATCCTTGCATTCTGTCTATCCTGTTCTTGAGTATTTTGAGCCCTCCTTAAGTAAGTCTGTTCACTGAGTGCCAGGCCCTCTTCATTTTAGAAGAGCCCCTGTGACATTATTTTAATTAACTCATAATTGCTTCTTTCTTTTCATTCATTTTAATCATTTCTCTCATTCTTCTATTATGATCTTTTAATGATTATGAACTTTAATGATTTTATGATTTTCATCAATTTTCATCTCTCTCATTTCATTCTCATGAAAATTTATTCTTTCCAATTTCTCTATTCTGCTGACCAATTCACTTTATTCTCTATCATCTTCATTTCTCTTTTGTTTGAATTCAGGTTTATTCAGGTTTTATTGCTTGGGATTAGTTGGGTTAATTGATTCATCATTCAGGGTTATTTGATTTGGGGTATTCAGTGATTTTGGTTTTGAAATTTCTCAAGATTATTGATTTGATTGACTTGATTTGATTCCTCAAGATATTTGATTTATCCTCAACATTTGATTTGATTTATTGATTTGAATTTGATTCCTCAAGAAAATTGAATTGATTTTTGAAGATATTGATTGAATTCTTCAAGACTTAATTGATTTGATTTTGATTGACTTGATTTGACTTATTGATTGAAATTGATTATTCATAAGAATTTGACTTTGTCATCTTCACTCTTCAAGATTTATTCATATTGATTCACTTCAAGACTGTTTATTGATTCTTCAAGATCATCAAGATTCTCATTTAATTTGATTTGGTCAAGCCTTAATTTATTCAAAGTATCATCAAGTTTTTATTCATTCTTCTTTCATGATGCCAGTTCAGCATAGCCCACCAGCCAAGAATACAAGATCCCAGAGACATCAAGCTGTTCTCACTCCTACACCAAGGGCTCCTCTTGACCGCACACCATCAGTTCATCAACTGAGTGCAAACTTGGACAGAGGACCACCAATGGAAGGAGCAGCACCCTCCAGAAGAGGAGGTGTGAAGTCTAGAAGATCAAGATCATTCTCTGGACTATTGGGTGGCTATCCTGGTGTTTCTCAAGGGCCTAGAAGTAGATTGGGGGAAGCTGAAGATGAGGAGGGGGAGGAGTCTGTGGAAGAGGAAGAATCTGAGGAGACTGAAGTGGCAGCTGCCTTGGCAGGTGCTACTGAAGCTCCTGAGGCTCAAAATCTAGCCCTTTCTAATCAACCTTCTGTCTCTCAAGCTGAACCAAATTTCCTCAAGATGATGGAGCAAATGACTCAGTTTATGGGACAGCTCACTCAAGCAGTTGCCCCAAGAGACACTTCAAAAGTCCCTGCATTCAAGACTCCATCAATGAAGGCACCTGATTCTTTTGATGGTACTCAAGCTCATAAGCTGAGAGGATTTGTCCAATCCTGTCAACTAATTTTCCATAATGATCCAGCAAACTTTTTCTCTGACAGGAAGAAGGTTTTGTACTCAACTTCTTTTCTTACTGGTAGAGCTGGCAAGTGGATTGAACCTTACCTCTCAAATATTGCCAATGAAGACCCTTCCTACCTCCTCAATAATTGGCCATTATTTGAATCTCAATTATTCACTCTGTTTGGTGACCCCAATGAAGTCAGGAAAGCTGAACAAGAGTTGGACAATCTGAGGATGAAGGAAAGTGGTCATGTTTCCTTGTACATAGCAGATTTCAGAAGCTTAATGTCAAGAATTGGAGATTGGGGGGAAAGAGCTTACATTCATGTGTATAGAAGAGGCTTGGCATCAAGATTGTTGGACCAATTGGCTTCTCACCCTGGAACCTTTGACACTCTTCAAGAACTTATTGTTGAAATAATTACGTCATCAATGACGTAATCATCGCCAAGAGTATGACGTCAGCTGCTCAAGATCGAGGGACCGCTCACTCAAGACTTTACTATTTAAACCTCACCTTTTCTTCTCAGTTCCGTATTTACTAATCATCAAGAACAATTCTTTTATTCCATTCGTCTATCGTCGTTCCGACTTCTTTCCTCAATCTATCTATTTCTCTCTCTCTTAGATTATATATCTGTAACTCGCTGAAGAATCGCTGGTGCTGTGATAAGGTATAGTATCCACTACTGTTAACTGACACTTGAAGTTTGCTATTGAATTGAATCACCATCTGTTTATTTTGTCGTCTAAAGTTTTAGAACATATAATTAATCATATATATATATATATATATATATCTGTACAACAACTGTTTAGTTATTAAAGGTAAACTACATCGACTCTCAATAACTAGGTTTACCGTATTGACCATGTATTTAAATCCAACCAGTCGTATAGTATCTAGTTCTTACTTCCAAACAATTTGTTATATATTAATCAATACAATCAGATACGAGGTAATAATTACATCCTATTAATTGTTACGCTTTGTTCACTTTAAACTCATTACCGTTTGTTTTTACTTCAGATTATCGTTACTAGTTTAGCTTGTTGAAATAAGATAACTTAACTGTCTCCCGACTTTATGGTAGCGAGAGTTAGTTATTCTTAATTCACACAAGAACTAGAATCGAAACAAGTATCAATCTTGTTTGGAAATGACAACACCTCTGCCACTTACCCAAATGGTTCATCACCCAGAAAATGATGAATCTGCCGACGAAAATCGAATCAAGACCAGAATCATTCAACTGGACAGATCAAACTGGGTACAGTGGAGTTGTCAGATGAAGAATTATCTTAAAGGCTGTGGCTATCAAGAACTACTGCATCCGCTTTCCGATGCTGCCAAACTTACTTCCAAATACGAACGTAAAAATAGTGCAGCTCTAGCCATGTTATGGACATCGGTATGCAATGACCTTCAAGGAGTGTTACTCGAGCATCAAGATTCATTCTTTGATGCCTGGGAAGCACTAGGCGATGCATGCGGACGAAACTCAATCATTACCACTTGTGAAGCCCTGTTTCGATTGATATCACTCCAATACAAACCAGGACTATCACTTGAAAGTCACACCGATTTATTCCTTAGACTCTATGCAGCATACAAATCTATTACTTACAATACAGATTTCAAGATGGACCTGCCACCAAGCATGGCAGCAGCGTTCTTCCTTCGTAGTCTCAACAAAGACAAGGAACTCACTGGACTGATTCAAACTCTTTATGACTCAAAACCGTTTGATGTCATCACAGTTACGAAACGAGTGTCTTTAGAACACGCGAGACGTCAGAATCACAGTGAAGAAGTTCTCTTCAATAAGCCATCAACCAGCAAAGAAGATGACAAAAAGGGTCCTAAAGTACATGAAAATCAGCCAAGAGGGAAGAGAAGGAATAAAAAGAAAAAAGCAGACTTTAAATCTACTAGCAATGAAAGAAACCCGTCACTCTCTCAGCGAATGGAACGACTTGAGAAGCTAATATTATCTAATCATCCGACCACGCCTAAAGGAAATCAACCAGCACATGTTGTGTCAAGTCCTGAAGAAACAATCGATCCACAAGATAATTCTGAATCAGATGCGTACTACTTGCCTGTCGAAGGATTTATCACTGATCACCGAGACAGATCTCAGAAAATCTATCTTGACAGTGGATGTGGACGATTGGTTGTCAATAATCTGTCACTCCTTAAAAACCCAACGCCTCGAAATATGTCTGTCAAAACCTTTGGGAGCAATGTTCAAATCACTCATCACGGCACCTTGAATTTCTTCGGATTCGATATTTTTCCAGTATCTTATGCTCCACAAGGACCGGTGAACCTGATATCAGTGTCCCAACTCATCGATCATGGACTAAAACCCATCTACAAGAATGATGTATTTTCAATCAAACGCAATAATTCAATTGTTGCTACATTTCAACGAGATGGCAATCTGTACTCCACCCGAAGTCCTATTAATGCTGTATGGTATTCAAGCCCAAGAGCCACCAAAGATTGGCACTCTGTGTATGGACACCCGAGTGATGAATATTTAAGACACATTCTCAAGCAAAACAAAGTCAATCAATCATTTATCTCAAGCAAAAACTGTGAAGTATGTCGCGTCTCTAAACTTGAACGACACCCTCATAACAAATCCCTTCCAACTACTCCTTCACCGTTTTATAAACTTCACACTGATATTCTTGAAATAAATGTCCCATCTAAAAAGGGATATCGCTATATACTAGCCTTAGTAGATGACTTTAGTAGATTCAACAGAATAGTCTTTCTAAAATCCAAAGATCAGGCTGGCAGGGAGATAATCTCATTCATTAATGAAATCAGAAACAAGCTGAACAGGGTTCCTGCTTTTCTCCACTCAGATCGAGGAGGTGAGTTTACCTCCAACTCTCTCCTTCTCACACTGAAGCAAGAAGGAGTATCTATTGAACAAGGAGCCCCCTACTCACCTCAAACCAATGGAGTAGCAGAACGATTTAATAGGTCACTGCTCTCTAAAATTAGGTGTCTACTGAATCAATCAAGCATTCCAGTCAACTACTGGGATCAAGCTGCCTCCCATGCTTCATTGCTATTGAACAACACTCCACATCGGTTCCTGAATATGATTACCCCAGCAAACTGTCTCATAAATCACAACTCGTCAATAGAGCCACGTCTAGATTTCTCACGGTTAATCAGTTTCGGAGCCAGAGTAAATGTCAAAAACAAATTTCCTGACTCAAAAATCACTGGTGGAAGTTCTCCACTTCGTGCTTTGACTTTTGAACGCTATTCAGACTCGATGAAGTTTCTAAACATTGACAATGGAAAAATCAAAATCAGTCGTGACTAAATTCCATCTATCAGTGATAAACCTGCAAAAATTCGTAAACCGACTCAGTCCCTACCATCAGAGACCATTCAACTTACTCTTCCTAAATGTGTCTCGAGCAATATCTCATCGTCAATGGACCAAATGGAGTCATTGGAAAATACATCTGATAATGTACCTCAGGTAGTAGTTAATGAAGCTCCAGATCCAAAGAAGACTTGGCAATACGTTCCTTATTACAAAAAGGCTTCTAAGGATGTGTCAAGCTCCATATCCACCGAAAATATCATAGAGGGATCAAGAAGGAAGAAGAACAACGAGACTTTCCTGATGGATGTGATTCCTTACTCTCAAGCAATCAATGACCCTCTAGAGCAGCAAGAATGGCTCAATGCAATGCAGAAGGAATTTGATTCTCTCATGCAACACAACACCGGTGAGCTTGTTCCATACCCTAGAAACTCTAAGGTCATAGGAGGGATGTGGAGATTAACCAAGAAGAAAAATGAATACGGCGAAGTGTATCGCTATAAGGCGCGTTGGGCGGTTCTAGGAAATCATCAAGAACACTTAATTCATTATTTCGATACCTGGTTGTCTGTAGGACGAAATGAGACATTCAAGATATTGATCTCTCTTCTTGTTAACAAGAACATGAAGGTGTACCAATTCAACGTGGAAACAGCCTTTCTACACGGAGAAATGGATGCTGATGTGTATGTTATTCAGGTTAAGGGTTTTGAAGTTCAAGGGAAGGAAAACTGGGTGTGGAGACTGAATAAATCTCTGTACGGAACCAAGCAAGCCCCACGAATGTGGAAGGAAAAACTAACGAAGGCTCTCAACTCACTTGAAATGTTCAGCGCCATGTCGGATGAAGCACTCTTCATTAACAAGGCAAAGACCATGTTTCTTCACATCCATGTCGACGATGGCTTCTTGGTAGGAGAGAACGAGGCAGAAATCATTGCATTCACAACCAGACTTAGCAAGATATTTAAACTAAAAGTCGAGAAAAAACCCACGCAGCATCTAGGTTGTCGACTCATATGGCATGGAAACGGATCAGTGTCTCTAACTCAACATGACTTCTGTCTCAAGATTCTTGCTACATTTGATATGAATGATAGCAGAGGTGTGAAAACACCTTGTAATGGTAATCTCTCTGATATAGTAGAAGAAGAGGGTCCCGAATTTGACAAGCACTCTTTCCAACAAGCCATTGGTTTTCTAAATTATTTGGCTCAACATACTCGTCCCGATATCCTCTTCACCATAAACCAATTAGCTCGCTGTTCAACAAACCCCACAGTAATTCACTGGAAGGCTGTAAAGCACTTGCTCAGATACATCAAACATACTTGCACACTGGGTATCGCATACACAAGGTCTGAAGGAACTGAATCTATCCTTCAAGGATGGGCAGATGCAGATTATGCAAATTCCAAAAAGGATCGAAAATCAATATCAGGTACCATTGTTACAGTATTTGGTAATCCAGTAAGCTGGATGAGTAAGAAGCAATCAATTGTAGCTCAATCAACTACGGAAGCTGAATTTGTGTCAATGAACGTATGCTCAAAGCAAATGAGATGGATTGCCAATTTACTGGTTATGGATATTGGAATCAAGATGAATCAACCCATCCTCTTCAATGACAATTCAGGATCAGTTACGATTTCCAAACAAGAAAATCTCAACCCAAACACAAAGCACATAGAAGTGCGATATCAATATCTTAGACATCTTGTAACTAAGAAATTGCTGATTGTAACACAAGTAAGTACAAATGAAATGATAGCGGATATTCTAACAAAGCCAACTACAATCAACAAGCTTAAGGAATTCAAGATATCAATTCATCTCACAGAGCAAGAAGGAGTGTTGAAATAATTACGTCATCAATGACGTAATCATCGCCAAGAGTATGACGTCAGCTGCTCAAGATCGAGGGACCGCTCACTCAAGACTTTACTATTTAAACCTCACCTTTTCTTCTCAGTTCCGTATTTACTAATCATCAAGAACAATTCTTTTATTCCATTCGTCTATCGTCGTTCCGACTTCTTTCCTCAATCTATCTATTTCTCTCTCTCTTAGATTATATATCTGTAACTCGCTGAAGAATCGCTGGTGCTGTGATAAGGTATAGTATCCACTACTGTTAACTGACACTTGAAGTTTGCTATTGAATTGAATCACCATCTGTTTATTTTGTCGTCTAAAGTTTTAGAACATACAATTAATCATATATATATATATATATATATATCTGTACAACAACTGTTTAGTTATTAAAGGTAAACTACATCGACTCTCAATAACTAGGTTTACCGTATTGACCATGTATTTAAATCCAACCAGTCGTATAGTATCTAGTTCTTACTTCCAAACAATTTGTTATATATTAATCAATACAATCAGATACGAGGTAATAATTACATCCTATTAATTGTTACGCTTTGTTCACTTTAAACTCATTACCGTTTGTTTTTACTTCAGATTATCGTTACTAGTTTAACTTGTTGAAATAAGATAACTTAACTGTCTCCCGACTTTACTTATGGATGTCACTTTAGAATTAGACACAAGATATCATGAGAGGCAAAAGGAAAAGGGCAGTCATCAAGAGAAGAAGCCTCCAATCATTGGATCCAATTTCTCCAAACCTCCTCAAAGTTCATCATCCAAGAAGCCTTATCATAAGGAGCATAAGAAGGGGAAGAATTTTCAAGTGTCCAAAGACAAGCCTCATGCTGCTCTCCTCAATAAGGACAACACATTAATTGGTTCTGAAAAGGAGAGGAGGATTAAAGAAGGCTTGTGCAATTATTGTGGTGGAAAGCACCCATTTGAAAAATGCTTCAAGAGGCCTGAAAATAGGCAAGGGTCATCAAAAGGCTTCCCTAGCAAGCAGGGAAAATCCCGAGTGGGAATCATGATGTGTTCAATGGTTCTCACTTATTTCCTTCAAGAGCACAATTGTGCACTCTGAATACTAGTGTCAAGAAATCTTTAAAATTTCTTATTTTTTCTTCAATCTCTGATATTTTTTATAGTATTCTCATTGATTCTGGTGCTACAAACTCTTTTATTGCAAAGAATTTTGTTCTCAAGTACTCATTGACCATGTCAGAGCTCCCTGAAAAGATTCCTCTTTTCATTCTAGATTCCAGTGAATCCACTTCCCTGTTCATCACCCATTATACCAAGTGGGTTGTTGATTTACCTTCCTTCCCAAACTTTGAATGGGATTTCTTTATCATAGATTCACCCAAGGGAGAAGAACTAATATTGGGCTATGATTTTCTTTACCATTTTAATCCCATTATTGATTGGAAAAATGGATTGATCACCTATGATTCTAGTCATAAGGATTCTAGTGGTATTATTTCTTCTACTAGTAATGACTTTTCCACTGCTGTCAACAGTGTGGCTCTGGTTGGTGAACTTAAGACACCTTCCCTTCCTCCTTCTGTCCATAACCCCTCCTTTTTTCCCTCTCAGTCATTACTTCCATTAAGAGATGAAGTCTTCAAAGAGATAAAAGATGTTGGAGAAGATGTTGCTATATCTTCACTTCATCTCTTTCAAGGGGATATGGACCTTCCTCCTTTATCTTTTCATGCCTCCCTGGAGGAGCAGTGGGATGAGGAGGAAGAGCAAGAAGAGATTGAAACTGTGCTGAAGGTAGTCCCTCCTGTTTATCACAAATATTTGGATGTATTCTCCAAAGTGAAAGCAGAGAAACTTCCTCCACACCGTGCCTGTGATCATCATATCAAACTGGAGGGTCTTCTACCTCCAGTTGGTGTTATCTACTCTTTATCAAAGAATGAGTCAGAAACACTGCGGGCCTACATTTCAGAGAATGTAGAGAAAGGTTTCATCAGACCAAGCTCCTCCTCAACAGGAGCACCTGTCCTTTTTGTTAAGAAAAAGGATGGTGGTCTTCGTTTGTGTGTTGACTACCGCAAACCTAATGCTGTCACTAGGAAGAACAGGTATCCTGTTCCTCCAATGAATCAGCTTCTTACCGTCTTTAACAGTGCTACTATCTTCTCCAAGATAGATCTGCGTGGTGCTTATAATCTCCTGAGAATTAAAGAGGGGGATGAGCATTTAACTGCCTTTAGAACCAAATATGGCAGTTATGAGTATTTGGTTATGCCATTTGGCTTAACCAATGCTCCAGCTTCATTCCAAAATCTGGTGAATGATATCTTTGCAGATTATTTGGATATTTTTGTTGTAGTGTACTTAGATGATATTATGGTCTTCTCTAGCTCTTTGGATGAACATGTTAAACATGTGGCCTCTGTTCTCCAAGGACTGAGAGACAATAATTTGTTTGCTAAAGCCTCCAAGTGTATATTCCATGCCTCAAGTGTGGAATACTTGGGCTATGTTGTTTCAAGTGATGGCCTCAAGATGGATTCTTCAAAAGTTCAACAAATACTCAATTGGCCTCAGCCCAAGAACATCAAGGCCCTCCAATCTTTTCTTGGCTTTGCCAACTTTTATCGTCGTTTCATTAAAAATTATTCCAAAAAAATCTCTGCTCTCACTTCCCTTCTCAAAAAAGATTCTCCCTTCATCTTCAATGAGGAAGCTCTTAGCCAGTTTCAGATACTCAAAGAGCCTTTCACCACTGCTCCTATCCTCTCTCACTTTAATCCTTCTCTCCCAACTATTGTAGAGACTGATGCCTCTGATTATGCCTTGGGTTCTGTACTGAGTCAGGTGAATGACTCAGGAAAGCATCCCATTGCATTTGATAGTTGCAAGCTCTTACCAGCTGAACTCAACTATGAAATTCATGACAAGGAACTCCTTGGCATAGTTCGGGCTCTCAAGCGCTGGAGAGCCTTTCTCCTTTCTCTTTCTGATTCCTTTGAGGTCTTGACAGACCATTGTTCTCTCCAATATTTTATGTCCTCTAAAGTCCTTACTTGTTGTCAAGCCCATTGGGCTGAATTTTTGTCTGAATTTCACTTTGTTATCACTTACCGCCCAGGCAGGCTGACCACTTTACCAGATGCCTTGTCACGTCGGGACAATGTGTACCCAGAGAGGGGGGTGGATTTCATCAGCAAGAATCCTCAAAACTTTCATCAAGTTCTCAAGCAAAATGAAATTCAAGAGTCAAGATTCTTTTCCATAAAAGTTGAAATGTTTTCAGATTTAGTTGATCAGATCCAAAGACAAGTATGGCAAGACAAAGACTATAAGGAGATCCTCAAGAAATTAGCAAGAGGAGAGTCAGTCCCAGAATATTCTCTTGAACCTCAAGCAAAATTATTATTGTTCAAAGACAGAGTAGTTATTCCAAGCAATCATGAAGTTCAATTGGACATTCTTCAAAGGCGTCATGACTCACCGTTGGCTGGCCATCCTGGCCAGGAGAAGACCCTCAAGCTCATCAAGAGGGATTTTTATTGGGCTGGCATGAATCAAATCATCAAGGACTATGTGTCCTCATGTCAGCAATGTTCAAGAAACAAGAACATCCACCATAAGAAGTTTGGATTACTCAAGCCTCTTCAAATTCCATCTGGTCCTTGGAATTCTTTATCAATGGACTTTATCACTCAATTTCCCTTGTCAAGCAACTTTGATTCAATTTTAGTAGTTGTAGACATATTTTCAAAAATGGCAATATTTATTCCAACTTATTCAACAATCACTGCTTTGGACTTAGCTCAAATATTCATTAATCATGTCTTTTCCAAACATGGTCTTCCAATCAGTATTGTTAGTGATAGAGGTTCATTATTTGTTTCATCATTTTGGACTCAATTATGTCAGAAGCTCAAGATATCAAGAGATCTTTCAACTGCATTTCACCCTGAAACAGACAGACAGACAGAGAGGGTAAATCAGATTCTAGAACAGTATCTTCAGATGTATGTCAGTTACCATCAAGATGACTGGAACACCTGGCTCCCTCTGGCTGAATTTGCCTATAATAATGCAGAACATTCATCCACAAAGCAATCACCTTTTTTCACCATTTATGGAAGAAATCCCAGCTTTGACTCAATCCATGTTTCTCAAGATTCACCTGCTGGAAAGTTATCAACAAAACTCCAATCAGTACAGCAAGTTGTCAAAGAAGAATTAGAGTCAGCAATAAGAAGATTCAAGAAGTATGCAGATAGAAATAGAGCAATTCCACCTGATTTCCAACCTGGGGACAAAGTATGGCTAGCCTCCAAGAACATCAAGACACCAAGACCCACCAAGAAGCTCTCAGAAAGATGGTTGGGACCTTTTGAAGTTCTGAAGAAGATTGGCAGCCATGCATATCACCTCAAGTTGCCTCAACAATGGAAGTCAGTTCACCCTGTTTTCCATATTTCTTTGTTAGAACCAGTGAAGCAATCAACTATCCCAAATTGACATCAATTGCCACCACCACCAGTAATAGTGGAAGAGCAAGAAGAATGGGAAGTGGCTCAGGTTCTGGACTCAAAACTCAAGAGAGGCTCATTATGGTACTTAGTTGAGTGGAAAGGATTCAGTGAAGACCCAGAAAGAACAACTTGGGAACCAGCTTCCAACCTTACCAACTCTCCAGACCTTGTCAAGGACTTTCACACTTTGTACCCTGACAAGCCTGGACCAAATGCCTCAAGAGTTTGATTTTATGGTGCTTGGTGGGGATTGGAGGTTATGAAAGTAAGTTCCTCTCCTGGCATGCACCTTTAAGGGGGTATTCTACCAAATTTTTTGTAAGCATCACCTTGGCCACTTTGTGAGCACTTGTCAATTTTTTGGACAGGTTCAGAAGGCCTTGCAACATAATACCCTCAAGATTTGGACCTTTCATCAAGATTTGGCCCAATCTTTTCTTTTATTTTCTCTTCTTTCTTTAATCATGCCATAAATTATCTTTCAAGACATTCATTATCAAATTCATCTTATGGCATATTTCAATTTTCATTTATGGTGCTTGGTGGGGAGTGCAAGTTATGAAAGTGAGTTCCATCTCCTGGTATGCATCCCTGAGGGGTCTAATTCTTGTAAAAACATTACCTTGGCCACACTGTGAGCATCAAATGCTTGATTTCATCTTTCAGAATCTTTTGGCCAAAATCAAACAACTCATTACAAGAAAGACAACCCCCAGGCATTTCATATTTCTTTCTTTAATCTCTTTTTTTTCTCTCATTTCTTTCATTTTCTTTTTCATTTCTTTTATTTTCTTTACTTGTATAATTCTTTTTTTTTTTCAATTTCCTTCTTTTAAGCAGCAGTCAATCCTCCCATACTTTGTATTGGGAGGCTAATTCATTTATTTTAATGCAAAAGGGGAAATAACAATAGTAATAATGGAGACCAACTACCAGTAATATGCATCAAAATTTCTTCAAGGTTTCTTTAAACTTTATAACCAAGGCATCTCCAAATCACAAAAGGCAGGGAACCAGAGGCAGTGGAGTCAAATATGAATGTCAGCCTTGAACTCATTCCTTAAGATCAAAATTAAAAGCCAAAACCCAATCAGCAAGGTGTTTATGGCAATTGACCAATCAAGGAGGGGATAAGAAGAAGATATTCAAGAAAGAAAATCAAGTTCATAGAAGAAATTGTTTCAAATGGCGCAATTGGCCAATTTCATCAAGATATGCACTTTGGCACAATTGGCCATATCAGACCTCAAAACATCAAAACAGCCATTTTTCATCAATTCTTATCATAATAAGCTTAATTAGGCATATTGGCAAATTTGCGCATTTTGCGCAATTTTGTGCATTTGCGCACTTTTGCGCAAAAGGGCCTTTTTTCTTGTCAAAATCCTTCAAAAGGCCTTTTTGGCCAAAATCATTATAATTGCGCATTTGCGCACTTTGCGCATTTTTGCGCATTTTGCGCAAAAATGCGCAAAATGGCCAAAACCCACTTTTAGGCCATTTTTTCACAATAAATCAGTTTTTCATCATTTTCACCAATTTATGCCAAATATGGCATATTTGCGCATTTTTGCGCATTTTGCGCAAAAATGCGCAAAATGGCCAAAACCCACCTTTAGGCCATTTTTTCACAAGAATTCAGTTTTTTCATTATTTTCACCAATTTATGCCACCTATGGCATATTTGCGCATTTGCGCATTTTTGCGCAAATTGGCCAAAAAACACATTTATTCACATTTTTAGGGATTTTGGCCAGGACTACTCATTTGGTCCAAAATTTCAAATGTTGGCCACCTTATGCCAACACTCTAAAATTCAAAATTATGATGATTTCAAGTGGTCTTGGGCCAAAAACCCAAATCAACCAACTTTCAAAAGCCATGAGGACTCAAGAAAAGTTGATGAAGACACTCAAGACAATATTAAAGAATTTTTGATGAAGATTGAAGGCAGTTTGAATGAAACAGAGGAAATTCACAATCAAAATCAAGGGTAAAATACCTACAAATAGTCAAATGAAGATTGGTTGGAGTATTGATTGAAGAAGAAGTTTTAAGGGGAAATCTTAAGGAATTGGGGGAAAGAACTGTTTGAATTGATTGCAAGCTCATCAAGACTCACTATACTTATGGTGCTCAGAGCTCACCACCCTCAAGAGGGGGATAATGTCACAGCCAAGGAGGCAGGGGCATTTCCAATCATCATCAGCAAATCATTATATCATGGATACCCTTCAGAACCCAATCAGCAAGGGGGTTTCATTCAATAATTCACCCAATACAGTTTTCATACCTCAATACAGTTCCATACAGGCAAGACTCAAATACAGGATTCACCAAATACAGGCCTGTCATCAATACAGGCGCAAATACCTGTATTGACTGCATCACCTGTATTGGATTCACCAATACAGGATTCAATCCCACATCCAACTTCTTCCAGCATACAGGCAAGTATCTCAACACTCAAACTCCAAGGCTGGCATTTCTCAGATATACCAGCCCCTCTTCACCCACCTGGGGGTTTTTCCCCCAGTTAATTAAAATAGTTGATTTATTATTTAATATTATTTTATTCTCACTTTTGGAATATTATTTTATTATTTATTAAGTTAGTCTTTGCCTTCCCTCACCTGTTCAGTAGAGTCCTGGTGGCCATATCCTTATTAATTCCTTTTCTCTTTTCTGAACAGGTTGAAACAGTGACTCAGGATTACTTAGTGGTTGGCTCTCTATTTATTACTTATTGTTATTTCTTTTTCTTAGTACTCTTATTCTTTTATCAGGAATTTATCCTTGCATTCTGTCTATCCTGTTCTTGAGTATTCTGAGCCCTCCTTAAGTAAGTCTGTTCACTGAGTGCCAGGCCCTCTTCATTTTAGAAGAGCCCCTGTGACAAATGGCTGGTAAAAATTACACAAGCCCCGCCTGTTTGCACAAACACACATCAAAGAGGTCCTTCAGCCAGTCTTGATGTAGGCAGGGGGTTTGACTTCACCAGGTTATCCATAAAAGGACTCCCCCTGAGCGGGATTGTCGTTTTGCAGGTGACACTGGTAGAGCCCGCCGCACAATACCGCGTGTGCATTGGCGTGTGCGCGTGCGGGTGCGCAAGGGCCGCTTCCCCTTCCAACATGATGATGGTGCAGTTAGAAATTTTAGATGCTGTTAAAGGTGAGTGTGTGGGTCATTTGATCATTCAACTTGGCTTATTCACACTGTACCCAATGTCAAAATAGTAAGTTCTTTGTGGCAATGTGAAATAATGGGCTTTGCTTGTCACAATGGCATGTGTCTGTCACTAAATTTTGAGGCAGTTATTTCAATAGCAAAATTGCTAATGAATCTGAGAGATTTGCATTTCTGTAGACTAAATTTCATGAAATAACGGCTTTATCATTACAAGCAGTCCACATGACAGAACTTTGTTATCATACAATCCACAGTTACCTTCTATTTCTTCTTCAGATATAATCAAGTGTCCATCATCAAAACCAACATCTTTATAAATATTCAGATGCGGCCAATCTGGTAAGAAATTCACATCCATATTCAAAGTTTTTAAGATCAGAAAGTTATTGTTCAGTATGCTAGATGGCTCAGAGACTTTAAAAATGCTATTAATAATACCAAATTGTCGTGAGTTGCCCCTCAGAAAACATATCACACTGTTGCTGACATTTTTGGATTCAGTTGAAAATATATTGTTCCCAATATTAATGTTTGAAACTGGAAAATACCAAGGTCTGACAATCCTTGAAGTGGGAGGACTTGTGGATTGCACAGTAGTGTCTAAGCTGATCCAATCAACTATTTCCCTTGTTGCATGAAAATTCTGTAATTACTCAACCAGGCAATCATTATTTTCTTGGTCATGGCGGGATGGTTTGTTATGTTTATGGTCATTGAACAGGGCAGGTGGCTGTGATTCGAAAAGCTGTTTTATTTCACATGGCACGGATGGGGATTTCAGGAGAACGGAAAGGTTGGAACATCGACAGATATGTTGAAGTAAGGTTTTATCTATATCATCTATTCAGAGCTGCAAGAAGTTAATCTTATTCAGTTCAGGTGTTTAATCAATGTGAATATATTGATCTTATTAATTGACGTACATATTTTGTTATTTGTTGGAATTTTTGCAAATACTCCAATCAAGCGCTCATAACCCCATGTGGCTGAGGCTTGTGCTGGGCCCCAACGTTGGAAGAGTTCGGGAATATAATCAGCAAAATGATGATTTGGTTTACTTTTCTGTTTTTGGAACAGGAGTTGATTGGAAAGGCGGAATTTTTTCCAATGTTCAGCAAATGCAGTTGCATCTCCTATTGAAACAGTCCAACTTGTGGCAATGTTGATAGCACTAATCAAATGGAATGTATTCTTGGTTAGTTCATTTGCAAGCTCTTCTGACTGACCCATTTTTCTTTGAATGTTCGCGGATTGGTGTACATCTAATGACATCTGTTGACTGAGCATTAAAAATGGAATATAGACCTTATATAAGAGAGCCCATTCAGCGGCTTTTAAGCTGCCATGAGAGGGGCAACCCATGTTGCGAGGTACTCTTGTCCATGATGAGGGAATTATCGTCTCAGATATGATTTGACGGAGATGCTCCAGAGCCTCACCCTTGATCTGGTGATCACTCAGTGCAGTGATATCCAATTCAGGGGCAATTTCAGAAGTGGGGATGTAATCGGCATCAAATGAAGGAATCTCCGCAGAACCACTAGATGGATGTTCTGTGTGAGGGGTGGGCATTGGGAAGTAGTTTTTCCGGGTGGAAGTAGTGGGGAGTGGCTCATTTATTATTTTTGCTGCGTCTCTTCTCAGGTAGCGGGCCTCTCTCAATGTGATTTTATCAAGAGAGCTGTTGGAGGTGATGGAACCTGGGTCTGAACTGTTGGTGTCATTGGATTTCCTGCGGGACCTGAGGTAAATTTTTGATTTGGACTCTGGAATGCACAATTTGAAAGCTGCATGATCCTTCAAAATTCCCAGTATTAAATTATGCATTATGTCAAGATTAACCATTCTGGTTGCATCCCAATATGGAAGGTCTTCTAAAATTGAATATCGCACTCCATACTCAGAGAAAATTGCTTGTCTTTGTTGTGGGGTTGCCCGAAGCCATTTGGAAATGGTTGATTTATGATTTTGATATGAGCGTGTGTAGTGAAATTGAGGACCAATTTCTTCAATTTGAGCTTTGTGAATGGTGCAAAAATTACAAAAGTGGTTGCCTGAATGGGAAATAAATCCAGTAAGCTTGCGCATGGCAACCACATCCACAATGGCTGTGAGAATGGCAACACGGATAAAGGATCCTGAAGGACCTGTGGAGGTGGGTGAAAAATGGTAACCTTGCCATAGCTCTTTGAGCTCCTTGATGAGTGGCATTAATAAATAATTCAATTGAAGGGAAGTTGGCTCCTTTGGACCAGGGATGATTCCTGCAACATAGACATTCTCTGGCTTCAATCTTTCACTTGGGGGGAGATTAAGACAAATAAGCATGATAGGTCCAATGCTGGCCAACCGGGTGGACTTTCCATGTGCATTAAACCAGTCCACATAAATGGAGAAGGCCAATGCACCAGGAATGGACATGAATGGGGGGTCATGGATATTTCTAGTGCCAGTGAAGCGTCTCCAGACCAATCCATCCCAGACATCACGTTTTGGGGAATCTTTGGGAGTTTGGGATTGTTGATGTTGATGCAGAATGTCCATAGTTCCAGCCCGCTGGAGAAATCTGGCAAGCCAATTTTTGAATGGTTGATAAATGAAATGTTTTGTTGGTAAAAAGTTTTGCTTCATGTTGGTTGTGTTTTGGGTGTGGGGTTCAAATGAATAGATGAATTTGCCTAATGATTGTGTGCAAGGGGGATCATGATCATTTGGGTCATTATGGCATTGACAGTGGGGTTGGTCAGTTGTGACTGATTCAGCAAGGCCATTAAGAGAGAAACATTGAGGACAACATATATAGTTTTGAATCACTGGCTCCAATTGGAGATGTTCAAATATGGTACTCAGATCTTGAGGTATATGGAATGCAGGAATGGGGGGACCACCGGAGCTTGAGATGCTGGACTTGATCAGCAGGTTTAGGGCGGGGTTGAGAATGCATGAAGCCAGGCAGGGTATATTATACCTTAATGATAGAATGGCAGATATTATCATTCCAAGGTCTTGTGGAGGAAGGGTTTGACTGCTGCTGTATGGTTTCTGTGCAATTGAATTGAGCCCTGGTGCTGTGGAGAAGGTGCTTTGGGTCAATGGTGAATAATCAGCTGGGAATATTTGATCCAAAAGAAGTTGTGGGCACTCAGATCCTGATGCAGAAGTAGGGATGTTTGGAAGAGATTTGGGTGCAATTGTTGATTTGAGCTTTTTAATGTGCTGTTTATATTGGAAAGGTGTGAAGGCAACTCCAGGCCTATCACCCTCAGGGGAAGAGTGTGTTTGAGTTGAGAAGTGTTGACACATGCATATAAGCATTGAGGAATAGCGGCGGGTTGTCATTGTTGCAGGAATTGGGAGTACAGTTGGTTTGTGTATAAATATCTATGGCTGATGTGAAAGTGTTTAGGAGTGTTATTAATTGGCAAAAAAATTGAGTGATTATTTATGAAGGGGGAGATGATTTGAGCCATCTGAGAATTTTATCCCATTTGTAATGGTGCGTGAGCTGCAGCTGTTGGAGTGTAAAATGTCTCATCTGGATGGCGGAATTGGTTAGGTGTTTAATTGGGTAAAATGCCATGCTGATCAATGCTCATACATATTCTATTTTATCTACACATGGCGATACTGCGGTTTTGACCCTTGAGGGGTGTTCCAATAGGGATGTGTCAACATTGATTTGAGGGAATTGACATTCAAACCATGTACGCTGGCACGCCATTGTACATGGCTTAAACCTTATTACAGACAGAACAATATAACTCTATTACATAAGGGGTTGGAGTGCAGATAAAGTCTTGGTATTTGGTTTGAGTGCAGCAGGCTTTTAATTGGTTGGAATGTGATTTGGATTGTCTCGCCTTTCTTGAAAAGGTGATGTCTCTTTTGTGGGTAAATCCTTCATGAATATACCCCTTCACAGATGTACAATGCTGTGGAATTTCAATGCATATATTGGCAGTTTGGATAATTCACAAAATGTGACAATGGGGAGGCGGAAACGTTACCAAATATGATTACTTATGGATGATGGGTCCCCTTTGAGATCAAGGAAATATTACATTATATGGTGGTAGGCCGTGCCGGGTGGTTTCCGATAAAAGCGGAGGAGCTCAAGAGGAGGCAGGGAGGATTCTCCTAAAAAGAGGCTTATTGGACTTCCACGCAACACTTAGTTCCAACTATTCATAGAATTTCTCTATTCTAAATTTGAAAAGATTTCATCTCATATCACTCTATTTTATCATAATACTGAGGTGTTTTATCTAGTTAAAAATATTAGTGTACTTTTTCGGCCCTTATGTCATCTTTCAAGTCACATAAATCCCGTTCAGGTTCTGTTCATGACTCAAATAGTGAATCTAGCATAGAATATGTTCAAACACAGTCACCATTGAGTCCCAACATTCCTCTCACAGCCCCTATTGCATCCTCAATGAATGTATCAGGTCTTAACATTGATGTGGGCAATCCAAAGGCTCCAACTTCAAGCACTTGGTCGATCCCAAATATTTCCGTCACTCCAATTCCCCCAAATCCCACTAATACACAAACGCATGTGTCTCAGGGGCCAGAAGGCACACCTCAAATCTCATCACACGCTAATCCCCAATCAAAATTTCCACGTGAGTTCCTCCTTAATCCCAGTTGGAATCCAGTCACATCCCAGGATCCCTTTGGGCAAAGAAAACAGCCAACCCTCAATATTCCATCAGGATCTCAGGTTCATGTGGGTGATGAAAGGCGCATGGATGGGGGGCGGCGAAAAAGACCATTGGAGAATGTAACTTGGAGTGGTCTGTTGGAGGGAAATCCAGGATTGGCGCTTCATAAAAGTAAGTCATTTTAATTTCGGAGTATAACCTTTTTCACCATTTGATATGTTTGTTTCATGGGTTAGATATGGCACCTAAAGGCAAGTCAGTCCGATCTCAGGAGCCAATAGAAGATTGTGAGTATGACCAGTCTTTATTAATTTTTCGATGTGTTAACTAATGATGTGCATGGCAGGCGATGAACTGTATGCATCTTCACCTCTGGTCCATAAAGAGAAAGTCACTGGACGTCATCATCCATATGCCTCCAAACCAAGAACAGCTCATGCCAGTTCATCAAGAGAAAAAATGGTGGATGATGAGGATGAGAACATGTCTCCGACTCAAATGGAAACAAATGAGGAACCAAGGAGTGACAATTTCACGGCGCATGAGCATGGCACTCAGTCAAATAATGAGTTCACCCATCCTCAAATGCCCCTTGCCCAGAGTATTCTTGAACAATCCGAGGTCAGACAGCAAAGGAACCAGGCTCGTAAAGCTCACAATGTGGCAAAACGTGCAAGCCAGAAGGAGCAACAAAAATGGCTGAAAGCAGAACTTCCAGAGAATGTCCATGGAATGAGATCAGCAGTACATGCACATTGCCTGTTCCTACTCAAAGTTAGGGATAAGGATTTTTCCTCACTACCAGCACCACCAAGCACAGAAGAGCGTGAAATTGCAATTCAAGTGGCTGGTCATCTCGGATATGTCCACGAGGATGTTTTCAATGAGCCATCAACACAGGTTCAGTCTCAGGGTTTCCAAAGCTACTGCAAAAATGAGCTCCACAAGTTAGGACTAAAGCGATTCAATTGGGACTGGGAGAGCTCATGGCAACATCCGTTCAATGAGCTGATTTCTATGGTGTTTTACCGTACATTCCGTCTCGCACTGGTCAGCACCGAGTATCATTATTACTGTTGGAACAAGGATCATAATAACTATGGGGTTGTGGCGGCTTTAATGGAGTGATATTTCACTTATTTGAAATTAGAATGGAAGTCTATTCAAAAGGATGCCGAGTATTTGGTTAAAAAGAAGGAGAATCAAAATCTCGCGAAGATTCGTCAAAGGGTTAGTTAATGTATCTCTTCTTCATTGTGAGCAAAGACTGATGATGATCTACTTCATTATGTGCAGACCTGTGAGCGCCGTCGTGAATGGTGTGATACGGCTAAATTTCCCATCCTAGCATCACAATTCAATGACCCTCGAGTATGTTCAGATACTGAGGAGGTACTGGAAGATGGCCGTCAAGTTTACCGCAAAGTGGGATTACGCTGGCGCTCCCAGTTATTTAATGAATTGGTATTAAAAATGGATCAAGACATAGAGTTTTGTAATCGCATTAAAAAAAAGGGTAAAAAAACTATTGATAGATTGCCAGAATTACGATCGACAGATGATGGTGATATTCCGGAAGGCTTATCATTTCAGCTATTTGATCAAGATTGGCTCAAAGGCTGTAGCAAGATGCAGACTAGGGCCCTCAAGATACTTGACATGCCAGTTATTAGGCCGAATGGTGATGCTCTGCAATAACTTAGTAATATAAATGTATAGCACCGTTACAAATTAACATTTTGTGAATTATTTGTGCAGGTGTAATACAATCTGAGTATTATCTCTTGAAGATGCAACAACTTGCTAAATATGTCAGAATATAGACAATATGAATTGGAATGTATCACCGTCTCCCTTAGAAATAAGACTCTATTGCTCATTTTCATTGAGGAAATATTGAAGGAGTTCAATCCAACTCATGGTGTTCATAATTGTGGACCTATGCCAGGGTGAACAAGAGTTATCAACTTGGTCAAACACAAATTATATCATATTAGTAAGGCTCACGCAGTCAATGATTTTTTCTTTTCTTGGACCTATTGGTGTTTGGACAATGGCATTTCCATAAGGAAAGATTTTAGAATAGCAATACAATTAGGGTCAAAGATGATCTTGAAAGGTACCTTCCGCATGTTGACCTCAACTGAATGAGGAGTGATATAGTGGATGACCTTTACAGGTTGTTGTTGGCCAATACGATGGAGTCGATCAACAGCCTGAGCCTCAATGGCTGGGTTCCAATTGGGCTCCTGGAAATGTGGATGTCAGGGGACGCAAATCAGGTCAGAATTTTGGGGGTCCTCTCACCATTAAATAGACCGTATTAGCACAAGCTATATTGAGGCCAGTTCCAGCTGCGGCAATGGATGCAATCAGTACTTCACATTCAGGATTATTGAAGAAATTCTCCAGTGCCTTCTCCTGTGCTCGTGCTGTAATTGTTCCATCAATTCGTGCTGAAAGGATAGAGTGATGGGCAAGTGCAATACCAATTCTACAATATGAAAAAGTCAGATGGATTCAATTGGTAATGGATGCATATTAGAATTAACGCACAAATCTAGAAATTGGGTCCATTGGGTATAAACCACCGATTTGGTTGGACCACACCTTGTTTGTTTTTTCTTCATTAAGCTTTGTAGGAGGTGTGCAATTTTACTACTAATCATGCATGTTTCCACATCCACAATAGTTCTCGTGATTGTTGGGGATTTGTGAGCCTTGAGGTATATTTTACATACCCAAATAGGCCACAATTATCTTAAAAGAAATTTTGAATTATGCATAACTCATAAGTCATGCATATATCCAAAATTCATCATTTTCAATTTCAGAAAAGATGAATAACTTTTTATTGAGTAAGTAAATCCATGGATTTAAGACCAGATTTGGAATCTACACAAAACTTCACCTAGGGTAGACCCATAGAGTGAATAAGCTCAATTTAAGTATTTGAGGTGGTAAAATGGAAAATACTTCAATACCACATCATTAATACCACATAAAAGATCTGTGAAAATTTTTGTTTTTCTTAATTTCACGCCAAAATAATGGGAAAGTGAGAAATCCCATGTTACATATACACTAAGAATAGTGTTATGCATGTTTTGAGCACTTAATATCATGGTATTCTTACATGGACTTTTGGTACACCCATAGTGGATATCTCACTTTAAGCTTAAATTACTATTTTGACGTAAAAATTAGGCAAGGGGGACAAAAGACATCAAAGAGAGCCAGGGTACCCAACTTCTGAGGCCTCAGAGGCGTGGATAGCTCCAGAGCATGGATCCATGGCTCATCTTGGCCCAATTGGTAAACTAAAACTCTTTGGGAACTTGGTTACCAAGTTACACCTACTGTAATCATAAGAAAAATAGCAAATAACCTGCTATTTTGACGTGCCAAGGAGGTAATAAGCTACTTAGACTCCTGTAACCACGTCAATTCTTGATGTCTTTCCATGACTAGACCCTAAAAGAGTAATTAAACCCTTTTGGGACTCATATTCATTGATTTACCTCATAGCAACCAGCAAAATACTGCTATTTGCAATTCTACGTAGAAATGAGGTAAAAACTTCAAAAATTCATTAAAAATACAATTCTTAATGAATCTTTCTGAAACTTTCAGGACCAATGAAGAACTGTATTATCTATGGTACAACCAAAAAGAATTATGATTTTACTAGTAAAATTAAAAGTTTTACTTACAGTTCATTTTTGACCATTCTACGTGAAACACTGAATCTTCAAAAATTCACAGTAATTACAACCTGTGATGAAATTGGCAATAACATTGATAACTTTGAGAAATCAATGATTATTTTAGAATAAAAGAAGATTTACAGATGTTACTCCCTTTATTCTTAACCATATTGGGGTTGGTAGTCACGTAAAAGCATTAATTAAGTAATTATGATAATCTTACGTGACAACAGATGATGCAATCATTAATCCAAAAAGGTTTATTGTTTTCTCACTCACTGGTTTTTCAGTTTGCTCCATGGCATGCCTCTGTGAGCTTTTGTTGACTTAAAAGAAGCTTCTTCTTGCTGTTTTTTCCAAGAATCATCTTATAAATTTATTAAAACATTATTACCAACAAGTAAGTATTAGTTAAAGCTATTCTTAAGTGTTTTAAATCTTTCAGAATTAATCAGAAAGACGTGAAATCATAGAATCCAACTATATATTGTTGTAATACTGTTATAAATCATCTTGATCCCTCAAATCCACAATTCTACGTCAAATTTCTCTACTTTTAACTATCAATAAGTTCTTTGGAGTATTAGTGAGTCATTTATCTTTAATTCTTAAAGTTTTTCTTTAGTAATAGTTTTCTTCAAGAATTATTTTTATAATTAACCTTGTAAAAGATAATTATATATTAAAATAATTTTATTATTTTAATAAAAGAAGTTTTTATTATTAAATTCTTCTTGTAATTGATTCTTGTAGACAATTACTGCTCACTTTTATAAACACTAGTAGTGTATAACACGTGAAAGAAATAATTTTATAATTATTGAATTGTGGTTATAATAATTTTTATTATTATATTTCATAAGAACAGACATAGTACTGTTGATTAATAGTAATATTATCATCAGTTTCATAGTCACATCTTACATTTGGGGGCCTGGCCGTGATTTTATCCATAGACTTGGCTTTAATCATACTCTAGACTTTATTTTAAACCACCATACCTACCAATATCTCATATTTGGAGGTTTTGGCGTGTTTTTGAACCTTTTTGCAAATAATTAATATATTTTTAAACTCTAAAATATATTGATTTAATAATTTTTTTCTTTCATTTTAAAGTTAAAGTAATTTTTATTTTTGAAATTGTCTTAAAATCTTTTTCATTGAGGAATTTGGTTTAATTTTATACTGTTTTTACACGTGGCCTTTTCACATCCAAAAACTTATAAAATTATTCTTTGAGTTACTCTGAATTAATTTTCATTCAAAATCTTAAATTTTAATTTTTTTTTCTTTAAAAAGAATAATTTTTTTAATATTAAAAAATACAAAACTTATAAAAAATCTTTAAAAATATTTTAAAAAGTATAATAAATAATTTTTTCTCTTTTATAAATTTTTTTCTAGTGTCTTTAATCAAATACTGTGCAGCTGGCAACAGACTCAGTAAAAGATATATTACTAGCCCAGAATCTTCAGAAGCAGAATCTGAAGACAGTATTGAGGTGCAGATTGCTAAAAGAGGCACCTTATTCAACTCAGAAAAAGCTAAATTACCACCAAAAGGTGTGTATTTTATCTTATATTTTCACCTTTTATCTTTAAATTGACGTGAAAATGGTGCATACCAGAAATGGAAGCAACTATTCAGTCCAACCAGATGGATGTGGACAAGGAAGAGGCAAGACTAAATCCAGAAGTGCCAAGTCTTCCACAAGAAAGACACATTTGGAGGATGCCAGAGTTTCCCCCCATTCCCCAAGGTCTGTACCAACAGATTTTGACGCAAATTCTGAGCCTGAACTGATTTATGGTAATATTTCCAGGGCTGAACCACTTTCAGGTGGCAGCAATAGAAATTTATCAATGCCAGTACAAAAACTGGTTCAGAGCAGCCAAGGAAGAGGAGTGGGAAATCTGCCCAAGCCTTTGGCAGGGGGCCATGAACTCTTACTTACACATCAAGAGCTTTCTGGGTCAGGAGAAGACCATAGAACTCTTAGGAGGATGGAGCCCCCTGTCTTGCAAAGACAAGGTCAAAAAGATAAAGAATTGGTTGAAGAACCAAAGTCTTTTATCCATAGACCAGAAGAAAGAGTTGGAAATGACTCCAGCTTTGGAGACAGAGGCACCAGTGGCGTCCACCAGCTCCAAACCAGCTCCAGACATGTCCAAAGACAAGCCCAAAGGACCTCAGAAGAAGCAGAGAGGTCCCAAGAACCATCAAGGAAAGGTCAAAGGCAAAGCCAATTGGCACAGACCTTACCCACAAGGGTACAGGATCCCCAAATTGGAGCCTTCAGCCGTGGACAGTGTCTTCAATATGGCCAGAACTCTTATGGAATTCACAGCCAAGGAGCAGGAAAGGATGAACAGGACCTTTCCACGCAAATAACTGATGTACATAGAAGTATTAGTGTAGAAATTGGCAAACTTGAGTCAAAGTTAAAGCAAATTACATTAGACATCAATGATTTAAAGAAAAATGACAAGCAACATTCTGATTGGCATCAATTGACAACTGTCACCCTTGATTCAACTAGCAATGCTTGTGAAAGAATTGAGAACCAATGTCAAAATAATGACACAGAGGATCCTTCCATTTTTAAAGTAAATGATAGACTTAAAACTCTTGAAGACCATGTCTTACAAATAGTTAAGAACACCAATCAATTTGCTATACATTTAGCAAAAAGTGACAGTGAGAGGCAGAAATTGAAGAATGATATAATTACAAGTGTGGAACAAATTCATAAGAATCATGAACCACATATGCCAAGACATTCTACACCTTTAACTGAAGAAAAACGTTCTGTTAAAGAGAGTCTTACACCATTCTTAGGAGAAAATGCCTACTCTGCAAGAGATATTCCCAAAATAGAAGAATGGCCAACATTCTCTGGTGAAGGAGAATACAACCATATTGAATTCATCAGGACTATTGATATGTTGCAAGAAGACTTTAATATACCTGATGAAATCATAGTGGGAAAATTACACTGTTTGTTTACCAGAACTGCAAAGAAATGGTATTACAAAATGAGGATTGATCATGGTAAACATGACTGGTCTTGGTGGAAATCTGAAGTGATTACCAAATGGGCCAATAATTCTTGGAGGTTTCAAATGGAGAATGCTTTTGAAAGTGCCATTTTTAACTCAGAAAAAGACAAACCACTTACTTGGTTCTTCAAACAAAAAGACAGATTATCTGCTTTACACCCAGATATGTCTGACACTATGATTAATATGAAAATATTAAGAAAGTGTGGAGGAGAACTGGAACATGCTATCAAAAGCAGATGTGTGGAACCCTGTTCAACAGAGGACTACATCAATGCTATGGAAGATATCATTACCAGAACAAGAATTGGTAAGACTTGGATTAAAAACCCAATAGAGTCCAAAATAGTCTCAAAGATTCCTAGAGAGGAAAGAAGACCAGAAAGACCTGTCTTGAAGTGTCATAAATGTGGAAGTACTTCACATTTAGCCAACACTTGTCCTAAGAAGACAAAAATCAATGAAGTTCAAGTCATTGAAGAAATCCAGTGTACTGAAGAGAAAGAGGAGTCTGATCAAGATTCTGCAGTCTCTGAAGATACACCAGTGGAGGACTATCCCATTGAAAACATTTCAGCTTTCTTTGAGGTCACAGAAGTCCATACTCACTTGCCACAGTACAGTGAAGATTGCTGCAACCTGATCAATATCCAAGATGCCAGAATGTGTAAAACAAAACCTGCTAGAGGAAAGGGTTATACAGCTGGAGCATCCTGTATCACATCAGTTCTGATGAGTGATATTGAAGCCAAAGTAAATTTGGATACAGGGGCATTTTGCACTTGTGTGGGCAAAGATTATCTCCAAATTATACTTCCTGAATGGAAAAACCATCTATTACCTATAGAAGGTGTGCAATTCAGTAGTGCCAGTAACAATATGTACCCCTTGGGCATATTAGACACTAATATTGTATTCCCACATCCAGCAGGAAGTGTAAGAATGAAAACTGAGATTGTAGTAATGGATAATTGCACATCTCAGCACATCATTCTTGGAAATGATTACTTAAATATTTATGGTATTGATATAAATAACCATAAAGACAGATATTTCACAATTGGAGATAACAAAAGACAAAAATTTGCTTTCTCCAATATGCCAAAACAGATATCTGTAGTATCTTCTGTCAAAGATACTTACAAAGATGAATTTGTGTCTAAACAACTTGTTGAAGCACAAATTAATCCATCATTGTCACCAAAGATGAGGAATGAACTTATTGATGTATTATATACATACAATAATGCATTTGCATCTGATAATGAACCATTAGGCGCTATAAGGGGACATGAAATTGATATTACTCTTAATATTGATAGACCATATCCTCCAGTACTTAGAAGACCAGCTTATCCAGCCAGTCCCAGAGCTAGAGAAGCCTTGGAAAAACATATCCAAGAGTTGATCCAACTTGGTGTGCTAAGGAAAGTAGGCCATAATGAGGAAGTTGAAGTAACAACACCTGTTATTATTGCATGGCATAATGATAAGTCAAGAATGGTTGGAGATTTTAGAGCTTTGAATAGCTACACAGTTCCAGATAGGTATCCAATCCCTAGAATTCAAGAAACCTTGACTCAATTGTCTAAAGCCAAGTATATAACATCAATGGATGCATTGAAAGGTTTCCATCAAAATGTTTTGACGCCTAAAGCTAGGAAATTACTTAGAATTATCACTCACTGTGGTATTTTTGAGTATATTAGAATGCCATTTGGCATTAAAAATGCTCCATCTCATTATCAAAGGATGATGAACACCATCTTTCCTACAGAATTGTCTGAAGGATGGCTTATCATTTATATTGATGATATTATCATATGTTCTTATTCATGGTCTTTGCACCTTGAAAGACTTGCAAGAGTACTTCATAAAGTAGCAGAAGTGAACATGAAAATTTCACTTAAGAAATGCAATTTTGGTTTTGAAGAACTCAAAGCATTGGGACATATTGTTTCTGGTTTAAGCTTGGGTATTGACAAAAACAAAGTAGCAGCAGTGTTACTTAAGCCAATACCCCAGAATAAAAAAGAAATGATGTCTTTTCTTGGATTTGCCAGTTACTATAGGCAGCACCTGAAAGACTTTGCAATTCTAGCCAAATCACTTTATAGAATCTGTGATCAACATACTGTATTTGAGATGACACAAGAGAGAATTAAAGCTTATGAGAAGATAAGGAAAGCCCTTACAGAAGCACCTTTACTCCTCATGCCTGACTGGAATATTCCTTTTAAATTGTACATTTATGCATGTGGAGATGGATTAGGGGCAGCCCTACATCAAGTCCAAATTATTGATGACAAACCCACAGAAGGACCAGTTTGTTATATCTCAAGACAAATCAAACCAACAGAAGCCAGATATGGTGCAATCCAAATGGAGTGCTTATGTTTGGTATGGGCACTTGAGAAATTACACTATTACCTTGATGGCAGTGTTTTTGAAGTGATAACTGACTGTAATGCCGTAAAATCACTTCTTAACATGAAAACTCCCCACAGACATATGTTGAGATGGCAAATAGCCATTCAAGAATATAGAGGAAACATGACTATAGTTCATAAAGCAGGAAAAATTCACAAGAATGCTGATGGACTTAGTAAATGGGCTTTAGCCAACACTCCTGATAACCCAGCTTATGTACCTTTGGAAGCTGAACCACAGATTCCAATTGAAGGAATTAACATAACTGATATTGGGACTGAATTCTTTGAAGAGGTCAGAGAGTCTTATAAACAAGACAAGAATTGCCATATCTTGACTTCCCTATTGGATAAAGACTGCAAAGATACATCTTTGGTTAATGCACTAGATGAAGTTTGGAAAAATTCCTATTCTGAAGGAAGATTTCACTTGTTTGATGGGATTATTCACCATAGAAAAAAACATTCTTGTGTGATGACACTGTGTAGTAGATTGCTTATCAATACCATTGTTCATGAATGCCATGATAGTATTTACTCTGGAAACCTATCAGAAGACAGAACACTTGAAAAAGTGAAGAACTGTGCATGGTGGCCATCTTGGAGAAAAGAAACCATTGAATATTGCCATACCTGTGATAGATGCCAAAAAGCAAACAGGAGTACAGGCAAGAAATTTGGATTGATGATCCATATTCAAGAACCAAAATCCCCTTGGGAAGTTGTTCACATGGATTGGGTCACAGCACTTCCTCCAAGTGGTGACAAAAGTTATAATGCTTGTTTAGTCATTGTAGACAGATATAGCAAAACTCCCATATTCTTACCATGTCATAAAGATGACACTGCTATGGATACAGCTCTTCTTTTATGGAGTAGAGTTATTTCTCATACAGGGTTATTTAAGAATATCATAAGTGACAGAGATCCCTAGTTTACATCTGCACTTTGGACCAATCTTCATAGATTGTTTGGGACTAAGTTATCATTCTCTACAGCATATCACCCTCAAACAGATGGGCTAGCAGAGAGAATGATTCAAACTTTAGAAGACATGATCAGGAGATTTTGTGCTTATGGATTAGAATTCAAAGACTCAGATGGCTTTACCCATGACTGGTGCACTCTGATACCTGCACTAGAATTGGCATACAAGACATCAGTCCATTCTTCCACAGGACAAACCCCTGCTATGTTAGAAAAAGGATGGAATCCAAGACTCCCAGCAGCAACACTGAGGAAAGACTTGATTGACATTCATCCTACAGCTTCCAGCTTCAAGATAATGCTTGATAAAGTAAAAGACCACGCAAAACAAAGTATGGATGATGCTTTTGATTATGCAAAACAGAAGTGGGACAAGAGTCATAAAGTACCAGACTTCAAAGTAGGGGACTTAGTTCTAGTTTCAACCTTGAATTTTAATAATATCAAAGGCCCAAAGAAACTTAAAGATTCTTATGTAGGACCTTTTGTTATTGTTGCTTTACATGGAACCAATGCAGTTCAAGTGGAATTGAGTGGTGAATTGGAAAATAAACACCCCACATTTCCAGTCAGCTTGATAAAACCTTATCAACCAGCTGATAAAGAATTGTTTCCTTTAAGAAACCCAACTCCTTTAACTGTACCACCTGTGGAACAGAATGAAGACAAAAAGATAAAGAAAGTCATTAAAGAAAGGAGACTTAGGGGTAAAAATCAAAGAGAATATCTTGTCAGATATAGAAATCCAGTACATGAAGATGAATGGATGGCAGAATCAGAAATACCTGACTCAGATAAACTCTTAAGAAGATTTAGACATGAAAGAAGGCCACAAGCCTGAATATGTCTACAAATGTGCTTCAAATTACTTAATCTGAGTAATGTGAAGAGGTTGGACAGTGGACATTACCCCCCTTTGGGGCCTTATTCTTTTATCACTAATAAAATTGTAGTACAATTTTATTTTTTGGCGGGAGGGAATGTGAGCCTTGAGGTATATTTTACATACCCAAATAGGCCACAATTATCTTAAAAAGAAATTTTGAATTATGCATAACTCATAAGTCATGCATATATCCAAAATTCATCATTTTCAATTTCAGAAAAGATGAATAACTTTTTATTGAGTAAGTAAATCCATGGATTTAAGACCAGATTTGGATTCTACACAAAAATTCACCTAGGGTGGCTCCATAGAGTGAATAAGCTCAATTTAAGTATTTGAGGTGGTAAAATGGAAAATACTTCAATACCACATCATTAATACCACATAAAAGATCCGTGAAATTTTTTGTTTTTCTTGATTTTTAGCCAAAATAATGGGAAAGTGAGAAATCCCATGTTACATATACACTAAGAATAGTGTTATGCATGTTTTGAGCACTTAATATTATGGTATTCTTACATGGACTTTTGGTACACCCATAGTGGATATCTCACTTGAAGCTTAAATTACTATTTTGACGTAAAAATTAGGCAAGGGGGACAAAAGACATCAAAGAGAGCCAGGGTACCCAACTTCTGAGGCCTCAGAGGCGTGGATAGCTCCAGAGCATGGATCCATGGCTCATCTTGGCCCAATTGGTAAACTAAAACTCTTTGGGAACTTGGTTACCAAGTTACACCTACTGTAATCATAAGAAAAATAGCAAATAACCTGCTATTTTGACGTGCCAAGGAGGTAATAAGCTACTTAGACTCCTGTAACCACGTCAATTCTTGATGTCTTTCCATGACTAGACCCTAAAAGAGTAATTAAACCCTTTTGGGACTCATATTCATTGATTTACCTCATAGCAACCAGCAAAATACTGCTATTTGCAATTCTACGTAGAAATGAGGTAAAAACTTCAAAAATTCATTAAAAATACAATTCTTAATTAATCTTTCTGAAACTTTCAGGACCAATGAAGAACTGTATTATCTATGGTACAACCAAAAAGAATTATGATTTTACTAGTAAAATTAAAAGTTTTACTTACAGTCCATTTTTGACCATTCTACATGAAACACTGAATCTTCAAAAATTCACAGTAATTACAACCTGTGATGAAATTGGCAATAACATTGATAACTTTGAGAAATCAATGATTATTTTAGAATAAAAGAAGATTTACAGATGTTACTCCTTTTATTCTTAACCATATTGGGGTTGGTAGTCACGTAAAAGCATCAATTAAGTAATTATGATAATCTTACGTGACTACAGATGATGCAATCATTAATCCAAAAAGGTTTATTGTTTTCTCACTCACTGGTTTTTTAGTTTTCTCCATGGCACGCCTCTGTGAGCTGTTGTTGACTTAAAAGAAGCTTCTTCTTGCTGTTTTTTCCAAGAATCATCTTATAAATTTATTAAATCATTATTACCAACAAGTAAGTATTAGTTAAAGCTATTCTTAAGTGTTTTAAATATTTCAGAATCAATCAGAAAGACGTGAAATCATAGAATCCAACTATATATTGTTGTAATACTGTTATAAATCATCTTGATCCCTTAAATCCACAATTCTACGTCAAATTTCTCTACTTTTAACTATCAATAAGTTCTTTGGAGTATTAGTGAGTCATTTATCTTTAATTCTTAAAGTTTTTCTCTAGTAATAGTTTTCTTCAAGAATTATTTTTATAATTATTCTTGTAAAAGATAATTATATATTAAAATAATTTTATTATTTTAATAAAAGAAGTTTTTATTATTAAACTCTTGTAATTGATTCTTGTAGAAAATTACTGCTCACTGTTATAATCACTAGTAGTGTATAACATGTGAAAGAAATAATTTTATAATTATTTAATTGTGGTTATAATAATTTTTATTATTATATTTCATAAGAACAGACATAGTACTGTTGATTAATAGTAATATTATCATCAGTTTCATAGTCACATCTTACAGGATTTATCCTGAGTGCTCCTGCCCTCGGGGTCTTCCAAATCCGCCTCCGCAATTGTGTTAAGCATGATATGATGGTTACAACATCTTCGCAGCTTATTAATATTTTTGAAAAATTCTCCTGTTCCTTTGCTTTTGGATGATAGGAATTCTTCATATAATATGGAATATTCTTGCTGCATGGTTGGGTTGAGTGGGAGCAGCTCATAATGATGGCTAATAGTGGGGAGGGATTCAAGATGTGTGGTTTTGGTGCGGCGCAAACTTAAATGCTGCAATGCCAAATGCAAGATATCATTGCAACCTTTGGAAAGACTACTCAGGATGAATGGTGACCAGTTATCTTGATCGGCGCTCTGGGGTTGAGTGATGAATGATATTATGGCCAAAAGGTCATAAATGGTGTTGTGAATAGGTGTGCCCGTTAAACATATTCGACGGGATGAAAGGAGGCTATTAATGGCACGGTGAGTGGCAGTGTATTGAGAGCAAATATAGCTATAAGATGGGGCAAGGGTTATTGGATATAAAAGGTAATTTGAATCATTTAAGATCAGACACTCACTGTGCTTCATCCAAAATTACACGATGCCAATTGATTTGAAAAATGAATGATGTAGAGGTATTGGTTTGCTTAAATTCTTGGGTGATAGTATTGTAAGAAGTGATGATGATATCATATTTTAAGATGTTGGATTTGGATAATGAGTGACGAGTGGGACCATGGTAGATTTTGGAATGCAGCGCTCCAGCCTGAGCATGCTTGGATATTTCTGATTGCCAGTTGGTAATTAAGTGAGGGGGGCAGATGATCATGGTGGGCGTGGAGCAATGGGGGTTTGCAATCATCCGCTCCTTGGAGGTACCAATTAGAGCAATGGCCTGAATGGTTTTACCTAATCCCATATCATCCGCGAGCAGTCCTCCAAGAGGGGTATTGGTCAAAAGGGATTCAAATGAGCTAACGACCCTGTTTGTAATGATGTGCCTGGCATTGAAAGTGGATCCTGGGGGTGAGGTGGCCCAAAGGTTACGGGCTGATTGGCCATTGGGGATTTCTCGATCCCAGAGAAAAGCTAGTCCGGTCTTTTGATGAGGGAGGAGGGGGGTTTGAATAATGGCATGGGGCGGGGTCATCATGGGGAGGTCTGATCCACTGGGTAATTGTATCAGTTTTTTCTTGGAAATCAATGATGAAACAGCAGGATATGAAAGTGGCGTCGAGCTTGAAGCGGGGAATGTCGGAGTGAAGAGTTGACATTGACTATGAGTATTACAGTCATATTCTTTGGGCATTTTAAGCTTGAAATATTGTGTTCGAAAGCTTTCCATTATGAATAGAATGTTTGGATACCATGTGAAGAACATCAATGCTAGATTGGGTTTCTGAGATGAGGAGGGATCATTTGCATCAGTCATAAATACTCCCCCAACGAATAATATTTGAGAAGGATTGGATTGGCAATTTTCAATCCATGCCCCACCAGGACCACAGTGCATGAACGTTTTTGGGGCCCCAAGGAATGGTATCAACGTTTTGGAAAGGGTTCCAGGTAGAGAGCCAATAGCATGCTGGTGATTGGGGAGATAAACAAATATGTTGTGTTGATTGTGCCATATGATAATCCAAGAAGCTAAGTGGGAATCCTCAGGATTTAAGGCTATATCACTATTTATTTGAATACAAATATTAATCATCCCAATGCAAAGTGGTTGTGAAGGGGTTGACATGATGGCTATTTTAAATTATTTGGCAAAAGTTGGAAATTATATGATCGGGAGGGGTTAGCTAAACGGAATGAAGACAAATAGGCGCAGGTGGGGAACTTATATGAGAGGCAGCAATGGGGTCAAGGGGGGATGGCCTGTGGTTACGTGCATGGTCTTGATGGGGGTGGGCCTCTTGGGCTCTTAATTCTTGTATCCGATTTGGGGCATATATCCAGGCAAGGTGGCCAAAATGTGAGTGCACCAATATGACTTCTGGATCTGCAGCAAGGTACAAACCCTTTGGTGGAACAAGGTTGACATTAGCATATCCAAAATTGGGTGGGTTGTAGCAACTTATTGTGGAGGGCATATTAGAGGCATGCAGTCATGTTCACTGGTGTGACAGCGAACATGGATGCATATATATCTTCCCCAGGTTAATTGTCGCACAGGGACCTATGGGTAATGTTGGCCGCTTCAAAGGGCAAGCTCACTGTGGGGATTTTTGTGTGTGGGCGGGTGAGATATGTTTGGTGGCATGCCACCAAACATGACTTTGGTTTGGCCTGAAGTTTTTTGCTGACTGATGCCTACTGATCAAAGGGGGCGCCAGCCGTGAGCCGTGATCCATATATACATTCACCCCTATTGCGTTTGAGGCGGGTACTAATCCACCAAGATTGGCATCAGCATCTTTGCCTCACGCGTGTACGAAACTCCGGCGAAAGAGGCCACCCACCCAAGGGAATTTCTGGCTGCAAGCCAGGTGCCACACCTCGTGTGGGGCGTGTGAGAACGTGAAGGAAATTAATCGCGGTGGGAGATACCCACGCAAACATAACCAGCCTCAGCAATCATAGGCTGGGATTATTCTAATGTGGATGAGGCTGAAGCAAATCCACACTGATTGGCATCAGGTTTCCATGTGCAAGGAGGTGAGTGTCTGCAGTAAAGCTGACCACCCCACCAAGAAACTAGCCGGTTGGAACACTGACAGTAAAATGTCTTCCAGGCGTGTGAAAGTTGCCTGTGTATGACCCGTTGGGGGGTGCGTATGAAAGTGGGTGGCTGCCCAACAATGAGCACGCGCAATGAACAAGCAGGGCCAGTCATTGTTTGCCCCAACAATGGCACTGGAGTGAATCCACTGTTTGTGTATTACCCAAATAATAAGTCATCCCATTATGACCCACTTTCATTAACTCGGATTACACCCACGTCTATGCCATTGTTAGGCAGAGCTTGCCAAAAAGGTGCACCAAAGGGATGCAGTTGAGATATATGACTCAATGGCTTGACGTGATTGCATGTTACATTGCTGAACAGCTTTTGCTCTGCCCCACAGCATATATTTAGAAAGGTGTACTGCATACTACAGTGTTGGCTGTACAGATTAGGAAGGTGTAATACTACTTGAGCCTGCATGCATATAGCGAATGTGCATGCACCTTCCGATCGTTTGCATATACGTAGCTCATATGCCACATGCTCAGCATTGCATTTCACCCGATTTGCACACGCAAGCTGAGCATGTCATGGTCGAAAGCACCGTGTGAAAGTGCTCAGTAAAGCCATGGAATGAACTTTTTTTGCAATAGTTCATTGGAACGCTCAGCTTGGAGCACTTCACCAAAGCGTGTGAAATGCTGCACCTGGCTGAAATGTCACCCAATGCTGTGCCAAATGCTCAGATTGTGGGCATACAAAAATGACTGAGCAATGGCTCAGCATGGTGCATTTCATATTTTTATATCAATAGTTCAATAACTGTGCAATTAAAATGTTCAGCCACTGAGCATTTCAATTATGACCCGAAAGCAAACCTGAGCAATGGGTCGAGGCAAGCTCACGCTGTATTCACTTGTCTTACAGCCCCCCCTTTGTTCAAAGACTATCACCAGGCCCTACGGCCGGTGATCTTGCCGCGGTCACTTGTGACCAAATGCACCGGGTGCGTTTCTGCATGGGTCACTTGTGCATTGCACCCACCATGCACAACCACCCTCCCGGGTGATCGGGTGGCCATTTAAAGAAACAAAGGGGATTGGACTCAGCTTGACAATTCAATAAATTTCAATACTCAGCGGTGCATTTGATATTGTTATATCAATTGTTCAATTACTGTGCAGTTAAAATGTTCAGCCACTGAGCATTTCAATTATGACCCAAAAGCAAACCTGAGCAATGGGTCGAGGCAAGCTCACGCTGTATTCACTTGTCTTACAGCCCCCCCTTTGTTCAAACAATATGACCAGGCCATACGGCCGGTAATCTCCCCGCGGTCACTTGTGACCAAATGCACCGGGTGCATTTCTGCATGGGTCACTTGTGCATTGCACGTTGAATGCACATTCAACAAGGGCCTCACGACCACCCTCTTGGGTGATTGGGTAGCTATTTGAGGAAACCAAGGGGATTTGACTGAGCTTGACAATTCAATCAATAGCAATACTCAGCCAGAATCCCATTGTTGTTCTGCCTCACGCGAGCATTTCACTTCTCAGTTGCAGCATTCGCTAAGACTCAGCTTCAATTTTGCCCACACGCCTTGAATCTGAGCCTTTTGCGGGTGCTGCAACTGCTGAGATCGTCTCAGCTTCACCATGGTATAAAAGACCATCTTCACACGACACGCCCTTCACTTTCTTGATCACCCGCTCCACTTTGTTCAACCTCACACGCGTTTGTCCTTCTTGTGCGTATTCCCCTTGGTCTTCCTGCCTTTCTACTTTTGTCTTTTGCACTCCACTAAACCCACTCCCCTTCCTTTTGCCTGTTTGTTTCTTCTGCTGATCCTTTCAGAACCTCCCTTCTATCCACCTTGTGCGTTACCTCTTTTTTTAACTTTTGTCAACGTTATGTACCGATATTAATACTTACTTTTCTTCACGACTCTTTTCCAGACTTTTAAAAACTTCGGACTAGAGCGCTATTATTTTGTTTCCATTTTAAATTTATAATTCATCGTACGTCTTCATTTTTTCTCTTGATTGGTTACTTTGTATGCAGTTACTAACCTCAATTGTTTTGTTTTTAGATGTCGTGCACTTTATGCACCAAGCGAGGTATCCCCTGCATTCGTTCCTCAACGACAAACGACGCTTGTGATGCTTGCCGACAAGCACACAAAAAATGTTTGTTTGTTGTCCGCCCCTTCCGACCACGAGGCCAGAGGAGTTCCCGCCCAAGACGCCCTTGCGAGTACTCCTTTGTGGTCGACGATGATGAAACCATTTCCGAGCGTGAATGGACGCCGGGCCCCCAAACAGGCCAACAGGAACGATTCCGGACAATTAGCCCTGTCCCCTCCAGTATCGATTTGTCCACTCCCCCTCCTAGGCCACCATCCAATGGTCACTTCACTCCTTGACCGGAGCGAAGTGATTATCCGGCCGATGAAGGATGGCGATGGCGAGAGGACATTCGAACTTGGGCTGATTGTCACCATGTCTTGTCACTGATGGGATTCAAACGCCAAAGTAAGTTTTCTTTCTCCTCCTTATCTCATTTCTCTTCACGCAATCATACTGACTTTTTTCCATTACTCATAGAACAAAACCCCCCAAATCCCCCCCGACATGACTCTCCCGTTCCCAGTTTGCCTCGCGAGCAAACCCCCCGGCAACCCACTCCAGGCCCGAGTGGCACCCGATGGTCTGAGGAATTATTCCGCGGTAAGCAGCCAAAGTTTCAGTTCATTTTCACTTTCACTTTTGAGTCAAGTGAACTGACTCTTACTCCTTTTTTAGAACCCTCCCGAACCAAAGAGCCACCTATTCCTGGCCCCAGTCCATCGTCCCAACCACCTGACGACGATACGACTTGTGAGCCAGAACCTGAGGTGGCTCCTACGCAATCCATGGAGGAACCTTATGGTAAGTCACCCCTTCTCTCTCTTTGATCCATATCCACTTTTCCTCATTTTTTCTTTGACCGTCTCCAGATCGTCCCGCCACTCCTCGCTCAATAATCATCATTGACAATACGCCCGTCGGATCGCCCCATCCCCCTTCTTCTTCACCGACTCCACCATCTTCCCCTCCTGTTCCCCCTCCCTACACTCCTACCCCGGTTCCTTCCCAGGATCTCCCTCCCATTGCCCCCGAGAACCCAAACTCCTCCTCCCCCCCGGTGCCAAGCTCCTCTCATTCCCACGATGATGCTCGCCAGGAATTCACCGACCTGCGACCGACCCTAATGATTCCTCGAGCCATCGTCCACCAATTGATCAACTGAATCTTGTTGGAGCATTGCCGCTTGCTCCACATGATTCCTTTTGTGGATGCAACTCATCAAAATGGGATGCACCGGCAATTCCGGGAGGAACTAAACTCCCTCCTTGCCCAGGCACTGGAGGCTTATCCAAAGGAGGACATCACCGGGATAGTCTCGAAATTCTTAGAAAAATAAAAATTTAAAAAAAATGTGATGATTTCCTCTTTTTATTATTTGTAATACTTTCTTTTAAATAAATTATTTGTCTCCAATTATTGTTATGTTCAATTTCTATTACATTCTTTGCTCACATGAAATTATATTTTCCTCAATGGTTCACATATCCTTTTGCGTGAGAAAAATTTTTATAAGTTCCCCACCAAGAGTTTGAGTGAGTATTTGTTTTCGTGAACCTCTTTTTCTCAAAATGCGCCAATAGTTGCCGTTATCCTCTCCTATATTTTCTTCTTCCATGGTTTAGAGCCATATCCATTCTTAACTGTAAAAAAGCGTGAGCTTCCCGCATGTGAGCAATCCACTCCAGATTTGTGAAACATGGCCTTTCCTATGGTCACATGCTATTAATCTTACTCATGTATTTAATTATTTAAATTGTCTGGAACCTTCACAAGCGTAAGGATTGGTGTGTGACTTGTTGAGAGGCTGCACAGGCATAAGGATTGGCGTGTGAATTGTTGGGAGCCTGCACAGGCGTAAGAATTTGTCAGCATTGTTGGCAACCTTCCCAAGCGTAAGGATTGGCGTGTGAATTGTTGCAAGCCTGTAAAGGCGTAAAGAATTTTTAGAATTTTTGGGACCCTTCACAAGCATAAGGATTGGCGTGTGAATTTTTGGGAGCCTGCACAGGTGTAAGAATTGGTGTTTGAATTCTCGGGATCCTGCACATGCCAAGAAATTTCCAGCATTGTGGGGAACCTTCACAAGCATAAGGATTGGCGTGTGAATTGCCGGAAGCCTGTACAGGCGTAAGGAATTTTTAGCATTTTTGGGAACCTTCACAAGCGTCAGGATTGGCGTGTAAATTTTTGGGAGCCTGCACAGGCGTAAGCATTGGCGTGTGTAGCGTCGGCACCCCGCATAGGCGTAAGGAACTTTTAGCATTGTTGGAACCTGCACAAGCATAAGGATTCACGTGTGAAGCATTGGCATCCTGGACAATAGCAACAAACCAGGACAGATGTACGATGGCATGCCACCGTACATAATCCACTTCACCCCTTTTTCATGTGAGACACCCCATCTCCCGCACTCGAATCCATCCAATCCTGGTGTATATTGTCCTCTGCCTTACCCCACCATTACTTACCCAACACACATGCAAATCTCCTCATTCTTTGAATAGGAATGAGATTGTATTACCATCCCTGATTTGATAGCCCGCTCTCTCGCCAATCTCATAATAGCCATGATTTTTTTGCTGCATTGTTTTTGCTAACCTGCTTGAGCATTGTGCGGACATACCCACTAGTGTCGTGCTTTTGTTGTCCTGTGCTGGATCAGTATAATTAACAAATGTACTACTGGCCCACACTACCTGAATGAGCCCATGACATGCGGATAGATCAATCCAAAAATGCTCATTTGGGAAAATCAATTTTCCACCTGTACACCGCTTTGACGCATCTCTTTGAATTTGGCCGGTCCGCTTATCAGCTTGAAACCACCATCCCGAAGCATACAGCGATGCATCCTTATCAACATGAGGTGCGTTTTTGAATCCATTCATGGTGAAAGTGAGTGCGGAAGGGAACTCAAATGCACCCTGATTTGCCGGAATATTGCCTTCATAGTTGACTTTATCAAAAGACGGAACCCCCAATGAATTGTAGAAATTTTGAATCTTCTCAAATAAATTATCCCCAACATATTGTAAGGATTGACCTAGAATGCAACCCACCAAGCTAAGATTGGGACCTTGGTTCTGCCATTCATCTTTTGTGTTTTCAATTTTCCCAACACTTCCATACAGACCAAATTGTTCATTCTTGGTGCTGCATTTGCGCCACCCAATCGCGAACATAAATCCCTCCAGTAATGCTCCATTGGTTGCAATCGGGTCGGTGAATCTCTTTTCGCGAAATAAGAATTGTGATAATTCATCCCATTGATTGACCTCGACTTCACTCATTGTTGTGAATGGTCGGAATTCGACAAGGGCAATGAGTAATCCGGTTGAAGAGAAAATTGCCACACGGCCAAAGTGAATGCGTTTGATCTGATTGACATCCACAACCCTCCGAATTTCACTTGGGGTGATATTTGCTGATACTGGCATTGATATTTGTGCTGTTGGGCGAGAGGAGGAAAACAACCTATTCATTCGGGTCGTTTTGCGCTCATTTGTCTTTTGGGATCTGCTACTATTCCCGAGTGGTTGCGGGATCACTATGTGTTGAAGCACACAAGATATCATATACTGCCAAGGAGCTTTCTTCGCCACACATCCTTTGACTTCCCTGTTGGAGACCACATGACATTGGCACAATCTGAACCGACTAAAGCCAATGTTCTTCCGTGGGGCCCAATGAGGGTGCCACATAAATGTGGAAGCATATATATATATCTATATATATACACTGAGATTAAGCGAGCAACTCACACTTTCCTTCCTCAGCCCAATGCTTTCTTGCGAGTTCCCTTTTACGCTCTTTTCCTTTTTTCGTGAATGGCATGCTTTCAGCAGAAAATGAAATGAAACCGAATGATTACTGATTTATTAATATCACCTAAATTGAATTGCGGTTGATGAATCTTTTTTGATTGTGGCTAAAGAGAAAGATCACACCTGACCTTGGCAAATTTGCGATCTCAAATACCTGAACCTGAAAATTGCATTGGATAGTGCATTATTCAACTTTACATATTGATGTTCCCATGCAATCACTTTCCAATCCAACCATTTGGAATATTGCAAGCACACACAAATGCAATATGCATCCTGCTGCGGATCCCTAGCTATCCTAGTCCTCTTGAAAGACACAGGAACCTTTGGCCTATTATGGGCTGGCAGGAAGTGATAAACGCGACTTCCCGCAATGCCCCCGCGTGTGCTACTCGCGGGCACAACGCCTGACTCAGCTTGCGTCTTGTCGGAGTCTTTGCAATGATGTATGGAGGCATGCCGCCGTACAATTACTATTGGTACTCAGACTGTGGCATCTGGGCAGTAGTAGGATAGGAAGTCATGATTATTAAATTCATAAATCACTTTTCAAAATTAAATTACAATCTATCTAGTACAAAGCTAATCTAAAACGGGTCAATCCTGGTTGTGAGTTTAGCTGACCTGGGTACCGTCAAGGTGACCTCATCACTTGAACCAAGACCGTGTTTTGCCACCCAGGCATCACCAAAGTCTAATACTAAGCATCGTGCAAATTCAAATCTAAGAGGTACAGTGGGGTTAAAAGACTCTGATGAGAAGAAACTTTTATTCAGTAAATTACATATATACTTATTAGTACGTAGCCACACTGGCTCCACTAGATTTTTACCCTCTGAAAGTTTTGCGGAAATGTCAATTAGTGATAAAGCCCCTTTAACTGAGCTTGTCCTCCAGTCATCTGAGCATACCATCAAACCACGAACCCCTGCCGCACAGAATGCCGCTAATATACCATAGCAAATTCGATTTATTCCGAGATTCTTGTGACACGCCAAAAGATCTTTGATGGCCTCATTTTTTTTGAGTTCGTGAGTTTGCCTTTGATGCCATTAACTTTGACCTTTGTATGTGCACGTACCATGTTGTATGCAATCATCAAATGGATAACTGTATCCATTAGATCCTCCAGGTTCTTGTGCGGCTTTGTGGATATCTCATTGTCAGCCCCGCCACCTTCAATGCTGAGTTGGGTTGCACGTTGCTTTGATTTACTCAAGCAGGAGGCAAGGTATTCAACTGCTCCCTGTTCGAGTCCAAGAGGATTGGTCAAATTTGATGTTGGTGCAACATATGGTTTGGGTGCAACCACATTGTATGAGACTAAACTAATGGATTCAAACATAACATTTGCCCAAAAATGTTTAACTGGATTGGCGGGGTAAAGAAGGCTCTGAACCATTTTGAAGAAGGAGTGTTCAGATTTTGGGAGATTCTCTGGAGGTTTAGCTGATTCCTTCATCAATCTGAGATTCCAAATGTTGTGATCAAAAAACGCTTCTGTTTTGGTTGGCTTAAAAAAATCTAACCCTGTATATTGCAATTTATATCACCAGTCAACAGCCAATAAACATGTATAATGCACAAAGATAAAACTCACCTGCCATCTCAAGGTCCTCCAGCCAGGCTGACATTTTAAGCTCTTGGTTACTAATCACCTTAATACCAACAGGCAGGAATGTATGAGCATCTTTTGTTGGTAAATTGTCCCATTTTTTTTATAAATACTATTGATATTATCAAGCCCCCTTTTCCATGATTGTTGAGTAATATTGGAATGATAATTCAAAACGCCTGCAAACTCTTCCATGCGGGATAAAAATATTCCTTGAAAATTAGGAGACGATGACACTTCGGGCTCAGGGTCAGGAACTATATCAGTCATATCTCGTCCCATTGTATCATGTTTAATTGTTTCCCTTTCTTGAAAGGCTTGAATATTCCGAGGAGAGGTGGGAGGGGTTGCATCATGCATTGTTTCATTGGGTATCGGGGGGCTTTCAGTATGTGGAGCTTCATCATGGATTGTTTCATTGAGTATTGGAGGGGTTCAGTATGCGGAGGTTGATTATCAATATGGTCCCCTTCAACATTGATGATTTCATGACCTTGATCACGAGAATCGTTTGCGGCTTCAAAGGTACAGCGTTTTTTGTTTGTTTTTTTGGTCGCATGTATATTTGGTCTTTTTCCTAATCCTTTGCCTGGAAATCCAATTACGACACGAGATCCTTCACGTAGAGATTCTCCCACCTCCACACCTGCCCATATATTGTAAGCAGCTATTGATATCAATTTTGTTTTGAATTAGTAATGGACTTACGGTTCAAATCAATTTTGAGCAGGCTCATGGCTTCAGCAATCTTTTGACGCACATAATGAGGAATTTTACTATCATTTTGGATTTTTTTGAGCCTTGGGATTGTTTGAGCAATGTTGGAGACAAATTGTTCCTTGGATATAATTTCCACCTCCCCACTGAAAATTACATCATCTTGCCCATCATCTTCTGTCGGTGCACAAGGTTCAACAGTCTTTTCCTTCTCATAACTTTTAAAATTCGGTTTCTGAGAGCTTGGAGGCTCAACTGAAATAAAGGCTATGACACAATATGAGGTTTTGGGAGATTAGAAATATTCAAGATGGATGCATACTCACATTCTGGAAGAACTGGTGGATATTGATTATCTTCATGTGACTGGCTCTCTACTTCAATGCCTAATTCACGACTACTGGCGATATCAGAGATTTCACTTCCACTCTCTAGGGCTGAAGTTGGTCGTTCATTGAATTCAGTTGAATTTCCCGGGCTTTGGGCCATAGCGGAGGTAGTTTATTAAGCAAATAGATGGTGACGAGTTGATTGATAACTTGTTTGAAAATTTTTGAATAAAAAGATCCAAATTCAACAAAAAAGGTGCAAGTAAAATAATCTCTCATTTGCAAAATGTGATTTGTCGGGAAATTGAAGGAGGCGATGTTTTGCAAATTATTTCATATCATGCAAATGAAATCACTTCCCTGTGAGACATTGAATAAAGTTGACTAGTGAGAAACCTACTAAAGTCAACTTTTGAACTATTCAACGCTCATGAGGTAAGGACTAAGCAAAGTGTTCCATTTGAATGATATGATATAAAATGGTTTTGTCGGCGAAACAGGAGACACAATTCTCTTGTCTTAAATAGTTCACTTATTAGGTTTTAATTTGTGAGTCTCATGATTTGAACCCTAACCACAACATTGTGAATATACTGACCAATTTCCCCTTAGGTCCTGTTGGCAGAGAAGGCCACTCAGCATATTTCGGCGATTGCCTTCATCGTGTACGCCAACAAGCCACCGTACACTATGGATGTAGTACAGAAGCGTAAGGATAAGTCGTGTCGGGAGCATGTTGAGAGGCACTCCGCGAGCGTAAGGATAAGTGGTGTCGGGAGCATGTCGGGAGGGCACCACACAAGCATAAGGATAAGTGGTGTTGGGAGCATGTTGGGAGTGCACTCCGCGAGCGTAAGGATGGTAAGCAGTGTCGGGAGGGCACTACACATGCGTAAGGATAAGCAGTGTTGGGGGCATGTTGGGAGGGCACTACACAAGCGTAAGGATAAGTGGTGTTGGGAGCATGTCGGGAGTGCACTCCGCGGGCGTAAGGATGGTAAGCAGTGTCGGGAGGGCACTACACAAGCATAAGGATAAGCAGTGTTGGGAGCATGTTGGGAGGGCACTACTCAAGCGTAAGGATAAGTGGTGTCGGGAGCATGTCGGGAGTGCACTGTGCAAGCGTAAGGATGGTAAGCAGTGTCGGGAGCATATCGGGAGGGCACTTTAGTGAGCGTAAGGATAAGTGATGTCGGGCGTGCACCACGTGAGCATAAAGATGGTAAGGGCGGGGGTGTGAAAGCGTAAGGAGTGGTGAGGACGGAGATGGGGGGCAGTGTTGGAGTCTCATCTGGAGGGCGGTGCCGGCGCGTAAGCATGCGAAGCGTCAGGGCGGATTAGGTGGGGATGCAGAAGCCAATGAGGTGAAATTACCCGAGCATTGTGAATAGTGTTGAAATGGGTTTGGGCTTTGAGTGACATTCTCATGTGACACATGTGACGATTGACGTTGTCTTGACGCTGACGTGACGTGACCCACTAAATCCAGTGACTATAAAGTGACACTAACGCGACTGAAGCAAGATTTTATACTGACAGCGGTGCGACGTGAAGTCAATCACCAACGATTGACGCAAGATTCGCCCTGGTGTAGGGTTGGAGGTGATTTCCTTCCAAATCAGTGTACAATAGACATTGTCAGCTGGGGCTGTTACTTTAGAGTGGATGTAATTGTGGGTTACTCTAATGTGTTGTTTGGTTAGGTCTTTGACTCCACCATATAACTTGAGGAAAGGGGTGGGTGTTTGTTTCATCATTCCTGTGCATAGTCTGACTGCCTAAAACAGGATTGTGGTTGGTAGTTTTTCTACAGTTTTCTTGTTTTTTTCCATGTACCAGATGATGCTTCCATGTAATATCCTTGTTGTTAGGACTGCCGCTACTAAGGTTCTTGCTTCCCCTTGGCACAGCCCAAAAGTTGGTTGTATTATCCTTTTTAGTTGGTTGAGGGTGGTCTTTGCTTTGGCCTTCACTATTTGTATATGGCAAGTTGGTGCTAGGGTGGGAGTGAGGGTGTCAGCCTGTGACTCAAAACCAGAGCACAAGCATGACAGCCAAAATACCATAAACCAATGGTATAGCCAAGATACCACCAAAACATGGAGCTGAGCCAAATTAGCTCAAAAGGTATCAAAAGAAAGAGGAAACTCACCTCTTTTTGAAAATATAAGTCCCATCACCATAGGACAAGAAATAACAAAGTTATTCCTGCTCAAAGTTATTGCTGAGCCTAAACCTTAATTTTCACCTCTCATCTAAAATCTAGAAGGAGAGGCTTAACCACATCAAATGGGTACTCAAAATAAATCTCTAAGCCAGGGCTATCCAATGGTACCAGCCAAACTGAGCTAGCACCAGTATCACTTGAGTTATGGTCAAATTCAGACCAAATAAGGGTGAACAAAACATTCACCTCCCATCTAGCTTTTACAGTTTTAGTGTGAGATACCTAAAGTGGGTCTTTTTGGAAAGAGCACAATTAGGGCTATCTGATGGTGCCATCCTTTTCCTCATAGCTCAACTACAACAGAAGTTATTGGCCAAACAAGCTTAATACAGCTTTTGCCCAGACCACGCCAATGTACAAAAATACTTGTACATGGGATAACTTTGTCATATTTAATGATACCCATGTCAAGTTGAGTACCATTGTGTAGAGCCCATACAGAGCTATTCAATGAACCAACCCTTAGCTTGATATCTCAAAAACTGACAGAGTTATGACCATTTTAAGGTAAAAATCCCACCTGCTGTCAGATACAGCCTTACCATGGGATAATATCCCATAGCCATGAATATGAGGTGTCAAATAGACGAAGAAGCATGTTTTTACTTCAATACCTCATATGTCAGTCAATACTGGGGTCCCATACAGCTTCTGTACAGCATTCTACGCGTCATACACGTCAGAATCAGGCTGTGAGGTCCCCAGATGAAACTTTTCACCCTGTATTGGTGAAATCCGCCCAGATGTGGTTTCAAAACACCATCTGAGCCCAATACAGAGTATACAGGCTGTTTGCAAACCACAAGCCTGTCATAGAGAGTGAAAAATCTTCACTTCCTCTATGTGGAAAGGTCTAGCAGCCTTTCCACCTCAATTTCAGGATAAAAGGAGGGCTTTTCACAGCCAAAAACCTTTCCTCATCCTGCTCTTGAATAACCTATGTAGTAAACTGTCCAAAACAGTTTTACTCTTGGTTAATAATCAGGTATAGTTATAAGTTTTAATTATTGTAGTCTTTTATTATTATAACCCAACAGATAAAGCTGCACCCAGGGCTTTCAACAGCGCTCACCACCACTATAACCACTACAGTAAAGCCCTTTAAATTTCTTTTTAATCATCTCAAAACCTTCTTAAAGCATTTTTACCGTGTCACAAACATAGTTTGAGTTGTAAATAGCCTACATTACCACTCTTTCATAGTTTCATCCTGACATTTTGGGGGCCTGGCTGTGTTTTTTAACCTTTTTTGGACCTTATAAAGTAAGTCTTTTCTCTTTTTATTACTTATTAATAAGTGTTTTATCTTTTTTAGGCATAATTTCTCTATTTAAATATATATTTTGTATATATTTATCCTTTTTTATATATATACTCATATTATAAGAGTATTATTCACGTGGTTAATACCCACTGGAAATAACTATTTTTGGCGTGTTTTGTATATAAAAACACATAAGCCATCAATAAGTCCTGTATTCTTGACTGAATAAGGACACCTCTGACTGAAAAATCATCAGTTGAGGCGTGGATTAAGTGTATTGTTAACTCAATAACACTTATAGAAAGCCACTTGTACAGAATACACTTGAAAACCACAAGTGTATCTGTGGGATACTGGCACACAAACAGTGTGACAGGGTACCAAAAGCTGTAATTCTGATGTGGAATTGTTGATTCAATTACACTGTCATTATACAAGGCACATTGTAGTAACATACAAGCCCAGAGGCCAATCTTAGACGTGCAAAACCAGCATTTTTGAGAAGTCTTAACTGACATAAGCCCTCCCTTTTCTGCCTTGATTTCAGTGGAAGAAAATTATATCCCACTTGAGACCCAGTCACAGGCCAACACACCAGTGACACCCTCAGAACCAGAGGGCAGCAAGGGCAAAGGAAAGAGGCACAGTGAAGGTCTCATCACAGCCAAGAAGTGGACACCAATAGCCACTCAGAGAAGTAGAAAACCACAAAACTCTGCATCCATACAAGGTAAACCAACCTTAACGACTTGTACAGGAAAGATTACAATTATTAACCCAGTTGTAACTTCCAAAGGCAAACTTCCCAAGTCAGCAGACAATAAATTTGTAAAAGGCACAGTCAAAGGTAAATACACTAAGAACATAAAGTTTTTGACTGCTTGCAAACACTGATATGTCCCCTGTATACCTCAGAGACCTTGGCTTCCAAAGGAACCAGCCAGAGGATAGAGGAGGATTGTCCAGAACCAGAAGACCTGAAAGAGGAAACCCTGGACACAGTGGTGGATGGCAAAACAATGAGGGAGATAATATCAACCTTGCCATTCACACTCCAATTCAACAGAAGCCTCAAACCAGAGGACTGGAAGGATATGGATCAAGTTCTTCAGATCCACCAACTCCTCAAAGATTTATTTCAATGGAGCATGGACAACAAGAGGTTCAACCTAGCAACTCACTGGGCAGAACTGGGATCAAGTTGCCAGAAGATCTGTCTCAAAGAGATAGACTTCAAAGACCTTATGGTAATCACCAAGGGTTGGAATCCTACCAGGCAGCACAGACTCCTGGAGGCAAGGGCACAGAGGATAAGGGAGAATCAAGCCACTATCCTAGCTATAGAAGAACAGATGACCCAGACAGGGCCTACTCAGATTCCTTCAGGTTCACAAGGAGCAGGCCAAATCAGCTCTCCAGTGGCTTCACACCATTCAGAAACCAGCATATCAGTGGCCAAGAGTCACCATTCTTCACAATTCCAGGAAGTTTCCAGGAGAAGACAAGGAAACAAGGGCAAGAACAAAACCTCCTTCAACCAGAGGAGGAAAGAGTCAGACCCCATGATCCAGAAGCTGTTAGATTTGGTAAAGGTAGTACACAAGAACCAGAAGTAGTTGTAAACCATGCTAGAATCAGTAGTCCTAGTAATAGAAACATTACCCCCACTCAGACTGAAAATAACATTGTCACATCTGAGAGTAACATCAACAGTGATACACTGTGGTTACAAGTGTCCCAATATGCTGAACAATCTGCAAAGCAATTTGCAGAAATTAAAGCCAGCCAAGAGAGGATGAGACAAACTCAAGCCTCCTTGGAACAAATAGTTAAGAATCTTCAAGAAGGATATGCTCAACTGAGCAAAGCCTCTGAAGAATCCAACAAAAGACTGAACCAAGTCTTTGAAGAACAACACCACAGCACAAGGGACAGGGAGTGTCTTGATCAGGACATTAACAAATCGTTTAATGCCTATCATAGCTTAAAGACCCAACCACAAGGCCAAGCTATGGAGAATCCATATCAACCAGATGACATCAAGCCAGATTCCATGATGTTGAATAAGGCAAGATCTCCATCACAATACCAGGATGGAGATGGCATGTCGTATTCAGAGAAGGAAGCCTTAAAACAGCTTCCTGAGGCCTCAAACTGGCCCCAATTCTCTGGATCAGGAGAATATGATCATATGGAACTCATAGATTATATTGATGGACTCTTCATTGATGTACCCAGCATACCAGATTACTGGATTACTGCTAGACTGAATACTGCATTTAAAGGTCATGCAAGTATATGGTACACAGAAATGAAAGGAATCCATGGCAGAAGAAACTGGCCATGGTGGAAGAGTCAAATAATACAAAAGTACAGTAATGGAGCTTGGATATGGCAGAAGACCATGTCATTTGAAAATGACAAATACTCTGTGGACAGAGATCCATATGAGTGGTGTCTCAGACAGTCTAAAAGACTTAAAGCCATTGATCCTCAGATGAACATCCAGATGAGGAATCACAAACTTCTGACACAGCTGCCAGGAGAATTAGAGCATGCAGTGAAATGCAGATGCAACCAAAATTGCACTCTAGATGAAATAGCCAATACCTTACAAGACATAAGGAAAAGGACAAATATAGGTAAATTCACCCCATATAAGAGCAGTGGTTTCAAAGAGAAACAACCTCTCAGGGTGGAGTTTAAAGACAAACCCAGAGAAAGAGTGGCAGAAGTGGCAAGGAAAAAGAATTCTTGTCACAATTGTGGTTCAACAGACCACTATGCCAACAACTGTCCAAAAGCAAAGAAAAAAGTCTATGCTATAGAAAAAGTCCCTGAAGAAGAACCTCCAACAGAGGATTCTGAATCAGACTCTATGGGAGATGCCATCAGAGAACCATCTGATGATGATCAAGACCCAAGAGAGGAATTTTTAGTGGAATACCAAGAGGAAACCCCATTGGAAATCCAAGATATACAGCTGGAAGCAGGCATGCCACAGGACACTGCCAACAAGAACTTGTACAAACACACACAAGATGCACAAACATTCCTGGTTACACCAACCAAAGGAATGGCTTATATACATGGAACAGCTACAAAAATGACTGTATGTTTTGACAATGCTCAGCACCCACTAATCATTGACAGTGGAGCACATTGCCCCATAGTGGCCAGAAATTATCTGGATAACCACTTCCCAAACTGGGAAAAACAGCTCTTTCCCACTAAGGCAAAGAACTTTAAAAATGTGTCAGGGAAGTTGACTTCCATTGGGACAATTATCAAAGAGATAATTATACCCCACAGGAAGGGTAATATCAGACTCAACCCAGAGTTTGTAGTGCTTGAAGATGCCCACATCCAAGGGTTTTTACTGGGAACAGATTACCAGAGGATGTATGGCATAGATATTTACAACAGTAAAAACAGGCACATCACCATTGGTACCAACAAGGAAAAGAAATTTTCACTTGATATATACCACATATCTTCACAAGATCCACTAGAAGAGCTCTTGAAGGACTTCAAGGAGGGACAGTTTAGCACTTCCCTCACCAGTAAACAAAAACTAAGTTTACTGAAGATGCTGAGGAAGAACAGACCAGCATTTGCCATTGGTAAAGAACCACTAGGAAAGATTAAAGGCCATGATATAGAACTATATCTGGATGTGGAAAGACCTTATCCACCCATGCTGAGGAGACCTCCTTATCCAGCAAGTCTGGAAACCAGGAAAGAAATTGAAAAACACATCAATGAACTCCTGGACATGGATGTCATCAGGAAGATTGGACATAATGAAATAGTGGAAATCACCACTCCTGTCCAGATCACCTGGCATGATGGCAAGTCTAGATTGTGTGGAGACTTCAGAGCCCTGAATAACTACACAAAAGCAGACAGGTACCCTATACCAAGGATACCTCATGCCTTGGATAAGCTGGCAAAAGCCAAATACATAACCAAGATGGACTGTATGAAAGGCTTCCACCAAAATGGAGTTAAACCAAGCTCTATGAAGCTGCTCAGAATAACATGCCATATGGGCACATATGAGTACACCAGGATTCCATTTGGCATCAAGAATGCACCAGCCCACTTCCAAAGGATGATGGACACCATATTTTACGAAGAAATAATGGAAGGCTAGATGGTAGTATATATTGGTGATAGCATTATATACTCAGAGACATGGGAAGAACATGTAAAATACATAGACAGAGTGCTAAGTAAATGTAAACCCATCAATCTGAAAATTTCACTTAAAAAGTGTAATTTTGGCCAACGAGAGCTACTAGCTCTAGGACACAAAGTCTCAGGCCTTAGTCTGGAAATTGACCAGAACAAAGTAGCAGCAGTACTGCAAAGGCCAGTACCAAAGAACATCAAAGAGATGCAATACTTCCTTGGATTTGCTAGCTACTATAGAAGCCACATCAAAAGCTTTGCCCACATAACTAGTAGTTTATACAAGTTATGCTCAAAGGATGTAGTTTTTGAAATAACGAAGGAAAGGAGGGATGCATATTAGAGGATCAAATATGAACTCACCAATGCACCTGTGCTCATCTTGCCTGACTTTAAATTACCATTCAAGTTATATATAGATGCAACATGCAGTAAAGGCTTGGGAGCAGCCCTTCACCAAAGACAAATTGTGGATGGTGAACCAAGAGAAGGTGTAGTATGTTACATCTCCAGCCAGCTGAAAGATTCAGAAGCCAGGTATGGGGCCACCCAGACAGAATGTCTATGTCTAGTCTGGGCTCTAGAAAGACTCCATTATTATTTGGAGGGTGCAGTCTTTGAAGTCTACACAGACTGCACACCCTTGAAGTCTTTACTAAACATGAAGACTACTAATAGACACATGCTGAGATGGCAAATAGCCATCCAGGAGTTTAGAGGGAACATGCCCATCATATACAAGGAAGGTAAAAGCCATACCAATGCAGATGGCCTTAGCAGATGGCCACTGGACAATGTCAAAGGCAATCCAGCTTATGACCCTGAAGTTGCTGCAAAAATTCCTATCCATTTTATGGAAATAAATAGGAAGAAGAACTTCAGATTCTCTGAATGGGCACCAAGGAGTGGTACCCTTGACAGTGGAAACACTGATTCAGGAGGGACAGAAACCCCCATACTGGGAATAAGTTCCTCAGAACTGCACAATGAATTTTTCAATGTAGTACTGAAATCTTATGCTAAACACAAACAGTGTAGCATACTACTCCAACTCCTTCAACAAAAATACAGGAGCCCAGAACTGGAAACCCAGCTGGAGGAACCCTGGTTGAGGGCCTATAAGGACAATAAATTCTTCCTTATAGATGGCCTGATTTACCACAGAGAAACGCACACCAGTGCACTCACAGTGATAGACAGAGACCACATCTCTTTAATCCTGCAGGAATGCCATGACTGCCCCTATATGGGACACATGAGTGAGGACAGGACTAAAGAGAGGGTAGCAAGCACAGCTTGGTGGCCCAAGTGGGAGCAAGAGTTGAGTGAATACATCAACACTTGTGAAAGATGCCAAAAGTCAAATAGAAAACATGGGAAGAAATATGGGTTGCTTCAACATATAGAAGAACCCAAACACCCATGGGAAACCATCAACATGGACTGGGTCACAGGAATTGTCCCAGGAGGCAAAGAAAACTACAATGCCTGCTCAATCATAGCTGATAGGTTCAGCAAGAGCATGAGATGTCTGCAATTCCATAAAGAGGACACAGCCATGGACACTGCTCTGTTATTTTGGAATAACATCATATCCACCTGTGGAGTCCCTAAGATCATAATCAGTGACAGGGACCCAAAATTCAAATCTGAATTTTGGACCAATTTATATGACATGCTTGGCACCAAGCTTGCTTTTTCCACAGCTTACCATCCACAAACAGATGGCCTAGCTGAGAGGATGATCCAAACAATGGAGGACATCCTCAGGAGGTTCTGTGCCTATGGCATGGAATACAAGGACCATGAGGGATACACTCATGATTGGGTCACCCTCTTACAAGCAGTCCAACTGGCTTATAATACAAGCCAGCACAGTACCACAGGAAAAACACCTGCACTGGTAGAGAAAGGGTGGAATCCACTGTTACCTGTGGATCACTTGAAGAAAAATCTTCTGACCATCCACCCCACAGCCAAAGACTTCCATGATATGTGGAAGAAAGCCTGTGATACTGCTGCCAAATGCATAGCTGAGGCCAAAGAGTATAATAAGCAAAGGTGGGACAAATCACATATGGAACTTGACTTCAAGGAAGGGGACCAGGTGTTAGTGTCTACACTGAACTTTAGCAATCTCAAAGGACCCAAGAAAATGAGAGACTCATTTGTAGGACCCTTCACTTTCATTAAGTTGGTAGGGAAGAATGCAGTAGAGGTCAAGCTCACTGAGGAGTTTTCTAGGAAACACCCAATCTTTCCAGTGAGCCTGGTCAAACCATACTTCCAAACAGAGGAGGTAAATTCCCCTCCAGGAAGAAAAACATCACTCCACCAGAAATAGTGGAAGTAGAAGACTCTCCTGGACCTGTGAGTAAAATCATCAGGGCCAGAAAAATCAGACTTAATGGGAAGGATCAGAGACAATATCTAGTCAGATTCAAAAACCAGACAGCTGACAAAGACAAATGGTTGGCAGATGATGCCATACCAGATGGGAACCTTCATCTAAGGAGATTCAGAGCCTCTAGGAGGACTGAACAGTCTCATAAATGATGAGCCTTTTCTAGAGGGAGGGTATGTCAGCCTGTGACTCAAAACCAGAGCACAAGCATGACAGCCAAAATACCATAAACCAATGGTATAGCCAAGATACCATCAAAACATGGAGCTGAGCCAAATTAGCTCAAAAGGTATCAAAAGAAAGAGGAAACTCACCTCTTTCTGAAAATATAAGTCCCATCACCATAGGACAAGAAATAACAAAGTTATTCCTGCTCAAAGTCATTGCTGAGCATAAACCTTAATTTTCACCTCTCATATAAAATCTAGAAGGAGAGGCTCAACCACATCAAATGGGTACTCAAAATAAAGCTCTAAGCCAGGGCTATCCAATGGTAACAGCCAAACTGAGCTAGCACCAGTATTACTTGAGTTATGGTCAAATTCAGACCAAATAAGGGTGAACAAAACATTCACCTCCCATCTAGCTTTTACAGTTTTAGTGTGAGATACCTAAAGTGGGGTCTTTTTGGAAAGAGCACAATTAGGGCTATCTGATGGTGCCATCCATTTCCTCATAGCTCAACTACAACAGAAGTTATTGGCCAAACAAGCTTAATACAGCTTTTGCCCAGACCACGCCAATGTACAAAAATACTTGTACATGGGATAACTTTGTCATATTTAATGATACCCATGTCAAGTTGGGTACCATTGTGTAGAGCCCATACAGAGCTATTCAATGAACCAACTTTGAGCTTGGTATCTCAAAAGCTGACAGAGGTATGACCATTTTAAGGTCAAAATCCCACCTGCTGTCAGATACAGCCTTACCATGGGATAATATCCCATAACCATGAATATGAGGTGTCAAATAGACAAAGAAGCATGTTTTTACTTCAATACCTCATATGTCAGTCAATACTGGGGTCCCATACAGCTTCTGTACAGCATTCTACGCGTCATACACGTCAGAATCAGGCTGTGAGGTCCCCAGATGAAAATTTTCACCCTGTATTGGTGAAATCCGCCCAGATGTGGTTTCAAAACACCATCTGAGCCCAATACAGAGTATACAGGCTGTTTGCAAACCACAAGCCTGTCTTAGAGAGTGAAAAATCTTCACTTCCTCTATGTGGAAAGGTCTAGCAGCCTTTCCACCTCAATTTCAGGACAAAAGGAGGGCTTTTCACAGCCAAAAACCTTTCCTCATCCTGCTCTTGAATAACCTACATAGTAAACTGTCAAAAACAGCTTTACTCTTGGTTAATAATCAGGTATAATTATAAGTTTTAATTATTGTAGTCTTTTATTATTGTAACCCAACAGATAAAGCTGCACCCAGGGCTTTCAACAGCGCTCACCACCACTATAACCACTATAGTAAAGCCCTTTATATTTATTTTTAATCATCTCAAAACCTTCTTAAAGCATTTTTACCGTGTCACAAGCATAGTTTGAGTTGTAAATAGCCTACATTACCACTCCTTCATAGTTTCATCCTGACAGAGGGTGATCCCTAACCATTTTATTTCGTTTTGGAGTGCATATGTTGTGCCTGCTATCACTAATTCTTTCAAGGGCTGTTTTTTTCTAGTGAAAATCATTATATAGTTTTCTTTTCATCAAAAATCGCACCATGCCTTGAAGCCTATCTCTTCAACCTGATCATGACCTTGTCCACTTTAGTCTGCCCTTGTTGAATGGTGTTTGTTGCTAATACGTGAGTTACATCATCAATGTAGGCTAAGGAGAAGTTGTTCTTGTTGAGTGATGGGGGTTTGGGAGAAGAAGGCTGGAATTGTATAAAAGATAAAGCATCACCAATAGTGGAGACCATTGTGGAACATTTAACTATCAATGACTATGGCCCTAGATGGCCCAGCAGGGATGGAAAAGTGCCTCCTGCTGGGGAGACTAAGCTGGGAGAGGAACCACTTTTTCTAATCCAGGAAGCCAGGCAATACTACAATCCTGGTAATTCTGATGGGGATGGAAAAGAGCCTCCCATCAGGGGAAGAACAAGGTGGGAGAGGAACCCCTTGTTCCGTACTGGGGGCACACACAGATGAAAACACCCTGGATATCCAACCTAGGAAAGGCCTAGACTCACATTGAGGCTAGTCCATAATAAACGGAATTACTAAACAGCGAATCAGCGACCTCATGCCACCTCTTCCCCCCAAACAGAAGAAAAGCTTGAAGAAAAGTCCAGACCTCAACCCCATGTGCCCAAGGTTTATAGGAAACTTCCATAAATCACCCAAAACTAGATCATGACCCCAATGAAAACTTAAGATGTAAACACTCATAAATTTCTTGCATATAAACAGTGTGATATGTGAAACCAATAACACTTTTTTTTAAAAAAAGAGGGCCAATGGTGGGTTTTTGGTGGGGCAAAAGCCACGGTGATTATGGGGGACAGAGGGGCTTAGTGCATGAGATACCAGTGAATACGGCAAGCTTGTTTTTAAAATGAGATGGTCTCATTTAGTGATATCGCACGCCTAATTTTGGCAAATATTGACTCCCCCTAATACAATTGACACAAAAAAAGATTCAGCTAGAAAAAAAAGTAGTTCTTCTCACACGCGCAGCGACACAAGTCTTCTGAGATGTCAAAACCGACAAAGAAGGATGAGAAATTGTTTTTCAATACTGCGCAAGTTGGGCGGAGTTGTTGCTGGATAGTTTTGCGAGCGAGGCACGCTCTCAGCCGTCATGTTCAATTTGCTTTGCTTTGTTTTGGCATACGCAGGGAAAGCGTAAGAGCAGTTTTTCACTGAAAGCAGGCGGGAATTTCTACACGCAATGAGAGTGCAGCAGAAGTGGCAGAAGTGTGTGACTTTAGCAATTTTTACAAAAATCTCCAATATTCTGTCAGTGCTGTATCCAGATGGACACGTTGAAGCTGCTGGAAAGGAGAGTAACGCTAGCTTCCCTCGACAAGGCACGCCAATCTTGGGTGAGACAGTTATAAATGAAAGATGAGCCATTCCCAGTGGTGCGCATTTGTTTCTCAAGCTCAACAGGGCACGGCAGTCTGCAGGACTCCAAGAAGGAAGCCACAGACAAGGCAGCACTGATATAAAATGGCTTGTCTCATCTCCGTCAGCTTCCCCAGTCCACTGCCATTTGTGTCAATAACTACCATCTCAACTTACAATCTTTAATTTTACACCTTCTTTCACCTGAGAATATCTCTTTGCATCAATAATTTAACCATGAAGGCTCATTTTGTCCCCCTTGTTCAAATTATTTGCGTCTTCGTTGGAAGCGCTATCAGTGCACCTTTCTCTGGAGACAACAGCATCTCAGGAGGATTTGGTTCATCTATCCCCGGTTTCGGCTCAGGATTTGGTAACGATGACGACGACGATGAGGAACTATCCAAAAAACTAGGATTTAGTTTCGATCAAGGCCGACAAGCTGGATCTGCCGCCAAGGCTGGCTTTGATTCCAATGGTAACCCTCAAGCCGGTCGTGCCTCTGGGGTAAGCACAGCCTTGAAAGAAAAGAAAAGACGGTAAACACTAGTTATACACTAAGCGCATACACCCAAGTGATGTAATACTATGACATAATCAATACAAGATCACGTCGATCCTTGTTGACCATAATTAGACTATTTAAACCCACAATATCTTGTATCTAGAATTCTCCATCGTTTGTGTTTACTACTTTTCTTCTTTAGGTTCGTTGTGCCCACTTCCCTCCTCACCCTGATCCATTGGCTAAGACCTCCTGTCTTGCCGATCCAAGGTACTTTACTTGATAATCCCCTAATTATAACTAGTATCTATCAAAGCAATTAAATCCATCGTATGTGTTTACTACTTTTATTCTTTAGGTTCGTCATGCCTACTTCCCTCCTCACCCTGATCCATTGGCTAAGACCTCCTGTCTTGCCGATCCAAGGTTCGTCGTGCCTACTTCCCTCCTCACCCTGATCCATTGGCTAAGACCTCCTGTCTTGCCGATCCAAGTCCCATTTGTCTTACAGATTATGAGACCGGAGAAGCTCTGAAAAGAACTCCAAGAATCTACCTATAAAACATGGGAGAATTCTCCCTAGAACTAAATGAAAAAGACAAACTCAATGATACAAACTACTTGGAATGGGTCTCCAGAATGGAGGGCATCCTAACTCTTAAAAACTACTATGGTCTTGTCACAGACACAGAGCTGCCCGAGGAAATCACAGAGAACAATAAATTGGAGCCTCGTAGAAAACAACGAGCCGCTGCCCTTCTCAAAATCAACTGCACAATTCGGATAGGGAATAAGCTCTACACCAAATCTAAAAAAGATCCAGCCACCTTCTGGAAGCTTGCCCAAGAATTCTACCAACCCAAATCAATCCAAAACCAAACCATGTACCTCGGAAAAATATTCTCAACACAACTCCTCGACAATCAAATTAAAGACAACATGTCTTTTATCCTCGAAAACACACTCCACCTTTTTACCCTGTTTTCCGGTCTTACCATCTCTCCAGAAGACCTCATAGATTCAGTAATTGCTATATGGGTCATTATCAACCTACCTGAAAGATTTAAAACAACCATGGAAGTCTGGCTCGGTAAATGTGAAGTGGAAAAGACATCTCCTTCCCTTGACGACACCTGGGAAGTAATGAGAAAGTTTCTACAATGAGAAGAAAACAACCACAACCCCAACAACCAAGCACTAATTGCCTCAAAAGCTAACTCCAACGCCGAACAACACTTCCAACAAAAAAGAAAACCAGAAGGTGATTACCCCAAATGCGCTCCTGGAAGGCACAACCCTTTAACTAGACATGACGAAAGCGAATGTAATTTCCTAAAAAGAGACAGAAATGAAAAGAGAGGCCAAAAGCCAATCAAGTCTCTCATAGCGTCTACCATCAAACCTAATCAAAACTCAATCATTCTTGATTCGGGAGCCACAACCTCCATGTTCAACAATCCCAACCTATTCACTAAAATTTCCAAAATAACTCAGACCATTGAACTAGCAGATGGATCTACAATCCTAGCCTCCGGAACTGGGACTGTCCGGATCGAACTTTCCCACTGCTTCTTAGACCTATCTGACTGCTTACTTGTAGAAAATCTGTTGTATAACCTAATCAGCTTAGGACAAATGCTTAAACCACATTACAAACTCACATCCTACGTAAATAAGACCTTTCAAGTACACGACCAAAATAACAACCTCATCATCAAGGGAAGCTTTAAGAATGGGAACTTCGAAGTCAATACAGAAAAGCAACTTGCCCTCACCACAGTCTCCCACTTAAATCAATCCCTTACCTTGCATCAAGCTGCCGGCCATCCTTCCCCAGAATATCTAATCAGAATGTTTCCAAAAGCCAACGTCCAAAACCTTCTATGCGACTCGTGTAACCTTTGCACAATCACCAAATCCCCCTTCAAGGGATCCTTTCATTTACCTCAACGAAAACTCCAATTCTTACACATGGATCTATTTGGACCTGTTGAAACCCCGTCCAACCTTGGCTACAAGTACTGCCTAAGGGTAATGGATGGATTCAGCCGTTTTGTTTGGACCCTATTCCTAAAATCTAAATCCGAAGTCGGCTTCCTACTTCAGAAACTATTCATTCAAATTGAAAATCAATCCCATGCAAAAATTACCAACAACGTATCAGACAATGGAAGTGAATTTAAAAACGAAAAACTTAACAACCTTCTCCAAGCAAAAGGCATTACCCGCCTTACCACTGCCCCATACACACCTCAGCAAAACCCTTTTGCTGAACGAGGGAACAGAACCACTGTCACCAAGGCAGGATGCCTCCTCAAAGACTCTGGCCTTGGTGGGTCCTATTGGGCCGAAGCCGTTAGAACAGCGACTTACTTAGAAAATATCACACCAAAAAGGTCACTGGATCATTCCACTCCCTTTAGTAAATGGTTTGAAAGAACTCCAACCTATCATCACCTACAACCTTTTGGGTGTCTCTGCTATTACCTTAACAATCTCATCAAAGGGAAATTCACAGATCAAGGATCTGAAGGAATCTTTTTAGGGTACAAGGAGGGGCACCGGGCATATCAAATCTTGGACAGGCGGACAGGTAACGTAAAAATTACTCACCATGTTAAATTTATCCCAAACGTGTTTCCTGGTGAACAGCCTAACGCTACTAATATAGGAGCTGACCAGCTCCGACTTACTACAGATCTAAACCAGACCCCTGCCACCGAGCATGAGGAATCCCCACAAATAAACAACCTCGAAATGGGCTCACCAACTCCCCCAGAATCTAGCCTTGTACCAGACCCTATGGAATATTTGACTGAAGTAATCCCCTCCAGAACAAAGCCATCATCACTCTCTGGTACTGACAACCCTGAACCAGACCCCAATTGTCTTGTCAAAGGTAAATCCCCTAGATACGAATGGATACCAGAAAATGAACCGCCACCAAAAGAAATTCTTGGAAGAGTAGGAGACCCCAGGAACATAATAGAATCCCAAAGACGACCTCAACACTCTGCCAACGCTGTCTTGCTCCTGGATGAGGAATGCCCAAAGAACTTCCACCAAGCCATGAAAAGTGACCTCCACCAACACTGGGAAGATGCTATTCAGAAAGAACTGGATAACATGGAAAAACATCAAGTTTGGTCCCCAGCTACCTTAACTGAAAACACAAAACCACTGTCCACCACCTGGGTTTTCAAACGTAAAACCGATGAAGATGGAAATCTCACCAAATTCAAAGCTCGTCTTTGCGTGCAAGGATTCCACCAGAAAGAGGGCATTGACTATGGAGACGTCTTCTCACCCACTGGAAGATTGACGTCATTACGACTTCTACTTACCCTCTGCCACCTAAACAGATTCACCATTGAACAAATGGACGTTAAGGGTGCCTTCCTCAACAGAAGACCCGACAAAAACCTCTACATTCTAAGACCCGACGGATATAAAAAACACCAACCAAACAAATACTTTATCCTGAATCAATCGCTCTATGGATTGAAGCAAAGCCCCCAATGCTGGCATAAAGAACTGAAGAATGCCCTAAATTCTATTGGCCTCCGTGCAGCAGACACCGACCCCTGTCTATATTACTCAACCAACCAAAATAAACCCATGTGGATGACTTAATCTTTGGGGGATCATGGAACAACAAATTCAAAACTAAAATCAACAACATCTTTGAAATGGAAGACCTAGGAAAAATAAGATTTGCCCTTGAAATCAGAATCACTCAACACAGAGACTACATCAGTCTCATTCAGGACAAACTAATTAGCAACATTCTAGAAGAGTTTAATATACTTAGCCCCTGACTCACGACCAGCCCCCTACCAGGAAATTGCAAGTCATTCAGGGATCTGCCGACTCAAGAAATAACTCAACCATTCAACTACCGACGGGTGATTGGACTGCTTCAATACCTAGTACAATGCACTAGGCCAGACCTAGCTTATAGAACCTCTTTTCTCTCTCAATACCTTGAAAACCCAAAAGACTTACACTTCAATGCCGCAAAACACGTCCTTGCCTATTTGAGCTGCACCCGACACTTTGATCTCCGTCTTGGCCAAAATCAACTAAATCACCAAAAAGATCAACTCCTTGGATTCACCGACAGTGACTGGGGAGGAAGTGAAGGGTACAAGTCCTTCTCCGCATCCATAGTCCACTACTATGGCACCCTTGGCTGGAGAAGCCACAAACAAAAGGTAGTGTCACTATTGTCTACTGAAGCAGAATACAATGCAATAACAGAAGGGATTCAAGATCTACAATGGCTGAAGAATCTCATACTCAAATCAACTAATGAACATCTTAAACAAACTCTATTCACCGACAACCAAAGCACAATTGCCATAGCATCTAACCACGTGTACCATCATGGAACCCGACACATTAACTTCCGACTACATTTTATACGCGACTTAATAGAACAAGAAAAACTAAAAATAAACTACTTAGAAACCAAAAATATGATTGCCAACTCACTAACTAAAAATAACCCCTACAACAAAAGCATCAACCATCTAAAGATCATTTTTGGCAATAAGGGACTATCAAGTAAGGCAGAGTGAAAGAAAAGAAAAGACGGTAAACACTAGTTATACACTAAGCGCATACACCCAAGTGATGTAATACTATGACATAATCAATACAAGATCACATCGATCCTTGTTGACCATAATTAGACTATTTAAACCCACAATATCTTGTATCTAGAATTCTCCATCGTTTGTGTTTACTACTTTTCTTCTTTAGGTTCGTTGTGCCTACTTCCCTCCTCACCCTGATCCATTGGCTAAGACCTCCTGTCTTGCCGATCCAAGGTACTTTACTTGATAATCCCCTAAGTATAACTAGTATCTATCAAAGCAATTAAATCCATCGTTTGTGTTTACTACTTTTCTCCTTTAGGTTCGTCGTGCCTACCTCCCTCCTCACCCTGATCCATTGGCTAAGACCTCCTGTCTTGCCGATCCAAGGTTCGTCGTGCCTACTTCCCTCCTCACCCTGATCCATTGGCTAAGACCTCCTGTCTTGCCGATCCAAGTCCCATTTGTCTTACAAGCCTACGGCCAAGAACGAAACCGCGGAAAAGGCTACTCTGAAGGTAACGTGCCTCCATGCTTCTCCTCCCCCTAAGGAGTCGCCACTAGCATGTCCTCTTACCCGTTGTTCCTTTCGGTAGAACACCGTTCTGGGGATGGCGATGATTCTTTTTTCGGACATTAATTATTTGTGCCGATGTTTCCCGAGGTATCATTGTCAACTTCATCGATGGTCATCCTCCTCCGATATGAACATTCGTTCTGATAACAAGGTGTCATTTTGTTCAACTAGTTGTTCCGTTGAAACATTTGGCGCTTCTATGCAACCATTCCCTCTGCTCCATCTTGTATGCTACCTAATATGACTCTGCAATACATTTCGCACATGACTAGCCTAATTCAACCCCTCCCACACCCAGGGCCTAAGTCCCCGCCACTTCCACAATGTTGCCACTCTCGTCCGTAGGAGTGCAAGTTTTTATTGCTTTACTGTCATGATCCCCTTCTCTTAATTTGCCTCTGCATGAACAACACGCCTGAAACTTGAGAAACAACCAAACAGCTTAGCGCCGATTAGAGAATGCAACGGTTTTACCCCGCTATGTCTTTTCAATCGGAGGCAAAGGGCAAAAAACTCGGGTAGGCTTTATGCCTCTGAGAGCTTTTGTGGCCTCACACACCCGTGCAACTCCCAATTCTTAGGACACCTTCTAATGAAGCCAGTTTACCATAAAATTGTCTTTATGTTCCTCCTTACTACAATTACCTTCGCCGCAGCTCCCAAGCTTTACGCACTATGCCCTTTTTGGAAGCTTTTTCGCAAGGGAACTTCCAATATTTCTTGCCGCTCACATTGAATGTCCGTTTGACATTGGACTTCTATGCTTTACATTTTTCAGACAAAAGCATTGCAATACCTCCACATCTTGTGGATCTTAATCCCTCCCGGCGGCCGAGCCTACAATGTATATTGCTGATCAGGTACACTCATCCTCCGGATGTTTGTTTTAATTTTCAGCCAAAAACCAAAGGACATGACTAAAATGTAAAGGCTTAATAACTATGTCAGTTATTCCAAAGCCAAGCAGGTAGTTGCCAAGTAGGACCAAACACCAACAAGGTGAATTCAATTTGATAACAGATGAGTTATAAAAGGAGAGGATTTGGGAAGGAAAAAACAAGGCATATTTCTATGAAGTCATGAGGACGAGGCGATTTGATTTTCATAATTGGTTGACTAAATCCAAACCACAAAAGGTCTGAGGAGAAAAAAGGAAGTGGAAAAATGAGTAATGCACTTCTTGGGTCATCTGATTGAGTTAAGACTCAGAAATCAAGTTGGTGATGGGGGCCTGTGAAGGTGACTTTCACAGGCTGCTGGAACTCAAGCCAAGATGTGTATGGAGGGTAGATGTAAGTATAGCAAGCTGTGACACCAATAAATTGGAAAAGACTAACACTTCATCTCATCCCATAAGCAACTAATGATGAATCCATCATTTATGCACATCAGAAATCCATATTTTTAATGCATGAATTGAGTTTCATTTCATGCATTCAAACCAAGAGCTTTGAAAGGCAGAAAATATCCATATATCCACAGTCTTAGAAAGTACGAAAAATACACCAATATTGAAATTTACCATTGAGAAGGCTCTCAAGGAATTTCTTTTTTGACTAAAAAATCTAATTAGGACTTGAATTTGAGATCTTTCTAATCTCATCATAAGATTAAATTTTTTGAGAAAGGGAATAATCTCAAATATATGGAAAACATGTTTTATTTATTTTGGGGTATGCTGGTGAATGTTTGAGTTGATGGGAAAATTAACTGGGTAATCTTTTCATTTCTTGGGCTTTTTCCTATGAGAATGGGGTAGCTGTTATTTTTCAAACAGTCTAGAATGTACTACAACTGGTGAATGTTGCATTATCATTTTTCCTAAAACAGGTGTGAACTTATGTATTATCATTCGACACCCTACTTTACCGCCTAAATTGTAAAAATGATATGAAAAGGGGTTGGTTGACCAAACCAGAATTATTTCATTTTCTTATATTTATTTATTTTATTCATTATTGAGCTTATTACAATGATCTTGGGCAATTGAATGATATAATACAGCATGCAGGGCATTAGTTACAATGAAAATGCACAAAGCTCTGAGGGTACAGCTGAAGTATACCAGGTGTCATAGAGATATTTAAGGGTTCATTTCTTGATCAAGGAGATATCATTGAATATTTATATGCAATTTAGTATTAATATGTATATACTGGAAGAAACAAATTATTTGTGGAAGGGGGATTGAAAGGTGGTGGCATTTGAAGCAAAAATTACATTGAGACATGACCATGCATCTCCAACTACTTAATTCACTCTTGATGAGAATCTTTTTCAATAAAGAAATGAGTTGGGATAAGTAAAGTATTTCATTCCAGTTCTTTCAGGACCCAGCCAAAGTGTTTGTTGTGATTTGTGATAAGGAATTCAAAGCTTCAGGGTGAATAGGATAAAATTCTAATAATCAACTAAGCCAAGAAGAAGAAGTAATGCAGTAAAATTTCACAATGGATTGATAAAAATCACAAAAATAATTTACAGAAGTGTCAAGTAACTTCAAGGTAGCATTTAGGAAGATTCAAGAAGAATTGGAAATATTGAATAAATAGGTTTAGTAATAACTTAATTCATTTTGCAACATTTGAAGGAGACTGAAGCTTTGTCATGACACTTAACCAGTGTGAAAATATGTATTTGAGTGGTTCAAGGTTCCTCTTTTGAGATCCCCTATAAATAGTCCAATAGCTATCCCTTCTCAATTCTTTACCCATCTGCAAATTAGAGTTCAACCAAAATAATATAGCTTCTTAATATTTTTTCCAAGCAAAATCACATCTATCTATTAGCATGATCCTAGTTTTTATCAGAAATAATCAGTACTGAATGGCATACATCACAGAAAAATGTAGGGGACTTCAATACAGGTCCTTTATAGTATCTTCAAATTATGTCTGACAATATCTCCAAGACTATACCTTATTTAACTCACATTCATTGTATTCTGATAATTTTACTCCCCCTTTAATTGTTCTTATTATTTATCCAACTGAGTTTAGACACTGGCAACACATATTGGTAATTGATGTTATTTAATTTGTAAACTTTCAGCACATTAAAATTCCCCCATGATTCTTAGAGTTGGTAGAATTATATTCCAATCCTCTCATCAATTAGGTTCTTTCCAGTTCACTTCATGTATTTTTTTGGATTGTAAAAGTTCATACAGTTATTTTAAGGTGTGGATATGAAACTTTGATTAAAAATCGAGTACTTTTCCTGTCCTCAAAATTTGTATAAGGTAAAAATCAATTAAAAATAGTATGAAATATTATTTTTAAGAGAAAACATGCCAATTTTATTGCTTATAACTTTATTAGTATAAAACAATAATATCATAAAAACTTATTGTTTTACCAACGATAAAAATTTATCCAAAAAATACTCTACAAGAGATATTTCAAGGCTACAAGAGAAATTTCTTCAAGAGCAATTTCAATTGTAATTAATTGAGCAAAGAACTGCAAGCAATTAATTAAAGAACAAAGTCTTTAAAAAGAATATTAAAGAGAAAAAACGCCCAAAAGTGACCAGAGTGAATTCGGAAACAAAGTGACAAAGTTAACAGTGATGAAAGATGCTTTAATTCACTTTTGGGGTGGTTCAGGGGTAAAAATGATTATAAAAGTTACAAACAATGATTATAATGATTTTTTCAAGTGGTTAAAAGGTTTGAAATGATATAACAAATGTGAGCCTTGAGGTATATTTTACATACCCAAATAGGCCACAATTATCTTAAAAAGAAATTTTGAATTATGCATAACTCATAAGTCATGCATATATCCAAAATTCATCATTTTCAATTTCAGAAAAGATGAATAACTTTTTATTGAGTAAGTAAATCCATGGTTTTAAGACCAGATTTGAATTCTACACAAAAATTCACCTAGGGTAGACCCATAGAGTGAATAAGCTCAATTTAAGTATTTGAGGTGGTAAAATGGAAAATACTTCAATACCACATCATTAATACCACATAAAAGATCTGTGAAAATTTTTGTTTTTCTTAATTTCACGCCAAAATAATGGGAAAGTGAGAAATCCCATGTTACATATACACTAAGAATAGTGTTATGCATGTTTTGAGCACTTAATATCATGGTATTCTTACATGGACTTTTGGTACACCCATAGTGGATATCTCACTTTAAGCTTAAATTACTATTTTGACGTAAAAATTAGGCAAGGGGGACAAAAGACATCAAAGAGAGCCAGGGTACCCAACTTCTGAGGCCTCAGAGGCGTGGATAGCGCAAGAGCATGGATCCATGGCTCATCTTGGCCCAATTGGTAAACTAAAACTCTTTGGGAACTTGGTTACCAAGTTACACCTACTGTAATCACAAGAAAATAGCAAATAACCTGCTATTTTGACGTGCCAAGGAGGTAATAAGCTACTTAGGCTCCTGTAACCACGTCAATTCTTGATGTCTTTCCATGAATAGACCCTAAAAGAGTAATTAAAACCTTTTGGGATCCATATTCATTGATTTTCCTCATAGCAACCAGCAAAATACTGCTATTTGCAATTCTACGTAGAAATGAGGTAAAAACTTCAAAAATTCATTAAAAATACAATTCTTAATGAATCTTCCTGAAACTTTCAGGACCAATGAAGAACTGTATTATCTATGGTACAACCAAAAAGAATTATGTTTTTACTAGTAAAATTCAAAGTTTTACTTACAGTCCATTTTTGAACATTCTACGTGAAACACTGAATCTTCAAAAATTCACAGTACTTACAACCTGTGATGAAATTGGAAATAAAATTGACAACTTTGAGAAATCAATGATTATTTTAGAATAAAAGAAGATTTACAGATGTTACTCCTTTTATTCTCAACCATATTGGGGTTGGTAGTCACGTAAAAGCATCAATTAAGTAATTATGATAATCTTACGTGACAACAGATGATCCAATCATTAATCCAGAAAGGCTTATTGTTTTCTCACTCACTGGTTTTTCAGTTTGCTCCATGGCACGCCTCTGTGAGCTGTTGTTGACTTAAAAGAAGCCTCTTCTTGCTGTTTTTTCCAAAGAATCATCTTATCAATTTATTAAATCATTATTACCAACAAGTAAGTATTAGTTAAAGCTATCCTTAAGTGTTTTAAATATTTCCAAATCATCCAGAAAGACGTTAAATCCTTGAATCCAACTATATATTGTTGTAATACTGTTATAAATCCTTTTGATCCCTTAAATCCACAATTCCACGTCGAATTTCTCTACTTTTATCTATCAATAAGTTCTTTGGAGTATTAGTGAGTCATTTATTTTTAATTCTTAAAGTTTTTTTCTAGTAATAGTTTTCTTCAAGAATTATCTTTATAATTATTCTTGTAAAAGATAATTATATATTAAAATAATTTCATTATTTTAATAAAGAAGTTTTTATTATTAAATTCTTCTTGTTATTGATTCTTGTAGACAATTACTGCTCACAGTTATAATCACTAGTACTGTATAACACATGAAAGAAATAATTTTATAATTATTTAATTGTGGTTATAGTAATTTTTTATTATTATATTTCATAAGAACAGACATAGTACTGTTTATCAATAGTAATATTATCATCAGTTTCATAGTCACATCTTACAACAAAGGTGGTTGGAATCTCTTATTGATTGGTTTAACAATGTTTAAACTAATTATAAAAGGAAAAGATTCTAACATGAAGACAAAAGTGGGTCAAAGAAGACATTCTTTTATAGCCATCAATTCTCTTACTCCAAAAGTAAAATTTACTCTTGTCAGTCGTGAAAAACAGTCTGACAACAGAGAAGCCAGTTATGGAATCATTGAGCCCTGGTTTAGACCAAAAAGGGCTGGTTTAAGCCATTTTTAGCCATTTTTAACCATTTTACACCCTTAAATCAGTCATTACTATAGCAATACCAGGCCTAGAGCCTTCAAAGCACGTCAGAATGTGTGTCAGAGGCGTAGAAACCAGCTAAAACTGTTTTTACTATTATTGTTTAATCTTAAGGGTAGTTTTACCCTCTTGGCAACAGCTAAAACTACCCCAGTTGGTATCAAAACCTCATCATCAATTGAGTCCACAGACCCTGTAACTCAATTCCAGGCCAAAAGTGATGAACCTTTGTGTTAATTTTGACATCCCAAGCCTGTCAGCAAGTATTTTGGGGGTCTAGCTCCCCCTTAGAGCTGAAGTGCCTTTTCCCCCCCAAATTTAATCTTTCCAATTTATTTTTCCTTTAATTCCTCATCATGTATTATACTTATAATTTACACATGTAATTCAATCAAATTGTACAGTACAATACAGTAGTAATTGACACCCCATATGTAAATCAAAGTTCACTTATGTAATACACGCACACATTTTGACATTTCAATTGAATTCCATTGAAAATACTTCAATTCCTCATAACTTCTAAACTAAACACCTCCATTTTAACACAAAAATTGATGGTTAACACCACATGTGGTGTGAATCAAATTAAATTTTTGAGGATTTTCAACTTTTGTATTGAAAATACTAAAAACTTAATTTAAGCTTATTTAGAGTTGAGCTACAAGAATTTCACTCAGAGGTGACCCCACCTGATTTTTGATGAGGAATCCAATGGTGAAATAATTTTTATATGTTTATTTATTGGATAAAAATTTATAATAGTTTTTATTTAACTTTTTCCAAATTTATTTATTTTTTCACAATTTTGTTAAAATTTCATTTTTACTTAATTTTTTCAAGTATAAATGTAATTTTATACTTACAAAATTTAATGTATTTTCATTTTTAAATTGTAATTAATTTTTTATTTTTAATATGATTTTATACTTATATGTTGATTTTTATTTTAATAATATTAATAAATTTATTTTATTTATATTAATATGTTATTTTTGTATTTGTGGTCTTTTGGGTATATGAAATTACCTCTAAGGCTCACAGTTATATGGGGATCTTTGAAGATAAATTCCATGAGATCTGTATCATTCACTGCTTCTTTGATCTTGTTTTCATTCAGCTACCTTGATTCTTGAATTTCTTTCATTTTAATTCATCTTGCTTATTGACTAAAACAATGATGTTAACTTAAGAAATTAAGGAATTCTATCTAACAGAATGCTTTTTTTCAGATGATTTTAAAATTAAACTTCAATTAATTTCCCTCAATGATAATAATAAATATTGAAGAATTTCAAGATTAAAACAGTAATTTTTTTGCAGGGAATCATGTTCAAATTTAGATTGAAAATTTGTGTTTATCTTCAAGAAGATGAATGGTTCACAAAAATAAAAACCACAAGTTTTATGATAGGTAAAATAACTCACCTTGAGTGATGAGTATCATCATAGCAATTGATAAAATGACTGAAAAGGATGTTTCCATTTGACTTAATATTAATTTATTAGAATAATTTTTGGAAATAAAAAATTAATAAATAAATAAGATAAAAAAACTTGAGGCTCTTCAAATAATTAATAAATGGCCTTCAACATAATACAACAAATACTTTTGAGATTAGATTCTTGACAATTTTTGAGCAGGAAAAGTAAACCAGGTATACAAATACTTTGATGAATTGAAAAACAAAGAAGTTGGAAAGGGGTTTCAAGAGCCACAACTGAAAAATTATGTTAAGTGTTAGGATGTATCTTTGAGGGAAATCCCTATCTGAAGAAGGAGCTTGTGTCCTCACAGATAATTTCTTTTGAGATAAAAATTCAAGGCTTCAGGACAATGAGAATAAGAATTTTAATTTTTTTCCATATTTGGAAGAAATTTATGTCCTTTGAAAAACCAAGTTCCAAAATATGATTCACTTTTTACACTATAAACACAAATTTATGGGAGGAATCTGTAGCTTATAAAAATCACTTACATAATACCAGGGGTCTTTTCCAGTATATAACCCATGCATTTTCATCATTAAGGTTCCATTTGTCCCAAAAAGAATCATATTACACTGATCTATTGATTTTTATTTTGAAAATTTACAATATTGTTTGAAGATTTTGTCTTAGTTTTTTTATTGTCCAAATTGAAAAAATATTGAATATTGAAAAATAAGTTCCAACCTCTCTGAGATCAGTAATAACTCCATAGTTTCAATCTAGGTCCACTGCTTGATATTCTTGGAGGAGTGGCTGAAGGCTTGAATCCTGAATCATATTGAGGATAAAAAAATAATAATAAATTTCTGCTTATAAATTCTTTCATAAATTTCAAACATAAAAATGAAAATATACTTTTAAATGGATGTGTTTTTTGAATAAGGGGAATATCTTTCAAACAAAATGTGAGCCTTGAGGTATTTTCATATACCCAAAAGAGCACAGATAACAAAATAAGATATAAATATAGATAAAATACATTTATTTATATTATCAAAAGAAAATTAAAATATGAATACAAATTTATATACAAAAATAAAAATTCAATTCTAATTTAAAAATAAATTTACATTAAATTTCAAAAATTGTGAAAACAAATTTTTACCTGAAAAAATTAAGTAAAAATCAATTTTTAATAAAATTAATGAAATTAAAATATTTTTGGTAAAAATTTAAACAAAATTCATTATAACTTTTTATCCAATAAATAAAATCTAGACAATTACTTCACCATTGGATTCCTCATAAAAAATAACGTGGGGTCACCTCTGGGTAAAATTTCTGGAACTCAACTCAAAATAAGCTTAAATTAAGTTTTAGTATTTTCTGTACAAAAGTTGAAGATCCTCAAAACCTTAATTTAATTCACACCTCATGTGGTGTTAACCATCAATTTTTGTGTTAAAATTGAGTTGTTGTGTGTGGTTTAGAAGTTATGAGGAATTGAAGTATTTTCAATTTAAATGTCAAAATGTGCGCATGTATTACATAAGTGAACTGTAATTTACATCTGAGGTATAAGTTATCACAGTTGTGTACTGTAAAGCTCAATTGAATTTCATGTTTAAATTACAAATGTATTACATGATGAGGAATTAAAGAAAAATAAATTGGAAAGATTCAATCTGGGGCGTAAAAGAAACTCTAGCTCCAAGGGGGAGCCAGACCCCCAAAATCCTTGCTGACAGGTGTGGGATGTCAAAATACACACAAAAGCTCATCACTTTTTTCCTGGAATTGAGTCACGGGGTCTGTGACTCAATTGATGATGAGGTTTTGATACCAACCAGGGCAGTTTTAACTGTTGCCAAGAGGGTAAAACTACCCTTAAGCTAAAACAATATTATTAAGAACAGTTTTAACTGGTTTATACATCTTTCACACACATTTTGACGTGTTTTTAAGGCTCTAGACCAGGTATTACTATAGTAATGGCTGATTTAAGGGTCTAAAATGGCTAAAACCAGCCCTTTTTTGGTCTAAACCAGGGTTCAATGATGCCATAATTGGCCTTTCTAATTTAAAAGTGTTTTCCACGACTGACAAGAGTAAATTTTCCTTTTTGAGTAAGAAAATTGATGGCTATAAAAGAATGTCTTTTTGCCCGACTTTTCTCTTCATGTTAGAATCTTTTCCTTTTATAATTAGTATAAACACTGTTAAACCAATCAATAAAAGATTCAAACCACCCCTTTTATATCATTTTAAGCCTTTTAAACATTTTAAAAAATAATTACAATCATTTTTTGTAACTCCTATAATCATTTTTACCCCTTCAACCACCCCATAAGTGAATTGAAGAATTTTTCATCACTGTTAGCTTTGTCACTTTGTTTGCAAATTCACTCTGGTCACTTTTGGGCTTGTTTTCTCTTTAAATACCTTTTTAAGGATATTGTTCTTTAATTAATTTCTTGCAGTTCTTTTCTCAATTAATTCCAATTGAAATTTATCTTGAAGAAATTTCTTTTGTAGCCTTAAATATCCCTTGTACAGTATTCCTGGATAAATGTTTATTGTTGGTAAAACAATAAATCTTTATAATATTGTTGTTTTATACTTATAAAGTTAAGAAAAATAAGATTGGTGTGTTTTCTCTTAAAAATACTATTTCATACTATTTTTTAATTATATTTCACCTTATACAAATTTTGAGGACAGGAAAAGTACTTGATTTTGAATCAAAGTTTCATATCCACACCTTACACAATAGAGGCTTTCAAGACTGAAAACATGGCCCTGAGACATATTGAAAACTATAGTTCACCCTTGTTTATTTATATTCATCAAGATTGCAATATTTACCAACATTAAAACCATAGAAGCTCAGCTATTTCTGTGACTGCAATACCTAATTTTCAAACCAAGCTTTCATTGCACCAAATAAAGGGTATTTCCTTTCTCTTAAATATTGCAAATAATATGGAAAAAATTATAGAAATACTATGAAAAAATTCTGATAATTTATTTATTAAAAATTATTTTCTAATTCTGTTTAAAATAGGCTGATACCACAAGATATTGTATGCAAAAGTAGGGATGGAATATTAGCTGATGATATGGGACTTGAGAAATCTTTAACAAATTTATTATTTATTAGAAGAAAAACAAAATGAAGCATTAAAATACTCACTAATATCTAAGGAACATGTCCCAGCTGCTTTTATTATTCTACCACTTTCTACTTTGAATAACTGAAATAATGAAATAAAACTAAATTCTAATGATGGTAGTTTACCATATTTAATATTCTATGTTTTCAATTGTGATTTAATTTCATTGGAAAATTTGAAGAAGAATTCATTTATCAACACAACTTATGATGTTTCTTCTTGTTATACTGTTAATTATTCTTGTGAGATGAGATTAAATCGTCTTTTGCTCAATTAGCTGCGAATAGCGCTGAATGAAGCATCTTAAGCCTTGCTTTTGGCTTTGGAACTATATGATAACTGACATTTCTACAGCAATGAGCTACACAAAAGAGAAATATATCCATAGTGCATGCACAATATTGAATTTAAAATATGAAGGAAAGTTATTCCTTATGAGAACACCATTCCAAAAAATATTTGGTATCCGCATAGTCTGTTGAATTTTGTAAAATTAAAACAATGGAACCTCAAGCGTTCATGGGAAAATTGCATTATTAAACCAATATCATTTGGGAATAAAATGGAAATCCAATCATCATAGCTTATAATGCAAACACTCACCTTAAGAAGATTGAAATCCAAAATCCTGGATCTTCCCAAGAAAGTGCAATATGAGATTGGGATCAATCTGTATGAGGCATGGAAAATTCATAATTTCAAGAATCATGAAGAGCTTACACTGGGGCGATTTCACTTGGACCTGCCTGCAAGTCCCTTACAAGGATTTTGTCTGATGTCTCCAAGTTAACTCAGAATTAACTCATAACATATCTCTATATTTAACTCCCAATTAACTCATCATTAACTTCAGTCATGTCTCCATATGTATCTCCAAATTATTTAATTCTCCACTTGGTTCATATCTCAGTATAATTTTTGTTCTTTCTTTACTTAGAGCTGGGCTGATTAGGGTTGGCCTTTTTCATATTCTTTAAGTAATACTCTCAGATATTTTACATTTAACTTAAAGCTGAGTACATAAGATCTTTACATTTATTACCACCTTGTCCCAAGGATTATTTTCATTTTCTCTCACCCTTTATCTCAATTTCAACACAGGATTGGTCAAAATTATTTCAACCCACTACATGAAATTCTTCATATATATTCTAATATATCTTCAATAAATCATCATATATAGTGATTAATCATTATCATCTCAAAATATTACACAGATAAAATACACATAGGATTATTTAATTTTAATTTGAATTTTGGTTCTATGAGGGTTTTATTTTTCTAGTTAGAGTTTGCATATAAATATTTATTTGGATTGATTACCCAAATTGGTTGGGAAATACATAAATCAATTGATTTTCAATCCTCTCTTGAGATATAGCTATTCATCGTTAAATGAATTTTTATTTAGTTAAATAATACTATTTAAGCTTATATTATTGTTTGATAGTAATATTTAATGTAAACCAATCAATCTTCAGTAAAGTTTTTCTCCAATTGAGACCCTATCAAATTATTTCAAATATTCCCATTTTTTATTTTCTTGTCTTCAATTTCTTCAAAATGAGGTCTTCTAATAAAAAAAACCTTTACAAAGTATTTTATACAAAATATGTTTTAGGAAAATATATATATATTGAGTAGATAATCACCAATTACTTGATAATAAAAACCAAGATGAATCCCAAGAAACATTCTTTCACTACATTTTGATTCTGAGCCTTATTTATTCGGTTGTGCTCAGTAGAGATCCTGTAACATTTCTGTATCTACTTTCATTGTTACTTCCTCTACATGTTTTTTATACTTATAGTATACATACTTGAATAATGTATTTAAGCAATAAATACAATGGGCATAAAGAAGACTCATGAGTTTTTCAGCTTATTATAAGATGATGTAACTTGGAATAAATAGATTCCAGCTGAATTTATGGGAGATCTTTACCATTAACAATGAATCTGATAAGAATTCTCTTTGAATAATTTGTTTTTAAGTCATAGCTAAATCATATATATAAGCTCTTCTATTACTTTAAAAGATCTTTTATTAGCTAGCCTAATAATTGAATTAAATGTCAAACAGAAGTCGTGTTCTCTTTTATGAAGGAATTTTTACAAATAAATTGCTTATAAAATAATGAAATGTAAGCTTCTGATTGATATGTACAACTAAATTAACCTCAGAAGAAGGTGCTTTGAAATGTATCTTTCACAAGGATAAGCCCTAGAGTCTCAATAGAGCTTCAAATTCCTTACATGTAATGATTTGGCTTTCCTCAAAAGGATAAATTCAAAGAAAGTTACAAGTCCCATCAACTTTAACAAAATTATTGGCTTAGAAAGAAAATTTATGGAATAAGAAATTTTTTCATCATGCTAATGGTACAATCTATTCAATTTGTCCATTGGAGTCCAAATTTTGGTTTCTCATAATTATTTTGCATCAAAAATCTAATTCTGTTCCTTTCTTAGACTTAACAATTTTCAACAAAAGTCTTCTTCATTCACTCATAATTATTCAGCTATGATCTTCAGGTTTTTATAAAATGCTGATAATATTGTAAACCATTCAGAATATCAATAGGCATACACCTTACTTGAGCATTTTGAAATTATTTTCATTTCAACTTACTTTAAAAAAAGCAGGAACTACATAGATACTAGTATTATTACTTAATTAAATGGCTTTACATATTCAAAGAAACTAGATTGCAGAAGAGAAATAAAAAGAAAAAGAACAACATTATATCTACCACACACCCAGTCTTTTTTGCCATGGAGATCCTCTCATTTAGTTATTGACAGACCTCTCAAAATAAGATTTGGTGAGTAATGTCAAATTAGGAAGATAATTCAACTTTAATGAAGAATATGGAAGCAATGATAAGGTTTCAAAAGCTCATCTTAATGATATTTCATTTATAATTCTGATGGAAAGGTTTAAATCTGAGTTTATCATTATATTTCATACAAATAATATGGGTGAATTTTCTCTTGAGGATGTCCTCATGTGAAGTGGTAAAACATCTTCATATATATGCATTCAATTGATTATCAAACTGTTTGTATATATTCCAGATGCATGTACCTCAATTTCTGAGTAATTTCTTGCTATAAATATTCAAGAGTATACAAAAAATTATGAGCTTGTAATCTGAGTAGTTCAGTGATGGACACAATTGATAGGAGAATGGAACACTCAATATTTAGAAAAAAATTAATCTTTTCTTCTAATTTATCAGCTTAAATAAGAGAAATTGTCAAAAAGAAGTTTCAATAAAACTGGCTTCAATGCTCATTTTCACTGAAGAAACAATGGCTCAGAAGTATGCACTTGAGGGGGTAGGGAAATTCCTTCAAGACTTAATGATGAATAATAATTTATATGAAATCTTATTTCCATTTTTGGAGGTTTCATTAATTTTTTCAGTGACAATTAAAGATATATGACCCCATATTTCTCAAACATTTGTAGTCATCAAAAATCTCTGGATATAACATAAAGATTATAGAAAGTCATCAAATATTTATTCAGAAAGGAATTTAGAATAGAAATGGATCTCACTCACTTTATCATATGATTTATCTTGCAAAATAAATGGCCATTACAGAAAACTCCAAGGAAGCTGCCTTGAGTATTTTTATCAGAAATAATTTTCCACTTCTTTTTAAGGTTTATTGTTATGAATATATATTCACTGAAAAGGCCAGTTTTACTATCATGAAATGCCTCAGTAAACTCACTGAATACATAATGTATAGTGTGCTTTTTTTGTGAATTCATAATAAAAATGCTCTTACAAGAAAACAATCTCAAGTGCTCCTTTCTATTCTCATGGCTATTTCAACCTTTTTTTTCTTGCCGCTATTGTCTCAATAATATGATTAGTCCAACTAAGAGAAAGAAAATTATTAATTTTTTGAAGGGTGGCTACGCTTGGTTTTTTTGCAACAAAGGCAGACATCATTTCTTCCAGGTACTCAAAGATAGTGGTGCCATCCTTTTTATAAGGGTTGTGGTTTTTCACTGGAAGTGATTCTCACGCCCACTTGTTTAGTTTGATTGTTTTATTTAAAATACTTTAACTGCAGTTTTCTCTCTCCAAAAATAACACCTTTTAATAATTAGTCAAACTTACTTAAAAACACTTGTTAGTATTAAAAATAAAAATAAAAATAAAAATATTACATTTTTTTCACCATGGCGTCATTAAAAAAAATTCTACTGTTATTTATTGAATTTTTTGTCATGTACTTCAGCTCCTGTTTGTCCTACTCTACCACTTTGGCCTCCACTTCTCGGGTATAAGGATTAATCTGGCTTATTTGACCTTTTCAAATTTACCATAAATTCGTAATAGAAATTCCTATGTATTTATTAAAAAACCATTTTTCAATTCGATTGCATTTATCAATATGTTGTGGTGAATCGTGATGGAAGACTTACCCTGGTTTTAATTGAATTACCTGAAATCATGTCATTTAAAGAATATCCTTCTAACCTGAAAACCCGATTTAAAAAAAAACAATCAAATGCTTTCCAAAAAAATTATCAAAATAGGTTTGTTATTCAGCTTACGGTATGCTTTGATTATTTAAATAGTCAAATATGCAAAAGTATAATTCAAATTCTTCATCCTCAAACTGTTTTTTGTTATCTGTTTTAATATCATTATGAGCTAGAAATCGGTTGTCGCTCAAACCACTTTGAACTCCGGTTAGATTTTCCACTAGTCAAACTATTATCATTCCGTTTTTGATAGATTGCAAAAAATCAGTTGCTTTTGTTGGACAATCTTTTGGAAGCTGATTTTTAATCCAATCCAGTAATTGTTCATCATTGAGATGATTCTTGGGGCTAACTAGAATTCCAAATAAAAAAGAGCGATTCATGTGAATAAGAGGAGTGGGTTGTCTTATATGTGTGAAAAAAAACATACATCCAAGAGTGTTTGGAGAGGTAATAACCGATTGATTTGACGGCTGAAACTTATTTGTCTTTGAAGGTCTCGATTCAACTTTGACTGAAATTGATGGAATTGGGCTTTCAGGTGGGCTCATTAACCCAGGACCAGCAGATTGAAACTTTTGAATGCTCATTAATACTGCGGCGTCCTTGTCGGTCAAATGATCTGGATTTGCTGCCAATCAAGCCTTTTGCAAGCGAATACTTGATAAAGGTGAAGGTGGTCGAGGAGGTGGAAACATTTTTTGAGCTTCTCGAATGGAGGTGGTACGGATATTACAGGAAGAAGTCACTGGGGCTGAAAAGGCAAACAAACATAAAACATTAGAATGAAACTTTGGTTTATTACATAGGCAAAATTTCTAGAGATAACCACTAACCTGTCCAATCACGTTGAATTGTTGCCTTCATCATTGCCTTCATCCAATCTCTCAAAACTTTTGGGTCATCTGCACTAAATGAATGGGTAGTATTGTTGTCATGTATGATTCAAAAGCCATAACGGCCAGGATTGACGTCAGAATCCATTACAACCTTAAACCCGGAAAGCTTGATGAGCCCTTTAATATGAATTTCCTGAAGAAATCGATAATAAGCAAATCCAAATTGAACAAAATAATATATCCAATGATTTGAAAATGAAGGAGAAAATGCTTACAGTTGGACCTTTGAGGTAATATAAATTCGCACCTTTTAAGATGAAATATCTCAGCTTCCATGTCAAATGCTTATCATCCTTCTTTCACATCCAACCTATATGATCAGGGTGACCAATCCGTTCCAATGCTGATCGGGTTTCACCTTGCTTGGTATTAGTATCTGTAAGTCGAGAGGAGCGCCCATTAACGCCAGAAGAGCTACTTGGACTAACTTTGGCCTCAGCATTACTGGTTAAAAGTCCATTACCTTGATTTGTGCTAAATTTGTAAAGATGCACAAAAAGTTTACAAGCAATATGAATTTATAAATCACGTTTAGACAAAAGGTTGGACTAAGTTGACTCACAGCATTTGAGATGATAACTTGGGAGGAGGCTTGCAACCTCTAAGTGTACCCAAAAAGCTTGAACGTGATTTACCACTACCCATGTCGCTGGGTCTATCCCCAATAGGAGGACTAAGAGATGGATCTACTGGTAGAGATTTTTTTCCTAACATCATGGTTTCTGTGCCAACAGATTTTGAGCCTCCTAAATGCTTGGACTTTTTGCCTCGTTTGGTTGATTTGTTTAAATCGACCTAAAAGCGAAAAACCAGATTCCTCAAAGTTAGTCAATTTTAACAAAACTCTGGCTCAAGTTGCTTAGTAAAAGCCAGCTAACGTCAATGGAGACAGTAGGATTTGATAATTCAACAGCTTGTTTGGCCGGATCTTCTGCTCGACTTCCAATGAATGGCTTAGAAATAGGCGACCATGAATTGTGACTAGAACGATGAGCAATTTGGAACGCGTCGGAAGATGACTTTGATCGATAACGAGTCTGGTCGGCTTTAGAGGCTTCAGTATGAGAAAAACGGATTTGTCTTGCATGAGGGCCACTAGAGGATAAACAAATCCCTTCAAGCTAAAAGATCCAAACCAAAATAATAAATTGATATAATGCAAAAAAGAAAAGCAGTTGCTTAAAACCTCACCAATTTTAAATCGGGTTGAGTTTCGTGATGTTGTGGGTTGGAGGTTTCTTTGCTAACACCAACCAAAGGATCTGAGGGTCGTTTTTGATGAAGTTGAATAGATGATTGTTTAGAAACTAATGGGTTTTGAGATAGATGAGGTGCTAATTCTTCTTCACCAGGATCCAACTTGGTGTCTGCTGTGGGGTAATAGGATTGATGTTGATATTTTAAGTTTGAATGATCGGATTTTGTAAAAGACGAGCTGGAGTTTTGATTGACAGTTAGTGGACCATCAACCTCACTGTGTGAGGGTATCTGATGTGAATGCGCAGAAGCAGCTGGATCAGGAGATGAAGTAGATTGATTTAGATCAAAAAAGGTAGAGATTGCTGGATGAAGTTGGTGGTGTGTTTGAGAATTTTTTTTTAATTCTTCGATTGCTTTCATGACTCTTACTCTACGGCCAAAAGCTGATAGATCAATTTCTTTGAGAGAATTAACATCAAGTTCTAATAGTACATCACCAGTGATTTCATGTTCAACAAATTCTTCTAGTGTGAAATCATCTAGACCTCTCAATTTACCCCACTCGACCACTTCGGTAACAGTCCATTGATTAGGTTGAGTGGAAGATTTGATATCAAAACGAGCTGATTTGGCCAAACGACCTTGAGAGGAAGATAGAGAGTTATGGCCTGTTTTGTTTCCAGGAGGTGGGAAGATACTTGTGGCAGGGCTGAGTAATAATTATTCGTTGGACAAATGAGGTTCTATTCTACTACTCCAGCGGGATTGAGAACCTTTATTGGAGGAAGAATCAGTAGTTGAACTGGAGGTCATGGGTACAGGAAGTGGTAAAACAAAGGATTGAGGAGGATTTATTGGAGATGTGAGCTGTTGACGAAGAAAGACTCCAGTTTCGACTATTGGAGCTGAGGTTTGCCTTTTATGATTTGAAAGATTGGTGGTTTTAATGATTGGATCGGATTGATTATTCAATGAGATGACAGTTTGATAAAGATTTTCTTGAGGAGATGTAAGATGAGGATCTGATTGATCATATTTCCAAATGGAAAGAGTTTCATCAGATTTGATTGGTTTAAAGCTTGAAGAGCTTTTGATTGAATTAGAATTGATGGAGGGTTCAGCTTGATTTGTTTGAGTTAATTCTCTACTCATACGAAGAACTGTAGCTAAGTGTGTAGAATGATCTCTAGAATCGGCGCCTGTTTCGCTTAGTAAGCTAGAAGATGATAATTTATTTGCTTGATGAATTTTTTGAAATTCATGATTAACTTGATTAGATGGTGGAGAAATTTTTGGTTTAGATGGATCAGTAAGACCTAAAGCAAATGCAGCGGCGGAGAATGGGCCTGATTTAAAGGATGAAATGCTAGAGATATCGGAAGATCTTCTACTTAATTGAGTAGGTTGAATCAGTTTAGATGGATCAATACTATTTTGAGAAGGATGAAGATTAGAATGAGAATTTGATTGATGAAGGTTAATATGAGTACTTTGAGAGCGACCGCGAGATTTGATGGACTGATGATTAAATTGAAAAAAGATTGAGATGTTGAAGCTTCACAATCTTCAAGCTGAGCGAAATTCTTGTAGCTAAATCAAGAAGGATAGCAATAAAGGCTTTGGAGTCGACGGACTTGTGTTTATGGACATTTGCACAAGATTTGATTAGCAAGTCTAAAGCGGCAGGTTGAAGCTAATTGATTAGTTCACGGTCCAATGACTTAAAGAGTTGTATGGCATAAGCAAAGTTAGATTGAGCTCACAAACGACTGATTTTAGTTAAGTCTTCATTTGTTGGGATTGGAGCCAAACACAAGTTTGGAAGACTTTGATTGATTTTGTGATTGATACTAATGTTGGCTAAACGTTTTTGCCGATGCTCTAATTTGGCTGAATTGGCCAAATCGCGTTTTCAGAGAGTGGTGATCAAAGTGATATAAGTTGGAGGAGAGGGTTTGAATGGTGTGTTTTTGAGAAGAAAATGATGAAATTTCAATAAATTTTTGATTGGTTCAAAGGTGGGTTTGTGAACAACATACCTCAAAACATTAAATCGATTATGGCCAAGCTTGGTGAAGCAGTTGAAGAGACGTAGGTATCTAATAATTTTCAAAGCTGATAAAATATTGAATTTTGATGCTGAGCGGTTGATTTAAAGATGCTAAGAGCTTTGCTAAGCCAATGAGCTTGAGATGGTGAGTCATTAGATGATAAACTGGAAGATTGGGTGAGAGGGAGATAGACTGACTTTTTATTTGATATATTGGATGAAAGACGATCAGAGTTGACTAATTGATGAGAGTTGGAAGTTGAAGGAGGAAATGATTGGTTTGGATGAGATGGATTGAGTTGATTCGGAATGAAGTAAAAGAGAGTTGCCGGTAGAAAATCGATGAGCATGATGGACTGAAGGATTAGGTGTTAGATGACGATGAGATTGATGAGTAGAGAAATTAAGACTACGACGATGAGTTAGATGATGAGGATGACTGAATAAGATGTAAGATAAAATTAAGAAAGTATAAATAAACTTATGCAGAGGGGGGTTGACTAAGTATAAATTTCAACACTTGATTGAAGAAAATTAAATGAATATTTTTTTTTTGTTTTAATTTCTTAAAAATGTTTTTTGAACGTAGAGGCAGAATTTTAAAATTGGAATTAGAAGAAGTAACGTTTGAAATTAAAAATAAGTGAAAGATTATTAACAATGAAGGAGTGTGACAATAAAAAGTGAAATAGGATTATGACAATCTAAATAATGTAGTTCCAATTGAGATTTGGATTTTCATTTTTTAAGTTTTGTCGGAAATATTTTGCTTTATAATTAGAATTAAATGGATGATGATTATAAAATGAATCTTCAATTTAATGAAATTAAAAATTAAATAAATATTTTGATAATGTAATAATGAAAATAATTGATTATTTAGAAGTTGAAGCAAGCCTGTTGAGGATAGAAGTATGATCATCTACTGTAAATTTATCAATCTTACCATTTTGTAAGTTTTTGAATAAGTTGTACGCTTTTTTTGAAATTTGTAATGACATGGATAATCTGGTAAAAGAATTACTATGACCACCATCTGGATAAAGAGTAAAATGTCTGGTGCTTTTTGCTTTCCAGACCATTTGTACAATACCAGGTTCTTTACCTGTTAAATCAATATTAATAGAGTGGTCTGGAAAGACAAAAAATTCATTGAATAAATCAAAGTTATCAAAGATTAAGGTGCCATCACTTGTAGAAATTGGGATAGAAAGAAAATAAGCAAACTCCGAAGAGTCTGTTTGATCAATATGAGGAAAGTTAGAAAAGTTATTTAAAGTAAATGTTAATTGATTTGCAAATGAAGAAGAATAAAAATCAGTAAGGTCTAAAATCTCAAATCCTGGAATGTTGAATTGTTTCATTTGATTTGAATTCATTTCAAAAACTGTTGATGATAATTTTTGAAAGAGATTTTGAATAATAATTTGTAATTGAGAGAGTTGAAGTGATAAAGAATTATAAAGTTCTGGGTTATTAGAAATAGAAGTGGAATTGATATAACGCCCAATTGTAAAGTCACCAAGTCGAGGTGGTCTCCATCCAATTGCATACATGGAACCGGTGATCTTGTTTCCAGATTCTTGTAATTTGTTAAGAAAAAGTTTATATTTAAATAAAAAAGTGGATAAAAAGTTTATTTGAGATTTTTCATAATCATTCAGGTTTCTAAAAGGAATAAATTGGATTATTGCAAAAGTTTTATCAGGTGAATGAAGAAGTGATTTATCATCTAAAATTGTAAATCCAAAATTTATAGAAAAATATTTTTTTTTAATATAAGTTCTGTAAGAGTGAGTTTTTGTTAAAAAAATTGGTCTTAAAGTTTTTCTATCAAAATCATTATGAGGAATTGGATCAAAGAAAGATTCATGTAAAAAATTACATGTTCTGAAATAAGGAGCTTCATAACTACATCCTAATTTATTTTTTTTATTTTGACGGTGGAGTTGATGAGATTTCTGAGAATTGTTTAAATTTTTTTTGAGATATCTATTTGATTTCATTGCTCTAGGCATTTTGAAATTTGAAGAGAGTAATAAAATTCAAAAAATAAATTTTAAAAAAGCTGAATAACGATCTTATAGCCTCATAAAATTATGAGTTTAGGCAATCTTTGACAAGCACGCATCCATTCAGTTTTAAAAAATTTATTTAATGAATATTATTGTAGTAATTAATGAATAAATGAGTTGAAAAGTATTTTTTGCTAGTAGGAAGGCTGAAAATCAAAGAGAAGCAGTGGATTTGGTGGAAATAGCACAAAAAGATGATTTGGTGCGAAATCTGTTAGTTCTGAGGTGGCGGTCATCACCGGAGCTTCAAAATGATGAAACCATACCTCAATTGAATTCCAGGGGCCCCCACTGCTCTGTATGACTGGCTTTGGCAGTGGGGGGCTGTAAAACATGCCTGGAGGCTCTGTAACAAGCCCCAGGTGACTGTATTGTTTGGAAGAAAAAAATATATTCTGAAATTGGCTGACTGGTGATACAGCAACCCAAAAGAAATAACAAACATGTATTAATTTTAAATTGAATTGATAGAATTAATTCAATCAATTTGAAATTGTATTAAATCAAATAAGTTAATTAATTAGATAAATTTCAAAATGAATTAATTAATTTCAATAAATCAATTTAATTAATGAATTAATCTCAATGAAGCAATTAATTAATTTACTTAATTAATTTTAATGAATCAATTAATTAATTGATTTAATTAATTAATTTCAATGAATCAATTAATTCATTTCAATGAATCAATCAATTAATTTAATTAATTAATGAATTTCAATAAATCAATTAATTAATTTCAATGAATCAATCAATTAATTTAATTAATTAATGAATTTCATTGAATCAATCAATTAATTAATTAATTTCAATGAATCAATCAAGTAATTTAATTAATTAATTTCAAGAAATCAATTAACTAATTAAATTGATTCATTGAGAATCAAATTCAATTAATTGGAAATGAAATTTAACAATTGAAAATGAAATGTAAGTAATTGAAAAAAAAAATCTCAATGAAGCAATTAATTAATTTAATTAATTAATTTTAATGAATCAATTAATTAATTGATTTAATTAATGAATTTCAATAATTCAATTAAGTCATTTCAATGAATCAATCAATTAATTTTATTAATTAATGAATTTCAATGAATTAATCAATTAATTTAATTAATTAATGAATTTAAATGAATCAATTAATTCATTTCAATGAATCAATTAATTCATTTCAATGAATCAATTAATTCATTTCAATGAATCAATTAATTAATTGATTTAATTAATTAATTTAAATGAATCAATTAATTCATTTCAATGAATAAATCAATGAATCTATTAATTAATGGATTTAATTAATTCATTTCAATGAATCAATCAATTAATTTAATTAATTAATGAATTTCAATGAATCAATTAATTCATTTCAATGAATCAATCAATTAATTTAATTAATTGATGAATTTCATTGAATAAATCAATTAATTAATTAATTTCAATGAATCAATTAAGTAATTAAATTGATTCATTGAGAATCAAATTTAATTATTTGGAAATGAAAGTTAACAATTTTTAATTTAAATTATTGAAGTGAATTCATTAAATTTATTAATTCAAAAATTAAATGAATTGATTATGTGAAATGCTAAATTTATGAATTTGAGTTGTTATAAACTTAAAGTAATCATACTAATAGTTGCATTATGGTTTTTTAAACAAAATTGAAATTTTTTTAGATATTATAAATTAATGGTCTAATTAAAAGAAAATGATAATAAACTGTTTTAAAATGAGAAAGTACTAATGATTTATTGAAAATAAATGTTAGACGCAAAAAAATTACAGGTGTATTTCAGAGTTTATTTGGAAGTTGATTTGGGGTTGGAAAATGTGGAGTAAGATATTGAAAAGAGGGTAAAGATTTAATAGCAAGAAATATTAGATGGGAATATAGTTTTTCCTACAAAGTAAATAAACATAAGCATGAAATTAACTTAACTTATTGGCAATCATGCAAGTCAAGTAAGCATGGTATTGTCATTATAAAAGACAAGGTTTTTGGATGGCAATTGAAAATAAGGACAGTGAGGATGTTATTAGTATGAGTATATTGTAGTGAAGGATAATATTTTTGATTTGAGTTGTTGAGGAATGTTGAAAACACAGGATTTTCTTGTTGCACTGAGTCAAGTCTTATTTAAGAACAAATGCCATAGCTAATGAATGAAAAGGTAGTTTCAAAATAAAACTATTCTAAAATTAAAAGCATGGACATTATAAAACCAAAAAAGATTTAACAGGTTCTTGGAATAGGAAATTAATTACAATGGTTCGATTATAATGTGTAAGTAAATTAGAAACAGGAGGTAAAGCATCAGATTTGTGAGGGTGGAAGGAGTGATGTCACAGTGGCTTGTGCTTCCCATTGGTTTAAAAAATCACTTGTAAGATATTGAGCCAATTGATGTCGTGAAGGTGGGTGAACAAGTTGGACATCAGTGAATGGTTTCATGCCCTTAGAAAAAAAAGATTTAAGATGAAAAGATAGATTTTTCCAAACTGGATCTTCGGGTGGAGGTGGCTTAACATGTTGGTGAATAAGATGAAAGGAGCATAGTATGAGCATGGCATTGGAAATTGAAAAATTCCGATGATCCTTTTGTGCAGTGAATAATCCCTTGACACCTAATATCAAATAGTAAACAAAAGGAAGGAAATTATGACGGCTACGGTATTCAACCAGCTTCTTCTTGGCAGTTTCAACTTGGAGATCATTGTCAGTATTAGAGGTTACCACTTGAGGAGCTGAGTGAATTATTATGGAAGAGATTTGGTTATTAGAACGGAGGGCCTTTCTTCTTTTGACACGTTTAGATTGTTCAGTGTGGTTAGGGGAAACATCGTCAAGGGAGGCTTGTGCTTTGAATATCACATACGAAATCATGACATCTAAAATGAGGTCTTGAAAAATCTTTAACTGTTGATCTGAGTCGGAGGAAATATTGTATGATTCTTGAGCATTGTTTGAGCCACCTGGACTTTGATGTGCCATGGAAATCAGTTCCATTGGTGAAATTGAGGGTCTTTTGAGGCCTTCGAAGTATGAAATCATGTCCAGATAAATGTTGACCTCATCAATTTGTGCTTGAGGGGGTACAGGAGGTTTTGGTATGCAAAATTCATCCATGGTTGCTGAGACTGAAGCTGCTATTACTTTTGCCCAAGCAGTGATGGTGAATGATCTGGGCTGCGACATATAGATTAGATGACGCACAAAATGAGTTTCAGGGTGCTTTTCATTACGAATGCTGGGGTCAGGTGAAAATGGTAGTGAAATCTGAATTTCAGGCGCAGTGACTTGGTCAAAGATTGGCATCTTAAAGATTGAGGATGTAACATAGAATTCTTCTTTAGTGGCATTGAGAAATGGGGCACCTGGAGAAATTTATTATAAGCATTAGTTCATGGGAGTAGTATAATTTTAAACTGACTATTATCGCAGAGTTCATCAATCCATTTGCTATATGAGGAAGAGCACTGTTTAAAATTGAAATTCCCCTTTGCAGGCTGTTCGGAGCCCAAATTTTGGTGGCGCCAGGAAACGAGTGAGTCAATTGCTTCAAATGTGGTTTGGTATTTGGCCTGGGTGGGGCGTCCATGGGTGAATGTTTTGAAAATCTCATAAAATTTTGATCGAAATTCATCAGTGAAAATAGAGAATTGATCATTGGGGGAGTCAAGAGGCTGTGGTTCTGCAGGCATGAGTGACAAAGGAGGATGTTGGTGAGGATCATGCAGAACGGGTGGAGATGGGCCCACATGGCAGAGATGATTAGATGGGTCCCTAATTCCAGGAGTTGGAGCATGAGATGGTGTAGATGGATTTGATTGAGAGGTTGGATGATTGTTTTCTGGATTTTCAAGATGAGGAGCAGATAGTGTATGGGAGCTTTTTACATGGTTAATTTGGATTGGTGACGATACAACATGGGGTGTCATGGCATTAATTGGAGTGGGTGTATTTGAAGGCATTTGGGAAGGAACATTTGGACTACTATTATTCTCTGCTATTGAAACATGTAATTCTTCTTGAATAATTTCATTTGTTGGAGTCGGTGGATGAACCTGAGCTGGAGAATCGGGGATGTTATTGGCTGGTACTTCCAAAGAGTGGTCATTGTTGAAATGAGGAGATTCACGTTGTGGAGATCTGCTGGGGGTGACATTTGGTGGATGTTCTTGAATTTGTTCCTCAGTAATAACTGGGGGGGTGGTGGGAGTCTCAAGTGGGATGGTTGAGGGAACAGGGGGTTCGACAATGGTAGATGGTAAAGAATAGGGGAGGTCATTTGATTGGGTGTTCAATAACAATTGGGGGTTGATCGTTTCAGGGGGGGTAGAATTGGTACGAAGGTTTGATGTAGTAGAAGACATATTCATGGAAACTACGTCTTGAGTATTATTAAAGCTAACAGTTTGCTGCATAAACCTACGAATATTTGGTGGTGGTTTGTTTTGAATTTTCCGTTTTTTCTTGTGATTTCCATCAGGAACAACCTCCTCCAAAGAGGATGATTGGGATGAGCGTATGGAAGGAACTTCTCTCTCAATAACTTCAACATTGCCATCTATGAGACCAATTGCTTGCGATGAAGACAATTCTACAAGAAGGGAGATGAAATTAATACAGAATTGAGGACAGACATGAAGAATAATAATTACCATGTTCTTTTTGAGAAATCAATGTAAGGCCCTTTTTCAAATAATCCTTAATCTCAATTGAGACAGGATTCTTTTCAGCTTCGGAAAGGGCATTATTGAGAATTTTCTTGATACGGTGGTGATTGAGAGAAAATTCTTCACGGGAGAGGCGAGTTATCTCAGAAGAAAGAATTGGTGAGATAGAGTGTACTTGAGCTGGTGGGTTATTCATGTCGAATTCTATGAATGAGGGGGGTGGAAGGGTTCGTGGAGTATTTGGGGGTGGGTTACATAAACTCATGTTTGGTGTGTTTATGATATCTAAGAAATTTTTGCAAAAATATATTATTAATAAAGGTTGGGGATGAGATTACGTGGGGAAGAAAAAATTGACCAAGTTGAAAGGGGCTTCTATTTATGTTGTTTGGTGGGGGGCAGGCAAGATGTGAGGATGACTAATGGGAGCTGGTGGGACTATATTGGGAGAATTGAGGTAGTGAAAAAGATCGTAACATTCCTGGGGTTCAGCACTTTGGTTTGGAGTGGACAATGAATTGATGGATGAATGAGATGGTGCCTCATTTTGAGAAGATAAAGATGAATTCAAATCTGTGTTATTTGAAAAAAACCTATGAAACATTTCATCAAATGAGACATCGGAATCAGGTGGTTGGGGTGGATTCATAGTATTGGGTATTATATTGGGAGGAGAGGGATTTAAATGGCCAACAGAAGTTAAAAACAGAGGAGCTTAGGGAAAACACAGGAAAAACAGCTCTATTTATATTGCAGGTCCCAATGAAATGAAGTGGGGGTGTAGCCCATCGAAATAGAGCAGAAATGAGTTTGGTGGTTTCAAAGGAAAGAAAGCTGCAGATCCTCTAGACATAAAACACATTTACACATTTAGCAAAGAATTGTGTGTCAGGATATGTGTATCTTTAGAATACGCCTTCAAATACATGGGTGATTAGGTTAGATGGTACAGTCACACCTGTAGGTGGGTGAGAGATTTAGCCCACCAGTAATAATTTATTCAAAATGTAAATCAATTATGACTGCAATAAATTTGTGTCCACAGAATGTCATCAGAGTGAGATTATGAGCTCTAGTCATAATCCGTACCACTAGGCTCCTTGAAATTCAATCAGACCCATTGAGATACAGCAAGAACTGTATCTGAATGGAGTCCAGCCACAATGCATGTTTGGCTGTAATGATACAAAGGGGGTCAAATTATGACCGCCGGTCATAATTTGTACCACATGCAAACCAATTACGGCCGTAATTGGTTTTTCTCTTTGAAATTTTGTCAGACACACTCAGATACAGAAAAAAGTGTATCTGAATGAGGTCCAGCCACAATGAATCTTTGGCTGTAATCATACAAAGGTGGTCAAATTATGACCACCGGTCATAATTTGTACCATATGCAAACCAATTACGGCCGTAATTGGTTTGTCTCTTTGCAATTTTGTCAGACCCACTCAGATACAGAAAAAACTGTATCTGAATGAGGGCCATTGACAATACAGATTGGGCTGTAAGTGTACACAGGTGGTCAAATTATGACCGCCGGTCATAATTTGTACCACTTGCGAACCAATTACGGCCGTAATTGGTTTGTCTCTTTGCAATTTTGTCAGACCCACTCAGATACAGAAAAAACTGTATCTGAATGAGGGCCATTGACAATACAGCTTGGGCTGTAAGTGTACACAGGTGGTCAAATTATGACCGCCGGTCATAATTTGTACCACTTGCAAACCAATTACGGCCGTAATTGGTTTGTCTCTTTGCAATTTTGTCAGACCCACTCAGATACAGAAAAAACTGTATCTGAATGAGGGCCATTGACAATACAGCTTGGGCTGTAAGTGTACACAGGTGGTCAAATTATGACCGCCGGTCATAATTTGTACCATATGCAAACCAATTACGGCCGTAATTGGTTTGTCTCTTTGCAATTTTGTCAGACCCACTCAGATACAGAAAAAACTGTATCTGAATGAGGGCCATTGACAATACAGCTTGGGCTGTAAGTGTACACAGGTGGTCAAATTATGACCGCCGGTCATAATTTGTACCATATGCAAACCAATTACGGCCGTAATTGGTTTGTCTCTTTGCAATTTTGTCAGACCCACTCAGATACAGAAAAAACTGTATCTGAATGAGGGCCATTGACAATACAGCTTGGGCTGTAAGTGTACACAGGTGGTCAAATTATGACCGCCGGTCATAATTTGTACCATATGCAAACCAATTACGGCCGTAATTGGTTTGTCTCTTTGCAATTTTGTCAGACCCACTCAGATACAGAAAAAACTGTATCTGAATGAGGTCCACTGACAATACAGCTTGGGCTGGAATGAGACCCACTAAGATACAGAAAAAACTGTATCTGAATGAGGTCCAGCCACAATGAATCTTTGGCTGTAATCATACAAAAGTGGTCAAATTATGACCGCCGGTCATAATTTGTACCATATGCAAACCAATTACGGCCGTAATTGGTTTGTCTCTTTGCAATTTTGTCAGACCCACTCAGATACAGAAAAAACTGTATCTGAATGAGGGCCATTGACAATACAGATTGGGCTGTAAGTGTACACAGGTGGTCAAATTATGACCGCCGGTCATAATTTGTACCACTTGCAAACCAATTACGGCCGTAATTGGTTTGTCTCTTTGCAATTTTGTCAGACCCACTCAGATACAGAAAAAACTGTATCTGAATGAGGGCCATTGACAATACAGCTTGGGCTGTAAGTGTACACAGGTGGTCAAATTATGACCGCCGGTCATAATTTGTACCATATGCAAACCAATTACGGCCGTAATTGGTTTGTCTCTTTGCAATTTTGTCAGACCCACTCAGATACAGAAAAAACTGTATCTGAATGAGGGCCATTGACAATACAGACTGGGCTGTAAGTGTACACAGGTGGTCAAATTATGACCGCCGGTCATAATTTGTACCACTTGCAAACCAATTACGGCCGTAATTGGTTTGTCTCTTTGCAATTTTGTCAGACCCACTCAGATACAGAAAAAACTGTATCTGAATGAGGGCCATTGACAATACAGCTTGGGCTGTAAGTGTACACAGGTGGTCAAATTATGACCACCGGTCATAATTTGTACCATATGCAAACCAATTACGGCCGTAATTGGTTTGTCTCTTTGCAATTTTGTCAGACCCACTCAGATACAGAAAAAACTGTATCTGAATGAGGGCCATTGACAATACAGACTGGGCTGTAAGTGTACACAGGTGGTCAAATTATGACCGCCGGTCATAATTTGTACCATATGCAAACCAATTACGGCCGTAATTGGTTTTTCTCTTTGAAATTTTGTCAGACCCACTCAGATACAGAAAAAACTGTATCTGAATGAGGGCCATTGACAATACAGCTTGGGCTGTAAGTGTACACAGGTGGTCAAATTATGACCGCCGGTCATAATTTGTACCATATGCAAACCAATTACGGCCGTAATTGGTTTGTCTCTTTGCAATTTTGTCAGACCCACTCAGATACAGAAAAAACTGTATCTGAATGAGGTCCACTGACAATACAGCTTGGGCTGGAATGAGACCCACTAAGATACAGAAAAAACTGTATCTGAATGAGGTCCAGCCACAATGAATCTTTGGCTGTAATCATACAAAAGTGGTCAAATTATGACCGCCGGTCATAATTTGTACCATATGCAAACCAATTACGGCCGTAATTGGTTTGTCTCTTTGCAATTTTGTCAGACCCACTCAGATACAGAAAAAACTGTATCTGAATGAGGGCTATTGACAATACAGATTGGGCTGTAAGTGTACACAGGTGGTCAAATTATGACCGCCGGTCATAATTTGTACCACTTGCAAACCAATTACGGCCGTAATTGGTTTGTCTCTTTGCAATTTTGTCAGACCCACTCAGATACAGAAAAAACTGTATCTGAATGAGGGCCATTGACAATACAGCTTGGGCTGTAAGTGTACACAGGTGGTCAAATTATGACCGCCGGTCATAATTTGTACCATATGCAAACCAATTACGGCCGTAATTGGTTTGTCTCTTTGCAATTTTGTCAGACCCACTCAGATACAGAAAAAACTGTATCTGAATGAGGGCCATTGACAATACAGCTTGGGCTGTAAGTGTACACAGGTGGTCAAATTATGACCGCCGGTCATAATTTGTACCATATGCAAACCAATTACGGCCGTAATTGGTTTGTCTCTTTGCAATTTTGTCAGACCCACTCAGATACAGAAAAAACTGTATCTGAATGAGGTCCACTGACAATACAGCTTGGGCTGGAATGAGACCCACTAAGATACAGAAAAAACTGTATCTGAATGAGGTCCAGCCACAATGAATCTTTGGCTGTAATCATACAAAAGTGGTCAAATTATGACCGCCGGTCATAATTTGTACCATATGCAAACCAATTACGGCCGTAATTGGTTTGTCTCTTTGCAATTTTGTCAGACCCACTCAGATACAGAAAAAACTGTATCTGAATGAGGGCCATTGACAATACAGATTGGGCTGTAAGTGTACACAGGTGGTCAAATTATGACCGCCGGTCATAATTTGTACCACTTGCAAACCAATTACGGCTGTAATTGGTTTGTCTCTTTGCAATTTTGTCAGACCCACTCAGATACAGAAAAAACTGTATCTGAATGAGGGCCATTGACAATACAGCTTGGGCTGTAAGTGTACACAGGTGGTCAAATTATGACCACCGGTCATAATTTGTACCATATGCAAACCAATTACGGCCGTAATTGGTTTGTCTCTTTGCAATTTTGTCAGACCCACTCAGATACAGAAAAAACTGTATCTGAATGAGGGCCATTGACAATACAGCTTGGGCTGTAAGTGTACACAGGTGGTCAAATTATGACCGCCGGTCATAATTTGTACCATATGCAAACCAATTACGGCCGTAATTGGTTTGTCTCTTTGCAATTTTGTCAGACCCACTCAGATACAGAAAAAACTGTATCTGAATGAGGTCCACTGACAATACAGCTTGGGCTGGAATGAGACCCACTAAGATACAGAAAAAACTGTATCTGAATGAGGTCCAGCCACAATGAATCTTTGGCTGTAATCATACAAAAGTGGTCAAATTATGACCGCCGGTCATAATTTGTACCATATGCAAACCAATTACGGCCGTAATTGGTTTGTCTCTTTGCAATTTTGTCAGACCCACTCAGATACAGAAAAAACTGTATCTGAATGAGGGCCATTGACAATACAGATTGGGCTGTAAGTGTACACAGGTGGTCAAATTATGACCGCCGGTCATAATTTGTACCACTTGCAAACCAATTACGGCCGTAATTGGTTTGTCTCTTTGCAATTTTGTCAGACCCACTCAGATACAGAAAAAACTGTATCTGAATGAGGGCCATTGACAATACAGCTTGGGCTGTAAGTGTACACAGGTGGTCAAATTATGACCACCGGTCATAATTTGTACCATATGCAAACCAATTACGGCCGTAATTGGTTTTTCTCTTTGAAATTTTGTCAGACCCACTCAGATACAGAAAAAACTGTATCTGAATGAGGGCCATTGACAATACAGCTTGGGCTGTAAGTGTACACAGGTGGTCAAATTATGACCGCCGGTCATAATTTGTACCACTTGCAAACCAATTACAGCCATAATTGGTTTGTCTCTTGTGACTTTTGTCACACCCACTCAGATACAGAAAAAACTGTATCTGAATGAGGTCCAGCCACAATGAATATTTGGCTGTAATCATACAAAGGTGGTAAAATTATGACCGCCGGTCATAATTTGTACCACTTGCAAACCAATTATGGCCGTAATTGGTTTGTCTCTTGGAAATTTTGTCAGACCCACTCAGATACAGAAAAAACTCTATCTGAATGAGGTCTATAGGGGTGTAATTGCCTTTTATGTTTGCAAAATCAAAGATGCTCAAATATAAATAAAGCTCTGCTTGTGTCCACTTGAAAGCTCTTTTGAGTTCACTTTGCCCCCCACAACATTCCTCATAACCGCCCTACCCCATGTCAATTTCTGGGCCCTTTTTGCTCATTCCCCACAAATTTTCATAGTGCAAACAATGGGTCGCCCAAAAAAAATTTGTACTTGTCATGAGCTTGGCTGTTGCAATCAATATTATGAAGATTTGAACAATATTGTTCAGCATGGAAAACCTATGTCTGACCCAGCTTGGAAGACACATCAATTGGAACTAGCAAAACTCAGGAGACCCCAGCCTTTGGTTGATCAGATGTTTTTAGCCCAAAATAGCGAAAATGTAAGGACTCTTTCCCTCACCCATTTCAATTATTCATCATTACTTACATCTAATTTTCCACAATCCTTCGGTGCAGCCAACACAGAAAACCCCTGGATGCTCTCAAATTGAACAGATATGTCATCAGAATAATGAAAGAAATTTACTTTTTGATACCAAAAAATATGAAAACAAGACCTTCAAATTCATTGACTCTCATGCTCTTAAAGTTTTGGTTCAAGCTTCCAGCCTATACCTCAAAAATGGAATGTCCAGAGATAGTATCAAACAATTTCTTCTATCAGAAAGGGAAAAGATAACCAGCCTTGGAGACAAATTCAATTTTGATGGATTATCCATTTCTAAAGAAATTCCACTTTCAATTGAAACTATTTTTGTTCAGCTGGGCATATCCATGGACTTTGAAAAAAAGATTTGCTGTCCAGAATGCTTCAGCTTGTATGATCTGACTGAAACCGGGCACATCAACAAACAGTGTACATCCAAATTTATTCAACCTTTTCCTTCCTCCATTGTCAAATTAGGATCTCTTGCAAGAAAAGAATGTGGTTCTCTTTTATTTAAAACTGATGACAAGAATGATACTTCACTTCAAAAACCAATCTGTACCTTTACATACCAATCCTTGAAAAAATGGTTGGCCTCCCATATGTGGATTCCTGGCTTTGAAAAGCTATTAAATGCTCACCATACCCATAATTCTCAAGCAGACCCTAAAGTTATTTCTGATATTTGGCATAGCAAAATTTGGCACACATTCAAATCTTCCCCACGTAGTAAACAAGCTTTCACCAATAGAACAGGTAATTTGATATTTAGCTTATACGTAGATTGGTTCAATCCATTCAGTAACAAAGGGGCTGCAAAATCCATCTCAATTGGGTCAATTATTCTCACTTGTTTGAATCTGCCTCCAAGTGAACGTCACAAAGAGGAGAACATGTTTTTATATGCAATAATTCCTGGTCCCAAAGAGCCATCTCTTGATCAAATGAATTCAATCTTGGAGCCTCTTGTTATTGAGCTTCAAATGCTATGAAATGGTATTTGGTTTTCCAATACCCACGACTTTCCACAGGGTAGACTTATTAGAGTGGCTTTATTACCTTTAATAGCAGATCTTCCTGCTCTACGTAAAGTGGCTGGATTTGCCTCTCATTCACCCAATCGATTTTGCTCCTTTTGTAATATTACAAGGGTGGACATCAATGAAATAGATTTTTTAAAATTTGAAACAAGGACACATGAAAATCATATTTTGAAGGCAAATGAATGGCTCCAAATTCAAACCAAAAAGGAACAAGATGAATTTGTAAAATCCCATGGTGTCCGGTGGAGTATTCTAAATAAACTAGATTACTGGAGACCCATTGAATTTTGTGGCATAGATATTATGCATTGTTTGATTTTAGGGGATATCAAAGACTATTGCATATCATTCCTTAAGGTGGGGTTGGCTGGTCACGAGTTAGAGGTTCAAAGGAAAAAGCAAAGTTTTTTGGCACACTCAAATACATCCAAATATCCTTTTTGTTTATTGGGGCGTCCAAGAAAAAGGAAAAATGAAGATGACAATGATTCTGACCAAATAAGTTGTTCCAAGAAACAAAACCTTACAAGAGCTAACCTTGCCCGCATTCGATCTCGTACATCCCAAAGGCACAAAGGCTCTAGTGAAGCCTCCAGGACCAAAAGTGATCAAACTGCAAAAAGCAACAGAACTTCAAACTCCAGGTATTCCCTTAGATCCCAGACAACCACATCTACAGTACTCAACTTATTACCATTTACACATGGAAGTGATTCATTGGTTCCCTCTGATTTATCTTCTGATGATAATCAGTATTTAAATCCAATGGGGGATGAAACTGCAAGATTAAAAAAAGACGAATTAGAGGTACTTCAAAAAGTCATCAATCAAACAAGAGTCCCGTCATGGCTTTCTCGTCTACCCAGAAAATTTGGTTTCAAAAACTTTCAGACACTCAAAGCAGCGGAGTGGCAAATCTTGATGACATTGTATTTACCTTTGGCACTTGTACCACTATGGAGTTCACAAATACCTCACAGGGAGGAAAGGGTCAAATGCCCAGGGAACTATCTCCATAAGGATCTTCTCTTGAAATCGCTAATTTCATTAGTTACATTAACAAACATGTTACTCAGAAAAAGCATTCATGAAGAAGACCTAGATAAGATTGAAAGTACTACAAAGATCTATCGTCAAACACTTCGTTTGGGTTGGTCCATGATAAACTCCAAACCTAATCTACACCTAACACAACATTTACCAAAGGTTATAAAGGAGCTAGGGCCACCAAGAAGCTTAGCTGTGTGGGCATACGAAAGAATGAACCGTACATTTGGGGACATACCACGGAATAATAAGCCATGTTGAGTTTGAATTATATATTTTTATGTCAAAAAATCACCCTCACAATACTTACCCACATCTAACCAATTGTAGCTGAGATCTCCCAAACAATACTGAAAAGATGGATATCTAAAGTACAATATCAATGGATTTCAAATTTGCCTAATCTTCAACAAAGAGTTGGTAGGAACAATCCCCTCATTTCTCTGCATCAATCAAAAAATATCAGTACCAGTCATACAATTCAATTGCATGATGATATTTTTCAACAGTGGAAACTACTAGTTTCAAGAGATTTAAGGGATGTTGTAAACCTCTTTGAATGCAAAAAGTCAATAATTTTTGAAAAAAAAGGTATTGTAATGTAAAATCACATGTTGAAGACAGTATCATAGAGTATAGCATTAATAATGCCAAATCATTGGGCCATATTGATAATATTGTCACATTAGTTGGAGGTGATCCTGACATATGGTGGCTAATAATCAAACCTTTCAAGAAGCTTGAAGATAATGAAATAGAAAAAGACCCTTTCCATCCTTTTCCAGATCTCAATTGTTCTATTCTATTGGACCAGACAGAGGATGCCATAATCATCAACTCCCAATCAGTTTTGGGTCATGCTGCAAGCCTCAAGAATCCTCCTGGAAGCTTTGGAATTGATCAGGCTACACTCTGCTTGGTATCTCTACATTCATCAGTAAGTGATTCCGTGGACTGCCACTCATTATCTCATATATTTTAACAGTTTCTTACCATTCCCTTTCAAACCTTGCCAGCAATGGATAGGTGATTGAAGCACCGCACCCCTTTCAGCCTTAGGTTTCCTCATCAATGCTCACTAAAGATTTCTTTGGAGGAAAAACAATACTTTTTCCTTTGTTGATATTGTTATATGCTATTAAATGAAGTTTTTTTTAGAAAAATTCACTCCAATCCCTTTTAAAAGAGATTTAACTTGTCAATCTACCATATTTAAGCCTCTCAAACATCTTTCAAGACATAATTTGGCTTTTTGGTGCTGGATAGAACAGGTTTGAACAAATGTGTATATAAACTATCTCTTCTCCACCAAAATGTCTGTATTTCCACTTCACCAAACTGCTTTAAGTTTTCCTGAGCTTTCTCATCCACCAAGTTCATTCTCATATGTTGAGTTCTTACTCCAACTCTGTTTAACATACTCAAATTTTCATTAATATAATTACCTCATTTTCCTCAATTTAACTCCACTTGTTTAAATTGATATTACAATGTCTTCCCATGCACTGGGTGGTTCCCCCTCCGCATTCCACAGAGAAAATTCTGGATCCTCATCACAAAACCCACCAACAGAGGGTGACTCAATAATTCACTCAGATGAAGAAAACCACGAAAGCATCCATACTGACTCTACTGGACAGAAATCCATCTTTCTGCAAGATTTGGAAAGACTTGGAATAGAGGATGCTGTTTCACAGAATGCCAGTCAGGAGGGACAAGAGGAAATAACATCCGGTGGTGAGTATCTTTCCCAAAGCTGATTGAAAATTACTAACTGATTTGGGTTTCAGTTGTTGGAGTTGAATTCAGGATTCAACAAGAAGAGGACCAACAGAGGGCTAGAAATAATAAGAAAATATTGCAACAGAGAAATAACCGCATTACAAGATTGGTAACAAAGAACAATCTTCCAAGTCAGGCATCCACTGAATCAGTCCACCTGCGAGAATTTATCTACTTCTTAATGGGTATGCCACCTTCTGTAGATCACTTCCCACCCAATCCTACCAATGATGAAGAGGAATTTCACATTAATTGGGTCAAAAACCGAGCTAAACACATCAAGACCCATTTGGAAACCTTTGAATATGGACTGAGAGATCATCCAATTAGTGAGCGCCAAATTCTGGTCAAACAAGAAATCACCTCTATATCTCAACGATTGCAGCCACCTGAATTTAAACCAAGTCGTGATGTTCTCAATAGCAAGATCAAGGTCTCCATAGTTGAAAAGCGTGCTTGTGAAAAGGAATGCCAGCTAGTAGGCCTCAAGAGAATTACCTTCCAATGGGGGACCGCATTCAATAACTCCACTTGGAATGCAGCCATAGCCGACATTATCTCCAAACATTTTTTCAATTGGAGCCAGACTCAACCCAGCTTAAATATCAACAATCCTGATCAACTAACCCTATTAATTGAACGTTGGGTCAATGGAAGGGGTAAAGAAATGAAAAAGCTTTCAAAACTTGGCCAGGCTGCAGAGGAGGTTAAATTTCAAAAAGCTAAGAAATCCAAAAACACTAGAGGGAGGCAGAATGTACGTGCTTATTCTTTTGTTAGACATACACCAAACTCTAATATTACTTTTATATTTAGGTGACAGCTGCCCGTTTCAAAATAGCACGTCAATTATTCCCTCAAAACAACAATTTCTCTGCAATATATACTGATATAAAAGCAACTTCTGATGTAGAGGATAATTCTGACTTTGGAAAAGCACCCAAAAGACTTGTTGGAGTTTGGCGTAGTGAAGCTTTGACCTTGTGTACAAGGCAATTGGATCTAGCAATGACCCTTGGTGCCAAAACCCAGCTTGAAAAGAATAGAGTTCAACGTATGCTTCATAGGGATGGAGAAAAATTAGACTATAATTCTGATTTAACTAATGTCCCACATTGCTTACCTTTAGATTGTTATTCCACAATATACTTAAACACAATTTCAGAAGTTGAAAGAAACCACTTAATGGTAAAAGAACCAATTGGACTCCAAAATATTTTATTAGAGATTGAGGCCAAGACAAAAAGGGGACGTCACATCATACAGAGGCCAGGAAGATCTTCTCTCAGTGGAATTGAAGCTGGTTCAAGTAGTCATAATCGTATGAATCCTGAATAATGTTTATCTCCTAGTCCTTTTTTTTATCCAAGCTTAGAGTTTTGTAATAGATGTATTTGGAAATATAATTAGAGTTAACTTATGTTAACAATTCACAACTTGAGTGAATTAATAACCAAGTCAAAAGATGCCTTTCAAAATCATGACTAGCAGTCATAAAATTAGTATTTTTGTAGTGTATTTGAGAGCTGAAGTGTCCTATATGTTTTCCAAGCTTAGAGTTTAGTAATAAATGTACTTCAAAAGAAAACATAATTTAAAATATTTTCAAAAGTCACCCATTGTAAGAATTTATAGTTTAGCCACAATGTGGGCTTTCACAATTATGACCATCAGTCATAAATTTGTTATTTATTTAATGTTTTCAAAGCTGAACTGTGCTATAGCTTCTCAAAATTATTTAATATATAAGCCTCTTATTTATGCCTGCTTTGGTTTTCATTTGTCCCCAAGCTATTATATATTGAGCAATGCTCAAACAAAACTATAGACATTGAATAAAAGTCATCATGATATATGCCATCCCAAATTCCTACATTCCATAATAGTCCAATCTGTCTTGAACACTGTAAAGAACCCCCACCTTCTATTTTTTTCAATTTCATTTCAAAAATAAATTCATAAACTTATTTATAATAATTAAACCTCAGTCAATTCCAGATAATCACTGCTTCAAAATGGATCCATTACTTGAAATAGAGCCAAAGCAAGTTGAAAAATCAGAATTCATCTCCAAAATCTCCAAATTTCTTCCTTCTCTCAAGCTTGCAACCTGCGATTCTCACTTTCCTGAATATGCAAGAAAAAAAATACAAGAGGTCTCCAAAATACTTGAAGATGATCTGTATCGTATGTTTTTCCAGCTTTTGCCCATATGGAGCCATTTTTAATTGGAATTCAAATCATAATTTAGGTGTACAGCTAGGTGGATCATTACCCCCTGAAGCCAAGGTTGTTATTTCAGCATCCTCCCAAACATCAATAAAGAGGTATTTCATATCTTCTTCTAGTATGAGTAATAAAAAGGCCAAAATTTATCAAAGTATAAAGGAAAAGAATCAAGAAGTATATCTCAATATTTTCTTTAGGCTTTAATCAAATATTAAACTGTATTCCCTGAATCTTTTCTTTCTTAGAAATTGGAATGCAATTATGATACTGAGAAATCACACCCACAAAATCAGTCAGATTCTCAAAATCTAGAACCAGGACTATTTCAACCTCAAAATGATTTTGAAAAAGCCCTATCCACGTCAAACTCCAGCCTTGAAGTAAATAACATTTCTCAAAATGATCAATCAAATATACAAAGTTTTCCAGCTTCAACCATGACAAAAAAAGAAAAATCCAAAATTGAGGAGCCCTTGATACAACCTACATCTACCAAACACTCAAAAGAAAAACCTAACTCCAATTTCATACTTGTAGATAACAACCCATCAACTTCAAAAGTAATCAAAACCAGTAATGAAGAGCCTTCAAAATCCCACAAGAAGAAAAAGCTTCCTCAATCCGGATTATTCAATCCCATTCACTCAGATCACTTTGAAGAGAAAATCAGCCATTATCAGCCACTTTCTGTATCCTCATGGAAGAAATGCCAGGTTAATGTTAAAAATCTAGTAAGAGAACGATTCCAGGAAATTCCCCAAAGGCCATTTTCTACCAAACTACCAAAAGGAATACACTTTCAAAGTATTGGATCTCTTAGCATTAGCAAATGGCTAGTGGATTTGGATAAATCTGGTAAATACAAAAGACATTCATTCATGTTTCATCCAGAACATTGTTATTTACTTTCTTTTTTCAGGATTAGATATATTTTCACCAAAGAAATATGATCCTTTCAATGATCCTGACGCCTGGAATGTCCCTATCTTTACTTTGGATTCTACAATCTCAATGCAAAACATTCCCAAATCACATCAACCACTCTTTCAATTGGCACAATCCCTCTTTGTCCCTAATCTTCAAAAGAAACAGTTCTGGGCCAATTTAATACTGGAGTCAATATCAGTTTCTGCACAAGATCTCATACAACCTGAAAAATTTGAAATCACGAAATCAACAGAAGATGATCCCTTGTTAGTTCAAAGACTCAGCCTGGAAGTTTTAGTGTCCTGCCTCAGCACAAGACCATCCCATTCATCTCAAATTGAAAATACCCTTGATGAAAAGGAGGAAAACCAGCCACTTCATTATGGAATGAATAGCTTAATATCTTTCAATGATTCCATTTTACATCTTATGATCTCATATGTCCTGATACTAGCACATTCAAAAGTTCTTCCAGTCAATATTCCTGATGGATTTGTGCTCACTCATAAAAGGTCCAAAGAACACCTTAAGACCTTATCAGAGCTACAATCAAAAATAGGCTTAGTTAAGCCCTGCTATCATATTTTAGCTTCATTTCTTGCTTCTGGGGTAAGAGGCTTAATGGTTTGCTCAAGAGATTGGAGAAAAAGCTCAGCTAAAGGAGCATTGCAGATGATTGAAATTACTGATAGTGTTATTGCTGAGGAAAGGCCTTATGAGCCTATTTGGAAGAGAACAAATGCATATATTTTGGATATTTTTAACAAGGCATTTTTCTCAAAAACCCATGAATTTGTTCCCACTGCTCCAAAAAAATTGGAAGTGGCCAAATGTTTAGTATTAGACTTCAGTGAGGCATGGCTTGAAAAAAATACCATAAATGGACAGCCTGTACTAGATCTCCCTGATAAAGCCAATATAAACACCTTGTTAACTTGATCAGTGTTTTCTGTAATTTAATTTTATTCTTTCAAAACAGGGTTATTTCTATTCAAATAATCTTTGAGTGTGCTAAGATTACTTTGCTTCACCCAATACCTCATTGCTTACTTTCCCAAATAAGCTCCTTTTACACAATATAGCTTCTTCCAGGCTCATTCAAACTTTAAGAAATAAATACAGGGCTCCAGAATCCTCTCATTTATGATAAATAGGAGCCTTTCTCTTGATTCTTCCACCTATACCCCGAAATCTGACTTTAATTAACCTGTTTTACTATGCCTAAAGCTTCACATTACTTTTTTGAGACCTCTATACCCCAATCAAACAGGACTATCAACAAGATATTACATCCCATCATCCCACTACCTACCAGTGCAATATCAAGATCCATACATCAATTATGCTGGTTGATCATGGAAATCAACTATTTCCAATCTCCATCTGCTATAAATAGTTGGAAATCTCTTCCATCAGAAGAAAGTCTCAAAATTGTTGAGAACTTACCCTTTTCTTGCACTGATAATCCAATTACAAATCCCCATAATCACAGCTCAGGAGAGGATAGACTGTCTATAAACCCAAGAATATTAATTTCACCAATGTACAAAACTATGTTTCTAGAGGATCTCTTCAAATCAGGCTTCCCAATGTCAACCTTTGCTTGGAATCAATGTTGGGAATCAAAATGGAATCAAATATTTGCAAAATTCGTTCTCAAGCACTGGAACTATCTACACCAACAAGGAGAATTGAAAATATTCTTGATAAATCCAAAGGATAATACACATAATAATAAGTCTTTAATACTAATGCGCTGGTTCAGAGGGAAGCAAGAGGATCTTAAGAATGATAAATTGGTTCCTGAAGCACTTTCAAAAAAAGCCAGTCAGAAGCAGAAATCAAGGTGGCGTAAAAAAGTATGTTTTTATTTTATTTATGATTGATTTTTACACCAATTGATGTTATTTAATATTCAGTTATCGTCAAATCGCTCAGAGACATTGCTATCATTGAACATTAATCAAGATGAAGCTTCCATATTTGATGAGCCACGATGCTGCTCTGATACTGAAGATGAAAATGGATCATTAATAAAATTAAAGTCCCCTTGGAGGTCAGCTTTATTCTCAAAGTTAGCAAGTCAATTAGATTCTCTATTAATTCAAAAGCAAATACAAAAAAGTAAATTCAATAGAATTCCAAATGTCTTGGAAAGTAGAAGAGTACAAAGTGGTATTTTTGAGAAAGATGCCAAAGTTCCAATTGGACTTCCAGAAAATCTTTATTCAGATGATTATATTTCCAAGCTTACTAATGATGAGAAGCTAATGTTACAATCAAAGCCATGTATAGATATTCATAATTTACTTCAACTATCTGAAACCTAAAAAAATAATTCATGATTTTTCTATTGTTTCCACAATCAATTTTTCCAATTCATGATCCACAGTACCTAAATGTCCAATGCTCAACCTGAAATGAAATAAAAAAATTTTAGCTACTAAAAAAGATAAATATTGGTTGAGTATAAAATATCTTACATCTGAAGCTGCTGTTTCTTCCTTCTAACTTGCTGAATATTCACCTCAATACTACCAACAGTTATATAATGAAATACATGAACTTCTTTCTTTTGCCCTAGCCGATAAAGCCTATCAACTGCTTGATCATCAGTTGAAGGGTTCCAACCTGGTTCCTAATTTAAGTAATTGGAATAATATTAGATTAAGCTTCAAGTGTATCTAAATACTGTCTTACCATTATGTAGACATTTTGAGCACATCTCAGATCAATACCAACACCACCTGTGCCTTTTGTTGTAAGAAGAACTTGAGATTTTGGATTTTTTCTGAATTCTTCAAGGATTTGGATCCTTTGATCATTTTTGAGCATTCCATGCATCATCAAATTGGATATTCCACTTTCATCCAGTGCAATTTCAATACTTTTTACAATATTTGATCAATAAAATCATTCAAATGACAGGTAGTAGAAGGATTTGAGCTCACATATCAAGAAACCTTTTGTATTCTGAAAAAACAACTGCTTTGGGATATCTTAAGCCTGGCTCCTTCTGAAAAAACTCCTTGAGATGGCTAACAAGATGCACCACTTTGGATCCTTCTTTCCAGGTATATCTCCTTCCCCCTTCTTCCTTTTCTATTAGTGCTGGATGGTTGCAAAGCTGCCTCAAATCTGATAATCTGGAGAAAAATTCTGATGAATCCCATTGAACTGCTTTGGACCTCTGTTTTCCATACAATGCACTAAACTCTTCATGCTTTTTGAAATAAACTGTTTTCCATGGCTCATAGATTTCAATTCCAACTCCATGTTGCACTTTCTTGGGAAGATCCAGTAGGTTGGCTTTCAATCTTCTCAAGGTGAGTGTTTGCATTATAAGCTGTAATGATTGGATTGCCATTTGATTCCCAGATGATATTTGTTTGATTATGCAATTTTCCCATAAAGGCTTGAGATTCCATGGTTCTACTTGTAAAAACCTCAACAGACTATGTAGATCCCAAAGACTGTTTTGTAATGGTGTTCCTGTAAGGCATAACTTTCTTTCAGATTTTAAATTCAATATTGTGAATGCTCTATGAGTAGATTGTTCCTTTATGTAGCTAATTGATGTAAAAATTTCAGTACTTTTTTATTTAAGAATCACAAAGAGAAGCTTACTGTGCTTCATCCAACACTATTCTGAACCAATTCACCAAAAGTGGATTTATTCTCATCCCATGAACATCATCAACATTATAACCAGCAATAACATCATATGTGGTGATGATAATTGCATTCTGCTTCAAATTTTGGAATGAAATGAAATTACGATTGGAACCATGGAATATTGAATATGGTAAACTACCAGCATGAAAATGTAGTCTTATTTCATTCTCCCAGTTATGCAAAGTAGAAATTGGTACAATGATCAAAGTAGCTGGGACATGGTCCTTAGATATTTCTGAGTACTTTAATGCTTCATTTTGTGTTTTTTTAATCAAGCATAAAGTTGTCAACGATTTGCCAAGTCCCATATCATCAGCCAATATTCCACCCCTACTTTTGCACCCAATATCTTGTGGTATCAGCCCATTTTCAACCGCATTAGAAAACACTTTTTTAATCCACAAATTATCTGGATGTTTCCATAGATTTTCACAAATTTTTTCCATATTATTTTCAATATTTAAAAGAAAGGAAATACCCTGGATTTGGTGCAATGAAAGATTGGTTTGACAATTAGGTATTGAAGTAACAGAACTAGTTAAACTTGTATTGTTGGAAGCTTGATAAAGATCACAATCTTGAGGAATATCAATAAATAAAGGTGAGCTATAGTTTCCAATATGTCTCAGAGCCATGTTTGCATTCTTGAAAGCCTCTCTTGTTTGGAAAATATTCCCTTTATCCACAAAAACACATCCATGTAATAGAATATTTTTATCTTTATTCTTGAAATTTATGAAAGAATTTATAAAAAGCACTTTATTATTGTTTTTGTATTTTTTATATGTTTCAGGATTCAAGCCTTCAGCCACTCCTCCAAAAATGTCAAGCAGTGGACCCAGATGGAAACTCTGGAAAGAATTAAGGCTCCCAATATGACTTAAGTCAGATTCTAATAGTATATGAATAGAATTAAATACTCTTCTGAATATTACTGAGCTCAGAGAGGTTGGAAAGGATTGTTCAATATTGATTTTTTTTTCAATTTGAATAATAAAAAACCCAAGACAAAATATTGAAATCATACTGTAAGTTTTTAGAATGAAAATTTAATATATCAGTGTGATATGAATTTATAGGACAAATGGAAACTAAATGATAGGATTGAATGGGTTATATAGTGCAAAGACCCTGGGGGGTTTGTAAGTGATTTCTGATTAGCTAAAGATTTAGCCCCTGACTTGTTCTTGATAGTGTAAAAAATGAATTATATTTTGAAACTTAGTTTATTAATGGACATAAATATATTCCAAATCTGCAGATCAATTAAATTTCTCATTACTGTTGTCCCAAATTCTTGGATTTTGATATTAAAAGAAATTATCTATGAGGAGACAAGCTCCTTCCCAAATGTGGAATTCCCTCCAAGATATATCCAGAACTGGACAAAATTTCTCACTTGTGGCCCATGCAACACCTTTCCAACTCTTTTTTAATTCATCAAATTATTCCTATACTTTGTTTATTTTTCCCTTGCAGAAATTCTCAAGAATCTAATTTCAAAGGTATTCATTAAATCATGTTGAAGGCCATTGGCTCACTATTTGAAGAGCTTCAAGTTTATTATTTATCCATATTTTATTTTCAAAGATTATTCTAATAAATTAATATTAATTTGTATGGAAACATCTTTTCCAATAATTTTCACCAATTTCTATGATGATAATCATCACTCAAGGAGAGGTATTTTACTTATTATAAAATTATTAGATCTTATTTTTACAAGATATTCATAATTTTAAGGAGGAATACCCATTTTTAATTTAAATTTGGACAGGATTCCCTCAAAATAATTACCATTATAATTTTCAAATTCATCATTACTTATTATTATCATTGTGTGAAATCAATTCAAGCTTAATTTTTGATTCATCTGAAAACAAGAATTCTGGTAAATAGAATTTCTTAATTGTTAAGTTATCCTCATTCTTTAAGCCAACATGAAAGATAAATTAAACTCAAATAAATTCAAGAATCAAGGCAGTGGAATGACAATAAGATCAAAGAAGCAATTAATGCTACAAGTATCAAAGAATTCCTTTTCAAGGCTCCCCATATAACTGGATGAACTTTCAAAATCCACAAGCATTCATGAAGTGACTTGTAAGGAGCTCAATTGATGAGAGGATTTGAAGATTATTCTACTAACTATAAGCATCATGAGGGAATTTCAATGTTCTCACAATTCAAAAATTGAATAATATTCATTACCTATGTTTGTTGCCAGTGTATATAATGGGTTGAGAAAATAGTAATAAAAATTAAAGGGGGAGTAAAAATCTCAGAATACAATGAATGTGAGTTAAACTAGGGATACTTCCAGAGATACACTCAGACATAAGCTGAAGATACTGTAAAGGACCTGTATGCAAGTCCCCAGTCTTTTTCTGTGGTGTTAGTGCATTATATGGAAAACAGAGGTCCAAAGCAGTTACATGGGATTCATCAGAATTTTTTTCCATATTATCAGATTTGAGGCTGCTATCCAATAATCCAGAAATAATAGAAAGAGGAGCAGGGGGAAGAAAATATACCTGGAAAGAAGGATTCAAAGTGGTACATTTGGTTAACCATCTCAAGGAGTTTTTTCACAAGAGGTCAGGTTTGAGATATCCTAAAGAAATTATTTTTTCAGAATACAAAAGGTTTCTTGATATGTGAGCTCAAATACTTTTACTACCTGTCATTTGAACAATTTGATTGGTAAAAGATTTTGAAAAGTATTAATATCACACTGGATGAAAGTGAACTTTCCACTTTGAAAATGAATGGAACACTCAAAAATAATGGAAAGATACAAATTCTTGAAGAATTAAGAAACAATAAAGAATCTCAGGCCCTTCTTACAAATAAGGGAACAGGTGGTTTTGGTATTTCTCTGAGATTTTTTCAAAATGTTTACATAATGGTAAGACAGTATTTAATTACACTTTAAGTTTAATATAATATTATTGCAATCACATGAATTAGGAACCAGTTTGGAACCCTTCAAATGATGATCAAACAGTTGATAGGATTTATTAACTAGGGAAGAAAAAGAAGTTCAAGTAATTAATAATATAACTGTGGGTAGTATTGAGGTGAATATTCAGCAAGTTAGAAAGAAGAAAAATCAGATTCAGATTTAAGATAGTTTATTTTCAACCAATATTTATCTTATTTAATGGTTAAAGAGTTTTTATTTGATTTCAAGTTGATAAATGAAAATTTAGGTACTGTGGATAATGAATTGGAAACATTGATGGTAGAAACAATAGGAAAATAACAGTTTGTCTTTCTTCAGGTTTCAGATAATTGAAGTAAATTATGAATATCAATACATTGCTTTGGTTGTAAAATTAGTTTCTCCTCATGATCAAGCTTAGAAATATAATCAGTTGAATAAAAATTTTCTGGAAGTCCAATTGGAAGTTTTGATTTTTTCTCAAAAAGATCAATTTTTACTCTTCTACTTCCCAAGACATTTGGAATTCTATCAAATTTGCTTTTGAATTAATAATGCATATAATTGAATTGCTAGCTTTGAAAGTAAATCTTATGTCCAAGGAAACCTCACCTTTTTTAATTATCCATTTTCACCTTTAGTATAAGGGCAGAATTTTTTTTCATAAAATATGGGAGCTTCCTCTCAATCAATTTTAAATGATAATGAGGTCTCTGAGCAATGTGATGATAAATGAAGACAAAATAACATGAATTGGTGTGAAAATCAATCACCAATAAAAGAAAGCCATTCTCTTTCAAACCATTGTTGCTTCTTTCTCTAACTGGCTTTTTGAAAGTGGTTCAGGTACAAATTTCTCATGATTAAGATCTTCTTGTTTCCTTCTGAACCAGCACATTAGTATTAAATACTTATTAGGTGTGTATTATCCTTCGTATTTATGAAGAATATTTTAAATTCTACATTTTTGTGTAAATAGCTCAAATTATCAAGAAAAACGTTTGCAGATATTTGATTCCATTTTGATTCCCAACATTGATTTGAAGCTAAGATTTACATTTGGAATCCTTATTTTAAGAGATCCTCTGCAAACATAGTTTTGTACATTGGTAAAATCAATATGCTTGATTTATAGAAGGTCCATCTTTGTCCAGGTTGTGATTATGGGAGTTTATAATTTGAGTATCACTGTAAGAAAAAGGTAAGTTCTCACCAATTTTCAGAATTTCTTCTTATGGAAGAGATTTTTTGACTATTTATATCAGATAGAGAGTAGAAATAGGCAATGTTCATAATAAACTAGCATGATTTATATATGGATCTTGAGTTTGGACTGTTAGATAGTGGGATTATAGAATGTAATATCTTGTTAATAGTCCCATTTGATTGAGGTATTGTGAGCCTGTGAGATATGTATGACATACCCATAAGGCCACATAAATTTTTATGCAGTTAATTTTGTCTTGAAAAGAATTGATAATTTAATTCAAAATAAGAAATAAAATAAGATAAGTATAGCTATTTTTTGGATAAAGAAAGTTATAGTTATTATGTCATCTTTGGATTCTACACCAAAAATGACCTCAGGTAAACCAATAGGATGTGATAGCCAGTAATAGTCATTATTGATTTTATTAAGAGATTTAAGAATCTCACAGTACAATTGCAAATTTTTTAATTTTTTTTTTAAAATTGTTAAGCTTAAGCTTATTTCAGCTTAAGTTTAAAGTAGCATAAGGTTTATGCAAACTTACAAAAATTTTAGTTAAAATTGAGGTGTTGTGTATATTTACTGAATTTCCCAAGGATTTGCCATACACAATTGAAATACTGTGTGAGCTAGATTCAAAAGTGTTCAAGGCCATAGTATGGCTTTAAATAATTAAAAGGGCAAAATCTACACAGAAAGGTGGGACAAAGGAAAAAGACCAAACAAAGCTGGGGTACCCAGATTTTTGGATCTGCACAGATTCAATTAAGGTTGACCACCTGTATTGGAGGATTTTAAACCTCTTATAAGGTTTAAGATTGGACTTTGATTCAACCTTAAAGTTTAAACTTGTTTTGTCCCATTTTGGATAGCATTTTCAAGCTGCCAAAGGGTGAATACCAATGTGCAAGCTTGAAATCAAGGTTTTAAGGAATTTCAATGCTTTAATAAGCTTAAAACTTTAAAGTCAAAAGTATTAAAACCTTCCAAAAGTTAAGCTTTGGTGTGTATTTCTATTTTATGTGGAAAAATAGCAATAACTTCAAAAATGCATCAAAAATCCAATTCTTAATGAATTTTCTTGAAGGATTCACGAAGCTTGCAAATTAATGTTATTGGTGTATAAATCAGATTTTAACTCTCTTTTTTATACAGTTTTAATTGCTAATTAGCCATGAAATTAACAATTTTAATTGTTCTTATAGAAAATCAATATTTCTGTGGAAATTAATCAAAAATTCAGTTTAAGAGATTTTTTATTGAAAATTGATGTTTAAGTTTCTCATGTGATTAACCTTAATGTAAATAAACTTATTTCATATTAAAACTTAAAATAATCAATACAAAAGAGGATTAATGCTAATTGGAGTTAAGAATAACACTGGCAACTTTAAATTGGAATTGAAAATAAGTTACCTTAAGTTAAGAACCTTATTTTTAAGAATAGTTTTTCATTTTTTACCTGATAATGCCCTCTCTATCCATTATGAAGCATCAGAGTTTTACTGCAGGCATAAGAACAGCCTACACCTCACTGTTTTTGCCAAGAACCAGTCCTAATTCCAATAAATTAGACATTTTAAACAAGTAATATTTTATTAATTATAAAATCTTATTATTGAAGTAATTTCTTAATTTTCTTATTCTTTATTAATTTTAACTTAAAGAGTTGAAGCCATAGAAATAAGATTATTGTTTTAATCACCAAAAATATATTTTATCATATGTAAGTGTTGTCTTAAATATCTTTTTAAATCCACAAATTCTTCTTAAAAACGTTCATATCTTAATTTATCATAAAAGTATTGTTTTTCTTCGAAATATTGATTTTTGGAATATTTTCAACTTATAAACATTATAAAATACAATAAATGTTGTTGTTTGAGTTGTTGTATTAAACAAATATCATGATTAAGTTTTGTCTAAAATTCTATGTCTTTTTTTATCTATTAGTAGTTTTTTATATATAATTTTTCTATGATAATTATCTCTGAAAAGCTTATAATATAATTTCTTTTATAAATCATATTTATATATTATTTATAAGTGGATAAATATTATTAATTTCCACCTTTGCCTGTCTCATTAAGAGCTTTGTAACTTTTTTTGTTGTAATTGACATTGACTATAACAATAATAGAATTATTAGAATTAATAACTAAATTCTTTTTTTTATATAATTATTTTTAATAATTATATTAAATTTGTGGTTATAATATTTCATTATATTATATTTTCTACTGGGGACAGTCATATTAATCTGATTATTTTCTACTATTATCAAAAATTTCATGGAAAAACCTTACATTAGTGGGCTGTTTAAAGACAACATCATGTCTTTTGTTTCTCCAACAAAACAATTTTATTTAATATAATTCAACTGGAACACCTTTCTTAGTCCTTACCTCATGAGGGTTGAATAGTTTAAAGATTGACTGTAGTAGGTTTCTCACTAGTGAAATGTATTCAATTTCCCACAGGGAAGTGTTTGAATTTGAAGGACATGAAATGATACAAAATGAATCACCTTGTAAGTACCAACCAATCTACTATAAGCTCAATAGATATTACTGGAAGGCTCCAAGGCTGTGTATGGGCAGGTTTCTTTTGGTGAGCTTGTGGCTCTAAAATCATTTTTTTCTAGAAAGTTAACTAGATATTGAATTGATTTAAACTGATATTCAACTTCTTTCAACCTTTACAAAATTCTCCAATATTGATATTACCTATAAAAGAATCAATCATTAAGATCTTATATTTAATTTACTTCCCCCACCTCAGAACTCCTGCCTTTTTCCTTTAATTTGGATCTTCTTATTCTAAAATTTTTAATCCATTTATCAAAAACTTTTTCACAAGATTTTGAATCAATAAACTACCTAAGCCATGGCCCAACAAATTCCCAAAACCCCAGGAATTTAAACAGAATTGAATCAACTACAAGCTTCTTCCCCAGAGAGTGGAAGTAAAATCTTTGATATGGTCAGTAGTAATGAATTAGGAATTTAATTAAAGAGTCTGGCACATGAAAATAATCAAGATCCACAAGTTATTCCAGAATATGGGCTTAAATTGATCTTTAATATTTGTAATCTCTCAAAAACTGATATTTTTTTCATAGAATTTATTTCAGCTCAGCCTCCAAGCTGTCAAAAGCTGAATTTGAAAAGCAAAAGACTGTTGAACCTTGTTCACCAACAGATGATTTTGGAAAAGATGAGTTAATTTTCAGAGGAAAGGTTGAAATTATATCCAAGGAACAATTTTTCTCAAATATCACACAAACAATCCCCAGGCTTGAAGAAAATTCAAAATGATAGTAAGATTTCTGATTGTGTATGTCAAAAAATTGGTAAAAAAATTAGCCTTCTCAAGATGGATTTGAAATGTAAGTCTAATACTAATTGTGCACCAAATTGATAAAAACCACTGTTTACAATATATGGAGAGGTGTCGATGTGGGAGAAGCTCTACCTGAGGGATCTTGAGTGGTGATTGGAGTTTCAGGCAAAGGTTTAAGAAAAGGACCAAATATAAATGCCACCGAAAAAACAACAAAGAACACCATAATTTTGAAGCTGCAAATTATTCTCTTGATAAAGGCAATGACTGTATCAATATTGAGTTTGACCATAATTATAATGAAAGTCCTCAAATGGAAATCCCCCTGGCATGCAATAAAACAATCAATGATGAAGCCTTACCTGTCTCTCCTCATAATATTCATGCATCCCAAGAAAGTGAGAAGCTTAAACATGATACAATGGGTTGAAATATGAGTGCTATAATGCGTGAACCTGAGACTTAAGTGTCAACCCCAACAAATGATCAAGGAATGTTTTTATCCTTCATTGAGGAGTTTGCAGAAATTTTGAATTATCAGTACAATATTACTCAAGAATCATGGAAAAGAGGGCTTCATAATATCAATAGTATTTATAAAATTGTTGGGACAATCTATCAAAAATGATGCTGATAGTATTTGAGAAAATAGTAAGTAAGGTATCAGGCAAAGCAAAGTGCTCTTAGCAAACTCCAAAATTATTTGAATAAACTTAAGGGTTTTTTAAAAGAATAAAACAAAATTACGGATAAAAATGATTACATTAATAAGATATTTATATTGGCTTTCTCAGGTAGATATAGTACAGGTTGTCCATATATGGTATTTTTCCAAGCCATTCTTGACTGAAGTCCAGTGCTTAACATTTAGCTATCTCCAATTATTTTGGAGCAGTGGAAATGAATTCATGTGTTTTTGAGAAAAATTCCCTATTAAAAATATCCAAAATATATGCAGTTGTTCTCTTCCAAATAGGATGATAAGTCCTTTACTCAGAAATAACACTATCAACTACTTCAATAATCTTCAATCCTCCTTGAGCTGGGATTTTTATCCAATCTCTTGAGAAAACCATTGAACCTCTTACACCAAATGCGAGAAATGAAGCTGAAATATGATAGAATGGGTTGAATAATGATAGTTTTGATTTTAGCTCTGATAAAAGCTTAAGGTTCACTTTGGAATTTTTATGAAAAAGCAAAAATACATCAAAAATATTGATTGGAACAGTTTTTCAATGTGCTAGTATCAGGAAATATGAAACCATAAGATGTGGAATGGAATCCAATGCATAGCTTTTTGAAAATTTGTCAAATTTTGAGGGTCCTCAAATATTCAATATCAAATTTTCATCCTGACCAAATATTCATAATCAAATTTGAGATATCTTTGAGCTTTTGAATATTCAAAACTCAAATTTTGCATTACATTTTTTGGAAGAATGAAAGATCTTCTTAAATGAACACAGTAAGCTATATATAGTGCTTTGTTAAACCTACATAAGCCCTTACATGTTTTTTCCATTAATTGGTATAAACAAGTAGGTCTTTACTAAAAACACATAAGAGGTGTTTTTGAATCAAAATGAATCTTAAAAAACCTGTAATGGGAAAAACCCCATTTATGTCATTGTTAAGGCCATAAATAGAATATTGTTGATGCCATTTATGCCCTTGTTATGTCATTGTTGATGCCATAACTAAAATTTCTGATTTGATTGATATCATTAATTGTGTTTTTAAATCACCTAAAAAGATGAACAAAAAAGAAAAAAACACTTTTTGGACCTAAAATTGCCCCCCCAAAATATAGGATTCTGGTTTTTTACTTTTGAAATTTTCCCCTCTATTAAAAAAAATCATGGAATTTCATAAGTAGGATAATTTTTTGATAAATTTTTCAAAAGAAATGGGCCAATTTGAAGAAATTTGGAAAAAGAAATGTTTTTGAATAAATTGGGGATATTCACCTCCCATTTTGAAAGAAATATGGCCAAAAGAAATAATAAAATTCCCCAAGCTAAGCTCATGAAATCCTTTTTGAAAAAATATCAGTAATGTATGTGTTTTTACCATAAACCTATGTCTTTTGGCCCTAACTTTATAAAAACATGTGAAGGATTATTTGTATTTACTAGAAGCTTAGTGTCACAATGCTGTCTGCCAGACCTCAACAAAGGGAAATATTGCTGAAAAGGCTATTAAACTGGTTTAAAGACTGATTAATCCTGGCAAGCTGTAGATCACATTCCACCATGTGACAGTACCGCTGGGATTAGAGCACTGCATCGCAAAGTGCATGTAACTGATGGTATTACCCATGTCACCATCATGGAGCTACATTAGTCACAATAGGAGCCTACAAGGAACCCTTTTACACCAATGGATTGGAAAACCCATAAATTTCTGGCTGTTTGATTGAGAACTCTCCATGTCTCCAACAATAATTGAACCCATGGCTTGGTAACCTGCTCATTGTCACAATGCTGTCTGCCAGACCTCAACAAAGGGAGCTCTTGCCAAAAGGGCTATTAAACCGGTTGAAAGACAGATTAACACTGTAAAGTTGTAGATCACATTCCACCATGTGAAAATAGATTATAATATCCATCTGTTCCCAATTAAACCCTTCTGACAACCATTTTTTGGTAGAATTAGAATTGTACTTGCCCATCACTCTATCCTTTCAGAAGAAATTCATGGAGCAATTATGGCAAGAGTCCAGGAGAGGGCCCTGGAGAAATGAGTCAATAATATTGAATGTGAAGTACTAATTGCATCAATTTCCAAAGCTGGAACAGGCCTCAAACTCACTTGCACTATTATTGTCTATTTAATAGTTAGGGGACACCCCAAATTCTACCCAAATTTTCCAACTGTGAAATTCACCTTTCCAGGAGCCCAATTCTAGCCCAGCCATTGAGGCTCAGGCCTTTGATCAACTCCATTGTATTGGAAAACAATGACCCATGAAGGTTATTCACTATATCACTCCTCATTCAGTTGAGGTCAACATGCAGAAGGTACCATTCAAGCTCATTTTTGTCACTGATGATATCACTATTTTGAAATGTTACTGCATTGAAATCCAATATTCAATTTACAAATACGTCCAAGAAAAGAAAATATCTTTAAACACATGAGCCCTCCTGATATTATCTAACTTGTTTTTGACAAAGTTGGTAACTCATTTTCACCTCAACACAGGTCCAAAATTATGAACAGCATGAGATGAATTCAACTTCTACAATATTTTCTCAGTTAAAATGAGCAATAGACAAATATTGATAAGGGACACCATAGTACAGTACATGCAAAATCATATTGTTTATATTCAAATTTCTTTATCAGGCTATAGTGCATCTAAGAAATAATAATCAGATTGTATTAAACCTGCACAAACTATTCACCAAACCTTAATATGTAGCTATGATATAAATTTATTTTGCTAAATTATTTCAGAGAATCACAATTAGCACTAATAAATGGCATGTCAAGTATCATTAGGGGAAGAGTCTGCATCTTACTACAACCTTTGAGCCAATCCTGATCAAATACCTGAAAAGATAGCACTTGAGGAATATCACAATCATCAATTGATTGTTTAACTTCCAATCTGGCAATATTTTCTTACCTTTTTTTAATCTGATTACAGCACTCTATCACTCTATCAATCTTCAATACTAACTCATTAAATAAGCATAAGTGCCAGCATAAGGCCGCATTGCGGTAAACTTGATGACCATTTTTCACTACCTCCTCAGTAACTGAACATACCCAAGGGTTATTGACTTGTGATTCTAGAATGGTAAATCTAGAAATATCACACTATTTGCGATGGCTCTCACAAGTCTGCACATAATAAATTGGATTATCATCTGAATTACTTGAAAATGATGAAAACTATAATTTGACTGATCCTTTGATTTATCTTTGCGAGCCTTTGATTCTCCTTCTTATTTACCAAATATTCCACATCCTTTTTAATTGAATTCCATTCTCTTTTCAAATAAGTGAAATATTTCTCCATTAAAGCTGCAACAACCCCATACTCATTATGATACTTGTTCCAACATTAATGATGCTACTTGGTGCTGAAAAGTGCAAGACTCAAGGTACAGTAAAACCACATTTACATCAACTCATTGAACAGATTTTGCCAAAAGCTTTCCCAGTCCCAAGTGAATTGCTTTAGTCCTCACTTGTGGAGCTCATTTTTGATGTAGCTTTGGAAGCCCTGAGACTGAACCTCTGTTGATGGCTCCTTGAAAAAATCTTCAGGGACATATACAAGATGACCAGCAACTTGAATTGAAATTTGATGCTCTTCTGTGCTGGGTGGTGCTGTTAGTGAGGAAAAATCCTTCTCCTTCACTTTGAGTAGGAACAGGAAATGGGCATGTACAGCTGATCTTAGCCCATGGACATTAGCAGGAAGTTACACTTTCAGCCATCTTTGTTGCTCCTTCTGGCTCACACGTTTAACCACATTGTGAGCTTTGCAATCCTAGTTCCTTTTCTGTCTCATCACAGATTGATTGAGCATACTCTGTGCAAGGGGCATTTGAGGGTGGGTGAGCTCACTATTTTTCTGAGTGCCCTCCTAATAGGCCATGAAATTGTTCCTCCTTGAATCACCATTTGTTTCACTTTGACTCAGAGACATTTTATCATCCTGTTCATTGATTATTTTTTCTCTAGATAAACTGGAATGACCTGTTCTTTCTTTGGAGGAATATGAATGATGACTCCCAGTGAGTTTTTCTTTATAGACCAGAGGTGAAAATACATAAAGCTCATTGTCTGCCTTGCAATTCATCATCTAACAAATCAAAAGATTCATAAAGGTTAAGAATATCCATGATCTTAAATTTTCTCCTGATGTCAGGCTGAGTCTATGATGAGAGTATTAAAAAGTATTTACAACTCTTAACTATGACTGTGAAACGGTAAATAAAGATTTAAAAAGGTTTTATAAGGGTTAAAGATGGTTTAATTCAATAATAAGAGGGCTTTACTATAGGGAATATAGTGGTGGTGAGCGCTGTTGAAAGCCCTGGGTGCAGCTTTACCTGTTGGGTTACAATAATAAAGACTACAATACTTTAATTAAGAGTATACCTGGTTATTACCCAAGAGTAAAACTGTTTTTGACAGTTTACTACGTAGGGTATTCAAGAGCAGGATGAGGAAAGGTTTTTGGCTGTGAAAAGCCCTCCTTTTATCCTGAAATTGAGGTGGAAAGGCTGCTAGACCTTTCCACGTAGAGGAAGTGAAGATTTTTCACTCTCTATGACAGGCTTGTGGTTTGCAAACAGCCTGTATACCCTGTATTGGGCTCAGATGTGGTTTTGAAACCACATCTGGGCAGTTTTCACCAATACAGGGTGAAAATTTTCATCTGGGGACCTCACAGCCTGATTCAGACGTGTATGACGGGTAGAATGCTGTACAGAAACTGTATGGGACCCCAGTATTGACTGAAATATGAGGTATTGAAGTACGAACATGCTTCTTCGTCTATTTGACAACTCATATTCATGGTTATGGGATATTATCCCATGGTAAGGCTGTATCTGACAGCAGGTGGGATGTTGACCTTAAAATGGTCATACCTCTGTCAGTTTTTGAGACATCAAGCTCAAAGTTGGTTCATTGAATAGCTCTGTATGAGCTCTACACAATGGTACCCAACTTGACATGGTTATCATTAAATATGACAAAGTTATCCCATGTACAAGTATTTTTGTACATTGGCGTGGTCTGGTCAAAAGCTGTATTAAGCTTGTTTGGCCAATAACTTCTGTTGTAGTTGAGTTATGAGGAAATGGATGGCACCATCAGATAGCCCTGATTGTTCTCTTTCCAAAAAGACCGCACTTCAGGTATCTCACACTAAAACTGTAAAAGTTAGATGAGAGGTGAATGTTTTGTTCACCCTTATTAGGTCTGAATTTGACCATAACTCAAGTAGTACTGGTGCTAGCTCAGTTTGGCTGGTACCATTGGATAGCCCTGGCTTAGGGCTTCATTTTGAGTACCCATTTGATGGGGTTAAGCCTCTCCTTCTAGATTTTAGATGAGAGGTGAAAATTAAGGTTTATGCTCAGCAATGACTTTGAGCAGGAATAACTTTGTTATTTCTTGTCCTATGGTGATGGGACTTATATTTTCAGAAAGAGGTGAGTTTCCTCTTTCTTTTGATACCTTTTGAGCTAATTTGGCTCAGCTCCATGTTTTGGTGGTATTTTGGTTATACCATTGGTTTATGGTATTTTGGCTGTCATGCTTGTGCTCTGGTTTTGAGTCACAGGCTGACATACCCTCCCTCTAAAAAAGGCTCATCATTGATGAGACTGTTCAGTCCTCCTAGAGGCTCTGAATCTCCTTAAATGGAGGTTCCCATCTGGTATGGCATCCTCTGCCAACCATTTGTCTTTGTCAGCTGTCTGGTTCTTGAATCTGACTAGATATTGTCTCTGATCCTTCCCATTAAGTCTGATTTTTCTGGCCCTGATGATTTTACTCACAGGTCCAGGAGAGTCTTCTACTTCCACTATTTCTGGTGGAGTGGTGTTCTTCTTCCTGGAGGGGAATTTATCCTCCTCTGTTTGGAAGTAGGGTTTGACCAGGCTCACTGGAAATACTGGGTGTTTCCTAGAAAACTCCTCATTGAGCTTGACCTCTACTGCATTCTTCCCTATCAACCTAATGATAGGGAAGGGCCCTACAAATGAGTCTCTCATTTTCTTGGGTCCTTTGAGATTGTTAAAGTTCAGTGTAGACACTAACACCTGGTCCCCTTCCTTGAAGTCAGGTTCCATATGTGATTTGTCCCACCTCTGCTTATTATACTCTTTGGCCTCAGCTATGCATTTGGCAGCAGTATCACAGGCTTTTTTCCACATATCATGGAAGTCTTTGGCTGTGGGGTGATGGTCAGAAGATTTTTCTTCGAGTGATCCACAGGTAACAGGAGATTCCACCCTTTCTCTACCAGTGCAGGTGTTTTTCCTGTGGTAGAGTGCTGGCTTGTATTATAAGCCAGTTGGACTGCTGGTAAGAGGGTGACCCAATCATGGGTATATCCCTCATGGTCCTTGTATTCCATGCCATAGGCACAGAACCTCCTGAGGATGTCCTCCATTGTTTGGATCATCCTCTCAGCTAGGCCATCTGTTTGTGGATGGTAAGCTGTGGAAAAAGCAAGCTTGGTGCCAAGCATGTCATATAAATTGGTCCAAAATTCAGATGTGAATTTTGGGTCCCTGTCACTGATTATGATCTTAGGGACTCCACAGGTGGATATGATGTTATTCCAAAATAACAGAGCAGTGTCCATGGCTGTGTCCTCTTTATGGCATGGTAGACATCTCATGATGCTCTTTCTGAACCTATCAACTATGATTAAGCAGGCATTGTAGTTTTCTTTGCCTCCTGGGACAAGTCCTGTGACCCAGTCCATGTTGATGGTTTCCCATGGGTGTTTGGGTTCTTCTATGTGTTGAAGCAACCCATATTTCTTCCCATGCTTTCTATTTGCCTTTTGGAATCTTTCACAAGTGTTGATGTATTCACTCAACTCTTGCTCCCACTTGGGCCACCAAGTTGTGCTTGCTACCCTCTCTTTAGTCCTGTGTTCACTCATGTGTCCCATGTAGGGGCAGTCATGGCATTCCTGCAGGATTAAAGAGATGTGGTCTCTGTCTATCACTGTGAGTGCACTGATGTGCTTATCTCTGTGATAAATCAGGCCATCTATAAGGAAGAATTTATTGTCCTTATAGGCCCTCTGTCAGCCTGTGACTCAAAACCAGAGCACAAGCATGACAGCCAAAATATCATAAACCAATGGTATAACCAAAATACCACCAAAACATGGAGCTGAGCCAAATTAGCTCAAAAGGTATCAAAAGAAAGAGGAAACTCACCTCTTTCTGAAAATATAAGTCCCATCACCATAGGACAAGAAATAACAAAGTTATTCCTGCTCAAAGTCATTGCTGAGCATAAACCTTAATTTTCACCTCTCATATAAAATCTAGAAGGAGAGGCTCAACCACATCAAATGGGTACTCAAAATAAAGCTCTAAGCCAGGGCTATCCAATGGTAACAGCCAAACTGAGCTAGCACCAGTATTACTTGAGTTATGGTCAAATTCAGACCAAATAAGGGTGAACAAAACATTCACCTCCCATCTAGCTTTTACAGTTTTAGTGTGAGATACCTAAAGTGGGGTCTTTTTGGAAAGAGCACAATTAGGGCTATCTGATGGTGCCATCCATTTCCTCATAGCTCAACTACAACAGAAGTTATTGGCCAAACAAGCTTAATACAGCTTTTGCCCAGACCACGCCAATGTACAAAAATACTTGTACATGGGATAACTTTGTCATATTTAATGATACCCATGTCAAGTTGGGTACCATTGTGTAGAGCCCATACAGAGCTATTCAATGAACCAACTTTGAGCTTGGTATCTCAAAAACCGACAGAGGTATGACCATTTTAAGGTCAAAATCCCACCTGCTGTCAGATACAGCCTTACCATGGGATAATATCCCATAACCATGAATATGAGTTGTCAAATAGACGAAGAAGCATGTTCGTACTTCAATACCTCATATTTCAGTCAATACTGGGGTCCCATACAGTTTCTGTACAGCATTCTACCCGTCATACACGTCAGAATCAGGCTGTGAGGTCCCCAGATGAAAATTTTCACCCTGTATTGGTGAAAACTGCCCAGATGTGGTTTCAAAACCACATCTGAGCCCAATACAGGGTATACAGGCTGTTTGCAAACCACAAGCCTGTCATAGAGAGTGAAAAATCTTCACTTCCTCTACATGGAAAGGTCTAGCAGCCTTTCCACCTCAATTTCAGGATAAAAGGAGGGCTTTTCACAGCCAAAAACCTTTCCTCATCCTGCTCTTGAATACCCTACGTAGTAAACTGTCAAAAACAGTTTTACTCTTGGGTAATAACCAGGTATACTCTTAATTAAAGTATTGTAGTCTTTATTATTGTAACCCAACAGGTAAAGCTGCACCCAGGGCTTTCAACAGCGCTCACCACCACTATATTCCCTATAGTAAAGCCCTCTTATTATTGAATTAAACCATCTTTAACCCTTATAAAACCTTTTTAAATCTTTATTTACCGTGTCACAGTCATAGTTAAGAGTTGTAAATACTTTTTAATACTCTCATCATAGACTCAGCCTGACATCAGGAGAAAATTTAAGATCATGGATATTCTTAACCTTTATGAATCTTTTGATTTGTTAGATGATGAATTGCAAGGCAGACAATGAGCTTTATGTATTTTCACCTCTGGTCTATAAAGAAAAACTCACTGGGAGTCATCATTCATATTCCTCCAAAGAAAGAACAGGTCATTCCAGTTTATCTAGAGAAAAAATAATCAATGAACAGGATGATAAAATGTCTCCGACTCAAAGTGAAACAAATGGTGATTCAAGGAGGAACAATTTCATGGCCTATTAGGAGGGCACTCAGAAAAATAGTGAGCTCACCCACCCTCAAATGCCCCTTGCACAGAGTATGCTCAATCAATCTGTGATGAGACAGAAAAGGAACTAGGATTGCAAAGCTCACAATGTGGTTAAACGTGTGAGCCAGAAGGAGCAACAAAGATGGCTGAAAGTGTAACTTCCTGCTAATGTCCATGGGCTAAGATCAGCTGTACATGCCCATTTCCTGTTCCTACTCAAAGTGAAGGAGAAGGATTTTTCCTCACTAACAGCACCACCCAGCACAGAAGAGCATCAAATTTCAATTCAAGTTGCTGGTCATCTTGTATATGTCCCTGAAGATTTTTTCAAGGAGCCATCAACAGAGGTTCAGTCTCAGGGCTTCCAAAGCTACATCAAAAATGAGCTCCACAAGTGAGGACTAAAGCAATTCACTTGGGACTGGGAAAGCTTTTGGCAAAATCTGTTCAATGAGTTGATGTAAATGTGGTTTTACTGTACCTTGAGTCTTGCACTTTTCAGCACCAAGTAGCATCATTAATGTTGGAACAAGTATCATAATGAGTATGGGGTTGTTGCAGCTTTAATGGAGAAATATTTCACTTATTTGAAAAGAGAATGGAATTCAATTAAAAAGGATGTGGAATATTTGGTAAATAAGAAGGAGAATCAAAGGCTCGCAAAGATAAATCAAAGGATCAGTCAAATTATAGTTTTCATCATTTTCAAGTAATTCAGATGATAATCCAATTTATTATGTGCAGACTTGTGAGAGCCATCGCAAATAGTGTGATATTTCTAGATTTACCATTCTAGAATCACAAGTCAATAACCCTTGGGTATGTTCAGTTACTGAGGAGGTAGTGAAAAATGGTCATCAAGTTTACCGCAATGCGGCCTTATGCTGGCACTTATGCTTATTTAATGAGTTAGTATTGAAGATTGATAGAGTGATAGAGTGCTGTAATCAGATTAAAAAAAGGTAAGAAAATATTGCCAGATTGGAAGTTAAACAATCAATTGATGATTGTGATATTCCTCAAGTGCTATCTTTTCAGGTATTTGATCAGGATTGGCTCAAAGGTTGTAGTAAGATGCAGACTCTTCCCCTAATGATACTTGACATGCCATTTATTAGTGCTAATTGTGATTCTCTGAAATAATTTAGCAAAATAAATTTATATCATAGCTACATATTAAGGTTTGGTGAATAGTTTGTGCAGGTTTAATACAATCTGATTATTATTTCTTAGATGCACTATAGCCTGATAAAGAAATTTGAATATAAACAATATGATTTTGCATGTACTGTACTATGGTGTCCCTTATCAATATTTGTCTATTGCTCATTTTAACTGAGAAAATATTGTAGAAGTTGAATTCATCTCATGCTGTTCATAATTTTGGACCTGTGTTGAGGTGAAAATGAGTTACCAACTTTGTCAAAAACAAGTTAGATAATATCAGGAGGGCTCATGTGTTTAAAGATATTTTCTTTTCTTGGACGTATTTGTAAATTGAATATTGGATTTCAATGCAGTAACATTTCAAAATAGTGATATCATCAGGGACAAAAATGAGCTTGAATGGTACCTTCTGCATGTTGACCTCAACTGAATGAGGAGTGATATAGTGAATAACCTTCATGGGTCATTGTTTTCCAATACAATGGAGTTGATCAAAGGCCTGAGCCTCAATGGCTGGGCTAGAATTGGGCTCCTGGAAAGGTGAATTTCACAGTTGGAAAATTTGGGTAGAATTTGGGGTGTCCCCTAACTATTAAATAGACAATAATAGTGCAAGTGAGTTTGAGGCCTGTTCCAGCTTTGGAAATTGATGCAATTAGTACTTCACATTCAATATTATTGACTCATTTCTCCAGGGCCCTCTCCTGGACTCTTGCCATAATTGTTCCATGAATTTCTTCTGAAAGGATAGAGTGATGGGCAAGTACAATTCTAATTCTACCAAAAAATGGTTGTCAGAAGGGTTTAATTGGGAACAGATGGATATTATAATCTATTTTCACATGGTGGAATGTGATCTACAACTTTACAGTGTTAATCTGTCTTTCAACCGGTTTAATAGCCCTTTTGGCAAGAGCTCCCTTTGTTGAGGTCTGGCAGACAGCATTGTGACAATGAGCAGGTTACCAAGCCATGGGTTCAATTATTGTTGGAGACATGGAGAGTTCTCAATCAAACAGCCAGAAATTTATGGGTTTTCCAATCCATTGGTGTAAAAGGGTTCCTTGTAGGCTCCTATTGTGACTAATGTAGCTCCATGATGGTGACATGGGTAATACCATCAGTTACATGCACTTTGGGATGCAGTGCTCTAATCCCAGCGGTACTGTCACATGGTGGAATGTGATCTACAGCTTGCCAGGATTAATCAGTCTTTAAACCAGTTTAATAGCCTTTTCAGCAATATTTCCCTTTGTTGAGGTCTGGCAGACAGCATTGTGACACTAAGCTTCTAGTAAATACAAATAATCCTTCACATGTTTTTATAAAGTTAGGGCCAAAAGACATAGGTTTATGGTAAAAACACATACATTACTGATATTTTTTCAAAAAGGATTTCATGAGCTTAGCTTGGGGAATTTTATTATTTCTTTTGGCCATATTTCTTTCAAAATGGGAGGTGAATATCCCCAATTTATTCAAAAAAATTTCTTTTTCCAACGTAATTTCTGTTTAAAAATATATATTTTATATATTTTTTACCTTTTTTTTTACATACTCATGTTATAAGAGTATTTTTACGTAGTTAATACCCACAGTAATTTATTATTTTTGGCGTGTTTTGCATATAAAAACACATAAGCCACTAATAAAGTCCTGTATTCTTGACTGAATAAGGACACCTCTGACTGAAAAACCATCAGTTGAGGCGTGGTCAAGTGTATTGTTAATTCAATAACACTTGTATACAAACCACTTTTTACAGAATACACTTGCAAACCACAAGTGTATCTGAGGGATACTGACACACAAACAGTGTGACAGGACACCATAAGCTGTATTTTTGACGTGAAATTGTTAATTCAATTACACAGTCATCATACAAGGGCATACTGTAATAATATACAAGCCCAGAGGCCATTCTTAGACGTGCAAAACCAGCCTTTTAAGAAGTCTTAACTGACATAAGCCCTCTTTTTCCTGTTTTTATTCAGTGGAAGAAAACTACATCCCACTTGAAACCCAGTCCCAGGCCAACACACCAGTGACACCCTCAGAACCAGAGGGCAGCAAGGGTAAAGGAAAAAGGCTTAGTGAAGGCCTCATTACAGGCAAGAAGTGGACACCAATAGCCACTCAGAGGAGTAGAAAACCACGAAACTCTGCTTCAATACAAGGTAAACCAACCTTAACCACTTGTACAGGGAAGATTACAATTATTAACCCAGTTGTAACCTCCAAAGGCAAACTGCCCAAATCAGCAGATAACAAATTTGTACAAGGCACAGTCAAAGGTAAATACCCTAAGAACATAAAGTTTTTGACTGCTTGCAAACACTGATATGTCCCCTGCATACCTCAGAGACCTTGGCTTCCAAAGGAACCAGCCAGAGGATAGAGCAGGAATGTCTAGAACCAGAAGACCTGAAAGAAGACACATTGGACACAGTGGTGGATGGCAAAACAATGAGGGAGATAATATCAACCTTGCCATTCACACTCCAATTCAACAGAAACCTCAAACCAGAGGACTGGAAGGATATGGATCAAGTTCTTCAAATCCACCAACTCCTCAAAGATTTGTTTCAATGGAGCATGGACAACAAGAGGTTCAACCTAGCAACTCACTGGGCAGAACTGGGATCAAGTTGCCAGAAGATCTGTCTCAAAGAGATAGACTTCAAGGACCTTATGGTAATCACCAAGGGTTGGAACCCTACCAGGCAGCACAGACTCCTGGAGGCAAGGGCACAGAGGATAAGGGAGAATCAAGCCACTATCCAAGCTATAGAAGAACAGTTAACGCAGACAGGGCCTACTCAGATTCCTTCAGGTTCACAAGGAGCAAGCCAAATCAGCTCTCCAGTGGCTTCACACCATTCAGAAACCAGCAGATCAGTGGCCAAGAGTCACCATTCTTCACAATTCCAGGAAGTTTCCAGGAGAAGACAAGGCAACAAGGGCAAGAACAAAGCCTCCTTCAACCAGAGGAGGAAAGAGTCAGACCCCATGATCCAGAAGCTGTTAGATTTGGTAAAAGAAGTACACAAGAACCAGAAGTAGCTGTAAACCACTCTAGAATCAGTAGTCCTAGTAATAGAAACATTACCCCCACTCAGACTGAAAATAACATTATCACATCTGAGAGTAACATCAACAGTGACACACTGTGGTTACAAATGTCCCAATATGCTGAGCAATCTGCAAAGCAGGCTACAGAATTTGCAGCTGCCCAAGAGAGGATGAGAAAAACTCAAGGCTCATTGGAGCAGATAGTTAAAAACCTTCAGGAAGGATATGCTCAACTGAGCAAAGCCTCTGAAGAAACCAACAAGAGACTAAATCAAGTCTCTGAAGAACAACACCATAGTAGCAGAGACAGGGAGTGTCTGAACCAAGACATCAACAAATTGTTTGATGCCTACCATAGCTTAAAGCCCCAACCACAAGCCCAAGCTATGGAGAATCCATATCAACCAGATGACATCAGACCAGATGCCATGTTGTTGAATAAGGCAAGATCTCCATCACAATACCAGGATGGAGATGGCATGTCTTATTCAGAGAAGGAAGCCTTGAAACAGCTTCCTGAGGCCTCAAGCTGGCCCAAATTCTCTGGATCAGGAGAATATGATCATATGGAACTCATAGATTATATTGATGGACTCTTCATTGATGTACCAAGCATACCAGATTACTGGATTACTGCTAGACTGAATACTGAATTTAAAGGTCATGCAAGTATATGGTACACTGAAATGAAAGAAATCCATGGCAGAAGAAATTGGCCATGGTGGAAGAGTCAAATAATCCAAAAGTACAGTAATGGAACTTGGATATGGCAAAAGACCATGTCATTTGAAAATGACAAATACTCTGTGGACAAAGATCCATATGAGTGGTGTCTTAGACAGTCTAAAAGACTTAAAGCCATTGATCCTCAAATGAACATTCAAATGAGGAATCATAAACTTCTGACACAACTGCCAGGAGAACTAGAGCATGCAGTAAAATGCAGATGCAACCAAAATTGCACTCTAGATGATATAGCCAATACCTTACAAGACATAAGGAAAAGGACTAATATAGGGAAATTCACCCCATATAGAAGCAGTAGTTTCAAAGAGAAACAACCTTTCAGGGTGGAGTTTAAAGACAAACCCAGAGAAAGAGTGGCAGAAGTGGCAAAGAAGAAGAATTCTTGTCACAATTGTGGTTCAACAGACCACTATGCCAACAACTGTCCAAAAGCAAAGAAGAAAGTCTATGCTATAGAAAAAGTCCCTGAAGAAGAACCTCCAACAGAGGATTCTGAATCAGACTCTATGGGAGATGCCATCAGAGAACTATCTGAACATGATCAAGACCCAAGAGAGGAACTTCTAGTGGAATACCAAGAGGAAACCCCATTAGAAATCCAGGATATACAGTTGGAAGCAGGCATGCCACAAGACACTGCCAACAAAAACTTGTGTAAACATACACAAGATGCACAAACATTCCTGGTTACACCAACCAAAGGAATGGCATATATACATGGAACAGCCACAAAAATGACTGTATGTATTGACAATGCTCAGCATCCAATGATCATTGACAGTGGAGCACACTGCTCCATAGTGGCCAGAAATTATCTGGATAACCACTTCCCAAACTGGGAAAAAGAACTCTTGCCCACCAGGGCAAAGAACTTTAAGAGTGCATCTGGAAAGATGACCTCTATTGGGACAATTATCAAAGAGATAATTATACCCCACAGAAAAGGTAATATCAGACTCAACCCAGAGTTTTTAGTGCTTGAAGATGCCCACAGCCAAGGGATTTTACTGGGAACAGATTGCCAGAGGATGTATGGCATAGATATTTACAATAGTAAAAATAGGCATATTACCATTGGTACTAACAAGGAAAAGAAATTTTCTCTTAATATATACCAGATATCTTCTCAGGACCCACTGGAAGAACTTCTGAAAGAATTCAGAGAGGGACAGTTTAGCACTACCCTCACCAGTAAACAAAAGCTAAGTTTACTGAAGATGCTGAGGAAGAATAGACCAGCATTTGCCATTGGTGAAGAACCATTAGGCAAGATCAAAGGCCATGATATAGAACTATATCTGGATGTAGAAAGGCCTTATCCACCCATGTTAAGGAGACCTCCTTACCCAGCAAGTCTGGAGACCAGGAAAGAGATTGAGAAACATATCAATGAACTCTTGGACATGGATCAGCCAAAATATCATAAACCAATGGTATAACCAAAATACCACCAAAACATGGAACTGAGCCAAATTAGCTCAAAAAGTATCAAAAGAAAGAGGAAACTCACCTCTTTCTGAAAATATAAGTCCCATCACCATAGGACAAGAAATAACAAAGTTATTCCTGCTCAAAGTCATTGCTGAGCATAAACCTTAATTTTCACCTCTCATATAAAATCTAGAAGGAGAGGCTCAACCACATCAAATGGGTACTCAAAATAAAGCTCTAAGCCAGGGCTATCCAATGGTAACAGCCAAACTGAGCTAGCACCAGTATTACTTGAGTTATGGTCAAATTCAGACCAAATAAGGGTGAACAAAACATTCACCTCCCATCTAGCTTTTACAGTTTTAGTGTGAGATACCTAAAGTGGGGTCTTTTTGGAAAGAGCACAATTAGGGCTATCTGATGGTGCCATCCATTTCCTCATAGCTCAACTACAACAGAAGTTATTGGCCAAACAAGCTTAATACAGCTTTTGCCCAGACCACGCCAATGTACAAAAATACTTGTACATGGGATAACTTTGTCATATTTAATGATACCCATGTCAAGTTGGGTACCATTGTGTAGAGCCCATACAGAGCTATTCAATGAACCAACTTTGAGCTTGGTATCTCAAAAACTGACAGAGGTATGACCATTTTAAGGTCAAAATCCCACCTGCTGTCAGATACAGCCTTACCATGGGATAATATCCCATAACCATGAATATGAGTTGTCAAATAGACGAAGAAGCATGTTCGTACTTCAATACCTCATATTTCAGTCAATACTGGGGTCCCATACAGTTTCTGTACAGCATTCTACCCGTCATACACGTCAGAATCAGGCTGTGAGGTCCCCAGATGAAAATTTTCACCCTGTATTGGTGAAAACTGCCCAGATGTGGTTTCAAAACCACATCTGAGCCCAATACAGGGTATACAGGCTGTTTGCAAACCACAAGCCTGTCATAGAGAGTGAAAAATCTTCACTTCCTCTACATGGAAAGGTCTAGCAGCCTTTCCACCTCAATTTCAGGATAAAAGGAGGGCTTTTCACAGCCAAAAACCTTTCCTCATCCTGCTCTTGAATACCCTACGTAGTAAACTGTCAAAAACAGTTTTACTCTTGGGTAATAACCAGGTATACTCTTAATTAAAGTATTGTAGTCTTTATTATTGTAACCCAACAGGTAAAGCTGCACCCAGGGCTTTCAACAGCGCTCACCACCACTATATTCCCTATAGTAAAGCCCTCTTATTATTGAATTAAACCATCTTTAACCCTTATAAAACCTTTTTAAATCTTTATTTACCGTGTCACAGTCATAGTTAAGAGTTGTAAATACTTTTTAATACTCTCATCATAGACTCAGCCTGACATCAGGAGAAAATTTAAGATCATGGATATTCTTAACCTTTATGAATCTTTTGATTTGTTAGATGATGAATTGCAAGGCAGACAATGAGCTTTATGTATTTTCACCTCTGGTCTATAAAGAAAAACTCACTGGGAGTCATCATTCATATTCCTCCAAAGAAAGAACAGGTCATTCCAGTTTATCTAGAGAAAAAATAATCAATGAACAGGATGATAAAATGTCTCCGACTCAAAGTGAAACAAATGGTGATTCAAGGAGGAACAATTTCATGGCCTATTAGGAGGGCACTCAGAAAAATAGTGAGCTCACCCACCCTCAAATGCCCCTTGCACAGAGTATGCTCAATCAATCTGTGATGAGACAGAAAAGGAACTAGGATTGCAAAGCTCACAATGTGGTTAAACGTGTGAGCCAGAAGGAGCAACAAAGATGGCTGAAAGTGTAACTTCCTGCTAATGTCCATGGGCTAAGATCAGCTGTACATGCCCATTTCCTGTTCCTACTCAAAGTGAAGGAGAAGGATTTTTCCTCACTAACAGCACCACCCAGCACAGAAGAGCATCAAATTTCAATTCAAGTTGCTGGTCATCTTGTATATGTCCCTGAAGATTTTTTCAAGGAGCCATCAACAGAGGTTCAGTCTCAGGGCTTCCAAAGCTACATCAAAAATGAGCTCCACAAGTGAGGACTAAAGCAATTCACTTGGGACTGGGAAAGCTTTTGGCAAAATCTGTTCAATGAGTTGATGTAAATGTGGTTTTACTGTACCTTGAGTCTTGCACTTTTCAGCACCAAGTAGCATCATTAATGTTGGAACAAGTATCATAATGAGTATGGGGTTGTTGCAGCTTTAATGGAGAAATATTTCACTTATTTGAAAAGAGAATGGAATTCAATTAAAAAGGATGTGGAATATTTGGTAAATAAGAAGGAGAATCAAAGGCTCGCAAAGATAAATCAAAGGATCAGTCAAATTATAGTTTTCATCATTTTCAAGTAATTCAGATGATAATCCAATTTATTATGTGCAGACTTGTGAGAGCCATCGCAAATAGTGTGATATTTCTAGATTTACCATTCTAGAATCACAAGTCAATAACCCTTGGGTATGTTCAGTTACTGAGGAGGTAGTGAAAAATGGTCATCAAGTTTACCGCAATGCGGCCTTATGCTGGCACTTATGCTTATTTAATGAGTTAGTATTGAAGATTGATAGAGTGATAGAGTGCTGTAATCAGATTAAAAAAAGGTAAGAAAATATTGCCAGATTGGAAGTTAAACAATCAATTGATGATTGTGATATTCCTCAAGTGCTATCTTTTCAGGTATTTGATCAGGATTGGCTCAAAGGTTGTAGTAAGATGCAGACTCTTCCCCTAATGATACTTGACATGCCATTTATTAGTGCTAATTGTGATTCTCTGAAATAATTTAGCAAAATAAATTTATATCATAGCTACATATTAAGGTTTGGTGAATAGTTTGTGCAGGTTTAATACAATCTGATTATTATTTCTTAGATGCACTATAGCCTGATAAAGAAATTTGAATATAAACAATATGATTTTGCATGTACTGTACTATGGTGTCCCTTATCAATATTTGTCTATTGCTCATTTTAACTGAGAAAATATTGTAGAAGTTGAATTCATCTCATGCTGTTCATAATTTTGGACCTGTGTTGAGGTGAAAATGAGTTACCAACTTTGTCAAAAACAAGTTAGATAATATCAGGAGGGCTCATGTGTTTAAAGATATTTTCTTTTCTTGGACGTATTTGTAAATTGAATATTGGATTTCAATGCAGTAACATTTCAAAATAGTGATATCATCAGGGACAAAAATGAGCTTGAATGGTACCTTCTGCATGTTGACCTCAACTGAATGAGGAGTGATATAGTGAATAACCTTCATGGGTCATTGTTTTCCAATACAATGGAGTTGATCAAAGGCCTGAGCCTCAATGGCTGGGCTAGAATTGGGCTCCTGGAAAGGTGAATTTCACAGTTGGAAAATTTGGGTAGAATTTGGGGTGTCCCCTAACTATTAAATAGACAATAATAGTGCAAGTGAGTTTGAGGCCTGTTCCAGCTTTGGAAATTGATGCAATTAGTACTTCACATTCAATATTATTGACTCATTTCTCCAGGGCCCTCTCCTGGACTCTTGCCATAATTGTTCCATGAATTTCTTCTGAAAGGATAGAGTGATGGGCAAGTACAATTCTAATTCTACCAAAAAATGGTTGTCAGAAGGGTTTAATTGGGAACAGATGGATATTATAATCTATTTTCACATGGTGGAATGTGATCTACAACTTTACAGTGTTAATCTGTCTTTCAACCGGTTTAATAGCCCTTTTGGCAAGAGCTCCCTTTGTTGAGGTCTGGCAGACAGCATTGTGACAATGAGCAGGTTACCAAGCCATGGGTTCAATTATTGTTGGAGACATGGAGAGTTCTCAATCAAACAGCCAGAAATTTATGGGTTTTCCAATCCATTGGTGTAAAAGGGTTCCTTGTAGGCTCCTATTGTGACTAATGTAGCTCCATGATGGTGACATGGGTAATACCATCAGTTACATGCACTTTGGGATGCAGTGCTCTAATCCCAGCGGTACTGTCACATGGTGGAATGTGATCTACAGCTTGCCAGGATTAATCAGTCTTTAAACCAGTTTAATAGCCTTTTCAGCAATATTTCCCTTTGTTGAGGTCTGGCAGACAGCATTGTGACACTAAGCTTCTAGTAAATACAAATAATCCTTCACATGTTTTTATAAAGTTAGGGCCAAAAGACATAGGTTTATGGTAAAAACACATACATTACTGATATTTTTTCAAAAAGGATTTCATGAGCTTAGCTTGGGGAATTTTATTATTTCTTTTGGCCATATTTCTTTCAAAATGGGAGGTGAATATCCCCAATTTATTCAAAAAAATTTCTTTTTCCAACGTAATTTCTGTTTAAAAATATATATTTTATATATTTTTTACCTTTTTTTTTACATACTCATGTTATAAGAGTATTTTTACGTAGTTAATACCCACAGTAATTTATTATTTTTGGCGTGTTTTGCATATAAAAACACATAAGCCACTAATAAAGTCCTGTATTCTTGACTGAATAAGGACACCTCTGACTGAAAAACCATCAGTTGAGGCGTGGTCAAGTGTATTGTTAATTCAATAACACTTGTATACAAACCACTTTTTACAGAATACACTTGCAAACCACAAGTGTATCTGAGGGATACTGACACACAAACAGTGTGACAGGACACCATAAGCTGTATTTTTGACGTGAAATTGTTAATTCAATTACACAGTCATCATACAAGGGCATACTGTAATAATATACAAGCCCAGAGGCCATTCTTAGACGTGCAAAACCAGCCTTTTAAGAAGTCTTAACTGACATAAGCCCTCTTTTTCCTGTTTTTATTCAGTGGAAGAAAACTACATCCCACTTGAAACCCAGTCCCAGGCCAACACACCAGTGACACCCTCAGAACCAGAGGGCAGCAAGGGTAAAGGAAAAAGGCTTAGTGAAGGCCTCATTACAGGCAAGAAGTGGACACCAATAGCCACTCAGAGGAGTAGAAAACCACGAAACTCTGCTTCAATACAAGGTAAACCAACCTTAACCACTTGTACAGGGAAGATTACAATTATTAACCCAGTTGTAACCTCCAAAGGCAAACTGCCCAAATCAGCAGATAACAAATTTGTACAAGGCACAGTCAAAGGTAAATACCCTAAGAACATAAAGTTTTTGACTGCTTGCAAACACTGATATGTCCCCTGCATACCTCAGAGACCTTGGCTTCCAAAGGAACCAGCCAGAGGATAGAGCAGGAATGTCTAGAACCAGAAGACCTGAAAGAAGACACATTGGACACAGTGGTGGATGGCAAAACAATGAGGGAGATAATATCAACCTTGCCATTCACACTCCAATTCAACAGAAACCTCAAACCAGAGGACTGGAAGGATATGGATCAAGTTCTTCAAATCCACCAACTCCTCAAAGATTTGTTTCAATGGAGCATGGACAACAAGAGGTTCAACCTAGCAACTCACTGGGCAGAACTGGGATCAAGTTGCCAGAAGATCTGTCTCAAAGAGATAGACTTCAAGGACCTTATGGTAATCACCAAGGGTTGGAACCCTACCAGGCAGCACAGACTCCTGGAGGCAAGGGCACAGAGGATAAGGGAGAATCAAGCCACTATCCAAGCTATAGAAGAACAGTTAACGCAGACAGGGCCTACTCAGATTCCTTCAGGTTCACAAGGAGCAAGCCAAATCAGCTCTCCAGTGGCTTCACACCATTCAGAAACCAGCAGATCAGTGGCCAAGAGTCACCATTCTTCACAATTCCAGGAAGTTTCCAGGAGAAGACAAGGCAACAAGGGCAAGAACAAAGCCTCCTTCAACCAGAGGAGGAAAGAGTCAGACCCCATGATCCAGAAGCTGTTAGATTTGGTAAAAGAAGTACACAAGAACCAGAAGTAGCTGTAAACCACTCTAGAATCAGTAGTCCTAGTAATAGAAACATTACCCCCACTCAGACTGAAAATAACATTATCACATCTGAGAGTAACATCAACAGTGACACACTGTGGTTACAAATGTCCCAATATGCTGAGCAATCTGCAAAGCAGGCTACAGAATTTGCAGCTGCCCAAGAGAGGATGAGAAAAACTCAAGGCTCATTGGAGCAGATAGTTAAAAACCTTCAGGAAGGATATGCTCAACTGAGCAAAGCCTCTGAAGAAACCAACAAGAGACTAAATCAAGTCTCTGAAGAACAACACCATAGTAGCAGAGACAGGGAGTGTCTGAACCAAGACATCAACAAATTGTTTGATGCCTACCATAGCTTAAAGCCCCAACCACAAGCCCAAGCTATGGAGAATCCATATCAACCAGATGACATCAGACCAGATGCCATGTTGTTGAATAAGGCAAGATCTCCATCACAATACCAGGATGGAGATGGCATGTCTTATTCAGAGAAGGAAGCCTTGAAACAGCTTCCTGAGGCCTCAAGCTGGCCCAAATTCTCTGGATCAGGAGAATATGATCATATGGAACTCATAGATTATATTGATGGACTCTTCATTGATGTACCAAGCATACCAGATTACTGGATTACTGCTAGACTGAATACTGAATTTAAAGGTCATGCAAGTATATGGTACACTGAAATGAAAGAAATCCATGGCAGAAGAAATTGGCCATGGTGGAAGAGTCAAATAATCCAAAAGTACAGTAATGGAACTTGGATATGGCAAAAGACCATGTCATTTGAAAATGACAAATACTCTGTGGACAAAGATCCATATGAGTGGTGTCTTAGACAGTCTAAAAGACTTAAAGCCATTGATCCTCAAATGAACATTCAAATGAGGAATCATAAACTTCTGACACAACTGCCAGGAGAACTAGAGCATGCAGTAAAATGCAGATGCAACCAAAATTGCACTCTAGATGATATAGCCAATACCTTACAAGACATAAGGAAAAGGACTAATATAGGGAAATTCACCCCATATAGAAGCAGTAGTTTCAAAGAGAAACAACCTTTCAGGGTGGAGTTTAAAGACAAACCCAGAGAAAGAGTGGCAGAAGTGGCAAAGAAGAAGAATTCTTGTCACAATTGTGGTTCAACAGACCACTATGCCAACAACTGTCCAAAAGCAAAGAAGAAAGTCTATGCTATAGAAAAAGTCCCTGAAGAAGAACCTCCAACAGAGGATTCTGAATCAGACTCTATGGGAGATGCCATCAGAGAACTATCTGAACATGATCAAGACCCAAGAGAGGAACTTCTAGTGGAATACCAAGAGGAAACCCCATTAGAAATCCAGGATATACAGTTGGAAGCAGGCATGCCACAAGACACTGCCAACAAAAACTTGTGTAAACATACACAAGATGCACAAACATTCCTGGTTACACCAACCAAAGGAATGGCATATATACATGGAACAGCCACAAAAATGACTGTATGTATTGACAATGCTCAGCATCCAATGATCATTGACAGTGGAGCACACTGCTCCATAGTGGCCAGAAATTATCTGGATAACCACTTCCCAAACTGGGAAAAAGAACTCTTGCCCACCAGGGCAAAGAACTTTAAGAGTGCATCTGGAAAGATGACCTCTATTGGGACAATTATCAAAGAGATAATTATACCCCACAGAAAAGGTAATATCAGACTCAACCCAGAGTTTTTAGTGCTTGAAGATGCCCACAGCCAAGGGATTTTACTGGGAACAGATTGCCAGAGGATGTATGGCATAGATATTTACAATAGTAAAAATAGGCATATTACCATTGGTACTAACAAGGAAAAGAAATTTTCTCTTAATATATACCAGATATCTTCTCAGGACCCACTGGAAGAACTTCTGAAAGAATTCAGAGAGGGACAGTTTAGCACTACCCTCACCAGTAAACAAAAGCTAAGTTTACTGAAGATGCTGAGGAAGAATAGACCAGCATTTGCCATTGGTGAAGAACCATTAGGCAAGATCAAAGGCCATGATATAGAACTATATCTGGATGTAGAAAGGCCTTATCCACCCATGTTAAGGAGACCTCCTTACCCAGCAAGTCTGGAGACCAGGAAAGAGATTGAGAAACATATCAATGAACTCTTGGACATGGATGTCATTAGGAAAATTGGACATAATGAGATAGTAGAAATCACCACTCCTGTCCTAATCACCTGGCATGATGGCAAGTCTAGATTGTGTGGAGACTTCAGAGCCCTGAACAACTACACAAAAGCAGACAGGTATCATATACCAAGGATACCTCATGCCTTGGATAAATTGGCCAAAGCTAAATACATAACCAAGATGGATTGTATGAAGGGCTTCCACCAAAATGGAGTTAAACCAAACTCCATGAAATTACTCAGAATAATATGCCATATGGGCATATATGAGTACACCAGGATGCCATTTGGCATCAAGAATGCACCAGCCCACTTCCAAAGGATGATGGACACCATATTTCAAGAAGAAATAATGGAAGGCTGGATGGTAGTGTATATTGATGATATCATTATATACTCAGAGACATGGGAAGACCATGTACAATACATAGACAGAGTGCTAAGTAAATGTACACCCATCAATCTGAAAATTTCACTTAAAAAGTGTAATTTTGGCCAACAAGAGCTACTAGCTCTAGGACACAAAGTCTCAGGCCTTAGTCAGGCAATTGACCAGAACAAAGTAGCAGCAGTACTGCAAAAACCAGTACCAAAGAACATCAAAGAGATGCAATCTTTCCTTGAATTTGCCAGCTACTATAGAAACCACATCAAAAACTTTGCCCACATAACTAGTAGTTTATACAAGTTATGCTCAAAGGATGTAGTTTTTGAAATTACCAAGGAAAGAAGGGATGCATATGAGAGGATCAAATATGAACTCACCAATGCACCTGGGATCATCTTACCTGACTTTGAACTACCATTCAAGTTATATATAGATGCAGCATGCAGTCAAGGCCTAGGAGCAGCCCTTCACCAAAGACAAATTGTGGATGGTGAACCAAGAGAAGGTGTAATATGTTACATCTCCAGGCAGCTGAAAGATTCAGAAGCCAGGTATGGGGCCACCCAGACAGAATGTCTATGTCTAGTCTGGGCTCTAGAAAAACTCCATTATTATTTGGAGGGTGCAGTCTTTGAAGTCTACACAGACTGCACAGCCTTGAAGTCTTTACTAAACATGAAGACTACTAATAGGCACATGCTGAGATGGCAAATAGCTATCCAGGAGTATAGAGGGAACATGACCATCATATACAAGGAAGGTAAAAGCCATACCAATGCAGATGGCCTTAGCAGATGGCCACTAGACAATGTCAAAAGCAATCCAGCTTATGAACCTGAAGTTGCTGCAAAAATTCCTATCCATTTTATGGAAATAAATCGGAAGAAAAACTTCAGATTCTCTGAATGGGCACCAGGGAGTGGTACCCTTGACAGTGGAAACACTGATTCAGAAGGGACAGAAACCCCCATACTGGGAATAAGTTCCTCAGAACTGCATAATGAATTTTTCAATGCAGTACTGAAATCTTATGCCAAACACAAACAGTGTAGCATACTACTCCAACTCCTTCAACAAAAATACAGGAGCCCAGAACTGGAAACCCAGCTGGAGGAACCCTGGTTGAGGGCCTATAAGGACAATAAATTCTTCCTTATAGATGGCCTGATTTATCACAGAGAGAAGCACACCAGTGCACTCACAGTGATAGACAGAGACCACATCTCTTTAATCCTGCAGGAATGCCATGACTGCCCCTACATGGGACACATGAGTGAGGACAGGACTAAAGAGAGGGTAGCAAGCACAGCTTGGTGGCCCAAGTGGGAGCAAGAGTTGAGTGAATACATCAACACTTGTGAAAGATGCCAAAAGGCAAATAGAAAGCATGGGAAGAAATATGGGTTGCTTCAACACATAGAAGAACCCAAACACCCATGGGAAACCATCAACATGGACTGGGTCACAGGACTTGTCCCAGGAGGCAAAGAAAACTACAATGCCTGCTTAATCATAGTTGATAGGTTCAGCAAGAGCATGAGATGTCTACCATGCCATAAAGAGGACACAGCCATGGACACTGCTCTGTTATTTTGAAATAACATCATATCCACCTGTGGAGTCCCTAAGATCATAATCAGTGACAGGGACCCAAAATTCACATCTGAATTTTGGACCAATTTATATGACATGCTTGGCACCAAGCTTGATTTTTCCACAGCTTACCATCCACAAACAGATGGCCTAGCTGAGAGGATGATCCAAACAATGGAGGACATCCTCAGGAGGTTCTGTGCCTATGGCATGGAATACAAGGACCATGAGGGATATACCCATGATTGGGTCACCCTCTTACCAGCAGTCCAACTGGCTTATAATACAAGCCAGCACTCTACCACAGGAAAAACACCTGCACTGGTAGAGAAAGGGTGGAATCCCCTGTTACCTGTGGATCACTCGAAGAAAAATCTTCTGACCATCCACCCCACAGCCAAAGACTTCCATGATATGTGGAAAAAAGCCTGTGATACTGCTGCCAAATGCATAGCTGAGGCCAAAGAGTATAATAAGCAGAGGTGGGACAAATCACATATGGAACCTGACTTCAAGGAAGGGGACCAGGTGTTAGTGTCTACACTGAACTTTAACAATCTCAAAGGACCCAAGAAAATGAGAGACTCATTTGTAGGGCCCTTCACTATCATTAGGTTGATAGGGAATAATGCAGTAGAGGTCAAGCTCACTGAGGAGTTTTCTAGGAAACACCCAGTATTTCCAGTGAGCCTGGTCAAACCCTACTTCCAAACAGAGGAGGATAAATTCCCCTCCAGGAAGAAGAACACCAATCCACCAGAAATAGTGGAAGTAGAAGACTCTCCTGGACCTGTGAGTAAAATCATCAGGGCCAGAAAAATCAGACTTAATGGGAAGGATCAGAGACAATATCTAGTCAGATTCAAGAACCAGACAGCTGACAAAGACACATGGTTGGCAGAGGATGCCATACCAGATGGGAACCTCCATTTAAGGAGATTCAGAGCCTCTAGGAGGACTGAACAGTCTCATCAATGATGAGCCTTTTTTAGAGGGAGGGTATGTCAGCCTGTGACTCAAAACCAGAGCACAAGCATGACAGCCAAAATATCATAAACCAATGGTATAACCAAAATACCACCAAAACATGGAGCTGAGCCAAATTAGCTCAAAAGGTATCAAAAGAAAGAGGAAACTCACTTCTTCCTGAAAATATAAGTCCCATCACCATAGGACAAGAAATAACAAAGTTATTCCTGCTCAAAGTTATTGCTGAGCATTAACCTTAATTTTCACCTCTCATCTAAAATCTAGAAGGAGAGGCTTAACCCCATCAAATGGGTACTCAAAATGAAGCTCTAAGCCAGGGCTATCCAATGGTACCAGAAAAACTGAGCTAGCACCAGTATTACTTGAGTTATGGTCAAATTCAGACCAAATAAGGGTGAACATAACATTCACCTCTCATCTAACTTTTACAGTTTTAGTGTGAGATACCTGAAGTGGGGTCTTTTTGGAAAGAGAACAATCAGGGCTATCTGATGGTGCCATCCATTTCCTCATAGCTCAACTACAACAGAGGTTATTGGCCAAACAAGCTTAATACAGCTTTTGACCAGACCACGCCAATGTACAAAAATACTTGTACATGGGATAACTTTGTTATATTTAATGATAACCATGTCAAGTTGGGTACCATTGTGTAGAGCCCATACAGAGCTATTTAATGAACCAACTTTGAGCTTGATATCTCAAACAGTGACAGAGTTATGACCATTTTAAGGTCAAAACCCCACCTGCTGTCAGATACAGCCTTACCATGGGATAATATCCCATAACCATGAATATGAGGTGTCAAATAGATGAAGAAGCATGTTTTTACTTCAATACCTCATATGTCAGTCAATACTGGGGTCCCATACAGTTTCTGTAAAGCATTCTACGCGTCATACACGTCAGAATCAGGCTGTGAGGTCCCCAGATGAAAATTTTCACCCTGTATTGGTGAAAACTGCCCAGATGTGGTTTCAAAACCACATCTGAGCCCAATACAGGGTATACAGGCTGTTTGAAAACCACAAGCCTGTCATAGAGAGTGAAAAATCTTCACTTCCTCTACGTGGGAAGGTCTAGCAGCCTTTCCACCTCAATTTCAGGATAAAAGGAGGGCTTTTCACAGCCAAAACCTTTCCTCATCCTGCTCTTGAATAACCTACGTAGTAAACTGTCCAAAACAGCTTTACTCTTGGTTAAATAATCAGGTATAATTATAATCTTTAATTATTGTAGACTTTATTATTGTAATCCAACAGATAAAGCCTGCACCCAGGGTTCTCAATAGCGCTCACCACCACTATTTCTTAAATAGTAGAACCCTTTTATTTTATTATAAACCCTTATAAAACCTTTTTTTAATCATTTTCTGCCGTGTCACATACACAGTTAAAGTTGTAATTAGCCTATTATACCTTTATCATAGTATCATCCTGACACCCTCAACCAGGGTTCCTCCATCTGGGTTTCCAGTTCTGGGCTCCTGTATTTTTGTTGAAGGAGTTGGAGTAGTATGCTACACTGTTTGTGTTTAGCATAAGATTTCAGTACTGCATTGAAAGATTCATTGTGCAATTCTGAGGAACTTATTCCCAGTATGGGGGTTTCTGTCCCTTCTGAATCAGTGTTTCCACTGTCAAGGGTACCACTACCTGGTGCACATTCAGAGAATCTGAAGTTTTTCTTCCTATTTATTTCCATAAAATGGATAGGAATTTTTGCAGCAACTTCAGGGTCATAAGCTGGATTGCTTTTGACATTGTCCAGTGGCCATCTGCTAAGGCCATCTGCATTGGTATGGCTTTTACCTTCCTTGTATATGATGGTCATGTTCCCTCTATACTCCTGGATGGCTATTTTCCATCTCAGCATGTGTCTATTAGTAGTCTTCATGTTTAGTAAAGATTTCAAGGCTGTGCAGTCTGTGTAGACTTCAAAGACTGCACCCTCCAAATAATAATGGAGTTTTTCTAGAGCCCAGACTAGACATAGACATTCTGTCTGGGTGGCCCCATACCTGGCTTCTGAATCTTTCAGCTGCCTGGAGATGTAACATATTACACCTTCTCTTGGTTCACCATCCACAATTTGTCTTTGGTGAAGGGCTGCTCCCAAGCCTTGGCTGCATGCTGCATCTATATATAACTTGAATGGTATTTCAAAGTCGGCAAGATGAGCACAGGTGCATTGGTGAGTTCATATTTGATCCTCTCATATGCATCCCTCCTTTCCTTGGTTATTTCAAAAACTACATCCTTTGAGCATAACTTGTATAAACTACTAGTTATGTGGGCAAAGTTTTTGATGTGGTTTCTATAGTAGCTGGCAAATTCAAGGAAAGATTGCATCTCTTTGATGTTCTTTGGTACTGGTTTTTGCAGTACTGCTGCTACTTTGTTCTGGTCAATTGCCAGACTAAGGCCTGAGACTTTGTGTCCTAGAGCTAGTAGCTCTTGTTGGCCAAAATTACACTTTTTAAGTGAAATTTTCAGATTGATGGGTGTACATTTACTTAGCACTCTGTCTATGTATTGTACATGGTCTTCCCATGTCTCTGAGTATATAATGATATCATCAATATACACTACCATCCAGCCTTCCATTATTTCTTCTTGAAATATGGTGTCCATCATCCTTTGGAAGTGGGCTGGTGCATTCTTGATGCCAAATGGCATCCTGGTGTACTCATATATGCCCATATGGCATATTATTCTGAGTAATTTCATGGAGTTTGGTTTTACTCCATTTTGGTGGAAGCCCTTCATACAATCCATCTTGGTTATGTATTTGGCTTTGGCCAATTTATGCAAGGCATGAGGTATTCTTGGTATAGGATACCTGTCTGCTTTTGTGTAGTTGTTCAGGGCTCTGAAGTCTCCACACAATCTAGACTTGCCATCATGCCAGGTGATTAGGACAGGAGTGGTGATTTCCACTATCTCATTATGTCCAATCTTCCTAATGACATCCATGTCCAGGAGTTCATTGATATGTTTCTCAATCTCTTTCCTGGTCTCCAGACTTGCTGGGTAAGGAGGTCTCCTTAACATGGGTGGATAAGGCCTTTCTACATCCAGATATAGTTCTATATCATGGCCTTTGATCTTGCCTAATGGTTCTTCACCAATGGCAAATGCTGGTCTATTCTTCCTCAGCATCTTCAGTAAACTCACCTTTTGTTTACTGGTGAGGGTAGTGCTAAACTGTCCCTCTCTGAATTCTTTCAGAAGTTCTTCCAGTGGGTCCTGAGAAGATATCTGGTATATATCAAGAGAAAGTTTCTTTTCCTTGTTAGTACCAATGGTAATATGCCTATTTTTACTATTGTAAATATCTATGCCATACATCCTCTGGTAATCTGTTCCCAGTAAAAACCCTTGGATGTGGGCATCTTCAAGCACTACAAACTCTGGGTTGAGTCTGATATTACCTTTTCTGTGGGGTATGATTATCTCTTTGATAATTGTCCCAATAGAGGTCATCTTTCCAGATGCACTCTTAAAGTTCTTTGCCTTAGTGGGCAAGAGCTGTTTTTCCCAGTTTGGGAAGTGGCTATCCAGATAATTTCTGGCCACTAGGGAGCAATGTGCTCCACTCACCAGGGCGAATCTCGCGTCAATCGTCGGCGATTGACTTCACGTCGCACCGCGGTCAGTATAAAATCTTGCTTCAGTCGCGTTAGTGTCACTTTATAGTCACTGGATTTAGTGGGTCACGTCACGTCAGCGTCAAGACAACGTCAATCGTCACATGTGTCACATGAGAATGTCACTCAAAGCCCAAACCCATTTCAACACTATGCGCAACGTTCGTGTAATTTCACCTCATTGGCTTCCGCCTCCCCGACGCTTAGCATGCTTACGCACCCGCACCGCCCTCCATCCAGATGAGACTCCGACACTGCCCGCCCCTCTCCGTCCTCACCACTCCTTACGCTTTCACACCCCCGCCCCTACCATCCTTACGCTTGTGTAGTACCCTCCCCACATGCCTCCGACAACGCTTACCATCCTTACGCTCATGTAGTGCCCTCCCGACATGCCCCCGACAACGCTTAACCTCCCTCCCGACATTCTCCCGACACTGCTTACCATCCTTACGCTCATGTAGTGCCCTCCCGACATGCCCCCGACAACGCTTACCCTCCCTCCCCACATTCTCCCGACACTGCTTACCATCCTTACGCTCATGTAGTGCCCTCCCGACATGCCCCCGACAACGCTTACCCTCCCTCTCGACATTCTCCCGACACTGCTTACCATCCTTACGCTCATGTAGTGCCCTCCCGACATGCCCCCGACAACGCTTACCCTCCCTCCCGACATTCTCCCGACACTGCTTACCATCCTTACGCTCATGTAGTGCCCTCCCGACATGCCTCCGACAACAGTTACCCTCCTCACGCTTCCGTATTACATCCATAGTGTACAGCACGGTGGCTTGTTGGCGTACACGATGAACGCAATTGCCGAAATATGCTGAGTGGCCTTCTCTGCCAACAGGACCTAAGGGGATATTGGTCAGTATATTCACCATGTTGTGGTTAGGGTTTAAATCATGAGACTCACAAATTAAAACCTAATAAGTGGACTATTTAAGACAAGAATTGTGTCTCCTGTTTCGCCGACAAAACCATTTTATTTCATATCAATCAAATGAACACTTTGCTTAGTCCTTACCTCATGAGCGTTGAATAGTTCAAAAGTTGACTTTAGTAGGTTTCTCACTAGTCAACTTTATTCAATGTCTCACAGGGAAGTGATTTCATTTGCATGATATGAAGTAATTTGCAAAACATCGCCTCCTTCAATTTCCCGACAAATCGCATTTTGCAAATGCAATTATTTTACTTGCACCTTTTTTCTTGAATTTGGATCTTTTTATTCAAAAATTTTCAAACAAATTATCAATCAACTCGTCACCATCTATTTGCATAATAAACTACCTCCGCTATGGCCCAAACCCCGGGAAATTCAACTGAATTCAATGAACGACCAACTTCAGCCCCAGAGAGTGGAAGTGAAATCTCTGATATTGCCAGTAGTCGTGAATTAGGAATTGAAGTAGAGAGCCAGTCACATGAAGATAATCAAGATCCACCAGTTCTTCCAGAATGTGAGTATGCATCCATCTTGAATATTTCAAATCTCTCAAAACCTGATATTGTGTCATAGCCTTTATTTCAGGTCAACCTCCAAGCGCTCAGAAACCGAATTTTAAAACTTATGAGAAGGAAAAGACTGTTGAACCTTGTTCACCGACAGAAGATGATGGGCAAGATGATGTAATTTTCAGTGGGGAGGTGGAAATTATATCCAAGGAACAATTTGTCTCCAACATTTCTCAAACAATCCCAAGGCTCGAAAAAATTCAAAATGATAGTAAAATTCCTGATTATGTGCGTCAAAAGATTGCTGAAGCCATGAGCCTGCTCAAAATGGATTTGAACCGTAAGTCCATTAATACTTCAAAACAAAATTGATAAAAATAACTGCTTACAATATATGGGCAGGTGTGGAGGTGGGAGAATCTCTACCTGAAGGATCTCGAGTCGTAATTGGATTTCCAGGCAAAGGATTAGGAAAAAGACCAAATATACATGCGACCAAAAAAGCAAACAAAAAACGCCGTACCTTTGAAGCCGCAAACGATTTGCGCAATCAAGGTCATGAAATTATCAACGTTGAAGGGGACCATATTGATAATCAACCTCCGCATACTGAACCCCCCCCAATACTCAATGAAACAATCCATGATGAAGCTCCACATACTGAAAGCCCCCCGATACCCAATGAAACAATGCATGATGCAACCCCTGCCGCCTCTCCTCGGAATATTCAAGCCTTTCAAGAAAGGGAAACAATTAAACATGATACAATGGGACGAGATATGACTGATATAATTCCCGACGCTGAGCCCGAAGTGTCATCCGCTGCGAATTTTCAAGGAATATTCTTATCCCGCATGAAAGAGTTTGCAGGCATTTTGAATTATCATTCCAATATTTCTCAACAATCATGGAAAAGGGGGCTTGATAATATCAATAGGATTTACAAAAATAGATGGGACAATTTACCAACAAAGGATGCTCATACATTCCTTCCTGTTGGTATTAAGGTGATCAGTAACCGAGAGCTTAAAATGTCAGCCTGGCTGGAGGACCTTGAGATGGCAGGTGAGTTTTATCTTTGTGCATGATACATGATTATTGGCTGTTGACTGGTGATATAAATTGCAATATACAGGGTTAGATTTTTTTAAGCCAACCGAAACAGAAGCGTTTTTTGATCACAACATTTGGAATCTCAAATTGATGAAGGAATCAGCTAAACCTCCAGATAATCTCCCAAAATCAGAACACTCCTTCTTCAAAATGGTTCAGAGCCTTCTTTACCCCGCCAATCCAGTTAAACATTTTTGGGCAAATGTTATGTTTGAATCCATTAGTTTAGTCTCATACGATGTGATTGCACCCAAACCATATGTTGCACCAACATCAAATTCGACCGATCCTCTTGGACTCGAACGGCGAGCAGTTGAATACCTTGCCTCCTGCTTGAGTAAATCGAAGCAACGTGCAACCCAACTCAGCATTGAAGGTGGCGGGGCTGACAATGAGATATCCACAAAGCCGCACAAGAACCTGGAGGATCTAATGGATACAGTTATCCATTTGATGATTGCGTACAACATGGTACGTGCACATACAAAGGTCGAAGTTAATGGCATCAAAGGCAAACTCACAAACTCAAAAAAAAATGAGGCCATCAAAGATCTTTTGACGTGTCACAAGAATCTCGGAATAAATCGAATTTGCTATGGTATATTAGCGGCATTCTGTGCGGCGGGGGTTTGTGGTTTGATGGTATGCTCAGATGACTGGAGAACAAGCTCAGTTAAAGGGGCTTTATCACTAATTGACATTTCCGCAAAACTTTCAGAAAGTAAAAATCTAGTGGAGCCAGTGTGGCTACGTACTAATAAGTATATATGTGATTTACTGAATAAAAGTTTCTTCTCATCAGAGTCTTTTAACCCGGCTGTACCTCTTAGATTTGAATTTGCACGATGCTTAGTATTAGACTTTGGTGATGCCTGGGTGGCGAAACGCGGGCTTGGTTCAAGTGATGAGGTCACCTTGACGGTACCCAGGTCAGCTAAACTCACAACCAGGATTGACCCGTTTTAGATTAGCTTTGTACTAGATAGATTGTAATTGAATTTTACAAAGTTATTTATGAATTTAATAATCATGACTTCCTATCCTACTACTGCCCGGATGCCACAGTCTGAGTACCAATAGTAATTGTACGGCGGCATGCCTCCGTACATCATTGCAAAGACTCCATCAAGACGCAAGCTGAGTCAGGCAATGTGCCCGCGAGTAGCACACGCGGGTGCATTGCGGGAAGTCGCGTTTATCACTTCCCGCCAGCCCATAATAGGCAAAATGTTCCTGTGTCTTTCAAGAGGACTAGGATAGCTAGGGATCCGCAGCAGGATGCATATTGCATTTGCGTGTGCTTGCAATATTCCAAATGGTTGGATTGGAAAGTGATTGCATGGGAACATCAATATGTCAAATTGAATAATGCACTATCCACTGAAATTTTCAGGTTCAGGTATTTGAGATCGTGAATTTGCCAAGGTCAGGCGTGAGCTTTCTTTTTAGCCGCAATTAAAAAAGATTCATCGTCCGCAATCCAATTTAAGTGATATTAAGAAATCAGTAATCATTCGGTTTCATTTCATTTTCTGCTGAAAGCATGCCATTCACGAAAAAAGGGAAAGAGCGTAAAAGGGAACTCGCGAGAAAGCGTCGGGCTGAGGAAGGAAAGTGTGAGTTACTCGCTTAATCTCAGTGTATATATGCTTCCACATTTATGTGGCACCCTCATTGGGCCCCACGGAAGAACATTGGCTTTAGTCGGTTCAGATTGTGCCAATGTCATGTGGGCTCCAACAGGGAAGTCAAAGGATGTGTGCCGAAGAAAGCTCCTTGGCAGTATCTGATATCTTGTGTGCTTCAACACATAGTGATCCCTCAACCACTCGGGAATAGTAGCAGATCCCAAAAGACAAATGAGCGCAAAACGACCCGAATGAATAGGTTGTTTTCCTCCTCTTGCCCAACAGCACAAATATCAATGCCAGTATCAGCAAATATCACCCCAAGTGAAATTCGGAGGGTTGTGGATGTCAATCAGATCAAACACATTCACTTTGGGCATGTGGCAATTTTCTCTTCAACCGGATTACTCATTGCCCTTGTCGAATTCCGACCATTCACAACAATGAGTGAAGTCGAGGTCGATCAATGGGATGAATTATCACAATTCCTATTTCGCGAAAAGAGATTCACCGACCCTATTGCAACAAATGGAGCATTACTGGAGGGATTTATGTTCGCGATTGGGTGGCGCAAATGCACCACGAAAAATGAACAATTTGGTCTGTATGGAAGTGCTGGCAAAATTGAAAATGCAAAAGATGAATGGCGGGACCGAGGTCCCAATCTTAGCTCGGTGGGTTGCATTCTAGGTCAATCCTTACGATATGTTGGGGATAATTTGTTTGAGAGGATTCAAAATTGCTACAATTCATTGGGGGTTCCGTCTTTTGATCAAGTCAACTATGAAGGCGATATTCCGGCAAATCAGGGTGCATTCGAGTTCGCTTCCGCACTCACTTTCACCATGAATGGATTCAAAAATTCACCTCATGTTGATAAGGATGCATCGCTGTATGCTTCGGGATGGTGGTTTCAAGCTGATAAGCGGACTGGCCAAATTCAAAGAGATGCGTCAAAGCGGTGTACAGGTGGAAAATTGATTTTCCCAAATGAACATTTTTGGATTGATCTATCCGCATGTCATGGGCTCATTCAGGTAGTGTGGGCCAGTAGTACATTTGTTCATTATACTGATCCAGCACAGGACAACGAAAGCACGACACTAGTGGGTATGTCCGCACAATGCTCAAGCAGGTTAGCAAAAACAATGCGTCAAAAAAGCCATGGCTATTATGAGATTGCCAAGAGAGCGGGCTATCAAATCAGGGATGGTAATACAATCTCATGCCGATTCATAGAATGAGGAGATTTGCATGTGGGTTGGGTAAGTAATGGTGGGATAAGGCAGGGGACAATATACACCAGGATTGGATGGATTCGAGTGTGGGAGATGGGGTGTCTGACATGAAAAAGGGGTGAAGTGGATTATGTACGGTGGCATGCCATCGTACATCTGTCCTGGTTTGTTGCTATTGTCCAGGATGCCAATGCTTCACACACGAATCCTTATGCTTGTGCAGGTTCTGAGAATGCTAAAAGTTCCTTACGCCTATGCGGGGTGCCAGCGCTACACACGCCAATCCTTGGGCCTGTGCAGGCTCCCGAAAATTTACACGCCAATGCTTACGCCTTTACAGGCTTTCGACGATTCACACGCCAATTCTTACGCTTGTGAAGCTTCCCCACAATGCTGAAATTTTCTTGGCCTGTGCAGGATCCCAAGAATTCACACGCCAATTCTTACGCCTGTGCAGGCTCCCAACAATTCACACGCCAATCCTTATGCTTGTGAAGGGTCCCAAAAGTGCTAAAATTCCTTACGCCTGTACAGGCTTCCGACGATTCACACGCCAATCCTTACGCTTGGGAAGGTTGCCAACAATGCTCACAAATTCTTACGCCTGTGCAGGCTCCCGAAAATTCACACGCCAATCCTTATGCATGTGCAGGCTCCCAACAATTCACACGCCAATCCTTACGCCTGTGCAGCCTCCCGACAAGTCACACGCCAATCCTTACGCTTGTGAAGGTTCCAGACAGTTTAAACAATTCAATACATGAGTAAGATTAATAGCGTGTGAACATAGGAAAGGCCATGTTTCACGAATCTGGACTGGATTGCTCACATACGGGAACCTGCCACTTTTTTACAGTTAAGAATGGGGATGGCTCTAAACCATGGAAGAAGAAAATATAGGAGAGGATAACGGCAACTATTGGCGCATTTTGAGAAAAAGAGGTTCACAAAAACAAATACTCACTCAAACTCTTGGTGGGGCACTTACAAAAATAATTCTCACGCAATCAGGGTTTTTCTCTAAGGAGGAAATAAGTAATTTTTACGTGAACAAAGAATGTAATAGAATTTGAACATAATAATAATTGATTACAAATAATAATTTATTTAAAAGAGAGTATTACAAATGATAAAAAGTGGAAATAATGGGATTTTTTTTTTTAAATTTTTTATTTTTCGAGGAATTTGGAGACTATCCCGGTTATGTCCTCCTTTGGATAAGCCTCCAGTGCCTGGGCAAGGAGGCGGTTTAGTTCGTCCCGGAAGTCCCAGTGCATCTCATTTCGATGAGTTGCATCCACGAAAGGAATCATGTGGAGCAAGCGACGATGCTCCAACAAGATTCGGTTGATCGAATCGTGGACGATTGCTCGAGGAATCATTAGGGTCGGTCGCAGGTCGGTGAATTCCTGGCGAGCGTCATTGTGGGAATGAGACGAGCTTGGCACCGGGGGGGAGGAGGCGTTGGGGTTCTTGGGGGCACTGGAAGGGATCTCTGGGGAGGGAACCGGGGTTGGAGTGGAGGGGGGGGGAATGGAAGGGGAAGGTGGGCGAGTCGGGTAAGAAGAAGGGGGAGGGGGAGGGGGATGGGGAACTGGGGATCCCACGGGCGTATCGTCGATGATGATTATCGAGCGAGGAGTGGCGGGACGATCTGGAGACGGTTGAAAAAATGGTGAGGAAAAGTTGAGAAGAGTGAAGAAGGAGAAGTGGTGACTTACCAAAAGGTTCCTCCGTGGATTGCGTAGGAGCCACCTCAGGTTCTGGCTCACGAGTCGTATCGTCCTCAGGTTGTTGGGACGCTGGACTTGGGCCAGGAATAGGTGGCTCTGCGGTTCGGGAGGGTTCTAAAAAAGGAGGAAGAGTCAGTTCACTCGACTCAAAAGTGAAAGTGGAAATGAAATGAAACTTTGGCTGCTTACCGCGGAATAATTCCTCAGACCATCGGGTGCCACTCGGGCCTGGAGTGGGTTGCCGGGGGGTTTGCTCGTGAGGCAAACTAGCAACGGGAGAGTCTTGTCGGGGGGGATTCGGGGGGTTTTGTTCTATGAGAAATGGAAAAAAGTCAATATTATTGCGTGAAGAGAAATGAGATAAGGAGGAGAAATAAAGCTTACTTTGGCGTTTGAATCCCATCGGTGACAAGACATGGTGACGATCAGCCCAAGCTCGAATGTCCTCTCGCCATCGCCATCCTTCATCGGCCGGATAATCACTTCGCTCCGGTCGAGGAGTGAAGTGACCATCGGATGGTGGCCTAGGAGTGGGAGTGGACAAATCAATACTGGAGGGGACAGGGCTAATCGTCCGGAATCGTTCCCGTTGGCCTGTTTGGGGGCCCGGCGTCCATTCACGCTCGGAAATGGTTTCATCATCGTCGACCACAAAGGAGTCCTCGCGAGGGCGTCTTGGGCGAGAACTCCTCTGGCCTCGTGGTCGGAAGGGGCGGACAACGAACGAACATTTCTTGTGTGCTTGTCGGCAAGCATCACAAGCGTCGTTCGTCGTCGAGGAACGAATGCAGGGGATACCCCGCTTGGTGCATAAAGTGCACAACATCTAAAAACAAAACAAGCGAGGTTAGTAACTGCATACAAAGTAAACAATCAAGAAAGAAAATGAAGGCATACGATGAATTATATAAATTTAAAACGGAATCAAATTGAAAACGCTCTAGTCGGAAGTTTTTAAAACTCTGGAAGGAAGTCGTGAAGGAAGAAAAATATTAATATCGGTACATAATGTTGACAAAAGTTAAAAAAAGAGGTAACGCACGAGGTGGATAGAAGGGAGCTTCTGAACGGATCAGAAGAATAAACAAAAAGCGAGCAGGAAGGGGAGTGGGGTTAGTCGAGTGCGAAAGAAAAGACTGGAAAGGCAGGAAGACGAGGGGGAATACGCACAAGGACAAACGCGGGTGAGGTTGAACGAAGTGGAGCGGGTGAGAAAGAAAGTGAAGTGCGTGTCGTGTGAAGATGGTCTTTTATACCATGGTGAAGCTGAGACAATCTCAGCAGTTTCAGCACCCGCAAGAGTCTCAGCTTCAAGGCGTGTGGGCAAAATTGAAGCTGAGTCTCAGCGAATGCTGCAACTGAGAAGTGAAATGCTCGCGTGAGGCAGAAGAACAATGGGGGTCTGGCTGAGTATTGCAATTTATTGAATTGTCAAGCTGAGTCAAATCCCCTTTGTTTCCTTAAATTGCCACCCGATCACCCTGGAGGGTGGTCGTGAGGCCCTTGTTGAATGTGCATTCAACGTGCAATGCACAAGTGACTCATGCAGAAATGCACCCGGTGCATTTGGTCACAAGTGACCGCGGCAAGATCACCGGCCGTATGGCCTGGTGATAGTCTTTGAACAAAGGGGGGGGCTGTAAGACAAGTGAATACAGCGTGAGCTTACCTCGACCCATTGCTCAGGTTTGCTTTCGGGTCATAATTGAAATGCTCAGTGGCTGAACATTTTAATTGCACAGTGATTGAACTATAGATATAACAATATCAAATGCACCGCTGAGTATTGCAATTTCTTAAATTGCAATACTCAGTCAAATCCCCTTTCTTTCCTTAAATAGCCACCCGATCACCCGGGAGGGTGGTCGTGAGGCCCTTGTTGAATGTGCATTGTGGGTGGAATGCACAAGTGACCCATGCAGAAATGCACCCGGTGCATTTGGTCACAAGTGACCGCGGCAATATTACCAGCCGTATGGCTTGGTAATAGTATGTGAACAAAGGGGGGGGCTGTAACACAAGTGAATATAGCGTGAGCTTGCCTCGACCCATTGCTCAGGTTTGCTTTCGGGTCATAATTGAAATGCTCAGTGGCTGAACATTTTAATGGAACAGTGATTGAACTATTGATATAAAAATATCAAATGCACCATGCTGAGCCATTGCTCAGTCGTTTTTGTATGCCCACAATCTGAGCATTTGGCACAGCATCGGGGGACATTTCAGCCAGCTGCAGCATTTCACACGCTTTGGTGAAGTGCTCCAAACTGAGCCTTCCAATGAACTATTGCAAAAATAGTTCATTCCATGGCTTTACTGAGCACTTTCACACGGTGCTTTTGACCATGATATGCTCAGCTTGCGTGTGCAAATCGGGTGAAACGCAATGCTGAGCATGTGGCACATGAGCTACGTATATGCAAACGATTGGAAGGTGCATGCACATTCGCTATATGCATGCAGGCTCAAGTAGTATAACACCTTCCTGATCTGTACAGCCAACACTGTAGTACACAGTACACCTGTGTAAATGTATGCTGCCGGGCAGAGCAAAAGCTGTTCAGCAATGTAACATGAAAATCACGTCAAGCCATTGAGTCATATATCTCAACTGCATCCCTTTGGTGCACCTTTTTGCAGAGCTCTGCCTAACAATGGCATAGACGCGGGTGTAATCCGAGTTAATGAAAGTGGGTCATAATGGGATGACTTATTATTTGGGTAATACACAAACAGTGGATTCACTCCGGTGCCATTGTCGGGGCCAATAATGACTGGCCCTGCTTGTTCATTGTCGGGCAGCCACACGCTTTTCATACGCACCCCCGATGGGTCATACGCAGGCAGCTTTCACACGCCTGGAAGACATTTTACTGCCAGTCTTCCAGCTGCCTATTTTCTTGGTCGGGTTGTCAGCTTGACTGCAGACGCTCACCCACTTGCGCGTGGAAACCTGAGGCCAATCAGTGTGGATTTGCTTCAGCCTCATCCACATTAGAATAACAATCCCAGCCTATGATTGCTGAGGCTGGTCATGTTTGCGTGGGTATCTCCCACCGCGGGTCATTTTCTTCACGTTCTCACACGCCCCACGCAGGTTGTGGCACGTGGCTTGCAGCCAGAAATTCCCTTGGGTGGGTGGCCTCTTTCTCCGGAGTTTTGTATACGCGTGAGGCAAAGACCGTGATCCCAATCTCGGGGGATAAACTGCCTCCTCAAACGCAATAGGGGTGAATGTAGATGTGGATCATGCCTCACGGTCGGTGCCCCGTTTGATCATGCCACACTTCCCCCCCTGAAGCCCAGTTGGAATCCGTCATCAGAAAACTTCACGCAAAACCAAAGTCATGTTCGGTGGCACGCCACCGAACATATCTCACCCGCCCACACACAAACATCCCCACAGTGAGATTGCCCTTTGAAACGGCCAACATTGCCCAGTAGGTCCCTGTTCAACAATTAACCTGGGGAAGATATGCATTCATGTTCGCTGTCACACCAGCGAACATGACTGCATGCGTCTAATATGCCCTCCACAATAAGTTGCTACAACCCACCCAATTTCGGATATGCTAATGTCAACCTTGTTCCACCAAAGGATTTGTACCTTGCTGCAGATCCAGCAGTCATATCGGTGCACCCACATTTTGGCCACCTTGCCTTGATATATGCCCCAAATTGGATATGAAAATTATCAGCCCAAGTTGCCCACCCCCATCAAGACCATGCACGTAACCACAGGCCATCCCCCTTTTGGCCTGTGGCTGCCACTCATATAAGTTTCCCACCTGCGCTCATTCCTCTTCATTCCCTTTAGCTAACCCCTCCCGATCATATAATTTCCAACTGTCCCCGAACAATTTCAAATAGCCATCATGTCAACCCCTTCACAACCACTTTGCATTGGGATGATTAATATTTGTATTCAAATAAATAGTGATATAGCCTTAAATCCTGAGGATTCCCACTTAGGTTCTTGGATTATCCTATGGCACAATCAACACAACATATTCGTATATCTCCCCAATCACCAGCATGCTATTGGCTCTCTCCCGGGAACCCTTTCCCAAACGTTGATACCATTCCTTGGGGCACCAAAAACGTTCATGCACTGTGGTCCTGGTGGGGCATGGATTGAAAATTGCCAATCCAATCCTACTCAAATATTATTTGTTGAGGGAGTATTTATGACTGATGCCAATGATCCCTCCTCATCTCAGAAACCCAATCTAGCATTGATGTTCTTCACATGGTATCCAAACATTCTATTCATAATGGAAAGCTGTCGAACACAAGATTTCAAGCTTAAAATGCCAAAATAATATGACTGTACTACTCATTGTCAATGTCAACTCTTTACTCCGACCTTTCCCGCTTCAAACTCGACGCCTGCTTCATATCCTGCTGTTTCAACATTGATTTCCAAGCAAAAACTGATACAATTACCCAGTGGATCAGACCTCCCCATGATGACCCCGCCCCATTCCATTATTCAAACCCCCCTCCTCCCTCATCAAAAGACCGGACTAGCTTTTCTCTGGGATCGAGAAATCCCCAATGGCCAATCAGCCCGTAACCTTTGGGCCACCTCACCCCCAGGATCCACTTTCAATGCCAGGCACATCATTACAAAAAGGGTCGTTAGCTCATTTGAATCCCTTTCGACCAATACCCCTCTTGGGGGACTGCTCGCGGATGATATGGGATTAGGTAAAACCATTCAGGCCATTGCTCTAATTGGTACCTCCAAAGAGCGGATGATTTCAAACCCCCATCGCTCCACGCCCACCATGATCATCTGCCCCCCTCGCTTAATTACCAACTGGCAATCAGAAATATCCAAGCATGCTCAGGCTGGAGCGCTGCATTCCAAAATCTACCATGGTCCCACTCGTCACTCATTATCCAAAGACGACATCTTAAAATATGATATCATAATCACTTCTTACAATACTATCACCCAAGAATTTAAGCAAACCAATCCCTCTACATCATTCATTTTTCAAATCAATTGGCATCGTATAATCTTGGATGAAGCACAGTGAGTGGCTGAGCTTAAATGATTCAAATTACCTTTTATGTCCAATAACCCTTTCCCCCTCTTATAGCTATATTCGCTCTCAATACACTGCCACTCACCGTGCCATTAATAGCCTCCTTTCATCCCGTCGAATATGTTTAACGGGCACACCTATTCACAACACCATTTATGACCTTTTGGGCATAATATCATTCATCACTCAACCCCAGAGCGCCGAACAAGATAACTGGTCACCATTCATCCTGAGTAGTCTTTCCAAAGGTTGCAATGATATCTTGCATTTGGCATTGCGGCATTTAAGTTTGCGCCGCACCAAAACCACACATCTCGAATCCCTCCCCACTATTAGCCATCATTATGAGCTGCTCCCACTCAACCCGACCATGCAGCAAGAATATTCCATATTATATGAAGAATTCCTATCATCCAAAAGCAAAGGACCAGGAGAATTTTTCAGAAATATTAATAAGCTGCGAATATGTTGTAACCATCACATCATGCTTAACACAATTGCGGAGGCGGAGTTGGAAGACCCCGAGGGCAGGAGCACTCAGGATAACTCCCCAAGAATCACACGAACTATTGTGGATGTGGAAACATGCATGATGAGTAGTAAAATTGCACACCTCCTACAAAGCTTAATGAAGAACAAACAAACAAGGTGTGGTCCAACCAAATCGGTGGTTTACTCCCAATGGACCCAATTTCTAGATTTGTGCGTTAATTCTAATATGCATCCATTACCAATTGAATCCATCTGAATTTTTCATATTGTAGAATTGGTATTGCCCTTGCCCATCACTCTATCCTTTCAGCACGAATTGATGGAACAATTACAGCACGAGCACAGGAGAAGGCACTGGAGAATTTCTTCAATAATCCTGAATGTGAAGTACTGATTGCATCCATTGCCGCAGCTGGAACTGGCCTCAATATAACTTGTGCTAATACGGTCTATTTAATGGTGAGGGGACCCCCAAAATTCTGCCCTGATTTGCGGCCCCTGACATCCACATTTCCAGGAGCCCAATTGGAACCCAGCCATTGAGGCTCAGGCTGTTGATCGACTCCATCGTATTGGCCAACAACAACCTGTAAAGGTCATCCACTATATAACTCCTCATTCAGTTGAGGTCAACATGCGGAAGGTACCTTTCAAGATCATCTTTGACCCTAATTGTATTGCTATTCTAAAATCCTTCCTTATGGAAATGCCATTTTCCAAACACCAATAGGTCCAAGAAAAGAAAAAATCATTAACTGCGTGAGCCTTACTGATATTATATATTTTGTGATTGACAAAGTTGATAACTCCTGTTGACTCTGGCACAGGTCCACAATTATGAACACCATGAGCTGGATCGAACTCCTTCAATATTTTCTCAATGAAAATGAGCAATAGAGTATTATTTCTAAGGGAGACAGTGATACAGTCCAACTCATATTGTCTATATTCTGACATATTTAGCAAGTTGCATCTTTAAGGATTAATACTCAGATTGTATTACACCTGCACAAATAATTCACAAAATGTTAATTTGTAACGGTGCTATAGAGTACATTTATATTACTAAGTTATTGCAGAGCATCACCATTCGGCCTAATAACTGGCATGTCAAGTATCTTGAGGGCGCTAGTTTGCATCTTACTACAGCCTTTGAGCCACTCTTGATCAAATACCTGAAATGATAAGCCTTCTGGAATATCACCATCATCTGTCGATTGTAATTCTGGCAATCTATCAATAGTTTTTTTACCCTTTTTTTTAATGCGATTACAAAACTCTATGTCTCGATCCATTGTTAATACCAATTCATTAAATAACTGGGAGTGCCAGCGTAATCCCACTTTGCGGTAAACTTGACGGCCATTTTCCAGTACCTCCTCAGTATCTGAACATACTCAAGGGTCATTGAATTGTGATGCTAGAATGGGAAATTTAGCCGTATCACACCATTCACGACAGCGCTCACAGGTCTGCACATAATGAAGTAGATCATCATCAGTCTTTGCTCACAATGAAGAAGAGAGACATTAACTAACCCTTTGACGAATCTTTGCGAGCTTTTGATTCTCCTTCTTTTTAACCAAATACTCGGCATCCTTTTGAATAGACTTCCATTCTCTTTTCAAATAAGTGAAATATCGCTCCATTAAAGCCGCTACGACCCCATAGTTATTATGATCCTTGTTCCAACAGTAATGATGATACTCGGTGCTGACCAGTGCAAGACGGAATGTACGGTAAAACACCATAGACATCAGCTCATTGAACGGATGTTGCCATGAGCTCTCCCAGTCCCAAGTGAATTGCTTTAGTCCTAGCTTGTGGAGTTCATTTTCGCAGTAGCTTTGGAAACCCTGAGACTGAACCTGTGTTGATGGCTCATTGAAAACATCCTCGGGGACATATCCGAGATGACCAGCCACTTGAATTGCAATCTCACGCTCTTCTGTGCTTGGTGGTGCTGGTAGTGAGGAAAAATCCTTATCCCTAACTTTGAGTAGGAACAGGCAATGTGTGTGTACTGCTGATCTCATTCCATGGACATTCTCTGGAAGTTCTGCTTTCAGCCATTTTTGTTGCTCCTTCTGGCTTGCACGTTTCGCCACATTGTGAGCTTTACGAGCCTGGTTCCTTTGCTATCTGACCTCGGATTGTTCAAGCATACTCTGGGCAAGGCCCATTTGAGGATGGGTGAACTCATTATTTGACTGAGTGCCATGATCATGCGCCGTGAAATTGTCACTCCTTGCTTCATCATTTGTTTCCATTTGAGTCGGAGACATGTTCTCATCCTCATCATCCACCATTTTTTCTCTTGATGAACTGGCATGAGCTGTTCTTGGTTTGGAGGAATATGGATGATGACGTCCAGTGACTTTCTCTTTATGGACCAGAGGTGAAGATGCATACAGTTCATCACCTGCCATGCACATCATCAGTTAACACATCAAAAAATGAATGAAGACTGGTCATACTCACAATCTTCAATTGGCTCCTGAGATCGGACTGACTTGCCTTTAGGTGCCATATCTAACCCATGAAACAAACATATCAAATTGTGAAAAAGGTTATACACCGAAATTAAAATGACTTACTTTTATGAAGCGTCAATCCTGGATTTCCCTCCGACAGACCACTCCAAGTTACATTCTCCAATGGTCTTTTTCGTCGTCCCCCATCCACGTGCCTTTCATGAACCACATGAACCTGAGATCCTGATGGAATATTGAGGGTTGGCTGTTTACTTTGGCCAAAGGGATCCTGGGATGCGACTGGATTCCGACCGGGATTAAGGAGGAACTCACGTGGATATTTTGATTGGGGATTAGCGTGTGATGAGATTTGAGGTGTGCCTTCCGGCCCCTCAGACACATGCATTTGTGTATTAGTGGGATTCGGGGGAATTGGAGTGACGGAAATATTTGGGATCGACCAAGTGCTTGAAGTTGGAGCCTTTGGATTGCCCACATCAATGTTAAGACCTGATACATTCATTGAGGATGCGATAGGGGTTGTGAGAGGAATGTTGGGGCTCAATGGTGACTGTGTTTGAACATATTCTATGCTAGATTCACTATTTGAGTCATGAACAGAACCTGAACGGGATTTATGTGACTTGAAAGATGACATAAGGGCCGAAAAAGTACAGTAATATTTTTAACTAGATAAAACACCTCAGTATTATGATAAAATAGAGTGATATGAGATGAAATCTTTTCAAATTTAGAATAGAGAAATTCTAGGAATAGTTGGAACTAAGTGTTGCGTGAAAGTCCAATAAGCCTCTTTTTAGGAGAATCCTCCCTGCCTCCTCTTGAGCTCCTCCGCTTTTATCGGAAACCACCCGGCACGGCCTACCACCATATAATGTAATATTTCCTTGATCTCAAAGGGGACCCATCATCCATAAGTAATCATATTTGGTAACATTTCTGCCTCCCCATTGTCACATTTTGTGAATTATCCAAACTGCCAATATATGCATTGAAATTCCACAGCATTGTACATCTGTAAAGGGGTATATTCATGAAGGATTTACCCACAAAAGAGACATCACCTTTACAAGAAAGGCAAAACAATCCAAATCACACTCCAACCGATTAAAAGCCTGCTGCACTCAAACCAAATACCAAGACTTTAGGTACACTCCAACCTTTTATGTAATAGAGTTATATCGTTATGTCTGTAATAAGGTTCAAGCCATGTACAATGGCGTGCCAGCGTACATGGTTTGAATGTCAATCCCCTCAAATCAATGTTGACACATCCCTATTGGAACACCCCTCAAGGGTCAAAACCGCAGTATCGCCATGTGTAAATAAAATAGTATATGTATGAGCATTGAGCAGCATGGCATTTTACCCAATTAAACTCCTAACCAATTCCGCCATCCAGATGAGACATGTTACACTCCATCAGCTGCAGCTCACGCACCATTACAAATGGGATAAAATTCTCAGATGGCTCAAATCATCTCCCCCTTCATAAATACTGACTCAATTTTTTTGTCAATTAATAACACTCCTAAACACTTTCACATCAGCCATAGATATTTATACACAAACCAACCGTACTCCCAATTCCTGCAACAATGACAACCCGCCGCTATTCCTCAATGCGTATATGCATGTGTCAACACTGCTCAACTCAAACACACTCTTCCCCTGAGGGTGATAGGCCTGGAGTTGCCTTCACACCTTTCCAATATAAACAGCACATTAAAAAGCTCAAATCAACCATTGCACCCAAATCTCTTCCAAACATCCCTACTTCTGCATCAGGATCTGAGTGCCCACAACTTCTATTGGATCAAATCCTCCCAGCTGATTATTCACGTTTGACCCAAAGCACTTTCCCAACTCCAGCGGGTCTCAATTCAACTGCACAGAAACCATATAGTGGCAGTCAAACCCTTCCCCCACAAGACCTAGGTATGATAATATCTGCCATTCTATCATTAAGGTATAATATACCCCGCAGGGCTTCACGCATTCTCCACCCCTCCCTAAACCTGCTGATCAAGTCCAGCATCTCAAGCTCCGGTGGTCCCCCCATTCCTGCATTCCATATACCTCAAGATCTGAGTACCATATTTGAACATCTCCAATTGGAGCCAGTGATTCAAAACTATATATGTTGTCCTCAATGTTTCTCTCTTAATGGCCTTACTGAATCAGTCACAACTGACCAACCCCACTGTCAACGCCATAATGACCCAAATGATCATGATCCCCCTTGCACACAATCATTAGGCAAATTCATCTATTCATTTGAAGCCCACACCCAAAACACCACCAACATGAAGCAAAAATTTATACCAACAAAACATTTCATTTATCAACCATTCAAAAATTGGCTTGCCAGATTTCTCCAGCGGGCTGGAATTATGGAAATTCTGCATCAACATCAACAATCCCAAACTCCCGAAGATTCCCCAAAATGTGACGTCTGGGATGGATTGGTCTGGAGACGCTTCACTGGCACTAGAAATATCCATGACCCCCCATTCATGTCCATTCCTGGTGCATTGGCCTTCTCCATTTATGTGGACTGGTTTAATGCACATGGAAAGTCAACCCGGTTGGCCAGCATTGGACCTATCATGCTTATTTGTCTTAATCTCCCCCCAAGTGAAAGATTGAAGCCAGAGAATGTCTATGTTGCAGGAATAATCCCTGGTCCGAAGGAGCCAACTTCCCTTCAATTGAATTATTTATTAATGCCACTCATCAAGGAGCTCAAAGAGCTATGGCAAGGTTACCATTTTTCACCCACCTCAACAGGTCCATCAGGATCCTTTATCCGTGTTGCCATCCTCACAGCCATTGCGGATGTGGTTGCCATGCGCAAGCTTACTGGATTTATTTCCCATTCAGGCAACCACTTTTGTAATTTTTGCACCATTCACAAAGCTCAAATTGATGAAATTGGTCCTCAATTTCACTACACACGCTCATATCAAAATCATAAATCAACCATTGCCAAATGGCTTCGGGCAACCCCGCAACAAAGACAAGCAATTTTCTCTGAGTATGGAGTGCGATATTCAATTTTAGAAGACCTTCCGTATTGGGATGCTACCAGAATGGTTAATCTTGACATAATGCATAATTTAATACTTGGAATTTTGAAGGATCATGCAACTTTCAAATTGTGCATTCCAGAGTCCAAATCAAAAATTTACCTCAGGTCCCGCAGGAAATCCAATGACACCAACAGTTCAGACTCAGATTCCATGACCTCCAACAGCTCTCTTGATAAAATCACATTGAGAGAGGCCCGCTCCCTGAGAAGAGACGCAGCAAAAATAATAAATGAGCCACTCCCCACTACTTCCACCCGAAAAAACTACTTCCCAATGCCCACCCCTAACACAGAACATCCATCTAGTGGTTCTGCGGAGATTCCTTCATTTGATGCCGATTACATCCCCACTTCTGAAATCCCCTCTGAATTGGATATCACTGCACTGAGTGATCACCAGATCAAGGGTGAGGCTCTGGAGCATCTCTGACAAATCATATCTGAGACAATAATTCCCTCATCATGGACAAGAGTACCTCGCAACATGGGTTCCCCCTCTCATGGTAGCTTAAAAGCCGCTGAATGGGCTCTCTTATATAAGGTCTATATTCCATTTTTAATGCTCAGTCAACAGATGTCATTAGATGTACACCAATCCGCCAACATTCAAAGGCAAATGGGTCAGTCAGAAGAACTTGGAAATGAACTAACCAAGAATACATTCCATTTGATTAGTGCTATCAACATTGCCACAAGTTGGACTGTTTCAATAGGAGATGCAACTGCATTTGCTGAACATTGGAAAAAATTCCGCCTTTCCAATCAACTCCTGTTCCAAAAACAGAAAAGTAAACCAAATCATCATTTTGCTGACCATATTCCCGAACTCTTGCAACGTTGGGGCCCAGCACAAGCCTCAGCCACATGGGGTTATGAGCGCTTGATTGGAGTATTTGCAAAAATGCCAACAAATAACAAAATATGTACGTCAATTAATAAGATCAATATATTCACATTGATTAAACACCTGAACTGAATAAGATTAACTTCTTGCAACTCTAAATAGATGATATAGATAAAACCTTACTTCAACATATCTGTCGATGTTCCAACCTTTCCGTTCTCCTGAAATCCCCATCCGTGCCATGTGAAATAAAACAGCTTTTCGAATCACAGCCACCTGCCCTGTTCAATGACCATAAATATAACAAACCATCCCGCCATGACCAAGAAAATTATGATTGCCTGGTTGAGTACTTACAGAATTTTCATGCAACAAGGGAAATAGTTGATTGGATCAGCTTAGACACTACCGTGCAATCCACAAGTCATCTCACTTCAAGGATTGTCTCACCTTGGTATTTTCCAGTTTCAAACATTAATATTGGGAACAATATATTTTCAACTGAATCCAAAAATGTCAGCAACAGTGTGATATGTTTTCTGAGGGGCAACTCACGACGCTTTGGTATTATTAATAGCATTTTTAAAGTCTCTGAGCCATCTAGCATACTGAACAATAACTTTCTGATCTTAAAAACTTTGAAGATTGATGTGAATTTCTTACCAGATTGGCCGCATCTGAATATTTATAAAGCTGTTGGTTTTGATGATGGACACTTGATTATATCTGAAGAAGAAATAGAAGGTAACTGTGGATTGTATGATAACAAAGTTCTGTCATGTGGACTGCTTGTAATGATAAAGCCGTTATTTCATGAAATTTAGTCTACAGAAATGCAAATATCTCAGATTCATTAGCAATTTTGCTAGTGAAATAACTGCCTCAAAATTTAGTGACAGAGACATGCCATTGTGACAAGCAAAGCCCATTATTCCACATTGCCACAAAGAACTTACTATTTTGACATTGGGTACAGTGTGAATAAGCCAAGTTCAATGATCAAATGACCCACACACTCACCTTTCACAGCATCCAAAATTTCTAACTGCGCCATCATCATGTTGGAAGGGGAAGCGGCCCTTGCACACACGCCAATGCACACGCAAGCGCACCCGCACACGCCAATGCACACGCAAGCGCACCCAGACCCACACACGCGGTATTGTGCGGCGGGCTCTACCAGTGTCACCTGCAAAACGACAATCCCGCTCAGGCGGAGTCCTTTCATGGACGACCTGGTGAAGTCAAACCCCCCGCCAAAATTTCTAACGGCGCCATCATCATGCAGGAAGGGGAAGCGACCCTTGCGCACCCGCACCCGCAAGCGCAAGCGCACCCGCACCCGCACACGCACACGCGGTATTGTGCGGCGGGCCCTACCAGTGTCACCTGCAAAACGACAATCCCGCTCAGGCGGAGTCCTTTTATGGATGACCTGGTGAAGTCAAACCCCCCTCCTACATCAAGACTGGCTGAAGGACCTCTTTGATGTGTGTGTTTGCAAACAGGCGGGTCTTGGGTAATTTTTACAAACCATTGGACGGTTGCGGGATGATCAGGTGGTGAGGAATCTGAGTTGAAGGCACAGCGGAACCAATATTGGTGGATGTGACAGGATTTGGTGTAAGACAAGAGTAGGACGTGTGCTCGACGTTCGCTTGATTTTTGCTTGACGTGAGCTCAACTTTTATCCTGCTTGACGTTTGCTTGACGTGAAGTCAATCGCCGACGATTGACACGAGATTCGCCCTGGTGACTGTCAATGATCAGTGGGTGCTGAGCATTGTCAATACATACAGTCATTTTTGTGGCTGTTCCATGTATATATGCCATTCCTTTGGTTGGTGTAACCAGGAATGTTTGTGCATCTTGTGTGTGTTTGCACAAGTTCTTGTTGGCAGTATCCTGTGGCATGCCTGCTTCCAACTGTATATCCTGGATTTCCAATGGGGTTTCCTCTTGGTATTCCACTAGAAGTTCCTCTCTTGGGTCTTGATCATCATCAGATGGTTCTCTGATGGCATCTCCCATGGAGTCTGATTCAGAATCCTCTGTTGGAGGTTCTTCTTCAGGGACTTTTTCTATAGCATAGACTTTCTTCTTTGCTTTTGGACAGTTGTTGGCATAGTGGTCTGTTGAACCACAATTGTGACAAGAATTCTTCTTCTTTGCCACTTCTGCCACTCTTTCTCTGGGTTTGTCTTTAAACTCTACTTTGAAAGGTTGTTTCTCTTTGAAACTACTGCTTCTATATGGGGTGAATTTCCCTATATTAGTCCTTTTCCTTATGTCTTGTAAGGTATTGGCTATGTCATCTAGAGTGCAATTTTGGTTGCATCTCAATTTCACTGCATGCTCTAGTTCTCCTGGCAGTTGTGTCAGAAGTTTGTGATTCCTCATCTGGATGTTCATCTGAGGATCAATGGCTTTAAGTCTTTTGGACTGTCTGAGACACCACTCATATGGATCTTTGTCCACAGAGTATTTGTCATTTTAAAATGACATGGTCTTTTGCCATATCCAAGTTCCATTGCTGTACTTTTGGATTATTTGACTCTTCCACCATGGCCAATTTCTTCTGCCATGGATTTCTTTCATTTCTGTGTACCATATACTTGCATGACTTTTAAATGCAGTATTCAGTCTAGCAGTAATCCAGTAATCTGGTATGCTTGGTACATCAATGAAGAGTCCATCAATATAATCTATGAGTTCCATATGATCATATTCTCCTGATCCAGAGAATTTGGGCCAGTTTGAGGCCTCAGGAAGCTGTTTCAAGGCTTCCTTCTCTGAATAAGACATTCCATCTCCATCCTGGTATTGTGATGGAGATCTTGCCTTATTCAACAACATGGCATCTGGTTTGATGTCATCTGGTTGATATGGATTCTCCATAGCTTGGCCTTGTGGTTGGGGCTTTAAGCTATGGTAGGCATCAAAGAATTTGTTGATTTCTTGGTTCAGACAGTCCCTGTCCCTGCTGCTATGGTGTTGTTCTTCAGAGACTTGATTCAGTCTCTTGTTGGTTTCTTCAGAGGCTTTGCTCAGTTGAGCATATCCTTCCTGAAGGTTTTTAACTATCTCCTCCAATGAGGCTTGAGTTTTTCTCATCCTCTCTTGGGCAGCTGCAAATTCTGCAGCTTGTTTTGCAGATTGCTCAGCATATTGGGACATTTGCAACCACAGTGTGTCACTGTTGATGTTGCTCTCAGATGTGATAATGTTATTTTCAGTCTGAGTGGGGGTAATGTTTCTATTACTAGGACTACTGATTCTAGAGTGGTTTACAACTACTTCTGGTTCTTGTGTACTTCTTTTACCAAATCTAACAGCTTCTGGATCATGGGGTCTGACTCTTTCCTCCTTTGGTTGAAGGAGGCCTTGTTCTTGCCCTTGTTGCCTTGTCTTCTCCTGGAAACTTCCTGGAATTGTGAAGAATGGTGACTCTTGGCCACTGATCTGCTGGTTTCTGAATGGTGTGAAGCCACTGGAGAGCTGATTTGGCTTGCTCCTTGTGAGCCTGAAGGAATCTGAGTAGGCCCTGTCTGCGTTAACTGTTCTTCTATAGCTTGGATAGTGGCTTGATTCTCCCTTATCCTCTGTGCCCTTGCCTCCAGGAGTCTGTGCTGCCTGGTAGGGTTCCAACCCTTGGTGATTACCATAAGGTCCTTGAAGTCTATCTCTTTGAGACAGATCTTCTGGCAACTTGATCCCAGTTCTGCCCAGTGAGTTGCTAGGTTGAACCTCTTGTTGTCCATGCTCCATTGAAACAAATCTTTGAGGAGTTGGTGGATTTGAAGAACTTGATCCATATCCTTCCAGTCCTCTGGTTTGAGGTTTCTGTTGAATTGGAGTGTGAATGGCAAGGTTGATATTATCTCCCTCATTGTTTTGCCATCCACCACTGTGTCCAATGTGTCTTCTTTCAGGTCTTCTGGTTCTAGACATTCCTGCTCTATCCTCTGGCTGGTTCCTTTGGAAGCCAAGGTCTCTGAGGTATGCAGGGGACATATCAGTGTTTGCAAGCAGTCAAAAACTTTATGTTCTTAGGGTATTTACCTTTGACTGTGCCTTGTACAAATTTGTTATCTGCTGATTTGGGCAGTTTGCCTTTGGAGGTTACAACTGGGTTAATAATTGTAATCTTCCCTGTACAAGTGGTTAAGGTTGGTTTACCTTGTATTGAAGCAGAGTTTCGTGGTTTTCTACTCCTCTGAGTGGCTATTGGTGTCCACTTCTTGGCTGTAATGAGGCCTTCACTAAGCCTTTTTCCTTTACCCTTGCTGCCCTCTGGTTCTGAGGGTGTCACTGGTGTGTTGGCCTGTGACTGGGTTTCAAGTGGGATGTAGTTTTCTTCCACTGAATAAAAACAGGAAAAAGAGGGCTTATGTCAGTTAAGACTTCTTAAAAGGCTGGTTTTGCACGTCTAAGAATGGCCTCTGGGCTTGTATATTATTACAGTATGCCCTTGTATGATGACTGTGTAATTGAATTAACAATTTCACTTCAAAAATACAGCTTATGGTGTCCTGTCACACTGTTTGTGTGTCAGTATCCCTCAGATACACTTGTGGTTTGCAAGTGTATTCTGTAAAAAGTGGTTTGTATACAAGTGTTATTGAATTAACAATACACTTGACCACGCCTCAACTGATGGTTTTTCAGTCAGAGGTGTCCTTATTCAGTCAAGAATACAGGACTTTATTAGTGGCTTATGTGTTTTTATATGCAAAACACGCCAAAAATAATAAGTTACTGTGGGTGTTAACCACGCAAAAAATACTCTTATAATATGAGTATATAAAGAAAAGGTAAAAATATATAAAATATATATTTTTAAATAGAAATTACGCCTAAAAAAGGATAAAACAGTGGTTAATAAGTCATAAAAAAGAGAAAAGACTTACTTGTAAGGTCAAAAAGTCAAAAACACGGCCAGGCCCCCAAAATGTCAGGCTGAGTCTATGATGAGAGTATTAAAAAGTATTTACAGCTCTTAACTATGACTGTGACATGGTAAATAAAGATTTAAAAAGGTTTTATAAGGGTTAAAGATGGTTTAATTCAATAATAAGAGGGCTTTACTATAGGGAATATAGTGGTGGTGAGCGTTGTTGAAAGCCCTCGGTGCAGCTTTACCTGTTGGGTTACAATAATAAGGACTACAATACTTTAAATTAAGAGTATAACTGGTTATTACCCAAGAGTAAAACTGTTTTTGACAGTTTACTATGTAGGGTATTCAAGAGCAGGATGAGGAAAGGTTTTTGGCTGTGAAAAGCCCTCCTTTTATCCTGAAATTGAGGTGGAAAGGCTGCTAGACCTTTCCACGTAGAGGAAGTGAAGATTTTTCACTCTCTATGACAGGCTTGTGGTTTGCAAACAGCCTGTATAACCTGTATTGGGCTCAGATGTGGTTTTGAAATCACATCTGGGCAGTTTTCACCAATACAGGGTGAAAATTTTCATCTGGGGACCTCACAGCCTGATTCTGACGTGTATGACGCGTAGAATCCTGTACAGAAACTGTATGGGACCCCAGTATTGACTGACATATGAGGTATTGAAGTAAAAACATTCTTCTTCATCTATTTGACACCTCATATTCATGGTTATGGGATATTATCCCATGGTAAGGCTGTATCTGACAGCAGGTGGGGTTTTGACCTTAAAATGGTCATAACTCTGTCACTGTTTGAGATATCAAGCTCAAAATTTGGTTCATTAAATAGCTCTGTATGGGCTCTACACAATGGTACCCAACTTGACATGGTTATCATTAAATATGACAAAGTTATCCCATGTACAAGTATTTTTGTACATTGGCGTGGTCTGGTCAAAAGCTGTATTAAGCTTGTTTGGCCAATAACTTCTGTTGTAGTTGAGTTATGAGGAAATGGATGGCACCATGAGATAGCGCTGATTGTGCTCTTTCCAAAAAGACCCCACTCCAGGTATCTCACACTAAAACTGTAAAAGTTAGATGAGAGGTGAATGTTTTGTTCACCCTTATTTGGTCTGAATTTGACCATAACTCAAGTAATACTGGTGCTAGCTCAGTTTGGCTGGTACCATTGGATAGCCCTGGCTTAGAGCTTCAATTTGAGTACCCATTTGATGGGGTTAAGCCTCTCCTTCTAGATTTTATATGAGAGGTGAAAATTAAGGTTTATGCTCAGCAATAACTTTGGGCAGGAATAACTTTGTTATTTCTTGTCCTATGGTGATGGGACTTATATTTTCAGGAAGAGGTGAGTTTCCTCTTTCTTTTGATACCTTTTGAGCTAATTTGGCTCAGCTCCATGTTTTGGTGGTATTTTGGCTATACCATTGGTTTATGGTATTTTGGCTGTCATGCTTGTGCTCTGGTTTTGAGTCACAGGCTGACACCTGAGATTTCACTGTATTCCCTTTAGGTTCCATATATAGCAAATGAAACAAACATATCATATTGTGAAAAATGGCTATAATCCAAAATCAAAATGAGTTACTTTGATGAAGTGTCAAAAACGGAGTTCCCTTAAAAAGCCCACCCCAAGTAAAATTTTCCAAAAGTATTTTTCTTTGCCCACCATCAACCCATTTTTCATGGCCCACATGAACCTGAGATACTGTTGGAATATTGAGAGATGGCTGTTTAATTTTCCCACAGAATTCCAACCCGGATTAAGGAAGAATTCCCAAGCAAATTTGGATTGTGGATTAGCATTTGATGGAATTTTTGGTGTGCTTCCTGGTCCCTCAGAAACATGAATTTGTGTATTAGTGGGATTTGGGGGAATTGGAGTCACAGGATATTTGTTATTGTCCAAGCGGTGGAAGTTTGAGCTGTTTCATTTCCAACAGAAATGTGGAGACATGATATATTTATAAAGCATGCAATAGGGGTTTTTAGCAGAATTTTGGGACTCATTGGTGACTGTTTTGAAACATATTCTATGATATATTTACTATCCAAGTAATGAACAGATCCTGAATGGGATTTACATGGGTCAGAAGATGACACAAGGGGTAAAAAACTACAGTAATATTGGGAACTTGATAAAACAGCTCAGTATTACAATCAAATAGAGTCATCTCAGATGAAATATTTCAAGCTTAAAATAGAGAAGCTCAATGAATAGTGGGAACCAAATATCTCATAGAAGTCTAATACAACTATTTTTAGGAGAATCCACCAAGCCTGATCTTGAGCTCCTCTGCTTTTGTCAGAAACCACACTGCATGGCCCACCACCATATGATGTAATATTTTCTTTCTCCCAAAGGGGACCCATTTTATATAGGTATTAAGATTCAATATGCATTTCCAAACCACTTTGATTCCCCCTCCCTATTGTCATGTTTTGTGGATTATCTAAACTTCCATTGGAAACAAAAAATTCCCAGGAACTCTATATTTGTATAATGGTATGTTTCTGAAGGATTTACCCACAAAATATCCTTCACCTTTTCAAGAAAGGAAAGACATTCCAAGTCACATTATAACAATTTTAAATCCCCCGCCACTCAAGCCAAATACCAATATCTTAGCTCCACTCCAACCAATTATTTAATAGAGCTATATATTTATTTCCCAAATAAGGTTGAATCCATGTTCAATGGCATGCTAGTGTACATGGTTTAAATTTTAATCCCCTCAATTGAATGGTGACAAATCACTAATAGAACTCCCCTCAATGGCCCAATCCACTTTATCTCCCTGTGTAAATAAACTAGAATATGTAAAAGAATTTAGCAGCAAGGAATTTCACCCAAGGAGACTCCTAACCAATTCCCCCATTAAGATGTGACATGTTATTCTTTCTCCCCTAAAGCTGAGCCACCATTACAAATGAGATAAAATCCTACGCTGGCTCAAAAAATCTACCCGTTCATAAATAATCACTCTCCCAAACAACTGAAAATCAACCATAGATATTTATAAAATATCCAACCTTATTCACAGTTCCTGAAACAATGAAAACCCCCTGCTATTCCTCAATGTGTCTATTCATGGGTCAACATTTCTCAGCTTAAAAAACTCCCCCCATGAGGATGATAGGCGGGGAGTTGCGTTCACACCTTTCAAAAATGAATAGAACATCAAAAAGCTCAAATAAGGCATTGAACCCAGATCTATTCCAAAAATCCCTACTTCAGTATCATGACCTGAGTTCCCACAAATTTCATTGGATCAAATTTTTCTTAAATATTATTCTCAATTGAGCCAGAACACATTCTCCACTCCACTGGGTACAATTCAACTGCAAAAAAGCCATAAAGTGGGAGTCAACCCATTTCCCCCCAAGATCTCAGAATGATACTATTTGCAATTCTATTCATAAGGTATAACATACCCCACAGAGCTTCACACACTCTGAAACCTGCCCTGAACCTGCTTACAAAGTCAAGTATCTCAAGCTCAGGTGGTCACCTCACTTCTGCATTCCATATACCTCAAAATCTCAGTAACATATTTAAACATCTCCAATTTGAGCCACTTATCGAAAACTATATATGTTTTCCTCAATATTTTTTTCTTAATGGACTTACTGCATCTGTCATAACTGAAAAAACCCACTGTCAATTGCATAATATAACAAATGATCATGATCCCCCTTGCACACAATGATTAGGAAAATTGTTAAATTCATTCGACCCCCAAACCCAATTAAAAAATTGTGTCAGGCTGAGTCTATGATGAAGTAGTAATAATAGTATTTATAGCTTTAAATATGACTTTGAAATGGATAATTATGATTAAAAAAGGTTTTAAATAATAATATAAGGGCTTTATTATTGTGTAATAGTGGTCATGAGCACTGTTGAAAACCCTGGTTGCAGTCTTTCCAGTTGGGTTACTATAATAAGGGCTACAATATATTAATATTTAAGGTATACCTGTTTTTTTTCCAAGAGTATAGCTTTTTCTGACAATTGTACTACATAGGAATTCAAGAACAGGATGAGGATTCCTTTTCTGGCAGAGAAAAGGCCTCCTTTGATCCTGAAATGGGGTCAAAAAGTCCTCTAGACCATCCACGTAAAGGAAGTGGAGATCTTTCACTTCTGAGTCTTGGCTTGTGGGATGCACAAGTCCTGTGTACTCTGTATTTGGCCCAGATGGGGTTTTGAAACCACATCTGGGCAGTTTTCCCCAATACAGGGTGAAAAGTTCCATCTGGGGACCATACAGCCCTCTTCTGATGTTTATGATGTGTAGAAGGATGTACAGAACCTGTATGGGACCCAGGATTGAATTAACTATGAGGTACCAAAGTAGAAACATAATTCTTTCTCCAATTGAAACCTCATAACCATAGTTATGGGATAGTATTGCACAGTAGAGGTGTATTGGCCAATCTGTGTGATTTTAACCAAAAAACTGCTATAGCTTTGTCAGTTTTTGGGATATTGAGGTCAAAATTAGTTCATTTTGTTGCCCTAGATGGGATCAACACAATTTACCCTCATTTGGTAGAGTTAAAATTGAATATGGCAAAGTTATGCCATGTTCAATCTTTTTATCCGGATACATGATTTTCTCAAAATATGTATGAAACTTGTTCGCCACATGACTTGTGTTCTAGATGGGATATGGGGAAATGAAGGGAACCTTCATATAGCCCTGATTTTTCTCTTTTCAAAATAGCACCACTTCTCATATCTCACACTAAATCTGTAGAAGTTAGATGAGAGGTGAATATTTTATTCACCCTTATTTGACCTTTTTTTGGCCATAACATCAGTAGTCTTGGTGCTAGCTCAATTTGGCTAGTATCATTGGATAGCCCTGACTTAGAGCTTTGATTTTGATATCCATTCTATGGGGTTAAGCCTCTTCCTCTGGATTTCAGATGAGAGGTGAAAATTAAGTATTGTGCTCAGTAACTTCTTTGAGCAGGAATAACTTTGTTATTCTTTGTCTTATGGTGATGGGACTTGTATAGCTGGAAAGAGGTGAGTTTCCTCTTTATTTTGTTTCATTTTGAGCTGGTTTGGCCTAGCTCTATGTTTTGGTGGTATTTTGCTCTACCATTGGTTTATGGTGTTTGGCTGTCATGCTTGTGCTCTGGCTTTGAGTCACAGACTGACATACCCTCCCTTCAAAAAAGGCTCATCATTGATGAGACTGTTCAGACCTCCTAGAGCATAAGATGTGTCTATGAAACTTTTGATAATATTACTATAAGCTAACCGTACTATTACTGTTCTTATGAAATATAATAATAATTATTATTATAACCTCAACTAAATATTTAAAGAATTATTTCTTTTACTTGTTATACACTACTAGTGATTATAACAGTAAGCAGTAATTGTCTACAAGAATCAATTACAAGAAGAATTTAATGATAAAAACTTCTTTTTATTAAAATAATAAAATTATTTTAATATATGATTATCTTTTACAAGAATAATTATAGAGATAATTTTTTAAGAAAACTAATTTCACGGAAACACTTGAAGAATGAAAGATAAATCACTCACTAATACTCCAAAGAACTTATTAAAGATAAAAGTAGAGAGATCTGACGTAGAATTGAGGATTTTAATGGATCAAAATTGATTTATAGCAATATTACAGCAATATATAGTTTATTTATATGATTTTATGTCTTTCTGATTGATTTCTGAAAGAATAAAACACTTAAGAAATATTTTCAACCAATACTTACTTGTTGGTAATAGACGTATAATATAATAATGTGATTCTCTGGAAAAAACAGCAAGAGGAGGCCTCTTTTAAGTCCATGACACCTCACAGAGGCAATCCATGGAGCAAAGTGAAAAAACAGTGATTTAGAAAACAAAAAATCCTTTTGGAGTATTGATTGCATCATCAGTTGTCACGTAAGATTATCATAATTGCTTAATTGAGGCTTTTACATGACCACCAACCCATTTATGGTTAAGAATAAAAGGAGTAACAACTGTAAATCTTCTTTTATTCCAAAAATAAAGAATGTATTTTCTGTAAATTTTTAAAGATTCTGTGTTTCACATGGAATCCTCAAAAATGGACTGTAGGTAAAACTCTTAATTTTACATATAAAAGTATAATTCTTTTTGGTTTTTATATGAACTATACAATTCTCACTTGGTCCCGAAAGTTTCAGAAAGATTCATTAAGAATTGTATTTTTAATGAATTTTTGAAGTTTTACCTCATTTCTACGTAGAATTGCAAATAGCAGTATATGGCTGGTTGCTATGAGGTAAATCAATGGATACTAGTCCAAAAAGGGTTTTAATCAATCTTATGGGGCTTATCCATGGAAATGTATTAAGAATTGAAATGGTTACAGGAGTCTAAGTTACTCCTTACCTCCCTTGCATGTCAAAATAGCAGGTTATTTGCTATTTTCTTATGATTTACTCAAGTTGTAACATGGTAACCAAGTTCCCAAAAGGGTTTAGCTTACTAATTGGGCCAATATCAGCCATGGATACAAGCTTTGGAGCTTTCCATGCCTCAGAGGCCTCAGAAGTTGGGTACCCTGGCTCTCTTTGATGTCTTTTTTCCCCCTTGCCTATTTTTTACGTCAAAATAGAACTTTAAGCTTCAAGTGAGATATCCACTATGGGTGTACCAAAATTTCATGTAAGAATACCATAATATTAAGTGCACAAAACATGCATAACACTATTCTTATAAGTGTATATGTAACATGGGATTTATCACATTCCCATTATTTTGGTGTGAAATAGAGAAAAAAAAATTTCCACGGATCTTTTATGTGGTATTGATGATGTGGTATTGAAGTATTTTCCATATTACCACCTCAAAGAGTTAATTTGAGCTTATTCACTCTATGGAGCTACCCTAGGTGAAATTTTGTGTAGAATCCAAATCTGGCCTTAAATACATGGATTTACTTACTCAATGAAAAGTTATTCATCTTTTCTGAAATCAAAAATGATGAATTTTGAATATATGCATGACTTATGGGTTATTCATAGTTCGGAATTTCTTTTTAAGATAATTGTGGCCTATTTGGGTATGTAAAAAATACCTCAAGACTTGAATATTTCCAGGTGAGGGTTAACATTTGGTATGGCATCTTCTGCCAACAATTCATCCTTATGTGCTGTTTGGTTTTTGAATCTGACCAAATATTGTCTCTGGTCTTTACCATTCAGTGTGATCTTCCTGGCCTTGATGATGTTTTTCATAGGGCAGGGGGAGTCTCCCACCTCCAATATGTTTTTTGGTATGTAGGTCTTGTTCTTGGAGGGGAACCTATCCTCTCCTGTATGAAATTAGGTTTTTGAGAAACCTCAAAGGTAATACTGGGTGTTTCCTAGAGAATTCCTCTGTAAATATAACCTCCACTGCATTTTCCCCTATCAATTTGATGATAGTTAAGGTTCCCACAAAGGAGTCTCTAATTTTATTTGGTCCTTTAAGGCTATTAAAGTTGAGTGCAGATACTTACACTTGGTCCCCTTATTTGAAGTCTAGCTCCATATGTGTTTTGTCATACTTATGTTTGTTTTACTATGTAGCCTCAGCTATGAGCTTAGCAGCTGTATCACATGCTCTCTTCCACATGCCATGGAAGTCTTTGGCTCTACTGAGGCCATCTGCATTGGTGTGTATTTTTCCTCCTTTGTATATGATGGTCATGTTACCTTTATACTCTTGGATGGCTATTTGCCATCTAAACATGTGTCTACTTGTAGTCTTCATGTTAAGTAAAGACTGTACCCTCAAAGTAATAATGGAGTTTCTCTAGAGCCCAGACTAAACATAAGCATTCCGTCTGAGTATCTCCATACCTGGTTCTGAATGCTTCAATTTCCTGGAGATGTAGCATATTAGTACCTCCTGTGGTTCACCATCCACAATTTCTCTTTGGTTAAGGCTTCTGATAGGCGTTGACTACAAGCTGCATATATATATAGCTTTGATGATAGTTCAAAGTCAGGTAATATGAGGACAGGTGCATTAGTGATCTCATATTTGATCCTCTCATATGCATTCCTCCTTTCCTTGGTAGTTTCAAAAAATTACATATTTTGAACATAACCTGAATAGACTACTAGTTATGTGGGCAAAGTTTTTGTTGTGGTTTTTGTAGTAGCTAGAAAACACAAAGAAAGATCACATCTCTTTGATGTTATTTGGTACTGGTGTTTTGCAGTACTGCTGCTACTTTGCTCTGATTTATGGCCAGGATAAGGCCTGAGAGTTTATGTCCTAGTCCCAATAGGTCTTGTTGGACAAAATTACATTTCTTGAATAAAATTTTCAGATTAATGGGTGTGCATTTACTAAGGATTATGTCTATGTACTACATATGGTCTTTCCATTTCTCTGAGTATATAATGATATCATGAATATATACCACCATCCAGCCTTCCAATATTTCTTCTTGGAATATTGTGTCCATCATCCTTTGGAAATGGGCTGGGGCATTTTTGACTCTAAATGGGATTCTGGTGTACTCAGATGTGCCCATATGACATATAATACTGAGTAACTTCAGGAAGCTTGGTTTACCTCCATTCTGGTGAAAGGCTATCATGAAATACATCTTGTTTATGTATTTGGATTTTTGCAAGCTTTTCTAGGGCATGAGGGATCCTTGGTATAGGGTACGTATTAGATTTTGTGTAGTTATTCAGGGATCTCAAATCCCCACACAGCCTACATTTGCCATCATGCCAAGTGATGAGGACAGGAGTGGTTATTTCCACTATTTCATTGTGTCTTATCTTCCTGATGACATTGATATCTAGGAGTTCATTGGTGTGTTTTTCAATTTCTTTCCTAGTTACCGGGCTTTCTGGATATGGAGTTCCTCTGAGCATGGGTGGAGGAGATTTTTCCACATCTAAATATAGTTTTATATCATTGCCTCTGGTCTTGCCCAAGGGTTCTTCACCAATGAAAAAAAGTTGGTCTATTTTTCCTCAGTATTTTCAGTAAACTAAGTTTTTGTTTACTGGTGAGGTTAGAGCTTAATTGGCCCTCTTTGAATTTACTCACAAATTCTTCTAGAGGGTCTTGGTTAGACATCTGGTATATATCAAGTGAAAATTTCTTTTTCTTGTTTGTACCTATGGTAATGTGCCTGTTTCTACTATTGTAAATTTCAATTCCATACATCCTGTGGCTGTCTGTTCCCAGTAAGAATACCTGGATGTGAGCATCTTCTAGTACTTCAAACTCTGGGTTGAGCCTGATATTACTTTTCCTATGGGGTATGATTATTTCTTTGATAATGTTCCTGATGGATATCATCTTCCCTGATGAAATTTTGAATTTCTTTGCTTTGATTGGCAAAGGTTACTTTTCCCAATTTGGGAAGTGGTTGTCCAGGTATTCTCTGGCCACTATTGAGCAGTGTGCACCACTATCAAGGATCAATGGGTTTTGAGAATTTTCAAAACAAACAGTCATCTTTGTGGCTGTCCCATGTATATATGCCATTCCTCTAGATGGTGTGACTAGGAAGGTCTGTGAATCTTGTGCGTGTTTACACAAGGTTTTGTTTGCAGTATATTGTGGCATTCCTGCTTCCAACTGTATATCTTCAATTTATAGTTGTGTTTCCCCTTGGTACTCCACTAGGAATTCCTCTTTTGTATCTTGGTCATCATCAGAGTGTTCTCTTATGGCATCACCCATAGAGTATGATTCAGAATCCTCTCTTGGGGATTCTCCCTCTGGTACTTGTTCAATGGCATAGAATTTTTTCTTTTCCTTTTAACAGTTGTTAGCGTAGTGGTATGTTGACCCACAATTGTGACAAGAGTTATTCTTCTTGATCACTTCTTCCCCTCTTTCTTTGGGTTTGTCTTTGATTTCCACCCTGAATGGTTTTTTCTCTTTGAAACTACTCCTTTTATATGGGGAATATTTCCCTATATTTGACCTTTTCATTACATCCTGTAAGGTATTGGCAATGTCATCTAGAGTGCAACTCTGGTTTCATCTGCATTTTATTTCTGCTCTAGCTCTCCTGGCATCTGTGTCAAGAGTTTTTGATTCCTCATTTGAATTTTAATTTGAGGATCAATGGCTTTGAGTCTTTTAGACTGTCTAAGACACCACTAATATAGATATTTTTCCACGGCGTACTTGTCATTTTGAAATGACATGGTCTTTGGCCATATCCAAGTAACATTGCTTCAATTATGGATTATTTGACTCTTCCACTATGGACTTCTTTCATTTCTGTGTACCAAATACTATCATGTCCTTTGAATTCTATATTTAATCTGGCAGCAATCCAGTAATCCGTTATGCTTGGAAAATCAATGAAGAGTCTATCAATATAATCAATGAGCTTCATATGACCATATTCTCTTACACCAGAGAATTTCAGCCAGCTTGAGGCCTCTGGAAGCTGTTTCAGTTCTTCCTTCTGTGAATAAGTCATGTTATCTCTATCTTGGTATTGTTATGGAGATCTTGGACTAGTATATGACAAGACATCTGGTTTGATGTCCTATTGGTATGGATTATGCAAAGAATGGCCTTGTTGTTGAGGCTTCATGTTTTGGAAGAGATTAAAAAATTTGTTTTTGTCTTGATACATATAATGCCTGTCCCTCTTGCAGTGTTTTTGCTGTTTAAAGACTTGATTTAGTCTTTTATTGATTTCTTTGAAAGCTTCCCTCAATTCAGAACAGCTCTCTTGGATGGCTTTTATTGTTTCTTCTTGTAAGGTTGTCAATCCTTGCAGCCTTAAATTGCTCCTATTGAGCTCATAAAACTTCTTTTGAGTTTGCACTTCAAATTGGGAAATTTGTAGCCACAGTTGATCAATTTTTGAGTTACTCTCAGGTGTAACAACATTGTATTCATTCTGAGTGGGGTAAATATTTCTATTGATAGGGCTACTGATTCTAAGAGTACTTACAACTATTTCTGGCTCTTGTGTACTTCCTTCACCAATTACAACAGATTGTGGTTCATTGGGTCTGACTCTCTCTGCCTCTGGGCAAAAGAAGTGTTGTTTTTCCCTTTGTATCCTTGTCTTTTCCTGGAAACCACCTGGAATTGTAAATAATAGTGAATCTTGGCCACTGATCTGGTGGTACCTAAATGGTTTGAAGCCACTGGAGAGTTGGGTTGGTCTACTCCTTGTGAGCCTGAAGGAAGCAGAGTAGGCTCTGTCTGGTTCAATTCTTCTTCTATAGCTTGGATAGTGACTTGAATTTCCCTTATACTGGTTTCCCTCTCCTCCAGAAGTTTGAAATGCCTTTTGAAATCCCATCCTCTGGCTATTACCATAAGATCTTTGAAGGGTATATCTTTGAGACATATCTTCTGGAAACTTTCTCCAAGCTCTTCCCAGTGTGATGCTAATTTGAAGCTCTTTTTGTCCATGCTCCATTGGAATAAGTCTTTGAGTAGTTGGTGGAGCTTAAGAACTTGATCCATATCCTTCCAGTCCTCTGGTTTGAGGTTTCTGTTGAATTGGAAGGTGAATGGCAGAGTGGGTATGATTTCCCTCACTTTCTTGCCATCTAATATTGTGTCCCAGGCATCCAGCTCCTGGTATTCTGGTTCTGAACAATCCTTATCTGTCCTCTTGCTGGTTCCTTGGGATTACAAGATTCCTGAGGTGTACAGGGGAAATATTAGTGTTTGCAAGCAGTAAAAAACTTTGTGTTCTTAGGGTATTTACCTTTGACCGTGCCTTTTACATATCTGTTTTCTACTTCTTTGGGAAATTTGTCTTTAGAAGTTACAAACAGGTTAATTACTGTAATCTTCCCTGTAAACATTATCAAGATTGGCTAACTTGTATGGAAGCAGAATTTTTTGGTTTTATAGTCCTCTGAGTGCTATTTGTGTCCACCTTTTGGTGGTGATAAGGCCTTCAGTGTGCCTTCTTCCTCTGACTTTGTTTCCTTTTGTTTCTCAAGGTGCCACTGGTGTGTTGCCTTGTGACTTGGTCTCAAGGAGGATGAAATTTTCTTCCACTGAATCAAATGAAATGAGGTCTTATGTCAGTGAAGACTTCTTAAAATGCTATTTGCATGTCTAAGAATGGCCTCTGGGAAATATATTACTATATTGTGCCCTTGTATCATGTGTTATAATTGGAATTATCAATCATAGGTCAAAAATACTCTATTGTGAATTTATGGTATGCACTTTGTATCCAATATCTCACAGATTAACTTGTAATTAACAAGTGTAATCTTATAAGTGGTTCTGTAATGGACAATTTAAATTATCAATTTGTCCAACCACGCCTCTGAAGCTGTGATTTACAGTAAATAGGTTTTCTTTCTTTGAAAAATAAATTTATTAAGGATTTTTAAGTTTTGTGATATAAAAAAAAACCCATGATTGTCTGTGGTTATTAAGCTATAATCAAACCATGTACAAAAGAAGAAAATAAAAAAACACAGTGGTATATGTTGAGATACCACTCAGAGAATTACTAATATATAAAGCTTGATACATTATTTTTTTTAAGGATTTTTACTGCTTAAAAGAAAAAAAGCAATTATTAAAGAAGAAAATTAAGGAAAACTCACTTTCTACAGCAAAAATAGTCCAAAAAAATTCAAAAAAATGGCCAGGCCCCCAAAATGTCAGGCTGAGTCTATGATGAAGTAGTAATAATAGTACCTACAGCTTCAAATATGACTGTGAAACACATAATTATTATTAAAAAAATGTTTTAAAGAATAATATAAGCGCTTTAGTATTGTGGAATAGTGGTGATGAGTGCTGTTGAAAGCCCTCGGTGCAGTCTTACCAGTTGCGTCACTATAATAAAGGATACAATACACTAATATTTAAGGTAGAACTGATCATTTTACAAGATTATAGCTGTTTTTTACAGCTGCACTATGTAGGAAGTCAAGATAAGGATGGGGATTCCTTTTCTGGCAGAGAAAAGGCCTCCTTTTATGATGAAATTGGTTGGAAAGGTCCTCTAGACCATCCACATAGAGGAAGTGGAGATTTTTCACTTCTGAATTCTGCATTGTGGGTAACAAAAGGCCTGTGTACTCTGTAATGGGCTCAGATGTGGCTTTGAAACCACATCCGGGCAGTTTTTCCAATAAAGGGTGAAAGTCTATATCTGCAGACTACACATCCCTCTACTGACGTGTATGAAGTGTAGAAGGAATTACAGAACCTTTATGGGACCCCAGTATTTAAGTATAAACAAGCTTCTTTGTCCATTCAATGCCTCATAATCATACCTACGGGATAGTATACCACATTAAAGGTGTATTGTCCAAATTGTGGGATTTTGACCTTAAAACTGCTATAACTTTGTCAGTTCTTAAGATATTTAGATCAATGTTGGTTCATTGTGTAGCCCTGGATGATATCCACACAACTGTACCTCATTTGATATGGTTAACATCAAATATGTCAAAGTTTTTCCATGTTCAATTTTTGTTATCCAGATACATGATTTTCTCAAAATCTGTATGAAACTTATTTGCCCCATAAATGTTTTTCTCAATGTGATATGGGGAAATGGATAGCTCCATCAGATATCCATGATTGTTCTCTTTCCAAAATGACCCAACTTTAGGTATTCCACACTAAAACTGTAGAAGTTAGATGAGAGGAAATATTTTATTCACTCTTATTTGACCTTATTTTGGCCATAACGTCTGTAGTTTTGGTGCTTGCTCAAATTGGCTAGTACCATTGGATAGTCCTGGTTGAGAAATTAAATTTAAATACCCATTTGCTGGGGTTAAGCCTGTTTGTCTGTATTCCATATGAGAGGTGAAAAATAAAGTCTATGCTCAACAACTTCTTTGAGAAGGAACAACTTTGTTATTCTTTTTTTCCTATGATCATGGGACTTCTATATTTGGAAAAAGGTGAGTTTACTATTCCTTTTGTTAAATTTTGAGCTGGTTTGGCTCAGCTCCATATTTTGGTAGTATTTTTTTCTACCATTGGTTTATGGTGTTTGGCTTTCTGGCTTGTGCTCTAGTTTTGAGTCAGAGGCTGACAAATTGGCTTGCCAGATTTCTCCAGGACACTCAAATTATTGAAATTTTGTATAAAATTCAACAATCTCCAATAACTCAAGGTTTGCCCAAATGTGAAATATGGGATGGATTAGTCTAAAGATGCTTCACTGGCACCAGCAATATCAAGGACTGACCATTCACGTCCATTCCCAGGGCATTGACCTCCCCAATTGATGTGGACTGGTTTTATGCACATGGAAAATAAACCTGCTTGGTCAGCATTGGTCCTATCATGACAATCTGTCTAAATTTCCCCCAAGTGAAAGATTGAAGCTAGAGAATGTGTATGTTGCAGGAATCATCGCAAGTCCGAAGGAGCCAACTGCCCTTAAATTGAATTACCTATTAATGCCACTCATCAAGGAGCTCCAAGAACTGTGAAAACATTACTATTTTCACCCACCTCAACAGGTCCTTCAGGATCCTTTATCAATGCTTACATCCTCACAGAAATTGCGGATGTGGTTTCCATGCACTAGCTTACTCAATTTATTTCTCATTCAGGAAACCACTTTTGTAATTTTTGCACTATTCACATGGCTCAAATTGAAGAAATCAGTCCTGAATTTCACTACACATACTCATAACAAAATCATCAATCAACAATTTTGAAATGGCTTTGGGCAACCCCAAAACAACAACAAGAAATTTTCTCTGAGTATGGAGTGTGATATTCAATTTTGGAAGACCATCCCAATTGGGATGCAACCAGAATGGTTGATCTTGACATAATTCATAGTTGAATACTTGGAATTCTGAAGGATCATGCAGCTTTCAAATTATGAGTTCAAGAGGCCAAATCAAAAATATACATCAGGTCCCCAAGGAACTCAACTGACACTAATGGTTCAGACTCAGATTCCATGACCTCCAAAAGCTCTCTTCATCAAATAACATCAAGAAAGACCCACTCCCTGAGAAGACACACAGCGAAGATAATAAATGAGTCACTCCCCACTATTGCCCAATGCCCACCCCTCACATGCAAAATCCACCTAGTGGTTCTGCCAAGATTCCCTCATTTGATGCAGATTACATCCCCTCTGAGCTGTATATCAGTGCACTGAGTGATCACCAGATCAAAGGTGAGGCTCTGAATAATCTTCAACAATTCATATCTGATACCATAATTCTATCATCATGGATAAGAGTACGCCAAGAAATGGGGTCCCTGTCTCATGGTAGCTTAAACACTGCTGAGTGGGCTCTCTTATAAAAGGTTTATAGTTCGTTTTTAATTCTCAGACAACAGATGACATTATATGAACAAAATTTCACCAATATGCAAATCAGAAGACTTTGAAAATGAACTAACCAAGAATACATTCCATTTGATTAGTGCTATCAACATTGCCACCAGTTGGACTGTTTCAATGGATAATGGGATTGCATTTGCTGAACATTGTAAATAATTCTGCCTGTACAATCAATACCTGTTCCCAAAACAGAAAAGTAAACCAAATCATCATTTTTCTGATCATATTCCAGAAAACTTCCAACATTGGGGCCTAGCACAAGCCTAAGCCACATGGGGGTATGTGCACTCAATTGAATTATTTGAAACAATGCAAACAAATGAAAAAATACGTATGTTAGTTGATAAGAGAAATATATTGCTAGTGATAATAAACATGAGCTGAATAAGACTAAATTTTTGTAGCTCTGAATAGATGATATAGATAAAACCTTACTTCAACATATCTGTCAATTTTCCAACATTTCTGTGCTCCTGAAATCCCCATCAGCCCCATGTGAAATGAAACAACTTTCTGAATCACAGATGCCTTCCCCATTAAATATAAAAAAATATCATAAAAAACTGCGCCATGATCATCAAAATTATGATTCCTTGGTTGAGGACTTCCAGAATTTTTATTTGAAAAGGGAAATAGCTGCATGGATCAGCTGACACACTACCGTACAATCCACAAGTAATCCCACCTCAAGAAATGTCTCATCTTGGTATTTTCCAGTGTCAACAATTAATATTGGAAACAATATATATTCAACTCAAACCAAAATTGTCAGCAACAGTGTGATATGTCTTTTGAGGGGAAACTCAAAAGGATTAGGTATTATTAATAGCATTTTCAAAGTCTCTGATCCATCTTGCATGCTGAAAAATAGCTTTCTGATCTTCAAAAATTTGAAAATTGATGTGACTCTCTTACAAGATTGGTCACATCTCACTACTTATAAATCTGTTGGTTTTGATGATGGAAACTTGATTATATCTGAAGAAGAAATAGAAGGTCACTGTAGATTGTATGATAACAAACTGATGTCATGCGGACTGCTTGGAATGATAAAACTGTTATTTCATAATGTTTAGTATACATTTTTTCCTTAAAATAAAGTGATACAATAATGCAATTATCTCAGCTTCATTAGGAATTTTTCTACTGAAATAACGGCCTCAAGATTTGTTGACAGTAACATGCCATTGTGACAAGTAATTCCCATTAGTTCAGATGGACACAAATTAATTACTTTTTTCACATTGGGTAAGGTTTTAAGAAGCCAATTTCAATGATCAAATCACCCACACACTCACATGTCCAAGGTTCTAAAATGACACAACTGTGCTATCATAAGATTGGAATGATCTGAGTAGAAACGATTACCCCCACACATGCTTTTTCCTTCTTGCACATGTTTAACACTTACGCACATGCACCCACCACAGGTGGTTCCACATTTGTCACCTGCAAATGGTTGCTGCCGCTTGACATTGGGCCCTCACATGCTTTGGTCTTTGTGTGCATGTATCACACCCATGCACCTGCACCTTCCACAGGTGGTTCCACAAGTTTCACCCGCAAATAGTCAATTCTGCTTGACATTAGGCCCTCACATGCTTTTGACTTTGTGTGAATGTGTCACACCAATGCACCTGGGGTATTGAGCGACAGTCTTCACCTGTGTCACACACAGATTGTCAATCCCACTCATGCCAAGTCCTCACCCATCCTCTATGTTAAGAATGGCTGAAGGACCTCTTTGATGTGTGCATGTGCAAACAGGTGGGTCTTGTGTTATTTTTACCAACCTTTGGATGGTTGTGGGAGGATCAGGTGGTGAGGAATCTCAGTTGAAGGTGCAGGGGAACCAATATTGGTGGATGTCAGAGGATTTGGTGTAAGACCAGAGTGTGATGTGTGCTCAAAGCTTGCTTTACCTTCCTCCTGCTTGACAATTTGGGGCCTAATGTCAAGCAGAATCAATCATTTGCGGGTGACAAATGTGGAACCACCCGCCACGGGTGCATGTGCCTAAGTGTGAGACATGCACAAGAAGGCAAAGGCATGTGTGGGGGTAATTGTTTCAGCTCTGATCATTCTGATGTGATGATAGCACAGTTGTGTCATTTTAGATCCTGGGATATGTGAGTGTGTGGGTAATTTCATCATTGAAATTGGATTATTTACACCATACCCAATGTGAAAATAGTAATTGATTGGTTGCTTAAAAGCGGCTGAATGGGTGCTTTTATACAAGTTTTACATTACATTTGTAATTCTCAGCTAACAGATGTCATTAGATAAACACCATTCCCCCAATATGCAAACAAAAATGGGTAAATCTGAAAACCTTGAAAATCAACTAACCAAGAATAAATTCCATTTTCTGGGTGCTATTGACATTGCCACCAGTTGTACCGCTTCAATGGATGATTCAACTGCATTTGCTGAAAATTGGAAAGAATTTCACCTGTTCAATCAACACCTGTTCCCAAAACAGAAAAGTAAATCAACTCATCATTTTGTCAATCATATTGCAGAACTCTTCCAACATTGGGGCCAGAACAAGCCTCAGCCACATGTGGGTATGAGAACCTTATTGAAGTATTTGAAAAGATGGAGACAAAGAACATAATATGTATTTTAATTCAGAAGAGAAATATATTAACATTGATTATACACATGAACTGAATAAGATTAGCTTCTTGTAGCTCCAAATACATTTTATAGATAAAGCCCTACCTCAGAATATCTGTTGATTTTAAAGCCTTTTGTTTCTCCTGAAATCCCCATCAGCCCCATGTTAAATAACACAAATTTTCTAATCACAACCTCCATCCCCATTGAATCACCAAAAACATAATAAACCACTGCACCATGACCAACAAAATTATAATTTCTTGGTTGAGTACTTTCAGAATTTTCATTGCACAAGGGAAATAGTTGCATGGATCAGATTAAAAACTACTGTTTAATCCTCCAGTCATCTCAATTCAAGAATTTTTTCACCTTGGTATTTTCCAGCTTCAAAGATTAATATTGGCAACAATATATATTCATCAGAAACCAAAAATTGCAGAAACAGTGTGATATGTTTCTGAGGGGCAACTCACAAAGATTTGGCATTATTAATAGCTTTTCTAAAGTCTATGATCCATCTTGCATGCTAAGAAAACACTTTATGATCCTAAAAACACTGAATGTTGATGTGACTTCCTTACTAGATTGGGTGCATCTCAATATTTAGAAAGCTGTTGATTTTTCTGAAGAAAACTTGATTTAATCTGAAGAATAGATAGAAGGTCACTGTGGACTTTATGATAACAAAGTGATTGAATTTTAACTTCTGGTAATTAGAAAACTCTTATTTCATTATATGTAGTATATTATTTTTGCTGCAAATAGAGTGATACAATAATGAAATTATCTCATGTTCATTAGAAATTTCTCTAGAAAAATAAATGAATCAAGATTTGGTGACGGTAACATGCCATTATGACCAGTAAGACTCATTGGTTCACATGGCCACAGATCAATTACTATTTTGACATTGGGCACAGTGTGAATAAGGCAATTTGAACAATAGAATTACCCTTGCACTCACATTTCACAAGATCTAAAATTACACACCTCCACTATCATCAAGCTGGAAGGAGAATAGTCCCATGAACTAAGTGGGAAACAGAATTACATTGCACCCATGAGAGTTTGGACTTTTGTCAGTTGCATGACCCTAGTGAAGGCTGTGTGCATGTAGGCTTCAAAGAATTACCCCCCCCACATGCTTTTACCTCTGTGTGCATGTGTCACACTTATGCACCCACTGCATTGAGCACTGGGACTCACACATGTAACCCTGAAATTTTGGATGCCGCTTGATATGAGGCCATCACATGATTTTGCCTTCATGTACATGTGTCACACTAATGCACCTGCCCCAGTGGGCTCCACATGTGTCACCCGCAAACTGTTAATGCTGCTTGACACAAGGCTCTCACATGCTTTAGCATTTATGTGCATGTGTCACACTCATGCACCTGCACCCTCACTTGCTGCATTTTGTGGTGTGTCTGTGTCACACTCATGCAGCTGGCTCCAACTGTGTCACATTCCACTTGTCAATCCTGCTTATCCAAGTTCTTTCATGAATATTCTCTACATAAAGACTAGCTGAAGTCTTCTTTGAAGTGTGTGTGGAAACAGATGGGTCTTGTGTTATTTTTACCAACATTTGGATGGTCTCAGGAGGATCAGGTCATGAGGAAGCACAGTTAAAGGCACAGGGGAATGAATTTTTGTGAGCCTTAGAGGTATTTTCATATACCCATAAGACCACAAATGATAAATTAAGATACAAATAGAAATAAAATAAATTTATTTATATTATAAAAATGAAAATAGAAATATAAATACAGATTTATATTTAAAAATCAAAATTTAATTATAATTTATAAATAAAATTACAATAAAATTTAAAATTATGAAATTATATTTTTACTTGTAAAAATTGAGTTAAAATGAATTTTTAATAAAATTTGTGAAATTAATATATTTTTGGTAAAAAGTCATATAAAGTATATTATAACTTTTTATCCAATAAATAAACATAAAAAAATGATCACAGCATTGGATTCCTCATAAAAAATAAAGTGGGGTCACCTCTGGATGAAATTTCTGTAGCTCAACTCTAAATAAGCTTAAATTAAGTTTTTTGTATTCTCAATACAAAAATTGAAAATCCTCAAGACTTTATTTTAATTCACACCACATGTGGTGTTATCCATCAATTTTTGTGTTAAAATTGAGGTGTTGTGTTGAGTTTAGAAGTTATGAGGAATCGAAGTATTTTCAATTGAATTCAATTGAAATGTCAAAATATGCGTGTGTATTACATGAGTGAAATTTGATTGAAATATGAGGTATCAATTATTACTGTATTGTAATGTACAATTTGATTGAATTACATATGTAAATTACAAGTATAATACATGATGAGGAATTAAAGGGAAAATAAATTGGAAATATTCAAATTGGGGGGGAAAGGAACTCTAGCTCTAAGGGGGAGCTAGACCCCCAAAATCCTTGCTGACTGGCGTGAGATGTCAAAATAAACACAAAATCTCATTACCTTTGGCCTGGAAATCAGTCACAGGGTCTGTGACTCAATTGATGATGAGCTTTTGATACCAACCAGGGTAGTTTTAACTGCTTTGAAGAGGGTAAAACTACCCTTAAGTTAAAAAAATATTGGTAAAAACAGTTAGAACTGGTTTCAACCCCTCTTACACACATTCTGACGTGTTTTGAAAGCTCTATATCAGGTATTGGTATAGTAATCGCTGATTTAAGGGTCTAAAATGGCTAAAATTGGCTAAAATTGGCTTAAACCAGCCCTTTTTTTGTCTAAACCAGGGTTCAATGATGCCACAATTGGCTTTTCCATTGTCAGAATGTTTTTCACGACTGAAAAGAGTAAATTTTACTTTTGGAGTAAGAAAATTGATGGCTATAAAAGAATGTCTTCTTTTCCCCACTTTTCTCTTCATGTAAGAATCTTTTCCTTTTATAATTAGTTTAAAAACTGTTAAACCAATCAATAAAAGAGTCAAACCAACTTTTTTAAATAATTTTAAACCTCTTAACCACGTGAAAAAATCATTATAATCATTTTTACCCCTGAACCACCCCAAAAGTGAATTAAAGCATCTTTCATCACTGTTAGCTTTGTCACTTTATTTCCAAATTCACTCTGGTCACTTTTGGGTGTGTTTTCTCTTTAATATTATTTTTAAAAGACTTTGTTCTTCAATTCATTGCTTGCAGTTCTTTGCTCAATTAATTCTAATTAAAATTTCTCTTGAAGAAATTTCCTTTGTAGGCTTAAACATCTCTTTTAGCATATTTTTGGATAAATTTTTATTGTTGGTAAAAAAATAAATCTTTATAGTATTATTTTTTTATACTAATAAAGTAATAAACAATAAAATTTGTGTCTTCTCTCAAAAATAATATTTCTTACTATTTTTAATTGATTTTTACCTTATACAAATTTTGAGGACAGGAAAAGTACTTGATTTTTAATCAAAGTTTCATATCCACACCTTACATTTGGGGGCCCAGCCATGATATTTTACCTGTGACATATTTTTTTTACTTTTTTTTGAAGCTTTTTCTTATATTGAAAAATTTAAAAAACATATAAAAAATGCTTATAATTCAAAAAACCCATAAAAAAGAATTTTTTCATATTATGAGTGAGGCTTATATTTTTATTTCTTTTTTTGAAATAAACTTTTTTTCTACTTAATTAATTGGCTTTTTCATTAATTTTAGTGTCTGACCACATGGTAAGACAAGAAAACATTGAAACAACCTCAACAGTCACCAGAATTATTCCTGCCAGTACTGTTAATTCAGACCATAATAGTACTGTTATTGTGACTAAAAATAACCAATCTGAACCAATATCTTCTGAATTGATTAACTTGGATATAAGCAATACCCTTCAGAAAGCTAAGAATTGGGCCAATAGTAAGTTTTTGACGTAAAAATACTATTTCAAGCCTTTTTAATCATAGAATATGCCTTCAACTAGATCAGGAGCCAGATATAACCCCTAAAGAAGCTCCCAGAAAGGTAATAGATGTGAATATGGCAGAAGACAACCAGGTACAGAAGGAAAAGGGTCAGTTGATGACTTCCAAACAGCTAAAATAGGTCATTCTGATGCTGATAATACCATTTTACCTTCACAAAGAGCTGACATTGCCACAAGAAGCCTCAGCGGACATATACAAAGCCAGCCACAAAGCTTACAACAATGCCCTGCAGTACAAGGAGTACCAGATCCTTGCAGATCTGTAGAAAAACTGCATGAATTCTTACCTGACTGTGAGAAAATTCTTGGGCCATCCCAATACTTGGAAATTTCTCAATTGATGGCATCCATTGATGGAGAAGAAAAACATGATGTTCTTGACACTAGAATGGAGGAAAAACAGCCCTCCACCACCCAAGCAAGTGCCAAAAACAGCCCCAGTGGCCAGAAGCAGCAATTCCAATGTGAAAAAGCAGCCACAAGCTCCAAAAAAGGGCAAAGGAAAGGAACCAGCCACCAAACCTTACAGCCAAGGCTACAGGATGCCATGGAAAATGTGTTTGAGATGGCCAGAACAATGATGGAATTACAAAAGGAAGAGGAGGCCAGATTAAAATATCAGAAATGATTTCTGATATTTTTGATTCTATTCCAGAGTTGTATGAAGCTATAACTGACTTAAAAAGTCATCTTTCTGATAAAAATACATCAATTTGTGACAATCTTAAACCACATAACTTGAGTCTGAGCCAAATCAATGAAAAACCTGAATGTTTTGAAAAAGGTTTAAGAACAAATGAAACTTCCAATAATGATAATTCTTTTGGCAATAAGATAAATGAACAATCTGCCATTATTAAGGAATTGACAGACAAATATTCTGAATTCAATATTGATGACATGATTGAAACAAGAATAAAACAAGCCATAAATAATATCAAAGAGGATAGTAAGAAAGCTCTTGATGATATTTCAAAATCATTTACTGAAGTAAAGACACATATAATTGACTTGCAAAAGTGTTTTGATACCTCAAAAGAGGAAATATCAAAATTAACAATAATGTTAAAAGAATTTATATCTGATAATACTAAACAAACAGAATTATGGAATGAGCTTATATATAAAGAGGATGATCATAAAAAGAATTTAGTAACCTCTATACAAAGCTTACAAAATGAATTAAGAAATTCACAAAGGTGTAACAACAGTAAAATGAATGATCATGAACAACTACTAAACACCTTACCAAGAATGTCTACACCTCGGAATCAAAATGAGGGTACAGGGATTCCCAATCCACAAGTATTACATATTGGAACTTCTCAGTTGAAAAATGAATTTTCTACTTATTTTCATAACTTTGAAGCATCAATGGGCCAAGCACTCTTGAAAGAAGTTCCAAAACTTAAGGAATGGCCTCACTTCAGTGGTGAAGGAGAATATGACCATATGGAATTCATCAGAGGTATTGACATGATTAAGGAATATTTTGAATTACCAGACAGATTGGTAACAGCCATGTTTAACACCTTATTTACCAAATCAGCTCACAGATGGTATATCAAATTGAGACAGGCACATGGACACCAAAGTTGGACTTGGTGGAGAACTCAAATTGTCAACAAATGGGACAATGATGCTTGGAGGCTTAAAGTGGAAACAGCCTTTGAATCTGCCAAATTCAATTCTGATAAAGACAAAGCTTTACCATGGTTTTGCCAACACAAAGACAGATTAACAGCATTACATCCTGACATGTCAGAATTTATGATCCATAGAAAAATTCTGAGACAATGTGGAGGTGACTTAAAGAATGCTGTAAAAAGCAGGACTACTGAACAATCTTCAGCAGAGGATATTATAAATATATTAGAAGAAGTAACCACCAGAACCAAAATTGGTTCTAGTAGTGTGAATCTCAAAACAAGGTTTAATACACCTTGGAAGGAATCTGTGGACAAAAAACCCAAAGAAAATTCTAATAATGTTAAGTATAAATCTGCAGATACAGGAAGAAAGTGCCATATTTGCCAAAGCACCACCCATTGAACCAATACATGTCCAAAAAGGGGGAAAATCAATGAAATTGATATTGAAAAGGAACCTGATGTTGAAAAAAATGACATAATTGAAGACAATTCAGATGATAAGTCATCCATATTTTCTGAATCTTCAAAAGATATAGAAAATATCATTGTCAATTTTGACATCATGGAATCTTATTCCCACTTGCCACAATTGAGCAATGGTAAACTTGATTTATCAAAAGTTCAAGATGCACAACTTATGAAAACCAAGCCAAACAGAGGGAAAGGTTATACAGCTGGTAGCTCCTATATAACAGAAGTGGTGATTGACAACAATCCCACTAAACTTCTGCTTGACCCAGGAGCCTTCTGCTCTTGTGCTGGTAAATCCTTTCTTAAAACTTGTGTACCAAACCTTGAAGATAGTTTGTTGCCAATTGATGGCATAAAATTCAATAGTGCAAGTAACCCAATGAAAGCATTGGGAATATTTGAGACTAGTGTCATATTTCCACATATAGATGGAGATTTAAGAATCACTGTTGAATTTGTTGTTATGGAAAATTGCTCTAGTACCCATTTTATATTGGGAAATGACTATTTAATCATGTATGGAATAGATCTACATAACAACAAAGGCAAATACTTTACTATTGCAGACAATAAGCGTCAGTAATTTGCCTTTTTACCATTTAAAAGACAAATTACAGTAAATAAAGTATCACCAGTGCACTTAAAATTGGAAAAATTCAAATCTCAACAATTGAAGGAGGCTGAAATAAGCCTTCATTTGACCGATAAACAGCAAAATGAGCTTTCTTCCCTTTTGTATGACCACAGAGGAGCATTTGCTTCAGACAAAGAACCTCTAGGAGCAATTATTGGTCATGAAGTTGATATCATTCTTAATATTGAAAGACCTTATCCACCACTCTTGGAAAGATTTGCATACCCAGCAAGTCCCAAGTCAAGAGAAGCTCTGGAAACTCATATCAAAGAACTTCTGGACCTTGGTGTAATATGAAACGTAGGCCACAATGAAGAAGTAGAAATAACTACACCAGTCATAGTTGCATGGAATAATGGAAAATATAGAATGGTTGGCAACTTTAGAGCTCTGAACACTTACACTGTTCCAGACAGATACCCAATAGCAAAAATCCAAATTTCCCTTACTCAAATATCTCAAGCAGTGTATATAACCACTATGGATTCCCTTAAAGGATTCCATCAAAATGTGGTGACACAAAGAGCAAGAAAATATTTGAGAACTATTGTGCATTGTGGAGTGTATGAATATTTAATAATGCCCTTTGGTATTAATAATGCACCCTCACACTTCCAAAGAATGATGAATGAAATCTTCCCTGAAGAAATTTCAGAGGGATGGTTAATCATTTACATTGATGACATTATTGTCTGTTCCAAGACTTGGGAAGAGCACATGTACAGATTGTCCAGAGTTTTGGAAAAAATTCAATCAGTAAACATGAAAATCTCCTTGACAAAATGCCATTTTGGATTTAAAGAACTTAAAGCACTAGGGTATGTTGTATCTGGTTTGTCCCTTGGAGTTTACAAAAGCAAAGTTGCGGCAGTATTGCTAAAACCTATGCCTCAAAGCAGAAAGGAAATTCAGTCATTTTTAGATTTTGCAGGATATTATAGGCAACACATTAAAGATTTTGCATCCGTAGCAGGACCACTTTTTAAATTGTGTGACAAAGACACAGTATTTGAAATGACTGTTGACAGAGTCAGAGCTTTTGAGTCTCTCAGAGAAGCCTTGACGACTGCTCCACTCTTACTGATGCCAGATTTTGAATTTCCTTTTAAATTGTATATTGATGCATCAGGGGATGGGATGGGTGCTGCACTTAACCAAGTTCAGATCATAAATGATAAACCTGTGAAAGGACCCATATGTTTCATATCCAGGCAAATAAAACCAACTGAAGCCAGATATGGAGCAAGTCAAATGGAATGTCTATGCCTTGTCTGGGACTTGAAAAAACTGAACTACTTCTTAGAGGGATGTGTTTTTGAAGTGATAACATATTTTACAGCTGTCAAATCACTTTTAAACATGAAAACACCAAACAGACATATGCTCAGATGGCAAATAGCCATACAAGGATACAGAGGCAATGTGACTATTGTTCATAAGGATGAAGATGGAGTAAGCAGATGTTCATTACCAAATAATATTGATAATCCTGCTCACGTTCCAGAAGAAGATTCACCACAGATCCCAATAGAAGGAATATGTGTTACCGACTTGAACACCACCGTCTTTGAAGAAGTAAGACACAGTTACACTCAAGATAAGAATTGTAGCATCTTATGCCAACTACTTAACAGAGACTATAAAGACAGCTCTCTGATACATGCCTTGGATGAAGTATGGAAAAGCTCTTATGATGAAGGAAGATTTCACCTTCTGGATGGTATAATTTACCACAGGACCAAGCACACATGTGTGATGAAAGTTGTGGACAGGTCATTAATGAATTTTGTACTGAAAGAATGCCATGACAGCCCCTTTTAAGGAAATATGCCTGAAGACAGAACTAGAGAAAAAGTGAAAACCTGTATATGGTGGCCAATGTGGCAGAAAGATGTTGCAGAGTACTGCAAAACCTGTGACAGATGTCAAAAAGCAAATGAATCCACTGGCAATATACTTGGAAATATGATAAAAATCCAAGAACCAAGCAGACCTTGGGAAATTGTCCATATGGATTGGATAGTTGGCCTACCACCAGGAGGTGACAGAAGGTATAATGCTTGCCTAGTGATTGTGGACAGATTAAGTAAAACTCCAGTCTTTTTACCATGTCACAAGGATGATACAGCCATGGATACAGCTCTTCTGATATGGAATAGAGTAGTGTCATGGACTGGAATATTTACAAATATCATTAGTGATAGGGATCACAAATTCATTTCAGCACTATGGACAAATATTCACCAATTATTTGGCACTAAGCTGTCTTTCTATATAGCCTACCACCCACAAACTGATGGTCTGGCTGAAAGGATGATCCAGACCTTAGTGGACATGGTAAGAAGATTTTGTGCATATGGCCTTGAACTCAAAGATTGTGATGGATTTACCCATGATTGGTGTACTCTGTTGCCAGAAGTGGAATTAGCATATAAAACATCAATCCATGCCAGTACCAATCAAGCTCCTGCTATCCTAGAAAAGGGATGGAACCTCAAATTACCCCAAGATTCCTTGAGGAAAGATTTGATTGATATACATCCCACAGCTACTAGCTTCAAGGGAATGCTAGAAAAAGCTAGAAAACATTCAGTAAGGTGCATGGAGGACTCTTTTGCATATGCTAAGGACAAATGGGATAAATCACATGCAACTCCAGATTTCAAAGTGGGGGATATAGTCCTTGTATCCACCACTAACTTCAATAACATCAAAGGATGTAAAAAGCTGAAAGACTTCTTTGCAGGACATTTTGTTATTAAGGCCCTCCATGGGGAAAATGCTGTTGAAGTAGAGTTATCTGAAGAACTTAGCAATAAGAATCCTACATTTCCAGTGAGCTTGATAAAGCCATACAAATATAGTGATGCTGAAAACTTTCCCTTGAGGAATAAAGTTCCCCAAGTTATACCTCCTATTGAGTCATCTGGTAGTAAGAAAATTACCAAAGTTCTCAAAGAAAGAAAGTTGAGAACAAACAAAGTAAGGGAATACCTTTTTAGGTACAGTGACCCAGCTTGTGAAGATGAATGGTTGCCAGAAAGAAACATACCTGAAGCTACTGAACTTCTCAGAAGGTTCATGAACACTAGAAATAACAATATTACAAAGTAATATTCTTTTTTTAGGGGAGGGAATGTGAGCCTTAGAGGTATTCTCATATACCCAAAAGACCACAAATGATAAATTTAGATACAAATATAAATAAAATAAATTTATTTATATTTTAAAAATAAAAATTGAAATATAAATACAAATTTATATGTAAAAATCAAAATTCAATTATAATTTAAAAATAAAATTACAATAAAATTTAAAATTATGAAATTATATTTTTACTTGTAAAAATTAAGTAAAAATGAATTTTCAATAAAAATTGTGAAATTAAAATATTTTTTGTAATAATTTATATAAAATATATACTAAATTTTGATCCAATAAATAAACATAAAGAAATTATCACAGCATTGGATTCCTCATAAAAAATAAAGTGGGGTCACCTCTGGATAAAATTTCTGTAACTCAACTCTAAATAAGCTTAAATGAAGTTTTTTGTATTTGCAATACAAAAATTGAAAATCCACAAACTTTAATTTAATTCACACCACATGTGGTGTTATCCATCAATTTTTGTGTTAAAATTGAGGTGTTGTGTTTAGTTTAGAAGTTATGAGGAGTTGAAATATTTTCAATTGAATTCAATTGAAATGTCAAAATGTGCACATGTATTACATCAGTGAACTTTGATTTACGTATGGGGTATCAATTATTACTGTATCGTACTGTACAATTTGATTGAATTACATATGTAAATTACAAGTATAATACACAATGAGGAATTAAAGGAAAAATAAATTGGGGGGGGGAAAGGAACTCTAGCTCTAAGGGGGAGCTAGACCCCCAAAGTCCTTGCTGACTGGCATGGGATGTCAAAATACACATAAAAGTGCATTAATTTTGGCCTGGAATTGAGTCACAGGGTCCGTGACTCAATTGATGATGAGGTTTTGATACCAACTATGGTGGTTTTAGCTGCTGCCAAGAGGGTAAAACTACCCTTGAGTTAAAACAATGTTAGTAAAAACAGCTTTAACTAGTTCCTACGCCTCTTACACACATTCTGACGTGTTTTGAAGGCTCTAGACCAGGTATTGCTACAGTAATGGCTGATTCAAGGGTCTAAAATGGCTAAAAATGGTTAAAAATGGCTTAAACCAGCCCTTTTTGGTCTAAACCAGGGTTCAATGATGCCATAATTGGCTTTTCTGTTGTCAGACTGTTTTTCACGACTGACAAGAGTGAATTTTACTTTTGGAGTAAGAAAATTGATAGCTATAAAAGAATATCTTCTTTGCCCCACTTTTCTCTTCATGTTAGAATCTTTTCCTTTCATAATTAGTTTAAACACTGTTAAACCAATCAATAAAAGACTCCAACCACCTTTTTTAAATCATTTTAAACCTTCCCACCACGTCAAAAAATCATTATATCAATTTTTACCCCTGAACCACCCCAAAAGTGAATTAAAGCATCTTTCATCACTGTTAACTTTGTCACTTTGTTTCCAAATTCACTCTGGTCACTTTTGGGCGTGTTTTCTCTTTAATATTATTTTTAAAAGACTTTGTTCTTTAGTCAATTGCTTGCAGTTCTTTACTCAATTAATATCAATTGAAATTGCTCTTGAAGAAATTTCTTTTGTAGCCTTAAATATCTCTTGTAGAGTATTTTCAGATAAATATTTATTGTTGGTAAAACAATAAATATTTATTGTCAGCCTGTGACTCAAAACCAGAGCACAAGCATGATAGCCAAAATACCATAAACCAATGGTATAGCCAAAATACCACCAAAACATGGAGCTGAGCCAAATTAGCTCAAAAGGTATCAAAAGAAAGAGGAAACTCACCTCTTCCTGAAAACATAAGTCCCATCACCATAGGACAAGAAATAACAAAGTTATTCCTGCTCAAAGTCATTGCTGAGCATAAACCTTAATTTTCACCTTTCATCTCAAATCTAGAAGGAGAGGCTTAACCCCATCATATGGGTACTCAAAATGAAGCTCTAAGCCAGGGCTATCCAATGGTACCAGCCAAACTGAGCTAGCACCAGTATTACTTGAGTTATGGTCAAATTCAGACCTAATAAGGGTGAACAAAACATTCACCTCTCATCTAACTTTTACAGTTTTAGTGTGAGATACCTGAAGTGGGGTCTTTTTGGAAAGAGCACAATCAGGGCTATCTGATGGTGCCATCCATTTCCTCATAACTCAACTACAACAGAAGTTATTGGCCAAACAACCTTAATACAGCTTTTGGCCAGACCATGCCAATATACAAAAATACTTGTACATGGGATAACTTTGTCATATTTAATGATAACCATGTCAAGTTGGGTACCATTGTGTAGAGCTCATACAGAGCTATTCAATGAACCAACGCTGAGCTTGATATCTCAAAAACCGACAGAGTTATGACCATTTTAAGGTCAAAATCCCACCTGCTGTCAGATACAGCCTTACCATGGGATAATATCCCATAACCATGAATATGAGGTGTCAAATAGACGAAGAAGCATGTTTTTACTTCAATACTTCATATGTCAGTCAATACTGGGGTCCCATACAGTTTCTGTACAGCATTCTACGCGTCATACACGTCAGAATCAGGCTGTGAGGTCCCCAGATGAAAATTTTCACCCTGTATTGGTGAAAACTGCCCAGATGTGGTTTCAAAACCACATCTGAGCCCAATACAGGGTATACAGGCTGTTTGCAAACCACAAGCCTGTCATAGAGAGTGAAAAATCTTCACTTCCTCTACGTGGAAAGGTCTAGCAGCCTTTCCACCCCAATTTCAGGATAAAAGGAGGGCTTTTCACAGCCAAAATCCTCTCCTCATCCTGCTCTTGAATACCCTACGTAGTAAACTGTCAAAAACAGTTTTACTCTTGGGTAATAAACAGGTATAATTATATATTTAATTATTGTAACTCTTATTATAGTAACTCAACTGGTAAGATTGCACCCTGGGTTCTCAATAGCGCTCACCACCACTATTTTTCAATAGTAGAACCCCTTAAACATATTATAAATCATCTTTTAAACCAAAAACTCTTATTTTAAATCAATTTTCTACGTGTCACAGTCATAATTCTAGTTGTAAATACTCTTATTACTACTTCAATATAGACTCAGCCTGACATTTATAATATTATTGTTTTATACTAATAAAGTTATAAGCAATAAAATTGGTGTGTTTTTTCTTATAAATAATATTTTTTACTATTTTTAATTGATTTTTACCTCATACAAATTTTGAGGACAGGAAAAGTACTTGATTTTTAATCAATGCTTCATATCCACACCTTACAATTTTGGTGGATGTCAGATGATTTGGTGTAGGACCAGAGTGTGACGTGTGTTTGATGTTTTCTTGATTTCTGCTTGACTTTTCTCTTTCCTGATGTTTGCTTGACATGAAGTCAATCTCCAAAAACTTACATGACATTTGCGTTGGTGTTTGTACAATGGGTCCCATTTGAGATGAAGGAAATATCACATTATATGCTGGTGGGTTGTGCAGAATGGTTTCTGACACAAGAGGAGGAGCTCAAAAATAAGCTGATTTACTTCTCCTAAAAATGGTCCTATTAGGCTTCCACAAGAGACTTGGCTCCCACTATTCATTTATTTTCTCTATTTTTCATTGGAGATCAATCTATTTTATCATAATAATGAGCGTTTTTCATCAATTTTCAAATATTACTGTAGTTGTTTACCCCTTATGTCATCTTCTGACCCCTGTAAATCCCATTCAGGATCTGTTCATGACTCAGATAGTGAATCTAGCATAGAATATGTTCAATCACAGTTACCAATGAGCCCCAAAACTCCCCTTACAATGCCTATTGCATCCTTGATATATATATATCTGGTCTCAACATTGATTTTGGAAATTTCATTGCTTAAACCTCAACCACTTGGACAATATCAAATATTTCGGTCACTCTAATTCCCCCAAATCTGACTAATAAAAACATGTGTGTGTTTGAGGGACCAGAAAGCACACAAGAAATTTCATCAAAGGCTAATCCACAATGCAAATTTCCATTTGACTTCTTCTTTAATCCTGGTCAGAATCATGTGGAGTCCGAGGAAACCTTTGGGAAACGTAAACAGCCCTCTCTCAATATTCCATAAGGATCTCAGGTTCATGTGGGCCATGAAAAATGGGTTGATGGTGGGAAAAGAACAAGAATGTTGGAGAGTGTTTGTAAGGTTTGTCTATGAAACTCTTGATAATAGTAGCAATATCAAGAGTACTATGACTGTCCTCAGTAGAAAAATATAATATAATAAAATATTATAACCACAAATTTAAATATAATTATTAAAAATAATTATATAAAAAAAATAAATTTAATTATTATTATAATAATATAATAATAAAAAAAATAATAATTATAATAAATTATAATTATTCTATTATTGTTATAGTCACTGACAGTTATAACAATAAGAAGTGTAAAGCTCTTAATGAGACAATTACACGTGGAAAATATGAATATTAACCACTTATAAATAATATAAATATTATTTATAAAAAGAATTAAACACACACAGTGCAGAAATAATTCTTTTAGAATAAAAATTCTATAAAAAAAACTAATACTAGATAAAAAAATATAGAATTCTAGAGAAAACTTACTTATAAGATTTATTTAATACAATAAGTCAAAATACAACAGTTATAATATTAAATAGAAATTATAAGTTAAAAACACGTCAAAAATCAATAAACTTAAAGATAAACAACTTTTAATAATATAAATTATGATTTAAGAGTTTTTGAGAGGAATTTGTGGATTTTAAAAGATATTTAAAATGATAATTTTATATAATAAAATATATTATTGGTGATTACAACAATAATCTAAATTCTATGACTTCAATTCTTTAATTTCAATAAATAAAGAATAAAAATAACTTAAGAATTACTTTTAATAATAAGATTTTATATTTAATAAAACTTTACCTGTTTAAATTTCTAATATGATTGGATTGATAATTAATGATGGACAAAAACAGTGATGAAAAGACTCTTTTTATGTCTTCAGGGCAGCTCTCATGATTCATAATGAATGTAGAGGGCGTGCTCAGGTCAAAACTGAAAAACCATGCTTAAAAATAGAGTTCTTAACTTAAGGCAACTTATTTTTACTTCCAATTTAAAGTTACCAGTGTTATTCTTAACTCCAAGTAACTTTAATCCTCATTTAGTTTAATTATTTTAAGCTTTAATATAAAATAAGTTTATTTATATTAAAGTTCATCACATGAACAACTTAAAATTAGAGGTTCAAGCAGAAATCTTTTAAACTCAATTTTTAATTAATTTTTAAAGAAATCATAATTTTCTTTAAGCTTAATTAAAAGAGTAAATTTCCAGGCTAATTATCCAGGAAATTTATTTATAAAAGATACTTAAAATTTAATTTATATATTGATAATATTAAATTCTAAGTTGTGTGAAATTTTCAAACAAATCCATTAAGAATTGGATTTTTAATGAATTTTTGAAGTTATTGCTATTTTTCCACGTAAAATAGCAATACACACCAAACCTTAAGTTTTGATAAGGTTTTAATGCTTGAAGCTTTAAAGTTTTAAGCTTATTTAAGGTTTTTAAGCTTAATTAAGCTCTGACAGTTCTTAAAACCTTGATTTCAAGCCTGCATATTGGGATTTACCCTTTGGCAGCTTGAAATTCCTGTCCAAATTGGGATAAAACCAGTTTAAACCTTAAGGTTGGATCAAAGTCTAATCTTAAAGTTTAAATAAGGTTGAAAATCCTCCAATACAGGTGGACAACCTTAATTGAGTCCTTGCAGATCCAAAAAGTTGGGTACCCCAGCTCTATTTGGTCTTTTTCCTTTGTCCCACCTTTCTGCGTGGATTTTGCCCTTTTATTTATTTAAAGCCATACCATGGCTTTAAACCCTTTTAAATTGAGCTCACGCAGGATTTACATTCTGTATGGCAAATCCTTAGCCAATTCAGTAAATATACACAACACCTCAATTTTAACTAAAATTTTGGTAAAGTTGCATAAACCTTATGTAACTTTAAATTTAAGCTTAATTAAGCTTAAATTTAACAATTTTAAAAAAATGTTAAAAAAGCTACATTAGTACTGTGAGATTCTTAAATCTTCCAATAACACAAAAAATAAGTGTTTTTGGGTATAACACCCTATGGGTGTACCCTAGGTTATTTTTGGTGTAGAATCCAAAAATGACATAATAATTATAACTTTGTTTATCCAAAAAAAAGTTATACTTATTTTTTGTTATTTTTTATTTTAAATTCAACTAAAAAGTCTGTTTAAGATAAAATTAACTGTCTGTAAAATCATTTGTGGCCTTATGGGTATGTTATACATATCTCACAGGCTCACATTCCCTACCACCAAAAAAAAATTGTACCACAATTTTTCTTTGTAGTATACCCCCAAGTTATTGGGGGGGGTATAATCCACTGTCCAACCTCTTCACTTTTACTTTTCAAGTATGTAAAGCACACAATTCAAACTTTTTATTGAGGAATTGGTCTTCTCTCATGTCTGAATCTTCTGAGAAACTTTTGGGAATCAGGTATTTTACTTTCTTCAATCCACTCATCTTCATGTTGTGGATTTCTGTACCTGACTAAGTATTCTCTTTCATTTTTGCCCCTAAGTCTTCTTTCTTTTAAGACTTTCAGTACTTTCTTTTCCTCACTTGGTTCAAGTGGGGGTACCTCTAAGGGTGTTTCATTTCTTAAAGGAAATAATTCCTTATCACTTGAAGTATAATGCTTTACAAGACTGACAGGAAAAGTTGGATGTTTATTTCCTAACTCTCCTGACAGTTCCACTTGTACTGCATTTGTCCCATGAAGGGCTTTGATAATAAATGGTCCTGCAAAGGAATCTTTCAATTTCTTTGGACCTTTAATATTATTAAAGTTCAAGGTTGAAGCTAGTATTAAGTCCCCTACTTTGAATTCTGGGGTTTTATGACTTTTATCCCATTTCTGTTTAGCATATTCAAAGGCATCATTCATGCTTTGATTTGAATGGTGCCTCACTTTATCAAGCAACAATTTAAAGCTTGAAGCAGTTGGATGAATATCAACCAGATCTTTCTTCAAAGTATCAACTGGAAGTTTGGGGTTCCATCCTTTTTCCAACATTGCAGGAGTCTTGCCTGTGGAAGCATGGATGGAGGTCTTATAGGCTAATTCCAATGCTGGTATAAGAGTACACCAATCATGGGTAAAGCCGTCAGAATCTTTAAACTCCAGGCCATAAGCACAAAATCTTCTGATCATGTCCTCAAGGGTTTGAATCATTCTTTCTGCTAACCCATCTGTTTGTGGATGGTATGCTGTTGATAATGATAATTTTGTACCCAAAAGCTTATGTAAATTAGTCCATAAGGCTGATGTAAATTTTGGGTCTCTATCACTAATGATGTTTTTAAAGAGACCAGTATGGGATATTACTCTATTCCAGATTAAAAGAGCTGTATCCATAGCTGTGTCATCTTTGTGACATGGTAAAAAGATTGGTGTTTTGCTATATCTGTCTACAATAACAAGACATGCATTGTAGCTTTTATCACCTCCAGGTGGTAAGGCAGTTACCCAATCCATGTGAACCACTTCCCATGGGGTACTTGGTTCTTGAATATGGATCAATAAACCAAATCTTTTACCAGTAGCTTTATTGGCTTTCTGGCATCTATCACAACTGTGACAGTACTCAATGACATCTTTTCTCCAAGATGGCCACCAGGCACATGTCTTAATTCTTTCCATTGTTCTGTCTTCAGACAGATGTCCAGAATAAATGTTATCATGGCATTCTAGTAGTATTGTGTTAATCAACATCCTACTACATAGGACCATGACACATGTGTGTTTAGACCTATGGTATAATATACCATCAAATAAATGGAATCTTCCGTTGTTATAAGATGTTTTCCAAATATCATCCAGAGAATTAGCCAATTCTGCATCTTTGCAATCTTTGTCAAGTAGAGAAGTAAGTATATGGCAATTTTTATCTTGCTTATAGCTTTCTCTAACTTCATCAAAGAATTCTGTTCCAACATCTGTGATATTAATTCCTTCAATTGGAATTTGAGGTTCTGCACTTGTAGGAACATAGGCAGGATTGTCAGGTGTATTGGGTAATGCCCATCTACTCAAGCCATCAGCATTCTTGTGAATATTTCCAGCTTTATGTACTATGGTCATATTTCCTCTGTACTCCTGTATAGCAATCTGCCATCTTAACATGTGTCTGTTTGGAGTTTTCATGTTAAGAAGTGATTTAACTGCATTACAATCAGTAATTACTTCAAACACACTACCATCAAGATAGTAATGAAGTTTTTCCAGAGCCCAAACAAGGAAAAGGCACTCCATTTGGCTAGCTCCATATCTGGCCTCAGTAGGTTTAATTTGTCTTGAAATAAAACAAATTGGACCCTCATAAGGCTTGTCATTGACAATTTGAACTTGATGAAGAGCAGCTCCTAAACCATCACCACATGCATCAATGTACAGCTTGAAAGGAAGTTTCCAATCTGGCATTAATAATAATGGTGCATTGGTCAAGGCATACTTGATTTCATCATATGCTTGAATTCTCTCCTGTGTCATTTCAAAAACAGTTTGTTGATCACAAATTCTGTATAATGATCTGGCATGGATTGCAAAATCTTTAAGGTGTTGCCTGTAATAACTGGCAAACCCTAAGAAAGACATCATTTCTTTTTTGTTCTGGGGCATTTGTTTCAGTAACACTGCAGCCACTTTGTTTTTATCAACACCAAGGCTCAGTCCTGAGACTACATGTCCTAGAGCTTTTAACTCATGAAATCCAAAATTACACTTTTTAAGAGAAATTTTCATGTTCACTTGTAAGATTTTCTTAAGTACTAATGAAAGTCTCTCTAAATGTAATTGCCAGGTTTCTGAACAAATGATAATGTCATCAATATAAATGATTAACCATCCTTCTGATAATTCATGTGGGAAGATGGTATTCATCATTCTCTGATAATGAGAGGGTGCATTTTTGATACCAAAAGGCATCCTCAAATATTCATAAATACCACAATGAGCAATTATTCTCAATAATTTCCTAGCATGAGGTGTCAAAACATTCTGGTGAAAGCCTTTTAGAGCATCCATAGAAGTAATAAATCTTGCTTTGGATAATTGAGTCAAAGTCTCATGAATTCTAGGGATTGGATACCTGTCTGGAATAGTGTAGGTATTCAGTGCTCTAAAATCACCAACCATCCTTGACTTATCATTATGCCAAGTAATGATTACTGGAGTTGTGACTTCAACTTCCTCATTGTGCCCAACTTTTCTAAGAACTCCCAGTTTCATTAGTTCATTAATATGATTTTCTAATGCTTCTCTAGCCCTAGGGCTAGCTGGGTAAGCTGGTCTCCTTAATAGTGGCGGATAAGGCCTTTCCACATTAAGCATAATGTCCACCTCATGGCCCTTTATAGCCCCAAGTGGTTCATTATCAGAAGTAAAGGCTTCTCTATATTGAAATAAAATTTCAATAAGTTCTTCCTTCATTTCTGGTGTCAATTCAGGACTAATTTGTGCTTCACTTAACTGATCTGACACAAATTTGTCTTTGTTAACATTTTTCACTTGTTTAATGACAGTGATTTCTCTTCTTTCTGGAGAAAAAGCAAATTTTTGCCTTTTATTTTCCCCTATAGTGAAATATCTGTCTTTATGATTATTAATATCAATACCATAGATATTGAGATAATCATTTCCAAGTATAAAGTGTTGTGAAGTACAATTATTCATAACAACAAATTCAGCTTTCAATCTTATACTTCCTGCAGGATGAGGAAATATTATTGCTGCTTCAAATATACCCAAAGGGTGCATGTTTTGGTTAGCACTGCTGAATCTTATACCTTCAATTGGCATTAACTTGTCTTGCCAATTGGTATAAATCTTGTCAAGAAAATCTTTTCCAACACAAGTGCAAAAAGTACCTGAGTCAAGATGTATCTTGGCTTCTATGTTATTTATCACAATATTAGTGATACAAGATGACCCAGCTGTATAACCTTCACCTCTGGCAGGTTTGGTTTTTTGCATTTTGGCATCTTGCACATGTATGAGATCCATGCATTCATCACTGTACTGTGGTAAGTGAGTATGTACCTCAGTGACTTCAAAAGAAACATTAATATTTTCTATACTAAGTTCTTCTAATACTTCTTCTTCTGAAGGTTCAGAATCACTTTCATGTAATGATACATCAGTTTCTTTTGTGTCTTCCACTTTTTCAATATTTATCTCATTGACTCTTGTCTTTTTGGGACAAGTGTTTGCCAAATGAGCTGTACTTCCACATTTATGACATTTCAAAGGAGGTCTGTCATGTGGTTTATTTGGTTTTGAAATTGGTTTCCCACTAGTCTTGTTGTCTATTGGGGGTTTATACCAATTTCTTCCAATTTTTGTTCTAGTAGTGATATCCTCCATAGCATTGATATAATCCTCTGTAGAGCAAGGCTCAATACATCTGCTTCTTATAGCATGCTCAAGGTCACCACCACATTTTCTTAATATCCTTTTATGTACCATTGTTTCAGACATATCAGGATGAAGGGCAGTTAATCTGTCCTTCTGTTTAAGAAACCAAGACATGGGCCTGTCCCTCTCAATATTAAAAATGGCTTCTTCAAAAGAATTTTCCATTCCAAATCTCCAGGAATAATTTGCCCATTTGGAAATAATTTGTTCTTTCCACCAAGGCCAAGAATGTTTACCATGGTCTTGTCTCATCTTATAATACCATTTCTTAGCTGATTTGGTAAATAATGAGTGTAATCTGGCACTTATGTATTCATCTGGTATGTTAAAGTCTTCTTTGAACATATCAATTGTTTTAATAAATTCCATATGATTATATTCTCCTTCACCACTGAAGGTTGGCCATTCCTCTAATCTTGGAATGTCTTTAAAATTGCAAGCAGTTTCCACATCATTACTTGAAATTATGTGATGTAAATCATTATTCAAGTTAAGAACATTCCTGTCAAGAAATGGTGTGGATTGCCTTGGCAATTCATTTTTCAGTGATATATTATTAACACTTGATTGAATATCTTCTTTAAATTCAAGTCTTGCTTTATCACTTTTTTCCAATTGTTCTTGAAAAAGAGCTGCATTGTGACCAGTTGAATTTTCCAAGTTTTGCGCTTGTATTTTCAATTCTTTCAACTGTCCAGTTATAAAAGAAATTGAATGTTCATCTGGTTGATTGAGTAAGGTAACTTTAAACTCAAGTCTTTCACAAATTTGCGTCAAAGACAAAATATTTGCCTTATTAACATTTTCAAGGCCAATTATGGTCTTTTGTTGGTCTTTTACTTGTAATATTTCATTACCCAACTTCTGTTGGACATGATCAAATGCTTCAAACTTTGCCATAATTTCTTTATTACAAGATTCAAAGGAAGTTACAAGTTTTACAAGGTCTACTTCTTTGGAAAGGATTGGTTCAATCTTTCCTCCTCCTTGTTTTTGAATTCCATCAAAGTTCTTGCCATATTGAACACATTGTCCATGGCTTTTTTCTCTTTCTTTGGAATTCTGTAATTCTGCGGGTAAGGTTTGTTCCACTTGGGCTTTGCCTTTCCCTTTGCCTTCTGCTTGCCCTTTTGGTTGGTTTTTGGGGCTTGCTTGGGCTTGTTTGGCACTGGTTGAGGCGGATTTTTGCTGGTGGATGCTTGAGGAGCTTCCACTGGGCTGTTGTCCTTGCCTTGAGCCAATTTCTTCTTCTGATCTTCTGACAACATGCTTTGGTTTTTCAACCAAGCTTTTATCTGTTGGACTTGTCCTTTGACAGACATTGGTGTCCAACCCAGTAGAAGATCTTCTGTCTTTTCTGGCCCCATGAACTTCTTCACTTGAAGATAAGAGTTCATGGTGCCTATCCAAAGACTTGGAAGGAGTTCCCACTCTTGTTGTTTTCACGCCAGGAACCAGTTTTTCCATTGGGATTGATAAATTTCCACAGCTGCCTGTTGGAAATGGTTCAGGTCTAACAGCAATAGCAGTTATGTCAGCTTCTGGACTCTCAAGAAGAGGTTCAAAGGTGCTGGCTAACCTTTGGGAACTGGTGGAAGTTCTGGCATCCTCCATTTGTGCCTCTCCTGTGGGAGGACATTCTTGCCTTTTGCATTTGTGGCTGGAATGTCCTGGTCCAGATCCATTTGATTGGATGGAGTAGTTGCTTCCACTTCTAGTAGGAGTCATTTCACGTCAATTTTAATAAAAAATAGAGTAAAAATTGAATTGAATTCACCTGCAGGACCTTTAAAGGGTTCTTTGGTTATTAAACCCCTTGGTGCTGGACTGGTTTGAATTTCAATACTGGACTCTGAGGCTTCAGAGTCTGAAGAACTTTCTCTGATGGAAGACACTAGAGAAAAATTAAAAATATAAGTTATTTTATCAAATAATAAAAATAACTTATAAACTCAACGTATTGAATAAAGTTGTTTTTATGTAATTTATGGCAAATTACGTCAAAAATAAAGAAAAATGTCTAAGATAAAAAGAAAAAATGTTTTTAGTAAAGATTTTTATTTTTAAAGATTTTTTATTTGATTTATTATTTTCTTTAAAGAAATAATAATTATGCAATTAACAAGTTAATGAATCAAAATTATATTATTATTCACTTTATACTAGAATAACTCAAAGAATAAATTTCAAGTCTGTGATGTGAAAAAGCCACTAGTTAGACAAAAGAGATTTATTCCAAGTCACTCAATAGTATATTGTTTCAAACAATATTCTTAAGAAAAAATAACTTTATTAATATTATAAAGATTATTTGTAAGGGATAAGTCCCAAAAAAGCCAATATTAAGACAAATATGGCAATTTTATGTCAAAAAACAGTAAAATAAGGTCTAGAATATGATTTATGTCCCAAAAATTGGTTTAAAACACGGCCAGGCCCCCAAATGTAAGGTTTGTCTATGAAACTCTTGATAATAGTAGCAATATCAAGAGTACTATGACTGTCCTCAGTAGAAAAATATAATATAATAAAATATTATAACCACAAATTTAAATATAATTATTAAAAATAATTATATAAAAAAAAATAAATTTAATTATTATTATAATAATATAATAATAAAAAAATAATAATTATAATAAATTATAATTATTCTATTATTGTTATAGTCACTGACAGTTATAACAATAAGAAGTGTAAAGCTCTTAATGAGACAATTACATGTGGAAAATATGAATATTAACCACTTATAAATAATATGAATATTATTTATAAAAAGAATTAAACACACACTGTGCAGAAATAATTCTTTTAGAATAAAAATTCTATAAAAAAAACTAATACTAGATAAAAAAAATATAGAATTCTAGAGAAAACTTACTTATAAGATTTATTTAATACAATAAGTCAAAATACAACAGTTATAATATTAAATAGAAATTATAAGTTAAAAACACGTCAAAAATCAATAAATTTAAAGATAAACAACTTTTAATAATATAAATTATGATTTAAGAGTTTTTGAGAGGAATTTGTGGATTTTAAAAGATATTTAAAATGATAATTTTATATAATAAAATATATTATTGGTGATTACAACAATAATCTAAATTCTATGACTTCAATTCTTTAATTTCAATAAATAAAGAATAAAAATAACTTAATAATTACTTTTAATAATAAGATTTTATATTTAATAAAACTTTACCTGTTTAAATTTCTAATATGATTGGATTGATAATTAATGATGGACAAAAACAGTGATGAAAAGACTCTTTTTATGTCTTCAGGGCAGCTCTCATGATTCATAATGAATGTAGAGGACGTGCTCAGGTCAAAACTGAAAAACCATGCTTAAAAATAGAGTTCTTAACTTAAGGCAACTTATTTTTACTTCCAATTTAAAGTTACCAGTGTTATTCTTAACTCCAAGTAACTTTAATCCTCATTTAGTTTAATTATTTTAATTTTTAATATAAAATAAGTTTATTTATATTAAAGTTCATCACATGAACAACTTAAAATTAGAGTTTCAAGCAGAAATCTTTTAAACTCAATTTTTAATTAATTTTTAAAGAAATCATAATTTTCTTTAAGCTTAATTAAAAGAGTAAATTTCCAGGCTAATTATCCAGGAAATTTATTTTTAAAAGATACTTAAAATTTCATTTATATATTGATAATATTAAATTCTAAGTTGTGTGAAATTTTCAAGCAAATCCATTAAGAATTGGATTTTTAATGAATTTTTGAAGTTATTGCTATTTTTCCACGTAAAATAGCAATACACACCAAACCTTAAGTTTTGATAAGGTTTTAATGCTTGAAGCTTTAAAGTTTTAAGCTTATTTAAGGTTTTTAAGCTTAATCAAGCTCTGACAGTTCTTAAAACCTTGATTTCAAGCCTGCATATTGGGATTTACCCTTTGGCAGCTTGAAATTCCTGTCCAAATTGGGATAAAACCAGTTTAAACCTTAAGGTTGGATCAAAGTCTAATCTTAAAGTTTAAATAAGGTTGAAAATCCTCCAATACAGGTGGACAACCTTAATTGAGCCCTTGCAGATCCAAAAAGTTGGGTACCCCAGCTCTATTTGGTCTTTTTCCTTTGTCCCACCTTTCTGCGTGGATTTTGCCCTTTTATTTATTTAAAGCCATACCATGGCTTTAAACCCTTTTAAATTGAGCTCACGCAGGATTTACATTCTGTATGGCAAATCCTTAGCCAATTCAGTAAATATACACAACACCTCAATTTTAACTAAAATTTTGGTAAAGTTGCATAAACCTTATGTAACTTTAAATTTAAGCTTAATTAAGCTTAAATTTAACAATTTTAAAAAAATGTTAAAAAAGCTACATTAGTACTGTGAGATTCTTAAATCTTCCAATAACACAAAAAATAAGTGTTTTTGGGTATAACACCCTATGGGTGTACCCTAGGTTATTTTTGGTGTAGAATCCAAAAATGACATAATAATTATAGCTTTGTTTATCCAAAAAAAAGTTATACTTATTTTTTGTTATTTTTTATTTTAAATTCAACTAAAAAGTCTGTTTAAGATAAAATTAACTGTCTGTAAAATCATTTGTGGCCTTATGGGTATGTTATACATATCTCACAGGCTCACAATGTTACTTTCAGTGGTATTTTGCAAGGTAATCTGGGTTTAACACTTCATCAATGTAAGTCATTTTGACTTTGGAGTACAAACCTTTGTCACAATATGATATTTTTGTTTCATTGATTAGATATGGCTCCAAAAGGGAAGACAGTCAAATCTCAAGAGTCAATCATAGATTGTCAGTATGTTCAGTCTTTATGAATTTATTGATTTTTTAGCTGATGATAACCATGGAAGGTGATGAGCTTTATGAATGTTTTCCTCTGGTCCATAAAGAAAAAGTCACTGGATGTCATCATCCATATTCCTCCAAACCAAGAACGGGTCATGCCAGTTCATCTGAAGAAAAAAGCATTAATGATGAGGTTTAGTAAATTTTTCCAACTCCAAGTGAAGCAAATGGTGAACCAAGGAGAGACAATTTCACAGTGCATGAGGAGGGCACTTGGGAAAATAGTGAGTTCACCCGCCCTCAACTTCCCCTTGGCCATAGTATGCTCAATCAATCCAAGATGAGACAGAAAGAGAACCAGGCTCACAAAGCTCACAATTTGGCAATATGTGTGAGCCAGAAGGAGCAACAAGGATTTCTGAGGGACAAACTTCCTGATAATGTCCATTGGATGAGATCAGCTGTACATTCACATTGCCTGTTCCTACTCAAAGTTGAGAATAATAATTTTTCCTCACCACCAGAACCACCCAGCACAGAAGAGCATGAAATCACAAATAAAGTTTCTGGTAATCTTGGATATGTCCCCAAAATATTTTTCAATGATCGATCAACACAAGTGCAGTCACAGGGTTTCCAAAGCTACTGCAAAAACAAGCGCCAAAAGATAGGACTGGGAGAGCTTGCAGAAATATCTGTTCAACAAGTTGATGTATATGGAATTTTAATGCACCTTCCAGCTTTTACTTTTAAGCACTGAGTATCATCATTACTGTTGGAACAAGGATCATCATAGATATGGGGTTATTACAGCTTTAATGGAGAAATATTTCACTTATTTGAAAAGAGAATGGAATTCAATTCAAAAGGATGCACAATATTTGGTAAAAAAGAAAGAGAATCAAGGTGTCACAGCCATTGAGACAGGCAGGGCATTACCATTCATTACTAATTGAATATCTTCCAACACCTAATCAGCAAAGGGTTTCATGGAAGACTCACCAAATACAGTTTCAAACCTCAATACAGCTCAATACAGGAAAAACCCAAATCCAGGCCTGTCCTCAATACAGGTTCAATCACCTGTATTGATTCAAATAACTGTATTGGATACACCAATGCAGTTTCAAATCTCAAATACAGGTTCTTCAATCATACAGTCATGGTTTCTCAACACTCAAACTCCAGGATGGCATTTTCTCACATATACCAGCCCCCTTTCACCCACCTGGAGGGTTTTCGCCCAGTTAATTAAAATATTTGATTTATTATTAATATTATTTTGTCTCTCACTCAGAAGTATTTTTTTATTAATCATTACATTAGTCTTAGCCTTCCATCACCTGTTTCAGTAGAGTCCTTGTGGGCATATCCTTTATTAATCCTTTTCTCTTTTTTTAACAGGTTGAAACAGTGATACAGGATTATTTGTGGTTGGCTCTTTATTATTGCTTTTTTTCTTTCATGTCTTTTAATGATTATTATTTTATGACTAGCAATTTATCCCTTATCTCATTACTCTTATCAATTGAGTATTGATTCTTAGCCCTCCATAAGTAATTCTGTTCACTGAGTGCCAGGACCTCTTCATTTAGAAGAGCCTTTGTGACACAAAGGCTTGAAAAGTGTCACAACCACAAAGATTGACCCTTCTCCATGGGTGTTCCGGCAAACATAACCTGGAACCAAGTTGGGGCCAATTGGCCACGCCATATCTTTTATGGCTAATTGGTTCCCTCTGGTTCTCTATGGCCATTTGGCCATAACAACTCTTCTTGGCCATTTCTGGCGCCAATCATCCTTTTATGGCCTCAGGCCATATCCTGCCATCATTGGCCTCCTTGGCCAATTTCCACCACACGAACCCCCAGGCCTCTATCTTTGATTTTGGGCCTGGGGGGTCCTTTTGTCTTCAAGGGGCCTCCAGGCCCCATAGCCATCACCTTTTGTTTTGGGCCACCCCCTTTCATTAGGGGTGTTTAGGCCTAAATGGCATATTTGGGCCATTTAGGTGCCCTACGGCTTCTACGGCCCATGGGGCGTTATTCACGGTCCACGGTCCGTAGGCCAATTAAGCCCCTTTTGGCCTAATCCAATGAGGCGGAAGGGGGCAATCACCTAGCCCCCAAGAACAGGTGGGTCCCAAACCACAATTGGACCCACCTGAGCCAAATTTGGCCACCAATCCCTTGGACCCAAATTTGGCCATAAATCCCGTAGGACCCAAATTTGGCCATGGACCCCCATGGCCTCTGGAAACCACCAGAGGCCACCAGACCAGCTCAGCAAGCCTTTCCCTCAACTTATGGGGCATTCTGTCCATTCCTCCATTCACCCTGTACTCGAGGTTGCAGGAGTGGGGCATATATGGTATTATATACCATTATGCACCAATTTTGCTCATAAATTCAATGGTGAAGTTTTCTGTACCAAATTCCACAATTCTAACTAAAGGTCCCAAGATCCAATGCCCATTTTGAAGGAGGATTCTTTAACCCATCAGTCTGGCAATCCATGGCCACAATCAGAAGACAATTCAAGGCTCCCAATCACCTGGCCCTGCAGGAGTTGGGTTGGCAATTTCATTCAGAATTATTCCAAGGGCATTCTCAGAGGTTATTCAGTCTTTCAATCAGCTTTAAAGGCATCAAGTATTTCAATACTCCTTGGACAGCTCAATTGGTCCATACAGGCGTCAATACATCAACCTGTATCTCCTTGGCCCAATTGGGCCAATTCAATCTTTCACTGTGTGAATTAAATCACAAAGTTCAATTTCAAGATGGCCAGAACTGTATTGGCCCAATTCAGACAATACAGCCGGTGATCCACCTTCCAGGATCAGTCTTTCAGTTTTTCACATATACCAGCCACCTTTCAGCACCTGGGGACTTTTTCCCCAGTTGATTAATATATTGGATTGATTATTATCTTTATTTTCTTTTACCTTATTAAAGCTAATACTGATAATCTTAAGTCAGTCATTCAGCACCCTTTCTCTTTTTCTTCCTTGCCTGTCATGGATATTGGTGGTCATATCCTTTACTAATTCCATTTCCTTTTCTGGCAGGTTGAAACAGTGAATTGAGGATTCACTTGGTTGGCTTCTTGGCCTTTGGCTTCCTTATTATCTTTGGCTTTTGGCTTCATATCTTTTCTTTTATATTTTGGAATACTTGTCTACCCTCTCTTCTTATTTAAAGAAATCCATTTTTATTATCCTTCTTATATTTTGGAGCCCTCCAAGTGAGTTCTTGCTTCCTGAGTTCCAGGCCCTCTTGCTTCCATAAGAGCCCCTGTGACACAAAGGTACGTCAAAGGGTGAGTTATATTATATGTTTCATCATTGTGAAATAATTCTGATGATGATTTAATTTATTTTATGAATTCCTGTGAGTTCCTTTGTGAATGATGTGGTATTTCTCAGTTTAACATTATAGCAACAAAATTCAATGACCCTTGTTTATTCTCAGATACTGAGGAGGCAGTGGAAAATGGTTGTCAAGGTTACTGCAAAGTGGCCTTACGCTAGGGCTCACACTTATTTAATGATTTATTATTAAAAATTGTAAGATTGATAGAGTGTTGTAATTGGATTGAAAAAAAGGGTAAAAAAACTATTGATAGATTCCCAGAAATTCAATTGATAGATGATGGTGATATACCTGAAGGGCTATCCTTTCACATATTTGATTAAAATTGGCTCAAAGTTTGTAGTAAGATGTGGACTCTCACACTGAAGATACTTGACATGCTGGTTATTAGCCGTAATGCTGATGCTCTGCAAAAAGTTAGCAAAATAAATGTATAGCACAGCTACATGTTAAGGTTTTTTGAATAGTTTGTGCTTGTTTAAGACAATATGATTATTACTTCCTCAATGCACAACAACCTCACAATAAAATTACAATACAAACAATATTATTTTGCATGTACTGTACTATGGGGTCCATTATCAATATTCGTCTATTTCTAATTTTCATTGAGAAAATATAGAAGTTCAATCCAGCTCATGTTGTTCATTATTGTGGACCTGTGACAGGGTGGAAAGGAGTTATCAAATTTTTCAAACACAAGTTAGATAATATCACAAAGGTTCATGAAGCTCACAATTGTTTTTTGTCTTGGACCTATTTGTAAGTTGAATATGGGATTCCCAGGGAGTAAAATTTCAGAATGGTAATATTATCAGTGACACAACTGAGCCTGGAAGGTACCTTCTGCATATTGACCTAAACTGAATGAGGAGTGATACAGTGAATAACCTTCATGGGTTGTTGTTGGCCAATATGATGGAGCCAATCAGCATTCTGATCCTCAATCACTGGGTTCCAATTGGGCTCCTGGAAAGTTGGATGTCCAAGTAAGAAGATTTGGGTGGAATTTTTGGGGTCCCCTCACCATTGAATAGAAAATATTAGCACAAGTTTTGTTAAAACCTGCTCCATCTGCAGCAATTAATGCAATGAATGCTTCACATTCATGATTATTGAAGAATTTCTCCAGGGCCTTCTTCTAGCCTCTTTGTATAATTTTTTCATTGATTTGTTCTGAAACAATGAAGTAATAGTCAAGTACAATACCAATTCCACCAAAAAAACTCTTTCAGAAGGATGAAATTGGTAATGGATTCATATTATAGTTTACTCACAAATCAAGAAATTGGGTCCATTGTGAGTAAAAAATCAATTTGGATGGACCATCGCTTTCTTTTTTTGTCTTCAGTAAGCTTTTGCCAAGGTGTTCAATTTTACTACTCATCATGCATGTTTTCACATACGCAATAGTTAGGGATATTGTCAAGTTATTTGATGTTCTCCTGCCCTCATGGTCTTCTAAATTGGTATCCGCCATTGTGTTAAGCATTATAAGCTTGTTGAACCATGTCCAGAGCTTATTGAGACTTCTGAAAAATTCCCCTAGGCTTTTTGTTTTTTATGATAGGAAATCCTTGTATAATGAAGAAATTGTTTCTGCATTGTTGGGTTAAGTTGGAGCAGTTCATAGTGATGGCTAATAGTGGGGAGGGATTTGACATTTGTGGTTTTGGTTCAGCATAAGCTCAATTAGTGCAATTGTAAATGCAAACTATAATTTCTAACTTTGGAAAAACTATCCAGGATGAAAGGTCACCAATTATCTTGATCTGAGCTCTGGGGTTGCATGAGGAATGATATCATGCTCAAAAGGTCATAAATGGTGTGGTGAATGGGTGTGCCTGCTAAGCATATCTAACAGGAGGATTAAAGGCTATGAATGGCATGGTAAGTGGCGGTATTTTGAAAGAAAATATAGCTATAAGATGTGGAAAGGTGTTTTGTATATAATAGATAATTTGATCTATTGAATTATCAGAACCTCACTGTGCTTAATCCAAAGCTATACAATGCCAATTATTTTTGAAAATGAATGATGTAGAGGTATTTGTTTGTTTGAATTATTCAGTGGTAGTTTTGCAAGATTTGAGGATGATATCATATTATAAGATTTTGGCCTTGGATAATGAGTGACAAGTGGGGCCATGGTACATGTTGTATTACAGTGCTCCAGCCTCAGCATGCTTGGATATTTCTGATTTTCAGTTGATGATGAAGCAGGGTGGGTGTGGAGTGTTGGGGGTTAGTAATTAGGCACTCCTTGGAGTTACCAATAAGTGCAAAGTCCTGAATAGCTTTACCTAATTCCATATCATCCACAAGAGGTCCACAAAGAGGGGTATTGGACAAAAGGGATTCAAATGAGATGATCACCTTGTTTGTAATTATTTTCATGGAACTAAAAGTGCATCCAGGGGGTAAGGTGGCCCAATTGTCCATTGTATATTTCTCAAACCCAGAGAAAAGATATTTTGGCTTTTTGATAGGGGAGGAGAGGGGTTTCAATCATGGGAAGGTCTGATCCACTGGGTAATTGTATCAGTTTTTGCTTGGATGAAAAAAGAAAATACAGCTGGATAAAAGGGCAGAGTCCAGTTTGAAGTGGGAGATGTGGGATTAAAAAGCTGAAATTGACTATAATAATTAATATCATATTCTTTAGGCATTTAAAGCTTGAATTATTGTTTTCTAAATCTTTCAATTATCAATAGAATGTCCCGATACAATGTCAAGAACATAAAAACAAGATTAAGTTTTTTGAGTTGAGGAAGGATCATGCTGATCAGTCATCAATAATCCCTCAACATATAATGTTTGAGTAGGATTGGATTGGCAATTTTCCATCCATGTGCCACCAGGACCACATTGCATGAAATTGTGTGGTGCCCCAAGCAATGGTATCAATGTTTTAGCAAGAGATTCAGGGAGAGAGCCAATAGGATTCAGCTAATTGAGAAGATATATGAGTATATTGGGTTGAGTGTGCCATAGAATGATCCAACAAGCTAAGTGGAAATTATTACAAGCTAGGGATATTTTTCTGTTCATGGAAATAGAAATATTTATCATCCCAATGAAAATTGGCTGTGAAGGGGTTGAAATTATGGCTATTAAAAATTATTTGGGGAAAGTGGGAAATCATATCATCAGGAAGGTATATCTAAAAGGAATTAAGAGAAAAAATTTGAGGTGGAGGAGAGGATATGAGAGGAAGTAATGGGTCAAAAGGGGGATGTCCTTTGCTTACATGGATGGTGGTTTGGATGATGGGCCACTTGTATTTATATTCTTTATATACTGAAAAGGTAACAAAGAAAATGTGGGTGTGCAAGTATGAATTCTGACTATGCCACATATTACACAACAATTGGTGTACCAAAGTTCAGATTAACATACCAACCATTGGATGAGACATATAAGCTTCATGTACGGTGGCATATTGCAGGCATGCAGGCATGTTTTCTGGCATTTCAGAAAACAGTAAATTCATAACCTGCAGGTTAATTGTGGTGCAGTAACCTACAGTGCAATGGTGGCAGTTGAAATTAAAATCTCACTGTGGTCATCTTTGTTTTTGGGCAGGTGTGAGGTATATATGGTAGCATGTCACCAAAAATCAGTTTTGTTATGGGTGGAAACACTTTTGGACTCATGCCTACTGGGAATCCAGGGATGCATGTGTAAGTTGATCACAGGGAGCAGTGCATTACACATTATTCACTTAAAGATGCACCCCTATTGTGTATGAGGCTGTAACCAATCCACACAGATTGGCCTGAGGTTCTCTAGCCCACTGTCACAGGGGCTCTTCGAAGTGAAGAGGGCCTGGCACTCACTTATGGAGGGCTCAAAGATATGGTAAGAAGAGATACACTCAAGAGTGTTAAAGATGAATTACTAAAAGAATAAAAATAAGAAAGCAGCAAAAAAGAATAAGAATAAAGAAATAGAAGAGCCAACCACAAACAAGTCCAAGTCCACTGTTTCAACCTGTCAGAATGGAAAGCAAAGGGTCAATAAGGATATGGCCACCCAACTCATACTGTACAGGCAAAGAGAGAAATGCAAAGACTAACTTAAAATTAAATAATTATAATACCCAAATATAAGGATAAGAATAATTATGAAATAATAAATAAACTAAATTAATTAACTGGGGAAAAGTCCCCAGGGGGGGAGAAAGAGGGGCTGGTATATGTGAGAATCACCAGCCCTGATCCAGAGGAAGAATTTTCATGAGAATAATTGATGATTGAATTGAGTCTGGCCAATACAGGTCCTGTACAGCTGTACAGAACCTGTACAACAGGTGTGGTGTATTTGAGTGATCATAAAGTTTCATACTGGTGTATTGAAACTGTATTGGGTGAATCCAACCTGTACAGGTATTGACAGGCTGTATTGATGTAACAAACTGTATGCATGTTTCAGAATGAAGATTGCTGAAACTGAATGCTGATGCAGATACTGGATTTGCTGATTTGAGGTGTTTGAGTGGGTGTATGAATGAATACCCTTACCCCTGATGGATGGTTGTTACATTATCCCCCTCTTGAAACTGGTGGGCTCCTGAACACCAATATACCCTGCCACTTTTGAGTGGCATCTCAATATCCCCACATTTTTTCAAAAAAAAATTCTTTTTAATTTTCTTTTCCTCTTGACCATTATCCTGAAAATCCTTCATTACTTCTTTGTCAAATTCCATTCATTCCCCCCTTTTTTTTCCAAGTTTGAGTAAGTATTCCACTTCAAAATATGCATTTCTTTTCTTCTGATTCAATCAACCATGCCCTTGGGATGTGGCCTTGGGATATATCCCAGAATAAGGGCCACTGAGCTCTTGTGCTCAAAAAATGATTCCCAATGAGTATTTGAAGTGTACTCATTGGGCAAGGCTTAATCCAATGAAATCTTGAAAAAATTTCCTCCAGGGGTCTTGTCCCCATTGTCCATGGAAATGGCCTCAAACAGCCCTCCAAAGTGCTTTTGGGCTGTGGCCTCTACCCTGATGAATCTTGATATATCTTGATTTTTATGGCCTTTTGGGCCTTTTTGGGTGTTTTGGTGAATTTGGGCATTTTTATGATTTTTGGCCATATTTGGCCTTTTTGCATCTTTGGGGTCCTACGGTCCGCGGGCAGTGGACCGTACGCCGTGGTCTGCGGTCCGTGCGCCGCTGTCCGCTGTCCGTGGGGGCTATTGGAGGCCCCCAGGACCAAAATGGAGCCCCTGGTCCCAAATTTGCTGGGGACCCAGGGTGACCAAGGGGCCCAGAAATGGCCCAACTCCAAATTTCACCATACATCGCCTGGACACATTGATGGGGTCCAGGACCATCAAGATCCTGGCCTCCCCAAAGTTGCAGGGGAGGCCCTGGGTGATGAGTTCAGCCCCAAAGGGGTATGAACCTTCACCTTAAAGGCTTTGAGGGGGGCATAATTGAGTTATTCCGCCAGTTCCTTGAGGTCAAATTCTTTTTCTTGATATGGAGTGGAGTGATTCTGACATCTTGAATCTTCTGCTTGCATATTATTCAGTTATGAGTTCCAAACTGACTGAGCTCACTGAATCTTCTCCTTCTGCACCACCACCGTCTGTTCTTCGTGGTTCTGGCATCTTCAGTCAATTGTCCTCCCCTTCCATGGCGTCTTCTGGCCATTTTGATCCCTCCCAAACCTATGATGGGTTCAGAGCAGTTGAAGTTATCGATCCTTCCTGTACTGAATGTTTGGCCAAGGGTAAGGATTGCTTTCAACATTAAAATCCTCAATTGTCAAAATGCCACTTTTGCTTTGTGGGGAAGAAGCCATGTTGACGTACGAGATCAACTTTGTCCCAGGTCATGAGGCACTTATGGAGCAGGAAAGATGGGCCTTATGGGCAGGAATTCCCCATTCTTGGAGAACCTACCCCTGATGCAACTTCTGGATTTTCTCAATGTGAGTGATTTGCATATTTTGATTGAATTGGTGGTGATATTTTGATGTAGTGACTGGTTCCAGGCAGAGGGATGTGGCCAGATAGACTAATGTTGGAGGGCCCATTGCAATCGGTGGTAGGCCTATACACTACAGCTCAGAAATTCCCATCTCAAGGACCAATACTGATGGAGTAGTGAAGGTAGTGAAGAAACCAAGAAGAATTGTTGATTCCCCAACAGACCCAGATGCTGAAGGAAGTGATTAGTTGGATGGTGAAGAAGTTGAAGTTCTTCCTCATTCAGTTGGCCATCCATCCAGCAATTCCTCTTCTCAACCTCTTGCCAACACTAGATTCCAAAGCCACGTTATTGCCAGCACTCCAAGAACCTTCCAACCAATGCTTGCTTCCATTCCTACAACCCTTCCTCCTCCTTCACCAACTACTTCCCACACCACCAGGCCTGCCTTGAATCCAGCAGTAAGACCATCACCAGTTCACCAGTCCAGAAACTCACCCATAACAGCCTCCTGTCAACTCCAACCTGTGGCCAGCTCCAGTAGAAGAAGAGATGGATTGTCCCCTTTGCCGTTTCCTGCCGCTCAAGTTTTTCAAAGAAGAGGACGTTGGCCTATCCGCGTTACCAGAGAAGATCCCAACGCGGCTAGTGAAAGTCAAGATGCTATGGCAAGATTGTTCAGGAGGGTTGATAGAAATAGCAGAAAGGTGATTATGTATGCCAATTACAATACTATTCCAGGTACTGCTTCTGAAGAGATGGCTGCAAAATTTGCCTGGTATGAAGATGAGTTGATAAATGCTTTCCAGAGAACTTTTGATGATTTGGGTAGAGAGAACTACTTTTCCTTCTCCTTGTTTGTGTTTGGTTTGACTTCTATCCCCACTCTTATAAATACTAAAAAATGAGAAAATAATGGAACCTCCCAATACATGATTTGGGAGGGGATGGTGCTGCTTTAAAGAAATAAAAGAAAGAAAATTATACAAGTAAGGAAAGAATAAAGAAAGATCCTGATGGTTGGTCCTTCTTGTGGTGAGTTGCTTGATTCTGGCCAAGAAGTGTCTAAAAAATGAAAATCAAGCATTTGATGCTCACAGAGTGGCCAAGGTAATGTTTTACAAGAAGTAGAACCCTCAGGGATGCATACCAGGAATTGGAACTTACTTTCATAACTTCCACTCCCCACCAAGCACCATAAAATTGAAAAGAATTTGCCATAAATGACTTCTGAAATGAATTGCCATAAATAACTTCTGAAATGAATTGCCATAAATGACTTGAAGTAATGAATGTCTTGAATTATGATGATTGGCATAAATAAAATGACAAATAAAAGAAAAGAAAAAGAGAAAGAAGGAAAAACATTTGGCCATATCTTGATAAGGTCCAAATCGGAGGGTATTGGTGTTGTATGCTTCCTGAACCTGTCCAAAGAATTGACAAGTGTTCAAAAAGTGGCCAAGGTGATGCTTACAACAACATATGGGTAGAATACCCCCTTAAAGGTGCATGCCAGGAGACGAACTTACTTTCATAACTTCTTCTCCCCACCAAGCACCATAATCAAACTCTTAAGGTATTGGGACCAGGCTTGTCTGGATATAATGAATGGAAATCCTTGACAAGGTCTGGTGAGTTGGTAAGGTTGGAAGCTGGTTCCCAAGTGGTTCTTTATGGGTCTTTACTGAATCCTTTCCACTCTACAAGATACCATAATTTACCTCTTTTGAGTTTTCAGTCCAGAACCTGAGCCACTTCCCATTCTTCTTGCTCCTCCACTAGGATTGGTAGCGGTGGCAATTGATGTTGATTTGGGATAGTTGAATGCTTGACTGGTTCTAATAAGGACACATGGAAGATAGGGTGAATTGACTTCCATTGCTGAGGCAACTTGAGGTGATATGCATGGATTCCAATCTTCTTCAGAGCTTCAAAAGGTCCCAACCATCTTTCTGATAGCTTCTTGATGGGTCTTGTGGTCTTGATGTTCTTGGAGGATAGCCATACTTTGTCCCCAGGTTGGAAATCAGGTGGAATTGCCATCTTTCTATCTGTGCACTTCTTGAATCTCCTTGTTGCTCACTCTAATTCTTCTTTGCCAACTTGCTGTACTGATTGGAGTTTTGTTGATAACTTTCCAGCAGGTGAGTCTTGAGAAATATGGATTGAGTCAAAGATGGGATTTCTTCCATAAATGGTGAAAAAAGGTGATTGCTTGGTTGATGAATGTTCTGCATTATTATAGGAAAATTCAGCCAGAGGGAGCCAGGTGTACCAGTCATCTTGATGATAGCTGACATACATCCAAAGGTACTGTTCTAGTATCTGATTTACCCTCTCTGTCTGTCCATCTGTTTCAGGGTGAAAGGCAGTTGAAAGATCTCTTGATATCTTGAGCTGCTGACACAATTAAGTCCAAAATGATGAAACAAATAAGGATCCTCTATCACTGATGATACTGACTGGAAGGCCATGCTTGGAAAATACATGACTAATGAAGATTTGAGCTAAGTCCAGAGCAGTGATTGTTCCATAAGTTGGAATGAAGATTTCCATTTTTGAGAATCTGTCCACAACTACTAAAATTGAATCAAAGCTGTTTGACAGTGGCAATTGAGTGATGAAGTCCATTTATAATGAATTCCAAGGACCAGACGGAATTGAAAGAGGCTTGAAAAATCCAAACTTCTTGTAATGAATGTTCTTCTTTCTTGAACATTGCTGACATGAGGACACATAGTCCTTGATGAATTGATTCATGCCAGCACAATAAGAATCCCTCTTGATGAGCTTGAGGGTCTTCTCCTGGCCAGGATGGCCAGCCAATGGTGAGTCATGACACTTTTGAAGAATATTGAGTTGAAGTTCTTCATTGCTTGGGATTACCACTCTATCTTTGAATAATAATAACTTGGCTTGAGGTTCAAGAGAATAATCTGGAACTGATTCACCTCTTGCTAGTTGCTTGAGTATTTCTTTATAGTCTTTGTCTTGCCATACTTCTTTTTGAATCTTGTCCACTAAATCTGAGAAAATCTCCACTTTGATTGAGAAGAATCTTGACTCTTGAATTCCATCTTGCTTAAGTAGTTGATGAAAATTTTGAGGATTCTTGCTGATGAAGTCCACCTCCCTCTCTGGGTACACGTTGTCCCGACATGACAAGGCATCTGGTAAAGTGGCCAGCCTGCCTGGGCGGTAAGTGATAGTGAAATGAAATTCTGAGAGAAATTCAGCCCAACGGGCCTGACAACGAGTAAGAACTTTGGAAGAAATGAAATACTGCAAGGAAGAGTGGTCTGTCAAGACCTCAAAAGGATTGGAAAGAGAAAGAAGAAATGCTCTCCAGCGCTTGAGAGCCCAAACTATGCCAAGGAGTTCCTTGTCATGAATTTCATAGTTGAGTTCAGCTGGTAAGAGCTTGCAACTATCAAATGCAATGGGGTTCTTTCCTGAGTCATTCACCTGACTCAGTACGGCGCCTAATGAATAATCAGAAGCATCAGTCTCTACAATAGTAGGTAGAGATGGATTGAAATGGGATAAGATAGAAGCAGAGGTGAAAGCTTCTTTGAGTGCTTGAAACTGACTAAGAGCTTCCTCATTGAAGATAAAGGGAGAATGTTTTTTGAGAAGGGAAGTGAGACAAGTGATTTTTTTGGAATAATTTTTAATGAAACAACCATAAAAATTGGCAAAGCCATGAAAACATTGAAGGGCCTTGATGTTTCTGGGTTGAGGCCAATTGAGGATTTGCTGAACCTTTGAAGAATCCATCTTGAGGCCATTACTTGAAACAACATAGCCCAAGTATTCCACGCTTGAGGAATGGAATACACACTTGGAGGCTTTGCCAAATAAATCATTTTCTCTGAGTCTTTGGAGGACAGAGGTCACATGTTTGACATTTTCTTCCTCAGAACTTGAGAATACCATAATATCATCTAGATAAACCACAAAATACACGTCCAAGAAGTCTGCAAATATATCATTTACAAGATTCTTGAAAGAAGCAGGAGCCTTGTTCAAACCAAAAGGCATGAACAAATACTCATAGCTACCATACTTGGTTCTGAAGGGAGTTAAGTGCTCATCCCCCTCTTTGATTCTCAGAAGGTTATATGCACCACGCAAGTATATCCTGGAGAAGATAGTGGAACCGTTGAATATGGTAAGGAGTTGGTTCATAGGAGGAACAGGGTATCTGTTCTTCCTAGTGACAGAATTGAGTCTGCAGTAGTCAACACACAAACAAAGACCTCCATCCTTTTTCTTGACAAAAAGGACAGGTGCTCGTGTTGAAGAGGAGCTTGGTCTAATGAAAACTTTCTCTACATTCTCTGAAATGTAGGTCCGCAGTGTTTCTGACTCTTGATTTGATAATGAGTAGATAACACCAATTGGAGGTAGAAGACCCTCCAATTCAATATGGTGATCACAGGCGCGGTGTGGAGGAAGTTTCTCAGCTTTCACCTTGGATAATACATCCAAATATTGGTGATAAGCAGGAGGGACTACCTTCAACACAGTTTCAATTTCTTCTGGCTCTTCCTCCTCATCCCACTGCGCCTCCAGGGATGCATGAAAAGATAAGGGAGGGTGGTCCATATCCCCTTGAAAGAGATGAAGTGAAGATATGGCAAGATCTTCTCCAACATCCTTTATCTCTTTGAAGACTTCATCTCTTAATGGAAGTAATGACTGAGAGGGAATGATGGAAGGGATATGGACAGAAGAAGGAAGGGAAGGTGTCTTAAGTTCACCAACCAGAGCAACACTGTTGACAGCAGTGGCAAAGTCATTACTAGTAGAAGGAATAATACCACTAGAATCCTTATGACTAGAATCATAGGTGATCAGTCCATTTTTCCTATCAATAATGGGATTAATATGGTAAAGGAAATCATAGCCCAATATCAGGTCTTCTCCTTTGGGTGAATCTATGATAAAGAAGTCCCATTCAAAGCTTGGGAAGGAAGGCAAGTCAACTACCCACTTGGTATAATGGGTGATGAACAAGGCAGGAGATGCATTAGAATCCAAAATGAAAAGAGGAATTTTTTCAGGGAGCTCTGACAGAGTCAATGAGTACTTGAGAACAAAACTCTTTGCAATAAAAGAGTTTGTAGCACCAGAATCAATGAGAATACTTTAGAAAATATCAGAGACAGAAGGGAAAATAAGAAATTTTAAAGATTTCTTGACACTAGTATTCAGAGTGCACAATTGTGCTCTTGAAGGAAATAAGGGAGAACCATTGAACATGACATGATCCCCACTCAGGCTTTTCCCTGCTTGCTAGGGAAGCCTCTTGATGATGACCCAGGCTTGTTCTGAGGTCTCTTGAAGCATTTTTCAATTGGGTGCTTTCCACCACAATAAGAACACAACCACTCTTTAATCCTCCTCTCCTTTTCAGAACCAATTAATTTATTGTCCTTATTCAGGAGAGCAGCATGAGGCTTGTCCTTGGAAGATTGAAACTGCTTGCCCTTCTTATTCTTCCTCTGATGAGGCCTCTTTGAAGATGAGTTTTGACGAGGCCTAGATTGATTGGATCCAATGACTGGAGGCTTCTTCTCTTGATTTCCACCCTTTTCTTTTTGCCTCTCATGATACCTTGTGTCTAACTCTAAAGTGACATCCATAAGTTCTTGAAGAGTATCAAAATTTCCAGGGTGAGAAGCCAACTGATCCAATAATCTTGATGCCAATCCTCTTCTGTAAACATGGATATAAGCTCTTTCCCCCCAATATCCAATTCTTGACATCAAGCTTCTGAAATCTGCAATGTACAAGGAAACATGACCACTCTCCTTCATCCTCAAATTGTCCAACTCTTGTTCAGCTTTCCTGACTTCATTGGGGTCACCAAACAGAGTGAATAATTGAGATTCAAATAAGGGCCAATTATTGAGGAGGTAGGAAGGGTCTTCATTGGAAATATTTGAGAGATAGGGTTCAATCCACTTTCCAGCTCTACCAGTGAGAAAAGAAGTTGAGTAAAGAACTTTCTTCCTGTCAGAGAAGAAATTTGCTGGATCATTATGAAAGATTAATTGACCGGATTGGATAAATCCTCTCAATTTATGAGCTTGAGTACCATCAAAAGAGTCAGGTGCCTTCATGGATGGAGTCTTGAAAGCAGGGGCTTTGGAATTGTCCCTGGGAGCAACTGCTTGAGTGAGTTGCCCCATGAATTGAGTCATCTGCTCCATCATCTTGAGGAGACTTGGATCAGTTTGACAGACAAGAGGCTGACTAGAAAGGGCTAGATTAGAACCCTGAGGCACCTCTGGAGCATTTTCCAAGGCATCTGCCACTTCAGTTTCCACAGAATCTTCCTCTTTCACAGACTCTTCCCCCTCTTCATCTTCAACTTCCCCTTGTCTTGGTCTCGCACCTTCAGACATGCCAGGGTAGCCACCCAAAAGTCTAGAAAAGGATCTTGATCTTCTAGATTTCATTCCACCTCTTCTTGAGGGTGCTGCTCCTTCCATTGGTGGTCCTCTGTCCAAATTTGCACTCAGTTGATGAACTGATGGTGTGCGGTCAAGAGGAGCCCTTGCTGTAGGAGTGAGAACAGCTTGAATTCTTTGGGATCTAGTATTTTTGGCTGGGGGACTATGCTGAACTGGCATTTTGAATAAAATGAAATAAAACTTGATGGTGTGAGAACAATAATCAGAACTGGGCAAAAACCATCACAATTAAAATCTTAATGAATCTTGAGGAATCAATTCAAATCTTGAGGTGAAATAATATTCAGTCAACAATCAAATCAATCCAACAATCAACAATCAATTCAAATCAAATATCAATAATCTTGATTAAATGAACAATCAATCAATATTCAATCAATAATCAATCAATCAATAAATCAGTGTCTTCAATATGAAATCAAGGTCTTGAGGAATCAATTAATCAATTTAAAATCTTCAGAAATCAATTCAATATCTTGATGAGTCAAATCAGTCAATAATCAAAATCAATTCTTGAGGATGAATAAAATATCTTGAGGATTCAAAGTCAATCAATAATCAAAATAAGCTCTTGAGGATCAATCAATATCTTGAGAAGTCAAAATCAATCAATCCAATCCAAATTAGAATCCTGAATGGCTGAATCAATAATCCAATGAATCCCAATGAATAATCCAATCAATTAAACCAATAAACCAATAATCAATCCTGAATAAGAACACAGAAAAGATTTATTTGATAAAATGAAATGAAGGGAATGAAATGGTCAGAAATGATTAAGAAAGAAGAAAAATCAATTTCATATGAATGAAATGAATGAGATGAAATTGATGAGAGAGAAAAAATCATAACCATTAAAGAGCCTAATTGATGAATGAGAGAAATGAGTATAAATGAATGAAAAGAAAGAATCAAATATGAGTTAATTAATTTAATGTCACAGGGGCTCTTTGAAGTGAGAAGGGCCTGGCACTCAGTAAACTGGGACTCACTTATGGAGGGCTGAAAGATATGGTAAGAAGAGATACACTTAAGAGTGTTAAAGATGAATTACTAAAAGAATAAAAATAAGAAAGAAGCAACAAAGAATAAGAATAAATAAATAGAAGAGCCAACCACAAACAAGTCCAAGTCCACTGTTTCAACCTGTCAGAATGGAAAGAGAAGGGTTAATAAGGATATGGCCGCCCAACTCATACTGTTCTGGCAAAGAGAGAAATGCAAAGACTCATTTGAAACCAAATAACTATAATACCCAAATATAAGGATAAGAATAATTATGAAATAATAAATAAACTAAATTAATTAACTGGGGAAAGGTCCCCAGGCGGGAGAAAGAGGGGCTGGTATATGTGAGAATCACCAGCCCTGATCCAGAGGAAGAATTTTCATGAGAATAATTGATGATTGAATTGAGTCTGGCCAATACAGGTCCTGTACAGCTGTACAGAACCTGTACAAGAGGTGTGGTGTATTTGAGTGATCATACAGTTTCATACTGGTGTATTGAAACTGTATTGGGTGAATCCAACCTGTACAGGTATTGACAGGCTGTATTGATGTACCAAACTGTATGCATGTTTCAGAATGAAGATTGCTGAAACTGAATGCTGATGCAGATACTGGATTTGCTGATTTGAGGTGTTTGAGTGGGTGTATGAATGAATACCCTTACCCCTGATGGATGGTTGTTACACCCACATGTGTGAGCATTTGCGGTGAAGTTGGCCACCTGCATGAGAAAATTGTTGGCAGGAAGACAGGCCCCCAAAGCTCTTCTGTGCATGTCACAATTGCCTGGGTATGACATGTGGTGGGGTGCATGTGAATTTGTGTACCCACACTACAATATCCAGCCTCATTTATCATAAGAGGGCAATAGTCATATGCAAGTGTCATGCTATTGTTTATGAGGCTGTAGGTAATTCACTCAGATTGGAATCAGGTTTTCTTCCTCCCATGTGTGAGCATTTGGGGTGAATTTGGCTACCTGCAAGAACAAATTTTTGGCTATAAGACATGCCCCAAAAGTGCTGCCATGTGTGTGAAAATTGCCTGCATGTGAATGTGTGTGCCTGCACAAAAATATCCAGCCTCATTGATCATAAGTGAGCACTAGTCATATGTGGGTGTTATGCTATTTTATATGAGGCTGTAGCTAATCCATGCCTGCGTTTGTTCATCTGAAGTGAGTTTGGCCACCAACAAGCTTGAACTGTTGGCCATAAGACAGGCCCCCAAGCCTCTAACATGCCTGTGACCAATGGTGGAGTGCATGTGCCTGCAAGACAATAGCAGGCCTAATTTATTGTAAGAAGGCCCCAGTCATACCTCCCTTGGGCTTTGACACCAGAGTGGGTATACATTTTGCATATGACCCTCATCATTCCTCATCCCAATGCACACCCCTCAGCATGATCCTGAAGACTACAGCATCTATGTGGAAGTGCGTCTGAGCTCTGAAACTAGGTGAAAAAAGGATGAATTTGAGCAATTTGTGTAAATGCCTGGGTTGGATTGAATATTCAATTCTTTTACAGAATTTTCTCAGCCCCACAGCTTTCCCCAATTGTGTACACAATAAAATATTTGCCGATGTACAATTTAGGATGGTATAATAAGAGTTCAGCCTGAATGCATATTACAGTTGAGTATCCACATTCACATTTTTTGCACATGTTTTACTCATGTGCAAAAAGCTCAATGTGGTAATTCACCTTATTTTCAACCACAATATTATTATCTATAGAATTTCCCAATGCAGTGTCAAAAGGTCAGTGCGGAAGATTTTTTGAATTCCATGGTCAGAGAAATTTTTGCAATAGTTTATTGGAAGGCCAATTGCCGTACACTTGACAAAAGTGCATAAAATTCTCAGACTGGCAGAAATGTCCTCCAATGTTGTGCCACATGCTCAGATTGCATGCTTACAAACATAATATCCCAATAGCTCTGCAGGGGCACATTTGATATTGTTGTAGCAATAGTTCCAAAGTTGCGCAATTCAAATGTTCAGACCCTGAGGATTTAAATTATTACACCAAGGCAGACCTGCATAAAGGGTAAAACCAATCTCATTCTGTATTTACTTGTGATACAGCCTCTCCACCATTTGTTCAAAATCTATCACCCGGCCATAGACGTGGTATGCTTAAAGCAGTGACCTGTGACAAAATGCACCATGTACCTTTCTTAATGGTGCATTTTTGGATTGCAGCCACTGTGAACATTCAACAATTCCCTTACAAAAGCACTCCTGGGCAATTGTGTGAGTTTTTAACACAGCAAAGGGGTTCCAAGTATAACACTTTATTCAAGTGTTACACTAAGTGCATTTCCTTCCCTTATGCAGCATTGGCTGCAAATTAGCATTCATGACCTCAACTGGCCTTGAAGGTGAGCCCTTTTCAGGTGCTGAAACTCCTGTGAATGGCTCAGATTTACCCTGGTATATAAGACCATCTTTGCCCAACATGCACTTCTCTTTTGTTCTCACCCACTCACCTTTCTCCCATTTCCACCACAATTCTTATTCCAGTGTGTATTCCACTTGTTCTTAATCTCTTTTCAATCTTTTCTATTGCACTAAAATAACCACTCCCCTTACCTTTTGCTGTACCTTTTGCTCAATTATACATCCAGAACCCCCCTTCTGTCTACATTGTGTGTCATGTTCTCCATTTGAAAGTTTTGTAGATGTTATGTTCCACTATCAATACTACATCTGCTTCATGAATTTGTTTAATTACAAACCATCAACGCTCCACGCCCACCATTATCATCTTCCCACCCTGCTTAATCACCAACTGGCAATCTGAAATATCCAAGCATGCTCAGGCTGGAGTGCTGAAAGCCAAAATCTACCATGGCCCCACTTGTCAGTCATTATCTAAGGCCAACATCTTAAAATGTGATATCATCATCACTTCTTACAATACTATCACCCAAAAATTTAAACAAACCAATACCTCTACATCATTCATTTTCAAAATCAATTGGCATTGTATAATATTGGATGAAGCACAGTGAGTGTCTGATCTTTCAATGATTAAAATTTCCTTTTATATCCAATAACCCTTCCCCCATTTTATAGCTGTATTTGCTCCCAATAATATGCCACTCACCGTGCCATTAATAGCCTCCTATCACCCCGTTGAATATGTTTAACAGGGACACCTATTCAGAACATCATTTATGACCTTTTGGGCATAATATCATTCATCACCCAACCCCATAGCTCAGCTCAAGATAACTGGTCACCATTCATCCTGAGTAGTCTTTCCAAAGTTAGCAATGATATTTTGCATTTTGCATTGTGGCATTTAAGTTTGCGCCGCACCAAAACCACACATCTCAAAACCATCCCCACTATTAGCCATCATTATGAACTGCTCCCACTTAACACAACAATGCAGCAAGAATATTCCACATTATACAAAGAATTCCTATCATCCAAAAGTAAAGGACCAGGAGAATATTCCAGAAATATTAATAAGCTGCAAATATGTTGTAACCATCACATCATGCTTAACACAATTGTGGATGCAGATTTGGAAGGCCATGAGGGCAGGAGGACTCAGGATAACTCCTCAACAATCACACAAACTATTGTGGATGTGGAAACATGCATGATGAGTAGTAAAGTTGCACACCTCCTAAAAAGCTTACTGAATAACAAACAATCAAATTGTGGTACAACCAAATCGGTGGTTTATACGCAATGGTCCGATTCCTCGATTTGTGAGTTAATTCTAATATGCAGCCATTACCAATTGAATCCATCTGGCCTTTTTGTATGGTAGAATTGGTATTGCACTTTCTCATCACTCTATGCATTCAGCACGAATTGATGGAATAACTACAGCACGAGCGCAGGAGAAGGCCCTGGAGAATTTCTTAAATAATCCTGAATGTGAAGTACTCATTGCATCCATTGCCGCAGCAGGAGCTAGCCTCAATATAACTTGAGCTAATATGGTCTATTTGATGGTGAGGGGACCCCCAAAATAGTACTGTAATTTTTGGACACTGACATCCACATTTCCAGGATCCCAATTGGAAGCCAGCCATTGAGGCTCAGGCTGCTGATAGACTCCATTGTATTGGCCAACAACAACCTGTGAAGGCCATTCACTATATCACTCCTCATTCAGTTGAGGTCAAAATGTGGAAGGTACCTTTCAAGCTCATCTTTGTCCCTGATTGTATTACTATTCTGAAATCTTTCTTTATGGGAATCCCATATTCAAATCACCAATAGGTCCAAGAATAAAAAAACTCATTAACTGTGTGATCCTTCCTGATATTATCTAATTTGTGTTTGACAAAGCTGATAATTCCTTTTCACCCCGTCACAGGTCCACAATCATGAACACCATGAGCCGGATAAAACTTCTTCAATATTTCCTCAATGAACATGAGCAATAGAGTATTATTTCTAAGGGAGATGGTGATACATTCCAATTCATATTATTTATATTATAGCATATTTAGGAAGCTGTTGCATCTTTAAGAAATGATAATTAGATTGTATTACACCTGCACTGTCAGGCTGATTCTATGATAAAGATGTATAATAGTGTTTACAAGCCTTAACTATGACTGTGACACGGTGAAAATGTTTTATAAATATTTGTGATGATGGTAATAATGATAGTAATTGATTTAATTCAAAATAAAAGGGCTTTACCATACTAGTATAGTGGTGGTGAGCACTATTGAAAGCCCTGGGTGCAGCTTTACCTGTTGGGCTACAATAATAAAGACTACAATACTTCTAAACATAAGAGTATACCTAATTATTTACCAAGAGTATAACTGTTTTTTACAGTTGTACTACGTAGGAATTCAAGAGCAGGATGAGGAAAGCAATTCTGGCTGTGAAAAGCTTCCTTTTTATCCTGAAATGGGGGGAAAGGGTGCTAGACCTTTCCATGTAGAGGAAGTGAAGATTTCTTCACTCTCTGAGACAGGCTTGTGGTTTGCAAAGTCCTGTATAGCCTGTATTGGGCTCAGATGTGGTTTTGAAACCACATCTGGGAAGTTTTCACCAATAAAGGGTGAAAACATTCATCTGGGGACCTCACAGCCTGATTCTGACGTGTATGACACGTAGATTGCTATACAGAAACTGTATGGGACCCCAGTATTGACTGACATATGAGGTATTGAAGTAAAAGCAAGCTCTTTTGTGTATGTGACACCTCATATTCATTATTATGGGACATTATACCATGGTAAGGCTGTATATGACAGAAGGTGAGAATCTGACCTTGAAACAGCCATACCTTTGTCAATTCTTGAGATATCAACCTCACAATTGGTTCAGTGTGTAGCCCTGTATGTGCTCTACACAATGATACCTCATTTGATACGGGTATCATTAAATATGGCAAAGGTATCCCATGTACAAGATTTTTGTACATTTGTGTGGTTTAGGAAAAAAGCTGTATTGGGCTTATTTGCCTCATGCCTTTTGTTCTAGTTGGGAAATGGGGAAATGGATGACACCATCAGATATCCCTGATTTTCTCTTTCCAAAAAGACCCCACTTTAGGTATCTCACGCCAAAACTGCAAACGTTAGATGAGAGGTGAATGTTTTGTTCACCCTTATCTGGCCTGAATTTGGCCATAACTCAAGTAATACTTGTGCTAGCTCAATTTGGCTAGTACCATCCGATAGCCCTGGCTTAGAGCTTCATTTTGAATACCCATCTGATGGGGTTATGCCTATCCTTCTGGATTTTAGATGGAAGGTGAAAATTAAGGTTTATGCTCAGCAACAACTTTGAGGAAGGAATAACTTTGTTATTATTTGTCCTATGGTGCTGGGACTTATGTATTCAGAAAGGTGTTAGTTTCCTCTTTTGTTTGATACCTTTTGAGCTAATTTGGCTCAGCTCCATGTTTTGGTGGTATCTTGGCTATACCATTGGTTTATGGTATTTTGCTGTCATGCTTGTGCTCTGATTTTGAGTCACAGGCTGACATGCACAAATAATTCACAAAGTGTTAATTTGTAGCTATGCTATACATTTATTTTCCTAACTTATTGCGGAGCATTGCCATTCATACTAATAACTGGCATTTCAAGTATTTTGAGGGAAATAGTCTGCATATTACTACAACCTTTGAGCCAATCTTGATCAAATACCTGAAAAGATAGCCCTCCAGGAATATCACCATCATCTGTTGATTGTATTTCTGGAAGTCTATCAATACTTTTTAACCTTTTTCTTAATCCAATTACAAAACTTTATGTCTCAATCAATTTTTTAAACCAGCTCATTAAATAGGCCTGAGCGCCAGCATAAGCCGACTTTTCAGTAAACTTGATGGCCATTTTCCACTACCTCCTCAGTATCTGAGCATACTTGAGGGTCATTTAATTATGATGCTAGAATTAGAACTTTAGCTGTATTGCACCATTCACGCTGGCACTCACAGGTCTGCACATCATGCATTAGATTATCATTGGATTTACTTGACAATGAAGAAGAGATACAGTAACTAACCCTTTGACAAATATTTGCAAGCTTTTGATTCTCCTTCTTTTTTACCAAATACTCCGCATCCTTTTGAATAGACTTCCATTCTCTTTTAAAATAAGTGAAATATTGCTCCATTAAAGCTGCCACAACCCCATAGCTATTATGATCCTTGTTCCAACAGTAGTGATGATACTCAGTGCTGAAAAGTGAAAGACAGAATGTATGGTCAATCACAATAGACATCAACTTGCTGAACGGATGTTTCCATGAGCTCTCCCAGTCCTAACTTGTGGAGCTCATTTTTGCAGTAGCTTTGGAAACCCTGAGACTGAACCTGTGTTGATGGCTCATTGAAAACATCCTTGGGGACATATCCAAGATGACCAGCCACTTTAATTGCAATTTCAAGCTCTTCTGTGCTGGGTGGTGCTGGTATTGAGGAAAAATCCTTATCCCCTACTTTGAGTAGGAACAGGCAATGGGCATGTACTGCTGATCTCATTCCATGGAAATTTTGTGGAAGTTCTGCTTTCAGCCATTTTTTTTGCTCCTTCTGTCTTGCACATTTTGCCACATTGTGAGCTTTGCGAGCCTCATTCCTTTGCTTTCTCATCTTGGATAGATGTAGCATACTCTGGGAAAGGGGCATTTGAGGATGGGTGAACTCACTATTTGACTGAGTGCCTTGCTCATGCGCTGTGAAATTGTCCCTCCTTGGTTCATAATTTGTTTCATTTTGAGCTGGAGACATTTTCTCATCCTCATCATCCACAATTTTTTCTCTTGATGAATTGGAATGACCCGTTCTTGGTTTGGAGGAATATGGATGATGACTTCCAGTGACTTTCTCTTTATGGACCAGAGTTGAAGATGCATAAAGTTCATCACCCGCCATGCAAGTCATCAGTTAACACATCAAAAAATTAATGAAGACTGGTCATACTCACAATATTCAATTGGCTCCTGAGATCGGAGTGACTTTCCTTTAGGTGCCATATCTAACCCATGAAACAAATATGTCAAATTGTGAAAACGTTTATGCTCCGACACCAAAATGACTTACTTTGATGAAGCATCAATCCTGGATTTCCCTCCAACAGACCCCTCCAAGTAACATTTTGCAATGGTCTTTTTTGTTGCTCACCATCAACCTGTTTTTCATTGCCCACATGAACCTGAGATCCTGATGGAATATTGAGGGTTGGCTGTTTACTTTGTCCAAAGGGATCCTGGGATGCAATTGGATTCCAACCAGGATTAAGGAGGAACTCACATGGAAATTTTGATTGGGGATTAGCCTTTGATGAGATTTGAGGTGTGCTTTCTGGCCCCTCAGACACATCCATTTATGTATTAGTGGGATTCAGGGGAATTGAAGTGATGGAAATATTTGGGATTGACCAAGTGCTTGAAGTTTGAGCTTTCATATTTCCCACATCAATGTTAAGACCTGATACATTCATTGAGGATGAAATAGGGGTTGTGAGATGAATGTTTGAGCTCAATGGTGACTGTTTTTGAACATATTCTATGCTAGATTCACTATCTGAGTCATGAACACAACCTGCACAGGATTTATGTGGCTTGGAATATGACATAAGGGCCAAAAAAGAATAGTAATATTTTAAACTTGACAAAACAGCTCAGTATTATGATAAAATAGAGTGATATGAGATGAAATTTCTTCAAATTTATTATAGAGAAATTCTATGTATAGCTGGAGCCAGGTGTCTCCTTTAAGTCTAATAAGACACTTTTTAGGAGAATTCTCCCTTCCTCCTCTTGAGCTCCTCCGCTTTTGTCAGAAACCACCCTGCACGGCCTACCAGAATATAATGTGATATTTCCTTAATCTCAAAAGGGACCCATCATCCATAAGCAATCAGATTTAATAAACATTTCCCCCTCCCCATTTTCACATTTTGTGAATTATGAAAACTGCCAATATATGCATCAAAATTCCACAGCTTTGTACATCTGTAAAGGGGTATATTCATGAAGGATTTACCCAAAAAAGAGAAATCATCTTTTCAAGAAATTCAAGACAATCCAAATTACATTCCAACCAATTAAAAGCCTTCTTCACTCAAACCAAATAACAAGACTCTAGCTCCACTCCAAAAGCTTATGTAATAGAGTTATATTGTTATGTCTGTAATAAGGCTTGAAACATTTATGGTGGTGTGGCAGAATACATGGTTTAAATGTTAATCCCCTCAATTCAATGTTGACACATCCCTAATGGAACACCCCTCAAGGGTCAAAATAGCAGTATCACCATGTGTAAATAAAATAGAATATGTATGAGCATTGAGAAGCATGGCATTTTACCCAATTAAACTCCTAATAAATTCCGCCATCCAGATGAGACATGTTACACTTTATCCCCTGCAGCTCAGCCACCATTACAAATGGGATAAAATCTTTAGCTGGTTCAAATCATCTCCCCCTTCATAAATAATCACTCAATTTTTCCACAATTAATAACACTCCTAAACACTTTCACATCAACCAGAGATATGTATACACAAACCAGCCTTACTCACAATTCCTGCAACAATGACAACCTGCTGCTATTCCTCAATGCGTATATGCATGTGTCAAAACTGCTCAGCTCAAACACACTCTTCCCCTGAGGTTGATAGGCAGGGAGTTGCCTTCACACCTTTGCAATATAAACAGCACATTAAAAAACTCAAATCAACCATTGCACCGAAATCTCTTCCAAACATACCTACTTCTGAATCAGGATCTGAGTTCCTGCAAATTTTATTGGATAAGATGATCCCAGCTGATTATTAACAATTGACCCAAAGCACTTTATCCACTCCAGAGGGTCTCAATTCAACTGCACAAAACCATACAGTGGCAGTCAAAACCTTCCCCCACAAGACCTTGGGATGGTAATATCTGCCATTCTATCATTAAGGTATAATACATCCCGCAGGGCTTCACACATTCTCAACCCCTCCCTGAACCTGCTTATCAATTCCAGTATCTCAAGCTCAGGTGGTCCCCCCACTCCTGCATTCCATATACCTCAAGATCTCAGTACCATATTTGAACATCTCCAATTGGAGCCAGTTATTCAAAACTATATGTGTTTTCCTCAATGTTTCTTTATTAATGGCTTAACTGAATCAGTCACAACTGACCAACCCCACTGTCAACGCAATAATGACCCAAATGATCATGATTGCCCTTGCACAAAATCATTAGGAAAATTCATTTAATCATTTGAACCCTGCACCCAAAAACACAACCAACATGAAGCAAAAATTCATACCAACAAAAAATTTCATTTATAAACCATTCAAAAATTGGCTTTCTGATTTCTCCAGCAGGCTGGATTTATGGAAATTCTGCATCACCATCAACAATCCCAAACTCCCAAAGGTTCCCCAAAATGTGAAATATGGGATGGATTGGTTTGGAGATGCTTCACTGGCACTAGAAATATTCACGACCCCCCATTCATGTCCATTCCTGGTGCATTGCCCTTCTCTATTTATGTGGACTGGTTTAATGCACATGGAAAGTCAACCAGGTTGGCCAGCATTGGACCTATCATGCTTATTTGTCTTAATCTCCCCCAAGTGAAAGATTGAAGCCAGAGAATGTCTATGTTGCAGAAATCATCCCTGGTCTGAAGGAGCCAACTGCCCTACAATTGAATTACTTATTAATGCCACTCATCAAGGAGCTCAAAGAGCTATGGCAAGGTTACCATTTTTCACCCACCTCAACAGGTCCTTCAGGATCCTTTATCCATGTTGCCATCCTCACAGTCATTGCACATGTGGTTTCCATGCACAAGCTTACTGGATTTAGTTCTCATTCAGGAAACCACTTTTGGAATTTTTGCACTATTCACAAAGCTCAAATTGAAGAAATTGGTCCTCAATTTCACTACATGCGCTCATACCAAAATCATAAATCAACCATTGCCAAATGGCTTTGGGAAACCCCAAAACAACAACAAGAAATTTTCTCTGAGTATGGAGTGCAATATTCAATTTTGGAAGACCTTCTGTATTGGGATGCAACCAGAATGGTTAATCTTGACATAATGCATAATTTAATACTTGGAAGTTTGAAGGATCATGCAACTTTCAACTTGTGCATTCCAGAGTTCAAATAATAAATTTACTTCAGGTCCTGCAAGAAATCCAATGATACCAACAGTTTAGACTCAGATTCCATGACCTCCAACAGCTCTCTTGATAAAATAACATTGAGAGAGGCCTTCTTGCTGAGAAGAGACACAGCAAAATAATAAATGAGTCAATCCCCACTACTTCCACCTGAAAAACTACCTCCTAATGCCCACCCCTCACACGCAACATCCATTTAGCAGTTCTGCAGAGATTCCTTCATTTGATGCAGATTACATCCCCACTTCTGAAATCCCCTCTGAATAGAATATCAGTGCACTGAGTGATCATCTGATCAAGGGTGAGGCTCTGGAGAATCTCCGACAAATCATATCTGATACCATAATTCCCTTGTCATGGACAAGAGTACCACACAAAATGGGTTCCCCCTCTCATGGTAGTTTGAAAATTGCTGAATCGGCTCTCTTATACAAGGTCTATATTCCACTTTCAATGCTCAGTCAACAGATTTCATGAGATGAACACAAATCCGCCAACACACAAAGAGACATGGGTCAATCAGAAGAAATTGCAAATGAACTAACCAAGAATAACTTCCATTTTATTAGTGCTATCAACATTTCCACAATTTGAACTGTTTCAATGGATGATGCAACTGCATTTGCTGAACATTGGAAAAAATTCCCCCTTTCCAATCAACACCTGTTCTCAAAACAGAAAAGTAAACCAAATCCAATTTTGCTGATCATATTCCCAAACTCTTGCAATGTTGGGGCCCAGCACAAGCCTCAGCCACATGGGGTTATGAGCGCTTTATTGGATTATTTGCAAAGATGCCAACAAAAAAAATATGTACGTCAATCAATAAGATCAATATATTCACATTGATTAAACACATGTAGATGATTTAGATAAAACCTTACTTCAACATATCTTTTGATGTTCCAACCTTTCTGTTCTCCTGAAATTCCCATCCGTCCCATGTGAAATAAAACAAGTTTTCAAATCACAGCTGCCTTCCCCGTTCAATCACAAGAAATATAACAAACCATACCGCCATGACCAACAAAATTATGATTGTCTGGTTGAGTACTTACAGAATTTTCATTCCACAAGGGAAATAGTTGAATGAATCAGCTTAGACACTACCATACAATCCACAAGTCATCCCACTTCAAGGATTGTCTCACCTTGGTATTTTCCAGTTTCAAACATTAATATTGGGAACAATATATTTTCAACTGAATCCAAGAATTTCAGCAAAAGTGTGATATTTTTTCTGAGGGGAAACTCACAACAATTTGCTGCTATTAATAGCATTTTTAAAGTCTCTCAGCCATCTTGCATGCTGAACAATAACTTTCTAAAATTAAAAACTTTGAAGATTGATGTGAATTTCTTACCAGATTGGTTGCATCTCAATATCTAGAAAGCTCTTGGTTTTGATGATTGGCCTAAGATTATATCTGAAGAATAAATAGAAGGTAACTTTGGATTGTATGATAAACAATTTATGTCATGTGGACTGCTTGTAATAAGAAAACTGTTATTTCATGATATATAGTCTACAAAAATGCAAATATCTCAGATTCATTAGTGATATTGCTAGTGAAACAACTGCCTCAAAATTTGGTGACAGAGACATGCCATTGTGACAAGCGAAGCCCATGATTTCACATTGCCACAAAGAAATTACCATTTTGATGTTGGGTATAGTGTGAATAAGCCAATTTCAATGATTGAATGAACCACACACTCACCTATCACAGCATCCAAAATGTCCAACTGCGCCATCATCACGCTGGAAGGGGAATTGGCCCTTATGCACCTGCACCCACACACACACGCTTACGCACCCTCCCCCACAAATGCACACACTTATGCAGGGGAACAAGTACACGCCAATGCAACTGCACTGAACCCACGGTATTGTGCGGTGGGCTCTACCAGTGTCATCCACAAAATGAAAATACCACGGAGACGGAGTCCTTTCATGGATGACCTGGTGAAGTCAAATCCCCCTCCTCTACATCAAGACTGGCTGAAGGACCTCTTTGATGTGTGTGTGTGGAAACATGCGGGTATTGTGTAATTTTTAGCAACTTTTGGATGGTTGAGGGAGGATCCAGTGGTGAGGAATCTCAGTTGAAGGCACAGGGGAACCAATATTGTTGGATGTCACAAGATTTGGTGTAAGACAAGAGTGTGACATATGCTCAATTCTCACTTGCTTTTTGCGTGATGTTTGCTTTACTTTGATCCTGCTTGACATTTGCTTGATGTGAAGTCAATCACCGATGATTGACGCAAGATTTGCTCTGGTGACAATAAGGAATCTTACTACCTTTTTGAATTGTTTATAGCCTTGGGATAGTTTGAGAAATGTTTGAGACAAATCTCTCCTTGAATGTGATTTCAACCTTGCCACTGGAAATTAATTTTTCTTGCCCAGAATCTTCTGTTGGTGCACAAGGTTCAACAGTCTTTTCCTTCTCATAAATTTTAAAATTTGGTTTTTGAGAGCTTGAAGGCTGGTTTGAAATAAAGGCCATGAAGAAACTATCATTTTTTGGGAGATTAAAAATATTAAAGATGAATGTATTCTCACATTCTGGAAGAACTTGTGGATCTTGATAATTTTAATGTGCCAGGCTCTTTACTTCAATGCCTAATTAATTGCTACTGACAATAGCAGAGATTTTACTTCCACTCTCTAGGGCTGAAGATTGTAGTTCATTGAATTCTGTTGAGCTTCCCGGCACTTAGGGAATTGGTTGAGGCATAGCAGAGGTAGTTTAGTGAGTAAAGAGATGGTGTCACAACCATGGGAATCCACCATCTTGGACTTCAATATGGCAATTTGGCCAAATTGGCCATTGTCATGTCTTATTGCCTTAATGGTCATTTTATCATCTGGGGGCAACCTGGCCCCTTCACCATCACCAAGCCATTCTAGGCTGTCTCTTTGCTTTTGGGCATCTTGGATATTTTCCATACAGCAGGGAAAATACAGCCCAAAAGCCTTTATTTGGTTTTTTAAGATTTAAATACAATTTGCGCACTTTTGCGCCTTTGGCTGTATTGAGCCATTTAGGCCATATTTCTCATGTATTATGTGAAATATGCCCAAAAGGCCATATCAGGGCTTTTGGGGCTTGACTGCCAGATTTTTGCATTTTGCGCACTTTTGTGCACTTTGACACAATACAGTTTCAAAGCTGTATTAGCTGTATTTAGCCAAAAACCCAAAAAACACTTTATCACCTCTAAAGCCTCCAAACCCCAAGTTTCACTCTTATCCTGCTGGCATCATTCCAAAAGACCTTTGGCCACATTCAACCTTCAGTAACCAAAAGTGCCATATATGGTGTTATACACCATTATGCATCTTTTTTCAGCAGCAATCCAATGGCGGCAATTTCAAATGGTTAATTCAGCTTTTCAACAGGTCATCAAGGCATACCTTCCACAGGACTCATCAAGGCTTAAGGGCAAGTGTGATAATCTAAAATACCAATGATGCCATAAAGCAATCAATGGCTATTCTCACTCACAGTATTCCTCCAAGGGAATACTGGCTGTTCATTCTCAAGGGATATTCAAGAGAAGGTTCCAAAACAAGTTGCCAAGTGTAAATGCTCCATCAATCCAGCTTGGCAACCCCATCAATTTCAATACAGTCTGGACTCATCAAGACTTGTATTTCAATTATACATCATGGGAAAATCATTCAACACAGTTCACTTCCCAATCAGGCAAGGTATACACTCCATCAGACAATCAATACAGCTTCCAGTATTCAATACAGGACCACTGCTAGCCTTAAGGAGTCAAGATCTCAACTTTTCACATATAACAGCCTCCTTTGACCCTGGGGGGTTTTTCCCCATTTAATTAATATATTTTGATTTTATTTTATCTTTATTTATCTTACCATTTTTGTTAAGTGAATACTGATATTATTGAGTCAGTCATTTAGAACCTTTTCTCTTTTCTTTCTTTTCCTGTCAATGGATATTTGATGGTCATCTCCTTACTAATTCCATTCTTTATTTTGGCAGGTTGAAACAGTGATTGAGGACTTACTTGGTTGGCTTCTAATTTCTCTTATTGCATCTCATCTTTGTACTTGCATCATTCTTAGAGAAATTTAATCTTTATTTTATTTTCTTTATTCTTTTGGAGTCTTCCAAGTGAGTTACCTGATTTCTGAGTGCCAGGCCACTCTTGTTTTTCTGTTCAAGAGCCCCTGTGACATTATATTGATTAACTCATAATTTCTTTTCATTCTGTTCATTCTTTCTTTATAATTTCATTAACTAATTTCATTGAAATTATGACTCTCTAATGCTTATGAACCTTATGATTCATCATCACCTCTCAATTTTCTCCCATTCATTTTTCATTCTTAAAATTGAAAGCTGACCCCAATTTTATTTTTTGTTTCTTTCTTCAAAATCTCATCTCAAATCATCATTTTTAATTCATTCATAATTCAGGCGTCATCTTAATTTTCATTTGATTTTCAAATTTTTGATCAAGTTATTCCAAAACATCCTTCACACCAAGATTCATATTTGATTCATTCTTTGAGAATTTTGATTTTTAAGAAGAACTCACTTGATTGTGATTTGATTGATTGATTTGGCATAAATTGATATTGACCTCAAGAAAATTGATTGACCTGAAGATTTCATTGATTTTACTGATTTTTCACATCAAAAATTTTGACAAAAATTGATTTTGCCTCAAGAATTAATTTTATTGATTGATTGATTTTGCAAGATTTGTATTTTGATTGATTTGACTTCAAGTTATCATTTGGTATCTAATTGAGTGATTTACCTGAAGATCTCATTTGATTTATTAATTTTCAATGATTTCCTTCAAGATATTTATTTTGACTTTTGACTTCAAGCATTATTTCCAATTGCCTCAAGCTTTAATCCTCAAATCTTGATTTGTGTTCATTTTATTTCATTTTATCCTGAAATAATGCCCATCCAGCACTCACCTCCTGCAAGGAAGACAAGATCTCAGGCCAGAACTCAAGCTATTCTCACTCCAACTCCAAGGGCTCCCCTTGATTGCACCCCAGCAGTTTCCCAACTGAGGGCCAAATGGGACAGAGGACCCATTTTGGAAGGAAGGAAGAGTGCCAAGAAGATCAAGTTCATTTTCAGGATTAGTTGGCAGATTTCCAGGAACTTCAAGGACCACTTTCAGTGGTCCTGGGGAAGATGGTGAAGAGGAGGAGGAGAATTCTGTGGAAGAGAAAGGGTCTGACGGTACTGAAGGTGTCCCTGATCCTGTGGAGAAACCCCAAGGTATGGGAGGGCCAACTCTAGCCCAGTCTAATCAACCTCTCTCTCATCAGCCTGAACCATCTGTATTGGCCATTATGAAGCAAATGACTCAGACTATGGCAAATCTTTAAGCAGCTTCATCCTGTGAAACATTAAGACCACCAGCCTTCAAGAATCCATCTATGGAGGCACAGGAATGCTTTGATGGGACTCAACCCTTCAGATTTAGAAGCTTTATTCAGTCTTGTCAATTGATTTTTCATAATGATCTGGCAAACTTTGCTCAAGACAGAAAGAAGGTGATTTATGCCACTTCATTTCTCATTGGAAGGGCTGCGAAATTGATTGAGCCTTATCTTTCCAATCTCACCAATCAAGATACAAATCACCTTCTCAATAAATGGAAATTATTTTAATCTCAACTCTCCACCTTATTTGGGGACCCAAATGAAGTCAGAAAAGCTGAAGCAGAATTGGATTCTTAAATAATGAAAGAAGGTGGGCATGTATCTTTATACATTGCTGATTTCAGAAGTCTTGTCTCAAGAATTGGAGATTGGGGTGAAAGGGCTCTTATCCATCATTTCAGGAAGGGATTGCCATCCAGGATTTTGGATCAATTGGCCTCCGATCCTTCAAGAATTGACTCTTTTCAAGATTTAATGGACATTACCTTGGAGCTTGATACCAGGTACCATGAGAGGCAAAATGACAAGAGTCATCATCAAGAGAAGAAGCCAGAAGCCTCAAAGTCAAATTCCTCTCATCCTCAAAGTTCTTCAAGCTCAAGTCAAAAGAAGAAGAAGAATTTTCAGAAGAGGGACAAGCCCCATTCTTCTTTATTAAATAAAGATTTCAAGTTGATGAATTCTGAAAAAGAAAGAAGAATCAAGGAGGGTCTATGTACCTATTGTGGTGGGAAGCATAGTCTTGAGTCCTGTTTCAAAAGGCCTCAAAACAAGCTTACCCAACCATCAGGCCAATTTCCCAGCCAGGGAAAAGCCTGAGTGAAGATCATGTTGTGTTGAATGGTCTTCACTGTTTTCCATCCAGAGCACAATTGTGCATTCTGTATACTGGTGTCAAAAATTCTCTTAAATTCTTTGTTTTCTCTTATCTCTCTGATATGTTTTACAGTATTCTCATTGAGTCTGTTGCTACCCACTCATTTATTGCAAAGCAGCTTGTTCACAAGTATTCTTTGACCATGTCAGAACTCCCAGAGCAAATTCCCCTTATCATTCTTGACTCCTCTGAGTCTCCTTCTTTATTTGTGACTCACGATACTAAATATATGGTTGAGCTCCCTTCTTTCCCAAGTTTTGAATGGGACTTTTTAGTCATTGATATTCCCAAGGGAGAAGACCTCATATTGGGATTTGACTTTCTCAATCATTTTAATCCATCTATTGATTGGAGGCAAGGGGTGATCACCTTTAATGCTGATCATAAGGACTATTATGATCCTTCAAAATCTTTCAGTAATGACTTTTCTTCTGCCAAATCATGTGCATCTGTGGTTGGTGATTCTAGAACACCATCATTTCCATCTTCTGTCCATATTCCTTCCCGTAATACCCATAGGTCATTACTATCATCTAGAGATGAAGTCTTAAAAGAGATTCAAGATGTTGGAGAAGATAATTCTGTATCTTCACTTCATCTCTTCTTCTTATCATGACTCCCTGGAGGAGTTGTGGGATGAAGAGGAAGAGCCAGAAGAAATAGAAAGCATGATGAAGGTTGTTCCTTCTGTTTATTACCAGTACTTGGATGTATTATCCAAGGTGAAAGAAGAGAAACTTTGTCCTGACCGCGCCTGTAATCATCATATTGAGCTGGAGGGGTCTCTACCTCCAGCTGGGGTGATCCACTCTTTCTCAAACCAAGAGTCCGATACACTCAGGGCCTACATTTCAGAGAATGTAGAGAAAGGTTTCATCCAGCCAAGCTCCTCTTCAACAGGAGAACCTGTCCTCTTTGTCAAAAAGAAAGATGGTGGCCTCTGTTTGTGTGTTAATTACCACAAACTCAATGCTGTTACTAGGAAGAGCAAGTATCCTGTTCCTCCTATGAATCAGCTTTGTACTGTTTTCAATGGTTCTTCTATCTTCTCCAAGATTGATTTGCGTGGTGAATATAACCTGCTCAGAATCAAGGAAGGTGATGAAAACTTGACATGTTTTAGAGCTAAATATGGCAGCTATGAGTATTTGGTTATGCCATTTGAGCTCACCAATTCTCCTGCCTCTTTCCAAAACCTTGTCAATGATATTTTTTATGATCTTATTGATATCTTTGTTGTGGTTTATTTGGATGACATTATGGTATTTTACAAATATGAATAAGAGCATTTCACTCATGTGTCCACTGTTATTTCCAGACCCAGAGCAAATAACCTCTTTGATAAGGCCTGCAAGTGCCTGTTTCATGTTTCTAGTGTAGAGTATTTGGGTTATTTTGTTTATTCTGAAGGCCTCAAGATGGACCAAGAAAAAGTCAAGAAAATTCTCAATTGGCCACCTCCAAGAAGCCTCAAGGCTCTTCAATCATTCCTTGGATTTTCCAATTTTTACCGCTTTTCATCAAGAATTATTCCAAGAAGATTAGTTCACTCACAAGTTGTCGCAAGAAAGATTCCCATTTTCCCCTCAATGAGAAAGCTCTTAGACAGTTTCATCAACTCAAAGAGGCATTAACCATTGCTCCAATCCTTTCTCACTGTGATCCTTCTCTACCCACCATTGTAGAGACTGATGCATCAGATTATGCCTTCAGTGCTGTACTGAGTCAGACTTCTGACTCAGGAAAACATCCCATTGCATTTGATAGCCGCAAGCGTCTCTCAGCTGAGCTCAATTATGAGATTAATGACAAGGAACTCCTTGGCATAGTCTGGTCTCTCAAGCTCTGGAGAGCTTTTCTCCTTTCTCTTTCTTCCTCTTTTGAAGTTCTCACCTATCATTCCTCACTTCAATACTTTATGTCATCAAAGATTCTCACTTGCCATCAAGCCGGCTGGGCTGAATTTCTCTCTGAATTCCATTTTCAATCACCTACCGCCCTGGCCGCTTGTCTACCCTTCCAGATGCATTGTCACGTTGGGATGACCTTTACCCAGAGAGGGGCAGAGATTTCATCTTCAAGAATCCAATGAATTACCAAAAAAAATGAAGCAATATGAAATTCAAGCCTCAAAATTCTCTGCAGTCAAGGTGGAAGCATTTTCAAATTTGATTGAATAAATTCAGAAGGCATTATGGCAAGATTTTCAATATAGAAGTATTCTCCAAGATTTGGGTAAAGGTAAATCTGTCCAGAATTATTCTCTTGATTCCTCTTCCCAACTTCTTCTGTTCAAAGATTGGGTGGTGGTCCCAAATGACCCCACAATTCAGCTCAGCATACTTCAAAAGAGGCATGACTCTCCTCTAGCTGGACACCTTGGCCAAGAGAAGACTCTCAAACTTGTCTAGTGGGAATTTCACTGGCCTGGCATGACTCAATTTATCAAGGATTATGTATCATCCTGTCAACAGTGTTCAAGTAACAAAAATATTCACCACAAGAAGTTTCGACTCCTCAAACCTCTTCCAATTCCAAATGGTCCTTAGATTTGTCTTTCAATGGATTTCATCACTCAATTGCCACTGTCCAATTTCTTTGACTCAATCCTTGTCATAGTGGACAGATTCTCAAAAATGGCAGTTTTCATTCCAACAATGTCTTCAATACCTTGACTGTATTTGGACCATTTGTTCATCAAGAATATTTTTTCAAGGCATGGCCTTCCTTCAAGCATTGTTAGTGATAGAGGTTCTCTTTTTGTTTCTTCCTTTTGGACCAATCTTTGTCAGCAGCTCAAGATCTCAAGAGATCTGTTAACTGCTTATCATCTAGAAACTGATGGACAGATAGAGAGGGTAAATCAGATACTAGAACAGTACCTTTGGATGTATGTCAGTTATCATCAAGATGATTGGAACACCTGGCTCCCTCTGGCTGAATTTGCCTACAATAACTCTGACCACTCTTCAACAAAACAATCAGCATTTTTCACTGTTTATGGAAGATATCCAAATTTTGACTCAGCTCACATTACTCAGGAGACTCCTGCTGGAAAGTGATCAACAAAAATCCAATCAGTACAGCAAGATGTCAAGAGAGAACTTGAAGTTGCCATAAACCGGTTTAAGAGGTATGCAGATAAAATTAGAGAAAGTCCACCTGTTTTCAATCCTGGTGACATGGTATGACTTTCCTACAAGAACATCAAATCAACTAGACCCACCAAAAAACTGTCTGAAAGCTGGTTGGGTCCTTTTTCAATCTTGAAGAAGGTCAGCACTCATGCCTACCACCTCAAGCTCCCATCTCAATGGAAGTCCATCAATCCAGTCTTCCATATTTCACTCTTAGAACCAGTTAAGACATCAACGATCCCAAATAGGAATCAAGAGCCTCCTCCTCCAATCATCATTGAAGAAGAAGAGGAATGGGAAGTCTCTCAAATACTGGAGTCAAAGCTTAAGAGAGGAAAATTATGGTATTTGGTGGAATGGAAAGGTTTCAGTCAATATTCGAAAAGATCCACTTGGGAACCAACTGAAAACCTCAAGAATTGTCCTGAACCGGTTAAGGATTTTCATTCTTTATATCCTGACAAGCCAGGACCCAACTCTTCAATAGCTTGATTTTTCATGGTGCTTGGTGGGGAGAGGAATTACCAAAAGTAGGTCCCACTCCTGGTATGCACCTTGAGGGATATTCTACTCTTTTCTGTTGTATGCATCACCATGACCACTCTGTGAGAATTTGGCAATTTTTGGACACAGATCTTTGGCCTGGCTTTCAACATCAATTCCAAAATTATGGCCATTTCTCACTTGGGCAAATGGACCATTCATTTTTTCATTTCATTTCCAAGTAATTCCTTCAGCAAATTCATTTTCTTTTATGGCACTGGCAGGAGTGATAATTACCAAAAGTAAGTTCCTCTCCTGGTGTTCACTTCCGTGAGGGGTATACAATCTGTCAAAACATTACCTTGGCCACTTTGTGAGCACCTGGCATCAAATTTCTCTTCCAGGTCCTTGGCCAATTTCAAAATGAGTTATCAACCTCTGTGATGAAGATTGGAACCTCCTCAAGATTCATTTCTATTTTCTTTTTTCTTTTTCTTTATTATTTTCATTTTCATTTTTATTTTCATCTTAAATTTTCTCTTATCATGTCAAATTTCATGTCAAGATTATAATTCATTTCATTCATCATCAAATCTTGAAGCCCATGTCAAAAGAAGATCAAGCAAGTACCACGTCATATGCCAACATTTTAATATCAGTATCAAGCTTATTTTTCTGAAAGGAACTCCTCATTATCACTCTCTCAAAACCCTTTCCATTAGCCTCAACAGGTTTCACCTTGTATTGATGCTCAAGAGCTCACCATTTCAAGGTGGGGGGTACTGTCACAACCAAGGAAATCCACCCTCTTGGACTTCAATATGGCAATTTGTCCATTGTCATGTCTTATGGCCTTAACGGTCATTTTATCATCTGGGGCTTCACCATCATCAAGCCATTCTAGGCTTTCTCTTTGCTTTTGGGCATCTGGAGTATTTTCCATACAACAGGGAAAACACAGCCCAAAAGCCTGTATCTGTCTTGTTAAGCTTTAAATACAGTTTGCGCACTTTGACACATTTTGCACACTTTTGCGCATTTGGCTGTATTAAGCCATTTTGGCCATCTTTTTCATGTATTATGTGAAATATGCCCAAAAGGCCATATCAGGCCTTTTGGGGCTTAACTGCCAGATTTGTGCATTTTGTGCACTTTTGCGCATTTTTGCGCACTTTGACGCAATACAGTTTTAAATCTGTATTAGCTGTATTTAGCCAAAAACCCAAAAATGGCAAAATACCCCAAAAGACACTTTATCACCTCTGAAGCCTCCAAAACCCAAGTTTCACTCTTATCCTCCTGGCATCATGCAGCCTTCAGTAACCAAAACTGCCATATATGGTGTTATACACCATTATGCATCTTTTTTCAGCAGCAATCCAATGGAGGCCATTTAAAATGGTTATTTAAACTTTTCAACAGGTCATCAAGGCACACCTTCCAGAGGATTCATCAAGGCTCAAGGGCAAGTGTCATAATCTCAAATACCAATGAGGCTATCAAGAAATCAATAGTTATTCTCACTCACAGTATTCCTCCAAGGGAATACTGGTTTTTCATTCTCAAGGGATATTCAATAGGCAGTTCCAAAACAACTTGTTATGTTTCAATGCTCCATCAATCCAACTTGGCAACCCCATTCATTTCAATACATTCTGGATTCATCAAGACCTGTATTTCAATCATACATCATGGGAAAATCATTCAACACAGTTCACTTCCCAATCAGGCAAGGTATACACTCCATCAGAAAATCAATACAGATTCCAGTATTCAATACAGGACCACTGCTAGCCTGAAGGAGTCAATATCTCAGCTTTTCACATATACCAGCCTCCTTTGACCCTGGAGGGTTTTCCCCCAGTTAATTAATATATTTTGATTTTATCGTATCTCAATATATCTTACCATTTTTCTTAGTGAATACTGATACTATCAAGTCAGTCATTTAGCACCTTTTCTCTTTTCTTTCTTTTCCTGTTAATGGATATTTGGTGGTCATATCCTTACTAATTCTATTTTTCATTTTGGCAGGTTGAAACCGTGATTAAGGACTTACTTGGTTGGCTCTTTGGCCATTTGGCTTCTCATTTCTCTTATTGCATCTCATCTTTGTACTTGCATCCTTCTTAGAGAAATTTGATCTTTATTTTATTTTCTTTATTCTTTTGGAGTCTTCCAAGTGAGTTCCCTGATTGCTGAGTGCCAGGCCACTCTTGTTTTTCTTTCCAAGAGCCCCTGTGACAGATGGTGTCAAGTTGATGGATAAACTGATTGAAAATTTTAGAATAAAAACATCAAAATTGATTAAAAAAGGAAGGAGTTGTGAAAATGGTGTAAGCAAATTAAATGTAAGATATTAATGATTTATTCTTTTTTTGGTAATATCAATATTGGACAATTTGGGAAAGCTTGAGATAAGTTTAATATCAATTCAAATCAGTTCAATAGTTATTTAATCCTCTAGAACAAAAACATTTTGGAGCCACAGGATTACCAAAATGAATCTGCCCATCAACAGGCTTGGCACCTTCCATCAATATCTATTGAACTTCTAATGTATTTGAAATCATGATTTGCTGGGAAATTCATGGAGGTGATGTGTTGCAAATTAATTAATCTCATTAAAATGAAATCACTTACCTGGGAGAAATTAAATAAAATTGACTAGTTAAAAACCTATCAAAGTCAATTTTTGAACTATCAAGCCCCCATTAGGTAAGAACTAAGTAAAGTGTTCCATTTTAATGATATGAAATAAAACAGTTTTGTTTCAGAAACAGAAGACAAAACTTGGTTTTAAAATAATCCACTTATTAGGCTTTAATTTGTTTGTCACATGATTTAAACACTAACCACAGAATTGTGAATATCCCCAATAATCTGCCCCTAGAAGATTTTGGCGGAGAAGGCCATTCAGAATATTTCTGTTTTGGGTTCATCATGTATTCCACCAAGCCACTGTACCCTATGGCTCTAAAAACTTAAGATGATGGAATTTCACTCATATCAAATTTAGGCAGAGAATTGGTCATTGGGAATTTGGTATGATTTGGTGAGACAGGAATTTTCTGAAATGAAAGACTTGTGTGGTGAAATTTGGACATTGTAAATTAGAATTAAGAAGTGTGATATCAATTTCCAATGATAATGATGCATAAGCAAATGTTTCCATGAGCATAAGAATGTTCAATTGGGGAAATTAACATCCCTTGGTGAAGAAGACATTTATTGCATGAGTATAAGGATGGGAAATGGAGAGCATGAGAGGTCCGTGCAGAAGCGTGGGCCTGATAAGCTGTGGGGAAGATGAAGAAGTAGTGTGGAAGTGTAAGGATGGTGAATGGGGGACAAGTGGAAGCCAATGTATGCATGAGTGTAAGGATGGTCAATTGGGAAAATTATCAGTAGTTGGGGAAGAAGCCAAACATAGTGTGAGAATAAGGATGATGAACTTAGAACATTAGAGGAGACTGCAGGAGCATAAGAATGGTAAGCTGCAGGGATGTGCATGTGTCAGGATGGTATACAGCAGAGGTCTTTAGGCAGTTTTGTGCAAGCCAATTATTTGAGTAAGTGTAGGAATGGTCAGCTGCCAGAAATGGTGTGGGAGAAAATCATTGTGTGAGGGGGTAGTGCAGGAGAGTAAGCATGGTAAGCTGCAGAGGTGATCAGGTGGGGGCACAAAGCTGTAAGGTGAGTATACAGTGGAGACACCAGAGGTGGTGTTGTGAAAGAATGTGTGTATGAGATGAGGCAGGGTTGTGGTAGCATAGGGTTAGTGTGCAGCAGATATGAAGAGGTGGTGTTGCCAAAGCATATGTGTGTGTGAGTGTAAGGATGGTCAATTGGTAAAATGATCAGGCATTGGTGTGCAATCCAATAATTGCATGCACATAAGGATAATTGTTTGAGAAAATTAGATGACAGTGTGGGAGCCCAAGCATGGTAAGCTGTGGGGATGCAGAAGCATAAGGATGGGGGATGGAGGAGATGTGGAGACATGGGGCCAAAGCATATCTTTGCATAAGCCTAAGAATTGGAAGCTGGAAGAGATGATTAGCAGGTGGTGTGGGAGATGATCAGTCAGTGGGGCCAAAGTCATCTCATGCATGAGCATGAGCATGCCAAACTTCTGCCTGGCACCATGAGGTGTAAGGCCTCAAAGATTGTGAATGGTGTTGCTATGTGTCTTTGCTTTAAGTGACATATTTGAGAATTGACGTTTTCATGATGCAAACCACTAGATCTAGTGACTCTAATGTGACAGTAATGCGACTGAAACAGGATTTGATACTGACAGTGGTGCAATGTGAAGTCATTTGCCAGAGATTGAAGGGAAATTAGCCCTGGTGACTGTCTTACTTAGTACAAAGCCAATGAAATTTGATTGTATTATTTTAATTGAACATTCTTAACTAATTTTACTTTGATTTCTTAATATTCTATTTTTCACTTTGGTTGTTACTCTTGGCATCATCATTTTTTTCAATTTTCATTATTTGTTGATCTTACTTACATGTTCAGCCCTCTGGTGTGCTACCCCTGTATTTTAAATTCATTCAAGGACTTATTTTAGCCTTAAGCCTTCTAGCCTGTGGCTTAAATGTACGCAGGAGCTAATTTGAGCCTTATGGCTGCTACCCTCAAGTTTGAAGTCATAAAAAGACTAACTTTAGCCTCAAGGTTGCTACCCTGAAATTTATAGTCATACAAGGACTTTTTTTTGGCCTTAAGGGCTTCTATATTATTCCAGAAGTCTATGTAAAAAAGGCGCAATTTTACTTTTATATTTATTTTTTGTAAGGTGTGGATATGAAACTTTGATTAAAAATCAAGTACTTTTCCTGTCCTCAAAATTTGTATAAGGTAGAAATCAATTAAAAATAGTAAGAAATATTATTTTTAAGAAAAAACACGCCAATTTTATTGTTTATAACTTTATTAGTATAAAACAATAATATTATAAAGATTTATTGTTTTACCAACAATAAAAATTTATCCAAAAAATACTCTACAAGAGATATTTTAAGGCTACAGAAGAAATTTCTTCAAGAGCGATTTTAATTGGAATTAATTGAGAAAAGAACTTCAAGTAATTAATTAAAGAACAAAGTCTTTAAAAATAATATTAAAGAGAAAACACACCCAAAAGTGACCAGAGTGAATTTGGAAACAAAGTGACAAAGTTTACAGTGATGAAAGATGCTTTAATTCACTTTTGGGGTGGTTCAGGGGTAAAAATGATTATAAGAGTTACAAAAAATTATTATAATTATTTTTTCATGTGGTTAAAAGGTTTAAGATGATGTAATAAAGGTGTTTGGAATCTTTTATTTATTGTTTTAACAATGTTTAAACTAATTATAAAAGGAAAAGATTCTAACATAAAGAGAAAAGTGGGGCAAAGAAGACATTCTTTTATAGCCATCAATTTTCTTACTCCAAAAGTAAAATTTACTCTTGTCAGTCGTTAAAAACAGCCTTACAACAGAAAAGCCCATTATGGCATCATTGAACCCTGATTTAGACCAAAAAGGGCTGGTTAAGCCATTTTTAGCCATTTTAGACCCTTAAATCAGCAATTACTATAGCAATACCTGGTCTAGAGCCTTCAAAACACATCAGAATGTGTGTAAGAGATATAGAAACCAGTTAATATTGTTTTTACTATGATGGTTTTATCTTAAGGGTAGTTTTACCTTCTTGGCAACAGCTAAAACTACCCCAGTTGATATCAAAACCTCATCATCAATTGAGTCCGCAGACCCTGTAACTCAATTCCAGGCCAAAAGTGATGAACTTTTGCGTGAATTTTGACATCCCACGCCTTTCAGCAAGGATTTTGGGGGTCTAGCTCCCCCTTAGAGCTGGAGTTCCTTTTCCCCCCCAAATTCAATCTTTCCAATTTATTTTTCCTTTAATTCCTCATCATGTATTATACTTATAATTTACATATGTAATTCAATTGAATTGTACAGTACAATACAGTAATAATTGATACCTCATATGTAAATCAAAGTTCACTTATGTAATACATGCGCACATTTTGATATTTCTCCCCCTTAGAGCTGGAGTTCCTTTTCCCCCCCAAATTCAATCTTTCCAATTTATTTTTCCTTTAATTCCTCATCATGTATTATACTTATAATTTACATATGTAATTCAATTGAATTGTACAGTACAATACAGTAATAATTGATACCTCATATGTAAATCAAAGTTCACTTATGTAATACATGCGCACATTTTGACATTTCAATTGAATTCAATTGAAAACACTACAATTCCTCATAACTTCTAAACTAAACACAACACCTCAATTTTAACACAAAAATTGATGGTTAACACCACATGTGGTGTGAATTGGATTAAAGTTTTGAGGATTTTCAACTTTTGTATTGAAAATATTAAAAACTTAATTTAAGCTTATTTAGAGTTGAGCTACAAGAATTTCACTCACAGGTGACACCACCTGATTTTTTATGAGGAATCCAATGGTGAAATAATTTTTATATGTTTATTTATTGGATAAAAAGTTATAATAATTTTTATTTAACTTTTTTCCAAATTTATTTATTTTTTTACAATTTTGTTAAAATTTCATTTTTACTTAATTTTTTCAAGTATAAATGTAATTTTATAATTCCAAAATTTAAGGTAATTTTATTTTTAAATTGTAATTAATTTTTTTATTTTGAATATAGTTTTATATTTGTATTTTGATTTTTATTTTAATAATATAAATAAATTTATTTTATTTATATTAATATGTTAATTTTGTGTTTGTGGTCTTTTGGGTATATGAAATTACCTCTAAGGCTCACATTCCCTCCCCCTAAAAAAGAATATTACTTTGTAATATTGGTGTTTCTAGTGTGTCTGAATCTTCTGAGGCATTTGGTAGCTTCTGGTATATATTTTTCTGCTAAACATTCATCTTCACAAGTTGGGTCACTGTACCTAACAAGGTATTCCCTTACTTTCCTGGTTCTTAATTTCCTTTCTTTAAGAACTTTGGTAATTTTATTGGTACCTCATGTCTCAATAGGAGGTATAACTTGAGGAATCTTATTCCTCAAGGGAAATTTCTCAGCATCACTAGATTTATATGGCTTTATCAAGCTCACTGGAAATGTAAGATGCTTATTGCTAAGTTCTTCAGATAACTCTACTTCAACAGAATTTTCTCCATGGAGGGCCTTAATCACAAAAGGTCTTGCAAAAGAGTCTTTCAACTTTTTCAATCCTTTGATGTTATTGAAGTTGAAATCTGGAGTTGCATGTGATTTATCCCATTTGTCTTTAGCATATGCAAAAGAGTCCTCCATGCACCTTATTGCATTCTTTCTAGCTTTGTCTAGCATTCCTTTGAAGCTAGCAGCTGTGGGATGTATTTCAATTAAATCTTTCCTCAAGGAATCTTGGGGTAACTTGGGGTTCCATCCTTTTTCTAGAATAGCAGGAGTCTGATTGGTACTGGCATGGATTGATGTTTTATATGCTAATTCCAGTGCTGGCAAAAGAGTACACCAATCATGGGTAAATCCATCACAATCTTTGAATTCAAGGCCATATGCACAAAATCTTCTCACCATGTCCTCTAAGGTTTGGATCATCGTTTCAGCCAGGCCATCAGTTTGTGGGTGGTAGGCTGTAGAGAAAGAAAGTTTGGTGCCAAATAATTGGTGAAGATTTGTCCATAATGTTGAAGTGAATTTGGGATCCCTATCACTAATGATATTTGTAAATATCCCAGTCCATGACACTACTCTATTCCATATCAGAAGAGCTGTATCCATGGCTGTATCATCTTTGTGACATGGTAAAAAGATTGGAGTTTTACTGAATCTGTCCACAATTACTAGGCAAGCATTATAGCTTTTGTCACCTCCTGGTGGTAGGCCAGTTACCCAATCCATATGGACAATTTCCCAAGGTCTGTTTGGTTCTTCGATTTTTATCATATTTCCAAGTCTCTTGCCAGTGAATTTATTTGCTTTTTGGCATCTGTCACAGCTTTTGCAATACTCTGCAACATCTTTCTGCCACATTGACCACCATATGCAGGTCTTTACTTTCTCTCTTGTTCTTTCTTCAGATAGATATCCTGAAAAGGGACTATCATGGCATTCTTTCAGTACAAGATTGATTAATGACCTGTCTACAACTGTCATGACACATGTGTGCTTGGTTCTGTGGTAAGTTATACCATCCAGTAGGTGAAATCTTACTTCATCATAAGATTTTCTCCATACTTCATCCAAGGAATATATTAGAGAGCTGTCTTTACAGTCTTTGTTAAGTAATTGGCATCAGATGCTACAATTCTTATCTTGAGTGTAACTACTTCTGACTTCTTCAAAGAAGGTGGTGTTCAAGTCTGTAACATTTATTCCTTCTATTGGAATTTTTGGTGAAGCTTCTTCTGGCACATAAGCCGGATTATCAATATTATTTGGTAATTGCCATCTGCTTAGTCCATCTGAATTCTTATTAATATTTCCATCCTTATGAACAATAGTCATATTGCCTCTGTATTCTTGTATGGCTATTTGCCATTTGAGCATATGTCTGTTGGGTGTTTTCATGTTCAAAAGTGATTTGACAGCTGTACAATCTGTTATCACCTCAAAAACACATCCCTATAAGAAGTAGTTGAATTTCTCTAAGGCCCAGACAAGGCATAGACATTCCATCTGACTTGCTCCATATCTGGCTTCAGTTGGTTTGATTTGCCTGGATATGAAACATATGGGTCCTTCTACAGGTTTATCATTTATGATCTGAACTTGGTGAGCTGCAGCACCTAGCCCATCCCCTGATGAATCAATATACAGTTTGAAAGGCAATTTAAAGTCTGGCATCAGTAAGAGTGGAGCAGTGGTCAATGCTTCTCTTAGAGACTCAAAAGCTTTGACTCTGTCAACAGTCATTTCAAATACTGTGGCTTTGTCACACAGTTTATATAGTGGTCTTGCTATGGATGCAAAATCTTTAATGTGTTGCCTGTAATATCCTGCAAAACCTAAGAATGACTGAATTTCCTTTTTTTTCTGAGGCATGGGTTTTAGCAATACTGCTGCAACTTTTTTTTTGTCAATTCCAAGGGATAAACCAGATACAACATGTCCTAGTGCCTTGAGTTCTTTAAATCCAAAATGGCATTTCTTGAAGGAGATTTTCATGTTGAATGATTGAATTTTTGTCAAAACTTTGGACAATCTGTCCATGTGCTCCTCCCAACTCTTGGAACAGAAAATAATGTCATCAATGTAAATGATTAACCATCCCTCTGAGAGTTCTTCAGGGAAGATTTCATTCATCATTCTTTGGAAGTGTGAAGGTGCATTCTTGATACCAAAGGGCATCCTCAAGTATTCATACACTCCACAATGAACAATAATTCTCAAGTGTTTTCTTGCTCTTGGTGTCACCACATTTTGATGGAATCCTTTAAGGGCATCCATAGTGGTTATATACACTGCTTGAGATAGTTGAGTAAGGGAAATTTGGATCTTTGGTATTGGGTATCTGTCTGGAACAGTGTAAGTGTTCAGAGCTCTAAAGTCCCCAACTATTCTGGATTTTCCATTATTCCACGCCACTATGACTGGTGTAGCTATTTCTACTTCTTCATTGTGGCCTACTTTTCTTATTATACCAAGGTCCAGAAGTTGTTTGATATGAATTTCGAGAGCTTCTCTTGATTTGGGACTTGCTGGATAAGCAGGTCTTCTTAAGAGTGGTGGATAAGGTATCTCAATGTTAAGAATGATGTCAACTCCATAACCAATAATTGCTCCTAGAGGCTCTTTGTCTGAAGCAAATGCTCCTCTGTGGTCATACAAAAGGGAAGAAAGTTCATTTTCTTGTTTATCAGTCAGATGAAGGCTTATTTCAGCCTCATTTAACTGTTCAGACTTGAATTTCTCTAACTCTAAGTTGACTGGTGATACTTTGTTTACTGTAATTTGTCTTTTCAATGGTAAAAAGGCAAATTTTTGGCGCTTATTGTCTCCAATAGTAAAGTATCTGTCTTTGTTACTATGTAAATATATCCCATACATGATTAAATAGTCATTTCCTAATATTAAATGGGTACTAGAGAAATTTTCCATAACAACAAATTCAACTGTGATTCTCAAATTCCCATTTATGTGTATGAATATGAAATTAGTCTCAAAGATTCCTAATGCTTTCTTTGGGTTACTTGCACTGTTGAATTTTATACCATGAAGTGGTAACAATTGGTCTTCAAAATTTGGTACACAAGTCTTAAGAAAAGATTTTCTAACACAAGAGCAGAAGGCTCCTGGGGCTAGCAAAAGTTTGGTGGGCTTGTTGTCAATCACCACTTCTGTTATACAGGAGTTACCAGCTGTATAACGTTTCCCTCTGTTTGGTTTTGTTTTCATAAGTTGTGCATCTTGAACTTTTGATAAATCAAGTTGACCATTGCTCAATTGTGGCAAGTGGGAATAAGATTCCATGATGTCAAAAGTGGCATTGATATTTTCTATATCTTTTTAAGATGCAGAAAAGATGGATGACTTATCATCTGAATTGTCTTCAATTATGTCTTCTTTTTCAACATCTGGTTCCTTTTCAATATCAATTTCATTGATTTTCCCCCTTTTTGGACATGTATTGGCTAAATGGGTGGTGCTTTGACAAATATGGCATTTTCTGACTGTATCTGAAGATTTATACTTAATATTACTAGAATTTTCTTTGGGGTTTTTGTCCACAGAATCTTTCCAAGGTGTATTAAACCTTGTTTTGAGATTCACACTACTAGAACCAATTTTGGTTCTGGTGGTTACTTCTTCTAGTATATTGATAATATCCTCTGCTGAAGATTGTTCAGTAGTCCTGCTTTTGACAGCATGCTCTAAGTCACCTCCACATTGTCTCAGAATTTTTCTATGGATCATAAGTTCTGACATGTCAGGATATAATGCTGTTAATCTGTCCTTTTCTTGGCAAAAACATGGTAAAGCTTTGTCTTTATCAGAATTAAATTTGGCAGATTCAAAGGCTGTTTCAACTTTAAACCTCCAAGAATCATTGCCCATTTGTTGATGATTTGGGCTTTCCACCAAGTCCAACTCTGGTGTCCATGTGCTTGTCTTATTTTGATGTACCATCTGTGAGCTGATCTGGTAAACAAGGTGTTAAACATGGCTGTTACCAATCTGTCTGGTAATTGAAAATCCTCTTTGATCATGTCAATACCTCTAATGAATTCCATATGGTCATACTCTCCTTCACCACTGAAGTGAGGCCATTCTTTAAGTTTTGGAACTTCTTTCAAGAGTGCTTGGCCCCTTGATGGCTCCAAGTTATTAAAAGGATTGGATAATTCATTCTTTGATTGTGAATTTTCAGGATCCAATACTTGTGGATTTGGAATACTTGTGCCATCATTTTGATTCAGAGGTGTAGACATTCTTGGTAAGGTGTTCCGTATTTGTTCAATGTCATTCATTTTACTGTTGCTACACCTTTGGGAATTTCTGTATTCATGTTGGAAGCTTTGTATTCAATTTATTACTTCAGTTTTATACATGTCCTCCTTATGTGTCAGTTCTTGCCATAACTCTGTCTGTCTTGTATTATCAGCAGTGACTTGATCCAATTTCATTGAGAATTTTGATACTTCTTCTTGTGAAGCATCAAAACAGTTTTTCAAGGCAATGGTATATGTCTTTACTTCAGTAAATGAATTTGAAATGTCATCAAGGACTTTCTTGTTATCTGTTTTGATAATATTTATGGCTTGTTTAATTCTCGTTTCAATTATGTCATTGATATTAAACTTAGAATATTTATCTGTTAATTCTTTAATAATGGCAGATTGTTCATTTATTTTATTGCCAGAAGAATTATCGTTATTGGAAATTTTAATTTTTCTTAAAACTTTTTCAAAACACCTAAGTGTTTCATTAATTTGGCACAGACTCAGGTTGTTTGTTTTAATGTTGTTACAAATGGTTTCATTTTTATCAGAAGGATGTTTTTTCACGTCATTGATAGCATCATACAATTCTGGGATGGAATCAAATATATCAGAAATCATTTCTGGAATCTTAATCTGGCTTCCTCCTTATTCTGTAATTCCATCATGGTTCTGGCCATCTGAAATACATTTTCCATGGCATCCTTCTGAATCTTTGGGATTCTGTAGCCCTGGCTGTAAGGGTTTGGGGCTGGTGCCTTCACTTTGCCCTTGTTTGGAGTTTGTGGCTGCTTTTTCATGTTGGAATTGCTGGTGCTGGCCACTGGGGCTGTTTTTGGCACTGGTTTGGGTGGTGGAGGGTTGTTTTTCCTCCATTCTAGTGTCAAAAGCATCATGTTTTTCTTCTCCATCAATGGATGCCATCCATTGAGCAATTTGGAAGTCTTGGGATGGCCCAGGAATTTTCCTACTGTCAGGTAAGAATTCATGCAATTCTTCCACAGGTCTGCAAGGATCTGGTACTCCTTGAATTGAAATGCATTGTTGTATGCACTGTGGCTGGCTTTGTATATGTCCACAGAGGCTTGTTGTGGCGGTGTCAGCTCTTTTTGAAGGTAAAATAGTATTATCAGCTTCAGAATGACCCAATTTAGTTGTTTGGAAGTCATCAACTGACTTTTTTCCATCTGTACCTGATTGGCCTCTGCCATAATCACGTCTATTACCTTCCTGGGAGCTGCTTGAGGGGTTATAGGTGGCTTCTGACCTGGTTGAAGGCATAATTATGGTTAAAAAGGCTTAAAATAGTATTTTTACGTGAAAAACTTACTATTGTCCCAATTCTTAGCTTTGTGAAGGGTATTACTTCTATCCAAGTTAATCAATTCAGAAGATATTGGTTCAGATTGGTTATTTTGAGTCACAATAACAGTACTATTATGGTCTGAAATAACAGTACTGGCAGTAATAATGCTGGTGACTGTTGAGGCTGTTTCAATGTTTTCTTGTCTTACCATGCTGTCAGAAACTAAAATCAATGAAAAAACCAATTAGCTAAGTAAAAAAAAGGTTATTTCAAAAAAAGAAATAAGAATATAAACCTCACTTATAATATGAAAAAAATATATTTTTTATTGATTTTTTAAATTATAAGTATTTTTTATATGGTTTTAAGTTTTTCAATATAAGGAAAAAGATTTAAGAAGAGTAAAAAAAATATGTCACAGGTAAAATATCACGGCTGGGCCCCCAAATGTAAGGTGTGGATATAAAACTTTGATTAAAAATCAAGCACTTTTCCTGTCCTCAAAATTTGTATAAGGTAGAAATCAATTAAAAATAGTAAGAAATATTATTTTTAAGAAAAAACACGCCAATTTTATTGTTTATAACTTTATTATTATAAAACAATAATACTATAAAGATTTATTGTTTTACCAACAATAAAAATTTATCCAAAAAATACTCTACAAGAGCTATTTTAAGGCCACAAAAGAAATTTCTTCAAGAGAAATTTCAATTGAAATTAATTGAGAAAAGAACTGCAAGAAATTAATTAAAGAGCAAAGTCTTTAAAAAGAATATCAAACAGAAAACACACCCAAAAGTGACCAGAGTGAATTTGGAAACAAAGTGACAAAGCTTACAGTGATGAAAGATGCTTTAATTCACTTTTGGGGTGGTTCAGGGGTAAAAATGATTACAAGAGTTACAAACAATGATTCTAATGATTTTTTAACGTGATTAAAAGGTTTTAAATGACTTAATAAAGGTGGTTGGAATCTTTTATTGATTGGTTTAACAATGTTTAAACTAATTATAAAAGGAAAAGATTCTAACATGAAGAGAAAAGTGGGGAAAAGAAGACATTCTTTTATAGCCATCAATTTTCTTACTCCAAAAGTAAAATTTACTCTTTTCAGTGGTGAAGAACAGTCTGACAACAGAAAAGCCAATTATGGCATCATTGAACCCTGATTTAGACCAAAAAGGGCTGTTTTAAGCCATTTTTAGTCATTTTAGACCCTTAAATCAGCCATTACTATAGCAATACCGGGTCTAGAGCCTTCAAAACACGTCAGAATGTGTGTAAGAGACGTAGAAACTAGTTAAAACTGTTTTTACTATGATGGTTTTATCTTAAGGGTAGTTTTACCTTCTTGGAAACAGCTAAAACTGCCCCAGTTGATATCAAAACCTCATCATCAATTGAGTCCACAGACCCTGTAACTCAATTCCAGGCCAAGAGTGATGAACTTTTCCGTGAATTTTGACATCCCACGCCTGTCAGCAAGGATTTTGGGGGTCTAGCTCCCCCTTAGAGCTGGAGTTCCTTTCCCCCCCCAAATTTAATCTTTCCAATTTATTTTTCCTTTAATTCCTCATCATGTATTATACTTATAATTTACATATGTAATTCAGTTGAATTGTACAGTACAATACAGTGATAATTGATACCTCATATGTAAATCAAAGCTCACTTATGTAATACACGCGCACATTTTGACATTTCAATTGAATTCAATTGAAAACACTTCAATTCCTCATAACTTCTAAACTAAACACAACACCTCAATTTTAATACAAAAATTGATAGTTAACACCACATGTGGTGTGAATTAAATTAAATTTTTGAGGATTTTCAACTTTTGTATTGAAAATACTAAAAACTTAATCTCAGCTTATTTAGAGTTGAGTTACAAGAATTTCACTCAGAGGTGACCCCACCTGATTTTTTATGAGGAATCCAATGGTGAAATGATTTTTATATGTTTATTTATTGGATAAAAAGTTATAGTAATTTTTATTTAACTTCTTTCCAAATTTATTTATTTTTTACAATTTTGTTAAAATTTCATTTTTTCTTAATTTTTTCAAATATAAATGTAATTTTATAATTCCAAAATTTAAGGTAATTTTATTTTTAAATTGTAATTAATTTTTTTATTTTGAATATAATTTTATATTTATATTTTGATTTTCATTTTAATAATATAAATAAATTTATTTTATTTATATGAATATTTTAATTTTGTATTTGTGGTCTTTTGGGTATATGAAATTACCTCTAAGGCTCACATTTTTTATGTTTTTTTTTCTTTTTTTATGGATTTTTTTTTCTTTATTAATTTTTTTGAAGCCAATTTGAAATTTGTTGAATTGGTTGCTGGTTTGTGAAGTAATGTTGTCAGTTGGGGTAGCTTAGTGTTTGGTTGAACCATTTCACTCTTTATTTCTCACTTTGAAATGGGCACAATTCCCCCCTCTGGGAGTAGTTCTTCTGCCAGATGTGATTCTGAGACTTGAGAAATCTTTGTCATGATACTTTGTATTTCTGTGTTCCTTTATTCTTGAAAGCCTAATAGATGTTTGGAATATTTTTGTGATGAAGGGTGCGCAACATTTCCCTTATTTGAGAAATATAAATTAAATTCCTGGATGGATGCTTGCCTGTGAAAGACTCACTAAAGCCAAATTGTTGGGGCTTTAATTCATGATCTGGTGGAAGGTTGATCATTTTATTTTCTTTTGCTGCTAGTTTTTTTCTTAAATTTTACTTTTGACTTTCTCCTATGTACTTCCACTTGATGAAAGGGCTTTATGTACTTTGCCTTTTTTTTTCTGTATTAGATCTCCTGCCAAGGATATACATTGATTTTCATTTTTTTCAATGCTGTGCTACTAATTGTGGCTTAATTTTTTTTGTTGGTAAAAATATTATGTATTTTAGCTTTCAATATGGGAATTAGTGGTTCGAATTAATGTCATCATTTTCAGAGTTTCTTTTGGCCTGTGGATCTTGCATTAATTAACATTTGAAGTGAGGTTTTCTCAGTTGAACTGAATGATCTGTACTTTCTTAAGCTTGTTTTTTGATTTTAGGAGTTACTCTTGAATATAATTTTGAGGTATAAAAGCTATGCTTTCTTCATGATTATGATTCTTTTATTATGAAACATTCCAGCAATTCTCTTTTACTTTGAGCTTCCAAGTGTTGTTTACTAATGGATTCTTCATCTTCAACAATCTTTGATAATAGAACTGTTTACTTGATTTATGATTGGATTGAAAAAATTTTTCCCAATTCTCTGCCTGCTTTACAATCCAAAACACCTGGTGATACTTCCCCAGATTGGCATAGTCCATCGTATTTTCCATCTCCCCCTTCATTAAACCAATTTTTGGTGATTAATTTTCCTCAGGATATATTGCACAAAAATCTCCTCCGGCTCTTGAGCCATTGAATGATTACAATTAATCAGAAAATTTTGAAAATAATCCTTCACCTGCATTATTTATTGAAGAGTGTTTTTCATTCATTAATTTTGATAGCTCATCTTCTTTGAATTCACTGCCCAATAGTAAAATAGCTTTTGAATATTCTTCTTTATCAACTACCTACAGTTCTGCTCTTGATTCTTCTTCAACCCATATGAATCTTTAATCCCCAGCATCATTCTAATCTTCGTCTCCAAATTTTTCTTTGGATAGTGACTTTGAAATTACATGCTTGATGATTTGGAAGATACTTCTGGAAGCCTTGATGAGCTGGATTCTTCTCCCTTCAATATTCTGGCTCCAGTATCTTACCATAAGCCAAATCATGATGAAGTCAAAGAATTGGCTTCTTCCTCCTTCAATATTCAAATTTCCCCTGAGACACCTCCTTCTTCTCAGAAATCCTATTCCAAGGCCATGAAACAAAGAAAGCCAAACTATATCAAGAGAACATATTCTTTACAGACGCAAAGGAGAATTTGCTATGAGTAAATCAAATTCTGCATGTTTTTTATTTTAATTCCAAATACTTTATTGCTAATATTACTTTAAGGATGAGTTTTAATTATGCTTTATTGTTACTAGTTTTTTGTATGATAGTTCCTTCTTAGCAGAATTATTTGGTGGTTTTTTTAATGAATTTATATTGGACCATTAATGAGATGATGTTTTCACTTTTGTAGAAAGTAATAAATTGTTTTTTGTAAACAAATTAAGATTTAATCATAATTTAGATGAGAATAATGATGAGTGACATCCCTATTTGTTTAGGTCTTTTAATTAGGGCCCTTATCTTTAGTAATTTGATTTAGGCTTGTAAGATGAATTTAGTAATCAATCTGAGTTTAAATTAATAGAAAAACTTCTGAGTAAATTCTAGTGTAATTTTCTTTCTTTCTTCTTTTCTTAAGAAATTTATTAAGGTTACTAGGCCAACACTTTTCCAAGATTTTCCAAGTTTATTTTGATTTAAGGTGGCATAAGAACAGATAATAACCCCAGTTTTTCTCTTGCTAAAGGATCTCATGATACTTGTAAAATGAGAAAATAAACACAGAGAATTTTGGGTTTGAAGCCGTGTCTTGATTACTGATACATAGAATATTGTGTTTCCTCTTATCTTGGTGTTAAATTTGGAATTAATAACATGGGAGGCTTTTTTTCTAATTTGTAGTAACATATATCTGGAGTATTTTTATGAGCTTTTGCTTGAGTCTGGATTTTAGTTTTCTTTTTTCTTCTTTAATTTCCTAAAGAAAGAATCTTCCCAATAGAGCTCCAATCCTCCTTAGTGAAAATATAATTGTGAGCCTTGATCTTGATAATTCTATGTGAAAACACCTATTCCATAAGAAATCCCAATTTCCATTTTCTATTAAATAATTTCCATAATTCCACAAAATTTGTCCATCTGGTATTTTGAATAGGTCCAACAAAAGCTATCTCGAAGCTTTTAAATCCCAAAAGCAGATTTTTCTTCCCAAACCTGAATCCTTTGATGTATCCTCTTCCCAATAGGTGTTTCACCAGTTTTCTTTAATACACTCATATCTAAATGATTGCAAAAATACCAATTCTGAAAGAGAAAATCCCACAAGCTCTTTCCAGTTTTTGTATTATTCAATATCTTGATTTTTCTTTGGAAAATAGGAAAAGAATTCAAAATAGAAGTATTGAATCAATATTTGAAATATATCTTCCCTTACCTGACAGTTGGTTTTTCCTAGTAATTTACTTCTTCTTCAACTTCTTTAATTTTGTATTTTACATCTGTATGTCATTCTTCAGTCCAAAAAAGATTCTATTACCCTTTAATTTTGAGGTAAATTTTGGCCTCAATGGTTTTCTTGGTCCTTTTTGAGATTTGATGAGATTATTGAGTTTGAAATTTGAATAATAATCTTTTCTTAACACAGGAAGTCACTGCAATTGGAAGTTAAGAATATTCCATATGGAAGCATTTTTGTTTTTTTATTCAAAAAAATGAAGTAATTCAAATGAAATAAAATTCCTCTTTTATAAGGAAGCAGATCACTTCCCTTGAGTGCTAATCATCTTGAGCATAAGGTTGAATAAATTAAAATTCCTCTTTGATAATTCAGGAGGTCACTTCCCTTGAATGATAAGAGTCTTGAAAAATGTTTTTTAATAAATTGGAATCCCTCTTTGTTAAGGCAGCAGGGCACTTCCTTAATGCTACTAAAAATAAGAAAAAAAAAATTTCAACTGAATTTTATTACTTTGCTATTTTATTGGATTGGTAATTGAAAATGGGTTGCTTGATTTCTTATTGAGAAATCCACAATCTTCTGTTGTAAATTATTCAAAGACATATATCTTACAATATTTCTTTAAATAGCTTGTTTCTTTTTTTCTCTTTGTGTATTGCTTTTCTGTGCCAAAGAAAAACCTTTGCAATCATATATAAGCATATATTTAAAATCACACCAGCGTAGAGTTCCTTTAAAGACTTCCAAACCACCTATTTTCAAGCCTTTTGAGCCCATATAAGCTTTTAATACTTTGCATCTATTTCCATTTGATAATTCCCATGAGAAACTTACAGTAATAATTTATTAAATTCTCTTTGATTCCAATAGTTATTAGTAATTCCAATAAATCAACATTTGTAGGATTGGATCTGTGTAGCTCTTAATGATATTTGCTTGTAATTATTGGTTAAGTTAGCTCATAATCATACAGCTCTTAAAATGTTATAGTTGGAATCATTGCATAATCTTCCATTTCCTCCTTTTCCAGTATGTTTGGTCATATGTCATTTTAATTCTGCATTTAATTTGTTAATATTACTGTCATTTCTCCATTTTGATCAAGTAGAGAAGTTGTGTTTAAAAGTGAGGTATTGGAAAAACAGCATAATTCCTCATAGTCCTCATAAAGCTGCCCTCTAATTTGATTTTTAATATTGGGTTCTAAAGTGGCAAATACAGCTAGCCTTTGTGTATTTTGTGATAGCTCTCCTTCATCAATTTTTTCAGATCACCTTTCTTTCTAGAAGTTATATTTCCAATTTTAATTATGTTGGTGATTTAAAATTAACTCAACATTTGATTATACTGTTTTTACCTCTTTTAGAATTATTTCAATTCCTTGTTTAATTATCTTTTTCATATTTCTATCCTATAACTGATCCATTCCATCTTCAATAATTATGGTACTTTAATTTTTCAATTCCTCAACTTTTCTTTTTGCCATTGGCGTTATTGTGTCATCCTTTTGTTCTTCATTATTTAAATCCTTTTGAATATTACTAATATCCATGATTTCTTCTTGAAATAAATTGAAATAATTGTCAGGCTGAGTCTATTATGAAGGTGTATAGTAGTATTTGCAACTTTATCTATGACTGTGACATGGTGAAAAAAGTTTCAAAAAGAGTTTGATTTATAGTAATAAATGTTTGAATTAAAATATTAAGGGCTTTACTATAATAAAATAGTGGTGGTGAGCGCTGCTGAAAGCCCTGGGTGCAGTCTTACCAGTTGGATTACTATAATAACAGCTACAATAATTAAGTTTAAGTATAACCTGATTATTCTCCAAGACTATAACTGTTTTTGACAGTTGTACTATGTAGGAATTTAAGAGCAGGATGGGGATCCTTTTCTGGCAGTGAAAAGGCTGCCTTTTATCCTGAGATGGGGTCAAAAGGCTGCTAGACCTTTTCACATAGAGGGAGTGAAGATTTTTCACTCTCAAGGAAAGGCTTGGGACTTTCAAAAAGCATGTATAGCCTGTATAGGGATCTGATGCGGTTTTGAAACCACATCTGGGCAGTTTTCACCAATACAGGGTGAAAATTTTCATATGGGGACCACACAGCCTGATTCTGACATGTATGACAAGTAGAATGCTGTACAGAACCTGTATGGGACCCCAGTATTGAATGAACTATGAGGTATTGAAGTAAAAACAAGCTTATTTGTCAGTTTCACACCTCATAATCATTGTTGTGGAGTATTATCCCATGGTAAGTCTGTGTTGGCCAAACTGTGGGATATTAACCTTAAAACAGCCATACCTTTGTCAGTTTTTGAAATATAAACCTCAGAATTGGTGCAGTGTGTAGCCCTCTATGTGTTCTACACAATGGTACCTCATTTGATATGTCTATCGTTAAATAGGGCAAAGTTGTGCCATGTACTAGATTTTTGTACATATGCATGTTTTTGGCAAAAAGCTGTATTGGGCTTGTTTGCCTTATAGCTTTTGTTCTAGATGGGGTATGGGGAAATTGATGGAATCATCAGATAGACCTGATTGTACTATTTCAAAAAAGACCCCACTTTAGGTATCTCACACTAAAAATGTAGAAGTTAGATGAGAGGTCGGTGTCTTATTCACCCTTATTTTGCCTGAATTTGGCCATAACTGCTGTAATACTGGTGCTAGTTGATTTTTGCTGGTACCATTGGATAGCCCTGACTTAGAGAAAAAGTGTTCATACCCATTTGATTGGGTGAAGCCTCTAACTCTGTATTTCAGATGGGAGGTGAAAATTAAGGTTTATGCTCAGCAACAACTTTGATCAGGAATAAATTTGTTATTCTTTGTCCTATGATGATGGGACTTGTATATTTGGAAAGGGGTGAGTTTCCTCTTTTTTTCATACCTTTTGAGCTGATTTGGCTTAGCTCCATGTTTTGGTGGTATCTTGTCTATACCATTAATTCATGGTATTTGGCTGTCCTGGTTGTGCTCTGGCTTTGAGTCACAGGCTGACATACCCAAACTCTAAAAGAGGCTCATCATTGATGAGACTGTTCAGTGCTCCTAGAGGCTCTGAATTTCCTTAAATGAAGGTTCCCATCTGGTATGGCATCTTCTGCCAACGACTTGTCTTTATCAGCTGTCTGGTTCTTGAATCTGACTAAGTACTGTCTCCTATCCTTACCATTAAGTATTATCTTCCTGGATTTGATGATTTTATTCACTGGTTCAGGGGAAATCTTCACTTCCACTGATTCTGGTGGTCTGGGGTTCTTCTTCTTGGAGGGGGATTTATCCTCCTCTGTCTGGAAGTATGGCTTGAGTAAACTCACTGGAAAGACTGAGTTTTTCCTTGAAAATTCCTCTGTGAGTTTGACTTCCACTGAATTTTTCCCTATCAATTTAATTATAGTGAAGGGCCCTACAAATGAGTCTCTAATCTTCTTTGGTCCTTTTAGATTATTAAAGTTCAGTGTAGACACTGGCACTTGGTCCCCTTCTTTAAAGTCAGGTTCCATGTGTTATTTGTCCCACCTCTGCTTATTATATTATTTTGCTTCAGCTATGCATTTGGCAGCTGTGTCATAAGCCCTCTTCCACATTTCATGAAGTTCTTTGGCTGTGGAGTGGATGGTCATAGGATTTTTCTTCAGGTGATCCACAGGCAATGGGGGATTCCATCCCTTCTCCACAAGTGCAGGTGTTTTTCCTGTGTTAGAGTTCTGACTTGCGTTATAAGCCAGTTGGACTGCCAGTAGAAGGGTAACCCAGTCATGGGTGTAACCTTCATGGTCCTTATATTACATGCCATAGGCACAGAATCTTCTAAGGATGTCCCCATTGTTTGAATCATCCTTTCAGCTAATCCATCTGTTTGTGGATGGTAAGCTGTGTAAAAATCAAGCTTGGTGCCAAGCATGTCATATAAATTGGTCCAAAATTCAGATGTGAATTTTGGGTCCCTATCACTGATGATGCTCTTAGGGACTCCACAGGTAGATATGATGTTGTTCCAGAATAACAGGGAAGTAACCCAAGCTGTGTCCTCCTTGTGACATGGTAGGAACTTCATACTCTGACTGAACCTATCAACTATGATTAAGCAGGAATTGAAGTTTTCTTTGCCTCCTGGGACAAGTCCTGTAACCCATTCCATGTTGATGGTTTCCCATGGGTGTTTGGGTTCCTCCATGTGTTGAAGTAACCCATACTTCTTCCCATGTTTTCTATTTTCCTTTTGGAATCTTTCACAAGTGTTGATGTATTCACCCAACTCTTTTTCCCATTTGGGCCACCAAGCTGTCTTTGCTACCCTCTCTCTGGTCCTGTCTTTACTCATGTGTCCCATATAGGGGCAGCTATGGCATTCCTGCAGGATCAAAGATATATGGTATCTGTCTATTATTGTGAGTGCACTATTGTGCTTCTCTCTATGTTAGAGCAGGCCATCTATAAGGAAAGATTTACTGTCCTTATAGTCCCTCAACCAGGGTTCCTCAAACTGGGATTCCAGTTCTGGGCTGCTGTACTTTTGTTGAAAGAGTTGCCACAATATTCCACAGTGGTTGTGTTTGGAATAAGTATTAACCACTGCATTTAATAATTCATTATTCAGTTCTGAGGAGCTTATTCTCAATATGGGAATTTCTGTTCCTTTTGAGTCAGTGTTTACACTGTCTGGGGTACCACTTTCTGGTGCACACTCAGAAAATATAAAGTTCTAATTCCTGTCTATTTCTATGAAATGGATAGAAATTTTAGCTGCTAATTCAGGGTCATAAGCTGAGCTGCTTTTGACATTAGCCAGTGGCCATCTGCTGAGGCCTTCTGCATTGGTATGACTTTTACCCTCTTCGCACATGATGGCCATATTCCCTCTATACTCCTGGATGGTTATTTGCCACCTCAGCATGTGTCTATTGGTAGTCTTCATGTTTAGCAAAGACTTCAAAGACTGCAACCTCCAAATGATAATGGAGTTTCTCTAGAGCCCAGACTAAGCATAGACATTCAGCCTGGGTGGCCCCATACCTGGCTTGTGAATCTGTTAGCTTCCTAGAGATGTAACATATTACTCCATCTCTTGGTTCACCATCTACAATTTGTCTCTGGTGAAGCGCTGCCCCTAAGCATTTAATACATGATGCTCTATATATAACTTGAATGATAGTTCAAAGTCAGGTAAGATGAGAACAAGTGCATTAGTGAGTTCATGTTTTATCCTCTCATATGAATCCCTTCTTTCCTTGGTAATTTCAAAAACTATATCTTTTGAACATAAACTGTATAAACTACTAGCTATGTGGGCAAACCTTTTGATTTGGTTTCTATAGTAGCTAGCAAACCCAAGGAAGGATTGCATCTCTTTGATGATTTTTGGTACTGGTTCCTGAAGTACTTCTGCTACTTTTTTCTGGTCAATTGCCAGACTAAGACCTGAGACTTTATGTCCTAGAGCTAGTAGCTCTTGTTGGCCAAAATTGCACTTTTTGAGGGAAATTTTCAGATTTATGGGTGTGCATTTACTTAGTACTCAGTCTAAGTACTGCACATGGTCTTCCCATGTCTCTGAGTATATAATGATGTCATCAATATATACTACCATTCAGTCTTCCAATCTTTCTTCTTGGAATATGGTGTCAATCATTCTTTGGAAATGGGCTGGCACATTTTTGATGCCAAATGGCATCCTGGTGTACTCATATATGCCAAGATGAAATATGATTCTGAGGAATTTCATGGAGTTTTGTTTCACTCCATTCTGGTGGAAGCCTTTCATACAATCCATTCTGGTTATGTATTTGGCTTTTTCCACTTTGTCTAAGGCATGAGGTACTCTGGGTATAGTGTACCTGTCAACATTTGTGTAGCTGTTCAGAGCTCTAAAGTCTCCACACAGCCTGGAATTGCCATCATTCCAGGTGTGGTAATTTTCACTATTTCATTGTGTCCAATCTTTCTGATGACATCCATTTCCAGGATTCTATTGATATGTTTTTCAATGTCCTTCCTGGTTTCCTGACTTGCTGGGTAAGGAGGTCTCCTGAGCATAGGTTGATAAGGTCTTTCCTCATCCAGATAAAGCTTGGTATCACAGCCTCTAATCTTGCCTAATGGTTCTTCACCAATGGAAAATTCTGTTCTACTCTTCTCAGCATCTTCAGTAAAGTTAGTTTTTGCTTACTGGTGGGGGGAGTTCCAAACTGTCCCTCTCTGAATTCATTCAGTAATTGTCCAAGAGGATCTTGGGAAGATTTTTGGTATATATCAAGTGAAAATATCTTTTAATTGTTGGTACCAATTGTAATGTGCCTGTTTTTACTATTGTAAATATCTATGCCATACATCCTCTGGTAATCTGTTCCCAGTAAGAACCCTTGGATGTACGCATCATCAAGCACAGCAAACTATGGGTTAAGTCTGATGTTACCTTTCCTATGGGGTATAATTATCTCTTTGATAATTTTCCCAATGAAAGTCATCTTCCCGATGAATTATTGAAGCTCTTTGCCTTGGTGGGGAAGAGCTGGTTTTCAAAGCTTGGGAAGTGGTTGTCCAGATAATTTATGACCACTATGGAGCACTGTGTTCCACTGTCAATGATCAATGGATGTTGAGAATTCTCAATACAAACAGTCATTTTTGTGGCTGTCCCATGTATATATTACATTCCTTTAGTCTGGTGTGACCAGGAATGTTTGTGAATCTTGTGTGTGTTTGCACAAGGTATTATTTGTAGTGTCTTGTGGCATACCCACTTCCAACTGTATGTCCTGGATTTCTAGTGGGGTTTCTTCTTGGTATTCCACTAGGAATTCTTCTCTTGGGTCGTGGTCATCATCAGAATGTTCTCTGTTGCATTGGCCATAGCATCTGATTCAGAATCCTCTGTTAAGGACTCCACCTCTGGGAATTTCTCAATGGCGAAGACCTTTTTCTTTGCCTTTGAACGGTTGTTGGCATGGTGGTCTGTTGAACCACAGTTGTGGAAAGAATATTTCTGCTTTCCTAATTCTGCCAACCTTTCTCTGGGTTTGCCTTTAAACTCCGCCCTGAGAGGTTGTTTCTCTTTGAAACTACTGCTTGTCACAGGGGCTCTTCAAAGTGAAGAGGGCCTGGCACTCAGTAAACTGGGACTCACTTATGGAGGGCTCAAAGATATGGTAAGAAGGAATACACTTAAGAGTGCAAGAGATGAATTACTAAAAAAAAGTATATAAGAAAGCAGCAACAAAAGAAATAAGAGTAAAAAATAGAAGAGTCAACCACAAACAATTCCAAGTCCACTGTTTCAACATGTCAGAATGAAAAGACAAGGGTTAATAAGGATATGGCCACCCAGCTCATACTGTATAGGCACAGAGAGAAATGCAAAGAATAACTTAATATTAAATAAATATAATATCCAAAATAAGGATAGGAATATTCATCAAATAGTAAATAAACTAAATTAATTAACTGGGGAAAGTCCCCAGGGGGGAGAAAGAGGGGCTGGTATATGTGAGAATCACCAGCCCTGATCCAGAGGAAGAATCTTCATGAGAGGATTGAATGATTCAATTGAGTCTGGCCAATACAGGTCCTGTACAGCTTTACAGAACCTGTACAAGAGGTGTGGTGGATTTGAGTGATCATACAGTTTCATGCTGGTGTATTGAGACTGTAATGGGTGAATCCAATCTGTACAGATGTTGACAGGCTGTATTGAAGTACCAAGCTGTATGCATGTTTCAGCAAGGAAGATTGCTGAAAATGAATGCTGATGCATATACTGGATCTGCTGATTTGAGGTGTTTGAGTTGGTGTATTGATGAATACCCTTACCCTTGGTGAGTGGTTGTTACAGTATCCCCCTCTTGAAACTGGAGGGCTCCTGAACACCATAATACCCTGCCACTGTTTAGTGGCATCTCAATATCCCCACATTTTTTTCAGAAATTTTCTGTTTAATTTTCTTCTCCTCTTGAAAATTATCCTGAAAATCCTTCTTCAATTCTTCTCTGTCAAATTAAATTGATCCCCCCTTCTTTCAAATTTTGAGTAAGTATTCCACTTCAAAATATGCTTTTTTTTTCTGATTCAATCAATCTTTGTCCTTGGGCTATGGCCTTGGGATTTATCTTAAAATGATGGCCACTGAGCTCCTGTGCTCAGAAAATGATGCCCAATGAGTATATGAAGTGTACTAATTTGGCAAGGCTCAATCAAAATAAAATCTTGAATAATGCCTTCAAGGGGTCTTGTCCCCATTGTCCTTGTAAATTGCCTCAATCAGCCCTCCATAATGATTTTGGGATGTGGCCTTTTCTATGGTGAATCTTGATAAAATTTGATTTCATGGCCTTTTGGGCCTTTTTGGGGTTCTTGGTGATTTTGGTGATTTTATGATGTATGGCCATTTTTGGCCATTTTTGGCTTCTGGGGTGCTATGGTCTGCGGTCCGTGGTCCGTGGGGGCTATTGGAGGCCCCCAGGACCAACATGGACCCCCTGGACCCAGGGGTACCATGGGGCCAAGAATTGGCCCAGAACCAAAACTCACCATACATGGCCTGGACCCATTGATGGGGTCCAGGAACATCAAGATCTTGGCCTCCCCAAAGCTGCAGGGGAGGCTCTGGGTGATGAATTCAGCCCGAAGGGGTATGAATCCTCACCTTAGAGGCTTTTGGGGGGCATAATTCAGTTATGGCCCCCATTTCCCTGAGGCCAAATTTTTGATATGGGGTGGACTGATTCTGACATCTTGTATATTCTGCTTGCATATTCTTCAGTTATGAGTTCCAAACTGACGGAACTCACTGAATCTTCTACTTCTGCACCGCCACCATCTGTTCTTTGTGGTTCTGGAATCTTCAGTCAATTATCTTCACCCTCCATGGCTTCTTCTGGTCAATTTGATCCCTCCAAAAGCTATGATGGATACAGAGAAGTTGAAGTTCTTGATCCTTCCTGTACTGAATTTTTGGCCAAGGTTAAGGATTGTTTTCAACACTACAATCACCGATCTTCAAAGTGCCATTTTTTCTTCATTGGAAAAAAACCATGTTGCCGTACCGGGGTGTCATCTTGTAACGTCAGGAGGCATTTATGGAGTAGAGAAGATGGGCCTTTTGGGAAAGAATTCCCAGTCTCCGAGGCACCTACTCCTTATGGAACTTCAGGATTTTCTCAATGTGAGTGATTTGCATATCTTGATTGAATTGGTACTAATATTTTTATGTAGTGACTGGTTCCAGGCAGAGGGATGTGGCAAGGTGGACTAGTGTTGGAGGGCCAACTCCAGTTGGTGGTAGGCCCATAAATTCCAGCTCAGATGTCCCAATCTAAAGGACCAATACTGAAGGGGTAGTGAAGGTAGTGAAGAGAATAAGAAGGATTGATGATTCCCCCACTGATCCAGATGCTGAAGTAAGTGATGTGTTGGATGCTGAAGAAGTTCAATTTGTTCCTCATTCAGTTTTCCATCCAACCAGCAATTCCTGTAGTCAACCCCTTGCCAACAGATTTCAAAGTCAAGTAATTCCCAGTACTCCCAGAACCTTCCAGCCAACTCTTCCTTCCATCCCTACAACCATTCCTCCTCCTTCACTAAGTACTTCCCATTCCAGGCCTGCCTTGAACCCAGAAGTAAGACCATCACCAGTTCAGCAATCCAGAAACACACCCATAACCACCTCCCACCAACTCCAACCTGTGGCCAGCTCCAGCAGAAGAAGAGATGAACTGTCCCCTTTGCCGTTTCCTGCCACTCAAGTTTTTCAAAGAAGAGAACGCTGGCCTATCTGGGTTACCAGAGAAGATCCCAACGCAGCTAGTGAAAACCAAGAAGCTGTGGCCAGATTATTAAGGAGGGTTGATAGAAATAGCAGAGAGGTGATCATGTATTCCAATGACAGGACTATTCCAGGTACTGCTTCTGAAGATATGGCTGAAAAGATTTCCTGGTATGAAGATGAGTTGATAAACAATTTTCAGAGAACTTTTGATGAATTAGGTAGAGATAACTAGTTTCCTTGTCCTTGTTTGTGTTTGGTTTTACTTCTATCCCCACTCTTACAAAATAAAAAATTAAAAAATAATGGAACCTCCCAATACATGATTTGGGAGGGGATGCTTCTGCTTTAAAGAAAATAAAAAGAAAACAATTATACAAGTAAAGAAAGAAGCAAAATGAGAGAAAAAGAAAGTAAAGAAACAGAAATAAAGAAACTCCTGATGGTTTGTCCTTCTTGTGGTGAGCTGCTTGATTTTGGCCAAGAAATGTCTGAAAAAATGAAAACCAAGCATTTGATGCTCACCGAGTGGCCAAGGTAATATTTTGCAAGAAGTAGAACCCTCAGGGGTGCATACCAGGAGATGGAACCTACTTTCATAAATCCCACTCCCCACCAAGCACCATAAAGACTGAAATAAATTGCCATAAATGCCTTCTGAAATGAATTTCAATAAATGACTTCTGAAATGAATTGCCATAAATGACTTGAAGTAATGAATGTCTTGAATTATGATTATTGGCATAAATGAAATGATAAATAAAAAGAAAAGAAAAGGAAAGAAAGAAACATTTGGCCGTATCTTGGTAAGGTCCAAATGTAGGGTATTGTCACAACCACGTATTTTGACCCTCCTCCTTGATGGCGGCGGCAATCCAACCTGGAGCCAAGTTGGGGCCAATTGGCCATGTCATATCATTTATGGCCAATTGACCCCTTTTGGGTGTTCCATGGCTCTTACGCCATAACCCATTCCATTGGCCACTTATGGCCTCCATCATCCTTTATGGCCTCAGGCCATATCCTGCGTCATTGGCCCTCTTGGCCAATTTCCACCTCACCAACCCCCAGGCCTCCATCACTGTTTTTGGGCCTGGGGGGTCCCTGTGTCTTCCAGGGGCTTCCAGGCCCCATGGCCACCTTCATTGGTTTTCCTGGCCACCCCTTTCATTATGGGGGTTTTGGCCTAAATGGCCTTTTTGGGACATTTAGGCCCCCCACGGCTTCCACGGTCCGTGGGCCGTAATACGCGGTTCGCGGTCCGTAGGCGGATTAGGCCCCTTTTGGCCTAATCCAATGAGGCCAAAAGGGGCCAAAGGGGGCAGCCACCTAGCCCCCAAGGCCAGGTGGGTCCCAAACCACAATTGGGCCCACCTGAGCCATTTTTGGCCACCAATCCCTTGGACCCAAATTGGACCAAAAACACCTTGGATCCATTTTTGGCCATAAATCCCTCAGGACCCATTTTTGGCCCTAGACCACCATGGACCAACTTCACCATCATGGCCTCTGGCAACCACCAGAGGCCACCAAATCATCTCAACAAGCATTTCCCTCAACTTAAGGGGAATTCTTTCCTTTCCTTCATGCACTCCGTACTCAAGATTGCAGGTGTGGTGCATATATGGTATTATATACCATTATGCACCATTTTTACTCAGCAATCCAATGGTGACGTTTTCAGGACCCAATTCCACCTTTCCATTTCAAGGTCCATAATTCCAACGCCCATTTCGAAGGAGGACTTTCAGCTTATCAGTCTGGCAATCCATGGCGGTAATTCAGAAGATCATTCAATGATCCCAACCACCTGTATCTGCAGGAGTTGGGTTGGTACAATTCATTCAGGATTATTCTAAGGTCAATTCTCAAGAGGTATTACATAATTCAAATCAGTTGTCAAGACATCAAGTATTCAATACTCCTTGGACAACCCAATTCATCCGTACAGGCCTTATTCAATCAACCTGTATGGCCTTGGCCCAATTGGGCCATTTCTTATTCCACTGTGTGAATTCCATCACACAGTTCAAATTTCAAGATGGCCAGAACTGTATTTCCCGATTCGGACAATACAGTCATTGATCCACCTTCCAGGATCAACCTTTCAGCTTTTCACATATACTGGCCACCTTTCAGCACCTGGGGACTTTTTCCCCAGTTAATTAATATAGTGGATTTATTTTTATCCTTATTTTCTTTTACCTTATTAAAGTTAATACTGATAATCTTAAGTTGAAACAGTGAATTGAGGATTCACTTGGTTGGCTTCTTTATTATCTTTGGCCATTGGCTTCATCTTTTCTTATCTCATCTTTTGGCATACTTGTTTTCCCCCTTATTCTTTCTTAAAGAAATTCATTCTTATTATTCTTTTATCTTTGGAGCCCTCCAAGTGAGTTCTTGATTCCTGAGTGCCAGGCCCTCTTCTTCCAAGAGCCCCTGTGACATTATATTAATTAACTCATAATTCTTCTTCATTCATTCATTCTTTTATTCTTATATTTTAAATTCATTCATTCATTTCATCAAAATTATGATTCTTTAACGTTTTATGATCTTATGATTCTTCATCACCTCTCAATTTTCTCTCATTCATTCTTCATTCTGAAAATTGAAGGCTGACCCATTTTTTATTGTTTGTTATCTTTTCAATCTCATTCTCAATCTTAATCAATCTCTTTTTATCCATAATTCAGGCATTTTTATCTTTGGTTCTCAAGTTATTCATCAGGTTATTCAGACACATTCTTCATATCAGGATTCACTTTGATTTATTCCTCAAGAATTTTGATTTTTTGGAAGAATTCACTTGAAAATTGATTTGATTGACTAATTTGACATAATTGAAAATTGACCTCAAGATAATTGATTTACCTGAAGATTTTATTGATTTTGCTGATTATTCACATCAAGATTTTTGACATAAATTGATTTTGACTCAAGAATTCATTTTGATTGATTGATTTTTTCTGCAAGATTTTGATTGCTGATTGATTGTTTTATTGACTTCAAGATTCTCATTGATATTGATTTTTACTTCAAGACTCATTTGATTTGATTGATTGACGTATTTGAAGAATTTTGATTCATTGATTATCCAATTTCCTCAAGATTTGATTGTTGATTTTGTACTTCAAGAAAATTTTGATTTTATTTCATTTATTTTGGTTGATTATTCCTGAAATCATGCCAGTTCAACATTCACCTCCAGCAAGACAGACTAGATCCCAGGCCAGAGCTCAAGCTGTTCTGACTCCAACTCCAAGGGCTCCTCTTGACGGTACCCCAGCAGTTTCTCAACTGAGGGCCAGATTGGACAGAGGACCCATTATGGAAGGAGCAGCACCATCCAGGAAGGAAGGAAGAGGGCCAAGAAGATCAATGTCTTTTTCAGGAGTGGTTGGCGGATTCCCAGGATCTTCAAGAACCAGTCCCAAGGTTCAAGGTGAAGATGGTGAAGAGGAGGAGGAGAATTCTGTGGAAGAGGAAGAGTCTAATGGCACTGAGGCTGCTCCTGCTCCTGTGGGAGCATCTGAGGGCACCAGAGGACCAACTCTAGCCCAGTCTGATCAGCCTGCCTCTCATCAGTCTGAACCGTCTTTATTGGCCATTATGCAGAAAATGACTCAGATTATGGCCAATCTGCAAGCAGCTTCTTCTTCTGAATTATCAAGACCACTAGCCTTCAAGACTCCCTCTATGAAGGCTCCAGAATGCTTTGATGGGACTCAGCCCTTCAAAGTCAGAAGCTTTATTCAATCTTGTCAACTCATCTTTCATAATGATCCGGCAAACTTCTCTCAAGACAGAAAGAAGGTTCTTTATGCCACCTCATTCTTAGTTGGCAGGGCTGCAAAATGGATTGAGCCTTATCTTTCCAACCTCAATAATCAAGACTCAAATTATCTCCTCAATTCCTGGCCATTATTTGAATCCCAATTGTTCACTTTATTTGGAGACCCACATGAAGTTAGAAAAGCAGAAGCTGAATTGGATGGCCTTAGGATGAAAGAAGGTGGGCATGTTGCTTTGTATATTGCCAATTTCAGGAGTTTGGTTTCAAGAATTGGGGATTGGGGTGAAAGGGCTCTTATTCATCATTTCAGGAAGGGCTTGGCCTCCAGGATTCTGGATCAATTGGCCTCCCATCCTTCAAACATTGATTCTCTTCAAGACTTAATGGACGTCAGCCTGGAACTTGATACCAGGTACCATGAGAGGAAGAAGGAGAAGAATCATCATCAAGAGAAGAAGCCTGAAGCCTCAAAGTCTCACTCTTCTCATCATCAAGTTTCTTCAAGCTCAAGACCAAAGAAGAAATTTCATTCTCAAAAGCGGGACAAGCCCCATTCTTCATTGTTGAATAAGGACTTCAAGTTGAAAGGTTCTGAAAAGGAAAGAAGAATCAAGGAGGGGTTGTGTACCTATTGTGGTGGGAAGCATAGTCTTGAGTCCTGTGTCAAAAGGCCTCAAAACAAGCTTACCCAACCGTCAGGCAGTTTTCCCAGCCAGGGAAAAGCCTGAGTGAAGATCATGTTGTGTTCAATGGTCTTCACAGTTTTCCTTCCAGAGCACAATTGTGCATTCTGAATACTGGTGTCAAAAATTCTCTTAAATTTTTTGTTTTCTCTTCTCTTTCTGATGTTTTTTACAGTATTCTCATTGATTCTGGTGCTACACACTCATTCATTGCAAAGCAGTTTGTTCACAAGTACTCATTGACTACGTCAGAACTTCCAGAGAAGATTCCTCTTATCATTTTGGACTCCTCTGAGTCCCCTTCCTTATTTGTGACTCACCATACTAAATATATGGTTGAGATCCCTTCCTTCCCAAGCTTTGAATGGGATTTTTTAGTCATTGATACTCCCAAGGGAGAAGACCTCATATTGGGCTTTGACTTTCTCAATCATTTTAATCCTTCTATTGATTGGAGGCAAGGGCTGATCACCTTTAATCCTGATCAAAAGGACTATTCTGATCCTTCCAATTCCTTCCGTAATGACTCTTCTTCTGCCAAATCATGTGCAGCTCTGGTTGGTGATTCTAGAACACCATCAGTTCCATCTTCTGTCCATATTCCTTCCCTTAATTCCCGTCTGTCATTACCATCATCTGGAGATGAAGTCTTCAAAGAGATTCAAGATGTTGGGGAAGATAATTCTGTATCTTCACTTCATCTCTTCTTTGGGAATATGGACCTTCCTCCTTCATCTTATCATGACTCCCTGGAGGAGTTGTGGGATGAAGAGGAAGAGCCAGAAGAAGTAGAAACCGTGATGAAGGTTGTTCCCTCTGTTTATCACCAATACTTGGATGTATTCTCCAAGGTGAAGGCAGAGAAACTTCCTCCTCACCGTGCCTGTGATCATCATATCGAACTGGAGGGGTCTCTACCTCCAGTTGGGGTGATCTACTCTTTATCCAAAGAAGAGTCAGATACACTCAGGGCCTACATTTCAGAGAATGTAGAGAAAGGTTTCATCCGGCCAAGCTCCTCCTCAACAGGAGCACCTGTCCTCTTTGTTAAAAAGAAAGATGATGGCCTCCGTTTGTGTGTTGATTACCACAAACTCAATGCTGTCACTAGGAAGAACAAATATCCTGTTCCTCCTATGAACCAGCTTCTTAATGTCTTTAATGGTTCTTCTATCTTCTCCAAGATTGATTTGCATGGTGCATATAACCTGCTCAGAATCAAGGAGGGTGATGAACATTTGACATGCTTCAGAACTAAATATGGCAGTTTTGAGTACTTGGTTATGCCATTTGGGCTCACCAATGCTCCTGCCTCTTTTCAGAATCTTGTCAATGATATATTCCAAGATCTTCTTGATGTTTTTGTTGTGGTTTATTTGGATGACATTATGGTCTTTTCCAAATCTGAGGAAGAACATGTCACCCATGTGTCCACTGTTCTTTCCAGACTCAGAGCCAATAACCTTTTTGCCAAGGCTTCTCAATGCCTTTTTCATGTTTCCAGTGTAGAATATCTTGGTTATGTTGTTTCTTCTGAAGGCCTCAAGATGGACCAAGCAAAAGTCCAGCAGATCCTTAATTGGCCTCCTCCAAGAAACCTCAAGGCTCTTCAATCCTTCCTTGGCTTTGCCAACTTCTACCGCCGTTTCATCAAGAATTATTCAAAGAAAATCAGTTCACTCACCAGTTTCCTCAAGAAAGATTCCTGTTTCCCCCTCAATGAGGAAGCTCTTAGCCAGTTTCATCAACTCAAAGAGGCCTTCACTACCGCTCCAATCCTTTCCCACTTCAATCCTTCTCTACCCACCATTGTAGAGACCGATGCATCCGATTATGCTTTGGGTGCTGTACTGAGTCAGGTCTCTGACTCAGGAAAACATCCCATTGCATTTGACAGCCACAAGCTTGTTCCAGCAGAACTCAACCAAGAAATTCATGACAAGGAACTCCTTGGTATAGTCTGGGCTCTCAAGCGCTGGAGGGCTTTTCTTCTTTCTCTGTCCTCTCCTTTTGAAGTTCTCACCGATCATTCTTCTCTTCAGTACTTTATGTCATCAAAGATCCTTACTTGCCGTCAAGCCCGTTGGGCTGAATTCTTATCTGAATTTCATTTTTCAATCACTTACCGCCCTGGCCGCCTAGCAACTCTTCCAGATGCCTTATCACATCGGGACAACGTCTATCCGGAGAGGGGGGAGGATTTCATCAGCAAGAATCCAATGAATTTTCAACAACTCATTAAGCAAGATGAAGTTCAACCCTCAAAGTTTTTTGCAGTCAAGGTGGATTCTTTTTCAAATTTGATTGATTCAATTCAGAAGAAATTATGGCAAGATCCTCAGTACAGAAGTATCCTTGAAGATTTGGGTAAAGGTAAATCTGTCCAAGATTATTCTCTTGATTCCTCCTCCCAACTTCTTCTCTTCAAAGATCGGGTGGTAGTCCCAAATGACTCCACAATTCAACTCAGCATCCTTCAAAAGCGTCATGACTCTCCTCTAGCTGGACACCCTGGCCAAGAGAAGACTCTCAAACTTGTCAAGCGGGATTTCCACTGGTCTGGCATGACTCAATTTATCAAGGATTATGTATCATCCTGTCAACAGTGTTCAAGTAACAAAAATATTCACCACAAGAAGTTTCGACTCCTCAAACCTCTTCCAATTCCAAATGGTCCTTATATTTGTCTTTCAATGGATTTCATCACTCAATTGCCACTGTCCAATTCCTTTGACTAAATCCTTGTCATAGTGGACAGATTCTCAAAAATGGCAGTTTTCATTCCAACAATGTCTTCAATACCTTGACTGTATTTGGACCATTTGTTCATCAAGAATATTTTTTCAAGGCATGGCCTTCCTTCAAGCATTGTTAGTGATAGAGGTTCTCTTTTTGTTTCTTCCTTCTGGACCAATCTTTGTCAGCAGCTCAAGATTTCAAGAGACTTGTCAACTGCTTACCATCCAGAAACTGATGGACAGACAGAGAGGGTAAATCAGATACTAGAACAGTATCTTCGGATGTATTTCAGTTATCATCAAGATGATTGGAACACCTGGCTCCCTCTGGCTGAATTTGCCTACAATAACTCTGACCACTCTTCAACCAAGCAATCACCGTTTTTCACTGTTTATGGAAGAGATCCACAATTTGATTCAGTTCACATCACTCAAGATACTCCTTCTGGAAAGTTATCAACAAAAATCCAATCAGTACAGCAAGATGTCAAGAGAGAACTTGAAATCGCCATAAACCCGTTTAAGAGGTATGCAGATAAAAGTAGAGCAAGTCCACCTGTTTTCAATCCTGGTGACATGGTATGGCTTTCTTCCAAGAATATCAAATCAACTAGACCCACCAAGAAACTGTCTGAAAGATGGTTGGGTCCCTTTCCAATCTTGAAGAAAGTCAGTACTCATGCTTACCACCTCAAGCTTCCATCTCAATGGAAATCCATCCACCCAGTCTTCCATATCTCACTCTTGGAACCAGTCAAGACATCAACAATCCCAAATCGGCATCAAGAGCCTCCTCCTCCAATCATTATTGAAGAAGAAGAGGAATGGGAAGTCTCTCAAGTACTGGATTCAAAGCTCAAGAGAAGAAAATTATGGTATCTGGTGGAATGGAAAGGTTTCAGTCAAGATTCAGAAAGATCCACATGGGAACCAGCTGAAAACCTCAAGAATTGTCCTGAACTTGTCAAAGATTTTCATTTGTTATATCCTGACAAGCCAGGACCCAATTCTTCAATGGCTTGAATTTTTATGGTGCTTGGTGGGGAGAGGAATTACCAAAAGTAAGTCCCACTCCTGGTATGCACCTTTAGGGGTATTCTACTCTTCTTTGTTGTAAGCATCACCTTGGCCACTCTGTGAGCACTTTTCAATTTGGACACAGACCTTTTGGCCCGGCTTTCAACATCCGAATTCCAAATTTATAGCCATTTACACTTGGGCAAATGGACCATTCCTGTTTTATTCTCCTTCCCAAGACTTTATTAATTCAACACATTCATTTATCAAGATCTTTCTTATTTATGGCACTGGCGGGAGTGGCAACTACTAAAAGTAAGTTCCTCTCCTGGTGTGCACTTCCCTGAGGGGTCTACAATCTGTCAAAACATCACCTTGGCCACTCTGTGAGCACCTGGCATCAAATTCTTTTATCCAGGTCCTAGGTCACTTTCAAAATCAATTGTCGTAATCCGTGATGAAGATTGGTTTCCTCCTCAAATTTCATTTTCTTTATTTTTTCTGTTTCTCTCTTTATATCTGTTTCCTTTTCTCTTTTACTCTTTATATTCTTTCAAAATTTCTTTTCTTATAACTTTTTAACGCCAAAATCTTTATGTCAAATCATGTCTTCAACTTTGTCAAAGCCAAATGTCAAGAGAAGATCAAGTCAACCTCAATTCACATGCCAACAAGCTTATCAGTTCAATTCTTCTTTTCAAGATTCAATACCTCTGGAATCCTTACGTCAAATCCGTCTCATTAGCCTCAACAGGCCTCTACCTTATCTTGGTGCTCAGGAGCTCACCATTCAAGGTAGAGGGGTACTGTCACAACCACGTATTTTGACCCTCCTCCTTGATGGCGGCGGCAATCCAACCTGGAGCCAAGTTGGGGCCAATTGGCCATGTCATATCATTTATGGCCAATTGACCCCTTTTGGGTGTTCCATGGCTCTTACGCCATAACCCATTCCATTGGCCACTTATGGCCTCCATCATCCTTTATGGCCTCAGGCCATATCCTGCATCATTGGCCCTCTTGGCCAATTTCCACCTCACCAACCCCCAGGCCTCCATCACTGTTTTTGGGCCTGGGGGGTCCCTTTGTCTTCCAGGGGCTTCCAGGCCCCATGGCCACCCCTTTCATTATGGGGGTTTTGGCCTAAATGGCCTTTTTGGGCCATTTAGGCCCCCCACGGCTTCCACGGTCCATGGGCCGTAATACGCGGTCCGTAAGCCGCGGTCCGCGGTCCGTAGGCGGATTAGGCCCCTTTTGGCCTAATCCAATGAGGCCAAAAGGGGCCAAAGGGGGCAGCCACCTAGCCCCCAAGGCCAGGTGGGTCCCAAACCACAATTGGGCCCACCTGAGCCATTTTTGGCCACCAATCCCTTGGACCCAAATTGGACCAAAAACACCTTGGATCCATTTTTGGCCATAAATCCCTCAGGACCCATTTTTGGCCCTGGACCACCATGGACCAACTTCACCGTCATGGCCTCTGGCAACCACCAGAGGCCACCAAATCATCTCAACAAGCATTTCCCTCAACTTAAGGGGAATTCTTTCCTTTCCTTCATGCACTCCGTACTCAAGATTGCAGGTGTGGTGCATATATGGTATTATATACCATTATGCACCATTTTTACTCAGCAATCCAATGGTGACGTTTTCAGGACCCAATTCCACCTTTCCATTTCAAGGTCCATAATTCCAACGCCCATTTCGAAGGAGGACTTTTCAGCTTATCAGTCTGGCAATCCATGGCGGTAATTCAGAAGATCATTCAAGGATCCCAACCACCTGTATCTGCAGGAGTTGGGTTGGTACAATTCATTCAGGATTATTCTAAGGTCAATTCTCAAGAGGTATTACATAATTCAAATCAGTTGTCAAGACATCAAGTATTCAATACTCCTTGGACAACCCAATTCATCCGTACAGGCCTTATTCAATCAACCTGTATGGCCTTGGCCCAATTGGGCCATTTCTTATTCCACTGTGTGAATTCCATCACACAGTTCAAATTTCAAGATGGCCAGAACTGTATTTCCCGATTCGGACAATACAGTCATTGATCCACCTTCCAGGATCAACCTTTCAGCTTTTCACATATACTGGCCACCTTTCAGCACCTGGGGACTTTTTCCCCAGTTAATTAATATAGTGGATTTATTTTTATCCTTATTTTCTTTTACCTTATTAAAGTTAATACTGATAATCTTAAGTTGAAACAGTGAATTGAGGATTCACTTGGTTGGCTTCTTGGCTTTTGGCTTCTTTATTATCTTTGGCCATTGGCTTCATCTTTTCTTATCTCATCTTTTGGCATACTTGTTTTCCCCCTTATTCTTTCTTAAAGAAATTCATTCTTATTATTCTTTTATCTTTGGAGCCCTCCAAGTGAGTTCTTGATTCCTGAGTGCCAGGCCCTCTTCTTCCAAGAGCCCCTGTGACAGGTATTGATGTTGCATGCTTCCTGAACCTGTTGAAAGAATTGACAAGTCCTCACAAAGTGGCCAAGGTGATTATTACAACAACATATGGGTAGAATACCCCCTTAAAGGTGCATGCCAGGAGAGGAATTACTTTCATAACTTCTTCTCCCCACCAAGCACCATAAAACCAAACTCTTGAGGTATTTGGGCCAGGCTTGTCTGGATACAATGAATGAAAATCCTTGACAAGGTCTGGTGAGTTTGTAAGGTTGGAAGCTGGTTCCCAAGTGGTTCTTTCTGGGTCTTCACTGAATCCTTTCCACTCTAAAAGATACCATAAATTACCTCTCTTGAGCTTTGAGTCCAGAACCTGAGCCACTTCCCATTATTCTTGCTCCTCCACTAAGACTGGTGGTGGTGGAAATTGATTTTGATTTGGGATAGTTGAATGCTTCACTGGTTCTAATAAAGAAACATGGAATACAGGGTGAACTGACTTCCATTGCTGAGGCAACTTGAGGTGATATGCATGGCTGCCAATCTTCTTCAGAACTTCGAAAGGTCCCAGCCATCTTCCTGATAATTTCTTGGTGGGTCTTGTTGTCTTGATGTTCTTGGAAGCTAGCCACACTTTGTCCCCAGGTTGGAAATCAGGTGGAATTGCTCTATTTCTATCTGCATACTTCTTGAATCTCCTTATTGCTGACTCTCATTCTTCTTTGACAGCTTGCTGTACTGATTGGAGTTTTGATGATAACTTTCCAGGAGGTGAATCTTGAGAAATATGGATTGAGTCAAAGCTGGGATTTCTTCCATGAATGGTGATAAAAGGTGATTGCTTTGGTGATGAATGTTCTGCATTATTATAGGCAAATTCAGTCAGAGGGAGCCATGTGTGCCAGTCATCTTGATGGTAACTGACATACATCCAAAGATACTGTTCTAGAATCTGATTTACCCTCTCTGTCTGTCTATCTGTTTCAGGATGAAAAGCAGCTGAAAGATCTCTTGATATCTTGAGCTGCTGACATAATTGAGTCCAGAATGATGAAAAAATAAAGATCCTCTATCACTGACAATACTGACTGGAAGGCCATGGTTGGAAAATTCATGACTAATGAAGATTTGAGCTAAGTACAGAGCAGTGATTGTTCCATAAGTTAGAATGAAGATTTCCGTTTTTGAAAACCTGTCCACAACTACTAGAACTGAGTCAAAGTTGTTTGACAAGGGCAATTGAGTGATAAAGTTCATTGATAAGGAATTACAAGGACCAGACGGAATTGAAAGAGGCTTGAAAAATCCAAACTTCTTGTAATGAATGTTCTTCTTTCTTGAACATTGCTGACATGAGGACACATAGCACTTGATGAATTTATTCATGCCAGCCCACTAAAAATCCCTCTTGATGAGCTTGAGGGTCTTCTCCTGGCCAGGATGGCAAGCCAATGGTGAGTCATGACGCCTTTGAAGAATATTGAGTTGAAGTTCTTCATTGTATGGGATTACCACTCTATTTTTGAATAATAACAACTTGACTTGAGGTTCAAGAGGATAATCTGGAACTGATTCACCTCTTGCTAGTTGCTTGAGAATTTCCTTATGGTCTTTTTCTTGACATACTTCTTTTTGAATCTTGTCAACTAAATCTGAAAATACTTCCACTTTGATTGAAAAAAATCTTGACTCTTGAATTCCATCTTGCTTGATTACTTGATGAAAATTTTGAGGATTCTTTCTGATGAAGTCTACCCCCCTCTCTGGGTACACATCGTCCTGACGTGACAAGGCATCTGGTAAAGTGGCCAGCCTGCCTGGGCGGTAAGTGATAGTGAAGTGAAATTCTGAAAGAAACTCAACCCAACAGGCCTGACGACGAGGAAGAACTTTTGAAGACATAAAATACTGCAAGGAAAAGTGGTCTGTCAAGACCTCAAAAGAATTGGAAAGAGAGAGAAGAAATGCCCTCCAGCGCTTGACAGCCCAAGCTATGCCAAGGAGTTCCTTGTCATGAATTTCATAGTTCAGTTTATCTGGGAGAAGCTTGCAACTATCAAATGCAATGGCATGCTTTCTTGAGTCATTCAACTGGGTCAGTACCGCACACAAAGCATAATCAGGAGCATCAGTCTCTACAATAGTAGGTAGAGAAGGATTGAAATGAGATACAATAGGAGCAGTAGTGAAGGCTTCTTTGAGTGATTGAGTCTGGCTAAGGGCTTCCCCATTGAAGATGAAGGTAGAATCTTTCCTGAGAAGGGAAGTGAGAGAAGTGATTTTTTTAGAAGAATGTTTTATGAAACAACAATAAAAATTGGCAAATCCAAGGAAAGATTGAAGAGCCTTGATGCTTTTGGTCTGAGGCCAATTGAGGATTTGCTGAACTTTTGAAGAATCCATCTTGAGGCCATCACTTGAAACAACATAGGCCAAGTATTCCACACTTGTAGGCTTTGGAAAACAAATTATTGTCCCTCAGTCTTTGGAGGACAAAGGCCACATGTTTGACATGTTCCTCTTCAGAACTGGAAAAGACCATAATATCATCCTGATAAACCACAACAAACACATCCAAGAAATATGCAAAAATATCATTTACCATATTCTGGAAACAAGCAGGAGAATTGGTCAAACCAAATGTCATGACCAAATACTCATAACTACCATATTTGGTTCTAAAGGCAGTTAAGTGCTCATCCCCCTGTTTGATTCTCAGAAGGTTATATGCACCATGCAAGTCTATCTTGGAGAAGATAGTGGAACCGTTGAATATGGTAAGAAGCTGGTTCATAGGAGGAACAGGACACCTGTTCTTCCTAGTAACAGCATCGAGTTTGTGGTAGTCAACACACAAATGAAGACCTCCATCTTTTTTCTTAACAGAAAGGACAGGTGCTCCTGTTGAATAGGAGCTTGTTCTTATGAAACCTTTCTCTACATTCTCTGAAATGTAGTCCCATAGTGTTTCTGACTCTTGATTTGATAATGAGTAGCTAACACCAATTGGAGGTAGAAGACCCTCCAATTCAATATGATGATCCGAGGTGTGGTGTGGAGGAAGTTTCTCTGCCTTCACCTTGGAGAATACATCCAAATATTGGTGCTAAACAGGGGGGACTACCTTCAACACAGTTTCAATTTCTTCTGGCTCTTCCTCCTCATCCCACTTCTCCTCCAGGGAGGCATGAAAAGATGAAGGAAGAAGGTCCATATCCCCTTGAAAGAGATGAAGTGAAGATATAGCAACATATTCTCCAACATCTTTTATGTCTTTGAAGAATTTATCTCTTAATGGAAGTAATGACTGAGAAGGAATGATGGAAGGGATATGGACAGAAGAAGGAAGGGAAGGTGTCTTAAGTTCACCAACCAGAGCAACACCTTTGACAGCAGTGGCAAAGGCATTACTAGTAGAAGGAATAATACCACTAGAATCCTTATGACTATAATCATAGGTGATCAATGCATTTTTCTAAACAATAATGGGATGAGAATGGTAAAGGAAATCATAGCCCAATATCAGGTCTTCTCCTTTGGGTGAATCTATGATAAAGAAGTCCCATTCAAAGCTTGGGAAGGAAGGCAAGTCAACTACCCACTTGGTATATTGGGTGATGAACAAGGCAGGGAATTAATTACAATCCAATATGAAAAGAGGAGTCTTTTCAGGGAGCTCTGACATAGTCAATGAGTACTTGAGAACAAAATTCTTTGCAACAAAAGAGTTTGTAGCACCAGAATCAATGAGAATACTATAGAAAATATCAGAGAAAGAAGAGAAAATAAGAAATTTTAAAGATTTATTGACACTAGTATTCAGAGTGAACAATTGTGCTCTTGAAGGAAATAAGTGAGAACCATTGAACATGACATGATCCCCACTCAGGCTTTTCCCGGCTTGCTAGGGAGGCCCCTTGATGATGCCCCAGGCTTGTTCTGAGCTCTCTTGAAGCATTTTTCAATTGGGTGCTTTCCACCACAATAAGTACACAACCCCTCTTTAATCCTTCTCTCCTTTTCAGAACCAATTAATTTATTGTCCTTATTGAGGAGAGCAGCATGAGGCTTGTTTTTGGAAGATTGAAACTGCATGCCCTTCTTGTTCTTCTTTTGGTGAGGCCTCTTTGAAGATGAGTTTTGAGGATGCCTAGATTGATTGGATCCATTGAAAGGAGGCTTCTTCTCTTGATTGCCACCCTTTTCTTTTTGCCTCTCATGATATCTTTTGTCTAATTCAAAAGTGACATCCATAAGTTCTTGAAGAGTCTCAGAAATTCCAGGGTGAGAAGCCAACTGATCCAATAATCTTCATTCCAATCCTCTTCTGTAAACATGGATATAAGCTCTTTCCCCCCAATCTCCAATTCTTGAAATTAAGCTTCTGAAATCAGCAATGTCCAAGGATACATGACCACTTTCCTTCATCCTCATATTGTCCAACTCTTGTTCAGCTTTTGTGACTTCATTGGGGTCACCAAACAGAGTGAATAATTGAAATTCAAATAATGGCCAATTATTGGGGAGATTAGAAGGGTCTTCATTGGAAATATTTGAGAGATAGGGTCCAATCCACTTTCCAGCTCTACCATTGAGAAAAGAAGTTGAGTAAATAACTTTCTTCCTGTCAGAGAAGAAATTTGCTGGATCATTATGGAAGATTAATTTACAGGATTTGATAAATCCTCTCAATTTATGAGCTTGAGTACCATGAAAAGAATCAGGTGCCTTCATGGATGGATTCTTGAAAGCAGGGGCTTTGGAGTTGTCCCTGGGAGCAACTGCTTGAGTGAGTTGCCCCATGAATTGAGTCATCTGCTCCATCATCTTGAGGAGACTTGTATCATTTTGAGAGACAAGAGGTTGACTAGAAAGGGCTAGATTAGAACCCTGACACACCTCTGGAGAATTTTCCAAGCAATCTTCCACTTCAGTCTCCCCAGAATCTTCCTCTTTGTGAGCCTTGAGGTATATTTTACATACCCAAATGGGCCACAATTATCTTAAAAAGAAATTTTGAATTATACATAACTCATAAATCATGCATATATTCAAAATTCATCATTTTTTGATTTCAGAAATGATGAATAACTTTTTATTGAGTAAGTAAATCCATGGATTTGGGGAAAGATTTGGACTCTACACAAAAATTCACCTAGGGTAGCTCCATAGAGTGAATAAGCTCAAATTCAATCTTTGAGGTGGTAAAATGGAAAATACTTCAATACCACATCATCAATACCACATAAAAGATCCGTGAAAACTTTTGTTTTTCTTAATTTCACGCCAAAATAATGGGAAAGTGAGAAATCCCATGTTACATATACACTAAGAATAGTGTTATGCATGTTTTGAGCACTTAATATCATGGTATTCTTACATGGACCTTTGGTACACCCATAGTGGATATCTCACTTGAAGCTTAAATTACTATTTTGACGTAAAAAATAGGCAAGGGAGACAAAAGACATCAAAGAGAGCCAGGGTACCCAGCTTCTGAGGACCCAGAGGTGTGGATAGCTCCAAAGCTTGGTTCCATGTCTGATCTTGACACAATTGGTAAACTAAACCTCTTTGGGAACTTGGTTACAATGTCACAACTACTGTAAATCTTAAGAAAATAGCAAATAACCTGCTATTTTGACATGCCAAGGAGGTAAAGAGCTACTTAGACTCCTGTAACCACGTCAATTCTTAATGACTTTCCATGGATAAACCCCAAAAGAGTAATTAAAACCCTTTTTGGACTTGTATCCCTTGATTTACCTCATAGCAACCAGTGAAACACTGATATTTGCAATTCTATGTAGAAATGAGGTAAAAACTTCAAAAATTCATTAAAAATACAATTCTTAATAAATTCTTCTGAAACCTTTAGGACCAATGGAAAACTGTATTATCTATGGTACAACCAAAAAGGATTACAGTTTTACTAGTAAAATTAAAAGTCTTACGTACAGTCCATTTTTGACCATTCTACGTGAAACACTGAATCTTCAAAAATTCACAGTAATTACAACCTGTGATGAAATTGGCAGTAACATTGATAAATTTGAGAAATCAATGATTATTTTCTAATAAAAGAAGATTTACTGATGTTACTCCTTTTATTCTTAACCATATTGGGGTTGGTAGTCACGTAAAAGCATCAATTAAGTAATTATGATAATCTTACGTGACAATAGATGATGCAATCATTAATTCAAAAAGGTTTATTGTTTTCTCACTCACTGGTTTTTCAGTTTGCTCCATGGCACGCCTCTGTGAGCTGTTGTTGACTTAAAAGAAGCCTCTTCTTGCTGTTTTTTCCGTATCATCATCTATTATCCTTTTATATCATTGTTACCAACAAGTAAGTATTAGTTAAGCTATTCTTAAGTGTTTTAAATCTTTCAGAATCAATCAGAAGGACGTGAAATCATAGAATCCAGCTATATATTGTTGTAATCCTGCTATAAATCATTTTGATATCTTAAATCCACAATTCTACGTCAAATTTCTCTACTTTTATCTATCAATAAGTTCTTTGGAGTATTAGTGAGTCATTTATCTTTAATTCTTGAAGTTTCTCTCTAGTAATAGTTTTCTTCAAGAATTAGCTTTATAATTATTCTTGCAAAAGATAATTATATATTAAAATAATTTATTATTTTAATAAAAGAAGTTTTTATTATTAAATTCTTCTTGCAATTGATTCCTGTAGACAATTACTTGCTGACTGTTAAAATCACTAGTAGTGCTTAACACGTGAAAGGAATATTTCTTTAATCAGATAATTGTGGTTATAATAATATTTTATTATTATATTTCATAAGAACAGACATAGTACTGTTGATTAATAGTAATATTATCATCAGTTTCATAGTCACATCTTACAATCTTCCACAGACTCTTCCCCCTCTTCATCTTCAACTTTCCCTAATCTTGCTCTTGCACCTTCAGAAATGCCAGGGTAGCCACCCAAAGGTCCAGAAAAGGATCTTGATCTTCTACATTTCATTTAACCTCTTCTTGAGGGTGCTGCTCCTTCTATTGGTGGTCGTCTGTCCAAGTTTGCACTCAGTTGATGAACTGATGGTGTGTGGTCAAGAGGAGCCCTTGCTATATGACTGAGAACAGCTGGAATATTTTGGGATCTAGTGTTCTTTGCTGGGGGACTATGCTGAACTCGCATTATGAACAGAAGTGGAATAAAAGAAACTTGATGGTATTGAGAACAGAAATCAAAACTTGGCCAAATCAATCACAATAAAAATCTTGACGAGTCTGGAGGAATCAATTCTATTCTTGAGTTGAAATGAACTTCAATTCAATCAATAATCAACAATAAATCAAATTCAAATCAAATATCAATAATCTTGAGTAAATCAACAATCAATCAATGATCAATCAATAAGTAAATCAGTGTCTTCAATATGAAATCAAGGTCTTGAGGAATCAATCAATCAATTCAAAATCTTCAGAAATCAATTCAAATATCTTGATGAGTCAAAATCAATCAATAATAAAAATCAATTCTTGCGGATCAATAAAATATCTTGAGAATTTGAAGTCAATCAATCCAATCCAAATGAGAAATCCTGCATTGCTGAATCAATAAACCCAATGAAACCCAATGAATAATCCAATCAATAATTTCTAAATAAGACCTGAATTAGAACATAGAGAAATTTGACTTGATAGAAATAAAATGAAGTGAATGAAATGGTCAGCAATTATTAAGAAAGAAGAAAGAATCAATTTTCATATAAATGAAATGAATGAGATAAAAAATGATGAGAGAGAAAATCATAATCATTAAGAATCATAAGATCATTACAAAGTCATAGTTGATGAATCAGAGAAATGAATATAAAAAAATGAAAAGAAAGAATCAATATGAGTTAATTAATTTAATGTCACAGGGGCTCTTCAAAGTGAAGAGGGCCTGGCACTCAGTAAACTGGGACTCACTTATGGAGGGCTCAAGGATATGGCAAGAAGGAATACACTTAAGAGTGCAAGAGATGAATTACTAAAATAAAGAATACAAGAAAGCAGCAAAAAAAGAAATAAGATTAAAGAATAGAAGAGCCAACCACAAGCAAGTCCAAGTCCATTGTTTCAACCTGTCAGAATGAAAAGAGAACAGTTAATAAGGATATGGCCACCCAGCTCATACTGTACAGGCAAAGAGAGAAATGAAAAGACTAACTTAATATTAAGCAAACATAATATCCAAAATAAGGATAGGAATATTCATCAAATAATAAATAAACTAAATTAATTAACTGGGGAAAAGTCCCCAGGGGGGAGAAGAGGGGCTGGTATATGTGAGAATCACCAGCCCTAATCCAGAGGAAGAATCTTCATGAGAGGATTGAATGATTGAATTGAGTCTGGCCAATACAGGTCCTGTACACCTTTACAGAACCTGTACAAGAGGTGTGGTGGATTTGGGTGATCATGCAGTTTCATGCTGGTGTATTGAAGCTGTATTGGGTGAATCTAACCTGTACAGATGCTGACAGGTTGTATTGCAGTACCAAGCTGTATGCATGTTTCAGGAAGGAAGATTTCTGAAACTGAATGCTGATGCAGATAGTGAATCTGCTGATTTGAGGTGTTTGAGTGGGTTTATTGATGAACACCCTTACCCCTGGTGAGTGGTTGTCACACTGCTTTTATATGGGGTGTAGTTCCCTATATTGGTTCTTTTCCTTACATCTTGTAAGGTGTTTGCAATTTCATCTAGAGTGAAATTGTAGTTTCATCTGCATTTTACTGCATGCTCTAGTTCTCCTGGCATTTGTGTCAGGAGTTTGTGATTGCTCATCTGAATGTTTGTTTGAGGATTAATGGCTTTGAGTCTTTTAGACTTTCTGAGACACCACACATATGGATCTTTTTCCACAGAGTACTTGTCATTTTCAAATGACATGGTATTTTGCCATATCCAAGTCCTATTGCTGTACTTTTGGATGATTTGAATCTTCCACCATGGCCAGTTCCTTCTGCCATGGATTTTTTTCCATTTCTGTGTACCATATAATAGCATGTCCTTTAAATTCTGTATTAAGTCTAGCAGTAATCCAGTAGTCTGGTATGCTTGGCACATCAATGAAGAGTTCATCAATACAATCAATGAGTTCCATATGATCATATTCTCCAGCTCCAGAGAGTTTGAGCCAGTTTGAGGACTCAGGAAGCTGTCTCAAGGCTTCCTTCTCTGAATAAGACATATTATATCCATCCTGGTATTGCAATGGAGATCTTGCCTTATTCATCAACATGCCATCTGGTTTTATTTAATCTTGGTTATATGGATTATCCATAACATGGCATTGTGGTTGGGGCTTCATCCTATGGTAGACATTAAACAGTTTGTTTATTTCTTGATCCAGACAATCCCTGTCCCTTTTTCTGTGTTGTTCTTCAAAGACTAGATTCAGTATTTTGTTGGTTTCTTCACAGGCTTTGCTGAATTGAGCATTTCCTTCTTGAAGGTTTTTAACAATTTTGTCAATTGAGGCTGTCAATATTTTCATCCTCTAATGGCTTGCTTCAATTTCTGCAACCTTATTTTGAGTTTTCTCAGCATATTGGGACATTTGTAACCATACTGCATCACTGTTTAGGTTACTCTCAGGTGTTACAACATGATGTTCAATCTGAGTGGGGGTAATATTTCTATTAATAGGACTACTGATTCTAGAGATATGTAAAACTAATTCTGGTTCTTGTGCACTTCTTTCACCAAATCCAACACATTCCGCATCATTGGGTCTGACTCTCTCTTCCTCTGGCTGAAGGTGGTCTTGGTTTTGCCCTTGTATCCTTGTCTTCTCCTGGAATCTTCCTGGGATTGTGAATACTGGTGACTTTTGGCCACTGATCCGTTGGTTTCTGAATGGCGTGAAGCCACTGGAGAGCTTCTTTGGCCTGCTTCTCGTGAGCCTGAAGGAATCTGAGTATTCCCTGTCTGGGTCAGCTGTTCTTCTATAGCTTGGGTAGTGGGTTGATTCTCCCTTATCCTGTTTGCCCTCACCTCCAGGAGTCTGAACTTCCTGGTGGGATTCCAACCTTTGGTGATTACCATAAGGTCTCTGAAGTCTATCTCTTTGAGACAAATCTTCTGGCAACTTGCTCCAAGTTCTGCCCAGTGGGATTACAGGTTGATTTGAAATGAATCTCTGAGGAGTTGGTGGAGCTGAAGTACTTTATCCATATCTTTCCAGTCTTCTGGTTTGAGGTTCCTGTGGAATTGGAAATTTAATGGTAGGGTGGGTATGATTTCTCTCAGTGTCTTGCCATCCACCACTGTGTCCAAGATTTCCTCTTCCAGGTCTTCTGGTTCTGGACAAGCCTTCTCTGTCCTCTGGTTGTTTCCTTTGGAAGCCAACGTTTCTGAGGTGTACAGGTAACATATCAGTGTTTGAAAGCAGTAAAAACCTTTATTTTATTAGGGTATTTACCTTTGATTGTTCCTTGTACAAATTTGTTGTCTTCTGATTTTGGCAATTTGCCTTCAGAGGTTATAACTGGGTTAATTATAGTAGTTTTATGTGTAAAAGTGATTAAGGTTGGTTTATCTTGTATTGAAGCAGAGTTTTGTGGTTTTCTATTCCTCTGAGTGGGAATGGGTGTCCACTTTCTTGCTGTAATCAGGCGTTCACTGTGCCAATTTCCCTTGCCCTTGCTGCCCTCTGGTTCTGAGGGTGACACTGGTGTGTTGGCCTGTGACTGGGCCTCTAGTGGTGTGTAGTTTTCTTCCACTGAATCAAACAGGAAAAGAGGGCTTACTTTCATTTAAGACTTCTTAGAATGCTGTTTGCATGTCTAAGAATGGCCTCTGGGCTTGTATGTTACTACAATATGCCCTTGTATAATGACAGTGGAATTGAATTAACAATCTCACGTCATAAATACAGCTTACAGATATCTGGTACACTGTTTGTATGCCAGTATCTCACAGATTCACTTGTAATTAGAAAGTATCATCTGATAAAAAGTCATATTTAAGATGGTAATTGAATTAACAATACACCAAACCATGCCTCAACTGTTAGTTTTCCAGTAAGAGGTGGCTTTATTAAATTGAAAAAAGGACTTCATTAATTGCTTAAAGTGTTTTTATATGTGAAACACGCCAAAAATAAGGGTCTTGTGGTGATTAGATTATAGTCAACCATGCAATAATATGATTAAAAAACATAAATAATGGTGGTATATGACATATACCACTTTCAAAACATATATAAGATATATATTATATATATTTTTATTAAAACATTATGCCTAAAGAAAATAAAACAATTTGTCAGAATAAAGAGAATAAGAGAAAAACTCACTTATAAGGTCCAAAAAGTTAAAAAAACATGGCCAGGCCCCCAAGATGTCAGGCTGAGTCTATGATGAAGGTGTATAATAATATTTACAGCTGTAACTATGACTGGGACACTGTGAAAATATTTTGAAAAAGAGTTTGATTTATAGTAATAAATGGTTGAATTAAAATATTGAAGGCTTTACTATAATAATATAGTGGTGGTGAGTGCTGCTGAAAGCCCAGGGTGCAGTCTTACCAGTTGGATTACTATAATAAGAGCTACAATACTTAAGTTTAAAGTATAACCTGATTATTTTCCAAGACCATAACTGTTTTTGACAGTTGTACTATGTAGGAATTTAAGAGAAGGATTGGGATTCCTTTTCTGGCAGTGAAAAGGGCTCCTTTTATCCTGAAATGGAGTGAAAAGGCTGCTAGACCTTTTCACATAGAGGGAGTGAAGAATTTTCACTCTCAAGCACAGGCTTGTGGTTTTCAAAAGGCATTTATAGCCTGTATTGGGCTAAGATGTGGTTTTGAAACCACATCTGGGCAGCTTTCACCAATACAGGGTGAAAATATTCATCTGGGGACCACACATCCTGATTCTGACATGCATGATGCATAGAGTGCTGTAAAGAACCTGTATGGGACCCCAGTATTGAATGAACTATGAGATATTGAATCAACAACAAGCTTCTTTGTCAGTTTGACACCTCACAATCATGGGTATGAGATTTTATCCCATGGCAACTCTGTATTGACCAAACTGTGGGATTTTAACCTAAAAACAGCCATAACTTTGTCAGTTTTTGAGATATCAACCTCAAAATTGGTTTAGTATGTAGCCCTGTATGTGCTCTACACACTGGTACCCCCATTTGATATGGTCATAATCAAATATGCCAAGGTTATTCCATGTACAAGACTTTTGTACATATGCGTGTTTTAGGCAAAAAGCTGTATTGCGCTTGTTTGCCTTGTAAGTTTTATTCTAGATGAGATATGAGAAAATTAATTGCATGATCAGATAGCCCTGATTCTGCTCTTTCCAAAAAAACTCACTTTAGGTATTTCACACCAAAGCTGTAGAGGTTTTATGGGAGGTGAGTGTTTTATCCACCCTTATTTGGTCTGAATTCTGCCAAAATTTCTGTAATACTGGTGTTAGTTCATTTTGGCTGGTACCATTGGATAGGCCTGACTTGAAGCATCATTTTGAATACACATTTGATTGGGTTAAGCCTCTTACTTTTTCTTTCAAATGAGAGGTGAAAATTAAGATTTATTCTCAGAAACAGCTTTGAGCAGGAATAACTTTGTTATTCTTTGTCCTATGAAGATGGGACTTGTATTTTTGGAAAGGGTTGAGTTTCCTCTTTAGTTTGATAACTTTTGAGATGATTTGTCTCACCTACATGTTTTGGTGGTATCCTTTCTATACCATTGATTTAGGTTATTTGGCTGTCATGCTTGTGCTCTGGTTTTGAGTCACTGGCTGACAATAATATTCTGCAATTCCTGAGAAATTTGGTTCAGGTGTCTTGAAATCCATTTTAAATATCTTTAAGATTTTTCCTTAAACTTATTTATTCATTACACTCAACTTGAGTGCTAGCCACTTCTCTGGGTCTTCTATAGCCATGTCCAAATTTAGTCTCATATTATTCAGTTCCTCTTTTAATTTATGTATTTCTTTTTCTCTGTTCTGCATCCAGTTGATCTTCTTCTAGCTCTTTTCCTGTAAGTTTTCTATCAGGTGCAGGGGGGATACATTAGTTTGATGAATATGATATTTTTTCATGTAAATTATTCCTTCATCAAAAGAATTGACTTCCAGATGTTTGATTTGACCAATTGGCTTGAAAGATTTATCTGTCAATTTTTATGTCTAAGGGCTTATATTCAATTCTGCTATCATGGCTATTTCCTAAGTTATGCGAATCAATTATTGTTTGAAGCAAAAATAGCTGATAAGGGTATCCTATTTGGTCCAAAGGATATTGTTTTCATTCTTGTTTCAGATTGACTTTTTTCCCCTCTTTTTGTTTTCTTTTGGATGATTCTGCTTGTTTTATTAAGCATTTTCCAAATTTCTAAAGAAGTAAAAAGCTCCATACCTCTTGGTGGACATACTTTACAGCCCATAGCTTGAGGGTTACACATTGGTAAACATAATATTTGTACATCTTCCTCTGGATAACTAAATATTTCCCTTTTCTTGTGTTAAAATTCCAATTTAAAATAATTATCTGCCAAAAATGGTATTCCAAGTATAGTGTGTATGGGTCCTTTTGCTATGAACAGATGGATTCTTTTCCTTCTCATGTCTTTATAATAATGAGTGTAAGCTTTGAGAGTCCAAAAAATGATTTTTTATATCCACCAATTCCTCTGAGTTTAATATTGATCTTTCTACTTATAAGAAAGATTTAATTGAAATTTACTTTGTTATTATGTTAATTTCTGATCCAGTATCAACCAATGCCATTGTATGATATTCTTCCCTTCCAATGAAAACTTCCATTGTGGTATTCCATACCATTTTTTTACCAGGCTCAAGATCATATTACCCCAAAGCAGCAGTAGATCCAGCCTACAGGCTGACTTACAATCAAATTTTACACCAAAAGGTCAATTTTACAGCAAGAAGCTGTATTTAACTCAGAAAACCATGGTGCAGGCACCAAAGGACAGTGTATGTGTTTGAATAAATTATTCAATTTCATTAAGCATATGCAAAAATCAAGCTACATATAGTAAACTAGTTACAACAAATAAGGTACCACCCTTTAAATTATACATCCCACCCAGCTTTACACCCCCTCATAGCCACAGGACTCATGCAGCAATAAAGGGACACCTGAATGAATTACACAGCAACCTAGGACTCAGAAAAGAAAATTCACATGATTCAAAGATAAAACCCGTGGAATTCCTGCAATGCATTTACAACAAAGCCACAGGAGTACCTTATCTTATATCCACAGTAACCCCACTTCAAACCTTAAAACAGAATCAAAATCATTTAAACCACTCATCACCTCATGCAAACCAAAGCTAGTTACAACAAGCTGCATGGAGTACACCATTTCAATTAAAACTCAACCAAATGACCATGCACAGGCTGTGTCAAACTCAATAATTACATCATCTCATAAAAACAGTTAATTCATCAGTGAAATAAATTATCACCTGACCTCATTTTAAAGTTCAAAAGAAGAAACACAACCAGGAAACCTGCATTAATTACACAGCCACTTCTACCAAGCCTAAAAGTGACATATGCAAAGGAAATGCAAGGTCATCATGTGATACTGCACCCACCAAAAGGATATCATGTGACAGAAAAAAATGCTATGCACAAGGAAAATCCTCAGCAAAAAAGAAATCACCTCATGCATGCAAGTAAAATCCAAGAATATCACATCATAATTAGTTCACCAAAAATTCATTATGTGATTAATGGAGGCTGTGCAGAGAAACTATTATCACCAAACCTTAAATAACCTGACCCATGCAAGAAAGGGCCTCACCAAAAATGGAGTCACATGATGAAATCAAGAGGAATTAAAGGGGAAAAAGAAAGCTCCCATGGAGGGCCCCCTGGCCTCCCAAAAGGTATAAATAGAGGGGCTCTCTCCCCCCATGCAAGATATATCCCCTGCTTATTACAAGCACAGGAATAAGTCATCCCTCACCTGGGAGGTAGTCCAGTATATTATAGTAAATTTACTTGCCCAGTAGCTAAGCTCAGTGGAATCTTATTATTATTAAAATACAATTAAAAATGACCCAGTACCCAAGAGTAGGGTTACTACTCTACTCAAATATTTTATCCAGTAAAACTAACATCATTTATCAAGATTTGAAATTTACTTACCCCTTTAAAAAAATATTTAATATCAAAGAATATTACCTCTTAAATTTAAAAAATACTATTTTATCTCATTATCAAACACTCTTAAAAAATGTTAACAAACCTTTAAAAAATTATCTTACTCTATTATAACTTTACCTTGACAAAATTACCTTTATCAACACTCATAAAATTTTCCAGAACACCTTAAAAAAAATCCCATCTTACAAAAGGACTTTTAACGAGAAGAAACAACTCATCTCAATTCAACTAAAAAAAATTCAAATGATAACAGACAAGTATTTCATTAAATATAAAAATTAATAAAATTACTGACATTTCTTTTTATTATTATATATTGAATAGGTCTGATTTGAGACTGCTGAGTTTTGTCTCCTGCAGTTGTAAAGCCACTTACTAATTTTATCTTGGTTTGTGATCTCCAAGGAAGATTTATTTCAGTATTTTAGGAGGGGAAGGCAATACACCCTTGCCACCCTTGGTTAAAGGAGTTATTAGCAATTGAAAACTAGTTACCTGTGATTTCCCCCGCCAGGAACTGCCTCATTTTAATCCCACACAAGAGGATTTCCCACATCTGGTGTCCCAACAGTGCCAGACAACCTCAAATTCAATTAAAAATCAATTAAATTACAATCAATAACAATATTTTTAACTACTCCAAGAATGCTTCTTTTTATAACAAAAACTGGAGTCAAATAATCAAAATCAGCCAAAACCATCATCTCATGAATCTGAATCATCAACTCACTCTGACAATTACTATTATCCACCAAACCAAGAAACAGAACTAGGAGAGGAATCGGAAAAATATTCTAATTTTCCCATTGCAACACCAAGAACCAATAAAAGGGACTTGAAGGTTGTGGAAAAATGTTTCCTTGATCTCCTTGATAGAAATAAAATCAATGACTCAACACCAAGATCAAAAGAGGAAATAAACCAATCAAAAATAGATAAACTTTCATCATCAAAATTACCCTCCAGTATTGAAGAAATCCAGGAAGAAAACATTAATGAAGAGACTGTCAAAGGACAGGAATAAATGTCTTCAACAGACAGACTTCATCAGAAAATTCTGAAAATGCAAGAACAATTATTAGCACTAATCCAAAGGGAAGGAAAAAATAAATCATCAAGTTACACTCTACAAAATAGTCCACTTGAAGAACAGACCAACCTTCCAAGATCATTTAGACAACATGGATCACCTTCACCTTACCCAAGACCCATGGCCACATCAACACCTTATACAGAACAAAGACAAAGTACCTTACCAAGAAGAGTAAACATTTCTTCCCAAATACCAACTCCATTACATCAAGAAATTGCAAGAAACACTACTCCAATAGTAAAAATCAGATCCAGGGACTACAACTTGTGGTTTGATGGAAAGGATGTTGAAAGATTAATCAAAAAGGTTGAGAATATTGCAGAAATTGAAGGACAAAGTGGAAGAGACATTGCAAGTCAAATAGCATTTTCGACAAAAGATGAAGAAATCAGCTACCATATTGAAGGAATACCAGGATATGAAACAGCTGATTGGGATAAATTGAAAGTGGATATGAGAAGAAGATGGAGAACATTCTCACATGAAAGAAGATACAGACTATTCTCAATTGCTGATCTGTTCACAAAGGCTCAACAAGAAGGTGGAATAAGAAACATGACTCAATACAGAAAATTCATTGCGGAATATGAAGCAATCATCACTTACCTCAAAAGATACCAATATATCCAAGGTGATATCAATCATAGCCAGGAAATATTGGCCAGCCTGTCCACTAGTGTTCAAGAATCAATTGAAAAGCAATGATTAAAGACAGAGCTATGGTTCAAGCCTTTGATGGAGGTTACATCATGCCAATATCAGATATTTTGAAATCATACATTGAACAAGACTTGGAGGCCAAGGTATTGATTCAACAAAACAAATTTTCTAAAACAAAACCTGCAGAAAAGAAAAAAAGATTTGAGGATGAAAGCTGGGATGAAGTCTTAAAACAAGTAAAAGAACTCACCCAAAAGATCAAAAATCCTCCACAACCAGAGCCTCAACCAAGAAATGAGGGAAAAGAATCAGTTAAAGAGGTTTTAAATCAACTCAAAACACTTTAAGAAGCAGTTAATCCACCAAGAAGGAACTGGAACAATAATCAAGAGCAAAGATTACCTCAAAATAATCAGCCATACAGGCAAAGGAATCCTTTACCACCATTTTCATCCAGTTATCAACCATACATACCAGCTCAAATGGCCCCAAGACCACCATTAGAATGTGCTAACTGCAAGGAAGAAGGCCATTCAGAAACTAGATGCACTCACCTTACTGAAGATTTGGACAAAAGAATTGTCAGAACTCAAGGAGCATCTTACCTCTTCCCCAATTATCAGAGAGTACCTATGGAAGGAAATGAAAGTGCCAAAAACATAGTCAGGGATTTTGAAAAAGAACAAGCAGAACTCAACAAGAAATTTATGGAAAAACCTATTGTATAAGAAAAACTAGAAGAAGAGGTTAAGCCCACTGAAAAGAAATCAGAAGATAAATCAACCTCAATTGAACATGTTGAAGATTGGTCAAATTGGAAACCACCTACCATTTCCTCAGCCAATGACCCATTTGAATCACACATTGGATTAAGGCAGACCAAGCAAAGAATGGAAAGACAATCTCAAAGTCAGGAGCCAAGGAAAAAATCTGCTATCCCAGGAGCTTATATTGAAGAAGAAAAGGAAGAAGAAAGATCAAGAATTCCCACCAAATTTCAAAATTCAAATATTCCAAAACCAGACCAACTTGAGGAGGAAATTGAGAATATTGCAAATAAGAATGAAGATGAGGAAATTTCCAAAGAAAAAAAGAAGTTCAGAAAACCTCAAAAGAAACAAATTGAAACTAAATTGGAAATTTACAAAATTATTAAGAAAATTATGCAACAAAAGAGCAACCTCACCATTGAAGAAATTTTGAGGATGTCACCAAATTTTGTCCATAAATTACAGGAATTATCAGAAAAAGACAAGGAAAAGATTAAATCACTCAACTCAATGGATCTTCAAGAAAGACTATTAGCATTTGAATTCAAAGAAATACCAAAGCCCAAGATTCATTATGATTGTCCTTTGGGATTTATGGAAATCCTCATTGGAAAGGAAGAATATCCTGTCAGAGAATTAGTGGACACTGGGGCAGAACTCAACATTATACCAGAACAAATAGCAATCAAATCCTTACTCACAACAAGAAAACTAAACATGAACCTTAGGGGAATTGGAGGCCATACTACCTTATTAGTTGCACTTTCAGAATTTACTCCAATCATTTTGACTTCAGGTGAAGAAACTCAAATCTACTTTTTTATTGCCAAAGAATCTGTCCATACAGTACTTGGAAGACCTTTCTTGGCAGACAACAATATCAGACTAGAATTCTCCCATAAACAAGGTGAAATACTAAGCTATCAAGAACCTGATGGAAGAAGATTATACATGCCAATATGCAAACCTCAAGGACTTCGATGGCAAACTGGACCACCTAGAGGAATGGATTCATGCAATATGGAAACATTGGTCAGAAATAAGCCAGGAAAGAATTTTCAAAATGCAAAAAGAGACAATACCATAATCAATTTGACCCAGAAGACCCAACATTTATCCATATCTCCCAAAAGGGATAAATTTTTCCAACAATTTGAAAACACAAAAAATCTAAACAGCCTCAAAAGACAATTTGAAGACTCAACCTCTGAAGATGAATTACCCAATATAAGCTTCAAGCCAATTAACAATAATAAAGAAACATTCCAAATTGTGGTGGATGGAAATGACAAAATACATGAAAACCCTTTCAAACCTAAACCTAAAAAGAAGAGAGTCAGATTTAGTGAGCATCATGAGCTCTCAGATTAAGAGAGTATAAATGAAATTGAAAAAGACCTCAAAATTATGGAAGAAAGAGACAAAAATTGAAAAGACACATACCATATCAACTTCTTGGACAGAACATTGAACAACCAAGAAGAACCTTATGAATGCCAACTGGAAAACCCTGAATTCATCCAGAAACCTCCAAATGAAGAGGATGAAACAGAATCCATCTTAGAAAATGAATAAAATTACATCTACCTGCCGTACATCACCTTTGAAGACATTTATGGAGATGAAGCTCAAGGAATGTTATGTGAAGATAAATACTTATGTCACCTTCCAGGAGAAAACTTGAACAATATTCAATTCTTAGGTTTATTAACTGAAGAGGGAATTCAAGGTAACCTTGAAAACAAATTTTGGGATGAAATATTTGAAATGGCCACACTACCAAGAAGAGGACTTAACTTCAATCAAATTTGGGCCCAGTGGTACCTTGGATTGAATTCATCAACATACCAAACTGGAAGATTGAAATGGGTTGGAGATGGATATATATTCATTGATGAAGACTTATGGTGGTCAGAATTGAAATCAGAGCCAGAAATTGAGGAAAGGAATAACTTTGTGGAAGCCCTCAAAGACCTTATTTCGGCCAGATTGCTCAACAGACACTCACCTTTCCCACTTGGGGGAGTTCAACTTTAGATAAAATCAACAAAATCAAGAATGTTTCTCTAACAATGTATCAGTATCATTCATCAATGTATCATTAGTTTCTTTTTTCATTTTCTCACTAGGCAGTGACTTCCTGCCTCGACAAAGAAGAAATTCATCAACGAATTATTCCTTAAAATTAAAAAAAAATTAAAAAAAACAACCTTACATTAAAAATATATATCAATCACCTCCATCATCGCCAATTCAGAAGGTTTTTGGATTCTATGGGGAAGAATTCATAAAAAAAAGACTAAATTATCACTGAATATTCAATTTGGAAACCAGAATATAAATATATCAATAAAGAAAACCTTTTGGCACTTTAAGGATACTCAATCAATATTGAAAACCTAAAAATCATAAGGCTGTGACCTCCTGCCTTATCAAAGAGGAAAATAATTTCTTATCAACCAAAATAACCAATCACACTCACCCAAAATCAAGCATCACTAGGCAGTGACCTCCTGCCTTATCAAAGAGGAAGATCCAAATTCTTACCCAAAAACACCATCCAACATCCATTTAGCCTACCCTCAAAACTATTTTTGATAAATAAATTTGATACTATTCTCAATTCATCTTACCTTAACACTTCAAACTCCACCAAATCCTTCAAAATGGAATCATGGACATTCCTTGAAGAAGATCCCTGGTCACTGGACACAGACGTCAGATGGATAGAAGAAAAAGAAGTCTGGGCCAATTACATTAATCCACAAGAATTAAATGAAAATCCTGACTGGTTCTTGAAAATCAAACCAGAACCCTTCCCTGATATTTCCACCATAATACTTCCATATATTGAGTTTGAGGACCTCTTTGAAAAAGAAAAATCACCATCAGAAACTGTCATTCCTCATCCATGGATAGAATTACCTGGATTCAACCCTACAAAATATGAATTCTTGGAATTACTGACCTGGGATGGAATTCATGGCAACCTCGGAAACCCATACTGGAATGAAATTTTCCACATGAATGAACACCTCAGGAAATCACTATTTTGGAGGACCTGGGAATGCCAAGACTGGTTTAACCTCCAGGATTTTCAAATTAAAAATGGGACAATTAGAAAAATCTCTGGAAACTAAATTGTAAAAAATACCATATGGGATTGTCATTGGCAAGAAACACTTATACCAGCAATCCTCAGAACAAAAAAAGGAAGAGCTAAAATTAATACAGAAAATTTCAACTCCTTCTGTGAGGAATACCTTTTTAAAACTCTTAAAAGGGAACAATGGAGGGGAGGAAGATTTATTAAAAAAGAATTAGTAAAGAAATTACTTGGTTAACTGAGATAATTTAAAGAAATATTACATGGTAAGTATTCAATTCATTACTTTACCCCTCAGTTTCCTTATTTTCTTTCTTCTTTTTATTTGTTTTCCTCTCATAAAATAATAAAAGTAAAGACAGAAAAGAAATAAATTATGCTATAGAGCATATAAGCTTTCAAGAAATAAACAATAAATTTACTTGAAATTGAAGATTCCCTTTAGAATTGTTTTTTCTTTTTCTTTACTGAATTAAAAAAAGAAGAAAAATTAACCCACATATATATATATATTTAAAGTCTTTTTTTTGTACAAACCATGAAGTGATAATTTTAATTAACAAGATCACCTTATAAGTATTATAAAGATGTAATACACTTATTGAAACATCATCAAGAATCAATTACCAACTAATCTTTCTTAAAATCAATGTATATGCTTATACATAAATGCTTGAGCTTATTCATTCTTCTTCTCACTTCAAGCTCCTTTGGGAATTTACCTTTATCATTCACGTCTTAATTGTCTTTTTTATTTTTTTCTCTCACTCCAAGTTCCATTGGAGCTTGTTTTTATTAGTGTTTCTTTTTGTATATATATAAAACTTCCTTCATTTTATTTCAATTTAATTTGCCCACATTACATTGAAAATTAGGAGTGCTAGCAGCCACCACTCGATAAAAAGAAGGGTCTACTGCGACAAATAACCATGCGCAAGGACCACCTTCAAAAATAAATATAGACAAATACAAAGAAATAACAATATATGTTATATATATAAATAAATACATACATAAATACATGAAGGGATTAAAACTAACCTAGTGCAAATGGCATGTAGTAATAGCCCGTCCATTGGAATCAGGGGGCATTGACAGTAGGAGTGTGATTTTTTTTGGGAAAATGTCTTCTTGGCTTAATGGAAGAAGAGTTCTTTTTGCTGGCAAAAAAATTGAGTGGGTCTTTAACAAAGATACAAGGATTGTAATCCCCCTCAATGAAAGCATAAAACACCATTGCGGAATCAGGAATCTCTTCCAAATATGAAGGGGATGAATCTTGTAAAAAGGATGCCAGGGAAGGAGGTGAGGAAGGATCTCTTGTTGAGGCCAAAGCCCAATCCAACAAGGATGTATTATGTGAAGCGGGAGATGGATCACCAAAAATCATCCACTCTACTTCCTCGGCTGGGAAAGCATTTATGAAATCTTTAAAGCCAGACCCATAGAAACGATAACCTGAGATCATCCTAAAAATATAAAAAAAGAAGAGAAATGACTCAATAATCAGAAGACAAGAAACCTGTACCAAAAAAATATAGTAATATATAAGTAATGAGGACTCTGCAGACCTAAGAATTATTAAAACTTAAAGTGAGGAGATGACTGGCAGAGTAATGAGTGGAGGCGTTTTTTTGGGGGGGGTCTTGTCCCAGCTATTTATATTTGAGACCCAAAAGACCCTTTGATTCTTTAGTTCCTACCTCTAAAAATCACAAAAAAGGATCTAGAACATCAATTCTCTCACATAGCCCTCAAACCCAGGAGGGCTAATGCATGAAGGAGTGGAAGCTAGGGCCTATTGACAATTTAGCTTTAAAATGTCAGAATTAGCAAGTGAAAATGGGGATTATGGATTAAATTAAAAAATTAAAATAAATGAACAAATGAATAATATTGGACATACGTAATGTATTGGTAACCAACTTAGTATAAGAGATCTTCCAGCAAACTCTGACTCCCGGAATCCAACCTTAATAAAGCTGGGTAACTAGCTTGGATAGGTGTTAAACTTGACTAACTAAGGTTAAGAAAGACATAACAAGGCTACTTCTAGCTCTTCATGAAAAAAAGAACTGATGCATGAAAGAAAAGGAAAGCGATAGAATGGTCAGATAAATTAAATACCTGGTGAAGATAAGTTGGACACAAAGTATCCTCCTGGCCTAGCTCATTGGGTAGCTCTTATGCTACTAAGAATTAAAACTCCCACGCCTTTAGTTGCTAGTTACTAGTGAGGGCTTTAAAAAAAGTTAAACATAATTGAACATTGATGAAAATGGTCAGCACTAAATATAGATCAGCTTGACACCAAAATCGTGCAGAAATGGCAGAAGAGACCAACAGCCATCAGCAAGCCCTAAGAAACTTGCAGCTTAACATATTTAAGATCACAGCAAGGCTTCGAAATCACCATCTAATCCAGGAAAGTAGGGGAGGTTTTTTTTTGGGGGGATATTGCCGAAAGCTATATGATAAAGGGCTATTTTTGACAATGGATTTAGATCTTGCTGAAGACCTTACAATTATTGTAGCCTACTAATAAAGATGGTGCTCCGGACTGCATAAGGAACCAATAGCCTTAACATATATATGTATATAATAAAATAATGATAAGAAGAATAAAATCTGCACCGTTGTTTTGGTTATTGGTGCTGCAGTGGTGTGAGCCTGAGAGGTATGTATGACATACCCATAAGGCCACAAATGATTTTATAAACAGTTAATTTTGTCTTAAAAAGACTTTTTAGTTGAATTTAAAATAAAAACTAATAAAAAATAAGTATAACTTTTTTTTGGATAAACAAAGCTATAGATATTATGTCATTTTTGGATTCTACACCAAAAATAACCTAGGGTACATCCATAAGGTGTTATACCTAAAACCATATATTTCTTATGTTATTGGAAGATTTAAGAATCTCACAGTACCAATGTAACTTTTTTAACATTTTTTAAAATTGTTAAATTTAAGCTTAATTAAGCTTAAATTTAAAGTTGCATAAGGTTAATGCAAACTTACCAAAATTTTAGTTAAAATTGAGGTGTGGTGTATATTTACTGAATTGGCTAAGGATTTGCCATACAGAATGGAAATCCTGCGTGAGCTCAATTTAAAAGGGTTTAAGGCCATAGTATGGCTTTAAATAAATAAAAGGGCAAAATCCACGCAGAAAGTTGGGACAAAGGAAAAAGACCAAATAGAGCTGGGGTACCCAACTTTTTGGATCTGCAAGGATTCAATTAAGGTTGTCCACCTGTATTGGAGGATTTTCAACCTTATTTAAACTTTAAGATTATACTTTGATCCAAGCTTAAGGTTTAAACTGGTTTTATCCCAAATTGGACAGGAATTTCAAGCTGCCAAAGGGTAAATCCCAATATGCAGGCTTGAAATCAAGGTTTTAAGAACTGTCAGAGCTTAATTAAGCTTAAAAACCTTAAATAAACTTAAAACTTTAAAGTTTCAAGCATTAAAACCTTATCAAAACTTAAGGTTTGGTGTGTATTGCTATTTTACGTGGAAAAATAGCAATAACTTCAAAAATTCATTAAAACTCCAATTCTCGATGGATTTGCTTGAAAATTTCACACAACTTAGGATTTAATATTATCAATATATAAATTAAATTTTAAGTATCTTTTATAAATAAATTTCCTGGGTAATTAGCCTGTAAATTTACTCTTTTAATTAAACTCAAAGAAACTTATGATTTCTTTAAAAATTAATTAAAAATTGAGTTTAAGAGATTTCTACTTGCAACTCTATTTTTAAGTTTTTCATGTGATGAACTTTAGTATAAATAGGTTTTTTTATATTAAAAACTTAAAATAATTAGTTTAAATGAGGATTAAAGTTACATGGAGTTAAGAATAACACTTGTAACTTTAAATTGGAATTAAAAACAAGTTGCCTTAAGTTAAGAACTTTGTTTTTAAGTATAGTTCTTCAGTTTTGACCTGAGCACGCCCTCTATATTCATTATGAATCATGAGAGCTGCTCTGAAGACATAAAGAGAGTCTTTTCATCACTGTTTTTGTCCATAATTCATTATCAATCCAATCATATTAGACATTTAAACAGGTAAAGCTTTATTATTTATAAAATCTTATTATTAAAGTAATTCTTAAGTTATTTTATTCTTTATTAATTGTAAATTAAAGAATTGAAGTCATAGAATTCAGATTATTGTTGTAATCATCAATAATATATTTTATATTATAAAAATTATCATCTTAAATATCTTTTAAAGTCCACAAATTCCTCTCAAAAACTCTTAAATCTTAAATTTTATCATAAAAAGCTGTTTTATCTTTAAATTTATTGATTTTAGGTGTGTTTTTAACTGATAATTATTATTTAATATAATAACTGTTGTTGTTTGACTTGTTGTATTAAATAAATATTATAAGTAAGTTTTTCTCTAAAGTTCTATATTTTTTTTATCTAGTATTAGTTTTTTTATATAGAATTTAATTCTATAAGAATTACTTCTGCACAGTGTGTGTTATAATTCTTTTATAAATAATATTTATATTATTTATAAGTGGTTAATATTTATATTTCCACGTGTAATTGTCTCATTAAGAGCTTTACAATTCTTATTGTTATAACTGTCAGTGACTATAACAATAATAGAATAATTATAATTTTATTATAATTATTATATTTTTTTTATTATTATATTTTTATAATAATAATTAAACTTATTTTTTATATAATTATTTTTAATAATTATATTTAAATTTGTGGTTGTAATATTTTATTATATTTTTCTACTGAGGACAGTCATAGTACTCTTGATATTGTTACTATTATCAAGAGTTTCATAGACAAACCTTACAAGTGGCTTGCTTTTGAGACCTGCAGGAAGTACAGCCTAAATTTGTTAAGAAAAAGAAATAATAAATCCAGAAGAGAAATAAAAAAGGGAAATACTTACAATGACAGCTGCATGTTGGGTTAAATAAGAAATCACTTGCTAACTCCCCCTGAGGCAGCAAGTGACAGGACCCCAGTAATAACGGACTTAGATCAGGAGGAGTCTGAGGAAGAGGTTGATGATATCTGCAACAAGCCAACTAGATTAAGAGCACATTTGGTCATCTTCCAACTACCAAAAGCACCCAACCTGACTCAACTTCAAATAAAGTAAAGCCCTTATAGCTGAAGTACTGTACATGGTGTTTTGACACATATTGAATCATAAGCTGCAAATCCAAAGCAAATTGTAGGCCTTGTTAATAATCAAAGGGGCCTAAACAACTTGATTTCCAGAACCAAACGTTTGTCTTGAAGCCTTAAAAGAGTCCCTCTATGAGTAAATTAGCACACCCAATCAGGTTAATAACATAGTAAAAAGCAAAAGAAAAGAGAAAAAAAATATGAACATACTTTTGCTTATTAAATGGTAGGGAGAGAGTAGTACAACACATCTAGAGGTCTTTTGAAAGCAAGAAACAGTCACCCGAACTGTTTTAAAGCTTCAATTAGGGTGTAATAACACCCATTAAGGCTACAACAGCCCACCCGAAAGGCCTCTGAGGATATTTACGGCGCTGAGATTCCCCCATTAAGTAACCAAATAAACTGCACCAAGGCAATTTTCAGAAATTCTAAGAAGAAAAGAACTAACCACCCGAAGTGGTTTAAGGCACAACAAAGCGCTTTTCAAGGCAATTAGAGATGCAAACAGCCCACCCAAAGCCCCTAGAGGGTTGTAAAAGCTTCTAGATCAGCCCATCAAGCTGACTACCTTACCTTCTGACAACAAAGATTAAAAAAAAGGGGGGGCTATAAAATAAATTAAATAAAAACATGATAGTAAAAGATCCTGAACAAGACTTAAAACTGTTTATTTTCAAAAATTTTTATTATTAAAGCTCAATATTACTGATGTTTTTTTTCTTTTGATTAATGTATTTTATAAATTGAAAAAATCCCTGTGCAAGGCTTTAAACTGCTCTATTTTATATTATTCAATCATTTTATTGACTTAATTATTTTACTGAAAATTCTGTTTTATTTTTTACAGATTTTTTCAATAAATATATATAAAATAACAAAAAACATGAATCAATTTATATAACAAAATGAGGGTTGAAATGGAAAAGAGCCCTCAGCATGGCTTTAAACTGCTGGGTTTGCTTACTTCAATTAAATTATTTTCTATTAATCTTTTATGCTACAGGGCTAAAAATAACAGAAATGCCCTGAGCAAGGCTTTAAACTGCTGTTTTGTTTTTTATGCTATTTTATGTTGTATAAGAAATATACTGACATACTTGATTTTGCTTCTGCAGGTATTCAACATTAATAAACACTTTAATGATTCTATAAGATTAAGAAAATGCTTTTAAAATCAAAATAAGTCCTCAATAAGACTCTAAACTGTTTGATTTAATTTACAACTAGGCTTTGAGGATAAATTCAATGTCATGAAAACCTCAAAAATCAACATGAAATCAAGAAAATATCAACAAGAAATCTAAGGTCCTTGGCAAGACCATAAACTGCCTCTTCAAATATCAATAATAAATCACTCAAATTATCAAAAATAATTAGGAAAAAGTAATCAATGGTCCTTTGAAAGACCATAACCTGGCTATCTAACGTATTCAAAAAGATTGAACAAGGACTAACAAGGAAGGATAAGTCCTAGGAAAGACTATAAACTACCTGAGGTTTTGTTTTACTTTATTTTTCTACTTTCTAATTTTATGTCATTATAAAAAGGAATTGGAAAGAATTACTGACTTAAGCTTTTGAACATATTTCTTATTTTATTTTATTTGTTATCCCAACATTCAACTATTTATTTATTTTCCCTAAGAATTAGGGGAATATCCAATTCATGATCTCAAGAATATTCCATTTCTTTATTATCTTTATTATACTTCTCCTACTATTACAACAAAAGCCATTAAATTGGCTTAATTTTTCAACTCGAAAAAAAAACTGTGCATCAAGTAATTTTTTTGAAATCATCAATATATTTGAAATATTTCTTTAATTCAAAGAAAGTGATTTGAACTTGTATGAAAATAAGAAGTATTTGTGCCATGAAGGCATTAATTAAACTCTGTAGGAGCTATTTATATTTAAAACTCATAAATTGATGACATAATCTGGGCAACTTACATATTGATAACACCTTAATGTGCTATTTATTTGAAATAGAATTTTAAAAGCCCCCAAAAGCAAACAAGAGTTTTTCAAAAGCTGTACAAATTCTTCTTCTTCACTGTTTATATTTTTTTCAACAACTCAAATGCATTTATGGGTAACAGAAAATATGAACCATACAGGGGATGGACTTGAAAAAAAAGTCTGAGTCACAATGATGATTCCAAAAGGAAGAGCTGTGGCATCCTAAGGGTCATTCTATGATTAAAGGACTCAAATTTTGATCATTAGATTATGTGATATTACTTATAAATACTACCAAGAGCACCAATTTTTAATGAGTGGCACAAATTACCAACTTTAACCAAACAATTCCATGATATTGATTGTGATTCAGGATTATTTCCTTTGAAGTGTAATTTTTACTCAGATATATCAATTTTTAGGTTATTTTATACTTAAAATCAAACAAAGAAATACTGTTTAGTTCAGTTTATAAAAGAAATTATGTGACTTTACTGTATTATTAGTTATTCTTATCAAAATCACTATAAAAAATAAGGGGTGGTAAAAACCTATTTCTTACACTATCCCTCATAGTGAAAGTTTTGGGGGAATGAGAACATATCCTCTTCAAAACTCAAAAACCAACTCAAGATTTTGAAATGGAGAGTGGGGCCCTTATCCAAAACAAATATTATTAAGAATAAATATCAATAAATTAATATTAAGATCAATTTTAAATCACCTTATTATTACAATTTTTTATTTTTCATTTCTTTATAACAGGTATAATTCAGGATTACAAAAGAACAAAAGGACATAAATTATTTTGAAGAAATAGCAAAATAATTGGGAAACAACTTATCATAGGACAATTATTCAGAATACTGAAAATGAAGAAGATTATTTATGAAGAAAAGCAGGAGTTCACTATGGATTGACCTTTGCACAACACAAGACCTTGGACACTTCTTCGATTCTGGATTGAAACTCATTTGGAATTCAAGAATAAGTGGTCAGGATTTATGTAATGAAGGATTACTCACTGGATTAATGATGAACTCAGGACTCACTCAACATGATGGACCAACAAGATGATGTAAAAAACTCAACTCAAATTGCCCTTGGGATTTTAAAGAAGCTTGAAGACTCAAGAGGTCCTCAGCATGACACTAAACTGCTTCCCCTGTAGACCTGGGCAGGGAAAACTATAAAAAAAGAAAAGTAACAGGCAAGAAGCTGGAGGGGATTGTCCTAGTCAGGGGAAGTGCTGAAGGACCATTTTTTTCCTCAGCATGACATTAAGCTGCTCCCTTTGTGTAACAGGAACAAGGGGTTTCACAGGTGTTTAGCATTATAAAATTGGCCAAGATGAACAAAGTGGAGTCCCAAGCCATCAATCAAGACAAGAAAATTTCTTATCAATAAATATAACAACCAGAGGAATCTTGCATCAAGTGGGAATCATGAAGATTGAAGAGTAAAGCAAAAGTCAAGTGAATTCAAAATCAAGCCCAAAGGAGCTCAAGAATAAAGATAAGCCCTTGGATTAGGCCAGGAGGTCCTTGAATGACTTAAACTGCAGGACTTTTATACCTAATATACAGGGGTTACACACCTAGTTGTGGGTCCTGTATGACCTTAAAACTACATTTTTTATGGAATAAAGAAGAAAGAAGAATTGCGAAGACCTTAATATTTCAGGACACTAGCAAATTCTTAGAAATCATTAAAAAAACAAGAAACAAAATAACTAATTGAAGATGGATCAGCAAATTTTAGCAGCCAAATACAAATCAGTCCTGAATAAGGTGAGACCAGTCAATGAGCCAATGCCCAAGACCTTAACCCACCTTTTGAAAGACCACCTTTGTCAAGAGATCCTTATGAAACACCCTTATCACCCAACCCACCTATATTTCAAGAAACCTTCAAGGTCACCTATGAGAGACTGCAAGCAGTCAATTTTGGCCCACCAGGATGGTTATCAAATGAAGAAATAGATTTACTCAAAAGTGTTTTTACCTTAAGAGAAAAAGAAATAGCTTTCTGTGAAGAAAAAAAACGATTACTCAAACATTCATATGGAAAACCTTACAAGATACCAGTAATACCTCATGAACCTTGGCAGAAGAAACCAATTCCCATTCGCAAATCAATTTTACCTCAGTTTACTGAATTAATTAGAGAAAGAATCAGGACTGGACTCTATGAGCAATCCACCTCAAGCTACACAAGCCCAATTTTTTGTGTGTCCAAATCAAATGGGAAACTCAGAATTGTCCATGGCCTTCAAGAACTCAACAACGTCACCATCAAGGATTCTGGCTTACCACCTCATATTGAAGAATTTGTAGATGCATTTGCATGAAGAGCAAGCTATGGACTAGGAGACATCATAGGAGGATATGATGAAAGAAACTTAGATGTCATTACAAGACCCCTCACCACTTTTGAAACACCCCTTGGAAGGATGCAACTCACAAGACTACCCCAAGGAACCACCAACTCAGTAGCAGTATACCAAGCCCAAATGACCTGGATACTTCAGGAAGAAATACCAGAAAGTGTAGGAATCTTTCTTGATGATGGAGGAATAAAAGGACCAAGATCCCTTTCCAACCAAGAAAAACTACCAGAAAACCCCTCAATCAGACGATTTATATGGGAATATGCCATAACCTTAGAAAGAGTCTTATTCAGGATTGAAGAGGAAGGACTTACTATCTCAGGATCAAAGTTTGAATGCTGTGTTCCAGCTTTGGACATAGTAGGGCATGTTTTATCATTTCAAGGAAGAACAATTTCAAAACAAAAGATTAACAAAAATTTAGAATTGTCTAACCCCTCTTAACAAGAAGGAAATAAGGGGATTTCTTGGTCTTTGTGCCTATGTAAGGATGTTCATTGAAAACTTCTCACAAGTTGCATCACCACTCAGAAGGCTCACCAGGGAAGATGTTGACTGGGACTGGGATCAAAAATGTGAAGAAGCTTTCCATAATCTCAGAAGAGTAGTTGGAGAAGAAATAACCCTCAAGAAATTGGATTATGACAAAGGAGCAGGAAAAATTAAGCTAGCAGTAGATTCAAGCTACATTTCTGAAGGAGCAGTACTGACTCAAGAAGATAAAGAAGGAAGAGACAGACCAGTATTATATGAATCAATAAATTTTTCAAAATTAGAATCAAAATACTCACAACTCAAACTGGAACTCTGTGGAGTTGCAAGAATTCTCAAGAAGCTTCAGAGAATACTTTGGGTCAAAAATTTTGAATTACAAGTTGATTCCCAGGCCTTAATTGAAATTATCAACACCCCTTGCTTGCCCAATGCCCCCATAAAAAGATGGATGGCTTTCATTCAACTATTTTCCTTTGATTTGGTACACAAACCAGGGAAGACTTTCACTATGCCAGATGGCCTATCCAGAAGACCAAAAAACTCAGAAGAAGAAGATGAAGATGCACCAAACTTTGATGAAGAAGAAGGTTGGATCAAGCCACACCCTGGATTTGGGGCTAAGACTATAAATTCACTCAATTTTTCATGAATACAGGTACCAACCAAACATGAAGGATTTTGGAAGAGAATGCAAGAATACTTAATTACAATGAAAGAACCACAATCAAGTAAAGATGAAGAATTTAGAAGGATAAAATGAAGGTCATACAACTTTTTCTTGGAAGATGGCCAGCGCAAAAGAAGAAATAACCCAAACCCTCAATTGATGATATCAAGTCAAGCAGTTCAAAGCTACATCTTAAAGTCACTTCATGGAGACATGGGCCACAGAGGGGAAAATAAAACTTATACAAGAATTAAAGCAAGATTTTGGTGGGAAGGAATGAAGAAATCAGTCAAGAAATGGGTTCAATCTTGCCTAGCCTGCCAAAAGAGAAGTCAAAACTTACAAAGGGAACAAGGAAAATCTACAGCAACATCAACAATCTTTGAAAGGGTCAGTATGGATGCAGTACATATCAAATCTGGAAGATGGAAGTATATTGTTGTGGCCAGAGATGACTTTTCAGGATGGCTAGAAACAGTTGGACTAGTAAAATTCACAGCAAAAGAAGTTTCAGAATGGTTCACCTCAGAATGGATATGCAGGTATGGCTCACCAAAAGAAGTAACTGTTGATGGGGGGCCATAGTTTGGAAAAGAATTGCAATATGCAGTAAAGAAAGCAGGATCAAGGATCAGAGTCACCACACCCTATTACCCAGAGTCTCAAGGAATGGTGGAAAGGGGCCATAAACAACTTATAGATGCTCTAGTAAAGATGTGTGGGGAAAATGGAGTAAAATGGAAAAAATATCTACCACTAGTTACATTGGCTGACAGAATTCCACTAAAAGAACAACTTGTTTCTCACCATTTGAATTCCAATTTGGACCAATATCAGTATTACCAATTGACATTGAAACAAAAAAATTTTTAGCAGTAGAATGGCACAAAATATCCACAACTGAGGAATTACTGGAAGCCAGAGCTTAAAAATTAAAAGGGAAAGAAGAAATGAGAAGGAGAGCAGCAGAAAAACTCAAAAAATCAAGGGAGGACTCAATGAAATACTGGGATAGAAGAATGGCACACCAACTAAGATCACCACTAAATCCAGGAGGTTTGGTACAGGTTTACAACACAGCAATAGAAACTAATTGTGGACTAGTTTTCAAAAATAGATGGAATGGACCCTACAGAGTGATCAGGCAAATAAACAATGGACCATATGAGCTTGAGGAGCTTGATGGAACAGAATTAGGGAGAATATTTGCAGCATCTCAAGTCAAGAGGTTCTACCCAAGAGGAAAGTTGATAAACACAAAAGAAGACACAGAAGAAGAACAAAGTGAAGAAGGTGAATAAATAAATGAGGAAGAGGTATTTGAGGAGACCCCAGAATCAGATGAAGAATAGAGAGCTCTCACCTGTAATGCTGTGGACAGCATTAAATGGAGAGGGGGATGTGGTATTCCATACCATTTTTTTACCAGGCTCAAGCTCTTAGTACCCCAAAGCAGCAGTAAATCCAGCCTACAGGCAGACTTACATTGAGATTTTACACCAAAAGGTCAATCTTACAGCAAGAAGCTGTATTTAACTCATAAAACCATGGTGCAGGCGCCAAAGGGAAGTGTATGTGCTTAAATAAATTATTCAATTTCATTATACATATGTAAAAATCAAGCTACATATAGTAAGCTAGTTACAAAAAATAAGGTACCACCCTTTAAATTATACACCCCACCCAGCTTTACACCCTCTTATAGCCACAGGACTCATGCAGCAATAAAGGGACACCTGTATGAATTACACAGCAACCTAAGACTCAGAAAAGAAAAGTCACATGATGCAAAGATAAAAACCATTGAATTCCTGCAATGCATTTACAACACAGCCGCATGAGTACCTTATCTTATATCTACAGTAACCCCACTTCAAACCTTAAAACATAATCATAATTACTTACACCACTCATCACCTCATGCAAACCAAAGCTAGTTACATCAAGCTGCATGGAGTACACAATTTCAATTAAAACTCAACAAAATGACCATACACAGCATGTGCCAAACTCAAAAATCACATCATCTCATAAAAACAGTTAATTCATCAGTAAAAGAAATTATCACCTGACCTCATTTTAAAGCTCAAAAGAAGAAACACAGCCAGGAAACCTGCATTAATTACACAGCCACTTCTACCAAGCCTAAAAGTGACATATGCAAAGGAAATACAAGGTCATCATGTGATACTGCACCCACCAACAGCATATCATGTGACAGAGCAAAATGCTATGCACAAGGAAAATCCTCAGCAAAAAAGAAATCACCTCATGCATGCAAGTAAAATCCAAGAATATCACATCATAATTAGTTCACCAAAAATTCATTATGTGATGAATGGAGGCTGTGCAGAGAAACTATTATCACCAAACCTTAAATAACCTGACCCATGCAAGAAAGGGCATCACCAAAAATGGAGTCACATGATGAAATCAAGGGGAATTAAAGGGGAAAAAGACAGCTCCCATGGAAGGCCCCCTGGCCTCCCAAAAGGTATAAATAGAGAGGCTCTCTCCCCCCAAATTTCAAAATCCCCCAATGCAAAATATATCCCCTGCACATTACAAGCACAGGAATAAGTCATCCCTCACCTGGGAGGTAGTCCAGTATATTATGGTAAATTTACTTTCCAAGTAGCTAGCCTCACTGGAAGTATAGTGTTGAGGATTACCCAGTAGCTAAGCTCAGTGGAATCTTATTATCATTAAAAAAAAATTACCCAGTACCCAAGATTAGGGTTACTACTCTATTAAGATATTTTATCCAGTAAAATCAACACCATTTATCAAGATTTCAAATTCACTTACACTTATAGAAAAAATATTGAATATCAAAGAATCTTACCTCTTAAATTCAACAGATACCATTTTATCTCATTATTGAACACTCTTAAAAAATAATAACAAACCTTTAAGAAATTATTTCACTTTATTATAACTTTACCTTAACAAAATTGCCTTTATCAACACTGATAAAATTTTCCAGAACACCTTAGAAAAAATCCCATCTTACAAAATGACTTTTAACCAAGAAGAAACAACTCATCTCAATTCAACTAAAAAAAATTAAAATTAAAACAGACAAGTATTTCATTAAATCTAAAAATTAACAAAATTACTTACATTCCTTTTAATTATTATATATTGAATAGGTCTGATCTGAGACTGCTGAGTTTTGTCTCCTGCAGTTGTAAAGCCACTTACTAATTTTATCTTGGTTTGTGAGCTCCAAGGAAGATTTTGTTCAGTATTTTAGGAGGGGCAGGCAATACACCCTTGACACCCTTGGTTACAGGAGCTATTAGCAATTCCAAACTAGTTACCTGTGTTTTCCCCTGCCAGGTACTGCCACATTTTAATCCCACACAAGAGGAGTTCCCACACCATAAATCCATGTGGGCATTCATAGTGTAATCTTGATGTATCATATTCCTTTATCTTGAATGAAAGTAGTTGTTCTTGAATATTTGCTCCATTAAATGATTTTATCATTCCTTTTTATTAGGTAATTAAGTCTTTTAGTTTGTCAATGAAGTTTGGTAGCAGTGATAATATTTCTTACATAGTAAGATTTAACTTTTTTTCAAGTATTTTATTCATCATATGTTCAATTATTGGATTTGGGTTATTGACTGTACGTTTTATTTTTTTTCTTTAATTAAATATTTTGTGAATCCTGTTTTGATGATATTTGCAGAGTTTTACACTTTTCCCCTTCTTCTATCTGAGCTAAAGCAGCTTCACTCTCATATTTGTGATTCACAATTACTTGAGTTCTTTCTGTTTTGAGGGTGGCTTGAATTTTTATATCATCTTTTTGGCAAATTCCCCCTTTATTTTGAAAAAACTGTCTAACCATTTGTTTTGCAGAAAGAGGGCCTTCCCCGGGTACTCTCAGAAAATTTGGAAAAAGATATGTTACTCCATGCTTCAATACAATCATTTTCTGCAAGTATTCTGTGAGATGATTAAGTCTTATTTCAGAGTTTCCTTCTTCTCAGAAGTAATAAAGCTTTAGTGGCTGTTTTGATGCCATTTCATCTAGTAGATACTATTGATAACATAAATATATGGGTTGTAAATGATATGTTTCCACAAATGTCTGTGAGGTTTGTGTAGTTTTCTGATATTTATTATTGCTTTTTGGTGTTTTCTTTGGAGATTCAACTGCCTCTGAAATATTTTTTTAGCTTAATCAATATTTCCTTAACCAATTCCTTCTTTTTATGCTTTGATTTATGCTCTTGTGCTGGAGGATTTTTAATCTTTTGGGTAAGATCGTTCATTTTCTTTAAGAACTCTTCCCAATTTTCCTCTTTGAACCTAGCTTTCTTTTCTTGTGTGTTTTTTTGTGAAAATGAATTATGTTAAATTAAGGCCTTTTCATCTAATTCCTGTGAATTATATAGAGTCAAGATTTCCAATGTGGGAATGATATAACCACCATCAAAAGTTTTCACCATGGCCTTATCTTTTCTCATTTATTTAGAAATAGGCTGTTGAACACTTGAGGAAAGACTAGCTGAAATTTCTCGATTGTAATAAATATCTCTTCATATATATTGACATATTTTGAGATAATTGTTTTGGATCCCTATTCCCCAATAAAATTTCTCATATTGAGTAATATTTCTAATTCCTCCTTGTTGAATATTTTTAAATAGTTGAGTAATTGAGGAGATCTTGTATCTTATTTCAGGTGGTACTTCTCCCCGTCTTCTCTTCATATACAATTAAAATTTTAATCCACAGTTTTATATTGTCACACTCTTCTGATATGGTAGCTAATTTTCTGATCTTTAGTCCAAAAGTATATTTGTCTTACTATATCCTTTCCACTTTCTGCTTCAATCTCAACTATATTTTGCACTCTTTTAATGAATCTTTATACTTAATTTCCATCAAACAATGAGATATAACGCTTTGGTCTAATCTTGATAATTGGCATGCTGAACCTAGGAATTTACTTTTGTAATGAGCTTGAAGCCTGTGTGTGGATATAACTCTTCTTCGGTAGAGTATATGGTCTTTGTGAACTGAATGGAGTTGATTAGGCTATGAACCTTAAAATTACCAATGGTAATCCTTGTTTTCTGAAGATTCTTGGAATGGTTTCAGTTTCTTATATTTGGCTGTTTACTGTGGTAAATTTGAAACTTTTCTTTTTTATTCTTTCTTAAGTAGTTCAATTAATTATTGGTACATATCTGACACTCTTTGATGAAGTCTTTCAGCACCAGAAATATCTCCTTTTCCTTGCATGTTCACTTTATTGATTATTTATTCTTTGAGTTCATTGGAATTATGTGGTATATTTGAATATGATTCTGAATGTATATTGGTATCTTCATTTTTATTTTTCTGTTTTTCACTTTTCTATTTAATTTCCAATATTTCCTTGAATAATTTTTGAAAATAATCTGTAACTATCTGCTGATTTTTCTTTTTTGCTCTGGGATTACCAAATGGTATGATATAATCTATGGTTGATTCTTCTCCAGATAGTTTTTCTCCTCTTTTCGTATGGTAATACAAAATGATTTTGATTATAATTTCAAAGTTTGGGGTTTTTCTGGTTCAAGATTTAATTTTTAGGATTTTCAGATTTTTGATTTGTAAAGGTTTCTCACTGATATACTTTGAATAGATTCTTAGTGATTGACTGATTATTGATGTTCAAAGCTTTAAAGCCACTGTTAGGACACCATATTTGGAAGCTCTGCTGGGTGTGGCATTGAATAAGGCAGTATTAAATTTAGGGGCAAATAATTGGTAACTCTGTTTTGAATTTCAGAATAGTCCAATTAACATGGGTACTGAGGTTTATTAGCTTCCCCCTGAATAATACTGAATAGTCACCTCACAGAGAATTACAAGCAAAAATTCAATTTGTGGCTTTAATAGATGTAAAATACTCATAAGTAGTCTCTAAATCAGACCTATCACAAAAGCTAAAGTCAAAACTGGGATTCAAATCTATGATTGTTGATAAAATAAAGAGTAATATTTTACCCTGTATGAATAATGATACATATTTTTATTTCTTTTATGGTAATTATAGTGATATTTCTAACAATCATAATATGACTACTAGATTTGATACTAGGAATAATCCTTAAATAAGCTTTGATACTAGTTTTAAACACCACTCCTTTTCTTAATAAAAATAAGCTTCTGTGCAAGGCTAATCAGCTTTAAGCTCTCCGCCGCTGAAGTTGATAGGTCATTAAAGTCAGCTGAATTTTCTGGGGCTTGGGGAATTGCTTGGGGAATAGCGGAGGTAGTTTATTGAGTAAATAGATGGTGACAAGTTGATTTATAACTCAATTGGAAATGGTAGAATAAAAAGAACAAAATTGACCAAAAAAGGTGGGATTTCTGAAATTGGTGGAATTAAAATAAGCTTAAGATATTAATGATTTAATCTGTTTTAGGAAATATAAATATTGGAGAATTTTGAAAAGTTTGAAAGAAATTAAATATCAATTTAAATAAGTACAATAGTTAGTGAATTTTCTAGTAAAAATACATTGTAGAGCCACAAGCTGACCAAAAGAAACCTACCAATAAACAGCCTTGGAATCTTCCATCAATATCTATTGAACTTGTATTGCATTTGCAAGATATGATGTGTTGGGAAATTCAAGGAGTTGATTTGTTGCAAATTATTTCATATAATTAAAATGAAATCACTTCCCTGTGAGAAATTGAATAAATTTGACTAGTGAGAAGCCTACTCAAGTCAACTTTTGAACTATTCACTGCTCATGAGGTAAGGACTAAGCAAAGTGTTCCATTTGAATGATATGAAATAAAATTGTTTTTTGGGTAAGACACAAGACACAATTGTTGTCTTAAAGAGTTCAATCTTTATGATTTGATTTGTGAGTCTCATGATTTCAAACCTAACCAAAAGATTGTGAATATCCCAACCAATTTCCCCCCAGAAGATGTTGGCAGAGAAGGCCACCCAGCATATTTTTGTGATTGGGTGCATCATGTATGCCATCAAGCCACCATACGCTACAGGTCTAATGCAGAAGCCTAATCATGGTAACCTGCAGGGAAGATGAGGCAGGGTGTGGAAGTGTAGGGAGAGGTGGTGGTGTCAGACCCATATCTTGGGGGTTGCACAGGAGAATAAGCATGGTAAGTTGTGGGGGTGAGGGCAGACATGGGGTGTCAGACCCAGAGGAAAATCATGAGGGTGCGGAAGGAGTGTGAGTATGGTAAGCCATGGGGGTGCAGAAGCGTGAGGATGGGTGAGGGTGGATATGGGGTGGCAGTGTTGGAGAGAAATCATGAGAGCACAGTGGGGTGCCAAAGCATAAGGATGGGTTGGGGTGGATATGGGGTGGCAGTGTTGGAGGGAAATCATGAGGGCGCAGCGGGGGTCCCAAAGTGTAAGGATGGGTGAGGGCGGACATGTGGTGGCAGTGTTGGAGGGAAATCCTGAGGATGGTAAGGCGCAGGGGTGGCAGTGTAGGAAGGAAATCATGTCATTCGAGGATTGACATTGTATTAACATTGTCCTGATGCAGATGTGATGTGACCCGCTAAATAAAGTGACTCTAATGTGACACTAATGCCAATCAAACAAGATTACATAATTACTGATGCGCAAAGTGAAGGCAAGAGCCCTCAATTGATCTAAAATTTTCCCTGGTGTCTCACCACCTGATACTCCCTCAAACAGCCAAAGGTTGGTAAAAGTAACACAAGACCCACCTCTTTCCACATGCACATATCAGAGAGGTCTTTAAACCATCCTAGATGTAGCTGGGGGGGTGTGACTTCCCGGGATAAGCTATGAATGAGCTCAGCATGAGTGGGATTGATAATTTTCAGGTGACATGGGTGGAGCCTGCTGCACAATGCAGTGGTTGCATAAGTGTGATACACACACAAAGGAAAAAAGAATGCAATGCCTTCATGACTAGTGGAATTGGTAATTAGCAGGTGTGGGTTCCTAAGTGTGACACATGCACACCATGGCTAAAAAAAGTGAGAGCCTAATTCATGTTAAGCAGAATCAACAATTTGCAGGTGACAGGTGTGGCAGGTGCGTAAGTGTGACCCACACACCCAAAGGCAAAAGAACTTGTGCGTGACCTGTTTGAAGCCTGTCACACCCTGTGGCAGCTGTGTAAGTGTGACATGCACACAAACACCAAAAGAGGTGCAGGCCTAATATCAAGAGGCATGGAAATTTTCAGGTGACAGGTGTGAAGGCAGCTGCATGCTGCGGCAGGTGCGTAAGTGTTACAAATGCACACACAGGAAAAAGCATGTGTATTCATGAATCCACTGGGAAAAAGTGGGGGACAAGGGCAGAGCCAGCCCCATAATGCTGCTGGTGTGGGTGTGTAAGTGGGACACATGCGCATGGAGGCAAAATCATGTGCAGGCCTAAGCTAATTTAACTATGAATAGTCTCAGAACAAGTTGGATTGACAATTTGGGGGTGATATAGGTGGAGGATGTCCCACAATGCTGCAGGTGTAGCACTTTAAGGGTGACACACACATACAAAGTCAAAAGCATGGGCAGGCCTAACTTTTTGTAGTAATTAATCCACCCATGAATGAGCAGGAGATGATGAGGTGTATGTGTGGAAGTGTAAGTATGGTAAATTGCGGAGATGATTAAGTGGATGTGCGGAACCATAAGAATGGTAAACTGTAGGGATGATGAGCTGGATGTGTGGAAGTTTAGCATGGTAAATTGTGGAGATGATGAGGCAGGGGTGTGGGATGGTAAAAATGGTAAATTGGGGAGATAATGATGAGGGGAAGCTCAAAAGACAAACTGTGTGTGAGTGTAATTATTGTGAATTGCAGAGATAATGAGCAGCTGATGTGCAAGCCAATTCTTACATGAGAGTAATAGCTGTATAGGGCAGAGGTGTGATGTGAATTCAATCACTTGAAAATGACATGAAATTTGCCCTGATGAGTTTATCCACTGATCAAATGTAATAAAAGAACATTGGAATCATGTGTGACTCACATTGACACCAAAAAGAACAAAATCTCGATGCCATGTTTTGGTGGTCACAATTAAATTCAAAATTTCAGAGAAAATGAAGAGAAAATATTTGATAAACAGAAATTCATTCAATTTGATCACTCAAATACTATGCGTCCACCATACTCCATTTGCAAATGGTGTGGCATTTCATGTATGGTGGCATGCCACCATACACCATTCTAAGCGGTGTTATCTCCCATGAACTATGGCAAGACAACATACACCTTGTTGGGTGTTTGATCATACATGCAATGTGGCATGCCACCGTACACCTTGTGAACAGGCCAATGCTTAAATTGTAAGCATAAAGTCATGTGGATAACCAAATGGCCTTGACTAGTGCAAAACCAACTAAAGTCAAGTTTTGTCCATTCAGTCTCCATGATGACCAATGTTCAAATTGTAAGCATAAATTAATGTGGATAACCATATGGCCTTGACTAGTGCAAAACCGACTAAAGTCAAGTTTTGTCCATTCAGTTTCCATGATGACCAATTTCAGCTCCGGACTTCCACCCTGTAGATAGGTGGAATTGAACCAAGTGCTTAGCTCAAAGTTCAAAACAGATAACTGAACCTTGACCAATAAGCTAGTGTGCTTTTTACAAGAATGGAAATTATCAATACATGATGTACCCTCACATGCAACAGTACAACCTTCTGAGAAATTTGGGGAAACACCAAATACAATAAATAATTCCTGTACAGGGTTGGTATGTTTTTCTTGGCCCACTCATACAGATAAGGGACTCAATGTCCTGGAAAAATATGCAGAAAATCTTAGAATTCTAGTTAGTAAAGTGTAGAGTAGTAGGGGTAAACAATGTCAGTTGCGAGTCAGATATAGAGAAATTGCTAAACAAACCTTCACCAGGTATACACTGGAGTCAATAACGGTTTTCTCATACAGTATATCAGTTAAGTTGCACGTTATAACAGATAGCGGTTAGCTGCTGTGCTGTTTTTTTGTGCATTCACAGCACACACCACACAGTGCCCTCCCTAATTGACCAACAATGGGCAGCATTCTTTGACAAATCAATATAGACCTTTGGCAGATGATGATTGTGAATGCTGCGTAATCTTTTCAATAAGCTAATAGAAAAACAATTTTAGTCTGTAGCCAAAGTACAGGCAATAAATATAATACAGGAATCACTAAGTGCGCTTTACTACAAATCCCCAATTAAAGCCCAAAAAAAGTCTTAAAAGTGAAATGTCAATTAACTACTGACTTTTGCTCAAATTACTCTTAAAGTCTATAAAGCTAAGCCATAAACAATCAACAGGTTTCAAATTGGTCCCAGACTGCAAATTGAGGCTTGAAGGAGACAATGAAGGCTGAGATGATGAGCTAGGCTTAAAGAACACAATTGACTCAATCGCATGCTCTGATTTAATATTTCCTAGTAGTAGCTTGATTTCCGAGCTAATTAGTATATTATTGTATTGATTTTGGGATTTCTTTTATTTCAAATTCTGGCAAATGGGAGAGGTAATAAAAATAAGGTTCTTATGCACTTTCAAAATACCACAAGGACAAATGGCAACAAAATGTTTTCTTACCTTTGTCGGCCCTTAACCTTTTCCATTTCAGAGGAATTGTAATTTACCAACCCCCTGCCTACTTCTACTATTCCACCCCAAGTTTCATTCGTCATGGCGACTTGAGCTGAAAGAGAACTACTGGGTTCATCATTTTGTTGGTTGTGCGATTCAAGCTTTGGATTGAGATAGGCTTGAGGAACCATTATATTCACTGCTTGTGCCACAACAAACATTCCATAAACATGAACGACATCATCTGAATGGATTTACGACTGATTTCTCTATATGTCCCTTTGTTGATCACCACTGAGCCCTTGGGTACCAAGCCATGTGCAACTTGTGAGGGAGGTGTTTTGCGGAAGAAAGGAAGTATATAGCAGCTTGGTTTCATATGCTAGTGGAGAAGGATTGGGCTGAGGTGCTCCCAGTAATGCCACTGATGGATGGGTTGATGAAGCAGTAGATCAGTGTAGAGGGTTGACAGTATATAAGCAATCAACATCAGTTATTAAAAAGGGAAATTCAGAATGGCACATGGAAGCTGTGATGGCGGAGAGGGTATCATTATCTCCAAATTTGATTTTGGCAACTTATAAAGTATTGTTTTTGTTGATTATCAGAATGACACCATGATTAAGCCGAGTGGTAAGAGTGGAGGAAGAATTTAGATATTTAGATCTCTTGTCAAACAAGAAAGGGATAGGACAAAAGACTTCTGAATATGCCTGAAAGTTAAAGGCTGAAAGCTCAATTAATAGCTCATGTGAGCCTGTGAGGTATGTATTATACCCATAAGGCCACAAATAACTTTATACACAGTTAAACTTGTCTTCAACAGACTTTTTAATTTAATTCAAAATAAAAAATAACAAAAAATAAGTATTACTTTTTTTTGGATAAACAAAGTTATAAATATTATGTCATTTTTGGATTCTAAACCAAAAATAACCTAGGGTACATCCATAAGGTGTTATACCTAAAAATACTTATTTCTCGTGTTATTAGAAGATTTAAGAGTCTCACAGTACTAATGTAACTTTTTTAACATTTTATAAAAATTGTTAAATCTAAGCTTAGATAAGCTTAAATTTAAAGTTGCATGAAGTTTATGCAAACTTACCAAAATTTTAGTTAAAATTGAGGTGTTGTGTATATTTACTGAATTGGCTAAGGATTTGCCATATAGAATGTAAATCCTGCGTGAGCTCAATTTAAAAGGGTTTAAGGCCATAGTATGGCTTTAAATTAATAAAAGGGCAAAATCCATGCAGAAAGGTGGGACAAAGGAAAAGGACCAAGTAGAGCTGGGGTACCCAACTTTTTGGATCTTCAAGGATTCAATTAAGGTTTTCCACCTGTATTGGATGATTTTCAACCTTATTTAAATTTTAAGATTAGACTTTGATCCAACATTAAAGTTTAAACTCATTTTATCCCAATTTAGACAGGAATTTCAAGCTGCCAAAGGGTAAATCTCAATATTCAGGCTTGAGTTTAAGGTTTCAAGAACAGTCAAAACTTAATTTATCTTAAAAAGCTTAAATAAGCTTAAAAATTTAAGGCTACAAGCATTTAAACCTCATCAAAAGTTAAGGTTTGGTGTTTATTGCTATTTTACGTGGACAAATAGCAATAACTTCAAAAATTGATTAAAAATCCAATTCTCAGTGGATTTGCTTGAAAATTTCAAACAGCTTACAATTTAATATTATCTATATATAAATCAAATTTTAAGTATTTTTTCTAAATATATTTCCTGGGTATTTAGCCTGGAGATTTACTCTGTTAATTAAAGATCAAAGAAAACTATAATTTTTTTAAAAATTAATTAAAAATTGAGTTTAAGAGATTTCTTCTTGAAACTCTATTTTTAAGTTGTTTATGTGATTAGCTTTAATATAAACAAGTTTATTTATATTAAAAACTTAAAATAATTAGTTTAGATGAGGATTAAAGCTACATGGGGTTAAGAATAACACTGGTAGCTTTAAATTGGAATTAAAAATAAGTTACCTTAAGTTAAGAACTTTATTTTTAAGCATGGTTTTTCAGTTTTGACATGAGCACGCCCTCTATATTCATTATTAATCATGAGAGCAGCTCTGAAGACATAAAAAGAGTCTTTTCATCACTGTTTTTGTCCATCAATTATTATTGATTCAATCTGATTAGAAATTTAAACACGTAAAGTTTTATTAAATATGAAATCTTATTATTAAAGTAATTCTTAAGTTATTTTGTTCTTTATTAATTAAAATTAAAGAATTGAAATCATAGAATTCGGATTATTGTTGTAATCACCAATAACATATTTTATTATATAAAATTATCATCTTACATATCTTCTAAAAATCCACAAATTCCTCTTAAAAACTCTTTAATCATAATTTTTATTATAAAAATTTGTTTTATCTTTAAAAATATTGATTTTTGGCGTGTTTTCAACTTATAATTATTATTTAATATAATAAGTGTTGTTGTTTAACTTGTTGCATTAAATAAATATTATAAGTAAGCTTTCTCTAAGGTTCTATATTTTTTATCTAGTATTAGTTTTTTATTTATTTATAGAATTTTTCTACAAGAATTATTTCTGCACAGTGTGTGTTTTAATTCTTTTATAAATAATATTCATATTATTTATAAGTGGTTAAAATCCATATTTTCCACGTGTAATTGTCTCATTAAGAGCTTTACACTTCTTATTGTTATAATCTTCAGTGACTATAACTGTGAGCCTTGAGATATATTTTACATACTCAAATAGGCCACAATTATCTTAAAAAGAAATTTTGAATTATACAAAACTCATAAATCATGCATATATTCAAAATTCATCATTTTTGATTTCAGAAAAGATGAATAACGTTTTATTGAGTAAGTAAATCCATGGATTTAAGGCCAGATTTGGATTCTACACAAAAATTCACCTAGGGTAGCTCCATAGAGTGAATAATCTCAAATTAACTCTTTGAGGTGGTAAAATGGAAAATAATTCAATACCACATCATCAATACCACATAAAAGATCCGTGAAAATTTTTGTTTTTCTTAATTTCACGCCAAAATAATGGGAAAGTGAGAAATCCCATGTTACATATACACTAAGAATAGTGTTATGCATGTTTTGAGCACTTAATATCATGGTATTCTTACATGGACTTTTGGTACACCCATAGTGGATATCTCACTTGAAGCTTAAATTACTATTTTGACGTAAAAAATGGGCAAGGGAGACAAAAGACATCAAAGAGAGCCAGGGTACCCAGCTTCTGAGGACCCAGAGGTGTGGATAGCTCCAAAGCTTGGTTCCATGGCTGATCCTGACCCAATTGGTAAACTAAACCTCTTTGGAAACTTGGTTACCATGTCACAACTACTGTAAATCTTAAGAAAATAGCAAATAACCTGCTATTTTGACGTGCCAAGGAGGTAAAGAGCTACTTAGACTCCTGTAACCACGTCAATTCTTAATGAATTTCCACAGATAAACCCCAAAAGAGTAATTAAAACCCTTTTTGGACTTGTATCCATTAATTTACCTCATAGCAACCAGTGAAACACTGATATTTGCAATTCTACGTAGAAATGAGGTAAAAACTTCAAAAATTCATTAAAAATACAATTCTTAATGAATCCTTCTGAAACTTTCAGGATCAATGGAGAACTGTATCACTTATGGTAAATCCAAAAGGAATTATAGTTTTACTACTAAAATTAAAAGTTTTACTTACAGTCCATTTTTGACCATTCTACATGAAACACTGAATCTTCAAAAATTCACAGTAATAAAAACCTGTGATGAAATTGGCAATAACATTGATAACTTTGAGAAATCAATGATTATTTTGGAATAAAAGAAGATTTACTGATCTTACTCCTTTTATTCTTAACCATATTGAGGTTGGTAGTCACGTAAAAGCATCAAAATTAAGTAATTATGATAATCTTACGTGACAAAAGATGATGCAATCATTAATTCAAAAGGGTTTATTGTTTTCCCACTTACTGTTTTTTTCAGTTTGCTCCATGGCACGCCTCTGTGAGCTGTTGTTGATTTAAAAGAAGCCTCTTCTTGCTGTTTTTTCCGTATCATCATCTTATTATCAGTTTATATCATTGTTACCAACAAGTAAGTATTAGTTAAAACTATTCTTAAGTGTTTTAAATCTTTCAAAATCAATCAGAAAGACGCGAAATCATAGAATCCAACTATATATTGTTGTAATCCTGCTATAAATCATTTTGATCTCTTAAATCCACAATTCTACGTCAAATTTCTCTACTTTTATCTATCAATAAGTTCTTTGGAGTATTAGTGAGTCATTTACCTTTAATTCTTAAAGTTTTTCTCTAGTAATAGTTTTCTTCAAGGATTAGCTTTATAGTTATTCTTGAAAAAAAGATAATTATATATTAAAATAATTTATTATTTTAATAAAAGAAGTTTTTATTATTAAATTCTTCTTGCAATTGATTCCTGTAGACAATTACTTGCTGACTGTTAAAATCACTAGTAGTGCTTAACACGTGAAAGGAATATTTCTTTAATCAGATAATTGTGGCTATAATAATATTTTATTATTATATTTCATAAGAACAGACATAGTACTGTTGATTAATAGTAATATTATCATCAGTTTCATAGTCACATCTTACAATAACAATAATAGAATAATTATAACTTGTTATAATTATCATATTTTTTATTATTATATTTTTATAATAATAATCAAATTTATTTTTTTTATATGTAATTTTTTTTAATAATTATATTTACATTTATGGTTATAGTATTTCATTATATTATATATTTCTAGTGTGGACAGTCATAGTACTCTTGATATTGCTACTACTAACAAGAGTTTCATAGACAAACCTTACAGCTCACCTTGGCCAAGTAGCCACAAGTCAATAGGATCTGAGCAATTGGTTGATTGAGACGACCAAATAGACTATCCCACAGTGCAATTAGATGACCCTGACCAATTTCAGCTAAAGCCTGAGATGAAATGTATAAAAAATGTTTCAGAAAGTGGTCTGATGAGAGAAAAGGAAAATACCCAGCATAAAACTAGAATAAAAGCCTTACTTGTTTATTGTTTTCCTTTGGATTCTTGCCCAAGCGTCCATTTGAAGTATCCTCTAATAAGGACATCCTCCTTATTCCCATGCCAATGGCACCTGATGAGACCTAGAAAGCTTATCACCAATTGATCTCAAGTGAACACACGCTTCTACTAAAGTAGCCAAGAGGCAAAGCTTGGGTTGAAGTGTCTGTTCAGAGACAATTGAGGAAGTGCCTTGGATATCGGAGACAACAAACCAAAATGTGTTAAGATGTCACACATCTGTTCAAGATAAAAATGTATCAGTTGCTCATTTTGAAATCACGAAAAAGTCAGATCTTTCAGTCTACCTGATTTTATGATGATAATTGAGGTCAGACTGGGGTGAGCTGGGAGCAGATTGGTTCATAAGTGAAGATTCTTGAGCTTGCAGAGCAAAGGCGGTGATATTGTAAGAGAAAAAAGGGAAATCTCACAAGTCTTCCTCAGGGCTTCAGCCTAAGTAATTCAATTCAAATGAAAATGGAATCAGCATAAGCTCACCCACCCGGTTTCAAGAAGGACACCAAGCTGGCATTATAAAATGAATTGAAAGAAACCATGAATTTTTATGACCTGAGAGAATCTTCTGATGAGACCGCTTCATCAGAGGATCCAAGAAAAAAATCTTTGAGAGTCATTCGTCTCTTCAAGATCATCTCTTATTGTATTTCAAAAAATTATCATTGATCAATAATCTTGTAATCTGCACACCATATCCTTGAACATTACACAAACTTCACAAAAAACTAAACTCACATCTTCAGAAGACCTTCGCTCACCGAAAAATTAACTTTTGGATTGAAGTTATGGCCACAGTCATTGGAAAGACCCTCAAAGTAAAATTCATTGAATTGATTTTCATTCCAACTCTGAAACTCAAACTAAAAATTTCTTTAAAAATATTCAGGAAGTCATTTATAACAATCATATAATTATTTATTCCAAAAGTTATTGTGTGTACAGTATCAAAGCTAAAAATATGATAGCTTCCATTCTAAATAAAGTAAACAATTGCCATCACCATCATCTCACTTGTTTCATTGCGACCACACTTGTGCGGAGGTGGGCTGGTGGGTGCTGTGTGGTGTGTGCTGTGCATGCACAAAAAAACCGATGAAGCAGCTAACTGATATTTGTTATACCATGCAACGTAACTGATATGCTGTACAGGAAAAATGTTATTGACTCCAGTGTATAGAAAACTTCATGAATCCTGCTTCAGGATTCCACATTTGGTAGTTTTCAGTGTGCTTGGAAGCTTTTAAATTAATCATTGAGGTTTGAAATTGGCTGACTTATTGTGCACATCCATACAGAATCAAATGTAAAGTATCATGACCAATGATCAACCAGACCTTAGTCATCTTCAGATCTCACTTTTCAATACCAATCTCAAGCCTAATGCCTCTTGGAAACTTCAAAGTCCAGCGATTCATTCTTGTAAGCAAGATTTTCACAATGAATCAAATCAATATTGTCATCGTCCATTGATCGTCCCTGCTATGCAATTGTTAACTTTTTGCCCATGCATTATATCAATTATGTTCACCATATAGCAGATAGCAGTAAGGTTTGTGGTGGGATTTTTTCGGGCACCTAACAGGTGCTCTGAATGCCTGCTTTGTGTAGAATTTACAATATGGAGAAAAGAAAATAGAAACGTTCATTATATTTAATTCTAACACCCAATAATTATCCTCTCAAGCTCCTGCGCTAGCCACCACAGTACAAAAGATGAACAACCTCTCATCTCATTCAGTCTTACCCTCACTTAATTAATTGTCAGGACATCTTTCAGCTAGCTGCTTCCTGCCCTTCAAGATGACTGAGTGATTTAATCAATCCAATTCAATTCAAGATCCTCCCTTAAAGCTGATTCTGAAGATTATAGACAAGACTCCATGCTTGGTTGGATTAGAGGAGATAGAGAGCAAAGTTAGGTTGGTTTTGGTTTTCACCGTATATGAAAACAAAGGAAATGTGCTCTTTGTAAGTGGTCCCAGGGGCTCTGGCAAAAAAATGGTCAGTATTTGCTGGAAATTCAAAGAATCAAATCAACTGACTGGCTTTGAATATTATTCTAGGTCATTTCTTGTTTATTGTCTTTGTTGTCACTCCCTTGTCTCTATGGATCAAATGGCTTCATCACCATCAAGCTTAATGGCTTTATTCACACCAATGATAAATTGGAATTGAATGACATTGAACGTCAGTTATTCACATCCCTCCAAGAGCAAGAAAAACAAAAGGTGATCAGAGAAATATTGGACCAAGATCAAGAAGATCTTGATTCAGACAATGAGCCCGAACAGGAAATCCCTTGGCTTACCAACTATGAAGAAACATTTCAAAATGTTTTGGAGGTCTTGAAACCCCAACCTAGCTTTTAATGACATGAGGGCCCCAAAAGAAAGGCACTCATGATAATCTTGGAAAAATCTGACCACTTCACTGAATTGGAGTGTAAAGTGTCTTTCACTACCTACTAGATGTGTCCAGGGTAACAAAAGACAAGGTGGATTATTTATTATTGGGAGAACAGTAGTTGTAGTAAGCTTTACAAAGGATCTAATATGTTGGAAGTAAAACAAAAAATTCTCCAAATTGGGCTTAATATTTTTTTAAATGACTGTATAGATTGACTTGAAAAACAAGTCAAGTCAAGATTCCAATCATGAACAAGATACTTGAACTTTGCTACAACTGATGAAGAGAAAATTGAGCTATTGAGATTGGTTCTTGAAACCCCCATAGGAACCTTTTCAACCAAGCTATTTACACAATGATGGAATGAAGATGTGGAAATGTTTAAAAATGGATCAAGAAATGACCTGATTTGATCTACAAGGCTGTAGTGCCAATCTTGCAAGACCTGATGAGCTTAACATACAGAGAATAAATGATTCAAATTGTGAAACATACCACATTCACAATGGTGCCAGAGGTATATATATAGGGTGCTGTGGGTATGTGTAAGTGTAAGGATGGGGTGGCTGGAGCAGAGTAATATATTCAGTGCACTGCAGGAGCATAAGGATGGTAAGCAGCGGAAAGAATGAGGCAGGTTCATGGTTGCATAAGGATATTTGAGGGCGGACATGGGGTGCCGGGAGGACGCATATCTATAAGGCGCGGTGGGAGCATAAGCAGTGGAAGGAATGAGGTGGGCATGTGGAAGCATAAGGATGGTTGAGTGCGGACATGGGGTGGCAGGGAGGGACACATATCTATAGGGAACTGCGGGAGAATAAGAATGGTAAGTGGCAGAGAGAATTACGTGGGCATGTGGAAGAAGAAGGATGTTTGAGGGCCGACACATCTACAGGGCATGGCTATAGTGTAAGCATGGTAAGGGGCGGAGAGAATTGCGCAGGCATGTGGAAGCGTAACGGTGGGTGATTGGAGATCTGCAATTGTTGGAGTGAAAGCATGTCTTGGGTAAAGCGTAAGAAGCATTGGCCACTGGCAGAGATGATTAGCAACTGTTGCAGAAGCCAATTGGTGCATGAGAGTAGGAATGGGAAAGGGGTGAAATGATAAGGCGGTGGGGCAGAAGTCATCCAAATGACAAATATGAGGATTCCAAAGTGCTGCCTTGCACCTCAAGATGTAATTACCCAAACATTGCAAATGGTGTGGATATGGGTTTTTACAGTGAGTGACATACTAATGTGACACATTTGACAACTGACTTTGTCTTTTTATAGACGTGACATTACCCACTAAATCCAGTTACTATAATGTGACACTAATGAGACTGAAGAAAGATTTTATACTGACAGCGGTGTGATTTGAAGTCAAATGCCAGTGATTGACGCAACATTTGCCCTGGTCATGTAGTTTTGGTATAGAAAGGTGTTTTCTGAGAGTTTTTTACTGGTGTTGATGTTTGTATCAAAATAATTTGATGGAACTGACATAATTTGGCTGGTGGGAGTTTATTTTTTTCCGAGAAAGCAGGGAAAATACAGCTTCTGAAGATTGAACTTTATTCTAGCCATATGATATCTTTGAGAGAGTTTAGCTAGAGACATTTTTCTTAGAGGTGGATAAAGCAGGTAAAATACAGAATTTGTGATTGAGCTCACTGCCATTATATTTTGACAAATGTGTATGGTGTGGATATGAAAATTTGATTAAAATCCAAGTAATTTTCCTGTCCTCAAAATTTGTATAAGGTACAATTTGATTCAAATAGTAAAATTTAAGGTTTTTCACAGCAAAAACACCAAATTTCTTTTTTTGACTTGTTTAATATGACGCAATAATACTATAAATACTTATTGTTTTACTAAAAAGAGAAATGTATCCACAAATACTCTACAAGAGATATTTAAGGCTACAAAGAAAATTTCTTCAAGAGAAATCTCAATTGGAATTAATTGAGAAAAAAACTACATGAGATTAATATAAAATAACGTCTGAAAGAAACTATTAAAGAGAAAACACACCCAAAAGGGACCAGAGTGAATATGTTAGAAAGTGACAAAGCTAACAGTGATGAAAGATGCTTTAATTCACTTTTGGGGTGGTTTGAGCCTAAAAATGATTATAAGAGTTACAAAAAATGGTTATAATAATTTTTTCACATGGTTAAAAGCTTTCAAATGATCTAAAAATATTGGTTTAAAACTGTTTTGAACTAATTATAAAAGGAAAAGATTCTAACATGAAGAGAAAAGTGGGTAAAAGGAGACATTCTTTTATACCAACACATTTTCTTACTTCAAAAAGAACCTTCACTCATCAGTCTTGAGGAACACTCTGACATCCAAAAAGCAAATTATGGCATCATTGAATGCTGTTTTAGACTATAAAAGGGCTGGTTTTAACCATTTTACTCCCTTAAATCAGCCATTTATATATCAATACATGGCTTCAAGCCTTCAAAACACGTCAGAATGTGTATAGAAGACATAAAAATAAGTTAAAACCATTTGTACCAAGATTTTTACAGCTTAAGGGTAGTTTTACCCTATTAGAAACAGTTAAAAGTGCGCTGGATGGTATCAAAACCTCACCTGTGACTCAATTATAGGCCAAAAGTGATGAACATTTGTGTGAATTTTGACATCCCACACCCGTCAGAAAGAAATTTAAGGTATTCTGGAAACCTTGGAGGCAAGATTCTTTTTCCCCCACAATATTAAGCTTTCAAATCTATTTTTCTTTTGATTCCTCATCATGTAATATACTTGTAATTAAAATATGTAGTTCAATAGATTTTTGAAAGTAAACAACTGTAGTAATTGATACCTCATATTTAAATCAAAGCCCACTTATGTAAAATGGGGGCACATTTTGACATTTCAATTGAAAATACTTCAATTCCTCTTAAATTCCAAAATAGACACCACACATCAATTTTAGCACAAAAGTTGATGGTTAACACCAAATTTTGTTGAATTAAGTTAATTTTTTGAACATTTGCAGATTTTCATACAGAAAATACTAAAAACTTCATTTTGAGCTTATTTAGAGCTGAGTTGCAGAATTTTCACCCAGAGGTGACCCCACCTTATTCTTTATGAGGAATCCAATGGTAAAATATTTCCATGGGTTTATTTTATTAGAAAAAAAGCTATAATAATTTCTATCAACTTTTTTTTACAGAAAGATTTCAATTTTGATATTTTTGATGAAAATTTGTTTTTAGTTAGTTTTTTCAATTAAAAGTGTATTTTTGTAATTTTAAATTTTGATGTTACTTCAATTTTTATCATTAATTAAAGCTTTAATTTTGTAAATAAATTTTATGTTTATATTTTAACTTCTGTTTTTGTAAAAAATAGTAATTTATCTATAATTATAGCTTAGCTTGGTTATTTGTGGTCTTTTGGGTAAATAAAAAATACCTCTAAGGCTCACATTCCCTCCCCCTCAAAGGTGGTATTACTTTCTCATATTGTGATTTCTAGTGTTTCTGAAACTTCTGAGAAGTTTGGTTGCTTCAGGAATGTCTTTTTCTGCTAACCATTGATCTTCACAGGTTGGGTAACTGTACCTGAAAAGGTACTCCTTCACTTTCCTTTTTTGAGAACTTTGGTAATTTTATTAACACCAGATGTTTCAACAGGAGGTACATGCTGGTGAGCTTTATTTCTTAAGGGGAATCTTTCTGTATCACCAGATTTTGCAGGCTGTATCAAGCTTACTCAAAATGTAGGATGCTTATTACTAAGTTCCACATGTAATTCTACTCCAACAGAATTTTCCCCATGGAGGCCTTTGATAAGGAGAGCTCCTTATAATGGGTATTTGATCTTTTTAAATTCTTTTATTTTTTGAAGTTACTGGTAGATACAAGTACTAAAGCTCCCAATTTGAAGTCTGTAATAGCATGTGATTTGTCCCATTTGTCTTTGAATATGAAAATGGGTCTTCCATGCACCTTGCTGAATTCTTTCTAGCTTTTTTTACAATTCTTTTGAATCTAGCAGCTTTGGGATGTATCTCAACCAAATCCGTCCTCAAGGAATCCTGGAGTAGTCTGGGATTAAATCCTTTTTATAGAATAGAATGATTCTGATTGGTAATGAAATGAATGGATCTTCTATATACCAATTCTAGTTCAGGTGGAAGCATACACCAATAATGGGTGAATCCATCACAATTTTTGAGCTTTAGGCCATATGCACAAAATCTTCTGACCATTTCTTCCAAATTTTGAATCATTCTTCCAGCTAGACCATAAATGTTTGGGTGGTAAGCTGTAGAGAAGGATAACTTTTTCCCAAATAACTGGTGGACATTTTTCCATAGTGCTGAGTTAAATTTGGTATCCCTTTCAGTAATGAGGTTTGTGAATATGCCATTCCATGATACTACTCTGTTCTATATCAGAAGAGCTGTATCAATGGCTTTATCATCTTTTTGATGTGGAATAAGTATTGGAGTCTTACTAAACCTGTAAACAATTGCTACAAAAGAATCATATCTTCTACCAACCCCTGGTGGTAGACCATTTACCCAATACATATGGGAAATTTACAAAGGTTTACTGGGTTTTTGGATTTTGATCAAATTTTCAATCTTTCTCCAGTGAATTTGTTTGCCTTTTGAAATCAGTCACAGTTTTTTCAATATTATGCAACACCCTGTTGCCACATGGTCCAGCATATTTAGGTCTTGACTTTCTCCCTTGTTCTGTCCTCAGATAGGTGTCCTGAGAATGGGCTTCTATGGCATTCTTTCAATAAAAGATTGATTAAGGATCTATCCACAACTATCATTACACATGTGTGTTTAATCCTATGGTAAATTATATCATCAAGTAAATTAAATCTTCTTTCATCAGATTATTCTTTCCATATTTCATCCAATGCCTGTTTTGTCAGGGTGACTCTATGATATAGCTGTACAATGATCATGAAAAGCTATAAATGCAAGTGTGAAACAAAATTAATAATGATAATTAAGTTAGTAGATGGTTAAAAGGGCTATACTAAAATAATCTAGTGATGGTGAATGCTATTGATAGCCCTGGGTGCAGTGTTTCTCTATTGATATACAATAATGAAACCTACAATAGCTAAGATTAAAATTAACTCTGTTTAATACTCAGGTTACCCCTTCTTTAAGAAGCTACATCATGTAATAATATTGAGAAAAGGATGATTGATTGGCCTTCTGGTGAGGAATGCCCTCCTTTTATCTTGTTCTGGGGTAGTGGGAGGTTGTTTACCTCTGCACACCACCACAAAGTGAAAACTGTCACTACTGTGGGCTGTTTTGTTGTTCTAAACACTCAATAAAGACTTTTATTGGGTGGAAATGTGGTTTTAGAACCACAAGTTGTCATTTTTACCCTATACAGGGTGACAAATTTCACCAATGGAGTTTACAGGTGTTCTCTGCTGCTTCTGACAAATCAGAAGCTGTACAGAACATTTCTGTATAGCTCTTATCTTCTAGTTTTTGTTAAATTAAAGAATAAACAGCATCCAATTCAATTGATTAGCTTTTAATTCAACTTTATGGACAGCTGTCCCACAGTAATATCCCATACTTGCTAGTGTGGGATTAAAATCATAAAACCTTAATATCTTTCTCAGTTTTGAAGATAGAGAGCTCAAAAGTAGCTCATTCTGTAGCCCTTAATGGGCTCTATACAATAGATACTCATTTGGTATAGATGACATTTCAAATGGAAATGCTATACCAATTCTAAATTCCATTATCAATTTGTGGATTTATTATGAATCCTGTATTGATCTTCTTTTCTACATAACTTTTTTTCTAGAGGAGATATGAGGAAATGGATTGCATCATCACAAATATTTGATTCTTCTCTCTCTAAAGAGACCCAACTTTGGGTATCTCACACTAAAGCTGTAGATGTTGGATGAGAGGTGAATATTTTATTCACCCCTGTTTGGCTCTATTTTGGCCATAACTTCTAGAATTTTGGTGCTAGCTCAATTTGGCTAGTACCATTGGATATCCCTAAGTGAGTGCTTCAATTTAAATAACCATTTAATACGGTTCGGCCTCTTTCTCTGTAGTCAATATGAGAGGTGAAAATTAAGTATTATGGTCAGCAACTCCTTTGAGCTTAAATAACTTTGTTATTCTTTTTCCTATGATTATTGGACTTTAATATTTGAAAAGAGGTGAGTTTCATCATATTTTTTGATGCCTTTTGAGGATATTTGGTTCAGATTCATGTTTTGGCGGTATTTTGGTCTAACATTTTTATGGTATTCTGGAAGTCATGCTTGTGCTCTGGTTTTGAGTCACAGGCTGACATGTGTCAAGGAGCTATCTTATCAGGCTGAGTCTATTATGAAGCTTATTAATGACTATTTACAAGCTTTTACTATGACTGTGACATGGTTAAAATAGTAAATAAAGGGTTTATTTATGATAATAAGGGTTGATTAAATAATATTCAGGGCTTTACTATTTGAGAAATAGTGATGGTGAGCGCTATTGAAAGCCCTGGGTGCAGGCTTACCTGTTGGGTTATAATAATAAAGACTAAAATAATTAAAATTATCATTAAAACTTATTACTTTCATAGAATATAACTTTTATTGAAAGTTGTACTATGTAGGAACTCAAGAGCAGGGTGAGGAAACCTTTTCTGGTGGAGAAAAGGCCCCCGTTCATCATAAAATTGGGTGGAATGGCTTCTAGACCTTTCCACATAGAGGAAGTGAGGATTTTTAACTTCCAAGGCCTGTATTTGGGCTTTAGAAATGCCTGTATAGCCTCTATTGGGCCATGTGTGGTTTTGAAACTACATCTGGGCAGTTTTAACCAATATAGGGTGAACATTTTCATCTGGGGACCACACCGCCCTCTTCTGACATGTATTATGGGTAGAATGCTGTACAGAACCTGTATGGGACACCAGTATGGACCAAACTATGAGGTATTGAAGTATAAAAAAGCTTCTTTGTCTGTTTGAAACCTCATAATCAGGCTTATGGGATATTATCCCACAGTAAGGCTGGATTGGTCTAACTGTGAGGTTTTGACCTTAAAGCTGCCATACTTTTGTCAGTTTTTGAGATATCAAGCTCAACTTTGATTCATTTTGTAGAGCCAGCTGTGTTCTACACAATGCTAACACATTTGATATGGTTATAATTAAATATGGCTAAGCTATGCCATGTACAATTTGTTTTGTACATATGTATGATTTGTTTAAAATATGTATATAGCTTGTTTGCCCCATAAATTTTGTTATAGATGAGATATGGGGGAATGGATGGCACCATCAGGTATCCCTGATTGTTTGCTTTCCACAAAAACCTCACTTTAGGTATCTCACAATAAAACTGTAGAAGTTAGATGGGAGGTGAATATTTTATTCCCCCTTATTTGACCTTATTCTGGTCATAACTTCAGCAATTTTGATAATAGCTCAGCTTGGCTAGAACCATTGAATAGCCCTGACTTGGAGCTTCATTTTAAATACCTCTTTGATGGGTTCTAGCCTCTTCCTCTGGACTTCAGATGAGAGGTGAAAATTAATGTTTATGCTCAGGAACAACTTTGAGAAGGAATAACTTTGTTATTTGTTATCCTATGATGATGGTACTTGTATATTTGGGAAAGGGTGACTTTCCTCTTTTTTTTGATAATTTTTGAGCTGGTTTGGCTCAGATTCATTTTTTGGTGGTATCTTGGCTTTACCATTGGTTGATGGTATTTGGCTGTGATGCTTGTGCTCTGGTTTTGAGTCACAGGCTGACATACCCTCCCTCTAAAAAAGCCTCATCATTTATGATACTTTTCAGTCCTCCCAGAAGCCCTTAATCCCTCTATATGGAGGTTCCCATCTTGTATGGAATCTTCTGCCAACTGTTTGTCTGTATCTGCCATCTGGTCCTTAAACCTGACCAAGTACTGTCTCTGGTCTTTACTATTCAGTCTAATTTTCCTGGCCTTGATTATTTTCTTCACAGGGACAGGGGAGTCTTCCACTTCTACTATTCCTGTTGGAGTGGGATTTTTATTCCTGGAGGGGAACTTATCCTCCTACTTCCGGTAGTATGGCTCAACCAAACTCACTGGGAACACTGGGTGTTTCCTAGAAGCCTCCTCTGTGAGTTTGACTTCCACTTCAGTTTTACCTATCAGCTTAATGATAGTGAAGGGCCCTACAAATGAGTCTCTCATATTCTTTGGTCTGTTAAGATTGCTGCAGTTGAGTGTGTAAACTAACGCCTGGTCCCCTTCTTTGAAATCAGGTTCCATGTGACATTTTTCCCACCTCTGTTTGTTGTATTCCTTTGCCCCAGATATGCATCTAGAAGCTATATCACAAGCCCCCTTCCACATATCATGGAAGTCTCTTGCTGTTGGGTGGATAGTAAGAAGATTTTTCTTCAGGTGATCCACAGGCAATGAGGGGTTCCACCCTTTTGCTACCAGTGAGGGTGATTTCAATGTGGTGGAGTGATGGATTGTGTTTTAAGCCAGTTGGACTGCTGTTAAAAGGGTAACTCAATAATGGGTGTATACTTTGTTGTCCTTGTATTCCATGCCATACACACAGAATATTCTTCTGATTTCCTCCATTGTTTGGATCATCCTTTCAGCTAAACCATCTGTCTGTGGGTAGTATGCTGTGGAGAATGCAAGTTTAGTATGAGGAATGCCATACAAGTTGGTCCAAAAATCTAATGTGAATTTTGGTTCCCTATCCCCAATGATAATTTTAGGGACTCCACAGATGGACATCATGTTATCTGAAAAGAATAAGGCAGTATCTATTGCTGTGTCCTCCTCGTGAAATGGTAGGCTCCACACACTCTTTCTAAAGCTATCAAATATGATAATGCAAGAATTGAAGTTTTTTTTGCTTCCTGGGACAAGTCCTGTGACCCAGTTCATGTTGATGGTTTTCCATGGGTGTTTGGGTTCTTCTATGTGATGAAGTAGCCCATACTTCTTCTGATGTTTTCTGTTTTCCTTCTGGCATCTTTCACAATTTTTGATATATTTACTCAACTCTTGTTGCCATTTGGGCCACCAAGCTGTGCTTGCTACCATTTCTTTGGTCCTGTCTTCACTCATGTGTCCCGTATAGGGGCAATCATGGCATTCCTTCAGGATCAGGGATATATGGTCCCTGTGTACTACTGTGAGTGCACTTGTGTGCTTCTTTCTATGGAAGAGCAGGCCATCTATAAGGAAACATTTTTTTTCCTTATAGTCACTAAACCAGGGTTCCTCCAAGTGGGATGCCAGTTCTTGGCCGCTGTACTTCTATGGAAGGAGTTGCAACAGTATGCCACACTTTTTATGTTTGGCATAGGTATTTATTACTGAACTGAAGAACCAATTATGCAGTTGTGAGGAATTTATTCCAAATATGGAGGTTTCTGTTCCTTCTTAATCAGTGTTTCCACTGTCTGAGGTACCACTTCCTGGCGCCCATTCAGAAAATCTGAAGTTATTCCTCCTATCTATTTTCATGAAATGGATAGGAATATCGGCTGATACTTCAGGCTCATGGGCTAGGTTGCTTTTGAAATTATGTAGTGGACATTTGCTGAGGCCATCAGCATTGGTGTGGCTGTTTCCTTCCTTTTATATGATGGTAATATTGCCCCTATACTCTTGGATGGCTATTTGCCACCTCAGCATTTGTCTATTGGTAGTATTCATGATTAGTAAAGATTTCAAGGCTGTGAAGTCTGTGTAGAATTCAAAGACTGCACCCTTCAAATAATAGTGGAGTTTCTCTAGAGCCCAGACTAACCATAGGCATTCAGTCTGTGTGGACCCTTACCTGGCTTCTTGATATTTCAGCTGCCTAGAGATGTAGCATATTATTCCCTCTCTTGGTTCACCGTCTACAATTTGGCTCTGGTGAAGTGCTGCCCCTAAGCCTTGGCTACAGGATGCATCTATATATAGCTTGAAGGGTAGCTCAAAGTCAGGTAAAGTGAGCACAGGTGCATTAGTGAGTTCATGTTTGATCCTCTCAGATGCTTCCCTTCTTTCCTTGGTAACTTCAAAAACTAAATCTTTTGAAAATAACTTGTATACACCACTAGTTATGTGGGCATAATTTCAGATGTGGTTTCTGTAGTAGATAGCAAACCCAAGGAAAGATTGCATGTCTTTGATGTTCTTTTGTGCCAGTTTTAGAAGTACTGATGCTACTTTATTCTGGTCTATGGCCAGACTAAGACCTGAGACTTTGTGTCCCAGTGCCAGCAGCTCTTGTGGGCCAAAATTGCACTTCTGAAGTGAAATTTTCAGATCGATGGGTGGGCATTTACTTTGGACTCTTTCTATGTACTTCACATTGTCTTCCCATCTCTCTGAGTATATAATAATGTCATTAATATATACTAACGTCCAGCATTCCAATATTTCTTCCTGAAATATTGTGTCCATCATCCTTTGAAAGTGGGCTGGTGCATTTTTGATGCCAATGGCATCCTGGTGTACTCATATATGCCCATATGGCATATGATTATGAGTATCTTTATAAAGCTTGGTTTAACTTCATTCTGGTGGTAGCATTTCATACAATCCATTTTGGTTATGTATTTGGCTTTTGCCAGTTTTTCTAGGGCATGAGGTATCCTTTGTATAGGGTACCTGTCAGCTTTTGTGTAGTTATTCAGAGCTCTGAAATCCCCACACAACCTATACTTTCCATCATTCCAGGTGATAAGGACAGTAGTGTGATTTCCACTATTTCATTGTGTCCTATCTTCCTGATGACATCCATTTCTAGGAGTTCATTAATGTCTTTCTCAATTTCCTTCCTAGTTTCCAGACTTCCTGGGTATTGAGGTCTTCTTAGCATGGGTGGATAGGGTCTGTCCATATCCACATATAATTCTATATCATGGCCTCTGATTTTTCCTAAGGGTTCTTCATCAATGGAAAAAGCTTGTCTCTTTTTCCTCAGCAACTTCAGTAAATTAAGTTTCTGTTTACTGGTAAGGGTAGGGCTGAATTGGCCCCCTCTGAGTTCATTCAATAATTATTCCAGAGGTTCCTGGGTAGATATTTGGTATATATGAAGTGAAAATTTCTTTTCTTTGCTTGTACCAATGGTAATGTGCCTCTTTTTACTGTTGTAAATATCAATTCCATACATCCTTTGGTAGTGTGTTCCCAGTAGAAACCCTTGGATGTGGGCATCATCAAGCACTAAAAACTCTGGATTGAGTCTGATATTACCCTCCCTGTCGGTATAGGTTTCTCTTTGATAATTGTCCCAATGGAAGTCATCTTCCCTGAAGCACTTTTGAAGCTCTTTGTCTTGGTTTGCAAGAGTTGTTTCTCCCAATTTGGGAAGTGTTGATTGAGATAATTTCCAGCCACTATTGAGCAGTGTGCTGCACTCTCAATGATCAATGGGTGTTGAGCATTGTCAATATAAAGTCATCATTGTGGCTGTTCCATGTATTTATGCCATTCCTTTAGTTGGTGTAACTATGAATGTCTGTGCATCTTGTGTGTTATCAAACAAGTTTTCATTTGAAGTGTCTTGTGGAATGCTGGCTTCTAACTGTATTTCCTGAGTTTCTAGTGGTTTTTCCTCCTGGTACTACACTAGAAATTTCTCTCTTGCTTCTTGGTCTTCATCAGATTGTTCTCTGATGGCATCACCCATAGAATGAGATTCAGAATCCTCTGTGGGGGACTCCTTCTCTGGGACTTGCTCAATAGCATAGGATTACTTCTTTGCCTTTGGACAGTTATTGGCATAATGGTCTGTTGAACCATAATTGTGACAACAGTTCTTCTTCTTAGTCACTTCTGCCACTCTTTCTCTGGGTTCTTCTTTAAGCTCCATCCTGAAAGGTTGTTTGTCTCTAAAACCACTGCTTTTATATGGGGAATATTTCCTTATATTTTTCCTCTTCCTTACATCTTGTAAGGCGTTTGCAATGTCATCTAGAGTGCATCTTTGGTTACATTTGTGTTTTAATGCATGCTCTAGTTCTTCTGGTAATTGTGTCAGGAGTTTTTGATTCCCCATATGAATATTCATTTGAGGATTCATGGCTTTATATCTTTTAGATTGTCTGAGACACCACTCATATGGATCTTTGTCAACAGAGTACTTGTAATTTTCATATGACATGGTCTTTTGCAATATTTAAGTAACATTTCTGTACTTTTGGATTATTTTACTCTTGCACCATGGCCAGTTTCTTCTGCCATGAATCTCTTTCATCTCAGTATATCAAATACTAGCATGGGCTTTAAATGCTGTATTCAATATAGCAGTAATCCAGTACTCTGGTAGGTTTGGTACATCATTGAGGAGTCCATAAATATAGTTAATGAGTTTCATATGATCATATTCTCCTGTGCCAGGAAATTTTGGCACGCTTGAGGCCTCTGGGAGCTGTTTCAATGCTTCCTTCTCAGAGTAAGACCTGTTCTCTCCATCTTGGTATTGGGATGGAGAACTTTCCTTATTCTCCAAAAAGGAATCTGGTTTGATGTCTTCTTTGTGGTATGGTTTACCCAGAACATGGCCTTGTGGTTGGGGCTTCATGTTTTGGTAGACTTTAAAGAATTTGTTTAAGTCTTGATCAAGAAAATCCCTGTTCCTTTTGCAGTGGTGCTGTCCTTCAAAGACTTGATTTATTCTTTTATTTGTTTCTTCAGAATCATTGTTCACTTGAGCATGGCCTTCTTGAAGGGTTCTAACAATTCTGTCCATGGAGGCTGTTAATGTTTTCATCCTCTCATGGCTTTCTTGAAGCTCTGCAAACTGCTTGTGAGTTTTCTCAGCATATTGGGACATTTGTAACCACAGTGAATCACTGTTTAGGTTACTCTCAGGTGTGACAATATTGTCTTCAATCTGAGTGGGGTAATATTTCTATCAATGGGACTACCAATTCTAGAGTTATGTACAGCTACTTCTGGTTCTTGTGAACTTCATTCACCAAATCCAACAGCTTCTGGATCATTGTGTCTGAATCTCTCTTCCTTTGGCTGAAGGTAGTTGTGTTTTTGCCCTTGTATCCTTGTCTTCTCCTTGAAACATCCTGGGATTGTGAAGAATGGTGAATCGTGGCCACTGATCTGTTGGTTTCTGAATGGTGTGAAGCGACTGGAGAGCTTGTTTGGCCTGCTCCTTGTGAGCCCAAAGGAATCTGAGTATGCTCTGTGTGGGTCAGCTGTTCTTCTATAACTTGGATAGTGGTTTGATTATCCCTTGTCCTGTTTTCCCTCACCTCCAGGAGTCTCGACTGCCTGGTGGGATTCTAGCCTTTGGTTAGTACCATAAGGTGTCTGAAGTCTATCTCTTTGAGAGAAATCTTCTGGAAACTTGCTCCAGGTTCTGCCCAGTGGGATGTTAGGTTGAACCTCTTGTTGTCCATGCTCCATTGAAAAAGGTCTACGAGAAGTTGGTGGAGCTGAAGAACGTGATATATACCCTTCCAGTTCTCTGGCTTGAGGTTTTGTCACAGGGGCTCTTGGACAGAAATACAAGAGTGGCCTGGCACTCAGCAATCAGGGAACTCACTTGGAAGACTCCAAAAGAATAAAGGATAAAAATAGAAAGAATGAATTCCTCTAAAAGATATGCAGGTACAAGATGAGATGCAAAGAGGAAAGGGAAGCTAAATGGCCAAAGAGCCAACCAAGTAAGTCCTTAATCACTGTTTCAACCTGCCACAAATGAATAATGGAATTAGTAAGGATATGACCACCAAATATCCATTGACAGGCGAAGAAAGAGAAAGAGAAAAGTGCTAAATGACTGACTTAATAATATCAGTATTTGCTTAACTAAAATGAAAAGAAAATAAAGATAAAATAAAATCAAAGTATAATAATTAACTGGGGAAAAACCCCCCAGGGTGGAAAGGGTAGCCGGTATATGTGAAAAGTTGAGAGCTTGAGTTCTTCAGGCTGAAGCTGATCTGTATTGATCCTTGAGGCTGTATTGATTGTTTTGGGAATTGATACAGCTGGCTAATATTGAAATTGAATTGGGTTGAATGAATTTCTCATGCTTGAAAATGAAATACAGTTCTTGATGGATCCAGACTGTATTGAAATGAATATGGTTGCCAAGATGGATTGAGTGGAGCTTTGACACTTGACAAATTCTTTTGGCACTGCCTCTTGAATACACTTTGAGAATGAATTGACAGTATTCCCTTGGAAGGAATACTTGGAGTGAGAATAACCAATGACTGCTTGATGGCGTCATTGGTCTTTGACGCTGAAACACTTGCTCTTGAGCCTTGATGATTCCTCTGGATCATTGGGTGCCTTGATGACGTGATGAGATGTTGGAATGTTGAAATGGCCATTTGATATTGCCACCATTGAATTGCTGTTGAAAAATGATGCACAATGATATATAACATCATTTATGGCATATTGGTTCATTGGAAAGAAGATTACATCCAACGGTCTTGAGATGGAAAGGCAGAGGGGAAAAGGTTGGATGTGATGGCTTCAGAGCTTGGAAAGGTGTTTCTGTGCCCTTTGGGGTTTTTGGCCACTTTTGGGTTCTGAGCCAAAAAATGGCCCAAAAGGCGGGAAAGTGTCTTTTGGACACTTTGCGTCAAAGTGCACAAAAATGTGCATTATGAGCCCAAATGGCCAAAAACAGCCATTTGGGCCATTTCCCTTGGTTTTGAGGGAAATGACCAGATATACCCATTTGGGCATACATTGCCGCTATGGGTTCTGGATTGAGGTGAAGGGCCATGAAGGCCCCAAACCACAAATGGCCATAAATGGTCCATAAGATGATGACGTGGCCATATTGGCCACTGGTGATGGATATGGCCAATTGGCCATAAAAGAACTGTGGCTTGATATGCCATATGGGGATCCAAGGAGGTGAATTGCCATGGTTGTGACAGTACCCCCCACCTTGGAATGGTGAGCTCCTGAGCATCAATACAAGGTAAAGCCTGTTGAGGCTATTGGAAAGATTTTGAGAGAGTGATTCAAGAGAACTGATTAAGATTAAAATTTGAAAACTGATATTAAAAAATTTGACATTTGACGCAGGACTTGCTTGATCTTCTTTTGACATTGGCTTCATGATTTGAATTTAATTTTGAAATGAATGAAAATTTTTGACGTGATAAAGGAAAATTTAAAATGAAAATAAAATAAAAATAAAGAATGAAAATGAAAATAAAAGAAAGAAAAGAAAAGAGAAAAATGAATTGAATCTTGAGGAGGTTTCAATCTTCATCACGGAGGTTGATAACTGATTTTGAAATTGGCCAAGCACCTGCAAAGAGAAATTTGATGCCAGGTGCTCACAAAGTGGCCAAGGTGATGTTTTGACAAGATTGTAGACCCCTCAGGGAAGTGCACACCAGGAGAGGAACTTACTTTTGGTAGTTACCACTCCAGCCAGTGCCATAAAAAGAAAACAAGAATGTTGAAGGAATGAATTGAATTGAAAAACTTGTAAAAGAAAATAAAGAGTGAATGGTCCATTTGCCCAAGTGAAAATGGCCATAATTTTGGAATTGGATGTTGAAAAGCCCGGCCAAAAATCTGTGTCCAAAATTTGCCAAGTGCTCACAGAGTGGCCAAGGTGATGCTTACAACAAAAGAGTAGAGTACCCCTAAAGGTGCATACCAGGAGTGGGACTTACTTTTGGTAATTCCTCTCCCCACCAAGCACCATAAAAAATCAAGCTCTTGAAGAATTGGGTCCTGGCTTTTCAGGATATAATGAATGAAAATCTTTGACGAGTTCAGGACAATTCTTGAGGCTCTCAGTTTGTTCCCAAGTGGATCTTTCTGGGTCTTGACTGAAACCTTTCAATTCCACCAAATACCATAATTTTCCTCTCTTGAGCTTTGAGTCCAGTATTTGAGAGACTTCCCATTCCTCTTCTTCTTCAATGATTATTGGAGGAGGAGGCTCTTGATGCCGATTTGGGATTGTTGCTGTCTTGACTGGTTCCAGGAGGGATATATGGAAGACTGGGTGGATGGATTTCCATTGAGATGGGAGCTTGAGGTGGTAGGCATGAGTACTGACTTTCTTCAAGATTGGAAAAGGACCCAGCCATCTTTCAGACAGCTTTTTGGTGGGTCTGGTTGATTTGATGTTCTTGGAAGAAAGCCATACCATGTCACCGGGATTGAAAACAGGTGGACTTGCTCTACTTTTATCTGCATACCTCTTAAACCTGTTTATGGCAACTTCAAGTTCTCTCTTGACATCTTGCTGTACTGATTGGATTTTTGTTGATAACTTTCCAGCCGGAGTATCTTGAGTGATGTGAACTGAGTCAAAATGAGGATCTCTTCCATAAACAGTGAAAAACGGTGATTGTTTTGTTGAAGAGTGGTCAGAGTTATTGAAGGCAAATTTAGCCAGAGGGAGCCAGGTGTTCCAATCATCTTGATGATAACTGACATACATCCAAAGGTACTGTTCTAGTATCTGATTTACCCTCTCTGTCTGTCCATCAGTTTCTGGATGATAAGCAGTTGACAAGTCTCTTGAAATCTTGAGCTTCTGACAAAGGTTTGTCCAAAAAGAAGAAACAAAAAGAGAACCTCGATCACTAACAATGATTGAAGGAAGGCCATGCTTTGAGAAAATATTCTTGATGAATAAATGGGCCAAATCTAATGAAGTGATTGAAGCTATTGTTGGTATAAAAACCGCCATTTTTGAGAATCTGTCCACTATAACTAAAATTGAGTCAAAGAAATTGGACAGTGGCAATTGAGTGATGAAATCCATTGAAAGACAAATCCAAGGACCACTTGGAATTGGAAGAGGCTTGGGGAGTCCAAACTTCTTGTGATGAATATTTTTGTTTCTTGAACACTGTTGACAGGATGATACATAATCCTTGATAAATTGAGTCATGCCGGACCAGTGGAAATCCCGCTTGACAATCTTGAGAGTCTTCTCTTGGCCAGGGTGTCCAGCTAGAGGAGAGTCATGCCGCTTTTGAAGTATATTCAGTTGAATTGTGGGGTCATTTGGGAATAATCTTGGACAGATTTACCTTTACCCAAATCTTCAAGGACACTTCTATATTGAGGATCTTGCCACACTGCCTTCTGAATTGAATCAATCAGATTTGAAAATGAATCCACCTTAACTGCAAAAAACTTTGAGGCTTTAATTGCATCTTGCTTGATTATCTTCTGATAGTTCATTGGATTCTTGCTGATGAAATCCTCCCCCCTCTCTGGGTAAATGTTGTCCCGACGTGACAAGGCATCTGGAAGGGTGGCCAATTGGCAAGGGTGGTAAGTGATTGAGAAGTGAAATTCAGATAAAAATTAAGCCAAGCGGGCTTGACGGCAAGTGAGAATCTTGGAAGACATAAAATACTGAAGAGATGAATGATCAGTGAGAACTTCAAAAGGGGAAGAAATTGAAAGAAGGAAAGCTCTCCAGCGCTTGAGAGCCCAGACTATGCCAAGGAGTTCCTTGTCATGAATCTCATAATTGAGCTCAGCTGGGAGAAGCTTGCGGCTCTCAAATGCAATGGGATGTTTTCCTGAGTCAGAGACCTGACTCAGTACGGTACTCAAGGCATAATCTGATGCATTGGTCTCTACAATGGTGGGTAGAGAAGGATTGAAGTGAGAAAGGATTGGAGCAGTGGTGAATGCCTCTTTGAGTTGATGAAACTGTCTAAGAGCTTCCTCATTGAGGGGAAAACGGGAATCTTTCTTGAGGAAACTTGTGAGTGAACTAATCTTCTTTGAATAATTCTTGATGAAACGGCGGTAAAAATTGGCAAAGCCAAGGAATGATTGAAGAGCCTTGAGGTTTCTTGGAGGTGGCCAATTGAGAATTTGCTGGACTTTTGCTTGGTACATCTTGAGGCCTTCAGAAGAAACAACATAACCTAAATACTCTACACTAGAAACATGGAATAGGCATTTGGACACCTTAGCAAAGAGGTTATTGGCTCAGAGTCTGGAAAGAACAGTGGACACATGAGTGACATGTTCTTCCTCAGATTTGGAAAAGACCATAATGTCATCCAAATAAACCACAACATAAAGATCAAGAAGATCATAAAAAATATCATTGATAAGATTTTGAAAAGAAGCAGGAGCATTGGTAAGCCCAAATGGCATAACCAAGTACTCATAACTACCATATTTGGTTCTAAAACAAGTCAAATGTTCATCACCTTCCTTGATTCTGAGCAGGTTATCTGCACCACGCAAATCAATCTTGGAGAAGATAGAAGAACCATTGAAAACAGTGAGAAGCTGATTCATAGGAGGAACAGGATATTTGTTCTTCCTAGTAACAGCATTGAGTTTGCGGTAATCAACACACAAACGGAGGACACCATCTTTCTTTTTGACAAAAGAACAGGTGCTCCTGTAGAAGAGGAGCTTGGCCGGATGAAACCTTTCTCTACATTCTCTAAAATGTAGGCCCTGAGTGTATCTGACTCTTGGTTTGATAAAGAGTAGATCACCCCAACTGGAGGTAGAGACCCCTCCAGCTCAATATGATGATCACAGGCGCGGTGAGGAGGGAGTTTCTCTGCTTTCACCTTGGAAAATACATCCAAGTATTGGTGATAAACAGAAGGAACAACCTTCATCACAGTTTCTATTTCTTCTGGCTCTTCCTCTTCATCCCACAACTCCTCCAGGGAGTCATGATAAGATGAAGGCGGAAGGTCCATATTCCCAAAGAAGAGATGAAGTGAAGATACAGAATTATCTTCTCCAACATCTTGAATCTCTTTGAAGACTTCATCTCTAGATGATAGTAATGACTGATGGGAAGTAAGGGAAGGAATATGGACAGAAGACGGAAATGATGGTGTTCTAGAATCACCAACCAGAGCTGCACGTGATTTGGCAGAAGAAAAGTCATTACTAAAAGAAATTGAAGGATCATTATAGTCCTTATGATAAGAATTAAAGGTGATCAATCCTTGCCTCCAATCAATAAACGGATTAAAATGATTAAGAAAGTCAAAGCTCAATATGAGGTCTTCTCCCTTGGGAGTATCAATGACTAAAAAGTCCCATTCAAAGCTTGGGAAGGAAGGGAGCTCAACCATATATTTAGTATGGTGAGTCACAAATAAAGAAGGAGACTCAGAGGAGTCTAAAATGATGAGGGGAATCTTCTCTGGAAGTTCTGACGTAGTCAATGAATACTTGTGAACAAACTACTTTGCAATGAATGAGTTGGTAGCACCAGAATCAATGAGAATATTGTAAAAAACATCAGAAAGAGAAGAAAAAACAAAAAATTTAAGAGAATTCTTGACACCAGTATTCAGAATGCACAATTGTGCTCTGGATGGAAAGCTGTGAAGACCATTGAACACAACATGATCTTCACTCAGGCTTTTCCCTGGCTGGGAAATTTTCCTGGCGGTTGGGAAAGCTTGTTTTGAGGCCTTTTGAAACAGGACTCAAGACTATGCTTCCCACCACAATAGGTACAAAGACCCTCCTTGATTGTTCTTTCTTTTTCAGAGTTCATGAGCTTGAAATCTTTATTCAATAAAGAAGAATGGGGCTTGTGCCTCTTCTGAAAATTCTTCTCCTTCTTTTGACTTGAACTTGAAGAATTTCGAGGATGAGAAGAACTTGACTTTGAGGCTTCTGGCTTCTTCTCTTGATGATGACTCTTTTCATTTTGCCTCTCATGGTACCTGGTATCAAGTTCCAGGGTAACGTCCATTAAGTCTTGAAGAGAGTCAATTCTTGAAGGATGGGAGGCCGATTGATCCAAAATCCTGGAGGGCAATCCCTTCCTGAAATGATGGATGAGAGCGCTTTCACCCCAATCCCTGATTCTTGAGACTAAACTTCCGAAATCAGAAATGTATAAAGATACATGCCCACCTTCTTTCATTCTTAAAGAATCCAACTCAGCTTCTGCTTTTCTGAATTCATTTGGGTCACCAAATAGAGTGAAGAGTTGAGATTCAAATAAAGGCCAAGAATTGAGAAGGTAATTTGAGTCTTGATTGGTGAGATTGGAAAGATAAGGCTCAATCCATTTTGCAGCCCTGCCAATGAGAAATGAAGTGGCATAAAGGACCTTCTTTCTGTCTTGAGAAAAGTTTGCCGGATCATTATGAAATATCAATTGACAAGACTGAATGAAACTGCTAACTTTGAAGGGCTGAGTCCTGTCAAAGCATTCCGGTGCCTTCATAGATGGAGTCTTGAAGGCTGGTGGTCTTGATGCGTCAGAAGATGAAGCTGCTTGAAGATTGGCCATAATCTGAGTCATTTGCTGCATGATGGCCAATAAAGATGGTTCAGACTGATGAGAGACAGGCTGATTAGACTGGGCTAGAGTTGGCCCTCCAGTACCTTGGGATGCCTCCACTGGAGCAGGGACACCTTCAGTACCATCAGACTCTTCCTCTTCCACAGAATTCTCCTCCTCCTCTTCACCATCTTCACCTGGACCTTTGAAAATAGTCCTTGAGGTTCCTGGAAATCTGCCAACTACTCCTGAAAATGAACTTGATCTTCTGGGCCCTCTTCCTTCCTTCCTGGATGGTGCTGCTCCTTCCATGCAGGGTCCTCTATCTAATTGGGCCCTCGGTTGAGGAACTGCTGGGGTGCCATCTAGAGGAGCTCTTGGAGTTGGAGTGAGAACAGCTTGAGCTCTGGCCTGAGATCTTGTTTGTCTTGCCGGAGGTGAATGTTGAACAGGCATGATTTAGGGATTAAAAATGAAATAAATGAATAAAAAACAAAATTTGCTTGAAGTGAAAAGAGTAAACAATCAAATCTTGAGGAAAATCAATGAATCAAATGAAAATCTTCAAGTATGTTGTGGTATTCCATACCTATCTGGGCCAGCTTCAAGCACATTGAGGGTGAAAATTTCAAAATATCAAATCTTAAATGGTCAATTTAGGATATCTCAGCTCAAAAGACACTTACACAATCACATAAGCTAAAACGTAACATGGATAGTATTGAATAAAGGAAGACTTTAGCAGCCAGTATAGAAATAACCTCAAGATTTTCATAATTCAATAATTAATCATTGATTAAACTATATGAATATATACAGGATAGCTTACAAATAAGCTTCAAAAAAACAAAAAAGTTTAGTTCAATACAGACAGAAACTTAAAATAACATATATAAGGTAGCAATGTAGCATTAAATTCACCCTAAACCCACCAAAAACATTAGATTACTAAGAATTACAGTCACCAAAATGAATTTTATGTAATAAGATCAACTAAAAAAGTTATAATACACATCCATTGTATAAAAAAAAGGAATTGAATAAAACCTTAATTGACTTCATGCAGAGAAATTTCCATATAGGCTTGAAAGAATTGCATCAATGGTCAATCATAATACAAACAAATGATGCAATAATTGTACTAAATCAACTCATATCCAAATTAACACCAAGTAGATTTTCAAAACATTACATAATCAAAAGAATGAAAAATGGTGCAATTGACCAAATAAATGGTGCAATAATTAAGTCAAATGACACCATCCAACATAATAATCACCAGCAAAAACACCTCAGATTACATAATCACTCAGGAAATGATGCAATTTACCAAGCATATGGTGCAATATCTCTACCAAATGACACCATCTCCAAGTTACTCACCAGCTAAATTCCCTCAAGGCTGTGCATAATAATATTAAAGTTTAATTAATTAAAAATAAAGTTTTAAAATATGGTGCAATATACCAAACATATGGTGCAATATCTTGATCAAATGACACCAGCAAAATTAGCTCAAGGCTGTGCATAAACATCAAGAAAGTTCAGAATGATGCAATAATCCAAACATATGGTGCAATATCTTTATCAAATGACACCATTTCAAAAACACTCACCAGCTAAAATACCTCAAGGTAAAAATTTTCTAAGTCCCCTGTTTTTGAGTGCCTCTATGGAGGGCCCAAAGAATATAAATAGAGGGCCTTTCTCCCTCAATTTCCCCCATGCTCATGGAAGTATTTCCCCATTAAATGGAAATCTAATCCTCAATCTAAAGGATCCATCCATCCCTATTCTAGTAGGATAACTAGCAAAATAAAATTATAAAGCTCAGTAGCAAAGCTCAGAAGCATATATTAGTAGTCAGAAATTATTGATAAAAGAAAATATTTACAGTATTAATGAAAGAGTTTAATATTGAATAAATAGTATTATCATAATAAATATTAGTAGTAGTCATAGAGTACTACTCAAAGAAGTTATTATTATTAGATTTAATATTAATAGCGATCTTATCCTTGTCATTATTAAATCCTGAATCCATTAAAGAATATATATTCTTATCAAATAAGTATTATTTACTATATTGGTCATAAGATCCCTTAAAAAAAATAAATCAATAAATATAAAAACCCACCCTTCTATAATAAAAGAAAAACACTATAGTATTGTCTCCAGTATATTCTATATATTATATTGTTAATGAACCTTATAATCAATAATTAACCTAAGAATATAAATAAACACATATACTTTAAAATATCATACATCTATATAATTATATATTATCAATACTTAAATTTATATTTAAATATTACCTTTTACCTATAAAATAGTGGTATTAAGCCATTTTCTATATATATAATAATCATAAAAAGTTATTTATCTAACAATTGAGTAGGTCTGATAGAGACTGCTGAAAGTCTTCTCTAGTTGTAAAGCCACAATTTTAAATATTGATTTGTGAGCTCTATAGGGAGATTATTTAGTAAATTCAAAGGGGCAGCTAATACACCTTAGCACCCTTGGTTACAGGATCATTCATCAATTCAAAACTGTTCACCTGTGATTTCCCCCTCAAGGACTGCCTTATCCAATCCCACACTAAAAGGAGTTCCACAACGTCAATAAATCAAAATCAAATGAAGTCTTGAAGTCAAAATCAAATCAATGTCTTGAAGTAAATCAATGAATAAAATCAAAATGAAGTCTTCAAGTCAATAATCAATGAATCAAATCAATCAAAATCAAAATCTTTCAAAAATCAATCAATCAAGTGAAATCTTGAAGAAAAATCAATTTATGTCAAAATTCTTGATGTGAAAAAATCAGCAAAATCAATGAAATCTTCAGGTCAATCAATTTTCTTGAGGTCAATATCAAATATGTCAAATCAATCAATCAATCAAAATCAAGTGAATTATTCTTTAAAAACCAAAATTCTTGAAGAATGAATCAATTATGAATCTTGATGTGAATAACGTGTCTGAATATCTTGATGAAAAATTTGAAAATCAAAGAAATCAAGATGACGCCTGAATTATGAATGAAATGAAAATTGATGATTTGAAAAATATTTTTAAAAAAAAAGAATAACAAAAATAAAAAATGGGTCAGCTTTCACTTTTCCAAATGAAGAATGAATGAAAGAAAATTGAGAGGTGACAATGAATCATTAAGTTCATAAGCGTAAAAGAATCATAATTTCGATGAAATGAGTGAACAAAATTATAAAAAAAGAATGAAAAGAATGAAAAGAAATTATGAGTTAATGAATATAATGTCACAGGGGCTCTTGGACAGAAATACAAGAGTGGCCTGGCACTCAGCAATCAGGGAACTCACTTGGAAGACTCCAAAAGAATAAAGGATAAAAATAATAAGAATGAATTCCTCTAAAAGATATGCAGGTACAAGATGAGATGCAAAGAGGAAAGGGAAGCCAAATGGCCAAAGAGCCAACCAAGTAAGTCCTTAATCACTGTTTCAACCTGCCAAAAATGAATAATGGAATTAGTAAGGATATGACCACCAAATATCCATTGAAAGGCGAAGAAAGAGAAAGAGAAAAGTGCTAAATGACTGACTTAATAATATCAGTATTTGCTTAACTAAAATGAAAAGAAAATAAAGATAAAATAAAATCAAAGTATATTAATTAACTGGGGAAAAACCCCCAGGGTGGAAAGGGTAGCCGCTATATGTGAAAAGTTGAGAGCTTGAGTTCTTCAGGCTGAAAACTGATCTGTATTGATCCTTGAGGCTGTATTGAGTGTTTTGGGAATTGATACAGCTGGCTAATATTGAAATTGAATTGGGTTGAATGAATTTCCCATGCTTGAAAATGAAATACAGTTCTTGATGGCTCCAGACTGTATTGAAATGAATATGGTTGCCAAGATGGATTGAGTGGAGCTTTGACACTTGACAAATTCTTTTGGAACTGCCTCTTGAATACACTTTGAGAATGAATTGACAGTATTCCCTTGGAAGGAATACTTGGAGTGAGAATAACCAATGACTGCTTGATGGCGTCATTGGTCTTTGACGCTGAAACACTTGCTCTTGAGCCTTGATGATTCCTCTGGATGATTGGGTGCCTTGATGATGTGATGAGATGTTGGAATGTTGAAATGGCCATTTGATATTGCTACCGTTGAATTGCTGTTGAAAAATGATGCACAATGATATATAACATCATTTATGGCATATTGGTTCATTGGCAAGACGATTACGTCCAACGGTCTTGAGATGGAAAGGCAGAGGGGAAAAGGTTGGATGTGATGGCTTCAGAGCTTGGAAAGGTGTTTCTGGTCCCTTTGGGTTTTTGGCAACTTTTGGGTTCTGAGCCAAAAACTGGCCCAAAAGGCGGGAAAGTGTCTTTTGGACACTTTGCGTCAAAGTGCGCAAAAATGCGCAAAAGTGCGCAAATATGCTCAAAAATGCGCAAATGCGCATTATGAGCCCAAATGGCCAAAAACAGCCATTTGGGCCATTTCCCTTGGTTTTGATGGAAATGACCAGAAATACCCATTTGGGCATAAATTGCCGCTATGGGTTCTGGATTGAGGTGAAGGGCCATGAAGGCCCCAAAACACAAATGGCCATAAATGGTCCATAAGATGATGACGTGGCCATATTGGCCACTGGTGATGGATATGGCCAATTGGCCATAAAAGAACTGTGGCTTGATATGCCATATGGGGATCCAAGGAGGTGAATTGCCATGGTTGTGACAGGTTTCTGTTGAATTGAAAAGTGAATTTCAGAGTGGCTATGACTTCCCTAAATGTCTTGCCTACCACCACTGTGTCTAAGGTGTCCTCTTCCAGGTCTGCTGGTTCTGGACAAACCTTCTCTGTTGTCATAGGGGCTCTTGGACAGAAAAACAAGAGTGGCCTTGCACTCAGAAATGCTGGAGCTCACTTGGAAGACTTTAAAAGAATAAAGAAAAGAAAAATAAAGAATTGAATTTCTCTAAGAACAATGCAAGTACAAAGATGAGATGCCATAAGAGAAATGAGAAGCCAAATGGCCAAAGAGCCAACCAAGCAAGTCCTTAATAACTCTTTCAACCTGCCAAAATGAATAATGGAATTAGTAAGGATATGCCCACCAAATATCCATTGACAGGCAAGGAAAGAAAGAGAAAAGGTGATAAATGACTGACTTGATAATATCAGTATTCACTTAACAAAAATGATAAGATAAATAAAGATAAAATAAAATCAAAGTATATTAGTTAACTGGGGGAAACCCCCCAGTGTCAAAGGAGGCCGTTATATGTGAAAAGTTGGGAACTTGATTCCTTCAGGCTGGCAGTTGACCTGTATTGTGTATTGGAAGCTTTATTGATTGTCTGATGGAATGTATACCTTGCCAAATTGAGCAATGAGCTGGGTTGAATGATCTTCCCATGTTGTGTGAATGAAATACAGGCCTTGGTAAATGCAGAATGTATTGAATGAATGTGGTTGCCAAGGTGAATTGACGCAGCATTTACCCTTGACAGTTTGTTATGGAACTGCCTCTTGAATATCCCTTGAGAATTTATGGAACTTTTGGTTATTGGATGTTGAAAGTGGCCAAAGATCTTCTGAGGTGATGCCAGGAGGACATAAGTGAAAATTGGTTTTGAGTGGCTTCAAAGGTGAGAACGTGTCTTTTGGGTGATTTGGCCATTTTTGGGTTTTTGGCAAAATATAACTTATACAGCTTTAAAACTGTATTTTCACGAAGTGCACAAAACTGGCAATTATGCCCAAAAGGCCTGATATAGCCTTTTGGGAATATTTCACATAATACATTGAAAAATGGCATATACAGCTGAATACAGCAAAAATTCTCAAAATGCAAAAAATCCACAGAATACACAAAACTGTATTTAGAGCTTAAAAAGCCAAATACAGGTTTTGGGCTGTATTTTCCCTGTTGACTGGAAAATACCCAACATTGACCAAAAGTGGAAACTGGCCAGGAAAGGCCTGTTGATGGTGAAGGGGCAAGGGTGGCCCCAGACGATGAAATGACCATAAAGGCCATAAAGAATGACAATGGCCAATTTGGCCAGCGATTATGGATATGGCCAAATTGCCATATATTGGGTATGGAATGGATATGCCATATTGAGGTCCAAGAGAGTGAATTTCCATGGTTGTGAAAGTACCCCCCACCTTGAAATGGTGAGCTCCTGTGCATCAATACAAGGTGAAGCCTGTTGAGAGAGGAATTCAAGAGGAATGAGGAAGATAGAAATTTGAAAACTCATATTAAGGACTTGACATATGATGCGGGACTTTCTTGATCTTCTTTTGGCAATGGCTTCATGATTGATGTACTTTTGAAAATCAATGATGGTTGCTCATGAATTTATTTTGACGTGAATAAAGGAAAAATTTGAAATAAAAATGAAATAAAAATAAAAGAATGAAAATGAAAATAAGAAGAGAAAAGAAAGAAATGAAGAGAAATTAATCTTGAGGAGGTTCCAATCTTCATCACAGAGGTTGATAATCTATTTTGAAATTGGCCATTGATCTGGAAAGATAAATTTGATTCCAGGTGCTCACAAAGCGGCCAAGTCGATGCTTTGAAAGTTACTAGAGCCCTCAGGGAAGTGCACACCAGGAGAGGAACTTACTTTTAATAATTACCACTCCTGCCAGTACCATAAAAAGAAAATAAATTTTCTGAAGGAATGACTTGGAATTTGAAATAGTTTGAAAGAAATTAATAAAAGGAATGATCCACTTTTGAAGTAAAAATGGACATAGTTTTTGGAATTGATGTTGAAAGCCAGGCCAATGATCTGTGTCAAAAAATTGCAGAGTGCTCACAGAGTGACCAAGGTGATTCTTAAAACAAAAAGGGTAGAATACCTCTCAAGATTCATACCGGGAGTGGCACTTACCTTTGTGAATTCCTATCCCCACTAAGCACCATGTAAAATCAACCTCTTGAAGAATTGGGTCCTGGCTTTTCAGGATATAAAGAATGAAAATCCTTGGCCAGTTCAGAAAAACTTGTGACACTTTAAGTTGGTTCCCAAGTGGATCTTTCTGAGTCTTGACTGAAACCTTTCCATTGCACCAAAGGCCATACTTTTTGTCTCTTGAGCTTTGAGTCCAGTATTTCAGAGACTTCCCATTCCTCTTCTTCTTCAATGATTATTGGAGGAGGAGGCTCTTGATGCCTATTTGGGATTGTTGATGTCTTGACTGGTTCTAAGAGGCAAATATGGATGACTGGGTGGATGGAATTTCATTGAGATGGGAGCTTGAGGTGGTAGGCATGGATGCTGACTTTCTTCAACATTGGAAAAGGACCCAACCATCTTTCAGACAGTTATTTGGTGGGTCTAGCTGATTGGATGTTTTTGGAAGAAAGCCATACCATGTCACCAGGATTGAAAACAGGTGGACTTGCTCTACCTTTATCTACATACCTCTTGAACCTGTTTATGGCAACTTAAAGTTCTCTCTTGACATATTTCTGTACTGATTTGTTTTTTGTTGATAAATTTCCAGCAGGAGTATCTTGAGTAATGTGAGATGAGTCAAATTGAGGATCTCTTTCATAAACAGTGAAAAAGGGTGATTGTTTTTTTGAAGAGTGGTCAGAGTTATTGCAAGCAAATTCAGCCAGGGGGAGCCAGGTGTTCCAATGATCTTGATGTCAACTGACATACATCCAAAGGTACTGTTCTACTATCTGATTTACCCTCTCTTTCTGTCCATCAGTTTCTGAATGGTAAGCAGTTGACAGATTGTTTGAAATCTTGAGCTTCTGACAAAGATTGGTGCAAACAGAAGAAACAAAAAAGAGAGCCTTTATCACTAAGAATGCTTGAACAAAGGACATTCTTTGAGAAAATATTGTTGATTAATAAATGAGCTAACTATAATGAAGTTATTGAAGACATTGTTGGAATAAAAACTGTAATTTTTGAGGATCTGTCCACTATGACAAAGATTGAGTCAAATGAATTGGAGAGTGGCAATTGAGTGATGAAATCCATTGAAAGGCAAATCCAAGGACCATTTGGAATTGTAAGATGTTTTAGGAGTCCAAACTTCCCGTGATGAATATTTTTTGTTTCTTGACAGCTGTTGACAGGATGAGACATAATACTTGATAAATTGAGTCATTCCAGACCAGTGAAAATCCCACTTCACAATTTTGAGAGTATTCTCTTGGCCAGGCCCTCCAGCTAGAGGAGAGTCATTCACCTTTTGAAATATGCTAAGCTGAATTGTGGGGTCATTTGGAACCACCACCCAATCTTTGAACAAGAGAATCTGGGAAGAGGAATCAAAAGAATAATCTTGGACAGATTTACCTTTACCCAAATCTTGAAGAATAATTCTATATTAAGAATCTTGCCATGATGACTTCTGAATTTAATCAATCAAAGTTGAGAATGAATACACCTTGACTGCAAAGAATTTTGAGGCTTGAATTTCATCTTGCTTGATTATTTTTTGATTATTCATTGGATTCTTGCTGATGAAATGTTCCCCCCTCTCTGGGTAAATGTTATCCCAACATGACAATGCATCTGGGAGGGTAGCCAAGGGGCCAGGGAGGTAAGTCATTGAAAAATGGAATTCAGAGGGAAATTAAGCCCAGAAGGCTTGACAGCAAGTAAGAATCTTTCATGTCATGAAATATTGTAGTGAAGAATGATTGGTGAGAACTCCAAAGTAGGAAGAAAGAGAAAGGAGAAAATCACTCCAGTGCTTGAGATCCCAGACTATTCCAAGGAGTTCCTTGTCATGAATCTAATAGCTGAGCTCTGCTGGAAGAAGCCTGCAACTATCAAATTCAATGGATGTTTTCCTGAGTCAGAGACCTGACTCAATATAGCACCCAAGGCATAATCCAAAGCATCAGTCTCTATAATGGTAGGTAGAGAAGGATTGGAGCAGTGGTGAAAGCATCTTTGAGTTTATGAAACTGTCTAAGAGCTTCCTCATGGAGGGGAAGATTGGAATCTTTCTTGAGTAAACTTGGGAGTGAACTGATTTTCTTTGAATAATTCTTGATGAAATGGTGGTAAATATTGCCAAAGCCAAGGAATGGTTGAAGAGCCTTGAGGTTTTTTGGAGGTGGCCAATTGAGAATTTGCTGGACTTTTGCTTGGTCCATCTTGGGGCATTCAGAAGAAACAAGATAAACTAAATACTATACACTAGAAACATGAAATAGGCACTTGGAAGCCTTAGGAAAGGGGGTTTTGGCTCTAAGTCTTGCAAGAGAAGTGGACACATGAGTGACATGTTCTTCTTCATATTTGAAAAATATCATAATGTCATCCAAATAAACCAGAACATAAATATCAAGAAGATCATAAAACATACAATTGAAAAGGTTTTGAATAGAGGCAGGAGCAATAGTCAGGCCAAATGGCATAAAAAAATACTCATAGCTGCCATCTTTAGTGTCAGCCTGTGACTCAAAATCAGAGCACAAGCATGAAGGCCAAATACCATAAATCAATGGTATAGCCAAGATACCCTCAAAACATGGAGCTGAGTCAAATCACCTCAAAATGTATCAAACGAAAGACGAAACTCACCCCTTTCAAAATATACAAGCCCCATAATCATAGGACAAAAAATAACAAAGTTATTTCTGCTCAAAGTTGTTGCTGAGCATAAACCTTAATTTTCACCTCCCATCTGAAATACAGAGGAGAAGGCTTAACCCCATCAAATGGGGATTCAAAATGAATCTCTAAGTCAGGAATACCCAATGGTACTATCCAAACTGAGGTAGCACCAATATTTCAGAAGTTATTGCCAAAATCAGGCCAAATAAGGGTGCACAAAATATTCACCTCCCATCTAGCTTCTACAGCTTTAGTGTGTGATACATAAAGTGGGGTCTCTTTGGAAAGAGAAAAATAAGGGCTATTTTATGGTGCCATTCATTTCTCCATACCTCACCTAGAAGAAAATTTATGGAGCAAACAAGCTCCATACAGCTTTTGGCCAAAAGATACACATGTAAAAAAACACTTGTACATGGCATAACCTTTCCATATTTCATGATAACCAAATCAAAGGAAGTACCATTTCGTAGAGCACCTCTAGGACTACACACTGAACCAATTTTGAGGTTTATATCTCAAAAACTGACAAAGGTATGGCTCTTTAAAGGTCAAAATCCCACAGTTTGGCCAATACAGCCTTATAGTGGGATAATATCCCATAACCATGATTATGAGGTGTCAAACAGAAAAAGAAACATGTTTATACTTCAATACTGGGGTCTCATACAGGTTATGTACAGCATTCTACACATAATACGCGTCAGAATCAGGCTATGTGGTCACCAGATGAAGATTTTCACCCTGTTTTGGCAAGTGCTGCCCAGATGTGGTTTCAAAACCACATCTGAGATCAATACAGGCTTTGTGAAAGCCACAAGCCAGTACTTGGGAGTTAAAAATATTCACTTCCTCTACGTGGAAAGGTCTAGAAGCCTTTTCACGCCATTTTAGGATAAAAAGGGGCCTTTTCACAGCCAAAAAAGGTTTCCTCATCCTGCTCTTGAATTCCTACATAGTACAACTGTCAAAAAAAGTTATACTCCTGGAAAATAAAAAGGTTATACTTTAAGCTTAAGTATTTTAGCTCTTATGATAGTAACCCAACTGGTAAGACTGCATCCTGGGCTCTCAGCAGCACTCACCACCACTTTATTAGCATAGTAAAGCCCGCAATATTTTATTTTTAACCATCTATTATCATGTTTAAAAACTTTCCATATCATTTTTACCATTTCACAGTCATAGTTAAAGCTTGTAAATACCATTATGCACCTTTATCATAGACTCAGGCTGACATTTTGGGGGCCTTGCCATGTTTTTTTACTTTTTGGACCTCAAAAGTGAGTTTCTCTCTCATTTTTTTTATTCTAACAATTTTTTTTATCTTCTCTAGGCTTCAATTTTGTAAAACATATATGAAACATATCTTATATATATATTTGTTTAGTGATATATGTTATATACCACTATATTTTATCTTTTTAATTATATTTTTGCATGGTTTATTATCATTTAATCAACACAAAACCCTTATTTCTGGTGTGTTTTACATATAAAAACACTTTAAGCCATTAATAATAGTCTTTTCTTTAAATAAAAAAACACCTCTTACTGTCAAACCAACAATTGAGGCATGGTTGGGTGTATTGTTAATTTCAATTACCCATTACATAACCACCTTTAAGATTACACTCGCTAATTACAAGTTAATCTGTGAGATAATGGTGTACAAACAGTATAGCAGAAATCCACAAACTGTATTTCTGATGTGGAATTATTAATTCAATTACACTTTCATTAGACAGGGGCATATTGCACTAATGTACAAGCCCAGAGGCCATTCTTAGACGTGCAAACAACATGTTAAGAAGTCTTGACTGCAATTCAGGCCTCTTTTCCTGTTTTATTTCAGTAGAAACAACTACATCCCACTAGAGACCCAGTCACAGGCCAACATACCAGTGACACACTCAGAACCAGGGGGAAGCAAGGGCAAAGGAAAGAGCCACAGTGAAGGCCTCATAACAGCAAAAACGTGGACACCCATTTCCACTCAGAGGCATAGAAAACCACGGAACTCTGCTTCAATACAAGGTAAACCAACCTTAATAACTTGTACAGAGAAGACTACCATAATTAGCCCAGTTGTAACCTCTAAAGGAAAATTTCCAAAAGCAGCATACAACAAATCTTTACAGGGCACAGTCAAAGGTAGATACCCTAAGAACATGAAGGCTTTGACTGCTTGCAAACACTTATATGTGACCTGTACACCTCAGAGACCTTGGCTTCCAAAGGACCCAGCCAGAGGACAGAGAAGGCTTGTCCAGAACCAGAAGACCTGGAAGAGGATACCTTGAACACAGTGGTGGATGGCAAGACACTGAGGGAAATTGTACCCACTATTCCATTCACTTTCCAATTCAACAGGAACCTCAAACCAGAGGACTGGAGAGATATGGATCAAGTTCTTCAGCTCCACAAAATCCTCAAAGATTTATTTCAATGGAGAATGTACAACAAGAGGTTCAACCTGGCAACCCACTGGGCAGGACTTGGAGCAAGTTGCCAGAAGATATGTCTCAAAGAGATAGACTTCAAAGACCTTATGGTAATAACTAAAGGTTGGAATCCCACCAGGAAGTTAAGACTCCTGGAGGTGAGGGCAAACAGGATAAGGGAGAGTCAAGCCACTTTCCAAGCTGTAGAAGAACAGATGACCCGGACAGGGAATACTCAGATTCCTTCAGGCTCACAAGGAGAAGGCCAAACCAGATCTCCAGTGGCTTCATACCATTGAGAAACCGACAGATCAGTGGCCAAGATTCACCATTCTTTACAATCCCAGCAAGTTTCAAGGAAAAGACAAGGATACAAGGGCAAAGAAAAGACCACCTTCAGCCAAAGTATTAGAGATTCAGACCCAATGATCCAGAAGCTGTTGGATTTGGTGAAAGTAGTGCACAAGAACCAGAAGTAGTTGTACATATCTCTAGAATCAGTAGTCCCATTGATAGACCTATTACCCCCACTGAGATTGAAAATAATGTTTTCACACCTGAGAGTAACCTAAACAGTGATGCACTGTGGTTACAAATGTCCCAATATGCTGAGAAGACTCAAAAGCAGTTTGAATAACTTGAAGCAAGCGATGAGAGGTTGAAAGAATGAACAGCCTCGATGGACAAAATTGTTAAATCCCTTCAAGAAGGACATTCTCAATTGTGCAAAGCCTCTGAAGAAACCAACAAAAGACTGAATCTAGTCTTTGAAGAAAAACACCACAGCAAATGGGACAGGGATTGTCTGAATAAGGACATAAACGATCTATTTGATGTCTACCATAAAATGAAGCCCCAACCACAAGGCCATGTTATGGATAATCCATATCACAAAAATGACATCAAACCAGATGCAATGTTGATGAATAAGGCAAGATCTACATCACAATACAATGATGGAGATAATATGTCTTATTCAGAAAGGAAGCCTTGAAACAGCTTCCTGAGGGCTTAAGCTGGCCCAAATTCTCTGGAACAGGAGAATATGAGGATATGAATCTCATAGATTATACTGATGGACTCTTCATTGATGTAACAATCATACCAGACTACTGGATCACTGCTAGACTTAATACAGAATTGAAAGCACATGATAGTATATGGCACACAGAAATGAAAGAAATCAATGGCAGAAGAAACTGACCATGATGGAAGAGTCAAATCATCCAAAAGTACAGCAATTGTACTTGGATATGGCAAAAGACCATGTCATTTGAAAATGACATTTATTCAGCGGAGAATGATAAATATGAATGGTGTATTACGCAGTCTAAAAGAGCTAAAGCCATTGATTCTCAAATGAACATTCAGATGAGGAATCACAAACTGCTGACACAAATTCCAGGAGAAATAAATCATGCTGTAAAATGCAGATGCAATCAAAATTGCACTCTAGATGAAATTGCAAATACCTTACAATATGTAAGGAAAAGCACTAATTTAGGGAAATACACCCCATATAAAAGCATTGGTTTCAAAGAGAAACAACCTTTCAGGGTGGAGTTTAATGACAAAGCCAGGGAAAGGGTGGCAGAAGTGACCAAGAAGAAAGATGTTTGTCACAATTGTGCTTCAACAGACCACTATACCAACAATTTTCCAAAGGAAAAGAAAAACATCTATGCCATTGAGAAAGTCCCAGAGGAGGAATTCCCGACAGACACCAGGGCGAATCTCATGTCAATCTTTGGCGATTGACTTCACGTCAAGCAGGATAAAAGTTGAGCTCACGTCAAGCAAAAATCAAGCAAACGTCGAGCACACGTCACACTCTTGTCTTACACCAAATCCTGTGACATCCACCAATATTGGTTCCCCCGTGCCTTCAACTCAGATTCCTCACCACCTGATCATCCCACAACCGTCCAATGGTTGGTAAAAATTACACAAGACACGCCTGTTTCCTTCAGCCAGTCTTGATGTAGGCGGGGGGTTTGACTTCACCAGGTCATCCATAAAAGGACTCCGCCTGAGCGGGATTGTCGTTTCGCAGGTGACACTGGTAGAGCCCACCGCACAATACCGTGGGTGCGGGTGCGGGTGCGCTTGCGTGTGCATAGGCATGTGCGGGTGCGCTTGCGTGTGCGCGTGCGGGTGCGCAAGGGCCGCTTCCCCTTCCAACATGATGATGGCACAGTTAGAAATTTTGGATGCTGTGAAAGGTGAGTGTGTGGGTCATTTGATCATTGAACTTGACTTATTCACACTGTACCCAATGTCAAAATAGTAAGTTCTTTGTGGAAATGTGAAATAATGGGCTTTGCTTGTCACAATGGTATGTCTCTGTCACTAAATTTTGAGGCAGTTATTTCACTAGCCAAATTGCTAATGAATCTGAGAGATTTGCATTTCTGTAGACTAAATTTCATGAAATAACGGCTTTATCATTACAAGCAGTCCACATGACAGAACTTTGTTATCATACAATCCACAGTTACCTTCTGTAAGGTGTGGATATGAAACTTTGATTAAAAATCAAGTACTTTTCCTGTCCTCAAAATTTGTTTGAGGTAAAAATCAATTAAAAATAGTATGAAATATTATTTTTAAGAGAAAACACGCCAATTTTATTGTTTATAGCTTTATTAGTATAAAACAATAATATTATAAAAATTTATTGTTTTACCAACAATAAAAATTTATCCAAAAAATACTCTACAAGAGATATTTTAAGGCTACAAAAGAAATTTCTTCAAGAGCAATTTCAATTGGAATTAATTGAGCAAAGAACTGCAAGCAATTAATTAAAGAACAAAGTCTTTAAAAAGAATATTAAAGAGAAAACACGCCCAAAAGTGACCAGAGTGAATTTGGAAACAAAGTGACAAAGTTTACAGTGATGAAAGATGCTTTAATTCACTTTTGGGGTGGTTCAGGGGTAAAAAATGATTATAAGAGTTACAAACAATGATTATAATGATTTTTTCACGTGGTTAAAAGGATTAAAATGATTTAAAAGTGGTGGTTGGAATCTTTGATTGATTGGTTTAACAGTTTTAAACTAATTAATAAAAGGAAAAGATTCTAACATGAAGAGAAAAGTGGGGCAAAGAAGACATTCTTTTATAGCCATCAATTCTCTTGCTCCAAAAGTAAAATTTACTCTTGTCAGTCGTGAAAAACAGTCTGACAACAGAAAAGCCAATTATGGCATCATTGAACCTTGGTTTAGAGCAAAAAGGGCTGGTTTAAGCCATTTTTAGCCATTTTTAGCCATTTTAGACCCTTAAATCAGCCATTACTATAGCAATACCAGGCCTAGAGCCTTCAAAACACGTCAGAATGTGTGTAAGAGGCGTAGAAACCAGTTAAAACTGTTTTTATTATGATTGTTTTATCTTAAGGGTAGTTTTACCCTCTTGGCAACAGCTAAAACTACCCCAGTTGGTATCAAAACCTCATCATCAATTGAGTCCACAGACCCTGTAACTCAATTCCAGGCCAAAAGTGATGAACTTTTGCGTGAATTTTGACATCCCACGCCTGTCAGCAAGGATTTTGGGGGTCTAGCTCCCCCTTAGAGCTGGAGTTCCTTTTCCCCCCCAAATTTAATCTTTCCAATTTATTTTTCCTTTAATTCCTCATCATGTATTATACTTATAATTTACATATGTAATTCAATTCAATTGTACAGTACAATACAGTAATAATTGACACCTCATATGTAAATCAAGATTCACTTATGTAATACACGCGCACATTTTGACATTTCAATTGAATTCAATTGAAAATACTTCAATTCCTCATAACTTCTAAACTAAACACAACACCTCAATTTTAACACAAAAATTGATGGTTAACACCACATGTGGTGTGAATTGAATTAAGGTTTTTGAGGATTTTCAACTTTTGTATTGAAAATACTAAAAACTTAATTTAAGCTTATTTAGAGTTGAGTTACAAGAATTTCACTCAGAGGTGACCCCACCTGATTTTTTATGAGGAATCCAATGGTGAAATAAATTTTATATGTTTATTTATTGGATAAAAAGTTATAATAAATTTTATTTAACTTTTTTCCAAATTTATTTATTTTTTCACAATTTTGTTAAAGTTTCATTTTTACTTAATTTTTTCAAGTATAAATGTAATTTTATATTTACAAAGTTTAATGTATTTTTTATTTTTAAATTATAATTAATTTTTTATTTTTAATATAATTTTATATTTATATTTTGATTTTTATTTTAATAATATAAATAAATTTATTTTATTTATATTAATATGTTATTTTTTATATTTGTGGTCTTTTGGGTATATGAAATTACCTCTAAGGCTCACATTCCCTCCCCCTAAAAAAAGAATATTACTTTGTAATATTGGTGTTTCTAGTGTGTCTGAATCTCCTCAGGAGTTTGGTAGCTTCTGGTATATCTTTTTCTTCTAACCATTCATCTTCACAAGTTGGGTCACTGTACCTAACAAGGTATTCCCTTACTTTCTTGGTTCTTAATTTCCTTTCTTTAAGAACTTTGGTTATTTTCTTAGTACCAGATGTCTCAATAGGAGGTATAACTTGGGGAACCTTATTCCTCAAGGGAAATTTCTCAGCATCACTAGATTTATATGGTTTTATCAAGCTCACTGGAAATGTAGGGTGCTTATTGCTAAGTTCTTCAGATAACTCTACTTCAACAGCATTTTGTCCATGGAGGGCCTTAATCACAAAAGGTCCTGCAAAGGAGTCTTTCAACTTTTTACATCCTTTGATGTTATTGAAGTTAGTGGTGGATACAAGAACTAGGTCCCCCACTTTGAAATCTGGAGTTGCATGAGATTTATCCCATTTGTCTTTAGCATATGCAAAAGAGTCCTCCATGAACCTTACTGCATGCTTTCTAGCTTTGTCTAGCATTCCTTTGAAGCTAGCAGCTGTGGGATGTATTTCAATTAAGTCTTTCCTCAAGGAGTCTTGGGGTAACTTGGGGTTCCATCCTTTTTCTAGAACAGCAGGAGTCTGATTGGTACTAGCATGGATTGATGTTTTATATGCTAATTCCAGTGCTGGTAACAGAGTACACCAATCATGGGTAAATCCATCACAATCTTTGAATTCAAGGCCATATGCACAAAGTCTTCTCACCATGTCCTCTAAGGTTTGGATCATTCTTTCAGCCAGGCCATCAGTTTGTGGGTGGTAGGCTGTAGAGAAAGACAGTTTAGTGCCAAATAATTGGTGAAGATTTGTCCATAGTGCTGAAGTGAATTTGGGATCTCTATCACTGATGATATTTGTAAATATCCCAGTCCATGACACTACTCTATTCCATATCAGAAGAGCTGTATCCATGGCTGTATCATCTTTGTGACATGGTAAAAAGATTGAAGTTTTACTGAATCTGTCCACAATTACTAGGCAAGCATTATAGCTCCTGTCACCTCCTGGTGGTAGGCCAGTTACCCAATCCATATGGACAATTTCCCAAGGTCTGTTTGGTTCTTGGATTTTCATCATATTTCCAAGTCTTTTGCCAGTGGATTTATTTGCCTTTTGGCATCTTTCACAGGTTTTGCAATACTCTGCAACATCTTTTTGCCAAATTGGCCACCATATGCAGGTCTTCACTTTCTCTCTTGTTCTGTCTTCAGAAAGATGTCCTGAAAAGGGACTATCATGGCATTCTTTCAGTACAAGATTGATTAATGACCTGTCTACAACTGTCATGACACATGTGTGCTTGGTTCTGTGGTAAATTATACCATCCAGTAGGTGAAATCTTCCTTCATTATAAGATTTTCTCCATACTTCATCCAAGGCATGTATTAGAGAGTTGTCTTTACAGTCTTTGTTAAGTAATTGGCATAAGATGCTACAATTCTTATCTTGAGTGTAACTATTTCTGACTTCTTCAAAGAAGGTGGTGTTCAAGTCTGTAACACTTATTCCTTCTATTGGAATTTGTGGTGAAGCTTCTTCTGGAACATAAGCAGGATTATCAATGTTATTTGGTAATGGCCATCTGCTTAGTCCATCTGCATTCTTATGAATATTCCTATCCTTATGAACAATAGTCATATTGCCTCTGTATTCTTGTATGGCTATTTGCCATCTGAGCATGTGTCTGTTAGGTGTTTTCATGTTCAAAAGTGATTTCACAGCTGTACAATCTGTTATTACTTCAAATACACATCCCTCTAAGAAATAGTTCAATTTCTCCAAGGGCCAGACAAGGCATAGACATTCCATTTGACTTGCTCCATATCTGGCTTCAGTTGGTTTGATTTGCCTGGATATGAAACATATTGGTTCTTCTACAGGTTTGTCATTTATGATCTGAACTTGGTGAAGTGCAGCACCTAGTCCATCCCCTGATGCATCAATATACAGTTTGAAAGGTAATTTAAAGTCTGGAATCAGTAAGAGTGGAGCAGTGGTCAATGCTTCTCTTAGAGATTCAAAAGCTTTGACTCTGTCAACAGTCATTTCAAATACTGTGTCTTTGTCACACAACTTATAAAGTGGTCTTGCTATGGATGCAAAGTCTTTAATGTGTTGCCTGTAATATCCTGCAAAACCCAAGAATGACTGAATTTCCTTCTTATTCTGAGGCATGGGTTTTAACAATACTGCTGCAACTTTATTTTTATCAATTCCAAGGGACAAACCAGATACAACATGTCCTAGTGCCTTAAGTTCTTTAAATCCAAAATGACATTTCTTCAAGGAGATTTTCATGTTTACTGATTGGATTTTTGTCAAAACTCTTGATAATCTGTACATGTGCTCCTCCCAAGTCTTTGAACAGATAATAATGTCATCAATGTAAATGATTAACCATCCCTCTGAGAGTTCTTCAGGGAAGATTTCATTCATCATTCTTTGGAAGTGTGAAGGTGCATTTTTGATACCAAAGGGCATCCTTAAGTATTCATACACTCCACAATGAACAATAATTCTCAAGCATTTTCTTGCTCTTGGTGTTACCACATTTTGATGGAATCCTTTAAGGGCATCCATAGTGGTTATATACACTGCTTGAGATATTTGAGTAAGGGCAATTTGGATTTTTGGTATTGGGTATCTGTCTGGAACAGTGTAAGTGTTCAGAGCTCTAAAGTCTCCAACCATTCTGGATTTTCCATTATGCCACGCCACAATGACTGGTGTAGTTATTTCTACTTCCTCATTGTGGCCTACTTTTCTTATTACACCAAGGTCTAGAAGTTCTTTGATATGAATTTCTAGAGCTTCTCTTGATTTTGGACTTGCTGGATAAGCAGGTCTTCTTAAGAGTGGTGGATAAGGTCTCTCAATGTTAAGAATGATGTCAACTTCATGACCAATAATTGCTCCCAGAGGTTCTTTGTCTGTAGCAAATGCTCCTTTGTGGTCATACAAAAGGGAAGAAAGTTCATTTTCTTGTTTATCAGTCAGATGAAGGCTTATCTCAGCCTCATTTAACTGTTCAGACTTGAATTTTTCTAACTCTAAGTTGACTGGTGATACTTTGTTTACTGTAATTTGTCTTTTAAATGGTAAAAAGGCAAATTTCTGGCGCTTATTGTCTCCAATTGTAAAGTATCTGTCTTTGTTATTATGTAAATCTATCCCATACATGATCAAATAGTCATTTCCCAATATAAAATGGGTACTAGAGCAATTTTCCATAACAACAAATTCAACTGTGATCCTTAAATTCCCATTTATGTGTGGGAATATGACATTGGTCTCAAAGATTCCCAATGCTTTCATTGGGTTACTTGCACTGTTGAATTTTATACCATCAATTGGTAACAATTGGTCTTCAAAATTTGGCACACAGGTCTTAAGAAAGGATTTTCCAACACAAGAGCAGAAGGCTCCTGGGTCAAGCAAAAGTTTGGTGGGCTTGTTGTCAATTACCACTTCTGTTATACAGGAGTTACCAGCTGTATAACCTTTTCCTCTGTTTGGTTTTGTCTTCATAAGTTGTGCATCTTGAACTTTTGATAAATCAACTTGACCATTGCTCAATTGTGGTAAGTGGGAATAAGATTCCATGATGTCAAAAGTGGCATTGATATTTTCTATATCTTTTGAAGATTCAGAAAATATGGATGACTTATCATCTGAATTGTCTTCAATTATGTCTTCTTTTTCAACATCTGGTTCCTTTTCAATGTCAATTTCATTGATTTTCCCCCTCTTTGGACATGTATTGGGTAAATGGGTGGTGCTTTGGCAAATATGGCATTTTCTGACTGTATCTGCAGATTTATATTTAATATTACCAGAATTTTCTTTGGGGTTTTTGTCCACAGAATCTTTCCAAGGTGTATTAATGCTTGTTTTGAGATTCACCCTACTAGAACCAATTTTGGTTCTGGTGGTTACTTCTTCTAGTATATTGATAATATCTTCTGCTGAAGATTGTTCAGTAGTCCTGCTTTTGACAGCATGCTCTAAGTCACCTCCACATTGTCTCAGAATTTTTCTATGGATCATAAACTCTGACATGTCAGGATATAATGCTGTTAATCTGTCCTTTTGTTGGCAAAACCATGGTAAAGCTCTGTCTTTATCAGAATTAAATTTGGCAGATTCAAAGGCTGTTTCAACTTTAAACCTCCAAGCATCATTTGCCCATTTGTTGATGATTTCGGTTTTCCACCAAGTCCAACTCTGGTGTCCATGTGCTTGTCTTATTTTGATGTACCATCTGTGAGCTGATCTGGTAAACAAGGTGTTAAACCTGGCTGTTACCAATCTGTCTGGTAATTCAAAATCTTCTTTGATCATGTCAATACCTCTAATGAATTCCATATGGTCATACTCTCCTTCACCACTGAAGTGAGGCCATTCTTTAAGTTTTGGAACTTCTTTCAAGAGTGCTTGGCCCATTGATGGTTCCAAGTTATGAAAAGAAGTGGATAATTCATTTTTTAATTGTGAATTATCAGGATCCAATACTTGTGGATTTGGAATTCTTGTCCCCTCATTTTGATTTAGAGGTGTAGACATTCTTGGTAAGGTGTTCAGTATTTGTTCAATGTCATTCATTTTACTGTTGCTACACCTTTGGGAATTTCTGTATTCATGTTGGAAGCTTTGTATTAAATTTATTACTTCAATTTTATACATGTCTTCCTTATGTGTCAGTTCTTCCCATAACTCTGTCTGTTTTGTATTATCAGCAGTGACTTGATTCAATTTCATTGATAATTTTGATACTTCTTCTTGTGAAGCATCAAAACACTTGTTCAAGGCAATGGTATATGTCTTTACTTCAGTAAATGAATTTGAAATGTCATCAAGGACTTTCTTGTTATCTGTTTTGATAATATTTATGGCTTGTTTAATTCTTGTTTCAATCATGTCATCAATATTGGATTTAGAATATTTATCTGTTAATTCTTTAATAATGGCAGATTGTTCATTTATTTTAATGTTAGAAGAATTGTCATTATTAGAATTTTTAATTGTTCTTAAAACTTTTTCAAAACACATAAGTGTTTCATTAATTTGGCACAGACTCAGGTTGTTTGTTTTAATGTTGTTACAAATGGTGTCATTTTTATCAGAAAGATGTTTTTTCACGTCATTTATGGCATTATACAACTCTGGGATGGAATCAAATATGTCAGAAATCATTTCTGGAACCTTAATCTGGCTTCCTCCTTCTTCTGTAATTCCATCATGGTTCTGGCCATCTGAAATACATTTTCCATGGCATCCTGCTGAATCTTTGGGATTCTGTAGCCCTGGCTGTAAGGTTTTGGGGCTGGTGCCTTCCCTTTGCCCTTGTTTGGAGTTTGTGGCTACTTTTCCACGTTGGAATTGCTGCTGCTGGCCACTGGGGCTGTTTTTGGCACTGGTTTGGGTGGTGGAGGGTTTTTTTTCCTCCATTCTAGTGTCAAAAGCATCATGTTTTTCTTCTCCATCAATGGATGCCATCCATTGAGCAATTTGCAAGTGTTGGGATGGCCCAAGAATTTTCTTACTGTCAGGTAAGAATTCATGCAATTCTTCCACAGGTCTGCAAGGATCTGGTACTCTTTGAATTGAAGTGCATTGTTGTATGCACTGTGGCTGGCTTTGTATATGTCCACAGAGGCTTTTTGTGGCGGTGTCAGCTCTTTTTGAAGGTAAAATGGTATTATCAGCTTCAGAATGACCCATTTTAGTTGTTTGGAAGTCATCAACTGACCCTTTTCCTTCTGTACCTGGTTGGCCTCTGCCATAATCACGTCTATTACCTTTTTGGGAGCTGCTTGAGGGGTTGTAGCTGGCTCCTGATATGGTTGAAGGCATAATTATGGTTAAAAAGGCTTAAAATAGTATTTTTACGTCAAAAAACTTACTATTGGCCAAATTTTTAGCTTTCTGAAGGGTATTACTTATGTCCAAGTTAATTAATTCAGAAGATATTGGTTCAGGCTGGTTATTTTGAGTCACAATAACAGTGCTATTATGATCAGAATTGACAGTACTGGCAGGGATAATGCTGGTTACTGTTGAGGCTGTTTCAATGTTTTCTTGTCTTACCACGTTGTCAGACACTAAAATTAATGAAAAAGGCCAATTAATTAAGTAAAAAAAGGATATTTCAAAAAAAGAAATAAAAATTTAAGCCTCACTTATAATATGAAAAAAAATTATTTTTTATGGATTTTTTGAATTATAAGTATTTTTTATATGTTTTTAAATTTTTCAATATAAGAAAAAAAGATTTAAAAAGAGTAAAAAAATATGTCACAGGTAAAATATCACGGCTGGGCCCCCAAATGTAAGGTGTGGATATGAAACCTTGATTAAAAATCAAGTACTTTTCCTGTCCTCAAAATTTGTTTAAGGTAAAAATCAATTAAAAATAGTATGAAATATTATTTTTAAGAGAAAACACGCCAATTTTATTGTTTATAACTTCATTAGTATAAAACAATAATATTATAAAAATTTATTGTTTTACCAACAATAAAAATTTATCCAAAAAATACTCTACAAGAGATATTTTAAGGCTACAAAAGAAATTTCTTCAAGAGCAATTTCAATTGGAATTAATTGAGCAAAGAACTGCAAGCAATTAATTAAAGAACAAAGTCTTTAAAAAGAATATTAAAGAGAAAACACACCCAAAAGTGACCAGAGTGAATTTGGAAACAAAGTGACAAAGTTTACAGTGACGAAAGATGCTTTAATTCACTTTTGGGGTGGTTCAGGGGTAAAAAATGATTATAAGAGTTACAAACAATGATTATAATGATTTTTTCACGTGGTTAAAAGGATTAAAATGATTTAAAAGTGGTGGTTGGAATCTTTGATTGATTGGTTTAACAGTTTTAAACTAATTAATAAAAGGAAAAGATTCTAACATGAAGAGAAAAGTGGGGCAAAGAAGACATTCTTTTATAGCCATCAATTCTCTTCAAATATGGTACTCAGATCTTGAGGTATATGAAATGCAGGAATGGGGGGACCACCAGAGCTTGAGATGCTGGACTTGATCAGCAGGTTTAGGGCGGGGTTGAGAATGCGTGAAGCCCAGCGGGGTATATTATACCTTAATGATAGAATGGCAGATATTATCATTCCAAGGTCTTGTGGAGGAAGGGTTTGACTGCTGCTGTATGGTTTCTGTGCAATTGAATTGAGCCCCGGTGCTGTGGAGAAGGTGCTTTGGGTCAATGGTGAATAATAAGCTGGGAATATTTGATCCAAAAGAAGCTGTGGGTACTCAGATCCTGATGCAGAAGTAGGGATGTTTGGAAGAGATTTGGGTGCAATGGTTGATTTGAGCTTTTTAATGTGCTGTTTATATTGGAAAGGTGTGAAGGCAACTCCAGGCCTATCACCCTCAGGGGAAGAGTGTGTTTGAGTTGAGCAGTGTTGACACATGCATATACGCATTGAGGAATAGCAGCGGGTTGTCATTGTTGCAGGAATTGGGAGTACGGTTGCTTTGTGTATAAATATCTATGGCTGTTGTGAAAGTGTTCAGGAGTGTTATTAATTGGAAAAAAAATTGAGTGATTATTTATGAAGGGGGAGATGATTTAAGCCATCTGAGAATTTTATCCCATTTGTAATGGTGCGTGAGCTGCAGCTGATGGAGTGTAACATGTCTCATCTGGATGGCGGAATTGGTTAGGAGTTTAATTGGGTAAAATGCCATGCTGCTCAATGCTCATACATATTCTATTTTATTTACACATGGCGATACTGTGGTTTTGACCCTTGAGGGGTGTTCCAATAGGGATGTGTCAACATTGATTTGAGGGGATTGACATTCAAACCATGTACGCTGGCACGCCAACGTACATGGCTTAAACCTTATTACAGACATAACAATATAACTCTATTACATAAGGGGTTGGAGTGCAGCTAAAGTCTTGGTATTTGGTTTGAGTGCAGCAGGCTTTTAATCAGTTGAAATGTGATTTGGATTGTCTCGCCTTTCTTGAAAAGGTGATGTCTCTTTTGTGGGTAAATCCTTCATGAATATACCCCTTTACAGATGTACAATGCTGTGGAATTTCAATGCATATATTGGCAGTTTGGATAATTCACAAAATGTGACAATGGGGAGGCGGAAATGTTACCAAAGATGATTACTTATGGATGATGGGTCCCCTTTGAGATCAAGGAAATATTACATTATATGGTGGTAGGCCGTGCCGGGTGGTTTCCGATAAAAGCAGAGGAGCTCAAGAGGAGGCAGGGAGGATTCTCCTAAAAAGAGGCTTATTGGACTTTCACGCAACACTTAGTTCCAACTATTCATAGAATTTCTCTATTCTAAATTTGAAAAGATTTCATCTCATATCATCTATTTTATCATAATACTGTGGTGTTTTATCTACTTGAAAATATTACTGTACTTTTTTGGCCCTTATGTCATCTTTCAAGTCACATAGATCCCATTCAGGTTCTGTTCATGACTCAGATAGTGAATCTAGCATAGAATATGTTCAAACACAGTCACCATTGAGTCCCAACATTCCTCTCACAACCCCTATTGCATCCTCAATGAATGTATCAGGTCTTAACATTGATGTGGGCAATCCAAAGGCTCCAACTTCAAGCACTTGGTCGATCCCAAATATTTCTGTCACTCCAATTCCCCCAAATCCCACTAATACACAAAGGCATGTGTCTCAGGGGCCAGAAGGCACACCTCAAATCTCATCACACGCTAATCCCCAATCAAAATTTCCACGTGAGTTCCTCCTTAATCCCGGTCGGAATCCAGTCCCATCCCAGGATCCCTTTGGCCAAAGTAAACAGCCAACCCTCAATATTCCATCAGGATCTCAGGTTCATGTGGGTGATGAAAGGCGCTGTGGGAACTCCTTTTGTTGTGGGATAAATAATAGGCAGTACCTTGAGGGGGAAATTATTGGTGAGTCTGTTTTGAATTTCAGAATTAGCCAATAACCATGGGTGCTAAGGTGTATTAGCTGCCCCTCTAAATATACTGAAAAAGATACCCTTTTGATGAGATCACAAATCAATTATTTAGTTTTGTGGCTTTTCAATTAGAGAATTTTCTTCAGCAGTCTCTATCAGTCTGTCAATAAAAGATCACTATGATAATAATGGTAATAGTTAATATTTTTTTTAATAATTTAGGTTTGCTTAACTTTCTTGTTACTGATTAGAATTCTTTTTAAATTAATTCTTCTAGTATTCCTTCTTTCAATACCTGAGATATTTAAAGAATATTGTTTAAGATCACTATTAATATTAATAATAATCTTGATAGCTAGCTAATACTTTTAAAGTTGATTCAATAATACTATCAATATAGCTATAATAATTTAAGGGTAAGATAATTTTTTAAGGGTGGTTTTGTTTAATATAAAGGTAAGAGATAAATGATATAATAGTAATATAATACTATTAGGATCAAGATAAATATAATCCAATATACCTAAAAAGGCTTATGATATAAGGTATAAGGGTAAGATGATATCCCTTCTATAAATAAGGGTTATTGATAAATTAGATAAGATCACTATTGATAATATCTTCAAACACTACTTCAACACTACTACTATAATGGTAAGACTATTAAATAATATTAAACTTTTTCATTAATATTATAAATATCTTTCATTAATTAATCATAAATAATACAATAAGATACTGAGCCTTGCTACTGATCTTTTTCAATATAAATACTAGATTATCCTACTAGAGAAGGGATGGATTGATCCTCAAGATTATTGTCTGAATCAGAAGCATGGGGGGAAAAACAGAGAGAGAGGCCCTTTATTTATACCTTTTGGGCCCTCCATAGAGCCTTCCAAAAACAAGGGACTTAGAAAAAATTCCACCTTGAGACATTTTTGCTGGTGGGTAAATTAAAAATGGTGTCATTTGATCAAGATATTGCACCATATGTTTGGTTGATTGCACCATTCTGAACCTTATTATTGTCAGTGCACAGCCTTGAGACATTTTTGCTAGTGGTTAAATTTGGAATGGTGTAATTTGTTCAGGATATTGCACCATATGTTTGGTTGATTGCACCATTTTAAAAAACTGTATTCTTCTCTCTACTAACCTTATTTTTCTTCTTCACAGCCTTGAGACATTTTTGCTGGTGGTTAAATTTGGAATGGTGTCATTTGATACAGATATTGCACCATATATTTGGTTGATTGCACCATTTCTTTAAAACTGTATTCTTATCTCTACTAACTTTATTTTTCTTCTTCACAGCCTTGAGACATATTTGCTGGTGGTTAAATTTGGAATGGTGTCATTTGATACAGATATTGCACCATATGTTTGGTTGATTGCACCGTTTTTTTTAAAACTGTATTCTTATCTCTACTAACTTTATTTTTCTTCTTCACAGCCTTGATCTGTATTCAGTTGAGTATTTCTCTATGTAAAATTTAATTTGTAAATAATACCTGTAATGTTTGGTTATGGGAGTTTAAGTGGGGATTGAGTACTGTAACACTATGTTAACTTATATGTAAGTGTTTTTTTTTATGTCAAGACATGTAACACATGATGTTGTAAGAGTAATGGTATCACTTATGTAATATTACACATGTTTATTCATATTGAATATTTAGACAAGCTGCATTATCTTTAAGCATATTCTTGTACCTAGTATAGAGTGTATAGTATCATTTCTCTTCTTTAATCCATGATATCTAGAAAATTATTGACATTATGGGGTTGAGGCAATATGTGACTATAGGTAAAATTTGATGTAGATTCCAGTGAAATACTTATTTTTGTTATTTTAATATAATTATCTTCCTTTTTCTTGCAAATTCTTTTAATTTTATCTTTCACTTTTTATCTTTATTTTCTTTATATATATATATTATTATTATGATTATTGATCAAAGTTTTAGCTTTGAAATTGTGGATTTGAACCTTGGAAGAACTGGTATGGAATACCAAATCCCCCTCTCCATTTAATGCTGTCCCCAGCATTCAAGGTGATAATCCACTTACTTTTTTTTAAAAAAAACAATCAAACATTTCCCCCCTTCTTTTTTTTTTTTTTGAATAAAAGGATTTTTATTCATCAAAGTCCTCTTCATCTTCAAATTGAGATTCATCTTCAACTTCCTCTTCTCCTTCTTCCTCTTCTTCCTCTGAGTCCAACTCTTTTCCTCTTGGATAGAACTTCTTTATTTGACTTGCTGCAAACCTTCTTGCTAGCTTTGTACCATCTAATTCTTCCAGCTCATATGGACCATTGTTTATTTGTCTCACAACTCTATAGGGTCCATCCCATCTATTCTTGAACAATAATCCCCATTGTGACTCTAATGCTTTATTGTATACAAGAACAATTTCACCTGGATGAATTGGCTTTCTTATTTGATGTGCTAATTTCCTGTCCCAATATTTTACTGAATCCTCCCTGGCCTTTTTCAATTTCTCTTTTGCCCTTTTTCTTATTTCTTCTTTTCCTGATAGCTGTTCAGCTCTTGCTTCCAATAAATCTTCTGTTGATTTGACTTTGTGCCATTCAATTGATAAGTATGTTTTTGCTTCAATGTCTATTGGTAGTACTGCCTTTTGACCAAATTGAAGCTCAAATGGGGAGTAACCTGTTGTTCTTTTGGTTGATATTCTGTCAGCCAATGTAACCAAAGGTAAGTATTCTTTCCATTTTGAACCATTTTCACCACACATCTTCACCAATGCATCCTTCAATTGTTTATGCCCCCTTTCTACCATTCCTTGTGACTCAGGGTAGTAGGGTGTTGTTACCCTTATCTTTGAGCCTGCTTTTTTTACTGCATCTTGTAGTTCCTTTCCAAACTCAGGCCCTCCATCTACTGTGACCTCTTTTGGGGCTCCATACCTGCAAATCCATTCAGAAGTGAACCATTCTGATACTGACTTTGCTGTAAGCTTTACTAAACCAATTGTCTCTGGCCATCCTGAGAAATCATCCCTGGCCACTACTAAATACTTCCATCTTCCTGCTTTTACATGTACTGCATCTATACTGACTCTTTCAAATAATGTTGAGGTGAATGAGATTCTTCCTTCCTCTTTTTGGTGATAATGACTTCTCTTTTGACAAGCTTTACAAGATTTGACCCATTTTTTGACTATTTTCTTCATTCCTTCCCACCAAAATCTTTCTTTAACTCTTCTGTATGTTTCATTTTCTCCTCTGTGTCCCATTTCTTCATGTAATGATTTTAATATTCTCCTTTGAGAACTCTGACTTGACACAACTACTTGTGGATTTGGGGTATTTCTTCTTTTGAGTTGACCTTCCTCCAGAAAGAAATTTGATGACTTCCTTTTAATTTTTTTGAAGTCATCCTATTTACTACCAAAGGGCCTTTTCAATGTATTTAAGTATTCCACCATTCTTTTCCAAAATCCTTCTTGCTTTGATGGTAGCTTTATTCCTGCCAATTTTATTATATTATTATGTTTTACTCCAAACCCTGGGTGTGGTTTTATCCATTCTTCTTCTTCATCAAAATCAGATTTTTCTTTTTCTTCATCTTCTGACTGAGGTCTTCTTGAAAGCCCATCTGGCATTGTGAAGGTCTTCCCTGGCCTATGAACTAAGTCAAAAGAAAACAATTGAATGATTGCAACCCATCTGGTCATTGGGGCATTTGGCAAACAGGGTGAGTTTATCATTTGAATTAAGGCTTTTGCATCTACTTGTAGCTCAAAATGTTGTCCCCAAAGTACTGTTTGGAGTTTCTTGAGCATTTTGGCCACTCCACATAGCTCCAGCTTTGGCTGTGAGTATTTTGATTCCAATCTTGAGAATGTTATTGATTCATAAAGAACTGGTCTGTCCTTTCCTTCTTTGTCTTCTTGAGTAAGTACGGCTCCTGCAGCTATATAGCTTGAGTCTACTGCTAATTTAATCTTCCCTGCTCCCTTTTCATAATCCAAATTTTTTAATGTTATTTCCTCCCCTACAATTTTTCTTAGCTTTTCAAATGCTTCATCACATTTAGTATTCCATTCCCATTCTTCATCATCTCTTGTTAATCTTCTTAGTGGTGATGCAATCTGAGAGAAATTTTGAATGAACATTCTAACATATGCACAAAGTCCCAAAAAGCCTCTTACTTCCTTTTTATTGAGAGGCTTTGGCCAACTTTGTATTTTATTAATCTTCTGCTTTGAAATTTTTCTTCCATTCAAAGAAACTACATGCCCTACTATGTCCAATGCTGGCACACAACATGCAAATTTGATTCCTGATATGGTAAGTCCTGCCTCTTCAATTCTGAATAATATTCTCTCTAATGTAACTGCATATTCCCAAATGAATCTTCTTATCAAATTATTTTCTTGTAAAGCCTCATTATTATATGTTGATCTTGGACCTTTTATACCTCCATCATCAATAAAAATTCCTACATTCTCTGGTATTTCTTCTTGAAGTATCCAAGTCATTTGGGCTTGATAAACTGCAACAGAATTGGTTGCTCCTTGTGGTAATCTTGTGAGCTGTAGCCTTCCAAGTGGTGTTTCAAATGTAGTTAAGGGTCTTGTAGAAATGTCTAATTCTCTTTCATCATACCCTCCCATTATGTCACCAAGTCCATAACAAGCTCTCCCTGAAAAGGCATCTACAAATTCTTCAATATGTGGTGGTAATCCTGCATCTTTAATTGTTACCTTATTAAGATCCTGTAAGTCATGGACAATTCTAAGTTTTCCATTTGACTTTGCAACACAAAATACTGGACTTGTATAGCTGGAGGTAGACTGCTCATACAAGCCTGTTCTAATTCTTTCCCTTACCAACTCAATAAACTGGGGTATTATGGGCTTTGGTATTGGTATTGGCTTCTTTTGCCAAGGTGTATGTGGTATTACTGGTATTTTGTAGGGTTTTCCATATGAATGTTTCAGTAAACCCCTTTCCTCTGCACTGAATGCAATTGCTTTTTCTCTTAAAACTATGACACTCATCAGAAGACTCCTTTCTTCTTCTGAAAGCCATCCAGGTGGTCCAAAATTTATCAATTCAAATCTTTCTTGTGTTATTTTTGATGTGACCATAAATTTAGGTGGTTTTGGTGATAGTGGTGTATTATAAGGGTCTCTTGATAATGGTGGCCTTCCCAAAGGAGGATTTATGTCTTGTGGCATAGGCTCATTAACTGGTTTGACCTTCTTGAGTACTGATTTTTATTTTGCTGCACTATTTTGGTAATCCATTTTGTAATTTCACTGAAATGATTCTGTTTTTCTCTTTGATACTTCTATATTGTTATATATTTTTTCTTTTTAAAACTGGTTAAGTTGTATTCAATATAGTATTAATTCTTCTATTTTCTTTATTTCTTCTCCTTATTTTAATAATTTATTAAATTAAATAAATCTTCACTTCTGTTATCTTTTTGCTGTCCATACATTTGAGGTTGCAGTTTAAGGTCATACAGGACCCTACAACTCAGGTGTGCAGACCCTGTATATTAGGTATACAAAATCCTGCCTTTTTATGTCATACAAGGACAATAAGACCCCTTGTCCATTTCTTCACAAGGGAGCAGTTTCATGTCATGCTGAGGACCTCCTGGTCTTCAATTTGACTTAATCCAAGGGCAATTTTTTTTTTTTTTTTTTTTTTTTTTTTTAGCTGAAAGATCCCTTCTACTAATATCAACTTGAGCTACCTTGAGGCTTAATAATTCATAAAATGTCTGGGTTGATAGATATTTCTTGCTTCTTTTCAGTCATTACCAATCTTCTTGCATATTCCAATTCTACATTTTTGTCCTTCTTTCTTCAATACTTTATTCTTTGGCCAATTTATCATATATATATTTGAGGATTTTATTTGAACCATTTCAAATCTGACCTCTTCTTCCTTCACATTATTTCTTTAATACCACTACTCCTTTCATGGACTTAAATAAAGAAATAGACTATAATCCCTCAGGTGTGCCACCCCTGCAGTTTTAAGTCATACAAGGACTTAACATTCCACTACTCCCTTCATGGATTCATTAAATTGCCAATTTTATATATTGAAAGAAATTCTCATAACTTTAGAGTTGGATATTCCTCCAGGATGTTTTGATGATGAGCTTGAAAGACAATCATTCTATATTTATCATCTTCCATTCATTCTTATGAAAATTCATCATATAATGATTGAGCTTCCAAGATAATATTAGAATATCTTCTTTTATTTTTCTTTGTTGTTTCTATCTGTAATATTAATCTTCAGGTTTGGGATAATACCCCCCTCTCCATTTAAATTTCTGTAGTTGGTTTCTCTACTTTCTTTGTATTTTGTCTTTGGTTATTTATTCTTGTTATATTTTCTTGAGGAGTTTTAATTTTTTGGCTCTATTATTATTATTATTATTACTATTATTATTGTGAGTCTTATTCATACTAAGAAGAGGGTCTAATTTGTGTGGTGGCCTGACACTATATAATGGAAGTCTACAAGGCTATAACTCTAATCAACTCAGAGATATTTCCCCTCATCAGACCAGGTCTGACCTTGGCTGCTCAGTGTATATGTATTGTTTATTTACATATAGACCAGTTGTCCAAGTGCCACCTAGAGCAGGAAGACCATTAAAGCCTCTCTTTTCTGAATGAGATTTTCCTAATAATAATATTAATAATAAACATCATATCTATAATCTTTAAGTGATTAATAATTCTTATGTTTTTTTTCTTTTTTGAGTATATATATATTTATATCTATTTATATATATATATTTGACTTTTTCATATATAATCTTTTATAGTATTAAGATTTTAATATTTCCAGTTTAAGGTCATGGTGGACTGATATAATAATTGAATATTCAATTATTTAAAAATGATAAATGTAAAAGTTGAAGTTCATAGTCTTTGTGGACTTTGAATATTTATTGAGTGAAAAATAATAATAGAAAGAAATTCCAGTTTATAGTCTGGGTTGACTTATAGTTCTGCTAATAATATATTTTAAAGTGGATAGAAAACATTTTCAATTTTATTTTCCAGTTTAGGGTCATAGAGGACCAACTTCCAAATGAAGTTTTGAATAAATAATTTAAATATAAAGATATTTATCAAGGTTTTGTTGAATTAATTGTTAAAATGTATCTGGAAATTAATATTAAAATAAATAAAATATTTTTTTGATAAGAATTTTTTTGAAAATAATGATAATAAGAATAATCTAGTTTAGGGTCATAGAGGACCTATAAGAAAAAAAACATATCTTATAATTCTACTAAATAATCCAGTTTTAGGTCATAGTGGACTTATATAATTGAATGGGAAGAAGTATTGTAAAAGAAACATCAATAAGGTATTCAAAAAAAGACCTTATAGTCTTATTGAGGGCTTTATAAGTCTGAATAAGCATAGATATTTGTGTTAAAACTGGAAATAATTAATGAAAAAAGCACTTTATGGTCTTGCTGAGGACCTCATGATTCTAAATCAGCATATATATCTTTGTAAAAATTGGAAAAAATTAATGAAACAAGCACTTTATGGTCTTGCTGAGGACCTTATAATTCTGAATTAGCATATATATTAGTATAAAACTGGAAATAATCAATTAGATCAGAATTTCATATTGTGACTAAAGGCTTTTTTGCTTGTTTAAGTGGATAGTGGGCTTATTTCATCTTCGGCTGGGCCAAACATTCCTGAATCTTCCTGAATCTTCCTGAATCTTCCTGAATCTTCCTAAATCTTCTGGAATCTTCTGAAAAATTCTGAAAAATTCTGAAAAATTCCTAAATCTTCCTGAAAATTCTGAGATCTTCTCAAGTCTTCTAAGTCAACTCTAAATCCAGCCAATCATAATTCAAGAAAGATAAAACATATTCTGACCAATCACAATAAAGGGATATTCAAGCTCTGACCAATCATATCATTCCACAGATTTTGTTCTTTTTTATTTTGGCCAAGTTGTGGTTTGATGAACTTTTCCTTTTTGAAAGTTAGGTTTGCTGGAGAATATAAAAGTAGGCCCTCTTCCCAGAGCCCAAAATTATTTTCCTCAACTTCTTGATATTTTTTTCATACATATGGGCCTACACCTATATTTTAACCCTATATAAAGTACATAGTATTTGAAGTATATTCTTTATGGGATCAATCTGGCCAGTTGTTCCTTTAATAATATCTTCATAATATAATACTTCTATTATTTTATTATTTCATTAATTTACTATTTCACCATAATAATATGATATTACTCTATTATAATACTATTTTATCAGGATATTAGAATATTATACTATTTTTTTTCTCCATGATATTGTAGCTTTATTATATTATCTTATTAAAATATATTATATTATCCTCATACTTTAATACTGTTTTATTATATTTTAATGAAATTATAGTATTATGATATGTTTCTTCTATCTCATGATAATATATTAAGGAATCATCTTAATTTTATTTTTTATTTCTTATCATACATTTTTTATTATAGCCTATATTATTTGTATTTTTCTTCTTTTTAAAGCAAGGGGGGGTGGCCAGTTTTTTTTTTTATAATTTTTTTTTTTTTTAAAAAAAAAAAAAAAAATTAAAAAAAATTAAAAAACACTAAAAAATTAAAAATTAAAAAAAGAAAAAAGATTAAATTAAAAAAGCTGGTCACCCCTCCTTGTGAGTTGGATTCTATGTATGTGATATGTGTGTGTGCATGCTGTGTGTATGTATGTAGCATGTATGTGTATTGAGTAGTTTAGCTTTAATTATTCTCCTTGGCTTCCTGACTTCTTCAGTTCTATAGTATTAAGATAAGTTCCTTCCTAATTTCTTTGAGGTTTGATGCTACACATAACTGATAAGTGGCTTTTTTCTTTCTTGTAAAATATATTGTCTTCTTGTAGTGAAAAAATCTTGAAGAATTTTTTTTTTTATTCAACATTTCATTTTTTTTTCTGTAAAAAATGAAGAAATTCTGTGCTGTATATTTGAGATCTTCAATATTGATTTGAGCTCTACTCTTGTATTAGTAAGTTAATGAAACTTCTTTTCATTTTTTTTTTAATTTCAACATAATACTGATCAAACCTTCCTTGTTTACAGATTATTTTGTTGAATTATATTTTGAAATTATTTTCTTTTGAAATTGAAACTTGAATTTTTCTTTTAACAAACAATGATCTTCTTTTGAAGAAGTGCAATGATAAGTGTTTTTTTTTTTGACCATATGAAAGGTAATTATTCATGAAATTGAGAATTCAAGAAATATCTAAGTACTTTATTAATGAAAAATAAGCTTAAATAAATTATAATTGAATATGTGAATTCTTTCAAGACAATTAATTCAATTGATTTTGATTGATTAAATTTATAAACTGATGCTTCATTATTAAAGTCCCACTTTCCCCAAAACTTATAGCCACTGGTGCTTTGGGTGGTATAAGAAATAGTTAACCACCCCTATTTTTTTTTAAGTATGAAAAACTACTGATACTATTACAGAATACAAAACTAAAACCTTCCTTCTAAATGAATTTTATAACCAGCTCTCTTTTTTTTCTTCTTTTTTATTTTTTATTTTTTATACTAATTGAAATATCTTTACCACAACTATCACTTCTGATCTCCATATCAATTATTAATTTTTATTGTTTTATTAGTTATATATAGATTTTTTTTCTTCATTGATTTATTGATTATCAACAGATTTTTTTTTATATATTATTTTTATGTTTCTTTTTGATACTATTACAGAAAATTCAGAAATTAATTTTGCAGTTTAAGGCCATGCTGGGCCATCATGTATCATTGGTCCTTGCATTTGTTGATATATTCTTTTTTTTTTTTTTTTTTTTTTTTTTTTTTTTTTGATGAACTGACTTAAAATAGAGTAAGAGAAACAGTAACCAAATAGTTGAATTGCAGTTTAAGGCCATGCTGGGCCTTTAATTTTCTGAAGAATAATTTTCTTAAAATAATCTTGATTCTTCTTCATTTTCATTTCAATCTTGCTGCTGACAATTTCTTTCCATAACTTATTCCATTCTTTTTTTTTCAAAAAAAACTGGTGATTCTTCATTATAATTAGTAATTGTAAGACTTTATCCTCTAAATCAAAATCCAATCCCTTTTCAATAATATAGCCGTCCCCTCTCCATTTAATACTTCTACCCTCAATTTGATATTCTTCAAGACAAAACCATCTCTGAGCTTGTATTGTTCCCCAGTAAAGACTACTCCTTATATCTGAATCCATATAGAAAGTTTCATTCCAATAGTCATTATTGAGATTTCCTTTAATTCCATCATAATTAAGTATATCCATAAATTCAAGTTTTGAAAGCTTTGATCCAGGAAGATGGCTTAAATAGGCTTCTACAGGGGATTCTTGAGTAATATATCTTCATTTCCAAATAAATCTTCAAATTCAATAAAGGGGACACTTTGAATAATTGGTATCTTGAAGTATTCAATAATTGGTAAGCCCCATCTTTGGTCTTCATTGTCAAGTCCTTGAAAATTATGATTAATCCAGAGGTCTTGACTTTCTTCATTTGTTTCTGAGTGTGGCCAATAGATCCAGATGGTATTGTCTGCTTCATTAGTTTCAGACATGATAGTTATAAAATATAGAATATGATAAAAAAATTGCTAATGGTTTCTTAATATTAAAAAAATATGAATAATTATAATAGCTTCTTGGTAAAGGTGGATGAAATAAATAATCTAAGTAAAATATTTCTTAAAGAATTAATCCTCTTTGATAAGGCAGGAAGTCACTGCCAAAAATACAGGACTTGATTATTTAAATTGAATCTTACTGATTTTCTTCTCTTCTTGGTTTTTGAACTATGTAAGCTGGAGGTTTTCAGAATTGGCTTCAGCTGTACTTTGATCATTGATGGTAAGTAATTTCTATAATAAGCTAATTTTTCATTCAAAACTCTAAGTTCCTCCAATAACAACCTTATTTCTTCCAATTTTTCCTTTTCTTCTCTTGATTGGTGACTTGATGACTGAAATTCTTGAAATTCATCTTCATACTCAAAAATGAATTCTTCATATTGCTTCTTCAATTTCCTTTGATCCAAAATCTCTTCATCCTCCAACAATTCATCCCCATAACATCCAAGCTTTGGCATCTTGACTGTTTGCTAATTTTTTTAAAGATTATGATCTTATCAATTTTTTTTTCTGTTTTTTTTTTTAAAAGGTCTTGAAATTAATGATATTGATATTAAAATTGAATAGAAATTGATATTGAAATTCCCAAGGATTTCATCCCAAAAAAACTTAAACCATTAGAGGTGGAATAAGAAACAGACACCCACCCCTATTTTTTAATTGAAACATAGCCTTATAATACTTTTACAGTTAAAACTCTTGCATACCCAAATCATCATTCATATATATTTTTTTTTAATTTTTTTTTTTTTTTTTTTTTTTTTTGAGTTTATATCTTTTTTTAATTTTAATTTTGATATTTTTTTTCTTTTTTTTTTCTTTTTTTTTCTTTTTTTTTTTTACATGTCCAGAAAAATATATTCAATTCATGAAACCCATTTTCCTTTTTCTTTTTGTTGAAGAATTCTATTCACACATATATCCTTGGCTATTTCTCCCAGTATTTTCCTTCCTTTCTTCCTTTCTTCTAGGGTGTTACCTTTCCAATTTCTTCCCAGAAAAGATTTCCACCAAGAAGCTCCATATTATGCAAATTGAAGTCTTCTTGTGGCCAAATTCTACAATCATAAAGAGCCTTCCTTGTTTGTTCATCAAAGGAAAAAACTTCCTCCCAATACTGGTTTTCCAAATTACCCTTAATTCCTTCCTCATTCAAGAGTTCCATGAAGTCTAATTTTGACAGGTCATATCCTGGAAGATTCTTCAACCATTTTCCACCTTTTATTCTTGATGGACCCTCAAAGTATATATCTTTGAATTCAATGTAGGGAAGAATTATGAAATCTGGCTCTTCTTCAGGTGTTGGAAGTTGCCAGTAAGACATTTCATCATAATACTTGAAGAAACTTTCTTTATCCAAGTCCATTTCCTTGTCTTTATCAATTCTCCATGGGCTTTTTGGGTTTAAATCATATGACAGAATAGTGTTCATGAGATCTTTTTGCAATGGTGAGACTTCAACTTCTATCAAATTTGCTTCTGGCTTTGAATGTGAAGATAACCTTGGTTTAATTTCTTTTAAAGAGTCATGATTGTTGTAGGTCTCCCAAAGATTTTCATAAGCATGGGAGTGCTTTATTTTCTTCTTTGGAGGATCTTGACAAATTTCATGTATTTGGAATTCATCAGTTTGATTATATTCCTCTTTATTGTATTCCTTCATAAATTCTTCATCTTTGAAACAGTCATTAATTTTATTTCTAAGATCTTCCAATGAGTCTTCACAGTATTGATCACTGTTCATTTCTGGCTTCATTTCAATTTCCATATCTTGTGGGTATTTTTGCTTGGAAAATATGTCAAACAGATTCTTTCTACTATGTATTGGTGGTCCTTCTATTATTTCTGAGCCATTAACCAAGACCTGATATAACATACCATTGGTGTCAATTGGTTTGTAAATAATTTTATTTTCCTTTTTCTCTGCTTCATTGACTTCTTCCATATACCAATTTGATTTTTCATCTTGTTTCCATATATAACTTTTATTGTTTTCAGGTTCATCATCAATTTTCCAGAAGTCAGGGCATGGGCTTAAGCTTAAGTTGTTTACTTGAGGGTTTTTATTTTTAACATAATCTTCATATTCACTTGAAGGTGGTAGATTTCTTTTAATCCATTCCTCCCACTTTTTGGGATCAAATGTAGCCCATTCCTTGTTTTCTTTTATTGCCTTGTCTAAGTACCAGGCTAATGACTTTGGTTCTTCTGATTTTATTTGGTTTGATAGTGCTTCTTTTGATGGTCCCTGTTCTTGCTCTTGTGTTTCTACCTCTTGGTCTCCTTCCACTTCCTCCTGAGGTTCATTCTCTATTCCCCTATCCATTAAGGATAATCTTTCATCTAAATTAAATTCCATAGACTCTATCTTTTGATAATCTTTGTTTTTTGTTGATTTGAAAATCCTTTTTATTTTTTCTTTAGATTTATCTTCAGCTTCTTTTAATTTTACTTTGCTAAACCAATCCTTTATTTTTCCCATTGAACAAAGCTCCATTCCTCTTGGTGGTCCTGTTTGCCATCCTAACATATGGGGTTTGCATATTGGCATACATAATCTTCTACCATCTGCTTCTTGATAGCTAAATATTTCACCTTTTTTCTGTGAAAAGTCCAATCTAATGTTATTGTCTGCCAAGAAGGGCCTTCCAAGGACTGTATGTACTGCTCCCTTGGCAATGAAGAAATGAATTTCTTTTTCTTCTCCAGAAGGCAAAAGTACTTGTGTGAATTCAGCCAATCCAATTAATGATGTTGTATGTCCTCCAATTCCTCTTAAATTCATGTTGAGCTTTCTGTTTGGAAGAGAGGCTTTTATTGCTGCATCTTCAGTGATTATGTTGAGCTCTGATCCTGTATCTACCAGTGCCATTACTGGATATTCTTCTTTTCCAACAAATACTTGCATAAACCCAAGTGGACAGGCATAATGAAGTCTTGGTTTTTCAAAGTCTTTAATTTTTATAGAAATAACATCTTCTTTAATGTCCAAAGTGTTAACTGATTTGATAGCTTCCTTTTCTTCAAGAGAAATCCCTTGAAGCCTGTGAATGAAGGTTGGTGAAACTGATAATATTTCTTCCAAGGTTAAGTTAATTTTCTGTTCCAAGATTTTCTTTATCACATTTTCAATTGCTAATTTTGGTTTTAATTCTTTCTTATCCTTTATGAATTCTTTCTTTTCATTTTTGTGGTGAACCATCTTTTTATTTAGCTTGTCACTTTCCTCCTCAACATTCTCTTTTTCTTTACTTTCAGTTCCTTCAAATTTTTCATCTCTTTTAGTATGTTTATCTTTATATTTGGTTGGAACAATAATCTTCATCTCTTCTTCAGCCTCATCCTCATGATAGGTTCCTGGTAGTATAGGCTTTTTACTTTGAGAATCTTCTCTATTTTGGCTTTCTTGCTTAGCCAATCTTTGCTTTGTCTGTCTGAGAGTTGCATGTGTTTCCAACATCTCAGTGGGTGAAGATACTGTTGGTGGTTCCCAATTACCCCAGTCTTCTACTTGAGCAATTGAAACTTCTTTTTCTTCCTTTTTAAGCTCAACTATCTTTTGATCTTCTGGTCTTGCTAAAGGCTTTTCCTTTTCAATTATCTTGTTTGAAATTTCTTTTTGTTCCTTATCAAATTCCCTGACTAAATCCTTTGGAGATTTGGTTCCTTCTGAGGGTACTCTTTGGAAATTAGGGTAAAGGAAATTTAATCCTTGCCTACTGACAATTCTTTTTTCCATATCTTCTGCCAGGTAGCTGCATCTTGTCAATGAATGACCATTTTCAAAACAGTAATAGCACCTTAAGGGTGGTCTTGGATACAGTTGTGCTGGAACATAAGGTTGATAATTTGCAGGTAAAGGTGCCTGGGTATTTCTTGGTCTGAATGGCTGTGCATTTGGTGCTAAGCCTGATCCTTGTGTATTTGATTTATCCTTCCAGACCTTCTTTGGTGGATTAACAGCCTCTGATAGTTCTTTAAGATGGTCCAAAACATCCTTCATTGGATTTACTTCTTTTGGTGCTTCATTAACATGAGCCTCTTGAGCTGGTGGATTCTTTATTTTCTTTGTAATATCTTTCATTTGTTTGATAACCTCCTCCCAGCTTTCATCTTCAAATCTGGTTTTCTTTTTGCTTTTGATTTCATCTGACTTTGATAATTGTGATTTCCCTTTAATAACTACTGCTGCCTCCAATTCTGCCTCAATATAATTTCTGAGGATATCCATCTCAGGTAAGATATATCCTCCATCTCTTGCTTGAACCATGGTCCTGTCTTTGATCATTTCTTTAGTAACACTACTTCTAATTTCTGGTGATAAAGAATCAAATACATCTTCATGATAATCATTTTCCTTTTTGATATACCCATACTTCAGCAGATATTTTGAAATTATGTCATATTCCCCAATGAACTTTCTGTATTGGGACAAACTTTTGACTCCTCCTTCCTGTTGAGTTTGATTAAATAGTCTTGTTAATGAATCTTTTCTGTGTCTTCTTTCTGGTTCCACCTTTCCCCATTTACTGATCATTTCCTTTTTCAATTGATCCCAATCCTCCATTTCATATCCTGGCATTCCTTCAATTTCATATCTGATATCCTTATCTTCACTCCAGAATGCTATTTGCATGGCCAAATCCCTTTCATTGGCTCCTTCAATTGATGCTATCCTTTCAGCTCTCTTGATAAAATCCTCAACATCACTTCCATCAAAGTTGAGGTTATAATCTTTTGCCTTTATTTTAACAATCTTTCTTGTAGGTATTGTAACTCTTTCAGGTTGCTGAGTTGGTGTTGTAATATGTACCCTTTTTGCAAATCTTGCAGTTCTTGGCAATGTTCCTGGTGTGGATGTTGCAAATGTCTTTGGAGTTGGTGATGGTGATGGTTGCTGGGGTCTGAGCATTCTTTCAATAGTTGCATCCCCAGTAGTTTCAGGTGAAAATTGACTTGATTTTGTCTTCTTTCCATGTCTTCTTGCAGCTCTTTCCATAGCCTTCTGTAATTCTAACCTTTTCTTCTGAAATTCTTCATCATTTTCTAAATAAGAAAAATCCTCTTCTTCACTTTCTTCCTGACCTAATTCCTCAATTCTGGACTGCTCTTTTTCCAATTCCTCCTCCAAGGTTAGAGCCTTCTTTGAGGATGATGATTCCTCCATTATAGTTGTGATCTAAACAATGATTTAATTTTTAATTTTTTTTTTGATTGATTCTTTTTGATTTTTTTTTATGATTTTTAAGATTGATAATGTCATCTTATTAATGATACTTGAGATTTGAATGCCACTGTTGGGACACCAGATGTGGGAACTCCTTTTGTTGTGGGATAAATAATAGGCAGTACCTTGAGGGGGAAATTATTGGTGAGTCTGTTTTGAATTTCAGAATTAGCCAATAACCATGGGTGCTAAGGTGTATTAGCTGCCCCTCTAAATATACTGAAAAAGATACCCTTTTGATGAGATCACAAATCAATTATTTAGTTTTGTGGCTTTTCAATTAGAGAATTTTCTTCAGCAGTCTCTATCAGTCTGGCAATAAAAGATCACTATGATAATAATGGTAATAGTTAATATTTTTTTAATAATTTAGGTTTGCTTAACTTTCTTGTTACTGATTAGAATTCTTTTTAAATTAATTCTTCTAGTAGTCCTTCTTTCAATACCTGAGATATTTAAAGAATATTGTTTAAGATCACTATTAATATTAATAATAATCTTGATAGCTAGCTAATACTTTTAAAGTTGATTCAATAATACTATAAATATAGCTATAATAATTTAAGGGTAAGATAATTTTTTAAGGGTGGTTTTGTTTAATATAAAGGTAAGAGATAAATGATATAATAGTAATATAATACTATTAGGATCAAGATAAATATAATCCAATATACCTAAAAAGGCTTATGATATAAGGTATAAGGGTAAGATGATATCCCTTCTATAAATAAGGGTTATTGATAAATTAGATAAGATCACTATTGATAATATCTTCAAACACTACTTCAACACTACTACTATAATGGTAAGACTATTAAATAATATTAAACTCTTTCATTAATATTATAAATATCTTTCATTAATTAATCATAAATAATACTATAAGATACTGAGCCTTGCTACTGATCTTTTTCAATATAAATACTAGATTATCCTACTAGAGAAGGGATGGATTGATCCTCAAGATTATTGTCTGAATCAGAAGCATGGGGGGAAAAACAGAGAGAGAGGCCCTTTATTTATACCTTTTGGGCCCTCCATAGAGCCTTCCAAAAACAAGGGACTTAGAAAAAATTCCACCTTGAGACATTTTTGCTGGTGGGTAAATTAAAAATGGTGTCATTTGATCAAGATATTGCACCATATGTTTGGTTGATCGCACCATTCCGAACCTTATTATTGTCAGTGCACAGCCTTGAGACATTTTTGCTAGTGGTTAAATTTGGAATGGTGTAATTTGTTCAGGATATTGCACCATATGTTTGGTTGATTGCACCATTTTAAAAAACTGTATTATTCTCTCTACTAACCTTATTTTTCTTCTTCACAGCCTTGAGACATTTTTGCTGGTGGTTAAATTTGGAATGGTGTCATTTGATACAGATATTGCACCATATATTTGGTTGATTGCACCATTTCTTTAAAACTGTATTCTTATCTCTACTAACTTTATTTTTCTTCTTCACAGCCTTGAGACATATTTGCTGGTGGTTAAATTTGGAATGGTGTCATTTGATACAGATATTGCACCATATGTTTGGTTGATTGCACCATTTTTTTTAAAACTGTATTCTTATCTCTACTAACTTTATTTTTCTTCTTCACAGCCTTGATCTGTATTCAGTTGAGTATTTCTCTATGTAAAATTTAATTTGTAAATAATACCTGTAATGTTTGGTTATGGGAGTTTAAGTGGGGATTGAGTACTGTAACATTATGTTAACTTATATGTAAGTGTTTTTTTTCATGTCAAGACATGTAACACATGATGTTGTAAGAGTAATGGTATCACTTATGTAATATTACACATGTTTATTCATATTGAATATTTAGACAAGCTGCATTATCTTTAAGCATATTCTTGTACCTAGTATAGAGTGTATAGTATCATTTCTCTTCTTTAATCCATGATATCTAGAAAATTATTGACATTATGGGGTTGAGGCAATATGTGACTATAGGTAAAATTTGATGTAGATTCCAGTGAAATACTTATTTTTGTTATTTTAATATAATTATCTTCCTTTTTCTTGCAAATTCTTTTAATTTTATCTTTCACTTTTTATCTTTATTTTCTTTATATATATATATTATTATTATGATTATTGATCAAAGTCTTAGCTTTGAAATTGTGGATTTGAACCTTGGAAGAAGTGGTATGGAATACCACAGCGCGTGGATGGGGGGTGACGAAAAAGACCATTGGAGAATGTAACTTGGAGTTGTCTGTCGGAGGGAAATCCAGGATTGACGCTTCATCAAAGTAAGTCATTTTAATTTTGGAGTATAACCTTTTTGACCATTTGATATGTTTGTTTCATGGGTTTGATATGGCACCTAAAGGCAAGTCAGTCCAATCTCAGGAGCCAATTGAAGATTGTGAGTGACCAGTCTTCATTAATTTTTTGATGTGTTAACTAATTATGTGCATGGCAGGTGATGAACTTTATCACCAGGGCGAATCTTGCGTCAATCGTCGGCGATTGGCTTCACGTCACACCGCGGTCAGTATAAAATCTTGCTTGAGTCTCATTAGTGTCACTTTATAGTTACTGGATTTAGTGGGTCATGTCACGTCAGCGTCAAGACAACGTCAATCGTCACATGTGTCACATGAGAATGTCACTCAAAGCCCAAACCCGTTTCAACACTATTCGCAACATTCGGGTAATTTCACCTAATAGCTTCCGCCTCCCCGACGCTTAGCATGCTTACGCGCCCGCACCACCCTCCAGATGAGACTCTGACACTGCCTGCCCCCCCATCTCTGTCCTGACTACTCCTTACGCTTTCACACCCCCACCCTTACCATCCTTACGCTTGTGTAGTGCCCTCCCGACGTGCTCCCGACACTGGTTACAATCCTTACCCTCACGCAGTGCCCTCCAGACACTGCTTACAATCCTTATGCTCGCGCAGTGCCCTCCCGACACTGCTTACAATCCTTACGCTCATGGAGTGCCCTCCCGCCATGCTCCCAACACTGCTCACCATCCTTACGCTCATGAAGTGCCCTCCCGACATGCTTCCGACACTGCTTACAATCCTTACGCTCGCGCAGTGCCCTCCCGACATGCTTCCGACACTGCTTACGATCCTTATGCTCGCGCAGTGCCCTCCCGACATGCTCCCGACACTGCTTACGATCCTTACGCTCATGGAGTGCCCTCCCGCCGTGCTCCCGACACTGCTCATGAAGTGCCCTCCCGACATACTTCCGACACTGCTTACAATCCTTACGCTCACGCAGTGCCCTCCCGACATGCTCCCGACACTGCTTACAATCCTTATGCTCGCGCAGTGCCCTCCCAACATGCTCCCAACACTGCTTACAATCCTTACGCTCACGGAGTGCACTCCCGCCATGCTCCCAACACTGCTCACCATCCTTACGCTCACGGAGTGCCCTCCCGCCATACTCCCAACACTGCTTACAATCCTTACGCTCACGGAGTGCCCTCCCGACACTGCTTACAATCCTTATGCTCGCGGAGTGCCCTCCCGACATACTCCCGACACTGCTTACGATCCTTATGCTCGTGGAGTGCCCTCCCGACACTGCTTACGATCCTTACGCTTGCCTAGTAAGTACCCTCCCGACATGCCTCCGACGCCGCTTACCATCCTCACATTTCGGTATTACATCCACAGTGTACGGTGGCTTGCTGGCGTACACAATGGACGCCATCGCCAAAATATGCTGAGTGGCCTTCTCTGCCAACAGGACCTCAGGGGAAATTGGTCAGTATATTCACAATTTTGTGGTTAGGGTTTAAATCATGAGACTCACAAATTAAAACCTAATAAGTGGACTATTTAAGACAAGAATTGTGTCTCCTGTTTCCCCGAGAAAACCATTTTATTTCATATCATTCAAATGGAACACTTTTCTTAGTCCTTACCTCATGAGTGTTGAATAGTTCAAAAGTTGACTTGAGTAGGTTTCTCACTAGTCAACTTTATTCAATGTCTCACAGGGAAGTGATTTCATTTGCATGATATGAAATAATTTGCAAAACATCGCCTCCTTCAATTTCCCGACAAATTGCATTTTGCAAATGCGATTATTTTACTTCCACCTATTTTCTTCAATTTGGATCTTTTTATTCAAAATTTTCAAACAAGTTATCAATCAACTTGTCACCATCTATTTGCTTACTAAACTACCTCCGCGATGGCCCAAACCCCGGGAAATTCAACGGAATTTAATGAACGACCAACTTCAGCCCCAGAGAGTGGAAGTGAAATATCTGATATGGCCAGTAGTCGTGAATTAGGCATTGAAGCAGAGAGCCAGTCACATGAAGATAATCAAGATCCACCAGTTCTTCCAGAATGTGAGTATACATCCATCTTGAGTATTTCTAATATCTCAAAACCTGATATTGTGTCATAGCCTTTATTTCAGGTCAACCTCCAAGCTCTCAGAAACCGAATTTTAAAACTTATGAGAAGGAAAAGACTGTTGAACCCTGTGCACCGACAGAAGATGATGGACAAGATGATGTAATTTTCAGTGGGGAGGTGGAAATTATATCCAAGGAACAATTTGTCTCCAACATTGCTCAAACAATCCCAAGGATCGAAAGAATTCAAAATGATAGTAAAATTCCTGATTATGTGCGTCAAAAGATTGCTGAAGCCATGAGCCTCCTCAAAATGGATTTGAACCGTAAGTCCATTACTAATTCAAAACAAAATTGATAAAAATACCTGCTTACAATATATGGGCAGGTGTGGAGGTGGGAGAATCTCTACCTGAAGGATCTCGAGTTGTAATTGGATTTCCAGGCAAAGGATTAGGAAAAAGACCAAATATAAATGCAACCAAAAAAACCAACAAAAAACGCCGTACCTTTGAAGCCGCAAAGGATTCCCGGGATCAAGGTGATGAAATGATCAATGTTGAAGTGGACCATATTGATAATGAACCTCCGCAAACTGAACCCCCCCCATACTCAATGAAACAATCCATGATGAAGCTCCACATACTGAAACCCCCTGATACCCAATGAAACAATGCATGATGCAACCCCTCCCGCCTCTCCTCGGAATATTCAAGCCTTTCAAGAAAGGGAAACAATTAAACATGATAAAATGGGACAAGATATGACTGATATAATTCCCGATGCTGAGCCCGAAGTGTCATCCGCTGCGAATTTTCAAGGAATATTTTTATCCCGCATGGAAGAGTTTGCAGGCATTTTGAATTATCATTCCAATATTTCTCAACAATCATGGAAAAGGGGGCTTGATAATATCAATAGGACTTACAAAAATAGATGGGACAATTTACCAACAAAGGATTCTCATACATTCCTGCCCGTTGGTATTAAGGTGATCAGTAACCGAGAGCTTAAAATGTTGGCTTGGCTGGAGGACCTTGAGATGGCAGGTGAGTTTTTTTTATCTTTGTGCATGATACTTGATTATTGGCTGTTGACTGGTGATATAAATTGCAATATACGGGGTTAGATTTTTTTAAGCCAACTGAAACAGAAGCGTTTTTTGATCACAACATTTGGAATCTCAAATTGATGAAGGAATCAGCTAAACCTCCAGATAATCTCCCAAAATCTGAACACTCCTTCTTCAAAATGGTTCAGAGCCTTCTTTACCCCGCCAATCCAGTTAAACATTTTTGGGCAAATGTTATGTTTGAATCCATTAGTTTAGTCTCATACGATGTGATTGCACCCAAACCATATGTTGCACCAACATCAAATTTGACCGATCCTCTTGGACTCAAACACGGAGCAGTTGAATACCTTGCCTCCTGCTTGAGTAAATCGAAGCAACGTGCAACCCAACTCAGCATTGAAGGTGGCGGCGCTGACAATGAGATATCCACAAAGCCGCACAAGAACCTGGAGGATCTAATGGATACATCAATTCATTTGATGATTGTGTACAACATGGTACGTGCACATACAAAGGTCAAAGTTAATGGTATCAAAGGCAAACTCACGAACTCAAAAAAAAATGAGGCCAATCAAGATCTTTTGGTTCCCGCCAGCCCATAATAGGCAAAATGTTACTGTGTCTTTCAAGAGGACTGGGATAACTAGGGATCAGCAGCAGGATGCATATTGAATTTGCGTGTGCTTGCAATATTCCAAATGGTTGGATTGGAAAGTGATTGCATGGGAACATCAATATGTCAAATTGAATAATGCACTATCCACTGCAATTTTTAGGTTCAGGTATTTGAGATCGCGAATTCGCGAAGGTCAGGTGTGATCTTTCTTTTTAGCCTCAATTAAAAAAGATTCATCGTCCGCAATTCAATTTAGGTGGTATTAATAAATCAGTAATCATTTGGTTTCATTTCATTTTCTGCTGCAAGCATGCCATTAACGAAAAAAGGAAAAGAGTGAAAGAGGGAACTCGCGAGAAAGCGTTGGGCTGAGGAAGGAAAATGTGAGTTTCTCGCTTAATCTCAGTGTATATATATAGATATATATATATGCTTCCACATTTATGTGCCACCCTCATTGAGCCCCATGGAAGAACATTGGCTTTAGTCGGTTCAGATTGTGCCAATGTCATGTGGGCTCCAACAGGGAAGTCAAAGGATGTGTACCAAAGAAAGCTCCTTGCGCATTGGGCACCATTCTGGACTCAAAACTCCTTAGCTTCAAATGGCAGGAAGCAGTATCTGATATCTTGTCTGCTTCAACACAAAGTGATCACTCAACCACTTGGGAATAGTCGGACATCCCAAAAGATAAATGAGGGCAAAACCACCCAAAAGCAGAGGTTTTTTTCCTCCTCTCGACCAACAGCACAAATATCAATGCCAGTATCAGCAAATATGATCCCAAGTGAAATTCGGAGCCTTGTGGATGTCAATCAGATCAAATGCATTCACTTTGGCCGTGTGGCAATTTTCTCTTCAACCGGATTACTCATTGCCCTTGTCGAATTCCGACCATTCACAACAATGAGTGAAGTCGAGGTCAATCAATGGGATGAATTATCACAATTCTTATTTCGCGAAAAGAGGTTCACTGACCCTATTGCAACAAATGGAGCATTACTGGAGGGATTCATTTTCGCAATTGGGTGGCGCAAATGCACCACGAAGAATGAACAATTTGGTCTGTATGGAAGTTCTGGCAAAATTGAAAATGCAAAAGATGAATGGCGGGACCGAGGTGCCAATCTTAGCTCGGTGGGTCGCATTCTAGGTCAATCCGTATGATATGTTGGGGATAATATATTTCAGAAGATTCAAAATTGCTACAACTCATTGGGGGTTCCGTCTTTTGATCAAGTCAAGTATGAAGGCAATAATACCTCAAATCAGGGTGCATGTGAGTTTGCTTCGGCACTCACTTTCACCATGAATGGATTCAAAAACTCACCTCATCTTGATAAGGATGCATCGCTGTATGCTTTGGGATGGTGGTTTCAAGCTGATAAGGAGACCGGCCAAATTCAAAGAGATGCGTCAAAGCGGTGTACAGGGGGAAAATTGAATTTCCCAACTGAGCATTTTTGGATTGATCTATCCGATTGTCATGGGCTCATTCAGGTAGTGTGGGCCAGCAGTACATTTCTTCATTATACTGATCCAGCACAGGACAACGAAAGCACGACACTAGTGGGTATGTCCGCACAATGCTCAAGGAGGTTGGCAAAAACAATGTGCCGAAAAAGCCACAGCTATTATGAGATTGGCAAGGGAGCGGCCTATCAAATCAGGGATGGTAATACAACCTCAGCCCAATTCAAAGAGTGAGGCAGTCGGAATAGCAGCGTGATTGGTAGATAATGGTGGGGTAAGGCAGAGGACAATATACACCAGGATTGGATGGTTTCGAGTGCGGGAGATGGGGTGTCTCACATGAAAAAGGGGTGAAGTGGATTATGTACGGAGGCATGCCATCGTACATATGCCAGGTTTGTTGCTCTTGTCCAGGATCCCAACGCTTCACACGCGACTCCTTATGCTTGTGCAGGTTCCGACAATGCTAAAAGTTCCTTACGCCTATGCGGGCTGCTGACGCTTCACACGCCAATCCTTACGCCTGTGCAGGCTCCCGACAGCTCACACGCCAACCCTTAGGCTTGTGAAGGTTGCCAACAATGCTGACAATTTCTTACGCCTGTGCAGGCTCCCGACAATTCACACGCCAATCCTTACGCCTGTGCAGGTTCCCGACAGCTCACACGCCAATCCTTATGCCTTTGCAGGCGCCCGACAGCTCACACGCCTATTTTTACGCTTGTGAAGGTTCCCGACAATTTAAAAAATTCAATAAATGACTAAGATTAATAGCGTGTGACCATAGGAACGGCAATTTCTCATCAATCTGGAGTGGATTGCTCACATGCCGGAACCTCCCGCTTTTCTACAGTTAAGATTTGATATGGCTCTAAACAATGGAGGAAGAAAATATAGGAGGCAGGAATGGTGACTATTGGCGCATTTTTGGCAAAGGATTTTCACACATACAAATACTAACTCAAACTTTTGGTGGGGCACTTACGAAAATTATTCTCACACAATAGTGAATATGAATCATTGAGGGATTATAATAAATTCACGTGAACAAAGAACGTAAGAGAAATTGAAAATATCTTTCATTGAATACAAAAAATTTATCTAAAGGAGTGTATTACAAAAGGTAAAAAGAGGAAAGAATACGATTTTTTTTGTGGATTTTATTTTTCTAAGAATTTTGAGACTATCCCGGTGATGTCCTCAATTGGATAAGCCTCCATCGCCTCGCCAAGGAGGGAGTTTAGTTCCTCCCGGAATTCCCGGTGCATCTCATTTCGATGAGTTGCATCCACGAAAGGAATCATGTGGAGCAACCGACGATGCTCCAACAAGATTCGGTTGATCGATTTGTGGACGATGGCTCGAGGAATCATTAGTATCGGGCGCAGGTCGGTGAATTCCTGGCGAGCGTCATCGTAGGAATGAGAGGAGCTTGGCACCGGGGGGAGGAGGCTGTTGGGGTCTCGGCGGCAATGGGGTAGGAGTGGTGGGAGGGGGTGATCCGACTGGCGTATTGTCGATGATGATAATCGAGCGGGGAGTGGCGGGACAAGCTGGAGATGGTCGAAGGAGGGGTGAGGAAAAGTTGAGTTGAGTTAAAAAAGTGAAATAGGGACTTACCAAAAGGTTCCTGCGTTGATTGCGTAGGAGCCACCTCAGGTTGAGGCTCACGAGTCGCAATGTCCTCAGGTGGTTCGGAGGATGGACTCGGGCCAGGAATAGGTGGCTCATCATGCTGGGAGGCTTCTACAAAAGGAGGAAGAGTCAGTTAACTTGATGCAAAAGTGAAAATGAGAAAAGAGAAAGTTGGCTGCTTACCGCGGAATAAGTCCTCAGACCATCAGGTGCCACTCGGGCCTGGAGTGGGTTGCCGCGGGGTTTGCTCGCGAGGCAAAGTAGGAACGGGAGAGTCTTGTCGGGGGGGATTCGGGGGGTTTGGTTCTATGAGTAATGGAAAAAAGTGAGTATTATTGCGTGAAGATAAATGAGATAAGGAGGAGAAAGAAAACTTACTTTGGCGTTTGAATCCCATTGGTGACACGACATGGTGACGATCAGCCCAAGCTTGAATGTCCTCTTTCCATCGCCATCCTTCATCGGCCGGATAATCACTTTGCTCAGGTCGAGGAGTGGAGTGACCATCGGATGGTGGCCTAGGAGGGGGGGTGGACAAATCGATGCTTGAGGGGACTGGGCTAATTGTCCTGAATCGTTCCCGCTGGCCTGTTTGGGGTCCCGGGGTCCATTCCCGCTCGGAAATGGTTTCATCATCATCGGCCACAAAGGAGTCCTGGCGAGGGCGTCTTGGGCGGGAACTCCTCTGGCCGTGGGGTCGGAAGGGGCGGACGACAAACGAACATTTCTTGTGTGCTTGTCGGCAAGCATCACAAGCGTCGGTCGTCGTCAAGGAATGAATGCAGGGGAGACCCCGCTTGGTGCATAACGTGCACCACATCTAAAAACAAAACAAAACAGGTTAGTAACTGAATAGAAAGTAAGCAATCAAGCAAGAAAAGGAAGACATACAATGATTTATAATTTTAAAACGGAATTCAAATTAAAAAAGCGCTAGTAGGAGGTTTTTAAAAGTCTAGAAGAGAGTCGTGAAGAAAGGGAATTATTAACATTGGATCATAATGTTGACAAAAGTTTCATTGGAGAAAACGTACAAAGTAGACAGAAGTGGGTTTCTGAAAGTATTAGCAGGAAAAACAAAAAGCAAGCAGGAAGGGGAGTGGGGTTAGTCAAGTGTGAATGAAAAGACTGGAAAGGCAGGAAGAAAAGGGGGAATACGCACAAGAAGGACAAACGTGGGTGAGGTTGAACGAAGTGGAGCGGGTGAGAAAGAAAGTGAAGTGCGTGTCGTGTGAAGATGGTCTTTTATACCATGGTGAAGCTGAGACGATCTCAGCAGTTTCAGCACCCGCAAAAGTCTCAGCTTCAAGGCGTGTGGGAAAAATTGAAGCTGAGTCTCAGCGAATGCTGCAACTGGGAAGTGAAATGCTTGTGTGAGGCAGAAGAACAATGGGGGTCTGGCTGAGTATTGCAATTTATTGAATTGTCAAGCTGAGTCAAATCCCCTTTGTTTCCTTAAATTGCCACCCAATCACCCAGGAGGGTGGTCGTGAGGCCCTTGTTGAATGTGCATTGTGGGTGCAATGCACAAGTGACCCATGCAGATATGCACCCGGTGCATTTGGTCACAAGTGACCGCAGCAAGATCACCGGCCTTATGGCCTGGTGATAGTATTTGAGCAAAGGGGGGGGCTGTAAGACAAGTGAATACAGCGTGAGCTTGCCTCAACCCATTGCTCAGGTTTGCTTTCGGGTCATAATTGAAATTCTCAGTGGCTGAACATTTTAATTGCACAGTAATTGAACAATTGATATAACAATATCAAATGCACCGGTGAGTATTGCAATTTATTGAATTTTCAAGCTGAGTCCAATCCCCTTTGTTTTCTTAAATAGCCACCCGATCACCCAGGAGGGTGGTCGTGAGGCCCTTGTTGAATGTGCATTGTGGGTGCAATGCACAAGTGACCCATGCAGAAAAGCACCCGGTGCATTTGGTCACAAGTAAACGCGGCGAGATTACCGGCCGTATGGCCTGGTAATAGTATGTGAACAAAGGGTGGGGCTGTAAGACAAGTGAATACAGTGTGAGCTTGCCTCGACCCATTGCTCAGGTTTGCTTTCATGTCATAATTGAAATGCTCAGTGGCTGAACATTGGAATTGCACAGTGATTGAACTATAGATATAACAATATCAAATGCACCATGCTGAGCCATTGCTCAGTCGTTTTTGTATGCGCGCACTCTGAGCATTTGGCACAGCATCGGATGACATTTCAGCCAGGTGCAGCATTTCACACGCTTTGGTGAAGTGCTCCAAACTGAGCCTTCCAGTGAGCTATTGCAGAAATAGTTCATTCCATGGCTTTACTGAGCACTTTCACACTGTGCTTTTGACCATGACATGCTCAGCTTGCGTGTGCAAATCGGGTGAAACGCAATGCTGAGCATGTGGCACATGAGCTACGTAAAAGCAAGCGATCGGAAGGTGCATGCAGGCTCAAGTTGTATTACACCTTCCTGATCTGTACAGTACAGTCAACACTGTAGTACGCAGTACACCTTTGTAAATGTATGCTGCGGGGCAGAGCAAAAGCTGTTCAACAATGTAACATGCAATCACGTCAAGCCATTGAGTCATATCTCTCACCTGCATCCCTTTGATGCACCTTGTTGGACAGCTCTGCCTAACTACGGCACAGATGCGCATGTAATCCAAGTTAATGTAAGTGGGTCATAATGGGATGAGTTAATATTTGGGTAATACACAAAGAGTTGATTCACTCCGGTGCCATTGTTGGGGCAAACAATGACTGGCCCCGCTTGTTCATTGTCGGGCAGCCACACGCTTTCATACGCACCCCCAATGGGTCATACGCAGGCAACTTTCACACGCCTGGAAGACATTTTACTGCCAGTCTTCCAGCTGCCTATTTTCTTGGTCGGGTTGTCAGCTTGACTGCAGATGCTCACCCGCTTGCGCGTGGAAACCTGAGGCCAATCAGTGTGGATTTGCTTCAGCCTCATCCACATTAGAATAACAATCCCAGCCTATGATTGCTGAGGCTGGTCATGTTTGTGTGGGTATCTCCCACCGCGGGTCATTTTATTCACGTTCTCACACGCCCCGCGCAAGTTGTGGCACCTGGCTTGCAGCCAAAAATTCCCTTGGGCGTGTGGCCTCTTTCTCCGGAGTTTTGTACGCACGTGAGGCAAAGACCCAGATGCCAATCTCGGTGGATTATTACTCGCCTCAAACGCAATAGGGGTGAATGTATATGTGGATCACGGCTCACGGCTGGCGCCCCCTTTGATCATCGCACACATTCCCCCCTGGAAGCCCAGTAGGCATCAGTCAGCAAAAAACTTCAGGCAAAACCAAAGTCATGTTCGGTGGCATGCCACCAAACATATCTCACCCGCCCACACACAAACATCCCCAGAGTGAGATTGCCCTTTGAAGCTGCCAACATTGCCCAGTAGGTCCCTGTGCGACAATTAACCTGGGGAAGATATGCATCCATGTTCGCTGTCACACCAGCGAACATGACTGCATGCCTCTAATATGCCCTCCACAATAAGCTGCTACAATCCACCCAATTTCGGATATGCTAATGTCAACCTTGTTCCACCAAAGGCTTTTAACTTGCTGCAGATCCAGCAGTCATAATGGTGTACCCACATTTTGGCCACCTTGCCTTGATATATGCCCCAAATCGGATATGAAAATTATCAGCCCAAGACGCCCACCCCCATCAAGACCATGCACGTAACCACAGGCCATCCCCCTTTTGGTCTGTTGCTGCCACTCATATAAGTTCCCCACCTGCGCTTATTCCTCTTCATTCCCTTTAGCTAACCCTTCCCAATCATATAATTCCCAACTGTCCCCAAATAATTTAAAATAGCCATCATGTCAACCCCTTCACAACCACTTTGCATTGGGATGATTAATATTCGTATTCGAATGAATAGTGATATAACCTTAAAGCCTGAGAATTCCCACTTAGGTTCTTGGATTATCCTATGGCACAATCAACACAACATATTTGTATATCTCCCCAATCACCAGCATGCTATTGGCTCTCTCCCGGGAACCCTTTCCCAAACGTTGATACCATTCCTTGGGGCGCCAAAAACGTTCATGCACTGTGGTCCTGAAGGGGCATGGATTGAAAATTGCCAATCCAATCCTACTCAAATATTATTTGTTGAAGGAGTATTTATGACTGATGCAAATGATCCCTCCTCATCTCAGAAACCCAATCTAGCATTGATGTTCTTCACATGGTATCCAAACATTCTATTCATAATGGAAAGCTTTCGAACACAAGATTTCAAGCTTAAAATGCCCAAAGAATATGACTGTACTACTCATTGTCAATGTCAACTCTTTACTCCGACATTTCCCGCTTCAAACTCGACGCCTGCTTCATATCCTGCTGTTTCATCATTGATTTCCAAGCAAAAACTGATACAATTACCCAGTGGATCAGACCTCTCCATGATGACCCCGCCCCATTCCATTATTCAAACCCCCCTCCTCCCTCATCAAAAGACCGGACTAGCTTTTCTCTGGGATCAAGAAATCCCCAATGGCCAATCAGCCCATAACCTTTGGGCAACCTCACCCCCAGGATCCACTTTTAATGCCAGGCACATCATTACAAACAAGGTCGTTAGCTCATTTGAATCCCTTTTGACCAATACCCCTCTTGGAGGACTGCTTGCGGATGATATGGGATTAGGTAAAACCATTCAGGCCATTGCTCTAATTGGTACCTCCAAGGAGCAGATGATTGCAAACCCCCATTGCTCCACGCCCACCATGATCATCTGCCCCCCTCGCTTAATTACCAACTGGCAATCAGAAATATCCAAGCATGCTCAGGCTGGAGCACTGCATGCCAAAATCTACCATGGTCCCACTTGTCACTCATTATCCCAAGCCGACATCTTAAAATATGATATCATCATCACTTCTTACAATACTATCACCCAAGAATTTAAGAAAACCAATCCCTCTACATCATTCATTTTTCAAATCAATTGGCATCATATAATCTTGGATGAAGCACAGTGAGTGGCTGAGCTTAAATGATTCAAATTACCTTTTATATTCAATAACCCTTGCCCCCTCTTATAGCTATATTCGCTCTCAATACACTGCCACTCACCGTGCCATTAATAGCCTCCTTTCATCCTGTCGAATGTGTTTAACGGGCACACCTATTCACAACACCATTTATGACCTTTTGGGCATAATATCATTCATCACTCAACCCCAGAGCGCCGATCAAGATAACTGGTCACCATTCATCCTGAGTAGTCTTTCAAAAGGTTGCAATGATATTTTGCATTTGGCATTGTGGCATTTAAGTTTGCGGCACACCAAAACGACACATCTCAAATCCCTCCCCACTATTAGCTATCATTATGAGCTGCTCCCACTCAACCCGACCATGCAGCAAGAATATTCCACATTATATGAAGAATTCCTATCATCCAAAAGCAAAGTACCAGGAGAGTTTTTCAGAAATATTAATAAGCTGCGAATATGTTGTAACCATCACATCATGCTTAACACAATTGCGGAGGCAGAGTTGGAAGACCCCAAGGGCAGGAGCAGTCAGGATAACTCCCCAACAATCACACGAACTATTGTGGATGTGGAAACATGCATGATGAGTAGTAAAATTGCACACCTCCTACAAAGCTTAATGAAGAACAAACAAACAAGGTGTGGTCCAACGAAACCAGTGGTTTATACCCAATGAACCCAATTTCTAGATTTGTGCGTTAATTCTAATATGCATCCATTAGCAATTGACTCCATCTGACTTTTTTATATTGTAGAATTGGTATTGCTCTTGCCCATCACTCTATCCTTTCAGCACGAATTGATGGAACAATTACACCACGAGCGCAGGACAAGGCGCTTGAGAATTTCTTCAATAATCGTGAATGTAAAGTACTCATTGCATCCATTGCCGCGGCTGGAACTGACCTCAATATAACTTGTGCTAATATAGTCTATTTAATGGTGAGGGGCCCCCCAAAATTCTCCCCTGATTTTCAGACCCTGACATCCACATTTGCAGGAGCCCAATTGAAACCCAGCCATTGAGGCACAGGCTGTTGATCGTCTACATTGTATTGGCCAACAATGACCTGTACAGGTCATCCACTATATCACTCCTCATTCAGTTGAGGTCAACATGCGGAAGGTACCTTTCAAGCTCATCTTTAACTTGATTGTATTACTATTCTGAAATCCTTCCTTATGGGAATGCCATAGTCCAATCACCAATAGGTCCAAGAAAAGAAAAAATCATTAACTGTGTGAGCCTTACTGATATTATATAATTTGTGATTGACAAAGTTGATAACTCCTGTTGACTCTGGCACAGGTCCACAATTATGAACACCATGAGCTGGATCAAACTTCTTCAATATTTCCTCAATGAAAATGAGCAATAGAGTATTATTGCTAAGGGAGACGGTGATAAATCTCAATTCATATTGTCTATATTCTAACATATTTAGCAAGTTGTTGCATCCTTAAGATATAATAATCAGATTTTATTACACCTGCACAAATAATTCACAAAATTTTAATTTGTAACAGTGCTATACCGTGGCAAATTACTAAGTTATTGCAGAGCATCACCATTCGGCCTAATAACTGGCATGTCAAGTATCTTGAGGGCACTAGTCTGCATCTTACTACAGCCTTTGAGCCAATCTTAATCAAATACCTGAAATGATAGGCCTTCCGGAATATCACCATCATCTGTTGATGGTAATTCTGGCAATCTATCAATAGTTTTTTTACCCGTTTTTTAATCCGATTACAAAACTCTATGTCTCTATCCATTTTCAATACCAAATCATTAAATAACTGGGAGCACCAGCATAATCCCACTTTGCGGTAAACTTGACAGCCATTTTCCAGTACCTCCTCAGTATCTGAGCATACTCGAGGGTCATTGAATTGTGATGCTAGAATGGGAAATTTAGCCGTATCACACCATTCACGACGGCGCTCACAGGTCTGCACATAATCAAGTAGATCATCATCAGACTTGGTCCACAATGAAGAAGAGATACAGTAACTAACTCTTTGACGAATCTTTGCGAGCTTTTGATTCTCCTTCTTTTTGACCAAATACTCCGCATCCTTTTGAATAGACTTCCATTCTCTTTTCAAATAAGTGGAATATTGCTCCATTAAAGCCGCCACGACCCCATAGTTGTTATGATCCTTGTTCCAACAGTAGTGATGATACTCAGTGCTGAAAAGTGCGAGACAGAATGTAAGGTAAAACACCATAGACATCAGCTCGTTGAACGGATGTTGCCATGAGCTCTCCCAGTCCCAAGTGAATCGCTTTAGTCCTAGCTTGTGGAGCTCATTTTTGCAGTAGCTTTGGAAACCCTGAGACTGAACCTGTGTTGATGGCTCATTGAAAACATCCTCGGGGACATAACCGAGATGACCAGCCACTTGAATTGCAATTTCACGCTCTTCTGTGCTGGGTGGTGCTGGTAGTGAGGAAAAATCCTTATCCCTAACTTTGAGTAGGAACAGGCAATGTGCGTGTACTGCTGATCTCATTCCATGGACATTCTCTGGAAGTTCTGCCTTCAGCCATTTTTGTTGCTCCTTCTGGCTTGCACGTTTCGCCACATTGTGAGCTTTGCGGGCCTGGTTCCTTTGCTGTCTGACCTCCGATTGTTCAAGCATACTCCGGGCAAGGCCCAGCTGAGGATGGGTGAACTCACTATTTGATTGAGTGCCTTGCTCATGCGCTGTGAAATTGTCCCTCCTTGGTTCATCATTTCTTTCACTTTGAGTCGGAGACATGTTCTCATCCTCATCATCCACAATTCTTTCTCTTGATGTACTGGCATGACCCGTTCTTGGTTTGGAGGCATATGGATGATGACGTCCAGTGACTTTATCTTTATGGACCAGAGGTGAAGACGCATAAAGTTCATCCCCTGCCATGCAAATCATCAGTTAACACATCAAAACATTAATGAAGACTGGTCATCCTCACGATCTTCAATTGGCTCCTGAGATCGGACTGACTTGCCTTTAGGTGCCATATCTAACCCATGAAACAAACATATCAAATTGTGAATAGGTTTCTACTCCAAAATTCAAATGACTTACTTTGATGAAGCGTCAATCCTGGATTTCCCTCGGACAGACCGCTCCAAGTTACATTTTCCAAAGGTCTTTTTCGTTGCCCCCCATCAAGCCGCCTTTCATTGCCCACATGAACCTGAGATCCTGATGGAATATTGAGGGTTGGCTGTTTACTTCATCCAAAGGGATCCTGGGATGTGACTGGATTCCGACCGGGGTTAAGGAGGAACTCACATGGAAATTTTGATTGGGGATTAGCGTTTGATGAGATTTGAGGTGTGCCTTCCAGCCCCTCAGACACATGCATTTGTGTATTAGTGGGATTCAGGGGAATTGGAGTGACAGAAATATTTGGGATCGCCCAAGTGCTGGAAGTTGGAGCCTTTGGATTTCCCACATCAATGTTAAGACCTGATACATTCATTGAGGATGCAATAGGGGTTGTGAGAGGAATGTTGGGACTCAATGGTGATTGTGTTTGAACATATTCTATGCTAGATTCACTATGTGAGTCATGAACAGAACCTGAACGGGATTGATGTGACTTGGAAGATGACATAAGGGCCAAAAAAGTACAGTAATATTTTTAACTTGATACAACAGTTCAGTATTGTGAAAAAATAGAGGGATATGAGATGAGATTTTTTCAAATTTAGAATAGAGAAATTCTATGAATAGTTGGAACCATGTGTTGTGTGGTAGTCGGATAAGACTCTTTTGAGGAGAATCCTCCCTGCCTCCTCTTGAGCTCCTCCGCTTTTGTCGGAAACCACCCTGCACGGCCTACCAGCATATAATGTGATATTTCCTTGATCTGAAAGGGGACCCATCATCCATAAGTAATCATATTTGGTAACATTTCCGCCTCCCCATTGTCACATTTTGTGAATTATCCAAACTGCCAATATATGCATTGAAATTCCACAACATTGTACATCTGTAAAGGGGTATATTCATGAAGGATTTACCCACAAAAGAGACATCACCTTTTCACAAAAGGCAAGACAATCAAAATCACATTCCAGCTGATTCAATGCCCCCCACACTCAAACCAAATACCAAGACTTTAGCTGCACTCCAACCCCTTATGTAATAGAGTTATATAGTTATGTCTGTAATAAGGTTTAAACCATGTACGATGGCGTGCCAGCGTACATGGATTAAATGTTAATCCCCTCAATTCAATGGTAACACTTCACTAATGGAACCCCCTCAATGGTCAAACCCGCACTATCACAATTTTTAAATAAACTAGAATATGTATGAGCATTGAGCAGCATGGCATTTTACCCAATTAAACGCCTAACCAATTCCGCCATCCAGATGAGACATGTTAAACTTTATCCACTGCAGCTCATGCTCCATTACAAATGGGATAAAATCCTCAGCTGGCTCAAATCATCTCCCCCTTCATAAATAATCACTGAATTTTATTTTCAATTAATAACACTCCTAAACACTTTCACATCAACCATAGATATTTATACACAAACCAACCGTACTCCCAATTCCTGCAACAATGACAACACGGCCCTATTCCTCAATGCGTATATGCATGTGTCAACACCGCTCAACTCAAACACACTCTTCCCCTGAGGGTGATAGGCAAGGAGTTGCCTTCACACCTTTCCAATATAAACAACACATTAAAAAGCTCAAATCAACCATTGCACCCAAATCTCTTCCAAACATCTCTACTTCTGCATCAGGATCTGGGTGCCCACAAATTCTATTGGATCAAATCTTCCCAGCTGATTATTCACGTTTGACCCAAAGCACTTTCTCAACTCCAGTGGGTCTCAATTCAACTGCACAGAAACCATATAGTGGCAGTCAAACCCTTCCCCCACAAGACCTAGGAATGATAATATCTGCCATTCTATCATTAAGGTATAATTTACCCCGCAGCGCTTCACGCATACTCAACCCTGCCCTGAACCTGCTGATCAAGTCCAGTATCTCAAGCTCAGCTGGTCCCCCCGCTCCTGCATTCCATATACCTCAAGATCTGAGTACCATACTTGAACATCTCCAATTGGAGCCAGTGATTCAAAATTATATATGTTGTCCTCAATGTTTCTCTCTTAATGGCCTTACTGAATCAGTCACAACTGAGCAACCCCACTGTCAATGCCATAATGACCCAAATGATCATGATCCCCCTTGCACACAATCATTAGGCAAATTCATCTATTCATCTGAACCCCACACCCAAAACACAACCAACATGAAGCAAAATCTTATACCAACAAAACATTTCATTTATCAACCATTCAAAAATTGGCTTGCCAGATTTCTCCAGCGGGCTGGAATTATGGACATTCTGCATCAACATCAACAATCCCAAACTCCCAAAGATTCCCCAAAACGTGATGTCTAGGATGGATTGGTCTGGAGACGCTTCACTGGCACTAGAAATATCCATTACCCCCCATTCATGTCCATTCCTGGTGCATTGGCCTTCTCCATATACGTGGACTGGTTTAATGCACATGGAAAGTCAACCCGGTTGGCTAGCATTGGACCTATCATGCTTATTTGTCTTAATCTCCCCCCAAGTGAAAGATTGAAGCCCAAGAATGTCTATGTTGCAGGAATCATCCCTGGTCCAAAGCAGCCAACTGCGCTTCAATTGAATTATCTATTAATGCCACTCATCAACAAGCTCAAAGAGCTATGGCAAGGTTACCATTTTGCACCCACCTCAACAGGTCCATCAGGATCCTTTATCCGTGTTGCCATCCTCACAGCCATTGCGGATGTGGTTGCCATGCGCAAGCTTACTGGATTTATTTCCCATTCAGGCAACCACTTTTGTAATTTTTGCACCATTCACAAAGCTCAAATTGAAGAAATTGGTCCTCAATTTCACTACATGCGCTCATACCAAAGTCATAAATCAACCATTGCCAAATGGCTTTGGGCAACCCCACAACAAAGACAAGCAATTTTCTCTGAGTATGGAGTGCAATATTCAATTTTGGAAGACCTTCCATATTGGGATGCAACCAGAATGGTTAATCTTCACATAATGCATAATTTAATACTTGGAATTTTGAAGGATCATCCAACTTTCAAATTGTGCATTCCAGAGGCAAAATCAAAAATTTACTTCAGGTCCCACAGGAAATCCAATGACACTAACAGTTCAGACTCAGATTCCAAGACATCCAACAGCTCTCTTGATAAAATCACATTGAGAGAGGCCCGCTCCCTGAGAAGAGACGCAGCAAAAATAATAAATGAGCCACTCCCCACTACTTCCACCCAAAAAAACTACTTCCCAATGCCCACCCCTAACACAGAACATCCATCTAGTGGTTCTGCGGAGATTCCTTCATTTGATGCCAATTACATCCCCACTTCTGAAATACCCTCTGAATTGGATATCACTGCACTGAGTGAACACCAGATCAAGGGTGAGGCTCTTGAGCATCTCCAACAAATCATATCTGAGACCATAATTCCCTCATCTTGGACAAGAGTTCCCCGCAAAATGGGTTCCCCCTCTCATGGTAGCTTAAAAGCCGCTGAATGGGCTCTCTTATATAAGGTCTATATTCCATTTCTAATTCTCAGTCAACAGATGTCATTAGATGCACACCAATCTGCCAACACTCAAAGAAAAATGGGTCAGTCAGAAGAACTTGCAAATGAACTAGCCAAGAATACATTACATTTGATTAGTGCTATCAACATTGCCACAAGCTGGACTGTTTTAATAGATGATGCGACTGCATTTGCTGAACGTTGGAAAAAATTCTGCCTTTCCAATCAACACCTGTTCCCAAAACAGAAAAGTAAACCAAATCATCATTTTGCTGATCATATTCCCGAACTCTTCCAATGTTGGGGCCCAGCACAAGCCTCAGCCACATGGGGTTATGAGCGCTTGATTGGAGTATTTGCAAAGATCCCAACAAATAACAAGATATGTACGTCAATTAATAAGATCAATATATTCACATTGATTAAACACCTGAACTGAATAAGACTAACTTTTTGCAACTCTGAATAGATGATATAGATAAAACCTTACTTCAACATATCTGTCGATGTTCCAACCTTTCTGTTCTCCTGAAATCCCCATCTGTGCCATGTGAAATAAAACAGCTTTTTGAATCACAGCAACCTGCCGTGTTCAATCACCATAAATTTAACAAGCCATCCCGCCATGACCAACAAAATTATGATTGCCTGGTTGAGTACTTACAGACTTTTCATGCCACAAGGGAAATGGTTGATTGGATCAGCTTAGACAATACCGTGCAATCCACAAGTCATCCCACTTCAAGGATTGTCTCACCTTGGTATTTTCCAGTTTCAAACATTAATATGGGGAACAATATATTTTCAACTGAATCCAAAAATGTCAGCAACAGTGTGATATGTTTTCAAAGGGGCAACTCACGACAATTTGGTATTATTGATAGCATTTTCAAAGTCTGTGAGCCATCTAGCATACTGAACAATAACTTTCTGATTTTAAAAACTTTGAAGATTGATGTGAGTTTCCTACCAGATTGGCCGTATCTCAATATTTATAAAGCTGTTGGTTTTGATGATGGACACTTGATTATATCAGAAGAAGAAATAGAAGGTAACTGTGGATTGTATGATAACAAAGCTCTGTCATGTGGACTGCTTGTAATGATAAAGCCGTTATTTCATGATATTTCGTCTAAAAAATGCAAATCTCTCAGATTCATTAGCAATTTTGCTAGTGAAATAATTGCCTCAAAATTTAGTGACAGAGACATGCCATTGTGACAAGCAAAGCCCATTATTTCACATTGCCACAAAGAACTTACTATTTTGACATTGGGTACAGTGTGAATAAGCCAAGTCCAATGATCAAATGACCCACACACTCACCTTTCACAGCATCCAAAATTTCTAACTGCGCCATCATCATGTTGGAAGCGGAATCGGCTTTTGCGTACCCACACCCGCATGAGCACCCGCACGCGCCAATGCACATGCCCACCCACCCACACACGCCAATGCACACGCACACCCACCCGCACATGCCAATGCACATGCAAACCCACCCACACGCGCCAATGCACACGCCCACGCACCTGCACACGCCCACCCGCCCCCGCGCATGCACAAGCACACTTCATGGATGACCTGGTGAAGTCAAACCCCCCGCCTACATCAAGACTGGCTGAAGGACATCTTTGATGTGTGTGTGTGCAAACAGGCGGGTCTGGTGTAATTTTTACCAATCATCGGACGGTTGTGGGATGATCAGGTGGTGAGGAATCTGAGTTGAAGGCACAGGGGAACCAATATTATTGGATGTCACAGGATTTGGTGTAAGACAAGAGTGTGACGTGTGCTTGATGTTTGCTTGATTTTTGCTTGACGTGAGCTCGACTTTTATCCTGCTTGACATTTGCTTGACGTGAAGTCGATCGCCGACAATTGACACGAGATCCGCCCCGATGTATGCATCTTCACCTCTGGTCCATAAAGAGAAAGTCACTGGACGTCATCATCCATATGCCTCCAAACCCAGAACATCTCATGCCAGTTCATCAAGAGAAAAAATGGTGGATGATGAGGATGAGAACATGTCTCCAACTCAAATGGAAACAAATGAGGAACCAAGGAGTGACAATTTCACGGCGCATGAGCATGGCAGTCAGTCAAATAATGAGTTCACCCATCCTCAAATGCCCCTTGCCCAGAGTATGCTTGAACAATCCGAGGGCAGACAGCAAAGGAACCAGGCTCGTAAAGCTCACAATGTGGCAAAACGTGAAAGCCAGAAGGAGCAACAAAAATGGCTGAAAGCAGAACTTCCAGAGAATGTCCATGGAATGAGATCAGCAGTACATGCACATTGCCTGTTCCTACTCAAAGTTAGGGATAAGGATTTTTCCTCACTACCAGCACCACCAAGCACAGAAGAGCGTGAAATTGCAATTCAAGTGGCTGGTCATCTCGGATATGTCCCCGAGGATGTTTTCAATGAGCCATCAACACAGGTTCAGTCTCAGGGTTTCCAAAGCTACTGCTAAAATGAGCTCCACAAGTTAGGACTAAAGCAATTCACTTGGGACTGGGAGAGCTCATGGCAACATCCGTTCAACGAGCTGATGTCTATGGTGTTTTACCGTACATTCCGTCTTGCACTGGTCAGCACCAAGTATCATCATTACTGTTGGAACAAGGATCATAATAAGTATGGGGTTGTGGCGGCTTCAATGGAGCGATATTGCACTTATTTGAAAAGAGAATGGAAGTCTATTCAAAAGGATGCGGAGTATTTGGTTAAAAAGAAGGAGAATCCAAAGCTCGCGAAGATTTGTCAAAGGGTTAGTTAATGTATCTCTTCTTCATTGTGAGCAAAGACTGATGATGATCTACTTCATTATTTGAAGACCTGTGAGCGCCGTCGTGAATGGTGTGATACGGCTAAATTTCCCATCCTAGCATCACAATTGAATGACCCTTGAGTATGCTCAGATACTGAGGAGGTACTGGAAAATGGCCGTCAAGTTTACCGGAAAGTGGGATTACGCTGGCGCTCCCAGTTATTTAATGAATTGGTATTAAAAATGGATTGAGACATAGAGTTTTGTAATCGCATTAAAAAAAAGGGTAAAAAAACTATTGGTAGATTGCCAGAATTATGATCGACAGATGATGGTGATATTCCGGAAGGCTTATCATTTCAGGTATTTGATCAAGATTGGCTCAAAGGCTGTAGTAAGATGCAGACTAGCGCCCTCAAGATACTTGACATGCCAGTTATTAGGCCGAATGGTGATGCTCTGCAATAACTTAGTAATATAAATGTATAGCACCGTTACAAATTAACATTTTGTGAATTATTTGTGCAGGTGTAATACAATCTGAGTATGATTTCTTAAAGATGCAACAACTTGCTAAATATGTCAGAATATAGACAATATGAATTGGAATGTATCACCGTCTCCCTTAGAAATAAGACTCTATTGCTCATTTTCATTGAGGAAATATTGAAGGAGTTCAATCCAACTCATGGTATTCATAATTGTGGACCTATGCCAGGGTGAACAAGAGTTATCAACTTGGTCAAACACAAATTATATAATATCAGTAAGGCTCACGCAGTTAATGATTTTTTCTTTTCTTGGACCTATTGGTGTTTGGAAAATGGCATTTCCATAATGCAGGATTTTAGAATAGCAATACAATTAGGGTCAAAGATGATCTTGAAAGGTACCTTACCCATGTTGACCTCAACTGAATGACCTTTACAGGTTGTTGTTGGCCAATACAATGGAGTCGATCAACAGCCTGAGCCTCAATGGCTGGGTTCCAATTGGGCTCCTGGAAATGTGGATGTCAGGGGCCGCAAATCAGGGCAGAATTTTGGGGCTCCCCTCACCATTAAATAGACCGTATTAGCACAAGTTATATTGAGGCCAGTTCCAGCTGTGGCAATGGATGCAATCAGGACTTCACATTCAGGATTATTGAAGAAATTCTCCAGTGCCTTCTCCCATGCTCGTGCTGTAATTGTTCCATCAATTTGTGCTGAAAGGATAGAGTGATGGGCAAGTGCAATACCAATTCTACAATATGAAAAACTCAGATGGATTCAATTGGTAATGGATGCATATTAGAATTAAAGCACAAATCTAGAAATTGGGTCCATTGGGTATAAACCACTGATTTGGTTGGACCACACCTCGTTTGTTTGTTCTTCATTAAGCTTTGTAGGAGGTGTGCAATTTTACTACTCATCATGCATGTTTCCACATCCACAATAGTTGGTTTGATTCTTGGGGAGTTATCCTGAGTGCTCCTGCCCTTGTGGTCTTCCAAGTCTGCCTCTGCAATTGTGTTAAGTATGATGTGATGGTTACAACATATTTGCAGCTTATTAATATTTCTGAAAAATTGTCCTGGTCCTTTCCTTTTGGATGATAGGAATTCTTCATATAATATGGAATATTCTTGCTGCATGGTCGGGTTGAGTGGGAGCAGCTCATAATGATGGCTAATAGTGGGGAGGGATTTGAGATGTGTTCGCCTGTGACTCAAAACCAGAGCACAAGCATGACAGCCAAAATACCATAAACAATGGTATAGCCAAAATACCACCAAAACATGGAGCTAAGCCAAATCAGCTCAAAAGGTATCAAAGGAAAGCGGAAACTAACCTTTTTCTGAAAACATAAGTCCCATCACCATAGGACAAGAAATAGAAAAGTTATTCCTGCTCAAAGTTATTGCTGAGCATAAACCTTAATTTTCACCTCTCCTCTAAAATATAGAAGGAGAGGCTAAACCCAAACAAATGGGTACTCAAAATGAAGCTCTAAACCAGGGCTATCCAATGGTACCAGCAAAACTGAGCTAGCACCAATATTACTGGAGTTATGGTCAATTTCAGGCCGAATAAGGGTGAACAAAACATTCACCTCTCATCTAACTTCTACAGTTTTAGTGTGAGATACTTGAAGTGTGGTTTTTTATAAAGAGCACAATGAGGGATATCTGATGGTGTGATCCACTTCCCCATATCTCAACTACAGCGGATGTTATGGGGCTAGCAAGCTCAATACAGCTTTTTGCCTAAAACACGCATATGTACAAAATTCTTGTACATGGCACAACTTTGCCATATTTAATGATAACCATATCAAAAAAAGGTACCATTGTGTAGAAGAAATACAGGGCTACACACCGGTTCAGTTTTGAGGGTGATATCTCAAGAACTGTCAAAGCTATAGCTGTTTTAAGGTCAAAATCCCACATTCTGACCAATACAGCCTTACCATGGGATAATATCCCATAACCATAAATATGAGGTGTCAAATAGACAAAGAAGTTTGTTTTTTCTACAATACCTCATATGTCAGTCAATACTGGGGTCCCATACAGCTTCTGTACAGCATTCTACGCGTCATACACGTCATAATCAGGCTGTGAGGTCCCCAGATGAAAGTTTTCACCCTGTATTGGTGAAAACTGCCCAGATGTGGTTTCAAAACCACATCTGAGCCCAATACAGGTTATACAGGCTGTTTTCAAGTCACAAGCCAGTAATAGAGAGTGAAAAAATCTTCACTTCGCCTACGTGGAAAGGTCAAGCACCCTTTCCACCCCATTTCAGCATAAAAAGGAGGCTTTTCACAGCCAGAATTGTCTCCTCATCCTGCTCTTGAATACCCTACATAGTAAACTTTCAAAAACAGTTTTACTCTTGGTTAATAATCAGGTATAATTCTAAATCTTAATTATTGTAGTCTTTTATTATTGTAACCCAACAGATAAAGCTGCACCCAGGGCTTTCAACAGCACTCACCACCACTATATTATATATAGTAAAGCCCTTTTAATCTTAAATCAAATCATCTTCAACCCTTATAAATCTTTTTTAACCATTTTTACAGTGTCACAAACATAGTTAAAGTTTGACTTAGCCTATTTACACCTTTATCATAGTTTCATCCTGACATTTTGGGGGCCTGGCCATGTTTTAAACTTTTTTTTGGACCTTATAAGTAAGTTTTCTCTCTTATTCTTTATTTCTGACAATTGATTTTTATTTTTAGGTGTATTTTCTTTTAAAAATATATATATTATATATATTTTTGTTGAATACTAATATTATAAGAGTACTTACCATGTGGTTAATACCCACAAAAACCTTTATTTTTGGCGTGTTTACTGTCACAGGGGCTCTTCGAAGTGAAGAGGGCCTGGCACTCAGTAAACTGGGACTCACTTATGGAGGGCTCAAGATATGGTAAGAAGGAACACACTGAAGAGTGTTAAAAATAAATTTCTAAAAGAATAATATAAGAAAAGCAGCAACAAGAATAAGAGTAAGAATAGAAGAGCCAACCAAAAACAAGTCCAAGTCCACTGTTTCAACCTGTCAGAATGGAAAGAGGAGGGTTAATAAGGATATGGACACCCAACTCATACTGTACAGGCGAAGAGAGAAAAGGCAAAGACTAACTTAAAATTAAATAATTATAATACCCAATTATAAGGATAAGAATAATTATAAAATAATAAATAAACTAAATGAATTAACTGGGGAAAAGTCCCCAGGGGGGAGAAAGGGGGGCTGGTATATGTGAGAATCACCAGCCCTGATCCAGAGGAAGAATTTTCTTGAGAATAATTGATGATTGAATTGAGTTTGGCCAATACAGGTCCTGTACAGCTGTACAGAACCTGTACAAGAGGTGTGGTGTATTTGAGTGATCATACAGTTCCATATTGGTGTATTGAAACTGTATTGGGTGAATCCAACCTGTACAGGTATTGACAGGCTGTATTGATGTACCAAGCTGTATGCATGTTTCAGAATGAAGATTGCTGAAACTGAATGCTGATGCAGATACTGGACTTGCTGGTTTGGGGTGTTTGAGTGGGTGTATGAATGAATACCCTTACCCCTGATGGATGGTTGTTACAGTCTCCCCCTCTTGAAACTGGTGGGCTCCTGAACACCATAATACCCTGCCACTGTTGAGTGGCATCTCAATATCCCCACATTTTTTTCAAAAATTTCTTTTTTTAATTTTCTTTCCCTCTTGACCATTATCCTGAAAATCCTTTATTACTTCTTCTCTGTCAAATTTCAATTGATTCCCCCCTTTTTCCAAGTTTGAGTAAGTATTCCACTTCAAATTATGCATTTCTTTTCTTCTGATTCAATCAACCATGCCCTTGAGATGTGGCCTTGGGATATATCCCAGAATAGGGACCACTGAGCTCTTGTGCTCAAAAAAAAAGATGCCCAATGAGTATATGAAGTGTACTCATTGGGCAAGGCTTAATCCATTGCAATATTGAAATCATTTCCTCCAAGGGGTCTTGTCCCCATTACCCATGGAAATGGCCTCAACAGCCCTCCAAAATGTTTTGGGCTGTGGCCTTTACCCTGATGCTTCTTGATATATCTTGATTTTTTATGGCCTTTTGGCCTTTTTGGGTGTTTTGGTGAATTTGGCCATAATTGGCCTTTTCATGCTTTTGGGGTCCTACGGTCCGCGGTCCTTGGGGGTTAATGGAGGCCCCCAGGACCAAAATGGAGCCCCTGGGCCCAAATTTGCTGGGGGCCCAGAAATGGCCCAAGCATAAAAGTTCACCATACATGGCCTGGACCCATTAATGGGGTCCAGGACCATCAACATCCTGGCCTCCCCAAAGTTTCAGGGGAGGCCCTGGGTGATGAGTTCAGCCCCAAAGGGGGTATGAACCTTCACCATAGACGCTTTGAGGGGGGGCATAATTGAGTTATGGCCCCATTTCCTTGAGGTCGAGTTCTTTTATCTTGATATGGAGTGGATTGATTCTGACGTCTTGAATCTTCTGCTTGCATATTCTTCAGTTATGAGTTCCAAACTGACTGAACTCACTGAATCTTCCCCTTCTGCACCGCCACCGTCTGTTCTTCATGGTTCTGGCGTCTTCAGTCAATTGTCCTCCCTTTCCATGGCGTCTTCTGGCCATTTTGATCCTTCCCAAACATATGATGGGTTCAGAGCAGTTGAAGTTCTTGATCCTTCCTGTACTGAGTGTTTGGCCAAGGGAAAGGATTGCTTTCAACATTACAATCCTCGATCATCAAAATGCCATTTTTGTTTTGTTGGGAAGAAGCCATTCCGCTGTACCGGATCGACTTTGTCCCAGGTCAGGAGACACTTATGAAGCAGGAAAGATGGGCCTTATGGGCAGGAATTCCCCATTCTTGAGGAGCCTACCCCTGATGCCACTTCTGGATTTTCTCAATGTGAGTGCTTTGCATATTTTGATTGAATTGGTGCTGATATCTTGATGTAGTGACTGGTTCCAGGCAGAGGGATGTGGCCAGATGGACTAATGTTGAAGGGTCCATTCCAATTGGTGGTAGGCCCATCCACTACAGCTCAGAAATTCCAATTTCAAGGACCAATGCTGATGGAGTGGTGAAAGTAGTGAAGAAGCTAAGAAGAATTGTTGATTCCCCATCAGATCCAGATGCTGAAGGAAGTGATGAGTTGGATGGTGAAGAAGCTCAAGTTATTCCTCATTCCATTGGCCATCCATCCAGCAATTCCTCTTCTCAACCTCTTGCCAACACCAGATTCCAAAGTCAAGTCATTCCCAGTACTCCAAGAACCTTCCAACCAATGCTTGACTCCATTCCTACAACCCTTCCTCCTCCTTCACCAACTACTTCCCACACCACCAGGCCTGCCTTGAATCCAGCAGTAAGACCATCCCCAGTTCAACAGCCCAGGAACTCACCCATAAACACCTCCTGTCAACTCCAACCTGTGGCCAGCTCCAGCAGAAGAAGAGATGGACTGTTCCCTCTGCCGTTTCCCGCCGCTCAAGTTTTTCAAAGAAGAGAACGTTGGCCTATCCGGGTTACCAGAGAAGATCCCAACACGGCTAGTGAAAGTCAAGATGATGTGGCCAGATTGTTCAGGAGGGTTGATAGGAATAGCAGAGAGGTGATTATGTATGCCAATGACAGGACTATTCCAGGTACTGCTTCTGAAGAGATGGCTGCAAAATTTGCCTGGTATGAAGATGAGTTGATAAATGATTTCCAGAGAACTTTTGATGATTTGGGTAGAGATAACTAGTTTCCTTTTCCTTGTTTGTGTTTGGTTTGCCTTCTATCCCCACTCTTATAAATACTAAAAAATGAAAAAAATAAATAAATAAATAATGGAACCTCCCAATACATGATTTGGGAGGGGATGCTTCTGCTTTAAGAAATAAAAGAGAGAAAATTATACAAGTAATAAAGAAAGAAAAATAAAGAATAAGAGAAAATGAGAGTAAAGAATGAAATAAAGAAAAATCATGATGGTTGGTCCTTCTTGTAGTGAGTTGCTTGATTCTGGCCAAAAAGTGTCTGAAAATGAAAACCAAGTATTTGATGCTCACAGAGTGGCCAAGGTGATGTTTTACAAGAAGTAGAACCCTCAGGGATGCATACCAGGAGATGGAACTTACTTTCATAACTTCCACTCCCCACCAAGCACCATAAAATTGAAAAGATTGCCATAAATGACTTCTGAGATGAATTGCCATAAATGACTTGAAGTAATGAATGTCTTGAACTATGATGATTGGCATAAATTGAAATCATAAATGAAAAGAAAGAAAAGAAACAAAGAAAGGAATATTTGGCCATGTCTTGATAAGGTCCAAATCGGGGGGTATTGGTGTTGTATGCTTCCTGAACCTGTCCAAAGAATTGACAAGTGCTCACAAAGTGGCCAAGGTGATGCTTACAACAACATATGGGTAGAATACCCCCTTAAAGGTGCATGCCAGGAGAGGAACTTACTTTCATAACTTCTTCTCCCCACCAAGCACCATAAATCAAACTCTTGAGGTATTTGGACCAGGCTTGTCTGGATACAATGAGTGGAAGTCCTTGACAAGATCTGGTGAGTTGGTAAGGCTTGAAGCTGGTTCCCAAGTGGTTCTTTCTGGGTCTTCACTGAATCCTCTCCACTCTACAAGGTACCATAATTTACCTCTTTTGAGCTTTGAGTCCAGAACCTGAGCCACTTCCCATTCTTCTTGCTGCTCCACTAAAACTGGTGGTGGCGGCAATTGATGACGATTTGGGATAGTTGAATGCTTGACTGGTTCTAATAAGGACACATGGAATACAGGGTGAACTGTCTTCCATTGCTGAGGCAACTTGAGGTGATATGCATGACTGCCAATATTCTTCAGAACTTCAAAAGGTCCCAACCATCTTTCTGATAATTTCTTGGTGGGTCTTGTTGTCTTGATGTTCTTGGAAGCTAGCCATACTTTGTCCCCAGGTTGGAAATCAGGTGGAATTTCTCTATTTCTATCTGCATACTTCTTGAATCTCCTTATTGCTGACTCTAATTCTTCTTTGACAACTTGCTGTACTGATTGGAGTTTTGTTGATAACTTTCCAGCAGGTGAGTCTTGAGAAATATGGATTGAGTCAAAGCTGGGATTTCTTCCATAAATGGTGAAAAAAGGTGATTGCTTGGTTGATGAATGTTCTGCATTAATATAGGCAGATTCAGCCAGAGGGAGCCAGGTGTACCAGTCATCTTGATGATAGCTGACATACATCTAAAGGTACTGTTCTAGTATCTGATTTACCCTCTCTGTCTGTCCATCTGTTTCAGGGTGAAAGGCAGTTGAAAGATCTCTTGATATCTTGAGCTGCTGACACAATTGAGTCCAAAATGATGAAACAAATAAGGATCCTCTATCACTGACAATACTGACTGGAAGTCCATGCTTGGAAAATACATGACTAATGAAGATTTGAGCTAAATCCAGAGCAGTGATTGTGCCATAAGTTGGAATGAAGATTGCCATTTTTGAGAATCTGTCCACAAATACTAAAATTGAATCAAAGTTGTTTGACAGTGGCAATTGAGTGATGAAGTCCATTGATAATGAATTCCAAGGACCAGACGGAATTGAAAGAGGCTTGAGTAATCCAAACTTCTTGTGATGAATGTTCTTGTTTCTTGAACATTGCTGACATGAGGACACATAGTCCTTGATGAATTGATTCATGCCAGCCCAATGAAAATCCCTCTTGATGAGCTTGAGGGTCTTCTCCTGGCCAGGGTGGCCAGCCAATGGTGAGTCATGACGCTTTTGAAGAATATTGAGTTGAAGTTCTTCATTGCTTGGGATTACCACTCTATCTTCCAATAATAATAACTTGGCTTGAGGTTCAAGAGAATAATCTGGAACTGATTCACCTCTTGCTAGTTGCTTGAGTATTTCTTTATAGTCTTTGTCTTGCCATACTTCTTTTTGAATCTTGTCCACTAAATCTGAGAAAATTTCCACTTTGATTGAGAAGAATCTTGACTCTTGAATTCCATCTTGCTTAAGTACTTGATGAAAATTATGAAGATTCTTACTGATGAAGTCCACCCCCCTCTCTGGGTACACGTCGTCCCGACGTGACAAGGTATCTGGTAAAGTGGCCAGCCTGCCTGGGTGGTAAGTGATGGTGAAATGAAATTCTGAGAGAAATTCAGCCCAACGGGCCTGACGACGAGTAAGAACTTTGGAAGACATGAAATACTGCAAGGAAGAGTGGTCTGTCAAGACCTCAAAAGGATTGGAAAGAGAAAGAATAAATGCTCTCCAGCGCTTGAGAGCCCAAACTATGCCAAGGAGTTCCTTGTCATGAATTTCATAGTTGAGTTCAGCTGGTAAGAGCTTGCCACTGTCAAATGCATTGGGATGCTTTCCAGAGTCGTTCACCTGACTCAGTACGGCGCCCAATGCATAATCAGAAGCATCAGTCTCTACAATAGTAGGTAGAGATGGGTTGAAATGGGATAAGATAGGAGCAGAGGTGAAAGCTTCTTTGAGTGCTTGAAACTGACTAAGAGCTTCCTCATTGAAGATGAAAGGAGAATCTTTTTTCAGAAGGGAAGTGAGAGAAGTGATTTTTTTTGGAATAATCTTTAATGAAACAAACATAAAAATTGGCAAAGCCAAGAAAGGATTGAACAGCCTTGATGGTTTTGGGCTGAGGCCAATTGAGGATTTGCTGAACTTTTGAAGAATCCATCTTGAGGCCATCACTTGAAACAACATAGCCCATGTATTCCACACTTGAGGAATGGAATACACACTTGGAGGCTTTGGCAAACATATTATTGTCCCTCAGTCTTTGGAGGACAGAGGCCACATGTTTGACATGTTCCTCCTGAGAACTGGAAAAGACCATAATATCATCTAGATAAACCACAACAAACACATCCAAAAAATCTGCAAAGATATCATTTACTAGATTTTGGAAAGAAGCAGGAGCATTGGTCAAACCAAATGGCATGACCAAATACTCATAACTGCCATATTTGGTTCTAAAGGCAGTCAAGTGCTCATCCCCCTCTTTGATTCTCAGAAGGTTATATGCACCACGCAAATCTATCTTGGAGAAGATAGTGGAACCGTTGAATATGGTAAGAAGCTGGTTCATAGGAGGAACACGGTATCTGTTCTTCCTAGTGACAGAATTGAGTTTGCGGTAGTCAACACACAAACGAAGACCTCCATCCTTTTTCTAGACAAAAAGGACAGGTGCTCCTGTTGAAGAGGAGCTTGGTCTAATGAAACCTTTCTCTACATTCTCTGAAATGTAGGCCCACAGTGTTTCTGACTCTTGATTTGATAATGAGTAGATAACACCAATTGGAGGTAGAAGACCCTCCAATTCGATATGGTGATCACAGGCGCGGTGTGGAGGAAGTTTCTCTGCTTTCACCTTGGAGAATACATCCAAATATTGGTGATAAGCAGAAGGAACAACCTTCAACACAGTTTCAATTTCTTCTGGCTCTTCCTCCTCATCCCACTGATCCTCCAGGGATGCATGAAAAGATAAGGGAGGAAGGTCTATATCCCCTTGAAAGAGGTGAAGTGAAGATATGGCAACATCTTCTCCAACATCCTTTATCTCTTTGAAGACTTCATCTCTTGATGGAAGTAATGACTGAGAGGGAGTAATGGAAGGGGTATGGACAGAAGAAGGAAGGGAAGGTGTCTTAAGTTCACCGACCAGAGCAACACTGTTGACAGCAGTGGCTAAGTCATTACTAGTAGAAGGAATAATACCACTAGAATCCTTATGATTAGAATCATAGGTGATCAATCCATTTTTCCAATCAATAATGGGATTAAAATGGTAAAGAAAATCATAGCCCAATATCAGGTCTTCTCCCTTGGGTGAATCTATGATAAAGAAGTCCCATTCAAAGCTTGGGAAGGAAGGCAAGTCAACTACCCACTTGGTATAATGGGTGATGAACAAGGCAGGGGATTCATTAGAATCCAGAATGAAAAGAGGAATCTTTTCAGGGAGCTCTGACAGAGTCAATGAGTACTTGAGAACAAAATTCTTTGCAATAAAAGAGTTTGTAGCACCAGAATCAAGGAGAATACTATAAAAAATATCAGAGACAGAAGAGAAAATAAGAAATTTTAAGGATTTCTTGACACTAGTATTCAGAGTGCACAATTGTGCTCTTGAAGGAAATAAGTGAGAACCATTGAACACATCATGATTCCCACTCAGGCTTTTCCCTGCTTGCTAGGGAAGCCTCTTGATGATGACCCAGGCTTGTTCTGAGGTCTCTTGAAGTATTTTTCAATTGGGTGCTTTCCACCACAATAAGTACACAACCCCTCTTTAATCCTCCTCTCCTTTTCAGAACTGATTAATTTATTGTCCTTATTGAGGAGAGCAGCATGGGGTTTGTCCTTTGAAGCTTGAAATTGCTTGCCCTTCTTGTTCTTCTTCTGATGAGACCTCTTTGAAGATGAGTTTTGAGGAGGCCTAGATTGATTGGATCCAATGACTGGAGGCTTCTTCTCTTCATTGCCACCCTTTTCTTTTTGCCTCTCATGATACCTTGTGTCTAATTCTAAGGTGACATCCATAATTTCTTGAAGAGTATCAAAAGCTCCAGGGTGAGAAGCCAACTGATCCAATAATCTTGATGCCAATCCTCTTCTGTAAACATGGATATAAGCTCTTTCCCCCCAATCTCCAATTCTTGACATTAAGCTTCTGAAATCTGCAATGTACAACGAAACATGACCACTTTCCTTCATCCTCAAATTGTCCAACTCTTGTTCAGCTTTCCTGACTTCATTGGGGTCACCAAACAGAGTGAATAATTGAGATTCAAATAATGGCCAATTATTGAGGAGGTAGGAAGGGTCTTAATTGGAAATATTTGAGAAATAGGGTTCAATCCACTTTCCAGCTCTACCAGTGAGAAAAGAAGTTTAGTAAAGAACTTTCTTCCTGTCAGAGAAGAAATTTGCCGGATCATTATGGAAGATTAATTGACAGGATTGGATAAATCCTCTCAATTTATGAGCTTGAGTACCATCAAAAGAATCAGGTGCCTTCATGGATGGAGTCTTGAAAGCAGGGGCTTTGGAATTGTCCCTGGGAGCAACTGCTTGAGTGAGTTGCCCCATGAATTGAGTCATCTGCTCCATCATCTTGAGGAGACTTGGATCAGTTTGAGAGACAAGAGGTTTACTAGAAAGGGCTAGATTAGAACCCTGAGGCACCTCTGGAGCATTTGCCAAGGCATCTGCCACTTCAGTTTCCCCAGAATCTTCCTCTTCCACAGACTCTTCCCCCTCTTCATCTTCAACTTCCCCTTGTCTTGCTCTTGCACCTTCAGACATGCCAGGGTAGCCACCCAAAAGTCCAGAGAAAGATCTTGATCTTCTAGATTTCATTCCACCTCTTCTTGAGGGTGCTGCTCCTTCCATTGGTGGTCCTCTGTCCAAATTTGCACTCCGTTGATGAACTGATGGTGTGCGGTCAAGAGGAGCCCTTGCTGTAGGAATGAGAACAGCTTGAATTCTTTGGCATCTAGTATTTTTGGCTGGGGAATATGGTGAACTGGCATTTTGAATAAAATGAAATAAAACTTGATGATACTTTGAATAAAATAAGGCTTGACAAAAACAATCAAATGAGAATCTTGATGAACTTGAGAAATCAATCAATAGTCTTGAAGTGAATCAATATGAATAAATCTTGAAGAGTGAAGGTGACAAAGTCAAATTCTTATGAACAACCAATCTCAATCAATAAGTCAAATCAAGTCAATAAAAATCAAATCTATTAAGTCTTGAGGATTTCAATCAATATCTTCAAAATCAATTCAATTTTCTTGAGGAATCAAATTCAAATCAATAAATCAAATCAAATCTTGAAGATAAATCAGCTATCTTGAGGAATCAAATCAAGTCAATCAATCAAATCAATCAAAGTCAAATCAAAGTCTTGAGGTGAAATCAATGTCTTGAGGAATCAATCAATAAGTTTGAGAAATTTCAAAACCAAAGTCACTGAATACCCCAAATCAATAAAAATCCCTGAATGATGAATCAATTAACCCAAATAATTCCACTCAAAGAACCTGATAAAAACCTGAATTCAGACAAAAGAGAAATGAGAATGACAAAGAATAAAGTGAAATGGTCAGCAGAATCTTGAAATGAGAAAAAGAATCAATTTTCATTTTGAATGAAATGAATGAGATGAAAATTGATGAGAGAGAAAAAATCATAAAAATCATAAAATCATGAAAAAGTCATAATTGAAGAATGAGAGAGATGAATAAAATGAATGAAGGAAAGAATAAAATATGAGTTAATTAATTTAATGTCACAGGGGCTCTTCGAAGTGAAGAGGGCCTGGCACTCAGTAAACTGGGACTCACTTATGGAGGGCTCAAGATATGGTAAGAAGGAACACACTGAAGAGTGTTAAAAATAAATTGCTAAAAGAATAATATAAGAAAAGCAGCAACAAGAATAAGAGTAAGAATAGAAGGGCCAACCACAAACAAGTCCAAGTCCACTGTTTCAACCTGTCAGAATGGAAAGAGGAGGCTTAATAAGGATATGGCCACCCAACTCATAATGTACAGGCAAAGAGAGAAAAGGCAAAGACTAACTTAAAATTAAATAATTATAATACCCAATTATAAGGATAAGAATAATTATAAAATAATAAATAAACTAAATTAATTAACTGGGGAAAAGTCCCCAGGGGGGAGAAAGAGGGGCTGGTATATGTGAGAATCACCAGCCCTGATCCAGAGGAAGAATTTTCTTGAGAATAATTGATGATTGAATTGAGTCTGGCCAATACAGGTCCTGTACAGCTGTACAGAGCCTGTACAAGAGGTGTGGTGTATTTGAGTGATCATACAGTTCCATATTGGTGTATTGAAACTGTTTTGGGTGAATCCAACCTGTACAGGTATTGACAGGCTGTATTGATGTACCAAGCTGTATGCATGTTTCAGAATGAAGATTGCTGAAACTGAATGCTGATGCAGATACTGGATTTGCTGGTTTGGGGTGTTTGAGTGGGTGTATGAATGAATACCCTTACCCCTGATGGATGGTTGTTACAGTTTACATATAAAAACACATAAGCCATCAATAAGTCCTGTATTCTTGAGTGAATAAGGACAACTCTTACTGAAAAAACATCAGTTGAGGCGTGGTTAAGTGTATTTTTAACTCAATTACACTTATACAGAGCCATGTATTCAGATTACACTTGAAAACCACAAGTGTATCTGTGGGATACTGGCACACAAACAGTGTGACAGGGTACCAAAAGCTGGAATTCTGACGTGGAATTGTTGATTCAATTACACTGTCATTATACAGGGCATATTGTAGTGACATACAAGGCCAGAGGCCAATCTCAGACGTGCAAAACCAGAATTTTTGAGAAGTCTTAACTGACATAAGCCATCTTTTTCCTACCTTGATTCAGTGGAAGAAAATTACATCCCACTTGAGACCCAGTCACAGGCCAACACACGATTGACACCCTCAGAACCAGAGGGCAGCAACGGCAAAGGAAAGAGGCACAGTGAAGGTCTTATCACAGCCAAGAAGTGGACTCCAATAGCCACTCAGAGAAGTAGAAAACCACAAACCTCTGCATCAATACAAGGTAAACCAACCTTAACCACTTGTACAGGAAAAATTACAATTATTAACCCAGTTGTAACCTCCAAAGGCAAACTGCCCAAATCAGCAGATAACAAATTTGTAAAAGGCACAGTGAAAGGTAAATACCCTGAGAACATAAAGTTTTTGACTGCTTGCAAACACTGATATGTCCCCTTTATAGCTCAGAGACCTTGGCTTCCAAAGGAACCAGCCAGAGGACAGAGATGGCTTGTCCAGAACCAGAAGACCTGGAAGAGGACACCTTGGGCACAGTGGTGGATGGCAAAACAATGAGGGAGATAATATCAACCTTGCCATTCACACTCCAATTCAACAGGAACCTCAAACCAGAGGACTGGAAGGATATGGATCAAGTTCTTCAGCTCAACCAACTCCTCAAAGATTTATTTCAATGGAGAATGGACAACAAGAGGTTCAACGTAACATCCCACTGGGCAGAACCTGGAGCAAGTTTCCAGAAGATCTGTCTAAAAGAGATAGACTTCAAAGACCTTATGATAATCACCAAAGGTTGGAATCCTACCAGGCAGTTCAGACTCCTAGAGGCAAGGGCACAGAGGATAAGGGAGAATCAAGCCACTATCCAAGCTATAGAAGAACAGTTAACCCAGACAGGGCCTACTCAGATTCCTTCAGGCTCACAAGGAGCAGGCCAAATTAGCTCTCCAGTGGCTTCACACAATTCAGAAACCAGAAGATTAGTGTCCAAGAGTCACCATTCTTCACAATTCCAGGAAGCTTCCAGGAGAAGACAAGGAAACAAGGGCAAGAGAAAAACCTCCTTCAACCAGAGGAGGAAAGAGTCAGACCCCATGATCCAGAAGCTGTTAGATTTGGTGAAAGAAGTACACAAGAACCAGAAGTAGTTGTAAACCACTCTAGAATCAGTAGTCATAGTAATAGAAACATTTCCCCCATGCAGATTGAACACAAAATTGTCACACCTGAGAGTAACTTAGACAGTGATCCACGGCGGTTACAAATGTCCCAATATGCTGAAAAATCTGCAAAGCAGTTTGCAGAACTTGAAGCTGGCCATGAGAGGATGAAAGAAACACAAGCCTCCTTAGCACAAATAGTTAAGAATCTTCAAGAAGGATATGTTCAATTGAGCAAAGCCTCTGAAGAAACCAACAAAAGACTGAATCTAGTCTTTGAATAACAACACCACAGCAAAAGGGACAGGGATTGTCTGGATCAAGACATGAACAAACTTTTTAATGTCTACCATAACTTGAAGCCCCATCCACAAGACCAAGTTATGGATAACTCATATCAACCAGATGCCATGTTGATGAATAAGGCAAGATCTCCATCACAATACCAGGATGTAGATGGCATGTCTTATTCAGAGAAGGAAGCCTTGAAACAGCTTCCTGACGCCTCAAGCTGGCCCAAATTCTCTTGATCAGGAGAATATGATCATATGGAGCTCATAGATTATATTGATGGACTATTCATTGATGTACCAAGCATACCAGACTACTGGATTACTGCTATATTGAATACTGCATTTAAAGTTCATGCTAGTATATGGTACACAGAAATGAAAGAAATCCATGGCAGAAGAAACTGGCCATGGTGGAAGAGTAAAATCATCTGAAAGTACAGTAATGGAACTTGGATATGGGAGAAGACAATGTCATTTTTAAATGACAAATACTCAGTGTACAAAGATCCATATGAGTGATGTCTTAGACAGTCTAAAAGACTTAAAGCCATTGATCCTCAGATGAACATCCAAATGAGGAATCAAAAGCTTCTGACACAGCTGCCAGGAAAACCAGAGCATGCATTAAAATGCATATGAGACCTAAACTGAACTCTAGATGACATTTCCAACACCTTACAAGACATAAGGAAAAGGACTAATAAAGGGAAATTCACCCCAAATAAGAGCAGTGGTTTCAAAGAGAAACACCCTTTCAGGGTAGAGTTGTCACAATTGCAGTTCAACAGACCACTATGCCAACAAATCACCAAAGGCAAAGAAAAAAGTCTATTCCATTGAGAAAGTCCCATAGGAAGAATCCCCAACAGAGGATTATGAATCAGACTCTATGGGTGATGCCATCAGAGAACAATCTGATGATGAACAGGACCCAAGAGAAGAGTTTCTAGTGGAGTACCAAGGGGAAACCCCACTGGAAATTCAGGACATACAGTTGGAAGCAGGCATGCCACAAGACACTGCCAACAAAAACTTGTGCAAACATACACAAGATGCCCAAACAGTCCTGGTTACACCAACTAAAGGAATGGCATATATACATGGAACAGCCACAAAGGTGACTGTCTGTATTGACAATTCTCCGCACCCACTGATCATTGATAGTGGACCAAACTGCTCCATAGTGGCCAGAAACTATCTGGATAACCACTTCCTAAACTGGGAAAAAAAGCTCTTTCCCACTAAGGCAAAGAACTTTAATAGTGCATCAGGGAAGGTGACTTCCATTGGCACAATTATCAAAGAGATAATTATACCCCACAGGAAGGGTAATATCAGGCTCAACCCAGAGTTTGTAGTGCTTGATGATGCCCACATCCAAGGGTTTTTACTTGGAACAGACTACCAGAGGATGTATGGCATAGACATTTACAACAGTAAAAATAGGCACATCACCATTGGTACTAACAAGGAAAAGAAATTTTCACTTGATATATACCAGATATCTTCTCAAGATCCACTAGAAGAACTTCTGAAGGAATTCAGAGAGGGAAAGTTTAGCACTACCCTCACCAGTAAACAAAAACTAGGTCTACTGAAGATGCTGAGAAAGAACAGACCAGCATTTGCCATTGGTGAAGAACCATTAGGCAAGATAAAAGTCCATGATATAGAGCTATTTCTGGATGTGGAAAGACCTTATCCACCCATGCTTAGGAGACCTCCTTACCCAGCAAGTCTGGAAACCAGGAAAGAAATTGAAAAACATATCAATGAACTCCTGGACATGGATGTCATCCGGAAGATTGGACACAATGAAATAGTGGAAATAACCACTCCTGTCTTAATCACCTGGCATGATTGTAAGTCTAGATTGTGTGGAGACTTCAGAGCTCTGAATAACTACACAAAATCAGACAGGTAGCCTATACCCAGGATACCTCATGCCTTGGATAAACTGGCAAAAGCCAAATACATAACCAAAATGGACTGTATGAAAGGCTTCCACCAGAATGGAGTTAAACCAAACTCCATGAAATTACTCGGAATAATATGCCATATGGGCATATATGAGTATACCAGGATGCCATTTGGCATTAAAAATGCACCAGCCCACTTCCAAAAGATGATGGACACAATATTTTAAGAAGAAATATTAGAAGGCTGGATGGTAGTATACATTGATGATATCATTATATACTCAGAAACATGGGAAGACCATGTACAATATATAGACAGAGTGCTAAGTAAATGTACACCCATCAATCTGAAAATTTCACTAAAAAAGTTTAATTTTGGCCAACAAGAGCTACTAGCTCTAGGACATAAAGTCTCAGGTCTTAGTCTGCCAATTGACCAGAATAAAGTAGCAGAAGTACTGCAAAACCCAGTACCAAAAAGCATCAAAAAGATGCAATCCTTCCTTGGGTTTGCTAGCTACTATAGAAACCACATCAAAAACTTTGCACACATAACTAGTAGTTTATACAAGTTATGTTCAAAAGATGTAGTTTATGAAATAACCAAGGAAAGGAGGGATGCATATGAGAGGATCAAACATGAACTCACAAATGCACCTGTGCTCACTTTACCTGACTTTGAGCTACCCTTCAAGCTATATATAGAGGCAGCATGTAGCCAAGGCTTAGGAGCAGCCCTTCACCAATGACAAATTGTGGATGGTTGTGAGCCTGTGAGGTATGTATAACATACCCAAAGGGCCACAAATGATTTTATAAACAGTTAATTTTATCTTAAACAGGCTTTGTAGTTGAAATTAAAATAAAAAATAACAAAAAATAAGTATAACTTTATTTTGGATAAACAAAGTTATAAATATTATGTCATTTTTCAATTCTACACCAAAAATAACCTAGGGTGCATCCATAAGGTGTTATACCCAAAAACACTTATTTCTTGTGTTATTAGAAGATTTAAGAATCTCACAGTACTAATGTAGCTTTTTTAACATTTTTTTAAAATTGTTAAATTTAAGCTTAAATAAGCTTAAATTTGAAGTTGCATAAGGTTAATGCAAACTTACCAAAATTTTAGTTAAAATTGAGGTGTGGTGTATATTTACTGAATTGGCTAAGGATTTGCCATACAGCATGTAAATCCTGCGTGAGCTCAATTTAAAAGGGTTTAAAGCCATGGTATGCCTTTAAATAAATAAAAGGGCAAAATCCACGCAAAAAGGTGGGACAAAGGAAAAAGACCAAACAGAGCTGGGGTACCCAGCTTTTTGGATCTGCAATGATTCAATTAAGGTTTTCCACCTGTATTGGATAATTTTCAACCTTATTTAAACTTTAAGATTAGACTTTGATCCAACCTTAAGGTTTAAACTAGTTTTATTCCAATTTGGACAGGAATTTCAAGGTTCCAAAGCGTAAATCCCAATATGCAGGCTTGAAATCAAGGTTTTAAGAAGTGTCAAAGCTTAATAAAGCTTAAGAACCTTAAATAAGCTTAAAACTTTAAATTTCCAAGCATCAAAACCTTATCGAAAGCTAAGGTTTGGTGTGTATTGCTATTTTAGGTGGAAAAATAGCAATAACTTCAAAAATTCATTAAAAATCCAAATCTTAATGGATTTGCTTGAAATTTTCCCACAGCTAAGAGTTGAATATTATCTATATATAAATTAAATTTTAATTATCTTTTATAAATAAATTTCCTGGGTAATTAGCCTGGAAATTTACTCTCTTAATTAAGCTCAATGAAAATTATGATTTCTTTAAAAATTAATTAAAAATTGAGTTTAAGAGATTTCTGCTTGAAACTCTATTTTTAAGTTGTTCATGTGATGAACCTTAGTATAAATAAGTTTATTTATATTAAGAACCTAAAGTAATTAGTTTAAATGAGGATTAAAGTTACATGGAGTTAAGAATAACACTGGAAACTTTAAATTGGAATTAAAAACAAGTTGCCTTAAGTTAAGAACTTTGTTTTTAAGTATGGGTTTTCAGTTTTGACCTGAGCACGCCCTCTATATTTATTAGGAATAATGAGAGCTGCTCTGAAGACATAAAAAGGGTCTTTTCATCACTGTTTTTGTCCATCATTCATCATCAATCCAATCATATTAGAAATTTAAACAGGTAAAGTTTTATTATTTATAAAATCTTATTATTAAAGTAATTCTTAAGTTATTTTATTCCTTATTAATTGTAAATTAAAGAATTGAAATCATAGAATTCAGATTATTGTTGTAATCATCAATAATATATTTTATATTATAAAATTATCATCTTGAATATCTTTTAAAATCCACAAATTCCTCTTAAAAACTCTTTAATCTTAAATTTTATCATAAAAAGTTGCTTTATATTTAAAATTATTGATTTTAGGCGTGTTTTTAACGTATAATCATTATTTAATATAATAACTGTTGTTGTTTGACTTGTTGTATTAAATAAATATTATAAGGAAGTTTTCTCTAAAGTTCTATATCTTTTTTATCTAGTACTAGTTTTTTTATATAGAATTTTATTCTATAAGAATTATTTCTGCACAGTGTTTGTTATAATTCTTTTATAAATAATATTTATATTATTTATAAGTGGTTAATATTTATATTTCCACGTGTAATTGTCTCATTAAGAGCTTTACAAGTTTTATTGTTATAACTGTCAGTGACTATAACAATAATAGAATAATTATAATTTATTATAATTATTATTATTTCTTTATTATTATATTTTTATAATAATAATTAAATTTATTTCTTTATATAATTATTCTTAATAATTATATTTAAATTTGTGGTTATAATATTTCATTATATTATATATTTCTAATGAGGACAGTCATAGTACTCTTGATTTTGCTACTATTATCAAGAATTTCATAGACAAACCTTACATTTGGGGGCGTGGCCGTGATTTTAAACCAATTTTTGGGACATAAATGATATTCAAGACCTTATTTTACTGTTTTTTGACGTAAAATTGCCATATTCATCTTAATATTGGCTTTTTTGGGACTTATACCTTATAAATAATATTTATAATATTAATTAAGTTTCTTTTTCTTAAGAATATTGTTTGAAACAATATAATATTGAGTGACTTGGAATAAATTTCTTTTTTCTAACTAGTGGCTTGTTCACATCACAGACTTGAAATTTATTCTTTGAGTTATTCTAGTATAAAGTGAATAATAATACAATTTTGATTAACTAGCTTGTTAATTGGATAATTATTATTTCTTTGAAGAAAATTATAAATCAAATAGAAAATCTATAAAAATAAAAATCTTTACTAAAAAACATTTTTTCTTTTATCTTTGACATTTTTTTTTTAATTTTGACATAATTTGCCATAAATTACATTAAAACAACTTTATTTAATAAGTTGAGTTTATAAGTTATTTTTATTATTTGATAAAATAACTTATATTTTTAATCTTCTCTAGTGTCTTCCATCAGAGAAAATTCTTCAGACTCTGAAGCCTCAGAGTCCAGTATTGAAATTTAAACCAGCCAACCACCAAGGGGTTTGATAACCAAAGAGCCCTTTAAAGGTCCTGCAGGTGATTTCAATTCAATTTTACTCTATTTTGTATTAAAATTGACGTGAGATGACTCCTATTAGAAGTGGAAGTAATTACTCCATGTAATCAAATGGATCTGGACCAGGACATTCCAGCCACAAATTCAAAAGGCAAGAATGTCTTCCCAGAGGAGAGGCACAAATGGAGGATGCCAGAACTTCAACCAGTTCCCAGAGGTTAGCCAGCACCTTTGAACCTCTTATTGAGAGTCCAGAAGCTGACATAACTGCTATTGCTGTTAGACCTGAAACATTTCCAAGCAGCCGTGGAGATTTATCAATCTCATTGGAAGAACTGGTTCTTGGCCTCAAAACAACAAGAGTGGGAACTTCTCCCAAGTCTTTGGATAGGAACCATGAACTCTTCTCTTCAAGTGAAGAAGTTCATGGGACCAGAAAAGACAGAAGACCTTCTGATGGGTTGGACACCCATGTCTGTCAAAGGACAAGTCCAACAGATAAAAGCTTGGTTGAAAAACCAAAGCATGTTATCAGAGGATAAGAAGAAGAAGTTGGCCCAAGGAAAGGAAACCAGCCCAGTGGAAGCTCCTCAAGCATCCACCAGCAAAAATCTGCCTCAACAAGTGCCAACCAAGCCCAACCAAGCCCCAAAAACCAATCAGAAGGGAAAGCAAAAGGCAAAGGCAAAGGCAAAGCCCCAGTGGAACAAGACTTACCCTCAGAATTACAAAATCCCAAAGAAGGAAAAGACGGCCATGGACAATGTGTTCAATATGGCAAGAACCTTGATGGAATTCAAAAACAAGGAGGAGGAAAGATTGAATCAATCTTTCCCAAAGAAATAGATCTTGTAAAACTTGCAACTCACTTTGAATCTTGTAATAAAGAAATTATGGCAAAATTTAAAGCATTTGATTATGTCCAACACAAGTTGGGTAATGAGATATTAAAAGTGAAAGAACAACAAAAGACTAATATTGGCCTTGAAAATGTTAATCAATACAATATAGTGTCTTTGACGCAAATTTGTGAAAGGCTTGAGTCTAAAGCTACCTTACGCAATCAACCAGATGAGAACTCAATTTCTTTTATAACTGGACAGTTAAGAGAATTGAAAATACAAGTTAAAAACTTGGAAAATTCTACTGGTCACAATGCAGCTCTTTTTCAAGAACAATTGGAAAAAAGTGATAAAGCAGGACTTGAATTGAAAGAAGACATTCAGTCAAGTATTAATAATATATCACTAAAAAATGAATTGCCAAGGCAATCCACACCAATTCTTGACAGAAATGTTCTTCACTTGAATAATGATTTGAATCATACAGTTTCAAGTCATGATGTGGAAACTGCTTGCAATTTTAAGGACATTCCAAGATTTATGAAAACAATTGATATGTTCAAAGAAGACTTTAGCATACCAGATGAATACATAAGTGCCAGATTACACTAACTGTTTACCAAATAAGCAAAGAAATGGTATTATAAAATGAGACAAGACCATGGTAAACATTCTTGGCCTTGGTGGAAAGAGAAAATTATTTCCAAATGGGAAAATAATTCCTGGAGATTTATAATGGAAAATTCTTTTGAAGAAGTCATTTTTAATATTGAGAGGGACAGGCCCATGACTTGGTTTCTTAAACAGAAGGACAGGTTAACTGCCCTTCATCCTGATATGTCTGAAACAATGGTACATAAAAGGATATTAAGAAAATGTGGTGGTGACCTTGAGAATGCTATAAGAAGCAGATGTATTGAGCCTTGCTCTACAGAAGATCATATCAATGCTATGGAGGACATCACTACTAGAACAAAAATTGGAAGAAATTGGTCCAAAACCCCAATAGACAACAAGAGTAGTGGGAAACCAATTTCAAAACCAAATAAACCACATGACAGACCTCCTTTGAAATGTCATAAATGTGGAAGCACATCTCATTTGGCAAACAATTGTCTAAAAAAGACAAGAGGCAATGAGATAAATGTTGAAAAAGTGGAATACACAAAAGAAACTGATGTATCTTTACATGAAAGTGATTCTGAGCCTTCAGAAGAAGAAGAAGTATCAGAAGAACTTGGTATAGAGAACATTAATGTCTCTTTTGAGGTCACTGAGGTACATACTCACTTACCACAGTACAGTGATGAATGTATGGATCTCATACATGTGCAAGATGCCAAAATGCAAAAACCAAACCTGCCAGAGGGAAATGTTATACAGCTGGGTCATCTTGTATCACTAATATTGTGATAAATAAAACAGAAGCCAAGATACATCTTGACTCAGGTGCTTTTTGCACTTGTGTTGGAAAGGATTATCTTCACAAAATCTATACCAATTGGAAAGACAAATTAATGCCAATTTAAGGTATAACATTCAGCAGTACTAGCCAAAATATGCACCCCTTGGGTATATTTGAAGCAGCAATCATATTTCCTCATCTTGCAGGAAGTATAAGACTGAAAGTTGAAATTGTTGTTATGAATAATTGTACTTCACAACACTTTATACTTGGGAACAATTATATCAATATTTATGGTATTGATATTAATAATCATAAAGACAGGTATTTCACTATAGGGGAAAATAAAAGACAAAAATTTGCTTTTCCTCTAGAAAAAAGAGAAATTACTGTCATTAAACAAGTAAAAAATGTTAATAAGGAAAAATTTGTGACAAGTCAATTAATTGAAGCACAAATTAGTCCTGAGCTATCACTGCAAATGAAGGAAGAGCTTATTGAAATTTTGTTTCAATACAGGAAAGCCTTTGCTTCAGATAATGAACCACTTGGGGCTATAAAAGGCAATGAGGTGGACATTATGCTTAATGTGGAAAGGCCCTATCCGCCACTATTAAGAATACCAGCTTATCCAGCTAGCCCTAGGGCTAGAGAAGCATTAGAAAATCATATTAATGAACTAATGAAACTGGGAGTTCTTAGAAAAGCTGGACACAATGAGGAGGTAGAAGTCACAACCCCAGTAATCATTACTTGGCATAATGATAAGTCAAGGATGGTTGGTGATTTTAGAGCACTGAATACCTATACTATCCCAGACAGGTATCCAATCCCTAGAATTCATGAGACTTTGACTCAATTATCCAAAGAAAGATTCATTACTTCCATGGATTCTCTAAAAGGCTTTCACCAGAATGTTTTGAAACCTCATGCTAGGAAATTATTGAGAATAATTTCTCATTGCGGTATTTATGAATATTTGAGGATGCCTTTTGGTATTAAAAATGCACCCTCCCATTACCAAAGAATTATGAATACTATCTTCCCACACGAATTATCAGAGGTATGGTTAATCATTTATATTGATGACATTATCATTTGGTCAGAAGCCTGGAAATTACATTTAGAGAGACTTTCATTAGTAATTAAGAAAATTCTACAAGTGAACATGAAAATTTCTCTTAAAAAATGTAATTTTGGGTTTTATGAGTTAAAAGCTCTAAGACATGTAGTCTCAGGACTAAGCCTTGGTGTTGATAAGAACAAAGTGGCTGCAGTTTTACTGAAACAGATGCCCCAGAACAAAAAAGAAATGATTTCTATCTTAGGGTTTGCCAGTTATTACAGGCAACACCTTAAAGATTTTGCAATCCATGCCAGATCATTATACAGAATTTGTGATCAACAAACTGTTTTTGAAATGACTCAGGAGAGAATTCAAGCATATGATAAAATCAAGTATTCCTTGACCAATGCACCATTATTACTGATGCCAGACTGGAAACTTCCTTTCAAGCTGTATATTGATGCATGTGGTGAAGGTCTAGGAGCTGCTCTTCATCAAGTTCAAATTGTCAATGACAAGCCTTATGAAGGTCCAATTTGTTTTATTTCAAGACAAATTAAACCTCCTGAGGCCAGATATGGAGCTAGCCAAATGAAGTGTCTTTTCCTTGTTTGGGCTCTGGAAAAACTTCATTACTATCTTGATGGTAGTGTGTTTGAAGTAATTACTGATTGTAATGCAGTAAAATCACTTCTTAACATGAAAACTCCAAACAGACACATGTTAAGATGGCAGATTGCTATACAGGAGTATAGAGGAAATACGACCATAGTACATAAATCTGGAAATATTCACAGGAATTCTGATGGCTTAAGTAGATGGGCATTACCCAATACACCTGAAAATCCTGCCTATGTTCCTACAAGTGCAGAACCTCAAATCTCAATTGAAAGAATTAACATCACAGATGTGGGAACAAAATTCTTTGAGGAAGTTAGAGAAAGCTATAAGCAAGATAAAAATTGCCATTTACTTACTGCTCTACTTGACAAATATTGCAAAGATGCAGCATTGGCTAATTTCCTGGATAATATTTGGAAAACATCTTATGATAATGGAAGATTCCATTTGTTTGATGGTATACTATATCATAGATCTAAACACACATGTGTCATGGTCCTATGTAGTAGAATTCTGATTAACACATTACGACTAGAATGCCATGATAAAATTTACTCTGGACATCTGTCTGAAGACAGAACAATGGAAAGAATTAAGACATGTGCCTGGTGGCCATCTTGGAGAAAAGATGTCATTGAGTACTGCCATAGTTTTGATAGATGCCAGAAAGCCAATAAAGCTACTGGTAAAAGATTTGGTCTGATGATCCATATCCAAGAACCAAGTACCCCATGGGAAGTGGTTCACATGGATTGGGTAACTGCATTACCACCTGGTGGTGATAAAAGCTACAATGCATGTCTTGTTATTGTAGACAGATATAGCAAACCACCAATCTTTTTACCATGTCACAAAGATGACACAGCTATGGATACAGCTCTTTTGATCTGGAATAGAGTAATATCCCATACTGGTCTCTTTAAAAACATCATTAGTGACAGAGACCCAAAATTTACATCAGCCTTATGGACTAATTTACATAAGCTTTTGGGTACAAAATTATCATTCTCAACAGCATACCATCCACAAACAGATGGGTTAGCAGAAAGAATGATTCAAACCCTTGAGGACATGATCAGAAGATTGTGTGCTTATGGCCTGGGGTTTGAAGATTCTGATGGCTTTACCCATGATTGGTGTACTCTTATACCAGCATTGGAATTAGCCTATAGGACCTCCATCCATGCTTCAACAGGCAAGACCCCTGCAATGTTGTAAAAAGGATGGAACCCCAAACTTCCAATTGATACTTTGAAGAAAGATCTAGTTGGCATTCATCCAACTGCTTCAAGCTTTAAGCTATTGCTTGATAAAGTGAGACATCATGCAAATCAAAGCATGAATGATGCCTTTGAATATGCTAAGCAGAAGTGGGATAAAAGTCATAAAACCCCAGAATTCAAAGTAGGGGACTTAATACTAGTTTCAACCTTGAACTTTAATAATATTAAAGGTCCAAAGAAATTGAAAGATTCCTTTTCAGAACCATTTATTATTAAAGCCCTTCATGGGACAAATTCAGTACAAGTAGAACTGTCAGGAGGACTGGAAAATAAACATTCAACATTCCCTGTCAGTCTAGTAAAGCATTACACTTCAAGTGACAAGAAATTATTTCCTTTAAGAAATGAAACACCCTTAGAAGTACCCCCACTAGATCTAAGTGAGGAGAAAAAGGTACTAAAAGTCTTGAAAGAAAGAAGACTTAGGGGAAAAAATGAAAGGAAATACTTAGTCAGGTATAAAAATCCACAACATGAAGATAAGTGGATTGTAGAAAGCGAAATACCTGATTCCCAAAAGTTTCTCAGAAGATTCAGACATGAGAGAAGACCAATTGCTTAATAAAAAGTTTGAATTGCGTGCTTTACATACTTGAAAGTATAAGAAGATAGGTCGGACAGTGGATTATACCCCCCCAAATAACTTGGGGGTAAACTACAAAAGAAAAATTGTGGTACAATTTTTTTTGGTGGTAGGGAATGTGAGCCTGTGAGGTATGTATAACATACCCATAAGGCCACAAATGATTTTATAAACAGTTAATTTTATCTTAAACAGACTTTTTAGTTGAAATTAAGATAAAAAATAACAAAAAATAAGTATAACTTTATTTTGGATAAACAAAGTTATAAATATTATGTCATTTTTGCATTCTACACCAAAAATAACCTAGGGTACATCCATAAGGTGTTATACCCAAAAACACTTATTTCTTGTGTTATTAGAAGATTTAAAAATCTCACAGTACTAATGTAACTTTTTTAACATTTTTTTAAAATTGTTAAATTTAAGCTTAAATAAGCTTAAATTTAAAGTTGCATAAGGTTAATGCAAACTTACCAAAATTTTAGCTAACATTGAGGTGTGGTTTATATTTACTGAATTGGCTAAGGATTTGCCATACAGAATGTAAATCCTGCGTGAGCTCAATTTAAAAGGGTTTAAAGCCATGGTATGCCTTTAAATAAATAAAAGGGCAAAATCCACGCGAAAAGGTGGGACAAAGGAAAAAGGCCAAATAGAGCTGGGGTACCCAACTTTTTGGATCTGAAATGATTCAATGAAGGTTGTCCACCTGTATTGGAGGATTTTCAACCTTATTTAAACTTTAAGATTAGACTTTGATCCAACCTTAAGGTTTAAACTGGTTTTATCCCAATTTGGACAGGAATTTCAAGGTTCCAAAGCGTAAATCCCAATATGCAGGCTTGAAATCAAGGTTTTACAAACTGTCAAAGCTTAATAAAGCTTAAAACCTTAAAGCTCCAAGCATCAAGACCTTATCAAAAGCTAAGGTTTGGTGTGTATTGCTATTTTACGTGGAAAAATAGCAATAACTTCAAAAATTCATTAAAAATCCAAATCTTAATGGTTTTGCTTGAAAATTTCACACAGCTTAGAATTTAATACTATTCATATTTAAATTAAATTTTAAGTATCTTTTCTAAATACATTTCCTGGGTAATTAGCCTCGAAATTTACTCTCTTAATTAAGCTCAAAGAAAATTATGATTTCTTTAAAAATTAATGAAAAATTGAGCTTAAGAGCTTTCTGCTTGAAACTCTATTTTTAAGTTGTTCATGTGATGAAATTTAATATAAATAAGTTTATTTATATTAAAAACTTAAAATAATTAGTTTAAATGAGGATTAAAGTTACATGGAGTTAAGAATAACACTGGCAACTTTAAATTGGAATTAAAAACAAGTTGCCTTAAGATAAGAACTTTGTTTTTAAGTATGGTTTTTCAGTTTTGACCTGAGCACGCCCTCTATATTCATTAGGAATAATGAGAGCTGCTCTGAAGACATAAAAAGACTCTTTTCATCACTGTTTTTGCCCATCATTCATCATCAATCCAATCATACTAGAAATTCAAACAGGTAAAGTTTTATTATTTATAAAATCTTATTATCAAAGTAATTCTTAAGTTATCTTATTCTTTATTAATTGTAAATTAAAGAATTGAAATAATAGAATTTAGATTATTGTTGTAATCATCAATAATATATTTTATATTATAAAATTATCATCTTGAATATCTTTTAAAATCCACAAATTCCTCTTAAAAACTCTTTAATCTTAAATTTTATCATAAAAAGTTGTTTTATCTTTAAAATTATTGACTTTAGGCGTGTTTTCAACTTATAATTTTCATTTAATATAATAAGTGTTGTTGTTTGACTTGTTGTATTAAATAAATATTATAAGGAAGTTTTCTCTAAAGTTCTATATCTTTTTTATCTAGTATTAGTTTTTTTATATGGAATTTCATTCTATAAGAATTATTTCTGCACAGTGTGTGTTATAATTCTTTTTTAAATGATATTTATATTATTTATAAGTAGTTAATATTTATATTTCCACATGTAATTGTCACATTAAGAACTTTACAAGTCTTATTGTTATGACTGTCAGTGACTATAACAATAATAGAATAATTATAATTTATTATAATTATTACTATTTTTTATTATTATTATATTTTTATAATAATAATTAAGTTTATTTTTTTATATAATTATTTTTAATAATTATATTTAAATTTGTGATTATAATATTTTATAATATTATATATTTCTATTGAGGACAGTCATAGTACTCTTGATTTTGCTACTATTATCAAGAGTTTCATAGACAAACCTTACAATGGTGAACCAAGAGAGGGTGTAATATGTTACATCTGTAGGCAACTGAAAGATTCAGAATCCAGGTATTGGGCCACCCAGCTTGAATGTCTATGTCTAATTTGGGCTCTAGAGAAACTCCATTATTATTTGGAGGGTGCAGTCTTTGAAGTCTACACAGACTTCACAGCCTTGAAGTCTTTACTAAGCATGAAGACTACAAATAGACACATGCTGAGGTGGCAAATAGCTATCCAGGATTATAGAGGTAACATGACCATCATATAAAAATAAGGTAAAAGTCATACCAATGCAGATGGCCTCAGCAGATGGTGTCAGCCTGTGACTCAAAACAGAGCACCAGCATGACATCCAACATACCATAAGTAATGGTATGAGGAGTATTGGACAAATATAGCCAATACAAGTAGATTATAAAGAGGAAACCTCCTCAAATATAATAAGAAAGGACAAAGATATGCCCTATTAAAGATAAGACCAAATAAGCAAAAACTCTTATTCTAGCCTCTAATCTAACTTATACATATTTCATGAAACCCCAACCAGAATGGTTTTTTTCTTGAAGCTTTAAGGGAGAGCTATCCAATGGTATCATCTATTCATCCGTAGCACTCCTAAATCAGGAGATACCATTATACCACCTTTTTTCACCAACAACCCCTCAAAGGTGTAGGAGGGCTTGTACAAAACTGTACAAAAGTATAACCAAATTAAAGATATAAACAAGAGCTTTAATTTGAGATACATTAGACCTCTGTATCTCTTAAATTGACTGAGAGATCTTGGTTCAAAGGTTTAACAACCAAAAATACAGATATTCTGAAAACAAGAAAGTAAACAAACCCCTGTATCTTTGGCATACACTCATACAACTGTACAGTGTAACATACCAAACTGTAGAGCTAATCAAGCCCTAAAAAACTGTATCATCAGAATACAGATATCTTCCAAATTGGAGAAGATATCTGGCATGGAAGTTTTTGAAGCCTCATACTGATGTACAAAATTACATCCAAAAACTGAAAACCCTTATAACTTTTGCTATTTGAAAGAAGGGTAAACATGAAGCATACCAAATTGAAGAGCTCATTAAGCCCTTCAATTCTGTGCTCTTGGATTCTTGATATCTCAAAAACTGACTAAGATATCTTGGTTGGAAGTATTTTGACCAATACTGGTCTGTACCAAACCTGTACCAACCAGTACTGGCTTGATACTTAAAATAATGGTTGTTTAAAGCTTAAACCCGCCCAGAATGACTAATATTAGTCATCCAGACACTCTGGACACTTCACAATGGTGCTGACGTGGCCTGTGAAGAATTTTTTCACCCTGTATTGATCCAGAATGATCATTTGTGGTCCAAAAACCACAATTCTGACTATGCTGACGTCAGAATTGATGGTACAGAACCACAACCCAGCCTCCAGAGTGAAAATTTTCACTCTGTAGACGTGTGAAGAGCCTACCAGTCTTTCACAGTCCTCAGAGGAGATAAAAGCAGGTCTTTCCTCACTGGAAAAGACTCATCTTATCATGAATTAACATCCTTACGTAGTAAAACTGTCTTATACCAGTAGTACTCTTAGGATTATATTGATATAATTAAAATAATTAATTATTGTAGTGTTTCTTTACAGTCAAAGATATTAGAGCATTGCAACCCAGGTCCTCAATAGACTCATCACCACTGTTACCACATAGCAGTAGGACCTGAAGACTTAATTTTTATTTATTTTGTGTGTGTCACAGTCATAGTGCTAGCTTGTATTTACTATTTTTAAGCTACTACATAGACTCACCCTGACATTTTGGGGGCCTGGCCGTTGTTTTAACCTATTCTGGACCTATTTTGGCGATTTTTGGATCATCTTCACTATTTTTGAAGGTTTTTTACTATAAAAGTAAGTACAATTTCGAGTTTTTTTTCATTTTTTAACTAATTTTCATCTCTTATATTATAAAAATATAATATATATTTTTTATATATTGTATTTTATCAAAATATATTAAATAATATATTTTATTTTATTTTTGAGTATTTATACTCTTCAAAGCTTTATATTGCAATTTTCACGAAAATTAATAATAATAAATAATTATTATTAATTTTTCAAATTTATTTTTATATACAAAAAGTATATTTGAATAAAAAAAATTATTTTTTACCAAATTGTGTAAAAATTAATTTAAATCATAATATTTATTGTAAATCAACAATAAATATTGAAATAATAATTTTATTATTTCAATTCTTTAATATTCAAATTGAATATTATTGAAGAAGATCTTTTTTTACTCAAGTTGAGGAAAAATTGATTAAAATTTTCTTTTTTTGATAAATAATCAAAAAAAAAAATCTTAATAATAATAAGTCATTATTATCAATTTACCACGAAAATTGATAATAATAAGTAACTATTATTAACTTCTCAAACTTGTTTTTATATACAAATAGTATATTTAAATAGAAAGTATAATTAATTTTTACCAAATTGTGTAAAATTAATTTAAATCATAATATTTATTGTAAACCAACAATAAATATTTAGATAATAATTTTATTATTATTTCAATTCTTTAATATTCAAATTGAATATTATTGAAGAAGAATCTTTCTACTCAAGTTGAGGAAAAATTCATCAATTTTAATAATAATAAGTAATTATTATTAACTTCCCAAACTTATTTTTATATACAAATAGTATATTTAAATAGAAAGCATAATTAATTTTTACCAAATTGTGTAAAATTAATTTAAATCATAATATTTATTGTAAACCAACAATAAATATTTAAATAATAATTTTATTATTATTTCAATTCTTTAATATTCAAATTGAATATTATTGAAGAAGAATCCTTTCTACTCAAGTTAAGGAAAAATTTATCAATTTTTTTAAAATAAAAAAAATAAATAAATAAATAAATAAAAATAAGTAAATAACTTATCAATAATATTCAAGTTTAATAATATAAACTTTTAATATTAACTACTTTACTTATAAAAATAAGTGAAACAAAACTGTTATTTCTTCAAAAAATAAAAAATAAAATAATAATAATAATAAATAATTAAAACTCAAATATCAAACCAAACTCAGAAGAAATAACAGTAAGGAATTGGAAATTTTGTTTATTCAAATTGAATTACAAACCTTCTCCATTTTCTTTCAAAGTGGAAAAAAATTCCATTTGAGACAAAATCACAGTGAAATTCATCTGTACCAGCCTCAAAGACAAGGAGGCAGTACTAACTCCCAAGCAAATTGCCAAGGAGTATAAAGCAGAAATCAGTCCAAGGGCCTTTTAAAGGTAAAGAAACCTTGGAAAATACAGAATTTTTGTCTTTTGTCATTTTTTAACATGACAACTCCATTTCTCAGAGATCTTGGATACCCAAGAAATCAGCCAGAAATCTGGCAAAGAAGAAACAGAGGGAGAAGGCCACCCCCTTCTGGATCAAATAACCAACAAAGGACTTATTATCAGGAAACTCCTGCTCAAAGTCCCACCCCAAACCAAATCCAGCCCAGTCCAACAAAAAAATTGGACAGATGCAGGGAAAATAACTCATATTCATGTACTCCTAAAAGGATTTTCCACATGGAGTATGGACAACAAAACCTTAACCATGGGAGTATCATGGAAGGAAATTGGAATAATGAGGCAAAAAATATGAGTCAATCTTATTACTTGCCAAAAGATTCTGGAAGAAATGAAAAGTTGGAATCTCAACAGCCATTTAATACTCTCAGAAGAGACTTGAATCAGAGGGAATCAAACAGAAATCCAAGCCATAGAGAATTCTTGGCATATGGAAGAGCCCAATCTGATTCAGGAACACCAAGGCTTGGAAGAAGAAATTCCATCTTTACCACATCAGTCCAACAGCTACAGGACTTGAAATCCAAAGGACAATATTTCCAGGACTCTCCAGTCATCCCTGGTGGTTTCCAGCAGAGGACATGGAGCCCTAGTAGAAAACAAGAATTCTTTCAGGAAGGAGAAGATAGAATCAGATCCTTTGATGAAACAATGAATAAAATTAGCCCAAGAGGAACACAAATCCTAAAAAACACTGTACCTACCAATAGTGTTAGCTCAGAATCAATTGATCCTCAGCTTAAGCCTATTGATGATAAAATACCCCCTCAAAAATTTGAAACCACAGATTCCAGAGGTAGTAGTTTCATATGGTCCAACATGGGTAAATTCATGGATTGGACATATGATCATGTTCAAGAAGTGACTTCAGAAATGAAAACACTCAAGGAAGAAAATTCCTTCCAAGAAACAGTCATAGAAGACTTGAACACAAATCTATCCAGAATTTGGGCAGAATTTGAAACTAAAAACAGACAGTTGAACTCAATACTAGAGGAACAACAAGCTGTGAGAAGAGATTTAAGAAATATCCAATCTCAACAGGAAATCCTGGAAAAAGAAGTGGATTTTCTCTATAAAAAGGAGGAAAAAGAAGATAATTTCTTCCCTCAAACAACTCAAGAGGATAAACCAATCACCAAAGTAAAAGAGGAAGAATCAGAAAACCAAGCTCCTGAATCCCAGGATCCAAAGTTAAAGTCTGAGTCTATTTACCAAGATGGTGAGAACCTCAGTTACTCTGAGAAACAAGCATTAAAGCAATTACCTGATGTGGTAAATTGGCCCAAATTCTCAGGAATTGGAGAATATGATCATATGGAGCTTATTGATTATATTAATGGACTTTTTGTTGATGTACCAAAGATACCAGACTACTGGATCACCACAAGACTCAACACTGCATTCAGAGGCCATGCAAATATATGGTACACTGAAATGAAAGAGATACATGGTAGGAAAAGCTGGCCATGGTGGAGAAACCAAATAATACAAAAGTACAGCAATGGTACTTGGATTTGGCAAAAAACCATCTCTTTTGAGAGTGACAGATACTCTACAGAAAAAGACCCTTATGAATGGTGTCTTAAACAAACAAAAAGACTCAAATCTATTGATCCAAACATGACAATAGAGATGAGAAATCATAAGATTCTGACAAAACTTCCAGGAGACTTAGAACATGCAGTAAAGTGCAGATGCAGCAAAATAAGCAGCATTGATGACATAGCAAATGTCATACAAGATGTCAGAAAAAAGACATCAATTGGCAGTAGTTCACCCTATAGGTCACATGATAGCAGAGAAAAACCAAATATACTCATGGAAAAAGACCTCAAACCTACTAATGGTGAAGAAGCACCAAGGAGAAGGAACACATGCCATAACTGTGGATCACCTGACCACTATGCAAATAATTGTCCCAAGGGAAAAAAGAAAATATTTGCAATAGAGGAAGAGTCAGTAGAAGAACACATGGAGTACAAATCTGACTCTGACAGAATGGGAAATGGGCTAAGACAGGATTCAGACAGTGGATCAGAGCCTATTGAACAATATTTATTAGAGTATGAGGATGAGAAAACAGAATCAGTCCTAGGAAACTCTTTGAAACCAGAACTCATTCAACCCAAAAAAGGTGAAGACAGAAGTGGCAGAACCATTGATGCTAAAGAGTATTTGGAAGTACCCAAAACTGGTATGGCCTTTATTCATGGAGCAAAATCAAAGCTTGATGTGTACATTGAAAATCAAAAGCATCCTTTGATTTTTGACACAGGAGCAAATTGCTCAGTGGTAGCCAAAGAATACTTGGACAGACACTTTCCAATGTGGAATGCAGAGATGCTTTTAACAAAAGCAAGAAGCTTTAAAAGTGCTGCAGGCAAAATGAAGTCACTTGGAATAATCCAAAAAATAATTATAATACCACACAAAATGGGAAACCTCAGATTACACATTGAATTTGTGGTACTTGAAAATGCTAAGTTTGATGGATTTTTAATGGGTACAGAGTACCATAGAATCTATGGCATAAGCATACATAATTACCTAGAGAGTTACTTGATAATTGGGCAAGACAAACAAAGAAAGTTCTACTTTGAAACTGACAACCCCAATCAAATAAAAAGATATTCCAATAGGGATTATTTAACAGAAAGAAGGAATAAACCACCAGAAAAAGACCAATGGGTAAAGCTGGATGATGTTTCAGATAAAGATTCTTTTTTGAAAGGATCAAGAGCCTCCATAAGTACAAAAGAGTCTCATCAATGATGAGCCTTTTTTGGAGGGAGGGTATGTCAGCCTGTGACTCAAAACAGAGCACCAGCATGACATCCAACATACCATAAGTAATGGTATGAGGAGTATTGGACAAATATAGCCAATACAAGTAGATTATAAAGAGGAAACCTCCTCAAATATAATAAGAAAGGACAAAGATATGCCCTATCAAAGATAAGACCAAATAAGCAAAAACTCTTATTCTAGCCTCTAATCTAACTTATACATATTTCATGAAACCCCAACCAGAATGGTTTTTTTCTTGAAGCTCTAAGGGAGAGCTATCCAATGGTATCATCTATTCATCTGTAGCACTCCTAAATCAGGAGATACCATTATACCACCTTTTTTCACCAACAACCCCTCAAAGGTGTAGGAGGGCTTGTACAAAACTGTACAAAAGTATAACCAAATTAAAGATATAAACAAGAGCTTTAATTTGAGATACATTAGACCTCTGTATCTCTTAAATTGACTGAGAGATCTTGGTTCAAAGGTTTAACAACCAAAAATACAGATATTCTGAAAACAAGAAAGTAAACAAACCCCTGTATCTTTGGCATACACTCATACAACTGTACAGTGTAACATACCAAACTGTAGAGCTAATCAAGCCCTAAAAAACTGTATCATCAGAATACAGATATCTTCCAAATTGGAGAAGATATCTGGCATGGAAGTTTTTGAAGCCTCATACTGATGTACAAAATTACATCCAAAAACTGAAAACCCTTATAACTTTTGCTATTTGAAAGAAGGGTAAACATGAAGCATACCAAATTGAAGAGCTCATTAAGCCCTTCAATTCTGTGCTCTTGGATTCTTGATATCTCAAAAACTGACTAAGATATCTTGGTTGGAAGTATTTTGACCAATACTGGTCTGTACCAAACCTGTACCAACCAGTACTGGCTTGATACTTAAAATAATGGTTGTTTAAAGCTTAAACCCGCCCAGAATGACTAATATTAGTCATCCAGACACTCTGGACACTTCACAATGGTGCTGACGTGGCCTGTGAAGAATTTTTTCACCCTGTATTGATCCAGAATGATCATTTGTGGTCCAAAAACCACAATTCTGACTATGCTGACGTCAGAATTGATGGTACAGAACCACAACCCAGCCTCCAGAGTGAAAATTTTCACTCTGTAGACGTGTGAAGAGCCTACCAGTCTTTCACAGTCCTCAGAGGAGATAAAAGCAGGTCTTTCCTCACTGGAAAAGACTCATCTTATCATGAATTAACATCCTTACGTAGTAAAACTGTCTTATACCAGTAGTACTCTTAGGATTATATTGATATAATTAAAATAATTAATTATTGTAGTGTTTCTTTACAGTCAAAGATATTAGAGCATTGCAACCCAGGTCCTCAATAGACTCATCACCACTGTTACCACATAGCAGTAGGACCTGAAGACTTAATTTTTATTTATTTTGTGTGTGTCACAGTCATAGTGCTAGCTTGTATTTACTACTTTTAAGCTACTACATAGACTCACCCTGACAGATGGCCACTGGACAATGTCAAAAGCAATCCAGCTTATGACCCTGAAGTTTCAGCCAAGATCCCTATCCATTTCATGGAAGTAGATAGAAGGAAGAACTTCATATTTTCTGAATGGGCACCAGAACATGGTACCCTTGACAGTGAGAACATTGCTTCAGAGGAAACAGAAACTCCCATACTGGGGATAGGCTCCTCAGAACTGCAAAATGAATTTTTCAATGCAGTACTGAAGTCTTATGCCAAACACAAACAGTGTGGAATTTTACTACAACTCCTTCAACAAAAGTACATTAGTCCAGAGGTGAAATCCCAGCTGGAAGAAACCTGGTTGAGGGCCTATAAGGATAACAAGTTCTTCCTTATAGATGGCCTGCTCTACCACAGAGAAAAACACAGAAGTGCACTAATAGTGGTAGACAGAGACCACATCTCTCTGATCCTACAGGAATGTCATGAATGCCCCTATATGGGACACATGAGTGAAGACAGGACCAAAGAGAGGGTAGCAAGCATAGCTTGGTGGCCCAAGTGGGAACAAGAGTTGGGAGAATACATCAAGACTTGTGAAAGATGCCAAAAGGCAAATAGGGCAAATGGGAAGAAGTATGGGTTACTTGTGAGCCTTGAGGTATATTTTGCATACCCAAATAGGCCACAATTATCTTAAAAAGAAATTTTGAATTATGCAAAACTCATAAGTCATGCATATATCCAAAATTCATCATTTTCAATTTCAGAAAAGATGAATAACTTTTTATTGAGTAAGTAAATCCATGGATTTAAGACCAGATTTGGATTCTACACAAAAATTCACCTAGGGTAGCTCCATAGAGTGAATAAGCTCAGTTTAAGTATTTGAGGTGGTAAAATGGAAAATACTTCAATACCACATCATTAATACCACATAAAAGATCCGTGAAAATTTTTGTTTTTCTTGATTTTTAGCCAAAATAATGGGAAAGTGAGAAATCCCATGTTACATATACACTAAGAATAGTGTTATGCATGTTTTGAGCACTTAATATTATGGTATTCTTACATGGACGTTTGGTACACCCATAGTGGATATCTCACTTTAAGCTTAAATTACTATTTTGACGTAAAAATTAGGCAAGGGGGACAAAAGACATCAAAGAGAGCCAGGGTACCCAACTTCTGAGGCCTCAGAGGCGTGGATAGCTCCAGAGCATGGATCCATGGCTCATCTTGGCTCAATTGGTAAACTAAAACTCTTTGGGAACTTGGTTACCAAGTTACACCTACTGTAATCATAAGAAAAATAGCAAATAACCTGCTATTTTGACGTGCCAAGGAGGTAATAAGCTACTTAGACTCCTGTAACCACATCAATTCTTGATGACTTTCCATGACTAGACCCTAAAAGAGTAATTAAACCCTTTTGGGACTCATATTCATTGATTTACCTCATAGCAACCTGCAAAATACTGCTATTTGCAATTCTACGTAGAAATGAGGTAAAAACTTCAAAAACTCATTAAAAATACAATTCTTAATGAATCTTTCTGAAACTTTCAGGACCAATGAAGAACTGTATTATCTATGGTACAACCAAAAAGAATTATGGTTTTACTAGTAAAATTAAAAGTTTTACTTACAGTCCATTTTTGACCATTCTACGTGAAACACTGAATCTTCAAAAATTCACAGTAATTACAACCTGTGATGAAATTGGCAATAACATTGATAAATTTGAGAAATCAATTATTATTTTAGAATAAAAGAAGATTTACAGATGTTACTCCTTTTATTCTTAACCATATTGGGGTTGGTAGTCACGTAAAAGCATCAATTAAGTAATTATGATAATCTTACGTGACAACAGATGATGCAATCATTAATCCAAAAAGGTTTATTGTTTTCTCACTCACTGGTTTTTCAGTTTGCTCCATGGCACGCCTCTGTGAGCTGTTGTTGACTTAAAAGAAACTTCTTCTTGCTGTTTTTTCCAGAAATCATCTTATAAATTTATTAAATCATTATTACCCACAAGTAAGTATTAGTTAAGCTATTCTTAAGTGTTTTAAATCTTTCAGAATCAATCAGAAAGACGTGAAATCATAGAATTCAACTATATATTGTTGTAATACTGTTATAAATCATCTTGATCCCTTAAATCAACAATTCTACGTCAAATTTCTCTACTTATATCTATCAATAAGTTCTTTGGAGTATTAGTGAGTCATTTATCCTTAATTCTTAAAGTTTTTCTCTATTAATAGTTTTCTTCAAGAATTATCTTTATAATTATTCTTGCAAAAGATAATTATATATTAAAATAATTTTATTATTTTAATAAAAGAAGTTTTTATTATCAAATTCTTCTTGTAATTGATTCTTGTAGACAATTACTGCTCACTGTTATAATCACTAGTAGTGTATAACACGTGAAAGAAATAATTTTATAATTATTTAATTGTGGTTATAATAATTTTTTATTATTATATTTCATAAGAACAGACATAGTACTTTTGATTAATAGTAATATTATCATCAGTTTCATAGTCACATCTTACATTACTTCAACATATAGAAGACCCCAAACACCCATGGGAAACCATCAACATGGACTGGGTTACAGGACTTGTCCCAGGAGGCAAAGAAAAATACAATGCCTGCTTGATCATAGTTGATAGGTTCAGCAAGAGCATGAGGTGTCTACCATGCCACAAAGAGGACACAGCCATGGATACTGCCCTGTTATTTTGGAATAACATCATATCTACCTGTGGGGTCCCTAAATCAATCATTAGTGATAGGGACCCAAAATTCACATCTGAATTTTGGACCAACTTGTATGACATGCTTGGCACCAAGCTTGCCTTTTCCACAGATTACCATCCCCAACCAGATGGGCTAGCTGAGAGGATGATCCAGACTATGGAAGATATCCTTAGAAGGTTCTGTTCCTATGGCATGGAATACAAGGACCATGAAGGATACACCCATGGCTGGGTTACCCTTCTACCAGCTGTCCAACTGGTTTATAATACAAGTCAGCACTCTACCACAGGAAAAACAACTGCAGTGGTAGAGAAAGGGTGGAATCCCCTGTTGCCTGTGAATCAGTGAAAGAAAAATCTTCTGACCATCCACGCCACAGCCAAAGACTTCCATGATATGTGGAACAGGGCTTGTGATGCAGCTTCCAGATGCATAGTTGAGGCAAAAGAATGTAATAAACAGAGGTGGGACAAGACACACATGGAACCTGACTTTAAGGAAGGGGACCAGGTGCTATTGTATACACTGAACTTTAATAAGCTTAAAGGACCCAAGAAGATGAGGGACTCATTTGTAGGGTCTTTTACTATCACTAGGTTGATAGGAAAGAATTCAGTGGAAGTCAAACTTACAGAGGAATTGTCCAGGAAGCACCCAGTCTTCCCAGTAAGATTGGTAAAACCATACTTCCAAACACAGGAGGATAAATTCCCCTCCAGGAAGAAGAACCCCACACCACCTGATATGGTGGAAGTGTAGGACTCCCCAGGACCTGTTAGTAAGATCATCAGGGCCAGGAATATCAGACTTATTGGAAAGGATCAAAGACAATACTTAGTCGGATTCAAGCACCAAACAGCTGATAAAGACAAATGGTTGGCAGAAGAGGCCATACCGGATGTGAACCTTCATTTAAGGAGATTCAGGGCCTCTAGGAGGACTGAAAAGTCTCATCAATGATGAGCCTTTTTTAGATGGAGGGTATGTCAGCCTGTGACTCAAAAACAAGAGCACAAGCATGACAGCCAAATGCCATGAACCAATGGTATAGCCAAGATACCACCAAAACATGGATCTGAGCCAAATCAGCTCAAAGGGTATCAAAATAAAGAGAAAACTCACCTCTTTCTGAAAATATAAGTCCCATTACCATAGGACAAAGAATAAAAAAGTTATTCCTGCTCAAAGTTATTGCTGAGCATAAACCTTAATTTTCACCTCTCATCTAAAATCTAGAAGGAGAGGCTTAACCCCATCAAATGGGTACTCAAAATGAAGCTCAAAGCCAGGGCTATTCAATGGTACCAGCCAAACTGAGATAGCACCAATATTACTGGAGTTATGGACAATTTCAGGCCAAATAAGGATGAACAAAACATTCACCTCTCATCTAACTTCTACAGTTTTAGTGTGAGATACTTGAAGTGGGGTCTTTTTAGAAAGAGAACAATCAGGCCTATCTGATGGTGTCATTCACTTCCCCATATCTCAACTACAGCAGAAGGTATGGGGAAAACAAGCTCAATACAGATTTTTGCCTAAAAGACGCATATGTACAAAACTCTTGTACATGGCATAGCTTTTCCATATTAAATAAGGTACCATTGTGTAGGAAACATACAGGGCTACACACTGGTTCAGTTTTGAGTTTGAGATCTCAAGAACTGACAAACCTATAGCTATTTTAAGGTCAAAATCCCACATTCTGACCAATACAGCCTTACCATGAGATAATATCCCATAACCCTGAATATGAGGTGTCAAATAGACAAAGAAGCTTGTTTTTACTTCAATACCTCATATTTCAGTCAATACTGGGGTCTCATACAGCTTCTGTACAGCATTCTATGTGTCATACACGTCAAAATCAGGCTGTGAGGTCCCCAGATGAAAGTTTTCACCCTGTATTGGTGAAAACTGCCCAGATGTGGTTTCAAAACCACATCTGAGCCCAATACAGGTTATACAGGCTGTTTTCAAGTCACAAGCCAGTAATAGAGAGTGAAAAAATCTTCACTTCGCCTACGTGGAAAGGTCAAGCACCCTTTCCACCCCATTTCAGCATAAAAAGGAGGCTTTTCACAGCCAGAATTGTCTCCTCATCCTGCTCTTGAATACCCTACGTAGTAAACTTTCAAAAACATTATTACTCTTGGTTAATAATCAGGTATAATTATAAATCTTAATTATTGTAGTCTTTTATTATTGTAACCCAACAGATAAAGCTGCACCCAGGGCTTTCAAGAGCGCTCACCACCACTATATTATATATAGTAAAGCCCTTTGAATATAAAATCAAATCATCTTCAACCCTTATAAGTCTTTTTTAACCATTTCTACCATGTCACAAACATAGTCAAAGCTGTACTTAGCCTATTTACACCTTTATCATAGTTTCATCCTGACACCAAGCATAAACCTTAATTTTCACCTCTCATCTGAAATACAGAGGAAGAGACTTAACCTCATGAAATGTGTATTCAAAATGAAGCTCTAAGTTAGGGCTACCTGATGGTACTATCCAAGCTGAGCTAGCACCAGTATTACACAAGTTATGTCAAAAATCAGGCCAAATAAGGGTGAAAAAAATATTTAACTCTCATCTAATTTTTACAGTTTAAGTGTGAGATACCTAAAGTGTGATCTCTTTGGAAAGAGAACAATCAGGGCTATCTTATGGTGCCATTCATTTCCCCATACCCCACCTGGAACAAAAGCTATGGCGCAAACAAGCTCCATACAGCTTTTGGCCAAAACATACATATGTACAAAAACCTCTACATGGCATACCTGTTCTATATTTAATGATAACCATATCAAAAGAGGTACAATTGTGTAGAAATGAGCCGGGGCTACACACTGAACCAATTCTGAGGTTGATATCTCAAAAACTGACAAAGGTATGGCTGCTTAAAGGTTAAAATCCCACAGTTTGGCCAATACAGCCTTATAGTGGGATAATATCCCATAACCATCATTATGAGGTGGCAAAAAGACAAAGAATAATGTTTATACTTCAATACCTCATAGTTCATCAAATAATGGAGTTGCATACAGGTTCTGTACAGCATTCCCCTTGTAATACAAGTCAGAATCAGGCCATGTGGTCCTCAAATGAAAATGTTCACCCTGTATTGTTGAAAGCTGGCAGGTGTGGCTTCCAAACCACATCTGAGCACAATAAAGGCTATACAGGCTTTGTGAAAACCAAAATCGAGTACTTTGGAGTGAAAAATCTTCACTTGCTTTACGTGGAAAGGTCTAGAAGCCTTTCACCCCATTTTAGGATAAAAAGGGGCCTTTTCACAGCCAGAAAAGGTTTCCTAATCCTGCTCTTGAATTCCTACGTAGTACAGCTTTCAAAAACACTTATACTCCTGCAAATTAAACAGGTTATACTTTAAACTTAAGTATTGTAGCTCTTATGACAGTAACCCAACTGGCAAGACTGCACCCTGGGCTTTGAGCAGAGCTCACCACCACTATATTATTATAGTAAATCCCTCAATATCCTATTTGGGACCATCTTTGATCATTATCAAAACTTGGTATATTATTTTCACCATGTCACAGTCATAGTTAAAGCTTGTAAATACCATTATACACCTTTATCATAGACTCAGCCTGACATTTAGCTCTAAAGCATGTCAAATGTTCATCACCTTCCTTGATTCTCAGAAGGTTATATGCACCATGCAAATAAACCTCAGAGAAGATAGAAGAGCCATTGAAAACAGTAAGAAGCTGATTCATAGGAGGAAGAGGATACTTGTTCTTCCTAGTAACAGCATTGAGTTTGCAAAATCAACACACAAACAGAGGCCACCATCTTTCTTTTTCTAAAAGAGGACAGGTGCTCCTGTTGAAGAGGAGCTTGGCCGGATGAAACCTTTCGCTAAATTCTCTGAAATGTAGGCCCTGAGTTTATCTGACTCTTGGCTTGATAAAGAGCAGATCACTCCAACTGGAGGTAAAGACCCCTCCATCTCAACATGATTATCACAGGCGCGGTGAGGAGGAAGTTTCTCTGCTTTCACCTTAGAGAATACATCCAAATACTGGTGATAAGCAGAAATAACAACCTTCATAACTGTTTCTATTTCTTCTGGCTCTTCCTCTTCATCTCAAAACTCCTCCAGGGAGTCATGATAAGATGAAGGAAGAAGGTCCATATTGCCAACGAAGAGATGGACTGAAGATACAGAATTTTCTTCTCCAGCATCTTGAATCTCTTTGAAGACTTCATATCTAGATGATAGTAATTAATGATGGGAATTAAGGGAAGGAATATGGACAGAAGATGGAAATGATGGTGCTCTAGAATCACCAACCAAAGCTTTGCATGATTTGGCAGAAGAAAAGTCATTACTGAAAGATTTTGAAGGACCATAATAGTCCTTATGATCCTCATTAAAGGTGATCAGCCCCTGCCTCAAATCAATAAATGGATTAAAATGATTAATAAAGTCAAAGCCCAATATGAGGTCTTCTCCCTTGGGAGTATTAATGATCAAAAAGTCCCATTGAAAGCTTGTGATTCAAGGAAGCTCAACCATATATTTGGTATGGTGAGTCACAGACAAGGAAGGGGACCCAGAGGAGTCCAAAATGATAAGAGGAATCTTCTCCGGGAGTTCTTAAATAGTCAAAGAATACTTTTGATCAAACTTCTTTGCAATAAATGAGTTGATAGCACCAGAATCAATGAGAATATTGTAAAAAACATCAGAAAGAGAAGAAAAAACAAAGAATTTAAGAGGATTCTTGACACCAGTAGTCAGAATGCACAATTGTGCTCTGGATGGAAAACAGTGAAGATCATTGAACACAACATGATCTTCACTCCGGCTTTTCCCTGGATGAGAAATTTTCCTGAGGGTTGGGTAAGCTTTTTTTGAGGCCTTTTGAAACAGAACTCAAGCCTATGCTTCCCACCACAATAGGTACACAAACCCTCCTTGATTCTTCCTTCTTTTTCTGAATTCGTCAACTTGAAATCTTTATTCAATCGAGAAGCATGGGGCTTGTCCCTCTTCTTGTGAGTTGAGCTTGAAGAATTTTGAGGGTGAGAAGAATTTGACTTTGAGGCTTCTGGCTTCTTCTCTCGATGATGACTCTTTTCATTTTGACTCTCATGGCACCTGGTATCAATCTCCAGGGGAATGTCCATGAAGTCTTGGAGAGAGTCGATTCTTGAAGGATGGGAGGCCAATTGATCCAAGATTCTGGATGGCAATCCCTTCCTGAAATGATAGATGAGAGCACTTTCACCCCAATCCCCGATTCTGAAGACTAAACTTCTGAAATAAGCAATGTATAATAATACATGCCAACCTATTTTCATTCTTAAAGGATCCAGTTCTGCTCCAGCTTTTCTTACTTCATTTGGGTCTCCAAATAAGGTGAAGAGTTGAGATTCAAATAATTTCCCTGAATTGAGAAGGTCATTTGGATCTTTATTGGTGAGATTGGAAAGATAAGGCTCATTACACTTTGAATCCCTGCCAATGAGAAATGAGGTGGCATAAAGAGATTTCCTTCTGTCTTGAGAGAAATTTAACAGATAATTATGAAATATCAATTGAAAAGACTGATTGAAACTGCTAACTTTGAAGGGTTGGGTCCCATCTAAGCATTCTGTTGCCTCCATAGATGGAGTCTTGAAGGCTGGTGGTCTTGATGCTTCAGAAGACAAAGCTGCTTGGAGATTGGCCATAATCTGAGTCATTTTGTGCATAATGGCCAATAAAGATGGTTCAGACTGATGGGAGACAGGCTGATTAGACGGGGCTAGAGTTGGTCCTCCAGTACCTTGGGATGCCACCACATGAGCAGGAACACCTTCATTACCATCCGACTCTTCCTCTCCCACAGAATTCTCCTCCTCCTCTTCACCATCTTCCCCAGGACCTCTGAAAGTGGTCCTTGAAGTTCCTGGAAGTCTGCCAACTACTCCTGTAAATGAATTTGATCTTCTTGGCGCTCTTCCTTCCTTGCTGGATGGTTCTGCTCCTCTCAAAATGGATCCTCTGGCCAATTTTGCCCTTAGTTGAGGAACTGATGGGGTGCCATCAAGAGGAGCCCTTGGATTTGGAGTGAGAAGAGCTTAAGCTCTTGGCTGAGATCTTGTCTGTCTTGCAGGAGGTGAATGTTACATAGGCATGATTTCAGGAATGAAATTGAATAAAATAAATAAAAAATCAAAATTTTGTAGATGTGAAACTTGAGGCAAATCAACAGATAGTTGAAACCAAAATAAAAATAAAAATCAATGTCTTGAAGGAAAATCAATGAATCAAAGATCAAATCTTGAGGTAAATCAATCAATCAAAATTAAAATGCAATCTTCAAGTCAATAAATCAATAAGTCAAATCAATCATAATCAAAATCAAAATCAATGTCTTGAAGGAAAATCAATTAATCAAAAATGAAATCTTGGGGTAAATCAAGCAATCAATATTCAAATGAAATCTTCAAGTAAATAAATCAATAAGTCAAATCAATCAGAATAAAAATCAAAATCTTTCAGAAAATCAGTCAATCAATGAATTATTGAGGCAAAATCAATTTATGTCAAAATTCTTGATGTGAGAAAACAGTAAAATCAATGAAATCTCCAGGTCAATCAATTTTCTTGAGGTCAATATGAATTATGTCAAATCAATCAATCAAATCAAAATGAAGTCAGTTCTTCTTTAAAAATCAAAATTCTATAACAATGAATGAGATATGAATCTTGATTTGAAGAATGTGTCTGATTGAATTTATGAAAAGTTTGAAAAACAAATGGAAATTAAGATTACACGTGAGTTATAAATGAATTAAAATTTAACAATTTGAGAGAAGATTTTGAAAGAGAAGCAAAAATAAAATTGGGTCAGCTTTCAATTTTCAAAATAAAGAATGAATGAGAGAAAATTGAGAAATGAAGATGAATAATAAAGTTCATAAACATAAAAGAGTTATAATTTCCATGAAATGAGTGAATGAAACTATAAAGAATGAATGAACAGAATCAAAAAAAATTATGAGTTAATTAATATAATGTCACAGGGGCTCTTTGACAGAAAAGCAAGAGTGGCCTGGCACTCAGCAATTAGGGAACTCACTTGGAAGACTCCAAAAGAATAAAGAAAATAAAAAAAAGGATTGAACTTCTCTAAGAATGCAAGTACAAAGATGAGATGCAATAAGAGTACTGAGAATCCAAATAGCCAAAGAGCCAACCAAGAAAGTCCTTAATCACTGTTTCAATCTTCCAAAATTAAAAATGGAATTAGTAAGGATATGACCACCAGATATCCATTGAAAGGCAAAGAAAGAAAGAGAAAAGGTGCTAAATGACTGACTTGATAATATCAGTATTGACTTAACAAAAATGATAAGATAAACAAAGATAAAATAAAATAAAAGTATATTAATTAACTGGGGGAAAACACCCCAGGGTCAAGAGGGGCCAGTAGATGTGAGAATCTGAGAGCTTTATTCCTTCAGGCTAGCAGCTGACCTGTATTGAGTATTGGAAGCTGTATGAATTGTCTGATGGAATGTATACCTTGCCAAATTGGTAAATCGACTGATTTTAATGATCTTTCCATGTTTTATGAATGAAGTACAGGCCTGGGTGAATCCAGACGGTATTTAATGAATGTGGTGGCCAAGGGGGTTTAATTGAGCATTGACCCTTGACAAGTTGTTATGGAACTTCCTCTTGAATATCCCTTGAGAATGAATTGCCAGTGTTTGCTTGGAGGAAGACTGTGAATGAGAATAACCAATGATTGGTTGATGGAATCATTGGTATTTCAGTTTTGACACTTGCCCTTGAGCCTTGATTAATCCTCTGGATGACGTGCCTTGATGACCTCATGAAAAGTGGAAGTAACCATTTGATATTGGTGCCATTGGATTGCTGCTGAAAAAATATTCATAATGGTGTAGAACACCATTTATGGCACTTTTGGTTATTGAAGGTTGAAGGTGGCCAATGATCTTCTGAGGTGATGCCAGGAGGATATAAGTGAAAATTGGGCTTGAGTGGCTTCAAAGGTGAGAAAGTGTCTTTTGGGTGATTTGGCCAACTACAGCTTATACAGCTTTAGAGCTGTATTTGCGCAAAGTGCAAAAAACTGGAAGATAAGCCCCAAAAGGCCTCATATGGTGTTTGGGCATATTTTGCATAATACATGGGAAAATGGCATATACAGCTGAATACAGAAAAAATGTACAAAATGCACAAAACTTTATTTAGAGGTTGAAAAGCCAAATACAGGCTTTTGGGCTCTATTTTTGCTGTTGACTGAAAAGTACCCAAGATTTCCCAAGAGCAGAAACTGGCAAGGAAAGGCCTGGTGATGGTGAAGGGGCCAGGGTGGCCCCAGATGATGAAATGGCCATAAATGCTATAAAGAATGAGAATGGCCAATTTGGCCAATGATTATGGATATGGCCAAATTGCCATATTTTGGGTATGGCATGGATATGCCATATTGAGGTCCAAGATAGTGAATTGCCATGGTTGTGACATCTGTCCTCTGGCTGGTTCCTTGGGACTCCAAGGTTTCTGAGGTGTAGAGGTGACATATCAGTGTTTGCAAGCAGTCAGAAACTTGATGTTCTTAGGGTATTTACCTTTGACTGTGCCTTGTACAAATTCATTGTCTACTGCTTTGGAAAATTTGCCTTTAGAGGTTACAACTGGGGTAATTATTGTAATCTTCCCTGTACAAGTAATTAAGGTTGGTTTACCTTGTATTGACGCAGAGTTTCATGGTTTTCTACTTCTCTGGGTGGCAATTGGTGTCCACTTCTTTGCTGTAATGAGGCCTTCACTGTGCCTCTTTCCTTTGCCCTTCATTCCCTGTTGTTCTGAGGGTGTCACTGGTTTGTTGGCCTGTGACTGGGTTTCATGTGGTATGAAATTTCCTTCCACTGAATCAAACAGGAGAAAGAGGGCTTATTTTCAGTTAAGACTCCTTAAACTGCTGTTTGCATGTCTAAGAATGGCCTCTGGGCAATATATTTCTATATTATACCCTTGAATTATGACAGTGTGATTGAAATCATAAATTACACATCAAAAATACAGCTTGTGGATTTCTGGTACACTGTTTGTATACCAGTATCTCACAGATTAACTTGTAATTAACAAGTGTCATCTAAAAGTGTTTATGTAAAGGGCAATTGAAAGTATCAATATACCTAACCAGGCCTCTGATACTGTTGGTTCATAGTAAGAGAGGTGTCCTGTTTAATTGAAAAAAGATAGTATTGATGGCTTAAAATGTTTTAATATGTCAAACAAATCAAAAATAAATGTTTTGTGGTGATTAAATTATAATCAGCAACCCAAAAAGGCCATTAAAATGGAAAACACCCATTGGTATATGGTCATATACCACTAAAAAAACATAAGATATGTATTATATTATTTTTTTGAGAAATTTACACCTCAAAAAAGAAAAAAATAGTTTCAGAATTAAGAAAATAAAAGAAAATACTCACTTTTGTTGTAAAAAAGGTCCAAAAAGAAAACCATGTCCAGGCCCCCAAAATGTCAGGCTGAGTCTATGAAAAAGTATTAATAGAGGTATATACAGCTTTAACTATGACTGTGACACAGATAAAAGTATCAAAAAAGGTTTGGTTAAAGATATTAAGGTTTTACTAATAATAATTAGCAGTGGTGAGCACTGTTGAAAGCCCTGGATGCAGGTTTATCTGTTGGGTTACAATAATAAAGACTACAATACTTAATTTTAAAGTATACCTAATTTGGTTTCCATTATTATAACTGTTTTTGGCGACCTGTGCTATGTAGGAACTTAAGAACAGGATGAGAAAACGTTTTCTGGTGGAGAAAAGGTCCCTTTTTATGCTAAAATGGGGTGAAAAATTCTGTTAGACCTTTAGACGTAGAGGAAGTGAAGATCTTTCACTTCCGAGGACTGTCTTGTGGTTTTGAGAATGCTTTTATAGCCTTTATTCGGCTCAAATGTGGCTTTGAAACCACATCTGGGCAGCTTTCACTGATGCAGGGTGAAAACTTTCATTTGGGGAGCACACAGCCCTCTTCTAACATGTATTACATGTAGAATGCTGTACAGAACCTGTATGGGACCCCATTATTAACCAAAATATGAGGTATAGAATTATAAACAAGCTCTTTTGTCTGTTTGAAATCTCATAATCAGGGTTATGGGACATTATCCAACAGTAAGGCTGTATTGGTATAAATGTTGGATTTTGATCTTAAAGATGCCATACCTTTGTCAGCTTATGAGATATCAAGCTCAACATCTGTTCATGGTGTAGCCGTGGATGTGTTCTACACAATGGTACCTTATTTGATATGGCTATCATCAAATATGGCAAAGTGATGCCATGTACAAGTGTTTTTGGACATATGTATGATTCGTTCAAAATCTGTATGGAGCTTGTTTGCGCCATACCCTTTGCTCTAGATGAGATATGGGGAAGTCTATGACACCATCAGGTACCCCTGACCGTGCTCTTTCCAAAAAGACCCTACTTTAGGTATCTCACACTTCAGCTGTAGAAGTTAGATGGGAGGTGAATATTTTATTCCCCCTTATTTGACCTTACTTTGGTCATAACCTCACTAATTCTAATGCTAGCTCAATTTTCCTAGTACCATTGGATAGGCCTGACCTAGATCTTCATTTTGAATACCCATTTGATGGGGTTAAGTCTCTTCCTCCGTATTTCAGAAGGGAGGTGAAAATTAAAGTTTATGCTCAGCAACAACTTTGAGAAGGAATAACTTTGTTATTCTTTATCCTATGATGATTGGACTAGTATATTTGGAAATGGGTGATTTACCTCTTTCCTTTTATACTTCTTGAGCTGGTTTGGCTCAGTTCCATGTTTTGGTGGTATCTTGGCTTTACCATTGGTTTATGGTATTTTGGCTGTTATGCTTGTGCTCTGGCTTTGAGTCACAGTCTGACACAAGGTATTCCCTTGCTTTCTTACTCCCCAATTTCCTTTCTTTGATTAATTTGGTAATTTCTTTAGTACCAGGTGATTCATCAGGAGGTATATAAGGGGGAGCTTTATTCCTCAAAGGGAATTTTCCAGAATCACCAGATTTAGAAAGATTTTTTAAGCTTACTGGAAATTTAGGATGCTTATCACTAAGTTCCTCAGATAGTTAAGATTTTACAATATTATATTCATTAATGTCCTGCAAAGGAGTCTGTGGGAGGTTTACATCCTTTAATTTTATTGAAGTCAGTGTTAGATAAAAGTACTAAGTATCCCACTTTGAAGTCTTGGTTTTCATGTGATTTGTCCCACTTGTCTTTGGAATATTCAAATTAGTCCTCCATGCAGCTTACTGCATGTTTCCTAGTGCTTTCTAAAATTCCTTTAAAGCTAGCAGCTATGGGATGTAAAGCAACGAAATTCTTCCTCAAGGAATCTTGGGATAATCTGGAATTCCATCCTTCCTCCAGGACAGAATTTGTCTTATTTGTATTGGCATGAATGGATGTTTTGTATGCCAATTATGAGGGAATCCATCACAATATTTAAATTCAAAACCATATTCACAAAATCATCTCATTATATCTTCCAAGTTTTGGATCATTCTTTCAGCAAGACCATCAGTTTGTGGGTGCTAGGCTGTAGAGAAGGACAATGTTGTTCCAAATGATTGGCAAAGATTTGTCCATAGTTCTGAGGTGAATTTGGGATCTCTGTCACTGATGATATTTGTGAATATGCAAGTCCATGATATTACTATATTGCATATCAGAAGATCTGTATCCATTGCTTTATCTCCCTTGTTAAATGGTATAAAGATTGGAGTTTTACTAAATCTGTCAACAATCACTAGACATGAATTATAAACTCTATCACCTCCTGGTGGTGGGCCAGTTACCCAATCCATATGGACAATTCTCCAAAGCCTTCTGAGTTGTTGGAGTTTGATCATTTTTCCAATTCTTTTGCCAGTGGATTTATTTGCCTGTTGACATATGTCACAGGTTTTGGAATACTCTGCAACATTTTTCTGCCACATTTCACAGGTCTTAATCTTCTCTCTTGTCCTGTCTTCAGACAGATGTCCTGAGAAGGGGCTGTCATGGTATTCTTTTAGTACAAGATCACTAAAGGATCTGTCCACAACTGTCATGACACATGTATGCTTAGTTCAGTGGTAAATCATACCATCCAATAAGGGAAATATTCCTTCATCATATGATTTTTGCCATATTTCATCTAAGGTATGTATTAAAGAGTTGTATTTACAGTATTTAGTAATTGATTTGCATGGGATGCTAAACTTCCTATCCTGAGTATAACTGTTTATTTCTTCTTCAAACAAAGTGGTGTTCAGATCTGTAACACTGATTCCTTCTATTGAAATCTGTGAGGAAGCTTCTTCTGGAAAATGAGCAGGATTATAAATATTATTTGGTAATGGCCATCTGCTCAGTCCATCTGAATTTTGATGATTATTCCCATATTTATGCACAATAGTCATATTACCTTTCTACTCCTGTATGGCTATTTTCCATTTGAGCATATGTCTGTTAGGTGTTTTCATGTTTAAAAGTGATTTAACAGCAGTACAATCCATTATAACTTCAAAAACACATCCTCCCAGGAAGTAATTGAGATTTTCTAAGCCCCAGAAAAGACATCAAAACTCCATCTGACTTGGCCCATATCTAGCTTCAGTTGGGTTTATTTTCCTGAATATGAAAATTTGGGTCCTTCCACAGGTTTATCATTTATAATCTGGACCTGATGAAGTGCAGCACCTAGCCCATCCCCTTATGCATCAATATAAAGCACAAAAGGCAGCTTGAAGTCTGGCATCAGGAAGAGTGGAGCAGTGGTCAAGGATTTTCTTAAATATTCAAAGGCTTTGACTTTGTCAACAGTCATTTCAAATACTGTGTCCTTGTCACATAATTTATAAAGATATCTTTCTATTGATGGTAAATCCTTGATATGCTGTCTGTAATATCATGAAAACCCCTAGATGGCTAAATTTCCTTTTTTTTGAGTCATAGGTTTCAGTAGTACTTCTCCAACTTTATTTTTGTCAATTCCAAGGGATAAACCAAATACTACATGTCCCAGTGCTTTGAGTTCTTTGAATCCAAAATGATATTTCTTCAAAGGAATTTTCATTTTTACAGATTGTATTTTGCTCAAAGCTATGGACAATCTATATATATGTTCTTCCCAATTCTTGGAACAGACAATAATTTCATCAATTTAAATGATTAACCATCCCTCTGAAATCTCTTCAGGGAAGATTTCATTAATCATTCTTTGAAAGTGTGAAGGTGCATTAATGATACCAAAACTCATTCTCAAATTTTCATACACTCCACAATGAACAATAATTATTAAGTATTATCTTTCCCTTGGTGTAACCGTATTCTGATAAAATTGTATAAGGCCATCCATAATGCTTATATACAATGCTTGAGATATTTGGATAAGGGAAATTTTGAGTTTTGGCATTGGGTACCTGTGTGGGACAGCTCAAGTGTTCCGACCTCTAAAGTTTCCAACCATCCTAGATCTTCCATTAAGTAATACCACTAGGCCTGGTGTAGTTATTCCTACTTCCTCATTGTTTCCAACCTTTCTTATTACACAAAGGTCTAGAAGTTCTTTAATATATATTTCCAGAGCTTCTCTTTATTTAGGACTTTCTGGATGTGCAGGTCTTCTCAAGAATGGTGGGTAAGGTCTTTCAATATGAAGAATAATGTCAAATTCATGACCAATAACTGCCCCTAGTGGTTCTTTATCTTATGCAAAGGCTTGTTTGTGGTGATATAGAAGAGGTGAAAGTTCACTTTCCTGTTTATCAGTAAGATGAAGACTTATTTCTTCTCAATTTAACTGTTCAGATTTAAACTTTTCTAACTCTAAGCTGACTGGTGATACTTTATTTACTGTAATTTGTCTCTTAAAAGGTAAGAAGGAAAATTCTTAATGCTTACTTTCTCCAATATTAAACTATCTGTCTTTGTTGTTATGTAAGTCTATGCCATACATGATTAAATATTCATTTCCCAATATAAAGTGGGTACTCAAGCAATTTTCCATAACAACAAATTCAAAATTTATTCTAAAATTTCCATTTATGCTTGGAAATATGAAAGTAGTCTCAAATATGCCCAATGCTTTCATTGGATTACTTGAACTATTAAGCTTTATGGCATCAATTGGAAACAATTGATCTTCAAAATTTGGTAAACAACCTTTAAGTAAAGATTTTCCAACACAAGAGAAGGAGGCGCATGGGTCAAGAAACAGGTTAGTGGGTTTGATGTCAATTAGCACTTTGGTTATACAGGATTTACCAGCTGTATAGCCTTTTACCCTTTTTGGTTTGGGTTTCATTAGGTGTGCATCTTAAATTTTTGATAAATCAACTTGACCATTGTTCAATTGTGGCAAATGGGAATACAATTGCATGACGTCAAAGGTGAAACTTATATTTTCTATATATTTTGAAGATCCATAGAATATTGTTGATTTAGCATCTGAATTATCCTCATTTACATTATCTTTTTCAACATCAGGTTCCTTTTCCATGTCAATTGCATCCCTTTTTCTATTTTTTGGACAGGCATCACCTAAATGTGTGGTTCTATGGCAAATATTGCACTTTCTGATAGTATCTGCAGCTTTATATGTCATATTATTAGAGCTTTATTTAGGATTTTTGTCCAATGAATCATTCCAAGGTGTATTGAAGCTTGTTTTGAGATTCACCCTACTAGAACCATTCTTTGTTCTGGTGCTTACTTCTTCTAATATATTTACAAGCTCTTCTTCTGAAGATTTTTCAGTAGTCCCACTTTTGACAGCATGCTCTAAGTCACCTCCACATTGTCTCAGAATTCTACTTTGATTCATAAATTTTGGCATGTCAGGATATAACTCTGTTAATCTGTCTTTCTGTTGGCAAAACCATGGTAAATCTTTGTCTCTTTCAGCATTGAATTTAGCATATTCAAAGGCTGTTTTCACCTTGAATCTCCAAGCCTCATTGTCCCATTCATTAAAAATTTGAGCTTTCCACCAAGTCTAAGTTTGATTCCCATTTGCATGTCTTAATTTGATATACCATCGATGAGCTGATTTGGTAAACAATGTGTTAAATCTTTCTGTTACCAATATTTCTGGTAACTAAAATTCTTCTTTAGTCATGTCAATAACCATGTTGAATTCCATATGGTAATATTCTCCTTCACCACTGAAGTGAGCTTATTCTTTAAGTTTTTGCACTTCTTTCAAACATTTTGTCCCATTGATGGTTCCACATTATGGAAAAAAGTGGAAAATTGATCCTACAGTTTTGATTTTTCGATATCCAATACTTGTGGGTTTGAACTTCTTGTACCCTAATTTTGATTCAGAGGTGTGGGTATTCTTGGTAAGGTTTTTAGTAATTATTCAATTTCATTCATTTAACTTGTGCTATACCTTTGAAAATTCCTGACTTCACATTGAAAACCTTGTATCAAATTGATCAACTCAGTTTCATACATGCTTTCTTTAATTGTCCTTTCTTTTCAAAATTCAATTTGCGTATTGTTTTCATAAATGGCTTTATTTAATTCCATTGTTAATCTTGATAATTCCTCTTGTGAGGTGTCATAACACCTTTTCAAGGCAATGGTATACATCTTTACTTCAGTAAATGAGCTTGAAATATCATCAAGGACGTTTTTATTATCTGATTTCATAATACTTTAGGCTGGTTTTATTCTTGGTTCAATTACATCATCAACCTACAATTTGAAATATTTATCTGTTGATTCTTTTATAATGGAAGATTATTTATTGATTTTGTTTCCAACGAACTGTCATTATTTGAAGGTTTATTTTTTCTAGAATCTTTTTCAAAACACATAGGTGTTTCATTTGTTTGGCTCAAACTTGAATCATTTGTCTTAAGATTATTACAAATTTTTACATTTTGTCAGAAATATGACTTTTCATATCATTTATAGCTATATACAAGTTTGGAAGGCTAATTAAAATGCCAGAAGTTACTTCTGATCTTTTAATCTGGATTCCTCCTTTGTTTTTAGTTCCATCATGATTATGGCCATTTAAAACAAATATTCCATGGAATCCTGTTGATTCTTTGGAATTATGTAGCCCTGGCTGTATGGTTTGTGGCTGGTGCTTTGCCTTTGCCATTTTTCTGAGATTGTGGCTCCTTTCTCATGTTGAAATTGCTGCTGCATGCTACTGGGGTCACTTTTGGTACCTTTCTAGGTGGTGTGGGGTTGTTTTTCCTCCATTCTTTTGTTAAAAGCATCACATAATTCCTTTCCATCAATTGATGCCATCCTTTCAGTAAATTGAAAGTGTTGGTATGGCCCAGAAATTCTCTCTCAGTGAGGTAAGAGTTCATGAAGTTTTTCCACAAATCTGCAAGGATCTGGTACTCTTTGTGCTGCAAGGCATTGTGGTAAGCCTTCTGGTGGCCTTTCTATATGTCCACTGAAGCTTCTTGTGGTGGTGTCACCTCTGTTTGAAGGTAACACCCTTTTATCAGCTTCAGAATGGCTCAATTTGTCAGTTTAGGATTCATTTACTGATCCTTGTCTTTCTGCAACTGTTTGGATTCTGCCAAAATCAAATCTTTAACCTTTTTAGGAGTTGATTGAGGGAATATAGCTTGCTGCTGATCTAGTTGAAGGCATAATTATTGGCAAGAAGGCTTAACAAAAATATTTTTCATGTCAAAAGCTTACCATTGGCCAAATACTTACCTTTTTGGAGTGTATTGTGAATATCTTGATTGATTAACTCAGAAGAAATTGTCTTGTTTTGATTATTCTAATTCATAATAGCAGTTCTATTATGGTCAGAACTAACAGTACTTCCAAGAATAATGCTAGTAGCTGTTGATTCTGCTTTGGGATTTTCTTGTCTTACCATGCTTTCAGAAAGAAAAATTGAATTAAAAAGCACTTAATTGAGTAAAAGAAATTTTTCAAAATAGAAATGAAAAATGAAGTCTCACTTATAAGATGAAAAAAAAAACATTTTAATGATTTTTTGAAGTATGAGTAGTTTTTATGCCTTTTAAGTTTTTCAATATCAGAAAAAAGATTTTGAAAGGTAAAAAAAATATGTCAAAGGTAAAATATCATTGCCGGGCCCCCAAATGTAGGGTTTGGATATGAAACTTTGCTTAAAAATCAAGTACTTTTCCTGCACTCAAAATATGTATAAGGTACAAGTTGATTAAAAAGAGTAAAATTTAAGATTTTCAGCATAAAACACCCCAAATTCATTGCTTTAGCTTTGTTAGTATATTAAAATATTATAAAGATTCATTTTTTAGCAACAATAAAAATTTATCCAAAAATACTCTACAGGAGATATTCAAGGCTACAAAAGAAATTTCTTCAAGAGAAATTTCAATTGGAATTAATTGAGCTAAGAACTAGAACCAATTAATATAAGAAAAAGGTTTTTAAAAAGGATATTCAAGGGAAAAAATACCTAAAGGTGACCAGAGTGAATTTGGAAACAAAGTGACAAAGCTAATGGTGATGAAAGTTGCTTTAATTAACTTTTGGGGTGGTTCAAGTGTAAAAATGATTATAAGAGTTACAAAAACTCAGTATAATGAATGTTTTCACGTGGTTACAAGGCTTAAAGTGATTTCAAAATGGTAGTTGGGACCTTTTATTTATTTGTTTCACAGTTTTTTAAGCTAATTATCAAAGGAAAAGAGTTTAACATGAAGAGAACAGTGGGGAAAAGAAGATCTTCTTTTATAGCCACCAATTTTCTTACTCCAAAGAATGAATTTACTCTACTTAGTAATGAGAAAATCTCTGAAAACAGAAAAGCCAATCATGGGATAATTGAACACTGGTTTGACCCAAAAATGGGCTGGCTTTAAACATTTTTCTATTTGAAGCCATTTTTTAAAGAACTGGCTTTAACCCTTTGAAACATGTCAGAATGTGTGTAAGGGACATTCAAAAAAGTTAAAAGTGTTTTTACCAAATTCTTTTTGAGCTTAAGGGTAGTTTTACCATCTTGGCAACAATTAAAACTTCCCTGGTTGGTATCAAACCCTCCTCACCAATTGAGTCAAAGACCCTATGAATCAATTCCAGGCCAATATTGATGAACTTTTGCATGAATTTCGGCATTCCATCAATGTGAGAAAGGAGTTTGGGGGAGTCTGGAACCCTTGGCGCCAAGATTCCTTTTCCTCCAAAGAATTCATCTTTCCAAGTTTTTTTTTCATTAATTCCTCATCATTCATTATACTTGTAATTTACATTTGTAATTAGATTGATTTTTCACAGTAAACAACTGTAATAATTGATACCCCATATTGAAATCAGAACTCACTTTTGTGATACATGCATGCATTTTGAAATTTCATCTGAAAATACTACAATTCCTCATAACTTCTGAACTACAAACCATATCTCAATTTTAACTGAAAAATTGATGGTTTACACCACACATGGTCTGAAGTAAATTAAGTTTTGGAGTATTTTCATATTTACATAAAGAACAAACTAAAAGCTTGATTTTAAGCTTGTTTAAAGTTGAGTTACAGAACTTTTACCTCAAGGTGTGTGAGCCTTAGAGGTATTTTCATGTACCCAAAAGACCACAGATAATAAAATAAGATATAAATATAAAAAGAATGGATTTATTTATATTATAAAAAGAAAATTAAAATATAAATACAAGATTATATACAAAAATCAAATTTCAATTATAATTGAAAATAAAAATTGCATTAAATTTTAAAATTATGAAAATACATCTTTACTGGAAAAATTAAGTAAAAATGAATTTTTAATAAGATTAGTGAAATTGAAATATTTTTGGTGAAATGTTATGTGAAATATATTATAAATTTTTATCCTATAAATAAACATAACAAAATTACTTCACCATTGGATTCTTCACATAAGATAAGGTGGGGCACCTCTGGGTAAATTTTCTGTAGGTCAACTCTGAATAAGCTTAAATTAACTTTTGAGTATTTTGGGTACAATTGCTGAAAACCCTCAAAACCTTAATTTAATTCACACCAAATGTGGTGTTAACCATTGATTTTTGTGCTAAAATTGAGGTGTTGTGTGTAGCTTAGAAGTTATGAGGAATTGAAGTATTTTCAATTGAAATGTCAAAATGTGCACATGTATTACATAAGTGAACTTTAATTTACATATGAGGTATCAATTACTACAGTTTTGTACTGTAAAACTCAATTGAATTGTATGTGTAGATTACAAGTGTATTACATGATGAGGAATTAAACAAAAAAAATGGGGACAATTAATTCTGGGGGGGGGAAAGGTACTCTAGCTTCAAGAGGGAGCCAGACCCCCAAAATCCTTGCTGACAGGCATGGGATGTCAAATTCCAGGAAAATTTTCATCACATTTGGCCTTGAATTGGGTCACAGGGTCTGTGCCTGAATTGCTGATGAGGCTTTGATACCAACGAGGGCAGTTTGAACTGTTGCCAAGAGGGTAAAAATACCCTTAAGTTAAAAAAATCTTAGTAGAAACGGTTTTAACTGGTTTTTATGTCTCTTACACACATTTTTATGTGTTTTGAAGGCTCTAGACCAGGTATCACTCTAGTAATGGCTGATATAAAGGTCTAAAATGGCTAAAAATAGCCAAACATGGCTATAATCAGCCCTTCTTGGTCTAAACCAGGGTTCAATGATGCCATAATTGGCTTTTCTGTTGTCAGAGTTTTTCCCACGACTGACAAGAGTAAATTTTAGTTTTGGAATAAGAAAATTGATGGCTATAAAAGAATGTCTTCTTTGCCCCACTTTTCTCTTCATGTTGGAATCTTTTCCTTTTATAATTAGTTTAAACACTGTTAAGCCAGTCAATAAAAGATTCCAACCACCCTTTTTATATCATTTTTAACCTTTTAACCACGTTAAAAAATCATTATAATCATTCTTTGTAACTATTATAATCCTTTTTTACCCTTTGAACCTTCCCATAAGTGAATTAGTGTCACAGACGGTGGAACTGTGACCTATAATACCAGAAAAAGATCAAGGAAATTCAACCTTGATCTTGTAGCCTTTTCTGCTCAGTTGTGATGATTGCGCAATCAAGCAACCTAGGGTCTAGTCATGGTGGTGGTGGGGGACCACCTGTTCCAACATGACCCTGAGTGGAGAGCTTGAGTGCTTGTTGATGGTTTCTGGCATCAATGTGACAGAAGATCAAGGTTTACTGTCATGGGTGGATTTCACAATTGTGAGGGAGACACATTGCAAAATTTGGGGTTTCAAACCTGTTTCCAGAAAGGGCTTGGGAGTGATGACCCAACAACCCTTATGGCTCCTGATAGCGGCCTGTTGTGTAGCTGATGCCCCGGATTGAGGACAGGGTTGCCCATCTGTGTTAGTGCACTTCGGGACGCAGTGCTTCCTACCCCAGGGGTACTGTCACAGACGGTGGAACTGTGATGTATAATACCAGAAAAAGATCAAGGAAATTCAACCTTGATCTTGTAGCCTTTTCTGCTCAGTTGTGATGATTGCGCAATCAAGCAACCTGGGGTCTAGTCGTGGTGGTGGTGGGGGACCACCTGTTCCAACATGACCCTGAGTGGAGAGCTCGAGTGCTTGTTGATGGTTTCTGGCATCAATGTGACAATTAGAGCATCTTGCATCACTGTTAAATTTGTCACTTTGTTTCCAAATTCACTCTGCTCACTTTTGGGCATTTTTCCTCTTTAAATACCTTTTTAAAGACTTTTTTCTTTAATTAATCTCTTGCAGTTATTTACTCAATTAATTCCAATTGAAATTTCTCTTGAAGAAATTTCTTTTGTAGCCTTAAATATGTCTTGTAGAGTATTTCTGGATAAATCTTTATTGTTTGTCAAACGAGAAATCTGTATAATACTATTTTTTTGTAGTTATAAGTTTAAAAACAATAAAATTGGTTTTTTTTCTCTTAAAAATACTATTTCATACTATCTTTTAATCATATTTTACCTTATACAAATTTTGAGCACAGGAAAACTACTTGAATTTTAATCAAAGCTTCATATCCACACCTTACAAGGTGGACCCACCTTATTTGTAATGAGGAATGAAATGGTAAAAGATTTTTCATAAGCTTATTTATTGGAAAAAAATTCAAAATAGTTTTTATTAACTTTTTTTCCGAAAATATCTTAATCTTAATATTTTTGGTGGAAATTTATTTTTACTTAATTTTTTCAAGGAAAAGTGTATTTTCACTATTTTTAATTTTTATTTTCTTTATAAGTAGAATTTTAATTTTTCATATGAATTTTATGTTTGTCTTTTAACTTTTGCTTGCAGAAAAATAACTTTATTCATTCATAATTCTTATACCTCTAAGGATGACAAAGTGTGGGAAAAGCATCTTTTTCAATGCTTATAGACATATTAAGAGAATTTTGATGCTGTGGTAATTTAATTATTCAATCATAAGCAGATATTTCCTTATTTCTATCAAACTCCACATTTATTGATATCACTAAGAAAAATCTTTCTCTTGGTAAGTACATTTAAATTTCTTGCATATTCTCAAGGTTTCTCATTGAATTGTATTGAGGTGGAAAAAATACAATTTTGATACTGTTTTCAATACAAATATAGAAAGCCACTTTGAGTGTTTTTTTTTGAATTGTGTAAGTTTTTAGTGATAATTCAATAAGCTGGAGAAATTGGTATTTGTTATTTTAAATGAGATTCTCCTGGTGAAAATATTAATCTTATTGAATATGCCCTAGGAATTGTTGAAATTTTGATTTACCTAGTAAACAGTTCTTCAATTGGATTTCCCTCTCCATAATCATTCCACACCTATCTCATAGTTTGTGAGCCTTTGAAATATGACCACATATCCAGAAAGGTTACCGCAAAATTTCTGTAATTATTATACTTATAATAATTATTTCAAACACTAGTAAAAATAACATAAATAAGTACAAAATCTGAATTAACTCAGAATCTAATGATCAAAAATTTGAAATGAATTACAACATTATATTCCACTTGGTAAAATCCCCATATGTCATTTTTATGGCATATCTCAAAAGTCAATAATTACTTAAGTATAAGTAATAATACCTTATTTATCTCAGAAACCAATGAAACAACATGTGAAATAAGTTTTACCATTGGATTCTGCATAAAACTAAACATATAAAGCAATTATATAGCTATTCTCTAAAGTTAATAATTAAGGAATTAAGCTGAATGTATGTACTTTTTTGGTCAATGCATATATTCATGGTTTTTAGCTAATATTTCTTGAAATATACAAGATAGAGAGATAAATCAAAAAAAAATTCACCACTTAATTACTGTAAGAACACATATATGAAATTTATTTTACAAGGTATAAACAAGGTTAAAAATTGTAATGGATTATTGAATACAATCAATGGAGCTGTTGACCACTTTGTTGTGAAAGTGGTCCAAATTTAAAAAAGAATAGACAGTCAGATTCTAATGGTCCACACATGAAGAATGATGTAATTTTTATTATAATATTCAAGGTATAACCCCTTGAAATCCCCGTTTGAATTTTAAAATATTAAATTTCAACAGAAATAATGAGTTACAAGAAAAATCATCTAAAATAGAGTTTTTATGATTTAATGAAATTCTTGTGGCAGTTTATTAACGACATGCCAAGCTATCAGAATCCACTCTCAGAATAGCTGTACCGTGTATAAGTCAAAAGTTATTAATGATCAAAGCTTAAGCTTAAATTTGATCATTTATGATCACTAACTGCCATCTTATTTTAAGATTAACAGACATATAGGTGATAGAACTGGTGAATACTATTAGATTATTATGAATAATGATAAAATTCACGACGCTTAGGCTTCTGCCAAGCCTATGATGTCATCAAACTTAGAGTTATAGTGATAACTCTAAGTAATGGCATAATAATGAGATAAGCTGGTTTGATCATGATGTAATCATCACTAAACCTTGAGGTAATGATCATTTCCAGTGGATACCATCAGTACACGTCTACTAGAAGCCTACTGGACTCTAGAAGGGAGGTATTTACTATAAATAGAGCTCTTTCTACTCTATTTTCCCCTCAGATGTATCAAAACATTAAAACAATTAAATCAAAGGTGAAATCTTTATTCTATATATATAAATCATCTATATTGTTATATAACAAAGATAATATTTATTATAATCATCATCTTTGATGTGATTACTTCAATTGTCCTTCTGTTTTGTTATAATTCTCTTAAAAATCTCAAATCCATGTAAAATCAAGAAAGTTTGTAATTTCACTTATTTTTAATTGTAAATACAATTTAAATAGGTTGTATTTATATTCTTTAGCATAAAAGTATTCAATATTATTATACTGAGGGTTAAGAGTAGGTTATTTTCTCTTATTATAATAATTTCTCTTTATTATTTCTTTTGATAATTCTTTAATTAATATGAATAGTACTGATATTGATTTATAGCTTTAACAGTAGTAATATCATTGTTATTAATTGTTTTTTATTAATAAAAAAAATTCTTTATGCCTTTATTATTTGTTGGTAACAATAATAAAGTGTCTTTAAATATATTAATTATTATATATTAATATATTTACTTATTATATTATTTTATTTATTCAATAATATATTTATTTTTACGCCTTGATTAGAATAATTCTTTATTATTATAATTATCTTTATCTTATTTACTTTTTTTATAAGGACATTCAGAGTACAATAAGTAAAATATTGGTAATTTTTACTTATTGTTTCATAGTCAAGCCTTACAGAATTTGGCAATCCCTCTTCCATAAATGATTTCATTCCAAAATTGAGTTTTATTCTCTTGAATTATTCTGATATCCTCTGTTTATATAATTCCATAATTTCATTTCCATCTCTGAAATTAGTCCATGTTTTATTTTGATATGCAGAGTTATTGTGGAATTTCATTCCACAATTCCCTCTTTTGAGTTATTCCCTATTTCCTATTTCCATCTCTGAAATCCTTCTATGATTTCATTTCATTTTGCAGACTTATTCTGTATTTTCTTCTATAATTTTGCAATCTTCTTCCATCAAGTTATTCTACAATGTGAAGAATCCCCCACTTCTTTTCTGAAACTGCATAATTTTATTCCTGTCTCCAGAGCTATTCTGCAAGATCTTCTATAATTTATCCCAAGTAGCTCCATTCTATTTCAAAGTCTTCTATAAAGCTCCACAATCTTATTTTTATTTTTTTCTGAAATTCTGCTATTTTAATACTGTCTACCAAGTTATTCTGAAATATCTTCCATAGTTCCTCCCGATTTCCTCATTTTTATTCCAATCTTTTCCCTCAAATTCAGCCATTCCATTTCCCTTTCTCTTGAAAAAACTACATAGTTTTCTTCCAGTTCAAGAATTCTTCTACATTTTATTCCACAATTCCCACAGAATGCTTCAATTCCTTTTTTTCCTTGAGTTATTCAACAATTTTATTTTGTATCTTCAGGGATATTCCACACTCCTATTTTTTAATAAAGTAATTTTGAGACTGGTATAGTTGGTATGGAATAACCCAATGCTCCAAGTTCTTTGCAGTCAAGGTGCATTTTTTTCAAATTTTATTGACTAAATATAGAAGGAATTATGGCAAGACTCTCAGTACAGAGGTATTGTTCAAGATTTGGATAAAGTTAAATCTGTTGATGATTATTCTCTTGATTGTTCTTCCCACATTTGTCCCTTCAAAGATGGGGTACTGGTCCCAAATGCTCCCACAATTCAACTCAATATATTTCAAAATTTCCATAATGCTCCTCTTGTTAGCCACCCTGGGCAATAGAAGACTCTCAAACTTGTCAAGAAGAGTTTACACTAACCTTTAATGACTGAATTTATCAAGGATTATGCCACATCCTTTTAACAGTTGTCAGGCTGAGTCTATGATGAAGCTTATTAATAATTATTTACAAGCTTTAGCTGTGACTGTGACATGGTTAAAAATTATAATAAAGACTTATTGATGATATAAAATCTTTCAATAAGAGTATTAAGGGCTTTACTATTGAGTAATAGTAGTGACAAGCACTGTTGAAACCCCTGGGTGCTGCTTTAGCTGTTGGATTACAATAATAAAGACTACAATAATTAAAATTGCAATTATACCTGGTTATTTTCCAATAGTATAACCGTTTTTGACAGCTTTACTACGTATGAATTCAAGAGCAGGATGAGGAAACCCTTTCTGGTGGAGAAAAGGCCTCCTTCTATCATAAATTGTGGTGGAATGGCCCTCTAGACCATCCATATAGAGGAAGGGAAGAGTTTTTCACTTCAGAGTACTGGCTTATGGCTTTCATAGTGAATTTATGCTCTGTATGGGGCTCAGATGTGGCTTTGAAACCACATCTGGACAGTCTTCACCAATACAGGGTGAAAACTTTAATCTGGGGACCACATAACCCTCTTCTTACATGTATGACGTGTAGAATGCTGTACAGAACCTGTATGAGGCGCAGTATTCAATGAATCAGGAGGTATTGAAGTATAAACATGTTTCTTCCTCTATTTGACAACTCATAATCATACCTATGGGACAATATCCCACAGTAAGACTGTATTGGTCTAATTGTGGGATTTTGAGCTTAAAACTGCCATACCTTTGTCAGTTTTTGAGATATAAAGCTCAACTTTGGCTCATTGTGTAGCCCTGGATGTTTTCTACACAATGGTACCTCATATGATATGGCTATCATTAAGTATGGCAAAGTTATGCCATGTACAAGATATTTTGCACATGCATATGTTTTTCTTAAAAACTATATAGAGCTTGTTGCCCCATAAATTTTGTTCTAGATGAGATATGAGGAAATGAATGACACCATCAGATAGCCTTGACTGTATGCTTTCCAAAAAGACCCCACTTTAGGTATCTCACACTAAAACTGTAGAAGTTAGATGAGAGGTGAATATTTTTATCACCCTTATTTGACCTTATTTTGGTTGTAACTTCTGTGATTCTGGTGCTAACGCAGTTTGGCTAGTACTATCGGATAGCCCTGACTTAGATCTTCATTTTGAATACCCATTTGATGGGGTTTAGTCTCTTCCTCTGTATTTCAGATGAGAGGTGAAAATTAAGGTTCATGCTTGGCCACAACCTTGTGAAGGAATAAAGTTTTTATTCTTTGTTCTATGATGCTGGGACTTGTATATTTGAAAAGGGGTGAGTTTCATCTTTCTTTTGATACCTTTTGAGCTGATTTGGCTCAGATCTATGTTTTGGTGGTATCTTGGCTATACCATTGATTTATGGTATTTGGCTTTCACGCTTGTGCTCTGGTTTTGAGTCACGGGTTTACAGAAGTGCTCAAGTAAAAAAAATTTATCAAAATATGTTTGGATTACTCATTTCTCTACCAATTCCAAATTGTACTGGGATTTATATTTCAGTGGACTTCATAACTCAGTTTTGACAGTCCAGTTCTTTTTACCCAATTTTGGTGATAGTGGTCAGGTTTTCAAAAATGAAAATATTCATCCAAAAAATTTGCCAATGACCTCATTGGATTTGGCGCACTTATTAATAAAGAATATCTTTTAAAATCATGGCCTTATTTGAAGGATTTTCAGTGATAGAGGTTCAATTTTTGTTTCTTCCTTTTGGACCAACTTTTTCAGAAGCTCATGAGCTCAAGAGATTGGTCAGCCTCTTATCATCCTCAAGCTGAAGAATAGACAGAGTGGGTAAATAAGATAGTATAAAAATACCTTTGTATGTATGTTAGCTATCATAAATATGATTTTAACACCTGGATCCCTCTGTGGGAATTTTCTTACAATAATTCTGATCACTCCTCAATAAAAAATGACTTTCTTTCACTTCTTATGAAAGAGACACACATTTTGACACAGTTCAAATTACTGAAGACAGACTTCTGGAATTTTAGCAAAAAAATACAATAAGTACAGAAGTATATGAGGAGTGAAATTGAAGTTGCCTTAAACAGGCTTAAGGAGTATGCAGATAAAAATAGAGAAAATTCACCTGTTGTAATCCCTAGTGAAATGGTATGGTTTTCCTCAAAGAAAATTAAATCAACTAGACACACCAAAGAGGTTTCAAAAAGATTGTCGGGTCTTTTTACAATCTTTGAGAAATTTAGAACTCATGCCTACCACCTCGAGCTCTCATTGCAATGTAATTCCATCCACCCAGTCTTCCATATTTCTCTCTTAGAACCAGTCAACACATAAAGTATACCAAATAGGAATTAAGAGCCTCCCCCCAATCATCATTGAAGAAAAAGAGGAATTTGAAGTCTCCCAAATACTGCATTCCAAGCTCAAGAGATGAAATCTATATTATCTGGTGGAATGGAAAGGCTTCAGTAAAGACCCAGAAAGATCCACTTTGTAACAAGCTGAAAGCCTCTAGAGTTGTCCTGAGATTTTCAGAAATTTCCTTTAATTATATGCTGACAATTGAAAGAAATATTCTTTAGGAGCTTAATTTCTTATGGTGCTTGGTGGGGAGAGGAGTTTATGAATGTAAGTTCCCGCTCCTGGTATGCACCTTTGGAGGTATTTTCCTCTTTTGTTGTATGAATCACCTTTGCAACTATGTGAGAACTTGTCAAATTTTGGGCACAGATATTTGGAAAAGCTTTAAACAACAATTCAATTACTATGGATATTTTCACTTGTGAAGAGAGACCATTCTATTCAAGGTTAAAATCAAAAGTCTTTCATAATTGCAATTCATTCCTTCAGAACGTTATTTTCTTTTAAGGAACTGGCAGGAGTATTGATACCCAAAAGTAAGTTCCTTTCCTGAGGGGTCTAAAGTCTGTAAAACCATCACCTTCCCCACCCTGTGAGCACCTGAAAGAAATGTGTTTTTCTAGTTCCTTGGCCAATTCAAATAAAGTATCAGCATTGGTTATCAAGTTTGGAACATCCTCAATATTCATTTCTTTCTTTTATTTCATTTCATCATTTATTTTTATATTTTCTTTTATTATGTCATTTTTCATTGCATTAAAAAAACATGAAGTACAAAAGCCAGGGTTGAAAGAAGACCAAGTGATCCCCATGTCATATTTCAATCATAATATTGGTTTCAATTTTTTCTCTTGAATTGATTATCTTCAAATACCTGTCTCAAAATTTTTCAAATTAGCCTCAACAGGATTTAACTTGTTTTTGTGCTCAGGAGTACACCATTCAATGTGAGGGGTAGATTCACAACCATGGAGAATTCCCCTCCTGGACAATTTAATTGCAGATCAGTGCCATATCCAATACATGGTAATTTTGCCATATCCATTATTTCCTGACCAAATTTTCCACTTTCACTTTTTTGGCCTTTAATTTCCAACATTGCACCTTAACCATCATCAGGTCATTCTTAGCAACTTTCTTCTTTTGGGAGCTCTTGGGATCTTCCAGTCAACAGGGTAAATACAGCCAAAAAACTGTATTACAATTTTTATAATTTAAATACATTTTTGTATAATCTTTGCACTTCTGTGAACCTTTCCATAATATTTCATCCTTCCAAAAGGCCATATTAGGCCAATTGTGGCTCATTTCTAGATTTTTTCAGTTTGGTCAGTTTTGCAAAAATACAATTTTTACCCCATAAAGGAATCTTTTGGCCAAAACACCAAGCCAGCCTCTGAAGCCATCAAACCCACATTTTTTAACTTTTTTTCAAGGCAATCCTCCCAAGAACATTTGAACGTCTTTTCCTTTCAACACCAAGAAGTTCCATTGATGGTGTTCTAAATCATTATGCATCTTTTTTCACCAGAAATCCAATGGTTACCAAGTCATGAGGTCATACTTCAAGATAAAAAGAACTTTCAAGTTCTTATGGCATAATACATTCAGCTGGGCAAAGAAAGGCCCAAGCTAATTGTTTCATTGAATACCAATCAACTCAATCATCAGGTATTAGCTTTTTTCAGTTATTCAGAAGTTGTCCAAGGGAAAACTTGCAGTGTTCATCTCAAGGAATATTCAGAAAGAAGCTTCAAATCATTTTTCAATATTCACTGCTTCAACAATAAACCTTGGAAACCACATTCAATCAATACATTCTTTTTCCATGGAGGCTTTTTTTTCAACCATGTACCCTGGGAAGATCATTCAACCAAGTTCATTTCCAATTTGACTATCTCTAAGGTTCCTCATAAATAAATACAGCTCCAAGAATTCAATACAGAGAAGTTTTTAGTATAAAGGATTCAAGCTCTCAACTTGTCATATGTACCAGATTATCTTTCATCCCCATGGTGCCTTTTCCCCTGGTTAATTGATCTACTAGGATTTATTTTATCTTTTATTTCCCTTCATCCTGATAGTGAATACTGATATTATCAATTAAGTCATTTTCATCTCTTTTCTTTCCTGTTGGTGAATATTGGTGGTAAAATCCTTTAATGATACCATTTTTCTTTCTGGAGGTTTGAAGCAGTGAATAAAGGACATGCTTAGCTTTCTCTGTGGCCATTGGCTTTAGTTCTTATTTTGCATCTCATCTTGTACTTGCATTATTCTTGTTAAATAAATACATTTTTTCTTATTTCTTGGATTCTTTGGATTCTTCAACGTGAATTCATGATTCCAGAGTTCCAGGCCAATTTCGTCATTCCAAAGAGCCCCTGTGACATGTTCACAGGGGGTATAAATATGCTTCAAACCCTCTCCTTATTGAAATGAAACCCAAGAGACAGATAAACCCAATTATAACAAAGGTCCAGAAATCCAAAATATAGATAAGAGATAGTGAAACCAAGATCAGGTTAAAATTACAGTGGAAAAGATGATGATAAAAGACTCAAAAGCAAAAAGCTACAGGAAATTAAAAAAATGAGCATTTTGCAACTGAGGAGAAAAAAATTATATGTAGGATTCTTGATCTTACTTATGGAAGTGTTTGGGGATGACCGGATTTGAAAGCAGTTGTTATCTCAACTCATCATACCTCATGCCTGCATGTGGGCCCAAATGAGAGAAACTTTGTGGGTGAAAAGAATTGCTTTTGGGAAGAGGTTGATCCCCCTATTGAATGGTGAATCCAGCTATCCAAAAAAAGCCTCCTGAGTTTCAGGATTCTCCTACATTTTTTTATAATCCTTCCTACTCTATCTTCCACAGATGTTTTTTTGAATGTTTTATTGATTTTTTCTCAAAGGCTTTGCTTTGAGTTATTAAGCTTTTTTCAAATAAGAGTCGTTTCTCTGATTCTTTAAGTGCTCTCTTTCACTAAAATTATACTCTTCTTCATAAAAGAAATATCTTTGAGGTTTTGAGACTATTATATATTGAAGCTACCAGCTTCACTTTTTCCAAAATAAAACAATAAAGAACTCCATGACCAATTCAGATGACTTCAAAAACTCTGAGGAGCTCATGTCTGATCCAGTCGTTTCTAGAAACTCACTTATTTCCGAAAAACACAATCGATTAATCCATATTTCTGTGAGTATTTCAACCAAGTGGTGCGGGCTAGACAAGAACTTCTTATACAGATCTTCAGCCTTATTAATAATCATTCCATCTTATAAAAATGACATAATTTTCCACAATCGGACGTATGCTTGCAATTAGCTCTCAACTTGGCGCGACTTGGGTCTAATGGTAATGGTTTCTCTTTGAGACACACAAAAAATATTTATAAAATTAGTCAAGTTTAAATAGTTAAGCCCAACCAATGTGCTATCAAGACCGTGTTTCATTTGGGTAGTGATTCTTTTTATGGACCAAACAAGGACAAATTTGGAGAAATCATAACGCACATTCAAGGTGAAGGTTTTCCCAGTTGCATTGGACTCATTGATGAAACAACCATTCCGCTACTTCAAAGGGTGGGAATCAGTGGGTAATTGTATTTTGTTTGCAATAAGAAAAATGAAATTAAGATATTAGCTTGAAATTAGTTTGTGATGATTTAAAACAGGCAAGGGCCATATTAAGTGGATGTCCTGGTTTTGTGGGTACAATAGCATGTATACGAGGATGGGGTTTTATGAAAGACCTTGATTTCTTCAATTTTTTTATGTTGAATTGTATTCTATAATTTTATTCAATGGTAGCTAATAAAATCAATCTTTTTAGGGGAGTGCATACTTCCAGACTAAGAAGATCTATTAGGTGAATATTTCATCGCCTGTTATAAGGGGGAAGCTGCATCATTGCCTCCAAATACGTCTTTCAGATAATTCATTTCTCAAATAGAAGTCTGGGTCGAAATTTACTAGGTATTATTCAAGCACGGTAGGTCTCCCTTAAAAGCTTACAAACAGAATGCTATATCCAAAATTATATGCAGAAAATCAATCAATGGATTTATGCATGCATGGTCCTACATAATGTCCTAATTGATTTTGGGGATCATTGGATTCCACTTGAAGAAGCACAATATTTTAAAACAATAGAAATAAAGCTCAACCAGAATCGAAGCTATTGTATCCAGCTTAATGCCTTCTTATTATTTGGATAAGTCACTCAGCTTTTGAAATTTAAAAGCCAATGCAATTCTCGATACACTATCTGAGTTATAAATTTGGGGCTGTCTCAATTAGGTTTTTTGATGGTTTGGATCTTTGGGAGTTTTCTGTTACAACAAAGAATAGTTTCAAGAAAATTAATCCAAAAAAAGTGTTATACTCAAATTTCATCATGTAAAGTAGCATTTGTCACAATTCAATTGAAAGAGTTAATTCCTATGAAAAAAAGTTACACTTAAGCTAAAATTCAAAGTCACTATTATGATAATCATGTCTAATATTCAGAAATGTAAAAATTCCTAAAGTAAGATCAAAATAAAAAAATAGTATCAAAAGTTAAGCATTAAAAACCAAATCTTATATTTCTTCGAAGATTTAAAAAAACCTTTATTATGTAGGTATACTGATGAAACATTTTCAGATTGTTGTGGGTCATACTTATTTTTTTATGTATTTTTCTTTGACACAACTATAGTTTTCCACTTCAACTAAATTCAGATAGTCTTTCTCAATAGCAATATAATTTTTTAGGCAGAAATTCAGATATCCTTTCTATATAGAAACTTCAAAAGATATCCCAATCTCTTGAACAAACTGGTGATTTGATAACTTGTTTTCCCCGAGGGAAGCAACTAACAATCTGTTTCTAACCTTTTGTTTTTCACTTGTATTCCATATCATGTATATTCTTCAAATATGTTTTGCATGTTTTGACTTGATTTTACCAATAAATTTCTACACAATGAGCTATTTTCATTGATTTCCTTCTTTTTCCAATCTTATTTGCCCTCTTATTTTACTCAAACACAGATAATCTAGATTTTCTCCGTGCCATTGAGGTTCCTTCTGAGACATAATCCGAGTTACTAATTATAATGATTGAATCTTGCCCCTTCTCAGATGATAAATTTTCAATTCAACAAAAGTGGGGTTAATCCCAAATTTTCTGTCCATACTATCGTAGAAAGAGCACATGGACCCCAGATTTATGCCATTTTTGTTCAAAATTAATCAAAACTAACACCCGAAAAATTATTTTTGGCCCATGAAATTTTTGAAATATATCTTCATAGTTTGCAAACCTTTGAGAAAGGGGACAGGAAGTCAATTCAAGGCAACTATTCAGAGATTCTAGATATCCATAAAATAATTCAAAGGCTTAAAAATCCAAAATTAGATGCTTTCCAAAATAAATTTTCAAAATATTTCCAAACAATTGCTTGTGAGGCTTTTAAGCTCCTATGTAAGAACAAATATTTTCATAGTCCTTGAGAGTGAAATTCGGATTGATATTCTGTCTTCTTATTCTTTCCGCACCTTGCATGACTTATTTGTAATTTGAATTTTCCTTGGACGATTTTCAAATTCTGATATTTAAATAATTGCATCTGTTGTTGAACTGACCCCACTTGTCCCTCTTGATTAGTATTACTTTGAGTTGATTGATAAATATTTGGCTAACCACCATGGTCATTTGTTGAAATTTTTCACTAAATGGACGAGCATGACCTTGATTTCCCATTCTGTCATCTATCTGGTATTGAGTTTTGGGGCAGGTTGTCAGAAATCTGCCCCCATGGTCAAACTGATTCCAGATCGTCCTGATAAAGGAAAACTAGTTGTTTGTTGTGGTGCAAAAACCAGAGAATTATGACCCCAAATTCCTTTATCAAGCAAATTATCTCTACAATTTAAAATTTCAGGAATAACTCTTCCTGCTTCCATATCAGTACTTGATTGATCCACAGAGTCTTCCAAAACGCTCCTTTGTGCATTTGAAAAGAAATTTGAGCTATGGTCACTTCCTGGGTGATTGAATGCTCAATCCTGTTTCACTTTTTGATGGTGTGAGCACCTCTGTTCAAAAAACAAAACCAAACTTTCAGTATCAGACAACCATTATTTGAGGAAGGTTCATTCATTAAATAAACTTACACACCTTGATTACTTTGATGTCCTAGATGAATATGCAATTCTTTCACTCTTCAGATATCCTCTTAGTGACTTGAAAAGATGGAAAATTGGTTTATAATTTTTTTTCGGTGATTTAAAAAGATATGAAAGTATTTGAAAATATGAGCAAGCCATGAATTTCGAAATTCAGCAAATATTCAGTCACCCTTTAATTTATCTTGTTTGAAAGTTCCTATTTTAAATTCCACACTAAAGTTTTTCTAATTGGATGAGGTTGCACGCGTATGAAGAAAGGGTGGGCCACAGAGCCCAGAATTTCAAGGAATTGCCGCAAACATGACTTTTTGGGTTCAAAAACTTCCAAAAGGGGACCAAATGTTTGAAAAATGGATTTTGGATTTGGCTAAAACGCCCTTGACACTGGAAATATGAGCTTCTTTCCCATACAATGGATGTGTTGGGTTGCAAGTTGTATCAGATGGAACTTAGGTTTTGTGCATGCACACAGAACGAGTAGAACCTGATCTGTCTCAGTTCCACTCCTATTTTTTTATTTTTTACACCGTTTTCTTGCATATTTTTCTGTTTTCCAATCTTAAAATTTTGTAATTAAAAAATATTTTTGTGCTAATGGAGGCCTACAACCCCTGCCATATATGGTGTGTTCAATCAATTTGAAAAGTTCCTTTTTTCATGAATTACGTTTGAGAAACAAGGATATCGGGCAAGAACACCAGGTAACTAAGGTTGCCACCCTGAGACTGGTTCATACACTTTGGGATTTCTTTTACCTGTAGCAGTCTCATTTATCGTCTCTTTTTTTTGGCATGTAATCATCACCATTTTATGAACTGTATCACTTCAATTTTGCATTTGAAGCTTATCTCTATCTCAATTTTTCTTCCTCAAATACTTGAACCATCACAAGGGATGTTATTCAGAGGCTCCTCATATATAAACTTGGAACAGGAATATGGTGTCCACCTTTTCCATAGATCTAACTTGAATTTCAATTTTATTGCTCCCCTCACACTTAACTAACCTTTACAGATTTGATTTTCCATAAATGCCGCCAGGAATATCATAGTAGCTTGAGTGTTATTAGATTTCAAGTAAATTCCCTGTATGGTTAGAAATACTTGGTTCGGCATACCAATTTTTCATATTCTCTCGTTGTGTAGGCCTTTGAATTTTGACATATCTGGTAAGCATTGGCAATGTTACTTTTTCAAAAAGGGGCTGATTCATGTTTTGAAGATGAATATGAAAGGTCCTCCAAGCTTTATTTATTTACAAGTTTATGATTATGAGAAGAATAGGAGAACAAATCTCAAGAGGAAGCACCCAAAAGAACTGCAGTAGCCCAAAGATTATCACGGAAACACGGGCAGTCTCACAGTAAACCCAACAATTTTTAATGAACAATGGATTCAAGGGTAAAATTCTGTTTTCTAGAAAGTGCTGGCCACTTATTTGCGCATCCATCTTTTACATGAAGAGTCATTAAGTGCATGTATTTGAGGTCCAAATTGTCAAAGACTTTACCAATTTGAAATTTCAAGCACATATTGTTGCTCCGATGAGGGTAATAGATTACCAATTAATATATAAAAAAACGTTTCAGAATTTCATCTATCTATAAGTGAACAATCACATAGCCCAAGTGTAATAAGGAATACTGAATAGCCAATGGATTAATCAACCTTCACAGCTACTGGTCATTTGATAAAATTAGGAGCTGACATTAGTTTGTAAGAACTATCACAGGCAAAAGGTACTGTCCCATTTGGAAAGGATTCCATAAAAGGCGCAAAAAAAAGCAATAAAAAAAAGAAAAAAATCCCAAATTTATATCAGAATATTACAGAAATATACTTAGCTACATAAAGCATCAGGAAAGTAATAGTCAGATATTTCGGAAAAGCTAATAACACATGATTTGGAATTTTTAAGATTTTTAAAATATTCAAATGACTTAAATGTATCATTGGGCTTTTATTGGGCACTTTCTTTCAAAGGTTTGAAAAATACAAAAAGAAATAATTAGACACATGTTGATGGGGAAATGAAACTGGGTCTGTGAGCCTTAGAGGTATTTTCATATACCCAAAAGACCAGAAAGAATAAAACAAAATACAATTATGAATAGCATAAATTTACTCATTTTATCAACACAAAATTTAAAATAGAAATAAACATTTGTACACAAAAATGAAACTTTTAGTGAAATTCAAAAAGAAGATTACTTTAAAAATTAAAATTTTGAAAACACATTTTTACTTGAGAGAATCAAGTAAAAATGAATTTTTAACAAAATTACTAAAATTAAAATATTTTTGGAAAAAAGTTAAAGAAAATTATCATAACTTTTTATCCAAAAAATAAACATATGAAAATTATTCCATGATTGGACTCCTCATAAAAAATAAGATGTGGTCACCTCTGGGTAAACGCTTTGTAACTCAAGTCTAAATCAGCTTAAATTAACTTTCTTAGTATTTTCTGTACAAAGGTTGAAAACCCTCAATCCCTTACTTTAATTCACATCATATCGGGATTTAACCATCAATTTCTGTGTTAAAATTGAGGTGTTGTGTGTAGTTTAAAAGCTATAAGGAGTTGAAGTATCTTCAATTGAAATTTCACAATGTGCGCATGTATTACATAATTGAACTTTGATTTACACATGAGGTATCAATTCTTACAGTTGTGTACTGTAAAAATTCAAGTGAATTACATATGTAAGCTATAAATATAATATATGATGAATAATGGAAGAAAAATAAATTGGAAAGATTAATTCTGGGGGGGGGAAGTAACTTTAGCTCTAAGGGGGAGCTAGCACCCCAAATTCCTGGCTGAAAGGCATTATATGTCAAAATCTGTGAGCCTTGAGGTATATTTTACATACCCAAATAGGCCACAATTATCTTAAAAAGAAATTTTGAATTATGCAAAACTCATAAGTCATGCATATATCCAAAATCCATCATTTTCAATTTCAGAAAAGATAAATAACTTTTTATTGAGTAAGTAAATCCATGGATTTAAGACCAGATTTGGATTCTACACAAAAATTCACCTAGGGTAGCTCCATAGAGTGAATAAGCTCAATTTAAGTATTTGAGGTGGTAAAATGGAAAATACTTCAATACCACATCATTAATACCACATAAAAGATCCGTGAAAATTTTTGTTTTTCTTGATTTTTAGCCAAAATAATGGGAAAGTGAGAAATCCCATGTTACATATACACTAAGAATAGTGTTATGCATGTTTTGAGCACTTAATATTATGGTATTCTTACATGGACTTTTGGTACACCCATAGTGGATATCTCACTTTAAGCTTAAATTACTATTTTGACGTAAAAATTAGGCAAGGGGGACAAAAGACATCAAAGAGAGCCAGGGTACCCAACTTCTGAGGCCTCAGAGGCGTGGATAGCTCCAGAGCATGGATCCATGGCTCATCTTGGCCCAATTGGTAAACTAAAACTCTTTGGGAACTTGGTTACCAAGTTACACCTACTGTAATCATAAGAAAAATAGCAAATAACCTGCTATTTTGACGTGCCAAGGAGGTAATAAGCTACTTAGACTCCTGTAACCACGTCAATTCTTGATGACTTTCCATGACTAGACCCTAAAAGAGTAATTAAACCCTTTTGGGACTCATATTCATTGATTTACCTCATAGCAACCTGCAAAATACTGCTATTTGCAATTCTACGTAGAAATGAGGTAAAAACTTCAAAAATTCATTAAAAATACAATTCTTAACTAATCTTTCTGAAACTTTCAGGACCAATGAAGAACTGTATTATCTATGGTACAACCAAAAAGAATTATGGTTTTACTAATAAAATTAAACGTTTTACTTACAGTCCATTTTTGACCATTCTACGTGAAACACTGAATCTTCAAAAATTCACAGTAATTACAACCTGTGATGAAATTGGCAATAACATTGATAACTTTGAGAAATCAATGATTATTTTAGAATAAAAGAAGATTTACAGATGTTACTCCTTTTATTCTTAACCATATTGGGGTTGGTAGTCACGTAAAAGCATCAATTAAGTAATTATGATAATCTTACGTGACTACAGATGATGCAATCATTAATCCAAAAAGGTTTATTGTTTTCTCACTCACTGGTTTTTCAGTTTGCTCCATTGCACGCCTCTGTGAGCTGTTGTTGACTTAAAAGAAGCTTCTTGCTGTTTTTTCCAAGAATCATCTTATAAATTTATTAAATCATTATTACCAACAAGTAAGTATTAGTTAAACTATTCTTAAGTGTTTTAAATCTTTCAGAATCAATCAGAAAGACATGAAATCATAGAATCCAACTATATATTGTTGTAATACTGTTATAAATCATCTTGATCCCTTAAATCCACAATTCTACGTCAAATTTCTCTACTTATATCTATCAATAAGTTCTTTGGATTATTAGTGAGTCATTTATCTTTAATTCTTAAAGTTTTTCCCTAGTAATAGTTTTCTTCAAGAATTATCTTTATAATTATTCTTGTAAAAGATAATTATATATTAAAATAATTTTATTATTTTAATAAAAGAAGTTTTTATTATTAAATTCTTCTTGTAATTGATTCTTGTAGACAATTACTGCTCACTGTTATAATCACTAGTAGTGTATAACACGTGAAAGAAATAATTTCATAATTATTTAATTGTGGTTATAATAATTTTATCATTATATTTCATAAGAACAGACATAGTACTGTTGATTAATAGTAATATTATCATCAGTTTCATAGTCACATCTTACATTTGGGGGCCTGGCCGTGATTTTATCCATAGACTTGGCTTTAATCATATTCTAGACTTCATTTTAAACTACCATACCTACCAATATCTCATATTTGGAGGTTTTGGCATGTTTTTGAACCTTTTTGCAAATAATTAATATATTTTTAAGCTCTAAAATATATTGATTTAATAATTTTTTCTTTCATTTTAAAATTAAAATAATTTTATTTTTGAAATTGTCTTAAAATCTTTTTCATTGAGGAATTTGGTTTAATTTTATACTGTTTTTACACGTGGCTTTTTCACATCCAAAAACTTATAAAATTATTGTTTGAGTTACTCTGAATTAATTTTCATTCAAAATCTTAAATTTTAATTTTTTTTCTTTAAAAAGAATAATTTTTTTTTAATATTAAAAAATACAAAACTTATAAAAAATCTTTAAAAGTATTTTAAAAAAGTATAATAAATAATTTTTTCTCTTTTATAAATTTTTTTTCTAGTGTCTTTAATCAAATACTGTGCAGCTGGCAACAGACTCAGTAAAAGATATATTAATAGTCCAGAATCTTCAGAAGCAGAATATGAGGACAGTATTGAGGTGCAGATTGCTAAAAGAGGCACTTTATTCAACTCAGAAAAAGCTAAATTACCAACAAAAGGTGTGTATTTTATCTTATATTTTCACCTTTTATCTTTAAATTGACGTGAAAATGGTGCATACCAGAAATGGAAGCAACTATTCAGTCCAACCAGATGGATGTGGACAAGGAAGAGGCAAGACCAAATCCAGAAGTGCCAAGTCTTCCACAAGAAAGACACATTTGGAGGATGCCAGAGTTGCCCCCCATTCACCAAGGTCTGTACCAACAGATTTTGACGTGAATTCAGAGCCTGAACTGATTTATGGTAATATTTCCAGGGCTGAACCACTTTCAGGTGGCAGCAATAGAAATATATCAATGCCAGTACAAAAACTGGTTCAGAGCAGCCAAGGAAGAGGAGTGGGAAATCTGCCCAAGCCTTTGGCAGGGGGCCATGAACTCTTACTTACACATCAAGAGCTTTCTGGGTCAGGAGAAGACCATAGAACTCTTAGGAGGATGGAGCCCCCTGTCTTGCAAAGACAAGGTCAAAAAGATAAAGAATTGGTTGAAGAACCAAAGTCTTTTATCCATAGACCAGAAGAAAGAGTTGGAAATGACTCCAGCTTTGGAGACAGAGGCACCAGTGGCGTCCACCAGCTCCAAACCAGCTCCAGACATGTCCAAAGACAAGCCCAAAGGACCTCAGAAGAAGCAGAGAGGTCCCAAGAACCATCAAGGAAAGGGCAAAGGCAAAGCCAATTGGCACAGACCTTACCCACAAGGGTACAGGATCCCCAAATTGGAGCCTTCAGCCGTGGACAGTGTCTTCAATATGGCCAGAACTCTTATGGAATTCACAGCCAAGGAGCAGGAAAGGATGAAAAGGACCTTTCCACGCAAATAACTGATGTACATAGAAGTATTAGTGTAGAAATTGGCAAACTTCACCAGGGAGAATCTTGCGTCAATCGTTGGCGATTGACTTCACGTCGCACTGCTGTCAGTATAAAATCTTGCTTCAGTCACGTTAGTGTCACTTTATAGTCACTGGATTTAGTGGGTCACGTCACGTCAGCGTCAAGACAACGTCAATCGTCACATGTGTCACATGCAAATGTCACTCAAAGCCCAAACCCATTTCAACACTATTCACAATGTTTGGGTAATTTCACCTCATTGGCTTCCGCATCCCCACCTAATCCGCCCCGATGCTTCGCATGCTTACGAGCCCGCACCACCCTCCAGATGAGACTCCAACACTGCCCCCCCATCTCCGTCCTCACCACTCCTTACGCTTTCAAACCCCCGCCCATACCATCTTTATGCTCACGTGGTGCACTCCCGACATGCTCCCGACATCACTTATCCTTACGCCCGCTCAAGTGCCCTCCCGATATGCTCCCGACACTGCTTACGATCATTACGCTCGCGGAGTGCACTCCCGACATGCTCCTGACATCACTTATCCTTACGCTCGCTCAAGTGCCCTCCCGACATGCTCCCGACACTGCTTATCCTTACGCTTGTGTAGTGCACTCCTGACACTGCTTACCATCCTTACGCTTGCGGAGTGCACTCCCGACATGCTCCCGACACCACTTATCCTTACGCTTGTGTAGTGCCCTCCCGACACCACTTATCCTTACGCTTGTGTGGTGCCCTCACGACATGCTCCCGAAACCACCTATCCTTACGCTCGCGGAGTGCCTCTCAACATGCTCCCGACACGACATATCCTTACGCTTCCGTACTACATCCATAGTGTACGGTGGCTTGTTGGCGTACACGATGAAGGAAATCCCCGAAATATGCTGAGTGGCCTTCTCTCCCAACAGGACCTAAGGGGAAATTGGTCAGTATATTCACAATGTTGTGGTTAGGGTTTAAATCATGAGACTCACAAATTAAAACCTAATAAGTGGACTATTTAAGACAAGAATTGTGTCTCCTGTTTTGCCGACAAAACCATTTTATTTCATATCAATCAAATGAACACTTTGCTTAGTCCTTACCTCATGAGCGTTGAATAGTTCAAAAGTTGACTTTAGTAGGTTTCTCACTAGTCAACTTTATTCAATGTCTCACAGGGAAGTGATTTCATTTGCATGATATGAAATAATTTGCAAAACATCGCCTCCTTCAATTTCCCGACAAATCGCATTTTGCAAATGCGATTATTTTACTTCCACCTTTTTTCTTCAGTTTTGATCTTTTTATTCAAAAATTTTCAAACAAGTTATCAATCCACTCGTCACCATCTATTTGCTTAATAAACTACCTCCGCCATGGCCCGAACCCCGGGAAATTCACATGAATTCAATGAACAACCAACTTCAGCCCCAGAGAGTGGAAGTGAAATCTCTGATATCGCCAGTAGTCGTGAATTAGGCATTGAAGTAGAGAGCCAGTCACATGAAGATAATCAAGATCCACCAGTTCTTCCGGAATGTGAGTATGTATCCATCTTGAATATTTCAAATCTCTCAAAACCTGATATTGTGTCATAGCCTTTATTTCAGGGCAGCCTCCAAGCTCTCAGAAACCGAATTTTAAAAGTTATGAGAAGGAAAAGACTGTTGAACCTTGTGCACCGACAGAAGATGATGGGCAAGATGATGTAATTTTCAGTGGGGAGGTGGAAATTATATCCAAGGAACAATTTGTCTCCAACATTGCTCAAACAATCCCAAGGCTCGAAAAAATCCAAAATGATAGTAAAATTCCTGATTATGTGCGTCAAAAGATTGCTGAAGCCATGAGCCTGCTCAAAATGGATTTGAACCGTAAGTCCATTAATAACTCAAATCAAAATTGATAAAAATAGCTGCTTACAATATATGGGCAGGTGTGGAGGTGGGAGAATCTCTACCTGAAGGATCTCGAGTCGTAATTGGATTTCCAGGCAAAGGATTAGGAAAAAGACCAAATATACATGCGACCAAAAAAACAAACAAAAAACGCCGTACCTTTGAAGCCGCAAACGATTCTCGCGATCAAGGTCATGAAATTATCAATGTTGAAGGGGACCATGTTGATAATCAACCTCCGCATACTGAACCCCCCCCAATACTCAATGAAACAATCCATGATCAAGCTCCACATACTGAAAGCCCCCCGATACCCAATGAAACAATGCATGATGCAACCCCTCCCGCCTCTCCTCGGAATATTCAAGCCTTTCAAGAAAGGGAAACAATTAAACATGATAGAATGGGACGAGATATGACTGATATAATTCCCGACGCTGAGCCCGAAGTGTCATCCGCTACGAATTTTCAAGGAATATTTTTATCCCGCATGGAAGAGTTTGCAGGCATTTTGAATTATCATTCCAACATTTCTCAACAATCATGGAAAAGGGGGCTTGATAATATCAATAGGATTTACAAAAATAGATGGGACAATTTACCAACAAAGGATGCTCATACATTCCTGCCCGTTGGTATTAAGGTGATCAGTAACCGAGAGCTTAAAATGTTGGCTTGGCTGGAGGACCTTGAGATGGCAGGTGAGTTTTTTTTTATCTTTGTGCATGATACTTGATTATTGGCTGTTGACTGGTGATATAAATTGCAATATACAGGGTTAGATTTTTTGAAGCCAACCAAAACAGAAGCGTTTTTTGATCACAACATTTGGAATCTCAAATTGATGAAGGAATCAGCTAAACCTCCAGATAATCTCCCAAAATCAGAACACTCCTTCTTCAAAATGGTTCAGAGCCTTCTTTACCCCGCGAATCCAGTTAAACATTTTTGGGCAAATGTTATGTTTGAATCCATTAGTTTAGTCTCATACGATGTGGTTGCACCCAAACCATATGTTGCACCAACATCAAATTCGACCGATCCTCTTGGACTCGAACGCGGAGCAGTTGAATACCTGGCCTCCTGCTTGAGTAAATCGAAGCAATGTGCAACCCAACTCAGCATTGAAGGTGGCGGGGCTGACAATGAGATATCCACAAAGCCGCACAAGAACCTGGAGGATCTAATGGATACAGTTATCCATTTGATGATTGCGTACAACATGGTACGTGCACATACAAAGGTCGAAGTTAATGGCATCAAAGGCAAACTCACGAACTCAAAAAAAAATGAGGCCATCAAAGATCTTTTGGCGTGTCACAAGAATCTCGGAATAAATCGAATTTGCTATGGTATATTAGCGGCATTCTGTGCGGCGGGGGTTCGTGGTTTGATGGTATGCTCAGATGACTGGAGAACAAGCTCAGTTAAAGGGGCTTTATCACTAAGTGACATTTCCGCAAAACTTTCAGAGGGTAAAAATCTAGTGGAGCCAGTGTGGCTACGTACTAATAAGTATATATGTAATTTACTGAATAAAAGTTTCTTCTCATCAGAGTCTTTCAACCCCACTGTACCTCTTAGATTTGAATTTGCACGATGCTTAGTATTAGACTTTGGTGATGCCTGGGTGGCGAAACGCGGTCTTGGTTCAAGTGATGAGGTCACCTTGACGGTACCCAGGTCAGCAAAGCTCACAACCAGGATTGACCCGTTTTAGATTAGCTTTGTACTAGATAGATTGTAATTGAATTTTGCAAAGTTATTTATGAATTTAATAATCATGACTTCCTATCCTACTACTGCCCAGATGCCACAGTCTGAGTACCAATAGTAATTGTACGGCGGCATGCCTCCGTACATCATTGCAAAGACTCCGACAAGACGCAAGCTGAGTCAGGCATTGTGCCCACGAGTAGGACACGCGGGGGCATTGCGGGAGGTCGCGTTTATCCCTTCCCGCCAGCCCATAATAGGCCAAATGTTCCTGTGTCTTTCAAGAGGACTAGGATAGCTAGGGATCCACAGCAGGATGCAAATTGCATTTGCATGTGCTTGCAAGATTCCAAATGGTTGGATTGGAAAGTGATTGCATGGGAACATCAATGTGTAAAATTGAATAATGCACTATCCACTGCAATTTTCAGGTTCAGGTATTTGAGATCGTGAATTTGCCAAGGTCAGGCGTGAGCTTTCTTTTTACCGCAATTAAAAAATATTCATCCACCGCAATCCAATTTAGGTGATATTAAGAAATCAGTAATCATTTGGTTTCATTTCAATTTCTGCTGAAAGCATGCCATTCACCAAAAAAGGAAAAGAGCGTAAAAGGGAACTCGCGAGAAAGCGTCAGGCTGAGGAAGGAAAGTGTGAGTTACTCGCTTAATCTCAGTGTATATATGCTTCCACATTTATGTGGCACCCTCATTGGGCCCCACGGAAGAACATTGGCTTTAGTCGGTTCAGATTGTGCCAATGTCATGATGTCATGTGGGCTCCAACAGGGAAGTTCAAGGATGTGTGCCGAAGAAAGCTCCTTGGCAGTATCTGATATCTTGTGTTCTTCAACACATAGTGATCCCTCAACCACTCGGGAATAGTAGCAGATCCCAAAAGACAAATGAGCGCAAAACGAGCCAAATGAATAGGTTGTTTTCCTCCTCTCGCCCAACAGCACAAATATCAATGCCAGTATCAGCAAATATGACCCCAAGTGAAATTCGGAGGGTTGTGGATGTCAATCAGATCAAACGCATTCACTTTGGCCGTGTGGCAATTTTCTCTTCAACCGGATTACTCATTGCCCTTGTCGAATTCCGACCATTCACAACAATGAGTGAAGTCGAGGTCAATCAATGGGATTAATTATCACAATTCTTATTTCGCGAAAAGAGGTTCACTGACCCTATTGCAACAAATGGAGCATTACTGGAGGGATTTATATTTGCGATTGGGTGGCGCAAATGCACCACGAAGAATGAACAAGTTGGTCTGTATGGAAGTGCTGGCAAAATTGAAAATGCAAAAGATGAATGGCGGAACCGAGGTGCCAATCTTAGCTCGGTGGGTTTCATTCTAGGTCAATCCTTACGATATGTTGGGGATAATTTATTTGAGAAGATTCAAAATTCCTACAATTCATTGGGGGTTCCGTCTTTTGATCAAGTCAACTATGAAGGCAATATTCCGGCAAATCAGGGTGCATTCGAGTTCGCTTCCGCACTCACTTTCACCATGAATGGATTCAAAAACGCACCTCATGTTGATAAGGATGCATCGCAGTATGCTTCGGGATGGTGGTTTCAAGCTGATAAGCGGACCGGCCAAATTCAAAGAGATGTGTCAAAGCGGTGTACAGGGGGAAAATTGATTTTCCCAAATGAGCATTTTTGGATTGATCTATCCGCATGTCATGGGCTGATTCAGGTAGTGTGGGCCAGTAGTACATTTGTTCATTATACTGATCCAGCACAGGACAACGAAAGCACGACACTAGTGGGTATTGTGGTATTCCATACCATTTTTTTTCACCAGGCTCAAGCTCATAGTACCCCATAACAGCAGTAAATCCAGCCTACAGGCAGACTTACACTCAAATTTTACACCAAAAGGTCAATTTTACAGAAAGAAGCTGGATTTAACTCATAAAACCATGGCACAGGCACCAAAGGGCAGTGTATGTGTTTAAATAAATTATTCAATTTCATATTGCATATGTAAAAAAATCAAGTTACATATAGTACACTAGTTATAACAAATAAGGTACCACCCTTTAAATTACACACCCCACCCAGCTTTACACCCCTTACAGCCACAGGACTCATGCAGCAAGAAAATGACACATGCATTAGTTATACAGCCAACTTGAATTCAAAGTCACATGATGCAAAGCTCAGCTCCATGGAATTCCTGCAATTTATTTACAACACAGCCCCAGGAGTACCTTATCTTATATCCACAGTAACGCCACTTAAAACCTTAAAACATATTTATTTACACCACTCATCACCTCATGCAAACCAAAGCAAGTTACAACAGGTTGCATGCAGTACACAATTTTAATTAAATCTCAACCACATGACTATGCACAGCATGTGTCAAACTCAAAAATCACATCATCTCATACATAACAGTAAATTCACCAGTGCAAGAAATTATCACCTGACTCCATTTTAAAGTTCAAAAAGAAGAAAAACAAACATGACACCTGCATAAATTACACAGCCACTTCTACCAAACCTAAAATAGGACATATGCAAAGGAGTTACAAGGTCATCATTTGATACTGCATCCACCAACAGAATATCATGTGACAAGAAAGAGGCTGTGCACAACAAAAATCCCCAGCCAAAATTGAATCACCTCATGTATGCAAGGAAAATTCAAGAATATCACATCATAATTAGTTCACCAAAAGACAATCATGTGATAAATGGAGGCTGTGCAGAGAGAAAATTATCACCAAACCTTAAATCACCTTACCCATGAAAGAAAGGTCCTCACCAAAAACAGAGTCACATGATGAAATCAAGAGGAATTAAAGTGGAAAGAGACAGCTCCCATGGAGGGCCCCCTGGGCTCCCAAAAGGTATTAATAGAGGGGCTCTCTCCCCCCAAATTTCAAAATTCCCCCCATGCACATTATATCCTATGCACAATATATCCCCTGCAGATTACAAGCACAGGAATAAGTCATCCCTCACCTGGGAGGTAGTCCAGTATATTATAGTAAATTTACTTACCCAGTAGCTAAGCTCAGTGGAAGTATAGTGTTGAAGATTACCCAGTAGCTAAGCTCAGTGGAATCTTATTATTAAAATAAAAAATAATAATAAAAATTATCTAGTACCCAAGATTAGGGTTACTACTCTATTAAAATATTTCACCTAGTAAAATTAACACCATTATCAAGACTTAAAAATAACTTACCCCTTTAAAAATCCAATATCAAAGAATCTTACCTTTTAAATTTAACAAATACAGTTTTATCTTATTATTAACCACTCTTAAAAAAATTACAAACCTTTAAAAAAAAATTATTTTACTATATTAAAACTTTAAACTTAACAAAATTACCTTTATCAACACCCATCAAATTTTTCAGAAAACCTTAAATAACCCATCCTACCAAGGATTTATCACCAAGAAGAAACCACTCACCTCAATTTAACCAAAAAATATTAAAATTAAACAGACAAGTATTTCATTAAAATCTAAAAATTAACCAAATTACTGACATTATTTTTCATATTATTTATTGAATAGGTCTGATCTGAGACTGCTGAATTTTGTCTTCTGCAGTTTTAAAGCCACTTACTAATTTTATTTTGGTTTGTGAGCTCCAAGGAAGATTTTGTTCAGTATTTTAGGAGGGGCAGGCAATACACCCTTGCCACCCTTGGTTACAGGAGTTATTAGCAATTCAAAACTAGTTACCTGTGATTTCCCCCTCCAGGTACTGCCTCATTTTAATCCCACACAAGAGGAGTTCCCACATCTGGTGTCCCAACAGTGGCATAGTCAACCTCAAACTTCAATAAACATCAATCAAAATTACAATCAATTTAAAAAAAAATAATTTCTTAACTACTCCAAGAATACTTTTTGTAACAAAAAAAAACTGCAGTCAAATAATCAAAATCAGCCAAAACCATCATCTCAAAAATCTCAATCATCAACTCACTCTGATCATTACTACTATCCACCCAAACAAGAATCAAAATTAGGAGAGGAATCAGAAAAATATTCTAATTTTCCTATTGCAACACCAAGAACAAATAAAAGGGACTTGAAGGTTGTGGAAAAATTCTTCCTTGATCTCCTTGAAAGAAATAAAATCAATAACTCAACACCAAAATCAAAGGAGGAAATAAACCAACCAAAAATGGATAAACCTTCATCATCAAAATTACCAGCCAGTATTGAAGAAATACAGGAAGAAAACTTCAATGAAGAAACTGTTGAAGGACAGGAAGAAAACTTCAATGAAGAAACTGTTGAAGGACAGGAAGAAATGTCTTCAACAGAGAGACTTCAGCAGAAGATGCTAGAAATGCAAGCAGAATTACTAGCACTAATCAAAAAAGAAGGCAAAAATAAATCATCAAGTTATACTCCACAAAATAGTCCACTTGAAGAACAAACCACCCTTCCAAGATCATTCAGGCAGCATGGATCACCTTCACCTTATCCTAGACCCATGGCCACATCAACACCTTATACAGAACAAAGACAAAGTACCTTACCAAGAAGAGTCAACATTTCTTCCCAAATACCAACTCCATTACATCAAGAAATTCCAAGAAACACTACTCCAATAGTGAAAATCAGAGCCAAGGACTATAACTTGTGGTTTGATGGAAAGGATGTTGAAAGATTCATCAAGAAAGTTGAAAATATTGCAGAAATTGAAGGAGCAAGTGGAAGAGACATTGCAAGACAAATAGCATTTTGGACAAAAGATGAAGAAATCAGTTATCATATTGAAGGAATGCCAGGATATGAAACAGCTAATTGGGAACAATTGAAAGTGGATATGAAAAGAAGATGGGGAACAGTCTCACCTGAAAGAAGATACAGATTATCCTCAATAACTGATTTATTCACAAAAATTCAACAAGAAGGTGGAATAAGAAACATGACTCAATACAGAAACTTCATTGGGGAATATGAAGCAATCATCACTTACCTCAAAAGATACCAATATATCCAAGGTGATATCAATCATAACCAGGAAATATTGGCCAGCCTTTCCACTAGTGTTCAAGAATCAATTTACAAAGAAATGATTAAAGACAGAGCTATGGTTCAAGCCTTGGATGGAGGTTACATCATTCCAAGATTGGATATTTTGAAATTATACATTGAACAAGACTTGGAGGCCAAGGTACTTATTCAACAAAAAGAATTTTCTAAACCAAAACCTCCAGAAAAGAAAACAAGATTTGAGGATGAAAGCTGGGATGAAGTTTTAAAACAAGTAAAAGAACTCACCCAAAAGATCAAAAATCCTCCACAACCAGAGCCTCAACCAAGAAATGAAGGAAAAGAATCAGTTAAAGAAGTGTTAAATCAACTCAAAACACTTTCAGAAGCAGTTAATCCACCAAGAAGGAACTGGAACAATAATCAAGAGCAAAGATTTCCCCAAAATAATCAGCCATACAGGCAAAGGAATCCTTTACCACCATTTTCATCCAGTTATCAACCATACATACCAGCTCAAATGGCTCCAAGACCACCAATGAAATGTGCTTACTGCAAGGAAGAAGGTCATACAGCAACTAGATGCACTCACCTTGCTGAAGATCTGGACAGAAGAATTGTCAGAACCCAAGGAGCATCTTACCTCTTCCCCAATTATCAGAGAGTACCAATGGAAGGAAATGAAAGTGCCAAAAACATAGTCAGGGCTTTTGCAAAAGAACAAGCAGAACTCAACAAGAAATTTATGGAAAAACCTATTGTAAAAGAAAAACCAGAAGAGGAGGTCAAGCCCACTGAAAAGAAATCAGAGGATAAATCAACCTCAATTGCACATGTTGAAGATTGGTCAAATTGGAAACCACCTACCATTTCCTCAGCCAATGACCCCTTTGAATCACATATTGGACTAAGACAGACAAAACAAAGGTTGGAAAGACAATCCCAAAATCAAGAGCCAAAGAAGAAAGCAGAAATTCCAGGAACTTACATTGAAGAAGAAAAAGAGGAAGAAAGAGTAATAATTCCCACCAAATTCCAAAATTCAAATATTCCAAAACCAGACCAACCTGAAGAGGAAATTGAAAATATTGCCAATAAGAATGAAGATGAAGAAATTCCAAAAGAAAAGAAAGTCAGCAAACCTCAAAAGAAACAAGCTGAAAGCAAACTAGAAATTGACAAAATTATTAAGAAAATTATGCAACAAAAGATCAACCTTACCATTGAAGAAATTTTGAGGATGTCACCCAATTTTGTCCATAAATTACAAGAATTATCAGAAAAAGACAAGGAAAAAATTAAATCAATCAACTCAATGGATCTTCAGGAAAGACTATTAACATTTGGATTCAAAGAAATACCAAAGCCCAAGATTCATTATGCTTGTCCTTTGGGATTTATGGAAATCTTCATTGGAAAGGAAGAATATCCTATCAGAGCATTAGTGGACACTGGGGCAGAACTCAACATTATACCAGAAGAAATAGCAATCAAAGCCTCACTCACAACAAGAAATCTTAACATGAACCTCAGAGGTATTGGAGGACATACCACTTCATTAGTTGCACTTTCAGAATTTACTCCAATTATTTTGGCTTCAGGTGAAGAAACTCAAATCCACTTTTTTATTGCCAAAGGATCTGTCCATACAGTACTTGGAAGACCTTTCTTGGCAGACAACAATATCAGACTAGAATTCTCCCATAAACAAGGTGAAATACTAAGCTATCAAGAACCTGATGGAAGAAGATTATGCATGCCAATATGCAAACCTCAAGCACTTGGATGGCAAACTGGACCACCTAGAGGAATGGATTTATGCAATATGGCAACATTGGTCAGAAATAACCCAGGAAAGAAGGTTCAAAATGCAAAAATAGACAATACTATAATTAATTTAACTCAGAAGACCCAAGAGTTATCCATATCTCCAAAAAGTGATGAATTTGGTCCAGATTTACAAAATAACCAATGGCCAAACAACCTCAAAAGACAACTTGAAGATTTAACCTCTGAAGATGAATTACCCAATATAAGTTACAAGACAATTAACAATAATGAAGAAACATTCCAAATTCTGGTGGATGGAAATGAGAAAATAAATGGAAATCCTTTCAAAACCAAACCCAAAAGAAAGAAAGTCAGATTTAGTGAACATCATGAGCTCTCAGATGAAGAAATTATAAATGAAATTGAAAAAGACTTCAAAATTATGGAAGAAAGAGACAAAAACACATACCATATCAACTTCTTGGACAGACCATTGAACAACCAAGAAGAGCCTTATGAATGGCAACTGGAAAACCCTGAATTCATCCAGCAACCTCCCAATGAAGATGATGAAACAGAATCCATCCTAGAAAATGAATACAACTACCTTTATCTGCCATATATCACCTTTGAAGACCTTTATGGGGATGAAGCTCAAGAAATTTTATGTGAAGATAAATATTTATGTGAACTTCCAGGAGCAAACTTGAAGAAAATCCAATTCTTAGAGATATTAACTGAAGAAGGAATTAAAGGAAACCTCTCAAATAAATTCTGGGATGAAATATTTGAAATGGCCACACTACCAAGAAGAGGACTTTACTTTAATCAAATTTGGGCCCAGTGGTACCTTGGATTGAATGGATCAACATATCAAACTGGAAGACTGAAATGGGTTGGAGATGGAAATATATTCATTGATGAAAATTTATGGTGGTCAGAATTTCCATCAGAAGCAGAAATAGAAGAAAGAAATGCCTTTTTGGAAACCCTCAAAGACCTTATTTTGGCCAGATTACTCAACAGAAACTCACCTTTCCCACCTGGGGGAGCTCAACTTTAAATAAATCAACAAATCAAGATTTCTTGTTCTAAAATGTATCAGTATCACCCATAAAATGTATCATTAGTTTATTTTTTTTATTTATTTTATTTTTTCTCTAGGGCAGTGACTTCCTGCCTTAACAAAGAAGAAATTCATCAACAAATCATTTCTCAAAAAAAAAAAATAAAAATAAAAATAAAAATAAAAAATAAAAAAATATATAAATAAATAAATATAAAATATAAAAAGAAAAACCTTACAATAAAAACACACTCACTTCCACCATGGCCAATTCACCAATTATTGGATCCTTTGGGGAAGAGTTAATGAAAGAAGACCAAATTATCAATGAAGAACTTCCTTGGTCACCTGAAAATGAAGATTTCAATAAAGAGAACCTTTGGCACTTTAAGGATACTTCATCAATATCAAGAAACCAAGAAATTGAAGAAATCAAGGAATTGCTGAAAATCTTGGAGATTTCTGACAAAACCAATGATCAAATTACTCAAGAATTAATGGACCAATTAAATTTCAAACCATCAAGGCCCATCTTGAAGACACATAAAAGCTCTAATAATCAAAAATCAAATAAAATAGTCAGATTTCAACTCCATTAATCATTAGGCAGTGACCTCCTGCCTTATCAAAGAGGAATATCAATTCTCATCAAATCAAATCAATAATTCCACTCAACAATAAAAAACACAATAACTAACCATAAAATCACTAGGCAGTGACCTCCTGCCTTATCAAAGAGGAATATCAATTCTCATCAAATCAAATCAATAATTCCACTCAACAATAACAAACACAATAATTAACCATAAGATCACTAGGCAGTAACCTCCTGCCTTATCAAAGAGGAAAATAAATTCTTATCAATCAAAATCACCAATTTTCACTCACCCAAAATCAAGCATCATTAGGCAGTGACCTCCTGCCTTATCAAAGAGGAAAATCAATTCTTACCCAAAATTACCATCCAAAACCCATTAAACTTACCCTCAAGCTATTTTTTATAAATAAATCTGATAAAATTCTCGAATATTATTACCTTTTGATCCTTCCAAACCCACAAAATCCTACAAAATGGAGTCATGGCCATTACCTGAAGAGAATACCTGGTCAATGGACACAGATATCAGCTGGATAGAAGAAAGAGAAGTCTGGGCCAATTACAATAATACCCAAGAAGAAAGTGAATATCCTGAATGGTTCTTACAAAGAAAACCAGAACCATGTCCAGATATCTCCACAATAATCCTTCCATATATTGAATTTGAAGAAATCTTTAAAAAAGAAGAATCACCATCAGAAACTGTCATTTGTCATCCATGGAAAGAATTACCTGGATACAACCTCACAAAGTGTGAATTCTTGGATTTACTGACCTGGGATGGAGTTGAAGGCAACCTTGGAAGCAAATACTGGAATGAAATATTCCACATGGATGAAAACCTCAGAAAATCATTATTTTGGAGAACCTGGGAATGCCAAGACTGGTTCAATCTCCAGGATTTTCAAATTAAAAATGGAACAATTAGCAAAATCTCAGGAAATTATACTGTAAAGAATACCATATGGGATTTTCATTGGGAAGAAACACTTATACCAGCCATACTCAGTCTTAAGGGTGGTGCAATTGAATTTAATACAGAAGATTGGAACACTTTCTGTCAGGAATACCTGTTTAAAGCTCTCAAAAGAGAAAAATTGAGGGGAGGAAAATTTATCAAACAGGAATTAGTGAAGGAAATATTTGGTTGGAGAAATAGAATTCAAAGAAACAAATCCCACCTGCTAAGTGCCTATTTCTTTGTTTCTATTTAGTCCATCCTATTTTCATTAATATTATTATTATTCATCTCTTCTATTTATAATTTTATTCTTATTTCATTTTATTTCTTATTATTATTTAATTTTTCTTTGATAATCAACCTAAGAATAAAATATTGAAAATTTATAAATAAGCTTCAATTCAAAAGCTTAGAAGGAAGAGAAGAAATATAAGCTGATGAGATATTGAAATTCTTTTTAACTATATTCATTTCCCCTAAAAAATAAAAAAAATAATAAATAATAAAGATATTACCTGCCAAGTCTTGCATTCTTCATTTATTCACCAGCCTCTTTCCTTTTTTTCCTTTTTTTTTGCTTTTTTTTTCTTTTTATTTGATGTTAATATAAAAAATCCTATAAATATTCAATGCTATGAGCTTCATGTAATAATTTTAATAAGGACAACTTACATTATATTCAAAGTTGATCCCTTATATGAGAGGTAACAAAGAATAAAGTTACATTCAATCAGCTGTTATATTTTTCAGATTGAATGTTTTAGATTTTAAACTTATTTCACAAACCATTATCTTGATATTTTTTTTAAAAAGATAACAAACAGTGGTATGAGCATCATTGAAGATTTATTTGTGTGGGATATAATTTAAATTATATTCTTAGCTTATTATATTATTTTATCTTTATTTTATTTATTTTTTAATTTATTTTCTTTGATAAAACATTTTTCTTCAATTGAAGTATATCCTGAATTGATTTTCTTTCTTTTTTTTTACTAAAAGAAAACTGAAGACTCAATTTATGTATATATTGAGTTAAAGGCTGATTGTTGTTTTTTATTATACTCAAAGGTACAGAAAAAAAAAAGCCTGATTTCTTGGTTAATAAGTATTTGCGAAATGAAGGAATAATCAAAGAATACTTTACACAACCTCACGAAAGAAATACAAATAACAACACAAACCTCTAGCCCTGAAATACACAAATAGCCTCACACCTGAAATTCAGCCTAAAAAAGAGGCGGAGGTGGTTTTAAAATCTATTTTTTAGCTACAATCGTAGAGGTTACATTATAGGACCGTGAAATTAAATCAATACGTCTAATCAACACCAGAAGAAAGCAGGTTCGGGATTGAAGGATTTAAATATTTTCTGTATCACTATCCAGAATAGTAGAGAGATAAAGGTATCACTATCAAAGAAAAAAAACCAAAAAGGGGAAACAAGTCGTACCAGAGAGGGGGGGTATTTATAGTCCACTGCTTACACCCTGCAGCTAGCTTCAAACGGAGATTGATAGGCCTCACCAAGCGCATAGAACTAAAGACAGACACATTCAAGACCTAAATACGCTTTAGCACCGAAATGAATCAGATGACAATCAAAGCAGTTTCATCTTCCAACAGGGCTTTTACGATCTTAATCACGACCAAACTAAATCCCTCTTCTTATCAGGATGTAGCTCATGGAGCAATCTCAGCTGCCATCATTAGGATCCTGATGCAATGCACTGCAGCTTAATCACCAGCCTAGTACAAACATTGGAGGCCATGAATCACATGATACTATCTTAGCCGAGGAAACACAATCAATCGGAGGAGATCATGGCTTCTGGGGCGGAGAAACATGCTAAATTCGTCCCACCGAAGCTACAGTTTACCTGCGAGGATATTTAGTTCCTCCTTAGTTCTAGTACATGACACCAGCATAATCAATATAGTCAGATCACTGACGCATTACTCTAAATTAATCCAACGTTAAAAGACTCAGCACCTGTCACTAGACAACGCAGTGCTGATAGACCTTGATGACCAGACTTGTCATCTGATTGATCTAACATGCATTAGCGCACCACCATAAGAGGCAGTGTATCTGCATTTGTCAATTCACAGAAGTCGAATTGGAATTACAATTCCGAGTCACAAACCCTGCCAATACAATCTCTACATCTCCTGCTCAAGACGTGACAAGTGCATGGAAGAAATGGGCTGCATCACTCAGAAGGAATTAATGGATACTTGGGGAAGAATTCTACCGCTACCACTACCAAGCTCGGTAGAAGAACAAAGAAAAGAAAAAAACGCCACAACGCAACTAGAAGAACAATAGGATGAACTACCATAACACGGGAGATTGCTTCCTAACTCCGTGGAGACAGGTAATGACAGGTCTTATTTTTTATAGTGTATTTAGATCGGAGATAGAATTCTACAGCCGCCACCACAGATATACCTGGTTAGGATCACATTGGGGCTTTGGGAACACTCGGAATTAAAAGAGAAATAATTGGCCTACCCAACCTCAGTAGACCATGAGGGTCCACTCTCAACAACCAGGACCACTGACGCGACTTGAGCTGAAGCAACAATATATCCACTGAGCGCAAGAATACTCAAAACCAAGCCATTATCAAGCTAATGGGGGCATCTGGAGGAGATTTAACTAGAAAGACATCAATCCGAAGTCCCTGTAAGAACAGTAGAGGGTGTTAGACACCTCCCACTACCCAAGCACCCAACGCGACTAAATTTTAAAGTACTGCAGAGGTGTAATAATCCCTGCACCCCCCCCAAAATAACTACCGGATGAGGTATGGAACCTTACAGGGGAGGTCAAAGTACTGTAGCTTTATAACTACAAATCACCCACCCAAAGTGCTTTTGAGCACTACAAACAATATATTAAACTTAAATAATTTCAAAGACAGTAGCCCGAAGTGGTATCAAGCCGCACTTGGGATATACTACCCTAATGTAGCCAGAATTGGACTTCCAGCAGCTCGACTTCATTTAAACCACCTCATTAGCTAAAATTAGCAGCACAACTTCATTTAAAACACCTCTTAACCTACCCGACTCAATTTTGAGCACTCTCAAGTGCTTTGGCATAGTCCTTGAAAGGACTCTTAACTGACTTTAAAAAATAAAAAAAAATAAAAAATAAAAATAAAAAAAACAATAAACAAAAAAACAAAAAAAAAAGTCCTCAACATGACTTTAAACTGTTAAATTTTTCTTTTATTTATGTTTTGGAAAATCAACATAAGTCCTCAAAAAGACTTTAAACTGTTGGATTTTATTTTATTGATGATTTACAAAATAACAATAAATTAACAAAAGCCCTCAGCATGGCTTAAAACTGCTTTATTCATTTATTAATTTTAATTCTTATTATTTAAGTTGCTGATTATTTTTTTATGCTACAGGGAACTCAAAACAAAACAAAAAAAAAAGTCCTCAACATGACTTTAAACTGTTGAAATTTTTATTTATTTATGTTTTGGAAAATGATAATCAATCAATAAAAAGCCCACATCAAGGCTTTAAACTGATGACTTTCTTAAATTCAACATTATTTCATTTTTTATAACTAAATCAATTTAAAACTTCTGATTATTGATTTCTACAGGAAATTCAAAAGGAAAACAATAAAAAAAGGATATAAATTAGAAATAACATAAAATAAAAGCCCTAAGACTTATGAAGGAAAAGCCCTCAGCAAGGCTTTAAACTGCTTGTTTTGCTTTTCTTTTGTTTTTTTTGATAATGTTGGCTAATATTCATTTATTGGCCTTTAAATTACTAACATTTTTTTATTCAGTTAAGACATTGAAAGAGCCCTCAGCAAGGCTTTAACCTGCTTGTTTTATCTTTTTGAGCTTATTTATCTTTGATATTAAATTGAACTGACATATTTTACTTTTATGTGCTACAGGGCTTTAAATAACAAAAAAATGCCCTGAGCAAGGCATTAAACTGCTCAAATTTTATTTTTTATGTTTTTTGTTTACTGATGTTCCCTTTAGTTTGATAATTAGAGGAAATAATGAAGACAAAAAGCCCTCAGCATGGCTTAAAACTGCTTGATTTTATTTATTTGATTCTTCTTTCCTCTATCAATGCTAAAATTGTCTTTTTATTTTTGATGCAGGTATATTCTAATGAGAAACAAAAAGAAACAAAACAAAAACAGTATATATATAAGTATATTTCATGAATTAGGTGTTTATCATTCAAGAATTGTCCTGATGCTATAAGCATAAGGCTTATAAAGAGTAAGGAGTCCTTAACAAGACTATAAACTGTTTAATTATGCAACTGGGCTTTGAAGATAAATCAAATCCCCTGAAAACCAAAAATTATCAAACAAAAGTGTTTGGACAAAGATAAGGCCCTCAGCAAGGCTTTAAACTGCTTATTTCTTTTTTTCATTCTTAATTTGTCTTGGATAAAAATGGAGCTGACACATTTAATTGTGCTACAGGTCTTCAATATACAAATGAGCCCTTAGTATGGCTATAAACTGCTTCTTTTACTTTATTTCTCATGATCTTTTTATCTTTGATATTAAATTGAACTGACATATTTTACCTTTTATGTGCTACAGGGCCATAAAGGACAATGCAAGCCCTCAGTATGGCTATAAACTGCTTATTTTGTTTTATTTTTCATTCTTACTTTATTTTTTGGATATTAAATAAAAAACTGATATATTTCATTTTTTGATAGGTAAAGGGCTACAAATAAAAGATAAAGCCCTAAGCAAGGCTTTAAACTGCTATTTTATCTTTTATGCTTTCTTATTTTGAATAATAACTATACTAACATATTTTATTTGGCTTCTACAGGTATCCAACATTAATAAAATATTTCTCTTATTTTATAGGCTTAAATATGCTTTTAAAGTGAAAATGAGTCCTCAATAAGACTATAAACTGTTTGAACTACTTATACAACTTGGCTTTGAAGATAAATCACATGCCATGAAACCCCAAAGGCAACAATCAGGTGCCTGGACACAAGATATGGTCCTTGGCAAGACCATAAACTGCCCACCACTAAAATTCTCAACAAGGACTCAAAAATAAGCAAAGAAACCAATGGTCCTTGGAAAGACCATAAACTGCCTATTTGAAGTATTCAAGAAGATTCATCAAGGACTATAAAAAACAGGATAAGTCCTAGGCAAGACTATAAACTACCTAAGGTTTCATTTCTTATTTTTTTTAATTTCTAATTTTATGTCATTATAAACAAGAACTAGAAAGATTTACTGACTTGAATGTTCTGAACATATTTTTTGATTTTTATTTTTTTATTTTTTTTATTTTCAAACTCATTTATTAATTTTCACTAAGAATAAGGGTCATATCCCATTCATGAGCTCAAGAATATTTTATTTATTATCTTTATTACACTTTTCCTACTATCACAACAAGAGCCATTAAATTGGCTTAATTTTTCAATTCAAGAAAAAAAAAAAAGAAAAAGAAAAAAAGAAACAAAAACAAAAAAACTCTACATCAAGTTTTTTTTTAAAAAAAGAAATGATCAATTTATTTGAAATATTTCTTCAATTACAAGAGAGTGATTTGAACTTGTTTGAAAATAAGAAGTATTTGTGTCATGAAGGCATTAATTGAACTCTGAAGGAGTTATTTATATTAAAAACTCATAAATTGATGACATAATTTGGGGAATTTACATATTAATAACACCTCAATGTGCTGTTTATTCCAAATGGAATTGAAAAAGCCCCCCAAAAAGCAAACAAGAGTTTTTTTAAATTGTACAAATTTTCAATTTCACTGTTTATATTTTTTTAACAACTCAAATGCATTTATGGGTAACAGAAAATCTGAACCATACAGGGGATGGACTTGAAATAAAGTCTGAGTCACAATGATGATTCCAAAAGGAAGAGTTGTGGTATCATAAGGGTCATTATATGATTAAAGGACTCAAATTATGATCATTCAATTATGTCATATTAATTATAAATACTCTCAAGAGCACCAATTTTTACTGATTGGCACAAATTACTACCTTTAAACAAACAGTTCCATGATTTTAATTGTGATTCAGGTTGATTTCATTTGAATTGTTCTTTTCACTCAGATATCTCAGTTAATGGTTATTTTATACTTACAGTAAAAAGAATAAAATAAACAAAAAAAAAATATATAATTATTGAATCATCATTAAATTAAAATTATGTATAGTTACTGTATCATTATTTATCCTCATAAAAATCACTATAAAAAATAAGGGGTGGGTAAACTTATTTCTTACACTATCCCTTATAGTGGAAGTTTTTGGGGAATGAGAACATATCCTCTTCAAAATTTGAAAACCAACTGAAGATTTTTAAATGGAGAGGGAGGCCCTCATCCAAACAAATATTATTAAAAAAAAAATATCAATAAATTAATATTAAAATAAATTTTAAATCACCTTATTATTACAATTTTTTATCTTTCATTTCCTTATAACAGGTATAATTCAGGAATACAAAAGAACAAAAGGACATACATTATTTTTAAGAAATAGCAAGAGAATTTGGAAACAATTTATCATAGGGCAATTATTCACAATACTGAAAATGAAGAAGATTATTTATGAAGAAAAACAGGAGTTCCTTATGGATTGACCTTTGGACAGCACAAGACCTTAGACACTTCTTTGATTCTGGATTGAAACTCCCTTGGAATTCAAGAATAAGTGGTAAGGATTTGTGGACTGAAGGATTACTCACTGGATTAATTATGGACTCAGGACTCACTCAACATGATGGACCAACAAGATTATGAAAACACTCAACTCAAATTGCCCTTGGGATTTTAAAGAAGATTGAAGACTCAAGAGGTCCTCAGCATGACACTAAACTGCTTCCCCTGTGGACTTGGGCAGGGAAAGTTATAAAAAATAACAGCCAAGAAGCTGGAGGGGATTGTCCTAGTCAGGAGAAGTGCTGAAGGACCATTTTTGTCCTTAGCATGACAATAAACTGCTCCCTTTGTGTAACAGGAACAAGGGGTTTTACAGGTGTTTATCATTATCAAATTGGCCAAAATGAACAAAGTGAAGTCTCAAGCCATCAATTAAGACAAGAAAATTCCTTATCAAGAAACACTACCAGAAAAACCTTGCATCAAGTGGGAATCATGAAGATTGAAGAATAAAACAAGAGTCAAGTGGAATCCAAAATCAAGCCCAAAGGAGCTCAAGAATCAAGATAAGCCCTTGGATTAGGCCAGGAGGTCCTTGCATGACTTAAACTGCAGGACTTGTATACCTAATATACAGGGGTTACACACCTAGTTGTAGGTCCTGTATGACCTTAAACTACATTTATTTATGGAAGAAGGAAGAAAGAAGAATTGTGAAGACCTCAATATTTCAGGACACTAACAAATTCTTCGAAATAATTAAAAAAAAAAAATAAAAAAAAAAAAAAAAAAAATAATAATAATGGCTAATTGAAGATGGATCACCAAATTTTAGCAGCCAAATACAAATCAGTCCTGAAGAAGGTGAGACCAGTCAATGAGCCAATGCCTCAAGACCTTAACCCACCTTTGGAAAGACCACCTTTGTCAAGAGATCCTTATGAAACACCCTTATCACCAAACCCACCTATATTTCAAGAAACCTTCAAGGTCACCCATGAAAGACTCCAAGCAGTCAATTTTGGCCCACCAGGATGGTTATCAAATGAAGAAATCAATTTACTCAAAAATGTTATTACTTTAAGGGAAAAAGCAATAGCCTTCTGTGAAGAAGAAAGAGGATTACTCAAGCACTCATATGGAAAACCTTACAAGATACCAGTAATACCTCATGAACCTTGGCAGAAGAAACCAATTCCCATTCCCAAATCAATTTTACCTCAGTTTACTGAACTAATCAGAGAAAGAATCAGGACTGGACTCTATGAGCAATCCACTTCAAGCTACACAAGCCCAATATTTTGTGTGGCCAAATCAAATGGAAAACTCAGAATTGTCCATGACCTTCAAGAACTCAACAAAGTCACCATCAAGGATGCTGGTTTACCACCTCATATTGAAGAATTTGTAGATGCATTTGCAGGAAGAGCATGCTATGGACTAGGAGACATCATGGGAGGATATGATGAAAGAGAATTAGATGTCACTACAAGACCCCTCACAACTTTTGGAACACCCCTTGGAAGGATGCAACTCACAAGACTACCCCAAGGAGCCACCAACTCAGTAGCAGTTTACCAAGCCCAAATGACCTGGATACTCCAAGAAGAAATACCAGAAAGTGTAGGAATTTTTATTGATGATGGAGGAATAAAAGGACCAAGATCACTTTATAACCAGGAAACACTACCAGAAAACCCCTCAATCAGAAGATTTATATGGGAATATGCCATAACCTTAGAAAGAATTTTATTCAGGATTGAAGAAGCAGGACTTACTATCTCAGGATCCAAGTTTGCATGCTGTGTTCCAGCTTTGGACATAGTAGGGCATGTTGTATCATTCAAAGGAAGAACAATCTCAAAACAAAAGATCAACAAGATTCAAAATTGGCCAACACCTCTCAACAAAAAGGAAATAAGAGGATTTCTTGGTCTTTGTGCATATGTAAGAATGTTTATTGAAAACTTCTCACAAGTTGCATCACCACTCAGAAGACTCACCAGAGAAGATGTTGACTGGGATTGGGATCAAAAATGTGAAGAAGCTTTCCATAAGCTCAGAAGAATAGTTGGAGAAGAAATAACCCTCAAGAAATTGGATTATGACAAAGGAGCAGGAAAAATTAAGCTAGCAGTAGATTCAAGTTACATTGCTGCAGGAGCAGTACTCACTCAAGAAGACAAAGAAGGAAAGGACAGACCAGTATTATATGAATCAATAACTTTTTCAAAATTGGAATAAAAATACTCACAACCCAAATTGGAACTCTGTGGAGTTGCAAGAATTCTCAAGAAACTTCAAACCATACTTTGGGGACAACATTTTGAATTACAGGTTGATGCCAAGGCCTTAATTGAAATGATCAACACCCCTTGCTTACCCAATGCCCCCATGACAAGATGGGTGGCTTTCATTCAGCTATTTTCCTTTGATTTGGTACACAAACCAGGGAAAACTTTCACTATGCCAGATGGGCTCTCCAGAAGACCAAAAAACTCAGATGAAGAAGATGAAGAAGCACCAGAATTTGATGAAGAAGAAGATTGGATCAAGCCACACCCTGGATTTGGGGCCAAGAATGTAAATTCACTCAATCTTTCAGGAATACAAGTGCCAACCAAACAAGAAGGATTTTGGAAGAGAATGCAGGAATACTTAAGTACAATGAAAAAACCACAATCAAGTAAAGATGAGGAGTTTAGAAGGATTAAAAGAAGGTCACCCAACTTTTTCTTGGAAGATGGCCAGCTTAAAAGAAGGAACAACCCAAACCCTCAACTGGTGATATCAAGTCAAGAAGCTCAAAGCTACATTTTAAAGTCACTTCATGAAGACATGGGCCATAGAGGGGAAAATGAAACTTACAGAAGAATTAAAGCAAGATTTTGGTGGGAAGGAATGAAGAAATCAGTAAAGAAATGGGTTCAATCTTGCCTAGCCTGCCAAAAGAGAAGTCAAAACTTACAAAGAGAACAAGGAAAATCTACAGCAACATCAACAATCTTTGAAAGAGTCAGTATGGATGCAGTCCATATCAAATCTGGAAGATGGAAGTATATGGTTGTGGCCAGAGATGATTTTTCAGGATGGCCAGAAACAGTTGGACTAGTCAAATTAACAGCAAAAGTAGTTGCAGAATGGTTCACCTCAGAATGGATATGCAGGTATGGCTCACCAAAAGAAGTAACTGTTGATGGGGGGCCAGAGTTTGGAAAAGAATTGCAAGATGCAGTAAAGAAAGCAGGATCAAAAATCAGAGTCACCACACCCTATTACCCAGAGTCTCAAGGAATGGTTGAAAGGGGCCATAAACAACTTAAAGATGCATTAGTCAAGATGTGTGGAGAAAATGGAGGAAAATAGAAAAAATATCTACCTTTGGTTACATTGGCTGACAGAATCTCCACTAAAAGAACAACTGGTTTCTCACCATATGAACTCCAATTTGGACAACTACCAGTATTACCAATTGACATTGAAACAAAAACCTTTTTTGCAGTAGAATGGCACAAAATATCCACAACTGAGGAATTATTGGAAGCCAGAGCCAAGCAGTTGGAAGGAAAAGAAGAGATGAGAAGAAAAGCAGAAGAAAAACTCAAAAAATCAAGGGAAGACTCAATGAAATATTGGGATAGAAGAATGGCACACCAACTAAGATCACCACTCAATCCAGGAGATTTGGTCCTGGTTTACAACAAAGCAATAGAAACTAATTGGGGACTACTTTTCAAAAACAAATGGAATGGACCCTACAGAGTAATCAAACAAATAAACAATGGACCATATGAACTTGAGGAACTTGATGGAACAGAATTAGCAAGAAGATTTGCAGCATCTCAAGTCAAGAGGTTCTACCCAAGAGGAAAGTTGATAAACACAAAAGAAGACACAGAAGAAGAACAAAGTGAAGAAGATGAATCAATAAATGAGGAAGAGGTATTGGAGGAAACCACAGAATCAGATGAAGAATAGAGAGCTCTCACCTGGAATGCTGGGGACAGCATTAAATGGAGAGGGGGATGTGGTATTCCATACCATTTTTTTTCACCATGCTCAAGCTCATAGTACCCCATAACAGCAGTAAATCCAGCCTACAGGCAGACTTACACTCAAATTTTACACCAAAAGGTCAATTTTACAGAAAGAAGCTGGATTTAACTCATAAAACCATGGCACAGGCACCAAAGGGCAGTGTATGTGTTTAAATAAATTATTCAATTTCATATTGCATATGTAAAAAAATCAAGTTACATATAGTACACTAGTTATAACAAATAAGGTACCACCCTTTAAATTACACACCCCACCCAGCTTTACACCCCTTACAGCCACAGGACTCATGCAGCAAGAAAATGACACATGCATTAGTTATACAGCCAACTTGAATTCAAAGTCACATGATGCAAAGCTCAGCTCCATGGAATTCCTGCAATTTATTTACAACACAGCCCCAGGAGTACCTTATCTTATATCCACAGTAACGCCACTTAAAACCTTAAAACATATTTATTTACACCACTCATCACCTCATGCAAACCAAAGCAAGTTACAACAGGTTGCATGCAGTACACAATTTTAATTAAATCTCAACCACATGACTATGCACAGCATGTGTCAAACTCAAAAATCACATCATCTCATACATAACAGTAAATTCACCAGTGCAAGAAATTATCACCTGACTCCATTTTAAAGTTCAAAAAGAAGAAAAACAAACATGACACCTGCATAAATTACACAGCCACTTCTACCAAACCTAAAATAGGACATATGCAAAGGAGTTACAAGGTCATCATTTGATACTGCATCCACCAACAGAATATCATGTGACAAGAAAGAGGCTGTGCACAACAAAAATCCCCAGCCAAAATTGAATCACCTCATGTATGCAAGGAAAATTCAAGAATATCACATCATAATTAGTTCACCAAAAGACAATCATGTGATAAATGGAGGCTGTGCAGAGAGAAAATTATCACCAAACCTTAAATCACCTTACCCATGAAAGAAAGGTCCTCACCAAAAACAGAGTCACATGATGAAATCAAGAGGAATTAAAGTGGAAAGAGACAGCTCCCATGGAGGGCCCCCTGGGCTCCCAAAAGGTATTAATAGAGGGGCTCTCTCCCTTCAAATTTCAAAATTCCCCCCATGCACATTATATCCTATGCACAATATATCCTCTGCAGATTACAAGCACAGGAATAAGTCATCCCTCACCTGGGAGGTAGTCCAGTATATTATAGTAAATTTACTTACCCAGTAGCTAAGCTCAGTGGAAGTATAGTGTTGAAGATTACCCAGTAGCTAAGCTCAGTGGAATCTTATTATTAAAATAAAAAATAATAATAAAAATTATCTAGTACCCAAGATTAGGGTTACTACTCTATTAAAATATTTCACCTAGTAAAATTAACACCATTATCAAGACTTAAAAATAACTTACCCCTTTAAAAATCCAATATCAAAGAATCTTACCTTTTAAATTTAACAAATACAGTTTTATCTTATTATTAACCACTCTTAAAAAAATTACAAACCTTTAAAAAAAAATTATTTTACTATATTAAAACTTTAAACTTAACAAAATTACCTTTATCAACACCCATCAAATTTTTCAGAAAACCTTAAATAACCCATCCTACCAAGGATTTATCACCAAGAAGAAACCACTCACCTCAATTTAACCAAAAAATATTAAAATTAAACAGACAAGTATTTCATTAAAATCTAAAAATTAACCAAATTACTGACATTATTTTTCATATTATTTATTGAATAGGTCTGATCTGAGACTGCTGAATTTTGTCTTCTGCAGTTTTAAAGCCACTTACTAATTTTATTTTGGTTTGTGAGCTCCAAGGAAGATTTTGTTCAGTATTTTAGGAGGGGCAGGCAATACACCCTTGCCACCCTTGGTTACAGGAGTTATTAGCAATTCAAAACTAGTTACCTGTGATTTCCCCCTCCAGGTACTGCCTCATTTTAATCCCACACAAGAGGAGTTCCCACAGTATGTCAGCACAATGCTCAAGCAGGTTAGCAGAAACAATTCGGCAAAAAAACCATGGCTATTATGAGATTGGCGAGAGAGCGGGCTATCAAATCAGGGATGGTAATACAATCTCATGCCAATTCAAAGAATGAGGAGTTTTTCATGTGTGTTGGGTAAGTAATGGTGGGGTAAGGCAGAGGACAAAATACACCAGGATTGGATGTATTCGAGTGCGGGAGATGGGGTGTCTCACATGAAAAAGGGGTGAAGTGGATTATGTACGGTGGCATGCCATCGTACATCTGTCCTGGTTTGTTGCTATTGTCCAGGATGCGAATGCTTCACACGCAAAACCTTATGCTTGTGCAGGTTCCGCCAATGCTAAAAGCTCCTTACGCCTATGCGGGGTGCCGACGCTACACACGCCAATCCTTACGCCTGTGCAGGCTCCCAAAAATTTACAGGCCAATCCTGACGCTTGTGAAGGTTCCCAAAAATGGTGAAAAATTCCTTACGCCTGTACAGGCTTCCGGCGATTCACACGCAAATCCTTACGCTTGTGAAGGTTCCCCACAATGCTGAAAATTTCTTGGCCTGTGCAGGATCCCGAGAATTCACACGCCAATTCTTACGCCTTTGCAGGCTCCCAACAATTCACACGCCAATTCTTACGCCTGTGCAGGCTCCCAAGAATTCACACGCCAATCCTTACGCCTGTGCAGGCTCCCAACAATTGACACGCCAATCCTTACGCCTGTGCAGGCTCCAGACAAGTCACACGCCAATCCTTACGCTTGTGAAGGTTCCAGACAATTTAAACAATTCAATACATGAGTAAGATTAATAGCGTGTGACCATAGGAAAGGCCATGTTTCACAAATCTGGACTGGATTGCTCACATACGGGAACCTCCCGCTTTTTTACAGTTAAGAATGGATATGGCTCTAAACCATGGAAGAAGAAAATATAGGAGAGGATAACGGCAACTATTGGCGCATTTTGAGAAAAAGAGGTTCACGAAAACAAATACTCACTCAAACGCTTGGTGGGGCACTTACAAAAATAATTCTCACGCAATCAGGGTTTTTCTCTAAGGAGGAAATAAGTAATTTTTACGTGAACAAAGAATGTAATAGAATTTGAACATAATAATAATTGATTACAAATGATAATTTATTTAAAAGAAAGTATTACAAATGATAAAAAGTGGAAATAATGGGATTTTTTTTTTTAAATTTTTATTTTTCGAGGAATTTGGAGACTATCCCGGTTATGTCCTCCTTTGGATAAGCCTCCAGTGCCTGGGCAAGGAAGCAGTTTAGTTCGTCCCGGAATTCCCGGTGCATCTCGTTTCGATGAGTTGCATCCACGAAAGGAATCATGTGGAGCAAGCGACGATGCTCCAACAAGATTCGGTTGATCGAATCGTGGACGATGGCTCGAGGAATCATTAGGGTTGGTCGCAGGTCGGTGAATTCCTGGCGAGCTTCATCGTGGGAATGAGAGGAGCTTGGCACTGGGGGAAGGAGGCGTTGGGGTTCTCAGGGGCACTGGAAGGGATCTCTGGGGAGGGAACCGGGGTTGGAGTGGAGGGGGGGGGAATGGAAGGGGAAGGTGGGCGAGTCGTGTAAGAAGAAGGGGGAGGGGGGATCTGACGGGCGTATTGTCGATGATGATGATCGAGCGAGGAGTGGCGGGACGATCTGGACACGGTCGAAGAAAAAATGAGGAAAAGGGTATATGGATCGAAGAGAGAAAGAAGGGGTGACTTACCATAAGCTTCCTCCGTGGATTGCGTAGGAGCCACCTTGGGTTCTGGCTCACGAGTCGTATCGTCCTCAGGTTGTTGGGACGTTGGACTTGGGCCAGTAATAGGTGGCTCTTCCGTTCGGGAGGGTTCTAGAAAAGGAGTAAGAGTCAGTTCACTCGACTCAAAAGTGAAAGTGAAAATGAAATGAAACTTTGGCTGCTTACCGCGGAATAATTCCTCAGACCATCGGGTGCCACTCGGGCCTGGAGTGGGTTGCCGGGGGGTTTGCTCGCGAGGCAAACTAGGCACGGGAGATTCTTGTCGGGGGGGATTTGGGGGGTTTTGTTCTATGAGAAATGGAAAAAAGTCAGTATTATTGCGTGAAGAGAAATGAGATAAGGAGGAGAAAGAAAACTTACTTTGGTGTTTGAATCCCATCGGTGACAAGACATGCTGACGATCAGCCCAAGTTCGAATGTCCTCTTGCCATCGCCATCCTTCATTGGCCGGATAATCACTTCGCTCCGGTCGAGGAGTGAAGTGACCATCGGATGGTGGCCTAGGAGGGGGAGTGGACAAATCGATACTGGAGGGGACAGGGCTGATCGTCCGGAATCGTTCCCGTTGGCCTGTTTGGGGGCCCGGCGTCCATTCACGCTCGGAAATGGTTTCATCATCGTCGACCACAAAGGAGTCCTCGCGAGGGCGTCTTGGGCGGGAACTCCTCTGGCCTCGTCGTCGGAAGGGGCGGACAACGAACGAACATTTCTTGTGTGCTTGTCGGCAAGCATCACAAGCGTCATTCGTCATCGAGGAGCGAATGCAGGGGATACCCCGCTTGGTGCATAAAGTGCACGACATCTAAAAACAAAACAATTGAGGTTAGTAACTGCATACAAAGTAAACAATCAAGAGAAAAAATGAAGACGTACGATGAATTATAAATTTAAATCGGAAACAAAATAAGAACGCTCTAGTCCGAAGGTTTTAAAAGTCTGGAAAAGAGTCGTGAAGAAAAATAAGTATTAATATCGGTATGTAATGTCGACAAAAGTTTAAAAAAGAGGTAACGCACGAGGTGGATAGAAGTGAGGTTCTGAACGGATCAGAAGAATAAACAAACAGGCAAAAGGAAGGGAAGTGGGTTTAGTGGAGTGCGAAAGACAAAAATAGAAAGGCAGGAAGACGAAGGGGAATACGCACAAGATGGACAAACGCGGGTGAGGTTGAACGAAGTGGAGCGGGTGAGAAAGAAAGTGAAGTGCGTGTCGTGTGAAGATGGTCTTTTATACCATGGTGAAGCTGAGACGATCTCAGCAGTTGCAGCACCCGCAAAAGTCTCAGCTTCAAGGCGTGTGGGCAAAATTGAAGCTGAGTCTCAGCAAATGCTGCAACTGAGAAGTGAAATGCTCGCGTGAGGCAGAAGAACAATGGGGGTCTGGCTGAGTATTGCAATTTATTGAATTGTCAAGCTGAGTCAAATCCCCTTTGTTTCCTTAAATTGCCACCCGATCACCCAGGAGGGTGGTCGTGAGGCCCTTATTGATTGTGCATTGTGGGTGCAATGCACAAGTGACCGCGGCAAGATCACCAGCCTTATGGCCTGGTGATAGTCTTTGAACAAAGGGGGGGGCTGTAAGACAAGTGAATACAGCGTGATCTTGCCTCGACCCATTGCTCAGGTTTGCTTTTGGGTCATAATTGAAATGCTCAGTGGCTGAGCATTTGAATTGCACAGTAATTGAACAATTGATATAACAATATCAAATGCACCGCTGAGTATTGCAATTTATTAAATTGTGAAGCTGAGTCAAATCCCCTTTCTTTACTTAAAGAGCCACCCAATCACCCGGGAGGGTGGTCGTGAGGCCCTTGTTGAATGTGCATGGTGGGTGGAATGCACAAGTGACCCATGCAGAAATGCACCCGGTGCATTAGGTCACAAGTGACCGCGGCAATATTACCAGCCGTATGGCCTGGTAATAGTATGTGAACAAAGGGGGGCTGTAACACAAGTGAATACAGCGTGAGCTTGCCTCAACCCATTGCTCAGGTTTGCTTTCGGGTCATAATTGAAATGCTCAGTGGCTGAACATTTTAATGGCACAGTGATTGAAATATTGATATAAAAATATCAAATGCACCATGCTGAGCCATTGCTCAGTCGTTTTTGTATGCCCACAATCTGAGCATTTGGCACAGCATCGGGTGACATTTCACCCAGCTGCAGCATTTCACACGCTTTGGTGAAGTGCTCCAAACTGAGCCTTCCAATGAACTATTGCAAAAATAGTTCAGTCCATGGCTTTACTGAGCACTTTCACACGGTGCTTTTGACCATGATATGGTCAGCTTGCGTGTGCAAATCGGGTGAAACGCAATGCTGAGCATGTGGCACATGAGCTACGTATATGCAAACGATCGGAAGGTGCATGCACATTCGCTATATGCATGCAGGCTCAAGTAGTATAACACCTTCCTGATCTGTACAGCCAACACTGTAGTACGCAGTACACCTGTGTAAATGTATGCTGCAGGGCAGAGCAAAAGCTGTTCAGCAATGTAACATGAAAATCACGTCAAGCCATTGAGTCATATATCTCAACTGCATCCCTTTGGTGCACCTTTTTGGAAAGCTCTGCCTAACAATGGCATAGACGCGGGTGTAATCCGAGTTAATGAAAGTGGGTCATAATGGGATGACTTATTATTTGGGTAATACACAAACAGTGGATTCACTCCGGTGCCATTGTTGGGGCCAACAATGACTGGCCCTGCTTGTTCATTGCACGTGCTCATTGTCGGGCAGCCACACTCTTTCATACGCACCCCCCAACGGGTCATACACAGGCAACTTTCACACGCCTGGAAGACATTTTACTGCCAGTGTTCCGACCGGCTAGTTTCTTGGTCGGGTGGTCAGCTTGACTGCAGACGCTCACCTGCTCGCGCATGGAAACCTGAGGCCAATCAGTGTGGATTTGCTTCAGCCTCATCCACATCAGAATAATCCCAGCCTATGATTGCTGAGGCTGGTTATGTTTGCGTGGGTATCTCCCACCGCGGGTTATTTTCTTCACGTTGTCACACGCCCCGCGCAAGTTGTGGCACCTGGCTTGCAGCCAGAAATTCCCTTGGGTGGGTGGCCTCTTTCTCCGGAGTTTTGTTCACGCGTGAGGCAAAGACCGTGATCCCAATCTCTGGGGAATAGTAGCCTCCTCAAACGCAATAGGGGTGAATGTAGATGTGGATCATGCCTCACGGTCGGTGCCCCGTTTGATCATGCCACGCTTCCCCCCTGAAGCCTAGTTGGAATCAGTCATCAAAAAACTTCACGCAAAACCAAAGTCATGTTCGGTGGCATGCACCGAACATATCTCACCCGCCCACACGCAAACATCCCCACAGTGAGATTGCCCTTTGAAAAGGCCAACATTGCCCAGTAGGTCCCTGTGCTACAATTAACCTGGGGAAGATATATATGCATCCATGTTCGCTGTCACACCAGCGAACATGACTGCATGCCTCTGATATGCCCTCCACAATAAGTTGCTACAACCCACCCAATATCGGATATGCTAATGTCAACCTTGTTCCACCAAGGGTTTTGTACCTTGCTGCAGATCCAGCAGTCATATCGGTGCACCCACATTTTGGCCACCTTGCCTTGATATATGCCCCAAATCGGATATGAAAATTATGAGCCCAAGAGGCCCATCCCCATCAAGACCATGCACGTAACCACAGGCCATCCCCCTTTTGGCCTGTTGCTGCCACTCATATAAGTTCCCCACCTACGCTTATTCCTCTTCATTCCCTTTAGCTAACCCTTCCCGATCATATAATTTCCAACTGTCCCCAAATAATTTAACATAGCCATCATGTCAACCCCTACACAACCACTTTGCATTGGGATGATTAATATTCGTATTCAAATAAATAGTGATATAACCTTAAAGCCTGAGAATTCCCACTTAGGTTCTTGGATTATCCTATGGCACAATCAACACAACATATTCGTATATCTCCCCAATCACCAGCATGCTAATGGCTCTCTACCTGCAACCCTTTCCAAAACGTTGATACCATTCCTCGGGGCACCAAAAACTTTCATGCACTGTGGTCCTGGTGGGGCATGGATTGAAAATTGCCAATCCAATCCTACTCAAATATTATTCGTTGAGGGAGTATTTATGACTGATGCAAATGATCCCTCCTCATCTCAGAAACCCAATCTAGCATTGATGTTCTTCACATGGTATCCAAACATTCTCTTCATAATGGAAAGCTTTCGAACACAAGATTTCAAGCTTAAAATGCCCAAAGAATATGACTGTACTACTCATTGTCAATGTCAACTCTTTACTCCGACATTTCCCGCTTCAATCTCGACGCCAGTTTCATATCCTGCTGTTTCATCATTGATTTCCAAGCAAAAACTGATACAATTACCCAGTGGATCAGACCTCCCCATGATGACCCCGCCCCATGCCATTATTCAAACCCCCCTCCTCCCTCATCAAAAGACCGGACTAGCGTTTCTCTGGGATTGACAAATCCCCAATGGCCAATCAGCCCGTAACCTTTGGGCCACCTCACCCCCAGGATCCACTTTCAATGCCAGGCACATCATTACAAACAAGGTCGTTAGCTCATTTGAATCCCTTTCGACAAATACCCCTCTTGGAGGACTGCTCGCGGATGATATGGGATTAGGTAAAACCATTCAGGCCATTGCTCTAATTGGTACCTCCAAGGAGCGGATGATTGCAAACCCCCATCGCTCCACGCCCACCATGATCATCTGCCCCCCTCGCTTAATTACCAACTGGCAATCAGAAATATCCAAGCATGCTCAGGCTGGAGCGCTGCATTCCAAAATCTACCATGGTCCCACTCGTCACTCATTATCCAAAGACGACATCTTAAAATATGATATCATCATCACTTCTTACAATACTATCACCCAAGAATTTAAGCAAACCAATCCCTCTACATCAATCATTTTTCAAATCAATTGGCATCGTATAATTCTGGATGAAGCACAGTGAGTGTCTGATCTTAAATGATTCAAATTACCTTTTATATCCAATAACCCTTGCCCCCTCTTATAGCTATATTCGCTCTCAATACACTGCCACTCACCGTGCCATTAATAGCCTCCTTTCATCCCGTCAAATATGCTTAACGGGCACACCTATTCACAACACCATTTATGACCTTTTGGGCATAATATCATTCATCACTCAACCACAGTGCGCCGATCAAGATAACTGGTCACCATTCATCCTGAGTAGTCTTTCAAAAGGTTGCAATGATATTTTGCATTTGGCATTGCGGCATTTAAGTTTGCGCCGCACCAAAACCACACATCTCGAATCCCTCCCCACTATTAGCCATTGTTATGAGCTGCTCCCACTCAACCCGACCATGCAGCAAGAATATTCCACATTATATGAAGAATTCCTATCATCCAAAAGCAAAGGACCAGGAGAGTTTTTCAGAAATATTAATAAGCTGCAAATATGTTGTAACCATCACATCATGCTTAACACAATTGCAGAGGCGGAGTTGGAAGACCCCGAGGGCAGGAGCACTCAGGATAACTCGCCAACAATCACACGAACCATTGTGGATGTGGAAACATGCATGATGAGTAGTAAAATCGCACACCTCCTACAAAGCTTAATGAAGAACAAACAAACAAGGTGTGGTCCAACCAAATCGGTTGTTTATACCCAATGGACCCAATTTCTAGATTTGTGCGTTAATTCTAATATGCATCCATTACCAATTGACTCCATCTGACTTTTTTATATTGTAGAATTGGTATTGATCTTGCCCATCACTCTATCCTTTCAGCACGAATTGATGGAACAAATACACCACGAGCGCAGGACAAGGCGCTTGAGAATTTCTTCAATAATCCTGAATGTGAAGTACTCATTGCATCCATTGCCGCGGCTGGAACTGGCCTCAATATAACTTGTGCTAATATAGTCTATTTAATGGTGAGTTTCCCCCCAAAATTCTCCCCTGATTTTCGGACCCTGACATCCACATTTCCAGGAGCCCAATTGGAACCCAGCCATTGAGGCTCAGGCTGTTGATCGTCTACATCGTATTGGCCAACAACGACCTGTACAGGTCATTCACTATATCACTCCTCATTCAGTTGAGGTCAACATGCGGAAGGTACCTTTCAAGCTCATCTTTCACTTGATTGTATTACTATTCTGAAATCATTCCTTATGGGAATGCCATATTCCAATTACCAATAGGTCCAAGAAAAGAAAAAATCATTAACTGCGTGAGCCTTACTGATATTATATAATTTGTGATTGACAAAGTTGATAACCCCTGTTGACTCTGGCACAGGTCCACAATTATGAACACCATGAGCTGGATCGAACTTCTTCAATATTTCCTCAATGAAAATGAGCAATAGAGTTTTATTGCTAAGGGAGACGGTGATACATTTCAATTCATATTGTCTATATTCTAACATATTTAGCAAGTTGTTGCATCCTTAAGAGATAATAATCAGATTTTATTACACCTGCACAAATAATTCACAAAATGTTAATTTGTAACAGTGCTATACATTTATATTACTAACTTATTGCAGAGCATCACCATTCGGCCTAATAACTGGCATGTCAAGTATTTTGAGGGCGCTAGTCTGCATCTTACTACAGCCTTTGAGCCAATCTTGATCAAATACCTGAAATGATAAGCCTTCCGGAATATCACCAGCATCTGTCGATCGTAATTCTGGCAATCTATCAATAGTTTTTTTACCCTTTTTTTTAATGCGATTACAAAACTCTATGTCTCGATCCATTTTTAATACCAATTCATTAAATAACTGGGAGCGCCAGCGTAATCCCACTTTGCGGTAAACTTGACGGCCATTTTCCAGTACCTCCTCAGTATCTGAACATACTCGAGGGTCATTGAATTGTGATGCTAGAATGGGAAAATTAGCCGTATCACACCATTCACGACGGCGCTCACAGGTCTGCATATAATGAAGTAGATCATCATCAGTCTTTGCTCACAATGAAGAAGAGATACATTAACTAACCCTTTGACGAATCTTCGCGAGCTTTTGATTCTCCTTCTTTTTAACCAAATACTCGGCATCCTTTTGACTAGACTTCCATTCTCTTTTCAAATAAGTGAAATATTGCTCCATTAAAGCCGCCACGACCCCATAGTTATTATGATCCTTGTTCCAACAGTAATGATGATACTCGGTGCTGACCAGTGCAAGACGGAATGTACGGTAAAACACCATAGACATCAGCTCATTGAACGGATGTTGCCATGAGCTCTCCCAGTCCCAAGTGAACCGCTTTAGTCCTAGCTTGTGGAGCTCATTTTTGCAGTAGCCTTGGAAACCCTGAGACTGAACCTGTGTTGATGGCTCATTGAAAACATCCTCGGGGACATATCCGAGATGACCAGCCACTTGAATTGCAATTTCACGCTCTTCTCTGCTGGGTGGTGCTGGTAGTGAGGAAAAATCCTTATCCCTAACTTTGAGTAGGAACAGGCAATGTGCGTGTACTGCTGATCTCATTCCATGGACATTCTCTGGAAGTTCTGCCTTCAACCATTTTTGTTGCTCCTTCTGGCTTGCACGTTTCGCCACATTGTGAGCTTTGCGGGCCTGGTTCCTTTGCTGTCTGACCTCGGATTGTTCAAGCATACTCTGGGCAAGGCCCAGCTGAGGATGGGTGAACTCGCTATTTGATTGAGTGCCTTGCTCATGCGCCGTGAAATCGTCCCTCCTTGATTCATCATTTGTTTCCATTTGAGTCGGAGACATGTTCTCATCCTCATCATCCACAATTCTTTCTCTTGATGAACTGGCATGACCCGTTCTTGGTTTGGAGGCATATGGATGATGACGTCCAGTGACTTTCTCTTTATGGACCAGAGGTGAAGACGCATAAAGTTCATCCCCTGCCATGCAAATCATCAGTTAACACATCAAAACATTAATGAAGACTGGTCATCCTCACGATCTTCAATTGGCTCCTGAGATCGGACTGACTTGCCTTTAGGTGCCATATCTAGCCCATGAAACAAACATATCAGATTGTGAAACATTTTATACTCCAACCTCAAATTGACTTACTTTGATGAAGCGTCAATCCTGGATTTCCCTCTGACAGACCGCTCCAAGTTACATTTTCCAAAGGTCTTTTTCGTCGCCCGCCATCAATGCGCCTTTCATTTCCCACATGAGCCTGAGATCCTGATGGAATATTGAGGGTTGGCTGTTGACTTCGTCCAAAGGGATCCTGGGATGCGACTGCATTCCGACCGGGGTTAAGGAGGAACTCACGTGGAAATTTTGATTGGGGATTAGCATTTGATGAGATTTGAGGTGTGCCTTCCGGCCCCTCAGACACATGCATTTGTGTATTAGTGGGATTCGGGGGAATTGGAGTGACAGAAATATTTGGGATCGCCCAAGTGCTGGAAGTTGGAGCCTTCGGATTTCCCACATCAATGTTAAGACCTGATACATTCATTGAGGATGCAATAGGGGTTGTGAGAGGAATGTTGGGACTCAATGGTGATTGTGTTTGAACATATTCTATGCTAGATTCACTATCTGAGTCATCAACAGAACCTGAACGGGATTGATGTGACTTGGAAGATGACATAAGGGCCGAAAAAGTACAGTAATATTTTTAACTAGATAAAACACCTCAGTATTATGATAAAATAGAGTGATATGAGATGAAATCTTTTCAAATTTAGAATAGAGAAATTCTATGAATAGTTGGAACTAAGTGTTGCGTGAAAGTCCAATAAGCCTCTTTTTAGGAGAATCCTCCCTGCCTGCTCTTGAGCTCCTCCGCTTTTGTCGGAAACCACCCTGCACGGCCTACCACCATATAATGTAATATTCCCTTGATCTCAAAGGGGACCCATCATCCATAAGTAATCATATTAGGTAACATTTCCGCCTCCCCATTGTCACATTTTGTGAATTATCCAAACTTCCAATATACGCATTGAAATTCCACAGCATTGTACATCTGTAAAGGGGTATATTCATGAAGGATTTACCCACAAAAGAGACATCACCTTTTCAAGAAAGGCAAGACAATCCAAATCACATTCCAACCAATTAAAAGCCTGCTGCACTCAAACCAAATACCAAGACTTCAGCTGCACTCCAACCCCTTATGTAATAGAGTTATATCGTTATGTCTGTAATAAGGTTTAAGCCATGTACGATGGCGTGCCAGCGTACATGGTTTGAATGTCAATCCCCTCAAATCAATGTTGACACATCCCTATTGCAACGCCCCTCAAGGGTCAAAACCGCAGTATCGCCATGTGTAAATAAAATAGAATATGTATGAGCATTGAGCTGCATGGCATTTTACCCCATTAAACTCCTAACCAATTCCGCCATCCAGATGAGACATGTTACACTCTATCAGCTGCAGCGCACACACCATTACAAATGGGATAAAACTCCCAGCTGGCTCAAATCATCTCCCCCTTCATAAAGAATCACTCAATTTTTTTGCCAATTAATAACACTCCTAAACACTTTCACATCAGCCATAGATATTTATACACAAACCAACTGTACTCCCAATTTCTGCAACAATGACAACCCGCCGCTATTCCTCAATGCGTATATGCATGTGTCAACACTGCTCAGCTCAAACACACTCTTCCCCTGAGGGTGATAGGCCTGGAGCTGCCTTCACACCTTTCCAATATAAACAGCACATTAAAAAGCTCAAATCAACCATTGCACCCAAATCTCTTCCAAACATCCCTATTTCTGCATCAGGATCTGGGTGCCCACAAATTCTATTGGATCAAATCTTCCCAGCTGATTATTCACGTTTGACCCAAAGCACTTTCTCAACTCCAGCGGTTCTCAATTCAACTGCACAGAAACCATACAGCAGCAGTCAAACCCTTCCTCCACAAGACCTTGGAATGATAATATCTGCCATTCTATCATTAAGGTATAATATACCCCGCCGGGCTTCACGCATTCTCAACCCCGCCCTAAACCTGCTGATCAAGTCCAGCATCTCAAGCTCCGGTGGTCCCCCCATTCCTGCATTCCATATACCTCAAGATCTGAGTACCATATTTGAACATCTCCAATTGGAGCCAGTGATTCAAAACTATATATGTTGTCCTCAATGTTTCTCTCTTAATGGCCTTACTGAATCAGTCACAACTGACCAACCCCACTGTCAACGCCATAATGACCCAAATGATCATGATCCCCCTTGCACACAATCATTAGGCAAATTCATCTATTCATTTGAAGCCCACACCCAAAACACCACCAACATGAAGCAAAAATTTATACCAACAAAACATTTCATTTATCAACCATTCAAAAATTGGCTTGCCAGATTTCTCCAGCGGGCTGGAATTATGGAAATTCTGCATCAACATCAACAATCCCAAACTCCCGAAGATTCCCCAAAATGTGACGTCTGGGATGGATTGGTCTGGAGACGCTTCACTGGCACTAGAAATATCCATGACCCCCCATTCATGTCCATTCCTGGTGCATTGGCCTTCTCGATTTATGTGGACAGGTTTAATGCACATGGAAAGTCCACCCGGTTGGCCAGCATTGGACCTATCATGCTTATTTGTCTTAATCTCCCCCCAAGTGAAAGATTGAAGCCAGAGAATGTCTATGTTGCAGGAATCATCCCTGGTCCAAAGGAGCCAACTTCCCTTCAATTGAATTATTTATTAATGCCACTCATCAACGAGCTCAAAGAGCTATGGCAAGGTTACCATTTTTCACCCACCTCAACAGGTCCTTCAGGATCCTTTATCCGTGTTGCCATTCTCACAGCCATTGCGGATGTGGTTGCCATGCGCAAGCTTACTGGATTTATTTCCCATTCAGGCAACCACTTTTGTAATTTTTGCACCATTCACAAAGCTCAAATTGATGAAATTGGTCCTCAATTTCACTACACACGCTCATATCAAAATCATAAATCAACCATTGCCAAATGGCTTCGGGCAACCCCACAACAAAGACAAGCAATTTTCTCTGAGTATGGAGTGCGATATTCAATTTTAGAAGACCTTCCGTATTGGGATGCCACCAGAATGGTTAATCTTGACATAATGCATAATTTAATACTTGGAATTTTGAAGGATCATGCAACTTTCAAATTGTGCATTCCAGAGTCCAAATCAAAAATTTACCTCAGGTCCCGCAGGAAATCCAATGACACCAACAGTTCAGACCCAGATTCCATGACCTCCAACAGCTCTCTTGATAAAATCACATTGAGAGAGGCCCGCTCCCTGAGAAGAGACGCAGCAAAAATAATAAATGAGCCACTCCCCACTACTTCCACCCGAAAAAACTACTTCCCAATGCCCACCCCTAACACAGAACATCCATCTAGTGGTTCTGCGGAGATTCCTTCATTTGATGCCGATTACATCCCCACTTCTGAAATCCCCTCTGAATTGGATATCACTGCACTGAGTGATCACCAGATCAAGGGTGAGGCTCTGGAGCATCTCCGACAAATCATATCTGAGACAATAATTCCCTCATCATGGACAAGAGTACCTCACAACATGGGTTCCCCCTCTCATGGTAGCTTAAAAGCCGCTGAATGGGCTCTCTTATATAAGGTCTATATTCCATTTTTAATGCTCAGTCAACAGATGTCATTAGATGTACACCAATCCGCCAACATTCAAAGGCAAATGGGTCAGTCAGAAGAACTTGGAAATGAACTAACCAAGAATACATTCCATTTGATTAGTGCTATCAACATTGCCACAAGTTGGACTGTTTCAATAGGAGATGCGACTGCATTTGCTGAACATTGGAAAAAATTCCGCCTTTCCAATCAACTCCTGATCCCAAAACAGAAAAGTAAACCAAATCATCATTTTGCTGACCATATTCCCAAACTCTTCCAACATTGGGGCCCAGCACAAGCCTCAGCCACATGGGGTTATGAGCGCTTGATTGGAGTATTTGCAAAAATGCCAACAAATAACAAAATATGTACGTCAATTAATAAGATCAATATATTCACATTGATTAAACACCTGAACTGAATAAGATTAACTTCTTGCAACTCTAAATAGATGATATAGATAAAACCTTACTTCAACATTTCTGTCGATGTTCCAACCTTTCTGTTCTCCTGAAATCCCCCTCCGTGCCATGTGAAATAAAACAGCTTTTCGAATCACAGCCACCTGCCCTGTTCAATGACCATAAATATAACAAACCATCCTGCCATGACCAAGAAAATTATGATTGCCTGGTTGAGTACTTACAGAATTTTCATGCAACAAGGGAAATAGTTGATTGGATCAGCTTAGACACTACCGTGCAATCCACAAGTCATCTCACTTCAAGGATTGTCTCAACTTGGTATTTTCCAGTTTCAAACATTAATATTGGGAACAATATATTTTCAACTGAATCCAAAAATGTCAGCAACAGTGTGATATCTTTTCTGAGGGGCAACTCACGACAATTTGGTATTATTAATAGCATTTTTAAAGTCTCTCAGCCATCTAGCATACTGAACAATAACTTTCTGATCTTAAAAACTTTGAAGATTGATGTGAATTTCTTACCAGATTGGCCGCATCTCAATATTTACAAAGCTATTGGTCTTGATGATGGACACTTGATTATATCTGAAGAAGAAATAGAAGGTAACTGTGGATTGTATGATAACAAAGTTCTGTCATGTGGACTGCTTGTAATGATAAAGCCGTTATTTCATGAAATTTAGTCTACAGAAATGCAAATATCTCAGATTCATTAGCAATTTTGCTAGTGAAATAACTGCCTCAAAATTTAGTGACAGAGACATGCCATTGTGACAAGCAAAGCCCATTATTTCACATTGCCACAAAGAACTTACTATTTTGACATTGGGTACAGTGTGAATAAGCCAAGTTCAATGATCAAATGACCCACACACTCACCTTTCACAGCATCCAAAATTTCTAACTGCGTCATCATCATGTTGGAAGGGGAAGCGGCCCTTGCGCACACGCCAATGCACACGCAAGCGCACCCGCACACGCCAATGCACACGCAAGCGCACCCGCACCCACACACGCAGTATTGTGCGGTGGGCTCTACCAGTGTCACCTGCAAAACGACAATCCCGCTCAGGCGGAGTCCTTTCATGGACGACCTGGTGAAGTCAAACCCCCTGCCAAAATTTCTAGCTGCGCCATCATCATGTAGGAAGGGGAAGCGACCCTTGCGCACCCGCAGACTGCATGCGCCAATGCACACGCAAGCGCACACGCACCCGCACCCGCACACGCGGTATTGTGTGGCGGGCTCTACCAGTGTCACCTGCAAAACGACAATCCCGCTCAGGCGGAGTCCTTTCATGGACGACCTGGTGAAGTCAAACCCCCCGCCAAAATTTCTAGCTGCGCCATCATCATGTAGGAAGGGGAAGCGACCCTTGCGCACGCGCCAATGCACACGCAAGCACACCCGCACACGCCAATGCACACGCAAGCGCACCCGCACACGCCAATGCACACGCACCCACACCCGCACACGCGGTATTGTGCGGCGGGCCCTACCAGTGTCACCTGCAAAACGACAATTCTGCTCAGGCGGAGTACTTTTATGGATGACCTGGTGAAGTCAAACCCCCCGCCTACATCAAGACTGGCTGAAGGACCTATTTGATGTGTGTTTGTGCAAACAGGCGGGTCTTGTGTAATTTTCACCAACCATCGGACGGTTGCAGGATGATCAGGTGGTGAGGAATCTGAGTTGAAGGCACAGGGGAACCAATATTGGTGGATGTCACAGGATTTGGTGTAAGACAAGAGTAGGACGTGTGCTCGACGTTTGCTTGATTTTTGCTTGACGTGAGCTCGACTTTTATCCTGCTTGACGTTTGCTTGACGTGAAGTCAATCGCCGACGATTGACACGAGATTCGCCCTGGTGCTTGAGTCAAAGTTAAAGCAAATTACATTAGACATCAATGATTTAAAGAAAAATGACAAGCAACATTCTGATTGGCATCAATTTACAACTGTCACCCTTGATTCAATTAGCAATGCTTGTGAAAGAATTGAGAACCAATGTCAAAATAATGACACAGAGGATCCTTCCATTTTTAAAGTAAATGATAGACTTAAAACTCTTGAAGACCATGTCTTACAAATAGTTAAGAACACCAATCAATTTGCTATACACTTAGCAAAAAGTGACAGTGAGAGGCAGAAATTGAAGAATGATATAATTGCAAGTGTGGAGCAAATTCATAAGAATCATGAACCACATATGCCAAGACATTCTACACCTTTGACTGAAGGAAAACTTTCTGTCAAGGAAAGTTTAACTCCATTCTTAGGAGAAAATGCCTACTCTGCAAGAGATATTCCCAAAATAGAAGAATGGCCAACATTCTCTGGTGAAGGAGAATACAACCATATTGAATTCATCAGGACTATTGATATGTTGCAAGAAGACTTTAATATACCTGATGAAATCATAGTGGGAAAATTACACTGTTTGTTTACCAGAACTGCAAAGAAATGGTATTACAAAATGAGGATTGATCATGGTAAACATGACTGGTCTTGGTGGAAATCTGAAGTGATTACCAAATGGGCCAATAATTCTTGGAGGTTTAAAATGGGGAATGCTTTTGAAAGTGCCATTTTTAACTCAGAAAAAGACAAACCACTTACTTGGTTCTTCAAACAAAAAGACAGATTATCTGCTTTACACCCAGATATGTCTGACACTATGATTAATATGAAAATATTAAGAAAGTGTGGAGGAGAACTAGAACATGCTATCAAAAGCAGATGTGTGGAACCCTGTTCAACAGAGGACTACATCAATGCTATGGAAGATATCATTACCAGAACAAGAATTGGTAAGACTTGGATTAAAAACCCAATAGAGTCCAAAATAGTCTTAAAGATTCCTAGAGAGGAAAGAAGACCAGAGAGACCTGTCTTGAAGTGTCATAAATGTGGAAGTACTTCACATTTAGCCAACACTTGTCCTAAGAAGACCAAAATCAAAGAAGTTCAAGTCATTGAGGAAATTCAGTGTACTGAAGAAAAAGAGGAGTCTGATCAAGATTCTGCAATCTCTGAAGATACACCAGTTGAGGACTATCCCATTGAAAACATTTCAGCTTTCTTTGAAGTCACAGAAGTCCATACCCACTTGCCACAGTACAGTGAGGATTGCTGCAACCTGATCAATATCCAAGATGCCAGAATGTGTAAAACAAAACCTGCTAGAGGAAAGGGTTATACAGCTGGAGCATCCTGTATCACATCAGTTCTGATGAGTGATATTGAAGCCAAAGTAAATTAGGATACAGGGGCATTTTGCACTTGTGTGGGCAAAGATTATCTCCAAATTATACTTCCTGAATGGAAAAACCATCTATTACCAATAGAAGGTGTACAGTTCAGTAGTGCCAGTAACAATATGTACCCCTTGGGCATATTGGACACTAATATTTTATTCCCACATCCAGCAGGAAGTGTAAGAATGAAAACTGAGATTGTAGTAATGGATAATTGCACATCTCAGCACATCATTCTTGGAAATTATTACTTAAATATTTATGGTATTGATATAAATAACCAGAAAGACAGATACTTCACAATTGGAGATAACAAGAGACAAAAATTTGCTTTCTCCAATATGCCAAAACAGATATCTGTAGTATCTTCTGTCAAGGATACTTACAAAGATGAATTTGTGACTAATCAACTTGTTGAAGCACAAATTAATCAATCATTGTCACCAAAGATGAGGAATGAGCTTATTAATGTGTTATACACATATAAAAATGCATTTGCCTCTGATAATGAACCATTAGGCACTATAAGAGGACATGAAGTTGATATTACTCTTAATATTGACAGACCATATCCTCCAGTACTTAGAAGACCAGCTTATCCAGCCAGTCCCAGAGCTAGAGAAGCCTTGGAAAAACATATCCAAGAGTTGATCCAACTTGGTGTGCTAAGGAAAGTAGGCCATAATGAGGAAGTTGAAGTAACAACACCTGTTATTATTGCATGGCATAATGATAAGTCAAGAATGGTTGGAGATTTTAGAGCTTTGAATACCTACACAGTTCCAGATAGGTATCCAATCCCTAGAATTCAAGAAACCTCAATGGATGCATTGAAAGGCTTCCATCAAAATGTTTTGACGCCCAAAGCTAAGAAATTACTTAGAATTATCACTCACTGTGGTATTTTTGAGTATCTTAGAATGCCATTTGGCATTAAAAATGCTCCATCCCATTATCAAAGGATGATGAACACCATCTTTCCTACAGAATTGTCTGAAGGATGGCTTATCATTTATATTGATGATATTATCATATGTTCTGATTCATGGTCCTTGCACCTTGAAAGACTTGCAAGAGTACTTCATAAAGTAGCAGAAGTGAACATGAAAATTTCACTTAAGAAATGCAATTTTGGTTTTGAAGAACTCAAAGCATTAGGACATATTGTTTCTGGTTTAAGCTTGGGTATTGACAAAAACAAAGTAGCAGCAGTGTTACTTAAGCCAATACCCCAGAATAAAAAAGAAATGATGTCTTTTCTTGGATTTGCCAGTTACTATAGGCAACACCTGAAAGACTTTGCAATTCTAGCCAAATCACTTTATAGAATCTGTGATCAACAGACTGTATTTGAGATGACACAAGAGAGAATTAAAGCTTATGAGAAGATAAGGAAAGCCCTTACAGAAGCACCTTTACTCCTCATGCCTGACTGGAATATTCCTTTTAAGTTGTACATTGATGCATGTGGAGATGGATTAGGGGCAGCCCTACATCAAGTCCAGATTATTGATGACAAACCTACAGAAGGACCAGTTTGTTATATCTCAAGACAAATCAAACCAACAGAAGCCAGATATGGTGCAAGCCAAATGGAGTGCTTATGTTTGGTATGGGCACTTGAGAAACTACACTATTATCTTGATGGCAGTGTTTTTGAAGTGATAACTGACTGTAATGCAGTAAAATCACTTCTTAACATGAAAACTCCCAACAGACATATGTTGAGATAGCAAATAGCCATTCAAGAATATAGGGGAAACATGACTATAGTTCATAAAGCAGGAAACATTCACAAGAATGCTGATGGACTTAGTAGATGGGCTTTAGCCAACACTCCTGATAACCCAGCTTATGTACCTTTGGAAGCTGAACCACAGATTCCAATTGAAGGAATTAACATAACTGATATTGGGACTGAATTCTTTGAAGAAGTCAGAGAGTCTTATAAACAAGACAAGAATTGCCATATCTTCACTTCTTTATTGGATAAAGACTGCAAAGATACATCTTTGGTTAATGCACTAGATGAAGTTTGGAAAAATTCCTATTCTGAAGGAATATTTCACTTGTTTGATGGGATTATTTACCATAGAACAAAACATTCTTGTGTGATGACACTGTGTAGTAGATTGCTTATCAATACCATTCTTCATGAATGCCATGATAGTATTTACTCTGGACACCTATCAGAAGACAGAACACTTGAAAAAGTGAAGAACTGTGCATGGTGGCCATCTTGGAGAAAAGAAACCATTGAATATTGCCATACCTGTGATAGATGCCAAAAAGCAAACAGGAGTACAGGCAAGAAATTTGGATTGATGATCCATATTCAAGAACCAAAATCCCCTTGGGAAGTTGTTCACATGGATTGGGTCACAGCACTTCCTCCAAGTGGTGACAAAAGCTATAATGCTTGTTTAGTCATTGTAGACAGATATAGCAAAACTCCCATATTCTTACCATGTCATAAAGATGACACTGCTATGGATACAGCTCTTCTTTTATGGAGTAGAGTTATTTCTCATACAGGGTTATTTAAGAATATTATAAGTGACAGAGATCCCAAGTTCACATCTGCACTTTGGACCAATCTTCATAGATTGTTTGGGACTAAGTTATCATTCTCTACAGCATATCACCCTCAAACAGATGGGCTAGCAGAGAGGATGATTCAAACTTTAGAAGACATGGTCAGGAGATTTTGTGCTTATGGATTAGAATTCAAAGACTCAGATGGCTTTACCCATGACTGGTGCACTCTGATACCTGCACTAGAATTGGCAAACAAGACATCAGTCCATTCTTCCACAGGACAAACCCCTGCTATGTTAGAAAAAGGATGGAATCCAAGACTCCCAGCAGACACACTGAGGAAAGACTTGATTGACATTCATCCTACAGCTTCCAGCTTCAAGATAATGCTTGATAAAGTAAAACACCACGCAAAACAAAGTATGGATGATGCTTTTGATTATGCAAAACAGAAGTGGGATAAGAGTCATAAAGTACCAGACTTCAAAGTAGGGGACTTAGTTCTAGTTTCAACCTTGAATTTTAATAATATCAAAGGCCCAAAGAAACTTAAAGATTCTTATGTAGGACCTTTTGTTATTGTTGCTTTACATGGAACCAATGCAGTTCAAGTGGAATTGAGTGGTGAATTAGAAAATAAACACCCCACATTTCCAGTCAGCTTGATAAAGCCTTATCAACCAGCTGATAAAGAATTGTTTCCTTTAAGAAACCCAACTCCTTTAACTGTACCCCCTGTGGAACAGAATGAAGACAGAAAGATAAAGAAAGTCATTAAATAAAGGAGACTTAGGGGTAAAAATCAAAGAGAATATCTTGTCAGATATAGAAATCCAGTACATGAAGATGAATGGATGGCAGAATCAGAAATACCTGACTCAGATAAACTCTTAAGAAGATTTAGACATGAAAGAAGGCCACAAGCCTGAATATGTCTATAAATGTGCTTTAAATTACTTGATCTAAGTAATGTGAAGAGGTTGGACAGTGGACATTACCCCCCTTTGGGGCCTTATTCTTTTATCACTAATAAAATTGTAGTACAATTTTATTTTTTGGTGGGAGGGAATGTGAGCCTTGAGGTATATTTTACATACCCAAATAGGCCACAATTATCTTGAAAAGAAATTTTGAATTATGCAAAACTCATAAGTCATGCATATATCCAAAATTCATCATTTTCAATTTCAGAAAAGATGAATAACTTTTTATTGAGTAAGTAAATCCATGGATTTAAGACCAGATTTGGATTCTACACAAAAATTCACCTAGGGTAGCTCCATAGAGTGAATAAGCTCAATTTAAGTATTTGAGGTGGTAAAATGGAAAATACTTCAATACCACATCATTAATACCACATAAAAGATCCGTGAAAATGTTTGTTTTTCTTGATTTTTAGCCAAAATAATGGGAAAGTGAGAAATCCCATGTTACATATACACTAAGAATAGTGTTATGCATGTTTTGAGCACTTAATATTATGGCATTCTTACATGGACTTTTGGTACACCCATAGTGGATATCTCACTTTAAGCTTAAATTACTATTTTGACGTAAAAATTAGGCAAGGGGGACAAAAGACATCAAAGAGAGCCAGGGTACCCAACTTCTGAGGCCTCAGAGGCGTGGATAGCTCCAGAGCATAGATCCATGGCTCATCTTGGCCCAAATGGTAAACTAAAACTCTTTGGGAACTTGGTTACCAAGTTACACCTACTGTAATCATAAGAAAAATAGCAAATAACCTGCTATTTTGACGGGCCAAGGAGGTAATAAGCTACTTAGACTCCTGTAACCACGTCAATTCTTGATGAATTTCCATGACAAGACCCTAAAAGAGTAATTGAACCCTTTTGGGACTCATATTCATTGATTTACCTCATAGCAACCTGCAAAATACTGCTATTTGCAATTCTACGTAGAAATGAGGTAAAAACTTCAAAAATTCATTAAAAATACAATTCTTAATGAATCTTTCTGAAACTTTCAGGACCAATGAAGAACTGTATTATCTATGGTACAACCAAAAAGAATTATGGTTTTACTAATAAAATTCAAAGTTTTACTTACAGTCCATGTTTGACCATTCTACGTGAAACACTGAATCTTCAAAAATTCACAGTAATTACAACCTGTGATGAAATTGGCAATAACATTGATAACTTTGAGAAATCAATGATTATTTTAGAATAAAAGAAGATTTACAGATGTTACTCCTTTTATTCTTAACCATATTGGGGTTGGTAGTCACGTAAAAGCATCAATTAAGTAATTATGATAATCTTACGTGACTACAGATGATGCAATCGTTAATCCAAAAAGGTTTATTGTTTTCTCACTCACTGGATTTTCAGTTTGCTCCATGGCACGCCTCTGTGAGCTGTTGTTGACTTAAAAGAAGCTTCTTCTTGCTGTTTTTTCCAGAAATCATCTTATAAATTTATTAAATCATTATTACCAACAAGTAAGTATTAGTTAAACTATTCTTAAGTGTTTTAAATCTTTCAGAATCAATCAGAAAGACGTGAAATCATAGAATCCAACTATATATTGTTGTAATACTGTTATAAATCATCTTGATCCCTTAAATCCACAATTCTACGTCAAATTTCTCTACTTATATCTATCAATAAGTTCTTTGGAGTATTAGTGAGTCATTTATCTTTAATTCTTAAAGTTTTTCTCTAGTAATAGTTTTCTTCAAGAATTATCTTTATAATTATTCTTGTAAAAGATAATTATATATTAAAAAAATTTTATTATTTTAATAAAAGAAGTTTTTCTTATTAAATTCTTCTTGTAATTGATTCTTGTAGACAATTACTGCTCACTGTTATAATCACTAGTAGTGTATAACACGTGAAAGAAATAATTTCATAATTATTTAATTGTGGTTATAATAATTTTTATTATTATATTTCATAAGAACAGACATAGTACTGTTGATTAATAGTAATATTATCATCAGTTTCATAGTCACATCTTACAAAATCCACACAAAGGTTCATCACTTCTGCTTTTATAGTTAGTTTAAACATTGTTAAGCCAATCAAGAAAAAATTCCAACCACCTTTTTTAACAACTTTAAGCCTTTTAAACCACATGAAAAAATCATTATAATAATTTTTTGTAACTCTTGTAATAATTGATACCCCTGAACCACCTCATAAGTGAATTAAACTATCTTTCATCACTGTTAACTTGGTCACTCTGTTTCCAAATTTACTCTGGTCACTTTTGGGTGTGTTTTTGCTTTAAAAAATCTCTTAAAGACTCTTTTCTTATATTAACTTCCTGCAGTTCTTTGCTCAATTGATTACAATTGAAATTGCTCTTGAAGATATTTCTTTTGTAGCCTTAAATATCTATTGTAGAGTATCTTTGGATAATTTTTTATTGTTGGTTGAGCAATAGATGTTTATGATATTGTTGTTTTAAGCTTATAAAGTGAAAACATTGAAATTGGAGTCTTTTATCTTAAAAATCTTATTTCATACTATTTTTAAATCAATTTCCACCTTATACAAATTTTGAGGGTAGGAAATGTACTTGATCTTCAATGAAATTTTAATATCCACACTTTGAATTTGGGGGCCCAGCTGTGATATTTTAACTGTGAAATAATTTTTTACCTCTTTTCATCCTTTTTCTCATATTGAAAAATTCAAAAAATTCATAAAAAATACTTATAATACAAAAAATCCATAAAGAATAAAAAATTTAATATTGTAAGTAAGGGTTATATTTTTCATTTCTCTTTTGAAATACCTTTTTTTACTTAATTAATTACTTTTTTCATTAATCTTAGAATATGCCCATGTCTTAATACAAGAAAAAATTGAAAATTCATCAACAGTAACTAGCATCATCCCTGCAAGCACTGTTAATTGTGAAAATAATAGTACTGTTATTAAAACCCAAAATAATCAACCAGAACCAATTTATTCAGAATTAATCAATTTGGACATTAATGATACTCTCTAAAAAGCTAAGAATTTGGCCAATAGTAAGATTTTTTAAAGTAAAATTACTATTTTAAGGTTTTTTAATCATAATAATGCCTTCAACCAGATTGGAAGGCAGCTACAACACCTCAAGAAGGTCCAAAAAAGGTTAGAGACATAATTTTGGCAGAAGCCAATCAGTTGCAGAAGGACAAGGGTCAGTAAACTAATCCCAAGCTGACAAATTATGACATTATGAAGCCGATAACACTGTATTACCTTCAAACAGAGCTGAAATGGCCACAAGCAGCCTCTGTGGATATATACAAAGCCATCCAGAAGGCCTACAGTTAAGCATATCAGCTCAGAGAGTACCAGATCCTTGAAGAGCTGTGGAGAAACTGCAATAATTCCTACCTGACTGTGGGGAAATTCCTGGGCCATCCCAACAATTGCAAGGTAATCCATGGATGGCGTCTATTAATGTAAAAGAAAAATATGATGCTTTCAATAGCAGAATGGAGGGAAACCAACCCTCCACCACCCAAGCAATTGCCAAAAACAGCCCCAGTAGCAAGCAGCAGCAATTCAAATGTGAAAAAGCAGCCACAAGCTCAGAACAAGGGAAAAGGAAAAGAACCAGCCACAAAAACTTACAGCAAGGGCTACAGAATCCCAAAGATTCAGCAGGATTCCATGGAAAATGAATTTCAGATGGCCAGAGCAATGATGGAATTTCAGAAAAAGGAGGAAGCCAGACTAAAATATTAGAAATTCTTTCTGATATTCTGGATGGCATTCCAAGCTTGTATATAGCTATAAATGACATGAAAAGCCATATTTCCAATAAAAATTCATCAATTTGTAACAATCATAAAGCAAATAAATTAAGTCTGAGCCATATAAATGAGACACTTATGTGTTTTGGAAAAGTTTTAAGAACAATTAAAACTTCCAATAATGACACTTCATTTGGAAATAAGCTATATGAACAATCTGCCATTATTAAAGAATTGACAGAAAAATATTCTAAACTCAATAATGATTACATAATTGAAACAAGAACAAAAAAAGTCATAAATATTATTGAAGAAGATAATAATAAAGTCCTTGATGATATTGAAAATTCATTTACTGAAGTAAAAGACACATACAATTGCTTTGAAAAAGGGTTTTGACACCTCACAACAATAAGTATCAAAATTAACAATGAAATTGAATCAAGTCACTTCTGATAATGCTAGACAGAAATAATTATGGCAAGAATTAACACATAAGGAAGATATGTATAAAATTCAAGTAATAAATTTAATAGAAAGCTTCCAACATGAGCTCAGAAATTTTCAAAGGCTTAGCAACAGTAAAATGAATGATATTTAACAATTACTAAACACCTTACCCAAAACGTCTACACCTCTAAATGAAAATGAGGGTGAAAGAATTCCCAATCCACAGGTACTGGATCTTGAAAATTCACAGTTAAAAAATGAATTTTCCACTTCTTTTCATAGGCTGGAGCCATCACTGAGCAAAGCACTCTTGGAAGGAGTACCAGAATTGAAAAAATGGCCTCACTTCAGCTGTAAGGTGTGGATATGAAACTTTGATTAAAAATCAAGTAGTTTTCCTGTCCTCAAAATTTGTATAAGGTAAAAATCAATTAAAAATAGTAATAAATATTATTTTGGAGAGAAAAAACACCAATTTTATTGTTCATAGCTTTATTAGTATAAAATAATAATATTATAACAATCTATTGTTTTACCAACAATAAAAATTTATCCCAAAATATTCTACAAGAGATATTCAATGCTACAAAAGAAATTTCTTTCAGAGAAATTTCAATTGGAATTGATTGAGCAAAAGACTGCATGCAATTAATTAAAGAACAGAGTCTTTGAAAAGAATATTAAAGAGAAAACACGCACAAAAGTGACCACAGTGAATTTGGAAAGAAAGTGACAACATTTACAGTGATGAAAGATGCATTAATTCACTTTTGGGGTTGTTCAGGGGTAAAAATGATTATAAGAGTTACAAAAAATGATTATAATGATTTTTTCACGTGGTTAGAGGGTTTAAAAAGATTTAAGAAAGGTGGTTAAAATCTTTTATTTATTGGTTCAACAGTGCTTAAACTGATTATAAAAGGAAAAGATTCTAACATGAAGAGAAAAATGGGGCAAAGAAGACATTCTTTTATAGCAATCAATTTTCATACTCCAAAAGTAAAATTTACTGTTGTCAGTCGTGAAAAACAGTCTGAAAACAGAAAAGCCAATTATGGAATCATTGAACCCTGGTTTAGACCACAAAAGGGCTGGTTCGAGCCATTTTTAGCCATTTTGAACCCTTAAATTGGCCATTACTATAGCAATACCTGGTCTAGAGCCTTCAAACCATGTCAGAATGTGTGTAAGAGTCGTAGAAACCAGTTAAAGCTGTTTTTACTATCATTGTTTTAACTTAAGGGTAGTTTTACCCTCTTGGCAGCAGTTAAAACCACCCTGGTTGGTATCAAAACCTCATCATCAATTGAGTCACAGACCCTGTGACTCAATTCCAGGCCAAAAGTAATGAAATTTTGCGTGGATTTTGACATCCCATTCCATTCAGCAAGGAATTTGGGGTCTGGCTCCCCGTTAGAGCTAGAGTTTCTTTTCCCCCCCAATTTATTTTTTCCTTTAATTCCTCATCATGTATTATACTTGTAATTTAAATATGTAATTCAATTGATTTGTACAGTACAATACAGTAATAATTGATACCTCATATGTAAGTCAAAGCTCACTTATGTAATACACGGGCACATCTTGACATTTCAATTGAATTCAATTGAAACTACTTCAATCCCTCATAACTTTTAAACTAAACACAACACCTCAATTTTAACACAAAAATTCATGGTTAACACCACATGTGGTGTGAATTAAATTAAAGTTTTGAGCATTTTCAATTTTTGTATTGAAAATACAAAAAACTTAATTTAAGCTTATTTAGAGTTGGGTTACAGATATTTCATGCAGAGGTGACCCAACTTTATTTTTTATGAGGAATCCAATGGTGTGATAATTTCTTTATTTTTATTTATTGAATAAAAAGTTATAATATATCTTATATAACTTTTTACCAAAAATATTTTAATCTAACAATTTTTATAAAAAATTCATTTCTACTTAATTTTTACAAGTAAAAATATGATTTTATAATTTTAAATTTTATGGTAATTTTATTTTTCAATTATGATTAAATTTTGATTTTTCAATATAAATTTGTATTTATATTTTAATTTTTTATTTTTATAATATGAATAAACTTATTTTCTTTATATTTGTATCTTAATTTATCTTTTGTGGTCTTTTGGGTATATGAAATTACCTCTAAGTGTCAGCCTGTGACTCAAAACAGAGCACCAGCATGACATCCAACATACCATAAGTAATGGTATGAGGAGTATTGGACAAATATAGCCAATACAAGTAGATTATAAAGAGGAAACCTCCTCAAATATAATAAGAAAGGACAAAGATATGCCCTATCAAAGATAAGACCAAATAAGCAAAAACTCTTATTCTAGCCTCTAATCTAACTTATACATATTTCATGAAACCCCAACCAGAATGGTTTTTTTCTTGAAGCTCTAAGGGAGAGCTATCCAATGGTATCATCTATTCATCTGTAGCACTCCTAAATCAGGAGATACCATTATACCACCTTTTTTCACCAACAACCCCTCAAAGGTGTAGGAGGGCTTGTACAAAACTGTACAAAAGTATAACCAAATTAAAGATATAAACAAGAGCTTTAATTTGAGATACATTAGACCTCTGTATCTCTTAAATTGACTGAGGGATCTTGGTTCAAAGGTTTAACAACCAAAAATACAGATATTCTGAAAACAAGAAAGTAAACAAACCCCTGTATCTTTGGCATACACTCATACAACTGTACAGTGTAATATACCAAACTGTAGAGCTAATCAAGCCCTACAAAACTGTATCATCAGAATACAGATATCTTCCAAATTGGAGAAGATATCTGGCATGGAAGCTTTTGAAGCCTCATACTGATGTACAAAATTACATCCAAAAACTTAAAACCCTTATAACTTTTGCTATTTGAAAGAAGGGTAAACATGAAGCATACCAAATTGAAGAGCTCATTAAGCCCTTCAATTCTGTGCTCTTGGATTCTTGATATCTCAAAAACTGACTAAGATATCTTGGTTGGAAGTATTTTGACCAATACTGGTCTGTACCAAACCTGTACCAACCAGTACTGGCTTGATACTTAAAATAATGGTTGTTTAAAGCTTAAACCCGCCCAGAATGACTAATATTAGTCATCCAGACACTCTGGACACGTCACAATGGTGCTGACGTGGCCTGTGAAGAGTTTTTTCACCCTGTATTGATCCAGAATGATCATTTGTGGTCCAAAAACCACAATTCTGACTATGCTGACGTCAGAATTGATGGTACAGAACCACAACCCAGCCTCCAGAGTGAAAATTTTCACTCTGTAGACGTGTGAAGAGCCTACCAGTCTTTCACAGTCCTCAGAGGAGATAAAAGCAGGTCTTTCCTCACTGGAAAAGACTCATCTTATCATGAATTAACATCCTTACGTAGTAAAACTGTCTTATACCAGTAGTACTCTTAGGATTATATTGATATAATTAAAATAATTAATTATTGTAGTGTTTCTTTACAGTCAAAGATATTAGAGCATTGCAACCCAGGTCCTCAATAGACTCATCACCACTGTTACCACATAGCAGTAGGACCTGAAGATTTGATTTATTACTTTTTTGTGTGTCACAGTCATAGTGCTAGCTTGTATTTACTATTTTTAAGCTACTACATAGACTCACCCTGACACTAAGGCTCACATTCCCTCCCCCTAAAAAAGAATTTTACTTTGTAATATTGTTATTTCTAGTGTGCCTGAACCTTCTGAGAAGTTTAGTAGCTTCAGGTATGTCTTTTTATGGTAACCATTCATCTTCACAAGCTGGGTCACTGTACCTAACAAGGTATTCTGTAAGGTTTCACTATGAAACAATAAGTAAAAATTACTAACATTTTACTTATTTTACTATGAATGTCCTTATAAATGAAATAAATAAGATAAAAATCATTATAATAATAAATAATTATTATAATTATGGCATAAAATAATTATATTATTAAATAAATATGATAACATAATTTATATTATAAAAATAATATACATAAAATAAATATATTAATATAAGATAATTAATATATTGAAAAGCTCTTCATTATTGTTACCAACAAATAATACAGGCGTAAAAAATTGTTTGTTGTTGAAAAAAAAGAATCAATAACAATAATATTACCAATATTAAAGTTATAAATTAATATAAATACTATTTATATCAATTATGGAGTTATTAAAAAGTAATAATAGAGGAAAATTATTATAATAAGAGAAATAACCTACTTTTAATGCTTAATATAATAGCTTTGAGTAGATTTACTCCTAGAAATGTAACTACAACTTATTTAAATTGTAGTTACAATAAAGTTCAAGAGAAATTACAAATTTTCTTGGTTTTACATGGAATTGAGGTTTTTGAGAGAAATTTAAACAAAACAATTAAATAATTGTAATTATCACGTCAAAGATGAAGATTATTATAAAATGATCTTTGGTCTTTAATAATATAGAAGCTCTATATATAAAGAATAAAGAAATTACCTTTTTTATTTAATGATTTAATGTTTTGTAAGCATCTGAGGGGAAAACATAGTAAAAAGAGCTCTATTTATAGTAAATACCTCCCTCCTAGAGTCCAACAGGCCTCTAGTAGACGCGCAATGATCATATCCACTAGAATTAATCAATATTTTAAGGTTTGGTGATGATTACTTCATGATTAAACCATATTATCTCATTGTTACGCCATTATTTAGAGTTATCACTATAACTCTAAGTTTGATGAATTCAAGGCTTGGAAGAACCCCAAATTTCGTGGATTCTATTAGTTTTAATCATAAACCAACAGTATTCACTAATTTTATCACTCATATGACTGTTAAACTTAATTTAAAGTTACGGTGAGTGATCATAAATGATTAGATTAAGCTCAAGCTTTGATCCTTGATAACTTTTAGGATTTGCACGCTACAGCAATTTGGAGAGTGAATTCTAATAGCTTGGCATGACCTTATTGTGCTTCCAAGAGCATCTCATTACATCATCAAAACTCTATTTCTGATCATTTTTCTTGTAACTCATCTTTTCTGTTGAAATTTAATATTTTAGACTTCAAACTATGATTTCAAGGGGTTATACCTTGAATATTCTAATAAAAAAATACATTATTCTTCACGAATGAACCAGGAGAATCCAACTGTGTACTTTTTTTTAAGTTTGGATCACTTTCACAACAAATGGTCAACAGCTCTGTTGATTTTAGTCAATAATCCCATACAGTTTTTAACCTGGTTTATAACTTGTGAGATAAACTTCATCTCTGTACTCCTACAGTAATTAATTAATGACTTTATCTTTGGTTCATCACTCTATCATGCATATTTCAAAAGATATTAGCTAAACTCCTTGAATATATGCATTGACCAAAAAAGTGCATACATTCAGCTTAATTCCTTAAGTATTGACTTTGAAGCTTAGCTTCTCCATTGTTTTATATGTGGATTCTTATGGAGAGTCCAATGGTATCATTTATTTCACATGTTGTTTCATTGTGTTTTGAAATAAATAAGGATTTGTGTTTTTTATAAGGTATTATTACTTATAACTCATTAAATATTGACTTTACAGATATGCCATAAAAATGGCATATGTGTATTTGACCATGGGGAATCCAATTATTCGATTTATTTCACATGTTTTCTCATTTTTTTTAAGTTAAACCAAGTTTTATGCCAATTTATGGCATTTTTGTAGTTTTAAGGTAATTATTTTTAATGTATAATTATTTTAAATATTTCTTGTGACCTTTTTGGGTATGTGGTCATATCTCAAAGGTTCACATATTCCCTTAATTTTTTGGTTCCCAACTTTCTTTCTTTGAGAACTTTGGTAATTCTCTTACTACCAGATGACTCCATAGGAGGTATAACTTGGGGAACTTTATTCCTCAAGGGGAATTTTTCAGCATCACTAGATTTATATGGCTTTATCAAACTCACTGGAAATGTAGGATGCTTATTGTTAAGTTCTTCAGATAGCTCTACTTCAACAGAATTTTCTCCATGGAGGGCCTAGATAACAAAAGGTCCTGCAAAGGAGTCTTTCAACTTTTTACATCCTTTGATGCTATTGAAGTTAGTGGTGGATACAAGAACTAGGTCCCCCACTTTGAAATCTGGAGTTGCATGTGATTTATCCCATTTGTCCTTAGCATATGCAAAAGAGTCCCTCATGCACCTTACTGCATGCTTTCAAGCTTTGTCTAGCATTCCTTTGAAGCTTGCAGCTGTGGGATGTATTTCAATCAAATCTTTCCTCAAGGAATCTTGGGGTAATTTGGCCTCCATCCTTTTTCTAGGATAGAAGGAGTTTGATTGGTACTGGCATGGATTGATGTTTTATATTCTAATTCAAGTGCTGGAAACAGAGTACACCAATCATGGGTAAATCCATCACAATCTTTGAATTCAAGGCCATATGCACAAAATCTTCTTATCATGTCCTCTAAGGTTCAGATCATCCTTTCAGCCAGACCATCAGTTTGTGGGTGGTAGGCTGTAGAGAAAAACAGCTTAGTGCCAAATAATTGGTGAAGATTTGTCCATAGTGCTGAAGTGAATTGGAGATCCCTATCACTAATGATATTTGTAAATATTCCAGTCCATGACAATACTCTATTCCATATCAGGAGAGCTGTATACATGGCTGTATCATGCTTGTGACATGGTGAAAAGATGGGAGTTTTACTGAATCTGTCCAAAATTACTAGGAAAGCATTATAACTTCTGTCACCTCCTGGTGGTAGGCCAGTTACCCAATCCATATGGACAATCTACCAAGGTCTGCTTGGTTCTTGGATTTTTATGATATTTCCAAGTCTCTTGCCAGTGGATGTATTGTCTTTTTGACATCTATCACAGGTTTTGCAATACTCTGCAACATCTTTGTGCCACATTGGCCACCATATACAGGTTTTAACTTTTTCTCTAGTCCTGTCTTCAGACAGATGTCCTGAGAAGGGGCTGTCATGGAATTCTTTCAGTAAAAGATTAATTAATGACCTGTCCACAACTGTCATGACACATGTGTGCTTGGTTCTGTGGTAAATTATACCATCCAGTAGGTGAAATCTTCCTTAATCATAAGATTTCTTCCATACTTCATCCAAGGCATGTATGAGAGAGTTGTCTTTACAGTCTTTGTTAAGTAATTGGCACAAGATGCTCAAATTTTTATCTTGAGTTCAACTTTGTCTTACTTATTCAAAGAAGGTGGTGTTCAAGTCTGTAACATTAATTCCTTCTATTGGGATCTGTGGTGAAGCCTCTCCTGGAACATGAGCAGGATTATCAATATTATTTGGTAATGGCCCTCTGCTTAGTCCATCTGCATTCTTATGAATATTCCCATCCTTATGAACAATAGTCATATTGCCTCTTTATTGTTGTATGGCTATTTGCCATTAGCGCATATGTCTGTTGGGTGTTTGAATGTTTAAAATTGATTTGACAGCTGTAAAATCTGTTATCACCTCACAAAAACATCCCTCTAGAAAGTAGTTCAATTTCTCCAAGGCCCAGACAAGGCATAGACATTCCATTTGAATTTCCCCATATCTGGCTTCAGTTGGTTTGATTTGCCTGGATATGAAACATATGGGTACTTCTACAGGTTTGTCATGTATGAGCTGAACTTGATGAGGTGCAGCACCCAGCCCATCCTCTGATGCATCAATATACAATTTAAAAGGCAATTTAAAGTCTGGCATCAGTAAGAGTGGAGCAGTGGTCAAGGCTTCTCTTAGAGACTCAAAAGCGTTGACTCTGTCAACAGTCATTTCAAATCCTGTGTCTTTGTCACACAATTTATAAAGTGGTCTTGCTATGGATGCAAAATATTTAATGTGTTGCCTGTAATATCCTGAAAAACCTAAGAATGACTGAATTTCCTTTTTGTTCTGAGGCATGGGTTTTAAAATTACTGCTGCAACTTTGTTTTTGTCAATTCCAAGGGACAAACCAGATACAACATGTCCTAGTGCTTTAAGTTCTTTAAATCCAAAATGGCATTTCTTCAAGGAGATTTTCATGTTTACTGATTAAATTTTCTCAAAACTCTGGAAAATCTGTACATGTGCTCCTGCCAAAGTCTTGGAACAGACAATAATTTCATCAATGTAAATGATTAACCATCCCTCTGAAAGTTCTTCAGGGAAGATTTCATTCATCATTCTTTGGAAGTGTGAAGGTGCATTTTTGATACCAAAGAGCATCCTTAAGTATTCATACACTCCACAATGAACAATAATTCTCAAGTATTTTCTTGCTCTTGGTTTCACCACATTTTGATGGAATCCTTTAAGGGCATCCATAGTGTTTATATACACTGCTTGAGATATTTGAGGAAGGGCAATTTGGATTTTTGGTATTGGGTGTCTGTCTGGAACAGTGTAAGTGTTCAGATCTCTAAAGTCCCCAACCATTCTGGATTTTTGATTATGCCATGCCACTATGACTGGTGTAGTTATTTCTACTTCTTCATTATGGCCAACGTTTCTTATTACAGCAAGGTCTAGAGGCTCTTTGATATGAGTTTCCACAGCTTCTCATGACTTAAGACTTGCTGGGTATGCAGGTCTTCTCAAGAGTGGTGGATAAGGTCTTTCAATAGCAAGAATGATATCAACTCCATGACCAATAATTCCTCCTAGAGGTTCTTTGTCTGAAGCAAATGCTCCTCTGTGGTCATAAAAAAGGGAAGAAAGTTCATTTTCTTGTTTATCAGTCAGATGAAGGCTTATTTCAGCCTCATTTAACTGTTCAGATTTGAATTTTTCCAATTGTAACTTGACTTGTGATACTTTATTTACTGTAATTTGTCTTTTAAGTGGTAAAAAGGCAAATTTCTGACGCTTATTGTCTCCAAGAGTAAAGTATCTGTCTTTGTTGTTATGTAAATCTATTCCATACATGATTAAATAGTCATTTTCCAATATAAAATGGGTACTAGAGAAATTTTCCATAACAAAAAATTCAACTGTGATTCTTAAATTCCCATTAATGTGTGGGAATATGACATTGGTCTCAAAAATTCCTAATGCTTTCAGTGGATTACTTGCACTATTGAATTTTATACCATCAATTGGTAAAAATTGGTCTTCAAAATTTGGTACACAAATTTTAAGAAAAGATTTTTCAACAAAAGAGCAGAAGGCTCCTGGGGCAAGAAAAAGTTTGGTGGGCTTTTTGTCAATCACCACTTCTGTTATACAGGAGTTACCAGCTGTATAACCTTTCCCTCTGTTTGGTTTGGTCTTCATAAGTTGTGCATCTTGAATTTTTGATAAATCAAGTTGACCATTTCTCAATTGTGGCAAGTGGGAATGAGATTCCATGATGTCAAAAGTGGCATTGATATTTCCTATATATTTTGAAGATTCAGAAAATATGGGTGACTTATCATCTGAATCGTCTTCAATTATGTCATCTTTTTCAACATCAGGTTCTATTTCAATATCAATTTCATTTATTTTCCCCCTTTTTGGACATGTATTGGCTAAATGAATGGTGCTATGGCAAACATGGCACTTTCTGACTATATGTACAGATTTATACTTATTATTAGAATTGGTTTGGGGGTTTTGGTCCACAGAATCTTTCCGAGGTGTGTTGAACCTTGTTTTGAGATTCACCCTACGAGAACCAATTTGGGTTCTGGTGGTTACTTCTTCCAATATATTGATAATATCCTCTGCTTAAGATTGCTCAGTAGTCCTGCTTTCAAAAGCATGCTCTAAGTCACCTCCACATTGTCTCAGAATCTTGGTATGGATCATAAATTCTGAAATGTCAGGATATAATGATGTTGATCTGTCTTTCTGTTGGAAAAACCATGGTAAAGCTTTGTCTTCATCAGCATTAAATTTGGCAGATTCAGAGGCTGTCCCCACATTAAACCTCCAAGGATCATTGGCCCATTTGTTGATAATTTGGGTTTTTCACCAAGTCCAACTTTGGTGTCCATATGCTTGTCTCAATTTGATATACCATCTGTGAGCTGATTTTGTAAATAAGGTTTTAAACCTGGCTGTTACCAATCTGTCTGGTAATTCAAAGTCTTCTTTGAACATGTCAATACCTCTGATGAATTCCATATGGTCATACTCTCCTTCACCACTGACGTGAGGCCATTCCTTAAGTTTTGGAACTTCTTTCAAGAGTGCTTGTCCCATTGCTGGTTCCAAGTTATGAAAAGAAGTAGAAAATTCATTTTTTAATTGAGAATTTTCAATATCCAATACCTGTGGATTGGGAATCCCTGTGCCCTCATTTTGATTCAGAGGTGTAGACATTCTTGGTAAGGTGTTTAGTAGGTGTTCAATGTCATTCATTTTGCTATTGTTACACCTTTGTGAATTTCTTAATTCATTTTTTAAGCTTTGTTTAGAGGTTATTACATTCTTCTTATGATCATCCTCTTTATATGTCAGCTCATTTCATAATTCTGTTTGTTTAGTATCATCAGATATAACTTCATTTAAATTTATTGGTAATTTTGATATTTCCTCTCTTGAGGTATCAAAACACTTTTTCAAGGCAATTATATGTGTCTTTACTTCAGTAAATGATTTTGAAATATCATCAAGAGCTTTCTTATTATCCTCTTTGATATTATTTATAGCTTGTTTTATTCTTGTTTCAATCATGTCATTAATATTTAATTTAGAATATTTGTCTGTCAATTCCATAATAATGGCAGATTGTTCATTTATCTTATTTCCAAAAGAATTATCATCATTGAAAGTTTTAATTGTTCTCAAAACTTTTTCAAGAAATTTAATTGTTTCATTGATTTGGCTCAGACCCAAGCTATGTGTTTTAAGATTGTCACAAATTGATGCATTTTTATCAGAAAGATGACTTTTTACGTCAGTTATAGCTTCATACAACTCTGGAATAGAATCAAAAATATCAGAAATCATTTCTGATATTTTCATCTGGCCTCCTCTTTCTTTTGTAATTCCATCATTGTTGTGGCCATCTGAAACACATTTTCCATGGCATCCTGTTGGATTTTTGGAATCCTGTAGCCCTGGCTGTAAGGTTTGGTGTCTGGTGCCTTTCCTTTGCCCATGTTTGGAGCTTGTGGCTGCTTTTTCACATTGGAACTTCTGCTGCTGGCTACTTGGGCTGGTTTTGGAACTTGCTTTGGTGGCGGAGGGTTGTTTTTCCTCCATTCTAGTGTCAAGGGCATCATGTTTTTCTTCTCCATCAATGGATGCCATCCATTGAGGAAGCTGCAAGTATTGGGATGGCCCAGGAATTTTCTCACAGGCAGGTAAAAATTCGTGCAGTTTTTCCACATATCTGCAAGGATCTGGTACTCTTTGTACTGCAGGGCATTGTTGTATGCTTTGTGCCTGGCGTTTTATATGTCCACTGAGGCTTCTTGTGGCAGTGTCAGCTCTTTGTGAAGGTAAAATGGTATTATCAGCATTGGAATGACCTATTTTAGTTGTTTGGAAGTCATCACTGACACCTTTTCTTCTGTACCTGGTGGGCTTCTGCTATCATCACATCTATTACCCTTCTGGGAGCTGCTTGAGGGGTTATAGCTGGCTCCTGATCTAGTTGAAGGCATATTTCATGATTAAAAAGGCTTAAAAAAGTATTTTTATGTCAAAAAACTTAATATTGGCCAAATCCCTAGCTTTCTTAAGGGTATTACTTATATCCAAGTGAATCAATTCAGAATATATTGGTTCAGGTTGGTTATGTTGAGTCACAATAACAGTACTGGCAGGATCAATGCTGGTGACTGTTGAAGCTGTTTCAATGTTTTCTTGTCTTACCACGTTTTCAGACACTGAAATTAATGAAAAAGCCAATTAATTAAGTCAAAAAAAGGTTATTGCAAAAAAAGAAATAAAAATATAGGCCTCACTTATATTATGAAAAAAATACTTTTTATGTGTTTTTTGAGTTATAAGTATTTTTTATATTTTTTTTAAATTTTTCAATATAAGAAAAAATGTTTAAAAAAGAGTAAAAAATATGTCACAGGTAAAATATAACGGCTGGGCCCCAAAATTTAAGGTGTGGATATGAGACTTTTATTAAAAATCAAGTACTTTTCCTTTCCTCAAAATTTGTATAAGGTAAAAATCAATTAAAAATAGTAAGAAAAATTATTTGTTAGAGAAAACATGCCAATTTTATTGTTTATAACTTTATTAGTAGAAAAAAATAATATTATAAAAATTTATTGTTTTACCAACAATAAAAATTCATCCCAAAATACTCTACAAGAGAAATTCCTTCAAGAGCAATTTCAATTGGAATTAATTGAGAAAAGGACTGCAAGAAATTAATTGAAGAACGGAGTCTCTAAAAAGAATATTAAAGAGAAAACACACCCAAAAGTGACCAGAGTGAATTTGGAAACAAAGTGACAAAGTTTACAGTGATGAAAGATGCTTTAATTCACTTTTGGGGTGGTTCAGGGGTAAAAATGATTATAAGAGTTACAAAAAATGAGTATAATGATTTTTTCACATGATTAAAACGTTTAAAATCACTTAAGAAAGGTGGTTTGAATCTTTTATTGATTGGTTTAACAGTGTTTAAACTAATTATAAAAGGAAAAGCTTCTAACATGAAAAGAAAAGTGGGGCAAAGGAGACATACTTTGAAAGCCATCAATTTTTTTACTTCAAAAGGAAAATTTACTCTTTTCAGTCGTGAAAGACAGTCTGAAAACAGAAAAGCCAGCTATGGCATCATTCAACCCTGGTTTAGACTAAAAAAGGGCTGGTTTAAGCCATTTTTAGCCATTTTAGACCCTTAAATCAGCCATTACTATAGCAATACCTGGTCTAGAGCCTTCAAAACACGTCAGAATGTGTGTAGGAGGCGTAGAAACCAGTCAAAACGGTTTTTAATAACATTGTTTCAACTTAAGGGTAGTTTTACCCTCATGGCAGCAGTTAAAACCACCCTGGTTGGTATCAAAACCTCATCATCAATTGAGTCACAGACCCTGTGACTCAATTTCAGGCCAAAAGTAATGAAATCTTGCATGGATTGTGACATCCCATGCCAGTCAGCAAGGATTTTGGGGGTCTGGCTCCCCCTTAGAGCTAGAGTTCCTTCCCCCCCCCCAATTTTAATCTTTCCAATTTATTTTTTCCTTTAATTCCTCATCATGTATTATACTTGTAACTTACATGTGTAATTCAATTGATTTGTACAGTACAATACAGTAATAATTGATACCTCATATGTAAATCAAAGTTCACTTATGTAATACACGCGCACCTTTTGACATTTCAATTGAATTCAATTGAAAATACTTCAATTCCTCATAACTTCTAAACTAAACACAACACCTCAATTTAACAAAAAACTGATGGTTAACACCACATGTGGTGTGAATTCAATTAAAGTTTTGAAGACTTACAACTTTTGTATTGAAAATACAAAAAACTTAATTTAAGCTTATTTAGAGTTGAGTTACAGAAATTTCATCCAGAGGTGACCCCACTTTATTTTTTATGAGGAATCCAGTGGTGTGATAATTTCTTTATTTTTATTTATTGGATAAAAAGTTATAATATATTTTATATAAATTTTTACCAAAAATATTTCAATTTCACAATTTTTATTAAAAATTCATTTTTACTTAATTTTTACAAGTAAAAATATAATTTCATAATTTTAAATTTTATTGTAATTTTATTTATAAATTATAGTTGAATTTTTATTTTTGAATATAAATCTGTATTTATATTTCAATTTTTTATTTTTATAATAAAAATAAATTTATTTTATTGATATTTGTATCTTAATTTATCTTTTGTGCTCTTTTGCGTATATGAAAATACCTCTAAGGCTCACATCAGTGGTGAAGGAGAATATGACCATATGGAACTCATCAAAGGTATTGAGATAATTAAAGGAGATTTTGAATTACCTGACTGATTGGTAACAGCAAGATTTAACATCTTGTTTAGCAGATCAGCCAACAGATGGTATATAAAATTGAGACAAGCACATGGACACCAAAGTTGGACTTGGTGGATGACCCAAATTATCAACAAAGGGGAAAGTGGTTCTTGGAGATTCAAGGTTGAAACAGCCTTTGGATCTTCTAATTCTAATGCTGGAAAAGACAAAGCTTCACCATGGTTTTGCCAACAAAAAGATAGATCAACAGCATTATATCCTGACATGTCAGAATATATGATTCACAGAAACATTCTAAGACAATGTGGGTGTGACTTCAAGCATGCTTTCAAAAGCAGGACTGCTGAACAATCTTCAGCAGAAGATATCATTAATATATTGAAAGAAGTAACCACCAGAACCAGGATTAGTTTTAGTAGGGTTAATCTCAAAAAAAGGTTTAATACACCTTTGAAAGATTCTTTGGACAAAAACTCCATAGAAAATTCTAATAATATCAAGTATAAATCTGTAGATGTAATCAGAAAGCTCCATATTTTCCAAAGGATCACACATTTGGCTAATGAATGTCCCAGGAAGGGAAAAATAAATGAAATTGACATCAAAAAGGAACCTGATGTTGAAAAGTATTATTTAATTGAAGATAATTGAGATGACAAATCATTATTATTATCTGAATCTTCAGAAGATACAGAAAATATCAATTTCATATTTGACATCATGGAATCTTATTTCCATTTGCCACAATTGAGCAATGGCCAACTCAATTTATCTAAAACTCAAGATGCACAACTAATGAAAACCAAACCAAACGGTGGAAAAGGTTATACAGCTGGTAAGTCCTGTATAACAGAACTAGTAATTGACAACATACCCACTAAACTGTTACTTCACCCAGGAGCCTTCTGCTCTTGTATTGGGAAATGTTTTCTTAAGACCTATGTACAAAACTTTGAAGATCAATTGTTGCGAATTGATGGCATAAAATTGAATAGTGCAAGTAATCCAATAAAATAATTGGGCATATTTTAGACTACTATCATATTTCCACACATAAATTGAATTTCAAGAATAACTGTTGAATTTGTTGTTATGGAAACTTGCTATAGTACACATTTTATATTGAAGAATGACTATTTAATTATGTATGGCATAGACTTACATAACAACAAAGACAGGTACTTTACTATTGGAGACAATAAGCATCAAAAACTGGTCTTCTTACCTTTTATGAGCCATATTGCAGTACATAAAGTATCACCAGTCAACTTAGAGTTAGAAAAATTCAAATCTGAACAGTTAAATGAAGCAGAAATAAGTCTTTACCTCACTGATAAACAGGAAATTGAACTTTCTTCTCTTTGATATGACTACAACAAAGCCGTTGCATCAGATAAAGAACCACTAGGAGCAACTGTTGGTCATGAAGTTGACATTATCCTTAATATTGAAAGACCTCACCCACCACTCTTGAGAAGACCTGCATGTCCAGAAAGTACTACATCAATAGAAGCTCTGGAAATCTGTATTAAAGAACTTCTAGACCTTGGTGAAACAAAAAAGGTTGGAAACAATGAGGAAGTAGAAATAACTACACCAGTCATAATGGCATGGCATAATGGAAAATATAAGATGGTTGGAGACTTTAGAGCTCTGAACACTTACACTGTCCAAGACAGGTACCCTATACCAAAAATCCAAATTGGCCTTACCCAAATATCTCAAGCATTGTATATACACAATATGGATGACCTTAAAGGAGTTCATCAGAATGTGGTGACACCAAGGGCAAGAAAATACTTGAGAAATATTTATCATTGTGCAGTGTATGAATATTTGGGAATGACCTTTGGTATCAAGAATGCACCTTCACCCTCTCAAAGAATGATGAATGAAATCTTGCCTAAAGAAATTTCGGAAGGATGGTTAATCATTTACATTGATGAAATTATTGTCTGTTCCAAGACTTTGGAAGAACATATATATATATTATCCAGAGTTTTGAGCAAAATTCAATCTGTAAAAATGAAAATCTCTTTGAAGAAATGCCATTTTGGATTCAAAGAAATCAAAGCACTGGGACATGTAGTATCTGGTTTATCCCTTGGAATTGACAAAAACAAAGTTGAAGCAGTACTACTGAAGCCTATGCCTCAGAGCAAAAAAGAGATTCAGTAATTTTTGGGGCTTGCAGGATATTACAGACAGCATATTAAAGATTTTGCATCCATAGCAAGACCTGTTCATAAATTATGTGACAAGGACAAAGTATGTCAAATGAGTGTTGACAAAGTCAAAGCCTTTGTATACTTAAGACAAGCCTTGACCACTGTTCCACTCTTGCTTATGCCAGAGCTTATTCCTCCCTTTAAGCTTTATATTAATGCATCAGGAGATGGGTAAGGTGCTGCACTTCATCACGCCCAGATTATGGGGAAATTCAGATGGAGTGTTTATGTCTTGTCTGGGCCTTAGAAAAGCTCAATTTCCTCCTGAAATGATTTTTTTTTGAAGTGATAACAGATTGTACCACTGTTAAATCACTTTTAAACATGAAAACACCTAACAGAAATATGCTAAGTTGAAAAATAGCCATACAGGAGTATAGAGGTAATATGACGATTGTTCACAAAGATGGGAATATTCATCAAAATTCAGATGAACTGAGAAAATGGCCATTACCAAATAATATTGATAATCCTGCTCATGTGTCAGAAGAAGCTTCCTCACATATCCCAATAAAAGGAATCAGTGTTACATATCTGATCACCCCTTTCTTTGAAGAAGTAAGAAACAGTTATACTCAGGATAAGAACTGGAGCATCTTATGCCAATTACATACTAAAGACTGTAAAAACAACTCTTTAATACATGCCTTTGATGAAAAATGGAAAAATCATATGATGAAGGAAGATTTCACTTACCGGATGGTATATGGATGGTATGATTTACCACAGAACTAAGAATACATGTGTCATGACAGTTGTGGACAGGTCCTTAATTAATCTTGTATTAAAAGAAGGCCATGACATCCCCTTCTCAGGAAATATGTCTGAAGACAGGAGAAGAGAGAGGATAAAGGCGTGTATAAGTTGTCCAATGTGACAGAAAGTTGTTTCAGGGTATTGCAAAACCTGTGACAGATGTCAACAAGCAAATAGATCCACTGGCAAAAGATATGGAAATATGTTCAAGATCAAAGAACCAAGAAGACCTTGGAAAACGTTCCATATGTATTGGGTAACTGGCCTACCACCAGGAGGTGATAGAAGTATTAATGCATGCCTAGTGAATTTTGACAGATTTGGTAAAACTCAAATCTTTCTACCATGTCACAAGGATGATACAGCCATGGATACAGCTCTTCTGATATCAAATAGAGTAATATAATACACTGGCATATTCAGAAATGTTATTAGTGACAGAGATCCCAAATTCACCTCAGGACTATGAAAAAACCTCACAGATTATTTGTAACAAAGCTTTCCTTCTTTACAGCCTACCACCCACAAGCTGATGGTCTGGCTGAAATAATGATACAAAACTTGGAAGATATGGTGAGAAGATTTTGTTCATATGGTCTTGAATTCAAAGATCTTGATGGATTCACACATGATTGGTTCACCCTGTTACCTGAACTAGAATTGGCATAAAAATCATCCATTCATGCCAATAACAATCAGACTCCTGATTTCCTAGAGAACGGATGGAATTCCAAATGACCCCATGATTCCTTGAGGAAGACTTTGGTTGAGTTACATCCCACAGCTTCTAGCTTCAAAGGAATGTTAGAAAAAGCTAGGAAACCTGCAGTAAGGTGCATGGGGGACACATTTGCATATTCCAAAGACCAGTGGGACAAATCACATGCAACCTCAGACTTCAGAGTGGGAGATTTAGTAATTGTATCTACCACTAACTTCAATAACATAAAAGGATGTAAAAAGATCAAGGAAACTTTTTCAGAAACCTTTTTTATTAAGGCCCTCCATGGAGAAAATGCTGCAGAAGTAGAACTATCTGAGCAGCTTAGTAATAAGCATCCTCAATTTTCAGTAAGCTTAATAAAGCCTTAAAAGTCTGGTAATGCTGAAATATTCCCTTTAATTAGTAAAGTTCCCCAGAATATACCTCATGTTGGATCACCTGGTACTAAGAAAATTACCAAAGTACTCACAGAAAGGAAATTGAAGAGTAAAAAAGTAAGGGAATACCTTGTGAGGTACAGTGACCCAGATTTTGAAGATGAATGGTTAGCAGAAAAGGACATACCTGAAGCTAAAAAAACTTCACAGAAGATTCAGACACACTAGAGATAGCAATATTACAAAGTAATATGCCTTTTTAGCTGGAGGGAATGTGAGCCTTAGAAGTATTTTAATATACCCAAAAGACCACAAAGAATAAAACAAAATACATTTATGAACAAAATTGATTTACTTATATTATCAAAAAAAACTCAAAATTTAAATACAAATTTATACACAAAAATGAAATTTTAAGTACAATTCAAAAATAAAATTACATTGAAAATTAAAATTGTGAAAACACATTTGTAATTGAAAAAATTAAGTAAAAAGGAGTTTTGAACAAAAATACTGAGTTAAAATGATTTTGGGAATAATTTAGATATAAATTGTCATAACTTTTGATTCAATAAATAAACATATGAAAATTATTTCACCATTGGAATCCTCATAAGAGATAAGGTGGGGCCACCTCTGGGTAATTTTTCTCTAACTCAACTCCAAATAATCTTAAATTAAGTTTTTTAGTGTTTTCCGTCCAAAGGTTGAAAATACTCAAAAACTTAATTTAATTCACATCACATGTGGGGTTAAACATCAATCTTTGTGTTGAAATTGAGGTTTTTTGTGTAGCTTAAAATCTTTGAGTAATTGAAGTATTTTTGATGGAAATGTCAAAATGTGTGTTTATTACATAAGTGAGCTTTAATTTAAATATGCAGTATAAATCATTACAGTTTTTTACTGCAAAAATTCAACTGAATTACATATGTAAGCTTTAAGTATAATACAAGATGAAGAATTACAGAAAAAAAAAATTGGAAAGATTAATTCTGGGGGAAAAAGTAACTTTATTTATAAGGGGGAGCTAGAGCGCCAAATTCCTTGCTGAAAGGAATAATATGTCAAAATCCACGCAGACATTCATCACTTTTTTCCTGGAATTTATTCAAAGTGTCTGTCTAAATTGATGATGAGGTTTTGATACCAACCAGGGCAGTTTTAACTGTTTCCAAGAGGGTAAAACTACCCTTAGGATAAAAAAATCATATTCAAAACAGTTTTAACTGGTTTTGACGTCTCTAGAACACATTCTGACTTGTTTTGGAGGCTTAAACCCAGGTTTTCCTATAGCAATGGCCGATTTAAGGGTCCAAAATGGCTAAAAGAAGCCCTGTTAAGGTCTAAACCAGGGTTCAATGATGCCATAATTGGCTTTTCTGTTGTCACAATGTCTTCCACAACTGAAAAGTGTAAAGTTTACGTTTGGAGTAAGAAAATCGGTAGTTATAAAAGAATGTCTTCTATGCCCCACTTCTCTCTTCATGTTAGAATCTTTTCCTTTTATAATTAGTTTAAACAATGTTAAAACAATCAATAGAGGGTTGCAACCATCTTTTTAAATCACTTTAAACCTTTCAAACCACATGAAAAAATCATCATAACCATTGTTTGTAACTCTTATAATCATTTTTACCCCTGAACCACCCCATAAGCGAATTATAGCATCTTTCATCACTGTTAACTTTGTCACTTTATTTCCAAATTCTCTCTGGTCACTTTTGTGCATGTTTTCTCTTGAAAATTCTTTTTAAAGAATGTTTTCTTATAATAATTTCCTGAATTCCTTTGCTCAATTAATTCCAATTTAAATTTCTCTTGGAGAAATTTGTTTTTTAGCCTTAAATACCTCTTTTAGAGTATTTTTGGATAAATTTCTCTCGTTGGTAAAACAATAAATCTTTATATTATTGTTTTCTTTTCCTTATGAAGTTAAAAACAATAAATTTGGCATGTTTTCACTCAAAAAATCTTATTTCATACTATTTTTAAGTCAATTTTCACCTTGTGAAAATTTTGAGGACAGGAAAAGTACTTGATCTTCAATCAAAGTTTCATATACTCACCTTACAGGGTCATCATTGAAAAATCAAGAAATGGGTATAAAATTGCTTCAAAAACTGGACTCAATGCGTTCTTTTTACACAAGGAGGCAGGGAGTTTGCAGCAAAAAAAGAATTTGGTCACATTAGTAATACTCAAGATAACTGCACTGAACTATTATTCACAACCATATATTGTTCTTTATATTGAGTCAGCCCTGTCATATTATGTGGTGCGCCAAGAGCAGGTTGCAATAAATCCTTTTGTTTGGGGAAATTTCAAAAACCTGATTAGCTGGTAGTGTGCATCTGTGATTAATAAAAAAGAAACTTAAGCCATAAAAGCATGAGTAAATTAATGAATAAAAGGGTCTGTTTGGCTAGAGGTGATGTATTTAATAAGCAGCAGCACCTAGAAGTTCCAAGGGATTTTATTTCTTTACAAAAAACAAGTGAGATTATTATAAAGTATCTCCCAAAGAAAAAACTGATTGAGATTATGAAATTCAAAACAAAGAATGGATCAAAATTTTGAATTTTAACAAAGAAAATTAATAAGTGAGGTATGCTTGTAAGAAAAGGAGGCACAATTGCAGGTCACTCAGATTCTTCTCTCTCAACGCAAAACCATCAATGAGATAGAAAAATTACTCGATGCGGAATATGGTGAGAAATGATTTATGATGCAAAATGGTGTTTTTGTAACACTTTTGCATTTTTTATGTTTAAAATTGTTCAATTTCTGTCATTTCAAAGATATTTTTCTTCAAACTAAATTGTGTATATAGTGTTGAATATTGTTTTTGGACACTGGTATTAAAGTAAACCACCCATGGGAAATTTATCATGATATTTAAAGCTTATATTTCTTCATAAAATGAAGTTGTATCCAGAATGCACCATTTCTCATACCATTAAGTATCTCAACCCACATAATACATTGCCTCAAAAACTAATTTAGTAGCCATACCAACACCGCCACAAATAATCTGGAAAGACCCTTTCAAACTGCCTCTGAAGGCGGAAGTCCCATTTGTTCCTAATAATTCAACTTTTATATCCAATTTTTGGAATATTTCTACTTTCTGAAAAGTGCTTTCATTATGAAAGATTGGAAAATAATTGTTGAGGTCAGAGATTTAAAGAAATCTATACCAAGAATCTATAACAAATTGTTTAAAATCAGAATCATCCACTTCCATTAACATTGAGAAGCTGTACTTTTTAAAATTTGGTCATTAGAATGAAGAATTACAATATATAACAGCGCACTAACAGGTCCACTTGTGATTTCTATAATGAAAATAAAATTGTAATCATACTTGCTTACTTCCAAGTACTTAATACAATTCATCAGCCAAGTCATTCTCAAGGCCCAAAATCCTCTAAGTAATGAGTTTTATCAAGATATCATGTAAGCTTTTTCTATAAAATTCTCAATAGTAATAATTTGTATTGAGAGTACTGAGACTTTTACTTCATGAACATTAAATATAATGAAAGGCTATAGATACAAATATAAATGGAATTATTAGGGTACCTCAACTCATCACAACCATGGGCAATAATGCCCCTTCAGTTGAAATATGGAAATTCTTTGCCATAATTATTTTATGGCTGTTTGGAAATAACCATAATCCTTGGCCAATTAGGCCATATCCATAATTACTGGAAAATATGGCTTAATTCATTTTTCTTGGAAACTCTGGGCATATATGTCTTTTTTGGGAAATTAAACATATTTGCCATATTTATTTTTATTGTTCAAAGTGGCCAACCTCAGCCCTTAACCATCCCAAGGCCATCTTTCACCAATTTGTGCCTTTGATCCCTTTTAGACATATTAATTTCCCATAAAAAATGGAAATATTAGAGCTCCATGGATTAGATTCAGGCCAAAGGATTAAAGTTCTCATCCTTTCACAAATACCACCCTTTCCCTGTGCCCTGGAGGCTTTTAAATTACCTGATTAATCTACTCACATCTTATTCTACCTTTGTTTTCTTTCATCCTGATAGTGAAAACTCATATTATAAAGTCAGTTCTCCACAAACGTTTAGTTTCCTGTCAGTGAATATTTGTGGTCCTATCCTTCACTAATTTACCCACTATTCCTCAGATGTTGAAACGGTGATTAGGGAGCACCCTGGTTAGCTCATTAAACATTTTCTTTCTCTTATCATATCCAAATGATTCTTTCCTTGCATTTTACTTATCAAATGAATATATCCTTTGAATAATGAATATAACTCTTGGCAATTTTCCAAGCCACATTTCTGATTACAGTGTGCAAGGCCACTCTTGATTTTCCCAATAGTCCTTGCAACACAAATATTCCAAATACAACACTCAAAAAATAAAAGGATTTCCCCGGAATCACTAATTTCAAAATCCAAGCTTTTATAATTATATTTCACCCAAGTCCCTCAAACTTTCATTAAGATTTTTAATCTTGGGTAGATGCCATATTTCAGACACCAAACCTAACCTTTAGTTCAAATAATTAACATCTTTTTACAAACTCCAACAGTCACAAACAAAGCTTCATTCTGCATTTAACTAAATATGTTTGGATTTTCTTTTCATTAACTCACTTTTATAGCTTCCAAGCCTCAATTATTGCTCTTTGACACCTCATATTCATCATTTCACTAATAATAACTATAGGAAATGCCCTGAAAAAGAATCAATGACTAAATAATACCAAAAAATCAGAGCAAGGATATTCTCCCTTTGGACATCTTCAGAAAGTAGATTGTTTATGTATAATCAATTGGCTAAATATTCATCCCAATTTAAACTCAGGTTTTGGGAGTAACACCATCAAGAAATCAAATTGGCTTCCAGCTCATTTCAATTGAAGTTAAAAATAAGTCCCATAAGATATGAGATTTTCAAGCGCCAAATATTTGAGATAGATGAAAGTAAATTTTTCATAAAATTAAAAAGGATTTTAAATAACAGAAGATTTTGAAAAGAGCTATAAAAAAGATTTCAGAGAAAAGAGTATATTCCCATTTTATTATAAGATTTATTCTGTGTTTTTTCATAAGCCAATACGCACTCCAATTGCAAGTTATGAATTCCAGGAATTTTAATCAGTAAAAGATGAATAGATAGGAGTTTATTCTATCTTAAAATTGAGCTATCATATAGTAATGGTGTATTATGATAAAATTCCTAATCTCAATACATATTTCTTTTCATATTTGAGTCTTATGTAACACTAGATAATATTTTGAGCATTAATAATTGGGATGTTGAGTTAATGCATAAAGGAAATGTAGAGGATGACAACGTAGCTCATTGATCCTTCAACTCAAAACCTTTGGAGTTCTTATTCTGAGTTTTTTGGATAGAGATAAATTTCTGAAATTCTGATTATCATGCCATAACTGAGCCCAAAGCATGTTCATATTAAAGTTTTAAGGAACAAATTGGAGAAAGTAAGAAATTAAGGAACATATTTTTTATCATACACAAACTTTCTAAAAACACATCAAAAGAGTTATTGGTCTTTTCTCTCTATCCAGAGTGTATACTATATGGTAATTACATACCTTATAGGTATTGACAATATTGAAGGTACTAAAAGCAAATGGGATAAGGAAGGATGGGCGGAACAAAAAACAAAAAATCATACTCAGTATTTACCAAGAAAGTGAAAAAAGGGATTCAAATGAAATCTAACCAGGAAAAAATGATGGAGGCACAGAATTTTGAATAGTTAAAGACTCAATTATGAATACAGTTTTAGGGGAAAAAACCAGAACAAATAGCAGAAATTTGAAAAATTTAAGTGGGAAAAAGAATTTGAATCAAAAAAGGAGCAGAAGAAGATAGATCTTACTCCCATTTTACTGGGAGGATAAATACTTATTGAGTATATTGGAAGTTTTTTTGTTTAGCTGAGAAAGGTTGAGATTCCAGAGGGTTACTTTTGTGTCACCAGGGAAAATCTTGCATCAATTGCCGGCAATTGACTTTATGTCAAGCAAACTTCAAGCAGGATAAAAGTAAATCTCACGTCAAGCAAAAATCAAGCCAACTTTGAGCACACATCAGACTCTTGTCTTACACCAAATCCTGTGACATCCACCAATATTGGTTCCCCTGTGCCTTCAACTCAGATTGCTCACCACCTGATTATCCCACAGCCGTCCAAAGGTTGTAAAAATGACACAAGACCCGCCTGTTGGCACACACACATCAAAGAGGTCCTTCAGCCAGTCTTCACTTAGAGAAGGCGTGTTTGACTTCCCATTTCATCCATGAAAGGACTTTGCCTCAGAGGGATTGACATTTTGCAGGTGACACTGGTAGAGCCCACCACACAATACCACGGGTGTGTGTGTGACACGCACACCAAGGCAAAATGATGTGTCATCCTAATTTTGTGTATCCATAAATCAGCTCAGCATAAGCAGGTGACATGGTTGGAGCCTGCTGCACAATGAAGCGGGTTTGAGTGCATGGGTGTGACACATTCACACAGAGGAAAGACATGTGAGGTCCTAATTTCAAGCAGCATCAACCATTTGCAGGTGACACTTGAAACCACTCGCGGCGGGTGCAGGTGCGTAAGTGTGAGACATGTGCAAGAAGCCAAGAGAATGTGCAGGGGTAACTTTCTGAAACCTAACTGAACAAAGCACTCATTAGGGAATGTGACCAGCTCCATGTGGCTTACAAATGTCCAAACTCTCATGGATGCCCACTTGGATGATGGGACAATTCCCCTTCCAAGGTGATGATGGGGAAGTTGGACATTTTAGATCCTGTGATAGGCAAGTGTGTGAGTCATTTGATCATTGGAATTGGCTTATTCTCACCATACCCAATGTCAAAATAGTAATTTCTTTTTGGCAATGTGAAATAATGGGCTTTGCCTGTCACAATGGCATGTCACTGTCACCAAATTTTGAGGCAGTTATTTCACTAGAAAAATTCCCAATGAATCTGAGAGATTTGCAAAAAGTGGAGACTAAATATCATGACAATACAGGTTTATCATTACAAGCAGTCCACATGACATAACGTTCTTATCATAAAATCCACAGTTACCTTATATTTCTTGTTCAGATATAATCAAGTGTCCATTATTGAACCCAACAGCGTTATAAATATTGAGATGCGGCCAATATGGTAAGAAATTCAAATCAATCTTCAAAGCTTTTAATATCAGAAAGTTATTGTTCAGCATGCAAGATGGCTCAGAGACTTTAAAAATGCTAGTAATAATACCAAAACGTTGTGAGTTGCCCCTCAGAAAAAATATCACACTGTTGCTGAAATTTTTGGATTCAGTTGAAAATATATTGCTCCCAATATTAATGCGTGAAACTGGAAAATACCAAGGTGAGACAATCATTGAAGTGGTATGACTTGTGGATTGTACGGTAGTGTCTAAGCTGATCCATTAAGCTATTTCCCTTGTCAAATAAAAACTCTGTAAGTATTCAACCAGGAAATAATAATTTTTTTGTTCATGGCAGTATGGCTTATTATATTTTTGGTGATTGAACAAGGCAGGCGGCTGTGATTCAAAAAGTTGTTTTCTTTCACATGGGATGGATGGGGATTTCAGGAGAACAGAAAGATTGGAACATTGAGAGATATGTCGCAGTAAGGTTTTATCTATATCATCTATTCAGAGTATTAAGAAGTTAGTCTTATTCAGTCAAGGTGTTTAATCAATGTGCATATATTTGTCTTCTTAATTGATGTACATATTTTGTAATTTGGTGGTATCTTTGCAAATACTCCAAACAAGCGCTCATAAACCCATGTGGCTGAGGCTTGTGCTGGGCCCCAATGATTGAAGAGTTCTGGAATATGATAAGCAAAATGATGATTTGGTTTACTTTTCTGTTTTGGGGACAGGTGTTGATTGGAAAGGTGGAATGTTTTCCAATGTTCAGCAAATGCAGTCGCATCATCTATTGAAGCAGTCCAACTTGTGGAAATGTTGATAGCACTAATCAAATGGAATGTATTCTCGGTTAGTTCATTTGCAAGCTCTTCTGATTGAGCAATTTTTCTTTGAGTGTTGGGGGAATTGTATTCATCTAATGACATCTGTTGACTGAGAACTAAAAATGTAATGTAGACCTTGTATAAGAGAGCCCATTCAGCAGCTTTTTAACTATCATGAGAGGGGAAACCCATTCTGTGGGGTACTCTTGTACATGATGAGGGAATTATGTTATCAGAGATGCTCCAGAGCCTCACCCTTGATGTGGTGATCACTCAGTGCACTGATATCCAACTCAGAGGGAATTTTGGACGTGGAGATGTGATCTACATCAAATGACAGAATCTCCACAGAACCACTAGATGGATGTTGGGTGTGAGGGGTGCGCATTGGGAGGTAATTTTTTTTGGGTGGAAGTAGTGGGGAGTGACTCATTTATTATTTTCTCTGCTTCTATTCTGAGGGAGAGGGCCTCTCTCAATGTGATTTGATCAAGAGAGCTGTTGGAGGTCATCGAATATGATTCTGAACTGTTGGTGTGATTGGATTTCCTGTGGGACCTGAAGTAAATCATTGATTTGGACTCTGGAATGCACAATTTGAAAGCTGCATGATCCTTCAAAATTCAAAGTATCAAATTATGCATTATGTAAAGATTAACCATTCTGGTTGCATCCCAATATGGATGGTCTTCCAAAATTGAATATCACACTCCATACTTAGAGAAAATTGCTTTTTGTTGTTTTGCAGTTTTGCAAAGCCATTTTGAAATGGTTGATTTATGATTTTAGAATGAGTGTGTGCAGTGAAATTGAGGACCAATTTCTTCAATTTGAGCTTTTTAGATAGTGCGAAAATTGTAAAAGTGGTTGCCTGAATGAGAAATAAATCCAGTAAGCTTGTGCATGGCAACCACATCCACAATGACCATGAGGATGGCAAAACAGATAAAGAATCCTGAAGGACCTGTGGAGGTGGTTGAAAAATGGTAACCTTTCCACAGCTCTTTGAGCTCCTTGATGAGTGACATTAATAGGTAATTCAATTGAAGCAAAGTTGGCTCCTTTGGACCAGGGATAATTCCTGCAACGTAGACATTATCTGGCTTCAATCTTTCACTTGGGGGGAGATTAAGACAAATAAGCATGATAGGTCCAATCACCGGGGCGAATCTCGTGTCAATTGTCGGCAATTGACTTCACGTCAAGCAAACGTCAAGCAGGAGAAAAGTTGAGCTCACGTCAAGCAAAAATCAAGCGAACGTCAAGCACACGTCACACTCTGGTCTTACACCAAATCCTGTGACATCCAATAATATTGGTTCCCCTGTGCCTTCAACTCAGATTCCTCACCACCTGATCATCCCACAACCGTCCGATGATTGGTAAAAATTACACCAGACCCGCCTGTTTGCACACACACATCAAAGATGTCCTTCAGCCAGTCTTGATGTAGGCGGGGGGTTTGACTTCACCAGGTCATCCATGAAGTGTGCGTGTGCATGCGCGGGGGCGGGTGGGTTTGCGTGTGCATTGGTGTGTGCGGGTGGGTTTGCGTGTGCATTGGCGTGTGTGGGTGGGTGGGCATGTGCACTGGCGTGTGCGTGGGCGTGTGCATTGGCGCATGCGGGTGTGGGTACGCAAAAGCCAATTCCGCTTCCAACATGATGATGGCGCAGTTAGAAATTTTGGATGCTGTGAAAGGTGAGTGTGTGGGTCATTTGATCATTGGACTTGCCTTATTCACACTGTACCCAATGTCAAAATAGTAAGTTCTTTGTGGCAATGTGAAATAATGGGCTTTGCTTGTCTTCATGGCATGTCTCTGTCACTAAATTTTGAGGCAGTTATTTCACTAGCAAAATTGCTAATGAATCTGAGAGATTTGCATTTTTGTAGACTAAATATCATGAAATAACGGCTTTATCATTAAAAGCAGTCCACATGACAGAGCTTTGTTATCATACAATCCACAGTTACCTTCTATTTCTTCTTCTGATATAATCAAGTGTCCATCATCAAAACCAACAGCTTTATAAATATTGAGATAAGGCCAATCTGGTAGGAAATTCACATCAATCTTCAAAGTTTTTAAAACCAGAAAGTTATTGTTCAGTTTGCTAGATGGCTCAGAGACTTTGAAAATGCTATCAATAATACCAAATTGTCGTGAGGTGCCCCTTTGAAAACATATCACACTGTTGCTGACATTTTTGGATTCAGTTGAAAATATATTGTTCCCCATATTAATGTTTGAAACTGGAAAATACCAAGGTGAGACAATCCTTGAAGTGGGATTACTTGTGGATTGCACGGTATTGTCTAAGCTGATCCAATCAACCATTTCCCTTGTTGCATGAAAAGTCTGTAAGTACTCAACCAGGCTATCATAATTTTGTTGGTCATGGTGGGATGGCTTGTTATATTTATGGTGATTGAACACGGCAGGTGGCTGTGATTCGAAAAGCTGTTTTATTTCACATGGCACAGATGGGGATTTCAGGAGAACGGAAAGGTTGGAACATCGAAAGATATGTTGAAGTAAGGTTTTATCTATATCATCTATTCAGAGTTGCAAAAAGTTAGTCTTATTCAGTTCAGGTGTTTAATCAATGTGAATATATTGATCTTATTAATTGACATACATATCTTGTTATTTGTTGGCATCTTTGCAAATACTCCAAGCAAGCGCTCATAACCCCATGTGGCTGAGGCTTGTGCTGGGCCCCAACGTTGGAAGAGTTCAGGAATATGATCAGCAAAATGATGATTTGGTTTACTTTTCTGTTTTGGGAACAGGTGTTGATTGGAAAGGCGGAATTTTTTCCAATGTTCAGAAAATGCAGTCGCATCATCTATTGAAACAGTCCAGCTTGTGGCAATGTTGATAGCACTAATCAAATGGAATGTATTCTTGGCTAGTTCATTTGCAAGTTCTTCTGACTGACCCATTTTTCTTTGAGTGTTGGCAGATTGGTGTGCATCTAATGATATCTGTTGACTGAGCATTAGAAATGGAATATAGACCTTATATAAGAGAGCCCATTCAGTGGCTTTTAAGCTACCATGAGAGGGGGAACCCATTTTGCGGGGAACTCTTGTCCAAGATGAGGGAATTATGGTCTCAGATATGATTTTTCGGAGATGCTCAAGAGCCTCACCCTTGATCTGGTGATCACTCAGTGCAGTGATATCCAATTCAGAGGGTATTTCAGAAGTGGGGATGTAATCGGCATCAAATGAAGGAATCTCCGCAAAACCACTAGATGGATGTTCTGTGTTAGGGGTGGGCATTGGGAAGTAGTTTTTTCGGGTGGAAGTAGTGGGGAGTGGCTCATTTATTATTTTTTCTGCGTCTATTCTCAGGGAGAGGGCCTCTCTCAATGTGATTTTATCAAGAGAGCTGTTGGAGGTCTTGGAATCTGAGTCTGAACTGTTGGTGTCATTGGATTTCCTGCCGGACCTGAAGTAAATTTTTGATTTTGCCTCTGGAATGCACAATTTGAAAGTTTCATGATCCTTCAAAATTCCAAGCATTAAATTATGCATTATGTCAAGATTAACCATTCTGGTTGCATCCCAATACGGAAGGTCTTCCAAAATTGAATATTTCACTCCATACTCAGAGAAAATTGCTTGTCTTTGTTGTGGGGTTGCCCAAAGCCATTTGGCAATGGTTGATTTATGACTGTGGTATGAGCGCGTGTAGTGAAATTGAGGACCAATTTCTTCAATTTGAGCTTTGTGAATTGTGCAAAAATTACAAAAGTGGTTTTCTGAATGGGAAATAAATCCAGTAAGCTTGCGCATGGCAACCACATCCGCAATGGCTGTGAGGATGGCAACACGGATAAAGGATCCTGATGGACCTGTTGAGGTGGGTGCAAAATGGTAACCTTGCCATAGCTCTTTGAGCTCGTTGATGAGTGGCATTAATAGATAATTCAATTGAAGCGCAGTTGGCTCCTTTGGACCAGGGATGATTCCTGCAACATAGACATTCTCGGGCTTCAATCTTTCACTTGGGGGGAGATTAAGACAAATAAGCATGATAGGTCCAATGCTAGCCAACCGGGTTGACTTTCCATGTGCATTAAACCAGTTCACATATATGGAGAAGGCCAATGCACCAGGAATGGACATGAATGGGGGGTCATGGATATTTCTAGTGCCAGTGAAGCGTCTCCAGACCAATCCATCCCAGACGTCACATTTGGGGGTACCTTCAGGGGTTTGGGATTGTTGATGTTGATGCAGAATGTCCATAATTCCAGCCCGCTGGAGGAATCTGGCAAGCCAATTTTTGAATGGTTGATAAATGAAATGTTTTGTTGGTATAAATTTTTGCTTCATGTTGGTGGTGTTTTGGGTGTGGGCTTCAAATGAATAGATGAATTTGCCTAATGATTGTGTGCAAGGGGGATCATGATCATTTGGGTCATTATGGCGTTGACAGTGGGGTTGGTCAGTTGTGACTGATTCAGTAAGGCCATTAAGAGAGAAACATTGAGGACAACATATATAGTTTTGAATCACTGGCTCCAATTGGAGATGTTCAAATATGGTACTCAGATCTTGAGGTATATGGAATGCAGGAGCAGGGGGACCAGCTGAGCTTGAGATACTGGACTTGATCAGCAGGTTCAGGGCGGAGTTGAGTATGCGTGAAGCCCTGAGGGGTAAATTATACCTTAATGGTAGAATGGCAGATATTATCATTCCTAGGTCTTGTGGGGGAAGGGTTTGACTGCCACTATATGGTTTCTGTGCAGTTGAATTGAGACCCGCTGGAGTTGAGAAAGTGCTTTGCGTCAAACGTGAATAATCAGCTGGGAAGATTTGATCCAATAGAATTTGTGGGCACCCAGATCCTGATGCAGAAGTAGGGATGTTTGGAAGAGATTTGGGTGCAATGGTTGATTTGAGCTTTTTAATGTGCTGTTTATATTGGAAAGGTGTGAAGGCAACTCCTTGCCTATCACCCTCAGGGGAAGAGTGTGTTTGAGTTGAGCAGTGTTGACACATGCATATACGCATTGAGGAATCGGGCCGGGTTGTCATTGTTGCAGGAATTGGGAGTACGGTTGGTTTGTGTATAAATATCTATGGTTGATGTGAAAGTGTTTAGGAGTGTTATTAATTGGAAATAAAATTCAGTGATTATTTATGAAGGGGGAGATGATTTGAGCCAGCTGAGGATTTTATCCCATTTGTAATGGTGCATGAGCTGCAGTGGATAAAGCGTAACATGTCTCATCTGGATGGCAGAATTGGTTAGGCATTTAATTGGGTAAAATGCCATGCTGCTCAATGCTCATACATATTCTAGTTTATTTACACATTGTGATAGTGCGGGTTTGACCATTGAGGGGGTTCCATTAGTGAAGTGTTACCATTGAATTGAGGGGATTAACATTTAATCCATGTACGCTGGCACGCCATTGTACATGGTTTAGACCTTATTACAGACATAACTATATAGCTGTATTACATAAGGGGTTGGAGTGCAGCTAAAGTATTGGTATTAGGTTTGAGTGCAGCGGGCTTTGAATCAGTTGGAATTTGATTTGGATTTTCTTGCCTTTCGTGAAAAGGTGATGTCTCTTTTGTGGGTAAATCCTTCATGAATATACCCCTTTACAGATGTACAATGTTGTGGAATTTCAATGCATATATTGGCATTTTGGATAGTTCACAAAATGTGACATTGGGGAGGCAGAAATGTTACCAAATATGATTACTCATGGATGATGGGTCCCCTTTCAGATCAAGGAAATATCACATTATATGCTGGTAGGCCGTGCAGGGTGGTTTCCGACAAAAGTGGAGGAGCTCAAGAGGAGGCAGGGAGGATTCTCCTCAAAAGAGTCTTATCTGACTTCCACACAACACTTGGTTCCAACTATTCATAGAATTTCTCTATTCTAAATTAGAAAAATCTCATCTCATATCCCTCTATTTTATCACAATACTGAACTGTTTTATCAAGTTAAAAATATTACTGTACTTTTTCGGCCCTTATGTCATCTTCCAAGTCACATCAATCCCGTTCAGGTTCTGTTGATGACTCAGATAGTGAATCTAGCATAGAATATGTTCAAACACAATCACCATTGAGTCCCAACATTCCTCTCACAGCCCCTATCGCATCCTCAATGAATGTATCAGGTCTTAACATTGATGTGGGAAATCTGAAGGATCCAACTTCCAGCACTTGGGCGATCCAAAATATTTCTGTCACTCCAATTCCCCCGAATCCCACTAATACACAAATGCATGTGTCTGAGGGTCTGGAATGCACACCTCAAATCTCATCAAACGCTAATCCCCAATCAAAATTTCCACGTGAGTTCCTCCTTAACCCCGGTCGGAATCCAGTCGCATCCCAGGATCCCTTTGGACGAAGTAAACAGGCAACCCTCAATATTCCATCAGGATCTCAGGTTCATGTGGGCAATGAAAGGCGGCTTGATGGTGGGCGACAAAAAAGACCTTTGGAAAATGTAACTTGGAGCGGTCTGTCAGAGGGAAATCCAGGATTGACGCTTCATCAAAGTAAGTCATTTGGATTTTGGAGTAGAAACTTATTCACAATTTGATATGTTTGTTTCATGGGTTAGATATGGCACCTAAAGGCAAGTCAGTCCGATCTCAGGAGCCAGTTGAAGATCGTGAGGATGACCAGTCTTCATTAATGTTTTGATGTGTTAACTGATGATTTGCATGGCAGGGGATGAACTTTATGCGTCTTCACCTCTGGTCCATAAAGAGAAAGTCACTGGACGTCATCATCCATATGCCTTCAAACCAGGAACGGGTCATGCCAGTACATCAAGAGAAAGAATTGTGGATGATGAGGATGAGAACATGTCTCCAACTCAAAGTGAAAGAAATGATGAAGCAAGGAGGGACAACTTCACAGCGCATGAGCAAGGCACTCAATCAAATAGTGAGTTCACCCATCCTCAGCTGGGCCTTGCCCAGAGTATGCTTGAACAATCCGAGGTCAGACAGCAAAGGAACCAGGCCCGCAAAGCTCACAATGTGGCGAAACGTGCAAGCCAGAAGGAGCAACAAAAATGGCTGAAGGCAGAACTTCCAGAGAATGTCCATGGAATGAGATCAGCAGTACACGCACATTGCCTGTTCCTACTCAAAGTTAGGGATAAGGATTTTTCCTCACTACCAGCACCACCCAGCACAGAAGAGCCTGAAATTGCAATTCAAGTGGCTGGTCATCTCATTTATGTCCCCGAGGATGTTTTCAATGAGCCATCAACACAGGTTCAGTCTCAGGGCTTCCAAAGCTACTGCAAAAATGAGCTCCACAACCTAGGACTAAAGCGATTCACTTGGGACTGGGAGAGCTCATGGCAACATCCGTTCAACGAGCTGATTTCTATGGTGTTTTACCGTACATTCCGTCTCGCACTTCTCAGCACTGAGTATAATCACTACTGTTGGAACAAGGATCATAACAACTATGGGGTCGTGGCGGCTTTAATGGAGCAATATTTCACTTATTTGAAAAGAGAATGGAAGTCTATTCAAAAGGATGCGGAGTATTTGGTAAAAAAGAAGGAGAATCAAAAGCTCTCAAAGATCTGTCAAAGAGTTAGTTACTGTATCTCTTCTTCATTGTGGACCAAGTCTGATGATGATCTACTTGATTATGTGCAGACCTGTGAGCGGCGTCGTGAATGGTGTGATGCGGCTAAATTTCCCATTCTAGCATCACAATTCAATGACCCTTGAGTATGCTCAGATACTGAGGGGGTACTGGAAAATGGCCGTCAAGTTTACCTCAAAGTCGTATTACGCTGGCGCTCCCAGTTATTTAATCATTTGGTATTGAAAATGGATAGAGACATAGAGTTTTGTAATCGGATTAAAAAAAAGGGTAAAAAAACTATTGATAGATTGCCAGAATTACGATCAACAGATGATGGTGATATTCCGGAAGGCCTATCATCTCAGGTATTTGATCAAGATTGGCTCAAGGGCTGTAATAAGATGCAGACTATTGCCCTCAAAATACTTGACATGCCAGTTATTAGGCCGAATGGTGATGCTCTGCAATAACTTAGTAATCTGTCATGGTATAGCACTGTGACAAATTAAAATTTTGTGAATTATTTGTGCAGGTGTAATAAAATCTGATTATTATCTCTTAAGGATGCAACAACTTGCTAAATATGTTAGAATATAGACAATATGAATTGAAATGTATCACCGTCTCCCTTAGCAATAATACTCTATTGCTCATTTTCATTGAGGAAATATTGAAGAAGTTTGATCCAGCTCATGGTGTTCATAATTGTGGACCTGTGCCAGAGTCAACAGGAGTTATCAACTTTGTCAATCACAAATTATATAATATCAGTAAGGCTCACGCAGTTAATGATTTTTTCTTTTCTTGGACCTATTGGTGATTGGAATATGGCATTCCCATAAGGAAGGATTTCAGAATAGTAATACAATCAAGTGAAAGATGAGCTTGAAAGGTACCTTCCGCATGTTGACCTCAACTGAATGAGGAGTGATATAGTGGATGACCTGTACAGGTTGTTGTTGGCCAATACAATGTAGAGGATCAACAGCCTGAGCCTCAATGGCTGGGTTCCAATTGGGCTCCTGGAAATGTGGATGTCAGGGTCCAAAAATGAGGGGAGAATTTTGGGGGGCCCTCACCATTAAATAGACTATATTAGCACAAGTTATATTGAGGCCAGTTCCAGCTGTGGCAATGGATGCAATGAGTACTTCACATCCAGGATTATTGAAGAAATTCTCAAGTGCCTTGTCCTGTGCTCGTGGTGTAATTGTTCCATCAATTGGTGCTGAAAGGATAGAGTGATGGGCAAGAGCAATACCAATTCTAAAATATAAAAAAGTAAGATGGAGTCAATTGGTAATGGATGCATATTAGAATTAACGCACAAATCTAGAAATTGGGTCCATTGGGTATAAACCACCGATTTGGTTGGACCACACCTTGTTTGTTTGTTCTTCATTAAGCTTTGTAGGAGGTGTGCAATTTTACTACTCATCATGCATGTTTCCACATCCACAATAGTTTGTGTGATTGTTGTGGAGTTATCCTGAGTGCTCCTGTCCTCGTGGTCTTCCAACTCTGCCTCCGCGATTGTGTTAAGCATGATTTGATGGTTACAACATATTTTCAGCTTATTAATATTTCTGAAAAACTCTCCTGGTCCTTTGCTTTTCGATGATAGGAATTCTTCATATAATGTGGAATATTCTTGCTGCATGGTCGGGTTGAGTGGGAGCAGCTCATAATGATGGCTAATAGTGGGGAGGGATTTGAGATGTGTGGTTTTGGTGCGGCGCAAACTTAAATGCCGCAATGCCAAATGCGAAATATCATTGCAACCTTTTGAAATACTACTCAGGATGAATGGTGACCAGTTATCTTGATTGGCGGTCTGGGGTTGAGTGATGAATGATATTATGCCCAAAAGGTCATAAATGGTGTTGTGAATAGGTGTGCCCGTTAAGCATATTCGACGGGATGAAAGGAGGCTATTAATGGCATGGTGAGTGGCAGTGTATTGAGAGCAAACATAGCTATAAGAGGGGGCAGGGGTTATTGGATATAAAAGGTAATTTGAATCATTTAAGCTCAGCCACTCACTGTGCTTCATCCAAGATTATACAATGCCAATTGATTTGAAAAATGAATGATGTAGAGGGATTGGTTTGCTTAAATTCTTGGGTGATAGTATTGTAAGAAGTGATGATGATATCATATTTTAAGATGTTGGCTTGGGATAATGAGTGACGAGTGGGACCATGGTAGATTTTGGCATGCAGTGCTCCAGCCTGAGCATGCTTGGATATTTCTGATTGCCAGTTGGTAATTAAGCAAGGGGGGCAGATGATCATGGTGGGCGTGGAGTGATGGGGGTTTGCAATCATCTGCTCATTGGAGGTACCAATTAGAGCAATGGCCTGAATGGTTTTACCTAATCCCATATCATCCGCAAGCAGTCCTCCAAGAGGGGTATTAGTCAAAAGGGATTCAAATGAGCTAATGACCTTGTTTGTAATGATGTGCCTGGCATTAAAAGTGGATCCTGGGGGTGAGGTGGCCCAAAGGTTACGGGCTGATTGGCCATTGGGGATTTCTCGATCCCAGAGAAAAGCTAGTCCGGTCTTTTGATGAGGGAGGAGGGGGATTTGAATAATGGCATGGGGCGGGGTCATCATGGGGAGGTCTGATCCACTGGGTAATTGTATCAGTTTTTGCTTGGAAATCAATGATGAAACAGCAGGATATGAAGCAGGCGTCGAGTTTGAAGCGGGAAATGTTGGAGTAAAGAGTTGACATTGACAATGAGTAGTACAGTCATATTCTTTGGGCATTTTAAGCTTGAAATCTTGTGTTCAAAAGCTTTCCATTATGAATAGAATGTTTGGATACCATGTGAAGAACATCAATGCTAGATTGGGTTTCTGAGATGAGGAGGGATCATTTGCATCAGTCATAAATACTCCCTCAACAAATAATATTTGAGTAGGATTGGTTTGGCAATTTTCAATCCATGCCCCACCAGGACCACAGTGCATGAACGTTTTTGGTGCCCCAAGGAATGGTATCAACGTTTGGGAAAGGGTTCCCGGGAGAGAGCCAATAGCATGCTGGTGATTGGGGAGATATACAAATATGTTGTGTTGATTGTGCCATAGGATAATCCAAGAACCTAAGTGGGAATTCTCAGGCTTTAAGGTTATATCACTATTCATTCGAATACAAATATTAATCATCCCAATGCAAAGTGGTTGTGAAGGGGTTGACATGATGGCTAGTTTAAATTATTTGGGGACAGTTGGGAATTATATGATCGGGAAGGGTTAGCTAAAAGGAATGAATAGGAATAAGCGCAGGTGGGGAACTTATATGAGTGGCAGCAACAGGCCAAAAGGGGGATGGCCTGTGGTTACGTGCATGGTCTTGATGGGGGTGGCCGTCTTGGGCTGATAATTTTCATATCCAATTTGGGGCATATATCAAGGCAAGGTGGCCAAAATGTGGGTGCACTGATATTTTGCTGGATCTGCAGAAATTTACGAAACCTTTGGTGGAACAAGGTTGGCATTAGCATATCCGAAATTGGGTGGGTTGTAGCAACTTATTGTGGAGGGGCATATTAGAGACATGGGCCCATGTTTGCTGGTGTGACAGCAAACAATGAGCGTATCATCCCCAGGTGAATTTTCGCACAGGGACCTACTGGGCAATGTTGGCGGTTTCAAAGGGCAAACTCACTGTAGAGATGTGTGTGTGTGGGCGGGTAAGATATGTTTGGTGGTGTGCCACCAAACATGAGTTTGATTGCGTGGGGCGCTTGAGAACGTGCAGAAAATGACCCGGAGTGGGAGATCCCAACACAATGATAGGCCAGGATTTTTTTAATGCAGATGAGGCTGAAGAAAATCCATACTGATTGACCTCAGGTTTCCATGCGCAAGCGGGTGAGCGTCTGCAGTGCAGCTGACCACCCAACCAAGAAAATAGCCGGTCGGAAGACTGGCAGTAAAATTTCTTCCAGGTGTGTGAAAGTTGCCTGCGTATGACCCGTCGGGTGGTGCATATGAGAAAGTGTGTGGCTGTCCGCCAATGAGCACGCGCGGCCAGTCAAAGTTTGCCCCAATATCACCCACTTACAATGACCTTATCAGGTATGGTACTTAATGAGGGCATAGTGATTACATATCTCGCAAGTTCCAGTACGACCGAATGTTTTTTTAATGAAGTCATACTTCAGACCAATTTGGGACCACATATCCAGCCCTGCTGCGTACTACAGTGTCGGCTGTACAGATTAGGAAGGTGTAATACTACTTCAGCCTGCATGCATATAGCCAATGGGTATCCGCCTTCCGATTGTTTGCATATACGTTGCTCATGTCCCACATGCTCAGCATTGTGTTTCACCCGCTTTGCACACGCAAGCTGAGCATGTCATGGTCAAAAGGACCGTGTGGAAGTGCTCAGTCAAGCCATGGTCCGGACCATTTTTGCAATAGTTCATTGTAAGGCTCAGTTTGGAGCACTTCACCAAAGCGTGTGAAATGCTGCACCTGGCTGAAATGTCATCCAATGCTGTGCCAAATGCTCAGATTGTGTGCTTATAAAAATGACCTAGCAATTGCTCAGCATGGTGCATTTGATATTGTTATATCAATAGTTCAACAACTGTGCAATTAAAATGTTCAGCCACTGAGCATTTCAATTATGACCCAAAAGCAAACCTGAGCAATGGGTCGAGCCATGATTACGCTGTATTCACTTGTCATACAGCCGCCCGGCCCTTTGTTCAAACACTATCACCCAGCCATAAGGCCGGTATGCTCGGCGCGGTCACCTGTGACCAAATGCACCACGTGCATTTCTGAATGGGGCACATGTGCATTGCACCCACCATGCAGATTCAACGAGGGCCTCACGACCACCCTCCTGGGGGTGATCGGGTGGCTAATTAAGGAAACAAAGGGGATTTGACTGAGCTTGACAATTCAATGAATAGCAATACTCAGCCAGAACCCCATTGTTCTTCTGCCTAGGGCCAGCATTTCCCTTCTCAGTTGCAGCATTCGCTGCGACTGAGCTTCAATTTTGCCCACACGCCTTGAAGCTGAGCCTTTGTCGGGTGCTGCAACTGCTGCGACTGAGCTTCAATTTTGCCCACACGCCTTGAAGCTGAGCCTTTGTCGGGTGCTGCAGCTGCTGCGACTGAGTATCAATTTTGTGCACAGGACTTGAAGCTGAGCCTTTGGCGGGTGCTGCGACTGCTGCGATCGTCTCAGCTTCCCCATGGTATAAAAGACCATCTTCACACGACAAGCCCTTCACTTTTTTTCTCACCCGCTCCAATTTTCCCAATCGCCCACTGTTCTCCTTCTTGTGCGTATTCCCCCTTGTCTTCCTGCCTTTCCAGTCTTTTCTTTCGCACTCGACTAACCCCACTCCCCTTCCTGCTCGCTTTTTGTTTTTCCTGCTAATACTTTCAAAAGCCCACTTCTATCTACTTTGTACGTTTTCTCCAATTAAACTTTCGTCAACATTATGATCTGATATTAATAATTTTCTTTCTTCATGACTCTCTTCTAGACTTTTAAAAACCTCCTACTAGCGTTTTTTTAATTTGAATTCCGTTTTAAAATTATAAATCATCGTATGTCTTCCTTTTCTTTCTTGATTGCTTACTTTCTATTCAGTTACTAACCTGTTTTGTTTTGTTTTTAGATGTCGTGCACATTATGCACCAAGCGGGGTATCCCCTGCATTCGTTCCTCGACGACAACCGACGCTTGTGATGCTTGCCGACAAGCACACAAGAAATGTGCGTTCGTCGTCCGCCCAAGACGCCCTCGCCAGGACTCCTTTGTGGCTGATGATGATGAAACCATTTCCGAGTGGGAATGGACCCCGGGACCCCAAACAGGCCAGCTGGAACGATTCAGGACGATTAGCCCAGTCCCCTCAAGCATTGATTTGTCCACCCCCCCTCCTAGGCCACCATCCGATGGTCACTTCACTCCTTGACCTGAGCGAAGTGATTATCCGGCCAATGAAGGATGGCGATGGAAAGAAGAAATTCGAGCTTGGGCTGATTGTCACCATGTCTTGTCACCGATGGGATTCAAACGCCAAAGTAAGTTTTCTTTCTCCTCCTTATCTCATTTATCTTCACGCAATAATACTCACTTTTTTCCATTACTCATAGAAGAAAACCCCCCAAATCCCCCCCGACAAGACTCTCCCGTTCCTAGTTTGCCTTGTGAGCAAACCCTGCGGCAACCCACTCCAGGCCTGAGTGGCACCCGATGGTCTGAGGACTTATTCCACGGTAAGCAGCCAACTTTCTCTTTTCTCATTTTCACTTTCGCATAAAGTTAAATGACTCTTCCTCCTTTTGTAGAAGCCTCCCAGCACGATGAGCCACCTATTCCTGGCCCGAGTTCATCCTCCAAACCACCTGAGGACATTGCGACTTGTGAACCTCAACCTGAGGTGGCTCCTACGAAATCAACGGAGGAACCTTTTGGTAAGTCCCTATTTCACTTTTTTAACTCTACTCAACTTTTCCTCACCCCTCCTTCGACCATCTCCAGCTCGTCCCGCCACTCCCCGCTTGATTATCATCATCGACAATACGCCAGTCGGATCCCCCCCTCCCCCTGCCCCTTCTTCTTCACCAACTCCGCCACCTTCCCCTCCTGTTCCCCCTCCCTCCACTCCTACCCCGGATATCCCTCCCATTGCCGCCAAGAACCCAACCGCGCCCTCCCCCCCGGTGCCAAGCTCCTCTCATTCCTACGATGAGGCTCGCCAGGAATTCACCTACCTGCGCCCAATACTAATGATTCCTCAAGCCATCGTCCACGAATCAATCAACCGAATCTTGTTGGAGCATCGTTGGTTGCTCCACATGATTCCTTTTGTGAATGCAACTCATCGAAATGAGATGCACTGGGAATTCCGGGAGTAACTAAGCTCCCTCCTTGGCAAGGCAATGGAGGCTTATCCAATGGAGGACATCACCGGGATAGTCTCAAAATTCTTAGAAAAATAAAATCCACAAAAAAAGTCGTATTTTTTCCTCTTTGTACCTTTTGTAATACACTCCTTTAGACAAATTTTTTGTATTCAATGAAAGATATTTTCAATTTCTCTTACGTTCTTTGTTCACGTGAATTTATTATAATTCCTGAATGATTCATATTTACTATTGTGTGAGAATAATTTTTGTAAGTGCCCCACCAAAAGTTTGAGTTAGTATTTGTATGTGAGAAAATCTTTTGCCAAAAATGCGCCAATAGTCACCATTCCTGCCTCCTATATTTTCTTCCTCCATTGTTTAGAGCCATATCAATTCTTCACTGTAAAAAAGCGGGAGGTTCCGGAATGTGAGCAATCCACTCCAGATTCATGAGAAATTGCCATTGCTATGGTCACACGCTATTAATCTTAGTCATGTATTGAATTGTTTAAATTGTCAGGAACCTTCACAAGCGTAACGATTGGCGTGTGAGCTGTCGGGAGCCTGCAAAGGCGTAAGGATTGGCGTGTGAGCTGTTGGGAACCTGCACAGGCGTAAGGATTGGCGTGTGAGCTGTCGGGAGCCTGCAAAGGCAAAAGGATTGGCGTGTGAATTGTCGGGAGCCTGCACAGGCATAAGAAATTGTCAGCATTGTTGGCAACCTTCACAAGCCTAAGGATTAGCGTGTGAGCTGTCGGGAGCCTGCACAGGCGTAAGGATCGGCGTGTGAATTGTCGGGAGCCTGCACAGGCGTAAGAAATTGTCAGAATTGTTGGCAACCTTCACAAGCCTAAGGATTGGCGTGTGAGCTGTCGGGAGCCTGCACAGGCGTAAGGATTGGCGTGTGAGCTTTTGGGAGCCTGCACAGGCGTAAGGATTGGCATGTGAGCTGTCGGGAACCTGCACAGGCGTAAGGATTGGCGTGTGAGCTGTCGGGAACCTGCACAGGCGTAAGGATTGGCGTGTGAAGCGTTGGCGGCCCGCATAGGCGTAAGGAACTTTTAGCATTGTTGGAACCTGCACAAGCATAAGGATTCGCGTGTGAAGCCTTGGGATCCTGGACAAGAGCAACAAACCTGGCATATGTACAATGGCATGCCTCCGTACATAATCCAATTCACCCCTTTTTCATGTGAGACACCCCATCTCCCGCACTCGAAACCATCCAATCCTGGTGTATATTGTCTCCTGCCTTACCCCACCATTATCTACCAATCACGCTGCTATTCCGACTGCCTCACTCTTTGAATTGGGCTGAGATTGTATTACCATCCCTGATTTGATAGGCCGCTCCCTCGCCAATCTCATAATAGCCGTGGCTTTTTTGGCACATTGTTTTTGCCAACTACCTTGAGCATTGTGTGGACATACCCACTAGTTTCATGCTTTTGTTGTCCTGTGCTGGATCAGTATAATGAAGAAATGTACTGCTGGCCCACACTACCTGAATGAGCCCATGACAATCGGATAGATCAATCCAAAAATGCTCATTTGGGAAAATCAATTTCCCCCCTGTACACCGCTTTGATGCATCTCTTTGAATTTGGCCGGTCTCCTTATCAGCTTGAAACCACCATCCTGAAGCATACAGCGATGAATCCTTATCAATATGAGGTGAGTTTTTGAATCCATTCATGGTGAAAGTGAGTGCCAAAGCAAACGCACATGCACCCTGATTTGCGGGATTATTGCCTTCATACTTGACTTGATCAAAAGACGGAACCCCCAATGAGTTGTAGCAATTTTGAATCTTCTGAAATAAATTATCCCCAACATATCGTAAGGATTGACCTAGAATGCGACCCACCGAGCTAAGATTGGCACCTCAGTCCCGCCATTCATCTTTTGCATTTTCAATTTTGCCAGCACTTCCATACAGACCAAATTGTTCATTCTTCGTGGTGCATTTGCGCCACCCAATTGCAAACATAAATCCCTCCAGTAATGCTCCATTTGTTGCAATAGGGTCTGAAGTGGTTTATCTTTCTCTGAGTTAAAAATGGCATTTTCAAAGGCATTTTCCATTTTAAATCTCCAAGAATTATTGGCCCATTTTGTAATTATTTCAGATTTCCACCAAGACCAATCATGTTTACCATGATCAATCCTCATTTTGTAATACCATTTATTTGCAGTTCTGGTAAACAAACAGTGTAATTTTCCCACTATGATTTCATCAGGTATATTAAAGTCTTCTTTCAACATATCAACAGTCCTGATGAATTCAATATGGTTGTATTCTCCTTCACCAGAGAATGTTGGCCATTCTTCTATTTTGGGAATATCTCTTGCAGAGTAGGCATTTTCTCCCAAAAATGGGGTGAGACTTTCTTTAACAGAAAGTTTTTCTTCAGTTAAAGATGTAGAATGTCTTGGCATATGTGGCTCATGATTCTTATGAATTTGTTCCACACTTGCCATTATTTCATTCTTCAACTTCTGCCTTTCACTGTCACTTTTTGCTAAGTGTATAGCAAATTGGTTGGTATTCTCAACTATTTTTAAGACTTGGTCTTCTAAAATTGTAAGTTGATTATTCACTTTAAAAATGGGAAGTTCTTCCATCTCATCATGCTGAACTTGGCACATGTTTTCAATTCTTTTGCAAGAATTGGTAATTGAGTCAAGTCTGGCATTTGTCACTTGGTGCAATTCAATGTATGTCTTATCATTTTTCTTTAATTCAACTATATCTGATGCAATTTTAGTTAACTTTTTATCAAGTTTACCAATTCTTACATTAATACTAGTCTGTACACCAATTATTTGCGTGGAAAGTTTCTGTTCACCCTTTCCTGCTCCTTGGCTGTGAATTCCATCAGAGTCCTGGCCATATTGAAGACACTGTCCACGGCTGAAGGCTCCAATTTGGGGATCCTGTACCCTTGTGGGTAAGGTCTGTGCCAATTGGCTTTGCCTTTTCTTTTGCCTTGATGGTTCTTGGGACCTCTCTGTTTCTTTTGAGGTCCTTTGGTCTTGTCCTTGTATGCTTCTGGAGCTGGGGTGGAGCTGGTAGATGCCACTGGTGCCTCTGTCTCCAAAGTTGGAGTCATTTCCAACTCTTTCTTCTGGTCTATGGATAAAAGACTCTGGTTCTTTAACCAATTCTTTATCTTTTTGACCTTGTCTTTGCAAGACAGGGGGCTCCATCCTCCTAAGATTTCTATGGTCTTCTCCTGACCCAGAAAGCTCTTGATGTGTAAGTAGGAGTTCATGCCCCCCTGCCAAAGGCTTGGGCAGATTTCCCACTCCTCTTCTTTGGCTGCTCTGAACCAATTTTTGTACTGGCTCTGATATATTTCTATTGCTGCCACTTGAAAGTGGTTCAGCCCTGGAAGTATTACCATAAATCAGTTCAGGCTCTGAATTCACGTCAAAATCTGTTGGTACAGACCTTGGGGAATGGGGGCAACTCTGGCATCCTCCAAATGTGTCTTTCTTGTGGAAGACTTGGCACTTCTGGATTTGGTCTTGCCTCTTCCTTGTCCACATCCATCTGGTTGGACTGAATAGCTGCTTCCATTTCTGGTATGCACCATTTTTACGTCAATTTATGGATAAAGAGTAAGAATAAAGATAAAAACACACCTTTTGGTGGTATTTCATTATTTTCAGAATTAAATAAGGTGCCTCTTTTAGCAATTTGCACCTCAATACTTTCTTCAGATTCTGCTTCTGAAGATTCTGGACTAGTGATATATCTTTTACTGAGTCTGTTGCCAGCTGCACAGTATTTGATTAAAGACACTAGAAAAAAATTTATAAAAGACAAAAAATAATACTTCTTAATATATTTTTTAAAGATTTTTTTATAAGTTTTATATTTTTTAATATTAAAAAAATTATTCTTTTTAAAGAAAAAAAATTAAAATTTAAGATTTTGAATCAAAATTAATTCAGAGTAACTCAAAGAATAATTTTATAAGTTTTTGGATGTGAAAAAGCCACGTGTAAAAACAGTATAAAATTAAGCCAAATTCCTCAATGAAAAAGATTTCCAAAACAATTTCAAAAACAAGAATTATTTTAAATTTTAAAATGAAAAAAAAAATTCTCAAATTAATATATTTTAGAGCTTAAAAATATATTAATTAAGGGTACAAGGTTCAGAAAACACGGCCAGGCCCCCAAATGTAAGATGTGGTAGGTATGGTGGTTTTTTGGAACACAATAACAAAGTCTAGAATATGATTAAAGCCAAGTCTATGGATAAAATCACGGCCAGGCCCCCAAATGTAAGATGTGACTATGAAACTGATGATAATATTACTATGGATCAACAGTACTATGTCTGTTCTTATGAAATATAATAATAAAAAATTATTATAACCACAATTAAATAATTATAAAATTATTTCTTTCATGTGTTATACACTACTAGTGATTATAACTGTGAGCAGTAATTGTCTACAAGAATCAATTACAAGAAGAATTTAATAATAAAAACTTCTTTATTAGAATAATGAAATTATTTTAATATATAATTATCTTTTACAGGAATAATTCTAAAGATAATTCTTGGAGAAAACTATTACTAGAGAAAAACTTTAAGAATTAAAGATAAATGACTCACTAATACTCCAAAGAACTTATTGATAGATAAAAGTAGAGAAATTTGACGTGGAATTGTGGATTTAAGGGACCAAAAGGATTTATAACAGTATTACAACAATATATAGTTAGATTATAGGATTTCATGTCTTTCTGGATGATTTGGAAAGATTTAAAACACTTAAGAATAGCTTTAACTAATACTTACTTGTTGGTAATAATCATTTAATAAACTGATAAGATGATGATGATACAGAAAAAACAGCAAGAACAGGCTTCTTTTAAGTCAACAACAGCTCACAGAGGCGTGCCATGGAGCAAACTGAGAAACCAGAGAGTGAGAAAACAATAAACCTTTCTGGATTAATGATTGCATCATCTGTTGTCACGTAAGATTATCATAATTACTTAATAAATGCTTTTATGTGACTACCAACCCCAATATGGTTAAGAATAAAAGGAGTAACATCTGTAAATCTTCTTTTATTCCAAAATAATCATTGATTTCTCAAAGTTATCAATGTTATTGCCAATTTCATCACAGGTTTTAATTACTGTGAATTTTTGAAGATTCAGTGTTTCACGTAGAATGGTCAAAAATGGACTGTAAGTAATACTTTTAATTTTACTAGTAAAACTGTAATTCTTTTTGGTTGTACCATAGATAATGCAGTTCTGCATTGGTCCTGAAAGTTTCAGAAGGATTCATTAAGAATTGTATTTTTAATGAATTTTTGAAATTTTTGCCTCATTTCTACGTAGAATTGCAAATATCAGTGTTTCACTGGTTGTTATGAGGTAAATCAATGGATACAAGTCCAAAAAGGGTTTTAATTACTCTTTTGGGGTTTATCCATGGAAAGTCATTAAGAATTGACGTGGTTACAGGAGTCTAAGTAGCTCTTTACCTCCTTGGCACGTCAAAATAGCAGGTTATTTGCTATTTTCTTAAGATTTACAGTAGTTGTGACATGGTAACCAAGTTCCCAAAGAGGTTTAGTTTACCAATTGGGTCAAGATCAGCCATGGAACCAAGGTTTGGAGCTATCCACGCCTCTGAGTCCTGAGAAGTTGGGTACCCTGGCTCTGTTTGATGTCTTTTGTCCCCCTTGCTTATTTTTCATGTCAAAATAGAAAATTAAGCTTAAAGTGAGATATCCACTATGGGTGTACCAAACGTCCATGTAAGAATACCATGATATTAAGTGCTCAAAACATTCATAACACTATTCTTAGTGTATATGTAACATGGGATTTCTCACTTTCCCATTATTTTGGTGTGAAATCAAGAAAAACAAAAATTTTCACGGATCTTTTATGTGGTATTGATGATGTGGTATTGAAGTATTTTCCATTTTACCACCTCAAAGAGTTAGTTTGAGCTTATTCACTCTATGGAGCTACCCTAGGTGAATTTTTGTGTAGCATCCAAATCTGGCCTTAAATCCATGGATTTACTTACTCAATAAAAAGTTATTTATCTTTTCTGAAATCAAAAATGATGAATTTTGAATATATGCATGATTTATGAGTTATGTATAATTCAAAATTTCTTTTTAAGATAATTGTGGCCTATTTGGGTATGTAAAATATACCTCAAGGCTCACATTCCCTCCCACCAAAAAAGAAAATTGTACCACAATTTTATTATTGATAAAAGAATAAGGCCCCAAAGGGGGTTAATGTCCATTGCCCAACCTCTTTACATTACTCAGATCAAGTAATTCAAAGCACATTTATAGACATATTCAGGCTTGTGGCCTTCTTTCATGTCTAAATCTTCTTAGGAGTTTATCTGAGTCAGGTATTTCTGATTCTGACATCCATTAATCTTCATGTACTGCATTTCTATATCTGACAAGATATTCTCTTTGATTTTTACCCCTAAGTCTCCTTTCTTTAATGACTTTCTTTATCTTTTTGTCTTCATTCTGTTCCACAGGTGGTACAGTTAAAGGAGTTGGGTTTCTTAAAGGAAACAATTCTTTGTCAGCTGGTTGATAACGCTTTATTAATCTCACTGGAAATGTGGGGTGTTTATTTTCTAATTCACCACTCAATTCCACTTGAACTGCATTGGTTCCATGTAAAGCAACAATAACAAAAGGTCCTACATAAGAATCTTTAAGTTTCTTTGGGCCTTTGATATTATTAAAATTCAAGGTTGAAACTAGAACTAAGTCCCCTACTTTGAAGTCTGGTACTTTATGACTCTTATCCCACTTCTGTTTTGCATAATCAAAAGCATCATCCATACTTTGTTTTGTGTGGTGTTTTACTTTATCAAGCATTATCTTGAAGCTGGAAGCTTTAGGATGAATGTCAATCAAGTCTTTCCTCAGTGTGTCTGCTGGGAGTCTTGGATTCCATCCTTTTTCTAACATAGCAGGAGTTTGTCCTGTGGAAGAATGGACTGATGTCTTGTATGCCAATTCTAGTGCAGGTATCAGAGTGCACCAGTCATGGGTAAAGCCATCTGAGTCTTTGAATTCTAATCCATAAGCACAAAATCTCCTGATCATGTCTTCTAAAGTCTGAATCATCCTCTCTGCTAGCCCATCTGTTTGAGGGTGATATGCTGTAGAGAATGATAACTTAGTCCCAAACAATCTATGAAGATTGGTCCAAAGTGCGGATGTGAACTTGGGATCTCTGTCACTTATGATATTCTTAAATAATCCTGTATGAGAAATAACTCTACTCCATAAAAGAAGAGCTTTATCCATAGCAGTGTCATCTTTATGACATGGTAAGAATATGGGAGTTTTGCTATATCTGTCTACAATGACTAAACAAGCATTATAACTTCTGTCACCACTTGGAGGAAGTGCTGTGACCCAATCCATGTGAACAACTTCCCATGGGGATTTTGGTTCTTGAATATGGATCACAAGTCCAAATTTCTTGCCTGTACTCCTGTTTGCTTTTTGGCATCTGTCACAGGTATGGCAATATTCAATATTTTCTTTTCTCCAAGATGGCCACCATGCACAGTTCTTTACTTTTTCAAGTGTTCTGTCTTCTGACAGGTGTCCAGAGTAGATACTATCATGACATTCATGAAGAATGGTATTGATAAGTAATCTACTGCACAATGTCATAACACAAGAATGTTTTGTTCTGTGGTAAATTATTCCATCAAACAAGGGAAATCTTCCTTCAGAATAGGAATTTTTCCAAACTTCATCAAGTGCATTAACTAAAGATGTATCTTTGCAGTCTTTATCTAATAAAGAAGTCAAGATATGGCAATTCTTTTCTTGTTTATAAGATTCTCTGACCTCCTCAAAGAATTCAGTTCCAATATCAGTTATTTTAATTCCTTCAATTGGAATCTGTGGTTCAGCTTCCAAAGGTACATAAGCTGGGTTATCAGGAGTGTTGGCTAAAGCCCATCTACTAAGTCCATCAGCATTTTTGTGAATGTTTCCTGCTTTATGAACTATAGGCATGTTTCCTCTATATTCTTGAATAGCTATTTGCCATCTCAACATATGTCTGTTGGGAGTTTTCATGTTAAGAAGTGATTTTACTGCATTACAGTCAGTTATCACTTCAAAAACACTGCCATCAAGGTAATAGTGTAATTTCTCAAGTGCCCATACCAAACATAAGCACTCCATTTGGCTTGCACCATATCAGGATTCTGTTGGTTTGATCTGCCTTGAGATATAACAAACTGGTCCCTCTGTAGGTTTGTCATCAATAATTTGGACTTGATGTAGGGCTGCCCCTAATCCATCTCCACATGCATCAATGTACAGCTTAAAAGGAATATTCCAGTCAGGCATGAGGAGTAAAGGTGCTTCTGTAAGGGCTCTCTTTATCTTCTCATAAGCTTTGATTCTTTCCTGTGTCATCTCAAATACAGTCTGTTGATCACAGATTCTATAGAGTGATTTGGCTAGAATTGCAAAGTCTTTTAAATGTTGCCTATAGTAACTAGCAAATCTAAGAAAAGACATCATTTCTTTCTTATTCTGGGGTATTGGCTTAAGTAGTACTGCTGCCACTTTATTCTTGTCAATACCTAGGCTTAAACCAGAAACAACATGTCCTAATGCTTTAAGTTCTTCAAAACCAAAGTTGCATTTCTTAAGTGAAATTTTCATATTCACTTCTGCAACTTTGTGAAGTACTCTTGCAAGTCTTTCAAGGTGCAAAGACCATGAGTCAGAACATATGATAATATCATCAATATAAATGATAAGCCATCCTTCAGACAATTCGGTGGGGAAGATGGTATTCATCATTCTTTGATAATGAGATGGAGCATTTTTAATTCCAAATGGCATTCTAAGATACTCAAAAATACCACAGTGAGTGATGATTCTAAGTAATTTCTTAGCTTTAGGCGTCAAAACATTTTGATGGAAGCCTTTCAATGCATCCATTGATGTTATATACTTGACTTTGGATAATTGAGTCAAGGTTTCTTGGATTCTAGGGATTGGATACCTATCTGGAACTGTGTAGGTATTCAATGCTCTGAAATCTCCAACCATTCTTGACTTATCATTATTCCAAGGAATGATAACAGGTGTTGTCACCTCAACTTCCTCATTATGGCCTACTTTTCTTAGTACACCAAGTTGAATTAACTCTTGGATATGTTTCTCCAAGCCTTCTCTAGCTCTGGGACTGGCTGGATAAGCTTTTCTTCTAAGTACTGGGGGATATGGTCTGTCAATGTTAAGAGTAATATCAACTTCATGTCCTCTTATAGCACCTAATGGTTCATTATCAGACGCAAATGCAGTATTGTATGTGTATAACACGTCAATAAGTTCATTCCTCATTTTTGGTGACAAAGATGGATTAATCTGTGCTTCAACAAGTTGATTAGACACAAATTCATCTTTATAAGTATCTTTGACAGAAGATACCACAGATATGTGTTTTGGCATATTGGAAAGAGCAAATTTTTGGCTTTTGTAATCTCCAATTGTGAAATATCTGTCTTTATGGTTATTGATGTCAATACCATAGATATTCAAGTAATCATTTCCAAGAATGATGTGCTGAGATTTGCAATTATCCATTACAACAATTTCAGTTTTCATCCTTACACTTCCTGCTGGGTGTGGGAATACAAGATTAGTGTCTAATATACGCAAGGGGTACATATTGTTACTGGCACTACTAAATTGTACACCTTCTATTGGTAACAGATGGTTCTTCCATCCAGGAAGTATAATTTGGAGATAATCTTTTCCCACATAAGTGCAAAATGGCCCCTCGACTTCACTCATTGTTGTGAATGGTCGGAATTCAACAAGGGCAATGAGTAATCTGGTTGAAGAGAAAATTGCCACATGGCCAAATTGAATGCGTTTGATCTGATTGACATCCACAAGGCTCCGAATTTCACTTGGGATCATATTTGCTGATACTGGCATTGATATTTGTGCTGTTGGTCAAGACGAGGAAAAAAACCTCTGCTTTCGGGTGGTTTTGCCCTCATTTATCTTTTGGGGTGTCCGACTATTCCCAAGTGGTTGAGGGATCACTTTGTGTTGAAGCAGACAAGATATCAGATACTGCTTCCTGCCATTTGAAGCTAAGGAGTTTTGAGTCCAGAATGGTGCCCAATGCACAAGGAGCTTTCTTCGGCACACATCCTTTGACTTCCCTGTTGGAGCCCACATGACATTGGCACAATCTGAACCGACTAAAGCTAATGTTCTTCTGTGGGGCTCAATGAGGGTGCCACATAAATGTGGAAGCATATATATACACTGAGATTAAGAAAGAAACTCACACTTTCCTTCCTCAGCCCGATGCTTTCTTGCGAGTTCCCTTTTACACTCTTTTCCTTTTTTCGTGAATGGCATGCTTGCAGCAGAAAATGAAATGAAACCAAATGATTACTGATTTATTAATACCACCTAAATTGAATTGCGGACAATGAATCTTTTTTAATTGCGGCTAAAAAGAAAGATCACACCTGACCTTTGCAAATTCGCAATCTCAAATACCTGAACCTAAAAATTGCAGTGGATAGTGCATTATTCAATTTGACATATTGATGTTCCCATGCAATCACTTTCCAATCCAACCATTTGGAATATTGCAAGCACACGCAAATGCAATATGCATCCTGCTGCGGAGCCCTAGTTATCCCAGTCCTCTTGAAAGACACAGTAACATTTTGCCTATTATGGGCTGGCAGGAAGTGATAAACGCGACATCCCGCAATGCCCCCGCATGTGCTCCTCACACGCACAGCTGCCTGACTCAGCTTGCGTCTTGTAGGAGTCTTTTCAAAGACGTACGGAGGCATGCCGCCGTACAATTACTATTGGTATTCAGACTGTGGCATCCGGGCAGTAGTAGGATAGGAATTCATGATTATTGAATTCTTAAATCACTTTGCCAAATTCAATTACAATCTATCTAGTACAACGCTAATCTAAAACGGGTCAATCCTGGTTGTAAGTTTAGCTGACCTGGGTACAGTCAATGTGACCTCATCACTTGAACCAAGGACACGCTTTGCCACCCAGGCATCACCAAAGTCTAATACCAAGAATCGTGCAAATTCAAATCTGAGGGGTACAGTGGGGTTAAAGGACTCTGATGAGAAGAAACTTTTATTCAGTAAACTACATATATACTTATTAGTACGTAGCCACACTGGCTCCACTAGATTTTTACCCTCTGAAAGTTTTGCGGAAATGTCAATTAGTGATAAAGCCCCTTCAACTGAGGTTGTTCTCCAGTCATCTGAGCATACCATCGGAAATGTCAATTAGTGATAAAGCCCCTTTAACTGAGCTTGTTCTCCAGTCATCTGAGCATACCATCAAACCACGAACCCCCGCCGCACAGAATGCCGCTAATATACCATAGCAAATTTGATTTATTCCAAAATTCTTGTGACACGTCAAAAGATCTTTGATGGCCTCATTTTTTTTTGAGTTCGTGAGTTTGCCTTTGATGCCATTAACTTCTACCTTTGTATGTGCACGTACCATGTTGTACGCAATCATTAAATGGATAACTGTATCCATTAGATCCTCCAGGTTCTTGTGCGGCTTTGTGGATATCTCATTGTCAGTGCCGCCACCTTCAATGCTGAGTTGGGTTGCACGTTGCTTTGATTTACTCAAGCAGGAGGCAAGGTATTCAACTGCTCCGCGTTCGAGTCCAGGAGGATCGGTCAAATTTGATGTTGGTGCAACATATGGTTTGGGTGCAATAACATCGTATGAGACTAAACTAATGGATTCAAACATAACATTTGCCCAAAGATGTTTAACTGGATTCGCGGGGTAAAGAAGGCTCTGAACCATTTTGAAGAAGGAGTGTTCAGATTTTGGGAGATTATCTGGAGGTTTAGCTGATTCCTTCATCAATTTGAGATTCCAAATGTTGTGATCAAAAAATGCTTCTGTTTCTGTTGGCTTAAAAAAATCTAACCCTGTATATTGCAATTTATATCACCAGTCAACAGCCAATAATCAAGTATAATGCACAAAGATAAAAAAAAACTCACCTGCCATCTCAAGGTCCTCCAGCCAAGCCGACATTTTAAGCTCTCGGTTACTGATCACCTTAATACCAATGGGCAGGAATGTATGAGCATCCTTTGTTGGTAAATTGTCCCATCTATTTTTTTAAATCCTATTGATATTATCAAGCCCCCTTTTCCATGATTTTTGAGAAATATTGGAATGATAATTCAAAATGCCTGCAAACTCTTCCATGCGGGATAAAAATATTCCTTGAAAATTCGCAGCGGATGACACTTCGGGCTCAGCGTCGGGAATTATATCAGTCATATCTCGTCCCATTGTATCATGTTTAAGTGTTTCCCTTTCTTGAAAGGCTTGAATATTCCAAGGAGAGGCGGGAGGGGTTGCATCATGCATTGTTTCATTGGGTATTGGGGGGCTTTCAGTATGTGGAGCTTCATCATGGATTGTTTCATTGAGTATGGGGGGGTTCAGTATGCGGAGGTTCATTATCAATATGGTCCACTTCAACATTGATCATTTCATCACCTTGATCCCGGGAATCCTTTGCGGCTTCAAAGGTACGGCGTTTTTTGTTGGTTTTTTTGGTTGCATGTATATTCGGTCTTTTTCCTAATCCTTTGCCTGGAAATCCAATTACGACTCGAGATCCTTCAGGTAGAGATTCTCCCACCTCCACACCTGCCCATATATTGTAAGCAGCTATTTTTATCGACTTTGTTTTGAATTAGTAATGGACTTACGGTTCAAATCCATTTTGAGCAGGCTCATGGCTTCAGCAATCTTTTGACGCACATAATCAGGAATTTTACTATCATTTTGAATTTTTTCAAGCCTTGGGATTGTTTGAGCAATGTTGGAGACAAATTGTTCCTTGGATATAATTTCCACCTCCCCACTGAAAATTACATCATCTTGCCCATCATCTTCTGTTGGTGCACAAGTTTCAACAGTCTTTTCCTTCTCATAACTTTTGAAAATCAGTTTCTGAGAGCTTGGAGGTTGACCTGAAATAAAGGCTATGACACAATATCAGGTTTTGAGAGATTAGAAATACTCAAGATGGATGTATACTCACATTCTGGAAGAACTGGTGGATCTTGATTATCTTCATGTGTCTGGCTCTCTGCTTCAATGCCTAATTCACGACTACTGGCCATATCAGATATTTCACTTCCACTCTCTGGGGCTGAAGTTGGTGGTTCATTAAATTACGTTGAATTTCCCGGGGTTTGGGCCATCGCGGAGGTAGTTTAGTAAGCAAATAGATGGTGACAAGTTGATTGATAACTTGTTTGAAGTTTTTGAATAAAAAGATCCAAATTGAAAAAAATAGGTGGAAGTAAAATAATTGCATTTGCAAAATGCGATTTGTCGGGAAATTGAAGGAGGCGATGTTTTGCAAATTATTTCATATCATGCAAATGAAATCACTTCCCTGTGAGACATTGAATAAAGTTGACTAGTGAGAAACCTGCTAAAGTCAACTTTTGAACTATTCAACACTCATGAGGTAAGGACTAAGGAAAGTGTTCCATTTGAATGATATGAAATAAAATTGTTTTGTTGGGGAAACAGGAGACACAATTCTTGTCTTAAATAGTCCCCATATTAGGTTTTAATTTGTGAGTCTCATGATTTAAACCCTATCCACAACATTGTGAATATACTGACCGATTTCCCCTGAGGTCCTGTTGGCAGAGAAGGCCACTCAGCATATTTCGGCGATGGCGTCCATTGTGTACGCCAACAAGCCACTGTACACTGTGGATGTAATACGGAAACGTGAGGATGGTAAGCGGCATCGGAGGCATGTCGGGAGGGTACTTACTATGCAAGCGTAAGGATCGTAAGCAGCGTCGGAGGCATGTTGGGAGGGTACTTACTAGGCAAGCGTAAGGATCGTAAGGAGTGTCGGGAGCATGTCGGGAGGGCACTCCGCAAGCAGTGTCAGGAGTATATTGGCAGGGCACTCTGTGAGCATAAGGATTGTAAGCAGTGTCGGGAGGGCACTCTGCGAGCATAAGGATCGTAAGCAGTGTCGGGAGTATGTCGGGAGGGCACTCCGTGAGCGTAAGGATTGTAAGCAGTGTCGGGAGGGCACTTCATGAGCGTAAGGATGGTGAGCAGTGTTGGGAGCATGGCGGGAGGGCACTCCGTGAGCGTAAGGATGGTGAGCAGTGTCGGGAGCATGTCGCGAGGGCACTGCGCGAGCGTAGGAATTGTAACCAGTGTTGGGAGCATGTCGGGAGGGCACTACACAAGCGTAAGGATGGTAAGGGTGGGGGTGTGAAAGCGTAAGGAGTGGTGAGGACGGAGATGGGGGGCAGGCAGTGTCAGAGTCTCATCTGGAGGGTGGTGCGGGCGCGTAAGCATGCTAAGCGTCGGGGAGGCGGAAGCTATTAGGTGAAATTACCCAAATGTTGCCAATAGTGTTGAAACGGGTTTGGGCTTTGAGTGACATTCTCATGTGACATATGTGACGATTGACGCTGACGTGACGTGACCCACTAAATCCAGTGACTATAAAGTGACACTAACCAGACTGAAGCAAGATTTTATACTGACCGCGGTGCGACGTGAAGTCAATCGCCAACGATTGACGCAAGATTCGCCCTGGTGAATGCTGGCCAACCGGGTCAACTTTCCATGTGCATTGAGCCTGTCCACAGAAATGGAAAAGGCCAATGCACCAGGAATGTTCATGAATTGGAGGTTGTTCATATTTCTAGTGCCAGTGAAGCATCTCCAGACCAATCCATCCCAGACGTCACATTGGGGGGAACCTTTGGGAGTTTTGAATTGTTGATGTTGATGAAGAACTTACATAATTCTAGCCTACTGGGGAAATCTGGAACGCCAATTTTTGAATTGTTGACAAATAAAATGTTTTGTTGGTATAAATTTTGGCTTCATGTTGGTTGTGTTTTGGGAACAGGATTCAAATGAATAGATGAATTTGCCTAAGGATTGTGTGCAAGGGGGATCATTATCATTTGGGTCATTATGGAATTGACAGTGGGGTTGGTCAGTTGTGACTGATTCAGTAAGGCCATTAAGAGAGAAAAATTGAGGACAACATATATAGTTTTGAATAAATGGATCCAATTGGAGTTGTTCAAATATGGTACTGAGATCTTGAGGTATATGGAATGCAGGAGTGGGGTGACCACCTGAGCTTGAGATACTGGACTTGGCTAGCAGGTTCAGGGACGGGTTGAGAATGTGTAAAGCCCTGCGGGGTATATTATACCTTAATGATAGAATGGCAGATATTATCATTCCAAGGTCTTGTGGGGGAAGGTTTCTACTTCCACTGTATTGTTTCTATGCAGTTGAATTGAGACCTGGTGTATTGGACAATGTTCTCTGGGTCAATTATGATTAATCAGCTTGGAACATTTGATTCAATATAATTTGCAGGCACTCAGATCCTGATGCAGAAGTAGGGATGTTTGGAAGAGATTTGGGTGCAATGTCTGATTTGAGCCTTTTAATGTGCTGTTTATATTGGAAAGGTGTGAAGGCAACTCCCTGCCTATCATCCTCAGGGGAAGAGTGTGTTTGAGTTGAGCAGTTTTGACACATGCATAAACACATTGAGGAATAGCAACAGGCTGACATTGTTTCAGGATTCATGAGTAAGCTTAGTTTGTTTATAAATATCTATGGTTGATGTGCAAGTGCTTAGGAGTGTGATTAATTGGGAAAAAAAATTGAGTGATTATTTATGGAGGGGAGATGATTTTAGCAAGCTGAGGATTTTATCCCATTTGTAATGGTGGCTGAGCTGCAGGGGATAAAGTGTAACATGTCTCATCTGGATGGGGCAATTGGTTAGGAGTTTAATTGGGTAAAGATCCATGCTGCTCAATGCTTGTACATATTCTAGTTTATTTACACATGGTGATACTGCGTGTTTGAACCTTGAGGGGCATTCCATTAGTGATTTGTCCAAATTAAACTTAGGGTATTAACATATAAACCATGTACGTGGGCATGCCATTGTAAATGGTTTATAACTATATTACAGAAGGGTTTGGAGTGAAGCTAAAGTCTTGGTATTTTTTTAAGTGCAGAAGGCTTTGAATTGGTTGGAATGTGAGTTGGTTTGTCTTTCTTTTTTGAAAAGGTGATGTCTCTTTTGTGGGTAAATCCTTCATGAATATACCCTTATACAGATATATAATTCTGTGGAATTTTGATGCATATATTCGCAGTTTAGATAATTCACAAAATGTGACAATGGGGAGGGGGAAATTTTTATTGGATTTGATCACTTATGGATGATAAGTCTCCTTTGAGATCAAGGAAAGATCACATTATATGCTTGTAGGCCTTGCAGTGTGGTTTCTGACAAAAGCAGAGGAACTCAAGAGTAGGCAGGGAGAATTCTCCTAAAAATAGTCTTATTAGACTTCCAAAAGACACTTGGTTCCCACTATTCATATAATTTCTCTATTATAAATTTGAAAAGATTCCATCTCATATCACTCTATTCTATCATAATACTGAGCTGTTTTATCAAGTTTAAAATAATACTGTTCTTTTTAGCCCTTATGTCATCTTCCAAGCCACATAAATCCCATTGAGGTTCTTTTCATGACTCAGGTAGTCAATCTAGCATAGAACATGTTCAAACAAAGTCACCATTGATTCCCAACATTCCATTCACAACCCCAATTGCATCCTAAATGAATGTATCAGGTCTCAACATTGATGTAGGAAATCCAATGCCTCAAACTTCAAGCACTTGGTCAATCCCAAATATTTCTGTCACTGAAATTCCCCCGAATCCCACTATAACCCAAAGGCATGTGTCTGAGGGGCCAGAGGCACATCTGAAATATCATCAAAGCCTAATCCCCAATCAAAATTTCCACATGACCTCCTCCTTAATCCTGGTTGGAATCCAGTCGCGTCCTAGAATACCTTTGGATGAAGTAAACAGCCAACCCTCAATATTCAATCAGGATCTCAGGTTCATGTGGGGGATGAAAAGCAGGTTGATGGGGTAAATGAAAAGAAAATTGGAAAATGTTACTTCGAGTGGTCTGTTGGCGGGAAATACAGGATTGATGCTTCATCAAAGTAAGTCAATTTGAGGTTGGAGTATAAAATGTTTCACAATCTGATATGTTTGTTTCATGGGCTAGATATGGCACCTAAAGGCAAGTCAGTCCAATCTCAGAAGCCAATTGAAGATCCTGAGTATGAACAGTCTTTATTAACTTTTTGATGTGTTGACTGATGATTTGCATGGCAGTTGATGAACTTTATGCATCTTTTCCTCTGGTCCATAAATTAGAAGTCACTGGACGTCATCATCCATATGCCTCCAAACCAAGAGCAGCTCATGCCAGTTCATCAAGAGAAAAATGGTGGATGATGAGGATGAGAACATGTCACCCAATCAGGGTGAAAAAAATGATTATCCAAGGAGGGAAAATTTCATGGCACATGAGGAGGGCACTCAGTCAAACAATGAGTTCACCCACCCTCAAATCCCCATCACCCAAAGTATTCTTGAACAATCCAAGGTCAGACAACAAAGGAACCAGGCTCTCACAGCTCACAATGTGGCAAAACGTTCAATCCAGAAGGAGAAACAAAGATGTCTGAAAGCAGAACTTCCAGAAAATGTGCATGGGATGAGATCAGCTGTAAATGCCCATTGCCTGTTCCTACTCAAAGTGAGGGATAAGGATTTTTCCTCACTACCAGAACCACCCACCACAGAAGAGCCTGAAATTGTAATTAAAGTGGCTGGTCATCTGGGATATGTCCCCAAGAATGTTTTCAATGGGCCGTCAACACAGTTTCAGTCTTAGGGTTTCCAAAGCTACGGCAAAAATGAGCTCCATAAGTTACGACTAAAGAGATTCACTTGGGACTGGGAGAGCCCATGGCAATATCTGTTCAATGAGTTGATGTCTATGGGGTTTTACTGTACCTTCCTTCTCATGCTTATCAGCACTGAGTATCATTACTGTTGGAACAAGGATCATAATAACTATGGGGTTGTGGCAGCTTTAATGGAGCATTATTTCTCTTATTTGAAAAGAGAATGGAAACCTATTCAAAAGGATGCGCTGTATTTGGTAAAAAAGAAGGAGAATCAAAAGCTCTCAAAGATTTGTCAAAGGGTTAGCTACTGTATCTCTTCTTCATTGTGATGTAAGGCTGATGATAATCTATTTGATGATGTGCATACCTGTGGGCACCATCGTGAATGGTGTGATATGGCTAGATTTCTAATTCTAGCATCACAATTCAATGACCCTTGAGTATGCTCAGATACTGAGGAGGTAGTGGAAAATGACCATCAAGTTTACCGCAAAGTGCAATTAGGATGGCACTCATCCGTATTTAATCACTTGGTATTAAAAATTGATAGAGACATAGAGTTTTGTAGTTAGATTAAAAAAAGGGTAAAAAAACTATTTATAGATTGCCAAAAATACTATTGACAGATGATGGTGATATTCCGGAAGGCCTATCATCTCAGGTATTTGATCAAGAGTGGCTCAAAAGCTGTTGTAAGATGCAGACTATTACTCTTAAAATACTTGACATGCCAGTTATTAAGCCTAATGGTGATGCTCTGCAATGACTTAGTAATATAAATGTGCAGCACAGTTACAAATAAATCTTTTGTGAAATATTTGTGCAGGTGTAATAAAATCTGATTATTATTTCTGAAGGAAGAAACAAATTGCTAAATAGGTTAGAATATAAACAATATGAATTGAAATGTATCACCATCTCCCTTGGAAATAATACTCTATTGCTCATTTTCATTGAGGAAATATTGAATAAGCTCTATCCAGATCGTGGTGTTCATAATTGTGGACCTGTGATGGGGTGAAAAGGAGTTATCAACTTTGTCAAACACCAATTAGATAATATCAGGAAAGCTCACGCAGTTAATGAGTTTTTCTTTTCTTGGACCTATTGGTAATTGGAAAATGGGATTCCAATAAAGAAAGATTTCAGAATAGTAATAGAATCAGGAACAAAGAAGAGCTTGAAAGATACGTTCCGCATGTTGACTTCAACTGAATGATGAGTGATATAGTGAATGACCTTCACAGGTTGTGGTTGGCCAATATGATGGAGTCAATCAACAGCCTCAGCCTCAATGGCTTGGTGACAATTGGGCTCCTGGAAAGGTGGATGTCAGAGTCCAAAAATCAAGATAGCATTTTGGAGGTCCCCTCATCATTAAATTGACAATATTAGTGCAAGCTATGTTGAGGCCAGTTCCAGCTGCAGCAATGGATGCAATCAGTACTTCACATTCAGGATTATTGAAGAAATTCTCTAGGGCCTTCTCCTGCGCTTGTTCTATAATTGTTCCATCAATTCTGACTGAAAGAATAGAGTGATGCACAAGTGCAATACCAATTCTACCATAAAAAAATGGTCAGATGGATTCAATTGGTAATGGATGCATGTAAGGTTTGACTATGAAACAATAAGTAAAAATTACAAATATTTTACTTATTGTACTCTGAATGTCCTTATAAATAAAGTAAATAAGATAAAAAATAGCTATAATAATAATGAATAATTATAATTAAGCCGTAAAGATAATTATATTATGGAATAAATAAAATAATATAGCTTATATTATAAATAAATAATATAAAAAAGAATATATTAATATATTCAAAAGCACTTTATTATTGTTACCAACAAATAATAAGGGTGTGAAAGGTTGTTTTTTATTAATAAAAAACAATTAATAATAATAATATTACTAATATTAAAGTTATAAATTAATATAAATGCTATTTAAATTAATTAAAGAATTATTAAAGTAATAATAGAGAGAAAATTATAATAATAAGAGGAAATACCCTACTTTTAACACTTAATATAATTAACTTGAATGATTTTACTCTATGTAATATAAATACAACTTATTTCAACTGTCTTGACAATACATCTTAACAGAAATTACAAATTATCTTGATTTTACATGTATTTGAGATTTTTAACAGAAATCTAGCAAAAAAATGGAACAATTTGAAGTAATCACGTCAAAAATGATGATTATATAAAGATGACCTTTTGTCTTTGATGATATAAAAAGATTTATATATAAAGAATAAAGATTTTACCTTTTAATGTAATTGTTTTAATGTTTTGATGCATCTGAGGGGAGAATAGATTAAAAAGAGCTCTATTTATAGTAAATACCTCCCTTCTAGAGTCGAGCAGGCTTCCAGAAGACATGTAATGATGCCCTCTACTAGAAATGATCAATAGCTTAAGGCTTAGTGACGATTACATCATGATCAAACCAGGTTATCTCATAAGTACACCATTATTTAGAGTTATCACTATAACTCTAAGTTTGATGACATCATAGGCTTGGAAGAAGCCTAAAATTTGTGAATTTCATTATTATTAATCATAATATAATAGTATTCATCATTTTTATAGCTTATATGACTGTTAAACTTAAAATAAGATTACAGTGAGTGATCATAAATGATGAAATTTAAGCTTAAACTTTTATCATTGATAAATTTTAAGTTCTACATTCTACAGCCATTCTTGTAGTGAATTCTGATATCTTGGAATGTCATTATAAAACTGCCAAGAAAATACCATTACATCATTAAAACTCTATTTTCGATGATTTTTCTTGTAACTCATCTTTTCTGCCAAAATTTAATATTTTGAGCTTCAAGCCATGATATCAAAGGGTTATACCTTGAATATTATGATGTAAACTACTTCATTCTTCACGTATGAACTAGTAGAATCTTATTGTCTATTTTTTTTTCAAGTTTGGACCACTTTCACAACAGAGTGGTCAACAGCTCTATTGATTTTATTCAATAATCCATTACAGGTTTTAACCTTGTTTATAACCTGTGAAATAAAGTTCATATCTGTACCTCTACAGTAATTTGGCTGTGACTTTCTTTTTGCTTTATACCTCTATCTTGTATATTTCAAGAGATATGAGCTAAAAACAATGAATATATGTGTTGACCAAAAAGTGCATATATTCAGCTTAATTCCTTAAGTATTGAGCTTAGAGATTAGATTTATAATTGTTTTATGTGTAGAGCTTTATGGAGAATCCAATGGTACAGCTTATTTCATATGTTGCTTCATTTGTTTCTGAGATAAATGGGGTTTTTGTAGCTTTTTTAAGATATTATTACTTATACTTCAGTAATTATTGACCTTTCAGATATGCCATAAAATTGACATATGTGTATGTTATCATGGGGAATCTAATGTGGTAATTTATTTCACATGTTCATCCATTAGATGCTGAGTTAATTCAGATTTTGTACTTATTTATGGTATTTTCACTAGTTTTTAAGATAACTATTATAAGTATAATTATTACAGAAATTTGTTGTGACCTTTTTGGATATATGGTTATATCTCAAATGCTCACATTCCCTACCACAAAGAAATATTGTACGACAATCTGATACAGTTAGTTAGGGTATCATCCACTGTCCTACCTCTTCAATAGACTTTGTTAGTCTTGAAGCTCACTAATGCTTTATTTTTCCATTATTCAGGCTTTCCTTCATGTCTCAATCTTCTTAATAGTTTATCAGCATTCATTATATCTTTTCCAAGTAGCCATTCATCTTCTTGAGCTGGATTTCTATACGTTACAAGGTATTTTATTTCTTTTTTCTTTCTTGTCCTTCTTTCTTTAAGGACTTTTACAATCTTCTTTTCTTCTCCTTCTTCTAAAGGGCGTATTTCAAGTGGGGGCTTATTTTTTAGTGGAAATAACTCTTTGTCACTTGAGCTGTAAGACTTTATCAGACTTACATGGAAAGCTGGGTGTTTGTTCATTAATTAACCTGTGAGTTCTAATTGCACAGCATTAGGTCCATGTAGTTCCTTTATAATAAATGGTCCTGCAAAGTAATCTTTCAATTTCTTTGGGCATTTTATGTTGTTGAAATTTAGAGTTGACACTAGGACCAAGTCTGCTATTTTGAAGTCAGGTGGCTTATGACTTTTATCCCATCTTTATTTTGCATACTTGAAAGAATCTTGCATAAATCTGTTTGCATGGTGTCTTCCTTTGTCAAGCATTAACTTGAAGCTACTTGCTGTTGGGTGTATATCCACTAAATCCTTTTTTAGTGTGTCATAAGGGAGTCTTGGATTCCATCCTTTTTCTAGAATTGCAGGTGTCTTTCCAGTTGAAGAAGGGATTGATGTCTTATATTCCAGTTCAAGAGCTGGTATTAATGTACACCAATCATGGGTAAAACCATCAGAATCTTTGAGTTCTAGGCCATGAGCACAGAATCTTCTGATCATGTCTTCTAATGTCTGTATCATTATTTTTACTAGACCATCAGTTTGGGGGTGGTAAGCTGTTGAGAATGATAGTTTTTTTCCAAACAGGTTATGGAGGTTTTTCCATAATTCTGAAGTTAATTTTGGGTCTCTATCACTTATGATGTTTTGGAATAAGCTTGTGTGGCTAATAACTTTATTCCATATCAATATGGCTGTATCCATAGATGTATCATCCTTGTGACATGGTAAAAACATTGGGGTTTTGCTATATCTGTCAACTAATACTACGCAAGCATTGTAACTTCTGTCTCCTCCTGGGGGTGATCCTGTTACCCAATCCATAGGAAATATTTCCCAAGGGGATTTTGGTTCTTGGATTTGGATCATCATTCCAAATTTCTTACCTGTGGCTCTGTTTGCTTTTTGGCATCTGTCACAGGTTTGGCAGTATTCTGCAACATCTTTCTTCCAATTTGGCAACCAAGAGCAGGTTTTCACCCTCTCTAGTGTTCTGTCTTCTGAGAGATGTCCAGCTGCAACACTATCATGAAATTCATGTAGTATTGTGTTTATTAGAGTTCTATCTGTTAAATCCATAACACATGTATGTTTAGCTCTATGGTCCAGGATTCCATCAAGGAGGTGGAATCTTCCTTCATCATATGCCTTTTTCCATGTTTCATCTAGTTTTGATGAAAGTGATGGGTCTTTACAGTCTTTCATTAGAATTTTGCATAAGATAAGGCAGTTTTTATCCATTTCATAGCTTTTTTTAACTTGGTTAAAGAACTATGTGCCTATGTCTGTTACACATATGCCTTCTATATGGTGCTCTTCCTGTTGCACCCATTCTGGATTTGCACGTGTATTTGCTAAAGCCCATCTGCTAAGACCATCTGAATCTTTATTAATATTACCAGATTTATGAGCTATAGTCATATTTCCTCTATATTCTTGGATGGCAGTTTTCCATCTTAACATATGACTATTTTGGGGTTTCATGTTAAGTAAAGATTTTACAGCATTACAATCTGTAATTACATCAAACACTGTCCAATTTAAATCATAGTGTAATTTTTCTAAAGCCCATACTAAGCAGAGGCATTCCATTTGGCTATCTCCATATCTTGCTTCTGTTGGCTTCATTTCTCTGGAAATGAAGCAAATTGGTCCTTCAACAGGTTTATCATTGGTGATTTGTGTCTGATGTAGTGAAGCACCTAGTCCTTCCCCACAATCATCAATGTATAATTTAAAGGGTAGCTTCCAATCTGGCATTAGAAGAAATAGGGCATTTTTTAATGAATTTTTCAATTCTTCATATTCCTTAAGTCTTTCTTCACTCGTTTCACAGACTGTTTGTTGGTCACAGAGCTTATACAATGACTTAGGAACTCTTGCAAAATCTTTTATATGTTGTCTGTAATAACCAGCTAATCCTATAAGTGATTGCATTTCTTCCTTTTTTTGGGGCATTGGTTTCAATAGTACTGCTGCTAATTTATTTTTGTCTATGCCCAAACTTAGTCCAGATACAACATTTCCTAGTTCTTTCAGTTCACTGTATGCAAAATGACACTTTTTCAGAGAGATTTTCATCTTTACTTGGAATATTTTTTGCAAGACTCTTTCTAGTCTTGATAGATGATTGTCCCAAGTCTCTGAGCAAATTATCATATCATGAATATAAATAAACAGCCACCCTTCTGATAATTCCTCAGCAAATATGGTATTCATCATCCTCTGGTAGTAGGATGGTGCATTTTTTATACCAAATGGCATCCTGAGATATTCAAAGATTCCATAGTGGAATATTATCCTTAGTAGTTTCTTGGCATTGTCTGTTAAGACATTTTGATGAAAACTCTTTAGAGAATCCATTGCTGTTATGAACTTAGCCTGAGATAATTGTGTTAATGTCTCATAGATTCTGGGTATTAGATATCTGTCAGGGATGGTATAAGTGTTCAGAGCTCTAAAGTCTCCTACCATCCTTGATTTTCCATTATGCCAGGTTATCATGACAGGTGTAGCTACCTCTACCTGTTCATTATTTCCTACTTTCCATAGTACTCCAAGGTCCATTAGTTCTTTAATGTGCACCTCTAAAGCTTCTCTAGCTCCTGGGCTGGCTGGATAAGCTGGTCTTCTCAATAGAGGTGGATAAGGTTTTTCTACATTAAGAATTATGTCTACCTCATGTCCAATTATGAAACCTAGTGATTATTTGTCAGTTGCAAAGGCATTTTTATATTTAAATAAGAGGTCAATCATATTTTATTGCATTTTTACTGTTAATTCATGATTAAATCCTGCCTCTTGTAGCTGTTCAGTTATGAAAAAATCCATTTTGCGGCTTTTTTCTTCATTCTTGAGAGCTTTTATTTGTCTTTTATTATTAATAAAGCCAAATTTTTGTCTTTTATTGTCACCTATTGTCAAATATCTATCCTTTTGGTTAGAGATATCTATGCCATAAATTGAAAAGTAGTCATTTCCAAGTATAAAATGGCTACTAGTGCAGTTATCCATTACTACAAATTCTACTTTCAATCTGATACATTGTGAAGGATGAGGAAAAATAGGTGCTAAGTGAATTATACCAAGGGGCTTCATTATTTCAGCTGCACTACTAAATTTGACGTGTTGTATTGGTATGAGTTTTTCTTCCCAATCTGGTACAATTGTTCTTAAATAGCTTTTACCAACACAGGTACAATATGCTCCTGTATCAAAGCTCACTTTTGCCTCTTGGTTTCCCACCATGAAAATACTTATACTTGATTTGCCAGCTGTATATCCCATCCCTTTTTTTGGTTTGGTTCTATACAATTTAGCATATTGCATATCTGTGAGGTTTGTATCAGATATTCCAACTTGTGGTAATTTTGAATTGAAATCTAGTACTGCATAACTTAAATCAATATTATTAATTTGTGCATTAATTATATTAATTTCATCACTTTCAGAAGTTTCTCATTCTTCAGTGTCTTTTTCAGAAACAGATTCTTCTTCTTTATCATTGTGGTCCTCTGTTTCCACAGTTTCATCGAGTTTTGCTTTTTTAAGGCAATTATTGGCTAAGTGTCCAATACCTCAACATTTGTGGAATTTTCTTTTCTCATTACTATTGGATGTATTTGGCTTGAAAGCTTCTTTTGATTTATGTTTTTTGATAAATGGCTTATTTGGACTTTTGATGTCCAATTTTTGTTCTTGTCACTATGGCTTCTAGTGCATTGATATAATCTTCTGTGGAGGATGGTTCTATACACCTCCTTCTCAGGGCATGTTCCAATTATCCTCCACATTTCTTAAGTATTTTCATGTTTACCATTTTTGTGACATTTCTGGGTACAGTGCATTTAATCTTTCAACTTGTTTTGAGAACCAAGTCAAAGGTTTATCTCTGTCTGGGTCAAAGAAGGAGTTTTAAAATGCATTCTATATTTTGTACCTCCAGGCATCATTAGCCCACTTGGTGATTATTTCTTGTTTCCACCAAGACCAGTTATATCTGCCATTTGTTTGTCTTATGCTATAATACCATCTTTTTGCAAATTTATCAAACGGTGAGTGTAATCTTGCAATGATCAATTCATATGGTATGGCATAATCTTCTTGTAACATTTCAATTTCTTTGATAAATTACATATGGTCATATTCACCTTCTCCTGTGAATGTTGGCCATTCATTTAATTGAGGTGCTTCCTTAATCAAGACCTGGCAATTGTCTTGGTGACTCAAGTCTTTTATGAATGGATTTGTTAATTCCTCTTTTGGTTTAACAGGGCTTCTTATGTGAAAAAATGTAGTTGATAACTTTGGCATATTGAAGTTAGCCTCATTAATTTTATCCTCTTTTTCAGTGATAAGCCTTATTTCACTTTGAATATCATCTTTCAGATGCATTGTTGCTTCATCACTTTTTTCCACATGGTCTAAAAGTAATTTCTGGTGTGATGAAGTCTTTTCTTCAAATTTTTCTACAGAAATACTTAATTTGTGTAATTTTTCTGAAGGATTACCAATACTCATGTCATGATTGATTGTCAAAGCTTCATCTTTGATATCTTTTATGTATTCATACAATTCTTGTTGTCCTTGTATTAATTTTTGAGTATTTTCAGTTAAAACCTTTGGTTTGTTATTTTCAACAATGAATTTAATTTTGTCAATTTCTTTTTTGTTTTGTACAGCAATGTTTGTTAAGGAAGATAATTTATTGTTTATTTCTTTTAATGATAATGAACTATTTTTAATTTCTTTTAGAGGTAATGTACTATTCTTAATTTCTGTTAAAGTATTTACAACATCTGGGGACAGGGATATTTCTTCGGAAAATGAGGTTGTCTCATTCTTTGTTCCTCCTTGTCCTTGAATTCCATCAAGGTTCTTGTGAGCCTTGAGGTATATTTTACATACCCAAATAGGCCATAATCATCTTAAAAAGAAATTTTGAATTATACATAACTCATAAATCATGCTTATATTCAAAATTCATCATTTTTGATTTCAGAAAAGATAAATAAATTTTTATTGAGTAAGTAAATGCATGGATTTAAGGCCAGATTTGGATTCTACACAAAAATTCACCTAGGGTAGCTCCATAGAGTGAATAAGCTCAAATTAACTCTTTGAGGTTGTAAAATGGAAAATACTTCAATACCACATGATCAATACCACATAAAAGATCCGTGAAAATTTTTGTTTTTCTTAATTTCACGCCAAAATAATGGGAAAGTGAGAAATCCCATGTTACATATACACTAAGAATAGTGTTATGCATGTTTTGAGCACTTAATCTCATGGTATTCTTACATGGACTTTTGGTACACCCATAGTGGATATCTCACTTGAAGCTTAAATTACTTTTTTGACGTAAAAAATAGGCAAGGGGGACAAAAGACATCAAAGAGAGCCAGGGTACCCAACTTCTGAGGACTCAGAGGCGTGGATAGCTCCAAAGCTTGGTTCCATGGCTGATCTTGACCCAATTGGTAAACTAAACCTCTTTGGGAACTTGGTTACCATGTCACAACTACTGTAAATCTTAAGAAAATAGCAAATAACCTGCTATTTTGACGTGCCAAGGAGGTAAAGAGCTACTTAGACTCCTGTAACCACGTCAAATCTTAATGCCTTTCCATGGATAAACCCCAAAAGAGTAATTAAAACCCTTTTTGGACTTGTATCCATTGATTTACCTCATAGCAACCAGTGAAACACTGATATTTGCAATTCTACGTAGAAATGAGGTAAAACTTCAAAAATTCATTAAAAATACAATTCTTAATGAATATTTCTGAAACTTTCAGGACCAATGGAGAGCTGTATTATCTATGGTACAACCAAAAATAATTACAGTTTTACTAGTAAAAATCAAAGTTTTACTTACAGTCCATTTTTGACCATTCTACGTGAAACACTGAATCTTCAAAAATTCACAGTAATTAAAACCTGTGATGAAATTGGCAATAACATTGATAAATTTGAGAAATCAATGATTATTTTGGAACAAAAGAAGATTTACAGATGTTACTCCTTTTATTCTTAACCATATTGGGGTTGGTAGTCACGTAAAAGCATTAATTAAGTAACTATGATAATCTTACGTGACAACATATGATGAAATCATTAATACAAAACAGGTTTATTGTTTTCTCACTCGCTGATTTTTCAGTTTGCTCCATGGCAAGCCTCTGTGAACTGTTGTTGACTTAAAAGAGGCCTCCTCTTGCTGTTTTTTCCACATCATCATCATCTTATTATCATTTTATATCATTGTTACCAACAAGTAAGTATTAGTTAAACTATTCTTAAGTGTTTTAAATCTTTCAGAATCAATCAGAAAGACGTGAAATCATAGAATGCAACTATATATTGTTGTAATCCTGCTATAAATCATTTTGATCTCTTAAATCCACAATTCTACGTCAAATTTCTCTACTTTTATCTATCAATAAGTTCTTTGAAGTATTATTGAGTCATTTATCTTTAATTCTTAAAGTTTTTTCCTAGTAATAGTTTTCTTCAAGAATTAGCTTTATAATTATTCTTGTAAAAGATAATTATATATTAAAATAATTCATTATTTTAATAAAAGAAGTTTTTATTATTAAATTCTTCTTGTAATTTATTCTTGTAGACAATTACATGCTCACTGTTAAAATCACTAGTAGTGCTTAACAAGTGAAAGAAATAATTCTTTAATTATTTAATTGTGGTTATAATAATATTTTATTATTATATTTCATAAGAGCAGACATAGTACTGTTGATTAATAGTAATATTATCATCAGTTTCTTAGTCACATCTTACATTTGGGGGCCTGGCCATGATTGTAACCAGAGTTTTGGATATCATCATATTCTAGACTTCACTTTTGTGTTTTAAAAACCACCATACCTACCACATCTTACATTTGGAGGCCTGGCCGTGTTTTTTGAACCTTGTACCCTTAATTAATATATTTGTAAGCTCTAAAATATATTAATTTAATAATTTTTTTCTTTCATTTTAAAGTTAAAATAATTCTTGTTTTTGAAATTGTTTTGGAAATCTTTTTCATTGAGGAATTTGGTTTAATTTTATACTGTTTTACACGTGGCTTTTTCACATCCAAAAACTTATAAAATTATTCTTTGAGTTACTCTGAATTAATTTTCATTCAAAATCTTGAATTTTAATTTTTTTTCTTTAAAAAGAATAATTTTTTTAATATTAAAAAATATAAAACTTATAAAAAATCTTGAAAAATAATTTAGAAAGTATAAAAAAATAATTTTTTTTCTCTTTTTTTATAATTTTTTTCTAGTGTCTTTAATCAAATACTGTGCAGCTGGCAACAGCCTCAGTAAAAGATACATCAATAGTCCTGAATCTTCAGAAGCAGAATCTGAAGAAAGTATTGAGGTGCAAATTGCTAAAAGAGGCACTTTATTTAATTCAGAAAAGGGTAAATTACCACCAAAAGGTGTGTATTTTATCTTATATTTTCACTTTTTATCTTTAAAGTGACGTGAAAATGGTGCATACCAGAAATGGAAGCAACTATTCAGTCCAACCAGATGGATGTGGACAAGGAAGAGGCAAGACCAAATCCAGAAGTGCCAAATCTTCCACAAGAAAGACACATCTGGAGGATGCCAGAGTTGCCCCCCATTCCCCAAGGTCTGTACCAACAGATTTTGACGTGAATTCAGAGCCTGAACTGATTTATGGTAATACTTCCAGGGCTGAACCACTTTCAAGTGGCAGCAATAGAAATATATCAGAGCCAGTACAAAAATTGGTTCAGAGCAGCCAAAGAAGAGGAGTGGGAAATCTGCCCAAGCCTTTGGCAGGGGGGCATGAACTCCTACTTACACATCAAGAGCTTTCTGGGTCAGGAGAAGACCATAGAAATCTTAGGAGGATGGAGCCCCCTGTCTTGCAAAGACAAGGTCAAAAAGATAAAGAATTGGTTAAAGAACCAGAGTCTTTTATCCATAGACCAGAAGAAAGAGTTGGAAATGACTCCAACTTTGGAGACAGAGGCACCAGTGGCATCTACCAGCTCCACCCCAGCTCCAGAAGCATACAAGGACAAGACCAAAGGACCTCAAAAGAAACAGAGAGGTCCCAAGAACCATCAAGGCAAAAGAAAAGGCAAAGCCAATTGGCACAGACCTTACCCACAAGGGTACAGGATCCCCAAATTGGAGCCTTCAACCGTGGACAGTGTCTTCAATATGGCCAGGACTCTGATGGAATTCACAGCCAAGGAGCAGGAAAGGATGAACAGAAACTTTCCACGCAAAGAACTGGTGTACAGACTAGTATTAATGTAGAAATTGGTAAACTTGATAAAAAGCTAACTAAAATTGCATCAGATATAGTTGAATTAAAGAAAATTGATAAGACATACATTGAATTGCACCAAGTGACAAATGCCAGACTTGACTCAATTACCAATTCTTGCAAAAGAATTGAAAACATGTGCCAAGTTCAGAATGTTGAGATGGAAGAACTTTCTATTTTTAAAGTGAATAATCAACTTACAATTTTACAAGACCAAGTCTTAAAAATAGTTGAGAATACCAACCAATTTGCTATACACTTAGCAAAAAGTGACAGTGAAAGGCAGAAGTTGAAGAATGAAATAATTGCAAGTGTGGAACAAATTCATAAGAATCATGAGCCACATATGCCAAGACATTCTACACCTTTAACTGAAGAAAAACTTTCTGTTAAAGAAAGTCTCACCCCATTTTTGGGAGAAAATGCCTACTCTGCAAGAGATATTCCCAAAATAGAAGAATGGCCAACATTCTCTTGTGAAGGAGAATACAACCATATTGAATTCATCAGGACTATTGATATGTTGCAAGAAGACTTTAATATACCTGATGAAATCATAGTGGGAAAATTACACTGTTTGTTTACCGGAACTGCAAAGAAATGGTATTACAAAATGAGGATTGATCAAGGTAAACATGATTGGTCTTGGTGGAAATCTGAAATGATTACAAAATGGGCCAATAATTCTTGGAGATTTAAAATGGAAAATGCCTTTGAAAATCCATTTTTAACTCAGAGAAAGATAAACCACTTACTTGGTTCTTCAAACAAAAAGACAGATTATCTGCTTTACAACCAGATATGTCTGACACTATGATTAATATGAAAATATTAAGAAAGTGTGGAGGAGAATTGGAACATGCTATCAAAAGCAGATGTGTAGAACCCTGTTCAACAGAGGACTACATTAATGCTATGGAAGATATCATTGCCAGAACAAGAATTGGTAAAACTTGGTTTAAAATCCCAACAGAATCCAAGATGACCTCTAAGATTCCCAGAGAGGATAAGAGACCAGAAAGACCTGTCTTAAAGTGTCATAAATGTGGAAGCACTTCAAATTTAGCCAACACTTGCACAAAAAAGACAAAAATCAATGAAGTTCAAGTCATTGAAGAAATTCAGTGTACTGAAGAAAAAGGAGAGTCTGATCAAGATTCTGCAGTCTCTGAAGATACACCAGTAGAGGACTATCCCATAGAAAACATCACAGCTTTCTTTGAGGTCACAGAAGTCCACACCCACTTGCCACAGTACAGTGAGGATTGCTGCAACCTGACCAATATCCAAGATGCCAGAATGTTTAAAACAAAACCTGCTAGAGGAAAAGGTTATACTGCTGGAGCATCCTGTATCACATCAGTCTTGATGAGTGATACTGAAGCCAAAGTAAATTTGGATACAGGGGCATTTTGCCCTTGTGTGGGCAAAGATTATCTCCAAATTATACTTCCTGGATGGAAGAACCATCTGTTACCAATAGAAGGTGTACAATTTAGTAGTGCCAGTAACAATATGTACCCCTTGGGTATATTAGACACTAATCTTGTATTCCCACACCCAGCAGGAAGTGTAAGGATGAAAACTGAAATTGTTGTAATGGATAATTGCACATCTCAGCACATCATTCTTGGAAATGATTACTTGAATATCTATGGTATTGACATCAATAACCATAAAGACAGATATTTCACAATTGGAGATAACAAAAGACAAAAATTTGCTTTTTCCAATATGCCAAAACAAATATCTGTGGTATCTTCTGTCAAAGATACTTATAAAGATGAATTTGTGTCTAATCAACTTGTTGAAGTACACATTAATCCATCTTTGTCACCAAAAATGAGGAATGAACTTATTGACGTGTTATACATATACAATACTGCATTTGCCTCTGATAATGAACCATTAGGTGCTATAAGAGGACATGAAGTTGATATTACTCTTAATATTGACAGACCATATCCCCCAGTCCTTAGAAGACCAGCTTATCCAGCCAGTCCCAGAGCTAGAGAAGCCTTGGAGAAACATATCCAAGAGTTAATTCAACTTGGTGTACTAAGGAAAGTAGGCCATAATGAGGAAGTTGAGGTGAAAACACCTGTTATCATTACTTGGCATAATGATAAGTCAAGAATGGTTGGAGATCTCAGAGCATTGAATACCTACACAGTTCCAGATAGGTATCCAATCCCTAGAATCCAAGAAACCTTGACTCAATTATCCAAAGCCAAGTATATAACATCAATGGATGCATTGAAAGGCTTCCATCAAAACGTTTTGACGCCTAAAGCTAAGAAATTACTTAGAATCATCACTCACTGTGGTATTTTTGAGTATCTTAGAATGCCATTTGGATTTAAAATGCTCCATCTCATTATCAAAGCATGATGAACACCATCTTCCCCACAGAATTGTCTGAAGGATGGCTTATCATTCATATTGATGATATTATCATATGTTCTGACTCATGGTCTTTGCACCTTGAAAGACTTGCAAGAGTACTTCACAAAGTTGCAGAAGTGAATATGAAAATTTCACTTAAGAAATGCAACTTTGGTTTTGAAGAACTTAAAGCATTAGGACATGTTGTTTCTGGTTTAAGCTTAGGTATTGACAAGAATAAAGTGGCAGCAGTACTACTTAAGCCAATACCCCAGAATAAAAAAGAAATGATGTCTTTTCTTGGATTTGCTAGTTACTATAGGCAACATTTAAAAGACTTTGCAATTCTAGCCAAATCACTCTATAGAATCTGTGATCAACAGACTGTATTTGAGATGACACAGGAAAGAATTAAAGCTTATGAGAAGATAAAGAGAGCCCTTACAGAAGCACCTTTACTCCTCATGCCTGACTGGAATATTCCTTTTAAGCTGTACATTGATGCATGCGGAGATGGATTAGGGGAAGCCCTACATCAAGTCCAAATTATTGGTGACAAACCTACAGAGGGACCAGTTTGTTATATCTCAAGGCAGATCAAACCAACAGAAGCCAGATATGGTGCGTCCAAATGGAGTGCTTATGTTTGGTATGGGCACTTGAGAAATTACACTATTACCTTGATGGCAGTGTTTTTGAAGTGATAACTGACTGTAATGCAGTAAAATCACTTCTTAACATGAAAACTCCCAACAGACATATGTTGAGATGGCAAATAGCTATTCAAGAATATAGAGGAAACATGACTATAGTTCATAAAGCAGGGAACATTCACAAAAATGCTATTGGACTTAGTAGATGGGCTTTAGCCAACACTCCTGATAACCCAGCTTATGTACCTTTGGAAGATGAACCACAGATTCCAATTGAAGTAATTAACATAACTGATATTGGAACTGAATTCTTTGAGGAGGTCAGAGAATCTTATAAACAAGACAAGAATTGCCATATCTTGACTTCTTTATTAGATAAAGACTGCAAAGATACATCTTTAGTTAATGCACTTGATGAAGTTTGGAAAAATTCCTATTCTGAAGGAAGATTTCACTTGTTTGATGGAATAATTTACCACAGAACAAAACATTCTTGTGTTATGACATTGTGCAGTAGATTACTTATCAATACCATTCTCCATGAATGTCATGATAGTATCTACTCTGGACACCTGTCAGAAGACAGAACACTTGAAAAAGTAAAGAACTGTGCATGGTGGCCATCTTGGAGAAAAGAAACCATTGAATATTGCCATACCTGTGACAGATGCCAAAAAGCAAACAGGAGTACTGTGAGCCTTAGAGGTAATTTCATATACCCAAAAGACCACAAATATAAAAAATAACATATTAATATAAATAAAATAAATTTATTTATATTATTAAAATAAAAATCAAAATATAAATATAAAATTATATTAAAAAATAAAAAAATTAATTATAATTTAAAAATAAAAATACATTAAATTTTGTAAATATAAAATTACATTTATACTTGAAAAATTTAAGTAAAAATGAAATTTTAACAAAATTGTGAAAAAATAAATAAATTTGGAAAAAAGTTAAATAAAATTTATTATAACTTTTTATCCAATAAATAAACATATAAAATTTATTTCACCATTGGATTCCTCATAAAAAATCAGGTGGGGTCACCTCTGAGTGAAATTCTTGTAACTCAACTCTAAATAAGCTTAAATTAAGTTTTTAGTATTTTCAATACAAAAGTTGAAAATCCTCAAAACCTTAATTTAATTCACACCACATGTGGTGTTAACCATCAATTTTTGTGTTAAAATTGAGGTGTTGTGTTTAGTTTAGAAGTTATGAGGAATTGAAGTATTTTCAATTGAATTCAATTGAAATGTCAAAATGTGCGCGTGTATTACATAAGTGAACTTTGATTTACATATGAGGTGTCAATTATTACTGTATTGTACTGTACAATTGAATTGAATTACATATGTAAATTATAAGTATAATACATGATGAGGAATTAAAAGAAAAATAAATTGGAAAGATTAAATTTGGGGGGGAAAAGGAACTCCAGCTCTAAGGGGGAGCTAGACCCCCAAAATCCTTGCTGACAGGCGTGGGATGTCAAAATTCACGCAAAAGTTCATCAATTTTGGCCTGGAATTGAGTTACAGGGTCTGTGGACTCAATTGATGATGAGGTTTTGATACCAACTGGGGTAGTTTTAGCTGTTGCCAAGAGGGTAAAACTACCCTTAATATAAAACAATCATAATAAAAACAGTTTTAACTGGTTTCTACGCCTCTGACACACATTCTGACGTGTTTTGAAGGCTCTAGGCCTGGTATTGCTATAGTAATGGCTGATTTAAGGGTCTAAAATGGCTAAAAATGGCTTAAACCAGCCTTTTTTGGTCTAAACCAGGGTTCAATGATGCCATAATTGGCTTTTCTGTTGTCAGACTGTTTTTCACGACTGAAAAGAGTAAATTTTACTTTTGGAGCAAGAGAATTGATGGCTATAAAAGAATGTCTTCTTTGCCCCACTTTTCTCTTCATGTTAGAATCTTTTCCTTTTATTAATTAGTTTAAAACTGTTAAACCAATCAATCAAAGATTCCAACCACCACTTTTAAATCATTTTAATCCTTTTAACCACGTGAAAAAATCATTATAATCATTGTTTGTAACTCTTATAATCATTTTTACCCCTGAACCACCCCAAAAGTGAATTAAAGCATCTTTCATCACTGTAAACTTTGTCACTTTGTTTCCAAATTCACTCTGGTCACTTTTGGGCGTGTTTTCTCTTTAATATTCTTTTTAAAGACTTTGTTCTTTAATTAATTGCTTGCAGTTCTTTGCTCAATTAATTCCAATTGAAATTGCTCTTGAAGAAATTTCTTTTGTAGCCTTAAAATATCTCTTGTAGAGTATTTTTTAGATAAATTTTTATTGTTGGTAAAACAATAAATTTTTATAATATTATTGTTTTAAACTAATAAAGTTATAAACAATAAATTTGGCGTGTTTTCTCTTAAAAATAATATTTCATACTATTTTTAACAGAATTTTACCTTATACAAATTTTGAGGACAGGAAAAGTACTTGATTTCTAATCAAAGTTTCATATCCACACCTTACATTTGGGGGCCCAGCCGTGATATTTTACCTGTGACATATTTTTTTTACTCTTTTTAAATCTTTTTTCTTATATTGAAAAATTTAAAAACATATAAAAAATACTTATAATTCAAAAAATCCATAAAAAATAATTTTTTTTCATATTATAAGTGAGGCTTAAATTTTTATTTCTTTTTTTGAAATATCCTTTTTTTTACTTAATTAATTGGCTTTTTCATTAATTTTAGTGTCTGACAACGTGGTAAGACAAGAAAACATTGAAACAGCCTCAACAGTAACCAGCATTATCCCTGCCAGTACTGTCAATTCTGATCATAATAGCACTGGTATTGTGACTCAAAATAACCAGCCTGAACCAATATCTTCTGAATTAATTAACTTGGACATAGGTAATACCCTTCAGAAAGCTAAAAATTTGGCCAATAGTAAGTTTTTTGACGTAAAAATACTATTTTAAGCCTTTTTAACCATAATTATGCCTTCAACCAGATCAGGAGCCAGCTACAACCCCTCAAGCAGCTCCCAAAAAGGTAATAGACGTGATTATGGCAGAGGCCAACCAGGTACAGAAGGAAAAGGGTCAGTTGATGACTTCCAAACAACTAAAATGGGTCATTCTGAAGCTGATAATACCATTTTACCTTCAAAAAGAGCTGACACCGCCACAAGAAGCCTCAGTGGACATATACAAAGCCAGCCACAAAGCTTACAACAATGCACTGCAGTACAAGGAGTACCAGATCCTGGCAGATCTGTGGAAAAACTGCATGAATTCTTACCTGACAGTAAGGAAATTCTTGGGCCATCCCAACACTTGCAAATTGCTCAATGGATGGCATCCATTGATGGAGAAGAAAAACATGATGCTTTTGACACTAGAATGGAGGAAAAACAACCCTCCACCACCCAAACCAGTGCCAAAAACAGCCCCAGTGGCCAGCAGCAGCAATTCCAACGTGAAAAAGCAGCCACAAACTCCAAACAAGGGCAAAGGGAAGGCACCAGCCCCAAAACCTTACAGCCAGGGCTACAGAATCCCAAAGATTCAGCAGGATGCCATGGAAAATGTATTTCAGATGGCCAGAACCATGATGGAATTACAGAAGAAGGAGGAAGCCAGATTAAGGTTCCAGAAATGATTTCTGACATATTTGATTCCATCCCAGAATTGTATAATGCTATAAATGACGTGAAAAAACATCTTTTTGATAAAAATGACACCATTTGTAACAACATTAAAACAAACAACCTGAGTCTGTGCCAAATTAATGAAACACTTATGTGTTTTGAAAAAGATTTAAGAACAATTAAAAATTCTGATAATGACAATTCTTCTAACATTAAAATAAATGAACAATCTGCCATTATTAAAGAATTAACAGATAAATATTCTAAATTCAATATTGATGACATGATTGAAACAAGAATTAAACAAGCCATAAATATTATCAAAACAGATAACAAGAAAGTCCTTGATGACATTTCAAATTCATTTACTGAAGTAAAGACATATACCATTGCCTTGAAAAAGTGTTTTGATGCTTCACAAGAAGAAGTATCAAAATTATCAATGAAATTGAATCAAGTCACTGCTGATAATACAAGACAGACAGAGTTATGGCAAGAACTGACACATAAGGAAGACATGTATAAAATTGAAGTAATAAATTTAATACAAAGCTTCCAACATGAATACAGAAATTCCCAAAGGTGTAGCAACAGTAAAATGAATGACATTGAACAAATACTGAACACCTTACCAAGAATGTCTACACCTCTAAATCAAAATGAGGGCACAAGAATTCCAAATCCACAAGTATTGGATCCTGATAATTCACAATTAAAAAATGAATTATCCACTTCTTTTCATAACTTGGAACCATCAATGGGCCAAGCACTCTTGAAAGAAGTTCCAAAACTTAAAGAATGGCCTCACTTCAGTGGTGAAGGAGAGTATGACCATATGGAATTCATTAGAGGTATTGACATGATCAAAGAAGATTTTGAATTACCAGACAGATTGGTAACAGCCAGGTTTAACACCTTGTTTACCAGATCAGCTCACAGATGGTACATCAAAATAAGACAAGCACATGGACACCAGAGTTGGACTTGGTGGAAAACCCAAATCATCAACAAATGGGCAAATGATGCTTGGAGGTTTAAAGTTGAAACAGCCTTTGAATCTGCCAAATTTAATGCTGATAAAGACAGAGCTTTACCATGGTTTTGCCAACAAAAGGACAGATTAACAGCATTATATCCTGACATGTCAGAGTTTATGATCCATAGAAAAATTCTGAGACAATGTGGAGGTGACTTAGAGCATGCTGTCAAAAGCAGGACTACTGAACAATCTTCAGCAGAAGATATTATCAATATACTAGAAGAAGTAACCACCAGAACCAAAATTGGTTCTAGTAGGGTGAATCTCAAAACAAGGTTTAATACACCTTGGAAAGATTCTGTGGACAAAAACCCCAAAGAAAATTCTGGTAATATTAAATATAAATCTGCAGATACAGTCAGAAAATGCCATATTTGCCAAAGCACCACCCATTTAGCCAATACATGTCCAAAGAGGGGGAAAATCAATGAAATTGACATTGAAAAGGAACCAGATTGTCACAACCATGGCAATTCACCTCCTTGGATCCCCATATGGCATATCAAGCCACGGTTCCTTTATGGCCAATTGGCCATATCCATCACCAGTGGCCAATATGGCCACGTCATTATCTTATGGACCATTTATGGCCATTTGTGTTTTGGGGCCTTCATGGCCCTTCACCTCTATCCAGCACCCATAGCGGCAATTTATGCCCAAATGGGTATTTCTGGTCATTTCCCTCAAAACCAGGGGAAATGGCCCAAATGGCTGTTTTTGGCCATTTGGGCTCATAATGCGCATTTGCGCATTTTTGCGCATTTTGCGCATTTTTGCGCATTTGCGCACTTTTGCGCATTTGCGCACTTTTGCGCATTTGCGCACTTTTTGCGCATTTTGCGCACTTTTGCGCATTTGTGCACTTTTTGCGCACTTTGCGCATTTGCGCACTTTTGCGCATTTTGCGCATTTTTGCGCACTTTGCGCATTTGCGCACTTTGCGCATTTGCGCACTTTTGCGCACTTTGACGCAAAGTGTCCAAAAGACACTTTCCCGCCTTTTGGGCCAGTTTTTGGCTCAGAACCCAAAAATGGCCAAAAACCCCAAAAGGCCCAGAAACACCATTCCAAGCTCTGAAGTCATTACATCCATCCTTTTCCCTCTGCCTTTCCATCTCAAGACCTTTGGACGTAATCTTCTTGCCAATCAACCAATATGCCATAAATGATGTTATATATCATTGTGCATCATTTTTCAACAGCAATTCAATGGTGGCAATATCAAATGTTCATTTCAACATTCCAAAATCTCATCACGTCATCAAGGCACCCAATCATTCAGAGGAATCATCAAGGCTCAAGAGCAAGTGTTTCAGCGTCAAAGACCAATGACGCCATCAAGCAGTCATTGGTTATTCTCACTCCAAGTATTCCTTCCAAGGGAATACTGTCAATTCATTCTCAAGTGTATTCAAGAGGCAGTGCCAAAAAGAAGTTGTCAAGTGTCAAAGCTCCACTCAATCCATCTAGGCAACCATATTCATTTCAATACAGTCTGGATCCATCAAGACCTGTATTTCATTTTCAATCATGGGAAATTCATTCAACCCAATTCAATTTCAATATTAGCCAGCTGTATCAATTCCCAAAAGAATCAATACAGCCTCAAGGATCAATACAGATCAGTTTTCAGCCTGAAGAACTCAAGCTCCCAACTTTTCACATATACCGGCTACCCTTTCCACCCTGGGGGGTTTTCCCCAGTTAATTAATATATTTTGATTTTATTTTATCTTTATTTTCTTTTTCATTTTAGTGAAGCAAATACTGATATTATTAAGTCAGTCATTTAGCACCTTTCTCTTTCTCTTTCTTCGCCTGTCAATGGATATTTGGTGGTCATATCCTTACTAATTCCATTATTCATTTCTGGCAGGTTGAAACAGTGATTAAGGACTTACTTGGTTGGCTCTTTGGCCATTTGGCTTCCCTTTCCTCTTTTGCATCTCATCTTGTACCTGCATATCTTTTAGAGGAATTTATTCTTTATTTTTATTTCTTTATTCTTTGGAGTCTTCCAAGTGAGTTCCCTGATTGCTGAGTGCCAGGCCACTCTTGTATTTCTGTCCAAGAGCCCCTGTGACATTATATTAATTAACTGATAATTTCTTTTTCATTCTGTTCATTCTTTCTTTATAATTTCATTCACTCATTTCATCGAAATTATGATTCTTTTATGCTTATGAACTTAATGATTCATCGTCACCTCTCAATTTTCTTTCATTCATTCTTCATTTTGAAAAATTGAAAGCTGACCCATTTTCTTATTTTGTTATTCTTTTAAAATCTTTTCAAATCATCAATTTCCTTTTCATTCATAATTCAGGCGTCATCTTAATTTTCTTTGATTTTCAAATTTTTCATCAAGATATTCAGACACGTTATTCACATCAAGATTCATAATTGATTTTTTATTCAAGAATTTTGATTTTTAAAGAATAATTCACTTGATTTTGATTGATTGATTGATTTGACATATTTGATTTTGACCTCAAGAAAATCGATTGACCTGAAGATTTCATTGATTTTGCTGATTTTTCACATCAAGAATTTTGACATAAATTGATTTTTCTTCAAGATTTTCATTTGATTGATTGATTCTGCAAGATTTTTTATTTTGATTGATTTGATTGATTTGATTTTGACTTCAAGACTTCATTTGATTTTGATTTATTGACGTACTTGAAGATTTTCATTTTTATTCATTGATTTTTTCCTCAAGATTTGATTGTTGACTCTTTTCAATTCAAGAAAATTTTGATTTTTAATTCATTTATTTCATTTTATTCCTGATATCATGCCTGTTCAACACTCACCTCCGGCAAGACAGACAAGATCTCAGGCCAGAGCTCAAGCTGTTCTCACTCCAACTCCAAGAGCTCCTCTAGATGGCACCCCAGCAGTTCCTCAACTGAGGGCCCAATTAGATAGAGGACCCCGCATGGAAGGAGCAGCACCATCCAGGAAGGAAGGAAGAGGGCCTAGAAGATCAAGTTCATTCTCAGGAGTAGTTGGCGGTTTTCCAGGAACTTCAAGGACTATTTTCAAGGGTCCAGGTGAAGATGGTGAAGAGGAGGAGGAGAATTCTGTGGAAGAGGAAGAGTCTGATGGTACTGAAGGTGCTCCTGCCCCGGTGGAAGCATCCCAAGGTACTGGAGGGCCAACTCTAGCCCAGTCTAATCAGCCTGTCTCTCATCAGTCTGAACCATCCTTAATGGCCATCATGCAGCAAATGACTCAGATTATGGCCAATCTTCAAGCAGCTTCATCTTCTGAAGCATCAAGACCACCAGCCTTCAAGACTCCATCTATGAAGGCACCGGAATGCTTTGATGGGACTCAGCCCTTCAAAGTTAGAAGTTTCATTCAGTCTTGTCAATTGATATTTCATAATGATCCGGCAAACTTCGCTCAAGACAGAAAGAAGGTCCTTTATGCCACTTCATGTCTCATTGGCAGGGCTGCAAAATGGATTGAGCCTTATCTTTCCAATCTCACCAATCAAGATTCAAAATACCTTCTCAATTCTTGGCCTTTATTTGAATCTCAACTCTTCACTTTATTTGGTGACCCGAATGAAGTCAGAAAAGCAGAAGCTGAGTTGGATTCTTTAAGAATGAAAGAAGGTGGGCATGTATCTTTATACATTGCTGATTTCAGAAGTTTAGTCTCAAGAATCGGGGATTGGGGTGAAAGAGCTCTCATCCATCATTTCAGGAAGGGATTGCCATCCAGGATTTTGGATCAATTGGCCTCCCATCCTTCAAGAATCGACTCTCTTCAAGACTTAATGGACGTTACCCTGGAACTTGATACCAGGTACCATGAGAGGCAAAATGAAAAGAGTCATCATCAAGAGAAGAAGCCAGAAGCCTCAAAGTCAAGTTCTTCTCATCCTCAAAATTCTTCAAGTTCAAGTCATAAGAAGAAGAAGAATTTTCAGAAGAGGGACAAGCCTCATTCGTCTTTGTTGAATAAAGATTTCAAGCTCATGAACTCTGAAAAAGAAAGAAGAATCAAGGAGGGTCTTTGTACCTATTGTGGTGGGAAGCATAGTCTTGAGTCCTGTTTCAAAAGGCCTCAAAACAAGCTTACCCAACCGTCAGGCAAATTTCCCAGCCAGGGAAAAGCCTGAGTGAAGATCATGTTGTGTTCAATGGTCTTCACAGTTTTCCATCCAGAGCACAATTGTGCATTCTGAATACTGGTGTCAAAAATTCTCTTAAATTTTTTGTTTTTTCTTCTCTCTCTGATATGTTTTACAGTATTCTCATTGATTCTGGTGCTACCAACTCATTTATTGCAAAGCAGTTTGTTCACAAGTATTCTTTGACCATGTCAGAACTCCCGGAGAAGATTCCCCTTATTATTCTTGACTCCTCTGAGTCTCCTTCTTTATTTGTGACTCACCATACTAAATATATGGTTGAGCTCCCTTCCTTCCCAAGCTTTGAATGGGACTTTTTAGTAATTGATACTCCCAAGGGAGAAGACCTCATATTGGGCTTTGACTTTCTTAATCATTTTAATCCGTTTATTGATTGGAGGCAAGGATTGATCACCTTTAATTCTGATCATAAGGACTATCATGATCCTTCTGTTTCTTTTAGTAATGACTTTTCTTCTGCCAAATCATGTGCAGCTCTGGTTGGTGATTCTAGAACACCATCATTTCCGTCTTCTGTCCATATTCCTTCCCTTAATTCCCATCAGTCATTACTATCATCTAGAGATGAAGTCTTCAAAGAGATTCAAGATGTTGGAGAAGATAATTCTGTATCTTCACTTCATCTCTTCTTTGGGAATATGGACCTTCCTCCTTCATCTTATCATGACTCCCTGGAGGAGTTGTGGGATGAAGAGGAAGAGCCAGAAGAAATAGAAACCGTGATGAAGGTTGTTCCTTCTGTTTATCACCAATATTTGGATGTATTTTCCAAGGTGAAAGCAGAGAAACTTCCTCCTCACCGCGCCTGTGATCATCATATCGAGCTGGAGGGGTCTCTACCTCCAGTTGGGGTGATCTACTCTTTATCAAACCAAGAGTCAGATACACTCAGGGCCTACATTTCAGAGAATGTAGAGAAAGGTTTCATCCGGCCAAGCTCCTCTTCTACAGGAGCACCTGTTCTTTTTGTCAAAAAGAAAGATGGTGGCCTCCGTTTGTGTGTTGATTACCGCAAGCTCAATGCTGTTACTAGGAAGAACAAGTATCCTGTTCCTCCTATGAATCAGCTGCTCACTGTTTTCAATGGTTCTTCTATCTTCTCCAAGATTGATTTGCGTGGTGCATATAACCTGCTCAGAATCAAGGAAGGTGATGAACATTTGACTTGTTTTAGAACCAAATATGGTAGTTATGAGTACTTGGTTATGCCATTTGGGCTTACCAATGCTCCTGCTTCTTTTCAAAATCTCGTCAATGATATTTTTTATGATCTTCTTGATGTTTATGTTGTGGTTTATTTGGATGACATTATGGTCTTTTCCAAATCTGAGGAAGAACATGTCACTCATGTGTCCACTGTTCTTGCCAAACTCAGAGCCAATAACCTCTTTGCTAAGGCGTCCAAATGCCTATTTCATGTTTCTAGTGTGGAATACCTTGGTTATGTAGTTTCTTCTGAAGGCCTCAAGATGGACCGAGCAAAAGTCCAGCAAATTCTCAATTGGCCACCTCCAAGAAACCTCAAGGCTCTTCAATCATTCCTTGGCTTTGCCAATTTTTACCGCCGTTTCATCAAGAATTATTCAAAGAAAATTAGTTCACTCACAAGTTTCCTCAAGAAAGATTCCCGTTTTCCCCTCAATGAGGAAGCTCTTAGACAGTTTCATCAACTCAAAGAGGCATTCACCACTGCTCCAATCCTTTCTCATTCCAATCCTTCTCTACCCACCATTGTAGAGACCGATGCATCAGATTATGCCTTGGGTGCTGTACTGAGTCAGGTCTCTGACTCAGGAAAACATCCCATTGCATTTGATAGCCGCAAGCTTCTCCCAGCTGAGCTCAATTATGAGATTCATGACAAGGAACTCCTTGGCATAGTCTGGGCTTTCAAGCGCTGGAGAGCTTTCCTTCTTTCTATTTCTTCCCCTTTTGAAGTTCTCACCGATCATTCATCCCTTCAATATTTTATGTCTTCCAAGATTCTCACTCGCCGTCAAGCCCGCTGGGCTGAATTTTTATCTGAATTTCATTTCTCAATCACATACCGCCCTGGCCGCTTGGCCACCCTTCCAGATGCCTTGTCACGTCGGGACGACGTTTACCCGGAGAGGGGGGAGGATTTCATCAGCAAGAATCCAATGAACTATCAGAAGATAATCAAGCAAGATGAAATTCAAGCCTCAAAGTTTTTTGCAGTCAAGGTGGATTCATTTTCAAATTTGATTGATTCAATTCAGAAGGCAGTATGGCAAGATTCTCAATATAGAAGTGTCCTTGAAGATTTGGGTAAAGGTAAATCTGTCCAAGATTATTCTCTTGATTCCTCTTCCAAACTTCTCCTTTTCAAAGATCGGGTGGTGGTCCCAAATGACCCCACAATTCAACTCAATATACTTCAAAAGCGGCATGACTCTCCTCTAGCTGGACACCCTGGCCAAGAGAAGACTCTCAAACTTGTCAAGCGGGATTTCCACTGGCCCGGCATGACTCAATTTATCAAGGATTATGTCTCATCCTGTCAACAGTGTTCAAGAAACAAAAATATTCATCACAAGAAGTTTGGAATCCTCAAGCCTCTTCCAATTCCAAGTGGTCCTTGGATTTGTCTTTCAATGGATTTCATCACTCAACTGCCACTGTCCAATTCCTTTGATTCAATTTTAGTCATAGTGGACAGATTCTCAAAAATGGCGGTTTTTATTCCAACAATAGCTTCAATCACTTCATTAGATTTGGCCCATTTATTCATCAAGAATATTTTCTCAAAGCATGGCCTTCCTTCAAGCATTGTTAGTGATAGAGGTTCACTTTTTGTTTCTTCCTTTTGGACCAACCTTTGTCAGCAGCTCAAGATTTCAAGAGACTTGTCAACTGCTTACCATCCACAACTGATGGACAGACAGAGAGGGTAAATCAGATACTAGAACAGTACCTTTGGATGTATGTCAGTTATCATCAAGATGATTGGAACACCTGGCTCCCTCTGGCTGAATTTGCCTACAATAACTCTGACCACTCTTCAACAAAACAATCACCGTTTTTCACTGTTTATGGAAGAGATCCTCATTTTGACTCAGTTCACATCACTCAAGACACTCCGGCTGGAAAGTTATCAACAAAAATCCAATCAGTACAGCAAGATGTCAAGAGAGAAATTGAAGTTGCCATAAACAGGTTTAAGAGGTATGCAGATAAAAGTAGAGCAAGTCCACCTGTTTTCAATCCCGGTGACATGGTATGGCTCTCTTCCAAGAACATCAAATCAACCAGACCCACCAAAAAGCTGTCTGAAAGATGGCTGGGTCCTTTTCCAATCTTGAAGAAAGTCAGCACTCATGCCTACCACCTCAAGCTTCCATCTCAATGGAAATCCATCCACCCAGTTTTCCATATTTCCCTTTTGGAACCAGTCAAGACGTCAACAATCCCAAATAGGCATCAAGAGCCTCCTCCTCCAATCACCATTGAAGAAGAAGAGGAATGGGAAGTCTCTCAAATACTGGACTCAAAGCTCAAGAGAGGAAAATTATGGTATCTGGTGGAATGGAAAGGTTTCAGTCAAGACCCAGAAAGATCCACTTGGGAACCAACCGAAAACCTCAAGAATTGTCCTGAACTTGTCAAAGATTTTCATTCATTATATCCTGACAAGCCTGGGCCGAATTCTTCAAAAGCTTGATTTTTTATGGTGCTTGGTGGGGAGAGGAATTACCAAAAGTAAGTCCCACTCCTGGTATGCACCTTTAGGGGTATTCTACTCTTTTTGTTGTAAGCATCACCTTGGCCACTCTGTGAGCACTTTGCAATTTTGGACACAGATCTTTGGCATGGCTTTCAACTTCATTTCCAATCTTATGGCCATTTTCACTTGGGACAAATGGGCCATTCACTTTTCAATTCATTTCCAAGATTCCAAATTCAAATTCATTCCTTCAACAGTTTTGTTTTATTTTTATGGCACTGGCGGGAGTGGTAATTACCAAAAGTAAGTTCCTCTCCTGGTGTGCACTTCCCTGAGGGGTCTACAATCTTGTCAAAACATCACCTTGGCCACTTTGTGAGCACCTGGCATCAAATTTATCTTTCCAGGTCCTTGGCCAATTTCAAAATCAGTTATCAACCTCCGTGATGAAGATTGGAACCTCCTCAAGATTCAATTCATTTCTCTTTTTCTTTTTTCCTTTTCTTTTCTTAATTTCATTTTCATTCTTTATTATTATTCTATTTTCATTTTAAATTTTCTTTTATCACGTCAATTATCACGTCAAAAATTTTCATTCATTTTAAAATTCAATTCCAATCAAGAAGCCAATGTCAAAAGAAGATCAAGCAAGTCCTGCGTCAAATGTCAAATTTTTAATATCAGTCTTCAAATTTCTTATCTTAATCAGTCCTCTTGAATCACTCTCTCAAAATCTTTCCAATAGCCTCAACAGGCTTCACCTTGTATTGGTGCTCAGGAGCTCACCATTTCAAGGTGGGGGGTACTGTCACAACCATGGCAATTCACCTCCTTGGATCCCCATATGGCATATCAAGCCACGGTTCCTTTATGGCCAATTGGCCATATCCATCACCAGTGGCCAATATGGCCACGTCATTATCTTATGGACCATTTATGGCCATTTGTGTTTTGGGGCCTTCATGGCCCTTCACCTCTATCCAGCACCCATAGCGGCAATTTATGCCCAAATGTGTATTTCTGGTCATTTCCCTCAAAACCAGGGGAAATGGCCCAAATGGCTGTTTTTGGCCATTTGGGCTCATAATGCGCATTTGCGCATTTTGCGCACTTTTGCGCATTTGCGCACTTTTTGCGCACTTTGCGCATTTGCGCATATTTGCGCACTTTTGTGCATTTTTGCGCACTTTGCGCATTTGCGCACTTTTGCGCATTTTGCGCATTTTTGCGCACTTTGATGCAAAGTGTCCAAAAGACACTTTCCCGCCTTTTGGGCCAGTTTTTGGCTCAGAACCCAAAAATGGCCAAAAACCCCAAAAGGCCCAGAAACACCATTCCAAGCTCTGAAGTCATTACATCCATCCTTTTCCCTCTGCCTTTCCATCTCAAGACCTTTGGACGTAATCTTCTTGCCAATCAACCAATATGCCATAAATGATGTTATATATCATTGTGCATCATTTTTCAACAGCAATTCAATGGTGGCAATATCAAATGTTCATTTCAACATTCCAACATCTCATCACGTCATCAAGGCACCCAATCATTCAGAGGAATCATCAAGGCTCAAGAGCAAGTGTTTCAGCGTCAAAGACCAATGACGCCATCAAGCAGTCATTGGTTATTCTCACTCCAAGTATTCCTTCCAAGGGAATACTGTCAATTCATTCTCAAGTGTATTCAAGAGGCAGTGCCAAAAAGAAGTTGTCAAGTGTCAAAGCTCCACTCAATCCATCTAGGCAACCATATTCATTTCAATACAGTCTGGATCCATCAAGACCTGTATTTCATTTTCAATCATGGGAAATTCATTCAACCCAATTCAATTTCAATATTAGCCAGCTGTATCAATTCCCAAAAGAATCAATACAGCCTCAAGGATCAATACAGATCAGTTTTCAGCCTGAAGAACTCAAGCTCCCAACTTTTCACATATACCGGCTACCCTTTCCACCCTGGGGGGTTTTCCCCAGTCAATTAATATATTTTGATTTTATTTTATCTTTATTTTCTTTTTCATTTTAGTGAAGCAAATACTGATATTATTAAGTCAGTCATTTAGCACCTTTCTCTTTCTCTTTCTTCGCCTGTCAATGGATATTTGGTGGTCATATCCTTACTAATTCCATTATTCATTTCTGGCAGGTTGAAACAGTGATTAAGGACTTACTTGGTTGGCTCTTTGGCCATTTGGCTTCCCTTTCCTCTTTTGCATCTCATCTTGTACCTGCATATCTTTTAGAGGAATTTATTCTTTATTTTTATTTCTTTATTCTTTGGAGTCTTCCAAGTGAGTTCCCTGATTGCTGAGTGCCAGGCCACTCTTGTATTTCTGTCCAAGAGCCCCTGTGACACAGATGTTGAAAAAGAAGACATAATTGAAGACAATTCAGATGATAAGTCATCCATATTTTCTGAATCTTCAAAAGATATAGAAAATATCAATGCCACTTTTGACATCATGGAATCTTATTCCCACTTACCACAATTGAGCAATGGTCAAGTTGATTTATCAAAAGTTCAAGATGCACAACTTATGAAGACAAAACCAAACAGAGGGAAAGGTTATACAGCTGGTAACTCCTGTATAACAGAAGTGGTAATTGACAACAAGCCCACCAAACTTTTGCTTGACCCAGGAGCCTTCTGCTCTTGTGTTGGAAAATCCTTTCTTAAGACCTGTGTGCCAAATTTTGAAGACCAATTGTTACCAATTGATGGTATAAAATTCAACAGTGCAAGTAACCCAATGAAAGCATTGGGGATCTTTGAGATCAATGTCATATTCCCACACATAAATGGGAATTTAAGGATCACAGTTGAATTTGTTGTTATGGAAAATTGCTCTAGTACCCATTTTATATTGGGAAATGACTATTTGATCATGTATGGGATAGATTTACATAATAACAAAGACAGATACTTTACAATTGGGGACAATAAGCGCCAGAAATTTGCCTTTTTACCATTTAAAAGACAAATTACAGTAAACAAAGTATCACCAGTCAACTTAGAGTTAGAAAAATTCAAGTCTGAACAGTTAAATGAGGCTGAGATAAGCCTTCATCTGACTGATAAACAAGAAAATGAACTTTCTTCCCTTTTGTATGACCACAAAGGAGCATTTGCTACAGACAAAGAACCTCTGGGAGCAATTATTGGTCATGAAGTTGACATCATTCTTAACATTGAAAGACCTTATCCACCACTCTTAAGAAGACCTGCTTATCCAGCAAGTCCAAAATCAAGAGAAGCTCTAGAAATTCATATCAAAGAACTTCTAGACCTTGGTGTAATAAGAAAAGTAGGCCACAATGAGGAAGTAGAAATAACTACACCAGTCATAGTGGCGTGGCATAATGGAAAATCCAGAATGGTTGGGGACTTTAGAGCTCTGAACACTTACACTGTTCCAGACAGATACCCAATACCAAAAATCCAAATTGCCCTTACTCAAATATCTCAAGAAGTGTATATAACCACTATGGATGCCCTTAAAGGATTCCATCAAAATGTGGTAACACCAAGAGCAAGAAAATACTTGAGAATTATTGTTCATTGTGGAGTGTATGAATACTTAAGGATGCCCTTTGGTATCAAAAATGCACCTTCACACTTCCAAAGAATGATGAATGAAATCTTCCCTGAAGAACTCTCAGAGGGATGGTTAATCATTTACATTGATGACATTATTATCTGTTCAAAGACTTGGGAGGAGCACATGTACAGATTATCAAGAGTTTTGACAAAAATCCAATCAGTAAACATGAAAATCTCCTTGAAGAAATGTCATTTTGGATTTAAAGAACTTAAGGCACTAGGACATGTTGTATCTGGTTTGTCCCTTGGAATTGATAAAAACAAAGTTGCAGCAGTATTGTTAAAACCCATGCCTCAGAATAAGAAGGAAATTCAGTCATTCTTGGGTTTTGCAGGATATTACAGGCAACACATTAAAGACTTTGCATCCATAGCAAGACCACTTTATAAGTTGTGTGACAAAGACACAGTATTTGAGATGACTGTTGACAGAGTCAAAGCTTTTGAATCTCTAAGAGAAGCATTGACCACTGCTCCACTCTTACTGATGCCAGACTTTAAATTACCTTTCAAACTGTATATTGATGCATCAGGAGATGGACTAGGTGCTGCACTTCACCAAGTTCAGATCATAAATGACAAACCTGTAGAAGGACCAATATGTTTCATATCCAGACAAATCAAACCAACTGAAGCCAGATATGGAGCAAGTCAAATGGAATGTCTATGCCTTGTCTGGGCCTTGGAGAAATTGAACTATTTTTGAGAGGGATGTGTTTTTGAAGTAATAACAGATTGTACAGCTGTGAAATCACTTTTGAACATGAAAACACCTAACAGACACATGCTCAGATGGCAAATACCCATACAAGAATACAGAGGCAATATGACTATTGTTCATAAGGATGGGAATATTCATAAGAATGCAGATGGACTAAGCAGATGGCCATTACAAAATAACATTGATAATCCTGCTTATGTTCCAGAAGAAGCTTCACCACAAATTCCAATAGAAGGAATAAGTGTTACAGACTTGAACACCACCTTCTTTGAAGAAGTCAGAAATACTTACACTCAAGATAAGAATTGTAGCATCTTATGCCAATTACTTAACAAAGACTGTAAAGACAACTCTCTAATACATGCCTTGGATGAATTATGGAGAAAATCTTATAATGAAGGAAGATTTCACCTACTGGATGGTATAATTTACCACAGAACCAAGCACACATGTGTCATGACAGTTGTAGACAGGTCATTAATCAATCTTGTACTGAAAGAATGCCATGATAGTCCCTTTTCAGGACATCTTTCTGAAGACAGAACAAGAGAGAAAGTGAAGACCTGCATATGGTGGCCAATGTGGCAAAAAGATGTTGCAGAGTATTGCAAAACCTGTGACAGATGCCAAAAGGCAAATAAATCCACTGGCAAAAGACTTGGAAATATGATGAAAATCCAAGAACCAAACAGACCTTGGGAAATTGTCCATATGGATTGGGTAACTGGCCTACCACCAGGAGGTGACAGGAGCTATAATGCTTGCCTAGTAATTGTGGACAGATTCAGTAAAACTCCAATCTTTTTACCATGTCACAAAGATGATACAGCCATGGATACAGCTCTTCTGATATGGAATAGAGTAGTGTCATGGACTGGGATATTTACAAATATCATCAGTGATAGAGATCCCAAATTCACTTCAGCACTATGGACAAATCTTCACCAATTATTTGGCACTAAACTGTCTTTCTCTACAGCCTACCACCCACAAACTGATGGCCTGGCTGAAAGAATGATCCAAACCTTAGAGGACATGGTGAGAAGATTTTGTGCATATGGCCTTGAATTCAAAGATTGTGATGGATTTACCCATGATTGGTGTACTCTGTTACCAGCACTGGAATTAGCATATAAGACATCAATCCATGCTAGTACCAATCAGACTCCTGCTGTTCTAGAAAAAGGATGGAACCCCAAGTTACCCCAAGACTCCTTGAGGAAAGACTTAATTGAAATACATCCCACAGCTGCTAGCTTCAAAGGAATGCTAGACAAAGCTAGAAAGCATGCAGTAAGGTGCATGGAGGACTCTTTTGCATATGCTAAAGACAAATGGGATAAATCTCATGCAACTCCAGATTTCAAATTAGGGGACCTAGTTCTTGTATCCACCACTAACTTCAATAACATCAAAGGATGTAAAAAGTTGAAAGACTCCTTTGCAGGACCTTTTGTGATTAAGGCCCTCCATGGAGAAAATGCTGTTGAAGTAGAGTTATCTGAAGAACTTAGCAATAAGCACCCTACATTTCCAGTGAGCTTGATAAAGCCATATAAATCTAGTTATGCTGAGAAATTTCCCTTGAGGAATAAGATTCCCCAAGTTATACCTCCTATTGAGACATCTGGTGCTAAGAAAATTACCAAAGTTCTTAAAGAAAGGAAATTAAGAACCAAGAAAGTAAGGGAATACCTTGTTAGGTACAGTGACCCCACTTGTGAAGATGAATGGTTAGAAGAAAAAGATATACCAGAAGCTACCAAACTCCTCAGAAGATTCAGACACACTAGAAACTCCAATATTACAAAGTAATATTCTTTTTTAGGGGGAGGGAATGTGAGCCTTAGAGGTAATTTCATATACCCAAAAGACCACAAATATAAAAAATAACATATTAATATAAATAAAATAAATTTATTTATATTATTAAAATAAAAATCAAAATATAAATATAAAATTATATTAAAAAATAAAAAAATTAATTATAATTTAAAAATAAAAATACATTAAATTTTGTAAATATAAAATTACATTTATACTTGAAAAATTTAAGTAAAAATGAAATTTTAACAAAATTGTGAAAAAATAAATAAATTTGGAAAAAAGTTAAATAAAATTTATTATAACTTTTTATCCAATAAATAAACATATAAAATTTATTTCACCATTGGATTCCTCATAAAAAATCAGGTGGGGTCACCTCTGAGTGAAATTCTTGTAACTCAACTCTAAATAAGCTTAAATTAAGTTTTTAGTATTTTCAATACAAAAGTTGAAAATCCTCAAAACCTTAATTTAATTCACACCACATGTGGTGTTAACCATCAATTTTTGTGTTAAAATTGAGGTGTTGTGTTTAGTTTAGAAGTTATGAGGAATTGAAGTATTTTCAATTGAATTCAATTGAAATGTCAAAATGTGCGCGTGTATTACATAAGTGAACTTTGATTTACATATGAGGTGTCAATTATTACTGTATTGTACTGTACAATTGAATTGAATTACATGTGTAAATTATAAGTATAATACATGATGAGGAATTAAAAGAAAAATAAATTGGAAAGATTAAATTTGGGGGGGAAAAGGAACTCCAGCTCTAAGGGGGAGCTAGACCCCCAAAATCCTTGCTGACAGGCGTGGGATGTCAAAATTCACGCAAAAGTTCATCAATTTTGGCCTGGAATTGAGTTACAGGGTCTGTGGACTCAATTGATGATGAGGTTTTGATACCAACTGGGGTAGTTTTAGCTGTTGCCAAGAGGGTAAAACTACCCTTAAGATAAAACAATCATAATAAAAACAGTTTTAACTGGTTTCTACGCCTCTGACACACATTCTGACGTGTTTTGAAGGCTCTAGGCCTGGTATTGCTATAGTAATGGCTGATTTAAGGGTCTAAAATGGCTAAAAATGGCTTAAACCAGCCTTTTTTGGTCTAAACCAGGGTTCAATGATGCCATAATTGGCTTTTCTGTTGTCAGACTGTTTTTCACGACTGACAAGAGTAAATTTTACTTTTGGAGCAAGAGAATTGATGGCTATAAAAGAATGTCTTCTTTGCCCCACTTTTCTCTTCATGTTAGAATCTTTTCCTTTTATTAATTAGTTTAAAACTGTTAAACCAATCAATCAAAGATTCCAACCACCACTTTTAAATCATTTTAATCCTTTTAACCACGTGAAAAAATCATTATAATCATTGTTTGTAACTCTTATAATCATTTTTACCCCTGAACCACCCCAAAAGTGAATTAAAGCATCTTTCATCACTGAAAACTTTGTCACTTTGTTTCCAAATTCACTCTGGTCACTTTTGGGCGTGTTTTCTCTTTAATATTCTTTTTAAAGACTTTGTTCTTTAATTAATTGCTTGCAGTTCTTTGCTCAATTAATTCCAATTGAAATTGCTCTTGAAGAAATTTCTTTTGTAGCCTTAAAATATCTCTTGTAGAGTATTTTTTGGATAAATTTTTATTGTTGGTAAAACAATAAATTTGGCGTGTTTTCTCTTAAAAATAATATTTCATACTATTTTTAACAGAATTTTACCTTATACAAATTTTGAGGACAGGAAAAGTACTTGATTTCTAATCAAAGTTTCATATCCACACCTTACAAGTACAGGCAAGAAATTTGGACTTGTGATCCATATTCAAGAACCAAAATCCCCATGGGAAGTTGTTCACATGGATTGGGTCACAGCACTTCCTCCAAGTGGTGACAGAAGTTATAATGCTTGTTTAGTCATTGTAGACAGATATAGCAAAACTCCCATATTCCTACCATGTCATAAAGATGACACTGCTATGGATACAGCTCTTCTTTTATGCAGTAGAGTTATTGGTCATACAGGATTATTTAATAATATCGTAAGTGACAGAGATCCCAAGTTCACATCTGCACTTTGGACCAATCTTCATAGATTGTTTGGGACTAAGTTATCATTCTCTACAGCATATCACCCTCAAACAGATGGGCTAGCAGAGAGGATGATTCAGACTTTAGAAGACATGATCAGGAGATTTTGTGCTTATGAATTAGAATTCAAAGACTCAGATGGCTTTACCCATGACTGGTGCACTATGATACCTGCACTAGAATTGGCATAAAAGACATCAATCCATTCTTCCACAGGACAAACTCCTGCTATGTTAGAAAAAGGATGGAACCCAAGACTCCCAGCAGACACACTGAGGAAAGACTTGATTGAAATTCATCCTACAGCTTCCAGCTTCAAGATAATGCTTGATAAAGTAAAACACCACGCAAAAAAAAGTATGGATGATGATTTTGATTATGCAAAACAGAAGTGGGACAAGAGTCATAAAGTACCAGACTTCAAAGTAGGGGACTTAGTTTTAGTTTCAACCTTGAATTTTAATAACATCAAAGGCCCAAAGAAACTTAAGGATTCTTACGTAGGACCTTTTGTTATTGTTGCTTTACATGGAACCAATGCAGTTCAAGTGGAATTGAGTGGTGAATTGGAAAATAAACACTCCACTTTTCCAGTCAGCTTAATAAAGCCTTATCATTCAGCTGACAAAGAATTGTTTCCTTTAAGAAACACAACTCCTTTAACTGTACCACCTGTGGAACAGAATGAAGACAAAAAGATAAAGAAAGTCATTAAAGAAAGGAGACTTAGGGGTATAAATCAAAGAGAATATCTTGTCAGATATAGAAATGCAGTACATGAAGATGAATGGATGGCAGAATCAGAAATACCTGACTCAGATAAGCTCCTAAGAAGATTTAGACATGAAAGAAGGCCACAAGCCTGAATATGTCTATAAATGTGCTTTAAATTACTTGATCTGAGTAATGTAAAGAGGTTGGACAGTGGACATTAACCCCCTTTGGGGCCTTATTCTTTTTATCACTAATAAAATTGTAGTACAATTTTATTTTTTGGTGGGAGGGAATGTGAGCCTTGAGGTATATTTGAAATACCCAAATAGGCCACAATTATCTTAAAAAGAAATTTTGAATTATACATAACTCATAAATCATGCTTATATTCAAAATTCATCATTTTTGATTTCAGAAAAGATAAATAACTTTTTATTGAGTAAGTAAATCCATGGATTTAAGGCCAGATTTGGATTCTACACAAAAATTCACCTAGGGTAGCTCCATAGAGTGAATAAGCTCAAATTAACTCTTTGAGGTGGTAAAATGGAAAATTCTTCAATACCACATCATCAATACAACATAAAATATCCGTGAAAATTTTTGTTTTTCTTAATTTCACGCCAAAATAATGGGAAAGTGAGAAATCCCATGTTACGTAGACACTAAGAATAGTGTTATGCATGTTTTGAGCACTTAATATCATGGTATTCTTACATGCACTCTTGGTACACCCATAGTGGATATCTCACTTGAAGCTTAAATTACTATTTTGACGTAAAAAATAGGCAAGGGGGACAAAAGACATCAAAGAGAGCCAGGGTACCCAACTTCTGAGGACTCAGAGGCGTGGATAGCTCCAAAGCTTGGTTTCATGGCTGATCTTGACCCAATTGGTAAACTAAACCTCTTTGGGAACTTGGTTACCATGTCACAACTACTGTAAATCTTAAGAAAATAGCAAATAACCTGCTATTTTGACGTGCCAAGGAGGTAAAGAGCTACTTAGACTCCTGTAACAACGTCAAATCTTAATGACTTTCCATTGATAAACCCCAAAAGAGTAATTAAAACCCTTTTTGGACTTGTATCCATTGATTTACCTCATAGCAACCAGTGAAACACTGATATTTGCAATTCTACGTAGAAATGAGGTAAAACTTCAAAAATTCATTAAAAATACAATTCTTAATTAATATTTCTGAAACTTTCAGGACCAATGGAGAACTGTATTATATATGATACAACCAAAAATAATTACAGTTTTACTAGTAAAATTAAAAGTTTTACTTACAGTCCATTTTTGACCATTCCACGTGAAACACTGAATCTTCAAAAATTCACAGTAATTAAAACCTGTGATGAAATTGGCAATAAAATTGATAAATTTGAGAAATCAATGATTACTTTGGAATAAAAGAAGATTTACAGATGTTACTCCTTTTATTCTTAACCATATTGGGGTTGGTAGTCACGTAAAAGCATTAATTAAGTAATTATGATAATCTTATGTGAAAACAGATGATGCCATCAAGAATACAAAAAAGGTTTATTGTTTTCTCACTTACTGGTTTTTAAGTTTGCTCCATGGAACACCTTTGTGAGCTGTCTTAGACTTAAAAGAGGGTTCCTCTTGCTATTTTTTCCAAATCATCACATTATTCTATCACACCTTTATTACCAACAAGTAAGTATTAGTTGAGACTTTTCTTAAGTGTTTTAATCTTTCATAATCAATAAGCAGGACATGAAATCATAGAAATCAACTATATATTCAGGATCATAATAGTTCTTAGGATCAGCATTAAAGGTAATCAGCCCTTGCCTCCAATCAATAGAAGGATTAAAATGATTAAGAAAGGCAAAGCCCAATATGAGGTCTTCTCCCTTGAAAGTATCAATGACTAAAAATTCCCATTCAAAGCTTGGTAATAAAGGAAGCTCAACCATATATTTAGTATGGTGAGTCACAAATAAGGAAGGAGACTCAGAGGAGTCCAAAATGATAAGAGGAATCTTCTCTGGGAGTTCCAACATAGTCAATGAGTACTTGTGAGCAAACTGCTTTGCAATAAATGAGTTGGTAGCACCAGAATCAATGAGAATACTGTAAAAAACATCAGAAAGAGAAGAAAAAACAAAGAATTTAAGAGAATTTTCGACACCTGTATTTACAATGCACAATGGTGCTCTGGATGGAACACAATGAATACCATTGAACACAACATGATCTTCACTCAGGCTTTTCTCTAGTTGGGAAAATTGCCTGACAATTGGGTAAGCTTGTTCTGAGGCCTTTTGAAACAGGAATCAAGGCTATGCTTCCCACCACAATAGGTACATAGACACTGATTGATTCTTCTTTCTTTTTCAGAATTCATTAACTTGAAGTATTTATTCTACAATGAAAAATGGGGCTTGTGCCTCCTCTGAAAATTCTTCTTCTTCCTTTTGACTTGAGCTTGAACAATTTTAAGGATGAGAAGAATTTGGCTTTGAGGCTTCAGGCTTCTTCTCTTGATGATGACTCTTCTCCTTTTACCTCTCATGGTACCTGGTATCAAGCTCCAGGGTAACATCCATTAAGTCTTGAAAAGAGTCAATTTTTGAAGGATAGGAGGCCAATTGATCCACAAACCTGGATGGCAACCCCTTCCTGAAATGATGAATAAGAGCCCTTTCACCCCAATCTCCAATTCTTGAAACCAAACTTCTGAAATCAGCTATGTACAAGGAAACACGGCTACCTTCTTTCAACCTTAGAGAATCCAATTCTGCTTCAGCTCTTCTGATTCATTTGGGTCTCCAAATAAGGTGAAGAGTTGAGATTTGAACAAGTTCCATGAATTCATAAGGTCATCTGTATCTTGATTGGTGAGATTGGAAAGGTAAGGCTCAATCCATTTTGCAGCCCTGCCAATGAGAAATGAAATGGCATAGAGAAATTTCTTTCTGTCTTGAGAAAAATTTGCTGGATAATCATGAAAGATCAATTGAAAAGACTGAATGAAGCTTCTGACTTTGAAGGGCTGAGTCCCATCAAAGTATTCTGGTGCCTTCATAGATGGAGTGTTGAAGGCTGGTGGTCTTGATGACTCAGAAACTGAGCTGATTGAAAATCGGCCATAATTTGAGTCATCTGATGCATAATGGCAAATGAGTATGGTTCGGACTGATGAGAGACAGGCTGATCAGACCGGGCTAGGGTTGGTCCTCCAGTACCTTGGGATTCCCCCACCGGAGCAGGAACGCCTTCAGTACCATCAGACTCTTCCTCTTCACCATATTCACCTGGACCTTTGGGAGTGGTCCTTGAATGTCCTTGGAATCCACCAACTACTCCGTCTTGGCCCTCTTCCTTCCTTCCATATGGGGCCCTCAGTTGCAAAACTGCTGGGGTGCCATCAAGAGGAGCTCTTGGAGTTGGAGTAAGAACAGCTTGAGCTCTGGTCGGAGATCTGGTCTTTATTGCAAGAGGTTAATGTTGAATGGCCATGATTTCTGGAATAAGACTTAAAAATAAATGAATAAAATCAAAATTTACTTGAAGTCAAAAATCAACAATCAAATCTGGAGGAAATTCAATGAATCAAATAAAAAGTCTTCAGTTAAATCAATCAATTAAATATCAAATGAAACCTGAATTCAATAAATCAATATGTGAGATCAGTCAAAATCAAAATCTTGCAGGAAATCAATCAATCAATATTCTTGAGGCAAAATCAATTTATGTCAAAATTCTTGTTTTGAAGGATAAGCAAAATCAATGAAATCTTCAGTTCAATCAATTCTCTTCAAGTCAATATCAATTATATGTCAAATCAATAAATCAAATCATTTTAAGTGAAGTCTTACTAAAAATCAAAAATTTCTTGAAGAATAATTCAAAATGAAACTTGATGTGAAGAGTGTGTCTGAACAATCTTAATGACCAATTTGAAAAATCAAAGAAAAAAATGAGATTATGCCTGAATTCAGAATGAAATAAATTTGATGATTTGAAATAAGATTTAAAAGAGAAAAAGAGAAATCAAAATTGGGTCAGCTTTCAATTTTCAAAATGAAGAATGGATGAGAGAAAATTGAGAGGTGACAAAAGATAAGAAAGTTCATAAAACATTAGAGAGGCATAATTTTTATGAAATGAGTGAATGAGAATGATAAAAGAATGAATGAACAGAATGAAATGAAATTAATAGTTAATTAATATAATGTCACTGGGGCTCTTATTGAAGAAGGAGTGGCCTGGAACTCAGGAGTAAAGAGCTCACTTGGAGAGCTCCAAAAGATTAAAGAAATAAGAAGAATATATTCTATTAAGGAAGAGTAAAAGTAAAGACAAGTATTCCAAAAGAATAAAAGAAAAGTAAGCCAATGGCCAGGATAATAACAAATCCAAACGCCAAAGAGCCAACCAAATGAATCCTCAATTCACTGTTTCAACCTGCCAGAAAGAACAATGGAATTAGTAAGGGATATGAACACCAATATCCACTGACAGGCAAAGAAGCAAAGGTGAAAATGACTGAATTAAGATTCACAGTATTCATTTCAATAATCCAAAAGAAAAGAACAATAAAGATAAATCCAATATATTAATTAACTTGGGAAAAAGTCCCCAGGTGATGAAAGGTGGCCAGTATATGTGAAAAGCTCAAAGGCTGATGCTGGAAGGTGAGTCACCCAGCTGTATTGTATGAATTTGGCCAATAAAGTTCTGGTCATCTTGATAATTCAGCTGTGGGACTGAACTTCCCACAGTGGAATATGAATTGGCCCAGCTGGGCCAAGGCCATACAGGATTCTTAATTACTACCTGTATGGACCACTTGAGTTGTGCAAGGAATGATGAATACTTGATGCCTTGCAAATTATTAAAATGATTTATTACCTCTGAGAATTGTGCCTAGAGTAGTCCTGATGGAATTGACAACCCCGCTCCTGCAGGGCCAGCTGGTTGGGGTCCTTGAATAGTCTTCTGGTAGCTTCCAGGGAAATGCCAGATGGAATAGCTGAAAAGTCCTCCTTCGAAGATGGTAATGGATTGGGGACTTGATTTGGAGTCACTTAATTTGGTCCTGAAAATGTCACCATTGGATTTCTGAGAAAAAAGGGTGGATAATGGTATATCATACCATATATGCACCACTCCTGGATCCTTGAGTATTGGGTGCATTCAAGAAGGAGACGTCTTCCCCTGAACGGGAGGGGAATCCTTTCTTTGAGGTGAGCAGGTGGCCTCTGATGATTGCAAGAGGCCATGGACCTATTTAAGGCCAATTTGGCTCCTAAGGTGGTTTTTGGCCATTCTGGGTTGATTGGGCTTTGGGGCCAAAACTGGCTCAGGTAGGCCCAATTTTGGTTTGGGGGCTTATGGACTTTCCCCTTGGCCCCATTGGATTTGGGCCAAAAGGGGCCTAAGTGTCCCATGGACTGCAGGCCGTGGTTCACATCCCATGGACAGTAGAGCCTGTAGGAGGCCTAAATGGCCCAAAAGGGCCATTTAGGCCAAAACACCACTAGTATAAGGGCCCTGGTGGTGGCTAGAGGGGACATAGGCCCCTGGAAGATTGAAAGGACCCCCAGGCCCAAAAACAAAGGTAATGGCCTGGGGGTTGGTGAGGTGGACAGCTGGCCAAGAAGGCTAATGAAGGCAGGATATGGCCTGAAGCCATAAATGATGTTTGGGGCCACGAATGGCCAGAGAAGAGGTGATATTGCCAAGAGGCCATAGAGAACTAGAGGGGGACAATTGGCCATAAATGATATGGTATGGCCAATTGACCCCAACTTGGGTCAGGCTAGAATTGCCGCAACACCCATTGAGGGGGGTGATTATTTATGGTTGTGACACAGCCTCCCTTGTCCCTGGGGTTTTCCCCCAGTTAATTGATATATTTTGCTTTTATTTATCTTTTGATTTTTTTGAGTGAATACTGATATTATCAAGTCAGTCATACGGCACTTTTTCTTTTCTTTCTTTGCCTGTTGGTGGATATTGGTGGTCATGCCCTTTACTAATTCCATTGTTTATTCTGGCATGCTGAAAGAATGATTAAGGACTTACTTGGTTGGATTTTTGGCCATTTGGCTTTGTTTTCTTTTATTGCATATCATCTGGTACTTGCATATTCCTGAGTGAAATTTATTATTCTTTTAGTTTATCTTCTTTAAGCTTTGAAGTCTTTCAAGTGAGCTACCTGATTACTGAGTGCTATGCCACTCTTGATTTCCCCAAGAGCCCCTCTTACACTCATATTTTAAGGAGATATTATTGATACTTAAGTTAATATCTTCATTAAATTCAAGTACTTTTTTATCACTATTTTATGAGTCCTCTTTAAAGAGAGATTCATTGTTAGCTGTTAAGTTTCCAAGGTTCTGAATTTGTATTTTGAATTATTGTAACTGTTTAGTTATAAAACGAAGAAAATTATGAGTTGGATTATTAAGCAATGTGACTTTTGAATCTATCTTTTCAAAATTACTTTTTAAAAAAATTCTTTTTTGATTTTTTTTGGACCAACAATGTTATTTTGTGATTATTTTACTCAAAAAATATTTATATGCAAGCTTGGTTGGATATGTTGAAAATTGTTGATTTTTGTTGAAAGTTTGTCATAAAAGATTCTGAAATAATCTGGAAGCTCTCAAATATTCATTTCTACGGAAAGGCTTGACTCATCTTTTCCTCCTATTTGGCTTTACATCTATCAAACCTTTTGCCATGTTGAACACATTTTTAATGGCTGTGTTTTCTTTTAAGTTCTGCAATTCTGAGGGCAGGCCTTTTTCTATATGACACTTCACTTCCTTTGTTGATTTTGCTTGCCCTTCTGAATTCTCTTTGGAATTTTCTTTCCTTTCTTTAAGATTATTGAGCTGTATTTTTTCTTGTGAATGATTGGGCAGCTACCACAGGCTTCTGCCTCTTTGTTTTATAAAGCTACTTTTCTGGTCTTCAACAAAAGACTCAGCTTTTTCAGCTAAGTACTCCTCTTTCTCACCTGCTATTTGGATCTTAGAGAGGTCCATCCTTTCAAGAGGTTCTGGGTCTTTTCTTGGCCCAAGAAACTCTTGATGGGGTGGCAAGAGTTCATTGTACCCCTCTATACAGGGGGTAAAGTTTCCATTCTTGCTTCTGGGAGTTCATATACCAATTAATGTACTGGGACTGGTAATTATTGATGGATTTGGCTTGAAAATTGATTATATCTGATGAAAGAAATATATTTCATGTTAGCATCTGAGATTTAAACAAGGGGTTCAAAAGCTGACATAGTCTTTTGGGAGATTGTGGGAGCTCTGGAATCACTTATTTGTGCATCTGCTTCATGTATATTATTTTCATTTTGAATTTTGGACCACTTTTTCTGTATACAGATTCATCTGACTTGATGGAGTAGCTGCTTGCTGTTCTGGTTGGAGACATTTTTAAAATTCAATATCACTTATCAAAGTAAATTTGTTTTTAAAAACTTACCTTTGCCGCCAAAATTTAATTTGGGTTTTGAAATAAGCTAAATATCAGTACTTTTTCAGCAGAGTCACTGGATTCTGAATTTTTGCTTATTTCAAATGGAACTTCAATAATTCAGAAGAAAAGAATAAGTATTGTATATATATATAAATTAAAAATCAATATAACTCAGAATATAGCTAACATTGTAAAGGAAATTGGCTTTACAGAATTAAATGTAAAAACAATGGCAAAAATAAAGGAATTTTTGTTTAAAGGGCATAAGAAAATACTCTTATTAGTAAAGATGTTTAATTTTTCTTTATTTATTTTCTCTCTTAAATAATGATTATGAATTTAATGAATTGTTAGTCAATATTATATGGCTATCCACTTTATAATAGAATAACTCAAAAAATGAATATCAAGTCTGTTATGTGAAATGTTCACAAGTTGGAAAATTGAAATCTATTTCAAACCACTCAGTAATATATTCTTAAAAATAATAATTCCATAAAAAATGAATTTTTTGAAATTCTGGGAATTTTTTATGGGGGATAAGTCCCGAAAAACCAAGAATAAAAGTAAATTTGTGAATTTTGCCTCAAGATATGGTGAAGAAAGGGCTAAATTACCATTTTTGTCCCAAAAATTTCCTAAAAGAATAAATAGGCCCTGAAAGGCCAGGTTCATCTATGAAAATATTAAAAATGATACTTATTATTAAGATTACTATTACTTCACTCAGATTAAAATTTCATATACTGGAAATTTATAAACACAAATATAAAAATAATTATTATGGATATTGATAAGTTGAATATTGGGAAAATGTTTCAAGAGAATCAATATTATCAAAGATATGGAGAATGAAACTTTTGGTAATTATATATAAAGAAATACAGCCATTCTATTGTTATTATAAGTGTGAGCCTTGGATTATATTTTACATACCCAAATAGGCCACAATCATCTTAAAAATAAATTCTGAACTATGTATAACACATAAGTCATGCATATATTCACAATTCATTACTTTTGATTTCATAAAAGATGAATAACTTTTATTGAGTAAGTATATGCATGGATTTAAGGCCATATTTGGACTCTACACAAACCTTCACCTAGGGTAGTGCCATAGAGTGAATAAGCTCAAATCAACTCTTTGAGGTGTTAATATGGAAGATACTTCAATACCTCATCATCAATACTACATAAAAAATCCGTGAATTTTTTTGTTTTTCTCAATGTCATGCCAAAAGAACAGGAATGTGAGAAATCTCATTTTACATATACACTAAGAATAGTGTTATGTGTGTTTGGGGCACTTAATATTATGGTATTCTTACATACATGTTTGGTACACCCATATTGGATATCTCACTTCAAACCTGAATTTCTCAAATGAGGTAAAACCTTCAAGAATTTATTCAAATTACAATTCTTAATAAATCTTTCTGAAACTTTCAGGACCAATTAGAAACTGTATAATTAATATAAAAACCGAAAATTATTATACTTTGATAAATAATATTAAAAGATTTACTTACAGTCCATTTTTGATTATTCCACACAAAACACTGAATCTTTGAAATTTCATAGAAAATACACTCTGTGATGAAATTTTCAATAACATTGGAAATTTGAGAAAGAAATTCCTTTTTTGGTATTAAAGAAGATTTACAGTTGTTACTCCTTTTATTCTTAACCATAAACTGGTTGGTAGTCACATAAAAGCTTCAATTAAGTAATTGCAATAATCTTACGTGACAACAGATGATGCAACAAGTAAACCAAAAAGGTTTATTTTTTTCTGAATCACTGGTTTTTTATTTTGCTCCATGGAATGCCTATGTGAGCTGTCTTAGACTTAAAAGAGGCTTCCTCTTGCTGTTTTCTCCAAATCATCACATTATTCAATTATACCTTTAGTACCAATAAGTAAGTATTAGTTAAATCTTTGCTGAAGTATTTTAGTCTTTCAGAAATCAATCAGAAAGACGTGAAATCATAGAAATCAACTATATCTTGTTTTAATATTGATATAAATCAATTTTGATCCATTAAATCCACAATTCTACGTCAAATACCTCTACTAGTATTTTCTAAAAAGGTTCATTGGATTAATAGTGAGTTATTTATCTTAATTCTTAAAGTTTTCTCTAGTCATAGTTTTCTTCAAGAGTTATATTTATAATTGTGCTTGTAAAAGATAATTATATGTTAAAAGCATTTATTATTTTAATAAAAGAAGTTTTTATTATTAAACTTTTCTTGTAATTGATTCTTGTAGACAATTACTGTTACTGTTATAATTACTAGTAGTGTATAACAAGTAAAAGAAATAATTCTTTAATTATTCAATTGTGGTTACAATAATTTCTTATTATTATATTTCATAAGAACAGTCATAGTACTGTTGATTAATAGTAATATTATCAACAATTTCATAGACACATCTCACAATAAGCCACTGACAGCTATAATGACAATAATATGAAAAGTCTTGCTGTGAAAATCATATTTGGTTTAAGCAGAACCAATATTTTAATAAGGTAAAGTCTTTTTGTAAATGAACTATTATACACAATTTAATTATGATAATTATAACAAGAACTTTAAAAAAAACAACGTAAAAAAGGAAGAATATTTATGACAAACTCAAGTATAATTTATCAAATGATTGAAAAATGCCAAGACAGGGAATAAAGATTATAAATTAATAAAGGTCAGTCAGAATATGCCTTATGGATAATTAAGCAATTTTCAGAGGAGCTGTGGATTTGAAAAAATATCTTGAAACAAGATTTTCCAAAATCAAAAAATTATAAAGGATTATAAAAACATCATCAAATTCTTTCATTACAATTTCTTATTGATATAGATTATAAAAAGGAAAATAATCAGTTACAATAATATGAGGTTTATGTATAAAGTATTATTCTTTGGACTATATATTGTGAGCCTTGAGGCATATTTTACATACCCAAATACACCACAACTCATAATAAGATAACTTCTGAACAATGAATAACCCATAAGTCATGCATATATCCAAAATTCATTATTTTTGCTGTCGGAAAAGATAAAATAAACGTTTTGAGTAGGTAAATCCATGGATTTAAGGCCAGAGTTTGATTCTACACAAATTTCACCTAGGGTAGTTCCATAGAGGGAATAAGATTAAGTTAACTCTATGAGGAGGTATTATGGAAAATATTTTAATACCACATAAAAGAGTTGTAATTTTTTTTGTTTTTCTCAATTTCACACAAAAATGAGAATGTGAGAACTCCAACGTTACATATACAATAAAATTAGCATTATGAATGTTTGTGGCAATTGAAATTACATTATTCTTACATACAGTTTTGTAAAACCATAGTGGATATCAGTCTTGAAGCCTGAATAACAATTTTTGACATGAAATTAGCTAAGGGGGACAAAAGACATCAAAGATAGCCAGGGTACCCAACTTCTGGGGGCCTCTGAGGCATGGGAAGATCTTAAGCTTGGATATATGGCTTATCATGGCCCAATTGGTATACTAAAACCTTTGGGAAAAATGGTTACTAAGTTAAAGTCCCATTACATCATAAGAAAACTGCAAATAATCTGCTATTTTGACATGACAAGGAAGTAAAGAGCGACTCTGGCTCCTGTAAATCTGTCAATTCTTAATTATTTCCCATGGATAAACCTTGAAAGAGTAATTAAAACTCTTTATGGACTAGTATCCACTGATTTACCTCATGGCAACCAGGTATACTGTGGTATTTGCAATTCTATGTAGAAGAAAATTATTAAAAATACAATTCTTAATTGATCCCTATCAGAATTTCAGGATCAATGTAGAAAATTATGATACACAGAGTCAGAAAAAAGAATCATGGTTTAATAAGTAAAATTCAAAGCTTTACTTACAGTCCATCTTTGATGATTCCACATGAAACACTGACTCTGCAAAATTTCACATAAAATACAACCTGTGATGAAATTTTCAATAAAATTGCTAACTTTGAGAAATTAATGTCTATTTTTAACAAAAAGAATATTTCCAAAAACAACAGTTGTTACTCCTTTTATTCTTAACAATAAATGTATTTCTAGTCAGGTAAAAGGCTTAATTAAGCAGTTAACATAATATTACGTGACAACAGATGATGCAATCAACAATCCAAAGAAGATAATTTGTTTCTAAATAACTGTTTTTTTGCTCCATTTCAGACCTCTGTGAACTGTTCTTGACTTAAAACAGGTCTCTGCTTGCTATTTTTTCCAAATCATCTTATTATCCAATTATATGTTTAATGGCAAAAATTAATTATCAGTTAAATCTCTTCTTAATTGTTGTAAATATTTTAAAATCAATCAGAAAGGCATTAAATCATAGAGATAGACTATAGTTCTTTCTTAATACTGATATGAAGCAATTTTTATCCTTTGAATCCACAATTTATATTTCAAATATATTTATTGATTCTTTTCAGGTATTATTGGAGTATTAGTGTGTCATTCTACTTAATTTTTCAAGTTGCTTTCTCTAGTAATATTTTTCTTCAGCCATTATCTTTATAATTATTCTTGCAAAAGATAATTATATAGAAGGAATATTTTACTGTTTTAAAAAAGAAGTTCAATTATTAAATACTTCTTGTAATTGACTCTTGTAGACAATTAGTGCTAACTGTTATACTCACTAGTAGTGTATAGCCAGTAAAATAAATAATTAAGTAATTACTTTTTAATTGTGGTTATAATAGATGTATTTATTATATTTTATAAAAACAGTGATAGTACTTTTTATTAATAGCAATATGATAAACAGCTTCATAGACACATCTTACATTAATTGTACAAAGTGAGAGTAAAAAATAGTAATTAACTGGCTCATTTTATTCCTTAAAACAACTTCTTTATGATCACAGATTCTCTCAGAGCGCATGTACTCATGAAAACCAAAAAACATGAATAAAAATTGGCAGTTGTATTGAAACTATCATTTTTTAATTATCATTTAAGTCATGTGTGATATTCTTAGCTCCACATATATTTAAGTTTAATTTATTCTGATTATTTCTAAGATTTGATATCAAAAATGATTATTATTTTTAAATATTATTTTATGAAATATTTCGAAATGAGATTTTCACCAGAAATAGTTGAATCAAGCTTGTTTAATTTATTTTTAAGTAAATCTTAATTTCCTTCAAGAAAAATTAAATGCAATATTTTAAAGCAGAAATACCAAGGAATATTCTAAAAAAATAATTAGTTTGTAATATATAAACAGATAGCCATAGGTTTAAAGTTTTGTGAAAGCTTCAAAAAAAGTCATTGATAAAGCCACTCCTCATAAGATTTTTAAGCTATTGCTTCCTTTCACATTAATATAGCAATATATTCCAAATGCTAACTTCTAACAAGGTTATGATGAAGTGAAAAACAATTTTCAATCCTTTCTTGAGCTAGCTTCAACTTTGACAGAACAGAAAACCTTGATCACAAGCCTTGAAATAGGTATTTACCCTTTGGAAGCTTGTAATTCCTAGCCATATGAAGAAGATATGCCCCTTGAGAGTTTAATATTCAATCAAATTCCAATTTGAAAGCTCAAATATAATTTAAAAACATTTCATTTAAGAGGAAAAACTTATTTGAGCTCTTGTGTCCAAAATTTGGGTACCTGGGAATATTTTGACATTTTTCACTTTTTCCTCCTTTCTGGATGAGCTTTGTCAATTGGTTCATTTGAAATCCATACAATATTTCAGCCCATGACTCAAAACCAGAGGACAAAAATGACACCAAAATACCTCAAAACCGATGGTAGAGAAAAAGTTCCACCAAAAGTGAATTGAGCCAAAATCACCCATAGAGGAAATCAAAATAGATAGGAAAGTCACTTCTGTCCAATGATAAAACTCCCATCGAAATAGTATAAGGAATGACAGATTTACTCCAGCTAAAAAGAGGAATGAGCCCAAACCTTAATTGTTAGCTACCATCTAAAAGAAATAGAAAGAGGCAGAACCCCATAAGGTTTGTGCTTTACTTGATTTGTTGAATCAAGGATATCTAATAGTACTACTAAAATTGAGCTAGCATCAAAACTATGTAAGTTATGGTCAAAAATGAGCCAAATAAGGGTGAGAAGAATATTCACCTCCCTTCCAAATTTTACAGTTTTAGTGTGGGATACCTAAAGCTGGTTATTTCTGGAAGAAGAGCAATCAGGGCTTTCTTATGGTGTCCTCCATTTCTGGAGGGATCATCAAGAACAAAAGGTATGGAGCAAAAATGCGCAATAAAGGATTTATAACAAATCCACAAATTGAAAATGAAATTCAAAATTGGTACAGCTTTTCCAAATTTAATTCTAGCTATAAAAAATTAGTGACCATTATGTAGAGCCTATCAAGGGCCAAAAAATGGGTCACTTTTGAGTTCCCTATCTTAAGAGCAGAAAAATATATCCAGGGTTTACAATTATGATCTCCCAATAGCCAGTATGGGATCTTACTGTGGGACAGCTTTCCATATCTTGAATTAACAGCTAATCAATTGAATCAAATGCTTTTTGTTGTTCAATTTCCCAAAAATGGAGAAATAAGAATCATAAAGGCATTTTAAAAAAATAACTCTGTGATTGTGATCTGAGGTAAGAAACCTCCCACTACCCCAGAGCAAAATAACAGGATGATTTTCCTCACAAAATACCAATAAATCATCCTCTCCTTAGTATTCTTACATTATATAGCTTCTCAAATCATTGCAGGATTTATTATTGTAAACCAACACATGAACATGGAACCCATGGCTTTCAGAAGAGATCATCATCACTAATACCCATTAGTAAAGCCCAAAGCCTTTATTAATCATCTTTTAATAATTTTACCACCTCTTTATCATCCTTATTTTTGTGTCACATCCAGAGTTGTACCTTTTTATTATCATTGTAAAGGTATATCATAGTGTCAACCTGACACAATGGATTCAAAGAAATCTTCACTTGAGCCCAAAACGGGTTTCAAGGATTTATGGAAAATTCTCCGGATATTCAGTAGATATAAACAACCCATCAATTTTACCACTTTCCTCATAAGTTAACCCATACATGGTGTAACTTTAAAATATGGTTTAAATTAACAATTGTAAAAATTTCAATGTAATTTGAGTTTAAATTTGGGTTTTCTTTATAATTCTGAAATATTGCAATGACAGAAAAAAAGCCACTTTCTGGTATAACACCCCATGGGTTCGCCCTAGGTTATTTTGGTTCAAAGTCCAAAAATGGCCTAAAATATATAGCATTGTTTATCCAAGATAAAGTCATGATCATTCTCAATTTTCCTAAGCCATGTGAAAATTAAACTTTTGAATTACTCCAACTTATAAAACATTATTTTTGGCATTATGGGTATTTTCTGCACACCTCAAAAGCTCACATTCAATTGACTCCCATGATGGCCTCATTTATGGTAGGTGTGGTGCAATGAATTTATCTATCCAGATGTTAGTAATATAAGTGTCATCCTTATTGGAGCTTTCTTCCAATTATAAGATGTAATATTGACAAGAAGGTTTTTTACTCATTGCTTCAGTGAAGACCATGGCACAGTTGTGTATGAGCCTTAGAGGTATTTTTATTTACCCAAAAGAGCACAAATAAAAGATTATGTTATAATTATAAATAAATAAATTTACTTCTAATATCAGAATGAAAATTAAAATATAAATATAAGCTTTATATACAAAAATTAAAATATTAATTAGAATTTAAAATTAAAATTACATTGAAATTTAAAATTGTGAAAACACATTTTTACTTGAAAAAATTAAGCAGAGATAAATTTTCAACAAAAATATTCAAATTAAAATTGTTTTTGAAAAAAGTTAAATAAAAATCATTATGAATTTTTATACAAGAAATGAGCTTATGAGAATTTTTTCACCATTGGACTCCTCATAGAAAATACAGTGAGGTCTCCTCTGTAATTCAACTCTAAATAAGCTTTAATTAAGTTTTGAGTATTCTATGTATAAAAATAGAAAATCCTCAAAACCTTAATTTATCTCACACAACATGTGGTGTTAACCATCAATTTTTGTGTGAAAATTTAGGTGTGGTGTGTGGCTTAGAAGCTATGAGGTATTGCAGTATTTTCAATCAAGATGTCAAAATGTGCATGTTTATTACATAAGTCAGCTTTTATTAACATATACTGTATCAAAAATTAGAGCTGTGTACTGTGAAAGCTCAATTCAATTACATAGGTAAGCTACAAGTATAATACATGACGAGGAATCAAAGAAAAAATAGATTGGGATGATTAATTGGGTCCAAGAGTGCCAGACTCCCCCAAATTCTATTCTGAAAGGCATGGGATGTCAAAATTAATGCTAAAGTCTATCACTTATGGCCTGGAATGAAGTCACGGGGTCTGTGACTCAATTTATGATGAGGTTTTGATACCAACCAGCGCAGTTTTAAATGTTTCCAAGAGGGTAAAACTACCCTTAAGCAAAAACAATATGTGTAAAAACAGCTTTAACTGTATTTGATGTCTCTTACACACATTATGACCTGGGTTCAAGGCTTGAAGCCAGGTGTTACTATAACAATGCCCAATTTAAGGGTCTAAAATGGGTGAAAATAGTAAAAAATGGCTAAAACCAGCCCTTTTTTGGTTGAAAACAGGGTCCAATGATGCCATAGTTGAATTTTCTATTTTCAGAGTGTCTCTCACGACTCTTAAAAGTAACCGTTACTTTTGGAGGAAGAGCATTTGTGGCTATGAAAGAATTTCTTCTTTGCCCCACTTTTCTCTTCATGTTAGAATATTTTACCTGTATAATTAGTTTAAACGCTGTTAGAAAAATCAATAAAATATTTCAACCACCTTCCTTGAATCAACTTGAGCCTTTTAGCCACATGAAAAAAATATTATAATCAATTTTTGTAACTATTATAATCATTTTTGCACTTGAACCACCCCAAAGGTTAAGCAAAGAATCTTTCATCACTGTTTCCTTTGTCACTTTGTTTCCAAATTCACTCTGGTCACTTTTGGGTGTGTTTTATCTTTAAGATATTTCTAAAAAGCTGTTTCTTATATTAATTTCCTGCAGATTTTTTCTCAATTCATTCCAATTGAAATGGCTCTTGAAGAAATTTCTTTTGTAGCCTCAAATATCTCTTGTAGAGTCTTTTTTGATACACTTTTATTGTTCATAAAACAAAAACACTTTATAATATCAGTGTTTTATAGAAAGAAGCTTAAAAAATAATTTTGGGGTGTTTTGTTTTAAAACGCTGTAAAATTTACTCTCTTAATTAAATTTTACCTTATACAAATTATGAGGACAGGAAAAGTACTTGATTTTTGATCAAAGTTTCATATCCACCCCTCAAATTTGGGGGCCCAGCCATGATATTTTACCTGTGAATTATTTTTTTATCTTTTTTAAATCTTTATCCTCACATACAGAAGATTCAAAAATCCCTAAAGAATTGTGAGCCTTAGAGGTATTTTCATATACCCAAAAGACCACAAAATTTAAATTAAGATACAAATATAACTAAAATAAATTTATTTATAAAAATAAAATTGAAATATAAATACAAAATTATTTTGAAAAATGAAAATTTAATTATAATTTGAAAATAAAATTACAATAAAATTTAAAATTATGAAATTATATTTTTACTTGTAAAAATTAAGTAAAAATGAATTTTTAATAAAAATTGTGAAATTAAAATATTTTTGGTAAAAAGTTATATAAAATATAATATAGCTTTTGATCTAATAAATAAACATACAAAAATTACTTCACTATTTGATTCCTCATAAAAAATTAGGTGGGGTCACCTCTGAGTGTAATTTATGTAACTCAACTCTAAATAAGCTTAAATTAAGTTTTTAGTATTTTCAATAAAAAAATTGAAAATCCTCAAAACTTCAATTTAATTTACACCACACATTTTGTTAACCATCCATTTTTGTGTTAAAATTGAGGTGTTGTGTTTAGTCTAGAAGTTATGAGCAATTGAAGTATTTCAATTGAATTCAATTGAAATGTCAAAATGTGTGCATGTATTACATAAGTGAGCTTTGATTTAAATATGAGGTATCAATTATTACTGTATTTTACTGTACAAAAAAATTTAATTACATATGTAAATTGCAATTATAATACATGATGAGGAATTAAAGGAAAAAATAAATTGGGGGTGAAAAGGAGCTCTAGCTCTAAGGGGGAGCCAGACCCCCAAAGTCCTTGCCGGCTGGCATGGGATGTCAAAATCCATGCAAAGGTTCATCACTTTTGGCCTGGAATTGAGTCACAGGGTCTGTGACTCAATTGATGATGAGGTTTTGAGACCAACCAGGGTGGTTTAACTGCTTCCAAGAGGGTAAAACTACCCTTAAGTTGAAAAACCTTTAGTAAGAACAGTTTTAACTGGTTTTTACGCTTCTTCCACACATTCTGACGTGTTTTGAAGGCTCTAGACCAGGTATTGCTATATTAATGGCTGATTTAAGGGTCTAAAATGGCTAAAAATGGCTTAAACCAGCCCTTTTTTGTTCTAAACCAGGGTTCAATGATGCCATAATTGGCTTTTCTGTTGTCAGACTGCTTTTCACGACTGACAAGAGATAATTTTACTTTTGGAGTAAGAAAGTGGATGGCTATAAAAGAACGTCTTCTTTGCCCCACTTTTCTCTTCATGTTAGAATCTTTTCCTTTTATAATTAGTTTAAACACTGTTAAACCAATCAATAAAAGATTCCAACCACCATTTTAAATCATTTTAATCCTTTTACCAACGTGAAAAAATCATTATAATCATTTTTTGTAACTCTTATAATCATTTTTACCACTGAACCACCCCAAAAGTGAATTAAAACATCTTTCATCATTGTAAACTTTGTCACTTTGTTTCCAAATTCACTCTGGTCACTTTTGGGCGTGTTTTCTCTTTAATATTCTTTTTAAAGACTTTGTTCTTTAATTAATTGCTTGCAGTTCTTTGCTCAATTAATTCCAATTGAAATTTCTCTTGAAGGAATTTCTTTTGTAGCCTTAAACATCTCTTGTAGAGTATTTTTGGATAAATTTTTATTGTTGGCAAAACAATAAATCTTTATAATATTATTGTTTTATACTAATAAAGCTATAAGCAATGAAATTGGCGTGTTTTCTCTTAAAAATAATATTTCTTACTATTGTTTGATCTTTACCTTATACAAATTTTGAGGACAGGAAAAGTAATTTATTTTTAATCAAAGTTTCATATCCACACCTTACAAAAATACTATGAATTCAAAAAACATTAAAAAATAAAACTTTTTTCATAACAAAAGGGGGTCTTTATTTTTCATTTCTCTTTTGAAAAGGCTTTTTTTTACCAAATTAATTGCTTCTTTAATTTCATTTTAGTGTCTAAGAGCATGGTCAGACAAGCAGAAATTGAAACAGCAGAAACAGCTACTAGTATTCTTACTGCCTGTACTGTTAATTCTGACCATAATAGCACTGTTATTATAAGTCAGAATAGTCAAACAGCACAAGTTTCTTGTGAATTAATTAGTAATACTATTTCAAGCCTTTTTAAACTTCATTGTGCCTTTGACCAGATGAGGAGAAAGCTATAACCCATCAAGAATCTCCCAAAAAGGTTTTAGATGTGATTATGGCAGAAGACAAGCAGTTACAGAAGCTCAAGGGTCAGTAAATGAATCCCAAACTGACAAAGTGTACCATTCTGAAGCTGCTAACACTGTATTACCTCCAAAAAGAGCTCACACCCCCACAATAAGCCTGAGAATACATTTTTCAAGCCAGCCAGAAGGCTTACAACAGTGCCTTCACCATGAAGACACCAGGGAGAATCTCGTGTAAATCGTCAGAGATTGACTTCACGTCAATCAAACGTCAAGCAGAATAAAAGTCAAGCTCACGTCAAGCAAAAATCAAGCAAACGTCGAGCACATGTCACACTCTTGTCTTACACCAAATCCTGTGACATTCACCAATATTGGTTCCCCTGTGCCTTCAACTCAGATTCCTCACCACCTGATCATCCCGCAACCGTCTAATGGTTGGTAAAGATTACAAAGACCCACCTGTTTGCACAAACACACATCAAAGAGGTCCTTCATCCAGTCTTGATGTAGGCAGGGGGTTTGACTTCACCAGGTCATCCATGAAAGGACTCCGCCTGAGCGGGATTGTTGTTTTGCCGATGACACTGGTAGAGCCCACCGCACAGTACCACGGGTGCGGGTATGTGTATGATGGGCACACCATGGCCAAATGATGTGTTGTCCAAATTTTGAGTAGCCATGAATCAGCTAGCTCAGCAGGAGGGGGTGAAATGGTTAGAGCCCGCTGCACAATGCAATGGGTGCATGGGTGACACATGCACACAAAGGCAATACATGTGAGGGCCTAATTTCAGGTGGCATTGACCATTTGTGGGTGACACATGAAACCACTGTTGGCGGGTGCGGGTGTGGGTGCGATTGCGTGTGCATGTGCAGGTGCTCTTGTGTGTGCATTGGCGTGTGCAGGTGCACAAGGGCCGATTCCCCTTGCAACATGATGATGGTGCAGTTAGAAATTTTGGATGCTGTGAAAGGTGAGTGTGTGGGTTGTTTGATCATTGAACTTGGCTTATTCACACTGTAACCCATGTCAAAATAGTAAGTTCTTTGTGGCAGTGTGAAATAATGGGCTTTGCTTGTCACAATGGCATGTCTCTGTCACTAAATTTTGAGGCAGTTATTTCACTAGAAAAATTGCTAATGAATCTGAGATATTTTCATTTTTGTAGACTAAATATCATTAAATAATGGCTTTATCATTACAAGTAGTCAACATGACACAACTTTGTCATCATACAATCCACAGTTACCTTCTATTTCTTCTTCAGATAGAATCAAGTGTCCATCATTAAAACCAACAGCTTTATAAATATTGAGATGCGGCCAATCTGGTAAGAAATTCACATCAATCTTTGAAGTTTTTAAGATCAGAAAGTTATTGTTCAGTATGCTAGATGGCTCAGAGACTTTAAAAATGCTACTAATAATACCAAATTGTCGTGAGTTGCCCCTCAGAAAACATATCACACTGTGGCTGACATTTTTGGATTTAGTTGAAAATATATTGTTCCCAATATTGATGTTTGAAACTGGAAAATACCAAGGTGAGACAATCCTTGAAGTGGGATGACTTGCGGATTTCACAGTAGTGTCTAAGCTGATCCAATCAACTATTTCCCTTGTTGCATGAAAATTCTGTAAGTACTCAACCAGGAAATCATAATTTTCTTGGTCATGGTGCGATGGTTTGTTATATTTATGGTTATTGAACAGGGCAGGTGGCTGTGATTCAAAAATCTGTTTTATTCAACATGGCACGGATGGAGATCTCAGGAGAATGGAAAGGTGGGAACATTGACAGATATGTTGAAGTAAGGTTTTGTCTATTCAATATATTCAGAGTTGCAAGAAGTTAGTCTTATGCAGTTCAGGTGTTTAATCAATGTGAATATATTGATCTTATTAATTGGCGTACATATTTTGTTATTTGTTGGCATCTGTTCAAATACTCCAATCAAGCACTCAAAACCCCATGTGGCTGAGGCTGGTGCTGGGCCCCAATGTTGGAAGAGTTTGGGAATATGATCAGCGAAATGATGATTTGGTTTACTTTTCTGTTTTGGGAACAGGTGGAAATGTTTCCAATGTTCAGCAAATGCAGTCACATCATCTATTGAAACAGTCCAACTTGTGGCAATGTTGATAGCACTAATCAAATGGAATGTATTCTTGGTTAGTTCATTTTCAAGTTCTTCTGACTGACCCATTTTTCTTTCAGTGTCAGTGGATTGGTGTGCATCTAATGACATCTGTTTACTGAGAATTAAAATTGGAATATAGACCTTATATAAGAGAGCCCATTCAGAAGCTTTTAAGCTACCATGAGAGGGGGAAACCATGTTGCAAGGTACTCTTGTCCATGATGAGGGAATTATTGTCTCAGATATGATTTGTCAGAGATGCTCCAGACCCTCACAATTGATCTGGTGATCACTCAGTGCAGTGATATCCAATTCAGAGGGGATTTTAGAAGTGGGGATGTAATCCGCATCAAATGAAGGAATCTCCGCAGAACCATCAGATGGATTCCCCGTGTGAGGGGTGGGCATTGGGAAGTAGTTTTTTCGGGTAGAAGTAGTGGGGAGTGGCTCATTTATTATTTTTGCTGTGTCTCTTCTCAGGGAGAGGGCCTCTCTCAATTTGATTTTATAAAGAGAGCTGTTGGAGGTCATGGAATCTGAGTCTGAACAGCTGGTGTCATTGGCCTTCCTGCGGGACCTGAGGTAAATTTTTGATTTGGACTCTGGAATGCACAATTTGAAAGCTGCATGATCCTTCAAAATTCCCAGTATTAAATTATGCATTATTTCAAGATTAACCATTCTGGTTGCATCCCAATATGGAAGTTCTTCCAAAATTGAATATCACACTCCATACTCAGAGAAAATTGCTTGTCTTTTTTGTGGGGTTGGCCAAAGCCATTTGGCAATGGTTGATTTATGATTTTGGTATGAGCGTGTGTAGTGCACTTGAAAACCAATTTCTTCAATTTGAGCTTTGTGAATGGTGCAAAAATTACAAAAGTGGTTGCCTGAATGGGAGATAAATCCAGTAAGCTTGGACATGGCAAACACATCCGCAATGGCTGTGAGAATGGCAACACGGATAAAGGATCCTGAAGGACCTGTTGAGGTGGGTGAAAATTGGTAACCTTTCCATAGCTCTTTGAGCTCGTTGATGAGCGGCATTAATAGGTAATTTCATTGAAGGGAAGTTGGATTATTCCTGCAACATAGACATTCTCTGGCTTCAATCTTTCACTTGGGGGGAGATTAAGACAAATAAGCATGATAGGTCCAATGCTGGCCGACTGGGTTGACTTTCCATGTGCATTAAACCAGTCCACATAAATGGAGAAGGCCAATGCACCAGGAATGGACATGAATGGGGGGTCATGGATATTTCTAGTGCCAGTGAAGTGTCCCCATACCAATCCATCCCAGACGTCACATTTTGGGGAACCTTTGGGATTTTGGGATTGTTGATGTTGGTGCAGAATTTCCATAATTCCAGCCCGCTGGAGAAATCTGGCAAGCCAATTTTTGAATGGTTGCTAAATGAAATGGTTTGTTGGTAAAAAATTTTGCTTCATGTTGGTTGTGCTTTGAGTGTGGGGCTTAAATGAATACATGAATTTTCCTAATGATTGTGTGCAAGGGGGATCATGATCATTTGGGTCATTATGGTGTTGACAGTGGAGTTTGTCAGTTGTGACTGATTCAGTAAGGCCATTGAGAGAGAAACATTGAGGACAAAATATATAGTTTTGAATCACTGGCTTCAATTGGAGATGTTCAAATATGGTACTCAGATCTTGAGGTTTATGGAATGCAGGATTGGGGGGACCACCGGAGCTTGAGATGCTGGACTTGATCAGCAGGTTTAGGGCGGGGTTGAGAATGTGTGAAGCCCTGTGGGGTATATTATACCTTAATGATAGAATGGCAGATATTATCATTCCAAGGTCTTGTGGGGGAGGGGTTTTACTGCTGCTGTATGGTTTCTGTGAAGTTGAATTGAGACCCGGTGCTGTGGAGAAGGTGCTTTGGGTCAATTGTGAATAATCAGCTGGGAATATTTGATCCAATAGAAGCTGTGGGCACTCAGATCGAAATGCAGAAGTGGGGATGTTTGGAAGAGATTTGAGTGCAATGGTTTATTTGAGCTTTTCAATGTGCTGTTTATATTGGAAAGGTGTGAAGGCAACTCCATGACTATCAACCTCAGGGGAAGAGTGTGTTTGAGTTGAGCAGTGTTGACACTTGCATATACGCATTGAGGATTAGTGGCGGGTTGTCATTGTTACAGGCATATGGAGTACGGTTGGTTTGTGTATAAATATCTATGGCTGATGTGAAAGTGTTTAGGAGTGTTAGTAATTGGAAAAAAAATTGAATAATTATTTATGAAGGGGGAGATGATTTGAGCCATGTGAGAATTTTATCCCATTTGTAATGGTGCGTGAGCTGGAGCTGATAAAGTGTAACATGTCTCATCTGGATGGTGGAATTGGTTAGGAGTTTAATTGGGTAAAATGCCATCCTGCTAAATACTCATACATATTCTATTTTATTTACACATGGTGATACTGCGGTTTTGACCCTTGAGGGGCATTCCAATAGGGATGTGTCAACATTGAACTGAGGGGATTGACATTCAAACCATGTACACTGGAGTGCCATCATACATGGCTTAAACCTTATTACAGACATAACAATATAACTCTATTACATAAGGGGTGGGAGTGCAGCTAAAGTCTTGGTATTTGGTTTGAGTGCAGCATGCTTTTAATCAGTTGGAATGTGATTTGGATTGTCTCGCCTTTCTTGAAAAGGTGATGTCACTTTTGTGGGTAAATCCTTCATGAATATACCCCTTTACAGATGTACAATGCTGTGGAATTTCAATGCATATATTGGTAGTTTGGATAATTCACAAAATGTGACAATGGGGAGGCGGAAATGTTACCAAATATGATTACTTATGGATGATGGGTCCCCTTTGAGATCAAGGGAATATTACATTATATGGTGGTAGGCAGTGCAGGGTGGTTTCCGACAAAAGCGGAGGAGCTCAAAAGGAGGCAGGGAGGATTCTCCTAAAAAGAGGCTTATTGGACTTCCAATAAGACTCTTTTTAGAAATAATCATAGAATATCTCTATTATAAATTTGAAAAGATTTCATCTCATATCACTCTATTTTATCATAATACTGAGGTGTTTTATCTAGTTAAACATAATACTGTACTTTTTCGGCCCTTATGTCATCTTCCAAGTCACATAAATCCTATTCAGGTTCTGTTCATGACTCAGATATTGAATCTAGCATAGAATATGTCCAAACACAGTCAACATTGAGTCCCAACATTCCTCTCAAAACCCCTATTGCATCATCAATGAATGTCTCAGGTCTTAACATTGATGTGGGAAATCTGAAGGCTCCAACTTCAAGCACTTGGTTGATCACAAATATTTCCGTCACTCCAATTCGCCCAAATCCCACTCATACACAAAGCATGTGTCTCAGGGGCCAGAAGGCACACCTCAAATCTCATTAAAGGCTAATCCCCAATCAAAATTTCCACATCAGTTCTTCCTTAATCCCGGTTGGAATCCAGTCGCATCCCAGGATCCCTTTGGAAAAAGTAAACAGCCAACCCTCAATATTCCATCAGGATCTCAGGTTCATGTGGGCAATGAAAGGCGCGTGGATGGGAGGCAACAAAAAAGACCATTGGAGAATGTAACTTGGAGTGGTCTGTCAGAGGGAAATCCAGGATTGACGCTTTATAAAAGTAATTCATTTTAATTTTGGAGTATAACCTTTTTCACAATTTGATATGTTTGTTTCATGGGTTAGATATTGCACCTAAAGGCAAGTCAGTCGGATCTCAGGAGCCAATTGAAGATTGTGAGTATTAACAGCCTTTATTAATTTTTTGATGTATTAACTGATGATGTGCATGGCAGGTGATGAACTTTATGCAACTTCACCTCTGGTCCATAAAGAGAAAGTCACTTGAAGTGATCATCCATATGCCTCCAAACCAAGAACAGCTCATGCCAGTTCATCAAGAGAAAAAATGGTGGATGATGAGGATGAGAACATGTCTCTGACTCAAATGGAAACAAATGATGAACCAATGAGGGACAATTTCACAGTTCCTGAGCATGGCACTCAGTCAAATAGTGAGTTCACCCGTCCTCAAATGCCCCTTGCCCAGAGTGTGCTTGAACAATCCAAGGTCAGACAGCAAAGGAACCAGGCTTGTAAAGCTCACATTTTGGCAAAAGGTGAAAGACAGAAGGAGCAACAAAAATGGCTGAAAGCAGAATTTCCACAGAATGTCCATGGAATGAGATCAGCAGTACATGCCCATTGCCTGTTCCTACTCAAAGCTAGGGATAAGAATTTTTCCTCACTACCAGCACCACCCAGCACAGAGGGGCATGAAGTTGCAATTCAAGTGGCTGGTCATCTTGGATATTTCCCCGAGGATGTTTTCAATGAGCCATCAACACAGGTTCAGTCTCAGGGTTTCCAAAGCTACTGCAAAAATGAGCTCCACAAGCTAGGACTAAAGAAATTCACTTGGGACTGGGAGAGCTCATGGCAACATCTGTTCAATGAGCTGATGTCTATGGTGTTTTACCGTACATTCCATCTTGCACTTGTAAGCACCAAGTATCATCATTACTGTTGGAACAAGGATCATAATAACTATGGGGTCGTGGTGGCTTTAATAGAGCAATATTTCACTTATTTGAAAAGAGAATGGAAGTCTATTCAAAAGGATGGGGAGTATTTGGTTAAAAAGAAGGAGAATCAAAAGCTCACAAAGATTTGTCAAAGGGTTAGTTACTGTATCTTCTCTTCATTGTGAGCAGAGACTGATGATTATCTACTGGATTATGTGCAGACCTGTGAGCTCCGTTGTGAATGGTGTGATACGGCTAAGTTTCCCATTCTAGGGTCACAATTCAATGACCCTCGAGTATGTTCAGATACTTAGGAGGTAGTGGAAAATGGCCGTCAAGTTTACTGCAAAGTGGGATTACATTGGCACTCCCAGTTATATAATAAATCCGTATTTAAAATGGATCCAGACATAGAGTTTTGTAATTGCTTTGAAAAAAAGGGTAAAAAAACTATTGATAGATTGCCAGAATTATGATCAACAGATGATGGTGATATTCCAGAAGGCCTATCATTTTAGGTATTTGATCAAGATTGGCTCAAGAGCTGTAGTAAGATGCAGACTAGCGCCCTCAAAATACTTGACATGCCAGTTATTAGGCCAAATGGTGATGCTCTGCAATAACTTAGTAATATAAATGTATAGCACCGTTACAAATTAACATTTTGTGAATTATTTGAGCAGGTGTAATACAATATGATTATTATATCTCAAAGATGCAACAACTTGATAAATATGTCAGAATATAGAAAATATGAGTTGGAATGTATCACCCTCTCCCTTAGAAATAATATTCTATTGCTCATTTTCATTGAGGAAATATTGAAGGAGTTTGATCCAGCTCATGGTGTTCATAATTGTGGACCTGTGCCAGGGTGAGCAGGAGTTATTAACTTGGTCAAACACAAATTATATAATATCATTAAGGCTCACGCAGTTAATGATTTTTTCTTTTCTTGGACCTGTTGGTGATTGGAATTTGGCATTCCCATAAGGAAGGATTTTAGAATAGCAATACAATCAGGGTCAAAGATGAGCTTGAAAGGTACCTTCCGCATGTTGACCTCAACTGAATGAGGAGTGATATAGTGGATGACCTTTACAGGTTGTTAGCCAATACAATGGAGGCAATCAACAGCCTGAGTGTGAGCCTTTGAGATATGACCACATACCCAATAAGGTCACAAAAAATACTCAGAATAATTATATCTTTAATATAATTATATTAAAATTAATTAGAATAATTATACACTAAAAATAATTACTCAAATATACAAAAAATACCATAAATTGGTACTAAAATTGGTTTAACTTAAAAACCAATGAATGAACATGTGAAATAAATTATACCATTGGATTCCTCATGGAAAAATACACATATACCATTTTTATGGCATATCTGTAAAGTCAATATTTAATGAATTATAAGGTATAATACCTTATAAAAACCATAAAATCCTATTTATCTCAGAAACCAATGAAACAACATGTGAAATAAATTGTACCAGTGGATTCCCCATAAAGATCCACACATAAAACAATTAATAAGCTAATTCTCAAAATCAATACTTAAGGAATTATCCTGAATATATGCACTTTTTTGGTCAACGCATATATTCAGTGATCATAGCTAATATCTTCTAAACTATACATGCTAGAATGATGAACCAAAAATAAAGTTACCACGTAATTACTGTAAGAACACAGATATGAACTTTATTTTGCAAATTATAAACAAGGTTAAGACTTATGAGGAAATATTGATAAAAATCAACAGAGCTGTTGACCACTTTGTTGTGAAAGTAGTCCAAACTTAAAAAAAAGTATACAGTTGGATTCTCCTAGTTCATTCGTGAAGAATGATGTAATTTTTATTATTAAATTCAGGGTATAACCCCCTGAAATCAAGGTTTGAAGTTTAAAATATTGAATTTCGACAGAAAAGATGAGTTACAAGAAAAATCATCAAAATTAGAGTTTTGATGATGTAATGAAAAGCTCTTGGCAGCATAATAAGGTTATGTCAGGCTATCAGAATTCACTCTCTGAATTGCTGTAGCGTGAAAACCTTAAAAGTTATTGAGGATCAAAGTTTGAGCTTAAATTGAGCTGTTATGATCACATACTGTAACCTTAAATTAAGTTTAACAGTCTTAATAGTGATAAAATTGGTGAATACTATTAGTTTATGATTAAAACTAATAAAATCCACGAAATTTGGGGTTCTTCCAAGCCTCTGATGTCATCACACTTAGAGTTATAGTGATAACTCTAAATAATGGTGTAATAATGATGTAATATGGTTTGATCATGATGTAATCACCCTCAAACCTTAAAATATTGATCAATTCCAGTGGATATGATCAGTACACGTCTACTAGAAGCCTGTTGGACTCTAGGAGGGAGGTATTTACTATAAATAGAGCTCTTTTTACTCTGTTTTCCCCTCAGACGCATCAAAAACATTAAATCAATTAAATAAAAGGTAATTTCTTTATTCTTTAAATATAAAACTCTTATATTCTTAAAGACCAAAGACCATCTTGTTATTAATCACCATTTTTACGTGATTAAATCAATTCTTTAATTGTTTTTGCTATAAATCTCTCTAAAAAGCTCATTTCCACGTAAAATCAAGAAATTTAGTAAATTCTCTTTATTTTTATTGTAAATACAATTTGAAAAGGTTGTATTATATTCTTTTGGCGTAAAATAACTCAAAATTATTATCTTAAGTGCTAAAAGTAGGTTATTTCATCTTATTATAATAATTTCTCTCTTATTATTACTCATAATAATTCTTATTTAATATAAATAGTATTTATATTAATTTATAACTTTAATATTAGTAATATTATTGTTTAAAGAGCTTTATAATATATTAATTATTTTATATTAATATATTATTTATAATATTATATTTTTATATAATATTAATTATATTATTATATTTATTTAATAATATAATAATTTTACGCCATAATAATAATATTTCTTTATTATTATTATTATTTTAATCTTATTTATTCATTTTATAAGGACATTCAGAGTACAATAAGTAATAAATTAGTAATTTTTACTTATTGTTTCATAGTCAAACCTTACATTTGGGGGCCTGGCCGTGATATTTACTTAAAAGACCTTTAAAAAGATTCTATTTGGGTTTATCCAATAATAAATTATATTTATAATCATAAAATTATATAATAATTTTATATTTTATTGATTTTAAAAGCTATTGAGGCATTTGGAAAGCAATTGTACTGTCTTACACGTGGTTTTTCACATCCTTAGACTTGCAAGAACTTTCTTTGAGTGACTCTAGTGATTAAAAAAGATAATTTATAAATTAAAAATAATTTTTATTATAATTTAATTTTATAAGAATCATATTCATTTTTTATTTTATCCTTTAAAAATAAAAATATACATAAAAAATATTAAAAAATATTAAAAACCAATAAAAAAAGTTATTTTTATTCATTTTTATTCATTTCTTTATTTATTTCATTTTTTTTAAGATATAAAAGCAATTTCTACGTGGAAAATTGCCATATCTTGCCAAAAATAACACTTCTTATAAAAAGACTTATATTTATTTGTCTTTTTTAGTGTTTGAAGATAACCCAACAGAAGACAACCAAGCTACTGTTGAGAGATTGGTGGAAGAAACTTGTCAAAGTTCTCCAACACCAGTTATCACCAAAAGAAAGAAAGCTAAGAAATTAGACTTTCCAGGGCCCACCATTCAAGACTCTGAAGGTGAGCACCTCTTTTTAAATTGCCATAAAAGAATTTTATTCTAAAAATACTTTTATTTTTTCTTATTCTTTAATTATGACTACCAGAAGAGGTTCCCAATACTCCATCCAATCAGATGGAGCTGGACTCAGAAGTAGAATTGATCCCTCAAAAGGGAAAAGAAAGGGCAATATCCCCAGTGGAACAGAATCCACACAAGGAAGTGCCTTATCCCAAAGGCAAGTCCCAGAAATGCCCATGATATCTGAGCCTGAATTGGAACTAAGTATGAGTAACTCAAACAGGTACAAATCACATTCAGAGGGCTCAAATAGACATCTACATGAGCCAGTACAAGCAGTATTACACAGTATACAAGGACAAAGACTGGGAAATGCTGCCTCAAATACACCAAGGAGTGATGAACTCCTGGCACATCCTGAAAAAGTTCCTCAAAGAGGAGGAGATAGTGAGATACTCCAATGGATGGAATCAACTGTCATCCAAACCTCAAATCAAAAAAATCAAGGATTATCATGCCAAAAAGAGGGAGGCAACCAAGGAAGAAGCCCCAGTAGCTTCTACCAGCAAGCCTCAAGCCAACCCACTTCCCCAAGAAGGGAAGAAGAACAAGAAAAAGCATTGGAGGAAACCATATTCCCCAAGCTACAGAATCCCAAGAATCCAAAAGGATGCCATGGACAATGTTTTCAACATGGCCAGAACCTTGATGGAATTCAAGGACAAGGAAGAGCAAAGAATGAGACAACCTCATTTCCCAAAGAAATAACGTTGTCCAAAGATGTTGTAAATACTTTAACAGAAATTAAAAATAGTATATTACCTCTAAAAGAAATTAAAGACAGTTTATTATCACTACAAGAAATAAATAACAATTTATCTTCTTTAACAAAAATTGTTGTACAAAACAAGAAAGAAATTGACAACATTAAGTTTATTGTTGAAAATAATAAACCAAAAAATTTAATTGACAATACTCAAAAATTAATACAAGGACAACAAGAATTGTATAAATACATAAAAGATATCAAAGATAAGACTTTGACAATCAATTATGATGTGAGTATTGACAATCTTACAGAAAAATTAAATAAATTAAGTATTTCTGTAGAAAAATTTGAAGAAAAGACTTCATCACACCAAAAATTACTTTTGGACCATGTGGAAAAAAGTGATGAAGCAAGAATGCATCTGAAAGATGATATTCAAAGTGAAATAAGGCTTATTACAGAAAAAATGGATAAAATTAATGAGGCTAATTTAAATATGCCAAAGTTATCAACACCATTTTCTCATATAAGAAGCCCTATTAAAACAAAAGAGGAATTGTCAAATCCTTTCATAACAGACTTGAGTCACCAAGATAATAACCAAGTCTTAATGAAAGAAGCACCTCAACTGAAAGAATGGCCAACATTCACAGGAGAAGGTGAATATGACCACATGTCATTTATTAAAACAATTGACATGTTACAAGAAGACTATGCCATACCAGATGAATTAATCACTGCAAGATTACATTCTTTGTTTGAGAAATCTGCAAAAAGATGGTATTATGGCATAAGACAAACAAATGGTAAAAATACCTGGTCTTGGTGGAAACAAGAAATAATCACCAAGTGGGCAAATGATGCCTGGAGGTATAAGATAGAAAATGCATTTGAAAACTCTTTCTTTGACCCTGAGAAAGATAAACCTTTAACTTGGTTCCTAAAACAAGTTGAAAGGCTTAATGCACTGTACCCAGAAATGTCACAGAAAATGGTGCATATGAAAATACTTAAAAAATGTGGAGGGGAACTAGAACATGCCCTAAGAAGCAGGTGTATAGAACCATGCTCCACAGAAGAGTATATAAATGCACTAGAAGATATAGTGACAAGAACAAAAATTGGCAGGACTTGGAAAAGATTGGACATTAAAAGCCCAAATAAACCATTTATCAAGAAAGATAAATCAAAAGAATCCTTCAAACCCAATACATCCAACAATAATGAGCAAAGAAAATGCCATAAATGTGGAGGTATTGGACACTTAGCCAATAATTGCCTTAAAAAAGCAAAGATTAATGAAATTGTGGAAACAGAAAGCCACAATGACAAAGAAGAAGAATCTGACTCTGAAAAAGAGACAGAGGAGTCAGAGAGCTCTGAAAGTGATGAAATCAATATAATTAATGCACAAATTAATAATATTGATATAATTTATGAAGTACTGGATGTTAACTCAAACTTGCCACAAGTTGGAACATCTGACACAAATCTGACAAATATACAAGATGCCAAAATGTATAGAACCAAACCTGCAAGAGGAATGGGATATACAGCTGGAAAATCAAGTATTAGTATGGTTATGGTTGATAACCAAGAAGGAAAGGTTAACTTGGATACAGGAGCATATTGCACTTGTGTTGGCAAAAGTTATTTAAAAACCATTGTCCCAGACTGGCAAGAAAAACTTATGCCAATACAAGGTGCCAAATTTAGTAGTGCAAGTGAGAGCATGAAGCCCCTTGGAATAATTGATTTAACACTAATTTTCCCTCACCCCTCACAATGTGTCAGAATCAAAGTAGAGTTTGTAGTAATGGACAACTGTACTAGTAATCATTTCATACTTGGAAATGACTACTTATCAATCTATGGTATAGATATCTCTAACCAAAAGGATAGATATTTTACCATAGGAGATAACAAAAGACAAAAGTTTGGATTCTTAAATAACAAAAAACAAATCACAGTTATTAAGAATGAAGAAAAAATTCCAGAAAAAGAACTTTTTATATCTGAACAACTCAAAGAGGCAGAATTCAATCAAGAGTTAACAGAAAGAATGAAAGAAAAATTGATTGACCTCTTATTTAAGTATAAAAATGCCTTTGCAACTGACAAAGAGCCACTAGGTGCCATAATTGGACATGAAGTGGATATAATTCTTAATGTAGAAAAACCTTACCCACCTTTATTAAGAAGACCTGCTTATCCAGCCAGTCCAAGAGCTAGAGAAGCCCTAGAGGTGCACATTAAAGAATTAATGGACCTTGGAGTATTAAGAAAGGTTGGACATAATGAGCAAGTAGAAGTTACTACACCTGTCATTATAACTTGGCATAATGGAAAATCAAGGATGGTAGGAGACTTCAGAGCCCTGAATACCTATACCATTCCAGACAGATATCCAATACCCAGAATCCATGAGACATTGACCCAATTGTCACAAGCTAAGTTCATCACAGCTATGGATGCTCTTAAGGGTTTTCATCAAAATGTCTTAACAGACAATGCCAAGAAACTACTAAGAATAATAGTCCATTGTGGAATTTTTGAATACCTAAGAATGCCATTTGGGATAAAAAATGCACCTTCCCATTATCAAAGAATGATGAATACCATATTTCCTGAAGAATTATCAGAAGGATGGTTAATAATCTACATTGATGATATCATAGTTTGCTCAGAAACTTGGGAAAATCACCTGACAAGACTAGAAAGGGTACTACAGAAAATAGTCCAAGTAAATATGAAAATTTCATTGAAAAAGTGTCATTTTGCATATAGTGAATTGAAAGCCCTAGGACATGTAGTATCTGGACTTAGTCTAGGCATAGACAAAAATAAAGTAGCAGCAGTACTACTTAAACCAATGCCTCAAACTAAAAAAGAAATGCAATCATTTCTAGGATTTGCTGGTTACTATAGACAGCATATAAAGGACTTTGCAAAGATTGCTAAATCCTTGTATAAGCTATGTGACCAACAAACAGTCTATGAGATGACAGAAGAAAGAGTCAAGGCATATGAAGAATTGAAAAATTCTTTAACAAATGCCCCATTTCTTCTAATGCCAGATTGGAAACTACCTTTCAAACTGTACATTGATGCTTGTGGAGAAGGACTAGGTGCTGCACTTCACCAAACACAAATTATCAATGATAAACCAGTGGAAGGACCAATTTGTTTCATTTAAAGGCAGATAAAGCCAACAGAAGCAAGGTATGGAGCAAGCCAAATGGAATTCTTATGCCTAGTGTGGGCTTTAGAAAAGCTGCATTATTATTTGGATGGCACAGTATTTGATGTAATCACAGACTGTAATGCTGTGAAATCACTATTAAATATGAAGACTCCAAATAGACATATGCTGAGATGGCAAATTGCTATCCAAGAATATAGGGGAAATATGACTATTGTTCATAAATCTGGAAATATTCATAAAAATGCAGATGGTCTTAGCAGATGGGCTCTAGCAAATACCCCTGACAATCCAGCATGGGTACCACAAGAAGAGCACCATATAGAAGGAATATGTGTTACAGACATTGGCACAGAATTCTTTAACCAAGTTAAAGAAAGCTATAAGACAGACAAAAATTGCCATATCTTAAGCCAACTTCTAATGAAAGACTGCAAAGATCCATCACTTTCATCAAAACTAGATGAAATATGGAAAAAAGCATATGATGAAGGAAGATTCCACCTCCTTGATGGAATCCTTTACCATAGAACAAAACACACATGTGTTATGGCCTTAACAGACAGAACACTAATAAACACTATTTTACATGAGTGTCATGATAGTGTTGCATCTGGACATCTCTCAGAAGATAGGACACTAGAGAGGGTGAAAACCTGCTCTTGGTGGCCAAATTGGAAGAAAGATGTTGCAGAGTACTGCCAAACCTGTGACAGATGCCAAAAAGCCAACAGAGCCACAGGAAAGAAATTTGGAATGATGATCCAAATCCAAGAACCAAAATCCCCATGGGAAATAGTTCATATGGATTGGGTAACAGCCTTACCTCCAGGAGGAGACAGGAGTTATAATGCATGCCTAGTGCTAGTTGACAGATACAGCAAAACTCCCATGTTCTTACCATGTCATAAAGATGACACAGCTATGGATACAGCCATAATGATATGGAATAAAGTCATTAGCCATACAGGCTTATTCCAAAAAATTATAAGTGACAGAGACCCAAAGTTCACTTCAGCATTATGGACAAATCTCCATAACCTGTTTGGGACAAAATTATCATTCTCAACAGCTTATCATCCTCAAACTGATGGTTTAGCAGAAAGAATGATACAGACCCTAGAGGACATGATCAGAAGATTCTGTGCTTATGGGCTAGAATTCAAAGATTCTGATGGTTTTACCCATGATTGGTGTACACTAATACCAGCACTTGAATTGGCATATAAGACATCAATCCATTCTTCTACTGGCAAAACACCAGCAATGCTAGAGAAAGGTTGGAATCCAAGACTTCCTTATGATACCCTCAAAAAGGACTTAGTGGATATACATCCAACAGCAAGCAGCTTCAAGATAATGCTTGACAAAGCAAGACACCATGCAAACAGATGCATGCAAGATTCTTTTAAATATGCAAAAGAAAGATGGGATAAAAGTCATAAGCCACCTGATTTCAAAATAGGGGACTTGGTTTTAGTATCAACCCTTAATTTCAATAACATAAAAGGCCCAAAGAAATTGAAAGATTCCTTTGCAGGACCATTTATGATAAAAGCACTTCATGGACCCAATGCTGTGCAATTAGAACTCACAGGTGAGCTAATGAACAAACACCCAACTTTCCCTGTAAGTCTGATAAAAACTTACAGTTCAAGTGACAAAGAGTTATTTCCACTAAGAAATAAACCCCCACTTGAGATTCCCCCCTTGGAAGAAGGAGAGGAAAAGAAAATAGTAAAAGTCCTTAAAGAAAGAAGGACAAGAAACAAAAAAGAAAGAGAATACCTTGTAAGGTATAGAAATTCAACTCAAGAAGATGAATGGCTACTTGAGAAAGATATAACAAATGCTGATAAACTACTAAGAAGGTTCAGACATGAAAGAAAACCTGAAAAATAAAAAAGTTAAGCATTATTGAGCTTCAAGACTAACAAAGTCTATTGAAGAGGTAGGACAGTGGATGATACCCTAATCACATATATCAGATTGTGGTACAATCTTTTTTGGTGGTAGGGAATGTGAGCCTTTGAGATATGACCACATACCCAATAAGGTCACAAAAAATACTCAGAATAATTATATCTTTAATATAATTATATTAAAATTAATTAGAATAATTATACACTAAAAATAATTACTCAAATATACAAAAAATACCATAAATTGGTACTAAAATTGGTTTAACTTAAAAACCAATGAATGAACATGTGAAATAAATTATACCATTGGATTCCTCATGGAAAAATACACATATACCATTTTTATGGCATATCTGTAAAGTCAATATTTAATGAATTATAAGGTATAATACCTTATAAAAACCATAAAATCCTATTTATCTCAGAAACCAATGAAACAACATGTAAAATAAATTGTACCAGTGGATTCCCCATAAAGATCCACACATAAAACAATTAATAAGCTAATTCTCAAAATCAATACTTAAGGAATTATCCTGAATATATGCACTTTTTTGGTCAACGCATATATTCAGTGATCATAGCTAATATCTTCTAAACTATACATGCTAGAATGATGAACCAAAAATAAAGTTACCACGTAATTACTGTAAGAACACAGATATGAACTTTATTTTGCAAATTATAAACAAGGTTAAGACTTATGAGGAAATATTGATAAAAATCAACAGAGCTGTTGACCACTTTGTTGTGAAAGTAGTCCAAACTTAAAAAAAAGTATACAGTTGGACTCTCCTAGTTCATTCGTGAAGAATGATGTAATTTTTATTATTAAATTCACGGTATAACCCCCTGAAATCAAGGTTTGAAGTTTAAAATATTGAATTTCGACAGAAAAGATGAGTTACAAGAAAAATCATCAAAATTAGAGTTTTGATGATGTAATGAAAGGCTCTTGGCAGCATAATAAGGTTATGTCAGGCTATCAGAATTCACTCTTGAATTGCTGTAGCGTGAAAACCTTAAAAGTTATTGAGGATCAAAGTTTGAGCTTAAATTGAGCTGTTATGATCACATACTGTAACCTTAAATTAAGTTTAACAGTCTTAATAGTGATAAAATTGGTGAATACTATTAGTTTATGATTAAAACTAATAAAATCCACGAAATTTGGGGTTCTGCCAAGCCTCTGATGTCATCACACTTAGAGTTATAGTGATAACTCTAAATAATGGTGTAATAATGATGTAATATGGTTTGATCATGATGTAATCACCCTCAAACCTTAAAATATTGATCAATTCCAGTGGATATGATCAGTACACGTCTACTAGAAGCCTGTTGGACTCTAGGAGGGAGGTATTTACTATAAATAGAGCTCTTTTTACTCTGTTTTCCCCTCAGACGCATCAAAAACATTAAATCAATTAAATAAAAGGTAATTTCTTTATTCTTTAAATATAAAACTCTTATATTCTTAAAGACCAAAGACCATCTTGTTATTAATCACCATTTTTACGTGATTAAATCAATTCTTGAATTGTTTTTGCTATAAATCTCTCTAAAAAGCTCATTTCCACGTAAAATCAAGAAATTTAGTAAATTCTCTTTATTTTTATTGTAAATACAATTTGAAAAGGTTGTATTATATTCTTTTGGCGTAAAATAACTCAAAATTATTATCTTAAGTGTTAAAAGTAGGTTATTTCATCTTATTATAATAATTTCTCTCTTATTATTACTCATAATAATTCTTATTTAATATAAATAGTATTTATATTAATTTATAACTTTAATATTAGTAATATTATTGTTATTAATTGTTTTTTTATTTATAAAAACCAATTTTTTACGCCTTTATTATTTGTTGGTAAAAATAATAAAGAGCTTTATAATATATTAATTATTTTATATTAATATATTATTTATAATATTATATTTTTATATAATATTAATTATATTATTATATTTATTTAATAATATAATAATTTTACGCCATAATAATAATATTTCTTTATTATTATTATTATTTTAATCTTATTTATTCATTTTATAAGGACATTCAGAGTACAATAAGTAATAAATTAGTAATTTTTACTTATTGTTTCATAGTCAAACCTTACACTGAGCCTCAATGGATGGCTTTCACTTGGGCTCCTGGAAATGTGGATGTCAGGGTCTGAAAATCAGGGTAGAATTTTGGTCGTCCCCTCACCATTAAATAGACAATATTAGCACAAGTTATATTGAGGCCAGTTCCAGCTGCGGCAATGGATTCAATCAGTACTTCACATTCAGGATTATTGAAGAAATTCTCCAGTGCCTTCTCCTGCACTTTTGCTTTGGTTGTTCCATCAATTTGTGCTGAAAGGATAAATCTATGGGCAAGCGCAATACCAATTCTAGAATAAAAAAAAGTCAGATGGATTCAATTGGTAATGGATGCATATCATAATTAACTCACAAATCAATAAATTGGGTCCATTGGGTCCATTGGGTATAAACCACCGATTTGGTTGGACCACACCTTGTTTGTTTGTTCTTTATTAAGGTTTGTAGGAGGTGTGCAATTTTACTACTCATCATGAATGTTTCCACATCCACAATAGTTTGTGTGATTGTTGTGGAGTTATCCTGAGTGCTCCTGCCCTTGTGGTCTTCCAAACCCGCCTCCGCAATTGTGTTAATCATGATGTGATGGTTACAAAATATTTGCAGCTTATTAATATTTCCAAAAAACTCTCCTGGTCCTTTGCTTTTGGATGATAGGAATTCTTAATATAATGTGGAATATTCTTGCTGCATGGTTGGGTTGAGTGGGAGCAGCTCATAATGATGGCTAATAGGCGGGAGGGATTCGAGATGTGTGGTTTTGGTGCGGCGCAAACTTAAATGCCGCAATTCTAAATGCAAAATATCATTGCAACCTTTGGAAAGACTACTCAGGATGCATGGTTACCAGTTATCTTGATCGGAGCTCTGGGGTTGAGTGATGAATGATATTATGCCCAAAAGGTCATAAATACTGTTGTGAATAAGTGTGCCCATTAAATATATTCGACGGGATGAAAGGAGGCTATTAATGGCACGGTGAGTGGCAGTGTATTGAGAGCAAATATAGCTATAAGATGGGGGAAAGGTTATTGGATATAAAAGATAATTTGAATCATTTAAGCTCAGACACTTACTGTGCTTCTTCCAAAATTATACAATGCCAATTGATTTGAAAAATGAATGATGTAGAGGTATTGGTTTGCTTAAATTCTTGCGTGATAGTATTGTAAGAAGTCATGATGATATCATATTTTAAGATGTTGGCCTCGGATAATGAGTGACGAGTGGGACCATGGTAGATTTTGGCATGCAGCGCTCCAGCCTGAGCATGCTTGGATATTTCTGATTGCCAGTTGGTAATTAAGCAAGGGGGGCAGATGATAATGGTGGGCGTGGATAAATGGGGGTTTGCAATCATCTTCTCCTTGGAGGTACCATTTAAAGCAATGGCCTGAATGGTTTTACCTAATCCCATATCATCTGCGAGCAGTCCTGCAAGAGGCGTATTGGTTAAAAGGGATTCAAATGAGCTAACGACCTTGTTTGTGATGATGTGCCTGGAATTAAAAGTGGATCCTGGGGGTGAGGTGGCCCAAAGGTTACGGGCTGATTGGCCATTGGGGATTTCTTGCTCCCAGAGAAAAGCTAGTCCGGTCTTTTGATGAGGGAGGAGGGGGGTTTGAATAATGGAATGGGGCGGGGTCGTCATGGGGAGGTCTGATCCACTCAGTAATTGTATCAGCTTTTGGTTGGAAATCAATGATGAAACAGCAGGATATGAAGCTGGTGTTGAGTTTGAAGCGGGAGATGTGGGAGTAAACAGTTGAGATTGACTATGAGTATTACAGTCATATCCTTTGGGCATTTTAAGCTTGAAATCTTGTGTTCGGAAGCTTTCTATTATGAATAGAATGTTTGGATACCATGTGAAGAACATCAATGTTAGATTGGGTTTCTGAGATGAGGAGGGATCATTTTCATCAGTCATAAATACTCCCTCAACAAAAAATATTTGAGTAGGAGTGGATTGGCAATTTTCAATCCATGCCCCACCAGGACCACAGTGCATGAAAGCTTTTGGTGCCCCAAGGAATGGTATCAACGTTTTGGAAAGGGTTCCAGGGAGAGAGCCAATAGCACGCTGGTGATTGGGGAGATATACGAATATGTTGTGTTGATTGTGCCATAGGATAATCCAAGAAGCTACGTGGTATTTCTCAGGATTCAAGGTTATATCACTATTTATTTGAATACAAATATTAATCATCCCAATGCAAAGTGGTTGTGAAGGGGTTGACATGATGTCTATTATGAATTATTTGGGGACAGTTGGAAATTATATGATCAGGAACGGGTAGATAAAGGGAATGAAGGCAAATAAGCGCAGGTGAGGAACTTATATGAGAGGCAGCAATGGGCTCAAGGGGGATGGCGTGTGGTTACGTGCATGGTCTTGATGGAGTTGGGCCTCTTGGGCCCATAATTTTCATATCCGATTTGGGGAATATATCAAGGCAAGGTGCCAAAAATGTGGGTGCACAAATATGACTTCTGGATCTGCAGCAAGTTATGCAACCTTTGGTGGAACAAGGTTGACATTAGCATATCCGAAATTGGGTGGGTTGTAGCAACTTATTGTGGAGGGGCATATTAGAGGCATGCAGCCATGTTTGCTGGTGTGACAGCAAACAATGAGTGGATCTTCCCCAGGGACCTACTGGGCAATCTCACTGTGGGGATGTTTCTGTGCGGGCAGGTGAGATATGTTTGGTGGGGTCCCACCAAACGTCAGCTTGGTTTTTCCCAAATTTTTTTGCTGACTGATGCCTACTGGGCTTCCAGGGGGAAAGTGTGGCATGATCAAAGGGGGTGCTGGCCGTGAACCATGATCCCCATTTCGTTTGAGGCGGGTACTAATGCACCGAGATTGTCATCAGGGTCTTTGCTCACGCGTGTATGAAACTCCGCCAAAAGAGGCCACCTGCCCAAGGGAATTTTTGGCTGCAAGCCAGGCGCCACAACATGCGCAGGGCACGTGAGAACGTGCAGAAAATGACCTGTGGTGGGAGATCCCCACGCAAACATACGCCAGGATTATTCTAATGCGGATGAGGCTGAAGCAAATCCACACTGATTGTCCTCAGGTTTCCACGCGCAAGAGGGTGAGCATCTGCAGTCAAGCTGACCACCCGACCAAGAAAATAGCCAGTCAGAAGACTGGCAGTAAAATGTCTTCCAGGCATGTGAAAGTTGCCTGCGTATGACCGGTCGGGGGGTGCGTATGAAAGCGTGTGGCCGCCTGCCAATGAGCACACGCAATGAAAAAGTGCGGCCAGTCAAAGTTTTCCCCAACAATGGCATTGGAGTGAATCCACTATCTGTGTATGACCCAAATAATAATTCATCCCATTATGACCCACTTTTATTAACTTGGATTACACCCGCATCTGTGCCATAGTTAGGCAGAGCTCTCCAAAAAGGTGCATCAAAGGGATGCAGTTGAGATATATGTCTCGATGGCTTGACGTGATTGCATGTTACATTGTTGAACAGCTTTTGCTCTGCCCCGCAGCATACATTTACAATGGTGTACTGCATACTACAGTGTTGTCTGTACACATTAGGAAGGTGTATTACTACTTCAGCCTGCATGCATATAGCCAATGGATCTCCTCATTCCAATCGTTTGCATATACGTAGCTCATGTGCCACATGCTCAGCATTGCATTTCACCCGATTTGCACACGCAAGCTGAGCATGTCATGGTCAAAAGCACCATGTGGAAGTGCTCAGTAAAGCCATGGTCTGGACCATTTTTGAAATTTTTCATTGGAAGGCTCACATTGGATCACTTCACCAAAGCGTGTGAAATGCTGCACCTGGCTGAAATGTCATCCAATGCTGTGCCAAATGCTCAGATTGTGTGCTTATAAAAATGACCTAGCAATTTCTCACCATGCTGTATTTGATATTGTTATATCAATAGTTCAATCACTGTTCAATTAAAATGTTCAGCCACTGAGCATTTCAATTATGACTCAAAAGCAAACCTGAGCAATGGGTCGACGCAAGCTCACGCTGTATTCTCTTGTCTTACAGCCCGCCCGTTTGTTAAAACAATATCACCAGGCCATACGGTGGGTAATCTCGCCGCAGTCACTTGTGACCAAATTCACCATGTGCATTTCTGCAAGGGGCACTTGTGCATTGCACCCACCATGCACATTCAACAAGGGCCTCACGACCACCCTCCTGGGTGATTGGGTGGCTATTTAAGGAAACAAAGGGGATTTGACTGAGATTTACAGTTCAATCAATTGCAATACTGAGCCAGAGCCCCATTGTTCTTCTGCCTCACGCAAGCATTTCCCTTCTCAGTTGCAGCATTTGCTGCAACTGAGCTTCAATTTTTCCCACACACCTTGAAGCTGAGACTTTTGCAGGTGCTGCAACTGCTGAGATTGTCTCAGCTTCACCATGGTATAAAAGACCATCTTTACACAACAAGCCCTTCACTTTCTTTCTCACCCACTCCACTTTGTTCAAGCTCACCCGCTGTTTTCCTGTTTGTGCGTATTCCCCTTGGTCTTCCTGCCTTTCCACTCTTTTCTGTTGCACTCCCCTTCCTTTTCCCTGTTTGTTTTTCCTGCTGATCCTTTCAGAACCCCACTTCTATCCACCTCATGTGTTACCTCCATTTTGAACTTTTGTCAACATCATCTTCTGATCTTAATACTTATTTTTTGTCTCTTCCAGACTTTTAAAACTTTGGACTAGAGTGTATTTATTTTGTTTCCGTCTTAAATTTATCTAATTCATTGTATGTCTTCATTTTCTTTCTTGATTTTTTACTTTCTATTCATTTACTAACCTCAATTGTTTTGCTTTTAGATGTCGTGCACTCTATGCACCAAGCGGGGTATCCCCTGCATTTGTTCCTCAACAATGACTGATGCTTGTGATGCTTTCTCACAAGCACACAAGAAATGTTTGTTCATTTTCCACCCCTTCCGACCACATGTCCAGAGGAGTTCTTGCCCAAGACGCCCTTGCAAGGACTCCTTTGTGGTCGATGATTATGAAACCATATCCGAGCACAAATGGACACCAGGACCCCAAGCAGGCCGATGGGAACGATTCCGGATGATCAGCCCTGTCCCCTCAAGTGTCAATTTGTCCACCCCCCCTCCTAGGCCACCATCCAATGGTCACTTCACTCCTCGACCTGAGCAAAGTGATTATCCGGCCAATGAAGGATGGCGATGGCAAGAGGACATTTGAGATTGGGCCGATTGTCACCATGTCTTGTAACCAATGGGATTCAAACGCCAAAGTAAGTTTTCTTTCTCCTCCTTATCTTATTTTTCTTCACGCAATAATAATGACTTTTTTCCATTACTCATAGAACAAAACCCCCCAAATCCCCCCCAACAAGACTCTCCCATTCCTGGTTTGCCTTGCAAGCAAACCCCGTGCCAATCCACTTCAGGCCCAAGTGGCACCCAATGGTCAGAGGAATTATTCTGCCGTAAGCAGCCAAAGTTTCATTTCATTTTCACTTTCACTTTTGAGTCAAGTTAACTGACTCTTACTCCTTTTTTAGAACCCTTCCGAACCAAAGATCCACCTATTCCTGGCCCGAGTCCATCCTCCCAACCACCTGAGGACAATATGACTTGTGAGCCAGAACCTGAGGTGGCTCCTACGCAATCCACGGAGGAACCTTTTGGTAAGTCACCACTTCTCTTTCTTCACTCCTCTCACCTTTTCCTCACCTTTTCTTCGACCATATACAGCTCGTCCTGCCACTCCCTGCTCCATAATTGTCATCAACAATACACCCGTTGGATCCCACCTCCCCCTCCCCTTCTTCTTCCCTGACTCCCCCACCTTCCCATCCTGTTCCCCCAGCTCCCTCCCAGTGCCCCCAAGAACCCCAACTCCGCCTCCCCCCGGTGCAGAGCCCCTCTCATTCCCACAATGAGGCTCACCAGCAATTCACCAACTTACGACCAACTTTGATGATTTCTCAAGCCATCATCCACAAATTGATGAACCAAATCTTGTTGGAGCATTGCTGCTTGCTCCACATGATTCCTTTTGTGGATGAAACTCATTGAAATGAGATGCACCGGGAATTCCGGGAGGAACTAACCTCCCTCCTTGCCCAGGCACTGGAGGCTTATCCAAAGGAGGACATCACTGGGATAGTCTCCAAATTCCTAGAAAAATAAAAATTTAAAAAAATCTCATTATTTCCACTTTTTTTCTTTTGTAATACTTTCTTTTAAATAAATTATTTGTATTCAATCATTTTCATGTTCAATTTCTATTACATTCTTTGTTCACGTAAAAATTATTTATTTCCTGCTTAGAGAAAATCCCTGATTGCGCGAGAATTATTTTTGTAAGTGCCCCACCAAAGGTTTGAGTGAGTATTTGTTTGTGTGAACCTCTTTTGCCAAAAATGCGCCAATAGTCACTGTTACCGTCTCCTATATTTTCTTCTTCCATGGTTTAGAGCCGTATCAAATCCTAACTGTAAAAAAGCGGGAGTTTCCTGCATGTGAGCAATCCACTCCAGATTTGTGAGACATTGCCTTTCCTATGGTCCCATTCTATTAATCTTAGTCATGTATTGAATTGTTTAAATTTTTGGGAACCTTTACAAGCGTAAGGATTGGGGTGTGAATTGTCGGGAGCCTGCACAGGCATAAGAAATTGTGAGCATTGTTGGCAACCTTCACAAGCGTAAGGATTGGCGTGTGAATTGTTGCAAGCATGCACAGGTGTAAGGTATTTCTAGCATTGTCGGGAAGCTTCACAAGCGTAAGGATTGGGGTGTGAATTGTTGGAAGCCTGCACAGGCATAAGGAATTTTTAGCATTTTTGGAAACCTTCACAAGCGTAAGGATTGGCACGTGAATTGTTGCAAGGCTGTACAGGCATAAGGAATTTTTAGCATTGTTGGGAACCTTCACAGGTGTAAGGATTGGCTTGTGAATTTTTGGGAGCCTGCACAGGTGTAAGAAATTGTCAGCATTGTTGGAAACCTTCACAAGCATAAGGATTGGCATGTGAATCGTCGAAAGCCTGTACAGGCGTAAGCAACTTTTAGCATTGTTGGGAACCTTCACAAGCATAAGGGTTGGCGTGTGAATTGTTGGGAGCCTGCACAGCCGTAGGGGTTTTTTGAATTTTTGGGAGCTTGTACAAGCATAATGATTTGCGTGTGAAGCGTTGGCAGCCTGAATAGGCGTAAGGAACTTTTAGCATTGTCGGAACCTGCACAAGCATAAGGATTTGCGTGTGAAGCATCGGCATCCGGAACAAGAGCAAAAAACCAGGACATATGTGAAAATTGCATGATACCGTACATAATCCACTTCACCTCTTTTTCTTGTGAGCCCCCCCATCTCCTGCACTCCAAACCATCCAATCCTGGTGTATATTGTCCTCTGCCTAACCCCACCGTTATTTACCCATCACACTGCAATTCCAACTCACATGCAAATCTCCTCATTCTTTGAATTGGCATGAGATTGTATGTGTCACCAAGGCTCTTATGGAAGCAAGAGGGCCTGGCACTCAGGAATCAAGAACTCACTTGGAGGGATCCAAAAGATAAAGGAATAATAAAGATTTAATTTCTTTAAAGAAGAAGAATGGAAAAGACAAGTATGCCAAAGATAAAGAAAAGAATAAGAATCCAAAGGCCAAAGATGATAAAGGAAGCCAAAGGCCAAGAAGCCAACCAAGTGAATCCTCAATTCACTGTTTCAACCTGCCAGAAAAGGAATGGAATTAGTCAAGGATATGACCACCAATATCCACTGACAGGCAAGGAAGAAAAAAGAGAAAGGGTGTTAATAACTGACTTAAGATTATCAGTATTAACTTTCATAAGGTAAAATAAATCCAATATATTAATTAACTGGGGAAAAAGTCCTCAGGTGATGAAAGGTGGCCGGTATATGTGAAAACTTGAAAGATTGATCCTGGAAGGTTAATCAATTGACTGTATTGTCCAAGTTGGGAAATAAAGCTCTTGTCATCTTGAAAATTGAACTGTGTGATGGAGTTCACACAGTGGAATGTGAAATGGCCCAATTAGGCCTAGGCCATACAGGTTGATTGAATCAGGCCTGTACGGATGAATTGAGTTGTCCAAGGAGGATTGAAATACTTGATGCCTTGACAACTGATTGAATTTATATAATACCTCTTTAGAATTTACCCTTTTGAATAATCCTGAATAATGTACCAACTCAACTCCTGCAGATACAGGTGGTTGGGATCCTTGAAGAGTCTTCTGATTGCCGCCATAACTTGTCAGACTGATGAGTTGAATGATCCTCCTTCAAAATTGGCATTGGATTTTGAGACCTTGATATTGAAAGATGGAAATGGGTCCTGAAAATATCACCATTGGATTGCTGAGCAAAAAATGGTGCATCATGGTATATAATACCATATATGCACCACTCCTGCAACCTTGAGTACAGAGTGCATGGAGGAAGGAAAGAATTCCCCTTAAGTTGGGGGAAACGCCTGCTGAGCTGGTCTGGTGGCCTCTAATGATTGGCAGATGCCATGGCTGGAAGAATGGTCCATGGTGGTCCATGGCCCAAAATGGGTCCTATGGGATTTATGGCCAAATTGGTGTCCAGAAGGCTTTTGGCCAATTTTGGGCCCAAGGGATTGGTGATCAATTTTGGCTCAGGTGGTTTTTAATTGTGGTTTGGGACCCACCTGGCCTTGGGGGCTAGATGGCTGCCCCCTTTTGGCCTCATTGGATTAGGCCAAAAGGGGCCTAATTGGCCTGCGGACCGTGAATCATGGCCCACGGGCCATAGGAGGCGTAGGGGGCTTAAATGGCCCAAAAAGGCAATTTAGGCCATACCCCAATAGTGAAAGGGGTTGGCCAGAAACCACTGGTAATGGCTAGGGAGCCTGGAGGCCCCTAGAAGACCACAGGACCCCCAGGCCCAAAATCAAACATGAAGGCCTGGGGGTTGGTGAGGTGGAAATAGGCCAAGAAGGCCAATGACGGCAGGATATGGCCTGAGGCCATAAATGGCCATTGGAATGGGTTATGGCATAAGAGCCATAAAACACCCAAGGGGGCCAACTGGCCATAAATGATATGACATGACCAATTGGCCCCAGGTTGGATTGCCGCAACCATCAAGGAGGAGGGTCAAACCTGTGCTTGTGACAGTATGACCATCCCTTATTTGATAGCCCGCTCCCTCGCCAATCTCATAATATCAGTGGCTTTTTCTGCACATTATTTTTGCCAACCTCCTTGAGCATTTTGTGGATATACCCACTAGTGTTGTGCTTTTGTTGTCCTGTCCTGGATCAGTATAATGAACAAATGTAGTACTGGCCCACACTACCTGAATGAGCCTATGACAATTGGATAGATCAATCCAAAAATGCTCATTTTGGAAAATCAATTTTCCCCCTGTACACCGCTTTGACACATCTCTTTGAATTTGGCCTGTCTGCTTATTAGCTTGAAACCACCATCCTGAAGCATACAGCAATTCATCCTTATCAAGATGAGGTGAGTTTTTGAATCCATTCATGGTGAAAGTGAGTGTGGAAGCAAACTCACATACACCCTGATTTGTGGGAATATTTCCTTCATAGTTGACTTGATCAAAAGACAGAACCCCCAATGAGCTGTAGCAATTTTGAATCTTCTCAAATAAATTATCCCCAACATATTGTAAGGATTGACATAGAATGCAACCCACCAAGCTAAGGTTGGCACCTCCGTTCCGCCATTCATCTTTTGCGTTTTCAATTTTCCTGACACTTCCATAAAGACCAAATTGTTCATTCTTTGTGCTGCATTTGTGCCACCCCGTTGCCAACATAAATCCCTCCAATTATGCTCCATTTGTTGCAATCAGCTCAGTGAATCTCTTTTTGCGAAATAAGAATTGTGATAATTCATCCCATTGATTGGCCTCGGCTTCACTCATTGTTGTGAATGGTCGTAATTCAACAAGGGCAATGAGTAATCCAGTTGAAGAGAAAATTTCCACACAGCCATAATGAATGCGTTTGATCTGATTGACATCCACAAGCCTCCAAATTTCACTTGGGGTCATATTCGCTGATACTGGCATTGATATTTGTGCTGTTGGGCAAGAGGAGGAAAACAACCTATTCATTTGGGTTTTTTTGCGCTCATTTGTCTTTTGGGATCTCCCACTATTCCTGAGTGGTTGAGGGATCACTATGTGTTGAAGAAGACAAGATATCAGATACTGCTTCCTGCCATTTGAAGCTAAGGAGGCTTGAGTCCAGAATGGTGCCCAATTCCCAAGGAGCTATATTTGGCACACATCCTTTGACTTCCCTGTTGGAGCCCACATGAAATTGGCACAATCTAAACCGACTAAACCCAATGTTCTTCCGTGAGGCCCAATGAGGGTGCCGCATAAATGTGGAAGCATATATATATATCTATATATATACACTGACATTAAGCAAGCAACTCACAATTTCCTTCCTCAGCCCAACCCTTTCCCCCAAGTTGCCTTTTACCCTATTTTCCTTTTTTTGTGAATGGCATGCTTGCAGCAGAAAATGAAATGAAACCAAATGATTACTGATATATTGATATCACCTAAATTGGATTTCAGTTGATGAATCTTTTTTAATTGCTGCTAAAAAGCAAGATCACACCTGACCTTTGCAAATTCACGATCTCAAATACCTGAACTTGAAAGCTGCAGTGGATAGTGCATTATTCAATTTGACATCTTGATGTTCCCATGCAATCACTTTCCAATCCAACCATGTGAAATATTGCAAGCACGTGCGAATGTAATATGCACCCTGCTGCGGATCCCTAGCTATCCTAGTCCTCTTGAAAGACACAGAAACATTTGGCCTATTATGGGCTGGCGGGAAGTGATAAACGCGACTTCCCGCAATGCCCCCACGCGTGCTACTCACGGGCACAGCTGCCTGACTCAGCTTGCGTCTTGTTGGAGTCTTTTCAATGGTGTATGGAGGCATGCCGCCGTACAATTACTCTTGGTATTCAGACTGTGGCATCAGGGCAGTAGTAGGATAGGAAGTCATGATTATTAAATTGATAAATAACTTTTCAAAATTCAATTACAATCTATCTAGTACAAAGCTAATCTAAAACGGGTCAATCCTGGTTGTGAGTTTAGCTGACCTGGATACAGTCAAGATGACCTCATCACTTGAACCAAGACCGCTCTTTGCCACCCAGGCATCACCAAAGTCTTATACTAAGCATTGTGAAAACTCAAATCTGTGAGGTACAGTGGGGTTAAAAGACTCTGATGAGAAGAAACTTTTATTCAGTAAATTACATATATACTTTCTAGTACGTAGCCACACCGGCTCCACTAGATTTTTACCCTCTGAAAGTTTTTCCAAAATGTCAATTAGTGATAAAGCCCCTTTAACTGGGCTTTTTCTCCAGTCATCTGAGCATACCATCAAACCACAAACCCCCACCGCACAGAAAGCCGCTAATATACCATAGCAAATTCGATTTATTCCAAGATTCTTTCGACACGTCAAAAGATCTTTGATGGCCTCATTTTTTTTTGAGTTCCTGAGTTTGCCTTTGATGCCATTAGCTTTGACCTTTGTATGTGCACGTACCATGTTGTACAGAATCATCAAATGGATAACTGTATCCGTTAGATCCTCCAGGTTCTTGTGCAGCTTTGTGGATATCTCATTGTCAGCCACACCACCTTCACTGCTGAGCTGGCTTGCACGTTGCTTCAATTTACTCAAGCAGGAGGCAAGGTATTCAACTTCTCCATGTTCAAGTCCAAGAGGATCGGTCGAATTTGATGTTGGTGCAACATATGGTTTGGGTGCAATCACATTGTATGAGAACAAAGCAATTGATTCAAACATAACATTTGCCCAAAAATCTTTAACTGGATTGGCGTGGTAAAGAAGTCTCTGAACCATTTTGAAGGAGGAGTGTTCAGATTTTGGGAGATTATCTGGAGTTTTAGCTGATTCCTTCATCAATTTGAGATTCCAAATTTTGTGATCAAAAAACGCTTCTTTTTCTGTTGGCTTAAAAAAATCTAACCCTGTATATTGCAATTTATATCACCAGTCAACCGCCAATAATCATGTATCATGCACAAAGATAAAACTCACCTGCCATATCAAGGTCCTCCAGCCAGGACAACATTTTAAGCTCTTGTTACTGATCACCTTAATACCAACAGGCAGGAATGTATGAGCATCCTTTGTTGGTAAATTGTCCCATTGATTTTTGTAAATACTATTGATATTATTAAGCCCCCTTTTCCATGATTGTTGAGTAATATTGGAATGATAATTCAAAATTCCTGCAAACTCTTCCATGTGGGATAAAAATATTCCTTGAAAATTAGAAGATGATGACACTTCAGGCTCAGGGTCAGGAATTATATCAGTCATATCTTATTCCCTTGTATCATGTTTAATTTTCTCCCTTTCTTGAAAGGCTTGAATATTCCGAGGAGAGGCGGGAGGGGTTTCATCATGGATTGTTTCATTGAGTATTGGGTGGCTTTCAGTATGTGGAGCTTCATCATGGATTGTTTCATTGAGTATGGGGGGGTTCAGTATGCAGAGGTTCATTATCAATATGGTCCACTTAAACATTGATCTTTTCATCACCTTGATCACAAGAATATGCTGTTTCAAAGGTACAGCGTTTTTTTTTTTTTTTTTTGGTCGCATGTATAATTGATCTTTTTCCTAATCCTTTGCCTGGAAATCCAATTACAGCTTGAGATCCTTCAGGTAGAGATTATCCCACCTCCACACCTGCCCATATATTGTAAGCAGCTATTTTTATCAATTTTGTTTTGAATTGTTAATGGACTTATGGTTCAAATCCATTTTGAGGAGGCTCATGGATTCAGAAATCTTTTGATGCACATAATCAGGAATTTTACTATCATTTTGAATTTTGTTGAGCCTTGGCATTGTTTGAGAAATGTTGGAGACAAATTGTTCCTTGGATATAATTTCCACCTCCCCACTGAGAATTACATCATCTTCTGTCAGTGCACAAGGTTCAACAATCTTTTCTTTCTCATAACTTTTAAAATTCGGTTTTTGAGAGCTTGGAGGCTGACCTGAAATAAAGGCTATGACACAATATCAGGTTTGGAGATATTTTAAATATTCAAGATGGATACATACTCACATTCTGGAAGAACTGGTGGCTCTTGATTATCTTCATGTGACCGGCTCTCTACTTCAATGCCTAATTCATGACCACTGGCCATATCAGTGATTTCACTTCCACTCTCTGGGGCTGAAGTTGTTTGTCCATTGAATTCAGTTAAATTTCCCGGGATTTGGGCCATAGCTGAGGTAGTTTATTAAGCAAATAGATTCTGAAGAGTTGATTGATAACTTGTTTGAAAAGTTTTGAATAAAAAGATCCAAATTGAAGAAAAAAGGTCAAAGTAAAATAAGTTTAAAATAATTGATTCTTTTTGAGGTAATATTGGAGAATTTTGGCAAGTTTGAAAGAAGTTAAATAACAATTTAAAGCAGCTTAAGAGTTATTAAATATTCTAGAAAAAATACATTTTAGAACCACAAGCTGACCAAAATAAACCTGCGGAACAACAACCTTGGAACCTTCTATTGAAATTGTATTGCATTTGCAAAAGATGATTTGTTGGGAAACTCAAGCAGGTGATGTTTTGCAAATTATTTCATAACATTCAAATGAAATCACTTCCCTGTGAGACATTGAATAAGTTGACTAGTGAGAAACCTACTAAAGTCAACCTTCGAACTATTCAATGCTCATGAGGTAAGGAATAAGCAAAGTGTTCCTTTTGAATGATATGAAATAAAATGGTTTTGTCAGGGAAACAGGAGACACAATTCTTGTCTTAAATAGTCCACCTATTAGGTTTAGATTTGTGAGTCTCATGATTTAAAAGCTAACCACAACACTGTGAGTATACTGACCAATTTTCCCTTAGGTCCTGTTGGCAGAGAAGGCCACTCAGCATATTTTGGCAATTGTGTTCATGGTGTACGCCAACAAGCCACCGTACACTCTGGATGTAATACAGAAGCATAAGGAGAAGTGGTGAGGGCACCCCGCGAGCATAAGGATGGTAAGCGGTGTCAGGAGCATGTTGGGAGGGCACTACACAAGTGTAAGGATAAGTGGTGTTGGGAGCATGTCGGGAGGGAACTTTGCGAGCGTAAGGATGGTAAGGAGTGTCGCGAGTGCAAGGATGGTAAGTAGTGTCAGGAGCATGTTGGGAGGGCACCGCGAGCGCAAGGATGGTAAGCAGTGTTGGGAGGGCACTATACAAGCGTAAGGACAAGTGGTGTCAGGAGGGCACTCTGAGCGTAAGGATGGTAAGCAGTGTTGGGAGCATGTCGAGAGTGCACTCTGCAAGCATAAGGATGTTAAGCAGTGTTGGGAGGGCACTCCACAAGTGTAAGGATGGTAAGCAGTGTTGGGAGCATGTTGGGAGGGCACTACACAAGCGTAAGGATAAGTGGTGTTGGGAGGGCACTCCACGAGCGTAAGGATGGTAAGAAGTTTTGGAAGCATGTGGGGAGGAACTCCGCGAGCGTAAGGATGGTAAGCAGTTTTGGGAGCATGTTGGGAGGGCACTACACAAGCGTAAGGATCAGTGGTGTCGGGAGAATGTCAGGAGGGAACTCTGCAAGCGTAAGGATGGTAAGGGCGGGGGTGTGAAAGCATAAGGAGTGGTGAGGACAGAGATGGGGGGCAGTGTTGGAGTCTCATCTGGAGGGCGGTGTGGGCGCGTAAGCATGCGAAGCGTCGGGGCGTATTTGGTGGGGATGCGGAAGCGAATGAGGTGAAATTACCCAAAAATTGCAAATAATGTTGAAATGGGTTTGGGCTTTGAGTGACATTCTCATGTGACACATGTGACAATTGATGTAGTCTTGACGCTGACGTGACATGACCCATTAAATCCAATGACTATAAAGTGACACTAACGCGACTGAAGCAAGATTTTATACTGACCACGGTGCAACATGAAGTCAATCGCCAACGATTGACGCAAGATTGGCCCTGGTGAGAGTACCAGATCCTTGCAGATCTGTGGAAAAACTGCATGAACTCTTATCTGACTGTCATAAAATTACTTGGCCATCCCAACACTTGCAAGTTACTGAATTGATGGCATCCATTGATGGAAAATAAAAATATAATTCTTTTAACAGCAGAATGGAGGAGAAACAACCCTAAACAACCTAAACAGGTGCCAAAACCAAAATCAGAAATTCCAATGTGAAAAAGCAGCCACAAGCTCAGAAAAAAGGGAAAAAGAAAAGTACCAGCCACCAAACCATACAACCAGCACTAAAGAATCCCAAAGATTCAACAGGATGTCATGGAAAATGTATTTCAGATGGCCAGAACCATGAGGGAATTACAGAAAAAGGGGGAAACCCAATCAAAATATCAGAGCTGATTTCTGACATTCTAGAGGAAATTTCAAACTTGTATATAGCCATAAATGATGTGAAAAGTCATATTTATGATAATAAATCAACAATTTGTACAAATCTTAGGACAAATAATCTAAGTTTGGGCCAAATGAAAGAAACATTTATGTGTTTTGAATAAGTTTAACGAAAGATTAATACTTCAAATAGTCACAGCTCATTTGGAAATAAAATAAATCAACAATATACCATTATAAAAAATTTAACAGATAAATATTTTAAATTCAATATTTATGAAATAATTGAAACAAGAATAAAACAAACCATATGTATTATCAAAGCAGATAATAGAAAAGTCGTTGATGATATTGCAAGTTCCTTTACTAAAGGAAATACCTATACCATTGGCTTTAAAAATCATTTTGACAACTCACAAGAGGAAGTATCAAGATTAAAAATTAAGTTAAATGAAGCCATTTCTGAAAATACTAGAAAAACTGAATTGTGGAAAGAAAGGACAATTAAAGAAGACATGTATGAAATTGAGTTAATCAATTTTATAAAAGGTTTTCAAAAGGAATTCAGAAATTCTCAAAGGTTTAGCACCAGTAAATGATTCAAATTCAACAATTAAAGCACACCTTAGCAAGAATGTGTACACTTATGAAACAAAATGAGGATATAAGAAATTCCAACCCACAGGTATTGAATGCATACAGTTCACAATTAAAGGATTAACTTTCAACCTCTCTCCATAACTTTGAGTCATCAACAGGCCAAGTACTTTTGAGATAAGTACCAAAACTTAAATAATGGCCACACTTCAGAGGTGAATGAAAATATGACCATATGGAATTCATGAGAGCTATTTGGATGATTGAAGAAGACTTTGAATTTTCAGAAAGATTGTTAAAAGCAAGATTTGACACCTTGTTTACCAAATCATCTCATATATGATATATCAAACTAAGACAAGCACATGAACACAAAAGTTGGACTTGGTGGAAAACCCAAATTATTGAAAAGAAGTGTCACAACCACAAGCTTGACCATCCTCCTTGATGGTTACGGCAATCCAACCTGGAGCCAAATTGGGGCCAATTGGTCACGTCATATCATTTATGGCCAATTGGCCACCCTGGGTGTTCTATGGCTCTTATTCCATAACCCATTTATGGCCTCAGGCCATATCCTGCCATCATTGGCCTCCTTGACCAATTTCCATATCACCAACCCCCAGGCCTTTGTCTTTGATTTTGGGCCTGGGGGGTCCTTTTTTCTTCTAGGGGCCTCCAGGCCCCCTAGCCATCCCCATCCAATCTGGGCACCCCCTTTTCATTAAGGGAGTTTAGGCCTAAATGGCCTTTTTGGGCCATTTAGGTCCCCTACGGCTCCTACGGCCCGTGGGCCGTGATTCATGGTCCACAGTCCACAGGCCCATTGGGGCCCTTTTGGCCTAATCCAATGAGGCCAAAGGGGCCAAAGGGGGCAGCCATAAAGCCCCCAAGGCCAGGTGGGACCCACCTGAGGCAAAATTGGCCACCAATCCCTTGGACCCAAAACTGGCCAAAGTCCTGCTGGACACCAATTTGGCCATAAATCCCATAGGACCCATTTTTGGCCATGGACCACCATGGACCAACATCTCAGCCATGGCCTCTGGAAACTACCAGAGGCCACCAGATCAGCTCATTCAGCCTTCCCCTCAACGTATGGGGAATTCCTTCCATTCCTTCTTACCATCTGTACTGGAGGTTGCAGGCTTGGTGCATATATGGTATTATATACCATTATGCACCATTTTTTCTCAGCAATTCAATGGTGAAGCTTTCAGGACCAAATTCCACAATACAATATCAAGGCCTCAAAATCCAACGCCCATCTCAAAGGAGGATTATTCAACTCATCAGTCTGACAAGTTATGGTGGCAATCAGAAGACTCTTCAAGGGTCCCAACCACCTGTATCTCCAGGAGTTGGGTTGGCACATTATTCAGGATTATTCAAAAGGGGAAATTCTCAAGAGGTTTTAAATGAATTCAATCAGTTGTCAAGGCATCAAGTATTTCAATACTCCTTGGACAACTCAATTCATCTGTACAGGCCTCATTCAATCAACCTGTATGGCCTTGGCCCACTTGGGCCATTTCATATTCCACTGTGTGAATTCCATCACACAGTTTAAATTTCAAGATGGCAAGAACTGTCTTTCCCAAGTTGGACAATACAGTCAATTGATTCACCTTCCAGGATCAGTCTTTCAGTTTTTCACATATACCGGCCACCTTTCAGCACCTGGGGACTTTTTCCCCAGTTAATTAATATATGAGAGTTATTTTTATCCTTATTTTCTTTTACCTTATTAAAGTTAATACTGATAATCTTAAGTCAGTCATTAGCACCTTTTCTCTTTTCTTCCTTGCCTGTCAGTGGATATTGGTGGTCATATCCTTTACTAATTCCATTCCTTTTCTGGAAGGTTGAAACAGTGAATTGAGGATTCACTTGGTTGGCTTCTTGGCCTTTGGCTTCCTTTATTGTCTTTGGCCTCTGGCTTCTTATTCTTTTCTTTATGTTTGGCATACTTGTGTTTTCCATTCTTCTTCTTTAAAGAAATTAAGTCTTTATTATTTCTTTATCTTTTGGAGCCCTCAAAGTGAGTTCTTGATTCCTGAGTGCCAGGCCCTCTTGCTTCCATAAGAGCCACTGTGACATTATATTAATGAACTCATAATTTCTCTTCATTCTATTCATTCATTCTTCATCATTTTATTCATTCACTCTTCATAAATTTCATTAATTCTTTCTTTGAAAGCATGACTCTTTAACGCTTATGAATTTAATGATTCTTCATCACCTCTCAATTTTCTCTCATTCATTCTTCATTTGGAAAATTGAAAGCTGACCCAATTTTCATTTTTTGTTATCTTTTTCAATCTTAATCTCAATAATCAATCTCATCTTTTATCCTTCATTCAGGCGTCTTATCATTTTGATTTTCAAATTGCTCATCAGATTGTTCAGACACGTTCTTCATATCAGGATTCAATTTGATTTTTCTTCAAGAATTTTGATTTTCAAGAAGAATTCACTTGATAATTGATTTAATTGTCCGATTTGATATAATTGACATTGACTTCAAGAAAATTGACTGACCTGAAGAATTCTCATTGATTTTGCTGAATTTCACATCAAGAATTGACATAAATTGATTTTGACTCAAGAATTCATTTGACTGATTGATTTTCTCTGAAAGATTTGATTTTAATTGATTGATTGATTGGTTTCATTGACTTCAAGATTTTTGATTGATATTTATTTGGCTTCAAGACTCATTTGACTTTGATTGATTGACATGCCTGAAGATTTTAATTGATTAATTTATTTTTTCCCTCAAGATTTGATTTGATTTGATCCTCAAGACTATTTTGGTTTTGCCTCAAGTTTTTATTCAAGTTTTGATCATAATCACTTAAATTTTATTCTTTATTCTTATTCAGTCATGCCACTCCAACACTCACCTCCTGAAAGACAGACCAGATCTCAGGCTTGAACTCAAGCTGTTCTTACTCCTACTCCAAGAGTTCCTCTTGATGGCACCCCAGCAGTTCCTCAACTGAGGGCCCAATTAGATAGACGACCCCGCATGGAAGGAGAAGCACCATCCAGGAAGGAAGGAAGAGTGCCAAGAAGATCAAACTCTTTCTCAGGAGTAGTTGGTAGTTTTTCAGGAATTCTAAGGACTAGCTTCAAAGGTCCAGGTGAAGATGGTGAAGAGGAAGAGTCTGATGGTACTGAAGGTGTTCCTGCTCCGGTGGGGGCATCCCAAGGTACTGGAGGACTAACTCTAGCCCAGTCTAATCAGCCTCTCTCTCATCAATCTGAACCATCTTTATTGGCCATTCTGCAGCAAATGACTCAGATTATGGCCAATCTTCAAGCATCTTCTTCTTCTGATTCATCAAGACCACAAGCCTTCAAGACTCCATCTATGAAGGCACCAGAATGCTTTGATGGGACTCAGCCCTTCAAAGTCAGAAGCTTTATCCAGTCTTGTCAATTAATTTCTCATAATGATCCGGCAAACTTCTCTCAATACAGGTAGAAGGTTCTTTATGCCACTTCATTTCTTATTGGCAGGGCTGAAAAATGGATTGAGCCTTATTTTCCAATCTCACCAATAAAGATCCCAAATACCTTCTCAATTCTTGGAATTTATTTGAATCACAACTCTTCACTTTGTTTGGGGACCCGAATATAGTCAGAAAAGCAGAAGAAGAGTTGGATTCCTTAAGAATGAAAGAAGGAGGGCATGTATCACTATATATTGCTGATTTTAGAAGCTTAGTCCCAAGAATCGGGGATTGTGGTGAAAGAGCTCTCATCCATCATTTCAGGAAGGGATTGCCATCCAGGATTCTGGATCAATTGGCCTCCCATCCTTCAAATATTGATTCTCTTCAAGACGTAATGGACGTTACCCTGGAACTTGATACCGGGTACCATGAGAGGCAAAAGGAGAAGAATTATCATCAAGAGAAGAAGCCTGAAGCCTCAAAGTCAAATTCTTCTCACCATCAAAATTCTTCAAGCTCAAGTCACAAGAAGAAGAATTTTCATGCATAAAAGCGGGGCAAGCCCCACTCTTCCTTGTTGAATAAGGACTTCAAGTTGAAAGGTTATGAAAAAGAAAGAAGAATCAAGGAGGGCTTGTGTACTTATTGTGGTGAGAAGAATAGTCTTGAGTCTTGCTTCAAAAGAGCTCAAAACAAGCTTACCCAACTGTCAGCCTAATTTCCCAGCCAGGGAAAAGCCTGAGTGGAGACCATGTTGTGTTCAATGGTCTCCACAGTTTTCTTTCCAGAGCACAATTGTGCATTCTGAATACTGGTGTCAAAAATTCTCTTAAATTTTTTGTTTTTTCTTCTCTTTGTGATGTTTTTTACAGTATTCTCATTTATTCTGGTGCTACACACTCATTTATTGCAAAGCAGTTTGTTCACAAGTACTCATTGACTACGTTGGAACTTCCAGAGAAGATTCCCCTTATTTTTCTTGACTCCTCTGAGTCTTCTTCCTTATTTGTGACTCACCATACCAAATATATGGTTGAGCTCCCTTCCTTCCCAAGCTTTGAATGGAATTTTTAGTCATTGATACTCCCAAGGGAAAAGAACTCATATTGGGCTTTGACTTTCTAAATCACTTTAATCCTTCTACTGATTGGTGGCAAGGGCTGATCACCTTTAATGCTGATCATAAGGAATATTGTTCTCCTTCTAACTCTTTCTGTAATGACTCTTCTACTGCCAAATCACGTGCAGCTCTGGTTGGTGATTCTAGAACACCATAAATTCCATCTTCTGTCCATATTCCTTCCCTTAATTCCCATCAGTCATTACCATTATCTGGAGATGAAGTCTTCAAGGAGATTAAATATGTTGGAGAAGATAATTCTGTATCTTCACTTCATCTCCTCTTTGGGAATATGGACCTTCCTCCTTCATCTTATCATGATTCCCTGGAGGACTTGCGGGATGAAGAGGAAGAGCCAGAAGAAGTAGAAACCGTGATGAAGGTTGTTCCTTCTGTCTATCACCAATACTTCGATGTATTCTCCAAGGTGAAGGCAGAAAAACCTCCTCCTCATCATATCGAGCTCAAGGGGTCTCTACCTCCAGTTGGGGTGATCTACTCTTTATCCAAACAAGAGTCAGATACACTCAGGGCCTACATTTCAGAGAATGTAGAGAAAGGTTTCATCAGGCCAAGCTCCTCCTCAACAGGAGCACCTGTCCTCTTTGTCAAAAAGAAAGATGGTGGCCTCTGTTTGTGTGTTGATTACCGCAAACTCAATGCTGTTACTAGGAAGAACAAGTATCCTGTTCCCCCTATGAATCAGCTTCTCAATGTTCTTAATGGTTCTTCTATCTTCTCCACGATTGATTTGCGTGTTGCATACAACCTGCTCAGAATCAAGGAGGGCAATGAACACTTGACTTGTTGTCGAACCAAATATGGCAGTTTTGAGTACTTGGTTATGCCATTTGGGCTCACCAATGCTCCTGCTTCTTTTCAAAATCTTGTCAATGATATCTTTCAAGATCTTCTTGATGTTTATGTTGTGGTTTATTTGGATGACATTATAGTCTTTTCCAAATCTGAGGAAGAACATGTCACTCATGTGTCCACTGTTCTTTCCAGACTCAGAGCCAATAACCTCTTTGCTAAGGCCTCCAAATGCCTGTTTCATGTTTCAAGCGTGGAATATCTTGGTTATGTAGTTTCTTCTGAGGGCCTCAAGATGGACCAAGCAAAAGTCCAGCAGATTCTCAATTGGCCACCTCCGAGAAACCTCAAGGCTCTTCAATCCTTCCTTGGCTTTGCCAATTTTTACCGCCGTTTCATCAAGAATTATTCAAAGAATATCAGTCCACTCACCAGTTTCCTCAAGAAAAATTCATGTTTTACCCTCAATGAGGAAGCTCTCAGTCAGTTTCACCAACTCAAAGAGGCTTTCACCACCGCTCCAATCCTTCTCTACCCACCATTGTAGAGACCAATGCATCAGATTATGCTTTGGGTGCTGTACTGAGTCAGGTCTCTGACTCAGGAAAACATCCCATTGCATTCGACAGCCGCAAACTTATCCCAGCAGAGCTCAATTATGAAATTCATGACAAGGAACTGCTTGGAATTGTCTGGGCTCTCAAGCAGTGGAGGGCTTTTCTTCTTTCACTGTCTTCCCCTTTTGAAGTTCTCACCAATCACTCTTCCCTTCAATACTTCATGACCTCCAAAGTACTCACTCGCCGTCAAGCCCGTTGTGCTGAATTCCTTTCTGAATTTCATTTTTCAATCACTTACTGCCCTGGCCGCCTAGCTACTCTTCCGGATGCCTTATCACATCAGGACAACGTCTATCCAGAGAGGGGGGAGGATTTCATCAGCAAGAATACAATGAATTTTCAACAACTCATTAAGCAAGATGAAGTTCAACCCTGAAGGTATTTTGCAGTCAAGGTGGAATCTTTTTCAAATCTGATTGATTCAATACAGAAGGAATTATGGCAAGATCCTCAGTACAGAAGTAGCCTTGAAGATCTGCGTAAAGGTAAATCTGTCCAAGATTATTCTCTTGATTCCTCTTCCTAACTTCTTCTCTTCAAAGATCGGGTGGTAGTCCCAAATTACTCCACAATTCAGCTTAGTATTCTTCAAAAGCATCACGATTATCCTCTATCTGGCTACCCTGGCCAAGAGAAGACTCTCAAACTTGTCAAGGGGGATTTCCACTGGTCCGGAATGACTCAATTTATCAAGGATTATGTTTCATCCTGTCAACAGTGCTCAAGAAACAAGAATATACACCATCAGAAGTTTGGATTTCTTAAACCTCTTCCAGTTCCAAATGGTCCTTGGATTTTTTTGTCAATGGACTTCATCATTTAACTTCCGCTGTCCAATTCCTTTGATTCAATCCTGGTCATAGTGGACAGATTCTCAAAGATAGCGGTTTTTATTCCAACAATGTCTTCAATCACTTTCCTGGATTTGGCCCATTTATTCATCAAGAATATCTTTTCAAAGCATGGCCTTCCATTAAGAATTTTCAGTGATAGAGGTTCACTCTTTGTTTCTTCTTTTTGGACCCATCTTAGTCAGCAGCTCAAGATTTCAAGAGACTTGTCAGCTGCTTACCATCCAGAAACTGATGGACAGACAGGGAGGGTAAATAAGATACTAGAACAGTATCTTCGGATGTATGTCAGTTATCATCAAGATGATTGGAACAACTGGCTCCCTCTGGCTGAATTTGCCTACAATAATTCTGATCACTCTTCACCCAAGCAATCCCTGTTTTTCACTCATTATGGAAGAGATCCACAATTTGATTCATTTCACATCACTAAAGACACTCCTGCTGGAAAGTTATCAACAAAAATCCAATCAGTACAGAAAGATGTCAAGAGAGAACTTGAAGCTGCCATAAACCAGTTTAAGAGGTATGCAGATAAAGGTAGAGCAAGTCCACCTGTTTTCAATCCTGGTGACATGGTATGGCTTTCTTCCAGGAATATCAAATCAACCAGACCCACCAAAAAACTATCTGAAAGATGGTTGGGTCCTTTTCCAATCTTGAAGAAAGTCAGTTCTCATGCTTACCACCTCAAGCTTCCATCTCAATGGAAATACATCCACCCAGTCTTCCATATCTCACTTCTGGAACCAGTCAAGACATCAACAATCCCAAATCGGCATCAAGAGCCTCCTCCTCCAATTATCATTGAAGAAGAATAGGAATGGGAAGTCTCTCAAATACTGGATTCAAAGCTCAAGAGAGGAAAATTATGGTATCTGGTGGAGTGGAAAGGTTTCAGTCAAGACCCAGAAAAATCCACTTGGGAACCAGCCGAAAACCTCAAGAATTGTCCTGAACTTGTCAAACATTTCCATTCTTTGTATCCTGACAAGCCAGGACCCAATTCTTTGAAACCTTCATCATTTTATGGTGCTTGGTGGGGAGAGGAATCACCAAACGTAAGTCCCACTCCTGGTATGCACCTTTAGGGGTATTCTACTCTTCTTTGTTGTAAGCATCACCTTGGCCACTCTGTGAGCACCTTGCAATTTGGACACAGATCTGTTGGCCTGGCTTTCAAAATTAATTCCAAATAACGGCCATTTTTCACTTGGGCAAATGGACCATTTCACTTTTATTTTCCTTTCCAAGTTTCCAATTCAATACATTCCTTTATCAAATCTATATTCTTATTTATGGCACTGGCGGGAGTGGCAACTACTAAAAGTAAGTTCCTCTCCTGGTGTGCACTACCCTGAGGGGTCTACAATCTTTTCAAAACATCACCTTGGCCACTGTGTGAGCACCTGGCATCAAATTATTTTATCCAGGTCCCTGGCCACTTTCAAATCAACTATCACAATACGTGATGAAGATTGGACTCCCCCTCAGAATTAATTTTTCTTTTTTATTTTATTTTTTCTTTTCCTTTCTTTATATCTGTTTCTTCATCTTTATTTCTTCATTCTCCTTAAATTTTTTTGATTTTTATCTTTACGCCAAAATCCTACGTCAAATTATATCCTTCAACATTTTCAAAGCCAAATGTCAAGAGAAGACTACGTCAACCTCAATTCATATGCCAACATTATTATCAGCTCAAAATTTTCTTTGCAAGATTCAGATATCTCTGGAATCCCTCTGTCCAATCTGTCTCAACAGCCTCAACAGGCTTCTACCTTATCTTGGTGCTCAGGAGCTCACCATTCAAGGTAGGGGGGTACTGTCACAACCACGAGTTTGACCCTCCTCCTTGATGGTTATGGAAATCCAACCTGGTGCCAAGTTGGGGCCAATTGGTCACGTCATATCATTTATGGCCGATTGGCCCCCTTGGGGGTTCTATGGCTCTTATGCCATAGCCCATTTCAATGGCCATTTATGGCCTCAGGCCATATCCTTCCATCATTGGCCTCCTTGGCCAATTTCTGTATCACCAACCCCCAGGCCTTTGTCTTTGATGTTGGGCCTGGGGGGTCCTTTTTTCTTCTAGGGGCCTCCAGGCCCCCTAGCCATCCCCATCGAATCTGGGCACCCCCTACGGCTCCTACAACCTGTGGGCCGTGATTCACAGTCCACGGTCTGCAGGCCCATTAGGCCCCTTTTGGCCTAATCCAATGAGGCCAAAAGGGGCCAAAGGGGGAAGCCATATAGCCCCCAAGGCCAGGTGGGTCCCAAACCACAATTGGACCCACCTGAGCAAAAATTGTCCAAAGACCTGTTGGACACCAATTTGGCCATAAATCCAGTAGGACCCATTTTTGGCCATGGACCACCATGGACCAATATCTCAGCCATGGCCTCTGGAAACCACCAGAGGCCACCAGATCAGCTCATTCAGCCTTCCCCTCAGCTTATGGGGAATTCCTTCCATTCCTTCTTACCATCTGAACTGGAGGTTGCAGGCTTGGTGCATATATGGTATTATATACCATTATGCACCATTTTTGCTCAGCAATTCAATGGTGACGTTTTCAGGACCAAATTCCACAATCCAATATCAAGGTCTCAAAATCCAATGCCCATCTCAAAGGAGGATTATTCAACTCATCAGTCTGACACGTTATGGCGGCAATCAGAAGACTCCTCAAGGGTCCCAACCACCTGTATCTGCAGGAGTTGGGTTGGCACATTATTCAGGATTGTTCAAAAGGGGAAATCCTCAAGAGGTATTACATCAATTCAATCAGTTGTCAAGGCATCAAGTATTTCAATCCTCCTTGGACAACTCAATTCATCCGTGCAGGCCTCATTCCATCAACCTGTATGGCCTAGGCCCAATTGGGCCATTTCACATTCCACTGTGTGAATTCCATCACACAGCTCAATTTCCAAGATGGCCAGAGCTGTATTTCACAATTTGGACAATACAGTCAATTGATTCACCTTCCAGGATCAGTCTTTCAGTTTTTCACATATACCGGCCACCTTTCAGCACCTGAGGACTTTTTCCCCAGTTAATTAATATATTGAATTTCTTTTTATCCTTGTTTTCTTTTACCTTATTAAAGTTAATACTGATAACCTTAAGTCAGTCATTAGCACCTCTTCTCTTTTCTTCCTTGCCTGTCAGTGGATATCGGTGGTCATATCCTTTACTAATTCCATTCCTTTTCTGGAAGGTTGAAACTGTGAATTGAGGATTCACTTCGTTAGCTTCTTGGCCTTTTTCTTCCTTTATTATCTTTGCCTTTGGACTCTTATTCTTTTCTTTATCTTTGGCATACTTGTCTTTTCTATTCTTCTTCGTTAAAGAAATTAAGTCTTTATTATTCCTTTATCTTTTGGAGCCCTCCAAGTGAGTTCTTGATTCCTGAGTGCCAGGCCCTCTTGCTTCCATAAGAGCCCCTGTGACAAGAAGAGCCAAAGCTTCTTGGTGATTTTGTGTAGAAGCAGCCCTTGAATCTGCTAAATTTAATGCTGAAAAAGAGAAAGCTTTACCATGTTTTTGCCAACAGAAAGACAGATTAACAGCATTATATCCTGACATTTCAGAATTTATGATTCACAGAAAAACTCTGAGCCAATGTGGAGGTGACTTAGAACTTGCTGTAAAATGCAGGAGTAATAAACAATCATGAACAGAAGATATTTTAAATATATTAGAAGAACTAACTACCAGGACCAGGATTGGTTCTGGTAGGGTGAATCTTAAAACAAGGTTTAATACATCTTGTAATGATTGTTTGGACAATGATACCAAATAAAATTCTAACAATATGAAATATAGATCCGCAAATACAATCAGAAAGTGCCAGTTTTTCCAGAGCACCACACATTTGGCTAATACATGTCCAAAAAGGGTATGCAAACCAAAACACACAAGGGACAAGGGTATACAGCTTGAAACTCTTATATAACAGAAATGATGATTGATAAAAACACATTAAACATTTAGTTGACCCAGGAGCCTTATACTCTTGTGTTGGAAAATATTTTATCAAGAACTGTGTACCAAATTTTGAAGATCAATTATTACCAATTGATGGAATAAAATTGAACAGTTCAAGTAATCCAATGAAACCATTGGGAATATTTGAGATCACTGTAATATATCAGCATATAAATGGAAGCTTAAGAATTAATGTTGAATTTTTCATTATGTAAAACTTCTCTAGTACCCATTTCATATTGGGAAATGATTATTTGATGATGTATGGCATAGATTTACATAACAATAAAGAAAGATACTTTGATATAGGGGAGAATAAGCATTGAGAAGCTTCCTTTTTACCTTTTGAAAGATAGATTATGTTAAATAAAGTATCACCAGCCAGGTAAGAGCTAGAAAAGTTCAAGTCAGAACTGATTATAGCTGAAGTTAGTCTTCATCTTCCTGATATACAAGAAAATTAACTCTCTAACCTTCTATGTGACCACACAGAAGCCTTTATAACAGAAAAAGAACAATTGAGGAAATTATTTGTCATGAAGTTAACATATTTGTTTTGAACCTTGAGATACCTTATCCACTAGTCTTGAGAAGGCCTGCATACCCAGAAAGCCCAAAATAAAGAGAAGCCCTTGAGCTTCCCATTAAAGAACTCCTGGAGATGGGTGTAATAAGTAAGGTTGGCCACAAAGAAGAGGTAGAAATAACTACACCAGTCATAGTGGCATGGAATAATGAAAAATCCAGAATGGTTGGGGACTTTAGATATTTGAAAACTTAAGCTTTCCCATACAGGTATCCCATACCAAAGATCCAAATTACCCTCACTCAAATATCTCAATTAGTGTACATAAGCACTATGGATGTACTTAAACAAATCCATCCAAAGGTAGTTACACCAATAGCAACAAAATATTTAAGAATTATTGTTCATTGTGCAGTGCAAAATGCACCTTCACACTTTGAAAGAATGAGGAATGAAATATTCCATGAAGAAATTGTAGAATAATGGCTAATTGTCTACATTGATGACATTATTCAAAGATTATCAAAGAATTTTGGGAAAAATACAATCTGTGAACATGAAAAATTCTTTGAAGCAATGTGATTTTGGATTTAAAGAACTTAAAGCCTTAGGACATTTGGTGTCTGTTCTATCCATTGGAATTGAAAAAAACAAAGTTGCAGAAGGACTACTAATACCCATTCCTCAGATTAAAAAGGAAATCCAGTCATTGTTTTTATTTTCAGGATACTACAGGAATCACATTAAAGCCTTTGCATCCATATAAAAACCTCTATATATGTTGTGTGACAAGGACACAGTATTCAAATTTACTGTTCACAGAGCCAAGGTATTTGAATCCCTGAGAGAAGCCTTCTCCACTGCTCCAATTTTCCTGATGCCAGATTTTAAGCTGCCCTTTAAGATTTAGATTGATGCATCAAGAGATAGACTGGGAGCTGCACTTCACCAAGTACAGATTATTAATGACAAACCTGTGGAAGGAGCCATTTGTTTCATATTTAGGCAATTAAACCCTACTTAAGCCAGATATGGGGCTGGTCAAATGGAATATTTATGCCTTGTCTGGGCCTTGGAGAAACTTGATTGTTTTCTTGAAGGATGTAATTTTGAAGTTATAACAGTTTGTACCTCTTTCAAATCATCTTTAAACATGAAAAACCCAACAGAGTTATTCTAAGACGGTAAATATCCATAAACAAATATAGGTAATCTGACCATTGTACACAAAGATGGGAATATTCACAAAAATTGAGATGAACTCAGGAGATTTTAAGTAACAAATGAGATTTAAAATACTTCTTATGTACCAGAAAAATCTTTTCCATAAATCCCAATAGAAGGAATCAGTATTACAGACCTTAAAAGAACATTTTTTGAGGAAGTAAGTAACAGCTCTACTTGAGATAGGAATTGTAGCATCCTAAGCCAATTAGTTACTCAAGACTCTAAAGCTAACTCCTTGATAAATGCCTTGGATGAAATATGGAAGAATTCATATTATTAAGAAATATTTCATTTACTTGATGGTATAATTAACCATAGGACTAAAAACAAATGTTTAATGACACTTGTAGACAGATCCTTATTCAATCTTTTATTAAAAAAATGCTATGAAAGCCCCTTCTAATGACACCTTTCTGAAAAAAGAACAAGGGATAAAATCAGGACCTGCATATGGTTGACAATGTGGCAAAAGGTTGTTGCAGAATATTGCAAAACTTGTGAAATGGTAGAAAAGTAAAATAAACACGCTGGAAAAAAACTTGGAAATATGATCAAAGTCTAAGAACCCAGTAGAGCTTGGAAATTGTCCACATGGATTGGGTAACTGGATTACCACCTGGGGGTGATAGACACTATAACTCCTTTCTAGTTACTGTTGACAGGTTCAGTAAGACTCCAATATCTTTGCCATTTGACAAAGATGATGAAGCCATGGATAGAGATCTTCTGCTATGGAATAGAGTAGTATCATGTAGTGGAATATTGTAAGGTTTGACTTTGAAACAATAAGTAAAAATGACTAATATTTTACTTATTGTACTTTGAATGTCCTCATAAATGAAATAAATAAGATAAAAATAATTATAATAAAAAATCATTATAATTATGGCGTTAAATAATTATATTATTAAACAAATTTAATAATATGATTTATATTATAAAAAAATATATTAATATAAGATAATTAATATATTTAAAAGCACCTTATTATTGTTACCAACAAATAATAAAGGCGTAAAAAATTGTTTGTAATTAATAGAAAACAATTAATAACAATAATATTATTGATATTAAAGCTATAAATTAATATAAATACTATTTATATCAATTATAGAATTATTAAAGTAATAATAGAGAAAAATTATTATAATAAGAAAAATATACTTTTAATTCTTGATATAATAACTTTGAATACGTTTACGCCTAGAAATGTAAACACAACTTATTTAAATTGTAGTTACAATAAAATTTAGGAGAAATTACAATTTTTCTTGATTTTACGTGGAATGGAGGTTTTTAAGAGAAATTTAAACAAAACAATTAAATAATTGCAATAATCACTTCAGAGATGAAGATTATGATAAGATTATCTTTGGTCTTTAATAATATAAAAGTTCAATATATAAAGAATAAAGAAATTACCTTTTTATTTAATGTTTTAATGTTTTGTAAGCATCTGAGGGGAAAAAGAGTAAAAAGAGCTCTATTTATAGTAAATACTTCCCTCCTAGAGTCCAACAGGCATCTAGTAGACGTGTACTGATTATTTCTAATAAAGTTAATCAATATTTCAAGGTTTGGGGATGATTACATCATGATCAAACCATCTTACCTCATAATTACGCCATTATTTAGAGCTATCACTATAGCTTTAAGTTTGATGACATCATAGGCTTGGCAGAAGCCTCAACTTCGTGAATTTTGTTAGCTTTAGTCATATTCTAATAGTATTTACCAGTTTTATCACTTATATGACTGTTAAACTTAAAATAAGATTACAGTGAGTGATCTTAAATGATCAAATTTAAGCTTAAGCTTTGATCATTAATACCTTTCAAGTTATACATGCTACAGCTATTCTGAGAGTGGATTCTGATATCTTGGCATGTCCTCTTTAAACTGCCAAGAGAATTTCATTACATCATAAAAACTGTATTTTTGATGATTTTCCTTGTAACTCCTCTTTTCTGTTGAAATTTAATATTTTAAACTTCAAACAATGGTTTCAAGGGGTTATACCTTGAATATTGTATTATAAATTACATCATTCTTCACAAATGAACTAGTAGAATTCAAATGTCTACTGTTTTTTGAATTTGAACCAGTTTCACAACAAAGTGGTCAACAGATCTATTGATTTTAATCAATAATCCATTACAGTTTTTAACCTTGTTTATAGCTTATGAGATAAAGCTCATTTCTGTGTTGCTACAGTAGCTACGTGGTGACTTTATTTTTGGTTTATCACTCTATCATGTATATTTGAAAAGATATTAGCTAAAATCCTTGAATATATGTGTTGACCAAAAAAGTGCATATATTCAGCTTAACTCCTTAAGTATTGATTTTGGAGATTAGCTTATTAGTTGTTTTACATGTACAATCTGATAGAGGATCCAATGGGACAATTTAGATCACATGTTGTTTCATTGTTATTTGAAATAATCAAGGATTTACTTTTTTCTAAGGTATTATTACTTATAACTCATTAGGTATTGACTTTACAGATATCCCATAAAAATGGATATGTGTATTTTACCATGGGGAATGCAATGGTATGATTTATTTCACATGTTTATCATTGGTTTTTAAGTTAAAACAAGTCTTATGCCTATTTATGGCATTTTTGTTGTAAGGTAATCATTTTTAATGTATAATTATTTTAAATATTTCTTGTGACCCTTTTGGGTATGTGGCCATATCTCAAAGGTTCACATTCCCTACCACCAAAAAGGATTTCACCACAATCTGATATGTGTAATTAGGGTATCATCCACTTTCCTACCACTTCAATAGACTTTGTTAGTCTTGAATCTCAATAATGCTTAGCTTTTCTATTCTTTAGGTTTTCTTTCATGTCTGAACATTCTTAGTAGTTTATCAGCATTTGTTATATCTTTCTCAAGTAGCCATTCATCTTCTTGAGTTGAGTTTCTACACCTTACAAGGTACTCTCTTTCTTTTTTGTTTCTTGTGCTTCTTTCTTTAAGGAGTTTTACAATTTTCTTTTCTTCTCCTTCTTCCAAGGGAGGAATTTCAAGTGGGTGTTTATTTCTTAGTGGAAAGAACTCTTTGTCACTTGAGATGTAAGGTTTTATCAGACTTACTGGGAAAGCTGGATATTTGTTCATTAATTCACCTGCAAGTTGCAATTTCACAGCATTGGGTCCATGAAGTGCCTTTATCATAAATGGTCCTACAAAGGAATCTCTCAGTTTCTTTGTACTTTTTATGTTATTGAAGTTAAGGGTTGATACTAGGACCAAGTCTCCTATTTCGAAGTCAGATGGTTTATGACTTTTATCCCATCTTTCCTTTGCATATTTGAAAGAATCTTGCATACATCTGTTTGCATGGTGTCTTGCTTTGTCAAGCATCATCTTAAAACTGCTTGTTATTGGATGTATATCCACTAAGTCCTGTTTGAAGGTATCATAAGGAAGTCTTGGATTCCAACCTTTTTCTAGCATTGCTGTTGTTTTTCCTGTAGAAGAACGGATTGATGTTTTATGTGCCAGTTCAAGGGCTGGTATTAGTTTACACCAATCATGGGTAAGCCCATCAGAATCTTTGAGTTCTAGTCCATAAGCACAGAATCTTCCAGTCATTTCCTCCAAGGTTTGTATCATTCTTTCTGCTAGACCATCAGTTTGGGGGTGGTAAGCTGTTGAGAATGATAGTTTTTTTCCAAACAGGTTATGGAGGTTTGTCCATAATGCTGAAGTTAATTTTGGGTCTCTATCACTTATGATGTTTTGGAATAAGCTTGTGTGACTAATGACTTTATTCCATATCATTATGGCTGTGTCCATAACTGTGTCATCTTTGTGACATGGTAGGAACATGGGAGTTTTCCTATACCTGTCAACTAATACTAGGCATGCATTATAGCTTCTGTCTCCTCCTGGAGGTAATGCTGTTACCTAATACATATGAACTATTTTCCCAGGGAATTTTGGTTCTTGGATTTGGATCATCATTCCAAATTTCTTTCCTGTGGCTCTGTTGGATTTTTGACATCTGTCACAGGTTTGGCAGTATTCTGCAACATCTTTCTTCCAATTTGGCCACCAAGAGAAGGTTTTCACCCTTTCTAGTGTTGTGTCTTCTGAAAGATGTCCAGCTGCAACATTATCATGACACTCAAGTAAAATAGTGTTTATCAGGGTTCTATCTGCTAAGGCCATAACACATGTGTGTTTTGTCCTATGGTAAAGGATTCCATCAAGGAGATGGAATCTACCTTCATCATATGCCTTTTTCCATGTTTTGTCTAATTTTGATGAAAGTGATTGATCTTTGCAGTCTTTCATTAGAAGCTGGCTTAAGATATGGCAATTCTTGTCTATCTTATAGCTTTCTTTAGCTTGGCTAAAGAATTCTGTGCCAATGTCTGTGACACATATTCCTTCTATATGGTGCTCTTCCTGTGGTACCCATGTTGGATTGTCAGGGGTATTTTCCAGAGCCCATCTGCTAATACCAGCTGCATTTTTATGAATATTATCAGATTTATGAAAAATAGTCATATTTCCTCTATATTCATGGATAGCAATTTGCCATCTCAGCATATGTCTATTTGGAGTTTTCATATTTAATAGAGATTTTAAAGCATTGCAGTCTGTAATCACATCAAATACTGTTCCATCCAAGTAATCATGTAATTTTTCTAAAGCCCACACTAAGCAGAGGAATTCTGTGAGCCTTAGAGGTAATTTCATATACCCAAAAGACCACAAATATAAAAAATAACATATTAATATAAATAAAATAAATTTATTTATATTATTAAAATAAAAATAAAAAATATAAATATAAAATTATATTAAAAATAAAAAATTAATTATAATTTAAAAATAAAATTACTTTAAATTTTGTAAATATAAAATTACATTTATACTTGAAAAATTTAAGTAAAAATGAAATTTTAACAAAATTGTGAAAAAATAAATAAATTTGGAAAAAAGTTAAATAAAATTTATTATAACTTTTTATCCAATAAATAAACATATAAATTTTATTTCACCATTGGATTCCTCATAAAAAATCAGGTGGGGTCACCTCTGAGTGAAATTTTTGTAACTCAACTCTAAATAAGCTTAAATTAAGTTTTTAGTATTTTCAATACAAAAGTTGAAAATCCTCAAAACCTTAATTGAATTCACACCACATGTGGTGTTAACCATCAATTTTTGTGTTAAAATTGAGGTGTTGTGTTTAGTTTAGAAGTTATGAGGAATTAAAGTATTTTCAATTGAATTCAATTGAAATGTCAAAATGTGCGCGTGTATTACATAAGTGAACTTTGATTTACATATGAGGTGTCAATTATTACTGTATTGTACTGTACAATTGAATTGAATTACATGTGTAAATTATAAGTATAATACATGATGAGGAATTAAAGGAAAAAATAAATTGGAAAGATTAAATTTGGGGGGGAAAAGGAACTCCAGCTCTAAGGGGGAGCTAGACCCCCAAAATCCTTGCTGACAGGCGTGGGATGTCAAAATTCACGCAAAAGTTCATCACTTTTGGCCTGGAATTAAGTTACAGGGTCTGTGGACTCAATTGATGATGAGGTTTTGATACCAACTGGGGTAGTTTTAGCTGTTGCCAAGAAGGTAAAACTACCCTTAAGATAAAACAATCATAATAAAAACAGTTTTAACTGGTTTCTACGCCTCTGACACACATTCTGACGTGTTTTGAAGGCTCTATGCCTGGTATTGCTATAGTAATGGCTGATTTAAGGGTCTAAAATGGCTAAAAATGGCTAAAAATGGCTTAAACCAGCCCTTTTTGGTCTAAACCAGGGTTCAATGATGACATAATTGGCTTTTCTGTTGTCAGACTGTTTTTCACGACTGACAAGAGTAAATTTTACTTTTGGAGTAAGAGAATTGATGGCTATAAAAGAATGTCTTCTTTGCCCCACTTTTCTCTTCATGTTAGAATCTTTTCCTTTTATTAATTAGTTTAAAACTGTTAAACCAATCAATCAAAGATTCCAACCACCACTTTTAAATCATTTTAATCCTTTTAACCACGTGAAAAAATCATTATAATCCTTGTTTGTAACTCTTATAATCATTTTTACCCCTGAACCACCCCAAAAGTGAATTAAAGCATCTTTCATCACTGTAAACTTTGTCACTTTGTTTCCAAATTCACTCTGGTCACTTTTGGGCGTGTTTTCTCTTTAATATTCTTTTTAAAGACTTTGTTCTTTAATTAATTGCTTGCAGTTCTTTGCTCAATTAATTCCAATTGAAATTGCTCTTGAAGAAATTTCTTTTGTAGCCTTAAAATATCTCTTGTAGAGTATTTTTTGGATAAATTTTTATTGTTGGTAAAACAATAAATTTTTATAATATTATTGTTTTATACTAATAAAGTTATAAACAATAAAATTGGCGTGTTTTCTCTTAAAAATAATATTTCATACCATTTTTAATTGATTTTTACCTTATACAAATTTTGAGGACAGGAAAAGTACTTGATTTTTAATCAAAGTTTCATATCCACACCATACATTTGGGGGCCCAGCCGTGATATTTTACCTGTGACATATTTTTTTTACTCTTTTTAAATCTTTTTTCTTATATTGAAAAATTTAAAAACATATAAAAAATACTTATAATCCAAAAAAATCCTTAAAAAATAATTTTTTTTCATATTATAAGTGAGGCTTATATTTTTATTTCTTTTTTGAAATAACCTTTTTTTTTACTTAATTAATTGGCTTTTTCATTAATTTTAGTGTCTGACAACGTGGTAAGACAAGAAAACATTGAAACAGCCTCAACAGTAACCAGCATTATCCCTGCCAGTACTGTTAATTCTGATCATAATAGTACTGTTATTGTGACTCAAAATAATCAACCTGAACCAATATCTTCTGAATTAATTAACTTGGATATAAGTAATACACTTCAGAAAGCCAAAAATTTGGCCAATAGTAAGTTTTTGACGTAAAAATACTATTTTAAGCCTTTTTTAACCATAATTATGCCTTCAACCAGGTCAGGAGCCAGCTACAACCCCTCAAGCAGCTCCCATAAAGGTAAGAGACGTGATTATGGCAGAGGCCAACCAGGTACAGAAGGAAAAGGGTCAGTTGATGACTTCCAAACAACTAAAATGGGTCATTCTGAAGCTGATAATACCATTTTACCTTCAAAAAGAGCTGACACCGCCACAACAAGCCTCTGTGGACATATACAAAGCCAGCCACAGTGCATACAACAATGCACTCCAATTCAAGGAGTACCAGATCCTTGCAGACCTGTGGAAGAATTGCATGAATTCTTACCTGACAGTAAGAAAATTCTTGGGCCATCCCAACACTTGCAAATTGCTCAATGGATGGCATCCATTGATGGAGAAGAAAAACATGATGCTTTTGACACTAGAATGGAGGAAAAACAACCCTCCACCACCCAAACCAGTGCCAAAAACAGCCCCAGTGGCCAGCAGCAGCAATTCCAACGTGAAAAAGCAGCCATAAACTCCAAACAAGGGCAAAGGGAAGGCACCAGCCCCAAAACCTTACAGCCAGGGCTACAGAATCCCAAAGATTCAGCAGGATGCCATGGAAAATGTATTTCAGATGGCCAGAACCATGATGGAATTACAGAAGAAGGAGGAAGCCAGATTAAGGTTCCAGAAATGATTTCTGACATATTTGATTCCATCCCAGAGTTGTATAATGCTATAAATGACGTGAAAAAACATCTTTCTGATAAAAATTACACCATTTGTAACAACATTAAAACAAACAACCTGAGTCTGTGCCAAATTAATGAAACACTTATGTGTTTTGAAAAAGTTTTAAGAACAATTAAAAATTCTAATAATGACAATTCTTCTAACATTAAAATAAATGAACAATCTGCCATTATTAAAGAATTAACAGATAAATATTCTAAATTCAATATTGATGACATGATTGAAACAAGAATTAAACAAGCCATAAATATTATCAAAACAGATAACAAGAAAGTCCTTGATGACATTTCAAATTCATTTACTGAAGTAAAGACATATACCATTGCCTTGAAAAAGTGTTTTGATGCTTCACAAGAAGAAGTATCAAAATTATCAATGAAATTGAATCAAGTCACTGCTGATAATACAAGACAGACAGAGTTATGGCAAGAACTGACACATAAGGAAGACATGTACAAAATTGAAGTAATAAATTTAATACAAAGCTTCCAACATGAATACAGAAATTCCCAAAGGTGTAGCAACAGTAAAATGAATGACATTGAACAAATACTGAACACCTTACCAAGAATGTCTACACCTCTAAATCAAAATGAGGGCACAAGAATTCCAAATCCACAAGTATTGGATCCTGATAATTCACAATTAAAAAATGAATTATCCACTTCTTTTCATAACTTGGAACCATCAATGGGCCAAGCACTCTTGAAAGAAGTTCCAAAACTTAAAGAATGGCCTCACTTCAGTGGTGAAGGAGAGTATGACCATATGGAATTCATTAGAGGTATTGACATGATCAAAGAAGATTTTGAATTACCAGACAGATTGGTAACAGCCAGGTTTAACACCTTGTTTACCAGATCAGCTCACAGATGGTACATCAAAATAAGACAAGCACATGGACACCAGAGTTGGACTTGGTGGAAAACCCAAATCATCAACAAATGGGCAAATGATGCTTGGAGGTTTAAAGTTGAAACAGCCTTTGAATCTGCCAAATTTAATGCTGATAAAGACAGAGCTTTACCATGGTTTTGCCAACAAAAGGACAGATTAACAGCATTATATCCTGACATGTCAGAGTTTATGATCCATAGAAAAATTCTGAGACAATGTGGAGGTGACTTAGAGCATGCTGTCAAAAGCAGGACTACTGAACAATCTTCAGCAGAAGATATTATCAATATACTAGAAGAAGTAACCACCAGAACCAAAATTGGTTCTAGTAGGGTGAATCTCAAAACAAGGTTTAATACACCTTGGAAAGATTCTGTGGACAAAAACCCCAAAGAAAATTCTGGTAATATTAAATATAAATCTGCAGATACAGTCAGAAAATGCCATATTTGCCAAAGCACCACCCATTTAGCCAATACATGTCCAAAGAGGGGGAAAATCAATGAAATTGACATTGAAAAGGAACCAGATGTTGAAAAAGAAGACATAATTGAAGACAATTCAGATGATAAGTCATCCATATTTTCTGAATCTTCAAAAGATATAGAAAATATCAATGCCACTTTTGACATCATGGAATCTTATTCCCACTTACCACAATTGAGCAATGGTCAAGTTGATTTATCAAAAGTTCAAGATGCACAACTTATGAAGACAAAACCAAACAGAGGAAAAGGTTATACAGCTGGTAACTCCTGTATAACAGAAGTGGTAATTGACAACAAGCCCACCAAACTTTTGCTTGACCCAGGAGCCTTCTGCTCTTGTGTTGGAAAATCCTTTCTTAAGACCTGTGTGCCAAATTTTGAAGACCAATTGTTACCAATTGATGGTATAAAATTCAACAGTGCAAGTAACCCAATGAAAGCATTGGGGATCTTTGAGACCAATGTCATATTCCCACACATAAATGGGAATTTAAGGATCACAGTTGAATTTGTTGTTATGGAAAATTGCTCTAGTACCCATTTTATATTGGGAAATGACTATTTGATCATTTATGGGATAGATTTACATAATAACAAAGACAGATACTTTACAATTGGGGACAATAAGCGCCAGAAATTTGCCTTTTTACCATTTAAAAGACAAATTACAGTAAACAAAGTATCACCAGTCAACTTAGAGTTAGAAAAATTCAAGTCTGAACAGTTAAATGAGGCTGAGATAAGCCTTCATCTGACTGATAAACAAGAAAATGAACTTTCTTCCCTTTTGTATGACCACAAAGGAGCATTTGCTACAGACAAAGAACCTCTGGGAGCAATTATTGGTCATGAAGTTGACATCATTCTTAACATTGAGAGACCTTATCCACCACTCTTAAGAAGACCTGCTTATCCAGCAAGTCCAAAATCAAGAGAAGCTCTAGAAATTCATATCAAAGAACTTCTAGACCTTGGTGTAATAAGAAAAGTAGGCCACAATGAGGAAGTAGAAATAACTACACCAGTCATAGTGGCGTGGCATAATGGAAAATCCAGAATGGTTGGGGACTTTAGAGCTCTGAACACTTACACTGTTCCAGACAGATACCCAATACCAAAAATCCAAATTGCCCTTACTCAAATATCTCAAGCAGTGTATATAACCACTATGGATGCCCTTAAAGGATTCCATCAAAATGTAGTAACACCAAGAGCAAGAAAATACTTGAGAATTATTGTTCATTGTGGAGTGTATGAATACTTAAGGATGCCCTTTGGTATCAAAAATGCACCTTCACACTTCCAAAGAATGATGAATGAAATCTTCCCTGAAGAACTCTCAGAGGGATGGTTAATCATTTACATTGATGACATTATTATCTGTTCAAAGACTTGGGAGGAGCACATGTACAGATTATCAAGAGTTTTGACAAAAATCCAATCAGTAAACATGAAAATCTCCTTGAAGAAATGTCATTTTGGATTTAAAGAACTTAAGGCACTAGGACATGTTGTATCTGGTTTGTCCCTTGGAATTGATAAAAACAAAGTTGCAGCAGTATTGTTAAAACCCATGCCTCAGAATAAGAAGGAAATTCAGTCATTCTTAGGTTTTGCAGGATATTACAGGCAACACATTAAAGACTTTGCATCCATAGCAAGACCACTTTATAAGTTGTGTGACAAAGACACAGTATTTGAGATGACTGTTGACAGAGTCAAAGCTTTTGATTCTCTAAGAGAAGCATTGACCACTGCTCCACTCTTACTGATGCCAGACTTTAAATTGCCTTTCAAACTGCATATTGATGCATCAGGGGATGGACTAGGTGCTGCACTTCACCAAGTTCAGATCATAAATGACAAACCTGTAGAAGGACCAATATGTTTCATATCCAGGCAAATCAAACCAACTGAAGCCAGATATGGAGCAAGTCAAATGGAATGTCTATGCCTTGTCTGGGCCTTAGAGAAATTGAACTATTTCTTAGAGGGATGTGTTTTTGAAGTAATAACAGATTGTACAGCTGTGAAATCACTTTTGAACATGAAAACACCTAACAGACACATGCTCAGATGGCAAATAGCCATACAAGAATACAGAGGCAATATGACTATTGCTCATAAGGATGGGAATATTCATAAGAATGCAGATGGACTAAGCAGATGGCCATTACCAAATAACATTGATAATCCTGCTTATGTTCCAGAAGAAGCTTCACCACAAATTCCAATAGAAGGAATAAGTGTTACAGACTTGAACACCACCTTCTTTGAAGAAGTCAGAAATAGTTACACTCAAGATAAGAATTGTAGCATCTTATGCCAATTACTTAACAAAGACTGTAAAGACAACTCTCTAACACATGCCTTGGATGAAGTATGGAGAAAATCTTATAATGAAGGGAGATTTCACCTACTGGATGGTATAATTTACCACACAACCAAGCACACATGTGTCATGACAGTTGTAGACAGGTCATTAATCAATCTTGTACTGAAAGAATGCCATGATAGTCCCTTTTCAGGACATCTTTCTGAGGACAGAACAAGAGAGAAAGTAAAGACCTGCATATGGTGGCCAATGTGGCAAAAAGATGTTGCAGAATATTGCAAAACCTGTGACAGATGCCAAAAGGCAAATAAATCCACTGGCAAAAGACTTGGAAATATGATGAAAATCCAAGAACCAAACACACCTTGGGAAATTGTCCATATGGATTGGGTAACTGGCCTACCACCAGGAGGTGACAGGAGCTATAATGCTTGCCTAGTAATTGTGGACAGATTCAGTAAAACTCCAATCTTTTTACCATGTCACAAAGATGATACAGCCATGGATACAGCTCTTCTGATATGGAATAGAGTAGTGTCATGGACTGGGATATTTACAAATATCATCAGTGATAGAGATCCCAAATTCACTTCAGCTCTATGGACAAATCTTCACCAATTATTTGGCACAAAACTGTCTTTCTCTACAGCCTACCACCCACAAACTGATGGTCTGGCTGAAAGAATGATCCAAACCTTAGAGGACATGGTGAGAAGATTTTGTGCATATGGCCTTGAATTCAAAGTTTGTGATGGATTTACCCATGATTGGTGTACTCTGTTACCAGCACTGGAATTAGCATATAAAACATCAATCCATTCCAGTACCAATCAGACTCCTGCTATTCTAGAAAAAGGATGGAACCCCAAGTTACCCCAAGATTCCTTGAGGAAAGACTTAATTGAAATACATCCCACAGCTGCTAGCTTCAAAGGAATGCTAGACAAAGCTAGAAAGCATGCAGTGAGATGCATGGAGGACTCTTTTGCATATGCTAAAGACAAATGGGATAAATCTCATGCAACTCCAGATTTCAAAGTGGGGGACCTAGTTCTTGTATCCACCACTAACTTCAATAACATCAAAGGATGTAAAAAGTTAAAAGACTCCTTTGCAGGACCTTTTGTGATTAAGGCCCTCCATGGAGAAAATGCTGTTGAAGTAGAGTTATCTGAAGAACTTAGCAATAAGCACCCTACATTTCCAGTAAGCTTGATAAAGCCATACAAATCTAGTGATGCTGAGAAATTTCCCTTGAGGAATAAGATTCCCCAAGTTGTACCTCCTATTGAGACATCTGGTACTAAGAAAATAACCAAAGTTCTTAAAGAAAGGAAATTAAGAACCAAGAAAGTAAGGGAATACCTTGTTAGGTACAGTGACCCAACTTGTGAAGATGAATGGTTAGAGGAGAAAGATATACCAGAAGCCACCAAACTCCTGAGGAGATTCAGACACACTAGAAACACCAATATTACAAAGTAATATTCTTTTTTAGGGGGAGGGAATGTGAGCCTTAGAGGTAATTTCATATACCCAAAAGACCACAAATATAAAAAATAACATATTAATATAAATAAAATAAATTTATTTATATTATTAAAATAAAAATAAAAAATATAAATATAAAATTATATTAAAAATAAAAAATTAATTATAATTTAAAAATAAAATTACTTTAAATTTTGTAAATATAAAATTACATTTATACTTGAAAAATTTAAGTAAAAATGAAATTTTAACAAAATTGTGAAAAAATAAATAAATTTGGAAAAAAGTTGAATAAAATTTATTATAACTTTTTATCCAATAAATAAACATATAAATTTTATTTCACCATTGGATTCCTCATAAAAAATCAGGTGGGGTCACCTCTGAGTGAAATTTTTGTAACTCAACTCTAAATAAGCTTAAATTAAGTTTTTAGTATTTTCAATACAAAAGTTGAAAATCCTCAAAACCTTAATTGAATTCACACCACATGTGGTGTTAACCATCAATTTTTGTGTTAAAATTGAGGTGTTGTGTTTAGTTTAGAAGTTATGAGGAATTAAAGTATTTTCAATTGAATTCAATTGAAATGTCAAAATGTGCGCGTGTATTACATAAGTGAACTTTGATTTACATATGAGGTGTCAATTATTACTGTATTGTACTGTACAATTGAATTGAATTACATGTGTAAATTATAAGTATAATACATGATGAGGAATTAAAGGAAAAAATAAATTGGAAAGATTAAATTTGGGGGGGAAAAGGAACTCCAGCTCTAAGGGGGAGCTAGACCCCCAAAATCCTTGCTGACAGGCGTGGGATGTCAAAATTCACGCAAAAGTTCATCACTTTTGGCCTGGAATTAAGTTACAGGGTCTGTGGACTCAATTGATGATGAGGTTTTGATACCAACTGGGGTAGTTTTAGCTGTTGCCAAGAAGGTAAAACTACCCTTAAGATAAAACAATCATAATAAAAACAGTTTTAACTGGTTTCTACGCCTCTGACACACATTCTGACGTGTTTTGAAGGCTCTAGGCCTGGTATTGCTAAAGTAATGGCTGATTTAAGGGTCTAAAATGGCTAAAAATGGCTAAAAATGGCTTAAACCAGCCCTTTTTGGTCTAAACCAGGGTTCAATGATGCCATAATTGGCTTTTCTGTTGTCAGACTGTTTTTCACGACTGACAAGAGTAAATTTTACTTTTGGAATAAGAGAATTGATGGCTATAAAAGAATGTCTTCTTTGCCCCACTTTTCTCTTCATGTTAGAATCTTTTCCTTTTATTAATTAGTTTAAAACTGTTAAACCAATCAATCAAAGATTCCAACCACCACTTTTAAATCATTTTAATCCTTTTAACCACGTGAAAAAATCATTATAATCCTTGTTTGTAACTCTTATAATCATTTTTACCCCTGAACCACCCCAAAAGTGAATTAAAGCATCTTTCATCACTGTAAACTTTGTCACTTTGTTTCCAAATTCACTCTGGTCACTTTTGGGCGTGTTTTCTCTTTAATATTCTTTTTAAAGACTTTGTTCTTTAATTAATTGCTTGCAGTTCTTTGCTCAATTAATTCCAATTGAAATTGCTCTTGAAGAAATTTCTTTTGTAGCCTTAAAATATCTCTTGTAGAGTATTTTTTGGATAAATTTTTATTGTTGGTAAAACAATAAATTTTTATAATATTATTGTTTTATACTAATAAAGTTATAAACAATAAAATTGGCGTGTTTTCTCTTAAAAATAAGACTTCATACTATTTTTAATTGATTTTTACCTTATACAAATTTTGAGGACAGGAAAAGTACTTGATTTTTAATCAAAGTTTCATATCCACACCTTACAAATTCCATTTGTCTTTCTCCATATCTTGCTTCTGTTGGCTTTATCTGTCTTGAAATAAAACAAATTGGTCCTTCCACTGGTTTATCATTGATAATTTGTGTCTGGTGTAGTGCAGCACCTAGTCCTTCTCCACAAGCATCAATGTAAAATTTAAAGGGTAGTTTCGAATCTGGCATTAGAAGAAATGGGGCATTTGTTAAGGAATTTTTCAATTCTTCATATGCCTTGACTCTTTCTTCTGTCATTTCATAGACTGTTTGTTGATCACATAGCTCATACAAGGATTTGGTAATTTTTGCAAAGTCCTTTATATACTGTCTATAGTAACCAGCAAATCCTAGAAATGATTGCATTTATCTTTTGGTTTGAGGCATTGGCTTAAGTAGTACTTCTGCTACTTTATTCTTGTCTATGCCTAGACTAAGTCCAGTTACAACATATCCTAGTGCCTTTAGTTCACTATATGCAAAATGACACTTTTTCAAGGAAATTTTCATATTCACTTGCACTATTTTTTGTAGTACCCTTTCTAGTCTTGTAAGGTGACTTTCCCAGGTTTCTGAGCAAACTATGATATCATCAATATAGATAATTAACCATCCTTCTGATAATTCTTCAGGAAATATGGTATTCATCATCCTTTGATAATGGGAAGGTGCATTCTTTATGCCAACTGGAATTCTTAAGTATTCAAAAATCCCACAGTGGACTATTATCCTCAGTAGTTTCTTGGAATAGTCTGTTAAGACATTTTGATGTAAGCCCTTTAAGGCATTCATGGCTGTAATGAACTTAGCTTGTGACAATTGTGTCAATGTCTCATGGATTCTGGATATTGGATATCTGTCTGGAATTGTATAGGTGTTCAGGGCTCTGAAGTCTCCTACCATTCTTTATTTTCCATTATGCCAAGTTATAATGACAGGTGTAGTGACCTCTACCTGTTCATTATGTCCTACTTTTCTTAATACTCCAAGGTCCATTAATTCCTTAATGTGTACCTGCAAGGCTTCTCTAGCCCTTGGACTAGCTGGGTGAGCAGGTCTCCTTAGTAAGGGTGGGTAAGGCTTTTCCACATTAAGAATTATATCCACCTCATGCCCAATTATGGCACCAAGTGGCTCTTTGTCAGTTGCAAAGGAATTTTTGTACATAAATAAGAGGTCAATCAATTTTTCTTTCATTTTTTCTGTTAATTCTTGATTGAATGCTGCCTCTTTGAGTTGCTCAGATATAAAAAGTTCCTTGTCAGGACTTTCCTCTTCATTCTTAATAACTGTGATTTGTGTTTTGTTATTTAAGAAGCCAGAATTTTTTCTTTTGTTATCTCCTATGTTAAAATATCTGTCTTTTTGGTTAGAGATATCTATACCATAAATTGATACACAGTCATTTCCAAGTATGAAGTGACTACTAGTACAGTTGTCCATTACTACAAACTCTACTTTAATTCTGACGCATTGTGAGGGATGAGGAAAAATTAGTGTTAAATCAATTATTCCAAGGGGCTTCATGCTCTCACTTGCACTACTAAATTTGACACCTTGTACTGGAATAAGGTTTTCTTGCCAGTCTGGGACAATGGTGTTTAAATACCTTTTACCAACACAGGTGCAATATGCTCCTGTATCCAAGTTCACTTTTCCTTCTTGGTTATCAGCCATAAAAATACTTATACTTGATTTTCCAGATGTATATCCAATTCCTTCTGCAGGTTTGGTTCTGTACATTTTGGCATCTTGTATAATTGTCAGGTTTGTGTCAGATGTTACAGCTTGTGGTATGTTTGAGTTAACATCCACTAATTCATAAATTATATCAATATTATTAATTTGTGCATTAATTATATTAATTTCGTCACTTTCAGAACTTTCTGAATCTTCTGTTTCTTTTTCAGAGTCAGACTCCTCCTCTTTGTTATTGTGGCATCCTGTTTCTACAATTTCATTAATATTTGCCTTTTTGAGGCAGTTAGTGGCTAAGTGTCCAATACCTCCACATTTATGGCATTTTCTTTGCTCATTATTTTTGGATGTATTGGGCTTGAAAGCTTCTTTTGATTTATCTTTTTTGATAAATGGTTTATTTGGACTTTTAGTGTCCAATTTCCTCCAAGTTCTGCCAATTTTTGTTGTCACTATGTCCTCTAGTGCATTGATATACTCTTCTGTGAAGCATGGCTCTATACACCTGCTTCTTAGGGCATGTTCTACCTCTCCTCCACATTTCTTAAGTATTTTCATGTGCACCATCTTTTGTGGCATTTCTGGGTGCAATGCATTGAGCCTTTTCACTTGTTTTAAGAACCAAGTTAAAGGTTTGTCTTTGTCTTTGTCAAAGAAATAAGTTTCAAATGCATCCTCCATCTTGTACCTACAGACATTATTGACCCACTTAGTGATTATTTCTTGTTTCCACCAAGACCAGGTATTTTTGCCATTTGTTTGTCTTATGCCATAATACCATCTTTTTGCAGATTTTTCAAACAATGAATGTAATCTTGCAGTAATTAATTCATCTGGTATGGCATAATCCTCTTGTAGCATGTCAATTGTCTTGTTAACTGACATGTGGTAATATTCACCTTCTCCTGTCAATGTTGGTCATTCTTTTAATTGAGGTGCTTCCTTCATTAAGACTTGGTTATTGTCTTGGTGACTTAAGTCTGTTATGAATGAATTTGTTCATTCCTTTTTTGGTTTAACAGGGCTTCTTATGTGAGAAAATGGGGTTGATAACCTTGTTATATTTGAGTTAGCCTCATGAATTTTATCCATTTTCTCAGTAATAAGCCTTATTTCACTTTGAATTTCATCTTTCAGATGAATGCTTGCTTCATCACTCTTTTTTTCATGGTCCAAAAGTAAATTTTGGTGTGATGCAGTCTTTTCTTCAAATTTTTCTACAGAAATACTTATTTTGTTTAATCTTTCTGTAAGATTGTCAATACTCACATCATAATTGATTGTCAAAGTTTTATCTTTGATATCTTTTATGTATTTATACAATTCTTGTTGTACTTGTATTAATTTTTGAGTGTTATCAATTAAAATCTTTGGTTTATTATTTTCAATAATAAACTTAATGTTGTCAATTTCTTTTTTATTTTGTACAACAGTTTTTGTTAAAGAAGATAACATATTCTTTATTTCTTGTAATGATAATAAACTGTTTTCAATTTCTTTTAGAGGTAATATACTATTTTTAATTTCTGTTAAAGTATTTACAACATCTTTGGACAAGGTTATTTCTTTGGGAAATGAGGTTTTCTCATTCATTGTTCTTCCTTGTCCTTGAATTCCATCAAGGTTCTGGCCATGTTTAATACATTTCCATGGCATCCTTTTGGATTTTTGGAATCCTGTAGCTTGACAAATATGGTTTTCTCCAATTCTTTGTTTGTTTTTCTTCCCTTCTTGGGGAAGTGGGTTGGCTTGGGGCTTGCTGGTAGATGCTACTGGGGCTTCTTCCTTGGTTTCCTCCTTCTTTTTGGCACGGTACTCCTTGATCTTTTTGATTTGAGGTTTGGATGATAGTGGATTCCATCCATTGGAGTATCTCACTATTTCCTCCTCTTTGAGGAACTTTCTCAGGATGTGCCAGGAGTTCATCACTCCTTGGTGTATTTGGGGAAACATTTACCAATCCCTGTCTTTGTACACTGTGTAGTACTGTTTGTACTGGCTCATGTAAATGTCTATTTCAGCCCTCTGAAAGTGATTTGTACCTGTTTGAGTCACTCATACTTAGTTCCAACTCTGGTTCAGATATCATGGGCATTTCTGGGACTTGCCTTTGAAATAAGGCACTTCCTTGTGTGGATTCTGTTGCACTGGGGATATTTCCCTTCCTTTTGCCTTTTGAGGAATCAATTCTACCTCTGCGTCCAGCTCCATCCAATTGGATGGAGTATTGGGAGCCTCTTCTGGTAGTCATATTTTAAGAAAAGATAAGAAATAAGAGGTTTTCAGAACAGGAATTCTTCTTATGGAAATTTATGAATGAGGTACTCACCTTCAGAGTCCTGAATGATGGGTCATGGAAAGTCTAATTTCTTAGCTTTCTTTTTCTTAGTGATTATTCATGTTGGAGAACTTTGACAAATTTCTTCCACCACTATTTCAACAGTGGTTTGGTTTTCCTCTGTTGGATTGTCTTCAAAAACTAAAAAAGACAAATAAATATAAGTCTTTTATATAAAAATTGCTATTTTTGGTAACATATGGCAATTTTCCACATAAAAATTGCTTTTATATCTAGAAAAATGAAAATAAATAAAGGAATGAAATTAAAATGAATAAAAAATAGCTTTTTTTATTGGTTTTTTATTTATAATTTGTTTGTTTTTTATATTTTTATTTTTAAAGAAGAAATCAGAGAAATGAGTATTATTCTTTTATAAAATTAATTTTCAATATAATTTTTTTTTTGATTTATAAAATATCTTTTTCAATTACTAGAGTAACTCAAAGAAAGTTCTCGCAAGTCTAAGGATGTGAAAAACCACGTGTAAGACAGTACAATGGCTTTCCAAATTCCTCAATAGTATTTAAAATCAATAAATATAAGATTATTATATAATTTTATTATTATAATTATAATTTATTATTGGATAAAGGCAATTAGAATCTTTTTAAAGGTCTTTTAGAGTTGATATCATGGCCAGGCCCCCAAATGTAAGGTTTGACTATGAAACAATAAGTAAAAATTACTAATATTTTACTTATTGTACTATGAATGTCCCTATAAATGAAATAAATGAGATAAGAATTATTATAATTATGGTGTAAAATAATTATATTATTAAATAAATATAATAATATAATTTATATTATAAAAAAAATAGTACATAAAATAAATATATTAATACAAGATAATTAATATATTTAAAAGAACTTTATTATTGTTACCAACAAATAATAAAGGCGTAAACAATTGTTTTTTATTAACAAAAAAAATGAATAGCAATAATATTACTAATATTAAAGTTATAAATTAATATAAATACTATTTATATCAATTATAGAGTTATTAAAGTAATAATAGAGAAAAATGATTATAATAAGAAAAATAGCCTACTTTTAATGCTTGATATAATAATTTTGAATAGGTTTACACCTAGAAATGTAAATAAAACTTATTTAGATTATAGTTACAATACAATTTAAGAGAAATTACAATTTTTCTTGATTTTACATGGAATTGAGGTTTTTAAGAGAAATTTAAACAAAACAATTAAATAATTGCAATAATCACTTCAGAGATGAATATTATGATAAGATTATCTTTGGTCTTTAATAATAAAAAATTTTAATATATAAAGAATAAAGAAATTACCTTTTTATTTAATGATTTAATGTTTTGTAAGCATCTGAGGGGGAAAAGAGTAAGAAGAGCTCAGTTTATAGTAAATACCTCCCTCCTGGAGTGAAAGAGGCTTCTAGTAGACGTTTACTGATGATTTCTAGTAGAATTGACCAATATTTTAAGGTTTGGGGATGATTACATCATGATCAAACCATCTTACCTCATAATTACGCAATTATTTAGAGTTATCACTATAACTCTAAGTTTGATGACATCATAGGCTTGGAAGAAGCCTAAACTTCGTGAATTTTGTTATTTTTAATTGTATTCTAATAGTATTCACCAGTTTTATCACTTATATGACTGTTAAACTTAAAATAAGATTACAGTGAGTGATCTTAAATGATCAAATTTAAGCTTAAACTTTTATCATTAATAACTTTATGTTATACACACTACAGCTATTCTGAGAGTGGATTCTGATAGCTTGGCCTTTCCGCTTTAAACTTCCAAGAGCATTGCATTACATCATCAAAACTGTATTTTGATGATTTTTCTTGTAACTCCTCTTTTCTGTTGAAATTTATTATTTTAAACTTCAAAAAATGATTTCAAATGGTTATACCTTGAATATTGTAATAAGAAAAGAATCATTCTTCATTAATGAACTAGTAGAGTCCAACTGTCTATTTTTTTTAATTTCGGACCACTTTCACAACAAAGTGGTCAACAGCTTTATTGATTTTAATCACTAATCCCTTACAGGTTTTAACCTTGTTTATAACTTCTAAAATAAAGTTCATTTCTGTATTCCTACAGTAATTACGTGGTGACTTTATTTTTGGTTCATCATTCTATCATGTATATTTCAAAAGATATTAGCTAAACTCCTTGAATATATGCATTGACCAAAAAAGTGCATATATTCAGCTTAACTCCTTAAGTACTGACTTGGGAGATTATGTAAGGTTTGTCTATGAAACTCTTGATAATAGTGACAATATCAAGAGTACTATGACTGTCCTCAGTAGAAAAATATAATATAATGAAATATTATAACCACAAATTTAAATATAATTAAAAAATAATTATATAAAAAAAAATAAATTTAATTATTATTATAAAAATATAATAATAAAAAAAAATATAATAATTATAATAAATTATAATTATTCTATTATTGTTATAGTCACTGACAGTTATAACAATAGGAAGTGTAAAGCTCTTAATGAGACAATTACACGTGGAAAATAAGAATATTAACCACTTATAAATAATATAAATATTATTTATAAAAAAAGAATTAATCACACACTGTGCAGAAATAATTCTTTATAGAATAAAATTCTATATAAAAAAACTAATAATAGATAAAAAAAATATAGAACTTTAAAGAAAACTTACTTATAATATTTATTTAATACAACAAGTTATAAAACAACAGTTATTATATTAAATAATGATTATAAGTTAAAAACACGCCAAAAATCAATAAAATCAAAGATAAAACAACTTTTTATACTAAAATTTATGATTAAAGAGTTTTTGAGAGGAATTTGTGGATTTTAAAAGATATTTAAGATGATAATTTTATATAATAAAAGTTATTATAGATGATTACAACAATAATCTGAATTCTATGACTTCAATTCTTTAATTTAATAAATAAAGAATAAAAATAACTTAAGAATTACTTTTAATAATAAGATTTTATATTTAATAAAACTTTACCTGTTTAAATGTCTAATATGATTGGATTGATTATGAATGATGGACAAAAACAGTGATGAAAAGACTCCTTTTATGTCTACAGAGCAGTTCTCATGATTCATAATGGATGTAGAGGGCGTGCTCAGGTCAAAACTGAAAAACCATGCTTAAAAATTAAGTTCTTAACTTAAGGCAACTTATTTTTACTTCCAATTTAAAGTTACCAGTGTTATTCTTAACTCCAAGTAACTTTAATCCTCATTTAGTTTAATTATTTTAAGTTTTAATATAAAATAAGTTTATTTATATTAAAGTTCATCACATGAACAACATAAAATCAGAGTTTCAAGCAGAAATCTCTTAAACTGAATTTTTAATTAATTTTTAAAGAAATCATAATTTTCTTTAAGCTTAATTAAAAAAGTAATTTTCCAGGCTAATTACCCAGGAAACTTATTAATAAAAGATACTTAAAATTTAATTTATATGTTGATAATATTAAATTCTAAGCTGTGTGAAATTTTCAAGCAAATCCATTAAGATTTGGATTTTTAATGAATTTTTGAAGTTATTACTATTTTTCCACGTAAAATAGCAATACACACAAAACCTTAAGTTTTGATAAGGTTTTGATGATTGAAACCTTAAAGTTTTAAGATTATTTAAGCTTTTTAAGCTTGATTAAGCTTTGACAGTTCTTAAAACCTTGATTCCAAGCCTGCTTATTGGGATTTACCCTCTTGGCAGCTTGAAATTCCTGTCCAATTTAGGATAAAACCAGTTTAAACCTTAAGGTTGGATCAAAGTCTAATCTTAAAGGTTAAATAAGGTTGAAAATCCTCCAATACAGGTGGACAACCTTAATTGAATCCTTGCAGATCCAAAAAGTTGGGTACCCCAGCTCTATTTGGTCTTTTTCCTTTGTCCCACCTTTTTGCGTGGATTTTGCCCTTTTATTTATTTAAAGCCATACTATGGCCTTAAACCCTTTTAAATTGAGCTCACGCAGGATTTACATTCTGTATGGCAAATCCTTAGCCAATTCAGTAAATATACACCACACCTTAATTTTAACTAAAATTTTGGTAAAGTTGCATAAACCTTATGTAACTTTAAATTTAAGCTTAATTAAGCTTAAATTTAACAATTTTAAAAAAATGTTAAAAAGTTACATTAGTACTGTGAGATTCTTAAATCTTCTAATAACACAAGAAATAAGTGTTTTTGGGTATAACACTCTATGGGTGTACCCTAGGTTATTTTTGGTGTAGAATCCAAAAATGACATAATAATTATAACTTTGTTTATCCAAAAAAAAGTTATACTTATTTTTTATTATTTTTTATTTTAAATTCAACTAAAAAGTCTGTTTAAGACAAATTTAATTGTTTATAAAATCATTTGTGGCCTTATGGGTATGTTAAACATACCTCACAGGCTCACATTCCCTACCACCAAAAAAAATTGTACCACAATTTTCCTTTGTAGTATACCCCCAAGTTATTTGGGGGGGGGTATAATCCACTGTCCAACCTCTCTACTTATACTGTTCAAGTATGTAAAGCACACAATTCAAACTTTTATTGAGGAATTGGTCTTCTCTCATGTCTGAATCTTCTGAGAAACTTTTGGGAATCAGGTATTCTACTTTCTTCAACCCACTCATCTTCATGTTGTGGATTTCTGTACCTGACTAAGTATTCTCTTTCATTTTTACCCCTAAGTCTTCTTTCTTTTAAGACTTTCAGTACTTTCTTTTCCTCACTTGGTTCAAGTGGGGGTACTTCTAAGGGTGTTTCATTTCTCAAAGGAAATAATTCCTTATCACTTGATGTGTAATGCTTTACAAGACTGACAGGGAAAGTTGGGTGTTTATTTTCTAACTCTCCTGACAGTTCTACTTGTACTGCATTTGTCCCATGGAGGGCTTTAATAATAAATGGTCCTGCAAAGGAATCTTTCAATTTCTTTGGACCTTTAATATTATTAAAGTTCAAGGTTGAAACTAGTATTAAGTCCCCTACTTTGAATTCTGGTGTCTTATGACTTCTATCCCACTTCTGCTTAGCATATTCAAAGGCATCATTCATGCTTTGATTTGCATGATGTCTCACTTTATCAAGCAGCAGCTTAAAGCTTGAAGCAGTTGGATGAATGTCAACCAAATCCTTTTTCAAAGTATCAACTGGAAGTTTGGGGTTCCATCCTTTTTCTAACATTGCAGGAGTCTTGCCTGTTGAAGCATGGATGGAGGTTTTGTAGGCTAATTCCAATGCTGGTATAAGAGTACACCAGTCATGGGTAAAGCCATCAGAATCTTTAAACTCCAGGCCATAAGCACAAAATCTTCTGATCATGTCCTCAAGGGTTTGAATCATTCTTTCTGCCAGTCCATCTGTCTGTGGATGGTAGGCTGTTGAAAATGATAATTTTGTACCCAAAAGCCTATGTAGATTAGTCCATAAGGCTGATGTGAATATTGGGTCTCTATCACTAATGATATTTTTAAAGAGACCAGTATGGGATATGACTCTGTTCCAAATCAAAAGAGCTGTATCCATAGCTGTGTCATCTTTATGACATGGTAAAAAGATTGGTGTTTTGCTATATCTGTCCACAATAACAAGACATGCATTGTAACTTTTATCACCTCCAGGTGGTAAAGCAGTTACCCAATCCATGTGAACCACTTCCCATGGGGTACTTGGTTCTTGAATATGGATCATTAAACCAAATCTTTTACCAGTAGCTTTATTGGCTTTCTGGCACCTATCACAACTATGACAGTACTCAATGACATCTTTTCTCCAAGATGGCCACCAGGCACATGTCTTAATTCTTTCCATTGTTCTGTCTTCAGACAGATGTCCAGAATAAATGTTATCATGGCATTCTAGTAGTATTGTGTTAATCAACATTCTACTACATAGGACCATGACACATGTGTGTTTAGATCTATGATATAGTATACCATCAAACAAATGAAATCTTCCATTATCATAAGATGTTTTCCAAATATCATCCAGAGAATTAGCCAAGGCTACATCTTTACAATATTTGTCAAGTAGAGCAGTAAGAATATGACAATTTTTATCTTGCTTGTAGCTTTCTCTAACCTCTTCAAAGAATTCTGTTCCAACATCTGTGATATTAATTCCTTCAATTGGGATTTGAGGTTCTGCACTTGTAGGAACATAGGCAGGATTATCAGGTGTATTGGGTAATGCCCATCTACTTAAGCCATCAGCATTCTTATGAATATTTCCAGCTTTATGTACTATGGTCATATTGCCTCTATACTCCTGTATAGCAATCTGCCATCTTAACATGTGTCTGTTTGGAGTTTTCATGTTAAGAAGTGATTTTACTGCATTACAATCAGTAATTACTTCAAACACACTACCATCAAGATAATAATGAAGTTTTTCCAGAGCCCAAACAAGGCAAAGGCACTCCATTTGGCTAGCTCCATATCTTGCCTCAGTAGGTTTAATTTGTCTTGAAATAAAACAAACTGGACCTTCATAAGGTTTGTCATTGACAATTTGAACTTGATGAAGAGCAGCTCCTAAACCATCACCACATGCATCAATATACAGCTTAAAAGGAAGTTTCCAGTCTGGCATCAATAATAATGGTGCATTGGTCAAGGCATACTTGATTTTATCATATGCTTGAATTCTCTCCTGTGTCATTTCAAAAACAGTTTGTTGATCACAAATTCTGTATAATGATCTGGCATGGATTGCAAAATCTTTAAGGTGTTGCCTGTAATAGCTGGCAAATCCTAAGAAAGACATCATCTCTTTTTTGTTCTGGGGCATTTGTTTCAGTAAAACTGCAGCCACTTTGTTTTTGTCAACACCAAGGCTTAGTCCTGATACTACATGTCCCAGAGCTTTCAACTCATGAAACCCAAAATTACATTTTTTAAGAGAAATTTTCATGTTCACTTGTAGAATTTTCTTAAGTACTAATGAAAGTCTCTCTAAATGTGATTGCCAGGTTTCTGAACAAATGATAATGTCATCAATATAAATGATTAACCATCCCTCTGACAATTCATGTGGGAATATGGTATTCATCATTCTTTGATAATGAGAGGGTGCATTTTTAATACCAAAAGGCATCCTCAAATATTCATAAATACCACAATGAGCTATTATTCTCAATAATTTCCTTGCATGAGGTGTTAAAACATTCTGATGGAAGCCTTTAAGAGCATCCATGGAAGTAATAAACTTTGCTTTGGATAATTGAGTCAAAGTCTCATGGATTCTAGGGATTGGATACCTGTCTGGAATAGTATAGGTGTTCAATGCCCTAAAATCCCCAACCATCCTTGACTTATCATTATGCCAAGTAATGATTACTGGAGTTGTGACTTCCACTTCCTCATTGTGTCCAACTTTTCTAAGAACTCCCAGTTTCATTAGTTCATGAATATGACTTTCTAATGCTTCTCTAGCCCTAGGGCTAGCTGGGTAAGCTGGTCTTCTTAATAGTGGGGGATAAGGTCTCTCCACGTTAAGCATGATATCCACTTCATGGCCTTTTATAGCCCCAAGTGGTTCATCATCAGAAGCAAAGGCTTTTTGAAATTGAAATAAAATTTCAATAAGTTCTTCTTTCATTTCTGGTGTTAATTCAGGACTAATTTGTGCTTCACTTAATTGATCTGACACAAATTTTTCTTTATTAACATTTTTTACTTGTTGAATGACAGTAATTTCTTTTCTTTCTGGAGAAAAAGCAAATTTTTGCCTTTTATTTTCCCCTATAGTGAAATATCTGTCCTTATAATTATTAATATCAATACCATAGATATTGAGATAATCATTCCCAAGTATAAAGTGTGGTGAAGTACAATTACTCATAACAACAAATTCAGCTTTCAATCTCATACTTCCTGCAGGGTGAGGAAATATTATTGTAGCTTCAAATATACCCAAAGGATGCATATTCTGGCTAGCACTGCTGAATTTTACACCTTCAATTGGCATCAACTTGTCTTGCCAATTGGTATAAATTTTGTCAAGATAATCTTTCCCAACACAAGTGCAAAAAGCACCTGAGTCAAGATGTATCTTGGCTTCTGTGTTATTTATCACAATATTAGTGATACAAGATGACCCAGCTGTATAACCTTTACCTCTGGCAGGTTTGGTTTTTTGCATTCTGGCATCTTGCACATGTATGAGATCCATACATTCATCACTGTACTGTGGTAAGTGAGTATGTACCTCAGTGACCTCAAAAGAAACATTAATATTCTCTATACTAAGTTCTTCTGATGTTTCTTCTTCTTCTGAAGGTTCAGAATCACTTTCATGTAAAGCTACCTCAGTTTCTTTTGTGTCTTCCACTTTTTCAACACTTATCTCATTGACTCTTGTCTTTTTTGGACAAGTGTTTGCTAAATGAGATGTGCTTCCACATTTATGACATTTCAAAGGAGGTCTGTCATGTGGTTTATTTGGTTTTGAAATTGGTTTCCCACTAGTCTTGTTGTCTATTGGGGGTTTATACCAATTTCTTCCAATTTTTGTTCTAGTAGTGATATCCTCCATAGCATTGATATAATCTTCTGTAGAGCAAGGCTCAATACATCTGCTTCTTATAGCATGCTCAAGGTCACCACCACACTTTCTTAATATCCTTTTATGTACCATTGGTTCAGACATATCAGGATGAAGGGCAGTTAATCTGTCCTTCTGTTTAAGAAACCAAGTCATGGGCCTGTCCCTCTCAATATTAAAAATGGCTTCCTCAAAAGAATTTTCCATTCTAAATCTCCAGGAATCATTTGCCCATTTGGAAATGACTTGTTCTTTCCACCAAGGCCAGGAATGTTTTCCATGGTCTTGTCTCATTTTATAATACCATTTCTTAGCTGATTTGGTAAATAATGAGTGTAATCTGGCACTTATGTATTCATCTGGTATGTTAAAGTCTTCTTTGAACATATCAATTGTTTTCATAAATTCCATATGATTATATTCTCCTTCACCACTGAAGGTTGGCCATTCCTCTAATCTTGGAATGTCCTTGAAATTGCAAGCAGTTTCCACATCATTACTTGAAATTGTATGATGTAAATCATTATTCAAGTTAAGATCATTTCTGTCAAGAAATGGTGTGGATTGCCTTGGCAATTCATTTTTTAGTGATATATTATTAATACTTGATTGAATATCTTCTTTCAATTCAAGTCTTGCTTTATCACTTTTTTCCAATTGTTCTTGAAAAAGAGCTGCATTTTGGCCAGTTGAATTTTCCAAGTTTTGAACTTGTATTTTCAATTCTCTTAACTGTCCAGTTATAAAAGAAATTGAATTCTCATCTGGTTGATTGAGTAAGGTAACTTTATGCTCAAGTCTTTCACAAATTTGCGTCAAAGACAAAATATTTGCCTTATTAACATTTTCAAGGCCAATAATGGTCTTTTGTTGGTCTTTAACTTGTACTATCTCATTGCCCAGCTTTTGTTGGACATGATCAAATGCTTTAAATTTTGCCATAATTTCTTTATTACAAGATTCAAAGTAAGTTACAAGCTTTACAGGGTCTATTTCTTTGGAAAGGATTGGTTCAATCTTTCCTCCTCCTTGTTTTTGAATTCCATCAAAGTTCTTTCCATATTGAACACATTGTCCATGGCTGTCTTTTCCTTCTTTGGAATTCTGTAATTCTGAGGGTAGGGCTTGTTCCACTTGGGCTTTGCCTTTCCCTTTGCCTTTTGCTTGCCCTTCTGGTTGGTCTTTGGGGCTTGCTTGGGCTTGTTTGGCACTTGTTGAGGCGGATTTTTGCTGGTGGATGCTTGAGGAGCTTCCACTTGGCTGTTGTCCTTGCCCTGGGCCAACTTCTTCTTCTGGTCTTCTGATAACATGCTTTGGTTTTTCAACCAAGCTTTTATCTGTTGGACTTGTCCTTTGACAGACATTGGTGTCCAACCCAATAGAAGATCTTCTGTCTTTTCTGGCCCCATGAACTTCTTCACTTGAAGATAAGAGTTCATGGTGCCTATCCAAAGACTTGGAAGGAGTTCCCACTCTTGTTGTTTTGACGCCAGGAACCAGTTTTTCCATTGGGATTGATAAATTTCCACAGTTGCCTGTTGGAAATGGTTCAGGTCTAACAGCAATAGCAGTTATGTCAGCTTCTGGACTCTCAATAAGAGGTTCAAAGGTGCTGGCTAACCTTTGGGAACTGGTGGAAGTTCTGGCATCCTCCATTTGTGCCTCTCCTCTGGGAGGACATTCTTGCCTTTTGGATTTATGGCTGGAATGTCCTGGTCCAGATCCATTTGATTGGATGGAGTAGTTGCTTCCACTTCTAGTAGGAGTCATTTCACGTCAATTTTAATAAAAATTAGAGTAAAAGTGGATTGAATTCACCTGCAGGACCTTTAAAGGGCTCTTTGGTTATTAAACCGCTTGGTGCTGGGCTGGTTTGAATTTCAATACTTGACTCTGAGGCTTCAGAGTCTGAAGAATTTTCTCTGATGGAAGACACTAGAGAAATTAAAAATATAAGTTATTTTATCAAACAATGAAAATAACTTATAAACTCAACTTATTAAACAAAGTTGTTTTTATGTAATTTTATGGCAAATTACGTCAAAAATAAAGAAAAATGTCTAAGATAAAAGAAAAATATTTTTAGTAAAGATTTTTATTTTTTTAAAAGATTTTTTATTTGATTTATTCTTTAAAGAAATAATAATTATTCAATCAATAAGTTATTAATCAAAATTATATTTATTATTCACTTTATACTAGAATAACTCAAAGAATAAATTTCAAGTCTGTGATGTGAAAAAGCCACTAGTTAGACAAAAGAAATTTATTCCAAGTCACTCAATAGTATATTGTTTCAAACAATATTCTTAAGAAAAAAATAACTTTATCAATATTATAAAGATTATTTATAAGGGATAAGTCCCAAAAAAGCCAATATTAAGACAAATATGGCAATTTTACGTCAAAAAATAGTAAAATAAGGTCTAGATATCATTTATGTCCCAAAAATTGGTTTAAAATCACGGCCAGGCCCCCAAATGTAAGGTTTGTCTATGAAACTCTTGATAATAGTGACAATATCAAGAGTACTATGACTGTCCTCAGTAGAAAAATATAATATAATGAAATATTATAACCACAAATTTAAATATAATTAAAAAATAATTATATAAAAAAAAATAAATTTAATTATTATTATAAAAATATAATAATAAAAAAAAATATAATAATTATAATAAATTATAATTATTCTATTATTGTTATAGTCACTGACAGTTATAACAATAGGAAGTGTAAAGCTCTTAATGAGACAATTACACGTGGAAAATAAGAATATTAACCACTTATAAATAATATAAATATTATTTATAAAAAAAGAATTAATCACACACTGTGCAGAAATAATTCTTTATAGAATAAAATTCTATATAAAAAAACTAATAATAGATAAAAAAAAATATAGAACTTTAAAGAAAACTTACTTATAATATTTATTTAATACAACAAGTTATAAAACAACAGTTATTATATTAAATAATGATTATAAGTTAAAAACACGCCAAAAATCAATAAAATCAAAGATAAAACAACTTTTTATACTAAAATTTATGATTAAAGAGTTTTTGAGAGGAATTTGTGGATTTTAAAAGATATTTAAGATGATAATTTTATATAATAAAAGTTATTATAGATGATTACAACAATAATCTGAATTCTATGACTTCAATTCTTTAATTTAATAAATAAAGAATAAAAATAACTTAAGAATTACTTTTAATAATAAGATTTTATATTTAATAAAACTTTACCTGTTTAAATGTCTAATATGATTGGATTGATTATGAATGATGGACAAAAACAGTGATGAAAAGACTCTTTTTATGTCTACAGAGCAGTTCTCATGATTCATAATGGATGTAGAGGGCGTGCTCAGGTCAAAACTGAAAAACCATGCTTAAAAATTAAGTTCTTAACTTAAGGCAACTTATTTTTACTTCCAATTTAAAGTTACCAGTGTTATTCTTAACTCCAAGTAACTTTAATCCTCATTTAGTTTAATTATTTTAAGTTTTAATATAAAATAAGTTTATTTATATTAAAGTTCATCACATGAACAACATAAAATCAGAGTTTCAAGCAGAAATCTCTTAAACTGAATTTTTAATTAATTTTTAAAGAAATCATAATTTTCTTTAAGCTTAATTAAAAAAGTAATTTTCCAGGCTAATTACCCAGGAAACTTATTAATAAAAGATACTTAAAATTTAATTTATATATTGATAATATTAAATTCTAAGCTGTGTGAAATTTTCAAGCAAATCCATTAAGATTTGGATTTTTAATGAATTTTTGAAGTTATTACTATTTTTCCACGTAAAATAGCAATACACACAAAACCTTAAGTTTTGATAAGGTTTTGATGATTGAAACCTTAAAGTTTTAAGCTTATTTAAGCTTTTTAAGCTTGATTAAGCTTTGACAGTTCTTAAAACCTTGATTCCAAGCCTGCTTATTGGGATTTACCCTCTTGGCAGCTTGAAATTCCTGTCCAATTTAGGATAAAACCAGTTTAAACCTTAAGGTTGGATCAAAGTCTAATCTTAAAGTTTAAATAAGGTTGAAAATCCTCCAATACAGGTGGACAACCTTAATTGAATCCTTGCAGATCCAAAAAGTTGGGTACCCCAGCTCTATTTGGTCTTTTTCCTTTGTCCCACCTTTTTGCGTGGATTTTGCCCTTTTATTTATTTAAAGCCATACTATGGCCTTAAACCCTTTTAAATTGAGCTCACGCAGGATTTACATTCTGTATGGCAAATCCTTAGCCAATTCAGTAAATATACACCACACCTTAATTTTAACTAAAATTTTGGTAAAGTTGCATAAACCTTATGTAACTTTAAATTTAAGCTTAATTAAGCTTAAATTTAACAATTTTAAAAAAATGTTAGAAAGTTACATTAGTACTGTGAGATTCTTAAATCTTCTAATAACACAAGAAATAAGTGTTTTTGGGTATAACACTCTATGGGTGTACCCTAGGTTATTTTTGGTGTAGAATCCAAAAATGACATAATAATTATAACTTTGTTTATCCAAAAAAAAGTTATACTTATTTTTTATTATTTTTTATTTTAAATTCAACTAAAAAGTCTGTTTAAGACAAATTTAATTGTTTATAAAATCATTTGTGGCCTTATGGGTATGTTAAACATACCTCACAGGCTCACAGATTAGCTTCTGAATTTTTTTATGTGTGGATATTTATGGAGAGTCCAATGGTACCATTTATTTTACATGTTGTTTCATTGTTATTTGAAATAATCAAGGATTTATGTTTTTTATAAGGTATTATTACTTATAACTCATTAAATACAGACTTTACAGATATGCCATAAAACTGGTATATGTGTATTTTACCATGGGGAATCCAATGGTATAATTTATTTCACATGTTTATTCATTGGTATTTAATTTAAACCAGATTTTATGCCTATTTATGGAATTTTGGTAGTTTTAAGCTAATCATTTAATGTATAATTATTTTAAATATTTCTTGTGACCTTTTTGGGTATGTGGTCATATCTCAAAGGTTCACAAATATTCATAAACATCACTAGTGACAGATATCGCAAATTCACCTCAGCACTACAGAAAAACAAGCAAGACATTTAGCTATAAGATCTTGATTGTGTTTCAACTCAGCAAAAACCAGTAGTAGTAATAGCATCTGAGAATGTATAGTAGTAAGCAGACTGAATCAGTGATATAACACATTTGCAGATAGACAAGATACCTGATGAGCAAGTGTTTAAATATGATGAAATATTTAAACACAGGTTGTAAGATGTGACTATGAAACTGATGATAATATTACTATTAATCAACAGTACTATGTCTGTTCTTATGAAATATAATAATAAAAAATTATTATAACCACAATTAAATAATTATAAAATTATTTCTTTCACGTGTTATACACTACTAGTGATTATAACAGTGAGCAGTAATTGTCTACAAGAATCAATTACAAGAAGAATTTAATAATAAAAACTTCTTTTATTAAAATAATAAAATTATTTTAATATATAATTATTTTTTGCAAGAATAATTATAAAGATAATTCTTGAAGAAAACTATTACTAGAGAAAAACTTTAAGAATTTGAGGATAAATGACTCACTAATACTCCAAAGAACTTATTGATAGATAAAAGTAGAGAAATTTGACGTAGAATTGTGGATTTAAGGGATCAAGATGATTTATAACAGTATTACAACAATATATAGTTGAATTCTATGATTTCACGTCTTTCTGATTGATTCTGAAAGATTTAAAACACTTAAGAATAGTTGAACTAATACTTACTTGTTGGTAATAATGATTTAATAAATTTATAAGATGATTCTTGGAAAAAACAGCAAGAAGAAGCTTCTTTTAAGTCAACAAAAGCTCACAGAGGCGTGCCATGGAGCAAACTGAAAAACCAGTGAGTGAGAAAACAATAAACCTTTTTGGATTAATGATTGCATCATCTGTTATCACGTAAGATTATCATAATTACTTAATTGATGCTTTTACGTGACTACCAACCCCAATATGGTTAAGAATAAAAGGAGTAACATCTGTAAATCTTCTTTTATTCTAAAATAATCATTGATTTCTCAAAGTTATCAATGTTATTGCCAATTTCATCACAGGTTGTAATTACTGTGAATTTTTGAAGATTCAGTGTTTCACGTAGAATGGTCAAAAATGGACTGTAAGTAAAACTTTTAATTTTACTAGTAAAACCATAATTCTTTTTTGTTGTACCATAGGTAATACAGTTCTTCATTGGTCCTGAACGTTTCAGAAAGATTCATCAAGAATTGTATTTTTAATGAATTTATGAAGTTTTTACCTCATTTCTACGTAGAATTGCAAATAGCAGTATTTTGCAGGTTGCTATGAGGTAAATCAATGAATATGAGTCCCAAAAGGGTTTAATTACTCTTTTAGGGTCTAGTCATGGAAAGTCATCAAGAATTGACGTGGTTACAGGAGTCTAAGTAGCTTATTACCTCCTTGGCACGTCAAAATAGCAGGTTATTTGCTATTTTTCTTATGATTACAGTAGGTGTAACTTGGTAACCAAGTTCCCAAAGAGTTTTAGTTTACCAATTGGGCCAAGATGAGCCATGGATCCATGCTCTGGATCTATCCATGCCTCTGAGGCCTCAGAAGTTGGGTACCCTGGCTCTCTTTGATGTCTTTTGTCCCCCTTGCCTAATTTTTACGTCAAAATAGTAATTTAAGCTTAACGTGAGATATCCACTATGGGTGTACCAAAAGTCCATGTAAGAATACCATAATATTAAGTGCTCAAAACATGCATAACACTATTCTTAGTGTATATGTAACATGGGATTTCTCACTTTCCCATTATTTTGGCTAAAAATCAAGAAAAACAAAAATTTTCACGGATCTTTTATGTGGTATTAATGATGTGGTATTGAAGTATTTTCCATTTTACCACCTCAAATACTTAAATTGAGCTTATTCACTCTAAGGACCTACCCTAGGTGAATCTTTGTGTAGAATCCAAATCTGGTCTTAAATCCATGGATTTACTTACTCAATAAAAAGTTATTCATCTTTTCTGAAATTGAAAATGATGAATTTTGGATATATGCATGACTTATGAGTTTTGCATAATTCAAAATTTCTTTTTAAGATAATTGTGGCCTATTTGGGTATGTAAAATATACCTCAAGGCTCACACAGGTACACTACACTCATAAATGTTCTGAGATCACAGTGACAGGAGATAATAGTCAGAAACACAACAGACTGTAACAACCATCCATCAGGGGTAAGGGTATTCATTCATACACCCACTCAAACACCTCAAACCAGCAAATCCAGTATCTGCAGCAGCATTCAGCTTCAGCAATCTTCATTCTGAAACATGCATACAGCTTGGTACATCAATACAGCCTGTCAATACCTGTACAGGTTGGATTCACCCAATACAGTTTCAATACACCAGTATGAAACTGTATGATCACTCAAATACACCACACCTCTTGTACAGGTTCTGTACAGCTGTACAGAACCTGTATTGGCCTGACTGAATTCAATCATCAATTATTCTCATGAAAATTCTTCCTCTGGATCAGGGCTGGTGATTCTCACATATACCAGCCCCTCTTTCTCCCCCCTGGGGACTTTTCCCCAGTTAATTAATTTAGTTTATTTATTATTTTATAATTATTCTTACCCTTATTTTGGGTATTATAATTATTTAATTTTAAGTTAGTCTTTGCATTTTCTCTCTTTGCCTGTACAGTATGAGTTGGGTGGCCATATACTTATTAACCCTTCTCTTTCCATTCTGACAGGTTGAAACAGTGGACTTGGACTTGTTTGTGGTTGGCTCTTGTATTTATTACTCTCATTTCTTGTTGCTGCTTTTCTCATATTTATTCTTTTAGCAATTCATCTTTAACACTCTTAAGTGTATCCCTTCTTATCATATCTTTGAGCCCTCCATAAGTGAGTCCCAGTTTACTGAGTGCCAGGCCCTCTTCATTTCAAAGAGCCCCTGTGACATTAAATTAATTAAAGCATATTTGATTCTTTCTTTTCATTCATTTCTATTCATTTCACTCATTCATCAATTATGATCTCTTATGACTTAATGATCTTTAATGATTATGATTTTTTCTTTCTCATCAATTTCATCTCATTCATTTCATGCATATGAAATTGATTTTTCTTCTTTCTTAATCATTGCTGACCATTTCATTCACCTTATTTAATTTTATCAAATCAATCTTTTCTGTGTTCTTATTCAGGTCTTATTCAGGATTGATTTATTGGTTAAATTGATTGGACTATTCATTGGGATTCATTGGATTCAGCACCTCAGGATGCTTCTTTGGATTAAATTGATGGATTTTGACTTCTCAAGATATTGATTGATCCTCAAGAGCTGATTTTGATTATTGATTGACTTTGAATCCTCAAGATATTTTATTGATCCTCAAGAATTGATTTTGATTATTGACTTATTTTGACTCATCAAGATATTGAATTGATTTCTGAAGATCTTAAATTTATTGATTGATTCCTCAAGACCTTGATTTCATATTGAAGACACTGATTTATTGATTGATTGATTATTGATTGAATATTGATTGATTGTTGATTTACTCAAGATTATTGATATTTGATTTGAATTGATTGTGGATTGTTGAATTGATTTGATTATTGACTGAATTTGATTTCACCTCAAGATCTGAATTGATTCCTCAAGATTCATCAAGATTTTATTGCGATTGACTTGGCCCAGCTCTGATTATTATTCTCATACCATCAAGCTTTATTTCACTTTATTCAAAATGCCAGTTCAGCATAGTCCTCCAGCCAAAAATACTAGATGCCAAAGAATTCAAGCTGTTCTCACTCCTACAGCAAGGGCTCCTCTCTACCACACACCATCAGTTCATCAACTGAGTGCAATTTTGGACAGAGGACCACCAATAGAAGGAGCAGCACCCTCAAGAAGAGGTGGAATGAAATCTAGAAGATCAAGATCCTTTTCTGGACTTTTGGGTGGCTACCCTGGCATGTCTGAAGGTGCAAGAGCAAGACAAGGGGAAGTTGAAGATGAAGAGGGGGAAGAGTCTGTGGAAGAGGAAGACTCTGGGGAAACTGAAGTGGCAGATGCCTTGGCAAATGCTCAAGAGGTGCCTCAGGGTTCTAATCTAGCCCTTTCTAGTCAACTGCTTGTCTCTCAAACTGATCCAAGTCTCCTCAAGATGATGGAGAAGATGACTCAATTCATGGGGCAACTCACTCAAGCAGTTGCTCCCAGGGACAATTACAAAGCCCCTGCTTTTAAGACTCCATCCATGAAGGCACCTGATTCTTTTGATGGTACTCAAGCTCATAAATTGAGAGGATTTATCCAATCCTGTCAATTAATCTTTCATAATGATCCAGCAAATTTCTTCTCTGCCAGGAAGAAAGTTCTGTACTCAACTTCTTTTCTCACTGGTAGAGCTGGAAAGTGGATTGAACCCTACCTCTCAAATATTTGTAATGAAGACCCTTCCTACCTCCTCAATAATTGGCCCTTATTTGAATCTCAATTCTTTACTCTGTTTGGTGACCCCAATGAAGTCAGGAAAGCTGAACAAGAGTTGGACAATTTGAGGATGAAGGAGAGCGGTAATGTTTCCTTGTACATTGCAGATTTCAGAATCTTAATGTCAAGAATTGGAGATTGGGGGGAAAGAGCTTATATCCATGTTTACAGAAGAGGATTGGCATCAAGATTATTGGATCAGTTGGCTTCTCACCCTGGAACTTTTGATACTCTGCAAGAACTTATGGATGTCACATTAGAATTAGACACAAGATATCATGAGAGGCAAAAGGAAAAGGGTGGAAATCAAGAGAAGAAGCCTCCCGTCAATGGATCCAATCAGTCTAGGCCTCCTCAAAAGTCATCTTCAAAGATGCCTCACCAGAAGAAGAACAAGAAGGGCAAGCAATTTCAATCTTCAAAGGACAAGCCTCATGCTGCTCTCCTCAATAAGGACAATAAATTAATTGCTCCTGAAAAGGAAAGGATGATTAAAGAGGGGTTGTGTACTTATTGTGGTGGAAAGCACCCAATTGAAAAATGCTTCAAGAGACCTCAGAACAAGCCTGGGTCATCATCAAGAGGCTTCCCTAGCAAGCAGGGAAAAGCCTGAGTGGGGATCATGATGTGTTCAATGGTTCCCACTTATTTCTTTCAAGAGCACCATTGTGCACTCTGAATACTAGTGTCAAGAAATCTTTAAAGTTTCTTATTTTCTCTTCTGTCTCTGATATTTTTTATAGTATTCTCATTGATTCTGGTGCTACAAACTCTTTTATTGGAAAGAATTTTGTTCTCAAGTACTCATTGACTCAGGCAGAGCTCCCTGAAAAGATTCCTCTTTTCATTCTAGATTCTAATGAATCCCCTGCCTTGTTCATCACCCATTATACCAAGTGGGTAGTTGACTTGCCTTCCTTCCCAAGCTTTGAATGGGACTTCTTTATCATAGATGCACCCAAGGGAGAAGACCTGATATTGGTCTATGATTTCCTTTACCATTTTAATCCCATTATCAATTGGAAAAATGGATTGATCACCTATGATTCTAGTCATAAGGATTCTAGTGGTATTATTCCTTCTACTAGTAATGACTTAGCCACTGCTGTCAACAGTGTTGCTCTGGTTGGTGAACTTAAGACACCTTCCATTCCTTCTTCTGTCCATATCCCTTCCATTATCCCCTCTCAGTCATTACTTCCATCAAGAGATGAAGTCTTCAAAGAGATAAAGGATGTTGGAGAAGATGTTGCCATATTTTCACTTCATCTGTTTCAAGGGGATATGGACCTTCCTCCCTGGAGGAGCAGTGGGATGAGGAGGAAGAGCCAGAAGAAATTGAAACTGTGTTGAAGGTAGTCCCTCCTGCTTATCACCAATATTTTGATGTATTCTCCAAGGTGAAAGCTGAGAAACTTCCTCCACACCGCGCCTGTGATCACCATATCAAATTGGAGGGTCTTCTACCTCCAATTTGTGTTATCTACTCATTATCAAATAAAGAGTCAGAAACACTGCGGGCCTACATTTCAGAGAACGTAGAGAAAGGTTTCATTAGACCAAGCTCCTCTTCAACAGGAGCACCTGTCCTTTTTGTCAAGAAAAAGGATGAAGGTCTTCGTTTGTGTGTTGACTACCACAAACTCAATGCTGTCACTAGGAAGAACAGATACCCTGTTCCTCCTATGAACCAGCTTCTTACCGTATTCAACGGTTCCACTATCTTCTCCAAGATAGATTTGTGTGGTGCATATAACCTTCTGAGAATCAAAGAGGGGGATGAGCACTTAACTGCCTTTAGAACCAACTTTGGTAGTTATGAGTATTTGGTCATGCCACTTGGTTTGACCAATGCTCCTGCTTCTTTCCAGAATCTTGTAAATGATATATTTGCAGATTTCTTGGATGTGTTTGTTGTGGTTTATTTAGATGATATTATGGTCTTGTCCAGTTCTGAGGAGGAACATGTCAATCATGTGGCCTCTGTCCTCCAAAGACTGAGGGACAATAATCTGTTTGCCAAAGCCTCCAAGTGTGTATACATGCCTCAAGTGTGGAATACTTGGGCTATGTTGTTTCAAGTGATGGCCTCAAGATGGATTCTTCAAAAGTTCAGCAAATCCTCAATTGCCCTCAGCCCAAAAAAATCAAGGCCCTTCAATCTTTTCTTGGCTTTGCCAATTTTTATTATTGTTTCATTAAAAATTATTCCAAAAAAATCACTTCTCTCACTTCCCTTCTCAAAAAAGATTCTCCCTTTATCTTCAATGAGGAAGCTCTTAGTCAGTTTCAAGCACTCAAAGAAGCTTTCACCTCTGCTCCTATCGTATCCCATTTCAATCCGTCTCTACCTACTATTGTAGAGACTGATGCTTCTGATTATGCATTGGGCGCCGTACTGAGTCAGGTGAATGACTCAGGAAAGCATCCCATTGCATTTGATAGTCGCAAGCTCTTACCAGCTGAACTCAACTATGAAATTCATGACAAGGAACTCTTTGGCATAGTTTGGGCTCTCAAGCGCTGGAGAGCATTTCTTCTTTCTCTTTCCAATCCTTTTGAGGTCTTGACAGACCACTCTTCCTTGTAGTATATCATGTCTTCCAAAGTTCTTACTTGTTGTCAGGCCCATTGGGCTGAATTTCTCTCAGAATTTCATTTCACTATCACTTACCGCCCAGCCAGGCTGGCCACTTTACCAGATGCCTTGTCACGTTGGGACGACGTGTACCCAGAGAGGGGGGTGGACTTCATCAGCAAGAATCCTCAAGATTTTCATCAAGTACTTAAGCAAGATGGAATTCAAGAGTCAAGATTCTTCTCAATCAAAGTGGAAATTTTCTCAGATCTAATGCACAAGATTCAAAAAGAAGTATGGAAAGACAAAGACTATAAAGAAATACTCAAGCAACTAGGAAGAGGTGAATCAGTTCCAGATTATTCTCTTGAGCCTCAAGCCAAGTTATTATTATTCAAAGATAGAGTGGTAATTCCAATCAATGAAGAACTTCAAATCAATATTCTTCAAAAGCTTCATGACTCACCATTGGCTTGCCATCCTGGCCAGGAGAAGACCCTCAAGCTCATCAAGAGGGATTTTTATTGGGCTGGCATGAATCAATTCATCAAGGACTATGTGTCCTCATGTCAGCAATGTTCAAGAAACAAGAACATTCATCACAAGAAGTTTGGATTACTCAAACCTCTTTTAATTCCATCTGGTCCTTGGAATTCATCATCAATGGACTTCATCACTCAATTGCCACTGTCAAACAACTTTGATTCAATTTTAGTAGTTTTGGACAGATTCTCAAAAATGGCAATCTTCATTCCAGCTTATGGAACAATTACTGCTCTGGACTTAGCTCAAATCTTCATTAGTCATGTATTTCCCAAGCATGTCCTTCCAGTCAGTATCATCAGTGATAGAGGATCCTTATTTGTTTCATCATTTTGGGTGAAGTTGTGTCAGAAGCTCAAGATATCAAGAGATCTTTCAACTGCCTTTCACCCTGAAACAGATGGACAGACAGAGAGGGTAAATCAGATACTAGAACAGTACCTTTGGATGTATGTCAGCTATCATCAAGATGACTGGTACACCTGGCTCCCTCTGGCTGAATTTGCCTATAATAATGCAGAACATCTATCAACCAAGCAATCACCTTTTTTCACCATTTATGGAAGAAATCCCAGCTTTGACTCAATCCATATTTCTCAAGACTCACCTTCTGGAAAGTTATCAACAAAACTCCAATCAGTACAGCAAGTTGTTAAAGAAGAATTAGAGTCAGCAATAAGGAGATTCAAGAAGTATGCAGATAGAAATAGAGCAATTCCACCTGAATTCCAACGTGGGGGCAAAGTATGGCTAGCTTCCAAGAACATCAAGACAACAAGACCCACCAAGAAATTATGAGAAAGATGGTTGGGACAATTTGAAGTTCTGAAGAAGATTGGCAGCCATGCATATCACCTCAAGTTGCCTCAGCAATGGAAGACAGTTCACCCTGTATTCCATGTGTCCTTGCTAGAACCAGTAAGGCATTCAACTATCCCAAATTGTCATCAATTGCCGCCACCACCAGTTTTAGTGGAAGAGCAAGAAGAATGGGAAGTGGCTCAGGTTCTGGAGTCAAAACTCAAAAGGGGTAAATTATGGTATCTCATAGAGTGGAAAGTGTTCAGTGAAGACCCAGAAAGAATCACTTGGGAACCAGCTTCCAACCTTACCAGCTTGCCAGCCCTTTTCAAGGATTTCCATTCATTGTATCCAGACAAGCCTGGCCCAAATACCTCAAGAGTTTGATTTATGGTGCTTGGTGGGGAGAAGAAGTTATGAAAGTAAGTTCCTCTCCTGGCATGCACCTTTAAGGGGGTATTCTACCCATATGTTGTTGTAAGCATCACCTTGGCCACTTTGTGAGCACTTGTCAATTCTTTGGACAGGTTCAGGAAGCATACAACACCAATACCCTCGGATTTGGACCTTATCAAGATATGGCCAAATGTTTCTTTCTTTATTTTTCCTTTCTTTCTCTTTTATTTATCACTTCATTTATGCCAATCATCATAATTCAAGACATTCATTACTTCAAGTCATTTAAGGCAAATCTTTTCAGAAGTCATTTATGACAATTCATCTCAGAAGTCATTTATGGCAATTCTTTTCAATTTTATGGTGCTTGGTGGGGAGTGGAAGTTATGAAAGTAAATCCATCTCCTGGTATGCATCCCTGAGGGTTCTACTTCTTGTAAAACATTACCTTGGTCACTCTGTGAGCATCGAATGCTTGGTTTTCATTTTTCAGACACTTATTGGGCAGAATCAAGCAACTCACCACAAGAAGGACCAACCATCAGGATTTTCCCCTATTTCTTTCTTTACTCTCATTTTCTCTTATTCTTTTATTTTTCTTTCTTTATTTAATTGTATAATCTTCTTTCTTTTATTTCTTTAAAGCAGCAGAATACCCTCCCAAATCATGTATTGGGAGGTTCCATTATTTTTTCATTTTTTTAGTATTGATAAGAGTGGGGATGGAAGGCAAACCAAACACAAACAAGGAAAAGGAAAACTAGTTATCTCTACCCAAATCATCAAAAGTTCTCTGGAAATCATTTATCAACTCATCTTCATACCAGGCAAATTTTGCAGCCATCTCTTCAGAAGCAGTACCTGGAATAGTCTTGTCATTGGAAAACATAATCACCTCTCTGCTGTTTCTATCAACCCTCCTGAACAATCTGGCCACAGCATCTTGACTTTCACTAGCCGCGTTGGGATCTTCTCTGGTAACCCAGATAGGCCAACATTCTCTTCTTTGAAAAACTTGAGCGGCAGGAAACGGCAAAGGGGACAATCCATCTCTTCTTCTGCTGGAGCTGGCCAAAGGTTGGAGTTGACGGGAGGTGTTTATGGGTGAGTTCCTGGACTGTGGAACTGGTGATGGTCTTACTGCTGGATTCAATGCAGGCCTGGTGGTGTGGGAAGTAGTTGGTGAAGGAGGAGGAAGGGTTGTAGGAATGGAAGCAAGCATTGGTTGGAAGGTTCTTGGAGTACTGGGAATAACTTGGCTTTGGAATCTGGTGTTGGGAAGAGGTTGAGAAGAGGAATCGCTGGATGGATGGCCAATTGAATGAGGAATAACTTGAACTTCTTCACCATCCAGCTCATCACTTCCTTCAGCATCTGGATCTGTTGTGGAATCAACAATTTGTCACAGGGGCTCTTCTAAAATGAAGAGGGCCTGGCACTCAGTGAACAGACTTACTTAAGGAGGGCTCAAAATACTCAAGAGCAGGATAGACAGAATGCAAGGATAAATTCCTGATAAAAGAATAAGAGTACTAAGAAAAAGAAATAACAATAAGTAATAAATAGAGAGCCAACCACTAAGTAATCCTGAGTCACTGTTTCAACCTGTTCAGAAAAGAGAAAAGGAATTAATAAGGATATGGCCACCAGGACTCTACTGAACAGGTGAGGGAAGGCTAAGACTAACTTCATAAGTAATAAAATAATATTCCAAAAGTGAGAATAAAATAATATTAAATAATAAATCAACTATTTTAATTAACTTGGGGAAAAAACCCCCAGGTGGGTGAAGAGGGGCTGGTATATGTGAGAAATGCCAGCCTTGGAGTTTGAGTGTTGAGATACTTGCCTGTATGCTGGAAGAAGTTGGATGTGGGATTGAATCCTGTATTGGTGAATCCAATACAGGTGATACAGTCAATACAGGTATTTGCGCCTGTATTGATGACAGGCCTGTATTTGGTGAATCCTGTATTTGAGTCTTGCCTGTATGGAACTGTATTGAGGTATGAAAACTGTATTGGGTGAATTGTTGAATGAAACCCCCTTGCTGATTGGGTTTTGAAGGGTATCCATGATATAATGATTTGCTGATGATAATTGGAAATGCCCCTGCCTCCTTGGCTGTGAAATTATCCCCCTCTTGAAAATGGTGAGCTCTGAGCACCATAAGTATAGTGAGTCTTGATGAGCTTCCAATCAATTCAAACAGTTCTTTCCCCCAATTCCTTAATATTTCCCCCTTAAAACTTCTTCTTCAATCAATACTCAAACCAATCTTCATTTGACTATTTGTAGGTATTTTCCCTTTGATTTTGATGCTGAATTTCCTCTGTTTCATTCAAACTGCCTTCAATCTTCATAAAAATTTCTTTAATCTTGTCTTGAGTGTCTTCATCAACTTTTCTTGAGTCCTCATGGCTTTTGAAAGGTGGTTGATTTGGGTTTTTGTCCCAAGACCACTTGAAATCATCATAATTTTGAATTTTAGAGTGTTGGCATAAGGTGGCCAGCATTTGAAATTTTGGACCAAATGGGTAGTCCTGGCCAAAATCCCTGAAAATGCGAATAAATGGGTTTTTTGGCCAATTTGCACAAAAATGCGCAAATATGCCATATGTGGCATAAATTGGTGAAAATAATGAAAAAACTGAATTCTTGTGAAAAAATGGCCTAAAGGTGGGTTTTGGCCATTTTGCGCATTTTTGCGCAAAAGTGCGCAAAATGCGCAAATGCGCAAATATGCCATATGTGGCATAAATTGGTGAAAATAATGAAAAAACTGAATTGTTGTGAAAAAATGGCCTAAAAGTGGGTTTTGGCCATTTTGCGCAAAATGCGCAAATGCGCAATTATAATGATTTTGGCCAAAAAGGCCTTTTGAAGGCTTTTGACAAGAAAAAAGGCCCTTTTGCGCAAAAAATGCGCAAAAGTGCGCAAATGCGCAAATATGCCATATGTGGCATAAATTGGTGAAAATAATGAAAAAACTGAATTGTTGTGAAAAAATGGCCTAAAAGTGGGTTTTGGCCATTTTGCGCAAAATGCGCAAAGTGCGCAAATGCGCAATTATAATGATTTTGGCCAAAAAGGCCTTTTGAAGGCTTTTGACAAGAAAAAAGGCCCTTTTGCGCAAAAAATGCGCAAAAGTGCGCAAATCACCCAATGTGCACAATTAAGCATATTATGATAATAATTCATGAAAAATTGCTGTTTTGATGTTTTGAGGTCTGATATGGCCAATTGTGCCAAAGTGCATATCTTGATGAAATTGGCCAATTGGGCCATTTGAACAAATTTCTTCTATGAAATTGATTTTTTGCTTGAATATCTTCTTCTTATCCCCTCCTTGATTGGTCAATTGCCATAAGAACCTTGCTGATTGGGTTTTGGCTTTCAATTTTGATCTTAAGGAATGAGTTCAAGGCTGACATTCATATTTGACTCCACTGCCTCTGGTTCCCCCCCTTTTGTGATTTGGAGATGCCTTGGTTATAAAGCTTGAAGAAACCTTGAAGAAATTTTGATACGTATTACTGGTAGTTGGTCTCCATTATTACTATTGTTATTTCCCTTTTTACATGCAAATAAATGAATTAGCCTCCCAATACAAAATATGGGAGGATTGACTGCTGCTTAAAGGAAGGAAATTAAAAAAAACAACAATTATACAAGTAAAGAAAATAAAAGAAATGAAAAAGAAAAGAAATGAGAGAAAAAAAGAGAGTAAAGAAAGAAATATGAAATGCCTGGGGGTTGTCTTTCTTGTGGTGAGTTGTTTGATTTTGGCCAAAAGATTCTGAAAGATGAAATCAAGCATTTGATGCTCACAGCGTGGCCAAGGTAATGTTTTGACAAGAATTAGACCCCTCAGGGATGCATACCAGGAGATGGAACTTACTTTCATAACTTCCACTCCCCACCAAGCACCATAAATGAAAATTGAAATATGCCATAAGATGAATTTGATAATGAATGTCTTGAAAGATAATTTATGGCATGATTAAAGAAAGAAGAGAAAATAAAAGAAAAGATTGGGCCAAATCTTGATGAAAGGTCCAAATCTTGAGGGTATTATGTTGCAAGGCCTTCTGAACCTGTCCAAAAAATTGACAAGTGCCCACAAAGTGGGCAAGGTGATTCTTACAACAAATTTGGTAGAATACCCCCTTAAAGGTGCATGCCAGGAGAGGAACTTACTTTCATAACCTCCAATCCCCACCAAGCACCATCAAATCAAACTCTTCAGGCATTTGGGCCAGGCTTGTCAGGATACAAAGTGTGAAAGTCCTTGACAAGGTCTGGAGAGTTGGTAAGGTTGGAAGCTGGCTCCCAAGTTGTTCTTTCTGGGTCTTCACTGAATCCTTTCCACTCAACTAAATACCATAATGAGCCTCTCCTGAGTTTTGAGTCCAGAACCTGAGCCACTTCCCATTCTTCTTGCTCTTCCACTATTACTGGTGGCGGTGGCAATTGATGTCAATTTGGGATAGTTGATTGCTTCACTGGTTCTAACAAAGAAATTTGGAAAACAGGGTGAACTGACTTCCATTGTTGAGGCAACTTGAGGTGATATGCATGGCTGCCAAACTTCTTCAGAACTTCAAAAGGTCCCAACCATCTTTCTGAGAGCTTCTTGGTGGGTCTTGTTGTCTTGATGTTCTTGGAGGCTAGCTATACTTTGTCCCCAGGTTGGAAATCAGGTGGAATTGCTCTATTTCTATCTGCATACTTGAATCTTCTTATTGCTGACTCTAATTCTTCTTTGACAACTTGCTGTACTGATTGGAGTTTTGTTGATAACTTTCCAGCAGGTGAATCTTGAGAAACATGGATTGAGTCAAAGCTGGGATTTCTTCCATAAATGGTGAAAAAAGGTGATTGCTTTGTGGATGAATGTTCTGCATTATTATAGGCAAATTCAGCCAGAGGGAGCCAGGTGTGCCAGTCATCTTGATGGTAACTGACATACATCCGAAGATACTGTTCTAGAATCTGATTTACCCTCTCTGTCTGTCCATCTGTTTCAGGGTGAAATGCAGTTGAAAGATCTCTTGATATCTTGAGCTGCTGACACAATTGAGTCCAAAATGATGAAACAAATAATGAACCTCTATCACTAACAATACTGATTGGAAGACCATGTTTGGAAAAGACATGATTAATGAATATTTGAGCTAAGTCCAAAGCAGTGATTGTACAATAAGTTGGAATAAATATTTCCATTTTTGAAAATCTGTCTACAACTACTAAAATTGAATCAAAGTTGCTTGACAAGGGCAATTGAGTGATAAAGTCCATTGATAAAGAATTGCAAGGACCAGATGGAATTTTAAGAGGCTTGAGTAATCCAAACTTCTTATGGTGGATGTTCTTGTTTCTCAAACATTGCTGACATGAGGACACATAGTCCTTGATGATTTGATTCATGCCAGCCCAATCAAAATCCCTCTTGATGAGCTTGAGGGTCTTCTCCTGGCCAGGATGGCCAGCCAACGGTGAGTCATGACGCTTTTGAAGAATGTCCAATTGAATTTCATGATTGCTTGGAAGGACTACTTTATCTTTGAACAATAATAATTTTGCTTGAGGTTCAAGAGAATAGTCTGGGACTGATTCTCCTCTTGCTAATTTCTTGAGGATTTCCTTATAATCTTTGTCTTGCCATACTTGTCTTTGAATTTGATCAAGTACATTTGAAAAAACATCAACTTTAATTGAAAAGAATCTTGACTCTTGAATTTCATTTTGCTTGAGAACTTGATGAAAATTTTGATGATTCTTGCTGATGAAATCCACCCCCCTCTCTGGGTACACGTCGTCCCAACGTGACAAGGCATCTGGTAAAGTGGCCAGCCTGCCTGGGCGGTAAGTGATGATAAAGTAAAATTCAGAAAGAAATTCTGCCCAACGGGCTTGACGACGAGTAAGGACTTTAGAGGACATAAAATCCTGAAGGGAACAATGGTCTGTGAAGACCTCAAAGGAATCAGAAAGAGAAAGGAGAAAAGCTCTCCAGAGCTTGAGAGCCCAAACTATGCCAAGGAGTTCCTTGTCATGAATTTCATAGTTGAGTTCAGCTGGTAAGAGCTTGTGACTATCAAATGCAATGGGATGCTTTCCTGAGTCATTCACCTGACTCAGTACAGCACCCAAGGCATAATCTGAAGTATCAGTCTCTACAATAGTTGGTAGAGAAGGATTAAAATGAGAGAGAATAGCAGCAGTGGTGAAAGCTTCTTTGGGTATCTGAAACTGACTAAGAGCTTCCTCATTGAAGATAAAGGGAGAATATTTTTTAAGGAGGGAAGTGAGAGCAGAGATTTTTTTGGAATAATTTTTAATGAAACAATGATAAAAGTTGGCAAAGCCAAGAAAAGATTGGAGGGCCTTGATGTTCTTGGGCTGAGGCCAATTGAGGATTTGTTGAACTTTTGAAGAATCCATCTTGAGGCCATCACTTGAAACAACATAGCCCAAGTATTCCACACTTGAGGCATGGAATACACACTTGGAGGCTTCAGCAAACAAACTATTGTCTCTCAGTCTTTGGAGAACAGAGGCCACATGTTTAACATGTTCATCCAAAGAGCTAGAGAAGACCATAATATCATCTAAGTACACTACAACAAAAATATCCAAATAATCTGCAAAGATATCATTCACAAGATTTTGGAATGAAGCTGGAGCATTGGTTAAGCCAAATGCCATAACCAAATACTCATAACTGCCATATTTGGTTCTCACCAGGGCGAATCTCGCGTCAATCGTCGGCGATTGACTTCACATCGCACCGCGGTCAGTATAAAATCTTGCTTCAGTCGCGTTAGTGTCACTTTATAGTCACTGGATTTAGTGGGTCACGTCACGTCAGCGTCAAGACAACGTCAATCGTCACATGTGTCACATGAGAATGTCACTCAAAGCCCAAACCCATTTCAACACTATGCGCAACGTTCGTGTAATTTCACCTCATTGGCTTCCGCCTCCCCGACGCTCAGCATGCTTACGCACCCGCACCGCCCTCCATCCGGATGAGACTCCGACACTGCCCGCCCCTCTCCGTCCTCACCACTCCTTACGCTTTCACACCCCCGCCCCTATCATCCTCACGCTTGTGTAGTACCCTCCCGACATGCCTCCGACAACGCTTACCATCCTTACGCTCATGTAGTGCCCTCCCGACATGCCTCCGACACCACTGATGACCCTTACGCTTGTGTAGTGCCCTCCCGACATGCCTCCGACACAGCTTACCATCCTTACGCTCATGTAGTGCCCTCCCGACATGCCTCTGACAACAGTTACCCTCCCTCCCGACATTCTCCCGACACAGCTTACCATCCTTACGCTCATGTAGTGCCCTCCCGACATGCCTCCGACAACAGTTACCCTCCCTCCCGACATTCTCCCGACACTGCTTACCATCCTTACGCTCATGTAGTGCCCTCCCGACATGCCTCCGACAACAGTTACCCTCCCTCCCAACATTCTCCCGACACTGCTTACCATCCTTACGCTCATGTAGTGCCCTCCCGACATGCCTCCGAAGACAGTTACCCTCCCTCCCGACATTCTCCCGACACTGCTTACCATCCTTACGCTCATGTAGTGCCCTCCCGACATGCCTCCGACAACAGTTACCCTCCTCACGCTTCCGTATTACATCCATAGTGTACAGTACGGTGGCTTGTTGGCGTACACGATGAACGCAATTGCCAAAATATGCTGAGTGGCCTTCTCTGCGACAGGACCTAAGGGGATATTGGTCAGTATATTCACCATGTTGTGGCTAGGGTTTAAATCATGAGACTCACAAATTAAAACCTAATAAGTGGACTATTTAAGACAAGAATTGTGTCTCCTGTTTCGCCGACAAAACCATTTTATTTCATATCAATCAAATGAACACTTTGCTTAGTCCTTACCTCATGAGCATTGAATAGTTCAAAAGTTGACTTTAGTAGGTTTCTCACTAGTCAACTTTATTCAATGTCTCACAGGGAAGTGATTTCATTTGCATGATATGAAATAATTTGCAAAACATCGCCTCCTTCAATTTCCCAACAAATCGCATTTGCACCTTTTTTCTTGAATTTGGATCTTTTATCAAAAAATTTTCAAACAAGTTAGCAATCAACTCGTCACCATCTATTTGCTTAATAAACTACCTCCGCTATGGCCCAAACCCCGGGAAATTCAACAGAATTCAATGAACGACCAACTTCAGCCCCAGAGAGTGGAAGTGAAATCTCTGATATCGCCAGTAGTCGTGAATTAGGCATTGAAGTAGAGAGCCAGTCACATGAAGATAATCAAGATCCACCAGTTCTTCCGGAATGTGAGTATGCATCCATCTTTAATATTTCAAATCTCTCAAAACCTGATATTGTGTCATAGCCTTTATTTCAGGGCAGCCTCCAAGCTCTCAGAAACCAAATTTTAAAAGTTATGAGAAGGAAAAGACTGTTGAACCTTGTGCACCGACAGAAGATGATGGGCAAGATGATGTAATTTTCAGTGGGGAGGTGGAAATTATATCCAAGGAACAATTTGTCTCCAACATTGCTCAAACAATCCCAAGGCTCGAAAAAATCCAAAATGATAGTAAAATTCCTGATTATGTGCGTCAAAAGATTGCTGAAGCCATGAGCCTGCTCAAAATGGATTTGAACCGTAAGTCCATTACTAATTCAAAACAAAATTGATAAAAATAGCTGCTTACAATATATGGGCAGGTGTGGAGGTGGGAGAATCTCTACCTGAAGGATCTTGAGTCGTAATTGGATTTCCAGGCAAAGGATTAGGAAAAAGACCAAATATACATGCGACCAAAAAAACAAACAAAAAACGCCGTACCTTTGAAGCCGCAAACGATTCTCGCGATCAAGGTGATGAAATTATCAATGTTGAAGGGGACCATATTGATAATGAACCTCCGCATACTGAACCCCCCCCAATACTCAATGAAACAATCCATGATGAAGCTCCACATACTGAAAGTCCCCCGATACCCAATGAAACAATGCATGATGCAACCCCTCCCGCCTCTCCTCGGAATATTCAAGCCTTTCAAGAAAGGGAAAAAATTAAACATGATACAATGGGACGAGATATGACTGATATAATTCCCGACGCTGAGCCCGAAGTGTCATCCGCTGCGAATTTTCAAGGAATATTTTTATCCCGCATGGAAGAGTTTGCAGGCGTTTTGAATTATCATTCCAATATTACTCAACAATCATGGAAAAGGGGGCTTGATAATATCAATAGGATTTACAAAAATAGATGGGACAATTTACCAACAAAGGATGCTCATACATTCCTGCCCGTTGGTATTAAGGTGATCAGTAACCGAGATCTTAAAATGTCGGCTTGGCTGCAGGACCTTGAGATGGCAGGTGAGTTTTTTTTTATCTTTGTGCATGATACTTGATTATTGGCTGTTGACTGGTGATATAAATTGCAATATACAGGGTTAGATTTTTTTAAGCCAACCAAAACAGAAGCGTTTTTTGATCACAACATTTGGAATCTCAAATTGATGAAGGAATCAGCTAAACCTCCAGATAATCTCGCAAAATCTGAACACTCCTTCTTCAAAATGGTTCAGAGCCTTCTTTACCCCGCCAATCCAGTTAAACATTTTTGGGCAAATGTTATGTTTGAATCCATTAGTTTAGTCTCATACGATGTGATTGCACCCAAACCATATGTTGCACCAACATCAAATTCGACCGATCCTCTTGGACTCAAACGCGGAGCAGTTGAATACCTTGCCTCCTGCTTGAGTAAATCGAAGCAATGTGCAACCCAACTCAGCATTGAAGGTGGCGGGGCTGACAATGAGATATCCACAAAGCTGCACAAGAACCTGGAGGATCTAATGGATACAGTTATCCATTTGATGATTGCGTACAACATGGTACGTGCACATACAAAGGTCGAAGTTAATGGCATCAAAGGCAAACTCACAAACTCAAAAAAAAATGAGGCCATCAAAGATCTTTTGGCGTGTCACAAGAATCTTGGAATAAATCGAATTTGCTATGGTATATTAGCGGCATTCTGTGCGGCGGGGGTTCGTGGTTTGATGGTATGCTCAGATGACTGGAGAACAAGCTCAGTTAAAGGGGCTTTAGCACTAATTGACATTTCCGCAAAACTTTCAGAGGGTAAAAATCTAGTGGAGCCAGTGTGGCTACGTACTAATAAGTATATATGTAATTTACTGAATAAAAGTTTCTTCTCATCAGAGTCTTTTAACCCCACTGTACCTCTTAGATTTGATTTTGCACGATGCTTAGTATTAGACTTTGGTGATGCCTGGGTGGCGAATCGCGGGCTTGGTTCAAGTGATGAGGTCACCTTGACGGTACCCAGGTCAGCTAAACTCACAACCAGGATTGACCCGTTTTAGATTAGCTTTGTACTAGATAGATTGTAATTTAATTTTGCAAAGTGATTTATGAATTTAATAATCATGACTTCCTATCCTACTACTGCCCGGATGCCACAGTCTGAGTACCAATAGTAATTGTACGGTGGCATGCCTCCGTACATCATTGCGAAGACTCGGACAAGACGCAAGCTGAGTCAGGCGTTGTGCCCGCGAGTAGCACACGCGGGGGCATTGCGGGAGGTCGCGTGTATCACTTCACGCCAGCCCATAATAGGCAAAAGGTTCCTGTGTCTTTCAAGAGGAGTGGGATAACTAGGGATCCGCAGCAGGATGCATATTGCATTTGCGTGTGCTTGCAATATTCCAAATTGCTGGATTGGAAAGTGATTGCATGGGAACATCAATGTGTAAAATTGAATAATGCACTATCCACTGCAATTTTCAGGTTCAGGTATTTGAGATCGTGAATTTGCCAAGGTCAGGCGTGAGCTTTCTTTTTAGCCGCAATTAAAAAAGATTCATCCATTGCAATCCAATTTAGGTGATATTAAGAAATCAGTAATCATTCGGTTTCATTTCATTTTCTGCTGAAAGCATGCCATTCACGAAAAAAGGAAAAGAGCGTAAAAGGGAACTCGCAAGAAAGCGTCGGGCTGAGGAAGGAAAGTGTGAGTTACTCGCTTAATCTCAGTGTATATATATAGATATATATATATGCTTCCACATTTATGTGGCACCCTCATTGGGCCCCACTGAAGAACATGGGCTTTAGTCGGTTCAGATTGTGCCAATGTCATGTGGGCTCCAACAGGGAAGTCAAAGGATGTGTGCCGAAGAAAGCTCCTTGGCAGTATCTGATATCTTGTGTGCTTCAACACATAGTGATCCCGCAACCACTCGGGAATAGTAGCAGATCCCAAAAGACAAATGAGCGCAAAACGACCCGAATGAATAGGTTTTTTTCCTCCTCTCGCCCAACAGCACAAATATCAATGCCAGTATCAGCAAATATCACCCCAAGTGAAATTCGGAGGGTGGTGGATGTCAATCAGATCAAACGCATTCACTTTGGCCGTGTGGCAATTTTCTCTTCAACCGGATTACTCATTGCCCTTGTTGAATTCCGACCATTCACAACAATGAGTGAAGTCGAGGTCAATCAATGGGATGAATTATCACAATTCTTATTTCGCGAAAAGAGGTTCACTGACCCTATTGCAACAAATGGAGCATTACTGGAGGGATTTATGTTCGCGATTGGGTGGCGCAAATGCACCACGAAGAATGAACAATTTGGTCTGTATGGTAGTGCTGGCAAAATTGAAAATGCAAAAGATGAATGGCGGGACCGAGGTGCCAATCTTAGCTCGGTGGGTCGCATTCTAGGTCAATCCTTACGATATGTTGGGGATAATTTATTTCAGAAGATTCAAAATTGCTACAACTCATTGGGGGTTCCGTCTTTTGATCAAGTCAACTATGAAGGCGATATTCCGGCAAATCAGGGTGCATTCGAGTTCGCTTCCGCACTCACTTTCACCATGAATGGATTCAAAAACGCACCTCATGTTGATAAGGATGCATCGCTGTATGCTTCGGGATGGTGGTTTCAAGCTGATAAGCGGACCGGCCAAATTAAAAGAGATGCATCAAAGCGGTGTACAGGGGGAAAATTGATTTTCCCAAATGAGCATTTTTGGATTGATCTATCCACATGTCATGGGCTCATTCAGGTAGTGTGGGCCAGTAGTACATTTGTTCATTATACTGATCCAGCACAGGACAACGAAAGCACGACACTAGTGGGTATGTCCGCACAATGCTCAAGCAGGTTAGCAAAAACAATGCGGCAAAAAAGCAATGGCTATTATGAGATTGGCGAGAGAGCGGGCTATCAAATCAGGGATGGTAATACAATCTCATGCCGATTCAAAGAATGAGGAGATTTGCAAGTGGGTTGGGTAAGTAATGGTGAGGTAAGGCAGAGGACAATATACACCAGGATTGGATGGATTCGAGTGCGGGAGATGGGGTGTCTCACATGAAAAAGGGGTGAAGTGGATTATGTACGGTGGCATGCCATCGTACATCGGTCCTGGTTTGTTGCTATTGTCCAGGATGCCAATGCTTCACACGCGAATCCTCATGCTTGTGCAGGTTCTGACAATGCTAAAAGTTCCTTACGCCTATGCGGGGGGCCATTGCTACACATGCCAATCCTTATGCCTGTGCAGGCTCCCGAAAGTTTACACGCCAATCCTTACGCCTTTACAGGCTTTCGACGATTCACACGCCAATTCTTACGCTTGTGAAGCTTCCCCACAATGCTGAAATTTTCTTTAGCCTGTGCAGGATCCCAAGAATTCACACGCCAATTCTTACGCCTGTGCAGCCTCCCGACAAGTCACACGCCAATCCTTACGCTTGTGAAGGTTCTAGCCAATTTAAACAATTCAATACATGAGTAAGACTAATAGCGTGTGACCATAGGAAAGGCCATGTTTCACGAATCTGGACTCGATTGCTCACATACGGGAACCTCCCCCTTTTTTACAGTTAAGAATGGGTATGGCTCTAAACCATGGGAGAAGAAAATATAGGAGAGGATAACGGCAACTATTGGCGCATTTTGAGAAAAAGAGGTTCACGAAAACAAATACTCACTCAAACTCTTGGTGGGGCACTTACAAAAATAATTCTCACGCAATCAGGGTTTTTCTCTAAGGAGGAAATAAGTAATTTTTACGTGAACAAAGAATGTAATAGAATTTGAACATAACAATAATTTAAGACAAATATTTTATTCAAAAGAAAGTATTACAAAAAATAAAAAGAGGAAATAATCACATTTTTTTTAAATTTTTATTTTTCGAGGAATTTGGAGACCATCCCGGTTATGTCCTCCTTTGGATAAGCCTCCAGTGCCTGGGCAAGGAGGGAGTTTAGTTCCTCCCGGAATTCCCGGTGCATCTCATTTCGATGAGTTGCATCCACGAAAGGAATCATGTGGAGCAAGCGACGATGCTCCAACAAGATTCGGTTGATAGAATCGTGGACGATGGCTTGAGGAATCATTAGGGTCAGTCGCAGGTCGGTGAATTCCTGGCGAGCGTCATCGTTGGAATGAGACGAGCTTGGCACCGGGGGGGAGGAGGCGTTGGGGTTCTCGGGGGCACTGGAAGGGATCTCTGGGGAGGGAACCGGGGTTGGAGTGGAAGGGGAAGATGGTGGAGTCGGTGAAGAAGAAGGGGGAGGGGGATGGGGTGATCCCACGGGCGTATCGTCGATGATGATGATCGAGCGAGGAGTGGCGGGACGATCTGGAGACGGTCGAAGAAAAAATGAGGAAAGGTGAATATGGATCGAAGAGAAAGAAGGGGTGACTTACCATAAGGTTCCTCCGTGGATTGCGTAGGAGCCACCTCAGGTTCTGGCTCACAAGTCGTATCGTCCTCAGGTGGTTGGGACGATGGACTCGGGCCAGGAATAGGTGGCTCTTTGGTTCGGGAGGGTTCTAAAAAAGGAGTAAGAGTCAGTTCACTCGACTCGAAAGTGAAAGTGAAAATGAAATGAAACTTTGGCTGCTTACCACGGAATAATTCCTCAGACCATCGGGTGCCACTCGGGCCTGGAGTGGGTTGCCGGGGGGTTTGCTCGCGAGGCAAACTGGGAACGGGAGAGTCGTGTCGGGGGGGATTCGGGGGGTTTGGTTCTATGAGTAATGGAAAAAAGTCAGTATTATTGCGTGAAGAGAAATGAGATAAAGAGGAGAAATAAAACTTACTTTGGCGTTTGAATCCCATCGGTGACAAGACATGGTGACGATCAGCCCAAGCTCGAATGTCCTCTCGCCATCGCCATCCTTCATCGGCCGGATAATCACTTCGCTCCGGTCGAGGAGTGAAGTGACCATCGGATGGTGGCCTAGGAGGGGGAGTGGACAAATCGATACTGGAGGGGACAGGAAAACGTCCGGAATCGTTCCCGTTGGCCTGTTTGGGGGCCCGGCGTCCATTCACGCTCGGAAATGGTTTCATCATCGTCGACCACAAAGGAGTCCTCGCAAGGGCGTCTTGGGCGAGAACTCGTCTGGCCTCGTGGTCGGAAGGGGCGGACAACGAACGAACATTTCTTGTGTGCTTGTCGGCAAGCATCACAAGCGTCGTTCGTCGTCGAGGAGCAAATGCAGGGGATACCCCGCTTGGTGCATAACGTGCACGACATCTAAAAACAAAACAAAACAGGTTAGTAACTGAATAGAAAGTAAGCAATCAAGAAAGAAAAGGAAGACATACGATGATTTATATAAATTTAAAACGGAATCAATATAAAAACGCTCTAGTCGGAAGTTTTTAAAAGTCTGGAAGGAAGTTGTGAAGAAAGAAAAATATTAATATCGGTACATAATGTTGACAAAAGTTTAATTGGAGAAAACGTACAAAGTAGATAGAAGTGGGGTTCTGAAAGTATTAGCAGGAAAAACAAAAAGCAAGCAGGAAGGGGAGTGGGGTTAGTCGAGTGCGAAAGAAAAGACTGGAAAGGCAGGAAGACGAGGGGGAATACGCACAAGAAGGACAAACGCGGGTGAGGTTGAGCGAAGTGGAGCGGGTGAGAAAGAAAGTGAAGTGCGTGTCGTGTGAAGATGGTCTTTTATACCAAGGTGAAGCTGAGACGATCTCAGCAGTTGCAGCACCCGCAAAAGTCTCAGCTTCAAGGCGTGTGGGCAAAATTGAAGCTGAGTCTCAGCGAATGCTGCAACTGAGAAGTGAAATGCTCGCGTGAGGCAGAAGAACAATGGGGGTCTGGCTGAGTATTTCAATTTATTTAATTGTCAAGCTGAGTATTGCAATTTATTGAATTGTCATGCTGAGTCAAATCCCCTTTGTTTCCTTAAATTGCCACCCGATCACCCAGGAGGGTGGTCGTGAGGCCCTTATTGATTGTGCATTGTGGGTGCAATGCACAAGTGACCGCGGCAAGATCACCGGCCTTATGGCCTGGTGATAGTCTTTGAACAAAGGGGGGGGCTGTAAGACAAGTGAATACAGCGTGAGCTTGCCTCGACCCATTGCTCAGGTTTGCTTTCGGGTCATAATTGAAATGCTCAGTGGCTGAACATTTGAATTGCACAGTAATTGAACAATTGATATAACAATATCAAATGCACCGCTGAGTATTGCAATTTATTGAATTGTCAAGCTCAGTCACATCCCCTTTGTTTCCTTAAATAGTCACCCGATCACCCAGGAGGGTGGTCGTGAGGCCCATGTTGAATGTGCATTGTGGGTGCAATGCACAAGTGACCCATGCAGAAAAGCACCCGGTGCATTTGGTCACAAGTGACCACGGCGAGATTACTGGCCATATGGCCTGGTAATAGTATGTGAACAAAGGGGGGGCTGTAAGACAAGTGAATACAGCGTGAGCTTGCCTCGACCCATTGCTCAGGTTTGCTTTCGGGTCATAATTGAAATGCTCAGTGGCTGAACATTGGAATTGCACAGTGATTGAGCTATAGATATAACAATATCAAATGCACCATGCTGAGCCATTGCTCAGTCGTTTTTGTATGCGCGCACTCTGAGCATTTGGCACAGCATCAGATGACATTTCAGCAAGGTGCAGCATTTCACACGCTTTGGTGAAGTGCTCCAAACTGAGCCTTCCAATGAACTATTGCAAAAAATTTCATTCCATGGCTTTACTGAGCACTTTCTCACGGTGCTTTTGACCATGACATGCTCAGCTTGCGTGTGCAAATCGGGTGAAACGCAATGCTGAGCATGTGGCACATGAGCTACGTAAATGCAAACGATCGGAAGGTGCATGCACATTTGCTAGATGGATGCAGGCTCAAGTAGTATTACACCTTCCTGATCTGTACAGGACAGTCAACACTGTAGTACGCAGTACACCTTTGTAAATGTACTGCGGGGCAGAGCAAAAAGCTGTTCAACAATGTAACATGCAATAACGTCAAGCCATCGAGTCATATCTCTCACCTGCATCCCTTTGATGCACCTTGTTGGACAGCTCTGCCTAACTACGGCACAGATGCGCATGTAATCCAAATTAATGTAAGTGGGTCTTAATGGGATGACTTAATATTTGGGTCTAACACAAAGAGTTGATTCACTCCGGTGCCATTGTTGGGGCAAACAATGACTGGCCCGCTTGTTCATTGTCGGGCAGCCACACGCTTTCATACGCACCCCCGATGGGTCATACGCAGGAAACTTTCACACGCCTGGAAGACATTTTACTGCCAGTCTTCCAGCTGCCTATTTTCTTGTTCGGGTTGTCAGCTTGACTGCAGACGCTCACCCGCTTGCGCGTGGAAACCTGAGGCCAATCAGTGTGGATTCGCTTCAGCCTCATCCACATTAGAATAACAATCCCAGCCTATGATTGCTGAGGCTGGTCATTTTCGCGTGGGTATCTCCCACCGCGGGTCATTTTCTTCACGTTCTCACACGCCCCGCGCAAGTTGTGGCACCTGGCTTGCAGCCAAAAAATTCCTCGGGCGTGTGGCCTCTTTCTCCGGAGTTCTGTACGCGCGTGAGGCAAAGAGGCCAATGCCAATCTCGGTGGATTAGTACTCGCCTCAAACGCCATAGGGGTGAATGTATATGTGGATCACGGCTCACGGCTGGCGCCCCCTTTGATCATCCCAGACATTCCCCCCTGAAAGCCCAGTATGCATCAGTCAGCAAAAAACTTCAGGCCACACCAAAGTCATGTTCGGTGGCATGCCACCGAACATATCTCACCCGCCCACACACAAACATCCCCACAGTGAGATTGCCCTTTGAAACTGCCAACATTGCCCAGTAGGTCCCTGTGAACAATTAACCTGGGGAGGATACGCTCATTGTTCGCTGTCACACCAGCGAACATGACTGCATGCCTCTAATATGCCCTCCACAATAAGCTGCTACAACCCACCCAATTTCGGATGTGCTAATGTCAGTCTTGTTCCACCAAAGGTTTCGTAACTCGCTGCAGATCCAGCAGTCAAATGGTGCACCCACATTTTGGCCACCTTGCCTTGATATATGCCCCAAATCGGATATGAAAATTATGAGCCCAAGAGGCCCACCTCCATCAAGACCATGCACGTAACCACAGGCCATCCCCCTTTTGGCCTGTTGCTGCCACTCATATAAGTTCCCCACCTGCGCTTATTCCTCTTCATTCCCTTTAGCTAACCCTTCCCGATCATATAATTCCCAACTGTCCCCAAATAATTCAAAATAGCCATCATGTCAACCCCTTCACAACCACTTTGCATTGGGATGATTAATATTCGTATTCAAATAAATAGTGATATAACCTTAAAGCCTGAGAATTCCCACTTAGGTTCTTGGATTATCCTATGGCACAATCAACACAACATATTCGTATATCTCCCCAATCACCAGCATGCTATTGGCTCTCTCCTGGGAACCCTTTCCCAAACGTTGATACCATTCCTTGGGGCACCCAAAACGTTCATGCACTGTGGTCCTGGTGGGGCATGGATTGAAAATTGCCAATCCAATCCTACTCAAATATTATTCGTTGAGGGAGTATTTATGACTGATGCCAATGATCCCTCCTCATCTCAGAAACCCAATCTAGCATTGATGTTCTTCACATGGTATCCAAACGTTCTATTCATAATGGAAAGCTTTCGAACACAAGATTTCAAGCTTAAAATGCCCAAAGAATATGACTGTACTACTCATTGTCAATGTCAACTCTTTACTCCGACATTTCCCGCTTCAAACTCGACGCCTGCTTCATATCCTGCTGTTTCATCATTGATTTCCAAGCCAAAACTGATACAATTACCCAGTGGATCAGACCTCCCCATGATGACCCCGCCCCATTCCATTATTCAAACCCCCCTCCTCCCTCATCAAAAGACCGGACTAGCTTTTCTCTGGGATCGAGAAATCCCCAATGGCCAATCAGCCCGTAACCTTTGGGCAACCTCACCCCCAGGATCCACTTTTAATGCCAGGCACATCATTACAAACAAGGTCGTTAGCTCATTTGAATCCCTTTCGACCAATACCCCTCTTGGAGGACTGCTTGCGGATGATATGGGATTAGGTAAAACCATTCAGGCCATTGCTCTAATTGGTACCTCCAAGGAGCGGATGATTGCAAACCCCCATCGCTCCACGCCCACCATGATCATCTGCCCCCCTCGCTTAATTACCAACTGGCAATCAGAAATATCCAAGCATGCTCAGGCTGAAGCACTGCATGCCAAAATCTACCATGGTCCCACTCGTCACTCATTATCCCAAGCCGACATCTTAAAATATGATATCATCATCACTTCTTACAATACTATCACCCAAGAATTTAAGCAAACCAATCCCTCTACATCATTCATTTTTCAAATCAATTGGCATCGTATAATCTTGGATGAAGCACAGTGAGTGGCTGAGCTTAAATGATTCAAATTACCTTTTATATCCAATAACCCTTGCCCCCTCTTATAGCTATATTCGCTCTCAATACACTGCCACTCACCGTGCCATTAATAGCCTCCTTTCATCCCGTCGAATATGTTTAACATGCACACCTATTCACAACACCATTTATGACCTTTTGGGCATAATATCCTTCATCACTCAACCCCAGAGCGCCGATCAAGATAACTGGTCACCATTCATCCTGAGTAGTCTTTCAAAAGGTTGCAATGATATTTTGCATTTGGCATTGCGGCATTTAAGTTTGCGCCGCACCAAAACCACACATCTCGAATCTCTCCCCACTATTAGCCATCATTATGAGCTGCTCCCACTCAACCCGACCATGCAGCAAGAATATTCCACATTATATGAAGAATTCCTATCATCCAAAAGCAAAGGACCAGGAGAGTTTTTCAGAAATATTAATAAGCTGCAAATATGTTGTAACCATCACATCATGCTTAACACAATTGCGGAGGCAGAGCTGGAAGACCCCGAGGGCAGGAGCACTCAGGATAACTCCCCAAGAATCACACGAACTATTGTGGATGTGGAAACATGCATGATGAGTAGTAAAATTGCACACCTCCTACAAACCTTAATGAAGAACAAACAAACAAGGTGTGGTCCAACGAAATCGGTGGTTTATACCCAATGGACCCAATTTCTAGATTTGTGCGTTAATTCTAATATGCATCCATTACCAATTGACTCCATCTGACTTTTTTATATTGTAGAATTGGTATTGCTCTTGCCCATCACTCTATCCTTTCAGCACGAATTGATGGAACAATTACACCACAAGCGCAGGACAAGGCGCTTGAGAATTTCTTCAATAATCCTGAATGTGAAGTACTCATTGCATCCATTGCCGCGGCTGGAACTGGCTTCAATATAACTTGTGCTAATGTAGTCTATTTAATGGTGAGGGGCCCCCCAAAATTCTCCCCTGATTTTCGGACCCTGACATCCACATTTCCAGGAGCCCAATTGGAACCCAGCCATTGAGGCTCAGGCTGTTGATCGTCTACATCGTATTGGCCAACAACGACCTGTACAGGTCATCCACTATATCACTCCTCATTCAGTTGAGGTCAACATGCGGAAGGTACCTTTCAAGCTCATCTTTCACTTGATTGTATTACTATTCTGAAATCATTCCTTATGGGAATGCCATATTCCAATTACCAATAGGTCCAAGAAAAGAAAAAATCATTAACTGCGTGAGCCTTACTGATATTATATAATTTGTGATTGACAAAGTTGATAACTCCTGTTGACTCTGGCACAGGTCCACAATTATGAACACCATGAGCTGGATCGAACTTCTTCAATATTTCCTCAATGAAAATGAGCAATAGAGTATTATTGCAAGGGAGACGGTGATACATTTCAATTCATATTGTCTATATTCTAACATATTTAGCAAGTTGTTGTATCCTTAAGAGATAATAATCAGATTTTATTACACCTGCACAAATAATTCACAAAATTTTAATTTGTCACAGTGCTATACCGTGACCAATTACTAAGTTATTGCAGAGCATCACCATTAGGCCTAATAACTGGCATGTCAAGTATCTTGAGGGCGCTAGTCTGCATCTTACTACAGCCTTTGAGCCAATCTTGATCAAATAACTGAAATGATAGGCCTTCCGGAATATCACCATCATCTGTCGATCGTAATTCTGGCAATCTATCAATAGTTTTTTTACCCTTTTTTTTAATCCGATTACAAAACTCTATGTCTCTATCCATTTTCAATACCAAATCATTAAATAACTGGGAGCGCCAGCGTAATCCCACTTTGCGGTAAACTTGACGGCCATTTTCCAGTACCTCCTCAGTATCTGAGGATACTCGAGGGTCATTGAATTGTGATGCTAGGATGGGAAATTTAGCCGTATCACACCATTCACGACGGCGCTCACAGGTCTGCACATAATCAAGTAGATCATCATCAGACTTGGTCCACAATGAAGAAGAGATACAGTAACTAACTCTTTGACGAATCTTTGCGAGCTTTTGATTCTCTTTCTTTTTTACCAAATACTCGGCATCCTTTTGAATAGACTTCCATTCTCTTTTCAAATAAGTGAAATATTGCTCCATTAAAGCCGCCACGACCCCATAGTTGTTATGATCCTTGTTCCAACAGTAGTGATGATACTCAGTGCTGACAAGTGCGAGACGGAATGTACGGTAAAACACCATAGACATCAGCTCGTTAAACGGATGTTGCCATGAGCTCTCCCAGTCCCAAGTGAATCGCTTTAGTCCTAGCTTGTGGAGCTCATTTTCGCAGCAGCTTTGGAAACCCTGAGACTGAACCTGTGTTGATGGCTCATTGAACACATCCTCGGGGACATAACCGAGATGACCAGCCACTTGAATTGCAATTTCACGCTCTTCTGTGCTGGGTGGTGTTGGTAGTGAGGAAAAATCCTTATCCCTAACTTTGAGTAGGAACAGGCAATGTGCATGTACTGCTGATCTCATTCCATGGACATTCTCTGGAAGTTCTGCCTTCAGCCATTTTTGTTGCTCCTTCTGGCTTGCACGTTTCGCCACATTGTGAGCTTTGCGGGCCTGGTTCCTTTGCTGTCTGACCTCGGATTGTTCAAGCATACTCTGGGCGAGGCCCAGCTGAGGATGGGTGAACTCACTATTTGATTGAGTGCCTTGCTCATGCGCTGTGAAATTGTCCCTCCTTGGTTCATCATTTCTTTCACTTTGAGTCGGAGACATGTTCTCATCCTCATCATCCACCATTGTTTCTCTTGATGTACTGGCATGACCCGTTCTTGGTTTGGAGGCATATGGATGATGACGTCCACTGACTTTCTCTTTATGGACCAGAGGTGAAGACGCATAAAGTTCATCCCCTGCTATGCAAATCATCAGTTAACACATCAAAACATTAATGAAGACTGGTCATCCTCACGATCTTCAATTGGCTCCTGAGATCGGACTGACTTGCCTTTAGGTGCCATATCTAACCCATGAAACAAATATATCAAATCATGAATAAGTTTCTACTCCAAAATTCAAATGACTTACTTTGATGAAGCGTCAATACTGGATTTCCCTCCGACAGACCGCTCCAAGTTACATTTTCCAAAGGTCTTTTTCGTCGCCCCCCATCCACGCGCCTTTCATCACCCACATGAACCTGCGATCCTGATGGAATATTGAGGGTTGGCTGTTTACTTTGGCCAAAGGGATCCTGGGATGCGACTGGACTCCGACCGGGATTAAGGAGGAACTCACGTGGAAATTTTGATTGGGGATTAGCGTGTGAGGAGATTTGAGGTGTGCCTTCTGGCCCCTGAGACACATGAATTTGTGTATTAGTGGGATTCGGGGGAATTGGAGTGACGGAAATATTTGGGATCGACCAAGTGCTTGAAGTTGGAGCCTTTGGATTGCCCACATCAATGTTAAGACCTGATACATTCATTGAGGATGCGATAGGGGTTGTGAGAGGAATGTTGGGACTCAATGGTGACTGTGTTTGAACATATTCTATGCTAGATTCACTATTTGAGTCATGAACAGAACCTGAACGGGATTTATGTGACTTGAAAGATGACATAAGGGCCGAAAAAGTACAGTAATATTTTTAACTAGATAAAACACCTCAGTATTATGATAAAATAGAGTGATATGAGATGAAATCTTTTCAAATTTAGAATAGAGAAATTCTATGAATAGTTGGAACTAAGTGTTGTGTGGAAGTCGGATAAGACTCTTTTGAGGAGAATCCTCCCTGCCTCCTCTTGAGCTCCTCCGCTTTTGTCGGAAACCTCCCTGCACGGCCTACCAGCATATAATGTGATATTTCCTTGATCTGAAAGGGGACCCATCATCCATAGGTAATCATATTTGGTAACATTTCCGCCTCCCCATTGTCACATTTTGTGAATTATCCAAACTGCCAATATATGCATTGAAATTCCCCAACATTGTACATCTGTAAAGGGGTATATTCATGAAGGATTTACCCACAAAAGAGACATCACCTTTTCACGAAAGGCAAGACAATCCAAATCACATTCCAACTGATTCAAAGCCCGCCGTACTCAAACCAAATACCAAGACTTTAGCTGCACTCCAACCCCTTATGTAATAGAGTTATATAGTTATGTCTGTAATAAGGTTTAAACCATGTACGATGGCATGCCAGCGTACATGGATTAAATGTTAATCCCCTCAATTCAATGGTAACACTTCACTAATGGAGCCCCCTCAATGGTCAAACCCGCACTATCACAATGTGTAAATAAACTAGAATATGTATGAGCATTGAGCAGCATGGCATTTTACCCAATTAAACGCCTAACCAATTCCGCCATCCAGATGAGACATGTTAAACTTTATCCACTGCAGCTCATGCTCCATTACAAATGGGATAAAATCCTCAGCTGGCTCAAATCATCTCCCCCTTCATAAATAATCACTGAATTTTATTTCCAATTAATAACACTCCTAAACACTTTCACATCAACCATAGATATTTATACACAAACCAACTGTACTCCCAATTCCTGCAACAATGACAACCCGGCCATATTCCTCAATGCGTATATGCATGTGTCAACACTGCTCAACTCAAACACATTCTTCCCCTGAGGGTGATAGGCAAGGAGTTGCCTTCACACCTTTCCAATATAAACAGCACATTAAAAAGCTCAAATCAACCATTGCACCCAAATCTCTTCCAAACATCCCTACTTCTGCATCAGGATCTGGGTGCCCACAAATTTTATTGGATCAAATCTTCCCAGCTGATTATTCACGTTTGACCCAAAGCACTTTCCCAACTCCAGCGGGTCTCAATTCAACTGCACAGAAACCATATAGTGGCAGTCAAACCCTTCCCCCACAAGACCTAGGAATGATAATATCTGCCATTCTATCATTAAGGTATAATTTACCCCGCGGGGCTTCACGCATACTCAACCCCGCCCTGAACCTGCTGATCAAGTCCAGTATCTCAAGCTCAGCTGGTCCCCCCGCTCCTGCATTCCATATACCTCAAGATCTGAGTACCATATTTGAACATCTCCAATTGGAGCCAGTGATTCAAAACTATATATGTTGTCCTCAATGTTTCTCTCTTAATGGCCTTACTGAATCAGTCACAACTGACCAACCCCACTGTCAACGCCATAATGACCCAAATGATCATGATCCCCCTTGCACACAATCATTAGGCAAATTCATCTATTCATCTGAACCCCACACACAAAACACAACCAACATGAAGCAAAAATTTATACCAACAAAACATTTCATTTATCAACCATTCAAAAATTGGCTTGCCAGATTCCTCCAGCGGGCTGGAATTATGGACATTCTGCATCAACATCAACAATCCCAAACTCCCGAAGATTCCCCAAAACGTGACGTCTGGGATGGATTGGTCTGGAGACGCTTCACTGGCACTAGAAATATCCATGACCCCCCATTCATGTCCATTCCTGGTGCATTGGCCTTCTCCATATATGTGGACTGGTTTAATGCACATGGAAAGTCAACCCGGTTGGCTAGCATTGGACCTATCATGCTTATTTGTCTTAATCTCCCCCCAAGTGAAAGATTGAAGCCCGAGAATGTCTATGTTGCAGGAATCATCCCTGGTCCGAAGGAGCCAACTGCGCTTCAATTGAATTATCTATTAATGCCACTCATCAAGGAGCTCAAAGAGCTATGCCAAGGTTACCATTTTGCACCCACCTCAACAGGTCCATCAGGATCCTTTATCCGTGTTGCCATCCTCACAGCCATTGCGGATGTGGTTGCCATGCGCAAGCTTACTGGATTTATTTCCCATTCAGGAAGCCACTTTTGTAATTTTTGCACCATTCACAAAGCTCAAATTGAAGAAATTGGTCCTCAATTTCACTACACGCGCTCATACCAAAGTCATAAATCAACCATTGCCAAATGGCTTCGGGCAACCCCACAAAAAAGACAAGCAATTTTCTCTGAGTATGGAGTGCGATATTCAATTTTGGAAGACCTTCCGTATTGGGATGCAACCAGAATGGTTAATCTTGACATAATGCATAATTTAATACTTGGAATTTTGAAGGATCATGCAACTTTCAAATTGTGCATTCCAGAGGCGAAATCAAAAATTTACTTCAGGTCCCGCAGGAAATCCAATGACACCAACAGTTCAGACTCAGATTCCATGACCTCCAACAGCTCTCTTGATAAAATCACATTGAGAGAGGCCCGCTCCCTGAGAAGAGACACAGCAAAAATAATAAATGAGCCACTCCCCACTACTTCCACCCGAAAAAACTACTTCCCAATGCCCACCCCTAACACAGAACATCCATCTAGTGGTTCTGCGGAGATTCCTTCATTTGATGCCGATTACATCCCCACTTCTGAAATACCCTCTGAATTGGATATCACTGCACTGAGTGATCACCAGATCAAGGGTGAGGCTCTTGAGCATCTCCGACAAATCATATCTGAGACCATAATTCCCTCATCTTGGACAAGAGTTCCCCGCAAAATGGGTTCCCCCTCTCATGGTAGCTTAAAAGCCGCTGAATGGGCTCTCTTATATAAGGTCTATATTCCATTTCTAATGCTCAGTCAACAGATGTCATTAGATGCACACCAATCTGCCAACACTCAAAGAAAAATGGGTCAGTCAGAAGAACTTGCAAATGAACTAGCCAAGAATACATTCCATTTGATTAGTGCTATCAACATTGCCACAAGCTGGACTGTTTCAATAGATGATGCGACTGCATTTGCTCAACATTGGAAAAAATTCCGCCTTTCCAATCAACACCTGTTCCCAAAACAGAAAAGTAAACCAAATCATCATTTTGCTGATCATATTCCCGAGCTCTTCCAACGTTGGGGCCCAGCACAAGCCTCAGCCACATGGGGTTATGAGCGCTTGATTGGAGTATTTGCAAAGATGCCAACAAATAACAAGATATGTAAGTCAATTAATAAGATCAATATATTCACATTGATTAAACACCTGAACTGAATAAGACTAACTTTTTGCAACTCTGAATAGATGATATAGATAAAACCTTACTTCAACATATCTGTCGATGTTCCAACCTTTCCGTTCTCCTGAAATCCCCATCTGTGCCATGTGAAATAAAACAGCTTTTCGAATCACAGCCACCTGCCGTGTTCAATCACCATAAATATAACAAGCCATCCCGCCATGACCAACAAAATTATGATTGCCTGGTTGAGTACTTACAGACTTTTCATGCAACAAGGGAAATAGTTGATTGGATCAGCTTAGACACTACCGTGCAATCCACAAGTCCTCCCACTTCAAGGATTGTCTCACCTTGGTATTTTCCAGTTTCAAACATTAATATTGGGAACAATATATTTTCAACTGAATCCAAAAATATCAGCAACAGTGTGATATGTTTTCTGAGGGGCAACTCACGACAATTTGGTATTATTGATAGCATTTTCAAAGTCTATGAGCCATCTAGCATACTGAACAATAACTTTCTGATTTTAAAACCTTTGAAGATTGATGTGAATTTCCTACCAGATTGGCCGCATCTGAATATTTATAAAGCTGTTGGTTTTGATGATGGACACTTGATTATATCAGAAGAAGAAATAGAAGGTAACTGTGGATTGTATGATAACAAAGCTCTGTCATGTGGACTGCTTGTAATGATAAAGCCGTTATTTCATGATATTTAGTCTACTAAAATGCAAATCTCTCAGATTCATTAGCAATTTTGCTAGTGAAATAATTGCCTCAAAATTTAGTGACAGAGACATTCCATTGTGACAAGCAAAGCCCATTATTTCACATTGCCACAAAGAAGTTACTATTTTGACATTGGGTACAGCGTGAATAAGCCAAGTCCAATGATCAAATGACCCACACACTCACCTTTCACAGCATCCAAAATTTCTAACTGCGCCATCATCATGTTGGAAGCGGAATCGGCTTTTGCGTACCCACACCCGCATGTGCACCCGCACGCGCCAATGCACACGCACACGCACACCCACCGGCACGCGCCAATGCACACGCCCACGCACCCGCACATGCTCCCGCACACGCCAATGCACACGCAAACCCCCCCGCAAACGCACCCGCCCCCACGCATGCACACGCACACTTCATGGATGACCTGGTGAAGTCAAACCCCCCGCCTACATCAAGACTGGCTGAAGGACATCTTTGATGTGTGTGTGTGCAAACAGGCGGGTCTGGTGTAATTTTTACCAATCATCGGACGGTTGTGGGATGATCAGGCGGTGAGGAATCTGAGTTGAAGGCACAGGGGAACCAATATTATTGGATGTCACAGGATTTGGTGTAAGACCAGAGTGTGACGTGTGCTCGACGTTTGCTTGATTTTCGCTTGACGTGAGCTCGACTTTTATCCTGCTTGACGTTTGCTTGACGTGAAGTCAATCGCCGACGATTGACACGAGATTCGCCCCGGTGTCTGAAGGCAGTTAAATGCTCATCCCCCTCTTTAATTCTCAGGAGATAATAAGCACCACGCAGATCTATCTTGGAGAAGATAGTAGCACCGTTAAAGACGGTAAGAAGCTGATTCATTGGAGGAACAGGATACCTGTTCTTCCTGGTGACAGCATTAAGTTTGTGGTAGTCAACACACAAACGAAGACCACCATCCTTTTTCTTAACAAAAAGGACCGGTGCTCCTGTTGAGGAGGAGCTTGGTCTGATGAAACCTCTCTCTACATTCTCTGAAATGTAGGCCCGCAGTGTTTCTGACTCATTCTTTGATAAAGAGTAGATAACACCAACTGGAGGTAGAAGACCCTCCAGTTCGATATGATGATCACAGGCACGGTGTGGAGGAAGTTTCTCTGCTTTCAATTTGGAGAATACATCCAAATATTTGTGATAAACAGGAGGGACTACCTTCAGCACAGTTTCAATCTCTTCTGGCTCTTCCTCCTCATCCCACTGCTCCTCCAGGGAGGCATGAAAAGATAAAGGAGGAAGGTCCATATCCCCTTGAAAGAGATGAAGTGAAGATATAGCAACATCTTCTCCAACATCTTTTATCTCTTTGAAGACTTCATCTCGAAATGGAAGTAATGACTGAGAGGGAAAAATGGAGGGGTTATGGACAGAAGGAGGAAGGGAAGGTGTCTTAAGTTCACCAACCAGAGCAACACTGTTGACAGCAGTGGATAAGTCATTACTAGTAGAAGAAATAATACCACTAGAATCCTTATGACTAGAATCATAGGTGATCAATCCATTTTTCCGATCAATAATGGGATTAAAATGGTAAAGAAAATCATAGCCCAATATTAGGTCTTCTCCCTTGGGTGCATCTATTATAAAGAAATCCCATTCAAAGCTTGGGAAGGAAGTTAAATCAACAACCCACTTGGTATAATGAGTGATGAACAGGGAAGTGGATTCATTAGAATCCAGAATGAAAAGAGGAATCTTTTCAGGGAGCTCTGACATGGTCAATGAGTACTTGAGAACAAAATTCTTTGCAATAAAGGAGTTTGTAGCACCAGAATCAATGAGAATACTATAAAAAATATCAGAGATTGAAGAAAAAATAAGAAATTTTAAAGATTTCTTGACACTAGTATTCAGAGTGCACAATTGTGCTCTTGAAGGAAATAAGTGAGAACCATTGAACACATCATGATTCCCACTCAGGCTTTTCCCTGCTTGCTAGGGAAGCCTTTTGATGACCCTTGCCTATTTTCAGGCCTCTTGAAGCATTTTTCAAATGGGTGCTTTCCACCACAATAATTGCACAAGCCTTCTTTAATCCTCCTCTCCTTTTCAGAACCAATTAATTTGTTGTCCTTATTGAGGAGAGCAGCATGAGGCTTGTCTTTGGACACTTCAAAATTCTTCCCCTTCTTATTCTTCTTGTGATAAGGCATTCTTGATCATGAACTTTGAGGAGGCTTGGAGGAGTTGGATCCACTGATTGGAGGCTTCTTCTCTTGATGACTACCCTTTTCCTTCTGCCTCTCATGGTACCTGGTATCTAATTCCAAGGTGATATCCATGAGTTCTTGAAGACTATCAAAAGTTCCAGGGTGAGAAGCCAATTGGTCCAACAATCTTGATACCAAGCCTCTTCTATACACATGAATATAGGCCCTTTCTCCCCAGTCTCCAATTCTTGACATTAGACTTCTGAAATCAGCTATGTACAAGGAAGCCTGACCACTTTCCCTCATCCTCAAATTGTCCAACTCTTGTTCAGCTTTTCTGACTTCATTGGGATCAACAAACAGAGTGAATAACTGGGTTTCAAATAACTGCCAGTTATTGAGGAGATAAGATGGGTCTTCATTGGAGATATTTGAGAGGTAAGGTTCAATCCATTTTCCAGCTCTACCAGTAAGAAAAGAAGTTGAGTAAAGCACCTTCTTCCTGTCAGAGAAGAAGTTTGCTGGGTCATTATGAAAGATTAATTGACAGGATTGAATTAATCCTCTCAATTTATGAGCTTTAGTACCATCAAAAGAATCAGGTGCCTTCATTGATGGAGTCTTGAATGCAGGGACTTTTGAAGTGTCCCTTGGGGCAACTGCTTGAGTGAGGTGTCCCATAAACTGAGTCATTTGCTCCATCATCTTGAGGAAATTTGGTTCAGCTTGAGAGACAGAAGGTTGATTAGAAAGGGCTAGATTTGGAGCCTCAGGAGCTTCAGTAGCACCTGCCAAGGCAGCTGCCACTTCAGTCTCCTCAGATTCTTCCTCTTCCACAGACTCCTCCCCCTCCTCATCTTCAGCTTCCCCCAATCTACTTCTAGGCCCTTGAGAAACACCAGGATAACCACCCAATAGTCCAGAGAATGATCTTGATCTTCTAGACTTCACACCTCCTCTTCTGGAGGGTGCTGCTCCTTCCATTGGTGGTCCTCTGTCCAAATTTGCACTCAGTTGATGAACTGATGGTGTGCGGTCAAGAGGAGCCCTTGGTGTGGGAGTGAGAACAGCTTGATGTCTCTGGGATCTTGTATTCTTGGCTGGTGGGCTATGCTGAACTGGCATCATGAAAGAAGAATGAATAAAAACTTGATGATACTTTGAATAAAATAAGGCTTGACCAAAACAATCAAATGAGAATCTTGATGAACTTGAGAAATCAATCAATAGTCTTGAAGTGAATAAATATGAATAAATCTTGAAGAGTGAAGATGACAAAGTCAAATTCTTATGAATAATCAATTTCAATCAATAAGTCAAATCAAGTAAATCAAGTCAATTCAAAATCAAATCAATTAAGTCTTGAGGAATTCAATCAATATCTTCAAAATCAATTTAATTTTCTTGAGGAATCAAATTCAAATCAATAAATCAAATCAAATCTTGAGGATAAATCAGATATCTTGAGGAATCAATTCAAGTCAATCAAATCAAATCAAATCAATCAAGGTCAATTCAAAATCTTGAGGTGAAATCAATGTCTTGAGGAATCAATCAAACAATAAATAATCTTGAGAAATTTCAAAACCAAAATCACTGAATACCCCAAATCAATAAAATCCCCAAATGATGAATCAATTAACCCAAATAATTCCACTCAAATAACCTGATAAAAAACCTGAATTCAGACAAAAGAGAAATGAGAATGATAAAAAATAAAGTGAAATGGTCAGCAGAATTTTTGGAATGAGAAAGAGAATCAATTTTCATTTGAATAAAATGAATGAGATGAAAATTGATAAGAGAGAAAAATCATAAAAATCATAAAAAATCATAAAATCATGAAAAAATCATAATTGAAGAATGAGATAAATGAATAAAATGAATGAAAAGAAAGAAGCAATTATGAGTTAATTAAAATAATGTCACAGGGGCTCTTCTAAAATGAAGAGGGCCTGGCACTCAGTGAACAGAATTACTTAAGGAGGGCTCAAAATACTCAAGAACAGGATAGACAGAATGCAAGGATAAATTCCTGATAAAAGAATAAGAGTACTAAGAAAAAGAAATAACAATAAGTAATAAATAGAGAGCCAACCACTAAGTAATCCTGAGTCACTGTTTCAACCTGTTCAGAAAAGAGAAAAGGAATTAATAAGGATATGGCCACCAGGACTCTACTGAACAGGTGAGGGAAGGCTAAGACTAACTTCATAAGTAATAAAATAATATTCCAAAAGTGAGAATAAAATAATATTAAATAATAAATCAACTATTTTAATTAACTGGGGGAAAAAACCCCCAGGTGGGTGAAGAGGGGCTGGTATATGTGAGAAATGCCAGCCTTGGAGTTTGAGTGTTGAGATACTTGCCTGTATGCTGGAAGAAGTTGGATGTGGGATTGAATCCTGTATTGGTGAATCCAATACAGGTGATACAGTCAATACAGGTATTTGCGCCTGTATTGATGACAGGCCTGTATTTGGTGAATCCTGTATTTGAGTCTTGCCTGTATGGAACTGTATTGAGGTATGAAAACTGTATTGGGTGAATTGTTGAATGAAACCCCCTTGCTGATTGGGTTTTGAAGGGTATCCATGATATAATGATTTGCTGATGATAATTGGAAATGCCCCTGCCTCCTTGGCTGTGACACAATTCTTCTTAGTTTTTTCACTACTTTCACCACTCCATCAGCATTGGTCCTTGAAATTGGGATTTCTGAGCTGTAGTGTATGGGCCTACCACCGATTGGAATGGACCGTCCAACATTGGTCCATCTGGCCACATCCCTCTGCCTGGAACCAGTCACTACATCAAAATATCAGCACCAATTCAATCAAAATATGCAAATAACTCACATTGAGAAAATCCAGAAGTGGCATCAGGGGTAGGTTCCTCAAGAATGGGGAATTCCTGCCCATAAGGCCCATCTTTCCTGCTCCATAAGTGCCTCCTGACGTGGGACAAAGTTGATCCGGTACGGCGGCATGGCTTCTTCCCAATAAAGCAAAAATGGCATTCTGATGATTGAGGATTGTAATGTTGAAAACAATCCTTACCCCTGGCCAAACACTCAGTACAGGCAGGATCAAGAACTTCAACTGCTCTGAACCCATCATAAGTTTGGGAGGGGTCAAAATGGCCAGAAGACGCCATGGAAGGGGAGGACAAATGACTGAAGACGCGAGAACCATGAAGAACAGACGGTGGCGGTGCAGAGGGAGAAGATTCGGTAAGCTCAGTCAGTTTGGAACTCATAACTGAAGAATATGCAAGCAGAAGATTCAAGACGTCAGAATCAATCCACTCCATATCAAGAAAAAGAATTTGACCTCAGGGAAATGGGGCCATAACTCAATTATGCCCCCCTCAAAGCCTCTATGGTGAAGGTTCATACCCCTTTGGGGATGAACTCATCATCCAGGGCCTCCCCTGCAACTTTGGGGGAGGCCAGGATCTTGATGGTCCTGGACCCCATCAATGGGTCCAGGCCATGTATGGTGAATTCTATGATTGCGCCATTTCTGGGCCCCTTGGTCACCCTGGGTCCCCAGAAAATTTGGGCCCAGGGGCTCCATTAACCCCCACGGACCACGGACCACGGCATACGGTCCACAGCCCACAGACCGCGAACCACGGACTGCGGCCCGCGGACCATAGGACCCCGAAGGCTTAAAAAGGCCAAATATGGCCATTTTCACCAGAGCACCCAAAAAGGCCCAAAAGGCCATAAAAATCAAAATAGGTCAAGATCCATCAGAGTAGAGAACACAGCCCAAAGCACTTTGGAGGGCTGTTCAAGGCCATTTCCATGGACAATGGGGACAAGACCCCTGGAGGAAAATTTTTCAAGTTCCCTTGGATTCAGCCTTGCCCAATGAGTACACTTCATATACTCATTGGGCATCATTTTTTGAGCACAAGAGCTCAGTGGTCCTTATTCTGGGATATATCCAAAGGGCATGGTTGATTGAATCAGAAGAAATGAAATGCATATTTTGAAGTGGAATACTTACTCAAACTTGGAAAAAGGGGGGAATCGATTGAATTTGACAGAGAAGAAGTAATGAAGGATTTTCAGGATAATGTTCAAGAGGAAAAGAAAATTAAAAAAAGAAATTTTTTGAAAAAAATGTGGGGATATTGAGATGCCACTCAACAGTGGCAGGGTATTATGGTGTTCAGGAGCCCACCAGTTTCAAGAGGGGAATACTGTAACAACCATCCATCAGGGGTAAGGGTATTCATTCATACACCCACTCAAACACCTCAAACCAGCAAATCCAGTATCTGAAGCAGCATTCAGTTTCAGCAATCTTCATTCTGAAACATGCATACAGCTTGGTACATCAATACAGCCTGTCAATACCTGCACAGGTTGGATTCACCCAATACAGTTTCAATCCACCAGTATGAAACTGTATGATCACTCAAATACACCACACCTCTTGTACAGGTTCTGTACAGCTGTACAGGACCTGTATTGGCCAGACTGAATTCAATCATCAATTATTCTCATGAAAATTCTTCCTCTGGATCAGGGCTGGTGATTCTCACACATACCAGCCCCTCTTTCTCCCCCTGGGGACTTTTCCCCAGTTAATTAATTTAGTTTATTTATTATTTTATAATTATTCTTACCCTGTTTTGGGTATTATAATCATTTAATTTTAAGTTAGTCTTTGCATTTTCTCTCTTTGCCTGTACAGTATGAGTTGGGTGGCCATATCCTTATTAACCCTTCTCTTTCCACTCTGACAGGTTGAAACAGTGGATTTGGACTTGTTTGTGGTTGGCTCTTCTATTTCTTACTCTTATTTCTTGTTTCTTCTTTTCTCATATTTATTCTTTTAGCAATTCATCTTTAACACTCTTAAGTGTATCCCTTCTTATCATATCTTTGAGCCCTCCATAAGTGAGTCCCAGTTTACTGAGTGCCAGGCCCTCTTCACTTTGAAGAGCCCCTGTGACACAGACTATGAATTTTAATTAATTAAGCTACCTGAATTTTTAATATTATCACCTTCTTGAGGGTTAATAATCAATTAATTGGAAAGAACACACAAGCTCTAGAGATAAAGAACTAACAATCAATACTGATTGACTAACTACTCATGTGCTTTGCTTTACCTTGATCCTCCTCCAAACCAAGTAATAATGTGAGAATGAAACTATGATAAAGGTTGAAAAATAGACTAATTACAGCTTTAAGTATGTTCGTGACACAGAAAAAAGGTTTGTAATAAAGATTTTAAAGATAATAAGGGTATTTAATAAAATAAAAGGGCTTTAATATCAAGAGATAGTGGTGGTGAGCGCTGCTGAAAGCCCTGGGTGCAATCTTACCAGTTGGATTACTACAATAAGAGCTACAATACTAAGATTCATAGTATAAACTGATTATTTTGAAAGAGTAAAACTGTTTTTTACAGTTTACTACGTATGAATTCAAGAGAAGGATCAGGAAACCTTTTCTGGCTGTGAAAAGCCCCCTTTTTATCCTGAAATGGGGTGAAAAGGTGGCTAGACCTTTCCAAATAGAGGAAATGAAGATTTTTAACTCTCTAGGACAGGCTTGTTGTTTAAAAAAGGCCTGTATAGACTGTATTGGGCTCAGATGTGGTTTTGAAACCTCATCTGGGCTGTTTTCACCAATACAGGGTGAAAATGTTCATCTGGGGACCACACAACCTGATTCTCATGTTTATGACGTGTAGAATGCTGTACAAAACCTATATGGGACCCCAGTATTGAATGAACTTTGAGGTATTGAAGTAAAAAACAAGTTTCTTTGTCAGTTTGACACCTCATAATCATGGTTATGGGATATTATCCCATGGTAAGGCTGTATTGGTCAAAATGTGGGATTTTGGCCTTAAAACAGCTATAAATTTGTCAGTTCTTGAGATATCAACCTCAATATTGGATCGTTGTGTAGCCCTTTATGTGTTCTACACAATGGTACCTCATTTGGTATGGCTATCATTAAATCTGACAAAGTTATCCCATGTACAGGTTTTTGTAAATATGTGTGTTTTTAGGCAAAAGCTGTATTGGGCTTGTTTACCCTATAGCTTTTGTTCTAGTGGAGACATGGAGAAATGGATGACACCAGCAGACCCCACTTTAGGAATCTCACACTAAAGCTGTAGAAGCTAGATGAGAGGTGAATGTTTTATTCACCCTTATTTGGCCTGAATTTGACCATAACTTCTGTAATACCGGTGCTAGCTCAGTTTGGTTGGTACCATTGGATAGCCCTGCCTTAGGGATTCATTCTGAATACCCATTTGACGGGGTTAGGCCTGTTACTCTGTATTTCAGATGAGAGATGAAAATTGAGGTTTATGGTCAGCAACAACTTTAAGCAGGAATAACTTTGTTATTATTTGTCCTATGATAATGGGACTTGTATATTTGGAAAGGAGTGAGTTTCCTCTTTCCCTTGATACATTTTGAGCTGATTTGGCTCAGATCCATGTTTTGGTGGTATCTTGGGTGTACCAGTGGTTTATGGTATTTGGCTTTCATGCTTGTGCTCTGGTTTTGAGTAACAGGCTGACATACCCTCCCTCTAAATAAGGGTCATCATTGATGAGACTGTTAAGTCCTCCTTGAGGCTCTGAATCTCCTTAAATGAAGGTTCCCATCTGGTATGGCATCTTTTGCCAACCACCTGTCTTTATCAGCTGTCTGGTTCTTGAATCTGACTGAGTACTGTCTCTGATCCTTGCCATCAAGTCTGATCTTCCTGGCCTTCATGATTCTCTTCACTGGTCCAGGGGATTCTTCCACTTCCACTATTTCTGGTGGTGTGGGGTTCTTATTCCTGCAGGGGAATTTATCCTCCTCTGTCTGGAAGTATGGCTTGACTAAGCTCACTGGGAAGACTGGGTATCTCCTGGCAAATTCCTCTGTGAGTTTGACTTGCACTGCATTTTGCCCTATCAATTCAATGATAGTGAAGGGCCCTACAAATGAGTCTCTAATTTTCTTAGATCCTTTAAGATTATTAAAGTTTAGTGTAGACACTAACACCTTGTCCCCTTCCTTAAAGTCAGGTTCCATGTGTCTCTTGTCCCACCTCTGCTTATTATATTCCTTGGCCTCAGATATGCATCTGGCTTCTGTGTTACAAGCCCTCTTCCGCATATCATGGCAGTCTTTGGCTGTGGAGTGGATGTTCAGAAGATTCTTCTTCATGGGATCCACAGACAACAGGGGAGTCCAACCTTTCTCTACCAGTGCAGGTGTTTTTCCTGTGGTAGAATGCTGACTTGTATTATAAGCCTGTTGGACAGCTGGTAGGAGGGTAAAACAGTCATGGGTGTATCCCTCATGGTCCTTGTATTCCATGCCATAGCCACAGAACCTTCTAAGGATCTTCTCCATTGTCTGGATCATCCTTTCAGCTAGGCCATCTGCTTGTGGATGGTAAGCTGTGGAAAATTCAAACTTGGTACCAAGCATGTCATACCAGTTGGTCCAAATTTCAGATGTGAATTTTGGGTTCTTATCACTAAGGATGAGCTTGGGGACTCCACAGGTAGATATGATGTGATTTCAGAATAGCAGAGAAGTATCCATGGCTGTGTCCTCTTTATGGAATGGAAGGCACCTCATGCTCTTGCTGAACCTATAAACTATGATTAAACAGGCATTGTAGTTTTCTTTGCCTCCTGGGACAAGTGTTGTGACCCAGTCCATATTGATGGTTTCCCATGGGGGTTTGGGTTCTTCTATGTGTTGAAGTAACCCATACTTCTTCCCATGTTTCCTATTTGCCTTTTGCCATCTTTAACAAGTGTTGATGTATTCACTCAACTCTTGTTCCCACTTGGGCCACCAAGCTGTTCCTGCTACCCTCTCTTTGGTCCTGTCTTCACTCATGTGTCCCATATAGGGGCAGTCATGGCATCCCTGCAGGATTAGGGAGATGTGATCTCTGTCTAACACTTTTAGATCACTTGTATTCTTTTCTCTGTGGTAAAGCAGGCCATCTACAAGGAAGAACTTGTTATCCTTGTAGGCCCTCAACCAGGGTTCTTCCAGCTGGGATTCCAGGTCTGGGCTCCTGTATTTTTGTTAGAGGAGTTGTAGTAAGATTCCACATTGTTTGTGCTTGGCATATGACTTTAGTACTGCACTGCAAATTCCATTGTGCAGTTCTGAGAAGCTTATTCCCAGTATGGGAGTTTCTGTTCCTTCTGAATGAGTGTTTCCACTGTCAAAGGTACCACTTTCTGGTGCCCATTCAGAAAATCTGAAGTTCTTCTTCCTATCTATCTCCATGAAATGGATAGGGATCTTGGCTGCAACTTCAGGGTCATAAGCTGGATTAGTCTTGACATTATCCAGTGGCCATCTGTATTGGTATGACTTTTAACTTCTTTGTGTATGATGGTCATGTTCTCTCTATACTCCTGGATGCCTATTTGCCATCTCAGCATAATTATATTTGTAGTATTCATGTTTAGGGAAGACTTAAACGCTGTGAAGTCTGGGTAGCCTTTGAAGACTGCGCCATCAAAAAAATAATGGAGTTTTTCCAGAGCCTAGAATAAGCATAGACATTCAGTCTGGGTGGCCCCATACCTGGCTTCTGAATCTTTCAGTTGCCTAGAGATGTAACATATTACTCCCTCTCTTGGTTCACCATCCACAATTTGTCTTTAGAGAAGGGCTGCTCCCAAACCTTGCCTAGATCCTGCATCTATGTATATCTTGAATGGTAGTTTAAAGTCAGGGAAGATGAGCACAGGTGAATTTGTGAGTTCATCTTTGATCTTCTCATATGCATCCCTCCTTTCTTTTGTACTTTCAAAAACTACATCTTTTGAACATGACCTGTATAAACTACTAGTTATGTGGGCAAAATTCTTGATGTGGATTGTGTAGTAGCTAGCAAATCCGAGGAAATATTGCATCTATTTGACGCTCTTTGGTACTGGCTTATGCAGTACTGCTGCTACTTTATTCTGGTCAATTGCCAGACTAAGACCTGAGACTTTATGTCCTAGAGTTAGTAGCTCTTGTTGGCCAAAATTACACTTTTTAAGTGAAATTTTCACATTGATGGGTGTACATTTACTCAGAAATCTGTCTATGTATTGTACATGTTCCTCCCATGTCTCTGAGTATGTAATGATGTCATTAATATATACCACCATCCAGCCTTCCAGTATTTCTTCTTGAAATGATGTGTCCATCATCCTTTGGAAATGCGCTGGTGCATTTTTGATGCCAAATGGAATCCTGGTTTACTCATATATGCCCATATGGCATATTATTCTGAGTAATTTCATGGAGTTTGGTTTAACCCCATTTTGGTGGAAGCCTTTCATACAATCCATTTTGGTTATGTATTTGGCTTTTGCCAGTTTATCCAAGGCATGAGGTATCCTGGGTATAGGGTACCTGTCTGCTTTTTGTAGTTATTCAGAGCTCTGAAGTCTCAACAAAGTCTATACTTTCCATCATGCCAGGTGATTAGGACATGAGTGGTTATTTCCACCATTTCATTATGTCCAATCTTTCTGATGACATCCATGTCCAGGACTTCATTGATATATTTTTCAATTTCTTTCCTGGTTTCCAGACTTGCTGGATAAGGAGGCCTCCTGAGCATGGGTGGATAAGGTCTTTCCACATCCAGATATAGTTCTATATCATGGCCTCTAATCTTGCCTAATGATTTTTACCAATGGCAAAGGCTGGTCTTCTCTTCCTCAGAATCTTCAGTAAACTTAGTTTTTCCTTACTGGTGAGGGTAGTGCTAAACTGGCCCTCCCTGAATTCACTCAGTAGCTCATCCAGTGGGTCATGGGTAGAGATTTGGTATATATCAATTGAAAATTGCTTATCCTTGTTGGTACCAATAGAATATGCCTGTTTTTACTATTTTAAACATGTATGCCATACATCCTTTGGTAATCTGTTCCACAAAAGAACCCTTGGATGTGGGCATCATCAAGCACTACAAACGCTGGGTTGAGCCTTATATTACCCTTCCTATGAGGTATAATTATTTCTTAATAATTGTACCAATGGAATTCATTTTCCCTGATGCACTCTTGAACCTTTTTTCCTTGGTTGGAATGAGCTGTTTTTTCCAATTTGGGAAGTGGTTATCCAGATAATTTCTGGCCACTATGGAGCAGTGTGCCCCACTATCAATGACCAATGGATGTTGAGCATTTTCAATACAGACAGTCATTTTTGTTGCTGTTCCATGTATATGTGCCATTCCTCTGGTTGGTGTGACCAGGAATGTTTGTGCATCTTGGGTATGTTTGCACAGGTTTTTGTTGGCAGTATCCTGTGGCATCCATGCTTCCAACTGTATGTCCTGAATTTCTAATGGGGTTTCCTCTTGGTATTCAACTAGAAATTCTTCTCTTGGGTCTTGGTCATCATCAGATGGTTCTCTGATGGCATCACCCATGCAGTCTGATTCAGAATCCTCTGTTAAGAGCTCCTCCTCTGGGACTTCCTCAATGGTAGATACTTTTTTCTTTGCCTTTGGACAGTTGTTGGCATAGTGGTCTGTTGAAGCACAATTGTGACAAAAATTCTTCTTCTTCGCCACTTCTAACACCCTTTCTTTGGGTTTGTCTTTGAACTCTACCCTGAAAGGTTGTTTCTCTCTGAAACCAATGCTGTTATATGGGGTGAATTTTGCTATATTAGTTCTTTTCCTTGTGTCTTTTAAGGTATTTGCAATGTCATCCAGGGTGAAATTTTGGTTGCATCTGCATTTTACTGCATGCTCCAGTTCTCCTGGCAGTCGTGTCAGACGCTTGTGATTCCTCATTTGGATGTTCATCTGAGGATCAATGGCTTTAAGTCTTTTGGACTGTCTAAGACACCACTCATATGGATCTTTGTTCACACAGTATTTGTGATTTTCAAATGGAATGGTCTTTTGCCATATCCAAGTACCATTACTGTACTTTTGGATGATTTGACTCTTCCACCATGGCCAGTTTCTTCTGCCATGGATTTCTTTCATTTCTGTGTACCATATACTAGCATGACCTTTAAATTCTGAATTTAGTCTAGCAGTAATCCAGTAATCTTGTATTCTTGGTACATCAATGAAGAGTCCATTAATATAATCTATGAGCTCCATATGATCATATTCTCCTGTTCCAGAGGATTTGGGCCAGCTTGACGCCTCAGGAAGCTGTTTCAAGGCTTCCTTTTCAGAATAAGACATATTATCTCCATCATAATATTTTGATGGAGATCTCGCCTTATTGCCCAACATGGCATCTGGTTTGATGTCATCTGGGTGATATGGATTATCCATAACATGGCCTTGTGGTTGGGGCTTCATGTTATGGTAGACATTAAGCAATTTGTTGATATCTTTTTCCAGACAATCCCTGTCCCTTCTGCTGTGGTGTTGTTCTGCAAAGCCTATATTCAGTCTTTCGTTGGTTTCTTCCAAGGCTTTGCTCAATTGAGAATGTCCTTCTTGAGGAGTTTTAACAATTTTATCCATGGAGGCTGTTAATTCTTTCATCCTCTCATGCATTGCTTCAAGTTCTGCAACCTGTTTTTGAGTTTGCTCAGAATATTGGGACATTTGTAACCACAGTGAATAACTGTTTATGTTACTCTCAGGTGAGACAGCATTATGTTCAATCTGAGTGGGGGTAATATTTCTATTAATAGGACTACTGATTCTAGATTGGGTTAAAGTTACTTCTGATTCTTGTGCACTTCTTTCAACAAATCCAACAACTTCGGGATCAGTGGGTCTGACTCTTTCTTCCTTTGATTGAAAGAGGTCTTGTTTTTCTTGTTGTATCCTTCTATTCTCCTGGAAACCTCCTGCAATTGTGAAGAATGGTGACTCCTGGTCACTGATGGGTTGGTTTCTGAATGGTCTGAATCCACTGGAGAGCTGGTTTGGCCTGCTCCTTGTGAGCCTGAAGGAATCTGAGTAGGCCCTGTTTGGGTTAACTGTTCTTCTATAGCTTGGATAGTGGCTTGATTCTCCTTTATCCTCTGTGCCCTGGCCTCCAGGAGTCTGAACTGCCTGGTAGGATTCCAACCTTTGGTGATTACCATAAGGTCCTTGAAGTCTATCTCTTTGAGACATATCCTCTGGAAACTTGCTCCAAGTTCTGCCCAGTGAGATGCTAGGTTGAACCTCTTGTTGTCCATGCTCCATTGAAATAAATATTTGAGGAGTTGGTGCAGCTGAAGAACTTGATCCATATCCTTCCAGTCCTCTGGTCTGAGGTTCCTGTTGAATTGGAGTGTGAATGAAAGGGTTGATATTATCTCCCTCATTGTTTTGCCATCCACCACTGTGTCCAATGTGTCCTCTTCCAGGTCTTCTGGTTCTAGACAAGTCTTCTATGTCCTCTGGCTGCTTCCTTTGGAAGCCAAGGTCTCTGAGGTGTACAGGTGACATATCAGTGTTTGCAAGCAGTCAAATACTTCATGTTCTTAGGGTATTTACCTTTAACTGTGCCTTGTACAAATATTTTGTCTGCTGATTTCGGCAATTTACCTTCAGAGGTTAAAACTGGGTTAATTATAGTAATCTTCCCTGTAAAAGCTGTCAAGGTTGGTTTACCTTGTATTGATGCAGATATTTGTGGTTTTCTACTCCTCTGGGTGGCTATTGGTCTCTCCTTATTTGCTGTAATCAGGCTTTCACTGTGCCTCTTTCCTTTTCCCTTGCTTCCCTCTGTTTCTGAGGGTGTCACTGGTGTTTTGGCCGGTGACTGGGTCTCTAGTGGGATATAGTTTTCTTCCACTGAATAAAAACAGGAAAAAGAGGGCTTAATGTCAGTTAAGACTTCTTAAAATGCTTTTTGCACGTCTAAGAATGGCCTCTGGGCTTTGTATATTACTACAATCTGCCCTGTATTATGAAAGTATAATTTAATTAACAATTCCACGTCAGAATTACAGCTTTTGGTACCCTCTTACACTATTTGTGTACCAGTATCCCCCAGATTGACTTGTGGTTTTCAAGTAAAATCTGTATGAAGTGCTTCTGTATAAGCTTGATTGAGTCAACAACACACATAATCAAGCCTCAACTGTTGGTTTTACAGTCAGAGGTGTCCTTATTTAGTGAAAAATACAGGACTTATTAATGGCTGAAGTGTTTTTATATGTAAAACACGCCAAAGATAAAGGTCTTGCGGATATTAGCCACGTGATAAGTACTCTTATAATATGAGCATAAAATGGTATATAAACCCATTAACAATATGAAATACATAATATATATATTTTGAAGAAAAATTATGCCTAAAAAACATAGAGACAATTGTCAGAAAGCAATAAATAAGTGAAAAACTTACTTGTAAGGTCCAAAACCTTTAAAAAAAACATGGCCAGGCCCCCCAAAATGTCAGGATGAAACTATGATAAAGTTGTAAAATAGACTAATTACAACTTTAACTATGTTTGTGACGCGGTAAAAAGATTTAGAATAAAGATTTTAAAGATAATAAGGGTATTTAATAAGATAAAAGGGCTTTACTATCACAAGATAGTGGTGGTGAGAACTGCTGAAAGCCCTGGGTGCAGTCTTACCAGTTGCATTACTATAATAAGAGTTACAATACTAACATTTATAGTATAACCTGATTATTTTCCAAGAGTAGAACTGTTTTTGACAGTTGTACTACATAGGAATTTAAGAGCAGGATGAGGAAAGCTTTTCTGGCTGTTAAAAGCCCCCTTTTTATCCTTAAATGATTGAAACGGTGGCTAGAACTTTCCACATAGAGGAAGTGAAGATTTTTCACTCTCTGGGACAGGCTTGTAGTTTGCAAACAGCCTTCATAGCCTGTATTGGTCCCAGATGTGGTTTTGAAACCACATCTGGGTTTCTTTCACCAATACAGGGTGAAAATTCCATCTGGGGACCACACAGCCTGATTCTCACGTGTAAGACGTGTAGAATGCTGTACAGAAACTGTATGAGACCCCAGTATTGAATGAACTATGACGTATTGAAGTAAAAACAAGCTTCTTAGTCAGTTTGACACCTCATAATCATGGTTATGGGATATTATCCCATGGTAATGCTGTATTGGTCGAAATGTGGGATTTTGACCTTAAAACAGCTATACCTTTGTCAGTTCTTGAGATATCAATTTAAAATTGGATTTGTGTGTAGCCCTGTATGTGTTCTACGCAATGGTACCTTATTTGCTATTGCTACCATTAGATATGACAAAGTTATCCCATGTACAAGTTTTTTGTACATATGCGTGTTTTTAGGCAAAAGCTGTATTTGGCTTGTTTTCCCTATAAATTTTGTTCTAGTGGAGGTATGGGGAAATGGATAACACCAGGAGATATCCTTGATTGTGCTATTTCTAAAAAGACCCCACTTTAGGTATCTCACACTAAAACTGTAGAGGTTAGATGAGAGATGAATGTTTTCATCACCATCTTTTGGCCTGAATTTGACCATAACTTCTGTAATAATGGTGCTAGCTCAGTTTTGTTGATACCATTGGATAGCCCTGGCTTAGAGCTTCATCTTTCATACCCATTTGAGGGGGTTAGGCCTCTTACTCTGGATTTCATTAGAGAGGTGAACATTAAGGTTTATGATCAGCAACAACTTTGAGCAGGAATAACTTTGTTATTCTTTGTCTTATGATGAAGGGACTTGTATATTTGGAAAGGGGTGAGTTTTCTCTTTTTTTTGATACCTTTTGAGCTGGTTTTGTCCAGTTCCATGTTTTGGTGGTATGCTGACTATACCATTGGTTTATGGTATTTGGCTATCATGCTTGTGCTCTGGTTTTGAGTCACAGGCTGACAAATAAACGTATTCGCCATAATTAGAGATATATAATAAGGTAAGATGAATTAAATCCTTTTCTTTGATCCCATCCTTAGATCATCCTTCTTATATTACACAGGAATAGCCCCTGATATGATCACAACGGTAGCTAGGTGTCATATTGATCTCTACAAAGGGTAATAGTGCTTCATTGTTGGTCTACATGTGGAGAATCACTCCCAATCCAGCTTACCTCTTGACATTCCTCCTTGATTATTGAGGTTTATTTTCCTGTACACATCTTGAGTTTTTTTGATACCCATGGACTTTGTGAGTATTTCAGCAACCATCTTGTTTTTTCCAACTTGTCTTACTTCAATTAACCCTTTTACCACCATATCTCTGACATACTGATACTTAATCTCTATGTGTTTGGTATGAGCATTCAGAATAGCTTGACTTGAGATAGTGACTGCTCCTAAATTTTAATTTGAAATATTTGGCCTTGTGTTTTCTTGTCCTAAATAAGCCAGGAGAAAGGTCATCCAGAAGATCTGTTTGGAACAGAGGTTCATGGAAATGAGTTATTCCTCATCTCTAGACTGTGCAACAATGGACTGCTTCTTTCTTTTCCACGAGACTGGATTGCCAGGTTAATATAGGAGATCACCTCAGATTGACTTAGGATCACATTGATCATTGGTCGAATCCAAATTGGCCCAACCCACTAGGCCCCTTTCACTGTTATTACTGGAGTAACACATGCAAAGATGGGACTCTCTTGAGGTATCCTAAAAGATGTTCAAGTGCCACAGAATGTCTTTCTGATTGGTGGGTGGAATGTTGAGAGAGAGAGAGTTGACTGTAAAAAGGATTTCTGGTTGGGTGTGCTGGGACAAATAGTTCAGGATTCCAATAGCCTGTTGTTAGGCGGTAGTATCAACAGGTTGACCAACACTTTCTAATTCCTTGAGTAGATTCCTGTTACATGGTGACTTAACAGTTAGACTATTTTCCATGTCACTATCTTCAAGAAGACAGTGAATTAGATTGTTCTTACTTCGTTGGACATTCCCATCAGGCATCCACATCAATTGGTAACCCAAATGTTGGGTGAGATTTTATGATACTTAAGCTTGAGTACAGCATACAGCTTTTTGAGAAATCAAAGAAGCTCTTCCTCTGACTTTCAAATAAAAAGACCATTGTCAACATTGACATGCAAGAACATGGTTTGGCTGTTATTTTAATAGAGATAGTCATTGTCTCTGATAATGTTCATACCAATGTCCCTGAGCACTTGGGTAATCTTGGCCTTCTTAGTTCCATACAGTAGCTTATTCAACTGCCACTCCCAGCCTTCTTTTCCACGCACCATGAAAGCCTTGACCTGTTTCAAATAGACAACAGCATCCATTTCACCATGAAGGAAGGCTGTCTCAATATCTAACTGGTATGGAATGTAGCCTTCACACATGACCAGAATGAAAAACATTTTGAAGGATTCATTTCTTCCTACTGATGCCCAGGTTTCATAGTAATGAAGCATGTGTTTCTGGTGGTTTCCATGTACAACACATTGAGCTTTGTAATTATATACCTCACCAAACTCATTCCGCTTTTGAGTGAGTCTCCACATTCCTCCAATGAGTTTGGACCCATCAGTAGGATATTGTACCAGATCACCAGTCCTATGATTCATGAGTAAGCTTTATTCCTGTTTCATTTCCATCTTACAAGATTTTTCTTCATCTCAATTGGTCTAAGACTACTTCTATTTTATTACATCTGCCAGCATTAGAAAATCAGGAGGGTGTCAATTATGTTTCTCACCCCTATGGATGTTCTGTGGACTGAATTGACTAGACATCTCTTGTGGAGCAGTGTCATAGTAAGGAACATAGTTGTCAGCCTGTGACTCAAAACCAGAGCACAAGCATGACAACCAAAATACCATAAACCAAATGTATAGCCAAGATACCACCAAAAAATGGAGCTGAGTCAAATAAGCTCAAAAGGTCTCAAACAAAAGAGGAAATTCACCCCTTTCTGAATATAAAAGTCCAATAACCATAGGACAAAGAATAACAAATTTATTCCTGCTCAAAGCTGTTGCTGAGAATAAACCTTAGTTTTCACCTCCCATCTAAAGTCCAGAAGGAGAGCCTTAAATCCATCAAATGGGTATTACACATGAAGCTCTAAGCCAGAGCTATCCAATGTTACTGGCCAGACTGAGCTAGCACCAGTATTGCTTGAGTTATGGCCAAATTCAGGCCAAATAAGGGTGAATGAAACATTCACCTCTCATCTAACTTTTGAAGTTTTAGCCCGAGATACCTAAGGTGGGGTCCTTTTGGAAAGAGCACAATCAGGGCTATCTCATGGTGGTATCCATTTCCCCATAGCTCAACTAGAACAAAGGTTATGGGGCAAATAAGCTCAATACAGCTTTTTGCCTAAACCATGCAAATGTACAAAAATCCTGTACATGGAATAACTCTGCCATATTTAATGATACCCATATTAAATGGGGGAGCACTCAGTAGAGCACATACAGGGCTACACACTGAACCAATTTTGAGGTTGATATCTCAAGAATTGGCAAAGGTATGGCTGTTTTAAGGTCAGATTTCCACCTTCTGTCATATACAGCCTTACGATGGGATAATGTCTGATAATCATGAATATGAGGTGTCAAATAGACAAAGGAGCTTGTTTTTACTTCAATACCTCATATTTGAGTCAATTCTGGGGTCCCATACAGTTTCTGTACAGCATTCTAGACATCATACACATCAGAATCAGGCTGTGAAGCCCCAGATGAAAATTTTCATCCTGTATTGGTGAAAACTGCCCAGATGTGGTTTCAAAACCACATCTGAGCCCAATACAGGCTATACAGGTCTTTGAAAACCAAAAGCCTGTCTCAGAGAGTGAAAAATCTTCACTTCTTCTATGTGGAAAGGTCTAACACCCTTCCCACCCCATTTCAGGATAAAAAGGAGGCTTTTCACAGCCAGAATTGCTTTCCTCATCCTGCTCTTGAATTCCTACGTAGTACTACTTTCAAAAACAGTTATACTCTTGGAAAATAATCAGGTATACTCTTAATTCAGAATTATTGTAGTCTTTATTATTGTAAACTAACAAGTAAAGCTGCACCCAGGGCTTTCAATAGTGCTCACCACCACTATACTAGTATAGTAAGGCCCTTTAATTTTAAATTAAATTAATTATTATCATTATTACCATCATTAAAAATCTTTATAAACCATTTTTTAATGTGTCACAGTCATAGTTAAAGCTTGTAAACACTATTATACATCTTTATCATAGACTCAGCCTGACATTTTGGGGGCCTGGCTGTGTTTGTTGACCTTTTTGGACCTAATAAGTGAGTTTTTACTTATATTCTTTATTTCTGACACTTGTTTTATCCCTTGTAGGCATAATTTTTCTTAGAAATATATATTTATTATATATTTATCCTTATACTCATATTAAAAAGAGTACTTGTCTTGTGGCTAATAACCACAAGACTCTTATTTTTGGTGTGTTTCATATATAAAAAAACTTTTTAGCCATTAATACAGTCTTAATTTTTAATTAAATTAAGACAGCTCATACTGATAAACCAACATTTGACACGTTGTTGGGCAGATTGTTAACTCAAGTACCCTCTTACATACCACTTTTTCACAGTTTAAACCTGCTAATTACAAGTTATTCTGTGAGATATTGGTATACAAACAGTATACCAAATATCAGTAAGCTGTATTTGTGACGTGAAATTGTTAATTAAATTACACTGTCATTGTACAAGGGCATATTGTAGTATCATAAAAGCCCAGAGGCCATTCTTAAATGTGCAAACAGCATCTTAAGAAGTCTTAATTGACATTAAGCCCTCTTTTTCCTGTTGGATTCAGTGGAAGATAACTTCATACCACTTGAAAGCCAGTCACAGGCCAACACACCAGTGACACCCTCAGAGCCAGATGGCAGCAAAGGCAAAGGAAAGAGACACAGTGAAGGCCTGATAACAGCAAATGAGTGGACACCTATTGCCACACAGAAGAGTAGAAAACCACAAAATCCTTCTTCAATGAAAGGTAAACCAACCTTGATAGCTTGTAATGGGAAAACTACTATTATTAACCCAGTTGTAACCTCTAAAGGTAAATTGCCCAAATCAGAAGCCAAAAAATTTTCACAAGGCACAGTCAAAGGTAAATACCCTAAGAACGTAATTTTTTTGACTGCTTGCAAACACTGACATGTCACCTGTATACCTCAGAGATCTTGGCTTCCAAAGGAGCCAGCCAGAGGACAGAGAAGGCTTGTCCAGAACCAGAAAACCTGAAAGAGGACACCTTGGACACAGTAGTGGATGGAAAAACATTGAGGGAGATGATATCAACCCTGCCATTCACACTCCAACTCAATGGAGACCTCACACCAGAGGACTGGAAAGACATGGATCAACTTCTTCAGCTCCACCCACTCCTCAAGGACCTATTTGAATGGAGCATGGACAACAAGAGGATCAACCTGGCATCTCACTGGAAAGAGCTTGGAGCAAGTTGCCAGAAGATCTGTCTCAAAGAGATACACTTCAAGGACCTTATGGTAATCACCAAATGGTGGAATCCTACCAGGCAGTTCAGACTCCTGGAGGCAAGGGCACAGAGGATAACGGAGAATCAAGCCACCATCCAAGCTATAGAAGAACAGTTAACCCAGACGGGGCCTACTCAGATTCCTTCAGGCTCACAAGGAGCACGCCAAATCAGCACTCCAGTGGCTTCACACCATTCAGACACGAACAAATCAATGACCAGGAGTCACTACTCTTCACAATTCCAGGAGGTTTCCAGGAGAAGCAAAGGATACAAAGGGGAAAACAAGACATTGTTCAGCCAAAGGCAGAAAGGGTCAGACCCCATGATCCGGAATTTGTTGGATTTAGTGAAAGAAGTGCACAAGAACCAGGAGTAGTTGTGAACACTCTAGAATAAGTAGTCCTAGTAATAGAAACATTACCCCCACTCAGATTGAAAAAAATATTGTCACATCTGAGAGTAACATAAACAGTGATGAACTGTGGTTACAAATGTCCCAATATGCTGAGCAAACTCAGAAGCAGCTTTCAGATTTTGAAGCAAGCAATGAGAGGATGAAGAATTTAACAGCCTCCATGGATAAAATTGTTAAAAATCTTCAAGAAGGACATGCTCAATTGAGCCAAGCCTCTGAAGAAACCAACAAAGGACTGAATCTAGTCTTTGAAGGACAACACCACAGAAAAAGGGACAGGGACTGTCTGGATCAAGACATAAACAAAATTTTTGATGTCTACCACAATTTGAAGCCCCAACCACAAGGCCAAGTTATGGAAAATCCATATCAACCAGATGCGATGCTGATGAATAGGGCAGGATTTCCATCACAATACCAGGATAGAGATGGCATGTTGTATTCAGAGAAGTAAGCCTTGAAACAGCTTCCTGAGGCCTCAAGCTGGCCCAAAATCTCAGGACCAGGAGAATATCATCATATGGAACTCATAGATTATATTCATGGACTCTTCATTGATGTACCAAGCATACCAGATCACTGGATTACTGCTAGACTAAACACAACATTTAAAGGTCATGCTAGTATATGGTACACAGAAATGAAAGAAATCCATGGTAGAATAGTCAAATCATACAAAAGTACATTAATTGGACTTGGAGATGACAGAAGACCATGTCAGTTGACAATGAAAAATACTCTTTGGACAAAGATCCATATGAGTGGTGTCTTAGACAGTCTAAAAGATTTAAAGCCATTGATCCTCAGATGAACATCCAAATGAGGAATCAAAAAATTCTGACACAACTGCCAGGAGAGCTAGTGCATGCAGTAAAATGCAGATGCAACCAAAATTGCACTCTAGATGAAATTTTGAATACCTTAGAAGACATAAGGAAAAGAACTAATATAGGGAAATTCACCCCATATAAGAGCAGTGGTTTCAAAGAGAAATCACCTTTCAGGTTGGAGTTTAAGGACAAACCCAAAGAAAGGGTGGCAGAAGTGACAAAGAAGAAGAATTCTTGTTAAAATTGTGGTTCAACAGACCACTATTCCAACAAATGTCCAAGGGCAAAGAAAAAAGTAGATGCCATTGAGAAAGTCCTGGAGGAGGAATCCCCAACAGAGGATTCTGAATCAGGATCCATGGGTGATGCCATCAGAGCACCATCTGATTATGACCAAGACCCAAGAGAAAAATTTCTAGTGAAATACCAAGAGGAAACCCCACTAGAAATTCTGGACATACAGTTGGAAGCAGGCATGCCACAGGATACCTCCAATGGAAACTTGTGCAAACACACACAAGATGCACAAACTTTCCTGGTTACACCAACAAAAGGAATGGCATATATACATGGAAAAGATACTAAAATGACTGTCTGTATTGACAATGCTCAACATCCATTGATCATTGATAGTGGGGCACACTGCTTCATAGTGGCCAGAGATTATCAGGATAACCACTTCCCAAATTGGCAAAAACAGCTCTTGCCCCCCAAAGCAAAGAGCTTTAAAAGAGCCTCAAGGAAGATGACTTCCATTGGTACAATTATCAAAGAGATAATTATACCTCACAGGAAGGGTAATATCAGACTCAATCCAGAGTTTGTAGTCCTTAATGATGCCCATATCCAAGGGTTCTTACTGGGTACAGACTACCAGAGGATGTATGGCATAGATATTTACAACAGTAAAAATAGGCACATTACCATTGGTACCAACAAGGAAAGGAAATTTTTACTTGATATATACCAGATATCTTCTCACGATCCACTAGAGGAGATCCTGAATGAATTCAGGGAGGGACAGTTTAGCACTACCCTCACCAATAAACAAGAACTAACTTTACTGAAGATGCTGAGGAAGAACATACCAGCATTTGCCATTGGTGAAGAACCATTAGGCAAGATCAAAGGCCATGATATAGAACTAAATCTGGATGTGGAAAGACCTTATCCACCCATGCCCAGGAGAACTCCTTATCAAGCAAGCCTGGAAACCAGGAAAGAAATTGAAAAACATATCAATGAACTCCTGGACATGGATGTCATCAGAAAGATTGGACATAATGAAATAGTGGAAATAACCACTCCTGTCCTAATCACCTGGCATGATGGCAAGTCTAGACTGTGTGGAGACTTCAGAGCTCTGAATAACTACACAAAAGCAGACAGGTACCTTATACACAGGATACCTCATGCCTTGGATAAACTGGCAAAAGCCAAATACATAACCAAAATGGATTGTATGAAAGGCTTCCACCAAAATGGAGTTAAACCTAACTCCATGAAATTACTCAGAATATTAGCATACCAGGATGCCATTTGGCATGAAAATTGCACCAGACCACTTCCAAAGTATGATGGACACAATATTTCAAGAAGAAATATCAGAAGGCTGGATGGTGGTATATATTGATGACATCATTAAATACTCAGAGACATGGGAGGACCATGTACAATACATAGACAGAGTACTGAGTAAATGTACACCCATCAATCTGAAGATTTTACTGAAAAAGTGTAATTTTGGAAAACAAGAGCTACTAGCTCTAGGACATAAGGTCTCAGGTCTTAGTGTGGCAATTGACCAGAATAAAGTAGCAGCAGTACTGCAAAAGCCAGTACCACAAATCACCAAAGAGATGCAATCTTTCCTTGGGTTTGCTAGCTACTATAGAAACCACATCAAAACATTTTCCCACATAACTAGTAGTTTATACAAGTTATGCTCAAAGGATGTAGATTTTGAAATCACCAAGGAACAAAGGCATGCATATGAGAGGAGAATCAAACATGAACTCACAAATGCCCCTGTGCTAATCTTGTCTGACTTTGAACTACCATTCAAGGTATACATAGATGCAGCATGTTCACAAGGCTTGGGAGAAGCCCTTCACCAAAGACAAATAGGGAATGGTGAACCAAGAGAGGTAGTAATATGTTACATCTCTAGGCAACTGAAACATTCAGAAGCCAGGTATGGGGCCACACAGACTGAATGTCTGTGCTTAGTCTGGGCTCTGGAGAAACTCCATTATTACCTGGAGGGTGCAGTCTTTGAAGTCTACACAGACTGCACAGCCTTGAAGGCCTTACTGAACATGAAGACTACAAATAAACACATTCTGACATGGCAAATAGCCATCCAGGAGTATAGAGGGAACATGACCATCATATACAAAGAAGTTAAAAGTCATACCAATGCAGATGGCCTGAGAAGATGGCCACTTGATAATGTCAAGAGCAATCCAGCTTATGACCCTGAAGTTTCAGCCAAGATCCCCATCCATTTCATGGAAATAGATAGGACGAGGAACCTCAGATTCTCTGAATGGGCACCAGGAAGTGGTACCCTCAACAGTGGAAACACTCATTCAGAAGGAACAGAAACTCCCACACTGGGAATAAGCTCCTCAGAATTGCACAATGAATTTTTCAGTGCAGTACTAAAGTCATATCTTAAGGACAAACAGTGTGGCATATGACTAAAATTCCTTCAACAAAAGTACAGGAGTCCAGAAATGGAATCCCCGCTGGAAGAACCCTGGTTGAGGCCCTAAAAGGATAAGAAGTTCTTCCTTGTGGATGGTCTGATTTACCACAGAGAGAAGCACACAAGTGCCTCACAGTGGTAGACAGAGACCACATCTCTCTGATCCTACAGGAATTCCATGACTGCCCCTATATGGGACACATGAATGAAGACAGGACCAGAGAGAGGGTGGCAAGTTTAGCTTGGTGGCCCAAGTTGGAACAAGAGCTGAGTGAATACCCCAACACTTATGAGAGATGCCAAAATCAAATAGAACAGATGGGAAGCAGTATGGGTTAATTCAACATATAGAGGAACCCAAACACCCATTGGAGACCATCAATATGGACTGGGTCACACAACTTGTCCCAGGAGGCAAAGAAAACTACAATGCCTGCTTAATCATAGTTGATAGGTTCAGCAAGAGCATGTGGTGTCTATCATGCCATAAGGAGGACACAGCCATTGATACTGCTCTGTTATTCTGGAATAACATCAAATCCACCTGTGGAGTCCCTAAGATGATTATTATTGATACGGACCCAAAATTCACATCTGAATTTTGGACCAACTTATATGACGTGCTTGGCACCAAGCTTCCATTCTCCACAGCTTACCATCCAAAAACAGATAACCTAGCTGAAAGGATGATCCAGACAATGGAAGACATCCTTAGAAGGTTCTGTACCTATGGCATGGAATACAAGGACCATGAAGGATACACCCATGACTGGGTTACCCTTCTGCCAGCTGTCCAACTGGCTTATAATACAAGTCAGCACTCTACCACAGTAAAAACACCTCCAGTGGTAGAGAAAGGGTGGAATCTCCTGTTTCCTGTGGATCACTTGAAGAACAATCTTCTGACCATCCACCCCACAGCCAAAGACTTCCATGATATGTGGAAGAGGGCTTGTGACACAGCTGCCAAATGCATAGCTGAGGCAAAAGGATATAATAAGCAGAGGTGGGACAAGACACACATGGAACCTGACTTTAGGGAAGGGGACCAGGTTCTGGTATCCACACTGAACTTTAATAATCTTAAAGGATCTAAGAAAATGAGAGACTCATTTGTAGGGACCTTCACTATCATTAAATTTATAGGGACGAATGCAGTGGAAGTCAAACTTACAGAGAAATCTTCCAGAAAGCACCCAGTCTTTCCAGTAAGTTTGGTCAAGCCATACTTCTAGACAGAGGAGGATAAATTCCCCTCCAGGAAGAAGGACCCCGCACCACCTGACATAGTGGAAGTGGAAGACTCCCCTGGACCTGTGAGTAAAATCATCAGGGCCAGGAAGATGAGACTTAATGGGAAGGATCAAAGACAATACTTAGTCAGATCCAAGAACCAAACAGCTGATAAAGACAAATGGTTGGCAGAAGATGCCATACCAGATGGGAACCTTCATTTAAGGAGATTCAGGGCCTCTAGGAGGACTGAACAGTCTCATCAATGAGGAGCCTTTTTTAGAGGGAGGGTATGTCAGCCTGTGACTCAAAACCAGAGCACAAGCATGAAAGCTAAAATACCATAAACCAATGGTATAAGCAAGATACCACCAAAACATGGAACTGAGCCAAATTAGCTCAAAAGGTATCAAAAGAAAGAGTAAACTCACCCCTTTCTGAATATATAAGTCCCATCACCATAGGACAAAGAATAACAGAGTTTTTCCTGCTCAAAGTTGTTCCTGAGCATAAACCTTAATTTTCACCTGTCATCTAAATCCAGAAGGAGAGGCTTAACCCCATGAAGTGGTTATCACAGATGAAGCTCTAAGGCAGAGCTATCAAATGTTACCAGCCAAACTGAGCTAGCACCATTATTACTTGAGTTATGGCCAAATTCAGGCCAAATAAGGGTGAACAAAACATTCACCTCCCATCTAACTTCTGCAGCTTTAGCGTGAGATACCTAAAGTGGGGTCTTTTTGGAAAGAGCACAATCAGGGCTACCCGATGGCGTCATCCATTTCCTCATAGCGCAGCTAGAACAAAGGTTATGGGGCAAATAAGCTCAATACAGCTTTTTGCCTAAACCACACAAATGTACAAAAATCTTGTGCATGGGATAACTTTGCCAGATTTAATGATACCCATATTAAATGAGGTAGCATTGTGTAGAGCACATAAAGGGCTACACACCGAACCAATTTTGAGGCTTATATCCCAAGAATTGACAAAGTTATGGCTGTTTTAAGGTCAGATTCCCACCTGCTGTCATATACAGCCTTACCATGGGATAATGTCCCATAATCATGAATATGAGGTGTCAAATAGACAAAGGAGCTTGTTTTTACTTCAATACCTCATATGTAACTCAAGACTGGCGTCCCATACAGTTTCTGTACAGCATTCTACGTGTCATACATGTCAGAATCAGGCTGTGAGGTCTCCATATGAAAATTTTCATCTTGTATTGGTAAAAACTGCCCAGATGTGGTTTCAAACGCACATCTGAGACCAATACAGGCTATAAAAGTCTTTGCAATCCACAAGCCTGCCTCAGACAGTGAAAAAATCTTCACTTCATATATGTGGAAAGGTCTAACACCCTTTCCACCCCATTTCAGGATAAAAAGGAGGCTTTTCACAGCCAGAATTGCTTTCCTCATCCTGCTCTTGAATTACTACATAGTAAAACTGTCAAAAAAAGTTATACTCTTGGAAAATAATCAGGTATACTCTTAATTTAGAAGTATTGTAGTCCTTATTATTGTAACCCAACAGGTAAAGCTGCACCCAGGGCTTTCAATAGTGCTCACCACCACTATACTAGTATAGTAAGGCCCTTTTATTTTAAATTAAATCAATTATTATCATTATTACCATCATCAAAAATCTTAATGAACCATTTTTTACTGTGTCACAGTCATAGTTAAAGCTTGTAAACACTATTATACATCTTTATCATAGACTCAGCCTGACAATAGTTGTACCTGGGTTTAGGTCTAACTTATTGAGTGCCGGCTTCAGAAACAGAATTGTCATTTTGAGTAGGTTCTTCATTTGAATGGATAAAAACTGAGTCTGGAGGATTGACTCTCCAATACAGGTAAACTGGCTACTTGGGGGTGAGGCGGATTAGCCATACAAGGTAATGAGGATGGAGCTTTTTGAAGAATCACTGATGTTTTAGATTTGAGCTGTGCATAGTCCCGTTTTACTCTTAGTCCCTCAGAAGATGAATCTAATACGCTGAATGCATCTGAGTAGGGCTCAAATGTCTCAGGCTTCATTGAAATAACGGTCAAATTCACTTTGATACCAGAGTTCTGCTTTCTGACAACAACCTTGATTCCAAAGGGAATGATTTGACCTTGTTTGAATGTTGGCTGTATTGCTTCTTAATATTTTGAAAGGACATCATTTGGAGATTTCTTCGAAAGCAATTGTTGAGGAAGGAGATCAAGAAATAATTATGCATGAATTTCTGCCTCATCCCAGTAGGTGATAGGGATTTCTTAATGGGAAAGCTGCTTTTTTCTTGTTTTTAAAAAACTGTGATTGGAATGCTCAGAAACTCCATTTGTTTCAGGAGAGTGAGGAGGTCCTCCTTCCAAGCTAATCCCCTGGATTGCCAGCTGCTGTGAGTTCTTGTTTCTGACCACAACCTTAAGTGCAAAGAGAATGATTTTAGCTTGTTTGAATTTTGGCTGTATTTCTTTTGAATATTTTGAAAGGACATCATTTGGAGATTTCATCAAAAGGCATTGATGAGGAAGGAGATTAAGAAATAATTATGCATGCATTTCTGCCTCATCCCAGTAGGTGATAGGGATTTTTTAATGGGAAAGCAGCTATTTCTTGTTTTTAGAAAACTTTCATTGGAATGCTCAGAAACCCCATTTGTTTCAGGAGAGTTAGGAGGTCCTCCATCCAAGCTAATCCCCTGGATGGCCAGCTCCTGTTGGAAATTTCCTGTGGCGATTTCTCCTCCTTTATTGGTGTGTATGTACCCTGGTGTCACATTGAGCTTGTTCTTTAACTCATTGAGAAATGAAAAGAGAAATCCCTTGGCTTGGTTCTTTGTTTTCATGAGATAGATATGATTAAAAAGACTAAAGTCATCCATGATTACTGATACATAGCAGAGTCCTTGACGGCTAGGTGGTGAGACTTCTAGGGTATCCATATGTAGCTTGATAAAGGGGGAGGGGTGACAGGTAAGTGACATGAATTGGGTAGTCTTTTGAACATGGCAAAAAGACATACCTGGCATTTGCTAGATGGGGTGAATGCTCCTGTTAATCTATCTGTTCTGCTTAGTTTATTTATGCAAATATCACTTGAGTGACCAAGGATAGTGTGCCAGTTCTTTTTGATCACTGATGGGGAAATGGAAAAGATTGATTGAGAATGAATGTTTGCTGCAAAAAAATTACCCAAACAAGAAAAGCTGGCAATTACTCTTTTATCTTTTATAATGAGGAAATAGCTGTGTTTAAACAAAGGATAAAGCCATGGTGCATGATTTGTGAGACCAAGAGGGGATTCACTTTCCAATTAGGGGCAGAGAAAATAGGTTAGATTTGTATGCCACGGAACACCAATTTCACTTGATAGGCAATTTTTACTGGTTCTCCATAGGTGTTAAGTTGTTTCTTAACTTTGACAACCTTGGTAAGATAACTCAAATAATTGAAAACCAATCAACCTGCTCCTCAGTCAAGATAGCTTTTATAACACTCTCAATATCCTATCTTTAGTACTTCATCTTCCACCACATAGGTATCTGAGTCCAACTGCTGAGTATAAGAAGTTTATTATTTGCTATTTCCACAAAATATGTTGACATTTGCTTCCTTTTAGGTTAATTCAAAGTTGAAAACAAGTGTTTCCAGATTCTTAGGCATTTTCAACGGATCCTCCTCTTTATTTTTGCTGTGGAAGTTCCTCTTCTTTCCTTGACCTCTAAAGGGACTTCAAGTTTTCCTTTGTTTCTGGTTTGTTTGGGAGGCTTGGATTGGTCCTGTTGCTTATCCAACAGTAAGGATTGGTGCTTAATAGGCCCCCAAAAACCATTCTCAACTTCTACATGCTTTAGAACTGAGTTTATATAAAAAGGCTTAATGTTGTACAAGGTTTGTATTAGACCCAAGAAGTCTTGATCTTAATTGAGACTCCTAATAAAGAAAGGCAAAGCTGTCAGGATGAAGCCATGATAAAGGTGTTAAATAGACTAATTACAACTTGAACTATTTTTGTGACACAGAAAAGAAAGCTTAGAGTAAAGATTTTAAAGATAGTAAGTGTATTTAATAAAATAAAAGGGCTTGACTATCAAGAGATAGTGGTGGTGAGTGCTGCTGAAAGCCCTGGGTTCAGTCTTACCAGTTGCATTACTATAATAATAGCTACAATACTAATATTTATAGTATAACCTGATATTTCAGATGAGTGGTGAAAATTAAGGTTTATGCTCAGCAACAACTTTGAGAAGGAATAACTTTGTTATTCTTTGTCCTATGATAATGGGACTTGTATATTTGGAAAGGGGGGGTTTCCTCTTTCTCTTGATACCTTTTGAGCTGATTTGGCTCAGCTCCATGTTCTGGGGGTATTTTGGCTATACCATTAGTTTGTGGTATTTGGCTGTCATGCTTGTGCTCTGGTTTTGAGTCACAGGCTGACATACCCTCCCTCTAAAAAAGGCTCATCATTGATGAGACTTTTCAGTCCTCCTAGAGGCGCTGAATATCTTTAAATGAAGATTCCCATATAGTATGGCATCTTCTGCCAACCATTTGTCTTTATGAGCTGTCTGGTTCTTGAATCTGACTAAGTACTGTCTCTGATCCATACCATTTAGTCTGATCTTCCTGGCCTTGATGATTCTCTTCACTGGTCCAGGGGAGTCTTCCACTTCCACTCTTTCTGGTGGTGTGGGATTCTTGTTCCTGGAGTGTGATTTATCCTCCTCTGTCTGGAAGTATGGCTTGACTAAGCTCACTGGAAAGACTGGGTGTTTCCTGGAAAACTCTTCTGTGAGTCTGACTTCCACTGCATTTCTCCCTATCAACTCAATGATAATGAAGGTCCCTGAAAATGAGTCTCTCATTTTCTTGGGTCCTTTAAGATTATTAAAGTTTAGTGTAGACAATAACACCTGGTCCCCGTCCTGAAAGTCAGGTTTCATGTGTGTCCTCTACCACCTCTGCTTGTTATATTCTTTGGCCTGAGCTATGCATCTGGGAGCTGTTTCAGAAGCCCTCTTCCACATATCATGGAAGTCTTTGGCTGTGGGGTGGATGGTCAGAATATTCTTCTTCAAGTGATCCACAGGCAATAGGGGATTCCACCGTCTCTCTACCAGTGCAGGTGTTTTCCTGTGGTAGAGTGCTGACTTGCATTATAAGCCAGTTGGAAAGCTGGTAGGAGGGTAACCCAGTCATGGGTGTATCCCTCATGGTCTTTGTATTCCATGCCATAGGAACAAAATTTCCTCCATTGTCTACATCATCCTTTCAGCTAGGCCATCTGTTTGTGGATTCTAAGATGTGGAAAATGCATGCTTTGTGCCAAGCATGTCATACAAGTTGGTTCAAAATTCAGATGTAAATTTTGGGTCCCTATCACTAATAATTATCTTAGGGACTCCACAGGTGGATATGTTGTTATTCCAGAATAACAGAGCAGTATCAATGGCTGTGTCCTCCTTATGGCATGGTGGACACCACATGCTCTTTCTGAACCCATCAAATATGATTAGGCAGGCATTGTATTTTTCTTTGCCTCCTGGGACAAGTCCTGTGACCCAGTCCATATTGATGGTTTCCCATGGGGGTTTGGGTTCTTCTATGTGTTGAAGTAACCCATACTTCTTCCCATGTTTCCTATTTGCCTTTTGCCATCTTTCACAAGTGTTGATGTATTCACTAAACTCTTGTTCCCACTTGGGCCACCAAGCTGTTCTTGCTACCCTCTCTTTGGTCCTGTCTTCACCCATGTGTCCCATATAGAGGCAGTCATGGCATTGCTGCAGGATTAGGGGGATGTGATCTCTGTCTAACACTGTGAGATCACTTGTATGCTTTTCTCTGTGGTAAAGCAGGCCATCTACAAGGAAGAACTTGTTATCCTTGTAGGCCCTCAACCAGGGTTCTTCAAGCTGGGATTCCAGGTCTGGGCTCCTGTATTTTTGTTGAAGGAGTTGTAGTAAGATTCCACACTTTTTGTGCTTGGGATATGACTTTAGTACTTCACTGAAAGATTCATTGTGCAGTTCTGTGGAGCTTATTCCCAGTATGGGAGTTTCTATTCCATCTGAATCAGTGTTTCCACTGTCAAAGGTACCACTTTCTGGTGCCCATTCAGAAAATCTGAAGTTCTTCTTCCTATCTATCTGCATGAAATGGATAGGGATCTAGGCTGCAACTTCAGGGTCAAATGCTGGATTGCTTTTGACATTGTCAGGTTGCCATCTGCTAAGGCCATCTGCATTGGTATGGCCTTTAACTTCTTTGTATATGATGTTCATATTCCCTCTATACTCCTGCATTGCTATTTGCCATCTCAGCATGTGTCTATTTGTAGTCTTCATGTTTAGTAAAGACTTCAAGGCTGTGCAGTCTGTGTAGACTTCAAAGACTGCACCCTCCAACTAATAATGGAGTTTTTCCAGAGCCCAGATTAAGCACAGGCATTCAGTCTGGGTGGCCCCATACCTGGCTTCCGAATCTTTTAGTTGGCTAGATATGTAACAAATTACTCCCTCTCTTGGTTCAGAATCCACAATTTGTCTTTGGCGAAGGGCTGCTTCTAAACCTTGGCTACATGCTGCATCTATGTAAAATTTGAATGGTAGTTCAAAGTCAGGAAATATGAGCACAGGTGCATTTGGGAGTTCATTTTTGATCCTCTCATATGCATCCCTCCTTACTTTGGTAATTTCAAAGACTAAATCTTTTGAACATAACTTGTATAGACTACTAGTTATGTGGGCAAAATTCTTGATTTGGTTTCTGTAGTGGCTAGCAAATTCAAGGAAAGATTGCCTCTCTTTGATGCTCTTTGGTACTGCTGCTACTTTATTCTGGTCAATTGTGGGCTATAACCTGAGACTTTATGTCCTAGAGCTAGTAGCTCTTGTTGGCCAAAATTACACTTTTTCAGTGAAATTTTCAGATTGATGGGTGTACATTTACTCAGAACTCTGTCTATGTATTGTACATGGTCATCCCATGTCTCTGAGTATATAATAATGTCATCAATATATACCACCATCCAGCCTCCCAATATTTCTTCTTGAAATTTTGTGTCCATCATCCTTTGGAAAGGCCTGGTGCATTTTTGATGCCAAATGGCATCCTGGTGTACTCATATATGCCCATATGGCATATTATTCTGAGTAATTTCATGGAGTTTGGTTTAACCCCATTTTGGTGGAAGCCTTTCATACAATCCATTTTGGTTATGTATTTGGCTTTTGCCAGTTTATCCAAGGCATGAGGTATCCAGGTATAGGGTACCTGTCTGCTTGTGTGGAGTTATTCAGAGCTCTGAAGTCTCCACACAGTGTAGACTTGCCATCATGCCAGGTGATTAGGACAGGAGTGGTTATTTCCACTATTCCATGATGTCCAATATTTCTGATGAAATCCATGTCCAGGAGTTCATTGATATGTTTTTCTATTTCTTTCCTGGTTTCCAGACTTTCTGGATAAGGAGGTCTCCTGAGTATGGGTGGATAAGGTCTTTCCACATCAAGATATAGTTCTATATCATGGTCTCTAATCTTGCCTAATGATTCTTCACCAATGGCAAATGCTGATCTGTTCTTCCTCAGCATCTTCAGTAAAATTAGTTTTTGTTTACTGGTGAGGGTAGTGCTAAACTGGCCCTCTCTGAATTCATTCAGTAGCTCCTCCATAGGGTCATGGGTAGAGAATTGGTATATATCATATGAAAATTTCTTCTCCTTGTTGGTACCAATGGTAATATGCCTGTTTTTACTATTGTAAACATGTATGCCATACATCCTTTGGTATTCTGTTCCCAGAAAGAACCCTTGGATGTGGGCATCATCAAGCACTACAAACTCTGGGTTGAGCCTTATATTACCCTTCCTATGAGGTATAACTATTTGTTTAATAATTGTACCAATAGAAGTGATTTTCCCTGATGCACTCTTGAGCTTTTTTTTCTTGGTTGACACAAGCTGTTTTTCCCAATTTGGGAAGTGGTTATCCAGACAATTTCTGGCCACTCTGGAGCAGTGTGCCCCACTATCAATGAGGAATGGATGTTGAGCATTGTCAATAAAGACAGTCATTTTTGTGGCTGTTCCATGTACATATGCCATTCCTTTGGTTTGTGTAACCAGCAATGTTTGTGCATCTTGTGTGTGTTTGCAAAAGTTTTTATTGGCAGTATCCTGAGGCATGCCTGCTTCCAACTGTATGTCCTGAAGTTCTGATGGGGTTTCCTCTTCGTATTCCAGTAGAAATTCTTCTCTTGGGTCTTGGTCATCATCAGATGGTTCTCTAATAGTATCAACCATGGAGTCTGATTCAGAATCCTCCGTTGGGGATAGCTCCTCTGGGACCTTCTCAATGGCATAGACTTTTTTTTTTCCTTTGGACATTTGTTGGCATAGTGGTCTGTTGAGCCACAATTATGAGAAGAATTATTCTTCTTTGTCACTTCTACCACCCTTTCTTTGGGTTTGTCTTTGAACTCTACCCTGAAAGGTTGTTTCTCTTTGAAACCACTGCTGTTATATGGGGTCAATTTTGCTATATTAGTTCTTTTACTTGTGTCTTGTAAGGTATTGGCAATGTCATCCAGGGTGAAATTTTGGTTGCATCTGCATTTTACTGCATGCTCCAGTTCTCCTGGCAGTCGGGTCAGAAGCTTGTGATTCCTCATTTGGATTTTCATCTGAGGATCAATGGCTTTAAGTCTTTTAGACTGTCTAAGACACCACTCATATGGATTTTTGTCGACAGAGTATTTTTCATTTTCAAATGACATGGTCTTTTTCCATATCCAAGTACCATTACTGTAATATTGGATGATTTGACTTTTCCACCATGGCAAGTTTCTTCTGCCATGGATTTCTTTCATTTCTGTGTACCATATACTAGCATGAACTTTAAATGCTGTATTTAGTCTAGCAGTAATCCAGTAATCTGGAATGCTTGGTACATCAATGAAGAGTCCATCAATATAATCTATGAATTCCATATGATCATATTCTCCTGTTCCAGAGGATTTGGGCCTGCTTGACGCCTCAGGAAGCTGTTTCAAGGCTTCCTTTTCAGAATAAGACATATTATCTCCATCCTGGTATTGTGATGGAGATCTCGCCTTATTGCCCAACATGGCATCTGGTTTGATGTCATCTGGGTGATATGGATTATCCATAACATGGCTGTGAGCCTTGAGGTATATTTTACATACCCAAATAGGCCACAATTACCTTAAAAAGAAATTTTGAATTATGCAAAACTCATAAGTCATCATTTTCAATTTCAGAAAAGATGAATAACTTTTTATTGAGTAAGTAAATCCATGGATTTAAGACCAGATTTGGATTCTACACAAAAATTCACCTAGGGTAGACCCATAGAGTGAATAAGCTCAATATAAGTATTTGAGGTGGTAAAATGGAAAATACTTCAATACCACATCATCAATACCACATAAAATATCCGTGAAAATTTTTGTTTTTCTTGATTTTTAGCCAAAATAATGGGAAAGTGAGAAATCCCATGTTACATATACACTAAGAATAGTGTTATGCATGTTTTGAGCACTTAATATCATAGTATTCTTACATGGACTTTTGGTACACCCATAGTGGATATCTCACTTTAAGCTTAAATTACTATTTTGACGTAAAAATTAGGCAAGGGGGACAAAAGACATCAAAGAGAGCCAGGGTACCCAACTTCTGAGGCCTCAGAGGCGTGGATAGCTCCAGAGCATGGATCCATGGCTCATCTTGGCCCAATTTGTAAACTAAAACTCTTTGGGAACTTGGTTACCAAGTTACACCTACTGTAATCACAAGAAAATAGCAAATAACCTGCTATTTTGACGTGCCAAGGAGGTAATGAGCTACTTAGACTCCTGTAACCATGTCAATTCTTGATGAATTTCCATGACTAGACCCTAAAAGAGTAATTAAAACCCTTTTGGGACTCATATTCATTGATTTACCTCATAGCAACCAGCAAAATACTGCTATTTGCAATTCTACGTAGAAATGAGGAAAAAACTTCAAAAATTCATTAAAAATACAATTCTTAATGAATCTTTCTGAAACTTTCAGGACCAATGAAGAGCTGTATTATCTATGGTACAACCGAAAAGAATTCCAGTTTTACTAGTAAAAATAAAAGTTTTACTTACAGTCCATTTTTGACCATTCTACGTGAAACACTGAATCTTCAAAAATTCACAGTAATTAAAATCTGTGATGAAATTGGCAATAACATTGATAAATTTGAGAAATCAATGATTATTTTAGAATAAAAGAAGATTTACAGATGTTACTCCTTTTATTCTTAACCATATTGGGGTTGGTAGTCACGTAAAAGCATCAATTAAGTAATTATGATAATCTTACGTGACAACAGATGATGTGTGAGCCTTGAGGTATATTTTACATACCCAAATAGGCCACAATTATCTTAAAAAGAAATTTTGAATTATGCATAACTCATAAGTCATGCATATATCCAAAATTTATCATTTTCAATTTCAGAAAAGATGAATAACTTTTTATTGAGTAAGTAAGTCCATGGATTTAAGCCCAGATTTGGATTCTACACAAAAATTCACCTAGGGTAGACCCATAGAGTGAGTAAGCTCAATTTAAGTATTTGAGGTGGTAAAATGGAAAATACTTCAATACCACATCATTAATACCACATAAAAGATCCGTGAAAATTTTTGTTTTTCTTAATTTCACGCCAAAATAATGGGAAAGTGAGAAATCCCATGTTACATATACACTAAGAATAGTGTTATGCATGTTTTGAGCACTTAATATCATGGTATTCTTACATGGACCTTTGGTACACCCATAGTGGATATCTCACTTTAAGCTTAAATTTCTATTTTGACGTAAAAATTAGGCAAGGGGGACAAAAGACATCAAAGAGAGCCAGGGTACCCAACTTCTGAGGCCTCAGAGGCGTGGATAGCTCCAGAGCATGGATCCATGGCTCATCTTGGCCCAATTGGTAAACTAAAACTCTTTGGGAACTTGGTTACCAAGTTACACTTACTGTAATCACAAGAAAATAGCAAATAACCTGCTATTTTGACGTGCCAAGGAGGTAATAAGCTACTTAGGCTCCTGTAACCATGTCAATTCTTGATGACTTTCCATGACTAGACCCTAAAAGAGTAATTAAACCCTTTTGGGATCCATATTCATTGATTTACCTCATAGCAACCAGCAAAATACTGCTATTTGCAATTCTACGTAGAAATGAGGTAAAAACTTCAAAAATTCATTAAAAATACAATTCTTAATGAATCTTCCTGAAACTTTCAGGACCAATGAAGAACTGTATTATCTATGGTAAAACCAAAAATAATTATGGTTTTACTAGAAAATTAAAAGTTTTACTTACAGTCCATTTTTGACCATTCTACGTGAAACACTGAATCTTCAAAAATTCACAGTAATTACAACCTGTGATGAAATTGGAAATAACATTGATCACTTTGAGAAATCAATGATTATTTTAGAATAAAAGAAGATTTACAGATGTTACTCCTTTTATTCTTAACCATATTGGGGTTGGTAGTCACGTAAAAGCATCAATTAAGTAATTATGATAATCTTACGTGACAACAGATGATGCAATCATTAATCCAAAAAGGCTTATTGCTTTCTCACTCACTTGTTTTTCAGTTTGCTCCATGGCACGCCTCTGTGAGCTGTTGTTGACTTAAAAGAAGCCTCTTCTTGCTGTTTTTTCCAAAGAATCATCTTATCAATTTATTAAATCATTGTTACCAACAAGTAAGTACTAGTTAAAGCTATTCTTAAGTGTTTTAAATCTTTCCAAATCATTCAGAAAGACGTGAAATCCTAGAATCTAACTATATATTGTTGTAATACTGTTATAAACCCTTTTGATCCCTTAAATCCACAATTCCACGTCAAATTTCTCTACTTTTATCTATCAATAAGTTCTTTGGAGTATTAGTGAGTCATTTATCTGTAATTCTTAAAGTTTTTCTCTAGTAATAGTTTTCTTCAAGAATTATCTTTATAATTATTCTTGCAAAAGATAATTATATATTAAAATAATTTAATTATTTTCATAAAGAAGTCTTTATCATTAAATTCTTCTTGTAATTGATTCTTGTAGACAATTACTGCTCACAGTTATAATCACTAGTAGTGTATAACACGTGAAAGAAATAATTTCATAATTATTTAATTGTGGTTATAATAATTTTTTATTATTATATTTCATAAGAACAGACATAGTACTGTTGATCAATAGTAATATTATCATCAGTTTCATAGTGACATCTTACAATGGCCTTGTGGTTGGGGCTTCATGTTATGGTTGACATTAAACAATTCGTTGATATCTTGGTCCAGACAATCCCTGTCCCTTCTTCTGTGGTCTTGTTCTTCAAAGACTATATTAAGTATTTTGATTGTTTCTTCAGAGGCTTTGCTCAAGTGAGCATGTCCTTCTTGAAGAGTTTTAACAGTTTTAAGCACGGAGACTTTTAAATCTTTCATCCTCTCATGTCTTGATTCAAGTTCTGCAAACTGCCTTTGAGTTTTCTCAGCATATTGGGACATTTGTAACCACAGTGAATCAATGTTCAAGTTACTCTCAGGTGAGACAGCATTATGTTCATTCTGAGTGGGGCTAATATTTCTATTAATAGGACTACTTATTCTAGAGTGGTTTACAACTACTTCTAGCTCTTGTGCACTTCTTTCACCAAATCCAACAAGTTCTGGATTATTGGGTCTGACTCTCACTTCCTTTGATTGATAGAGGTCTTGTTTTTCCCTTTGTATCCTTGTCTTCTCCTTGAAACATCCTGGAATTGTGAAGAATGGTGACTCCTGGTCACTGACTTGTTGGTTTGCACTGGAGTGCTGATTTGGCATGCTCGTTGTGAGCCTGAAGGAATCTGAGTAGGCCCTTTTTGGGTTAACTGTTCTTCCGTAGCTTGGATAGTGGCTTGATTCTCCCTTATCCTGATTTCCCTTGCCTCCAACAGTCTTACCTTCCTGGTAGGATGCCAACCTTTGGTGATTACCATAAGTTCCTTGAAGTCTATCTCTTTGAGAGAGATCCTCTGCCAGCTTTCTCCAAGTTCTGCTCAGTGAGATGCTAGGTTGAACCTCTTGTTGTCCATGCTCAATTGAAATAAGTACTTGAGGAGTTGGTGGAGCTGAAGAACTTGATCCATATCCTTCCAGTCCTCTGGTTTGAGTTTCCTGTTGAATTGGAGTGTGAGTGGCAGGGCTGATATTATCTCCCTCATTGTTTTTCCATCCACCACTTGGAAGCCAAGGTCTCTGAGGTGAACAGGTGACATATCAGTGTTTGGAAGCAGTCAAAAACTTTATGTTCTTAGGGTATTTACGTTTGACTATGCCTTGTACAAATTTGTTGTTTGCTGATTTGGGCAATTTATCTTTAGAGGTTACAGCTGGGTTAATTATAGTATTCTTCCCTGTACAAGTTGTCATGGTTGGTTTACCTTGTATTGATTCAAAGTTTTGTGGCTCTCTACTCCTATGGGTGGCTTTTGGTGTCCACTTCTTTGCTGTAATCAGGCCTTCACTGTGCCTCTTTCCTTTGCCCTTGCTTACCACTGGTTCTGAGGGTGTCACTGGTGTGTTGGCCGGTGACTTTGTGCCTAGTGGGATATAGTTTTCTTCTGCTGAATAAAAACAGCAAACAGAGGGCTCAATGAAAGTTAAGACTTCTTAAAATGCTTTTTGCATGTCTAAGAATGGCCTCTGGGCTTTGTATATTACTACAATCTGCCCTGTATAATGACAGTGTAATTGAATTAAAAGTTCCACGTCAGAATCACAGCTGTTGGAACCCTGTTACATTATTTGTGTACCAGTACCCCCCAGATTGACTTGTGGTTTTGAAGTACAATCCGTATGAAGTGGTTCTGTATGAGTGTAATTGAGTCAACAACATACTTAACCATGCCTCAACTGTTGTTTTTACAGTCAGAGGTGTCCTTATTTAGTCAAAAATACAGGACTTATTAATGGCTGAAGTGTTTTTATATGTCAAACATGCCAAAAATGAAGGTCTTGTGGTTATTAGCCATGTGACAAGTACTCTTCTAATATGAGTATAAAATGGTATATAGACCAATTCACGATATAAAATATATAATATATATATTCTCAAGAAAAAATACGCCTAAAAAACATAGAGACAATTGTCAGAAAGCAATAAATAAGTGAAAAACTTACTTGTAAGGTCCAAAAGCTTTCAAAAAAACATGGCCAGGCCCCCCAAAATGTCAGGATGAAACTATGATAAAGGTGTAAAATAGACTAATTACAACTTTAACTATGTTTGTGACGCGGTAAAAAGATTTAGAATAAAGATTTTAAAGATAATAAGGGTATTTAATAAGATAAAAGGGCTTTACTATCAAGAGATAGTGGTGGTGAGTGCTGCTTAAAGCCCTGGGTTCAGTCTCACCAGTTGCATTACTATAATAAGAGCTACAATACTAAGACTTATAGTATAAACTGATTCTTTTCCAAGAGTAAAACTGTTTTTGACATTTTACTACATAGGAATTCAAGAGCAGGATGAGGAAAGCTTTTCTGGATGTGAAAAGCCCCCTTTTCATCCTGAGATGGGGTGAAAAGGTGGCTAGACCTTTCCACGTAGAGGAAGTGAAGATTTTTCACTCTCAAGGACATGCTCGTGGTTTACAAAAGGCCTGTATAGACTGTATTGGGCTCAGATGTGGTTTTGAAACCACGTCTGGGTTGTTTTCACCAATACAGGGTGAAAATTTCATCTGGGGGCCACACAGCCTGATTCTGATGTGTATGACGCGTAGAATGCTGTACAGAACCCTTATGAGACCCCAGTTTTGACTGACCTATGAGGTATTGAAGTAAAAACAAGCTTCTTAGTCAGTTTGACACCTCATAATCGTGGCTATGGGATATTATCCCATGATAATGCTGTATTGGTCAAAATGTGGGATTTTGACCTTAAAACAGCTATACCTTTGTCAGTTCTTGAGATATCAATTTAAAATTGGATTGGTGTGTAGCCCTGTATGAGGTATACACAATGGTACCTTATTTTTTATGGATATCATTAAATATGACAAAGGTATCCCATGCACAAGTTTTGTGCACATGTGCATGTCTTTAGGCAAAATCTGTATTGGGCTTGTTTTCCCTATATCCTTTGCTCTAGTGGAGATATGGAGGAATTGATGACACCAGCAGATAGCCCTGATTCTAAGCTTTCTAAAAAGACCCCACTTTTGGTATCTCGCACTAAAACTGTAGAAGTTAGATGAGAGGTGAATATTTTATTCACCCTTATTTGGCCTGATTTTGACCATAACTTCTGTAATACTGGTGCTTGTTCAATTTGGTTGGTACCATTGGATAGCCCTGTCCTAGAGATTCATTTTTCATACCCATTTGATAGTGTTAGGCCACTCACTCTGTATTTCAGATTAGAGGTGAAAATTAAGGTTTATGCTCAGCAACAACTTTGAGCAGGAATAGCTTTGTTATCCTTTCTCCTATGATTATGGGACTTGTAAATTTTGAAAGGGGTGAGTTGTCTCTTCCTTTTTATAGCTTTTGAGCTGATTTGACTCAGCTCCATGTTTTGGTGGTATCTTCGCTATACCATTGGTTTATGGTATTTGGCTGTCATTCTTGTGCTCTGGCTTTGAGTCAAAGGCTGACAGAAGCAGGGGCTGTTGATATTAGAATGGTATCCTCAGAGCCATGTGGAAGTGATCCATATCTTGAAAATGTTCTTTTAAAGTTGTCAATGTGTTTCTCCAACGACATCCCTGGCTCATACCAAATTGATATGAGCTTGAAGAGCGTCTCACACATGATTACAATTGAGTTCTTTCCACAGGATTTACTCAAAGCTATGCAGGAGTCAAAAAAGGATCCACAATTCGCCAGAAGTATTCCCTGTAGCTCTGGGGCAGCGCAGGTCCATAGCATGCCAAGGACACTGCTTTTTCTCCTTTTGAATTTGAGGAACAGATTGTAAATATTGGATGGAGGGGATAATAAGTATTAATGACCTTTTCTGGCAAGAAAGTTTTCCATTTGACAGCTCCATTGGACCCAATGATCAAAAGTTAGTACAACAATTTTTTTCCAGTAACCTTCATCCTCAGATGAGCTGTTATTTCCAGTGGAATGTGGCTCCAAGGTATTGGAAATTTCTGTACACCTATTCTCACTCTGGTTTTTATTTAGTGCAACTGTAACTAACTCTTGCTACCATGCAACATATTAAGCTATGAGATCTTGATTGGATTTCAACTCAACAAAACCAGTATTAGTAATAGCAATTGATAATACATAGTAGTAAGTAGACTTAAGCAGTGATACAAAACATGAGGAGATAGACAAAATACTTGATGAGAAAATGTATAAATAGAGTGAAATAGTTAAACACAGGTAAAATACACTCATACTTGGTCTGAGATCACAGTGACAGGAAATAAGAGTGAGCAACACAACAGACTATGAACTGTAATTGATTAAGCTACCTGAATTTTTAGTTTTATCACCTTCCTTAATGTTAATTATTACTTAATTGGAAAGAACACACAAGCTCTAGAGCTAAAGAACTAAGAATTAATACTGATTTACTAACTAATCATGTGCTCTGCTTTATTTTGAGCCCCCTCCTAACCAAGTGATAAACTTAGTAATTTTAATGACAGAAATTTGATAAGGGAAGATGACCTACCTTCTTTTCTTTGATACCATCTTTGGATCATCCTTCTTATATTACATAGGAATAGGCCCTGATATGATCACAAGGGTATCTGTGTCATTGATTTCTACCCAGGGTAATAGAGATTTATTGTTGGTCTACATGTAGAGAATCACTCCTCATCCCCCTTACCTCTTGAAAAAACCTTCACCAATTATTTGGAACAAAGTTATTGTTATCTACAGCTTACCATTGTGCAAGCTGATGTTCTAGCTGAAAGAATGATCCAAAATTTGGAGTACATGGTCAGAATAATTTCCTCATAAGGCCTATAGCTCAAAGATTGTGATGGATTCACCCATGATTGATGTACTCTTATTCCTGGACTAGAATTAGAATTCAAAAAATCCCTCCATGCCAGTACCAATCAGGATCCTGCTATTCTACAGAAAAGATGGAATGCATGACTACCCAAAGACTCCTAGAGGAAGGATTTGGTCAAGATAGATCCCACACCTGCTAGCTTCAAAGGAATTCTACAAAAATATATGAAGCATGCAGCAAGGTGCATGGAAGACTAATTTTTATATGCCAAAGACAAATGGAACAAATTACATGCTACTCCAGACTTCAAAGTAGGAGATTTAGTACTTTGACATACCCATAGCTTCAATAACATCAAGACATGAAAAAACCTGAAATACTCCTTTGCGGGACCTTTTCTTGTCAAAGCCCTCAATGGGTAAAATTCTATTTAAGTAGAATTATATGTGGAACCTTGTAATAAGCCTCTTAAATTTCCAGTAATCTTCATAAATCCTTAAAATTCTGGTGATACTGAAAGATTCCCCTTAAGGAAGAAAGTTCTCCAGCATATACCTCCTGTTGGACCATCTGGTATGAAGAAAATTAAAAAAGTTCTCAGAAAAAGGAAATTGCAACTAGGAAAGTGAAGGAGTACCTTATCAGGTATAGTGACCCAACCCATGAATATGAATTGTTGGCAGAAAAAGACATACCTGAAGCTACCAAACTCCTCATAACATTCAGTCACACTAGAAATAAAAATATTAAAATTGAATATCCTATTTTGAGACAGAAGGAATGTGAGGGTTAGAGGTGTTTTCATATACCCAAAATACCACAAATAACAAATTATGTTATAATTATAAATGAAAAATTGGTTTATATTATAAAAACAAAAATTAAAGTTTGAATATAAGATCTATATACAAAACTTAAAGTCCTAATTATAATTAAAATTAACATTACACTGAAATTTAAAATTGTGAAAACACATTTTTGCTTGACAAAATCAAGTAAAAATGAATTTTCAACAAAAATATCAAAATTAAAACATTTTTGGAAAAAATTGAAGTAAAAATTTTCTCAACTTTTTACTCAATAAATAAAATTATGGAAATTAATTTACCATTGAATTCCTCATAAAAAATCAGGTGGGGTCAACTCTCAGTGAAGATTCTGGAGCTTAACTCTAATTAAACTTAAATTAGGTATTTACTATTTTCTGTATGAAAATCAGAAAATTCTCAAAACTTAACTTAATTAAAATCACATGTGGTGTTTCTTTTCAATGGATTGTTTTTGTGTTGAAACTGAGGTGTGGTGGGTGGATTAAAAGTTATGAGGAATTGAATCATTTTGAATTGAAATTTCAAAATGTGTGCATGTTACATATAAGTGAATTTTGATTTAAATATGTGTAATAAATAATTACCATTGTGAAATTTAAATTTTTTTTATAATACATGATGAGCAATTAAACAAAAAATAAATTTGAAAGATGAACTTTGGCTCCAAGGGTGCCAGACTAACCAAATTCTCTTCTTACAGGCATGAGATGTCAAAATTCACAAAAAGGTTCATCACTTTTGTGATGAGATTTTATTACCAACAAGGGCAGCTTTAACTGTTTCCAAGAGGGTAAAAATGCCCTTGAGTTAAAACAATTTTAACTGATTTTGTCAGGCTTAGTCTATGGGGAGGTGGTAATAATAGTATTTAAAACAAAAACTATAGCCTTGACATGGATAATAATGATAAAAAAGGTTTTAAATAAAAATAAAATGGCTTTACCATTTGTGGAATAGTGGTGGTGAGTGCTTCTGAAAGCCCTGGGTTCAGTTTTATCAGTTGGCTAAATATAATAAAAGCTACAATACTTAAATTTAAATTATACCTGACTTATGTTCAAAGAGTATAGCTGTTTTGGAAAGCTGTACTACATAAGAATTAAATGAAAGGATGGGGATTCCTCTTTTGAGAAGAGAAAGAGCACTTTTTATCCTGAAATTTGGTGGAAATGTCCTTTGGACCATTCACATGGAGAAAGTGAAGATATTTCACTTCAGAGTGCTGGCCTGTGGATTTCACAGGGCATTTATACTCTGTATTGGGCTCAAATGTGGCTTTGAAACCACATCTGGGAAGTTTTCCCCAATACAGGGTGAATATTTTTATCTGGGGACCACACAGCCCTCTTCTGACATGTCTGATGTGTAGAATGCTGTAGAGAGCCTGTATAGGACCCCAGTATTGAATGAATTATGAGGTATTGAAGTATAAACAAGCTTGTTTGTCTTTTTGACACCTCATAATCATAGTTATGGGAAAGTATCCCACACTAAAGGTGTATTGGCCAAACTGTGGGATTTTGACCTTAAAACTGCTATAGCCTTGTCAATTTTCAAGATATTGAGCTCAAAATTGGTTCATTATGTAGCCCTAGATGGTACCTACACAATTATACCTCATTTTGTATGGTTAAAATTAAATATGGGAAATTTATGACTTATTAAATTTTTGTTATGCAGATATATGATTTTCCCAAAATCTGTATGGAACTTACTTGACCCATAGCTTTTTTTCTAGATGGGATATGGGGGAATTGATTACACCATCAGATAGCACTTATTGTTCCATTTTCAAAAAATACCCCCTTTAAGTACCTCACACTAAAACTGTAGAAGTTAGATGGGAGGTGAATATTTTATTCACCCTTATTTGACCTTCTTTTTGCCATACCTTCTGTATTCTTAGTGCTAGCTGATTTTGGCTGGTACCATTGGATAGCCCTGACTTAGAGTTTCAATTTTAATCCCAATTTTCAGGGGTTAAGCTTCTTCCTCTGGATTTCAGATGGGAGGTTAAAATTAAAGTTTATGCTCAGCAACTTCTTTGAGCAGGAATAACTCTTTTATTCTTTGTCCTATGGTTATGGGACTTTTATATTTAAAAATAGGTGAGTTTCCTCTTTTTTTATACCTTTTGAGCTGGTTTGGCTTATTTCCATGTTTTGGCGGTATTTTGCTCTACCATTGGTTTATGGTTATTGGCTGTCATAGTTATGCTCTGGCTTTGAGTCACAGGCTGAAATACTGGCCCTCCAAAACAGGCCCGTCATTTCTTAGAGTTTTGAGCCCACCTTGGGGCTCTGAATCCTCTCAAGTAAAGCTTACCATCCAGTATGGCATCCTCTGCCAACCATTTGTTCTTATCTGCTGTCTGGTTTTTAAATCTGACCAGATATTGTCTCTGGTCTTTATCATTAAATCTGATCTTTCTGGCCTTGATAATCATTTTCACAGGGCCAGGAGACCCTTCCACTTCCACTATGTCCTGTGGGGTGTTGGTCTTGTTTCTGGAGGGGAACTTATCCCCTGCTGTTTGGAAGTAGGGTTTGACAAAACTCACTGGGAATACTGGGTTTTGCTTAGAGAATTCCTCTGTAATTCTAACCTCTACTGCATTGAACCCTACCAATTTGGTGATGGTGAAGGGTCCTACAAATGAGTCTCCAGTTTTATTTTTTCCCTTGAGCTTTTTAAAGCCCAGTGTAAACAACAACACTCGGTCCCCTTGTTTGAATTCTGGTTTCATGTGTGTCTTGTAATACCTCTGTTTTTTAAGCTCTTTAGCCTGATCAATACACTTAACAGCTATAACACATGCCCTCTTCCATACGTCATGGAAGTGCTTGGCTGGGGGGTGGATAGTTAAAATATTTGTCTTCAAGTGATCCACTGGTAATAGGGGGTTCCACCATCTTTCTACCAATTAGGGGGATTTCCCTGTGGTAGAGTTCTGGCTTTTGTTGTAAGCCAGTTGGAATGCTGGCAGAAGTGTGACCCATTCATGGGTGTATCCCTAATTGTCCTTATATTCCATGCCATATTCACAGAATAATCTGATGATTTCCTCCATCTTTGGGATCATCCTTTCAGCGAAACCATCTGTCTGTGGATGATAAGCTGTAAAAAATGCAAGTTTTGTCCCAATCATGTGATAAAGGCTATTCCAAAATTCTGATTTGAATTTTGGGTCCCTATCCCTAATAATGATTTTAGGGACTGCACCTGTAGATATGATGTTATTCCAGAAGCACAGGGCTGTATCCATAGCTGTGTCATCCTTGTGACATGGTGGGGACCTTACACATTTACTGTACCTATCAACTATGACTAAGAGTTCAATGAAGGTTTCCTTTCCCCCTGGGAGTAGTCCTGTGACCCAGTCAATGTTGATGGTTTCCCATGGGTGTTTGGGTTCTTCTATATTTTGAAGTAGCCCATATCTCTTCCCTTGTTTCCTGTTTGCCTTCTGGAATCTTTCGCAAGGGTTTATATATTCACTTAACTATTGTTCCCATTAGGGCCACCAAGCTGTGATTGTTACCCTGTCTTTGGTCCTGTATTCACTCATGTGTCCCATATAGGTGCAGTTATGACATTCTTGCAGTATTAGGAATATGTGATCTGTGTCTATCACTGTGGGGGAAGTAGTATGCTTCTCTCTGTGATAGAGTAGTTCATCTATCAGGAAAGATTTATTATCATTATAGTGCCTCAACCAGTGTTCCTCTAACTGGGATTCCAGTTCTGGGATACTTTACTTCTGTTAAAGTAGCTGTATTGATATGCTACACTTTTTGTGTTTGGCATAAGGTTTCATCACTGAATTCACAAAATCTGTGTGCATCTCAGAGGAACCTATCTCTGGTATAGGAGTTTCTGTCACTTATGGTTCACTCAAGTTAGTGTTTGGGGTACAACTTTCTGGTGCCCATTCAGAAAATCTGAAATTTTTTCTTCTATCTATTTCCATGAAATGGATAGGAATTTTTGCAGCTACTTCTGGGTTGTAAGCTGGATTTCTCTTGACCTTATCCAGTGGCCATCTAATAAGACCATCTGCATTAGTTTCCCTTTTGCCTTCTTTCTATATTATAGTCATGTTACCTCTATACAATTCAATAAATATCTGCCACTTCAACATGTGTCTATTTGTAGTCTTCATGTTGAGCAAAGACATAAGTGCTGTGCAGTATGTGTAGACTTTAAATACTGCACCCTCCAAGTAATAATGAATTTTTGCTAGAGCCCAGACTAAACATAAGCATTCAGTATGGGTAACCCCATACCTGGCCTCTGAATCTTTCAGTTTCCTGGAGATGTAACATATGACTCCCTCCCTTGGTTCACCATCCACAATTTCTCTTTGGTGAAGGGCTTCTCCCAATCCCTGACTGCAAGCTAAATCTATTTATAACTTGAATGGTAATTCACAGTCAGGAATTATCAGGACAGGTTCATTGGTAAGTTAATCATTGATTCTCTCATATGCATCTCTCCTTTCCTTGCTAATCTCAAAAACTACATCTGTTGAACATAGCTTGTATTGATTACTAGCTATGTGAGCAAAGTTTTGGATGTGGTTTCTGTAGTAGCTAGAAAACACAACAAAAGATTTCATCTCTTTGATGTTCTTTGGTACAGGTTTTTGAAGTACTGTTGCTATTTTGTTCTGGTATATTGCCAGTCCAAGGCCTGAGACTTTATGTCCTAGTGCCAATAGTTCTTTTTGGACAAGATTTCACTTCTTAAGTGAAATTTCCAGATTTCTGAATGTTCATTTACTAAGGACTCTGTATATGTCCTGCACATGGTCTTTGTAAGGTGGGGATATAAAGCTTTGACTAAAAATCAAGTACTTTTCCTTTCCTCAAAATTTGTATAAGGTAAAATATGATTAAAAAATATTATGAAATAGTATTTTTAGGAGAAAAAACACCAACTTTATTGTTTTTAACCTTATAAGTATAAAACAATAATATTATAAAGATTTATTGTTTTACCAACAATAAAACTTTATCCAAAAATACTTTACAAGAGATATTTAAGCCTACAAAAGAAATTTCTTCAAGAGAAATTTCAATTGGAATTAATTGAGAAAAGAGCTGCAAGCAATTAATTAAAGAACAAAGTCTTTAAAAAGGAATTTAAAGAGAAAAAATGCCCAAAAGTGACCAGAGTGAATTTGGAAACAAATTGACAAAGTTAACAGTGATGAAAGATGCTTTAATTTGCTTATGGGGTGGTTCAAGGGGTAAAAAATGAGTATAAGAGTTACAAACAATGATTAGAATTATTTTTCACATGGCTAAAAGGTTAAAAATGATATAAAAAGGGTGGTTGGAATCTTTTATTTATTGGTTTAACGGTGTTGAAACTAATTATAAAAGAAAAAGATTCTAACATGAAGAGAAAAGTGGGGCAAAAAAGACATTCTTTTATAGCCATCAATTTTCTTGTTTCAAAAAGAAAAATTTAATCTTTTCAGTCGTTTAAAATACTCTGAAAACAGAAGAGCCAAATATGGCATCATTGAACCCTGGTTTAGACCAAAAGGGGGTTGATTTTAGCCAATTTTCGCTATTTTTAGACATTTTAGACCCTTCAATCAGCTATTACTATAGCAATACCTGATCTAGAGCCTTCGGAGTATGTCAGAATGTGTTCAAGAAGCGTAGAAACCAGTTAAAGCTGTTTTTACTAAGATTTTTTCAGCTTAAGGGTAGTTCTACCCTGTTGCCAACAGTTAAAACTGCCCTGGTTAGTATCAAAACCTCATCATCAATTGAGACACAGACCCTGTGACTCAACTACAGGCCAAAAGTGATTAACATTTGCGTGGAACTTGACATCTCATGCCTTTCAGCAAGAATTTTGGGGGTCTGGCTCCCCCTTGGAGCTAGAATACCTTTTCCCCCCACAATTAATCTTTCCAATTGTTTTTTCTTTAATTCCTCATCATTTAACACACTTGTAACCTATTCATACAATTCCATTGAGTTTTACAATACACAACTGTAATAATTGATACCTCATATGTAAATTACAGTTCACTTATGTAATACATGCACACATTTTGACATTTCAATTGAAAATCCTTCAATTCCTCATAAATTCTAAAGCACACACAACACCTCAATTTTAACTCAAAAATTGATGGTTAAAACCACATGTGGTAAAATTTGAATTAAGCTTTTGAGGATTTTCAGCTTTTGTACAGAAAATACTAAAAACTTAATTGAAGCTTATTTAGAGTTGTGTTACAGAAAGCTTACCCAGAGGTGACCCCACCTTATTTTTTATGAAGAATCCAATGGTGAAGTGATTTTCTTATGGTTATTTATTGAATAAAAAGGTATAATATATTCTATGTAACCTTTTATCAAAAATATTTCAATTTCACTTATTATTAAAACAACATTTTTACTTAACTTTTTCAAGTAAAAATATATTTTCATAATCTTAAAATTTAACGTAGTTTTTATTTTAAATTATAATTGAATTTTGGTTTTGTATAGACATGTGTATTTATATTTACATTTTTGTATATAAATGTGTATTTATATTTCCATTTTTATTTTGATAATATAGATAAGTTCATTTTCTTTATATTTGTATCTTATTTTGTTATTTGTGGTCTTTTGGGTATATGAAAATACCTCTAAGGCTCACATTCCTTCCCCCTAAAAAATATTAATTTGTAATTTTGTTATTTCTAGTGTGTCTGAAAATTCTAAGAAGTTTGGTAGCTTCAGGTATGTACTTTTCTTCTAACCACTCATCTTCATGGGTTGCTGTACCTAACAAGGTATTCCCTTACTTCATTGGTTCTCAACTTTCTTTATTTGAGAACTTTGCTAATTTTGTTAATACCAGATGATTAAATAGGAGGTATAGCTTGGGGAGCTTTATTTCTCAAAGGAAATTTGTCAGCATCACTAGATTTATATGGATTTATCAAGCTCACTGGAAATTTAGGATGGTTATTGCTAAGTTCTTCACATATTTCTACTTTAACACAATCTTCTCCATGAAGGGGCTTGATAACAAAAGTCCCGGAAAAGGAGCCTTTGAGCTTTTTACATCATTTGATGTTGTTGAAGTTAGTAGTGGATACAAGTACTAAGTCCCCCACTTTATAATCTGGAGTGGCATGTTATTTGTCCCAATTGTCTTTAGCATATGAAAAAGAGTCTTCCATGCACCTTACTGCATGATTTCTAGCTTTAGCTAGCATTCCTTTGAATCTAGCAGCTGTAGGATGTATCTCAATCAAATCTTTCCTCAAGAAATCTTGAGGTAATTTGGGATTTCTGTCAATAATGATGTTTGTGAGTATACCAGTCCATGATACTACTGTATTCCATATCAGAAGAGCTGTATCCATGGCTGTATCATTCTTGTGACATGGTAAAAATATTGTAGTTTCACTAAATCTGTCAACAATCCCTAGGCAAGCATTATAAGTTCTGTCACCCCGTGGTGGCAGGCCAGTTACCTGATCCATATCAACAATTTTCCAAGGTCTGCTGGGCTCTTGGATCTTGATCATATTTCCAAGTCTTTTTCCAGTGCATTTATTTGGTTTTTGACATCTATCACAGGTTTTACAATACTATGAACGTTGTTCTGCCACATTGGCCACCATATGCATGTTTTTACTTTTTCTCTTGTTCTGTCTTCAGACAGATGTCCTGAGAAAGGGCTGTTGTTGCATTCTTCAAGTAAATGATTTATTAAGCACCTGTTCACCACTTTCATGACACATGTATGCTTAGTTCTGTGGCAAATTATACCATCCAGCAAGTGGAATCTTCCTTCATCGTATGATCTTTTCCATATTTCATCTAAGGCATGTATCAAATAATTGTCATTACAGTCTTTAGTAAGTAATTGGCATAAAATGCTACAATTTGTATCCTGAGTATAACTGTTTCTTACCTCCTCAAAGAAAGTGGTGTTCAGGTCTGTAATACTGATTCCTTCTATGGGGATTTGTGGGGAAGCTTCTTTTGGCACATAAGCAGGATTATTAATATTATTTGGGAGTGGCCATCTGCTCAGTCAATCCCCATTTTTCTGAATATTCCCATCTTTTTGAACAATAGTCATATTACCCCTATACTATTGTATGGCTATTTGCCATCTGAGAATATGTATCTTAGGTGTCTCCATGTTTAACAGTGACTTAACAGTGGTACAATCTGTTATCACTTCAAACACACATCTTTCCAGGAAGTAATTTAATTTTTCCAAGGCCCAGACAAGGCATAAACACTCCATCTGACTTGCTCCATATCTGGCTTCAATTGGTTTGATCTGCCTGGATATGAAACATATGGGTCTTTCCACAGGTTATCATTTATAATATGGACTTGATGAAGTGCAGCACCGAGCCCATCCTCTGATGCATCAATATATAGTTTAAAAGGTAGCTTGAAGTCTGGAATAAGTAAGAGTGGAGCAGTGGTCAAGGCGTGTCTCAAAGATTCAAAAGCTTTGACTCTGTAAACAGTCATTTCAAATAATGTGTCTTTGTCTGTCAGGCCGTGACTCAAAACCAGAGCACAAGCATGACAGCCAAATACCATAAATCAATGGTATAGGCAAGATACCACCAAAACATGTATCTGAGCCAAACCAGATCGCCAGGTATCAAACAAAAGAGGAAACTCACCCCTTTCCAAATATACAAGTCCCATCATCATAGGATAAGGGATAACAGAGTCATTCCTGCTCAAAGTTGTTTCTGAGCATAAAACTTAATTTTCACCTCCCATCTGAAATACAGAGTAAAGCGCTTAAACCCATCAAATGGGTATTGAGAATGAAGCTCCAAGTCAGGGCTATTCAATGGTACCAGCCAAACTGAGCTATCACCAGTATTGCAGAGGGTATGGCCAAATTCAGGCTAAATAAGGGTGAATAAAATATTCACCTCTCATCTAACTTCTACCATTTTAGTGTGAGACACCTAAATTGGGGTCTTCTTGGAAAGGGCACAATCAGGGCTAAATTATGGTTCCATTCATTTCCCCATATCTCATCAAGAACAAAGGTTATAAGGCAAACAAGCCCAATACAGCTTTTTGCCTAAAACATGCATATGTACAAAAATCTTGTACAGGGCATAACTTTGCCATATTTAATGCTAATCATATCAAATGAGGTACCATTGTGTAGAACACATACAAGGATACACACCAAACCAATTCTGAGGTTTATATCTCAAAAACCAATGAAGCTATAGCTGTTTTAAGATCAAAATCCCAGATTTTGACCAATACAGCCTTTCAATGGTTTAATATCTCATAAACATGATTATGAGGTGTCAGACATACAAAAAAGCTTTTTTTAATTCAATACCCCATATTTCATTCAATACTGGGATTCCAAACAGGTTCTGTACAGCATTTTACACATCATACACATCAGAATCAGGCTGTGTGGTTCCACAATGAAAGTTTTCACCCTGCATTAGTGAAAACTGCCCAGATGTGGTTTCAAAACCCCATCTGAGCCCAATACAGGCTATACAGGTCTTTTTCGAACCACAAGCCTGTCCTTGAGAGTGAAAAATCTTCACTTCCTCTATGCAAAAAGGTCTATCAGCCTTTTCACCCCATTTGTCAGCCTGTGACTCAAAACCAGAGCACAAGCATGACAGCCAAAATACCATAAACCAATGGTATAGCCAAGATAACACCAAAACATGGAGCTGAGCCAAATCAGCTTTTAAGGTATCAAAAGAAAGAGGAAACTCACCTATTTCTGGAAACATAAGTCCCATCACCATAGGACAAGAAATAACAAAGTTATTGCTGAGCATAAACCTTAATTTTCACCTCTCATCTAAAATCTAGAAGGAGAGGCTTAACCCCATCAAATGGGTACTCAAAATGAAGCTCTAAGCCAGGGCTATCCAATGGTGCCAGCCAAACTGAGCTAGCACCAGTATTACAGGAGTTATGGTCAATTTCAGGCCAAATAAGGCTGAATAAAATATTCACCTCTCATCTAACTTCTACCATTTTAGTGTGAGACACCTAAATTGGGGTCTTTTTGGAAAGGGCACAATCAGGTTTATGTGATGGTGTCATCCATTTCCCCATGGCTCAACTAGAACAAAGGTTATGGGGCAAATAAGCTCAATACAGCTTTTTGCCTATACCATGCAAATGTACAAAAATCTTGTACATGGAATAACTTTGCCATATTTAATGATACCCATATCAAATGAGGTACCATTTTGTAGAGCTAATACAGGGCTATACACTGAACCAATTTTGGGGTTGATATCTCAAGAATTGACAAAGCTATGGCTGTTTTAAGGTCAGATTCCCACCTGCTGTCACATACCGCCTTACCATGGGATAATATCCCATAGCCATGAATATGAGGTGTCAAATAGACAAACAAGCTTGTTTTTACTTCAATATCTCATATGTCAGTCAATACTGGAGTCTCATACAGGTTCTGTACATCATTCTACGCGTCATACACGTCAGAAGCAGGCTGTGAGGTCCCCAGATGAAAATTTTCACCCTGTATTGGTGAGAAACTGCCGAGATGTGGTTTCAAAACCACATCTGAGCCCAATACAGGTTATACAGGCTGTTTGCAAGCCACAAGCCAGTACTAGAAAGTGAAAAAATCTTCACTTCCTCTATGTGGAAAGGTCTAGCACCCTTTCCACCCCATTTCAGGATAAAAAGGAGGCTTTTCACAGCCAGAATTCTTTCCTCATCCTTCTCTTGAATAACGTACGTAGTAAACTGTCAAAAACAGCTTTACTCTTGGTTAATAATTAGGTATAATTTTAAATTTAATTATTGTAGTCTTTTATTATTGTAACCCAACAGATAAAGCTACACCCAGGGCTTTCAACAGCGCTCACCACCACTATATCACATATAGTAAAGCCCTTTTAATCTCAAATTTAATTATCTTTAAACCCTCATAAATCTTTTTAAAACCATTTTTACAGTGTCAAAAACATAGTTAGAGTTGTATTTAGCCTATTTACACCTTTATCATAGTTTAATCCTGACACCATTTCAGGATAAAAGGAGGCCTTTTCACTTCCAGAAAAAGAATCCCCATCCTTCTCCTGAATTCCTATGTAGTACAACTGTCAACAACACTTATACCTTTGGAAAATAATCAGGTTTTACTTTAAATTTAATTATTGTAGGTCTTATTATAGTAATACAACTGGTAAGACTGTCCCCAGGGCTTTCAGCAGCACTCACCACCACTATTATACAATAGTAAAGCCCTTTCATCATCAGTATAACCCTTATTATTATCAATTAAACCCTTTTAAAAATATTTTCACCATGTCAAAGTCATATTTAAAGCTTGTAAACACTATTATAAACCTTTATCATAGACTCAGCCTGACATTGTCCCACAATTTATAAACAGGTCTTCCTATGGATGAAAAATCCTTAATAAGCTGCCTGTAATATCCTGCAAACCCCAAAAATGACTGAATTTCTTTTTTGATCTGAGGCATGGGTTTCAGAAATACTGCTTCAACCTTGTCTTTGTCAATTCCAAGGGATAAACCAGATACTACATGTCCCAGTGCTTTGGGTTCTTTAAATCCAAAATGGCATTGCTTTAAAGAAATTTTCATCTTCACAGATTGGATTTTTGTCAAGACTCCGGATAATCTTTATATATGTTCTTCCCAAGTTTTGGAACAGACAATAATGTCATCAATGTAAATGATTAACCATCCTTCTGAAAGGTCTTCAGGGAATATTTCAATTATTATTCTTTGGAAGTGTGAAGGTGCATTCCTGATACCACAAAGCATCCTCAAATATTCATATAATCCACAATGGACCATAATTCTCAAGTATTTTCTTGCCCTTTGTGTCACCACATTCTGATGAAATCCTTTAAGGGCGTCCATAGTGGTTATATGAACTGCTTGAGATATCTGGGTAAGGTCAATTTGGATTTTTGGTATTAGGTACCTGTCTGGAACAGTGTAAGTGTTCAGAGCTCTAAAGTCCCCAACAACTCTAGCTTTTCCATTATGCCATGCCACTATGACTGGTTTAGCTATTTTTATTTCCTCATTATGTCCAACCTTTTGTATTACACCAAGGTCTAGAAATTCTTTAATATGAATTTCCAGAGCTTCTCTTGATTTAAGACTTGCTGGATATGCAGGTCTTCTTAACAGTGGTGGATAAGGTCTCTTAATATTAAGGATGATGTCAACTTCATGACCAATAATTGCCCCCAAAGGTTCTTTGTCTGATGCAATTGCTTCTTTGTGGTCATATAAAAGGGCAGAAAGTTCATTTTCCTGTTTATCAGTCAGATGAAGGCTTATTTCAGTTCCACTTAACTGTTCAGATTTGAATGTTTCCAACTCTAAGTTGACTGGTGCTACTTTTCTTACTCCAATTTGTCTTTTAAATGGTAGAAAGGCAAATTTCTGCTGCTTATTGTCTCCAATAGTAAAGTATCTGACCTTCTTGTTATGTAAGTCTATACCATACATGATTAAATAGTCATTTCCCAATATAAAATGGGTACTAGAGCAATTCTCCATAACAACAAATTAAACAGTGATTTCTAAATTTTGATTAATATGTGCAAATATGAAATTAATCTCAAAGATTCCCAATTCTTTCATTGGATTCCTAGCACTATTGAATTTTATGTCTTCAATTGGTAACAATTGGTCTTCAAAATTTGGGGCACAAGTTCTAAGAAAAGGTTTGCCAACACAAGAGCAGAAGGCTCCTGGGTCAAGTAAAAGCTTAGTGGGCTTATTGTCAATTACCACTTCTGTTGTACAGGAGTTACTGGCTGTATAACCTTTTCCCCTGTTTGGTTTGGTCTTCATAAGTTGTGAATCATGAAATTTTGACAAATCAAGTTGACCATTGCTTAATTATGTCAAGTGGGAATATGATTCCATGATGTCAAGTGTGTCATTGATATTTTCTATATCTTTTGAAGATTCAGAAGATATTGATGACTTATCATCTGGATTTTGTTCAATTATATTATCATCTTTCTCAAATCTAGTTCTTTTTCAATGTCAATTTCATTAATTTTTCCCCTTTTCAGACATGTATTGGCTAAGTGGGTGTTTCATTGGCAAATATGGCACTTTCTGATTAAATCTGAAGATTTATATTTCATATTATTAGAGTTTTCTGTGGGACTTTTTTCCACAGAATCTTTCCAAGCTGGTTTAAGCCTTGCTTTGAGATTCACCCTACTAGAACCTATTCTGGCACTGGTGGTTACTTCTTCTAATATATTAATAATATCTTCTGCTGAATATTGTTCAGTAGTCCTGCTTTTGAAAAGATGCTCTAATTCACCTCCACATTGCTGCAGAATTCTCCTGTGGATCATAAATTCTGACATTTCAGGATACAATGCTGTTAATCTGTCTTTTTGTTGGCAAAACCATGGTCAAGCTTTGTCTTTATCAGTATTAAATTTGGAAGATTCAAAGGCTGTTTACACCTTAAACCTCCAAGAATCATTGGCTCATTTGTTGATAATTTGGGTTTTCCACCAAGTCCAACTTTGTTGTGCATGTGCTTGTCTCAATTGGATATAACATCTGTGGGCTGATCTGGTTAACAAGGTGTTAAATGTTGCTGTTACCAATCTGTCTTGTAATTCAAAATCTTCTTCAATCATATCACTACCTCTGATGAACTCCATATGGTCATATTCTCCTTCACCACTGAAGTGAGGCCATTCTTTAAGTTTTGGTACTTCTTTCAAAGGTTTTTGGTTCATTGATGGTTCCAAGTTATAAAAGGAAGTGGAAAATTCATTTTTTTGCTGTGAATTTTCAGCATCCAATACTTGTGGATTGGGAGTTCCTGTACCCTCATTTTGATTCAGAGGTGTAGACATTCTTGGTAAGGTTTTTAGTATCTGTTCAATTTCATTCATTTTACTGTTGCCAAACTTTTGGGAATTTCTGAATTAATGTTGGAAGGCTTGTATTAAATTTATTACTTCAATTTTATACATGTCTTCTTTATGTGTCAGTTCTTGCCATAACTCTGTTTTTCTTGTATTATCAGCAGTGACCTTATTCAATTTCATTGTTAATTTTGATACTTCTTCTTGTGCAGCATCAAAGCACTTTTTCAAGGGAATTGTATATTCCTTTACTTCAGACAATGAGTTTGAAATCTCATCAAGGAGTTTTTTTATATCTCTGGATAATATTTATGGATTGTTTACATCTTGTTTCAATTATGTAATCCATATTGAATTGAGAATATTTTTCTGTTAATTCTTTCATAAGCGCAGATTGTTCATTTATCTTATTGCAAAATGAATTTTCATTATTGCAAGTTTCAATTGTTCTTAAAACTTTCTCAAAACACATAAGTGTTTCATTTATTTGGCAGAGACTTAATTTTTTTCTTTTAAGATTGTTACAAATGGATGAACTTTTCTCAGGAACATGAGTTTTTACATCATTTATAGCTTCATACAACTCTGGGGTAGAATTGAAAATCTCAGAAATCATTCCTGATATTTTAATCTGGCTTCCTCCTTTTTCTGTACTTCCATTATTGCTCTGGCCATATGAAATACATTTTCCATGGCATCCTGCTGAATCTTTGGGATTCTGTAACCCTGGCTGTAAGGTTTTGTGGCTGGTGCCTTTCCTTTGCCTTTGTTCTGAGCTTGTGGGTGCTTTTTCATGTTGGGATTGCTTCTGCTGGCTACTGGGGCTGTTTTTTGCACTTGCTTGGGTGGTGGAGGGTTGTTTTTCCTCTATTCTACTGTTGGAAGAATCATGTTCTGCTTTTCCATCAATGGATTCCATCCATTGAGTAAATTGAAAGTGTTGGGATGGCCCAGGAGATTTCTCACAGTCAAGCAAGAATTCATGAAGTTTTTCCACAGATCTGCAAGGATCTGGTACTTTTTGTGCTGAAATGCATTGTTGTAAGGCTTCTGGCTGGCTTTGTATATGTCCACTGAGGTTTCTTGTGGTGGTGTCAGCTTTTTTGAAGGTAAAACAGTATTATCAGCTTCAGAATGACATAATTTTCTAATTTGGAAGTCATCAACTGACCCCTGTCCTTCTGTAACTGATTGGCTTCTGCCATAATCATGTCTATGACCTTGTTGGGAGCTGCTTGAGGGGTGATAGCTGGCTCCTGATCTGGTTGAAGGCATATTTAATGATTAAAAAGCTTAAAATAGTCATTTTATGTCAAAAAACTTATCTTTGCCAAATTCTTTGCCTTCTGAAGGGTATTACTTATATGAAAGTCAATTAATTCAGAAGAAGTTGGTTCTGGTTGATTATTCTGAGCTATAATAATTGTACTATTATGGTCAGAATTTACAGTAATTGCAGGAATAATGCTTGTTACCATTGAGGATGTTTGAATATTTTCTTGTCTTACCACATTTTCAGACACTAAAATTAATGGAAAAGCCAATTCATTAAGCAAAAGAAAAGATTTTTTCAAGAGAGAAATGAAAAAATAAAGCCTCACTTATAATATGAAAAAACAATTTTATGGATTTTTTGAATCATAAGTATTTTTTATATGGTTTTAAATTTTTCAATATGAGAAAAAACATTTAAAAAGAGTAAAAAATTACATCAAAGGTAAAATAGGATGGCTGGGCCCCCAAATGTAAGGTGTGGATATCAAACTTTGATTAAAAATCAAGTACTTTTCGTGTCCTCAAAATTTGTCTAAGGTAAAATATGATTAAGAAATATTATGAAATATTATTTTTAAGGAAAACACGCCAGTTTTATTTTTATTAACCTTCTACGTATAAAAAAATAATATTATAAAGATTTATTGTTTTACCAGCAATAAAAATGTATCCAAAAATACTCTACAAGAGATAATTAAACGTACAAAAGAAATTTCTTCAAGTGCAATTTCAATTGGAATTAATTGTGCAAAGAACGGAAAGAAATTATTTAAAGAAGAAAGTCTTTAAAGAGGTATTGAAAGAGAAAACACACCCAAAAGTTACCAGAGTTAATTTGGAAACAAAGTGACAAAGCTAACAGTAATGAAAGATGCTTTAATTCCTTTATGGGTTGGTTCAAGGGGTGAAAACAATTATAAGAGTTACAAAAAATGATTATAATAATTTTTTCACGTGGTGAGAAGGTTTAAAATGATATAAAAAGGGTGGTTGGGATCCTTTACTGATTGGTTAACAGTTTTTAAACTAATTACAAAAGGAAAAGATTCTAACATGAAGAGAAAAGTGGGGAAAAGAAGACATTCTTTTATAGCCATCACTTTTCTTTCTCCTAAAGTCAAATTTACTCTTTTCAGTCGTGAAAAACACTGTGACATCACAAAAGCCAATTATGGCATCATTTAACCCTGGTTTAGACCAAAAAGGGGCTGGTTTTTGTGATCCTTAGAGGTATTTTCATATACCCAAAAGACCACAAATGATAAATTAAGATACAAATATAAATAAAATAAATTTATTTATATTATAAAAATAAAAGTTGAAATATGAAAACAAATTTATATTTAGAAATCAAAATTTAATTATAAATTAAAAATAAAGTTACCATAAAATATAAAATTATGAAATTATATTTTTACTTGTAAAAACTAAGTAAAAATGAATTTTTAATAAAAATTGTGAAACTAAAATATTTTTGACAAGGAGTTATATAAGATATATTATAACTTTTTATCCAATAAATAAACATAAAGAAATTTCCACACCATTGGATTCCTCATAAAAAATAAGGTGGGGTCACCTCTGGATGAAATTTCCGTAACTCAACTTTAAATAAGCTTAAATTAAATTTTTAGTATTTTTTGTACAAAAGTATGAGAATCCTGGAAAACTTAATTTAATTCACACCACATGTGGTGTTACCCATCAATCTTTGTGTTAAAATTGAGGTGTTGTGTTTAGTTTAGAAGTTATGAGGAATTGAAGTATTTTCAATTGAATTCAATTGAAATGTCAAGATGTGCCCGTGTATTACATAAGTGAACTTTGATTTACATATGAGGGATCAATTATGACAGATGTGTGATTAAGAGCTCAATTGAATTACATGTGTAAATTATAATTGTATTACATGATGAGGAATTAAAGAAAAAATAAATTGGAAAGATTAATTCTGGGGGGGAAAAGACACTCTAGCTCTAAGGGGGAGCTAAACCCCAAAACTCCTTTCTGACTGGCGTGAGATGTCAAAATCCACACAAAATTTCATTAATTTTGGCCTGGAATTGAGTCACAGTGTCTGTGACTCGATTGATGATGAGGTTTTGATACCAACCAGGGTAGTTTTAACTGCCGCAAAGAGGGTGAAACTACCCTTGAGTTAACAAAATGTTAGTAAAAACAGTTTTAACTGGTTTCTACGCCTCTTACACACATTCTGAGGTGTTTTGAAGGCTCTAGACCAGTTATTTCTATAGTAATGGCTGAATTAAGGGTCTCAAATGACTAGAAATAGCAAAAAATGGCTTAAACCAGCCCTTTTTTGGTCTAAACCAGGGTTCAATGATTTCAAAATTACCTTTTCTGTTGTCAGACTGTTTTTCACGACTGAAAAGAGTAAATTTTACTTTTGGAGTAAGAAAATTGATGGCTATAAAAGAATGTCTTCTTTTCCCCACTTCTTCTTCATGTTAGAATCTTTCCCTTTTATAATTAGCTTAAACACTGTTAAGCCAATCAATAAAAGATTTCAACCACCCTTTTTATATCTTTTCAAACCTTTTAGCCACGTGAAAAATTATTATAATCATTGTTTGTAACTCTTATAATCATTTTTACCCCTGAACCACCCCAAAAGTGAATTAAAGCATCTTTCATCACTGTTAACTTTGTCACTTTGTTTCCAAATTCACTCTGGTCACTTTTGGGCGTGTTTTCTCTTTAATATTCCTTTTAAAGACTTTGTTCTTTAATTAATTGCTTTCAGCTATTTGCTCAATTAATTCCAATTGAAATTGCTCTTGAAGAAATTTCTTTTGTAGCCTTAAAATATCTCTTGTAGAGTATTTTTTGGATAAATTTTTATTGTTGGTAAAACAATAAATTTTTATAATATTATTGTTTTATACTAATAAAGCTATAAACAATAAAATTGGCGTGTTTTCTCTTAAAGATAATATTTCATACTATTTTTAATTGATTTTTACCTTATACAAATTTTGAGTACAGGAAAAGTACTTGATTTTTTAATCAAAGTTTCATATCCACACCTTACAGTTTCTGCATCTTGGGTGTGTTTACACACGTTTTTGCTTGCAGTATCTTGTCGCATTCCTGATTCCAACTGTATATCCTGAAGTTCTATTTGTGTTTCCTCTTGTTACTCCACTAAAAATTCCTCTTTTGGGTCACAGTCATCATCAGAATGTTCCCTCATGGAATCACCCATAGAGTCCAATTCAGAATCCACTGTTGGGGATTATCCGGCTGGGACTTTTTCAATGGCATAGACTTTATTCTTTGCCTTAGGACAGTTGTTGGCATAGTAGTCTGTTGACCCACTATTGCAACAAGAGGTTTTCTTCTTGATCACCGCTGCCACTCTTTCCTTGGGTTTATCTTTGATGTCCACCCTGAAAGATTGTTTCTCTTTGAAACTACTTCTTTTTTATGGGAAATATTTTCCTATATCTTTCCTCTTCCTTGCATCTTGTAAGGTGTTGGTAATGTCATCTAGAGCTCAACTCTGGTTGGATCTGTATTTCATTGCATGTTCTAGTCCTCCTTGCATCTGTGTCAAGAGCTTGCAATTCCTCATTACAATGTTCCTTTGAGGATCAATGGAGTTGAGCCTTTTGGACTGTCTAGGACACCACTCATATGGATCTTTGTCAACAGAGTACTTGTCATTTTCAAATAACTTGGTCTTCTTCCCTTTTCAGGTACCATTACGGTACTTTTGAATTATTTGGCTCTTCCAACATGGCCAGTTTCTTATGCCGTGGATTTCCTCCATTTCTGTGTACCAAATACTAGCATGTCCTTTGAATGCAGTATTTAATCTACAAGTAAACCAGTAATCTGGTATTCTTGGTACATCAATGAACAGTCCATCAATATAATCGATGAGCTCCATGTGATCACATTCTCCTACAGTGCTTCCTTCTACAAATAAAACATGTTATCTCCATCTTGGTATTGTGAAGGAGATCTTGGCTTATTATCCAACAAGACATCTGGTTTGATGTCCTCTTGGTAGGGATTATCAAAAGCATTGCGTTGTGGTTGAGGCTTCATCTTTTGGTAGACATTAGATGATTTTTTATGTCCTGATCCAGACAATCCTTGTCCCTTTTTCAGTGGTATTTCCCTTCAAAGACTTGATATAGTCTTTTATTGGTTTCTTCAGAGGCTTTGCATAATTTAGCACAGCTATCTTGGATGGCTTTTATTGTTGCCTCATGTAATGTTGTCAATTCTTTCAGCCTTGTATTGCTGCTATGGAGTTCATCAAACTTCTCTTGCGTTTGCACTGCAAATTGGGTCATTTGTCACCATAGTCAATCACTTTTGGAGTGAATCTCAGATGTAACAACATTGTGTTTGTTCTGAGTGGGGGTAATATTTCTATCAGTAGGGCTACTGATTCTAGAAGTATTTACAACTATTTATGCCTCTTGTGTACTTCTTTTACCAAGTCCAACAGCTTCTGTATCATTCGGTCTGACTCTTTCTGCATGTAGCTGAAAGAGGTCTTGTTTTTCCCTTTGTATCCTTGTCTTCTCCCAGAAACTACCTGGTATTGTGAATAATGGTGACTCTTTGTCACTGATCTCCTGTTAACTGAATGGTGTGAAGCCACTGGACAGTTGGCTTGGTGTACTCCTTGTGAGGGTGAAGGAATTAGAGTAGGCCCTGTCTGGTTCAATTGTCCTTCTATAGCTTGGATAGTGGCTTGATTTTCCCTTATCCTGGTGGCCCTCTCCTCCAGGAGATTGAACTGCCTGTTGGGATTCCATCCTTTGGTGATTACCATGAGATCTGTGAGGGATATACCTTTGAGACATACTGTCTGGAAACTTTCTCCAAGTTCTTTCCAGTTTGATGCTAGTTTGAACCTCTTCTTCTCCATGCTCCATTGGAATAGGTCTTTGAGGATTTGGTGGAGCTGAAGAGCTTAATCCATATCCTTCCAGTCCTCTGGTTTGAGGTTTCAGTTTAACTGGAAGGTGAATGGCAGAGTGGGTATTATTTCCTTCAGTTTCTTTCCATTCACCACTGTGTCCAAGGTATCCCCTTTGAGGTCTTCTGGTTCTTAACAGTCCTTCTTTGTCCTCTGGCTGGTTCCTTGGAGTTCCAACGTTCCTGAGGTGGACAGGTGACATATCAGTGTTTGCAAGCAGTCAAAACCTTTTTGCTCTTAGGGTACTTACCTTTGAATGTGACTTGTACAATTTTCTTCTACTTCTCTTGCAAATTGTCCTTTAGAAGTTACAACTGGGTTAATTACTGTAATCTTTTCTGTAAAAGTTGTCAAGGCTGGTTTACCTTGTATTAAAGTGCAGTTTTGTGGTTTTCTAGTCCTCTGAGTTGCTATTTCTGTCCACATTTTGGTGGTGATGAGGCCTTCACTACACCTTTTTCTGTTTCCCTTGCTTTCTTCTGGTTCTGAAGGTGTCACCTGCATACTGACTTATGACTGGGTCTCAAGTGGGATGAATCTTTCTTCCATTGAATCAAAGGAAAGGAGGACTTATGTCAGTTAAGACTTCTTGAAATGCTGTTTTCACATCTAAGAATGGCCTCTGGGAAATATATTACTATATTATTCTTCTGTATTATGATATGTAACTGAAATTATCAATAGAGCGTCAAAAATACTTTTTAGTTGATTTATTGTGTACAGTTTTTACCCCAGTATCTCACAGATTAACTTGTAACTACAAGTGTAATCTTATTAGTGGTTCTGTCATGGGCAATTGAAATTATCAATATTTACAACCATGCCTCTGAACTGTTATTTACAACACTGAGCTTTCTTGTTAATTAAGAAATAATAGAGTAAGGATTATTAAAGTGTTTTATTATCAAATACATGCCCAAAATAGTATTTTTATGGTTATCAAATTATAATCAAGCCCTGTACAAAACAATAAAAAAGAAAACCCCACAGTGTTATATTATTATATGCCACTCAAAAAAAATAATATATGATATTTGATATATCATTTTTTAAAGATTTTATGCCTAAGAAGAAAATAATTAAGAAAAAACCCACTTTTTGCACCAAAAATAGTCCAAAAAGCTAGAAAACCTTTTCCAGGCCAAGTCTATGATAAGGTAAAAATAATAGTATTTGCAACCAAAGCTATGACTATGAAATGGATAAAAATGATAAAAATGGTTTTAAGTAAAAATAAAATGGATTTACTATTAGCGGAATAGTGGTGGTGAGTGCTTCTGAAAGCCCTGGGTACAGTTCCTTTGGTTGGCTTACTATAATAAAAGCAACAATGTTTAAGTTGAAAGTATACCTGACTAATTTTCAAGGAGTATAAGTGTTTTGGACAGATTTACTATGTAGGAATTCAAGAACAGGATGAGGATTCCTCTTTTGGGAAGGAAAAGAGCCCGTTTTATCCTGAAATTGGGTGGAAAGCTCCTCTGGACCATTTCACATGGAGGAAGTGAAAATCTTTCACTCCAGAGTAATGGCTAGTGGTGCTAATAAGGTCTGTATACTTGGTATTGGGCTCAGATGTGGTTTCAAAACCACATCTGGGAAGCCTTCCCCAATACAGGGTGAAACCTTTCATCTGGGGACCACATAGCCCTCTGCTGATGTGTATGACGCGTAGAATGCTGTACAGAACCTGTATGGGACACCAGTAATGAATTAGCTATGAGGTATTGAAGTATAAAAAATCTTCTTTTTCTGTTTTTCACCTCATAATCATAGTTATGGGAAAGTATCTCACAGTAAAGATGTATTGGCCAAACTGTGGGATTTTGACCTTAAAATTGCTATGACCTTGTCAGTTTTCCAGATATTGAGCTCAAATTTGTTTCATTGTGTATCTTGGCATGGGATCAAAACAATGGTACCTCATTTGCTATGGTTGAAATTAAATATGCCAAAGCTATTCAATGTTCACTTTTTCTTATTCAGATATATCATTTTCTCAAAATCTGTATGGAACTTTTTTATCCCATAACCTTTGTTCTAGATGAGAAATGGGGAAATGTATGACTAAATCAGGTATCCCTAATTGTGCTCTTTGCTCCATAAATTTTCTTCTAGGTGAGGTATGGAGAAATGAATGGCACCATAAAATAGCCCTTATTTTTCTCTTTCCAAAGAGACCCCACTTTCACCAGGGCAAATCTTGCGTCAATCGTCGGTGATTGACTTCACGTCGCACCGCTGTAAGTATAAAATCTTGCTTCAGTCGCGTTAGTGTCACTTTATAGTCACTGGATTTAGTGGGTCACATCATGTCAGCGTCAAGACAACGTCAATCGTCACATGTGTCACATGTGAATGTCACTCAAAGCCCAAACCCATTTCAACACTATTCACAATGTTTGGGTAATTTCACCTCATTGGCTTCCGCATCCCCACCTAATCCGCCCCGATGCTTCACATGCTTATGAGCCCGCACCGCCCTCCAGATGAGACTCCAACACTGCCCCCCCATCTCCGTCCTCACCACTCCTTACGCTTTCACACCCCCGCCCATACCATCTTTATGCTCACGTGGTGCACTCCCGACATCACTTATCCTTACGCTCGCTCAAGTGCCCTCCCAATATGCTCCCAACACTGCTTACAATCATTACGCTCGCGGAGTGCACTCCCGACATCACTTATCCTTACGCTCGCTGAAGTGCCCTCCCGACATGCTCCCGACACTGCTTATCCTTACGCTTGTGTAGTGCCCTCCCGACACTGCTTATCCTTACGCTTGTGTAGTGCCCTCCCGACACTGCTTATCCTTACGCTTGTGTAGTGCCCTCCCAACACTGCTTACCATCCTTACGCTCGCGGAGTGCACTCCCGACATGCTCCCAACACCACTTATCCTTACGCTTGTGTAGTGCCCTCCCGACACGACTTATCCTTAGGCTTGTGTGGTGCCCTCCCGACATGCTCCCAAAACCACCTATCCTTACGCTCGCGGAGTGCCTCTCAACATGCTCCCAACACGACTTATCCTTACGCTTCCGTACTACATCCATAGTGTACGGTGGCTTGTTGGCGTACACAATGAAGGCAATCGCCAAAATATGCTGAGTGGCCTTCTCTGCCAACAGGATCTAAGGGGAAATTGGTCAGTATATTCACAATGTTGTGGTTAGGGTTTAAATCATGAGACTCACAAATTAAAACCTAATAAGTGGACTATTTAAGACAAGAGAATTGTGTCTCCTGTTTCGCCGACAAAACCATTTTATATCATATCATTCAATTGGAACACTTTGCTTAGTCCTTACCTCATGAGCGTTGAATAGTTCAAAAGTTGACTTTAGTAGGTTTCTCACTAGTCAACTTTATTCAATGTATCACAGGGAATTGATTTCTTTTGCATGATATGAAATAATTTGCAAAACATCGCCTCCTTCAATTTCCCAACAAATCACATTTTGCAAATGAGATTATTTTACTTGCACCTATTTTCTTCAATTTGGATCTTTTTATTCAAAATTTTCAAACAAGTTATCAATCAACTCGTCACCATCTATTTGCTTACTAAACTACCTCTGTGATGGCCCAAACCCTGGGAAATTCAACAGAATTTAATGAACGACCAACTTCAGCCCCAGAGAGTGGAAGTGAAATATCTGATATGGCCAGTAGTCGTGAATTAGGCATTGAAGCAGAGAGCCAGTCACATGAAGATAATCAAGATCCACCAGTTCTTCCAGAATGTGAGTATAGATCCATCTTGAGTATTTCTAATCTCTCAAAACCTGATATTGTGTCATAGCCTTTATTTCAGGTCAACCTCCAAGCGCTCAGAAACCGAATTTTAAAACTTATGAGAAGGAAAAGACTGTTGAACCTTGTGCACCGACAGAAGATGATGGGCAAGATGATGTAATTTTCAGTGGGGAGGTGGAAATTATATCCAAGGAACAATTTGTCTCCAACATTGCTCAAACAATCCCAAGGCTCGAAAAAATCCAAAATGATAGTAAAATTCCTGATTATGTGCGTCAAAAGATTGCTGAAGCCATGAGCCTGCTCAAAATGGATTTGAACCGTAAGTCCATTACTAATTCAAAACAAAATTGATATCAATAGCTGATTACAATATATGGGCAGGTGTGGAGGTGGGAGAATCTCTACCTGAAGGATCTCGAGTCGTCATTGGATTTCCAGGCAAAGGATTAGGAAAAAGACCAAATATACATGCGACCAAACAAAAAAACAAAAAACGCCGTACCTTTGAAGCCGCAAACGATTCTCGCGATCAAGGTCATGAAATTATCAATGTTGAAGGGGACCATATTGATAATCAACCTCCGCATACTGAACCCCCCCCAATACTCAATGAAACAATCCATGATGCAGCTCCACATACTGAAAGTCCCCCAATACCCAATGAAACAATGCATGATGCAACCCCTCCTGCCTCTCCTTGGAATATTCAAGCCTTTCAAGAAAGGGAAACAATTAAACATGATACAATGGGACGAGATATGACTGATATAGTTCCTGACCCTGAGCCCGAAGTGTCATCCTCTGCTAATTTTCAAGGGATATTTTTATCCCGCATGGAAGAGTTTGCAGGCGTTTTGAATTATCATTCCAATATTACTCAACAATCATGGAAAAGGGGGCTTGATAATATCAATAGTATTTACAAAGATCGATGGGACAATTTACCAACAAAAGATGCTCATATATTCCTGCCTGTTGGTATTAAGGTGATCAGTAACCGAGAGCTTAAAATGTCGCCCTGGCTGGAGGACCTTGAGATGGCAGGTGAGTTTTATGTTTGTGCATGATACATGTTTATTGGCTGTTGACTGGTGATATAAATTGCAATATACAGGGTTAGATTTTTTTAAGCCAACCAAAACAGAAGCGTTTTTTGATCACAACATTTGCAATCTCAAATTGATGAAGGAATCAGCTAAACCTCCAGAGAATCTCCCAAAATCTGAACACTCCTTCTTCAAAAATGGTTCAGAGCCTTCTTTACCCCGCCAATCCAGTTAAACATTTTTGGGCAAATGTTATGTTTGAATCCATTAGTTTAGTCTCATACAATGTGGTTGCACCCAAACCATATGTTGCACCAACATCAAATTCGACCGATCCTCTTGGACTCAAACAGGGAGCAGTTGTATACCTTGCCTCCTGCTTGAGTAAATCGAAGCAACATGCAACCCAACTCAGCATTGAAGGTGGCGGGGCTGACAATGAGATATCCACGAAGCCGCACAAGAACCTGGAGGATCTAATGGATACAGTTATCCATTTGATGATTGCGTACAACATGGTATTTGCACATACAAAGGTCGAAGTTAATGGCTTCAAAGGCAAACTCACGAGCTCAAAAAAAAATGAGGCCATCAAAGATCTTTTGGTGTGTCACAAGAATCTCGGAATAAATCGAATTTGCTATGGTATATTAGCGGCATTCTGTGCAGCGGGGGTTCGTGGTTTGATGGTATGCTCAGATGACTGGAGAACAAGCTCAGTTAAAGGGGCTTGATCACTAATTGAAATTTCCGCAAAACTTTCAGAGGGTAAAAATCTAGTGGAGCCAGTGTGGCTACGTACTAATAAGTATATATGTAATTTACTGAATAAAAGCTTCTTCTCATCAGAGTCTTTTAACCCCACTGTACCTCTTAGATTTGAATTTGCACAATGCTTAGTATTAGACTTTGGTGATGCCTGGGTGCCGAAACGCGGTCTTGGTTCAAGTGATGAGGTCACCTTGACGGTACCCAGGTCAGCAAAACTCACAACCAGGATTGACCTGTTTTAGATTAGCTTTGTACTAGATAGATTGTAATTAAATTTTGCAAAGTGATTTATGAATTTAATAATCATGACTTCCTATCCTACTACTCCCTGGATGCCACAGTCTGAGTACCAATAGTAATTGTACGGCGGCATGCCTCCGTACATCATTGCAAAGACTCCAACAAGACGCAAGCTGAGTCAGGCGTTGTGCCCGCAAGTAGCACCTGCAGGGGCATTGCGGGAGGTCGCGTTTATCACTTCCCGCCAGCCCCTAATAGGCCAAATGTTCCTGTGTCTTTCAAGAGGACTAGGATAGCTAGGGATCCGCATTCCAAATGGTTGGATTGGAAAGTGATTGCATGGGAACATCAATATGTCAAATTGAATAATGCACTATCCACTGCAATTTTCAGGTTCAGGTATTTGAGATCGCGAATTTGCCAAGGTCAGGTGTGATCTTTCTCTTTAGCCGCAATCAAAAAAGATTCATCAACCGCAATTCAATTTAGGTGATATTAATAAATCAGTAATCATTTGGTTTCATTTCATTTTCTGCTGAAAGCATGCCATTCATGAAAAAAGGAAAAGAGCGTAAAAGGGAACTCGCCAGAAAGTGTCGGGCTGAGGAAGGAAAGTCTGAGTTGCTCGCTTAATCTCAGTGTATATATATAGATATATATATATGCTTCCACATTTATGTGGCACCCTCATTGGGCCCCACGGAAGAACATTGGCTTTAGTCGGTTCAGATTGTGCCAATGTCATGTGGGCTCCAACAGGGAAGTCAAAGGATGTGTGGCGAAGAAAGCTCCTTGGCAGTATCTGATATCTTGTGTGCTTCAACACATAGTGATCCGGCAACCACTCGGGAATAGTAGCAGATCCCAAAAGACAAATGAGCGCAACACGACCCAAATGAATAGGTTGTTTTCCTCCTCTCGCCCAACAGCACAAATATCAATGCCAGTATCAGCAAATATCACCCCAAGTGAAATTCGGAGGGTTGTGGATGTCAATCAGATCAAACGCATTCACTTTGGCTGTGTGGCAATTTTCTCTTCAACCGGATTACTCATTGCCCTTGTTGAATTCCGACCATTCACAACAATGAGTGAAGTCAACGTCAATCAATGGCATGAATTATCACAATTCTTATTTCGCAAAAAGAGATTCACCAACCCGATTGCAACCAATGGAGCATTACTGGAGGGATTTATGTTTGCAATTGGGTGGCGCAAATGCAGCACCAACAATGAACAATTTGGTCTGTATGGAAGTGTTGGGAAAATTGAAAACGCAAAAGATTAATGGCAGAACCGAGGTCCCAATCTTAGCTCGGTGGGTTGCATTCTAGGTCAATCCTTACGATATGTTGGGGATACTTTATTTGAGAAGATTCAAAATTTCTACAATTCATTTGGGGTTCCGTCTTTTGATCAAGTCAACTATGAAGGCAATATTCCGGCAAATCAGGGTGCATTCGAGTTTGCTTCCGCACTCACTTTCACCATGAATGGATTCAAAAATGCACCTCATGTTGATAAGGATGCATTGCTGTATGCTCCGGGATGGTGGTTTCAAGCTGATAAGCGGACCGGCCAAATTCAAAGAGATGCGTCAAAGCGGTGTACAGGTGGAAAATTGATTTTCCCAAATGAGCATTTTTGGATTGATCTATCCGCATGTCATGGGCTCATTCAGGTAGTGTGGGCCAGTAGTACATTTGTTCATTATACTGATCCAGCACAGGACAACAAAATCACGACACTAGTGGGTATGTCCGCACAATGCTCAAGCAGGTTAGTAAAAACAATGCTGCAAAAAAACCATGGCTATTATGAGATTGGCGAGAGAGCGGGCTATCAAATCAGGGATGGTAATACAATCTCATGCCGATTCAAAGAATGAGGAGATTTGCATGTGGGTTGGGTAAGTAATGGTGGGGTAAGGCAGAGGACAATATACACCAGGATTGGATGGATTCAAGTGCGGGAGATGGGGTGTCTCACATGAAAAAGGGGTGAAGTGGATTATGTACGGTGGCATGCCATCGTACATCTGTCCTGGTTTGTTGCTATTGTCCAGGCTGCCAATGCTTCACACGCGAATCCTTATTCTTGTGCAGGTTCCGACAACGCTAAAAGTTCCTTAGGCCTATGCGGGGTGCCAACGCTACACACGCCAATCCTTACTCCTGTGCAGGCTCCAGAAAGTTTACACGCCAATCCTGACGCTTGTGAAGGTTCCTAAAAATGCTAAAAATTCCTTACGCCTGTACAGGCTTCCGGCGATTCACACACCAATCCTTACGCTTGTGAAGGTTCCCCACAATGCTGGAAATTTCTTGGCCTGTGCAGGATCCCGAGAATTCACACGCCAATTCTTATGCCTGTGCAGGCTCCCAAAACTTCACACGCCAATCCTTATGCTTGTGAAGGGTCCCAAAAATGCTAAAAATTCCTTACGCCTGTACAGGCTTGCGACAATTCACACGCCAATCCTTACGCTTGGGAAGGTTGCCAACAATGCTGACAAATTCTTACGCCTGTGCAGGCTCCCGATAATTCACATGCCAATCCTTATGCCTGTTCAGCCTCCCAACAAGTCACACGCCAATGCTTACGCTTGTGAAGGTTCCAGACAATTTAAATAATTCAATAAATGAGTAAGATTGATAGCGTGTGACCATAGGAAAGGCCATGTTTCACAAATCTGGAGTGGATTGCTCACATGCGGGAAGCACCCGCTTTTTTACAGTTAAGAATGTATATGGCTCTAAACCATGGAAGAATAAAATATAGGAGACGGTAATGGCAACTATTGGTGCATTTTGGGAAAAAGAGGTTCACGAAAACAAATACTCACTCAAACTCTTGGTGGGGCACTTAAAAAAATAATTCTCATGCAATCAGGGTTTTTCTCTAAGGAGGAAATAAGTAATTTTTACGTGAACAAAGAATGTAATAGAATTTGAAGATAATAATAATTGAATACAAATGATAATTTATTTAAAAGAAAGTATTACAAATGATAAAAAGTGGAAATAATGAGATTATTTTTTTTAAATTTTTATTTTTCGAGGAATTTGGAGACTATCCCGGTGATGTCCTCCTTTGGATAAGCCTCCAGTGCCTGGGCAAGGAGGGAGTTTAGTTCCTCCCGGAATTCCCGGTGCATCTCATTTCAATGAGTTTCATCCACAAAAGGAATCATGTGGAGCAAGCGGCGATGCTCCAACAAGATTCGGTTGATCGATTCGTGGACAATGGCTCGAGGAATCATTAGGGTCGGTCACAGGTCGGTGAATTCCTGGCGAGCGTCATCGTGGGAATGAGAAGAGCTTGGCACTGGGGGGGAGGAGGTTGTTGGGTTCTCGGGGGCAATGGGAGGGAGATCCTGGGAAGGAACCGGGGTAGGAGAGGAGGGGAAGATGGTGGAGTCGGTGAAGAAGAAGGGGGAGGGGGAGGGGGAGGACGATCTGGAGATGGTCAAAGAAAAAATGAGAAAAAGTGGATATGGATCAAAGAGAAAGAAGGGGTGACTTACCATAAGGTTCCTCTGTGGATTGCGTAGGAGCCACCTCAGGTTCTGGCTCACGAGTTGTATCGTCCTCAGGTGGTTGGGATGATGGACTTGGGCCAGGAATAGGTGGCTCTTTGGTTCGGGAGGGTTCTAAAAAAGGAGTAAGAGTCAGTTCACTCGACTCGAAAGTGAAAGTGAAAATGAAATGAAACTTTGGCTGCTTACCGCGGAATAATTCCTCAGAACATTGGGTGCCACTCGGGCCTGGAGTGGGTTGCCCCGGGGTTTGCTTGCAAGGCAAACTAGGAACGGGAGAGTCATGTCGGGGGGGATTCAGGGGGTTTTGTTATATGAGTGATGGAAAAAAGTCAGTATTATTGCGTGAAGAGAAATGAGATAAGGAGGAGAAAGAAAACTTACTTTGGCGTTTGAATCCCATCGGTGACAAGACATGGTGACGATCAGCCCAAGCTCGAATGTCCTCTTGCCATCGCCATCCTTCATCGGCCGGATAATCACTTCGCTCCGGTCGAGGAGTGAAGTGACCATCGGATGGTGGCCTAGGAGGGGGAGTGGACAAATCGATACTGGAGGGGACAGGGCTAATCGTCCGGAATCGTTCCCGTTGGCCTGTTTGGGGGCCCGGCGTCCATTCACGCTCGGAAATGGTTTCATCATCGTCGACCACAAAGGAGTCCTCGCGAGGGCGTCTTGGGCGAGAACTCGTCTGGCCTCGTGGTCGGAAGGGGCGGACAACGAACGAACATTTCTTGTGTGCTTGTCGACAAGCATCACAAGCGTCGTTCTTCGTCGAGGAACAAATGCAGGGGATACCCCGCTTGGTGAATAAAGTGCACAACATCTAAAAACAAAACAATTGAGGTTAGTAACTGCATACAAAGTAAACAATCAAGAAAGAAAATGAAGATGTACGATGAATTATGAGTTTAAAGCCGAAACAAAACAAGAACGCTCTAGTCGGAAGTTTTTAAAAGTCTGGAAAAGAGTCGTGAAGAAAAATAAGTATTAATATTCGTATGTAATGTCGACAAAAGTTTAAAAAAGAGGTAACCCACGAGGTGGATAGAAGTGAGGTTCTGAACGGATCAGAAGAATAAACAAACAGGCAAAAGGAAGGGAAGTGGGTTTAGTGGGGTGCGAAAGACAACATCAGAAAGGCAGGAAGACAAAGGGGAATACGCACAAGAAGGACAAACGCGGGTGAGGTTGAACAAAGTGGAGCGGGTGAGAGAGAAAGTGAAGTGCCTGTCGTGTGAAGATGGTCTTTTATACCATGGTGAAGCTGAGACGATCTCAGAAGTTGCAGCACCCGCAAAAGTCTCAGCTTCAAGGCGTGTGGGCAAAATTGAAGCTGAGTCTCAGCGAATGCTGCAACTGAGAAGTGAAATGCTCGCGTGAGGCAGAAGAACAATGGGTGTCTGGCTGAGTATTGCAATTTATTGAGTTGTCAAGCTGAGTCAAATCCCCTTTGTTTCCTTACATAGCCACCCGATCACCCAGGAGGGTGGTCTGGAGGCCCTTGTTGAATGTGCATTGTGGGTGCAATGCACAAGTGACCCATGCAGAAATGCACCCGGTGCATTTGGTCACAAGTGACGGCGGCAAGATCACCGGCCGTATGGCCTGGTGATAATCTTTGAACAAAGGGGGGGGGCTGTAAGGCAAGTGAATACAGCGTGAGCTTGCCTTGACCCATTGCTCAGGTTTGCTTTCGGGTCATAATTGAAATGCTCAGTGGCTGAACATTTTAATTGTACAGTAATTGAACAAGTGATATAACAATATGAAATTCACCATGCTGAGCCATTGCTCAGTCGTTTTTGTATGCCCACAATCTGAGCATTTGGCACACCATTGGGTGACATTTCAGCCAGGTGCAGCATTTCACACGCTTTGGTGAAGTGCTCCAAACTGAGCCTTCCAATGAACTATTGCAAAAAAGTTCATTCCATGGATTTACTGAGCACTTTCACACAGTGCTTTTGAACATGACATGCTCAGCTTGCGTGTGCAAATCGGGTGAAATGCAATGCTGAGCATGTGGCACATGAGCTACGTATACGCAAACGCTCGGAAGGTGCATGCACATTTGCTATATGCATGCAGGCTCAAGTAGTATTACAACTACCTAATCTGTACAGCCAATACTGTAGTATGCAGTACACCTTTGTAAATGTATGCTGCGGGGCAGAGCAAAAGCTGTTCAGCAATGTAACATGAAAATCACGTCAAGCCATTGAGTCATATATCTCAACTGCATCCCTTTGGTGCACCTTTTTGGAGAGCTCTGCCTAACAATGGCATAGACGCAGGTGTAATCCGAGTTAATGAAAGTGGGCCATAATGGGATGACTTATTATTTGGGTAATACACAAACAGTGGATTCACTCCGGTGCCATTGTTGGGGCCAACAATGACTGCCCCTGCTTGTTCATTGCGTGTGCTCATTGTCGGGCAGCCACACGCTTTCATACGCACCCCCCAATGGGTCATACACAGGCAGCTTTCACACGCCTGGAAGACATTTTACTGCCAGTGTTCCGACCGGCTAGTTTCTTGGTCGGGTGGTCAGCTTTACTGCAGACGCTCACCTCCTCGCGCGTGGAAACCTGATGCCAATCAGTGTGGATTTGCTTCAGCCTCATTCACATTAGAATAATCCCAGCCTATGATTGCTGAGGCTGGTTACGTTTGCGTGGGTACCTCCCACCGCGGGTAATTTTCTTCACGTTCTCACACGCCCCACGCAAGTTGTGGCACCTGGCTTGCAGCCAGAAATTCCCTTGGGTGGGTGGCCTCTTTCTCCGGAGTTTTGTACACGCGTGAGGCAAAGACCGTGATCCCAATCTCGGGGGATTAGTACCCTCCTCAAACGCAATAGGGGTGAATGTAGATGTGGATCATGCCTCACGGTTGGTGCCCCGTTTGATCATGCCACACTTCCCCCCCTGAAGCCTAGTTGGAATCAGTCATCAAAAAACTTCAAGCAAAACCAAAGTGATGTTCGGTGGCACGCCACCGAACATATCTCACCCGCCGACACACAAACATCCCCACAGTGAGATTGCCCTTTGAAACGGCCAACATTGCCCAGTAGGTCCCTGTGTGACAATTAACCTGGGGATGATATATATGCATCCATGTTCGCTGTCACACCAGCGAACATGACTGCATGCCTCTGATATGCCCTCCACAATAAGTTGCTACAACCCACCCAATTTCGGATATGCTAATGTCAACCTTGTTCCACCAAAGGTTTTGTACCTTGCTGCAGATCCAGCAGTCATATCAGTGCACCCACATTTTGGCCACCTTGCCTTGATATATGCCCCAAATCGGATACAAAAATTAAGAGCCCAAGAGGCCCACCCCCATCAAGACCATGCACGTAACCACAGGCCATCCCCCCTTGACCCCATTGCTGCCTCTCATATAAGTTCCCCACCTGCGCCTATTTGTCTTCATTCCGTTTAGCTAACCCCTCCCGATCATATAATTTCCAACTGTCGCCAAATAATTTAAAATAGCCATCATGTCAACCCCTTCACAACCACTTTGCATTGGGATGATTAATATTCGTATTCAAATAAATAGTGATATAACCTTAAAGCCTGAGAATTCCCACTTAGGTTCTTGGATTATCCTATGGCACAATCAACACAACATATTTGTATATCTCCCCAATCACCAGCATGCTATTGGCTCTCTCCCGGGAACCCTTTCCCAAACGTTGATACCATTCCTTGGGGCACCAAAAACGTTCATGCACTGTGGTCCTGGTGGGGCATGGATTGAAAATTGCCAAACCAATCCTACTCAAATATTATTTGTTGAGGGAGTATTTATGACTGATGCAAATGATCCCTCCTCATCTCAGAAACTCAATCTAGCATTGATGTTCTTCACATGGTATCCAAACATTTTATTCATAATGGAAAGCTTTCAAACACAAGATTTCAAGCTTAAACTGCCCAAAGAATATGACTGTAATACTCATAGTCAATGTCAACTCTTCACTCCAACATTTCCCGCTTCAAGCTCGATGCCAGTTTCATATCCTGCTGTTTCATCATTGGTTTCCAAGCAGAAACTGATACAATTACCCAGTGGATCAGACCTCCCCATGATGACCCCGCCCCATGCCATTATTCAAACCCTCCTCCTCCCTCATCAAAAGACCGGACTAGCTTTTCTCTGGGATTGAGAAATCCCCAATGGCCAATCAGCCCGTAACCTTTGGGCCACCTCACCCCCAGGATCCACTTTCAATGCCAGGCACATCATTACAAACAGGGTCGTTAGCTCATTTAAATGCCTTTTGACCAATACCCCTCTTGGGGGACTGCTCGCGGATGATATGGGATTAGGTAAAGCCATTCAGGCCATTGCTCTAATTGTTACCTCCAAGGAGCGGATGATTGCAAACCCCCATTGCTCCACGCCCACCATGATCATCTGCCCCCTCGCTTAATTACCAACTGGCAATCAGAAATATCCAAGCATGCTCAGGCTGGAGTGCTGCATTCCAAAATCTACCATGGTCCCACTCGCCACTCATTATCCAAAGACGACATCTTAAAATATGATATCATCATCACTTCTTACAATACTATCACCCAATAATTTAAGCAAACCAATACCTCTACATCATTCATTTTTCAAATCAATTGGCATTGTATAATTTTGGATGAAGCACAGTGAGTGTCTGATCTTAAATGATTCAAATTACCTTTTATATCCAATAACCCTTGCCCCATCTTATAGCTATATTCGCTCTCAATACACTGCCACTCACCGTGCCATTAATAGGCTCCTTTCATCCCGTTGAATGTGTTTAACGGGAACACCTATTCACAACACCATTTATGACCTTTTGGGCATAATATCATTCATCACTCAACCCCAGAGCGCCGATCAAGATAACTGGTCACCATTCATCCTGAGTAGTCTTTCCAAAGGTTGCAATGATATCTTGCATTTGGCATTGCGGCATTTAAGTTTGCGCCGCACCAAAACCACACATCTCAAATCCCTCCCCACTATTAGCCATCATTATGAGCTGCTCCCACTCAACCCAACCATGCAGCAAGAATATTCCATATTATATGAAGAATTCCTATCATCCAAAAGGAAAGGACCAGGAGAATTTTTCAGAAATATTAATAAGCTGTGAATATGTTGTAACCATCACATCATGCTTAACACAATTGCAGAGGCAGACTTGGAAGACCACAAGGGCAGGAGCACTCAGGATAACTCCCCAAGAATCACACATACTATTTTGGATGTGGAAACATGCATGATGGGTAGTAAAATTGCACACCTCCTACAAAGCTTAATGAAGAACAAACAAACAAGTTGTGGTCCAACCAAATCAGTGGTCTATACCCAATGGACCCAATTTCTAGATTTGTGCGTTAATTTTAATATGCATCCATTACCAATTGAATCCATCTGAGTTTTTCATATTGTAGAATTGGTATTGCACTTGCCCATCACTCTATCCTTTCAGCATGAATTGATGGAACAATTACAGCACGAGCACAGGAGAAGGCACTGGAGAATTTCTTCAATAATCCTGAATGTGAAGTCCTGATTGCATCCATTGCCGCAGCTGGAACTGGCCTCAATATAACTTGTGCTAATACGGTCTATTTAATGGTGAGGGGAGCCCCAAAATTCTTCCCTGATTTGCGGCCCCTGACATCCACATTTCCAGGAGCCCAATTGGAACCCAGCCATTGAGGCTCAGGCTGTTGATCGACTCCATCGTATTGGCCAACAACAACCTGTAAAGGTCATCCACTATATCACTCCTCATTCAGTTGAGGTCAACATGCGGAAGGTACCTTTCAAGATCATCTTTGACCCTAATTGTATTGCTATTCTAAAATCCTGCCTTATGGAAATGCCATTTTCCAAACACCAATAGGTCCAAGAAAAGAAAAATCATTAACTGTGTGAGCCTTACTCATATGATATAATTTGTGTTTGACCAAGTTGATAACTCTTGTTCACCCTGGCATAGGTCCACAATTATGAACACCATGAGTTGGATTGAACTCCTTCAATATTTCCTCAATGAAAATGAGCAATGGAGTCTTATTTCTAAGGGAGACGGTGATACATTCCAATTCATATTGTCTATATTCTGACATATTTAGCAAGTTGTCGCATGTTTAAGAAATCATACTCAGATTGTATTACACCTGCACAAATAATTCACAAAATGTTAACTTGTGACGGTGCTATACATTTATATTACTAAGTTATTGCAGAGCATCACCATTTGGCCTAATAACTGGCATGTCAAGTATCTTGAGGGCGCTAGTCTGCATCTTGCTACAGCCTTTGAGCCAATCTTGATCAAATACCTGAAATGATAAGCCTTCCGGAATATCACCATCATCTGTCGATCGTAATTCTGGCAATCTATCAATAGTTTTTTTACTCTTTTTTTTAATGCAATTACAAAACTCTATGTCTCGATCCATTTTTAATACCAATTCATTAAATAACTGGGAGCGCCAGCGTAATCCCACTTTCCGGTAAACTTGACGGCCATTTTCCAGTACCTCCTCAGTATCTGAGCATACTCGAGGGTCATTGAATTGTGATGCTAGGATGGGAAATTTAGCTGTATCACACCATTCACAATGGCGCTCACAGGTCTGCACATAATGAAGTAGATCATCATCAGTCTTTGCTCACAATGAAGAAGAGATACATTAACTAACCCTTTGACGAATCTTCACATGCTTTTGATTCTCCTTCTTTTTAACCAAATACTCGGCATCCTTTTGAATAGACTTCCATTCTCTTTTCAAATAAGTGAAATATCGCTCCATTAAAGCCGCCGCGACCCCATAGTTATTATGATCCTTGTTCCAACAGTAATGATGATACACGGTGCTGACCAGTGCAAGAGGGAATGTACGGTAAAACACCATAGACATCAGCTCATTTAACGGATGTTGCCATGAGCTCTCCCACTCCCAAGTGAATCGCTTTAGTCCCAACTTATGGAGCTCATTTTTGCAGTAGCTTTGGAAACCCTGAGACTGAACCTGTGTTGATGGCTCATTGAAAACATCCTCGGGGAAATATCCGAGATGACCAGCCACTTGAATTGCAATTTCACGCTCTTCTGTCCTTGGTGGTGCTGGTAGTGAGGAAAAATCCTTATCCCTAACTTTGAGTAGGAACAGGCAATGTGCATGTACTGCTGATCTCATTCCATGGAAAATCTCTGGAAGTTCTGCTTTCAGCCATTTTTGTTGCTCCTTCTGGCTTGCACGTTTTGCCACATTGTGAGCTTTACGAGCCTGGTTCCTTTGCTGTCTGCCCTTGGATTGTTCAAGCATACTCTGGGCAAGGGGAATTTGAGGATGGGTGAACTCATTATTTGACTGAGTGCCATGCTCATGCGCCATGAAATTGTCACTCCTTGGTTCCTCATTTGTTTCCATTTGAGTTGGAGACATGTTCTCATCCTCATCATCCACCATTTTTTCTCTTGATGAACTGGCATGAGATGTTCTGGGTTTGGAGGCATATGGATGATGACGTCCAGTGACTTTCTCTTTGTGGACCAGAGGTGAAGATGCATAAAGTTCATCACCTGCCATGCACATCATTAGTTAACACATCAAAAAATTAATGAAGACTGGTCACTCACAATCTTCAATTGGCTCCTGAGATCGGACTGACTTGCCTTTAGGTGCCATATCTAACCCATGAAACAAACATATCAAATGGTGAAAAAGGTTATACTCCAAACTTAAAATGACTAACTTTGATGAAGCGTCAATCCTGGATTTCCCTCCGACAGACCACTCCAAGTTACATTCTCCAATGGTCTTTTTTGTCACCCCCCATCCACTTGCCTTTCATCACCCACATGAACCTGAGATCCTGATGGAATATTGAGGTTTGGCTGTTTACTTTGGCCAAAGGGATCCTGGGATGCGACTGGATTCCGACCGGGATTAAGGAGGAACTCACGTGGAAATTTTGATTGGGGATTAGCATGTGATGAGATTTGAGGTGTGCCTTCTGGCCCCTGAGACACATGCGTTTGTGTATTAGTGGGATTTGGGGGAATTGGAGTGACAGAAATATTTGGGATCGACCAAGTGCTTGAAGTTGGAGCCTTTGGATTGCCCACATCAATGTTAAGACCTGATACATTCATTGAGGATGCGATAGGGGTTGTGAGAGGAATGTTGAGACTCAATGGTGACTGTGTTTGAACATATTCTATGCTAGATTCACTATCTGAGTCATGAACAGAACCTGAACGGGATCTATGTGACTTGAAAGATGACATAAGGGTCAAAAAAGTACAGTAATATTTTTAACTAGATAAACCACCACAGTATTATGATAAAATAGAGTGATATGAGATGAAATCTTTTTAAATTTAGAATAGAGAAATTCTATGAATAGTTGGAACTAAGTGTTGCGTGAAAGTCCAATAAGCCTCTTTTTAGGAGAATCCTCCCTGCCTCCTCTTGAGCTCCTCCGCTTTTATCGGAAACCACCCGGCACGGCCTACCACCATATAATGTAATATTTCCTTGATCTCAAAGGGGACCCATCATCCATAAGTAATCATCTTTGGTAACATTTCCACCTCCCCATTGTCACATTTTGTGAATTATCCAAACTGCCAATATATGCATTGAAATTCTACAGCATTGTACATCTGTAAAGGGGTATATTCATGAAGGATATACCCACAAAAGAGACATCACCTTTTCAAGAAAGGCAAGACAATCCAACTCACATTCCAACCAATTAAAAGCCTGCTGCACTCAAACCAAATACCAAGACTTTAGCTGCACTCCAACCCCTTATGTAATAGAGTTATATTGTTATGTCTGTAATAAGGTTTAAGCCATGTACGATGGCGTGCCAGCGTACATGGTTTGAATGTCAATCCCCTCAAATCAATGCTGACACATCCCTATTGGAACACCCCTCAAGGGTCAAAACCGCAGTATCGCCATGTGTAAATAAAATAGAATATGTATGAGCATTGAGCAGCATGGCATTTTACCCAATTAAACTCCTAACCAATTCCGCCATCCAGATGAGACATGTTACACTCCATCAGCTGCAGCTCACGCACCATTACAAATGGGATAAAATTCTCAGATGGCTCAAATCATCTCCCCCTTCATAAATAATCACTCAATTTTTTTTCCAATTAATAACACTCCTAAACACTTTCACATCAGCCATAGATATCTATACACAAACCAACCGTACTCCCAATTCCTGAAGCAATGACAACCCGCCGCTATTCCTCAATGCGTATATGCATGTGTCAACACTGCTCAACTCAAACACACTCTTCCCCTGAGGGTGATAGGCCTGGAGCTGCCTTCACACCTTTCCAATATAAACAGCACATTAAAAACCTCAAATCAACGATTGCACCCAAATCTCTTCCAAACATCCCTACTTCTGCATCAGGATCTGAGTGCCCACAACTTCTTTTGGATCAAATATTCCCAGCTGATTATTCACCATTGACCCAAAGCACCTTGTCCACAGCACCGGGGCTCAATTCAATTGCACAGAAACCATACAGCAGCAGTCAAACCCTTCCTTCACAAGACCTTGGAATGATAATATCTGCCATTCTATCATTAAGGTATAATATACCCCGCCAGGCTTCACGCATTCTCAACCCGGCCCTAAACCTGCTGATCAAGTCCAGCATCTCAAGCTCCGGTGGTCCCCCCATTCCTGCATTCCATATACCTCAAGATCTGAGTACCATATTTGAACATCTCCAATTGGAGGCAGTGATTCAAAACTGTAAATGTTGTCCTCAATGTTTCTCTGTTAATGGCCTTACTGAATCAGTCACAACTGACCAACTCCACTTTCAACGCCATAATGACCCAAATGATCATGATCCCCCTTGCACACAATCATTAGGAAAATTCATCTATTCATTTGAACCCCACACCCAAAACACAACCAACATGAAGCAAAAATTTATACCAACAAAACATTTCATTTATCAACCATTCAAAAATTGGCTTGCCAGATTTCTCCAGCAGGCTGGAATTATGGACATTCTGCATCAACATCAACAATCCCAAACTCCCGAAGATTCCCCAAAACGTGACGTCTGGGATGGATTGGTCTGCAGACGCTTCACTGGCACTAGAAATATCCATGACCCCCCATTCATGTCCATTCCTGGTGCATTGGCCTTCTCCATTTATGTGGACTGGTTTAATGCACATGGAAAGTCCACCCGGTTGGCCAGCATTGGACCTATCATGCTTATTTGTATTAATCTCCCCCCAAGTGAAAGATTGAAGCCAGAGAATGTCTATGTTGGAGGAATCATCCCTGGTCCAAAGGAGCCAACTTCCCTTCAATTGAATTATTTATTAATGCCACTCATCAAGGAGCTCAAAGAGCTATGGCAAGGTTACCATTTTTCACCCACCCCCACAGGTCCTTCAGGATCCTTTATCCGTGTTGCCATTCTCACAGCCATTGCGGATGTGGTTGCCATGCGCAAGCTTACTGGATTTATTTCCCATTCAGGCAACCACTTTTGTAATTTTTGCACCATTCACAAAGCTCAAATTGACAAAATTGCTCCTCAATTTCATTACACACGCTCATATGAAAATCATAAATCAACCATTGCCAAATGGCTTCGGGCAACCCCACAACAAAGACAAGCAATTTTCTCTGAGTATGGAGTGCAATATTCAATTTTAGAAGACCTTCCGTATTGGGATGCAACCAGAATAGTTAATCTTGACATAATGCATAATTTAATACTGGGAATTTTGAAGGATCATGCAACTTTCAAATTGTGCATTCCAGAGTCCAAATCAAAAATTTACCTCAGGTCCCGCAGGAAATCTAATGACACCAACAGTTCAGACTCAGATTGGATGACCTCCAACAGCTCTCTTGAAAAAATCACATTGAGAGAGGCCCGCTCCCTGAGAAGAGACGCAGCAAAAATAATAAATGAGCCCCTCCCCACTACTTCCACCCAAAAAAACTACTTCCCAATGCCCACCCCTCACACGGAACATCCATCTAGTGGTTCTGCGGAGATTCCTTCATTTGATGCCCATTACATCCCCACTTCTGAAATCCCCTCTGAATTGGATATCACTGCACTGAGTGATCACCAGATCAAGGGTGAGGCTCTGGAGCATCTCCATCGTATCATCTCTGAGACGATAATTCCCTCATCATGGACAAGAGTACCTTGCAACATGGGTTGCCCCTCTCATGGTAGCTTAAAAGCTGCTGAATGGGCTCTCTTATATAAGGTCTATATTCCATTTTTAATGCTCAGTCAACAGATGTCATTAGATGTACACCGATCCGCAAACATTCAAAGAAAAATGGGTCAGTCAGAAGAACTTGCAAATGAACTAACCAAGAATACATTCCATTTGATTAGTGCTATCAACATTGCCACAAGTTGGACTGTTTCAATAGGAGATGCGACTGCATTTGCTGAACATTGGAAAAAATTCCGCCTTTCCACTCAACTCCTGTTCCCAAAACAGAAAAGCAAACCAAATCATCATTTTGCTGATCATATTCCCAAACTCTTCCAACGTTGGGGCCCAGCACAAGCCTCAGCCACATGGGGTTATGAGTGCTTGATTGGAGTATTTGCAAAAATGCCAACAAATAACAAAATATGTACGTCAATTAATAAGATCAATATATTCACATTGATTAAACAACTGAACTGAATAAGATTAACTTCTTGCAACTCTGAATAGATGATATAGATAAAACCTTACTTCAACATATCTGTCGATGTTCCAACCTTTCCATTCTCGTGAAATCCCCATCCGTGCCATGTGAAATAAAACAGCTTTTCGAATCACAGCCACCTGCCCTGTTCAATGACCATAAATATAACAAACCATCCCGCCATGACCAAGAAAATTATGATTGCCTGGTTGAGTACTTACAGAATTTTCATGCAACAAGGGAAATAGTTGATTGGATCAGCTTAGACACTACCGTGCAACCCACAAGTCCTCCCACTTCAAGGATTGTCTCACCTTGGTATTTTCCAGTTTCAAACATTAATATTGGGAACAATATATCTTCAACTGAATCCAAAAATGTCAGCAAAAGTGTTATATCTTTTCTGAGGGGCAACTCACGACAATTTGGTATTATTAATAGCATTTTTAAAGTCTCTGAGCCATCTAGCATACTGAAGAATAACTTTCTGATCTTAAAAGCTTTGAAGATTGATGTGAATTTCTTACCAGATTGGCCGCATCTGAATATTTATAAAGCTGTTGGTTTTGATGATGGACACTTGATTATATCTGAAGAAGAAATTGAAGGTAACTGTGGATTGTATGATAACAAAGTTCTGTCATCTGGACTGCTTGTAATGATAAAGCCGTTATTTCATGAAATTTAGCCTACAGAAATGCAAATCTCTCAGATTCATTAGCAATTTGGCTAGTGAAATAACTGCCTCAAAATTTAGTGACAGATACATGCCATTGTGACAAGCAAAGCCCATTATTTCACATTGCCACAAAGAACTTACTATTTTGACATTGGGTACAGTGTGAATAAGCCAAGTTCAATGATCAAATGACCCACACACTCACCTTTCACAGCATCCAAAATTTCTAACTGCGCCATCATCATGTTGGAAGGGGAAGCGGCCCTTGCGCACCCACACACGCCAATGCACACGCAAGCGCACGCGCACACGCCAATGCACACGCAAGCGCACCCGCACACGCCAATGCACACGCAAGCGCACCCGCACACGCGGTATTGTGCAGCGGGCTCTACCAGTGTCACCTGCAAAACGACAATCCCGCTCAGGCGGAGTCCTTTTATGGATGACCTGGTGAAGTCAAACCCCCCGCCTACATCAAGACTGGCTGAAGGACCTCTTTGATGTGTGTTTGTGCAAACAGGCGGGTCTTGTGTAATTTTTACCAACCATTGGACGGTTGCGGGATGATCAGGTGGTGAGGAATCTGAGTTGAAGGCACGGGGGAACCAATATTGGTGGATGTCACAGGATTTGGTGTAAGACAAGAGTGTGACGTGTGCTCGACGTTCGCTTGATTTTTGCTTGACGTGAGCTCAACTTTTATCCTGCTTGACATTTGCTTGACGTGAAGTCAATCACCGACGATTGACACGAGATTTGCCCTGGTGTTTATGTATCACACACTAAAACTGTAGAAGCTAGATTAGATGTGAATATTTTATTCACCCTTATTCAAAATTATTTTTGCCATAACCCCTGTAGTTTTGGTGCAAGCTCAGTTTTGCTAGTACCATTGGATAGCCCTGATGTAGAGCTTCAATCTAAATACTTCTTTTCTGTGGTTAAGCCTCTTTTTCTGGATTTCAGATGGGAGGTGAAAATTAAGGTTTATGCTCAGAAACTTCTTTGAGCAGGAATAACTTGGTTATTCTTTGTCCTATGGTGAAGGAGCTTGTATATTTCAGAGCAGGTGAATTTTATCTTTTTTTTGATACCTTTTGAGCTGGTTTGTCCCTGCTCCCTGTTTTGGTGGTATTTTTCCTACCATATGTATATGGGATTTGGCTTTGAGTCACAGGCTGACAGTTTTTGAGATGTCTTACACACATTCCGACATTTTTTGAAGGCTTTAAACAAAGTATTACTATGAGAATGGTTAATTTAAGGGCCTAAAATGGGTAAAAATAGAAAAAAATGGCTAGGATGAGCCCCTTTTGAGTCTGAACCAAGGTTTGATGTTGTTATAATTGTTTTTTGGTTTATCAGTGTGTTTTGCATAACTGATTAGAGGAAATTTCACTTTTTGAGTAACAGATTTTCTGGCTATAAAATAATGTCTTCTTTGCCCCACTTTCCACTCCAGGTTAGAATGTATGCCTTTTGGGATTAGTTTAAACACTGTGAAAACAATTAATAAACAATTTCAACCACCTTTTTCAGTTTTCAAGTTTTTGAACAATGTGAAAAAATTATTGCAATCACTTTTTGACACTATTATAATCATTTTTACCCTAGAACCACACAAAAAGTGAATTAAAGCATCTTTCATCACTTTTAGCTTTGTCACTTTGCTTCCCAATTCACTCTGCTTATTTTTGGGTTTATTTTCTCTTTAATAATATTTTTTAAGCAATTGTCTTAAATTAATTTTCTGGAGTTCATTGCTCACTCAATTCCAAATGAAATTCCTCTTGAAGAAATTTCTTTTGTAGCCTCACATCTCTGTTGTAGAGTATTTTTGGATAAATCTTTATTTTGGTAAAGAAATATTTATAGTATTATTTTTTTATACTAACAAAGTTATAAGCAATAAATTTAGTGTTTTTTCTCTTCAAAACTGTTAAAATTTACTATTCTGAATTAAATTTTGACTTATACAAATTTTTATGACAGGAAACGTAATTGAATTTTAATTTAAGTTTCATATCCACACCTTAGATTGTGGCTAAGTTATCACAAATTGGAGGCCAAATGGGAACTTTTACTGAAAAACTGGACTGCAGAGAGAAAAGATCAAACTTTAACGATTTGAAATGATAATGAAAAACAGATGAAATAGAAAGAGGACAAATTCAAAGATTGTCTTTTTTGGGTTTGAAATTGGGGTTTGGAAATGTGGAATACTTTCAAAAGACTTTCTCAAGGCCATAAATTAATAAGTGAGGCTTGTAGTTGCCCATTGAAATATATCAGGGATAAAATAGTTAATCAGGAATTCCATAAGTGTTAAATCTTTCTGCCTTGTTTTGGTGAATCAGAAAGTTTCTATTGTGCTGGAAATTCATATTCTGAGTATTGCCTTTCTTTTGCGACTATGATGTCATTATCAGAAATCAACTGTGTTTCTAGCTTAATATTTTCTCTTTACCATCTTCATAAATTCTTAGTCCTTCATGTCATACTTCCTAATAAACCCTTCCTGAAGATTGAACTGTATCATAAATTCCTTGATGCCTGAATCAGTTGTAGAAGATGGATAAGTGTCAACCTGTGACTCAAAAGCAGAGCACAACCATGATAGCCAAAATACCATAAAACAATTGTAGAGTAAGATACCACAAAACCATGTATCTGAGCCAAACCAGCTCAAAAGGTATCAAAGGAAAGAGGAAACTAACCTCTTTCCAAATGTTGAATTCACACAATCATAGGAAAAATAGTAACAAAGCTATTCAGGATCAAAGCAGTTCCTGAGCATAAAGCTTCATTTTCACCCCTCATCTAAAACCCAGAGAAAGAGGCTGAAGGCAACAAAATGGGTCTTTGACTTGAAGCTCTCAGTAAGGGATATCCAATGGTACTAGCCAAACTGGGCTATCATAAAAGCTACAGAGGTTATGGCCCAATTAAAGCCAAATAAGCATGAAGAAAATATCCACCTCTCATCTAACTTCTACAGTTTCAGTGTGAGATACTTAAAGTGGGGTCAATATGCAAAGAGAATAATAATGGATATCTGCTTGGGCACCCAATTTCCCCATAATCCATATACAACCTAATTTATTGAGAAAAAATGTTCCATACAGCATTGATGTAAAATCTTTATTTGGGTGATGAAAATTGAACATGGTATAAATTTGCAATATTTAATGCTACCCATACCAATATGTAGACCCCATCCAGGGCTACACAACTAACCAAAATTGAGCTGAATATTTTGAAAATGGGAAAGGATATGTCAGCTTTGAGGTTACAATCACACAGCTGGGCCAATACACCTTTACTGTGGGATGCTTCCCCATATCTTTGAATATGAGGTTTAAATTAGGAAAAGGAGCCTGTTTATCCCTCAATAACCTAGAGTTTGTTCAATAATGGGGTCTGATAGAGGTTTTGTAAAGCATTCTGTGTGTCATACACATCAGAAAAGGGTTTTGTGGTCCCCAGATGAAATCCTTTACCCTGTATTGGTGAAAACTTCCCAGATATGGCTTCAAAGCCACAACTGAGGCGAATACAGGCTATAAAGTCCTTGTTAAAACCACAAGAAATTACTTGGAAGTGAAAAATCTTCTCTTCCTCTTTTTCAAATGGTCTAGATAACCTTTTCACCAATTTTCAGGATAAACAGGTACTTTTCTCTCCCCAAAAAAGAAATTTCCATCCTTCTCTTACATTCCTACATATTAAAACTGTAAAAAAAATTAGTACTCTTGGAAATAAGCATGTCATACTTCAACTCTTATTAGTGTACTGCTTCAATATAGTTAATCAACTGACAACACATGCATCCTGGGCTTTCAGTAACCCTCATAGTAAATCCCTGAAAACTCTTATTAAAAACTAGTTCTTATCATCTTATTAGGTGTCACAGTCATTGTGAAAGCTTTAAATAGCCTTATTATAGCTTCACCAATGACTCTTCATGACAATTTGGTAGCCTGGCTATGTTTTTTGGAATAAAAGTAGGTCATTTTGTCTTAATTTGAGCTTTTATCTTAATATTATTTTCTATGCATAAAGGCTAATTAAAATAAAGTATAATTATATATCACATATCATATTTATTATTATTTGAGTGGTATATAGACGTATAACACTGTGTTTTCTGTTTTTATCCATTTTTTGACATGGTAAATTATAATTAATTTACCAAAGTCTTAATTGGGTGTAATTTTGTAATATAAACCTAATAAATACCCATTTTGTATTCTTTTGAAGTGCTGGAAGAATTATCTGTACTGCTAATAACAGCATCAAAAGGTGTGGTACAGCATATTGGAAGATTCAATTGTACATATTAAATGACTTTATTCAAGTTATTATTTTAATTACAGAATATCAACTGTGAGATATTTGAGTCAAAGCTGTAACCAAACATCTTTAAAGCAGTATTTTTAACATGTAAATTGGTATCACAATACCATGGTCACTGTACTTAGGTATAATACAGCCATATATTACACCAAAGGCTATTCTTTGACATGTAGAAGCTTTGTTAAGAGTAAATACTGACACAAGTCCTCTTATTTTGACTACTAATGGAAGAAACCTTCATACCACTACATACAAAGTCACAGGAAAACCCACCAGTGACACCCTCAGAAACAAACAACATGCATAAGGGAAAAGGGAAGAGGAACAGTGAAAGCCTCATACCAGCAAAAAATTGGACACCCATAGCTGCTCAGAGGCACAGAAAGCCATGTGATTGTCCCTCCATACAAGGTGAACCAGCCTTTATGACTTTTACTGTGAAAATAACATTGATTAAGCCAGTTGTAATTTCCAAATGTAAATTTCCAGAAGCGGAAGAACACAAGTTTGTAAAAAGAACAGTCAAAGGTAAATTCCCAATATCAAAAAGTTTTTTACTAATTGCAGACACTGATAACATGTTTCCTGTACACTTAAGAGACCTTGGCATCTCAAGGAACCAGCAAGAGGAAAGAAAAGAACTTCTCAGAACCAGAATACCAGGTTTTGGGAAGTGTGGTTAATCGCAAAACACTGAGGGAAATTAAGCCCACACCCCCACTCACCTTCAGATTTAACAGAGACCTCAGACCAGTGGACTAGAGAGACATAGGTCAAGTACTTCAGCTCCACCAACTCCTCAAAGACCTGTTCCAGTGGAGTGTGGAACAAAATAGGTTCAACCTGGCTTCACACTGGAAGGAACTGGGGGAGAGCTGCCAGAGGATATGTCTCAGAGAGATGTCCCAATCCCAAATTACAATTCAAAATCCTAGAAGAGAAGGAAGCCAAAATCAGGGAGAATAAAGCCACAATCCAGGATATAGAGGAGCAATGGATCCAGAAAGAAAATATTCTTACTCCTTCAGCTTCACAAGGAGTACACCAAACCAAATCTCCAGTAGCTTCACACCACGCAGAATCTAGAAAAACAGGGGCCAAGAGTCACCATTGCTCCCAATTCCAGGGGAAGACAAGGATAAAAGAGAAAGAAAAAGAATTCTTTGGGTCAGAAGAAGAAATAATAAGATCCAATGATCCAGGATTTTCTGGAATTTGTGAAGGAAGTGCACAGAAACAACAAATAATTGTAAAACATCTCATATATTCAGTACACCTACCATTAGAAATGGTATTCAAGCCAAGAATGAATGTAGTGTTTTCACACCCAAGAGTAGCCTGAGAAGTAATGAACTGTGGTTAAAAATGTCCCAATATGCAGAACCAACTCAAGAAAACCTTGAAAGGATCCATAAAAACAATGTAAGGCTGCAAGAACTGAAAAACCTGAAACAAACAACCATACAAGCTCTTCAAGATAGCTATGCTAAACTAGAAATATCTTCAGAAAAGACTAACCAAAGACTAAACCAAGTCTTAGAGGAGCAATAACACTGCTAGAGGGACAGGGATCCCCTGGATTGAGACATAAACAAATTTGTTGATTTCTGCCAGAACATGAGTCCACAGAGTCAAGGCCATGTTTTTGGCAATAATCCGCACCCTCAAGAGGACATCAAACCAGATTCCCCAATGGAGAGTACGTCCATATCCCCAGAACAATACTAACATGGAGAAAATATGACTTAATAAGGGAAGGAAGCTTTGAAACAGATTCAGGGAGCCAAAAGCTGGCCAAATTCCTCTGGTGTAGGAGAATATGATCCTATGGAGCTCATTGATTTTATTGATGGACTCTTCATTTATGTACCAAGTATACTAGAATACTGGATTACAGCTAGACTCAACACAGAATTCAAAGGACATGCTAGTATCTGGTACACACAAATGAAAGGAATATATGGCAGAAGAAACTGGCCTTGGTTAAAGAGTCAAATAATGCAAGATTACAGTAATTGTTCTTGTATATTGAAGAGGACCATGTTATTTCAAAATGAAAAATACTCAGTGGACAAATATCCTTATCATTGGTGTCTTAAAAAGCCTAAAAGAGTTAAAGCCATTTATCCTCAAATGAATATTAAAATGAGAAATCACAAACTGCTGTCTCAACTTCCAGGATAGCTAGAGCTTGAAGTAAAATCCAGGTGCAACAAAATTTGCACTGTAGCTGATATTTCCAATAATTCACAAGATGAAAGTAAAAGAAAAGATATAGGAAACCTTTCCATATATAAAAGGAACAGCTTCCAAGAGAAAAAACCTTGCAGGGTTTACAATGAAGGTAAATACAGAGAAAGAGAAGAAAAACTCTGGTCACAATTGTGGGTCAATAAACCACCATGATAACAACAGTCCATAGGCAAAAAGAAAATTCTATTCCATTGAACAAGTCCCAGAGGAAGAAACCCAAGCAGAGGATTATGAATCTTACTTAATGAGTAAGATCATTGAAGAAAACTCTGATGATTACCAAGACCCAAAATACGCACTCGTGGTGGAGTACAAAGAGGAAACCCAATTAAAAATTCAGGAAATACATTTGGAAGCAGGGTGAACACAAGCCACTTCAAATAGAAACTTGTGCCAACACACACAAGATGCACATACCTTCCAAGTAAAAAAAATCAAGGAAAGGAATATATTCATGGGACAGCCACTAAGATGAGTTTTTGTATTGACAATTATCAACATTCATTGATCATTGATAGTGGTGCAGACTGCTCAATAGTGGCCAGAGAATATCTGTAAAAACACTTCCCAAATTGGGAGAAGCAACCCTTTCCAACCGAGGCAAAGAGCTCTAAAAATGCAGCAGGGAAGATGGAATCCATTGGGCCTATTGTCAAAGATATAATAATACCCCATAGGACTCAACCCAGAGCTTGTAGTTCTTGAAGATGTGCATATCAAGGTTTTTTACTGGGAACAAAGTATCAAATGATGTATGGAAAGAATATATACAATAGTATAAATAGGCATATTGAGATAGGTACAAACAAGGAAAAGGAATTCTCATTTGGCATATACCAGTTGTCCAACAAGACCCCCTAGAAGAATTACTTAATTAATTCAAAGAGGGAAAATTAAGCCCTAACCTCACTATTAAACAGACACCAATGCACATCTTGTGTCAATTGTTGGCAATTGACTTCATGTCAAGAAAACGTCAAGCAGGATAAAAGTCAACCTCACATCAAACAAAAATCAAGCAAACGTTGAGCACAAATCACACTCTTGTCTTAAACCTAAGCCTGTGACATCAGCAAATATTGGTTCCCCTGTGCCTTAAACTCAGATTCTACACCACCTGATCATCCCGCAACTGTCTGAAGGTTGGTAAAAATTATACAAGACCTGCCTGTTTGCACACACACATCAAAGAGGTCGCTCTGCCAGTCTTGATGTAGAGGCAGGGGTGTTGACTTCACCAGGTCATCCATGAAAGGACTCCACCTCCGCAGAATTTTCATTTTTCAGATGACACTGGTAGAGCCCGCTGCATTGGCGTGTGCGGGTGCGTAAGTGTGTGCATGTGCAGGGGTGGGTGTGGGTGCGTGTGCCCATGCGGGGGTGGGTGTGTAAGGGCCAATTCCCCTTCCAGCTTGATGATGGTGCAGTTGGACATTTTGGATGCTGTGATAGGTGAGTGTGTGGGTCATCTTATCATTGAAACTGGCTTATTCACACTGTACCCAACTTCAAAATAGTAACTTCTTTGTGGCAATGTGAAATAATGGGATTTACTTGTCACAACCGCATGTCTCCATCACCAAATTTTGAGGCAGTTATTTCACTAGCAAAATTGCTAATGAATCTGAGTGTAAGATGTGACTATGAAACTGATGATAATATTACTATTAATCAACAGTACTATGTCTGTTCTTATGAAATATAATAATAAAAAAATTATTATAACCACAATTAAATAATTATAAAATTATTTCTTTCACGTGTTATAAACTACTAGTGATTATAACAGTGAGCAGTAATTGTCTACAAGAATCAATTACAAGAAGAATTTAATAATAAAAACTTCTTTTATTAAAATAATAAAATTATTTTAATATATAATTATCTTTTGCAAGAATAATTATAAAGATAATTCTTGAAGAAAACTATTACTAGAGAAAAACTTTAAGAATTAAGGATAAATGACTCACTAATACTCCAAAGAACTTATTGATAGATATAAGTAGAGAAATTTGACGTAGAATTGTGGATTTAAGGGATCAAGATGATTTATAACAGTATTACAACAATATATAGTTGGATTCTATGATTTCACGTCTTTCTGATTGATTCTGAAAGATTTAAAACACTTAAGAATAGTTTAACTAATACTTACTTGTTGGTAATAATGATTTAATAAATTTATAAGATAATTTCTGGAAAAAACAGCAAGAAGAAGCTTCTTTTAAGTCAACAACAGCTCACAGAGGCGTGCCATGGAGCAAACTGAAAAACCAGTGAGTGAGAAAACAATAAACCTTTTTGGATTAATGATTGCATCATCTGTTGTCACATAAGATTATTATAATTACTTAATTGATGCTTTTACGTGACTACCAACCCCAATATGGTTAAGAATAAAAGGAGTAACATCTGTAAATCTTCTTTTATTCTAAAATAATCATTGATTTCTCAAAGTTATCAATTGCATTGCCAATTTCATCACAGGTTGTAATTACTGTGAATTTTTGAAGATTCAGTGTTTCACGTAGAATGGTCAAAAATGGACTGTAAGTAAAACTTTTAATTTTACTAGTAAAACCATAATTCTTTTTGGTTGTACCATAGATAATACGGTTATTCATTGGTCCTGAAAGTTTCAGAAAGATTCATTAAGAATTGTATTTTTAATGAATTTTTGAAGTTTTTACCTCATTTCTACGTAGAATTGCAAATAGCAGTATTTTGCAGGTTGCTATGAGGTAAATCAATGAATATGAGTCCCAAAAGGGTTTAATTACTCTTTTAGGGTCTAGTCATGGAAAGTAATCAAGAATTGACGTGGTTACAGGAGTCTAAGTAGCTTATTACCTCCTTGGCACGTCAAAATAGCAGGTTATTTGCTATTTTTCTTATGATTACAGTAGGTGTAACTTGGTAACCAAGTTCCCAAAGAGTTTTAGTTTACCAATTTGGCCCAGATGAGCCATGGATCCATGCTCTGGAGCTATCCACGCCTCTGAGGCCTCAGAAGTTGGGTACCCTGGCTCTCTTTGATGTCTTTTGTCCCCCTTGCCTAATTTTTACGTCAAAATAGTAATTTAAGCTTAAAGTGAGATATCCACTATGGGTGTACCAAAAGTCCATGTAAGAATACCATAATATTAAGTGCTCAAAACATGCATAACACTATTCTTAGTGTATATGTAACATGGGATTTCTCACTTTCCCATTATTTTGGCTTAAAATCAAGAAAAACAAAAATTTTCACGGATCTTTTATGTGGTATTAATGATGTGGTATTGAAGTATTTTCCATTTTACCACCTCAAATACTTAAATTGAGCTTATTCACTCTATGGAGCTACCCTAGGTGAATTTTTGTGTAGAATCCAAATCTGGTCTCAAATCCATGGATTTACTTACTCAATAAAAAGTTATTCATCTTTTCTGAAATTGAAAATGATGAATTTTGGATATATGCATGACTTATGAGTTTTGCATAATTCAAAATTTCTTTTTAAGATAATTGTGGCCTATTTGGGTATGTAAAATATACCTCAAGGCTCACACTGAGAGATTTGCATTTTTGTAGACTAAATATCATGAAATAGCGGTTTTATCATTACAAGCAGTCCACATGACATAACTTTGTTTTAATACAATCCACAGTTACCTTCTATTTCTCCTTCAGATATAATCAAGTGCCCATCATCACAACCAACAGCTTGATAAGTATTGAGATGCAGCCAATCTGGTAAGAAATTCACAGCAATATTCTAAGTTTTTAATATTAGAAAGTTGTTGTTCAGCATGTAATATGGCTCAGAGAATTTAAAAATGCTATTAATAACACCAAAACGTTGTGTGTTGCCCCTCAGAAAACTTATCACACTGTTTCTGACATTTTTGGATTCAGTTGAAAATATATTGTTCCCAATATTTGGTTGTAAAACTGGAAAATACCAAGGTGAGACAATCCTTGAAGTGGGATTACTTGTGGATCTTATGGTAGTGTCTAAGCTGATCCATTCAGCTAATTCCCTTGTGGAATGAAAATTCTGTAAGTACTCAACCAGGAAATCATAATTTTGTTGGTAATGGTGGTATGTTTTTTTATATTTTTGGTGATTGAATGGGGAAGGCCGGTGTGATTCAAAAAGCTATTTTATTTCACATGGGATGAATGGGGATTTCAGGAGAAGAGAAAGGTTGGAACATTGACAGTTGTTTTGAAGTAAGGTTTTATCTAAATCATCTGTTCAGAGTTGCAAAAACTTAGTCTTATTCAGTTCATGTTTTTAATCTATGTGAATATATTGATCTTATTAATTGACGTACATATTCTGTTATTTGTTGGAAGCTTAGCAAATACTCCAATGAAGTGTTCATAACCCCATGTGGCTGAGGCTTGTGCTGGGCCCCAACGTTGGAAGAGTTTGGGAATATAATCAGCAAAATGATGATTTGGTTTCCGTTTCTGTTTTGGGAACAGGTGTTGATTGGAAAGGCAACATTTTTTCCAATCTTCAGAGAATGCAGTCGCATCATCCATTGAAACATTCCAGCTTGTGGAAATGTTGATAGCACTAATCAAATGGAATGTATTCTTGGTTAGTTCATTTGCAATTTCTTCTGATTGACCTATTTTTCTTTGAGTGTTGGCAGATTTGTATTCATCTAATGACATCTTTTGACTGAGCATTAAAAATGGAATATAGACCTTGTATAAGAGAGCCCATTCAGCAGCCTTCAAGCTACAATGAGAGGGGGAACCCATTTTGCGGGGTACTCTTGTCCATGATGAGGGAATTATGGTATCAGGTATGATTTGTCAGAGATGATCCAGAGCCTCACCCTTGATCTGGTGATTACTCAATGCACTGATATCCAATTCAGAGGGGATTTCAGAAGTGGGGATGTAATCCGCATCAAATGAAGGAATCTCCACAGAATCACTAGATGGATGTTGCATGTGAGGGGTGGGCATTGGGGGTAGTTTTTTTGGGTGGAATTAGTGGGCAGTGACTCATATATTATTTAATCTGCATCTCTTCTCAGGGAGCGAGCCACTCTCAATGTGATTCTATCAAAAGAGCTGATGGAGGTCATGGAATCTGAGTCTGAACTGTTGGTGTCATTGGATTTCCTGCGGGACCTGAAGTAAATTTTTGATTTGGACTCTGGAATGCACAATTTGAAAGCTGCATGATCTTTCAACATTCCAAGTATTAAATTATGCATTATGTCAAGATTAACCATTCTGGTTGCATCCCAATATGGAAGGTCTGCCAAAATTGAATATTGCACTCCATTCTCAGATAAAATTGCTTTTTGTTTTTCTGGGGTTGCCTGAAGCCATTTGGCAATGGTTTATTCATGATTTTGGTATGAGTGCCTGTAGTGAAATTGAGGACCAATTTCTTCAATTTGAGCTTTTTGAATAGTGCAAAAATTACAAAAGTGGTTTCCTGAATGATAAATAAATCCAGTAAGCTTGTGCATGACAACCACATCCACAATGGCCGTGAGGATGGCAACATGAATGAAGGATCCTGAAGAACCTGTTGAGGTGGGTGAAAAATGGTAACTTTTCCATAGCTCTTTGAGCTCCTTGATGAGTGGCATTAATAAATAATTCAATTGCAGGGAAGTTGGCTCCTTTGGACCAGGGATGATTCCTGCAACATAGACATTCTCTGGCTTCAATCCTTCACTTGGGGGGTGATTAAGACAAATAAAAATGACAGGTCCAATGCTAGCCAACTGGGATGACTTCCTATGTGCATTAAACCAGTCCACATAAATGGAGAAGGCCATTGCACCAGGAATGGACATGAATCGGGGGTTGTGAATATTTCTAGTGCCAGTGAAGTGTCTCCATACCAATCCTTCCGAGATGTCACATTAGGGGGAACCTTTGGGAGTTTGGGATTGTTGATTTTGATGCAGAAAATCCATAATTCCAGCCTTCTGGAGAAATCTGGAAAGCCAACTTTTGAATGATTGATAAATAAAATGTTTTGTTGGTATAAATGTTTGCTTCATGTTGGTTGTGTTTTGGGTGTGGGGTTCAAATAAATAGATGAATTTGCCTAATGATTGTGTGCAAGGGGGATCATGATCATTTGGGTCATTATGTCTTTGACAGTGGGGTTGGTCATTTGTGACTGATTCAGTAAGGCCATTAAGAAAGAAACATTGAGGACAACATATATAGCTGTGAATAACTGGCTCCAATTGGAGATGTTTAAATATGGTACTGATATATTGAGGTACATGGAATGTAGGAGTGGCGTGACCACCTGACCTTGAGATAATGGACTTGATCAGCAGATTCAGGGCGGGGTTGAGAATGTGTGAAGCCCTTCAGGGTATATTATACCTTAATGATAGAATGGCAGATATTATCATTCCAAGGTCTTGTGGGGGAAGGTTTTGACTGCCACTGTATCACCAGGGCGAATCTCGTGTCAATCGTCGGCGATTGACTTCACGTCAAGCAAACGTCAAGCAGGATAAAAGTCGAGCTCACGTCAAGCAAAAATCAAGCGAACGTCGAGCAAACGTCCTACTCTTTTCTTACACCAAATCCTGTGACATCCACCAATATTGGTTCCGCTGTGCCTTCAACTCAGATTCCTCACCACCTGATCATCCCGCAACCGTCCAATGGTTGGTAAAAATTACCCAAGACCCGCCTGTTTGTAAACACACACATCAAAGAGGTCCTTCAGCCAGTCTTGATGTAGGCGGGGGGTTTGACTTCACCAGGTCATCCATAAAAGGACTCCGCCTGAGCGGGATTGTCGTTTTGCAGGTGACACTGGTAGGGCCCGCCGCACAATACCGCGTGTGCGCTTGCGTGTGCATTGGCGCGTGCGGGTGCGGGTGCGCAAGGGTTGCTTCCCCTTCCTGCATGATGATGGCGCCGTTAGAAATTTTGGGGGGGGTTTGACTTCACCAGGTCGTCCATGAAAGGACTCCGCCTGAGCGGGATTGTCGTTTTGCAGGTGACACTGGTAGAGCCCGCCGCACAATACCGCGTGTGTGGGTGCGGGTGCACTTGCGTGTGCATTGGCGTGTGGGGGTGCGCTTGTGTGTGCATTGGCGTGTGTGCAAGGGCCGCTTCCCCTTCCAACATGATGATGGCGCAGTTAGAAATATTGCATGCTGTGAAAGGTGAGTGTGTGGGTCATTTGATCATTGAACTTGGCTTATTCACACTGTACCCAATGTCAAAATAGTAAGTTCTTTGTGGCAATGTGAAATAATGGGCTTTGCTTGTCACAATGGCATGTCTCTGTCACTAAATTTTGAGGCAGTTATTTCACTAGCAAAATTGCTAATGAATCTGAGATATTTGCATTTCTGTAGACTAAATTTCATGAAATAACGGCTTTATCATTACAAGCAGTCCACATGACAGAACTTTGTTATCATACAATCCACAGTTACCTTCTATTTCTTCTTCAGATATAATCAAGTGTCCATCATCAAAACCAAAAGCTTTATAAATATTCAGATGCGGCCAATCTGGTAAGAAATTCACATCAATCTTCAAAGTTTTTAAGATCAGAAAGTTATTGTTCAGTATGCTAGATGGCTCAGAGACTTTAAAAATGCTATTAATAATACCAAAGCGTCGTGAGTTGCCCCTCAGAAAACATATCACACTGTTGCTGACATTTTTGGATTCAGTTGAAAATATATTGTTCCCAATATTAATGTTTGAAACTGGAAAATACCAAGGTGAGACAATCCTTGAAGTGAGATGACTTGTGGATTGCACGGTAGTGTCTAAGCTGATCCAATCAACTATTTCCCTTGTTGCATGAAAATTCTGTAAGTACTCAACCAGGCAATCATAATTTTCTTGGTCATGGCGGGATGGTTTGTTATATTTATGGTCATTGAACAGGGCAGGTGGCTGTGATTCGAAAAGCTGTTTTATTTCACATGGCACGGATGGGGATTTCAGGAGAACAGAAAGGTTGGAACATCGACAGATATGTTGAAGTAAGGTTTTATCTATATCATCTATTTAGAGTTGCAAGAAGTTAATCTTATTCAGTTCAGGTGTTTAATCAATGTGAATATATTGATCTTATTAATTGACGTACATATTTTGGTATTTGTTGCCATTTTTGCAAATACTCCAATCAAGCGCTCATAACCCCATGTGGCTGAGGCTTGTGCTGGGCCCCAGCGTTGGAAGAGTTTGGCAATATGGTCAGCAAAATGATGATTTGGTTTACTTTTCTGTTTTGGGAACAGGAGTTGATTGGAAAGGCGGAATTTTTTCCAATGTTCAGCAAATGCAGTCGCATCTCCTATTGAAACAGTCCAACTTGTGGCAATGTCAATAGCACTAATCAAATTGAATGTATTCTTGGTTAGTTCATTTCCAAGTTGTTCTGACTGACCCATTTGCCTTTGAATGTTGGCGGATTGGTGTACATCTAATGACATCTGTTGACTGAGCATTAAAAATGGAATATAGACCTTATATAAGAGAGCCCATTCAGCGGCTTTTAAGCTACCATGAGAGGGGGAACCCATGTTGCGAGGTACTCTTGTCCATGATGAGGGAATTATTGTCTCAGATATGATTTGTCGGAGATGCTCCAGAGCCTCACCCTTGATCTGGTGATCACTCAGTGCAGTGATATCCAATTCAGAGGGGATTTCAGAAGTGGGGATGTAATCGGCATCAAATGAAGGAATCTCCGCAGAACCACTAGATGGATGTTCTGTGTTAGGGGTGGGCATTGGGAAGTAGTTTTTTCGGGTGGAAGTAGTGGGGAGTGGCTCATTTATTATTTTTGCTGCGTCTCTTCTCAGGGAGCGGGCCTCTCTCAATGTGATTTTATCAAGAGAGCTGTTGGAGGTCATGGAATCTGAGTCTGAACTGTTGGTGTCATTGGATTTCCTGCGGGACCTGAGGTAATTTTTTGATTTGGACTCTGGAATGCACAATTTGAAAGTTGCATGATCCTTCAAAATTCCAAGTATTAAATTATGCATTATGTCAAGATTAACCATTCTGGTGGCATCCCAATACGGAAGGTCTTCTAAAGATGAATATCGCACTCCATACTCAGAGAAAATTGCTTGTCTTTGTTGCGGGGTTGCCCGAAGCCATTTGGCAATGGTTGATTTATGATTTTGATATGAGCGTGTGTAGTGAAATTGAGGACCAATTTCATCAATTTGAGCTTTGTGAATGGTGCAAAAATTACAAAATTGGTTGCCTGAATGGGAAATACATCCAGTAAGCTTGCGCATGGCAACCACATCCGCAATGGCTGTGAGGATGGCAACACGGATAAAGGATCCTGATGGACCTGTTGAGGTGGGTGAAAAATGGTAACCTTGCCATAGCTCTTTGAGCTCCTTGATGAGTGGCATTAATAAATAATTCAATTGAAGGGAAGTTGGCTCCTTCGGACCAGGGATTATTCCTGCAACATAGACATTCTCTGGCTTCAATCTTTCACTTGGGGGGAGATTAATACAAATAAGCATGATAGGTCCAATGCTGGCCAACCGGGTGGACTTTCCATGTGCATTAAACCAGTCCACATAAATGGAGAAGGCCAATGCACCAGGAATGGACATGAATGGGGGGTCATGGATATTTCTAGTGCCAGTGAAGCGTCTCCAGACCAATCCATCCCAGACGTCACATTTTGGGGAATCTTCGGGAGTTTGGGATTGTTGATGTTGATGCAGAATTTCCATAATTCCAGCCCGCTGGAGAAATCTGGCAAGCCAATTTTTGAATGGTTGATAAATGAAATGTTTTGTTGGTATAAATTTTTGCTTCATGTTGGTGGTGTTTTGGATGTGGGCTTCAAATGAATAGATGAATTTGCCTAATGATTGTGTGCAAGGGGGATCATGATCATTTGGGTCATTATGGCGTTGACAGTGGGGTTGGTCAGTTGTGACTGATTCAGTAAGGCCATTAAGAGAGAAACATTGAGGACAACATATATAGTTTTGAATCACTGGCTCCAATTGGAGATGTTCAAATATGGTACTCAGATCTTGAGGTATATGGAATGCAGGAATGGGGGGACCACCGGAGCTTGAGATGCTGGACTTGATCAGCAGGTTTAGGGAGGGGTGGAGAATGCGTGAAGCCCTGCGGGGTATATTATACCTTAATGATAGAATGGCAGATATTATCATTCCTAGGTCTTGTGGGGGAAGGGTTTGACTGCCACTATATGGTTTCTGTGCAGTTGAATTGAGACCCGCTGGAGTTGGGAAAGTGCTTTGGGTCAAACGTGAATAATCAGCTGGGAAGATTTGATCCAATAGAAGCTGTGGGCACTCAGATCCTGATGCAGAAGTAGGGATGTTTGGAAGATATTTGGGTGCAATGGTTGATTTGAGTTTTTTAATGTGCTGTTTATATTGGAAAGGTGTGAAGGCAACTCCAGGCCTATCACCCTCAGGGGAAGAGTGTGTTTGAGTTGAGCAGTGTTGACACATGCATATACGCATTGAGGAATAGCGGCGGGTTGTCATTGTTGCAGGAATTGGGAGTACGGTTGGTTTGTGTATAAATATCTATGGCTGATGTGAAAGTGTTTAGGAGTGTTATTAATTGACAAAAAAATTGAGTGAGTATTTATGAAGGGGGAGATGATTTGAGCCATCTGAGCATTTTATCCCATTTGTAATGGTGCGTGAGCTGCAGCTGATGGAGTGTAACATGTCTCATCTGGATGGCGGAATTGGTTAGGAGTTTAATTGGGTAAAATGCCATGCTGCTCAATGCTCATACATATACTATTTTATTTACACATGGCGATACTGCGGTTTTGACCCTTGAGGGGTGTTCCAATAGGGATGTGCCAACATTGATTTGAGGGGATTGACATTCAAACCATGTACGCTGGCACGCCATCGTACATGGCTTGAACCTTATTACAGACATAACGATATAACTCTATTACATAAAAGGTTGGAGTGTACCTAAAGTCTTGGTATTTGGTTTGAGTGCAGCAGGCTTTTAATTGGTTGGAGTGTGATTTGGATTGTTTTGCCTTTCTTGTAAAGGTGATGTCTCTTTTGTGGGTAAATCCTTCATGAATATACCCCTTTACAGATGTACAATGCTGTGGAATTTCAATGCATATATTGGCAGTTTGGATAATTCACAAAATGTGACAATGGGGAGGCAGAAATGTTACCAAATATGATTACTTATGGATGATGGGTCCCCTTTGAGATCAAGGAAATATTACATTATATGGTGGTAGGCCGTGCCGGGTGGTTTCCGATAAAAGCGAAGGAGCTCAAGAGGAGGCAGGGAGGATTCTCCTAAAGAGAGGCTTATTGGACTTTCACGCAACACTTAGTTCCAACTATTCATAGAATTTCTCTATTCTAAATTTGAAAAGATTTCATCTCATATCACTCTATTATATCATAATACTGAGGTGTTTTATCTAGTTAAAAATATTACTGTACTTTTTCGGCCCTTATGTCATCTTTCAAGTCACATAAATCCCGTTCAGGTTCTGTTCATGACTCAAATAGTGAATCTAGCATAGAATATGTTCAAACACAGTCACCATTGAGCCCCAACATTCCTCTCACAACCCCTATCGCATCCTCAATGAATGTATCAGGTCTTAACATTGATGTGGGAAATCCAAAGGCTCCAACTTCAAGCACTTGGTCGATCCCAAATATTTCCGTCACTCCAATTCCCCCGAATCCCACTAATACACAAATGCATGTGTCTGATTGGCCGGAAGGCACACCTCAAATCTCATCACACGCTAATCCCCAATCAAAATATCCACGTGAGTTCCTCCTTAATCCCGGTCGGAATCCAGTCGCATCCCAGGATCCCCTTGGCCAAAGTAAACAGCCAACCCTCAATATTCCATCAGGATCTCAGGTTCATGTGGTTCATGAAAGGCACGTGGATGGGGGACGACGAAAAAGACCATTGGAGAATGTAACTTGGAGTGGTCTGTCGGAGGGAAATCCAGGATTGACGCTTCATCAAAGTAAGTCATTTTAATTTCGGAGTATAACCTTTTTCACCATTTAATATGTTTGTTTCATGGGTTAGATATGGCACCTAAAGGCAAGTCAGTCCGATCTCAGGAGCCAATTGAAGATTGTGAGTATGACCAGTCTTCATTCATTTTTTGATGTGTTAACTGATGATGTGCATGGCAGGTGATGAACTGTATGCATCTTCACCTCTGGTCCATAAAGAGAAAGTCACTGGACGTCATCATCCATATTCCTCCAAACCAAGAACAGCTCATGCCAGTTCATCAAGAGAAAAAATGGTGGATGATGAGGATGAGAACATGTCTCCGACTGAAATGGAAACAAATGATGAAGCAAGGAGTGACAATTTCACGGCGCATGATCATGGCACTCAGTCAAATAATGAGTTCACCCATCCTCAAATGCCCCTTGCCCAGAGTATGCTTGAACAATCCAAGGTCAGACAGCAAAGGAACCAGGCTCATAAAGCTCACAATGTGGCGAAACGTGCAAGCCAGAAGGAGCAACAAAAATGGCTGAAAGCAGAACTTCCAGAGAATGTCCATGGAATGAGATCAGCAGTACACGCACATTGCCTGTTCCTACTCAAAGTTAGGGATAAGGATTTTTCCTCACTACCAGCACCACCAAGCACAGAAGAGCGTGAGATTGCAATTCAAGTGGCTGGTCATCTCGGATATGTCCCCAAGGATGTTTTCAATGAGCCATCAACACAGGTTCAGTCTCAGGGTTTCCAAAGCTACTGCGAAAATGAGCTCCACAAGCTAGGACTAAAGCGATTCACTTGGGACTGGGAGAGCTCATGGCAACATCCGTTCAATGAGCTGATGTCTATGGTGTTTTACCGTACATTCCGTCTTGCACTGGTCAGCACCGAGTATCATCATTACTGTTGGAACAAGGATCATAATAACTATGGGGTCGTAGCGGCTTTAATGGAGCAATATTTCACTTATTTGAAAAGAGAATGGAAGTCTATTCAAAAGGATGCCGAGTATTTGGTTAAAAAGAAGGAGAATCAAAAGCTCGCAAAGATTCGTCAAAGGGTTAGTTAATGTCTCTCTTCTTCATTGTGAGCAAAGACTGATGATGATCTACTTCATTATGTGCAGACGTGTGAGCGCCGTCGTGAATGGAGTGATACGGCTAAATTTCCCATTCTAGCATCACAATTCAATGACCCTCGAGTATGTTCAGATACTGAGGAGGTACTGGAAAATGGCCGTCAAGTTTACCGCAAAGTGGGATTACGCTGGCGCTCCCAGTTATTTAATGAATTGGTATTAAAAATGGATCGAGACATAGAGTTTTGTAATCGCATTAAAAAAAAGGGTAAAAAAACTATTGATAGATTGCCAGAATTACGATCGACAGATGATGGTGATATTCCAGAAGGCTTATCATTTCAGGTATTTGATCAAGAGTGGCTCAAAGGCTGTAGTAAGATGCAAACTAGCGCCCTCAAGATACTTGACATGCCAGTTATTAGGCCGAATGGTGATGCTCTGCAATAACTTAGTAATATAAATGTATAGCACCGTTACAAATTAACCTTTTGTGAATTATTTGTGCAGGTGTAATACAATCTGAGTATTAATCCTTAAAGATGCAACTTGCTAAATATGTCAGAATATAGACAATATGAGTTGGACTGTATCACCGTCTCCCTTAGAAATAATACTCTATTGCTCATTTTCATTGAGAAAATATTGAAGGAGTTCGATCCAGCTCATGGTGTTCATAATTGTGGACCTGTGCCAGAGTCAACAGGAGTTATCAACTTTGTCAATCACAAAATATATAATATCAGTAAGGCTCACGCAGTTAATGATTTTTTCTTTTCTTGGACCTATTGGTGTTTGGAAAATGGCATTTCCATAAGGAAGGATTTTAGAATAGCAATACAATTAGGGTCAAAGATGATCTTGAAAGGTACCTTCCGCATGTTGACCTCAACTGAATGAGGAGTTATATAGTGGATGACCTTTACAGGTTGTTGTTGGCCAATACGATGGAGTCAATCAACAGCCTGAGCCTCAATGGCTGGGTTCCAATTGGGCTCCTGGAAATGTGGATGTCAGGGGCCGCAAATCAGGGCAGAATTTTGGGGGTCCCCTCACCATTAAATAGACCGTATTAGCACAAGTTATATTGAGGCCAGTTCCAGCTGCGGCAATGGATGCAATCAGTACTTCACATTCAGGATTATTGAAGAAAGTATCCAGTGCCTTCTCCTGTGCTCGTGCTGTAATTGTTCCATCAATTCGTGCTGAAAGGATAGAGTGATGGGCAAGGGCAATACCAATTCTACAATATGAAAAAGTCAGATGGATTCAATTGGTAATGGATGCATATTAGAATTAACGCACAAATCTAGAAATTGGGTCCATTGGGAGTAAACCACCAATTTGGTTGGACCACACCTTGTTTGTTTGTTCTTCATTAAGCTTTGTAGGAGGTGTGCAATTTTACTACTCATCATGCATGTTTCCACATCCACAATAGTTCGTGTGATTCTTGGGGAGTTATCCTGAGTGCTCCTGCCCTCGGGGTCTTCCAACTCCGCCTCCGCAATTGTGTTAAGCATGATGTGATGGTTACAACATATTCGCAGCTTATTAATATTTCTGAAAAATTCTCCTGGTCCTTTGCTTTTGGATGATAGGAATTCTTCATATAATATGGAATATTCTTGCTGCATGGTCGGGTTGAGTGGGAGCAGCTCATAATGATGGCTAATAGTGGGGAGGGATTCGAGATGTGTGGTTTTGGTGCGGCGCAAACTTAAATGCCGCAATGCCAAATGCAAGATATCATTGCAACCTTTGGAAAGACTACTCAGGATGAATGGTGACCAGTTATCTTGATCGGCGCTCTGGGGTTGAGTGATGAATGATATTATGCCCAAAAGGTCATAAATGGTGTTGTGAATAGGTGTGCCCGTTAAACATATTCGACGGGATGAAAGGAGGCTTTTAATGGCACGGTGAGTGGCAGTGTATTGAGAGCGAATATAGCTATAAGAGGGGGAAAGGGTTATTGGATATAAAAGGTAATTTGAATCATTTAAGCTCAGCCACTCACTGTGCTTCATCCAAGATTATACGATGCCAATTGATTTGAAAAATGAATGATGTAGAGGGATTGGTTTGCTTAAATTCTTGGGTGATAGTATTGTAAGAAGTGATGATGATATCATATTTTAAGATGTCGTCTTTGGATAATGAGTGACGAGTGGGACCATGGTAGATTTTGGAATGCAGCACTCCAGCCTGAGCATGCTTGGATATTTCTGATTGCCAGTTGGTAATTAAGCGAGGGGGGCAGATGATCATGGTGGGCGTGGAGCGAAGGGGGTTTGAAATCATCCGCTCTTTGGAGGTACCAATTAGAGCAATGGCCTGAATGGTTTGACCTAATCCCATATCATCCGCAAGCAGTCCCCCAAGAGGGGTATTGGTCGAAAGGGATTCAAATGAGCTAACGACCCTGTTTGTAATGATGTGCCTGGCATTGAAAGTGGATCCTGGGGGTGAGGTGGCCCAAAGGTTACGGGCTGATTGGCCATTGGGGATTTCTCGATCCCAGAGAAAAGCTAGTCCGGTCTTTTGATGAGGGAGGAGGGGGGTTTGAATAATGGCATGGGGCGGGGTCATCATGGGGAGGTCTGATCCACTGGGTAATTGTATCAGTTTCTGCTTGGAAACCAATGATGAAACAGCAGGATATGAAACTGGCGTTGAGCTTGAAGCGGGAAATGTTGGAGTGAAGAGTTGACATTGACTATGAGTATCACGGTCATATTCTTTGGGCATTTTAAGCTTGAAATCTTGTGTTCGAAAGCTTTCCATTATGAATAAAATGTTTGGATACCTTGTGAAGAACATCAATGCTAGATTGGGTTTCTGAGATGAGGAGGGATCATTTGCATCAGTCATAAATACTCCCTCAACGAATAATATTTGAGAAGGATTGTATTGGCAATTTTCAATCCATGCGCCACCAGGACCACAGTGCATGAACGTTTTTGGTGCCCCAAGGAATGGTATCAGCGTTTTGGAAAGGGTTCCAGGTAGAGAGCCAATAGCATGCTGGTGATTGGGGAGATATACGAATATGTTGTGTTGATTGTGCCATATGATAATCCAAGAGGCTAAGGGGGAATCCTCAGGATTTAAGGCTATATCACTATTTATTTGAATACAAATATTAATCATCCCAATGCAAAGTGGTTGTGAAGGGGTTTACATGATGGCTATTTGAAATTATTCGGGGACAGTTGGAAATTATATGATCGGGAGGGGTTAGCTAAAGTGAATGAAGAGGAATAAGCGCAGGTGGGAAACTTATATGAGTGGCAGCCACAGGCCAAAAGGGGGATGGCCTGTGGTTACGTGCATGGTCTTGATGGGGGTGGGCATCTTGGGCTGATAATTTTCATATCCAATTTGGGGCATATATCAAGGCAAGGTGGCCAAAATGTGGGTGCACCGATATGACTGCTGGATCTGCAGCAAGGTACAAATCTTTTGGTGGAACAAGGTTGACATTAGCATATCCGAAATTGGGTGGGTTGTAGCAACTTATTGTGGAGGGCATATTAGACGCATGCAGTCATGTTCGCTGGTGTGACAGCGAACATGGATGCATATCTTCCCCAGGTTAATTGTCGCACAGGGACCTACTGGGCAATGTTGGCCGTTTCAAAGGGCAATCTCACTGTGGGGATGTTTGTGTGTGGGCGGGTGAGATATGTTCGGTGGCGTGCCACCAAACATGACTTTGGTTTTGCGTGAAGTTTTCTGATGACGGATTCCAACTGGGCTTCAGGGGGGGAAGTGTGGCATGATCAAACGGGGCACCAACCGTGAGGCATGATCCACATCTACATTCACCCCTATTGCGTTTGAGGAGGCAGTTTATCCCCCCAGATTGGGATCACGTTCTTTGCCTCACGCATATACAAAACTCCGGAGAAAGAGGCCACCCACCCAAGGGAATTTCTGGCTGCAAGCCAGGTGCCACAACTTGCGCGGGGCGTGTGAGAACGTGAAGAAAATTACCCGCGGTGGGAGATACCCACGCAAACATAACCAGCCTCAGCAATCATAGGCTGGGATTATTCTGATGTGGATGAGGCTGAAGCAAATCCACACTGATTGGCCTCAGGTTTGCACGCGCAAGTGGGTGAGCGTCTGCAGTAAAGCTGACCACCCGACCAAGAAACTAGCCGGTCGGAACACTGGCAGTACAATGTCTTCCAGGCGTGTGAAAGCTGCCTGTGTATGACCCATCGGGGGTGCGTATGAAAGCGTGTGGCTGCCCAACAATGAACAAGCAGGGCCAGTCATTGTTGGCCCCGACAATGGCACCGGAGTGAATCCACTGTTTGTGTATTACCCAAATAATAAGTCATCCCATTATGACCCACTTTCATTAACTTGGATTACACCCGCGTCTATGCCATTGTTAGGCAGAGCTCTGCAAAAAGGTGCACCAAAGGGATGCAGTTGAGATATATGACTCAATGGCTTGACGTGATTTTCATGTTACATTGCTGAACAGCTTTTGCTCTGCCCGGCAGCATACATTTACACAGGTGTACTGTGTACTACAGTGTTGGCTGTACAGATCAGGAAAGTGTTATACTACTTGAGCCTGCATGCATATAGCGAATGTGCATGCACCTTCCGATCGTTTGCATATATGTAGCTCATGTGCCACATGCTCAGCATTGCGTTTCACCCGATTTGCACACGCAAGCTGAGCATATCATGGTCAAAAGCACCGTGTGAAAGTGCTCAGTAAATCCATGGAATGAACTATTTTTGCAATAGTTCATTGGAAGGCTCAGTTTGGAGCACTTCACCAAAGCGTGTGAAATGCTGCAGCTGGCTGAAATGTCCCCCGATGCTGTGCCAAATGCTCAGATTGTGGGCATACAAAAACGACTGAGCAATGGCTCAGCATGGTGCATTTGATATTTTTATATCAATAGTTCAATCACTGTGCCATTAAAATGTTCATCCACTGAGCATTTCAATTATGACCCAAAAGCAAACCTGAGGAATGGGTCGAGGCAAGCTCACGCTATATTCACTTGTGTTACAGCCCCCCCCTTTGTTCACATACTATTACCAAGCCATACGGCTGGTAATATTGCCGCGGTCACTTGTGACCAAATGCACCGGGTGCATTTCTGCATGGGTCACTTGTGCATTCCACCCACAATGCACATTCAACAAGGGCCTCACGGCCACCCTCCCGGGTGATCGGGTGGCTATTTAAGGAAAGAAAGGGGATTTGACTGAGTATTGCAATTTAATAAATTGCAATACTCAGGGGTGCATTTGATATTGTTATATCAATAGTTGAATAACTGTGCAATTAAAATGTTCAGCCACTGAGCATTTCAATTATGACCCGAAAGCAAACCTGAGCAATGGGTCGAGGCAAGCTCACGCTGTATTCACTTGTCTTACAGCCCCCCCCTTTGTTCAAAGACTATCACCAGGCCATACGGCCGGTGATCTTGCCGCGGTCACTTGTGACCAAATGCACCGGGTGCATTTCTGCATGAGTCACTTGTGCATTGCACGTTGAATGCACATTCAACAAGGGCCTCACGACCACCCTCCTGGGTGATCGGGTGGCAATTTAAGGAAACAAAGGGGATTTGACTCAGCTTGACAATTCAATAAATTGCAATACTCAGCCAGACCCCCATTGTTCTTCTGCCTCACGCGAGCATTTCACTTCTCAGTTGCAGCATTCGCTGAGACTCAGCTTCAATTTTGCCCACACGCCTTGAAGCTGAGACTCTTGCGGGTGCTGAAACTGCTGAGATCGTCTCAGCTTCACCATGGTATAAAAGACCATCTTCACACGACACGCACTTCACTTTCTTTCTCACCCGCTCCACTTCGTTCAACCTCACCCGCGTTTGTCCTTGTGCGTATTCCCCCTCGTCTTCCTGCCTTTCCAGTCTTTTCTTTCGCACTCGACTAACCCCACTCCCCTTCCTGCTCGCTTTTTGTTTATTCTTCTGATCCGTTCAGAAGCTCCCTTCTATCCACCTCGTGCGTTACCTCTTTTTTTAACTTTTGTCAACATTATGTACCGATATTAATATTTTTCTTCCTTCACGACTTCCTTCCAGAGTTTTAAAAACTTCCGACTAGAGCGTTTTCAATTTGATTCCGTTTTAAATTTATATAATTCATCGTATGCCTTCATTTTCTTTCTTGATTGTTTACTTTGTATGCAGTTACTAACCTCGCTTATTTTGTTTTTAGATGTCGTGCACTTTATGCACCAAGCGGGGTATCCCCTGCATTCGTTCCTCGACGACAAACGACGCTTGTGATGCTTGCTGACAAGCACACAAGAAATGTTCGTTCGTTGTCCGCCCCTTCTGACCACGAGGCCAGAGGAGTTCTCGCCCAAGACGCCCTCGCGAGGACTCCTTTGTGGTCGACGATGATGAAACCATTTCCGAGCGTGAATGGACGCCGGGCCCCCAAACAGGCCAACGGGAACGATTCCGGACGATTAGCCCTGTCCCCTCCAGTATCGATTTGTCCACTCCCCCTCCTAGGCCACCATCCGATGGTCACTTCACTCCTCGACCAGAGCGAAGTGATTATCCGGCCGATGAAGGATGGCGATAGCGAGAGGACATTCGAGCTTGGGCTGATCGTCACCATGTCTTGTCACCGATGGGATTCAAACGCCAAAGTAAGTTTTATTTCTCCTCCTTATCTCATTTCTCTTCACGCAATAATATTGACTTTTTTCCATTTCTCATAGAACAAAACCCCCCAAATCCCCCCCAACAAGACTCTCCCATTGCTAGTTTGCCTCGCGAGCAAACCCCCCGGCAACCCACTCCAGGCCCGAGTGGCACCCGATGGTCTGAGGAATTATTCCGCGGTAAGCAGCCAAAGTTTCATTTCATTTCCACTTTCACTTTCGAGTCGAGTGAACTGACTCTTCCTCCTTTTTTAGAACCCTCCCGAACCGCAGAGCCACCTATTCCTGGCCCAAGTCCAGCGTCCCAACAACCTGAGGACGATACGACTCGTGAGCCAGAACCTGAGGTGGCTCCTACACAATCCACGGAGGAACCTTTTGGTAAGTCACCACTTCTCCTTCTTCACTCTTCTCAACTTTTCCTCACCATTTTTTCAACCGTCTCCAGATCGTCCCGCCACTCCTCGCTCGATGATCATCATCGATGATACGCCCGTGGGATCCCCAGTTCCCCATCCCCCTTCTTCTTACCCGACTCGCCCACCTTCCCCTTCCATTCCCCCCCCCTCCACTCCAACCCCGGTTCCCTCCCCAGAGATCCCTTCCAGTGCCCCCGAGAACCCCAACGCCTCCTCCCCCCCAGTGCCAAGCTCGTCTCATTCCCACGATGACGCTCGCCAGGAATTCACCGACCTGCGACCGACCCTAATGATTCCTCGAGCAATCGTCCACGATTCGATCAACCGAATCTTGTTGGAGCATCGTTGCTTGCTCCACATGATTCCTTTTGTGGATGCAACTCATCGAAATGAGATGCACCGGGACTTCCGGGACGAACTGAACCGCCTCCTTGCCCAGGCACTGGAGGCTTATCCAAAGGAGGACATAACCGGGATAGTCTCCAAATTCCTCGAAAAATAAAAAATTTAAAAAAAAAAATCCCATTATTTCCACTTTTGATCATTTTTAATACTCTCTTTTAAATAAATTATTATTTGTAATCAATTATTATTATGTTCAAATTCTATTACATTCTTTGTTCACGTAAAAATTACTTATTTCCTCCTTAGATAAAAACCCTGATTGCGTGAGAATTATTTTTGTAAGTGCCCCACCAAGAGTTTGAGTGAGTATTTGTTTTTGTGAACCTCTTTTTCTCAAAATGCGCCAATAGTTGCCGTTATGGTCTCCTATATTTTCTTCTTCCATGGTTTAGAGCCATACCCATTCTTAACTGTAAAAAAGCGGCAGGTTCCCGTATGTGAGCAATCCAGTCCAGATTCGTGAAACATGGCCTTTCCTATGGTCACACGCTATTAATCTTACTCATGTATTGAATTGTTTAAATTGTCTGGAACCTTCACAAGCGTAAGGATTGGCGTGTGACTTGTCGGGAGGCTGCACAAGCGTAAGGATTGGCGTGTGAATTGTTGGGAGCATGCACAGGCATAAGGATTGGCGTGTGAATTTTTGGGAGCCTGCACAGGCGTAAGAATTTGTGAGCATTGTTGGCAACCTTCCCAAGCGTAAGGATTGGCGTGTGAATCGTCGGAAGCCTGTACAGGCGTAAGGAATTTTAGCACTTTTGGGACCCTTCACAAGCATAAGGATTGGCGTGTGAATTGTTGGGAGCCTGCACAGGCGTAAGAATTGGCGTGTGAATTCTTGGGATCCTGCACAGGCCAAGCAAATTTCAGCATTGTGGGGAAGCTTCACAAGCGTAAGAATTGGCGTGTGAATCGTCGAAAGCCTGTAAAGGTGTAAGCATTGGCGTGTAAATTTTCGGGAGCCTGCACAGGCCCAAGGATTGGCGTGTGTAGCGCTGGCACCCCGCATAGGCGTAAGGAACTTTTAGCATTCTCAGAACCTGCACAAGCATAAGGATTCGCGTGTGAAGCATTGGCATCCTGGACAATAGCAACAAACCAGGACAGATGTACGATGGCATGCCACCGTACATAATCCACTTCACCCCTTTTTCATGTCAGACACCCCATCTCCCGCACTCAAATCCATCCAATCCTGGTGTATATTGTCCTCTGCCTTATCCCACCATTACTTACCCAACCCACATGCAAATCTCCTCATTCTTTGAATCGGCATGAGATTGTATTACCATCCCTGATTTGATAGCCCGCTCTCTTGGCAATCTCATAATAGCCATGGCTTTTTTGACGCATTGTTTTTGCTAACCTGCTTGAGCATTGTGCGGACATACCCACTAGTGTCGTGCTTTCGTTGTCCTGTGCTGGATCAGTATAATGAACAAATGTACTACTGGCCCACACTACCTGAATGAGCCCATGACATGCGGATAGATCAATCCAAAAATGTTCATTTGGGAAAATCAATTTTCCACCTGTACACCGCTTTGACGCATCTCTTTGAATTTGGCCAGTCCGCTTATCAGCTTGAAACCACCATCCCAAAGCATACAGCGATGCATCCTTATCAACATGAGGTGCATTTTTGAATCCATTCATGGTGAAAGTGAGTGCGGAAGCGAACTCGAATGCACCCTGATTTGCCGGAATATCGCCTTCATAGTTGACTTGATCAAAAGACGGAACCCCCAATGAATTGTAGCAATTTTGAATCCTCTCAAATAAATTATCCCCAACATATCGTAAGGATTGACCTAGAATGCAACCCACCGAGCTAAGATTGGGACCTCGGTCCCGCCATTCATCTTTTGCATTTTCAATTTTGCCAGCACTTCCATACAGACCAAATTGTTCATTCTTCGTGGTGCATTTGCGCCACCCAATCGCAAACATAAATCCCTCCAGTAATGCTCCATTTGTTGCAATAGGGTCGGTGAATCTCTTTTCGCGAAATAAGAATTGTGATAATTCATCCCATTGATTGACCTCAACTTCACTCATTGTTGTGAATGGTCGGAATTCAACAAGGGCAATGAGTAATCCGGTTGAAGAGAAAATTGCCACACGCCCAAAGTGAATGCGTTTGATCTGATTGACATCCACAACCCTCCGAATTTCACTTGGGGTGATATTTGCTGATACTGGCATTGATATTTGTGCTGTTGGGCGAGAGGAGGAAAACAACCTATTCATTTGGGTCGTTTTGCGCTCATTTGTCTTTTGGGATCTGCTACTATTCCCGAGTGGTTGAGGGATCACTATGTGTTGAAGCACACAAGATATCAGATACTGCCAAGGAGCTTTCTTCGGCACACATCCTTTGACTTCCCTGTTGGAGCCCACATGACATTGGCACAATCTGAACTGACTAAAGCCAATGTTCTTCCGTGGGGCCCAATGAGGGTGCCACATAAATGTGGAAGCATATATACACTGAGATTAAGCGAGTAACTCACATTTTCCTTCCTCAGCCCAATGCTTTCTTGCGAGTTCCCTTTTACGCTCTTTTCCTTTTTTCGTGAATGGCATGCTTTCAGCAGAAAATGAAATGAAACCGAATGATTACTGATTTCTTAATATCACCTAAATTGGATTGCGGTGGATGAATCTTTTTTAATTGCGGCTAAAAAGAAAGCTCACGCCTGACCTTGGCAAATTCACGATCTCAAATACCTGAACCTGAAAATTGCAGTGGATAGTGCATTATTCAATTTTACACATTGATGTTCCCATGCAATCACTTTCCAATCCAACCATTTGGAATATTGCAAGCACACGCAAATGCAATATGCATCCTGCTGCGGATCCCTAGCTATCCTAGTCCTCTTGAAAGACACAGGAACATTTTGCCTATTATGGGCTGGCGGGAAGTGATAAACGTGACTTCCCGCAATGCACCCGCGTGTGCTACTTGCGGGCACATCGCCTGACTCAGCTTGCGTCTTGTTGGAGTCTTTGCAATGATGTACGGAGGCATGCCGCCGTACAATTACTATTGGTACTCAGAGTGTGGCATCCGGGCAGTAGTAGGATAGGAAGTCATGATTATTAAATTCATAAATAACTTTGCAAAATTCAATTACAATCTATCTAATACAAAGCTAATCTAAAACGGGTCAATCCTGGTTGTGAGTTTAGCTGACCTGGGTACCGTCAAGGTGACCTCATCACTTGAACCAAGCCCGCGTTTCGCCACCCAGGCATCACCAAAGTCTAATACTAAGCATCGTGCAAATTCAAATCTAAGAGGTACAGCGGGGTTAAAAGACTCTGATGAGAAGAAACTTTTATTCAGTAAATCACATATATACTTATTAGTACGTAGCCACACTGGCTCCACTAGATTTTTACTTTCTGAAAGTTTTGTGGAAATGTCAATTAGTGATAAAGCCCCTTTAACTGAGCTTGTTCTCCAGTCATCTGAGCATACCATCAAACCACGAACCCCCGCCGCACAGAATGCCGCTAATATACCATAGCAAATTCGATTTATTCCGAGATTCTTGTGACACGTCAAAAGATGTTTGATGGCCTCATTTTTTTTTGAGTTTGTGAGTTTTCCTTTGATTCCATTAACTTTGACCTTTGTATGTGCATGTACCATGTTGTACGCAATCATCAAATGGATAACTGTATCCATTAGATCCTCCAGGTTCTTGTGCGGCTTTGTGGATATCTCATTGTCAGCCCCGCCACCTTCAATGCTGAGTTGGGTTGCACGTTGCTTCGATTTACTCAAGCAGGAGGCAAGGTATTCAACTGCTCCCCGTTCGAGTCCAAGAGGATCGGTCTAATTTGATGTTGGTGCAACATATGGTTTGGGTGCAATCACATCGTATGAGACTAAACTAATGGATTCAAACATAACATTTGCCCAAAAATGTTTAACTGGATTGGCGGGGTAAAGAAGGCTCTGAACCATTTTGAAGAAGGAGTGTTCTGATTTTGGGAGATTATCTGGAGGTTTAGCTGATTGCTTCATCAATTTAAGATTCCAAATGTTGTGATCAAAAAACGCTTCTGTTTTGGTTGGCTTAAAAAAATCTAACCCTGTATATTGCAATTTATATCACCAGTCAACAGCCAATAATCATGTATCATGCACAAAGATAAAACTCACCTGCCATCTCAAGGTCCTCCAGCCAGGCCGACATTTTAAGCTCTCGGTTACTGATCACCTTAATACCAACAGGAAGGAATGTATGAGCATCCTTTGTTGGTAAATTGTCCCATCTATTTTTGTAAATCCTATTGATATTATCAAGCCCCCTTTTCCATGATTGTTGAGAAATATTGGAATGATAATTCAAAATGCCTGCAAACTCTTCCATGCGGGATAAGAATATTCCTTGAAAATTCGCAGCGGATGACACTTCGGGCTCAGTGTCGGGAATTATATCAGTCATATCTCGTCCCATTGTATCATGTTTAATTGTTTCCCTTTCTTGAAAGGCTTGAATATTCCGAGGAGAGGCGGCAGGGGTTGCATCATGCATTGTTTCATTGGGTATCGGGGGGCTTTCAGTATGTGGAGCTTCATCATGGATTGTTTCATTGAGTATTGGGGGGGGTTCAGTATGCGGAGGTTGATTATCAATATGGTCCCCTTCAACATTGATAATTTCATGACCTTGATCGCGCGAATCGTTTGCAGCTTCAAAGGTACGGCGTTTTTTGTTTGTTTTTTTGGTCGCATGTATATTTGGTCTTTTTCCTAATCCTTTGCCTGGAAATCCAATTACAACTCGAGATCCTTCAGGTAGAGATTCTCCCACCTCCACACCTGCCCATATATTGTAAGCAGCTATTGATATCAATTTTGTTTTGAATTATTAATGGACTTACGGTTCAAATCCATTTTGAGCAGGCTCATGGCTTCAGCAATCTTTTGACGCACATAATCAGGAATTTTACTATCATTTTGAATTTTTTCGAGCCTTGGGATTGTTTGAGCAATGTTGGAGACAAATTGTTCCTTGGATATAATTTCCACCTCCCCACTGAAAATTACATCATCTTGCCCATCATCTTCTGTCGGTGAACAAGGTTCACCAGTCTTTTCCTTCTCATAAGTTTTAAAATTCGGTTTCTGAGCGCTTGGAGGTTGACCTGAAATAAAGGCTATGACACAATATCAGGTTTTGAGAGATTTGAAATATTCAAGATGGATGCATACTCACATTCTGGAAGAACTGGTGGATCTTGATTATCTTCATGTGACTGGCTCTCTACTTCAATGCCTAATTCACGACTACTGGCGATATCAGAGATTTCACTTCCACTCTCTGGGGCTGAAGTTGGTCGTTCATTGAATTCAGTTGAATTTCCCGGGGTTTGGGCCATAGCGGAGGTAGTTTATTATGCAAATAGATGGTGACGAGTTGATTGATAATTTGTTTGAAAATTTTTGAATAAAAAGATCCAAATTCAAGAAAAAAGGTGCAAGTAAAATAATCGCATTTGCAAAATGCGATTTGTCGGGAAATTGAAGGAGGCGATGTTTTGCAAATTACTTCATATCATGCAAATGAAATCACTTCCCTGTGAGACATTGAATAAAGTTGACTAGTGAGAAACCTACTAAAGTCAACTTTTGAACTATTCAACGCTCATGAGGTTAGGACTAAGCAAAGTGTTCATTTGATTGATATGAAATAAAATGGTTTTGTTGGCGAAACAGGAGACACAATTCTTGTCTTAAATAGTCCACTTATTAGGTTTTAATTTGTGAGTCTCATGATTTAAACCCTAACCACAACATGGTGAATATACTGACCAATATCCCCTTAGGTCCTGTTGGCAGAGAAGGCCACTCAGCATATTTCGGCGATTGCCTTCATTGTGTACGCCAACAAGCCACCGTACACTATGGATGTAGTATGGAAGCGTGAGGAGGGTAACTGTTGTCGGAGGCATGTCGGGAGGGCACTACATGAGCGTAAGGATGGTAAGCAGTGTCGGGAGAATGTCGGGAGGGAGGGTAACTGTTGTCGGAGGCATCTCGGGAGGGCACTACATGAGCGTAAGGATGGCAAGCAGTGTCGGGAGAATGTCGGGAGGGAGGGTAAGCGTTGTCGGGAGGGCACTACATGAGCATAAGGATGGTAAGCAGTGTCGGGAGAATGTCGGGAGGGAGGGTAAGCGTTGTCAGGGGCATGTCGGGAGGGCACTACATGAGCGTAAGGATGGTAAGCAGTGTCGGGAGAATGTCGGGAGGGAGGGTAAGCGTTGTCGGGGGCATGTCGGGAGGGCACTACATGAGCGTAAGGATGGTAAGCGTTGTCGGAGGCATGTCGGGAGGGTACTACACAAGCGTAAGGATGGTAGGGGCGGGGGTGTGAAAGCGTAAGGAGTGGTGAGGACGGAGAGGGGCGGGCAGTGTCGGAGTCTCATCTGGATGGAGGGCAGTGCGGGTGCGTAAGCATGCTAAGCGTCGGGGAGGCGGAAGACAATGAGGTGAAATTACACAAACGTTGCGCATAGTGTTGAAATGGGTTTGGGCTTTGAGTGACATTCTCATGTGACACATGTGACGATTGACGTTGTCTTGACGCTGACGTGACGTGACCCACTAAATCCAGTGACTATAAAGTGACACTAACGCGACTGAAGCAAGATTTTATACTGACCGCGGTGCGACGTGAAGTCAATCGCCGACGATTGACGCGAGATTCGCCCTGGTGTATGGTTTCTGTGAAGTTGAATTGAGACCCGCTGGAGTGGAGAATGTGCTTTGCGTCAATTGTGAATAATCAGCTGGGAATATTTGATCCAATAGAATTTGCGGGCACTAAGATCCTGAGGCAGAAGTAGGGATGTTTGGAAGAGATTTGGGTGCAATGGTTGATTTGAACTTTCTAATGTGCTGTTTGTATTGGAAAGGTGTGAAGGCAACTCCCCGCCTATTGCCCTCAGGGGAAGAGTGTGTTTGAGTTGAGCAGTGTTGACACATGCATACATGCATTGAGGAATAACTGTGGGTTTTCATTTTTGCAGGAATTGTGAGTAGGGTTGGTTTGTGTACAAATATCTATGGCTGATGTGAAAGTGCTTAGGATTGTTATTCATTGGGAAAAAATTGAGTGATTGTTTATAAAGGGGGAGATTATTTGAGCCAGCTGAGGATTTTATCCCATTTGTAATGGTGGCTGAGCTGCAGGGGATAAAGTGTAACATGTCTCATCTGGATGGCGGAATTGGTTAGGAGTTTAATTGGGTAAAATTCCATGCTTCTCAATGTTCATACATATTCAATTTTATTTACACATGGTGATAATGTAGTTTTGACCCTTGAGGGGCGTTCCAATAGGGATGTGTCAGCATTGATTTGAGGGGATTAACATTAAAACCATGTAGGCTGGAACGCCATTGTACATGGTTTAAACCTTATTACAGGCATAACAGTATAACTCTATTACATAAGCGTTTGGAGTGGAGATCAAGTCTTGTTATTTGTTTTGAGTGCAGTGGGCTTTTAATTGCTTGGAATGTGATTTGGACTGTCGTTCCTTTCTTGAAAAGGTGATGTCTCTTTTGTGGGTAAATCCTTCATGAATATACCCCTTTACAGATGTAGAATGTGGTGGAATTTTGATGCATATATTGGCAGTTTGGATAATTCAAAAAATGTGACAATGGGGAGGGGGAAATTTTTATCAAATATGATTACTTATGGATGTTGGTCCCCTTTGAGATCAAGGAAATATCACATTTTATGGTGGTAGGCCATGCAGTGTGGCTTCCAACAAAAGCAGAGGAGCTCAAGAGGAGTCTGGCAGAATTCTCCTAAAAAGTGTCTTATTAGACTTCCATGAGACACTTGGTTCTGACTATTAATAGAATTTCTCTATTATAAATTTGAAATATTTCATCTCATATCACTCTATTTTATCATAATACTGAGCTGTTTTATCAAGTTGTAAAAATTACTGTACTTTTTTAGCCCTTATGTCATCTTCCAAGCCACATATATCCCATTCAGGTTCTGTTCATGACTCAGATAGTGAATCAAGCATATAATAGGTTTAAAAACAGTCACCATTGAGTCCCAAAATTCCTTTCACAACCCCTATTGCATCCTCAATTAATCTATCAGGTCTTAAAATTGATGTGGGAAATCCAAAAGCTAAAACTTCAAGCACTTGGTCAATCCCAAATATTTCCGTCACTGAAATTCCCCCAAATTCCACTAATACACAAATGGATGTGTCTGAGGGTCCAGAAGGAACACCTCAAATCTCATCAAAGGCAAATCCCCAATCAAAATTTCCACGTCAGTTCCTCCTTAATCGTGGTTCAAATCCAGTGGCATCCCAGGATCCCTTTGGACAAATTAAACAGCCAGCCCTCAATATTTCATCAGGATCTCAGGTTCATGTGGGCAATGAAAAGCGGGTTGATGGCGGGCAACAAAAAAGACCATTGAAAAATATTACTTAGAGTGGTCTGTCGGAGGGAAATCCAGAATTGACGCTTCATCAAAGTAAGTCAATTTGAGGTTGTAGTATAAAATCTTTCACAATCTGATATGTTTTTTTCATGGGTTAGATATGGCACCTAAAGGCAAGTCAGTCCGATCTCAGGAGCCAATTGAAGATTGTGAGTATGACCAGTCTTTATTAATTTTTTGATGTGTTAACTGATTATTTGCATGGCAGGTGATGAACTTTATGCATCTTCACCTCTGGTCCATAAAGAGAAAGTAACTGGGAATCATCATCCATATACCTCCAAACCAAGAGAGGGTCATGCCAGTTCATCAAGAGAAAAGGTTTTGGATGATGATGGTGAGAACATGTCTCCAACTCAAAGTGAAACAAATGATGAACCAAGGAGGGAAAATTTCATGGAGAATGAGTGTAAGGTGTGGATATGAAACTTTGATTGAAAATCAAGTACTTTTCCTGTCCTCAAAATTTTTATAAGGTAAAAATCAATTAAAAATAGTAAAAATATTATTTTTAAGAGAAAACACGCCAAATTTATTGTTTATAGCTTTATTAGTACAAAACAATAATATTATAAAGATTTATTGTTTTACCAACAATAAAAATTCATCCAAAAATACTCTACAAGAGATATTTAAACCTACAAAAGAAATTTCTTCAAGAGCAATTTCAATTGGAATTAATTGAGCAAAGAACTACAAGAAATTAATTAAAGAACAAAGTCTTTAAAAGTAATATTAAAGAGAAAACATGCCCAAAAGTGACCAGAGTGAATTTGGAAACAAAGTGACAAAGCTTACAGTGATGAAAGATGCTTTAATTTACTTTTGGGGTGGTTCAGGGGTAGAAATGATTATAAAAGTTACAAACAATGATTATGATGATTTTTTCACGTGGTTAAAAGGTTTAAAATGATTTAAGAAAGGTGGTTGGAATCTTTTATCAATTGGTTTAACAATGTTTAAACTAATTATAAAAGGAAAAGATTCTAACATGAAGAGAAAAGTGGGGCAAAGAAAACATTCTTTTATAGCCATCAATTTTCTTACTCCAAGAGTAAAATTTACTCTAGTCAGTCGTGAAAAACAGTCTGACAACAGAAAAGCCAATTATGGCATCATTGAACCCTGATTTAGACCAAAATGGGCTGGTTTAAGCCATTTTTAGCCATTTTAGACCCTTAAATCAGCCATTAATATAGCAATAACTGGTCTAGAGCCTTCAAAACACGTCAGGATGTGTGTAAGAGACGTAGAAACCAGTTAAAACTGTTTTTACTATCATGGCTTTATCTTAAGGGTAGTTTTACCCTCTTGGCAACAGCTAAAACTACCCCAGTTGGTATCAAAACCTCATCATCAATTGAGTCCACAGACCCTGTAACTCAATTCCTGGCCAAAAGTGATGAAAGTTTGCATTAATTTTGACATCCCACGCCTGTCAGCAGGGATTTTGGGGGTCTAGTTCCCCCTAGAGCTGGAGTTCCTTTTCCCCCCCAAATTTAATCTTTCCAATTTATTTTTCCTTTAATTCCTCATCATGTATTATACTTATAATTTACATATGTAATTCAATTCAATTGTACAGTACAATACAGTAATAATTGATACCTCATATGTAAATCAAAGTTCACTTATGTAATACACGCGCACATTTTGAAATTTCAATTGAATTCAATTGAAAATACTTCAATTCCTCATAACTTCTAAACTAAACACAACACCTCAATTTTAACATAAAAATTGATGGTTAACACCACATTTGGTGTGAATTAAATTAAAATTTTGAGGATTTTCAACTTTTTTATTGAAAATACTAAAAACTTAATTTAAGCTTCTTTACAGTTGAGTTACAAGAATTTCACTCAGAGGTGACCCGACCTGATTTTTTATGAGGAATCCAATGGTGAAATAATTTTTATATGTTTATTTATTGGATAAAAAGCTATAATAATTTTTATTTAACTTTTTTCCAAATTCATTTATTTTTTTGCAATTTTGTAAAAATTTCATTTTTACTCAATTTTTTCAAGTATAAATGTAATTTTATAATTCCAAAATTCAATGTAATTTTATTTTTAAATTGTAATTAAATTTTTTATTTTGAATATCATTTTATATTTATATTTTGATTTTTATTTTAATAATATAAATCAATTTAATTTATTTATATTTATATGTTAATTTTGTATTTGTAGGCTTTTGAGTATATGAAATTACCTCTAAGGCTCACATTCCCTCCCCCTAAAAAAAGAATATTATTTTGTAATATTGTTATTTCTAGTGTGTCTGAGCTTTCTTAGAAGTTGAGTAGCTTCAGGTATATCTTTTTCTCTTGTTCTGTCTTCAGACAGATGTCCTGAGAAGGGGCTCTCTTGGCATTTTTTTGTTTAGTAAAAAATTGCTTAATGACCTGTCCACAACTGTCATGACTCATGTGTGCTTGGTTCTGTGGTAAATTATACCATCCAGTAGGTGAAATCTTCCTTCATCATAAGATTTTTTCCATACTTCATCCAAGGCATGTATTAGAGAGTTGTCTTTACAGTCTTTGTTCACTAATTGGTATAAGATGCTACAATTGTCATCTTGAATGTAACTATTTCTGACCTCTTCAAAGAATGTGGTGTTTAAGTCTGTAACACTTATTCCTTCCACGGGATTTGGTTTTCATGAGTTGTGCCCCTTGAGCTTTTGATAAATCAAGTTGACTATTTCTCAATTGAGGCAAGTGGGAATAAGACTTCATGATGTCAAAAGTGGCATTGATATTTTCTATATCTTTTGAAGATTCAGAAAATATGGATGACTTATCATATGAGTTGTCTTCAATTATGTCATCTTTTTCAAAATCAGGTCCCTTTTCAATATTAATTTCATTGATTTCCCCCCTTTTTGGACATGTATTGGCTAAATGGGTGGTGCTTTGGCAAATATGGCACTTTCTGATTGTATCTGCAGATTTATACCAAACATTATTAGACTTTTCTTTGGGGTTTTTGTCCACAGAATCTTTCCAAGGTGTATTAAACCTTGTTTCAAGATTCACCCTACTAGAACCAGTTTTTGTTCTGGTGGTTACTTCTTCTAATATATTGATAATATTCTCTGCTGAAGATTGTTCAGTAGTCCTGCTTTTGACAGCATGCTCTAAGTCACCTCCACATTGTCTCAGAATTTTTCTATTGATCATAAACTCTGACATGTCAGGATATAATGCTGTTAATCTGTCCTTTTGTTGGCAAAACCATGGTAAAGCTCTGTCTTTATCAGCATTAAATTTGGCAGATTCAAAGGCTGTTTCAACTTTAAACCTCCAAGCATCATTTGCCCATTTGTTGATGATTTGGGTTTTCCACCAAGTCCAACTCTGGTGTCCATGTGCTTGTCTTATCATGATGTACCATCTTTGAGCTGATCTGATAAACAAGGTGTTAAACCTGGCTGTTACCAATCTGTCTGGTAATTCAAAATCCTCTTTGATCATGTCAATACCTCTAATAAATTCCATATGGTCATACTCTCCTTCACCACTGAAGTGAGGCCATTCTTTAAGTTTTGGAACTTCTTTCAAGTGTGCTTTGCCCATTGATGGTTCCAAGTTATGAAAAGGAGTGGATAATTCATTTTTTAATTGTGAATTATCAGGATCCAATACTTGTGGATTTGGAACTCTTGTGCCCTCATTTTGATTTAGAGGTGTAGACATTCTTGGTAAGGTGTCCAGTATTTGTTCAATGTCATTCATTTTACTGTTGCTACACCTTTGGGAATTTCTGTATTCATGTTGGAAGCTTTGTATTAGACTTATTACTTCAATTTTATACATGACTTGATTCAATTTCATTGATAATTTTGTTACTTCTTCTTGTGAAGCATCAAAATACTTTTTCAAGGCAATGGTATATGTCTTTACTTCAGTAAATGAATTTGAAATGTCATCAAGGACTTTCTTGTTATCTGTTTTGATAATATTTATGGCTTGTTTAATTCTTGTTTCAATTATGTAATCAATATTCAATTTAGAATATTTATCTGTTAATTTTTTAATGATGGCAGATTGTTCATTTATTTTATTGCCAAAAGAATTATCATTATTGGAAATTTTAATTGTTCCCAAAACTTTTTCAAAACACATAAGTGTCTCATTAATTTGGCACAGACTCAGGTTGTTTGTTTTAATGTTGTTACAAATGGTTTCATTTTTATCAGAAAGATGTTTTTTCACGTCATTTATAGAATCATACAATTCTGGGATGGAATCAAATATATCAGAAATCATTACTGGAATCTTAATCTGCCTTCCTCCTTCTTCTGTAATTCCATCATGGCTCTGGCCATCTGGAATACATTTTTCATGGAATCCTGCTGAATATTTTGAATCCTGTATCCTTGGCTGTAAGGTTTTGGGGCTGGTTCCTTCCATTTGCCCTTGTTTGGAGCTTGTGGCTGCTTTTTCACGTTGGAATTGCTGTTGCTGGCCACTGGGGCTGTTTTTGGCACTTTCTTTGGTGATGGAGGGTTCATTTTCCTCCATTCTAGTGTCAAAAGCATCATGTTTTATTTGCAAGTGTTGGGATGGCCCAGAAACTTTCTCACAGTTAGGTAAGAATTCATGCAATTCTTCCACAGGTCTGCAAGGATCTGGTACTCCTTGAATTGAAGTTTCCTGTTGTATGCACTGTGGCTGGCTTTGTATATGTCCACAGAGGCTTGTTGTGGTGGTGTCAGCTATTTTTGAAGGTAAAATGGTATTATCAGCTTCAGAATGACCCATTTTAGTTGTTTGAAAGTCATCAACTGACCCTTTTCCTTCTGCACCTCATTGGCCTCTGCCATAATCACGTCTATTACCTTTCTGGGAGCTGCTTGAGGGGTTTATATCTGGCTCCCGACCTGGTTGAAGGCATAATTATGGTTAAAAAGGCTTAAAATAGTATTTTTTTACATCAACGAACTTACTATTGGCCAAATTCTTAGCTTTCTGAAGGGTATTACTTATGTCCAAGTTGATCAATTCAGAAGATATTGGTTCAGGATGGTTATTTTGAGTCACAATCACAGTACTATTATGGTCTGAATTAATAGTACTGGCAGGAATAATGCTGGTGACTTTTTAGGCTGTTTCAATGTTTTCTTGTCTTACCACTTTGTCAGACACTAAAATAAATGAAAAAAAAACCAATGCATTAAGTAAAAAATAGGTTATTTCAAAAAAGAAATAAAAATATAAGCCTCACTTATAATATGAAAAAAAAATATTTTATTGATTTTTTGAATTATAAGTATTTTTTATATGTTTTTAAATTTTTCAATATAAGAAAAAGATTTAAAAAGAGTAAAAAAAAATGTCAAAGGTAAAATATCACGGCTGGGCCCCCAAATGTAAGGTGTGGATATGAAACTTTGATTGAAAATCAAGTACTTTTCCTGTCCTCAAAATTTGTATAAGGTAAAAATCAATTAAAAATAGTAAAAATATCATTTTTAAGAGAAAACACGCCAAATTTATTGTTTATAACTTTAATAGTATAAAACAATAATACTATAAAGATTTATTGTTTTACCAACAATAAAAATTTATCCAAAAATACTCTACAAGAGATATTTAAGGCTACAAAAGAAATTTCCTCAAGAGCAATTTCAATTGGAGTTAATTGAGCAAAGAAATGCAAGCAATTAATTAAAGAACAAAGTCTTTAAAAAGAATATTAAAGAGAAAACATGCCAAAAGGGACCAGAGTGAATTTGGAAACAAAGTGACAAAGTTAACAGTGATGAAAGATGCTTTAATTTACTTTTGGGGTGGTTCAGGGGTAAAAATGATTATAAAAGTTACAAACAATAATTATAATTATTTTTTCACGTGGTTAAAAGGTTTAAGATCATTTAAGAAAAGTGGTTTGAATCTTTTATTGATTGGTTTAACAATGTTTAAACTAATCATAAAAGAAAAAGATTCTAACATGAAGAGAAAAGTGGGGCAAAGAAGACATTCTTTTATAGCCATCAATTTTCTCACTCCAAGAGTAAAATTTACTCTTGTCAGTCGTGAAGAACAGTCTGACAACAGAAAAGCCAATTATGGCATCATTGAACCCTGATTTAGACCAAAATGGGCTGGTTTAAGCCATTTTTAGCCATTTTAGACCCTTAAATCAGCCATTACTATAGCAATACCAGGCCTAGAGCCTTCAAAACACGTCAGAATGTGTGTCAGAGGCGTAGAAACCAGTTAAAACTGTTTTTATTATGATTGTTTTATCTTAAGGGTAGTTTTACCAACAGCTAAAACTACCCCAGTTGGTATCAAAACCTCATCATCAATTGAGTCCACAGACCCTGTAACTCAATTCCAGGCCAAAAGTGATTAACGTTTGCATGAATTTTGACATCCCATGCCTGTCAGAAAGGATTTTGGGGGTCTAGCTCCCCGTTAGAGCTGGAGCTCCTTATCCCCGCCAAATTTAATCCTTCCAATTTATTTTTCTTGAATTCCTCATCATGTATTATACTTATAATTTACATATGTAATTCAGTTCAAGTGTACAGTACAACACAGTAATAATTGATACCTCATATGTAAATCAAAGTTCACTTATGTAATACATGCGCACATTTTGACATTTCAATTGAATTCAATTGAAAATACTTCAATTCCTCAGAACTTCTAAACTAAACACAACACCTCAATTTTAACATAAAAATTGATGGTTAACATCACATGTGGTGTTAATCAAATTCAAGTTTTGAGGATTTTTAACTTTTGTATTGAAAATACTAAAAGCTTAATTTAAGCTTATTTAGATATGAGTTACAAGAATTTCACTCAGAGGTGACCCCACCTGATTTTTTATGAGGAATCCAATGGTGAAATAATTTTTATATGCTTATTTATTGGATAAAAAGTTATAATAATTTTTATTTAAATTTTTTCCAAATTTATTTATTTTTTTGCAATTTTGTTAAAATTTCATTTTTACTTAATTTTTTCAAGTATAAATGTAATTTTATAATTCCAAAATTTAATGTAATTTTATTTTTAAATTGTAATTAAATTTTTTATTTTGAGTATAATTTTTATTTTTATTTTTATTTTTATTTTAATAATATAAATAAATTTATTTTATTTATATTTATATGTTAATTTTGTATTTGTGGTCTTTTGGGTATATGAAATTACCTCTAAGGCTCACAATGAGTAAGGCACTCAGTAAAATAGTGAATTCACCCATCCTCCAATGCCCCTTGCGCAGAGTATTCTCAATAAATCCTAGATTAAACAGCAAAGGAACAAGGCTCGCAAAGCTCACAATGTGGCAAAACGTACAAGCCAGAAGGAGCAACAAAAATGGCTGAAAGCGGAACTTCCAGAAAATGTCCATGGGATGAGATCAGCTGTACATGCCCATTGTCTGTTCCTCCTCAAAGTAAGGGATAAGGATTTTTCCTCACTACCAGCACCACCCAGCACAGAAGAGCGTAAAATTGCAATTCAAGTGGCTGGTCATCTTGGATATGTCCCCAAGGATGTTTTCAATGAGCCATCACCACAGGTTCAGTCTTGGGGTTTCCAAAGCTACTGCAAAAATGAGCTCCACAAGTTAGGACTAAAGTGATTCACTTGGGACTGGGAGAGCTCATGGCAGGATCTGTTAAAGGAGTTCATGTCTGTGGTGTTTTAACTTACATTTTGTCTTGCACTTGTCAGCACCGAGTATCATCACTAATGTTGGAACAAGGATCATAATAGCTACGGGGTTGTGGCAGCTTTAATGGAGTTATATTTCACCTATTTGGAAAGAGAATGGAAGTCTATTCAAAAGGATGAAGAGTATTTGGTAAAACAGAAGGAGAATCAAAAGCTTGAAAAAAATTGTGATGTAACTCTAATGATAATATAATTGATGATGTGCAAACCTGTGAGCGCCATTGTGAATGGTGTGATACAGCTGAATTTCCAATTCTAGCATCAAAATTCAATGACCCTTGGGTATGCTCAGATACTTAGGAGGTAGTGGAGAATGTCCATCAAGTTTACTGCAAAATGGGCTTACATTGGTGCTCAGGCCTATTTAATGAGTTGGTTGTCAGGTTGAGTCTATGTAGAAGTAGTAATTAGGCTATTTAAAACTTTCACTGTTACTGTGACATGTGATAAAAGATTTAAAATAAAGGTATTGATAGAGAATAAGAATTTTATAATCAAATTTAAAGGGCTTTACTATTGTAAAATAGTGGTGGCAAGAGCTGTTGAAAGCCCTGGGTGCAGCTTTACCTGTTGGATGACAATAATAAAGAGTACAATAGTTAAGATTAATATTATGCCTGGTTATTTTCCAAAAGTATAACTGTCTTTGACCGTTTTACTATGTGGGAACTTAAAATTAGGATGTGGAAAGCTTTTCTGGCTGTGAAAAGCCCTCCTTTTATCCTGGAATGGGGTGGAAAGGCTACTAGACCTTTCCACATAGAGGAAGTGAAGATTTTTCACTCTCTGAGACAGGCTTGTGGTTTGCAAAAGGCCTGTGTAGCCTGTATTGGTCTCAGATGTGGTTTGGAAACCACATCTGGGCAGTTTTCACCAATACAGGGTCAAAATCTTCATCTGGGGACCACATAGCCTTCTTCTCACATGTATCACACGTAGAATGCTGTACAGACACTGTATGAGACCCCAGTATTGACTGACGTATGAGGTATTGAAGTAAAAAAATGCTTCCTTGTCTGTTTGATACCTCATAATCATGGCTATGGGATATTATCCCATGGTAAGGTTGTATTGGCCAAAATGTGGGATTTTGACCTTAAAAAAGTCATAAATTTGTCAGTTCTTGAGATATCAAATTCAAAATTGGTTCCTTGTGTAGCCCTGTATGTGCTCTACACAATGGTACCTTATCTGATAGGGCTATCATTTAATATGGCACAGGTATCCCATGTACAAGATATTTTGTACATATGCGTGTTTTTATGCAAAAGCTGTATTGGGCTTGTTTTCCCCATAGCTTTTGTTTTAGTTGAGATATGAGGGAATGGATGACACCATCAGAAAGTCTTGAATGTGCTCTTCCCAAAAAGACCCCACTTTAGGTATCTCACACTAAAGCTGTAGAAGTTTGATGAGGGGTGAATGTTTTCTTCACCCTCATTTGGCCTTAATTTAGTCATAACTCCAGTAATACTGGTGCTAGCTCAGTTTTGCTGGTACCATTGGATAGCCCTGACTTAGAGCTTCATTTTGAATACCCATTTGATTGGGTTAAGCCTCTTATTCTGTATTTCAGATAAGAGGTGAAAATTAAGGTTTATGCTCAGCAACAACTTTGAGCAGGAATAACTTTGTTATTCTTTGTCCTATGATGGTGGGACTTGTATATTTGGAAAGGGGCAAGTTTTCCCTTTCCTTTGATACGTTTTGAGCTAATTTGTCACAGCTCCATGTTTTGGTGGTATCTTGGCTATACCATTGCTCTATGGTATTTTGGCTGTCATGCCTGTGCTCTGGTGTTGAGTCACAGGCTGACATACCCTCCCTCTAAAAAATGCTCATCATTGATGAGACTTTTCAGTCCTCCTAGAGGCTCTGAATCTACTTAAATGAAGGTTCCCATCTGGTATGGCATCTTCTGCAAACCATTTGTCCTTATCAGCTGTTTGGTTCTTGAATCTGACTAATTATTGTCTTTTATCCTTCCCATTAACTCTGATCTTCCTGGACCTGATGATTTTACTCACAGGTCCAGGGAAATTCTCCACTTCCACTATCTCTGGTGGTATGGGGTTCCTCCTCCTGAAGGGGAATTTGTCCTCCTCTGTTGAAAGTATGGCTTGACTAAACTTACTGGAAAGACTGGATGTTTCCTGGAAAATTCCTCTGTAAGTTTGACTTCTACTGAATTCTTTCCTATCAACTTAATTATAGTGAAGGTCCCTACAAAGGAGTCTCTCATCCTCTTGGGTCCTTCAAGATTAATAAAATTTAGTGTAGACACTAGCACCTGGTTGTCAGGTTGATACTATGATAAAGGTATAACTAGGCTAATTACAACTTTAACTGTGTATGTGACACGGTAGAAAATGATTAAAAAAGATTTTATAAGGGTTTATAATAAAATAAAAGGGTTCTACTATTTAAGAAATAGTGGTGGTGAGCGCTATTGAGAACCCTGGGTGAAGGCTTTATCTGTTGGATTATAATAATAAAGTCTACAATAATTAAAGATTATAATTATACCTGATTATTTAACCAAGAGTAAAACTGTTTTGGACAGTTTACTACGTAGGTTATTCAAGAGCAGGATGAGGAAAGGTTTTGGCTGTGAAAAGCCCTCCTTTTATCCTGAAATTGAGGTGGAAAGGCTGCTAGACCTTTCCACGTAGAGGAAGTGAAGATTTTTCACTCTCTATGACAGGCTTGTGGTTTTCAAACAGCCTGTATACCCTGTATTGGGCTCAGATGTGGTTTTGAAACCACATCTGGGCAGTTTTCACCAATACAGGGTGAAAATTTTCATCTGGGGACCTCACAACCTGATTCTGACGTGTATGACGCGTAGAATGCTGTACAGAAACTGTATGGGACCGCAGTATTGACTGACATATGAGGTATTGAAGTAAAAATATGCTTCTTTGTCTATTTGACACCTCATATTCATGATTATGAGATATTATCCCATGGTAAGGCTGTATCTGACAGCAGGTGGGATTTTGACCTTAAAATGGTCATAACTCTGTCAGTTTTTGAGATATCAAGCTCAACGTTGGTTCATTGAATAGCTCTGTATGAGCTCTACACAATGGTACCCAACTTGACATGGTTATCATTAAATATGACAAAGTTATCCCATGTACAAGTATTTTTGTACATTGGCGTGGTCTGGTCAAAAGCTGTATTAAGCTTGTTTGGCCAATAACTTCTGTTGTAGTTGAGTTATGAGGAAATGGATGGCACCATCAGATAGCCCTGATTGTGCTCTTTCCAAAAAGACCCCACTTCAGGTATCTCACACTAAAACTGTAAAAGTTAGATGAGAGGTGAATGTTTTGTTCACCCTTATTTGGTCTGAATTTGACCATAACTCAAGTAATACTGGTGCTAGCTCAGTTTGGCTGGTCTCATTGGATAGCCCTGGCTTAGAGCTTCATTTTGAGTACCCATTTGATGGGGTTAAGCCTCTCCTTCTAGATTTTAGATGAGAGGTGAAAATTAAGGTTTATGCTCAGCAAACTCTAATGGCATCACCCATAGAGTCTGATTCAGAATCCTCTGTTGGAGGTTCTTCTTCAGGGACTTTTTCTATAGCATAGACTTTCTTCTTTGCTTTTGGACAGTTGTTGGCATAGTGGTCTGTTGAACCACAATTGTGACAAGAATTCTTCTTCTTTGCCACTTCTGCCACTCTTTCTCTGGGTTTGTCTTTGAACTCCACCCTGAAAGGTTGTTTCTCTTTGAAACTACTGCTTCTATATGGGGTGAATTTCCCTATATTAGTCCTTTTCCTTATGTCTTGTAAGGTATTGGCTATATCATCTAGAGTGCAATTTTGGTTGCATCTGCACTTTACTACATGCTCTAGTTCTCCTGGCAGTTGTGTCAGAAGTTTATGATTCCTCATTTGAATGTTCATTTGAGGATCAATGGCTTTAAGTCTTTTAGACTGTCTAAGACACCACTCATATGGATCTTTGTCCACAGAGTATTTTTCATTTTCAAATGACATGGTCTTTTGCCATATCCAAGTTCCATTACTGTACTTTTGGATTATTTGACTCTTCCACCATGGCCAATTTCTTCTGCCATGGATTTCTTTCATTTCAGTGTACCATATACTTGCATGACCTTTAAATGCAGTATTCAGTCTAGCAGTAATCCAGTAATCTGGTATGCTTGGTACATCAATGAAGAGTCCATCAATATAATCTATGAGTTCCATATGATCATATTCTCCTGATCCAGAGAATTTGGGCCAGCTTGAGGCCTCAGGAAGCTGTTTCAAGGCTTCCTTCTCTGAATAAGACATGCCATCTCCATCCTGGTATTGTGATGGAGATCTTGCCTTATTCAACAACATGGCATCTGGTTTGATGTCATCTGGTTGATATGGATTCTCCATAGCTTGGCCTTGTGGTTGGGGCTTTAAGCTATGGTAGGCATCAAACAATTTGTTGATGTCTTGGTTCAGACACTCCCTGTCCCTGCTACTATGGTGTTGTTCTTCAGAGACTTGATTTAGTCTCTTGTTGGTTTCTTCAGAGGCTTTGCTCAGTTGAGCATATCCTTCCTGAAGGTTTTTAACTATCTGCTCCAATGAGGCTTGAGTTTTTCTCATCCTCTCTTGGGCAGCTGCAAATTCTGTAGCCTGCTTTGCAGATTGCTCAGCATATTGGGACATTTGTAACCACAGTGTGTCACTGTTGATGTTACTCTCAGATGTGATAATGTTATTTTCAGTCTGAGTGGGGGTAATGTTTCTATTACTAGGACTACTGATTCTAGAGTGGTTTACAACTACTTCTGGTTCTTGTGTACTTCTTTTACCAAATCTAAGAGCTTCTGGATCATGGGGTCTGACTCTTTCCTCCTCTGGTTGAAGGAGGCTTTGTTCTTGCCCTTGTTGCCTTGTCTTCTCCTGGAAACTTCCTGGAATTGTGAAGAATGGTGACTCTTGGCCACTGATCTGCTGGTTTCTGAATGGTGTGAAGCCACTGGAGGGCTGATTTGGCTTTCTTCTTGTGAACCTGAAGGAATCTGAGTAGGCCCTGTCTGGGTTAACTGTTCTTCTATAGCTTGGATAGTGGCTTGGTTCTCCCTTATCCTCTGTGCCCTTGCCTCCAGGAGTCTGTGCTGCCTGGTAGGATTCCAACCCTTGGTGATTACCATAAGGTCTTTGAAGTCTATCTCTTTGAGACAGATCTTCTGGCAACTTGATCCCAGTTCTGCCCAGTGAGTTGCTAGGTTGAACCTCTTGTTGTCCATGCTCCATTGAAACAAATCTTTGTGGAGTTGGTGGATTTGAAGAACTTGATCCATATCCTTCCAGTCCTCTGGTTTGAGGTTTCTGTTGAATTGGAGTGTGAATGGCAAGGTTGATATTATCTCCCTCATTGTTTTGCCATCCACCACTGTGTCCAATGTGTCTTCTTTCAGGTCTTCTGGTTCTAGACATTCCTGCTCTATCCTCTGGCTGGTTCCTTTGGAAGCCAAGGTCTCTGAGGTATGCAGGGGACATATCAGTGTTTGCAAGCAGTCAAAAACTTTATGTTCTTAGGGTATTTACCTTTGACTGTGCCTTGTACAAATTTGTTATCTGCTGATTTGGGCAGTTTGCCTTTGGAGGTTACAACTGGGTTAATAATTGTAATCTTCCCTGTACAAGTGGTTAAGGTTGGTTTACCTTGTATTGAAGCAGAGTTTCGTGGTTTTCTACTCCTCTGAGTGGCTATTGGTGTCCACTTCTTGGCTGTAATGAGGCCTTCACTAAGCCTTTTTCCTTTACCCTTGCTGCCCTCTGGTTCTGAGGGTGTCACTGGTGTGTTGGCCTGTGACTGGGTTTCAAGTGGGATGTAGTTTTCTTCCACTGAATCAAAACAGGAAAAAGAGGGCTTATGTCAGTTAAGACTTCTTAAATGGCTGGTTTTTCACGTCTAAGAATGGCCTCTGGGCTTGTATATTATTACAGTATGCCCTTGTATAATGACACTGTGATTGAATTAACAATTTCATGTCAAAAATACAGCTTATGGTGTCCTGTCACACTGTTTGTGTGTCAGTATTCCTCAGATACACTTGTGGTTTGCAAGTGTATTCTGTAAAAGTGGTTTGTATACAAGTGTTATTGAATTAACAATACACTTGACAATGCCTCAACTGATGGTTTTTCAGTCAGAGGTGTCCTTATTCAGTCAAGAATACAGGACTTTATTAGTGGCTTATGTGTTTTTATATGCAAAACACGCCAAAAATAATAAATTACTGTGGGTATTAACCACATAAAAATACTCTTATAATATGAGTATGTATAAAAAAAGGTAAAAAATATATAAAATATATATTTTTAAACAGAAATTACGCCTAAAAGATGATAAAACAATGTGTTAATAAGTCATGAAAAAGAGAAAAGACTTACTTGTAAGGTCCAAAAAAGGTCAAAAAACACGGCCAGGCCCCCAAAATGTGAGGTTGATACTATGATAAAGGTATAACTAGGCTAATTACAACTTTAACTGTGTATGTGACACGGTAGAAAATGATTAAAAAAGATTTTATAAGGGTTTATAATAAAATAAAAGGGTTCTACTATTTAAGAAATAGTGGTGGTGAGCGCTATTGAGAACCCTGGGTGCAGGCTTTATCTGTTGGATTACAATAATTAAAGATTATAATTATACCTGATTATTTAACCAAGAGTAAAACTGTTTTGGACAGTTTACTACGTAGGTTATTCAAGAGCAGGATGAGGAAAGGTTTTGGCTGTGAAAAGCCCTCCTTTTATCCTGAAATTGAGGTGGAAAGGCTGCTAGACCTTTCCACGTAGAGGAAGTGAAGATTTTTCACTCTCTATGACAGGCTTGTGGTTTGCAAACAGCCTGTATACCCTGTATTGGGCTCAGATGTGGTTTTGAAACCACATCTGGGCAGTTTTCACCAATACAGGGTGAAACCTTTCATCTGGGGACCTCACAACCTGATTCTGACGTGTATGACGCGTAGAATGCTGTACAGAAACTGTATGGGACATCAGTATTGACTGACATATGAGGTATTGAAGTAAAAACATGCTTCTTCGTCTATTTGACACCTCATATTCATGATTATGGGATATTATCCCATGGTAAGGCTGTATCTGACAGCAGGTGGGATTTTGACCTTAAAATGGTCATAACTCTGTCAGTTTTTGAGATATCAAGCTCAACGTTGGTTCATTGAATAGCTCTGTATGAGCTCTACACAATGGTACCCAACTTGACATGGTTATCATTAAATATGACAAAGTTATCCCATGTACAAGTATTTTTGTACATTGGCGTGGTCTGGTCAAAAGCTGTATTAAGCTTGTTTGGCCAATAACTTCTGTTGTAGTTGAGTTATGAGGAAATGGATGGCACCATCAGATAGCCCTGATTGTGCTCTTTCCAAAAAGACCCCACTTCAGGTATCTCACACTAAAACTGTAAAAGTTAGATGAGAGGTGAATGTTTTGTTCACCTTTATTTGGTCTGAATTTGACCATAACTCAAGTAATACTGGTGCTAGCTCAGTTTGGCTGGTCTCATTGGATAGCCCTGGCTTAGAGCTTCATTTTGAGTACCCATTTGATGGGGTTAAGCCTCTCCTTCTAGATTTTAGATGAGAGGTGAAAATTAAGGTTTATGCTCAGCAATAACTTTGAGCAGGAATAACTTTGTTATTTCTTGTCCTATGGTGATGGGACTTATATTTTCAGGAAGAGGGGAGTTTCCTCTTTCGTTTGATACCTTTTGAGCTAATTTGGCTCAGGTCCATGTTTTGGTGGTATTTTGGTTATACCATTGGTTTATGATATTTTGGCTGTCATGCTTGTGCTCTGGTTTTGAGTCACAGGCTGACACTGGTCCCCTTCTTTAAAGTCAGGTTCCATATGTGTCTTGTCCCACCTCTTCTTATTATATTCTTTTGCCTCAGCTATGCATTTGGCAGCTGTGTCACAAACCCTCTTTCACATGTAATGGAAGTCTTTGGCTGTGGGGTGGATGGTCAGAAGATTCTTCTTCAAGTGATCCACAGGCAACAGGGGATTCCACCCTTTCTCTACCAGTGCAGGTGTTTTTCCTGTGGTAGAGTGCTGACTTGTATCACCAGGGCGAATCTCGCGTCAATCGTTGGCGATTGACTTCACATTGCACCGCTGTCAGTATAAAATCTTGCTTCAGTTGCGTTAGTGTCACTTTATAGTCACTGGATTTAGTGGGTCACGTCACGTCAGCGTCAAGACAACGTCAATCGTCACATGAGAATGTCACTCAAAGCCCAAACCCATTTCAACACTATTCACAATGTTTGGGTAATTTCACCTCATTGGCTTCCGCATCCCCACCTAATCCGCCCCAACGCTTCGCATGCTTACGCGTCGGCACCGCCCTCCAGATGAGACTCCAACACTGCCCCCCATCTCCGTCCTCACCACTCCTTATGCTTTCACACCCCCGCCCTTACCATCTTTATGCTCACGTGGTGCACTCCCGACATCACTTATCCTTACGCTCACTAAAGTGCCCTCCCGATATGCTCCCGACACTGCTTACCATCCTTACGCTCGCGCAGTGCACTCCCGACATGCTCCCAACACCACTTATCCTTATGCTTGAGTAGTGCCCTCCCAACATGCTCCCGACACTGCTTATCCTTACGCTTGGGTAGTGCCCTCCCGACACTGCTTACCATCCTTATGCTTGCGGAGTGCACTCCCGACATTCTCCCGATACCACTTATCCTTACGCTTGTGTAGTGCCCTCCCGACACTGCTTATCCTTACGCATGTGTAGTGCCCTCCCGACATTCTCCTGACACTGCTTACCATCCTTACGCTCGCGGAGTGCACTCCCAACATGCTCCCGACACCACTTATCCTTACGCTTGTGTAGTGCCCTCCCAACACAACTTATCCTTATGCTTCCGTACTACATCCATAGTGTATGGTGGCTTGTTGGCGTACACGATGAAGGCAATTGCCGAAATATGCTGAGTGGCCTTCTCTGCCAACAGGATCTAAGGGGAAATTGGTCAGTATATTCACAATGTTGTGGTTAGGGTTTAAATCATGAGACTGACAAATTAAAAACTAATAAGTGGACTATTTAAGACAAGAGAATTGTGTCTCCTGTTTCGCCGACAAAACCATTTTATATCATATCATTCAAATGGAACACTTTGCTTAGTCCTTACCTCATGAGCGTTGAATAGTTCAAAAGTTGACTTTAGTAGGTTTCTCACTAGTCAACTTTATTCAATGTCTCACAGGGAAGTGATTTCATTTGCATGATATGAAATAATTTGCAAAACATCGCCTCCTTCAATTTCCTGACAAATCGCATTTTGCAAATGAGATTATTTTACTTGCACCTTTTTTCTTGAATTTGGATCTTTTTATTCAAAAATTTTCAAACAAGTTATCAATCAACTCTTCACCATCTATTTGCTTAATAAACTACCTCCGCTATGGCCCAAACCCCGGGAAATTCAACTGAATTCAATGAACGACCACCTTCAGCCCTAGAGAGTGGAAGTGAAATCTCTGATATTGCCAGTAGTCGTGAATTAGGCATTGAAGTAGAGAGCCAGTCACATGAAGATAATCAAGATCCACCAGTTCTTCCAGAATGTGAGTATGCATCCATCTTGAATATTTCTAATCTCCCAAAACCTGATATTGTGTCATAGCCTTTTTTCAGGTCAGCCTCCAAGCTCTCAGAAACCAAATTTTAAAAGTTATGAGAAGGAAAAGACTGTTGAACCTTGTGAACTGACAGAAGATGATGGGCAAGATGATGTAGTTTTCAGTGGGGAGGTGGAAATTATATCCAAGGAACAATTTGTCTCCAACATTGCTCAAACAATCCCAAGGCTTGAAAAAATCCAAAATGATAGTAAAATTCCTGATTATGTGCGTCAAAAGATTGCTGAAGCCATGAGCCTGCTCAAAATGGATTTGAACCGTAAGTCCATTACTAATTTAAAACAAAATTGATATCAATAGCTGCTTACAATATATGGGCAGGTGTGGAGGTGGGAGAATCTCTACCTGAAGGATCTTGTGTTGTAATTGGATTTCCAGGCAAAGGATTAGGAAAAAGACCAAATATACCTGCGACCAAAAAAACAAACAAAAAACGCCGTACCTTTGAAGCCGCAAACGATTCTCGCGATCAAGGTCATGAAATTATCAATGTTTAAGGGGACCATATTGATAATCAACCTCCGCATACTGAACCCCCCCCCAATCCTCAATGAAACAATCCATGATGAAGCTCCACATACTGAAAGCCCCCCGATACCCAATGAAACAATGCATGATGCAACCCCTCCCGCCTCTCCTCGGAATATTCAAGCCTTTCAAGAAAAGGAAACAATTAAACATGATACAATGGGACGAGATATGACTGATATAGTTCCTGACCCTGAGCCCAAAGTGTCATCGTCTGCTAATTTTCAAGGAATATTTTTATCCCGCATGGAAGAGTTTGCAGGCGTTTTGAATTATCATTCCAATAATACTCAACAATCATGGAAAAGGGGGCTTGATAATATCAATAGTATTTACAAAAATGGATGGGACACATTACCAACAAAAGATGCTCATGTATTCCTGCCTGTTGGTATTAAGGTGATCAGCAACCAAGAGCTTAAAATGTCGGCCTTGCTGGAGGACCTTGAGATGGCAGGTGAGTTTTATGTTTGTGCATGATACATGTTTATTGGCTGTTGACTGGTGATATAAATTGCAATATACAGGGTTAGATTTTTTTAAGCCAACCGAAACAGAAGCGTTTTTTGATCACAACATTTGGAATCTCAAATTGATGAAGGAATCAGCTAAACCTCCAGAGAATCTCCCAAAATCTGAACACTCCTTCTTCAAAATGGTTCAGAGCCTTCTTTACCCCACCAATCCAGTTAAACATTTTTGGGAAAATGTCATGTTTGAATCCATTAGTTTAGTCTCATACGATGTGGTTGCACCAACATCAAATTCGACCGATCCTCTTGGACTCGAACGGGGAGCAGTTGAATACCTTGCCTCCTGCTTGAGTAAATTGAAGCAACGTGCAACCCAACTCAGCATTGAAGGTGGCGGGGCTGACAATGAGATATCCACAAAGCCGCACAGGAACCTGGAGGATCTAATGGATACAGTTATCCATTTGATGATTGCGTACAACATGGTACATGCACATACAAAGGTCAAAGTTAATGGCATCAAAGGCAATCTCACGAACTCAAAAAAAAATGAGGCCATCAAAGATCTTTTGGCGTGTCACAAGAATCTCGGAATAAATCGAATTTGCTATGGTATATTAGCAGCATTCTGTGAGCTCAGTTAAAGGGGCTTTATCACTAATTGACATTTCCGCAAAACTTTCAGAGGGTAAAAATCTAGTGGAGCCAGTGTGGCTACGTACTAATAAGTATATATGTGATTTACTGAATAAAAGTTTCTTCTCATCAGAGTCTTTTACCCCACTGTACCTCTTAGATTTGAATTTGCACAATGCTTAGTATTAGACTTTGGTGATTCCTGGGTGGCGAAACGCTGTCTTGGTTCAAGTGATGAGGTCACCTTGACGGTACCCAGGTCAGCTAAACTCACAACCAGGATTGACCCGTTTTAGATTAGCTTTGTACTAGATTGATTGTAATGTAATTTTGCAAAGTGATTTATGAATTTAATAATCATGACTTCCTATCCTACTACTGCCCGGATGCCACACTCTGAGTACCAATAGTAATTGTACGGCGGCATGCCTCCGTACATCATTGCACAGACTCCAACAAGACGCAAGCTGAGTCAGGTGTTGTGCCCGCGAGTAGCACACGCGGGGGCATTGCGGGAGGTCGCGTTTATCACTTCCCGCCAGCCCATAATAGGCCAAAGGTTCCTGTGTCTTTCAAGAGGACTAGGATACCTAGGGATCCGCAGCAGGATGCATATTGCAGTTGCGTGTGCTTGCAATATTCCAAATGGTTGGATTGGAAAGTGATTGCATGGAGCATCAATATGTAAAATTGAATAATGCACTATCCACTGCAATTTTCAGGTTCAGGTATTTTAGATCGCGAATTTGCCAAGGTCAGGTGTGATCTTTCTCTTTAGCCGCAATCAAAAAAGATTCATCAACCGCAATTAAATTTAGGTGATATTAAAAATCAGTAATCATTTGGTTTCATTTCATTTTCTGCTGAAAGCATGCCATTCACGAAAAAAGGGAACTCGCGAGAAAGCGTCGGGCTGAGGAAGGAAAGTGTGAGTTGCTTGCTTAATCTCAGTGTATATATATAGATATATATATATGCTTCCACATTTATGTGGCACCCTCATTGGGCCCCACGGAAGAACATTGGCTTTAGTTGGTTCAGATTGTGCCAATGTCATGTGGGCTCCAACGGGGAAGTCAAAGGATGTGTGGCAAAGAAAGCTCCTTGGCAGTATCTGATATCTTGTGTGCTTCAACACATAGTGATCCCGCAACCACTCGGGAATAGTAGCAGATCCCAAAAGACAAATGAGCACAAAACGACCCAAATGAATAGGTTGTTTTCCTCCTCTCGCCCAACAGCACAAATATAAATGCCAGTATCAGCAAATATCACCCCAAGTGAAATTCGGAGGGTTGTGGATGTCAATCAGATCAAACGCATTCACTTTGGCCGTGTGGAAATTTTCTCTTCAACCGGATTACTCATTGCCCTTGTCGAATTCCGACCATTCACAACAATGAGTGAAGTCAAGGTCAATCAATGGGATGAATTATCACAATTCTTATTTTGCGAAAAGAGATTCACTGACCTGATTGCAACCAATGGAGCATTACTGGAGGGATTTATGTTCGCGATTGGGTGGCGCAAATGCAGCACCAAGAATGAACAATTTGGTCTGTATGGAAGTGTCGGGAAAATTGAAAACGCAAAAGATGAATGGCAGAACCAAGGTCCCAATCTTAGCTCGGTGGGTTGCATTCTAGGTCAATCCTTACGATATGTTGGGGATAATTTATTTGAGAAGATTCAAAATTTCTACAATTCATTGGGGGTTCCCTCTTTTGATAAAGTCAACTATGAAGGCAATATTCCGGCAAATCAGGGTGCATTCGAGTTTGCTTCTGCACTCACTTTCACCATGAATGGATTCAAAAACGCACCTCATGTTGATAAGGATGCATCGCTGTATGCTTCGGGATGGTGGTTTCAAGCTGATCAGCGGACCGGCCAAATTCAAAGAGATGCGTCAAAGCGGTGTACAGGTGGAAAATTGATTTTCCCAAATGAGCATTTTTGGATTGATCTATCCGCATGTCATGGGCTCATTCAGGTAGTGTGGGCCAGTAGTACATTTGTTCATTATACTGATCCAGCACAGGACAACGAAAGCACGACACTAGTGGGTATGTCCGCACAATGCTCAAGCAGGTTAGCAAAAACAATGCGGCAAAAAAACCATGGCTATTATGAGATTGGCAAGAGAGTGGGCTATCAAATCAGGGATGGTAATACCACCTCATGCCGATTCAAAGAATGAGGAGATTTGCATGTGGGTTGGGTAAGTAATGGTGGGGTAAGGCAGAGGACAATATACACCAGGATTGGATGGATTCGAGTGCGGGAGATGGGGTGTCTCACATGAAAAAGGGGTGAAGTGGATTATGTACAGTGGCATGCCATCGTACATCTGTCCTGGTTTGTTGCTATTGTCCAGGATGCCAATGCTTCACACGTGAATCCTTATGCTTGTGCAGGTTCCGACAATGCTAAAAGTTCCTTACGCCTATGCGGGGTGCCAACGCTACACACGCCAATCCTTACGCCTGTGCAGGCTCCCAAAAATTTACACGCCAATCCTGACGCTTGTGAAGGTTCCTAAAAATGCTAAAAATTCCTTACGCCTGTACAGGCTTCCGGCGATTCACACACCAATCCTTACGCTTGTGAAGGTTCCCCACAATGCTGGAAATTTCTTGGCCTGTGCAGGATCCCGAGAATTCACACGCCAATTCTTACGCCTGTGCAGGCTCCAAAAATTCACACGCCAATCCTTATGCTTGTGAAGGGTCCCAAAAATGCTAAAAATTCCTTACGCCTGTACAGGCTTGCGACGATTCACACGGCAATCCTTATGCTTGGGAAGGTTGCCAACAATGCTGACAAATTCTTACGCCTGTGCAGGCTCCCGACAATTCACACACCAATCCTTATGCCTGTGCAGCCTCCCGACAAGTCACACGCCAATCCTTACGCTTGTGATGTTTCCAGACAATTTAAATAATTCAATACATGAGTAAGATTAATAGCGTGTGACCATAGGAAAGGCCATGTTTCACAAATCTGGAGTGGATTTCTCACATGCGGGAAGCTTCTGGTTTTTTACAGTTAAGAATGGATATGGCTCTAAACCATGGAAGAAGAAAATATAGGAGACCATAACGGCAACTATTGGCGCATTTTGAGAAAAAGAGGTTCACAAAAACAAATACTCACTCAAACTATTGGTGGGGAACTTATAAAAATGTTTCTCACGCAAAACGATATGTGAACCATTGAGGAAAATATAATTTCACGTGAGCAAAGAATGTAATAGAAATTGAACATAACAATAATTGGAGACAAATAATTTATTTAAAAGAAAGTATTACAAATAATAAAAAGAGGAAATAATCACATTTTTTTTAAATTTTTATTTTTCTAAGAATTTCGAGACTATCCCGGTGATGTCCTCCTTTGGATAAGCCTCCAGTGCCTGGGCAAGGAGGGAGTTTAGTTCCTCCCGGAATTCCCGGTGCATCTCATTTCGATGAGTTGCATCCACGAAAGGAATCATGTGGAGCAAGCGGTGATGCTCCAACAAGATTCGGTTGATCGATTTGTGGACGATGGCTCAAGGAATCATTAGGGTCGGTCACAGGTTGGTGAATTCCTGGCGAGCGTCATCGTGGGAATGAGAGGAGCTTGGCACCGGGGGGGAGGAGAAGTTTGGGTTCTCTGGGGCAATGGGAGGGAGATCCTGGGAAGGAGCCGGGGTATGAGTGGAGGGAGGGGGAACAGGAGGGGAAGATGGTGGAGTCAGTGAAGAAGAAGGGGGAGGGGGAGGGGGATGGGGCGATCCGACGGGCGTATCGTCAATGATGATTATTGAGCGAGGAGTGGCGGGACGATCTGGAGACGGTCGAAGAAAAAATGAGGAAAAGTGGATATGGATTGAAGAGAGAGAAGGGGTGACTTACCATAAGGTTCCTCCGTGGATTGCGTAGCAGCCACCTCAGGTTCTGGCTCACAAGCCGTATCGTCCTCAGGTGGTTGGGACGATGGACTGGGGCCAGGAATAGGTGGCTCTTTGGTTCGGGAGGGTTCTAAAAAAGGAGTAAGAGTCAGTTCACTTGACTCAAAAGTGAAAGTGAAAATGAAATGAAACTTTGGCTGCTTACTGCGGAATAATTCCTCAGACCATTGGGTGCCACTCGGGCCTGGAGTGGGTTGCCGGGGGGTTTGCTTGCGAGGCAAACCAGGAACGGGAGAGTCATGTCGGGGGGGATTTGGGGGGTTTTGTTCTATGAGTAATGGAAAAAAGTCAATATGATTGCGTGAAGAGAAAGAAAACTTACTTTGGCGTTTGAATCCCATCGGTGACAAGACATGGTGACGATCAGCCCAAGCTTGAATGTCCTCTTGCCATCGCCATCCTTCATCGGCCGGATAATCACTTCGCTCCGGTCGAGGAGTGAAGTGACCATCGGATGGTGGCCTAGGAGGGGGAGTGGACAGGGCTAATCGTCCGGAATCGTTCCCGTTGGCCTGTTTGGGGGCCTGGCGTCCATTCACGCTTGGAAATGGTTTCATCATTGTTGACCACAAAGGAGTCCTTGCAAGGGCGTCTTGGGTGGGAACTCCTCTGGCCTCGTGGTCAGAAGGGGGGGACAACGAACGAACATTTCTTGTGTGCTTATCGGCAAGCATCACAAGTGTTGTTTGTCGTCAAGGAACAAATACAGGGGATACCCCACTTGGTGCATAAAGTGCACGACATCTAAAAACAAAACAATTGAGGTTAGTAACTGCATACAAAGTAACCAATCAAGAGAAAAAATGAAGATGTACGATGAATTATAAATTTAAAATGGAAACAAAATAATAACGCTCTAGTCCGAAGTTTTTAAAAGTCTGGAAAAGAGTCGTGAAGAAAAGTAAGTATTAATATCGGTACATAACGTTGACAAAAGTCAAAAAAAGAGGTAACGCACAAGGTGGATAGAAGGGAGGTTCTGAAAGGATCAGCAGACGAAACAAACAGGCAAAAGGAAGGGGAGTGGGTTTAGTGGAGTGCAAAAGACAAAAGTAGAAAGGCAGGAAGACCAAGGGGAATACGCACAAGAAGGACAAACGCGTGTGAGGTTGAGCAAAGTGGAGCGGGTGAGAAAGAAAGTGAAGGGCGTGTCGTGTGAAGATGGTCTTTTATACCATGGTGAAGCTGAGACGATCTCAGCAGTTGCAGCACCCGCAAAAGGCTCAGCTTCAAGGCGTGTGGCCAAATAGAAGCTGAGTCTCAGCGAATGCTGCAACTGAGAAGTGAAATACTCGCGTGAGGCAGAACAACAATGGGATTCTGGCTGAGTATTGCTATTGATTGAATTGTCAAGCTCAGTCAAATCCCCTTTGTTTCCTCAAATAGCCACCCAATCACCCAAGAGGGTGGTCGTGAAGCCCTTGTTGAATGTGAATTCAACGTGCAATGCACAAGTGACCCATGCAGAAATGCACCCGGTGCATTTGGTCACAAGTGACCGTGGCAAGACCACCAGCCGTATGGCCTGGTGATAGTCTTTGAACAAAGGGGGGGGCTGTAAGACAAGTGAATACAGCGTGAGCTTGCCTCGACCCATTATTCAGGTTTGCTTTTGGGTCATAATTGAAATGCTCAGTGGCTGAACATTTTAATTGCACAGTAATTGAACAGTTGATATAACAATATCAAATGCACTGCTGAGTATTGCAATTTATTGATTTGTCAAGCTGAGTCAAATCCCCTTTGTTTCTTTAAATAGCCACCCGATCACCTGGGAGGGTGGTCATGAGGCCCTTGTTGAATGTGCATGGTGGGTGCAATGCACAAGTGACCCATGCAGAAATGCACCCGGTGCATTTGGTCACAAGTGACCGCGGCAAGATCACCGGCCGTAGGGCCTGGTGATAGTCTTTGACCAAAGGGGGGGGCTGTAAGACAAGTGAATACAGTGTGAGCTTGCCTCGACCCATTACTCAGGTTTGCTTTTGGGTCACAATTGAAATGCTCAGTTTCTGAAGATTTTAATTGCACATTTGTTGAGCTATTGATATAACAATATGAAATGCACCATGCTGAGCCATTGCTCAGTCGTTTTTGTATGCCCACAATCTGAGCATTTGGCACAGCATCGGGTGACATTTCAGCCAGGTGCAGCATTTCACACGCTTTGGTGAAGTGCTCCAAGCTGAGCCTTCCAATGAACTATTGCAAAAAAAGTTCATTCCATGGCTTTACTGAGCACTTTCACACGGTGCTTTTGACCATGACATGCTCAGCTTGCGTGTGCAAATCGGGTGAAATGCAATGCTGAGCATGTGGCACATGAGCTACGTATATGCAAACGATCGGAAGGTGCATGCACATTCGCTATATGCATGCAGGCTCAAGTAGTATTACACCTTCCTAATCTGTACAGCCAACACTGTAGTACGCAGTACACCTTTGTAAATGTATGCTGCGGGGCAGAGCAAAAGCTGTTCAGCAATGTAACATGCAATCACGTCAAGCCATTGAGTCATGTATCTCAACTGCATCCCTTTGGTGCACCTTTTTGGCGAGCTCTGCCTAACAATGGCATAGATGCGGGTGTAATCCGAGTTAATGAAAGTGGGTCATAATGGGATGACTTATTATTTAGATAATACACAAGCAGTGGATTCACTCCGGTGCCAATGTCGGGGCAAACAATGACTGGCCCTGCTTGTTCATTGCGCGTGCTCATTGTCGGGCAGCCACCCGCTTTCATACGCACCCCCCAACGGGTCATACACAGGCAACTTTCACACGCCTGGAAGACATTTTACTGCCAGTGTTCCAACCGGCTAGTTTCTTGGTGGGGTGGTCAGCTTTACTGCAGACACTCACCTCCTTGCGCGTGGAAACCTGATGCCAATCAGTGTGGATTTGCTTCAGCCTCATCCACATTAGAATAATCCCAGCCTATGATTGCTGAGGCTGGTTATGTTTGCGTGGGTATCTCCCACCGCGGGTAATTTTCTTCACGTTCTCACACTCCCTGCGCAAGTTGTGGCACCTGGCTTGCAGCCAGAAATTCCCTTGGGTGGGTGGCCTCTTTCGCCGGAGTTTTGTACACGCGTGAGGCAAAGACGCTGATGCCAATCTTGGTGGATTAGTACCCGCCTCAAACGCAATAGGGGTGAATGTATATATGGATCACGGCTCACGCCTGGCGCCCCCTTTGATCATCCCACACATTCCCCCCTGGAAGCCCAGTAGGCATCAGTCAGCAAAAAACTTCAGTCCAAACCAAAGTCATGTTCGGTGGCATGCCACCGAACATATCTCACCCGCCCACACACAAACATCCCCACAGTGAGCTTGCCCTTTGAAACGGCCAACATTGCCCAGTAAGTCCCTGTGCGACAATTAACCTGGGGAAGATATATATGCATTCATGGTCGCTGTCACACCAGCGAACATGACTGCATGCCTCTAATATGCCCTCCACAATAAGTTGCTACAACCCACCCAATTTCGGATATGCTAATGTCAACCTTGTTCCACCAAAGGTTTTGTACCTTGCTGCAGATCCAGCAGTCATATCAGTGCACCCACATTTTGGCCACCTTGCCTTGATATATGCCCCAAATCGGATACGAAAATTAAGAGCCCAAGAGGCCCACCCCCATCAAGACCATGCACGTAACCACAGGCCATCCCCCCTTGACCCCATTGCTGCCTCTCATATAAGTTCCCCACCTGCGCCTATTTGTCTTCATTCCGTTTAGCTAACCCCTCCCGATCATATAGTTTCCAACTGTCTCCAAATAATTTAAAATAGCCATCATGTCAACCCCTTCAAAAACACTTTGCATTGGGATGATTAATATTCGTATTCAAATAAATAGTGATATAGCCTTAAATCCTGAGGATTCCCACTTAGCTTCTTGGATTATCATATGGCACAATCAACACAACAAGTTTGTTTATCTCGCCAATCACCAGCATGCTATTGGCTCTCTACCTGGAACCCTTTCCAAAACGTTGATACCATTCCTTGGGGCACCAAAAACATTCATGCACTGTGGTCCTGGTGGGGCATGGATTGCAAATTGCCAATCCAATCCTTCTCAAATATTATTTGTTGAGGGAGTATTAATGACTGATGCAAATGATCCCTCCTCATCTCAGAAACCCAATCTAGCATTGATGTTCTTCACATGGTATCCAAACATTTTATTCATAATGGAAAGCTTTAGAACACAAGATTTCAAGCTTAAAATGCCCAAAGAATATGACTGTGATACTCATAGTCAATGTCAACTCTTCACTCCGACGCTCCCCGCTTCAAGCTTGACGCCAGTTTCATATCCTGCTGTTTCATCATTGATTTCCAAGCAAAAACTGATACAATTACCCAGTGGATCAGACCTCCCCATGCCATTATTCAAACCCCCTCCTCCCTCGTCAAAAGACCGGACTAGCTTTTCTCTGGGATCAAGAAATCCCCAATGGCCAATCAGCCCGTAACCTTTGGGCCACCTCACCCCCAGGATCCACTTTCAATGCCAGGAACATCATTACCAACAGGGTCGTTAGCTCATTTGAATCCCTTTCGACCAATACCCCTCTTGGAGGACTGCTTGCGGATGATATGGGATTAGGTACAACCATTCAGGCCATTGCTCTAATTGGTACCTCCAAGGAGCGGATGATTTCAAACCCCCATCGCTCCACGCCCACCATGATCATCTGCCCCCCTCGCTTAATTGACAACTGGAAATCAGAAATATCCAAGCATGCTCAGGCTGAAGCGCTGCATTCCAAAATCTACCATGGTCCCACTCGTCACTCATTATCCAAAGCCAACATCTTAAAATATGATATCATCATCACTTCTTACAATACTATCACCCAAGAATTTAAGCAAACCAATACCTCTACATCGTTCATTTTTCAAATCAATTGGCATCGTATAATTTTGGATGAAGCACAGTGAGTGTATGATCTTAAATGATTCAAATTACCTTTTATATCCAATAACCCTTGCCCCATCTTATAGCTATATTCGCTCTCAATACACTGCCACTCACCGTGCCATTAATAGGCTCCTTTCATCCCGTCGAATATGTTTAACGGGCACACCTATTCACAACACCATTTATGACCTTTTGGGCATAATATCATTCATCACTCAACCCCAGAGCGCTGATCAAGATAACTGGTCACCATTCATCCTGAGTAGTCTTTCCAAAGGTTGCAATGATATCTTGCATTTGGCATTGCGGCATTTAAGTTTGCGCCGCACCAAAACCACACATCTCAAATCCCTCCCCACTATTAGCCATCATTATGAGCTGCTCCCAATCAACCCAACCATGCAGCAAGAATATTCCATATTATATGAAGAATTCCTATCATCCAAAAGCAAAGGACCAGGAGAATTTTTCAGAAATATTAATAATCTGCGAATATGTTGTAACCATCACATCATGCTTAACACAATTGCGCAGGCGAATTTGGAAGACCCCAAGGGCAGGAGCACTCAGGATAAATCCCCAACAATCACACGAACTATTGTGGATGTGGAAACATGCATGATGAGTAGTAAAATTGCACACCTCCTACAAAGCTTAATGAAGAGCAAACAAACAAGGTGTGGTCCAACCAAATCGGTGGTTTATACCCAATGGACCCAATTTCTAGATTTGTGTGTTAATTCTAATATGCATCCATTACCAATTGAATCCGTCTGAGTTTTTCATATTGTAGAATTGGTATTGCACTTGCCCATCACTCTATCCTTTCAGCACGAGCACAGGAGAAGGCACTGGAGAATTTCTTCAATAATCCTGAATGTGAAGTACTGATTGCATCCATTGCCGCAGCTGGAACTTGCCTCAATATAACTTGTGCTAATACGGTCTATTTAATGGTGAGGGGACCCCCAAAATTCTGCCCTGATTTGCGTCCCCTGACATTCACATTTCCAGAAGCCCAATTGGAACCCAGCCATTGAGGCTCAGGCTGTTTATCGACTCCATTGCATTGGCCAACAACAACCTGTAAAGGTCATCCACTATATCACTCCTCATTCAGTTGAGGTCAACATGCGGAAGGTACCTTTCAAGATCATCTTTGACCCTAATTGTATTGCTATTCTAAAATCTTTCCTTATGGAAATGCCATTTTCCAAACACCAATAGGTCCAAGAAAAGAAAAAATCATTAACTGTGTGAGCCTTACTCATATGATATAATTTGTGTTTGACCAAGTTGATAACTCTTGTTCACCCTGGCATAGGTCCACAATTATGAACACCATGAGTTGGATTGAACTCCTTCAATATTTCCTCAATGAAAATGAGCAATAGAGTCTTATTTCTAAGGGAGACGTGGATACATTCCAATTCATATTGTCTATATTCTGACATATTTAGCAAGTTGTTGCATCTTCAAGATATAATACTCAGATTGTATCACACCTGCACAAATAATTCACAAAATGTTGATTTGTAATGGTGCTATACATTTATATTACTAAGTTATTGCAGAGCATCACCATTCGGCCTACTAACTGGCATGTCAAGTATCTTGAGGGTGCTAGTCTGCATCTTACTACAGCCTTTGAGCCAATCTTGATCAAATAGCTGAAATGATAAGCCTTCCAGAATATCACCATCATCTGTTGATCGTAATTCTGGCAATCTATCAATAGTTTTTTTACCCTTTTTTTTAATGTGATTACAAAACTCTATGTCTCAATCCATTTTTAATACCAATTCATTAAATAACTGGGAGCGCCAGCGTAATCCCACTTTGCGGTAAACTTGACGGCCATTTTCCAGTACCTCCTCAGTATCTGAACATACTCGAAGGTCATTGAATTGTGATGCTAGGATGGGAAATTTAGCCGTATCACACCATTCACGATGGCGCTCACAGGTCTGCACATAATGAAGTAGATCATCATCAGTCTTTGCTCACAATGAAGAAGAGATACATTAACTAACCCTTTGACGAATCTTCACGAGCTTTTGATTCTCCTTCTTTTTAACCAAATACTCGGCATCCTTTCGAATAGACTTCCATTCTCTTTTCAAATAAGTGAAATATCGCTCCATTAAAGCCGCCACGACCCCATAGTTATTATGATCCTTGTTCCAACAGTAATGATGATACTCAGTGCTGACCAGTGCGAGACGGAATGTACGGTAAAACACCATAGACATCAGCTCATTTAATGGATGTTGCCATGAGCTCTCCCAGTCCCAAGTGAATCGCTTTAGTCCCAGCTTATGAAGCTCATTTTTGCAGTAGCTTTGGAAACCCTGAGACTGAACCTGTGTTGATGGCTCATTGAAAACATCCTCGGGGAAATATCCGAGATGACCAGCCACTTGAATTGCAATTTCACGCTCTTCTGTCCTTGGTGGTGCTGGTAGTGAGGAAAAATCCTTATCCCTAACTTTGAGTAGGAACAGGCAATGTGCATGTACTGCTGATCTCATTCCATGGACATTCTCTGGAAGTTCTGCTTTCAGCCATTTTTGTTGCTCCTTCTGGCTTGCACGTTTTGCCACATTGTGAGCTTTACGAGCCTGGTTCCTTTGCTGTCTGACCTTGGATTGTTCAAGCATACTCTGGGCAAGGGGCATTTGAGGATGGGTGAACTCATTATTTGACTGAGTGCCATGCTCATGCGCCGTGAAATTGTCACTCCTTGGTTCCTCATTTGTTTCCATTTGAGTCGGAGACATGTTCTCATCCTCATCATCCACCATTTTTTCTCTTGATGAACTGGCATGAGCTGTTCTTGGTTTGGAGGCATATGGATGATGACGTCCAGTGACTTTCTCTTTATGGACCAGAGGTGAAGATGCATACAGTTCATCACCTGCCATGCACATTATTAGTTAACACATTGAAAAATTAATGAAGACTGGTCATACTCACAATCTTCAATTGGCTGCTGAGATCGGACTGACTTGCCTTTAGGTGCCATATCTAACCCATGAAGCAAACATATCAAATGGTGAAAAAGGTTATACTCCAAAATTAAAATGACTTACTTTGATGAAGCGTCAATCCTGGATTTCCCTCTGACAGACCACTCCAAGTTACATTCTCCAATGGTCTTTTTCGCCGCCCCCCATCCACGCGCCTTTCATCACCCACATGAACCTGAGATCCTGATGGAATATTGAGGGTTGGCTGTTTACTTTGCCCAAAGGGATCCTGGGATGCGACTGGATTCCGAGCGGGATTAAGGAGGAACTCACATGGAAATTTTGATTGGGGATTAGCGTGTGATGAGATTTGAGGTGTGCCTTCTGGCCCCTGAGACACATGCGTTTGTGTATTAGTGGGATTCGGGGGAATTGGAGTGACGGAAATATTTGGGATCGACCAAGTGCTTGAAGTTGGAGCCTTTGGATTGCCCACATCAATGTTACGACCTGATACATTCATTGAGGATGCAATAGGGGTTGTGAGAGGAATGTTGGGACTCAATGGTGACTGTGTTTGAACATATTCTATGCTATATTCACTATTTGAGTCATGAACAGAACCTGAACGGGATTTATGTGACTTGAAGGATGACATAAGGGCCGAAAAAGTACACTAATATTTTTAACTAGATAAAACACCTCAGTATTATGATAAAATAGAGTGATATGAGATGAAATCTTTTCAAATTTAGAATAGATAAATTCTATGAATAGTTGGAACTAAGTGTTGCGTGGAAGTCCAATAAGCCTCTTTTTAGGAGAATCCTCCCTGCCTCCTCTTGAGCTCCTCCGCTTTTATCGGAAACCACCCGGCACGGCCTACCACCATATAATGTAATATTTCCATGATCTCAAAGGGACCCATCATCCATAAGTAATCATCTTTGGTAACATTTCCACCTCCCCATTGTCACATTTTGTGAATTATCCAAACTGCCAATATATGCATTGAAATTCTACAGCATTGTACATCTGTAAAGGGGTATATTCATGAAGGATTTACCCACAAAAGAGACATCACCTTTTCAAGAAAGGCGAGACAATCCAAATCACATTCCAACCGATTAAAAGCCTGCTGCACTCAAACCAAATACCAAGACTTTAGCTGCACTCCAACCCCTTATGTAATAGAGTTATATTGTTCTGTCTGTAATAAGGTTTAAGCCATGTACGATGGCATGCCAGCGTACATGGTTTGAATGTCAATCCCCTCAAATCAATGTTGACACATCCCTATTGGAACACCCCTCAAGGGTCAAAACCGCAGTATCGCCATGTGTAAATAAAATAGTATATGTATGAGCATTGAGCAGCATGGCATTTTACCCAATTAAGCACCTAACCAATTCCGCCATCCAGATGAGACATGTTACACTCCATCAGCTGCAGCTCACGCACCATTACAAATGGGATAAAATTCTCAGATGGCTCAAATCATCTCCCCCTTCATAAATAATCACTCAATTTTTTTGCCAATTAATAACACTCCTAAACACTTTCACATCAGCCATAGATATTTATACACAAACCAACTGTACTCCCAATTCCTGCAACAATGACAACCCGCCGCTATTCCTCAATGCGTATGTGCATGTGTCAACACTGCTCAACTCAAACACACTCTTCCCCTGAGGGTGATACGCCTGGAGTTGCCTTCACACCTTTCCAATATAAACAGCACATTAAAAAGCTCAAATCAACCATTGCACCCAAATCTCTTCCAAACATCCCTACTTCTGAATCAGGATCTGAGTGCCCACAACTTCTTTTGGATCAAATATTCCCAGCTGATTATTCACCATTGACCCAAAGCACCTTCTCCACAGCACCGGGTCTCAATTTGACTGCACAGAAGCCATACAGCAGCAGTCAAACCCTTCCACCACAAGACCTTGGAATGATAATATCTGCCATTCTATCATTATGGTATAATATACCCCGCTGGGCTTCACACATTCTCAACCCCACCCTAAACCTGCTGATCAAGTCTAGCATCTCAAGCTCCGGTGGTCCCCCCATTCCTGCATTCCATATACCTCAAGATCTGAGTACCATATTTGAACATCTCCAATTGGAGCCAGTGATTCAAAACTATATATGTTGTGCTCAATGTTTCTCTCTTAATGGCCTTACTGAATCAGTCACAACTGACCAACCCCACTGTCAACGCCATAATGACCCAAATGATCATGATCCCCCTTGCACACAGTCATTAGGCAAATTCATCTATTCATTTGAACCCCACACCCAAAACACAACCAACATGAAGCAAAAAATTTTACCAACAAAACATTTCATTTATCAACCATTCAAAGATTGGCTTGCCAGATTTCTCCAGCGGGCTGGAATTATGGACATTCTGCATCAACATCAACAATCCCAAACTCCCGAAGATTCCCCAAAACGTGACGTCTGGGATGGATTGGTCTGGAGACGCTTCACTAGCACTAGAAATATCCATGACCCCCCATTCATGTCCATTCCTGGTGCATTGGCCTTCTCCATTTATGTGGACTGGTTTAATGCACATGGAAAGTCCACCCGGTTGGCCAGCATTGGACCTATCATACTTATTTGTCTTAATCTCCCCCCAAGTGAAAGATTGAAGCCAGAGAATGTCTATGTTGCAGGAATCATCCCTGGTCCGAAGGAGCCAACTTCCCTTCAATTGAATTATTTATTAATGCCACTCATCAAGGAGCTCAAAGAGCTATGGCAAGGTTACCATTTTTCACCCACCTCCACAGGTCCTTCAGGATCCTTTATCCGTGTTGCCATTCTCACAGCCATTGCGGAGGTGGTTGCCATGCGCAAGCTTACTGGATTTATTTCCCATTCAGGCAACCACTTTTGTAATTTTTGCACCATTCACAAAGCTCAAATTGAAGAAATTGCTCCTCAATTTCACTACACACGCTCATATCAAAATCATAAATCAACCATTGCCAAATGGCTTTGGGCAACCCCACAACAAAGACAAGCAATTTTCTCTGAGTATGGAGTGCGATATTCAATTTTAGAAGACCTTCTGTATTGGGATGCAACCAGAATGGTTAATCTTGACATAATGCATAATTTAATACTGGGAATTTTGAAGGATCATGCAACTTTCAAATTGTGCATTCCAGAGTCCAAATCAAAAATTTACCTCAGGTCCTGCAGGAAATCCAATGACACCAACAGTTCAGACTCAGATTCCATCACCTCCAACAGCTCTCTTGATAAAATCACATTGAGAGAGGCCCGCTCCCTGAGAAGAGACGCAGCAAAAATAATAAATGAGCCACTTCCCACTACTTCCACCCAAAAAAAATACTTCCCAATGCCCACCCCTCACACGGAACATCCATCTAGTGGTTCTGCGGAGATTCCTTCATTTGATGCCAATTACATCCCCACTTCTGAAATCGCCTCTGAATTGGATATCACTGCACTGAGTGATCACCAGATCAAGGGTGAGGCTCTAGAGCATCTCCGTCAAATCATATCTGAGACGATAATTCCCTCATCATGGACAAGAGTACCTTGCAACATGGGTTGCCCCTCTCATGGTAGCTTAAAAGCCGCTGAATGGGCTCTCTTATATAAGGTCTATATTCCATTTTTAATGCTCAGTAAACAGATGTCATTAGATGTACACCAATCTGCGAACATTCAAAGAAAGATGGGTAAGTCAGAAGAACTTGCAAATGAACTAACCAAGAATACATTCCATTTGATTAGTGCTATCAACATCGCCACAAGTTGGACTGTTTCAATAGGAGATGCGACTGCATTTGCTGAACATTGGAGAAAATTAGGCCTTTCCAATCAACTCCTGTTCCCAAAACAGAAAAGTAAACCAAATCATCATTTTTCTGATCATATTCCCAAACTCTTCCAATGTTGGGGCCCAGCACAAGCCTCAGCCACATGGGGTTATGAGCGCTTGATTGGAGTATTTGCAAAAATGCCAACAAATAACAAAATATGTATATCAATTAATAAGATCAATATATTCACATTGATTAAACACCTGAACTGAATAAGATTAACTTCTTGCAACTCTGAATAGATGATATAGATAAAACCTTACTTCAACATATCTGTCGATGTTCCAACCTTTCCGTTCTCCTGAAATCCCCATCTGTGCCATGTGAAATAAAACAGCTTTTCGAATAACAGCCACCTGCCCTGTTCAATGACCATAAACATAACAAACCATCCCGCCATGACCAAGAAAATTATGATTGCCTGGTTGAGTACTTACAGAATTTTCATGCAACAAGGGAAATAGTTGATTGGATCAGCTTAGACACTACCGTGCAACCCACAAGTCCTCCCACTTCAAGGATTGTCTCACCTTGGTATTTTCCAGTTTCAAACATTAATATTGGGAACAATATATCTTCAACTGAATCCAAAAATGTCAGCAAAAGTGTTATATCTTTTCTGAGGGGCAACTCACGACAATTTGGTATTATTAATAGCATTTTTAAAGTCTCTGAGCCATCTAGCATACTGAAGAATAACTTTCTGATCTTAAAAGCTTTGAAGATTGATGTGAATTTCTTACCAGATTGGCCGCATCTGAATATTTATAAAGCTGTTGGTTTTGATGATGGACACTTGATTATATCTGAAGAAGAAATAGAAGGTAACTGTGGATTGTATGATAACAAAGTTCTGTCATGTGGACTGCTTGTAATGATAAAGCCGTTATTTCATGAAATTTAGTCTACAGAAATGAAAATCTCTCAGATTCATTAGCAATTTTGCTAGTGAAATAACTGCCTCAAAATTTAGTGACAGAGATATGCCATTGTGACAAGCAAAGCCCATTATTTCACATTGCCACAAAGAACTTACTATTTTGACATTGGGTACAGTGTGAATAAGCCAAGTTCAATGATCAAATGACCCACACACTCACCTTCAACAGCATCCAAAATTTCTAAATGCGCCATCATCATGTTGGAAGGGGAAGCGGCCCTTGCGCACCTGCACCCGCACCCACACACGCAAGTGCACGCGCACCCGCACCCACACACGCAAGTGCACACGCACCCGCACCCACACACGCCAATGCACACGCAAGCGCACCTGCACCCGCACACGCCAATGCACACGCACACGCGGTATTGTGCGGCGGGCTCTACCAGTGTCACCTGCAAAACGACAATCCCGCTCAGGCGGAGTCCTTTTATGGATGACCTGGTGAAGTCAAACCCCCCGCCTACATCAAGACTGGCTGAAGGACCTCTTTGATGTGTGTTTGTGCAAACAGGCGGCGCTTGTGTAGTTTTTACCAACCATTGAACAGTTGCGGGATGATCAGGTGGTGAGGAATCTGAGTTGAAGGCACAGGGGAACCAATATTGGTGGATGTCACAGGATTTGGTGTAAGACAAGAGTAGGACGTGTGCTCGACGTTTGTTTGATTTTTGCTTGACGTGAGCTCGACTTTTATCCTGCTTGACGTTTGCTTGACGTGAAGTCAATCGCCAACGATTGACACAAGATTCGCCCTGGTGTATTATAAGCCAGTTGAACAGCTGGTAGAAGGGTAACCCGGTCATGGGTGTATCCCTCATGGTCCTTGTATTCCATGCCATAGGCACAGAATCTTCTAAGGATGTCCTCCATGGTCTGGATCATCCTTTCAGCTAGGCCATCTGTTTGTGGATCGTAAGCTGTGGAAAATGCAAGCTTGGTGCCAAGAATGTCATACAAGTTGGTCCAAAGCTCAGATGTGAGTTTTGGGTCGCTATCACTAATGATGATTTTAGGGACTCCACAGGTAGATATGATGTTATTCCAGAATAACAGGGCAGTGTCCATGGCTGTGTGTTCATTATGGCATGGTAAGCACCTCATACTCTTGCTGAACCTATCAACTATGATGAAGCAGGCATTGTAGTTTTCTTTTCCCCCTGGGACAAGTCCTGTGACCCAGTCCATATTGATGGTTTCCCATGGGTGTTTGGGTTCCTCTATATGTTGAAGTAACCCATAGTTCTTCCCATGTATCCTATTTGCCTTTTGGCATATTTCACAAGTGTTGATGTATTCACTCAACTCTTGTTCCCACTTGGGCCACCAAGCTGTGCTTGCTACCCTCTCTTTGGTCCTGTCCTCACTCATGTGTCCCATATAGGGGCAGTCATGGCATTCCTGCCGGATCAGGGAGATTTGGTCTCTGTCTACCACTGTGAGTGAACTTGTGTGCTTCTCTCTGTGGTAAAGCAGGCCATCTACAAGGAAGAACTTTTTATCCTTATAGGCCCTCAACCAATTTTGTTCCAGCTGGGATTCCAGTTCTGGACCCCTGTGTTTTTGTTGAAGGAGTTGTAGTAATATGCCATACTGTTTTTGTTTTGCATAAGAATTCAGTACTGAACTGAAAAATTCATTTTTCAGTTCTGAGGAGCCTATTCCCAGTATGGGAGTTTCTTTCCTTCTGAATAATTGTTTCCACTGTCAAGGGTACCACTTCCTGGTGCCCATTCAGAGAATCTGAAGTTCTTCCTCCTATCTATTTCCATGAAATGGATAGGGATCTTGTATTTGGCTTTTTCCAGTTTATCCAAGGCATGAGGTATCCTAGGTATAGGGTACCTGTCTGTTTGTGTGTAGTTGTTCAAATCTCTGAGGTCTTCACACAGTCTAGACTTGCCATCATGCCAGGTGATTAGGACAGGAGTGGTTATTTCCACTATTTCATTATGTCCAATATTTCTGATGACAACCATGTCCAGGAGTTCATTGATATGTTTTTCAATTTCTTTCCTGGTTTCCAGACTTGCTTGATAAGGAGGGCTTTTGAGCATGGGTGGATAAGGTCTTTCCTCATCCAGATATTGTTCTATATCATGGCCCTTGATCTTTCCTAGTGGCTCTTCACCAATGGCAAATGCTGGTCTGTTCTTCCTCAGCATCTTCAGTTAACTTGGTTTTTGTTTACTGGTGAGGTTAGTGCTAAACTGTCCCTCTCTGAATTCATTCAGTAACTCCTCCAGTGGATAATGGGTAGATATTTTGTATATATCAAGTAAATATTTCTTCTCCTTGTTGGTACCAATGTTAATGTGCCTGTCTTTACTATTTTAAATATCTATGCCATACATCCTTTGGTAGTCTATTCCTGGTAAGAAGGCTTGGATGTGGGCATCATCAAGCACTACAAACTCTGGGTTGAGTCTAATATTACCCTTCCTGTGGGGTATAATTATCTCTTTGATAATTGTCCCACTAGAAGTCATCTTCCCTGAAGCACTTTTAAAGCTCTTTGCCTTGTGGGCAAGAGCTGTTTTTCCCAATTTGGGAAGTGGTTATCCACATAATCTCTGGCCACTATGGAGTAGTGTTCCCCACTATCAATGATCAATGGATGTTGAGCATTGTCAATAAAGACAGTCATTTTTGTGGCTGTTCATTTATATATGCCATTCCTCTGGTTGGTGTAACCAGGAATTTTTGTGCATCTTGGGTATGTTTGCACAAGTTTTTGTTGGCGGTATCCTGCGGCATCCCTGCTTCCAACTGTATGTCCTGAATTTCTAGTGGGGTTTCCTCTTGGTATTCCACTAGAAATTCTTCTCTTGGGTCTTGGTAATCATCAGATGGCTCTCTGACGGCATCACCCATGGAGTCTGATTCATAATCCTCTGTTGGGGGATTCCTCCTCTGGGACTTTCTCAATGGGATAGACTTTTTTCTTTGCATTTGGACAGCTGTTGGAATAGTGGTCTGTTAAACCACAATTGTGACAAGAATTCCTCTTCTTTAGCACTTCTGCCACTCCTTCTCTGGGTTTGTCTTTAAACTCCACCCTGAGAGGTTGTTTCCCTTTGAAAATACTGCTTCTATATAGGCTGAATTTCCCTATATTGGTTCTTTTCCTTATATCTTCTGATTTATTAGCAATGTCATCTAGAGTGCAATTTTGGTTGCATCTGAATTTTACTGCATGCTCTAGTTCTCCTGGAAGTTGTGTCAGAAGTTTGTGATTCCTCATTTGGATTATCATCTGAGGATCAATGGCTTTAAGTCTTTTAGATTTTCTAAGACACCACTTATATGGATCTTTGTCCACAGAGTATTTGTCATTTTCAAATGAAATGGTCTTTTGCTATATTCAAGTACCATTACTGTACTTTTGGATGATTTTACTCTTCCACCATGGCCAGTTTCATCTTCCATGGATTTCTTTCATTTCTGTGTACCATATACTAGCATGAACATTAAATTTTGTATTCATTCTAGCAGTAATCCAGTAATCTGGTATGCTTGGTACATCAATGAAGAGTCCATCAATATAATCTATGAGCTCCATATGATCATATTCCCCTGTTCCAGAGAATTTGGGACAGTTTGAGGCCTCAGGAAGCTTTCACAGGGGCTCTGATGGAAGCAAGAGGGCCTGGCACTCAGGAATCAAGAACTCACTTGGAGGGCTCCAAGAGATAAGAAGAAGAATAAAGATTGATTTCTTTCAAGAAGAAGAATGGAAAAGACAAGTATGCCAAAGATAAAGAAAAGATAAGAAGCCAAAGGCCAAAGATAACAAAAGAAGCCAAATGCCAAGAAGCCAACCAAGTGAATCCTCAATTCACTGTTTGAACCTTCCAGATAAGGAAATGGAATTAGTAAAAGATATGACCACCAATATCCACCAACAGGCGAGGAAGCAAAAGAGAAAGGGTGCTGAAAGACTGACTTTAGATTACATATTAACTTTAATAATTTAAAATAAAATAAGGATAATGAAAAATTCAATATATTAATTGGCTGGGGAAAAAGTCCCCAGGTGCTGAAAGGTGGCCAATATATGTGAAAAACTGAAAGACTGATCCTGGAAGGTGGATAACTGGTTGTATTGTCAGAATTGGGCCAATACAGTTCTGGCCATCTTGAAATTGAACTGTGTGATTGAATTCCCACAGTGGAAGATTGAATTGGCCCAATTGGGCCAAGTACATACAGGTTGATTGATTGATGCCTGTATGGACCAATTGAGTTGTCCGAGGAGTATTTAAATAATTGATGCCTTCCCAGCTGATTGAAAGACTGTATAACCTCTGAGAATGCCCTTGGAGTAATCCTGAATAAAATTGCCAACCTAACTCCTGAAGGGCCAGGTGATTGGGATCCTTTAATGGTCTTCTGATTGCCGCCATGGATTGCCAGACTGATGAGCTAAAGAATCGTCCTTCCAAATGGGTGTTGGAGTTGGAACCTTGATTTCGAATTGTGAAATTTGGTCCCAAAAACGTCACCATTGAATTGATAAGCAAAAATGGTGCATAATGGTATATCATACCATATATGCACCACTCCTGCAACCATGACTACGGCATGCATGTAGGAATGTAAGGAATTCCCCCTAAGCTTAGGGGAGTACTTGCTGAGCTGGTCTGGTGGCCTCTGGTGGTTGCCAGAGGCCATGGCTGAAATAGTTGTCCATGGTCAAAATTGGGTCCTATGGGTTCTATGGCCATTTTGGTGTCCAAGGGATTGATGGCCAAAATTGGCTCAGGTGGGTCAAATTGTGGTTTGGGACCCACCTGGCCTTGGCGGCTAGATGGTTGACCCCTTTGGCCCCTTTTGACCTCATTGGCCTACGGACCGTGGACCATGAATTACGGCCCACGGGCCGTAGAAGCCGTTGGGGGCCTAAATGGCCTTTTTGGGCCATTTAGGCCTAAACCCCATTAAAGAAAGGGGTAGGCCCAAACTGGAAGATGATGGCTAGGGGCCTGGAAGACCCTAGAAGACAAAAGGACCCCCCAGGCCCAAAATCAAAGATAAAGGCCTGGGGGTTGGTGATATGAAAATTGGCCAAGGAGGCCAATGATCGCAGGATATGGCCTGAGGCCATAAATGATGATTGGTGGCCAGAAATGGCCCAAAAGAGGTGTTATTGCCAAATGGCCATAGAGCACCAGAGGATACCAATTGACCATAAAAGATATGGTGTGGCCAATTGGCCCCAACTTTGTTCCAGGTTAGGATTGCCGCAACACCCATGGAGGAGGGTCAATCTTTGTGGTTGTGACAGAAGCTGTTTCAAGCCTTCCTTCTCAGAATAAGCCATATTATCCCCATCCTGGTATTATGATGGAGATCTTGCCTTATTCCCCAGCATGGCATCTGGTTTGATGTCATCTGGGTGATATGGATTATCCTTAACATGGCCTTGTGGTTGGGGCTTTATGTTATGGTAGACATTAAAAAAAAAATTTATATCTTGATCCAGACAATCCCTGTCCCTTCTGCTATGGTTTTATTATTCAAGAACTATATTCAGTGTTTTGTTGGTTTCTTCAGAGGCGTTGCTCAATTGAGCATGTCCTTCTTGAAGAGTTTTAACAATTTTATCCATGGAGGCTGTTAATTTTTTCATCCTCTTGTGGCTTGCTTCAAGTTCTGCAAACTTCTTTTGAGTTTGCTCAGCATATTGGGACATTTGTAACCACAGTGAATTACTGTCTAAGTTACTCTCAGGTGTGACAACATTGTGTTCAATCTGAGTAGGGGTAATATTTCTATTAATGGGACTACTGACTCTAGAGCTATTTACAACTACTTCTGGTTCTTGTGCACTTCTTTGATCAAATCCAACAGCTTCTGGAGCATGGGGTCTGACTCTCTCTTCCTCTGGCTGAAGGAGGTCTTGTTTTTGCACTTGTTTCCTTGTCTTCTCCTGGAAATTTCCTGGAATTGTGAAGAATAGTGACTCTTGACCACTGATCTCTTGGTTTCTGAATGGTGTGAAGCCATTGTAGAGCTGATTTGGCCTGCTCCTTATGAGCCTGAAGGAATGTGAGTATGCCCTGTCTGGGTCAGCCATTCTTCTATAGCTTGGGTAGTGGTTTGATTATCCCTTATCCTGGTTGCCCTTGCCTCCAGGAGTCTGAACTTCCTGGTAGGATTCAAACATTTGATGATTACCATAAGGTCCTTGAAGTCTATCTCTTTGAGACAGATCTTTTGGAAACTTGCTCCAAGTTCTGCCCAGTGAGATGCCAGGTTGAACCTCTTTTTGTCCATGCTCCATTGAAATAAATCTTTGAGGAGCTGTTGGAGCTGAAGAACTTGATCCATGTCTTTCCAGTCCTCTGGTTTGAGGTTCCTGTTGAAATGGAGTGTGAATGAAAAGGTTGATATTATCTCCCTCATTGTTTTGCCATCCCCCAATATGTCCAAGGTGTCCTCTTTCAGGTCTTCTGGTGCTGAGCAATGGTTCCTTTGGAAGCCAAGGTCTCTGAGGTATACATGTGACATGTCAGTGTTTGCAAGCAGTCAAAAACCTTATTTTCTTAGGGTATTTTCCTTTGACTGTGCCTTGTACAAATTTGTTGTCTGCTGATTTGGGGAGTTTACCTTTAGAGGTTACAACTGGGTTAATTATAGTAATTTTCCCTGTACAAGCTGTTAAGCTTGGTTTACCTTGTATTAAAGCAGAATTTTGTGGTTTTCTACGCTTGTGGATGCCAACAGGTTTCCACTTCTTTGCTGTAATAAGGCTTTCTCTGTGCCTCTTTCCTTTCCCTTTGCTGCCCTCTGGTTCTGAGGGTGTCACTGGTATGTTGGGCTGTGACTGGGTCTCTAGTGGGATGAAGTTATCTTCGACTGAATCAAACAGGAAAAAAGGGCTTAATGACAGTTAAGACTTCTTAAAGTGCTGTTTGCATGTCTAGGAATGGCCTCTGGGCTTGTATATTATTACAATATTCCCTTGTATAATGACAGTGTAATTGAAATAACAATTTCACATCAGAAATAAAGCTTACAGATATTTGGTATACTGTTTGTGTATCAATATCTTACAGATTACTTGTAATTAGCAATTAGAATCTGGTGAAAAGTGGTGTATAAGAAGGTAATTGAATTAGCAATATGCCCAACCATGCCTCAACTGTTCGTTTTACAGTAAAAGGTGTCTGCATTTAATTAAAAAAAGATTGTATTAGCGGCCTAAAGTGTTTTTATATGTAAAACACACCAAAAAAAGTTCCAGTGGTTATTAGCCACATGAAAGGTACTCTTATAATATGAGTATAAAATGGTGTGTACACAAATTATCCAGGAAATATAATATACATATATATATATTTAAGAAAAATTACACCTAAAAACATAAAACAAAATGTCAGAAATAGATAAAATAAGTGAAAAAACTCACTTTTAAGCTCCAAAAAAGGTTAAAACACAGCCAGGCCCCCAAAATGTCAGGTTGAGTCTATGTAGAAGTGTTAATTAGGTTATTTACAACTTTACAGTGACTGTGACACATGATAAAAGATTTAAAATAAAGGTATTGATAGAGAATAAGGATTTTATAATAAAATTTAAAGGGCTTTACTATTGTAAAATAGTGGTGGTGAGCACTGTTGAAAGCCCTGGGTGCAGCTTTACCTATTGGATGACAATAATAAAGACTACAATAATTAAGATTAGAATTATACCTGGTTATTTTCCAAGAGTATGACTGTTTTTGACAGTGTTACTACTAGGCATTTAAAAGCTGGATGTGGAAAGCTTTTCTGGCTGTGAAAAGCCCTCCTTTTATCCTGAAATGGGGTGGAAAGGCTACTAGACCTTTCCACATAGAGGAAGTGAAGATTTTTCACTCTCTGAGACAGGCTTGTGGTTTGCAAAAGGCCTGTATAGCCTGTATTGGGCTCAGATGTGGCTTTGAAACCACATCTGGGAAGGTTTCACCAATACAGGGTGAAGATTTTCATCTGGGGACCACATAGCCTCCTTCTCATGTGTATGATGCGTAGAATGCTGAACAGAAACTGTATGAGACCCCAGTATTTACTGACTTATGAGGTATTGAAGTATAAACATGCTTCTTTGTCTGCTTGACACCTCATAGTCATTGTTATGGGATAGTATCCCATGGTAAGGCTGTATTGGCCAAAATATGGGATTTTGCCCTTAAAACAGCCATTGCTTTGTCAGTTCTTGAGATATCAACCTCAAAATTGGCTCCGTGTGTATCCCTGTATGTGCTCTACACAATGGTACCTTATTTGATATGGCTATCATTAAATATGGCAAAGGTATCCCATGTACACAATATTTTGTACATATGTGTGTTTTTAGGCAAAAGCTGTGTTGGGCTTGTTTGCCCCATAACTTCTGTTCTAGTTGAGATATGAGGAAATGGATGACACCATCAGATAGCCCTGATTTTGCTCTTTCAAAAAGAGCCCACTTTAGGTATCTCACACTAAAGCTGTAGAATGTAGATGAGAGGTGAATGTTTTGTTCACCCTCATTTGGCCTGAATTTGTTCATAACTCCAGTAATACTGGTGCTAGATCAGTTTTGCTGGTACCATTGGATAGCCCTGACCTCGAGCTCCACTTTTTAAACCCACTTGATGGGGTTAAGCCTCTTACTCTGTATTTCAGATGAGAGGTGAAAATTAAGGTTTATGCTCAGCAACAACTTTGAGCAGGAAAAACTTTGTTATTCTTTGTCCTATGATGATGGGACTGGTATATTTGGAAAGGGGCAATTTTTCCCTTTCCTTTGATACGTTTTGAGCTAATTTGGCTCAGCTCCATGTTTTGGTGGTATATGGGCTATGCCATTGGTTTATGGTATTTTGGCTGTCATGCTTGTGCTCTGATTTTGAGTCAGAGGCTGACATTGGTATTAAAAATATATCAAGACATAGAGTTTTGTAATTGGATTGAAAAAAGGTAAAGAAACTATAGATATACTGCCAGAATTACAATCAACAGATGATGGTGATATTCCAGAAGGGCTATCTTTTCAGGTATTTGATCAAGATTGGCTCAAAGGTTGTAGTAAGATGCAGACTATTGCTCTCAAAATCCTTGGAATGCCAGTGATCAGCGCAAATGGCAATGCTCTGAAATAAGTTAGGAAAATAAATGTATAGCACAGTTACAAATTAACAATTTGTGAATTATTTGTGCAGGTGTAATACAATCTGATTATTATTTCCTAAAGATGAAACAACTTTCTACATATGTTAGAATATAAACAATATGGATTGGAATATATCACTGTTTCCCTTAGAAATAATACTCTATTTCTCATTTTCATTGAGGAAATATTGAAGAAGTTCTATCCAGCTCATGGTGTTCATGATTGTGGACCTGTGACGGGGTGAACAGGAATCAACAACCTTTTCAAACACAAATTAGATAATATCAGGAGAGTTCACAATGTTAATGAGTTTTTCTTTTCTTGGACCTATTGGTGATTTGAATATGGGATTCCCATAAAGAAAGATTTCAGAATAGTAATACAATCAGGGAAAAAGATGAGCTTGAAAGGTACCTTCACCATGTTGACCTCAACTGAATGAGGAGTGATATAGTGAATGACCTTCAAAGGTTGTTGTTGGCCAATATGATGGAGTCGATCCACAGCCTGAGCCTCAATGGCTGGGTTCCAATTGGGCTCCTGGAAATGTGGATGTCAGTGTCCAAAAATCACAGTAGAATTTTGGGGGTCCCCTCCCCATTAAATAAACAATATTAGTGCAAGTTATATTGAGGCTCATTCCAGCTGCAGCAATGGATGCAATGAGTACTTCACATTCAGGATTATTGAAGAAATCCTCCAGGGCCTTCTCTTGCCCTTGTGCTGTAATTGTTCCATCAATTTTTGATGAAAGGATAGAGTGATGGGAAAGTGCAATACCAATTCTACCACAAAAAAGGTCAGATGGATTCAATTGGTAATGGCTACATATTAGAATTAACTTACAAATTGAGTAATTGGGTCCATTGCCTATAAACAACCAATTTGGTTGGACTTCAATTTGATTGTTTGCTCTTCAGTAAGCTTTTTAGGAGGTGTGCAATTTTACTACTCATCATGCATGTTTTCACATCCACAACAGTTCGTGTGACTGTTGAGGAGTTATCCTGAGTGCTCCTGCCCTTGTGGTCTTCCAGATCCACATCCACAATTGTGTTAAGCATTATATGATGGTTATAGCATATTCACAGCTTTTTAATATTTCTGAAAGATCTTCCTGGTACTTTGCTTTTGGATGATAGGAATTAGCCGTATAATGTGGAATATTCTTCCTGCATTGTTGGTTTAAGTGGGAGCAGTTCATAATGATGGCTAATAGTGGGGAGGAATTTGAGATGTGTGTTTTTGGTGCAGCCCAAACTTAAATGCAGCAATTTGAAATGCAACATATCATTGCTACCTTTGAAAAGACTACTCAGGATGAATGGTGACCAGTTATCTTGATCTGAGCTCTGGGGTTGGGTGATTAAAAACATTATTCCCAAAAGGTCATAAATGGTGGGGGAAAAGGTGTTCCCATTAAACATATTTTATGGGATGATAGGAGGCTATTAAGGGCACAGTGAGTGGCAGTGTATTGAGAGAAAATATAGCTTTAAAATGGGGGAAGGGTTATTGGATATAAAAGGTAATTTGAATCATTTAAAGATCAGACACTCACTGTGCTTCATCCAAAATTATAAGGTGCCAGTTGATTTTAAAAATTAATGATGTAGAGGTATTGGTTTGTTTCAATTCTTGGGTGATAGTATTGTAAGAAGTGATGATGATATCACATTTTAACATGTTGGACTTGGATAATGAGTGATGATTGGGACCATGGTAGATTTTTTCTTGCAGCACTCAAGCCTGAGCATGCTTGGATACTTCAGATTGCCAGTTGGTAATTAAGAAAGGTGGGAAGATGATAATGGTGGGTGTGGAGCGTTGGGGGTTTTTAATTTACTGCTCCTTGGGGGTAGCAATTAGTGCAATGGCCTGAATGGTTTTACCTAATCCCATATCATCTGCAAGCAGTCCTCCAAGAGGGGTATTGCTCAAAAGGGATTGGAATTAGCTGATGATCTTGTTTGTAATTATGTGCCTGGAATTAAAAGTGAATCCAGGGAGTGAGGTGGCTCAGAGGTTACGGGCTGATTGTCCATTGCGGATTTCTTGATCCCAAAGAAAAGCTAGTCCAGTCTTTTGATTAGGGAGAAGGGGGGTTTGAATAATGGAATGGGGCGGGGTCATCATTGGGAGGTCTGATCCATTGGGTAATTGTATCATTTTTTGCTTGGAAGTAAATGAAAAGAGAGCAGGATATGAGGGCGGCATGGAGTTTGAAGCGGGAAATGTGGGATTACAAAGTTGACATTGACTATGAGTATTACAGTCATATTCTTTAGGGATTTTAAGCTTGAAGTCTTGGTTTTAAAAACTTTCAATTATGAATAGAATGCTTGGATACCATGTGAAGAGCATCAATGATAGATTGGGTTTCTGAGATGAGCAAGGATCATTTGGATCAGTCATAAATACTCCCTAAACAAATAATGTTTGAGGAAGATTGGATTGGCAATTTTCAATCTGTGCCCCACCTGGACCACAGTGCATGAACATTTGTGGTGCATCAAGGAATGGTATCAACGTCTTGGAAAGGGTGCCAGGGACAGAGCCAATAGCATGTGGGTGATTGGGGAGATATACAAATATGTTGTGTTGGGTATATCACTATTTTTTTGAATACAAATATTAATCATCTCAATACAAAGTCGCTTTGAAGGGGTTTACATGATGGCTATTATGAATTATTGGGGACAGTGGGAAATTATATGATCAGGAAGGGTTAGCCAAAGGGAATGAAGACCACTAAACGCAGGTGGTGGACTTATATGAGAGGCAGCAATGGGTTCAAAGGGGATGTCCTGTGGTTACATGCATGGTCATTAGGAAGATGGGCCTCTTGGGAACATAAATTTCATATCCAATTTAGGGCATATATCACGGCAAGGTGGCAAGAATGTGGGTGCACCAATATGACTGCTGGATCTGCAGCATATTATGCAAGGATTGGTGGACCAAGGTTGACATTAGCATATCCAAAATTGGGTGCATTGTAGACACTTATTGTGCAGTGGCATATTAGAGGCAGGCAGCCATGTTAACTGGTGTGACAGCAAACAATAAGTGTATCTTACCCAGGTTAATTGTCTTACAGTGACCTACTGGGAAATGGTTGGAGTGGATAGGAAAATTTCACTGTGGGGATCTTTTTGTGTGGGCAGGTGAGGTATGTTTGGTGGCGTGCCACCAAACATGAGTTTGGTTTTGCCCTAAAATTCTTGTGGACTGATGCCTACTGGAATTCCAGCAGGGTATGTGTGGCTTGATCAAAGGGGGAACCAGCCATGAGCCGTGATCCACTTAGACATTCACCCCTATTGCGTTTTACGCTGTTACTATTCCAGTTCCCTCACATGTGTGAGAAACTCCAGAGGAATAGGCCACCCACCGAAGGTATTTTTTGGCTTCAAGCCAGGCACCAAAACCTCCGCGGGGCATGTGAGAATGTCCAGCATATGACCCGGGGTAGCAGATCCCCATGCATAAATAACCAGCCTCGGGGATCATAGGTGGGGGTTATGCTAATGCATATGAGGCTTAATGTCAGGCTGAGTCTATATTGAAGTGGTAATAAGGGTATTTACAACTAGAATTATGACTGTGACACGTAGAAAATTGATTAAAAATAAGGGTTTTGGATTTTTAAAGATAATTTATATTATAATTAAAGGGTTCTACTATTGGATAATAGTGGTGGTGAGCGCTACTGAGAACCCAGGGTGCAATATTACCAGTTGGGTTACTATAATAAGAGTTACAATAATTAAATATATAATTATACCTGTTTATTACCCAAGAGTAAAACTGTTTTTGACAGTTTACTACGTAGGGTATTCAAGAGCAGGATGAGGAGACAATTCTGGCTGTGAAAAGCCTCCTTTTTATCCTGAAATGGGGTGGAAAGGGTGCTAGACCTTTCCACATGGAGGAAGTGAAGATTTTTTCACTTTCTAGTACTGGCTTGTGGTTTGCAAACAGCCTGTATAGCCTCTATTGGGCTCAGATGTGGTTTTGAAACCACATCTGGGCGGCTTTCACCAATACAGTGTGAAAATTTTCATCTGGGGACCTCACAGCCTGATTCTGACGTGTATGACGCGTAGAATGCTGTACAGAAAGTGTATGGGACCCCAGTATTGACTGACATATGAGGTATTGAAGTAAAAACATTCTTCTTTGTCTATTTGACACCTCATATTCATGATTATGGGATATTATCCCATGGTAAGGCTGTATATGACAGCAGGTGGGATTTTAACCTTAAAACAGCTATAGCTTTGTCAATTCTTGAGATATCAACCTCAAAATTGGTTCGGTGTGAAGCCCTGTATGTGCTCTACACAATGGTACCTCATTTGATATGGGTATCATTAAATATAGCAAAGTTATCCCATGTACAAGATTTTTGTACATTTGCGTGTTTTAGGCAAAAAGCTGTATTGAGCTTGTTTGCCTCATAGATTCTGCAGTAGTTGAGATATGAGAAAGTGGATGACACCATCAGGTAGCCCTGATTGTTCTCTTTCCAAAAATACCCCAATTCAGGTATCCCACACTAAAACTGTAGAAGTTAGATGAGAGTTGAATGTTTTGTTCACCCTTATTTGGCCTGAAATTGACCATAACTCCAGTAATATTGGTGCCAGCTCAGTTTGGCTGGCACCATTGGATATTTCTGGCTTAGAGCTTCATTTTGAGTACCCATTTGATGGGGTTAAGCCTCTCCTTCTAGATTTTACATGAGAGGTGAAAATTAAGGTTTATGCTCAGCAATAACTTTGAGCAGGAATAACTTTGTTATTTCTAGTCCTATGGTGATGGGACTTATATTTTTAGGAAGAGGTGAGTTTCCTCTTTTGTTTGATATCTTTTGAGCTGATTTGGCTCAGCTCCATGTTCTGGTGGTATCTTGGCTATACCATTGGTTTATGGTATTTTGGCTGTCATGCTTGTGCTCTGGTTTTGAGTCACAGGCTGACACTTAAGCAAATCCATGCTAATTAGCCCCAGGTTTCCGCATCCAAGCGGGCTACCTGCACAAGCAAATAGCTGGTCAGAAGACAGGAATGTGAAAGTTCCCTGCGTATGATCTGTGGGGGTGTGTATGAAAGCATGTGGGGGCCCTACAATGAGTGGGCACAAAAAACAAGCAGGGCCAGTGTGAGCCTTAGAGGTAATTTCATATACCCAAAAGACCACAAATACAAAAAATAACATATTAATATATATAAAGGAAATTTATTTATATTATTAAATTAAAAATTAAGAAATATAAATATAAAATTATATTAAAAATAAAAAATTAATTACAATTTAAAAATAAAAATACATTAAATTTTGTAAGTATAAAATTACATTTATACTTGAAAAAAATTAAGTAAAAATGAAATTTTAACAAAATTGTGAAAAAATAAATAAATTTGGAAAAAAGTTAAACAAAAATTATCATAACTGTTTATGCAATAAATAAACATATAAAAATTATTTCACCATTGGATTCCTCATAAAAAATCAGGTGGGGTCACCTTTAAGTGAAATTCTTGTAACTCAACTCTAAAGAAGCTTAAATTAAGTTTTTAGTATTTTCAATACAAAAGTTGAAAATCCTCAAAACCTTAATTTAATTCACACCACATGTGTTGTTAACCATCAATTTTTGTGTTAAAATTGAGGTGTTGTGTTTAGTTTAGAAGCTATGAGGAATTGAAGTATTTTCAATTGAATTCAATTGAAATGTCAAAATGTGCGCGTGTATTACATAAGTGAACTTTGATTTACATATGAGGTGTCAATTATTACTGTATTGTACTGTACAATTGAATTGAATTACATATGTAAATTATAAGTATAATACATGATGAGCAATTAAAGGAAAAATAAATTGGAAAGATTGAATTTGGGGGGGAAAAGGAACTCCAGCTCTAAGGGGGAGCTAGACCCCGAAAATCCTTGCTGACAGGCGTGGGATGTCAAAATTCACGCAAAAGCTCATCACTTTTGTCCTGGAATTGAGTTACAGGGTCTGTGGACTCAATTGATAATGAGGTTTTGATACCAACTGGGGTAGTTTTAGCTGTTGCCAAGAGGGTAAAACTACCCTTAAGATAAAACAATCATAGCAAAAACAGCTTGGACTGGTTTCTACGTCTCCGACACACATTCTGACGTGTTTTGAAGGCTCTAGGCCTGGTATTGCTATAGTAATGGCTGATTTAAGGGTCTAAAATGGCTAAAAATGGCTAAAAATGGCTTAAACCAGCCCTTTTTGGTCTCAACCAGGGTTCAATGATTCCATAATTGGCTTTTCTGTTGTCAGACTGTTTTTCACGACTGATAAGAGTAGATCTTACTTTTGGAGTAAGAGAATTGATGGCTATAAAAGAATGTCTTCTTTGCCCCACTTTTCTCTTCATGTTAGAATCTTTTGCTTTTATAATTAGTTTAAACATTGTTAAACCAATCAATAAAAGATTCCAACCACCTCTCTTATATCATTTTAAACCTTTTAACCACGTGAAAAAATCATTATAATCATTGTTTGTAAGTTTTATAATCATTTTTTACCCCTCAACCACCCCAAAAGTGAATTAAAGCATCTTTCATCACTGTTAACTTTGTCACTTTGTTTCCAAATTCACTCTGGTCACTTTTGGGCGTGTTTTCTCTTTAGTATTCTTTTCAAAGACTTTGTTCTTTAATTAATTGCTTGCAGCTCTTTGCTCAATTAATTCCAATTGAAATTGCTCTTGAAGAAATTTCTTTTGTAGCCTTAAAATATCTCTTGTAGAGTATTTTTCGGATAAATCTTTATTGTTGGTAAAACAATAAATCTTTATAATATTATTGTTTTATACTAATAAAGTTATAAACAATAAAATTCGCGTGTTTTCTCTTAAAAATAATATTTCATACTATTTTTAATTGATTTTTACCTTATACAAATTTTGAGGACAGGAAAAGTACTTGATTTTTAATCAAAGTTTCATATCCACACCTTACAGCCAGTCAATTTTTTCCCCAACCTTGGCACCGAAGTGAATCCACCGTTTGTGTATTACCCAAAGCATTAGTCATCCCATTATGCACCCCTTACATTAACTTGGATTACACCAGCATCTGTGCGGTAGTTAGGCGGAGCTCTCCAAAAAGGTGCATCAAAGGGATGCATTTGAGAAATTTAACTTGATGGCTTGGCCTGATTCCATGTTACATTATTGTACAGCTTTTTCTCTGCCCCACAGCATACATGTACAAAGGTGTACAGTAATTACTACAATGTTGGCTGTACAAACTAGGATGGTGTAATACTACTTCCGCCTGCATGCATATTACCAATCGGCATCCACCTTCCAATTGTTGGAATACATATGAATCATGTGCCACATGCTCAGCATTGTGATTCACCCTATTTGCACATGCAAGCTGAGAATTTCATGGTCAAAAGCTCCATGTGAACATTTTTGGTAGATCCATGGTTGGATCACTTTTTGCAATAGTTCATTGGAAGGCTCAGTTTGGAGCACTTCACCAAAGCGCATGATATGCTCCACCTGGCTGAAATGTCTTCCAATGCTGTTTCAAATGCTCAGATTGCGTGCTTACAGAGATGAACTTGCAATTGCTCAGCGGGGTGAATTTGATATAGCTATATCAATAGCTCAACAACTTTGCAATTCAAATGTTCAGCCACTGAGCATTTCATTTATAACCCCAAAGAAGACCTGTGCAATGGGTCAACCCAAGCTCACACTGTATTCACTTGTCATACAGCCGCCCAACCATTTGTTCAAACACTATCACCTGGCCATAGGGCCAGTATGGTTGCTGCGGTCACCTGTGACCAAAGGCGCCATGTGCTTTTCTGCATGGGGCATTTTTGGATTGCACCCACCCTGAACATTCAACAATGCCCTCACAAAAGCCCTCCTGGGAGATTGGGTGGCTATTTAAGGCAACAAAGGTGATTTGACTGAGTCTGACAATTCAATCACTTAAAATACTCAGCCAGAACCCCTTTGTTCCTCTGCCTCACACGGGCATTTCCCTTCTCGGTCGCAGCATTGGCTATGACTGAGCTTCAATTTCCCCGACGCAGCTTGAAGCTGAGACTTTCATGGGTTCTGAGACTGCTGCGATTGTCTCAGCTTCACCATGGTATAAAAGACGATCTTTGTTCAACACACTCTCCAATTTTTTTATCACCTGCTCCACTTTTTCCCAGCTCACCCGCTCTTCTCATTCTTGTGCGTATTCCCCTTTGTCTTCCTTCCTTTCCACTAACCTCACTCCCCTTCCTTTTTGCTGTCTGTTTTTCCCACTTATACATCCAGAACCCCCCTTCTATCCACCTTGTGAATCTCCTTCATTGAAAGTTTTTGTTGATATTATGTTCCAATATTAATCGTAATTATTCTTCATGACCTTCTTCCAGACTTTTAAAACCTTGCAGCTAGAGCCTTATCTTTTGAATTCCATTTTAAATTTATCATTCATCATACGTCTTCATTTTTTTCTCTTGATTCTTTACTTTCTATTCAGTTACTAACCTAAATTGTTTTGTTTTTAGATGTTGCGCAATTTATGCACCAAGAAGGCTATCCCCTGCATCCGCTCCTTGACTACACCCAACACTTGTGATGCTTGCCGACAAGTACACAAGAAATTCTTGTTTGTTGTCTGACCCTTCCAACCAAGTGGCCAGAGGAGCTCCCAACCAAGACACTATCATGAGGATCCCTTTGTGATCGACAATGATGAAAGAATTCCCAAGTGGGAGTTGATTCTGGGACCCCAAACAGGCAGACAGGAATGATTCCAGACGATTAGCCCAGTCTCCTCAAGTATCAATTTTTCCACCCTCCCCTCCTAGACCACCATCTGATGGTCACTTTGCTCTTTGACTGGAGGAAAGTTATTATCCAGCCAATGAAGGATGGCAATGGCAAGAGGACATTTGAGCTTGGGCCAATTGTCACCATGTCTTTTCACTCATGGGATTCAAATTCCAAAGTAATCTTTCTTTCTCCTCCTTAACTCATTTCTCTTCACGCAATCATACTGAATTCTTTTCATTATGCATAGAACAAAACCAACCTAATCCCCTGAAACAAGACTCTCCTGTTGCTAGTTCTCCTTGCAAGGAAACTCTGCGGCAACCGACCCCAGGCCTGAGTGGCACCCAATGGTTGGAGGACTTATTCTGCAGTAAGCAGCCAAAGTTTCATTTAATTTCCACTTTTGACTCAAGTAAACTGACTCTGTCTCCTTTTTTAGAACCCTCCTGAATGGATGAGCCACCTATTCCTGGCCCGAGTCCATCCTCTGAACCACATGAGGACATTCCAACTGGTGAGCCAGAACCTGAGGTGGCTCCAACACAATCCATGGAGGAACCTTTTGGTAAGTGCCAACTTTACTTTTTTTACTCTGCCCAAATTTTCCTCACCTTTCCTTTGACCATCTCTAGCTCATCCCACTCCACCCCACTCAGCAATCATCATTGACAATACACCCATTGAACCCCCCCTCCCCCCGTGTTCCCTCTCCATCCACTCCTACCCCGGAGAACCCAACCGCCTCCTCCCCTCATTCCCACAATGAGGCTCTCCAGGAATTCACTGACCTGCAACCAATACTAATGATTCCTAAAGCCATCATCCACAAATCAATCAACCAAATCTTGTTGGAGCATCGCCGATTGCTCCAGATGATTCCCTTCATGGATGCGGCTCATCAAAATGGGATGCACCAGGAATTCCTGGAGGAACTAAATGCCCTCCTTGGCCAGGAACTGGAGGCTTATCCAAAGGAGGACATCACCGGGATAGTCTCAAAATACCTCAATAAATAAATAAATAAACAAATTGCATTCTTTCCTCTTTTTATCTTTTGTAATACTTTCTTTCAAATAAATTATTTGTATTCAATTATTTTTATGTTCATTTTATAATAGATTCTTTGTTCACGTGAAATTATATTTTCCTCAATGGCTCAAATATCCTATTGTGTGGAAAATATTTTTTCCAAGTGCCCCACCAAATCTTTGAGTCAGTATTTGTTTGTGAGAGCCTCTTTTGCCAGAAATGCACCAATAGTCACCATTACCCCTCCTTTATTTTCTTCTTCCATGGATTACAACCATCTTAGATCTTAACTGTAAAAATTTGGGGGTTCCCTGCATGTGAGAAATCCACTCCAGATTCATGAGTCATTGCCTTTCCTATGGTCACACTATTGATCTTAGTTGTGTAAGGAATTTTTGGAACTGTTGGGAGGCTTCCCAGGCGTAAGGAATGGTCTGAATTGTCAGGAACCTGTACAAGGGTAAGGATTTTGCATGTGGAGCATCAGGAGCCTGGACAGGCATAAGGAATTGTTGGGATTGTCGGAAGGCTTCCCCGGCATAAGGATTTACAGCGCAAGGTTTTGCGTGTGAAGGGTTGGGATCCTGGACAGGCATAAGGATTTGCGTGTGAAGCCTTGGGATCCTGGACAAGACCAAGGAACCAGGACAAGTGTACAGTGGCATGCCACCATAAATGAGCTAATTCACCTCTTTTTCATGTGATCCACCATATAAACCCAATTCCAACCCATCAAACCCAGGTGTATACTGTCCTGCGGATTATCACCCTCTTATTCACTAATCACTCTCTAGCTCCCAGATGCATCCACACTACCTCGTTCTTCTAATTGGGATGAGATTGTATTACCATCCCTGATGTGATAGCCCTCTCCCTTGCCAATGTCAGCCTGTGACTCAAAACCAGAGCACAAGCATGACAGCCAAATACCATAAACCAATGGTAAAGCCAAGATACCATTAAAACATGAAGCTGAGCCAAATTAACTCAAAAAAGGTATCAAAAGAAAGAGGAAAATCACCTCTTTCTCAATACTAAAGTCCCATAATCATAGGACAAAGAATAACAAAGTTATTCCTGCTCAAAGCTATTGCTGAGCATAAACCTTAATTTTCACCTCTCATCTAAAATCCATAGGAAGAGGCTCAACCCCATCAAATGGGTATTCAAATTAATGCTCCAAGTCAGGGCTATCCAATGGTACTAGCAAAACTGAGCTAGCACAAGAATTACAGAAGTTTTCACCAAAATAAGGTCAAATAGGGGTGATTAAAATATTCACCCCTCATCTACCTTCTACAGTTATAGTGTGAGATAGCTAAAGTGGGGTCTTTTTGGAAAGAGAACAATCAGGGCTATCTAATGGTGCCATCGATTTCCCCATATCCTATCTATAATAAAAGTTATGGAGGAAACAAGTTTCATACAGTTTCTGAAGAAATCATAAATGTGTACAAGAAAACTTGTACATGGCATAAGTTTGCCATATTTAATGATAGCCATACCAAATGAGGTACCATTGTGTAGATCAAATTCAGGCCTACACAATGAACCAACTTTGAGCTCAATATCTTGGAAACTGACAAAGGTATAGCAGTTTCAAGGTTAAAATCCCACAGTTTGGCCAATACAGCCTTACAGTGGGATACTATCCCATAAGTATGATTATGAGGTGTCAAACAGACAAAGAAGCTTGTTTATACCTAAATAACTCATAGTTAAGTCAAATACAGAGGTCCATACAGGTTCTGTACAGCTTCTGACGCGTCAGAAACACCAGAAAACACCTGTAAACTTCATTGGTGAAAATGTTCACCCTGTATAGTGTAAAAATGACTACTTGTGGTTCTAAAACCACATTTCCACCCAATACTAGTCTGTATTGAGTGTTTAGAACCACAAATCAGCCCACAGTAGTGAAAACGTTCACTCTGTGGTCGCGTGCAGAGGTAAACCACCTCCCACTACCCCAGAACAAGATAAAAGGGGGCTTTGCCTCAGCAGGAAGCGAATCCAGCATCCTTTTCTGAATATTTCTATGTGGTATAACTTTTTAAAAGAAGTGTTACCCTTAGAATTTAATAGTTTATACTTTAAGCTTAAGTATTGTAGGGTTTTTTATTGTAAACCAACAGGCAAACACTGCACCCAGGGGTATTAGAAGAACTCACCATCACTAAATTCATTTATTATAGCCCTTTTTACCCTCTATTATCTTAATTATAATCTTTATTTTCGTGTCACACTCAGAGTTATAGCTTTTATTTGTCATTGTACAGATATATCATAGAGTTACCCTGACAGCCAATCTCATAATAGCTGTGGCTTTTCCGCCACATTGTTTTTGCTAACCTCCTTAAGCATTGTGCGGACATACCCACTAGTGTTGTGCTTTTATTGTCATGTGCTGGATCAGTATAATGAAAAAATGTACTACTGGCCGACACTACCTGAATGATCCCATGACAATTGGATAGATAAATCCCAAAATGCTCATTTGGGAAAATCGATTTTCCCCCTGTACACTTCTTCAATGCATCTCTTTGAATTTGGAGGGTCTGCTTATCAGCTTGAAACCACCATCCCAAAGCATACAAAAATGCATCCTTATCAAGATGAGGTGAGCTTTTGAATCTTTTCATGGTGAAAGTGAGGTTGGAAGCAAATTTAAACACAACCTGATTTGCGGAGGTATCGGCTTCCTAGTTAACTTGATCAAAGGATGGAACCCCCAATGAGGTGTAGCAAGTTTGAATATTTTGAAATAACATATCCCAACATATTGTAAGGATTGACCTAGAATGCAGCCAACTGAGCTAAGATTTGCCCCTTGGTTCGGCCATTCATTTTTTGTGTTTTCAATTTTCCCAAGACTTCCATAAAGACCAAATTGTTCATTCTTAGTTCTGCATTTGTGCCACCCAATCCTGAGCATAAATCCCTCCAGTAATGCCCCATTTGTTGCAATCGGGTTGGTGAATTTTCTTTCACTAAATAGGAATTTTGATAATTCATCCCATTGATTGACCTCTACTTCACTCATTGTTGTGAATGTTCTGAATTTGACAAGGGCAATGAGTAATCCGGTTGAAGAGAAAATTGCCACACAGCCAAAGTGAATGCATTTGATCTGATTGAAATCCACAACCCTCTGAATTTCACTTTGGGTCATATTTGCTGATACTGGCATTGATATTTGTGCTGTTAGTCGAGTTGAGGAAAAAAACTTATTCTTTTGGGTGGTTTTGGCCCCATTTGTCTTTCAGGATGTCCCACTATTCCCAAGTGGGTGAGGAATCACTTTGTGTTGAAGCAGACAAGATATCAGATACTTCTTCCTACCATTTGAACCTAAGGTCTTTTGAGTCCATAATGGTGCCCAAAGCCCAATGAGATTCATTCAACACACATCTTTGACTTCCCTGTTGGAGCCCACATGGCATTGGCTTGATCTAAGCATACTAAAGCCAATGTTATTCCATGGGGCCCAATGAGGGTACCACATGAATGCCAACCCATATATATATCTATATATATATGCTGAGAATAAGTGAGCCACTCACACTTTCCTTCTTCACCCTGACGCTTTCCGGCAAGTTCCCTTTTACAGTCCTTTCCTTTCTTTGTGAATGGCATGCTTGCAGCGGAAAATGAAATGAAACCAAATGACTACTGACTGTTGTGTGAAATATTAATTTTGACTCAATTTGATGTTGGTTGATGAATGTTTTTTGATTGCAGCTAAAAATTAAAATTACATCTGACTTGTGCAAATTGGCAATCTCAATTACCTGAACCTGAAAAATGCAGTGGATACTGAATTATTCAATTTGAAATATTCATATTTGCATTCAATGAGGTTCAAATCCAACCGTGTGGAATATTTCAAGCACGCACAAATGCAATATGCACTCTGCTGTGGATCCCTCATCATCCTAGCCGTCTATGAAAGAACCAGTTTCTTTTGGACTATTATGAGCTGGGGGGAAGTGATAAAACCCAATTTCCATGATGCCCCTATGTGTGCTAATTGCAAGCACAGCTGCCTGACTCAGTTTTCATCTTGTTGGAGTATTTTCAATGGTGTATGGAGGCATTCCTCAATACAAAGGCAGTTATTATTGGTATTCATACTGTGGCATCTGGGAAGTAGTAGGATAGGTATTTGAAATTAATAAATTAATAAATGACTTTGCAAAATTAAATTAAAATCCATTTTGTACAAAGCTAATTTAAAACAGGTCAATCCTGGTTGTAAGTTTAGCTGACCTGGGTACAGTCAATGTGACCTCATCAATTGAATCAAGACCCTGCTTCTCCACCCAGGCATCACCAAAGTCTAATACCAAGAATTGTGAAAATTCAAATCTAAGAGGTACAGTGGGGTTAAAAGACTCTTATGAGAAGGGACTCTTATTCAGTAAATTACATATATACTTATTAGTACCTAGCCACACCAGCTCTACTAGATTTTTACCCTTTGAAAGTCTTTTGGAAATGCCAATCAGTGATAAATCCCCTTTCACTGAGCTTGTTCTCCAGTCATCTGAGCATACCATCAAACCACGGACCCTGCTGCACAGAAAGCTGCTAATATACCATAGCAAATTTAAATTATTCCAAGATTCTTGTGACACATCAAAAGATCTTTGATGGGCTAATTTCTTTTGGAGCTGGTGAGCTTGCCTTCAATTCCATTGACTTTGACCTTTGTATGTGCACATACCATGTTGTACCCAATCATCAAATGGATAACTGTATCCATTAGATCCTCCAGGTTCTTGTGCAGTTTTGTCAATATCTCATTGTCAGCCCTGCCACCTTCAATGCTAGGTTGTGTTGCTTGTTTCTTCAACTTACTCCACCAGGAGGCAAGGTATTCCACTTTTCCCCATTTGAGTCCAAGAGGATTGGTCAAATTTGATGTTGGTGTGACATATGGTTTGGGTGCAATCACATTGTATGAGACTAAACTAATGGATTCAAACATAACATTTTCCCAAAATGTTTTAATGGGATTGGAGGAGTAAAGAAGGCTCTGAACCATTTTGAAGATAGAGTGTTCAGATTTTAGGAGATTATCTGGAGGTTTAGCTGATTCCTTCATCAATTTGAGATTCCAAGTGTTTTTATTAGAAACGGTTCTATTTCTGTTGGCTTAAAAAAATCTAACCCTGTATATTGCAATTTATATCATTAGTCAACAGGAAATAATCATTCATCATGTACAAAGATAAAACTCACCTGCAATCTCAAGCTCCTCAAGCCAGGCCAACATTTTAAGCTCTTGGTTACTGATCACCTTAATACCAACGAGCAGGAATGTATCATCATCATTTGGTGGTAAATCTTCCCATTGATTTTTGTAAATACTATTGATATTATCAAGCCCCCTTTTCCATGATTCTTGAGTAATATTGGAATGATAATTCAAAATTTATCAAAACTCTTCAATGTGGGATAAAGATATTCCTTAAAAATTAGCAGAGGATGACACTTTGGGCTCAGGGTCAGGCATTATATCAGTCATATCTTGTCCCATTTTATCATGTTTAATTGTCTCCCTTTCTTGAAAATATTGAATATTTTGAGGAGAGGCGGGAGGGGTTTCATCATGGATTGTTTCATTAAGTATGGTGGGGCTTTCAGTATGTGGAGGTTCATGGTCAATATGGTCCACTTCAACATTTTTCATGTCATCACCTTGATCCCAGGCATCTTTTGCAGCTTCAAACGTATGTCATTTTTTTGTTGGTTTTTTTGGTGGCATTCATATTTGGTCTTTTTCCTAATCCTTTGCCTGGAACTCCAATTACCACTTGAGATCCTTCAGGTAGAGATTCTCCCACCTCCACACCTGCCCATATATTGTAAGCAGCCATTTTAAGGCTTTTGTATTGAATTAGTAATGGACTTACAGTTAAAATACACTTTGAGGAGGCTCATTGCTTCAGCAATCTTTTGACGCACATAATCAGGAATTTTACTATCATTTTAAATGTTTTTCAAGCCTTGGGATCGTTTGAGAAATGTTTGAGACAAATTGTTCCTTGCATATAATTTTAACCTCCCCACTGAAAATTATGTCATCTTGCTTAGCATCTTCTGTCATTGCACAAGGTTCAGAAGTATTTCTCTTCTCATAGCTTTGAAATTTGGCTTATGAGAGCTTGGAGGCTGAGCTGAAAGAAAGGCTATGACAAAAGTATCAGTTTTGGAGAGACTACAAATATTCAAGATAACTCTATGCTCACATTCTGGAAGAACTGGTGGATCTGGATTACTTTCATGTGCCAGGCTCTCTACTTCAATGCCTAATTCATGACTACTGACCATATCAGAGATTTCACTACCACTCTCTGGGGCTGAAGTTTGTATTTCATTGAATTCAGTTGAATTCACCGGGGTCTGGGGCAGTGGTTGGGGCATAGCCAAGTTACTTTATTGAGTAAAGAGATGGTGACAAGTTGATGGATAACTTGATTCAAATTCTTTGATTAAAAAGATCAAAATTGACAAAAAAGGGAGGTAGTTCTGAAAGTGGTTGAACTAAGATAAGCTTAAGATATTAATTATTGATTTTTTTTAGGTAATATCAATATTTGAGAATTTTGGAAAGCTTGAAAGAAATTAGATATCAATTTAAATCAGTTCAATATTTCTGAATTGTCTAGAAAAAAGACATTTTAGAACCACAAGTTTACCAAAAGAAAACTGCCCATTGATGGCCTTGGAACTTTCCATCAATATCTATTGAGCTTGTTACATTGCATTTGCAAAATATAATTTTTCAGGAAATTCAAGGAGGTGATGTGTTGCAAATTATTTCATATCATTCAAATGAAATCACTTCCCTGTGAGAAATTGAATAAAGTTGACTAGTGAGAAACCTACTAGAGTCAACTTTTGAACTATTCAACACTCATGAGGTAAGGACTAAGCAAAGTGTTCCACTTAAATGATATAAAATAAAATGGTTTTGTTGCAAAAACAGAAGATACAATTTGGCTATTAAATAGTCCACTCATTAGGTTTAAATTTTTGAGCCTCATGATTCAAACCCTAACCAAAACATTGTGAATATACCTACCAATTTGCCCCCAGAACCTGTTGGCAGAGATGGCCACTCAGCATATCTCCCTTATTGTATTCATCATGTATGCCAACAAGCCACCATACCCTATGGATCTAGTACCTGAGCATAAGGATGGTAAGCAACAGAGAGAGGATTAGGCGTAAGGGGGGTTTAGGGTGGCATCAGAGGCATATCTTGAGGGCGCTGCAGGAGTGTAAGAATTGGAAGTGGCGGAGAAGATAAGGTTGGGGTGCGGAAGTATAAGGGGTGGTGAGGGTGGAGATGGGGGGTGGCATCATAGTCTCATCTTGAGGGCACTGCAGGAGCATAAGGATCATAAGTGGAGTATAGGATTAGGCCAGTGTGAGGGGGGTGTTGGAGGAATGTTCGGAGGGAACTACACAAGCATAAGGATGGTAAGCGGCTTTGGAGGCATGTCGGGAGGGCACTGCAAGCGTAAAGATGGTAAGCAGAATTGGAGGCATGTTGGGTGGGCACTGCAAGCATAAGGATGTTAAATGGCATTGGAGGCATGTCAGGAAGGCACTCCACAAGAATAAGGATGGTAAGCGGAGTCGGAGGCATGTTGGGAAGGGATTCCACAAGCATAAGGATGGTAAGCAGCACATAAGTTTAGGCGGGTGAGGGCGGTGTCGGAGGCATAACTTGAGCGCCCCGCACAAGTGTAAGGATTATAAGCCAAGGACAACATGAGGCGGGGGTGCAGAAGCGTAAGGAGTGGTGAGGGCGGCATTGTAGTCTCATCTTGAGGCCGCTGCAGGAGCGTATAAATGGTAAGCATAAGGAGTGGTGAGGGCAGTGTTGGAGTCTCATCTGGAGGGGGGTGCGGGTGCATAAGCATGCTAAGCATTGGAGAGGATTAGGCAGGGATGGGGAAGCCAATTCAAGCATGAGAGTAGGCATGGTAAAGAGGTGAGATTACCAGGTGGTGGGGCGGAAGTCTTCTCATGCACAAAAATGAGCATGCCAAACTGCTGGGTCGCACCATGAGGTGTAATTACTCAAACATTGTGAATAGTGTTGAAATGGGTTTGGGCTTTGAGTGACATTCTCATGTGACACATATGACAATTGATGTTGTCTTGATGCAGACGTGACGTTACCCACTAAATCCAGTGACTATAAAGTGACACTAACACGACTGAAGCAGGATTTTATACTGACTGCCATGCAACGTGAAGTCAATTGCTGATGATTGGCGTGAGATTTGCCCTGGTGAGAAGCTCAGCTTACTAAAAACCTTGAGAAAAAATAGACCAGCTTTTTCCATAGGGGAAGAACTCTTGGGAAAAATTAGAGGGAATGATATGGAATTATATCTGGATCTGGAAAGACCCTATCTAACCATGCTTAGAAGACCTCAATACCAAGAAATTGAAAAAATGTCAATAAGCTCCTACATAGTGATGTCATTAGAAAGATACAACACAATGAAATAGTTTATGTAACTTAACCTGTCCTTATCACTTGGCATGATGGAAAATCTATATTGTGTGGAGATTTCAGAGCACTGAAAAAATATACAACAGCTGAAAGGACCCAATGCCAAGCATACCCCATTCTTTAAATAAAATGGAAAAAGCCAAATACATCAACAATATCTATTTCATGAAAGTCTTCCACCAAATTGAAGTTAAAACAAACTCCATGAATCTACTAAAACCTTTATGGCATATGGGTATATATGAGTATACCAGCATGCCATTTGGTATCAAAAATGCACCAGCCTACTTCAAAAAGATGATGGACACAATATTTTTGGAGTAAATATTGGATGGCATGATGGGAGTATATATTGATGATATCATTATTGGAAGCCTATATTCAGTAAAGAGACAAATTCGTAACTAAATGCATACCCATCAATCTGAAAATCACACATAAGAAGTTTAATTTTGGCCAACAAGAACAATTGGCACAGGGCATAAAGTCTCAGGCCCTAGCCTGGCCATAGATAGGAGCAAAGTCGCAGCTGTACAGCATAAGCTATTACCAAAGAACATGAATGAGATTAAGTCCTTCCCTGGGTTTTCTAGCTACTACAGAAATCACATCAAAGCATTTTCCCACAAAACTAGTAGTTCATACAAGACATGTTCAAAAGATGTAATGTGAAATCAAAAAAGAGAGGATTGATGCATATGAGAGGATAACTAATGACCTGAGTAATGCACCTTTCCTCATGCTACCTGACTTTAATTTACCATTCAACTTGTACATAGATGCATCCTTAAGTCAAGTATTAAGGGCTGCTCTTCACCAAAGACAAACTGTAGATGGTGAACCTAGGGAAGGGGTAACATTTTTTATCTTCAGGAAACTGAAATATACAGAGGAAAGATATGTAGAAGCCCATAATAAATTGTTCTCTTTTCCTTGAGCCCTAGAAAAAAATACATTGATATTTGGAGGGTGCAGATTTTGAATTTTACACAGACTGCACAGCCCTTTAGTCTTTTCTCAAGAAGAAAGCTACTAATAGACACATGTTGAGGTGGAAAATGGCTATCCACTAGTAAGGAGGAAACATTACAATCACATAAAAGGAGGTAAAAAGCCACAATAGTTTATATGGCCTCATTGGATTGCCATTGAACAATGTCAAAGGAACCAAGCTTATGACCCATAAGTAGCTTCAAAAATTCCTATCCACCTCATGGAAATAGATAGGATGAAAAGCTTGAGCTTCTCTGAATGGGCACCAGAAAGGTGTACCCCAGACAACAACAAAAGTGAACCAGAGGTAACAGAAACTCCCATATTTGGAATAAGATTTTCTGAACTTCACAATAAATTTTTCAATTCAGTTATTAAAACTTATGCCAAACACAAATAGTGTAGCATATCTTACAACTCCTCCAACAAAAATACATCAGCCCAGAACTGAAATCCCAGTTGGAGGAACCCTGATTGAGGGACTATAAGGAAAACACATTTTTCCTTATTCATGGACTTCTCTATCACAGATAAAAGGGAACCAGTGCCACCACAGTCATAGACCAAGACCATATCCCCTGATCCTGCAAGAATTGCTGTCACAGGGGTTCTTCCAAGTGGATAGGTCCTGGCACTTAGTAGACTGGGACTTACTTATGGAGGGCTCAAGATATGGTAAAATGGAATACACTTGAGAGTGTCATAAGATAATATTACTAATAAAAAGAAATATAAAAAAGAGAAGCAACAAATAATAATAGTAAGAAATAAAAGAGCCAGTCACAGAAAAGTCCAGGTCCACTGTTTCAACCTGTCAGGATGAAAGAGAAGGGTTAATAAGGATATGGCCACCACAAATCATACTGTACAGGCAAACAAGAAATGCAAAGAATAAATTAAAATAAATAAATATAATACCCAAAATTAAGGGTAAGAATATTCATCAAATAATAAATCGACTAAATTAATTAACTGGGGAAAAGTCTCAGGGGGAAGAAAGAGGGGCTGGTATATGTGAGAGTCATCAGCCTTGACCCAGACAGAGAAGTTCCATAAAAGAAACTGTTGATTGAATTTAGCTTGAACAATAAAGATCCTTACATCTGTACAGAATCTGAACAAAAGGGGTAGTGGTAATGAGTGATCATACAGTTTCAGACTTGTGAATCCAACCTGTACAAGAGTTGACAGGTTGTATGCATGTTTCAACAAGGAACATTGCTGAAGCTTATTATTGATACTTAAAATGGACTTTCCAGTTTGAGGTGTTTGTGCGGGTGTAATAGTGAATACCCTTACCTCTGAATAGTGGTTGTTACAGTATCCCCCTCTTGAACATGGTGGGCTCCTGAACATCATAATACCTGCCACTGTTGAGTAGTATCTCAATATTGCCAAATTTTTTGTGAAAGTTTTGCTTTTTATTTTCTTCCCTCTCAGTCATTTTCCTTAAATTCCTCTTTTCTTCTCCATTGTCATCTTTGATTAAAGCGTGCTTCTTCTTTTCTTGATTAAGTTCATTCCAGCCTTTGAATTATGCTTTTCCTCCTTGATTAATTTGACAAGACTTCTTTTATTCCTTGGCATTGGGTTGTCTCCCAAAAATAAGACCATCAAGCTCTTCTGCTGGAAAAATGATGATTTATGAGTATAGGAACATATACCCCATAAAGATTTGGCCAAAATGTCCTCTTGGGCCCTCTTCTAGCTTTAAGCCTTGAGTAGTAATTTGATAATATAAAGAAGGGGTCTTGTCCCCATGATCCTTGAAGATATGGCCCCAAAACTGGACTTTGGGCCATGTGGGTGCTTTGGGTCAATGCCACATCTGTGGCCATTCCAAAACCTTTTGGGCCTAAACCCACTTTAGGCCAATTTAGGGCCTTAATGTTTGTTTTTTGATTTCCATGGTGCGTACACCGCAGTCCATGGGGATTCAGTGGGCCAATCCCCAAGTTTACCTATATGGCCTCAGCCCATTGACAGTGATCCAGGGACATCAAGAGAAGTGACCTCCCCAGATCTGAAGGGGAGGTCCTGGATTGCTGATTAGGGCCTTGGAGTGCCACATTGAGGACCTTTAGGGGGCCATAAAATGAGTTATGGCCCCAAACCCTTGATGTGCATAATCTGATGGCTTGCATTCTTCTCCTCCACAATCTCTAGTCATGAGTTCCAAACTGACTGAACTGACTTAATAACCCCCTTCTGTGCAGCCACCATCTGTTTGTTGTGGTTCTGGAATCCTCAGTCCATTGGGTATCCCTTGGTTAATGGCTTCTTCTTGCCACTTTGATCCTTCTAAAACATATGATGGCTACAAAGAAGCTGAAGTTCTTGATCCTGCTTGTACTGAGTTCTTGATGAAATGAAAAGAGTGCTTCCAAAATTTCAATCTCAAGTCTTCATGTGTTATTTTTTTGCAGGGAAGAAGCCATGTCATTGCCCTGAAATGCCGGCTTCCAATGTCAAAAGGTAGCTGTGAAACAAGAAAGATGGGTCTTTTGGGAAAGAGTGTCCAGTTTCTGAGGCCCATACCCCTGATGGTGCTTCAGCGTATTCCAACTGTGAGTGTGGTTATTGCTTTGATTAATTCTGATACTGATGTTTGGTATTAGTGACTTGTTCCAAGCATACGGAGCCAGCTAGGTGGACTAACATTGGAGGGCCCATTCCAATTGGTGGTGGGCCAATTTAGTTCAGCTCTGATGTCCCCATATCAAGGATCAACACTGAAGGTGTGGTAAAAAGAATAAGACAAATTGCCAATTCCCCCACCAATCCTGATGCTGAAGGTAATGTTGAACTGTATGGTGAAGACGTTAAGGTGGTACTTAACTCTTCTGGACACCAATCCAGTACTTCACCTTCCCAACCTGCTGCCAAGAGATTCCAAATTCAAGAAGTACCCAGTACCCCCAGAAATTTCCAACCAGTCCTTTCCACTATTCCATCCACCATTCCTCCTCCTTCCACTTCTACGCCTGAAATTGTCTCCACAATGAGACCATCACCCATTCCTCAGCCCAGAAATTCCCCAATGGCCACCTCCCAACAACTCCAACCTGTGGCCAGTTCCATTATAAGAAGAGAGAACTGATCTCCTTTGCTGTTTCCTTCCTCCCAAGTGTTTCAGTGAAGGGAACATTGGCCTATCCAGGCTACCAGAGAGGATCCAAATATGGCAAATGAAGGCCAAGATGCTGTAGTCAGGCTATTTACAATAGTTGCTTGAAATAGTAGGTAGGTGATCATGTATGCTAATGATAGGTATATTACTGCTACTTGTTCTGAGGAGATGCCTGCCGTGTTTGCCTGGTATGAGTATCAACTGTATAATTACTTCCACAGAAATTTTGATGACTTGGGTAGAGACTACTAGTTTCCTTGTTCTTATTTGTGCTTGTTTGGATTTTATCCCCACTCACACCACTAATAAAAAAAACAAAAAATAAATGGAAGCTCCAAATACATGATATGGCAGGGGATGCTACTGCTTTATAAAGGAATAACAATAAAAACAAATTATACAAGAAAGAAAGAAAATAACTCAAGAGAAAAAGAGAGTAAAGAAAAGAAAATAAAAAAATTTCTGAGGTTTTCCTTCTTGTGGTGAGTTGCTTGATTTTGGCCATGAGATTTCTGAAATATAAAAATCAAGCGTTTGATTCTCACAGAGTTTCCAAGGTAATTTTTTACAAGTAGAACCCTTAGAGATGCATACCATGATATTGAACCTACTTTCATCACTTACACTCCCTACCAAGCACCATAAGACAGATAAATGTGCTTTAATTGACTTTAAAGTAATGAATTTCTTGAATAATGATCAATGGCATAAGCTGGAAAAGTAAAAATAAAAATGAAAGGAGAAATTTGGCCATATCTTCACAAAAGGTCCACATCTGAGGTTATTGATGTTGCAAGGCCTTCTGAATCTGTCAAAATAATTGATGAGTGCTCACAAAGTGACCAAGGTGATTTTTAAAACATTTGGGTAGAATACTACCTTAAATGTGCATGCCAGGAGAGGAACTTACTTTCATAAATTCCAGTCACCACCAAGCACCATAAAATCAAACTCTTGAGGTATTTGGGCCAGGCGTGTCATGATACAATGAATTGAAGTCTTTGAGAAGGTCTGGTGAGTTTATAAGGGTGAAAACTGGCTCCCAAGTTGTTCTTTCTGGGTCTTCACTGAATCCTTTCCACTCTACATGATACCATAATTTACCTTGTTTGAGTTTTGATTCCAGAACCTGAGCCACTTTCCATTATTCTTGCTCCTCCAATAGAACTGGTGGTGGTGGCAATTGATTTCAATTTGGTATACTTGACTGCTTGACTGGTTCTAATGATGAGATATGGAATACAGCGTGAAATGACTTCCATTTCAAAGGCAACTTGAGTTGATATTGATGGCTTCCAATCTTCTTCAAAACTGCAAAGGCTCCCAAAAATCATTCTGAAGGCTTCTTAGTGGGTCTTCTAGTCTTGATATTCTTTCAGGCTAGCCATACTTTGTCCCCAGGTTGGAAATCAGGTGTATTTGTCCTATTTCTAGCTGAATACTTCTTAAATAGTCTTATTTCTCACTGTAATTACTCTTTGACTACTTGCTGTACTCATTGGAGGTTTTTGATAAATTTCCAGCAGGTGAGTCTTGAGCAATATGGATTGAGTCAAAGCTGGGATTCCTTCCATAAATGGTTAAAAAGGTGATTGCTTTGTTGATTAATGTTCTGCATTATTATAGGAAAACTTAGCCAGAGGGAGCCAGGCATTCCAGTCATGTTGATGGTAACTGACATACATGGGAAGATACTGTTCTAACATCTGATTTACCCTCTCTGTCTATCCATATGTATAGGTATTAAAATCAGTTTAAATATCTCTTAATATCGTGAGGTGCTGACATAAATTGGTCCAGAATGATGAAAAAATAAAGATCCTCGATGTGTAAGATTACTGACTGGAAGGCCATGTTTGGAAATGACAGGGCTAATGAAGACTCCAGCTAACTCCAGGGAAGTGATTTTTCCATAAGCTGGAATGCAGATTGCCATTTTTGAGAATCTGCCCACAACTACTAAAATTGAATCAAAGCTGCTTGACAAAGGTAATTGAGTGATAAATTGCATTGATAATTAATTCCAAGTACCAGATGTAATTTGAAGAGGATTGAGTAATACAAACTTCTTATGATGAATTTTCTTGTTTCTTGAACATTTCTGGAATTAGGACAGATAGTCCTTAATGAATTGATGCATTTCGGCCCAATAAAAATCACTCTTGATTAGCTTGAGGGTCTTCTCCTGCCTAGGGTGGCCAGCCAATGGTGAGTCATGACGCTTTTGAAGAATATTGAGTTGGATTCTTTCATTTCTTAGGATTACCACCCTATCTTTGAATAACAATAAATTGGATTGAGGTTCAAGAGAATAATGTGGAACTGATTCACCTCTTGCTAGTTGTTTGAGTATTTCTTTATAGTTTTTAACTTGCCATACTTCTTTTTGAATCCAGTCAAATACGTCTGAAAATATTTCAACCTTGATTGCAAATAATCTTGACTTTTGAATTCCATCTTGCTTGATTACTTGATTAACATTTCGAGTATTCTTTCTGATGAAGTCAATCCCCCTCTCTGGGTACAAGTCATCCACATGTGACAAGGCGTCTGGTAAAGTGGCCAGCCTGCCTGGGGATTAAGTAATAGTGAAATGAAACTCAGAAAGAAATTCAGCTCAATGGGCCTAACAACAAGTAAGAAGTTTGGAAGATGTGATATACTGGAGAGAGAAGTGGTGTTTCAAGACCTGAAAATAATTGGAAAGAGAAAGAAGAAAATATCTCCAGTGCTTGAGAGCCCAATCCATGCCAAGGATCTCCTTTTCATGGATTTCATAGTTAAGCTCAGCTGGGAGGAGCTTGCGACTATCAAATACAATGGGATTCTTTCCTGATTCATTCACCTGACTCAGTATGGCACCCAAGGTATAATAAGAAGCATAAGTCTCTCTAATAGTTTTGAGAGAAGGATTAAAATAGGGAATGATAGGAGACGCTTTGAAGTCTTCTTTGAGTATTTGAAACTGACTAAGAGCTTCCTCATTGAAGATAAAAGGTGAGTCTTTTTGGAGAAGGGAAGTGAGAGCAGTTATTCTTTTAGAGTGATTCTTAAGGAAACAACAATAGAAATTGGCAAAGCCCAGAAAGTATTGTAGGGCTTTGATGTTCTTGGGTTGAGGCCAATTGAGGATTTGCTCAAATTTTGAAGAATCCATCTTGAGACCATCACTTGAAACAACATAACCCAATTACTCCATAATTGAGTCCTGGACTACACAGTTTGAGGCTTTAGAAAACTTATTATTGTCCCTCAGTCTTGGGAGAACAGAAGCCACTTTTTCTTCATTTTCCTTGTCAGAATTTGAAAGTACCATAATATTATCTAGATAAACTACAACAAAAATACCCAAGAAATGTGCAAATATATTATTTAAAATATTTTGGAAAGAAGAAGTAGCATTGGTAAGGCCAAATGGCATAAACAAATACTCATAGCTACCATATTTTGTTCTAAATTCAGTTGAGTGCTCATCCCCCTCTTTGATTCTCAGGAGATTATATGCACCATGCAGGTCTATCTTGGAGAAGATAGTGGAACGGTTGAATACAGTACGAAGCTAGTTCATAGGAGTAACAGGATACCTGTTGTTCCTAGTGGCAGCATTGAGTTTTAAGTATTCAACACACAAACAAAGGCCAACATCCTTTTTCTCAACAAAAAGGACAGGTGCTCCTATTGAAGAGGAGCTTGGCCCTTTGAAACATTTTGTATATTATCTGAAATGTACGCCTGCAGTGTTTCTGACTCTTCATATGATAATGATTGGATAACACCAACTGGAGGTAGGAAACCCTCCATTTCAATATGATGATCACAGGCGCGGTGTGGATAAATTTTGTCTTCTTTCACCTTGAAGAATACATCCAAATATTTATTATAAGAAGGAGGGACTACCTTCACCACATGTTCAATTTCTTCTGGCTTTTCCTCCTCATCCCACTTCCCTTCCAGGGAGGCATGAAGAGATATAGGAGAAAGGTACATATCCCCTTGAAAGAGATGAATTGAATATATAGAAACATCTTCTCCAACATCCTTTATGTATTTGAAGACTTCATCTCTTGATTTAACTAATGAATGAGAGTGCATGATGTAAGGGATATGGACAGAAGAAGCAAGGGAATTTGTCTTAAGCTCACCAACCAGAGAAATACTGTTAACAGCAGTGGCCAGGTCATTACTGATAGAAAAATTAATACCATTAGAATGCTTATTACTAGAATCTTAGTTGATAATTCCATTTTTCCAATCAATCATGGATTTAAAATGGTAAAGGAAATCAAATCCCAAGATTAGGTCTTCTCCCTTGGGTGAATCTGTGATAAAACATTCCCATTCAAAGCTTGGGAATGAAGGCAATTCAACTATCCACTTGGTATAATGGGTGATTAACAAGGAAGGGGATTCATTTGAATCCAAAATTAAAAGAGGAATATTTTCAGGGAGCTCTTACATAGTTAATGAGTACTTGAGAACAAAATTATTTGCAATAAAGGAGTTTTTGGCACCAGCATCAATGACAATACTATGAAAAATATCAGAGACAGGAGAAAAATAAGAAATTTTAAATATTTCTTGACACTGGTATTCAGAGTGCCCAATTGTGCTCTTGAAGGGGAGCAGTGAGAACCATTAAACACATCATGATTTCCACCAGGCTTTTCCCTGCTTGCTAGGGAAGCCTCTTGATGATCCAGGCTTGTTCTGAGGTCTCTTGAAGCATTTTTCAATTGGGTGTTTTCCACCACAATAAGTGAATAAACCTTCCTTAATCCTCCTCTCCTTTTCAGAACCAATTTTTTTATTGTCCATATTGAGGAGAGCAGCATGGGTCTCATCCTTTCAGACTTGAGATTGCTTGTCCTTCTTATTCTTCTTGTGGTGATGCCTCTTTGAAGATGAGTCTTTAGGAGGGCTTTACAAATTGGATACAGTGACAGGAGGATTCTTTTCTTGATATACACCCTTCTCCTTCTGCCTCTAATGGTATCTGGTATCTAATTCCATGGTGATGTCCATGAGCTCTTGAAGAGTATCAAAACTGCCAGGGTGAGGAGCCAACTGATCCAATAATCTTGATTCCAATCCTCTTTTGTAAAAATGAAGATATTACCTTTCTCCCCAATCTCCAATTATTGACCTTAAGCTTCTAAAATCAGCAATTTAAAAAGAAAAAGTAGCACTTTCCTTCATCCTCAAATTGTTCAGCTCTTGTTCAGCTTTCCTGACTTCATTGGGATCACCAAACAGAGTGAATAATTGGGATTGAAAAACCTGCCAATTATTGAGGGGATAGGAAGGATGTTCATTGGAATTCTTTGAGAGGTAGGGTTCAATCCATTTTCCAGCTCTACAAGTGAGAAAAGCAGTTGCTTAAAGGAATTGGTTCCTTTCAGAGAAGAAATTGGCTGGATCATTATGGAATATCAATTGGAAGGACTGGATAAATCCTCTCAGCTTATGTGCTTGAGTACCATCAAAAGAATCAGATTCCTTCATTGATGGAGTCTTGAATTGTGCCTGGGGGCAACTGCTTGAGTCAGTTTTCCTATGAATTGAGTAATCTGCTCCATAATCTTGAGAAAATTTGTTTCAGCTTGAGAGACAAGAGGCTGATTAGAAAGGGAAGTATTTGGAGCTTCAGAAGCCTCAGGGACACCTGCCAAGGCAGCTGCTACTTCAGTGTATTCAGAATCTTCCTCTTGCACAGACTCCCCTGCCTCTTCATCTTCAGCTTCCCCTAATCTGCTTCTAGGCCCTTGAGAAATGCTTGGATAGCCACCCAAAAATCCAGAGAATGATCTTGATCTTCTTGACTTAACACCTCCTCTTCTGGAGGGTGCTGCACATTCCATTGGTGGTCCTCTGTCCAAATTTTCACTCAGTTGATGAACTGGTGGTGTGCGGTAAAGAGAAGCCCTTTCTTAAGCAGTGAGAACAGCTTGATGTCTTTGGGATCTTGTATTCCTTGCTGGGGGGCTATTCTGAAGTGCAATTATCAAATAATTAGAAAAGTACTTTGATGGTACTTGAAAATAAGGAATCAAAGCTTGGTCAAATCATTAAAAAGAAAATTCTTCATGAAACTTGAGGAATCAATCAAAAGTCTTGAGTTGAAGTAAAATCCAATCAATTCAGTCAATGTTAAAATCAAATAAAAGAAGATAGCAAAAGAATCTTAAATAATTCAACAATAAATGAGCTAATCAATGTTTTCAATATAAAATTAAGGCTTTTAGGAATCAATTAGTCAATCAATATCTTCAGGAATCAGTTCAATGTCTTGATGAGTCACATCAATAAAGAATTGAAATCAATTCTTGAGGATAAATCAGTTATCTTGAGGAATTCAAAGCCATTAAATCAATCCAATCCAAACAGAATTCTGAATTTATGAATCAATGACAAAATTAATCCCAATCAATCAACCAATCAACAAAAGTCCTGATAAGACCTGAACAAGCAAGCAAAAGAAGATTTGGATTTGATATAGAATTAGGAATGAAAAGGAAATGGTCAGCAATAATTAAGAAATGAGAAGAATCAATTTTTTATTTGAATAAAATGAATGAGATGAGCATTGATGAGAGAGAAATTATAATCATGAAAAATCATAAAATCATAAAAGAGTCATAATTGTAGAATGAAAGAAAATATTATAAATTAATGAAAAGAAGAAGCAATTGTGAGTTAATTAATCTAATGACACAGGGGCTCTTCTAAGTGAAGAGGGCCTGGCACTTGGTAGACTGGGACTTTCTCATGGAGGGGTCAAGATATGGTAAAAAGGAATACACTTAAGAGTGTAATAATGTAAGATTTTTAATAAAATAAAAATAAGAAAGAGAAGCAACAAATAATAAGAGTAAGAAATGAAAGAGCCACACACATAACAGTCCACATCCACTTTTTCAACCTTTCAGAAGGAAAGAGAAGGGTTAATAAGGATATGGCAACCACAACTCATACTGTACAGGATAAGAAGAAATTCAAAGACTAACTTAAAATCAATAAATATAATAACCAAAAATAAGGGTAAGAATATTCATGAAATAATAAATCAAATAAATTAATTAACTGGGGAAAAGTCCCCAGGGGTAAAAATAGGGGCTGGTATATGTGAGAATCACCAGTCCTGATACAGGCAGAGAATTTTCATAAGAGGAATTGATGATTGAATTGAGTTTGAACAATACAGATCCTGCATGGCTGTAAAGACTCTGTACAAGAGGCGTGGTGGAATTGAGTGACCATCCAGCTTCAGACTTTTAAATCAAAATTGTGTTGGGTGAATCAAACCTGTACAAGAGTTGAAAGGCTGTATTGGAAAACCAGGCTGTATGCATTTTTCAGCAAGCAAGATTGCTGAAATTGATTACTGATACACACAATGGACTTGCTGGTCCGAGGTATTTGAGTGGTTTTAAGATTGAATACCCTTACCAACGAATAGTGGCTGTTACAATCCCCTGACTGCCCCTACATCAGACACATGAGTGAAGACAGGACAAAAAAGAGGTAGGTTAGCCAAGCTTGCTGGCCTCAATGGAAACAAGAGTTGATTGAATAAGATAACACTTGTTAAAGATGCCAAAAGGAAAACAGGAAACATGAGAAAATGTATGGGCTAATACAACACAGAGAAACCAAAGAACCCATGGGAAACCATTAGAATAGACAGGGTAGCAGCACTAGTCCAAGGAGGCAAAGAAAACTTCAAAGCTTTCCTAGTAGTAGTAGATAGGTATAGTAGGATTTTAAGATGCCTACCATGCCAGAAAGAGGACCTAGCTATGGACATAGAATTGGTATTGTGGAAAAACATCATAGCTACATGTGGAGTCCATAAAATCATAATCAGTGATAGGTACCCAAAGTTTACATCAGAATTTTGGACTAAGCTCTATGATATGCTTGGAGCTAAAATTGCATTTCCTACAGCTTACCATCCACAGACAGATGGCCTAGCGGAAAGGATGATCCAAACAATGGAGGACATCTCCAAAAGATTCTGTGCATATGGCATGGAATACAAGGACCATTAAGGGTACTCCCATGACTGGGTCACACTTATAGCAGAAATACAGCTATCCTAAAACACAATTCAGCACTCTAAAACAGGAAAATCACCCTCACTGGTAGAGAAAAGGTGGAATCCCTTAATGCCTGTGGATCCCTTGAAGAAAAATCTTCTGACCATCCACTCCACAGCCAAAGACTGCAGTGATATGTGGAAGAGGGAATGTGATACAGCTGGTAGATGCATATCTGACCTTAAAGAATATAACAAACAGAGGTATGACAATACCCCCAAGGAACCAGACATCAGAGAAGGGGACCAGGTGTTAGTATCTACCCTGAATTTTGACACCCTCAAAGTCCCAAAAAAAGTGAGACTCATTTGTGGGACCATTAACCTTCATTAGATTGATAGGGAAAATGCATTGGAGGTCAGACTCACAGAAAGGTTCTCTAGGAAACACCCAATGTTCCCAGTGAGTTTAGTAGAACCTTACCACAAAACAGGAGAGGATAGGTTCCCCTCCAGAGACAAGAGCCCCAATCCACAGGGAATAGTGGAAGTAGAGAACTCCACTGGCCCATTAAAGGAGATCATTAAGGTCAGGAAGATCACCCTTCATGAGAAAGGCCATAGACAATATTTGGTTAGGTTGAAGGCCCAAGCAGATGATAAAGACAAATGGTTGGCAGAAGATGCCATACCACATGGAGAACTTCGCCTGAGGAGATTCAAAAATCCAGGAGTTCTGAACAGTCCCATAAATGATGAGCTTTTTATAGGAAGCATATGTTAGCCTGTGACTCAAAACCGGGGCACATGCATGACAGCCGAAATACCATAAACCAATGGTAGAGGAAAATACCACCAAAGAATGGATCTGAGACCAACCTGCTCAAAAGGTATTGAAAGAAAGGAAAACATAATATTTTTTTCTTGTATAAAATTCCCAAAATCATGGTACAAAGAATAGTAAAGTTATTCAGGGTCAAAGCAGTTGCTGAGCATAAACCTGAATTTTCACCTCCCATCCAAAATTGAGAGAAAGAGGCTGCAGCACAAAAAGGGGGGGTAAATCGAAGCTCTAAGTAAGGGCTATCAAATTTTACTTGCAAAACTGAGGTAGAATCAAAACTACACAGGTTATGGCCCAATTAAAGAAAAAGAAGGGTGAATAAAATATTAACCTCTCATCTAGCTTTCATAGTTCTAGTATGAGATATTGAGAGCAGAGGTTTTTTGGAAAGAGCACAATCAGGCATATCTGATTGTCCCATTGGCTTCCCCATAAGCCATCTAGAACCAAAGCTTTGGAGCAAACAGGCTTCATACAGGATTTTAGCAAACTACATATTTGGATAATGGGAATTGAACATGGTATAACTTTGGCATATTTATAGCTAGCCATACCAAATGAGGTACCATTGTATAAACTATACCCAGAGCTACAAAATGAACCAAGATTAAGCTCAATATCTTGGAGACTAACAAAGCTATGGAATTTTTAACGCTCAAATCCCAAATTTGGGCCAATACACTTCTACTGTGGGATACCTTCCCATATCCTTGAATATGATGTGTCAATCAGACAAAGGAGCATTTCCATAATTAAATACATCATGGTTTGTTCATTAAAGAGTTTTCATTCATCTTCTGTACAGCATTCTACATGTCATACATGTCAGAAGAGGGCTGTGATCCCTGGATAAAATCATTCACCCTGTATTTTTTAGAGCTCCCCAAATGTGGTTACAAAATCACACCTGAGCCCAATAAACAGTCCTTGGAAGTAGAAAGTCTTCACTTCCTCTACTTGAAATGGTCTAAAAGACCTTTTCATCCATTTTCAGGATAAAAAGGGACTTTTTGTTGGTATTCTACTGATTTATTATAGCTAATCAACTGATAACCAGTGCATCCTGGGCTCTCAGTAGTGCTCATCACCACTATCTCTCATAGTAAATCCTGTAAAACTCCTATCAAAACCTATTTTTCATAATCATATTAGGTGTCAAAGTCATATTTAAAGCTGTAAATAGCATTACTATAGCTTATCATAGCCTCAGCCTGCCATTTTGGGGGCCTGGAAATTTCTTGTGTGTATTTCTTGGAATTGATCAGTGTATGACAGCTAAATTAATCATTATTAAATCAATAATTATCGTGGTATTCCTTGTTTCTCCCACTATTAAAGTTAGGATAACTTCTCTAGTCTAAGGACTCCAAAGAATGGCCCAAAAAAGAAATTGTAAACATTGCTAAATTTTTGTTAGTTCAAATTCCTTTTCCACTTTACAAACAAATTCAGGAAAAATAGAAATAAATGAGACAACCTCCTTTTCCTTTTTTTCAAAATAATTGTCTTAATTTCTTCCATCTTATCTTTCACATTCTTCTCAAACATACTCAATCCAAGTGACTGGTGATCTTCAAGAATAATTGTAACAAATTTCTTTTGGTTTGAATCTTCACATCCACATACAGTATTCACTGAAACAGTCAGGTCTATTGTCCTGAAACAGGTTATTTAATAACATTCAGAATGACTATACTAGCTACTTGTGGTCTTGATTATATAATTTCATTCTCTAAGATATAGCCAAAGTGATTCATAGAACAACATTGGTATGTGGTTGAGAGCTATTTGACTAAATTGAATCACATGAAGGATAATTGAAGGAAGAGAAGTGTGAAGAACTAGAGATGAATAATATTTAAAGAAAATGCTCAAAAAGCCCTGTAAACAAGCTACCTTTCATCTGTTATATCATGAATCAGAACTGATATACCATAGGGGAAATAAGTTAAGAGTTGAAGTGTGAGAGTGTGTGATTTCAGGAACAGCTTCTTAAATTTCTGTAATGAACCAAAGCCTCAGGGATGGGTAATGTGCCCCACCTAGACTGATCCCTGGGAGGTTTTTTCAAATGTAACCTAACCCAAAATTCTCACTTCAACTCACAAAATAACTTTGGATTGATACTTTTGCCCTCATCCTTTGTGGTTTCATTGAGCTATCAACATTCAAAATCTCTCTTTATTCTCTTCAGACATTTTCGCCTTGAATATTTGGGCTTGGACTAAGTTTATTTCTCACATGAATCAAAGATTAGTTGATGGTTTAATATCCATGTGACTTACTATTTTCAAGAAATTTGTTACCTTGTTTTTTATTCTTTAGATGACTAACTATGACTTTTTAAACCTTATATTTATTTCAGTTTATGTTGATAGTACTCAGTCCACTCCAGAATGGAAGTTCATTCCACACATGGTAGCTGGACAGAAAATTCACATAGAAAGATATTTAGCCATTGCACAGCATTACGGGGAGTCACCCTAAGCATTCATTCTTGACCTCAAGTAATAATTTTTAGTAGTTGACCATCTGACTGTGCCACCAGGAGCCCAAAAATTCCTTCGAAAGTAACACAAGCACTGCTTAGAACTCATCAAATGATAAATACTAACAGCATCAGGTCTTGATATCAGCTTAATCCTAATATAATTTCAGTACCTCAGTTTCAGCCACTTTAAAAATGTCAACCTATGATCATTTGAATCCTCCCCCATTTTTTGTTACTACTAGTTCCCAAAATGCAAATGAAAACAGACCTCCACTAAGAGGATCAGGTCTAATGAGCAAGAACAGGAGGTTCTTACCGTCACCAATGGGCCACTCTCAAGTAGTCCATAAATTCAATTCAATTCCAGAATTATCAAAATTAGAAAAGAGAAGGAAACGTGGAGAAAACGGACTGGTAAAGATATACAACCAATGCTTACGTTGAAGGAGTATCAGAATTTATATGCGTAAATATAAGAGCAATAAAGCTATTATCATCTATTCGCTAAAAAAACATAAACATCTATTGATGGATAGTTGATGACCTGGAATGCCGCATTTGATATTTCTGTTGGATATCTCAAATCCTTGAAAGTAGAATTAGAATTAAGTGTAAATCATTTCACACAGTGATTTTTACGTAATAAAATAGATTAAAACAAGAGATTGGGCTAACAACATGGGTTCTGGTTGGATCAAGGCAGGAATGAATGTAATGACCTTTCCTGAGAAATCTGAGGTGTTTTTCCCTGGCTTCTCATGTAAAATGTTGTTGAATTTGATCAATTGGATAGTTGGAACCAAATTGACATCAAAAATGAGGGTCGCCTTAATACCAATTCAAGCATAGTTATAAATAGAGAAAGTGAGTCCTCCTTATCAAGATAAATAAGTTTCAGGATGCCGTAGCTTTGAAGCGACCATTGCGGGTCCTGAAGATGATTCAGTGGGAAAAAAAATTCCATCCCACAAAAAACACAGAGTAACTTCAAGGAAATTTCTGACAATCTCCAAGGGGGGACCAAAACATTCCACAAATATTTCATTTATTATTATTTGGAATTTCAAAATAAAAAGTTGAAGAAACACAGGGATTTGGGAAAAGAGAAATATGCGTACTTATACCATGTCAAACATGAAAAAATGGATAGAAACTTTTCCTTGGAAGAGAATTAAATCTTGGATGAAGCACGTTCAAGGAAAAGAATCAATCAATGTGGAAATGTTTCACGAAACGTAATCTTGGTTATTCGCAGTAGGGAAGCTGTTTGCAAGCGGTAAACGTAGAACCAAGGTTGAACAAATATTTATGGTGTCCTATGGTCCCCTTTTTTGGCTCAATTTGGAGCTTTCCGGAACCTTCAAGGTCCAATAATAATACAAGAAATTATCATATCTTGAGGGACAATGTTGCGTTGTAATAAGAACGCTAGTGATAATAACCTTTAATGTGTTTGGTTTTAACACATGAACCTCATGAGAAAAGAATTGGTAAGGATTGGTGTATAAAGTTGATGAGTTCTTCTTTTTGGATTATTAATTTGAGCTATCAATAAATGAATAAAATTGCATTTCAAAGTAAATTAAACCTAAATTAAATTTGTAAGTGCGCACCTACATTGTTGAATATGTATTCTTAATGGAATAAAATCATATGAAGGGGCAGTTTTTTCTTATTTGTGCTCTTTCTCCAAAAAAAAATTGAAGCTTATAAACGCTCAAAAATGAATAAATTTATGGTTAATTTCATTAATAATTTATAGTATAGTCAGAAAACACCTTCTAAATAAACAAAAAAGAAATAAATATAAATATTTGTTATGTTTCTTTTTAACATGATGAAAAGGGAAATTATAATGTGACTTATTTTTGTAATTCATAATAAATGTCTAATGTAATTATTCACATTATTTTCAGAAAATATTGAATTTTTAGGCTTGGAGAATATAAAATATAAAGTCTGAAAAGCTGATGTCCGGTTGAATAAACTGACAAAGATTTTAGAATAAATGTCCTTGTACATTAAGTTCATTTAAAAAACTGTGTTTTCCAAAAAATAAGTTAAAAAAAGGACGAAATTCTCTATATCCATTAAATGCTTTAATTTGCAAAGATATATACAAAGAAGGAATATAAATATTCATCTTACAAGTTTCGCAAACAAATTCTTTGTTAAATTTGGCATAAAAGTTGATTTTTTAAGAAGGATGGATTGAATATTTTGAATCATTATTAATGATTTGTCATTCATGTTGATTCATTTCTAGCTAAAAGCGTTGGTCTTATCATTTCTTATTGACTCATGAAAATCATTTATTTGATAATTTAGCACAATATTTGAAGCAAACTTATCAAGGTGGAAAAATTCTTGCAAAAATTTATGCACTTTTATATCAATATTCCAATCTAATTGGAAACAAAAAATTAATACTTCTGCCAAAATGAATAAATTTTCTAGATTTTTACGAATGAATTGAGAGCTTCATAATAGTAATCAAATACAAAAATCTCATTCAGTGGTCAGAAATATATACTTAATTTCAAAGCTCCCTGGGATTTTTCATTTCTTATGGAATATTAATCATGATAATCATTTTCCAAAACCCACAGGGACCATGTTCAGATCAATATAATGATTGCAAATTGGTGGTAAAACTGATATTTTTCAATAAGCTCAATTCATTATGGAATTTAAAATATTTCTTACATGGTATCTACTTCTTTAACGTGAAAGGTCTACCATATGATTCTTCCAAGAAAACAACTCCCGGATATTCTTAAGGATTGGTAACCTTTTAGTGTAGCTTATAAGCAGACACCTTTGAATAAGGTTTTCTTCTTCTTTTGAAAGGTAAAGAACATATTTAAGCTTATCGATTTGAATATTCATATGGGCTTATAGACTTAGTAAGCTCTAAAAAAGGTTATACTCAAAATCTCGATCCCCACAAAAGGGAACCGGAAAAGTGTTTTCTAATCAAATGGTGATTTTGGAATCTTCAAATGAATCCTTTAAGCTATAAATCTTATAAAAAATTTGAAAAACTGATCTGTATATATAGTTATTCATATTTCTTCTTTATTGGTTGGTGCTAGTCAATATGAAGTACATTTCAAACTCAATTTCAAGGATTATTTTGGAAAAAAATGCTTTTTTTGGAAGAAATTTCAATATTTATTTCATGAGTGGTAATTTTCTTTGAAAGAATAATTTCCCTCTTTCAGATTTCCGGCTTTACAAAATCTTTGATATCTATTCCTTATTTTGAAAATATGGATGCTTAGTACATGCCTTAAAGCCAATAATTCTTTTCATATAAAGAATCAGAAGATTTAAGCCAAAAATTGACTTCTTAAAATGGTATTTTGATGGATGCTTATTAATTATTTAACATGCTTCTTATTTGGAAAGCTCATATAGGACTTTTTCATTTTCCTTTAGACAAGAAAACATTTTGAGAGCCCAAGTTGGATTTTATTCCCCCACCACAGGAGAATATTATTCTTTTTTCTCTTATTAATAGAGTTTGTATAAATTAAATAACGTTTAATGATATATTTGTATTAATTAGCTTATCTTGAAATGTGTGTATATATTAAATTTTATTTGAGATGGGAAGAAATGATTTCTGGGTCATAAGAGGTCTCCAGTTATTCCCATAATGGGAAAAAGATGTGACAATGATTGAATCTCAAGCTTTTGGGAGAGTGGAATGATATTTGGTCTTAATTTTGAAAAAAATATTGGATTTGAAAGATAAGACAAAAGCAATATACTTGATCAGTTTTTTGGTAGATATGTTTTTTGAATCTAATATTTACAAGAAATTTCCAAAAATAATTCCCAATGCATAAAGAAGGCCATGATATATCTTAATTTTAGTTTTATTTCCAGAATTCGAAATTAATTCAGCTTTTTGAATAACATAATAATGAAACATACATTTTTTTTGAGTGAGTTAGATCAAATGATGATAGATAATTTTGTGAAGTCATTTATTTTGATGTAAATATTTTCAAATTTGAAAGTTTTGAAGTCTGTCAAATGAAAGTTCAGAGAAATAAGAAACATGAAAGGAAGGATATGATAGGAGATAGGTAAAGTGGGTATTTTGATCTTGACAATTGTAAAGAAAATTCATGACCAATGGCTTCCTTCTCATTTCAAAGCTTTTGATATTTCTTTAAAAGAAGTTTGTGGAATAAAGGAATTTTTGAGACTTCCAGAAGCTAGAAAATTAAATTAACTTTGTAAATTATTTCTGAATCTTGAAAATACTTCTTAGAAGATGAACAAATAATAATAGAAAGCTGGAGCCAAGTATGAAGCAAGCTGAAAGCTGTGTTGGACCTGCTCCCCCTGCCAGCGGGGATAGCTTTTTTTCATGGTATATAGTGTCAAAACCTCTCAAAATTTAACACAGCTTAATATAATAGAATAAATTGAATAAATATATATAATAATGATTTTATTAGATTAATTAAGTTTTAAATGAATAAAATTAAACTTGTAAATCGTTAACTTCAAGGAAAAATACTTTATCATGAGTTCATAAATTCAGTTTTATTATTAAATTTGTGTTTCTTTCAAATCAAATCCGCTCTTAGTTATATTTCTGAAGGTTTTACTCATAAATTATCTGTGAGTAATATTTTTGTTGTATTCTTATAATGATAATAGCTTTTTGTTAACCAGTAGGTACTTTACTATTATTACTAATTTCTTATCATATAATTTCATTTTTCTTCAGAGTATTGTTATGATTGAATTCATATATATTTATACTGGTATTTCTGTAAGATTAATTGTCAGCTTTCATTTATAATATTAATCTCTTGATACTATTAAAGTGTTTTTTCCATAAAGTAATAACATAAATAGTAAATTAATTAGATTAATATTAATTGAATTATCAGTTTCATAGGAAAATCTTGAAGATTGGGGAAAACAATCCATTTTGAAAATTTCCTTGCACTGGGGCTTGGTCTAATCAAGTCTTTTAGCTTGATAGGAGTTTATTAAGATGTGAAAAAAGCCTTCTTGTCACTCTGGGCTCAAATCTTTCACCTGCGATTAAAAAAATCTCAGTATGCATTTCCTGATAAGAATTAAGAAAAATGCAACAAGATCCTGTGAATTAGTCTTAATTTAAATCTCTCCAAAATAGGTAAGGAAATAGAAGAAGACAAGTGAAGTTGTGAGCTTCAGAAGTAAAACTGGAAAACTCTCCATAAAAAAGGCTATCTTAACCAGTGGAGGTAGCAGATTCAACCCAAGTGCAACCTTCTTTCAACCTTGGAATACTTTTGTAGATAATTTTAGCCACAGTTTTAGGCATTCAGAATTCTACTCAATTGAAATATAGTATCATGTAGCTTACATAAATCTTTGCTGTCTTGTTATGCACAAAATATTTAATTTTCTTGGATATAATATATCATTCAATTGGAATTTTTGCTGAAGCTGAGAAGAAATAATAGAGGTATATTAATTAAGCTTGAATTTCTCTATTTTCTCTTTTTATAAGAGAATTTTTACACATTTCTCATTACATAACCTCCTTTTAGCTTAAAAATGCAATATACAAGAGATAAGCTGGACAAAAATTAAGTCTTTCCATCTTTATTATCTGCCAAACAGCTTTATTATCAATATGATCAAATATTACCAATTAATGTTTGATGATTAATTTCAGTTCTTAGAGTTTTTTTGTGCCATATATAATATTTCTCAAATTCATCACCTATCTCCCATGTTGCTTTCAAAAAGTAACAATATCATTTTTAATATTTGACATAATTGTTATTTTATTCTACATGGATTTAGTTTATGATTCTAATTTCTCATTTAATATCTTGCTTTAATTAATCTTATTCTTTATTAGTTTTGATATTTTGTTTTTTTGAAAAAAACAATTTTCACATCTTCAAGTAAATCTTTTCAATTATATGAAGTAGAGATATAACTTCTAAATAAAATATCTATATTATCGTCTTTATTATTAATGATATTAATAAGAGAATATTGCTAAATTTTGATCATCATCTTTTAATCTCATGATAATTTCTCTTTATTAAAGCTTCTGGGGGTTCCATAATTCCTTTTTATGTCATTTTGCTATTTTTATAATGTACCCATTTGGTTCTTTCAAAATTTCTTCACACTTTTATTTCCAATCCTTCAATTGGGTTAAAAATAGCTCACCGTTTCTCTCACTTCATTTATTTATGGAATAAATATTTGACTACAAAAAATATCTAAGAATTCTGTTTTTAGCTTTGGTATATTCTGCTTGGCCATTCTCCATTTCACACATCAAAATAATGTATTTATTTGAATTTCAACCACATAATCTTTTGCTTCTTTGCTCTATGAATCTTCAAAAATTAAAAGCAAACAAAGAAAATTCACAACATGAAACTGAATCCTACACAGTTATTTTGATGAACAGTAACAATGATTATTCTTTCATTTTTTTAATTTTCTTTCAATTTATTTTTTATTTTTTTGATTTTGTTGGAGGTATGGGTATGTATACAGCTCCAAAACAAGAAAACATGATCACAATTCATAGAAAAAATCAAACAAATTCAAAAAAAAGAATTAAAAACATAAAGAAAAGATAAAGCTGAAAAAGACAGAAGCACAAAACAAAACAAAAAATTAAAAAAACTGAACAAAATTAAAAAAAAAACCAAAAAATTGGAAACCAAATCCAAATTGCCTTTGAAAAAAATTGTGAATAATCTAATAAGAGCTCAAATCGCCCAAAAGAATGGTTCTCATTAAAGAAAGAACCAATTGTAAAAAAAACAAACTCAATAAAATACAAAGACAAACCCATCTGAAAGTGATATGAAGAATGTTTCCCAAATTATCCTAAAACTAATCATTTTATATTAGTTTAGCCTTTTTATAATTTTCTTTCTTCTCAAATTTAGAAAAATCCTCCAGAAAACACCAAAGACTTGAGCCAAGCAAATTATTGAGGTTCTTTCTACAGGAGAGTAATATGAATAAAACTCAAATTTTTCTGATTTCCTTCTTGAAATTTCTTTTAAGACAATCTTGGGTATAAAGATATTAGGAATATTGAATTGAATATTTAAGTAGTAGGAAAATGAAAACAAAGTAAAACTTCTCAAGATAGAAATTAATTTATGAATAATAATACCAAAAGTAGCAATTTTCAAAGGAATTTTGTTTTAATGTGTATCACAGGGGCTCTTGGGAATAAAAAGAGTGGTGTGGCACTCAGGAATAATGAGCTTGCTTTTAATACTCCAAAATATTAAAGAAATAGCTAAATGATATATTTCTTTACCAAAGAACAAGGGCAAGTACAAATATTCAGAAGATAATAATAAGGAAGCCAAAGGCCAAAGAGCCAACCAAATAAATCTTCAATTCACTGTTTCAAACTTTCAGAAAGAAAAATGGAATTATTAAAGGATATTACCACCAATACGTTCTTACAGGCAAAGAGAAATGTGCAAATGACTGACTTATAGATATCAGTATTTACTTTCAAGAATAAAAATAAATCAACTAGATTAATTAACTAGGGAAAGCGTGGCCAGTATATGTGAAAGGCTGGAAGGCTTATCCTGGAGGGTTGAGAACCCAACGGTATGATTGGTGTACAGCTGTATCTACTTAATTTGGAAAATAGCTTGGCCATCTTAGGAAATTAACTATGTGAATTGAATTGACACAAATTGGCCAATGCCATAAAGGTTTCTGGCATACAGCCCGTATGAATTATTTGAGGCTTTTAAGGAGTTCTGGAGGCCTTGAATCGTTTCCACATGATTTTTAGAATAAAAAACTCTTTAAATTACCCTTGGAAAAGAACTGGCTAGTATTCCCTTGGAGAGATACTTCTGGAATGGAAAAATAGCAACCTGAAAGGCCAGTTGATTGGTATTCTCAAAGGTTCTTTGGAGTGCTCCCAAAGAGCTACCAGCTTTAGGTCCAGGAAGTCTTTCTTCAAAAATGTATTAGTGGACTGGTAACTTTACTTCAAATGGAAGACTTGAGTACTGAGAATTTAATCATTAAATTTTGAAAAAAAAGGGCTCATAATAATATATAATAACCTTTATTCCCCATACAGAGTTCCTGAAGGTCAGGGTCCAAGGTTGGAAATTCTTTCACTTGTCTTGGGGGAAAGTCTTGGAATTGAATTCTGAGGGCCGCTGGTGACTTTCACAGGCCATTACTTGAGTTTGAAGTGGCCAAATGAGGCTTTGGGTCATTCTGTCCCCTAAAGATTTGAATGCCAAAATGTGGTTTGGGGGCCAGAGGGCATGGCCCATTGGGCTCATTAATTTTAGCCCAAAGGGGGCCCAGAAGGATCTACAGTCCCCAGAATTTACTATGCTGCCTAGAGACCATGGCATATGGGCCACAGCCTATTGTGCGCGGGCTTTAGAGGGCCTAAATGTCTCAAGACCCTTTAATCAAAGGTGGTAGAACAGAGGGCCTGATGGTGGTAAAAGGGGCCATAGGCCCCTGGAGAGCTGAGAAGACCCCCAATCCTAATTGCAGTGGAGTCACCTGAGGGGTAAGGTTGATGAAAATGGCCCAAAAGGGCCGGGGATTTCAAATATGGCTTGTGGGTCATAATGAAACATTGAACCAACAATTAGCCAGTGAAATTAGGTGGGGCCCAAAGCCCAATAACCACTACAAAGGGTAAATTGGTCATTCAATTTATATTATGGCCAATTGGCCATAAAATATTTAAGGCAGTGAATTTCCATAAACCACCTGTTAGGGGGTATTTCCCATGTTTGGGATAGTACCCCTCACCATTAATGGTGAGGTCCTGAGCATCAAGATAAGGTAAAAGCCTTTTGAAGCTTAATGAGATGCACAGTGGTGAATGTTGCGTCAATTTCCGGCGATTGACTTCACGTCGTACCGCAGTCAGTATAAAATATTGCTTCAGTCGCATTAGTGTCACATTATAGTCACTGGATTTAGTGGGTCACAACACATCTGTATCAAGACAATGTCAATTGTCACATGAGAATGTCACTCAAAGCCCAAACCTATTAAACACTATTCACAAGGTTTGGGTAGTTACACCTCATGGTGCAAGGCAGCAGTTTGCCATGCTCATATTTGTGCATGAGATGACTTCTGCCCCACCACCTGATTATCTCAACCCTTTTTTAGAATGCCTGCTTGAATGCATGAATTGGCTTCCATATCCCCTCCTAATCCTCTCCGACCCTTAGCATGCTTACGCGCCTGCACCACCCTCCATATGTGACTCCAAAACTTCCCCCCGCCGCTTAACATGTCAACTCTCCTGCAGAACCCTCACACCGGCCTAATCCTCAAGCTACTTACCATCCTTATGCTCCTCCCGCACCCTCAAGATGAGACTCTAATGCCACCACTCCTTACGCTTATGCACCCCCGCCGCTTGCAATCCTTACACTCCTGCGGATCCCTCAAGTTATGCCTCTGAAGCCGCCCTCAACCCTCCTTACGCCTCCTCCCACCCACCTAATCCTCTCCGCCGCTTAAGTGCTTATGCTCATGTATTAGATCCATAGGGTACGGTGGCTTGTTGGTGTACACAATGAAAACAATTGCAGAACTATGCTGAGTGGTCTTCTCTGCCAACAGGCTCTCAGGGGAGATTGGTGGGGATATTCACAATTTTGTGGTTAGGTTTTGAATCATGAGACTCACAAATTAAAGCCTAATAAGTGGACTATTTAAGACAACAATTCTGTCTCCTGTTTCCCCAGAAAAACCATTTTATTTCATATCATTCAAATGGAACACTTTGCTTAGTCCTTACCTCATGAGTGTTGAATAGTTTAAAAGTCAACTTTAGTAGGTTTCTCAATAGTCAAAATTATTCAATTTCTCACAGGGAAGTTATTTCATTTGAATTATATGAAATAATCTGCAACACATAACCTCCTTGAATTTAACAATAAATCATATCTAGCAAATGAAATACAAGCTCAATAGATATTGATTAAAAGTTCCAAGGCTGTTAATGGGCAGGTTTCTTTTGGTCAGCTTGTGGTTCTTAAATGTCTTTTTTGTAGAATATTCACTAATTATTGATCTGATTCAAATTGATATTTAACTTCTTTCAAACTTTCCAAAATTCTACAATATTTATATTACCTAAAAAGAAATCAATAATTAATATCTTAAGCATATTTTATTTCCACCACTTTCAAAACTCCAGCCTTTTTTTGTCAATTTTGGTCTTTCTATTCAAAGAATTCTCAATCAAGTTATCAATCAACTTTTAGCCATCTATTTAATTAATAAACTACCTCTGCTATGTCCTAAACCCTGGGAAATTTAACTAAATTCAATGAACAAAGAACTTCAGCCCCAGTCAGTTGTAGTGAAATCTCTGGTATGGTCAGTAGTAATGAATTAGGAATTGAATTATAGAGCCAGTCACATGAAAGTAATCCAGATCCACCAGTTCTTCCATAATTTGAGCATAGATTTATCTTGAATATTTTGACTCTCTCAAAACCTGATAATTTTGTCATAGCCTTTATTTCAGCTCAGCCTCCAAGCTCTCAGAAACCAAATTTTAAAAGCTATTAGAAGGAAAATACTTTTGAACCTTGTGCACCAACAGAAGATGCTGGCCAAGATGACATAATTTTCAATAGGTAGGTTGAAATTATATCCAAGGAAACATTTGTCTAAAACATTGCTCAAACAATCCCAAGGCTGGAAAAAATTCAAAATGATATTAAAATTCCTGACTATGTACGTCAAAAGATTGCTGAAGCAACAAGCCTCCTCAAAATGGATTTTAACTGTAATTCCATTACTAATTCAATACAAAAACATTGAAAATGGCTGCTTACAATATATGGGCAGGGGTGGAGGTGGAAGAATTGCTACCTGAAGGATCTCAAGTAGTAATTGGAGTGCCAGGCAAAGGATTAGGCAAAAGACAAAATATAAATGCCACCAAAAAAACCAACAAAAAACACCATACCTTTGAAGCTGAAAAAGATTCCTGGGATAAAGGTGATGACATGATCAATGTTGAAGTTGACCATATTGATAATGAACCTCTGCATACTTAAAGGCCCCCTTACTCAATGAAACAATCCATGATGAAACCCCTCCCACCTCTCCTCAAAGTATTCAAGCATTTAAAGAAAGGGAGGAAATTAGAGACAATACAATGGGTCAAGAAGATATTACTGTTATAATGCCTGAACCTGACCCCAAAGTGTCAACCTCCGCTAATTTTCAAGGAATGTTTTTATCCTGCATTGAAGAGTTTGGAGACATTATTAATTATCATTCCAATATTACTCAAGAATCATGGAAAAGGGGGATTGATAATAATACATATGTATTTGAGGTACGTATTAAAAAGATGTTGACAATTTAAAAAAAATTGAAACCAATAATGAGGTTGGAATATGGCATGAGGATTACTTGGTATTTCTTTTACATTTTTCTTTTTAATTGAAAGAATTTTAGTTTGAGGTAATATTTCAAATTAATATATGAAAGAAAAGAAATTTTTGAAGCAATATAATAGAGACAAATGAATATTGAGAAGGCTCCAATATCTATCACAGAGGTTAACAATTTATGTGAATTGGCCAAGGACCTGGAAAATAAGGTTGATTCCAGGTGCTCAAAGAGTGGCCAAGGTGATTTTTTGACATAATTGGACCCTTCATGGAAGTGGATGCCAGGAGAGGAACTTATGTTTGGTAATTACCACTCCTTCCAGTGCCATAACAGAAATAACTTGCAGAAGAAATGCCTTTTAAATTGAATTAACACTTAATCGTCAATTTTCCCAAGTTAAACTGGCCCTAAGGATTGGTGTGAGCCTTGAGGTATATTTTACATACCCAGATAGGACACAATTAATGTTAAAAGAAATTCTGAACTATGAATAGCCAATAAGTCCTTAATATATCCAAAATTAATGACCTTTCATTTAAGAAAAGATAAATAACTTTCTTGTGAGTGCATGAAATCCATGAGTTTAAGGCCAGATTTGCATTCTACCAAAAAATTCACCTAGGGTAGTTTCATAGAGCAAATAAGCTTAAATAAACTCTATGTGTTGGTAATATGGAAAATACTGAAATAACACATAATCAATACCACATAACCGAATTGTAAATTGTTTTGTTTCTCTCAATTTCACACCAAAATAATGGGGATGTGATAAATCCCATGTTAAATATACACTATGATTAGTGTTATGCATGTTTTTACACTTAACAATAAAGTATTTTTGCATAAATTCTTGGTACACCCATGGTGAATGCTGGTCTTGAAGCCTGAATTACTATTTTGAGCATGAAAATAGCTAAGGGGGACAAACGTTATCAAAGAGAGCAAGGGTACCCAGCTTCTGAGGCCTCTGAGGCATGGATAGCTCTAAAGCTTAAATTCTGGCTAATCATGGCCCAGTTAGTATACTAAAAGCTTTTGGGAACCTGGTCACCAAGTTTAACTCTCATTAAGTCATAAGAAAATTGCAAATAGGCTGCTATTTTTCTGTGACAAGGAGATAAAGAGCAACTTAGACTCCTTTAACCATGTTGATTATTAATCATTTTCCATGGATAGACCCAAAAACAGTCATCAAAAAACTTTTTGAATTAGTATCCATTGATTTACCTCATAGCAACCTGCTATACAGTGATATTTGCAATTCTACGTAGAAACAAGGTAAAAGCTCAAAAGTTCATTTAAAATAAAATTATTAATGAATCTTTCTGAAACTATCAGTAATAATTGAGAATGGTAGGATTCATAAATTAATTGAAAAGAGCTATGCTTCAATAAGTAAAATTAAATGTTTTACTTACAGTCCATTTTTGATGATTCCACATGAAACACTGAATCTTCAAAAATTCACACAAAGTACAAGCTGCAATGGCATTTCCAATAACATTGATAAATTTGAAAAATTAATGTTCATTTTGAGATAAAAGAAGATTTACAGCTGTTAATCCTTCTATTCTTAACCATAAATGGGTTGGTAGTAATGTAAAATCCTCAATTAAGTAATTATGATAATCCTACATGACAAAATATAATGAAATAAATAATTCAAAAAGGATAATTGCTTCCTCACTCAGTGGGCTTTTGGTTTTATCAATTTGACACCTCTGTGAGCTGCTGTTGACTTCAAAGAGGCCTCTTCTTTCTGTTTTTTCCAAATGATCTTGTTATGCAATTACACCTTTATCACCAACAAGTAAGTATTACTTAGAATCTTTTCTCAAGTATTTTAATTTTTCAGAATCAATAAGAAAGGCGTGAAAACATAGAAATAAACTATAATCTCTTTCAATACCTCTATAAATCAATTTTGAGCCTTTTATTCCACAATTTATCTACCAAATCTCTTCACCAATTATTTTCAACGTATTTTTGGAGTATGAGTGAGTGGTTTCAATTAATTCTTAAACATTTTTCTCTAGTATTAGTTTTCTTCAATAATTATATTTAGAATTATTATTGCAAAGGATAATTATATATTAAACTAATTTATTATCTTGATAAAGAAGCTTTATTATTAAGTACTTCTTGTAATTGATTCTTGTTGACAATTACTGCTTACTACTATAATAACTAGTAGTGTATAACAAGTAAAATAAATAAAAAAATTAATTAATTATTTAACTGTGGCTATAATAATTTTTATTATTGAATTTCATAAAAATAGTCATAGTACTGTTTATTAATGGTAATATTATCAGCACCTTCATAGACACATCTTAAATTTGGGGGCCTGGCCATGTTTTTGGAAGCTTGTACCCTTAATTAACATATTTTCAAGCCCAAAAATATATTAACTTGATAATTTTTTCTTTCAATTTGGAGTTGAAAGAATTCTCTTTTAAATTTTCTTTAAAATCTTTTTCAGTGAGGAATTTGGTTTAACTTTATATTGTTTTACACATGGCTTTTTAACATCAAAAAACTTATAAAATTATTCTTTGAGTTACTCTGGATTGATTTTTATTCAAAATCTTCAATTTCAATTTATTTCTATTCAAACAGAACCATTTTTTTAATATAAAAACAATAATGACATTATAAAAAATCTTAAGAATTGAAAAGTATAAAAAATAGTTTTTTTTATCATTTTTCCTCTCTAGCATCTTTAAACAAATACATTGCAGCTGGTAATACACTCAGTAAGAGATATATTACCATTCCTTAAGAAGGTGGATATGAAGACAAAATTGAAGTTCAAATTTCTAAAAGACATGCTTTATTCAAAGAAGAAATATCCAAACAACCATCAAAAGGTGTGTGTTTTCTGTGTTTATTCTTTATTTTCTGTAAGGTTTGTCTATGAAGCTCTTGATAATAGTAGCAATATCAAGAGTACTATGACTGTCCTCAGTAGAAAAATATAATATAATAAAATATTATAACCACAATTTAAATTTAATTATTAAAAATAATTATATCTTGAAAAAAGTAAATTTAATTATTATTATATAATATAATTATAATAAAAATGTTAATAAATTATAATTATTATATTATTGTTATAGTCACTGACAGTTATAACAATAAGAAGTGTAAATGTCTTAATGAGACAATTACATGTTGAAAATGTACATATTTAACCACCTATAAATAATATAAATATTATTTATAAAATGAAATTATAATACACACTGTGCAGATATAATTCTTATAGAAAAATTCTATATAAAAAAACTAATAATAGATAAAAAATGTAGAATCTTAGAGAAAAACTTACTTATAATATATATTTAAAACAACAAGTCAAATACAACAGTTATTACATTAAATAATTATTATAAGTTAAAAACATGCCAAAAATGAATATTTCAAAAGATAAAACAACCTTTTTAATAAAAAATATGATTAAAGAGTTTTTAAGAGGAATTTGTGGATTTTAAAAGATATTTTAAAAACAATAATTTTGTAAAATAAAATATATGATTGGTGATTAAAACAATAATCTGAATTCTATAATTTCAATTCTCTAATTTAAAGTTAATAAATAATAAAATAACTTAAGCATTAATTTAATAATAAGATTTTCTATGTAATAAAGCTTTACCTGCTTAAATGTCTAATATGATTGGATTTGATAATTGAATTGAATTGATGGACAAAACCAGTGATGAATAGATTCTTTTTATGTCTTCAGAGCAGCTCTCATGATTCATAATGGATATAAAGGGCGTGCTCAGTTCAAAGCTGAAAAACCATGCTTAAAACTAAAGTTCTGTACTTAAGGTAACTTATTTTTGAGTGCAATTTAAAGTTACTGGTGTTATTCTTAACTCCAAGTAGCTTTAATCCTCATTCAAGTTAATTATTTTAAGTTTTAATATAAAATAAGTTTATTTATATTAAAAATTTCATCAAATGAAAAACTCAAAAATAAAGCTTCAAGCAAAAATCTCTTGAACTCAGTTTTACATTGTTTTTTAAAGAAATTGTAATTTTCTTCAAGTATAATTAAAAAAGTAATTTTCCAGGCGAATTACCAATAAAGCCTGGTTATAAGGGATATTTAAAATTACATTTATACAAAGATAACATTTAATTGTAATATGTGTGAAAATTTCAAGCCAATCCATTAAGAATTGGATTTTTAATGAATTTTGGACGTTATTTCTATTTTTCCATGTAAAATAGCACTACACACTAAACCTTAACTTTTGATAAGGTTTTAATGCTTGTAACTTTAATTTTTTGAGATTATTTGAGCTTTTTTAAGCTTATTTAAGCTTTTTAAGCTTAACTAACCTCTGACAGCTCTTAAAACTTTACTTTCAAGCTTGCATATTGGGATTTACCCTTTGTCAGCTTGAAATTTCTGTCCAAATTTGGATAAAAAGAGTTTGAACTTTGAGGTTGGATCAGCGTATAATCTTAAAGCTTCAAATAAGGTTGAAAATCCTCCAATACAGATGGACAACCTTAATTGAATCCTTGCAGATCCAAAAGGTTGGGTACCCCAGCTCTGTTTGCCCACCTTTTGGTGTGGATTGTTCCCTTTTATTTATTTAAAGCCATACTATAGCCTTAAACACTTTTGAATTGAGCTCACACAGGATTAACATCCTGTATGGAAAATCCTTAGTCAATTCATTAAATATACACAACACCTCAATTTTAACTAAACTTTAGGTACGTTTGCACAAACCTTATGCAACTTTAAACTTAAGCTTATTTAAGCTTAAATTTTTAAATTGAAAAAATGTTAAAAAAGCTACACTAATACTGTGAGATTCTTAAATCTTCCAATAACTTAAAAAATAGGCATTTTTGGGTATAACACCCTATGGGTGTACACTAGGTTATTCTTGGTGTATAATCCATAAATGACATAATAACTCTAAGTTTGTTTATTGAAAAAAAATTGATACTTATTTTTTGTTTTTTTTTATTTTAATTTCAACTGAAAAGTCTGTTCAAGACTAAATCAGCTGTATATTGTGAGCTTTGAGGTATATTTTACATACCCAAATAGGCCACAATTATCTTAAAAAGAAATTTTGAATTATGCATACCTCATAAGTCATGCATATATCCAAAATTCATCATTTTTGATTTCAGAAAAGATGAATAACTTTTTATTGAGTAAGTAAATCCATGGATTTAAGGCCAGATTTGGATCCTATACAAAAATTCACCTATGGTAGCTCCATAGAAAGAATAAGCTCAAATTAACTCTTTGAGGTGGTAAAATGGAAAATACTTCAATACCACATAAAAGATCCGTGAACACTTTTGTTTTTCTTAATTTCACGCCAAAATAATGGGAATGTGAGAAATCCCATGTTACATATACACTGAGAATAGTGTTATGCATGTTTTGAGCACTTAAGATCATGGTATTATTACATGGACTTTTGGTAAACCCATAGTGGATATCTCACTTGAAGCTTAAATTTCTATTTTGACGTGAAAAATAACCAAGGGGGGCAAAAGACATCAAAGAGAGCCAGGGTACCCAACTTCTGAGGCCTCACAGGCGTGGAAAGCTCCAAAGCTTGGATACATGGCTGATCCTGGCCCAATTAGTAAACCAAAACACTTTGGGAACTTGGTTACCATGTTACAACTACAGTAAATCTTAAGAAAATAGCAAATAACCTGCTATTTTGACATGCCAAGGAGGTAAAAAGCTACTTAGACTCATGTAACCATGTTAATTCTTAATGATTTTCCATGGATAAACCCCAAAAGAGTAGCTAAAACGGTTTTTGGACTTGTATCCATTGATTTACCTCATAGCAACCAGTTAAACACTGATATTTGCAATTCTACATAGAAATGAGTTAAAAACTTCAAAAATTCATTAAAAATACAATTCTTAATGAATCTTTCTGAACCTTTCAGGACCAATTCAGAACCGTATTATCTATGGTACAACCAAAAATAATTACAGTTTTACTAGTAAAAGTAAAAGTGTTACTTACAGTCCATTTTTGACTATTCTACATGAAACACTGAATCTTCAAAAATTCATAATAATTACAACCTGTGATGAAATTGGCAATAACATTTATACCTTTGAGAAATCAATGATTATTTTGAAATAAAAGAAGATTTACAGATTTTACCCCTTTTATTCTTAACCATATTGGGGTTGCTAGTCACGTAAAAGCATTAATTAAGTAATTATGATAATCTTACATGACAACAGATGATACAATCTATAATCCAAAACGGTTTATTGTTTTCTCACTCACTGGTACTTCATTTTGCTCCATGGCATCCCTCTTTGAGCTTTTGTTGACTTAAAAGAGGCCTCCTCTTGCTGTTTGTTCCATATCATCATCATCTTATTATCATTTAGATCATTATTACCAACAAGTAAGTATTGGTTAAAGTTATTGTTAAGTGTTTCAAATCTTACATAATCAAACAGAAAGACGTGAAATCATAGAATCCAGCTATATATTGCTGTAATACTGTTATAAGTTCATTTTAATCCTTGAAATCCACAATTCTATGTCAAATCTCTCTATCTTATCTTTCAATAAGCTCTTTGGAATATTAGTGAGTGATTTATCTTTAAGTCTTAAAGTTTTTTTCTAGAAATTAGTTTTCTTCAAGAATTACCATTATAATTATTCTTGTAAAAGATAATTATATATCAAAATAGTTTTATTATTAAAATCTTCTTGTAATTGATTCTTGTAGACAATTACTGGCTCACTATTAAAATCACTAGTAGTGTTTAACACATGAAAGAAATAATTCTTTAATTATTTAATTTTGGTTACAATAACATTGTGTTATTATATTTCATAAGAACAGTCATGGTACTGTCGATTAATAGTGATATTATGATCAGTTGCATAGACACATCTTACATTTGGGGCCTGGCCATGTTTTTTGAACCTTGTACCCTTGATTAATATAATTTTAAGCTCCAAAATATATTAATTTAATGATTTTTTTCCCTTCATTTTGAGGTTAAAATGATTTTTATTTTTGAAATTGTTTTTGAAATCTTTTTCATTGAGGAATTTGTTCTAATTTTATACTGTTTTTACACGTGGCTTTTTCAAATCCAAAAACTTATAAAATTATTCTTTGAGTTACTCTGAGTTAATTTTCATTCAAAATCTTGAATTTGAATTTTTTTTCTTTAAAAAGAATAATTTTTTTAATACTAAAAAATACAAAAACCTATAAAAAATCTCTAAAAAATATTTCAAAAAGTATAAAAAAAGATGTTTTTTGTGTTTTATAATTTTTTTTCTAGTGTCTTTAATCAAATACTGTGCAGCTGGTAGCAAACTCGGTAAGAGATATATTACCAGTCCAGAATCTGAAGACATTATTTAAGTGCAAATTGCTAAAAGAGGCACTTTAATTAACTCAGAAAAGAATAAATTACCACCAAAAGGTGTGTATTTTATCTTATATTTTCACCTTTTATCTTTAAATTGACGTGAAAATGGTGCATACCAGAAATGGAAGAAACTATTCAGTCCAACCAGATATATTTGGACAAGGAATAGGCAAGACCAAATCCAGAAGTGCCAAGTCTTCCTCAAGAAGGACACATTTTGAGGATGCCAGAGTTGCCCCCCATTCCCCAAGGTCTTTTTACCCACAGATTGTGACGTGAATTCTGAGCCTGAACTGATTCATGATAATATTTCCAGGGCTGAACCATTTCCAAGTGGCAGCAATAGAAATATATCAATGCCAGTACAAAAATTGGTTCAGAGCAGCCAAAGAAGAGGAGTGGGAAATATGCCCAAGACTTTGGCAGGGGGCCATGAGCTCCTACTTACACATCAAGAGCTTTTTGGGTCAGGACAAGACCATAGAACTCTTACAAGGGTGGAGCCCCCTGTCTTGCAAAGACAAGGTCAAAAAGATACAGAATTGGTTGAAGAACCAAAGTCTTTTATCCATAGACCAGAAGAAGGAGCTGGAAATGACTCCAGCTTTGGAGAAAGAGGCCCCAGTGGCATCTATCAGCGCCAAACCACCTCCAGAAATGTCCAAAGACAAGCCCAAAGGATCTCAGAAGAAGCAGAGAGATCCCAAGAACCATCAAGGCAAGGGAAAAGGAAAATACAATTGGCACAGACCTTACCCACAAGGGTACAGGATCCCCAAATTGGAGCCTTCAGCTGTGGACAGTGTGTTCAACATGGCCAGAACTCTAATGGAATTCACAGCCAAAGAGGAGGAAAGGATGAACAGCAGTTTTCCATGCAAATAGATCAAGTACAAAGAGGTATTAATGTAGAAGTTGGCAAACTTGATTCAAAGTTAACTAAAATAACATTGGATATTAATGATTTGAAAAAACATGACAAGAAATATGTTGAATGGTATGAATTGACAAATGCCAAATTTGATTCAATTATCCATACTTGTAGCAGAATTGAGAGTACATGTCAGATTCAGAATGATGAAATGGAAGATCTTTCCATTTTTAAAATGAATGATCAACTTAAAATTCTACAAGATCATGTCTTGAAGATAGTTGAAAATACCAATCAGTTGCTACAAATTTAGCAAAAAGTGACAGTGAAAGGCAGAAGTTAAAAAATGAAATCCTTGCAAATGTAGAAATTCATAAGAATTATGAACCACATATGCCCAGACATTCTACACCTTTGACTGAGGACAAACTTTCTATTAAAGGAAGTTTTACCCCACTTTCAGGAGAAAATATTGTCTCTGTTAAAGATATTCCCAAATTGGAAGAATGGCCAACATTCTGTGGTGAAGGATAATATAGCCATATTGAGTTCATCAGGACTATTGATATGTTGCAAGAAGTCTTTCATATACCTGATGAAATCATAGTGGGAAAATTACACTCTCTGTTTACCAGAAGAGCAAAGAAATGGTATTACAAGATGAGGATGGATCATGGGAAACATGATTGGTCTTGGTGGCAATCTGAAGTGATTACCAAATGGGCCAATTATTCTTGGAGGTTTAAAATGGAGAATTCTTTTGAAAGTGCCATTTTTAACTCAGAGAAAGATAAACCACTTACTTGGTTCTTCAAGCAAAAAGACAGATTATCTGCCTTACACCCAGATATGTCTGACACTATGATTAATATGAAAATATTAAGAAAGTGTGGAGGAGAACTGGAACATGCTATCAAGAGCAGATGTGTAGAACCCTGTTCAACAGAACACTACATTAATGCAATGGAAGATATCATTATCAGAACAAGAATTGGTAAAACTTGGACTAGAATCCCTATAGAATCCAAGATGGTCCCAAATATTCCCAGAGATTATAAAAGACCAGAAAGACCTGTCTTGAATTGTCATAGATGTGGAAGTACTTCACATTTAGCCAACACTTGAACCAAAAAGACAAAAATCAATGAAGTTCAGGTCATTGAAGGAATTCAGTGTACTGAAGAGAAAGAGGAATCTGATCAAGATTCTGCAGTCTCTGAGGATACACCAGTGGAGGGCTATCCCAATGAAAACATTACAGCTTTCTTTGAGGTCACAGAAGTCCATACCCACTTGCCACAGTACAGTGAGGATTGCTGCAACCTGATCAATATCCAAGATGCCAAAATGTGTAAAACAAAACCAGCTAGAGGTAAAGGTTACATTTCTGGAGCATCCTGTATCACATTAGTTTTGATGAGTGATTATGAAGCCAAAGTAAATCTGGATACAGGGGCATTTTGCACTTGCATAGGCAAAGATTATCTCCAAATTATACTTTCTGAATGGAAAAACCATATATTAGCAATAGAAGGTGTGCAATTTAGTAGTTCCAGTAACAATATGTACCACTTGGGTATACTAGACACTAATCTTGTATTTCCACACCCAGAAGGAAGTGTAAGGATGAAAACTGAGATTGTGGTAAAGGATAATTGCACATCTCAGCACATCATTTGTGGGAATTATTACTTGAATATTTATGGTTTTGACATCAATAACCATAAAGACAGATATTTCACAATTCGGGATAACACAATACAAAAATTCGCTTTTTCAAATATGCCAAAACAAATATCTGTGGTATCTTCTGTCAAGGATACTTATAAAGATGAATTTGTGTCTAATCAACTTGTTGAGGCACAGATTGATCCATCATTGTCACCAAAAATGAGGAATGAACTTTTTGATGTGTTATACACATACAATAATGCATTTGCTTCTGATAATGAACCATTAGGTGCTATAAGAGGACATGAAGTTGATATTACTATTGACAGACCATATCCTCCAGTACATAGAAGACCAGCTTATCCAGCCAGTCCCAGAGCTAGAGAATCCTTGGAAAAACATATCCAAGAGTTAATCCAACTTGGTGTACTAAGTAAAGTAGGCCATAATGAGAAAGTTGAAGTGACAACACCTGTTATTATTGCCTGGCATAATGATAAGTCAAGAATGGTTGGAGATCTCAGAGCATTGAATACCTACACAGTTCCAGATAGGTATCCAATTCCTAGAATGCAAGAAACCTTGACTCAACTGTCTAAAGCAAAGTATATAACATCAAGGGATGCATTGAAAGGCTTTCATCAAACTTTTTGATGCCTGAAGCTAGAAAATTACTTAGAATTATCACTCACTGTGATATTTATGAGTATCTTAGAATGCCATTTGGCATTAAAAATGCTCCATCCCATTATCAAAGAATGATGAATACCATTTTTCCCACAGAATTGTCTGAAGGATGGCTTATCATTTATATTGATGATATTATCATATGTTCTGATTCTTGGTCCTTACACCTTGAAAGACTTTCAAGGGTACTTCACAAAGTTGCAGTAGTGAACATGAAAATTTCACTTGAGAAATGCAATTTTTGTTTTGAAGAACTCATAGCATTAGGACATGTTGTTTCTGGCTTAAGCTTTGGTTTTGACAAAAACAAAGTGGCAGCAGTGTTACTTAAGCCAATACCTCAGAATAAAAAGGAAATCATGTCTTTTCTTGGATTGGCTAGTTATTATAGGCAACACTTGAAAGACTTTGAAATTCTAGCCAGGTCACTATATAGAATGTGTGATCAACAGAATGTATTTGAGATGACACAGGAGAGAATTGAAGCTTATGAGAAGATAAAGAAAGCTCTTACAGAAGCACCTTTACTCCTCATGCCTGACTGGAATATTCCTTTTAAATTGTACATTGATGCATGTCGAGATGGATTAGGGGCAGCCCTACATCAAGTCCAAATTATTGATGACAAACCTACAGAGGGACCAGTTTGTTATATCTCAAGACAAATCAAACCAACAGAGGCCAGATATGGTGCAAGCCAAATGGAGTGCTTATGTTTGGTATTGGCACTTGAGAAATTACACTATTATCTTGATGGCAGTGTTTTTGAAGGGATAACTGACTGTCATGCAGTAAAATCACTTCTTAACATGAAAACTCCCAACAGACATATGTTAAGATGGCAAATAGCCATTCAAGAATATAGAGGAAACATGACTATAGTCCACAAAGCAGGAACCATTTACAAGAATGCTGATGGACTTAGCAGGTGGGCATTAGCCAACACTCCTGATAACCCAGCTTATGTACCTTTAGAAGCTGAACCACAGATTCCAATTGAAGGGATTAACATAACTGATATTGGGACTGAATTCTTTGAAGAGGTCAGAGAATCTTATAAGCAAGACAATAATTGCCATATCTTGACTTCTTCATTAGATAAGGACTGCAAAGATACATTTTTGATCAATTCACTAGATGAAGTTTGGAGAAATTCCTATTCTGAAGGAAGATTTCACTTGTTTTATGGAATTATTTACCACAGAACCAAAGGTTCTTGTGTAATGACATTATGCGGCAGATTGCTTATCAATACAATTCTTCATGAATCCCATGATAGCATCTACTCTGGACACCTGTCCCAGGACAGAACACTTGGAAAAGTAAAGAACTATGCATGGTGGCCATCTTGGAGAAAAGAAACCATTGAATATTGCCATACCTGTGACAGAGGTCAAAAAGAAAACAGGAGTACAGGCAATAAATTTGAGCTTATGATCCATATTCAAGAACCATAATTCCTTTGGGAAGTTGTTCACATGGATTGGGTCACAGAACTTCCTCCAAGTGGTGACAAAAGTTATAATGCTTGTTTAGTCATTGTAGACAGATATAGCAAGACTCACATATTCTTACCATGTCATAAGGATGACACTTCTATGGATACAGCTCTTCTTCTATGGAGTAGAGTTATTTCTCATACAGGATTATTTAAGAATATCATAAGTGACAGAGACCCCAAGTTCACATCTGCACTTTGGACCAATCTTCATAGATTGTTTGGGACTAAGTTACCATTCTCTACAGCATATCACCCTCAAACAGATGGGCTAGCAGAGAGGATGATTCAAACTTTAGAAGACATGATCAGGAGATTTTTTGCTTATGGGTTATAATTCAAAGACTCAGATGGCTTTACCCATGACTGGTGCGCTCTGATACCTACACTAGAATTGGCATACAAAACATCAGTCCATTTTTCCACAGGACAAACTCCTGCTATGTTAGAAAAAGGATGGAATCCAAGACTCCCAGCAGACACACTGAGGAAAGACTTGATTGACATTCATCCTACAGCTTCCAGCTTCAAAATAATGCTTGATAAATTAAAACATCATTCAAAACAGAGTATGAATGATGCTTTTGATTATGCAAAACAGAAGTGGGACAAGAGTCATAAAGTACCAGACTTCAAAGTAGGGGACTTAGTTCTAGTTTCAACCTTGAATTTTAATAATATCAAAGGCCCAAAGAAACTTAAAGATTCTTATGTAGGACCTTTTGTTATTGTTGCCTTACATGGAACCAATGCCGTTCAAGTGGAATTGAGTGGTGAATTGGAGAATAAACACCCCACTTTTCCAGTCAGCTTGATAAAGCCTTATCAACCAGCTGACAAAGAATTGTTTCCTTTAAGGAACCCAACTCCTTTACCTGTGCCACCAGTGGAACAGAATGAAGACAAAAATATAAAGAAAGTCATTAAAGAAAGGAGACTTAGGGGTAAAAATCAAAGAGAATATCTTGTCAGATATAGAAATCCAGTACATGAAGATGAATGGCTGGCAGAATCAGAAATACCTGACTCAGATAAGCTCTTGAGAAGATTTAACCATGAAAGAAGGTCACAAGCCTGAATATCTCTATAAATGTTCTGTATGTTACTTGATCTGAGTGATGTAAAGAGGTTGGACAGTGTAAATTAACCCCCTTTGGGGCTTTTTTATTACTTATATCATTAATAAAATTGTAGTACAATTTTATCTTTTGGTGGGAGGGAATGTGAGCCTTGAGGTATATTTTACATACCCAAATAGGCCACAATTATCTTAAAAAGAAATCTTGAATCATTCATAACTCATAAGTCATGCATATATCCAAAATTCATCATTTTTGATTTTAGAAAAGATGAATAAAATTTTATTGAGTAAGTAAATCCATGGATTTAAGGCCAGATTTGGATTCCACACAAAAATTGACCTAGAGTAGCTCCATAGAGTGAATAAGCTCAAATTAACTCTTTGAGGTGGTAAAATGGAAAATACTTCAATACCACATCATCAATACCACATAAAAGATCCGTGAAAACTTTTGTTTTTCTTAATTTCATGCCAAAATAATGGGAATGTGAGAAATCCCATGTTACATATACACTGAGAATAGTGTTATTCATGTTTTGAGCACTTAATATCATGGTATTTGTACATGGACTTTTGGTACACCCATAGTGGATATCTCACTTTAAGCTTAAATTTCTATTCTGACGTGGAAAATAAGCAAGGGGGACAAAAGACATCAAAGAGAGCCAGGGTACCCAACTTCTGAGGCCTCAGAGGCGTGGATAGCTCCAAAGATTGGATACATGGCTGATCTTGGCCCAATTAGTAAGCTAAAACACTTTGGGAACTTGGTTACCATGTTACAACTACAGTAAATCTTAAGAAAATAGCAAATAACCTGCTATTTTGACATGCCAAGGAGGTAAAAAGCTACTTAGACTCCTGTAACCATGTTAATTCTTAATGATTTCCATGGATAAGCCCCAAAAGAGTAATCAAAACCCTTTTTGGACTTGTATCCATTGATTTACCTCATAGCAACCCGTTAAACAATGATATTTGCAATTCTACGTAGAAATGAGGTAAAAACTTCAAAAATTCATTCAAAATACAATTCTTAATGAATATTCCTGAAACCTACAGGACCAATGGATAATTACATTATCTATGGTACAACCAAAAAGAATTACTGCTTTACTAATAAAATTAAAAGTGTTACTTACAGTCCATTTTTGACTATTCTACGTGAAACACTGAATCTTCAAAAATTCACAGTAATTAAAACCTGTGATGAGTTTGGAAATAACATTGATAGCTTTGAGAAATAAATGATTATTTTGGAATAAAAGAAGATTTACAGATGTTACTCCTTTTATTATTAAACATATTGGGGTTGGTAGTCACGTAAAAGCATCAATCAAGTAATTATGTTAATCTTACATGACAACAGATGATGCAATCTATAATCCAAAAGGTTTTATTGTTTTCTCACTCACTGGTTTTTCATTTTGCTCCATGGAACGCCTCTGTCAGCTTTTGCTGACTTAAAAGAGGCCTCCTCTTTCTGTTTTTTTCATATCATCATCATCTCATTATCATTTGAATCATTATTACCAACAAGTAAGTATTAGTTAAAGCTATTCTTAAGTGTTTTAAATCTTTCAGAATCAAACAGAAAGACGTGAAATCATAGAATCCAACTATACATTCTTGTAATACTGTTATAAATTAATTTTGATCATTGAAATCCACAATTCTACATCAAATCTCTCTATCTTATCTTTCAATAAGCTCTTTGGAATATTAGTGAGTGATTTATCTTTGATTCTTAAAGTTTTTCTCTAAAAATTAGTTTTCTTCAAGAATTACCATTATAATTATTATTGCAAAAGATAATTATATATTAAAATAATTTTATTATTTTAATAAAAGAAGTTTTATTATTAAAATCTTCTTGTAATTGATTCTTGTAGACAATTACTTTCTCACTGTCAAAATCACTAGTACTGTTTAACACATGAAAGAAATAATTCTTTGATTATTCAATTGTGGCCATAATAACACTTTGTTATTATATTTCATAAGAACAGTCATAGTACTGTTGATTAATAGTGATATTATCATCAGTTTCATAGACACATCTTACATATATAAACTTATTTTTGGCCTTATGGGCATGTCACATAGACCTCACAGGCTCATATTCCCTACCACCAAAAAAAAGTATCACAATTTTCTTTCATAGTATTCCACAAAGTTGATTTTGGAGGGTATCATCCACTGTCCAACCTCTCTGCTTATATGTTCAAGTATGTAAAGCACACAATTCAGATGTTTTATTGAGGAATTGGTCTTCTCTCATGTCTGAATCTTCTGAGAAACTTCTGAGAATCAGGTATTTTTTCTGTTAAAATCCATACATCTTCATGTTGTGGATTTTTGTACCTGACCAATTATTCTCTTTCATCTTTTCCCTAAGTCTCCTTTCTTTCATTACTTTTAGTACTTCTTTCTCTTCACTTTGATCAAGTGGAGGTACTTCTGAGGGTTTTTCATTTCTTAAAGGAAATAATTCCTTTTCAATTGAAGGGTAATGCTTTACTAGACTAACAGGGAAATTTGGATGTTTTTTTTGCAATTCTCCTGAAAGTTCTACCTGTACTGCACTTGTCACATGAAGGGCTCTGATAATGAATGGTCCTGCAAAAGAATCTTTCAATTTCCTTGGACCTTTCATATTATTAAACTTCAAGGTTGGAACTATTATTAAGTCCCCTAATTTGAATTCTGGGTTTTTATTACGTTCATTCCATTTCTGTTTAGAATATTCAAAGGCATAATTCATTCTGTGCTTTTCATTATGCCTCACTTTATCAAGAAATAATTTAAACCTGGAAGCAGTTGGATAAATATCAACTAAATATCTCTTCAAAGTATCAACTGTATGTTTAGGGTTCCATCCTTTTTCCAACGTTGCAGGAGTCTTGCCTGTTGAAGCATTGATAGAAGTCTTATAGACTAATTCCAATTCTGGTGTAAGAGTACACCAATAATGCATAAAGCCATCAGAATCTTTAAACTCCATGCCATCAGCACAAAATCTTCTGATCATCTCCTCAAGGGCTTGAATCATTCTTTCTGCTAACCCATCTGTTTGTGGATTGTATTCTGTTTAGAATGATAGTTTTGTACCCAAAAAAATATGTAGATTAGTCCATAGGGCTAATGTAAATTTTGGGTCTCTATCACTAATGATATTTTAAAGGAGACCAGTATGGGATATGGTTCTGTTCCAAATCAAATCAGCTGTAAGATGTGTCTATGAAACCACTGATAATATTACTATTAATCAACAGTACTATGACTGTTCTTATGAAATATAATAATAGAAATTATTATAACCACAATTAAATAATTCATTAATTATTTAATTCTTTCACTTGTTATACACTACTAGTGATTATAACAATAAGCAGTAATTGTCTACGAGAATCAATTACAAGAAGTATCTAATCATAAAACTTCTTTATTAAGATAATAAAATTACTTTAATATATAATTATCTTTTTCAAGTATAATTATAAATATAATTCTAAAATAAAACAATTTACTAGAGAAAAATTTAAGGATTAAAATTAATCACTCACTAATACTCCAAAGAACGTATTGAAGATAAAAGTAGAGATGTCTTACAGATAATTGTGCATTTAAAGGATCAAAAATGAATTTATAACAGTATTACAACAATATATAGTTGATTTCTATGATTTCACATCTTTCTGATTTATTCTTAAAGAACAAAACACTTAAGAAAACGTTTTAACTAATACTTACTTGTTGGTAATAAAGGTATAATTGAATAATGTGATGATTTGGAAAAAACAGCAAGAGGAGGCCTGTTTGAAGTCTACAACAGCTCACAGAGGCTCACCATGGAGAAAACTGAAAACCCAGTGAGTGAGAAAACAATAAATGTTTTTGGATTATTGATTGCATCTTCTGTGGTCACGTAAGATTATCATAATTACTTAATTGAAGCTTTTACGTGACTACCAACCCGTTTATGGTTAAGAATAAAAGGAGTAACAACTGTAAATATTCTGTTATACCAAAAAAAGCATTGATTTCTCAAATTTTGCAATTTTATTGGAAATTTCATCACAGAGTATATTTTCTGTGAAATTTAAAAGATTCAGTGTTTTGCTTGGAATCAGCAAAAATGGACTGTAAGTAAACATTTTAATATCACTTATAAATGTGGAATAATTTTTGGCTTTTATATCAATTATACAGTGTCTAATTGTTCGTGAAAGCTTCAGAAAGATTCATTAAGAATTGTAGTTTTAATGAATTTTTGAGGTTTTTATGTCATTTATGCATAGAATTGCAAATAGCACTATATGGCTGGTTGCTATGAGGTAAATCAAGGGATACTAGTACAAAAAGTGTTTTAATCAATCCTTTTGGGTTTATCCATGGAAAGTCATTAAGAATTGACATGGTTGCAGGAGTCTAAGTTGCACTTTACCTCCTTGGAATGTCAAAATAGCAGCTTATTTGCTATTTTCTTATGATATAATGAAGTTTTGACTTGGTAACTAAGTTCCCAAAACGTTTTAGCTTACTAATTGGGCCAATATCTGCCATGAAGCCAAGATTTAGAGCTTTTCATGCCTCAGAAGCCTCAGAAGTTGGGTACCCTGGCTCTCTTTGATGTCTTTTGTCCCCCTTGACTATTTTTCATGTCAAAATATAAGTTCAGGTTTAAAGTGAGATATCAAATATGGGTGTACCAAACCTGTCTGTAAGAATACCACAATATCAAGTGCCACAAACATGCATAACACTATTCTTAGTGTATATGTAACATGGGATTTCTCACATTGCCATTATTTTGGCGTGAAATTCAGAATACCAAAACGTTTCACAGATCTTTTATGTGGTATTGAAGTATTTTACATATTACCACCTCAAAGAGTTGATTTAAGCTTATTTACTCTATGGAGATACCCTAGGTGAACATTTGTGTAGAATCCACATCTGGCCTTGAATCCATGGATTTACCAACTCAATCAAACAATATTCATCTTTCCTGAAATCAAAAATGATGAATTTTGAATATATGCACTACTTATGGGTTATGCATAGTTCAGAGTTTATTTTAAAGAAAATTGTGGCCTATTTGGGTGTGTAAAATATACTTCAAGGCTCACATTCCCTCCAACCAAAAAATAAACTTGTACTACAATTTTATTAATAGTATCAAGAAGGAAAAGGCCCCAAAGGGGATTAATGTCCATTTTCCAACCTCTTTACATTACTCAGATCAAGTAATTTAAACAAATTTATAGAAATATTCAGGCTTTTGGCCTTCTTTCATTTCTAAATATTCTTAAGAGGTTATCTGAGTCAGCCATTTCTAATTTTGCCAGCCATTCATCTTAATGTACTGTATTTCTATATCTGACAAGATATTCTCTTTAATTTTTACCCCTAAGTCTCCTTTCTTTAATGACTTTCTTTATCTTTTTGTCTTCATTCTGTTCCACTGGTGGTACGGTAAAAGGAGTTGGGTTCCTTAAAGGAAACAATTCTTTGTCAGCTGGTTGATATGGTTTTATCAAGCTGACTGGAAAAGTGGGGTGTTTATTTTCTAACTCACCACTCAATTTCACTTTAACTGCATTGACTCCAGGTGAGGCAACAATAACACAAGGTCCTACATAAGAATATTTGTGTTTTTTTGGGCCTTTGATATTATTAAAAGTCAAGGTTGAAACTAGAACTAAATCCCCTACTTTGAATTCTGGTACTTTGTGACTCTTGTCCCACTTCTGTTTCCCATAGTCAAAAGTGTCATTCATACTCTGTTTTGCATGACGTTTCACTTTATCAAGAATTATCTTGAAGCTGGAAGCTTTAGGATGAATGTCAATAAATTCTTTCCTCAGTGTGTCTACTGTGAGTCTTGGATTCCATCCTTTTTCTAACAGAGAAGGGGTTTGGCCTGATGTCTTATATCCCAGTTCAAATGCAGGTATTAGATTGTAACAGTCATGGGTCAATCCATCTGAGTCTTTTAATCCTAACCCATAAGCACAGAATCTCCTGATCATGTCCTCTAAAGTTTGAATCATTCTCTCTCCTAGTCCATCTGTTTGAGGGTGATATGCTGTTGAGAATGATAGCTTAGTCCCAAACAATCTTTGAAGATTAATCCAAAGTGAAGATGTGAATTTGTGATCTCTGTCACTTATTTTCTTCTTAAATAATCTTGTACGGGAAATAACTCTACTCCATAGAAGAAGAGCTGTACCCATATCAGGCTCATGTTTGTGACATGGTAAGAATATGGGAGTTTTGCTATATCTGTCTACAATGACTAAACAAGGATTATAACCTTTGTCACCACTTGGAGGAAGTGCTGTGACCCAATACATGTGAACAACTTCTCAAGGGTATTTTGGTTCTTGAATATGAATCAGTAGTCCAAATTTCTTGCCTGTACATCTGATTGCTTTTTGGAATCTATCACAGGTATGGCAATATTCAATGGTGTCTTTTCTCCAAGATGGCCACCATTCACAGTGCTTCACTTTTTCAAGTGTTCTGTCTTCTGAAAGGTGTCCATAGTAGATGTTATCATGGCATTCGTGAATAATGGTATTGACAAGAAATATGCTAAGCAATTCCATTACACAAAAATGTTTGCTTCTGTGGTAAATTATTCCATCAAGCAAGTGAAATGTTCCTTCAGAGTAGGAAGTCTTCCAAAATTCATCCAGTTAATTGACTAAAGATGTATCTTTGCAGTCTTTATCTAATAAGAAAGTCAATATATGGAGATTCTTGTCTTTCTTATATTATTCTCCTACCTCTTAAAAGAATTCAGTCCCAAGATTGGTTATGTCAATTCCTTCAATTGAAATCTGTGGTTCTGCTTCCAAGGTAAATAAGCTGGGTTATCAGGATTATTGGCTAATGCCCACCTGCTAAGTCCATAAGCATTCTTGTGAATGTTTTCTGCCTTATGAACTATAGTCATGTTACCTCTATATTCATGAATGGCTATTTGCCACCTCAACATATGTCTGTTGGGAGTTTTCATGTTAAGAACTGATTTCACAGCATTACAGTCAGTTATCACTTCAAAAGCACTGAAATCAAGATAATAGTGTAATTTCTCAAGTTCCCACACCAAACATAAGCGCTCCATCTGGCTTGCACCATATCTGGCTTCTGTTGGTCTGATTTGTCTTGAGATGTAACAAACTGGTCCCTCTGTAGGTTTGTCATCAATAATTTGGACTTGATTTATGTCTTCCCCTAATCCATCTCCACATGCATCAATGTACAATTTAAAAGGTATATTCCAGTCAGGCATTAGTAGTAAAGGTGCTTCTGTGAGAGCTTTCCTTATCTTCTCATAAGCTTCAATTCTTTCCTGTGTCATCTCAAATACTGTCTGTTGATCACAGATTCTATAAAATGACTTAGCTAGAATTGCAAAGTCTTTCAGGTGTTGCCTGTAATAACTGCCAAAGCCAAGAAAAGACATCATTTCTTTCTTATTCTGGGTTAATGGCTTAAGTAACACTGCTTCCACTTTATTTTTGTCAATACCCAAGCTTAAACCAGAAACAATATGTCCTAAAGCTTTGAGTTCTTCAAAGCCAAAGTTACATTTCTTGAGTGAAATATTCATATTCACTCCTGTAGCTTTGTCAAGTACTCTTGAAAATCTTTCAAGGTGCAAAGACCATGAGTCAGAACATATGATAATGTCATCAATATAAATCATAAGCCATCCTTCAGATAATTCTGTGGGGAAAATGGTATTCATCATTCTTTGGTAATTGGATGGTGTATTTTTAATACCAAAGGGCATTCTAAGGTACTCATAAATACCACAGTGAGTGATAATTATAAGTAATTTCTCAGTTTTGGGAATCAAAACACTTTGATGAAAGCCTTTCAATGCATGCATGGATGTTATATACTTGGCTTTAGACAATTGGGTCAAGGTTTATCCAATTCTAGGAATTGGATACCTATCTGGAGCTGTGTAGTTATTAAATGCTTTGAAATCTCCAGCCATCCTTGATTTATCATTATTCCAAGAAATAATAACTGGTGTTGTCACTTCAACTTCTTCATTATGGCCTACTTTCCTTAGTACACCAAGTTGGATCAACTCTTGGATATGTTTTTCCAAGGTTTCTCTAGCTCTGGGAATGGCTGGATAAGCTGGTCCTCTAAGTACTGGAGGGTATGGTCTGTCAATATTAAGAGTAATATCAACTTCATGCCCTTTAACAGCGCCTAATGGTTCATTATCAGAAGCAAAGGCATTCTCATATGTGTATAATACAGCAATAAGATCATGCCTCATTTGAGGTGATAATGATGGGTTAATTTGTGCTTAAACAAGGTGATTATCCACAAATTTATCTTTATAAGTATTTTTAATAGAATATGTCATAGATATTTGTTTTGGAATATTGGAAAAAGCAAACTTTTGTCTTTTATTTTCTCCAATTGTGAACTATCTGTCTTTATGGTTATTGATGTCAATACCATAAATATTCAAGTAATCAATTCTAGGAATGATGTGCTGGGATGTGCAATTGTCCATTACTACTATCTCACTTTTCATTCTTACACTTCCTGCTAGATGTGGAAATACAAGATTGGTTTCCAATATTCCCAAAGGGTACATATCATTACTGGCACTACTAAATTGTACACCTTCTATTGGTAATAGATGGTCCTTACATCCAGGGAGTATGCCTTGAAGATTATCTTTGCCTACACAAGTATAAAATGCCCGTGTATCCAAATTTACTTTGGTTTCAGTATCATTTATCAGGATTGATGTGATACAAAATTCTCCAACAGTGTATCCTTTACCTCTAGCAGGTTTGGTTTTACACATTCTGGCATCCTGGATATTGATGAGGTTATGACAGTCCTCACTGTACTGTGGCAAGTGGGTATGGACTTCTGTGAACTCAAAGAAATCTGTAATTATATCAATGGGATAGTCCTCTACTGGTGTATCCTCAGAGACTGAAGAATCTAGATCAGATTTGTCTTTCTCTTCAGTACACTTAGCTTCTTCAATGACTTGAACTTCATTAATATTTGTCTTCTTGGTGCAAGTGTTGTCCAAATTTGAAGTGCTTCCACATTTATGACACTTCAAGACAGGTCTTTCAGGCCTCTTATCTTCTCTGGAAGCTTTAGAGACTATTTTGGAATACATAAGGACTCTAACCCTGGTTTTACCAATTCTTGTACCAGTAATGATATCTTCCATGGCATTTATGTAGTCTTCTGTTGAACAGGGTTCCACACATCTTCACTTGATAGCATGTTCTAGTTCTCCACATTTTCTTAATATTTTCATATTAATCATAGAGTAAAAAATATCTGGCTGTAAGGCAAATAATCTGTCTTTCTTTTTGAGGAACTAAGCAAGTGGTTTATCCTTTTCTGAGTTAAAAATGGCACTTTTAAAAGCATTTTCCATTTTAAATCTTAAAGAATTGTTAGCCCATTTGGTGATTATTTTAGATTTCGACCAAGGCCAATCATGGCTACCATGATCCAGTCTCATTTTGAAATACCATTTCTGTGAAGTTCTGGTAAACAAAGAGTGTAGCTTGCCCACTATGATTTCATCATGAATTTAAAAATATTCTTGCAACATATCAATTGCTCTGATGAACTCAATATTATTGTATTCTCCTTCACCAGAGAATGTTGGCCATTCTTCCAGTTTTGGAATATCTTTTGCACAGATAGAATTTTCTCCTAAAAATGGGGTCAAAATTCCTTTTACAGAACGTTTCTCTTCAGTCAAAGGTGTAAAATGTCTAGGCATCTGTGGTTCATAATTTTTATGAGTTTTCTCCACACTTGCAATGATTTCATTCTTTAACTTCTGCCTTTCACTATCAGTTCTTGCCAAATGTGTGGCAAACTGATTGGTATTATTAATTATTTCCAAAACATCATCTTTTACAATTCTAGGTTGATCATTAATGTTTAAAATGGAAAGATCTTCCATTTCATCATTTTGGACTTGAAATTTCCTTTCAATTCTGTCACATGTATTGGTAATTGAATCAAGTTTGACATTTGTCAACTTGAACCATTCAGTATACTTTTTGTCATTTCTTTTCAATTCACTTATATCTGATGTTATTTCATTTAACTTTGCATCAAATTTACCAAGTTCTACATCAATACTAGATTTAACAGATTTTATTTCTTGTATTATTTGCGTGTAAAGGTCCTGTTCATCCTTTCCTTCTTTTTGGCTGTGATTTTCATAAGAGTCCTGGCCATATTGAAGACACTGTCCATGGCTGAAGGCTCCAATTTGGGGATCCTGCACCCTTGTGGCTAAGCTCTGTGCCAATTTGCTTTATCTTTTCCCTTGTACTGATGGTTCTTGGAACCTTTCTTCTTCTTCTGAGGTCCTTTGGGCTTCTCTTTGGATATTTCTGGAGGTGGTAGACGCCACTGGGGCTTCTTCCAAAGCTGGACTCATTTTCAATTCCTTCTTCTGGGCTATGGATGAAAGAATTTGGTTCTTCAACCAATTATTTATCTCTTTGACCTTTTCTTTTCAAGAAAATGGGCTCTACCCTCCTAAGAGCTCTATGGTCTTCTCCTGACCCAGAAAGCTCTTGATGTGTAAGTAGGGGTTCATGGCCCCCTGCCAAAGGCTTGGGCATATTTCCCACTCCTCTTCTTTTGCTTCTCTGAACTATTTTTGGTATTGGTACTGATATATTTCTATGTCTGCCACCTGAAAATGGTTCAGCCCTGGAAATATTGCCATTAATCAGTTCAGACTCAGAATTCATGTCAAAATCTGTGGGTACAGACCTTGGGGAATGGGGGGCAACTCTGGCATCCTCCAGATGTATCTTTCTTGAGGAATATTTGGCACTTCTGTATTTGGTCTTGCCTCTTCCTTGTCCACATCCATCTGGTTGGACTGAATAGTTGCTTCCATTTCTGGTATGCACCGTTTTTCACATCAATTCCAGAGAAAAATAAGAATTGAAAACAGAAAACAAACACCTTTTGGTGGTTTTTTGGCTTGTTCTGTCTTAAATAAAGTGCCTATTTTAGCATTTTGCACTACAATACTGTCTTCAGATTCTGCTTCTGAAGATTTTGGACTGGTAATGTATTTTTACTTAGTCTGTAACCAGATGGACAGTATTTGATTAAAGACACTAGAGAAAAATTTGATAAAAGGAAATTATTTTTTATACTTTTACAATATTTTTAAGATTTCTTATAGGTTTTCTATTTCTTAATATTGAAAAAATTATTCTTTTCAAAGATAAAAAATTCAAATTTAAGATTTTGAATCAAAATTAATTCAGAGTAACTCAAAGAATAATATTATACGTTTTTGGATGTGAAAAAGCCAGGTGTAAAAACAGTATGAAATTAAACCAAATTCCTCAATGAAAAAGATTTTAAGACAATCTCAAAAATAAATAAAAAATTAAATTCAAATTGAAGGAAAAAATAATGAAATTAATATATTTTAAAGCTTAGAAATATATTAATTAAGGGTACAAGGCTTAAATAACACAGCCAGGCCCCCAAATGTAAGATGTGTCTATAAAGCTGCTGATAATATTACTATTAATCAACAGTACTATGACTATTCTTAGGAAATATAATAGTAAAAATTAGTGTAGAAAAAATTGAGTAATTATTTATTTATTTGTTTCTTTTACTTGAAATACTCTACTAGTGATTATAACAGTAAGCAGTTATTGTCTACTAGAATCAATTACAAGAAGTATTTAATAATAAAACTACTTTATTGTAATAATAAAATTATTTTAATATATAATTATCTTTTGCAAGCATAATTATAAATATAATTGTTTAAGAAAACAATTTACTAGAGAAAACTTTAAGAATTAAAATTAATCATTCACTAATACTCCAAATAACTTATTAAAAATAAAAGTAGAGAAATTTGACAGATAATTGTGGATTTGAAGGATGAAAAATGGATTTATAACAGTATTACAACAATATATAGTTGATTTCTATGATTTAAAATCTTTCTGATTTATTCTTAAAGAATAAAACACTTAAGAAAACGTTTTAACTAATACTTACTTGTTGGTAATAAAGGTATAATTGAGTAATGTGATGATTTGGAAAAAACAGCAAGAGGAGGCCTCTTTTAAGTCTAAGACAGCTCACAGAGGCGCACCATGAAGAAAACTGAAAGTCCAGTGAGTGAGAAAACAATGAAACCTTTTGGATTATTGATTTCATCATCTGTTGTCATATAAGATTATCATAATTACTTAATTGAAGCTTTTATGTGACTACCAACCCATTTATGGTTGGGAATAAAAGGAGTAACAACTGTAAATATTCTCTTATACCAAAAAAATCATTGATTTCCCAAATTTATCAATTTTATTGGCAATTTCATCACAGAGTGTATTTTCTGTGAATTTTTAAAGATTCAATGTTTCGCGTGAAATGATCAAAAATGGACTGTAAGTAAAATGGTAATATTACTTATAAAAGTATAATTTTTTTAATTTTTATATGACTTACACAGTTATTAATTGGTCCTGAAAGCTTTAGAAATATCTATCAAGAATTGTATTTTGAATGAATTTTTGAAGTGTTTACCTCATTTCTACGTAGAATTGCAAATAGCACTATATGGCTGGTTGCTATGAGGTAAATCAATGGATACTATTCCAAAAAAGATTTTAATTACTCTTTTAGTTTTTATCCATGGAAGTTCATTAAGAATTTACATGGTTACAGGAGTCTAAGTTTCTCTTTATCTCCTTGGCACATCAAAATTGCAGCTTATTTTCTATTTTCTTATGATATAATGAAGTTTTGACTTGGTAATTAAGTTTTCAAAAGGTTTTAGTTTACTAATTGGGCCATAATCAGCCATGTATCCAAGCTTTGGAGCTTTCCACACCTCAGAGGCCTCAGAAGCTTGGTACCCTAGCTCTCTTTGATGTCTTTTGTCCCCCTTGACTATTTTTTACGTTAAAATAGAAATTCAGGTTTTGGGTGAGATATCCACTATGGGTGTACCAGAAGTGTATGTAAGGATACCATAATATTAAGTGCCACAAAAATGCATAATAATATTCTTAGTGTATAAGTAACATGGGATCTCTCACATTCCCATTATTTCCGCGTGAAATTGAGGAAAACAAAATTTTTCACGGATCTTTTATGTGGTATTGAAGTATTTTCCATATTACCACCTCAAAGAGTTGATTTAAGCTTTTTCACTCTATAGAGCTACCCTAGGTGAAACTTTGTGTAGAATCCAAATCTGGCCTTAAATACATGGATTTACTTACTCAATGAAAAGTTATTCATCTTGTCTGAAATCAAAAATGATGAATTTTGAATATATGCATGACTTATGGGTTATGCATAGTTCAGAATTCATTTTAAAGATAATTGTGGCCTATATGGGTATGTAAAATATACCTCAAGGCTCACAAGAGCTGTATCCATAGCTCTGTCATCTTTATGACATGGTAAAAAGATTGGATTTTTGCTATATCTGTCTACAATGACAAGACATGCATTGTAGCTTTTATTACCTCCAGGTGGTAAGGCAGTTACCCAATCCATATGAGTCGCTTCCCATGGGTTAAGTGGCTCTTGGATATGAATCATTAAACCAAATATTTTGCCAGTAGCTTTATGGGCTTTCTGGCATCTATCACAATTATGATAACACTCCATGACATCTGTTCTCCAAGATGGCCCTGAGCACATGTCTTAATTCTTTCCATTGTTCTGTCTTTAGACAGATGCCCAGAATAAATGTTATCATGGCATTCCAGTAGTATTGTGTTGATTAACATTCTACTACATAAGACCATGACACATGTGTTCTTAGACCTCTGATGTAAGATACTATCAAATAAATGGAATCTTTCATTGTCATAAGATGTTTTCCAAATATCATCCAGAGAATTAGCCAAGGATGCATCTTTGAAATCTTTTTCAAGTAGAGAAGTAAGAATATGACAATTCTTATCTTTCTTATAGCTTTTTCTAACTTCTTCAAAGAATTCTGTTCCCACATCTCCAATTTTAATTCCTTCAATTAGAATTTGAGGTTCTGCAGTTGTAGGAACATAGGCAGGACTGTCAGATGTATTTGGTAATTCCCATCTACTCAAGCCATCAGCATTCTTGTGAATATTTCTTTAAGATGTGACTATGAAACTGATGATAATATTACTATTGATCAACAGTACTATGTCTGTTCTTATGAAATATAATAATAAAAAATTATTATAACCACAATTAAATAATTATAAAATTATTTCTTTCACGTGTTATACACTACTAGTGACTATAACTGTGAGCAGTAATTGTCTACAAGAATCAATTACGAGAAGAATTTAATGATAAAGACTTCTTTATTAAAATAATGAAATTATTTTAATATATAATTATCTTTTGCAAGAATAGTTATAAAGATAATTCTTGAAGAAAACTATTACTAGAGAAAAACTTTAAGAATTAAAGATAAATGACTCACTAATACTCCAAAGAACTTATTGATAGATAAAAGTAGAGAAATTTGACGTGGAATTGTGGATTTTAAGGGATCAAAAGGATTTATAACAGTATTACAACAATATATAGTTGGATTCTAGGATTTCACGTCTTTCTGGATGATTTGGAAAGATTTAAAACACTTAAGAATAGCTTTAACTAATACTTACTTGTTGGTAATAATGATTTAATAAATTGATAAGATGATGATACGGAAAAAACAGCAAGAAGAGGCTTCTTTTAAGTCAACAACAGCTCACAGAGGCGTGCCATGGAGCAAACTGAAAAACCAGTGAGTGAGAAAACAATAAACCTTTTTGGATTAATGATTGCATCATCTGTTGTCACGTAAGATTATCATAATTACTTAATTGATGCTTTTACGTGACTACCAACCCCAATATGGTTAAGAATAAAAGGAGTAACAACAGTAAATCTTCTTTTATTCTAAAATAATCATTGATTTCTCAAAGTTATCAATTTTATTGCCAATTTCATCACAGAATTTAATTACTGTGAATTTTTGAAGATTCAGTGTTTCACGTAGAATGGTCAAAAATGGACTGTAAGTAAAACTTTTAATTTTACTAATAAAACTGTAATTCTTTTTGATTGCACCATAGATAATACAGTTCTTCATTGGTCCTGAAAGTTTCAGAAAGATTCATTAAGAATTGTATTCTTAATGAATTTTTGAAGTTTTTACCTCATTTCTACGTAGAATTGCAAATAGCAGTATTTTGCTGGTTGCTATGAGGTAAATCAATGAATAAGAGTCCCAAAAGGGTTTTAATTACTCTTTTAGGGTCTAGTCATGGAAAGTCATCAAGAATTGACGTGGTACAGGAGTCTAAGTAGCTCATTACCTCCTTGGCACGTCAAAATAGCAGGTTATTTGCTATTTTCTTGTGATTACAGTAGGTGTAACTTGGTAACCAAGTTCCCAAAGAGTTTTAGTTTACCAATTGGGCCAAGATGAGCCATGGATCCATGCTCTGGAGCTATCCACGCCTCTGAGGCCTCAGAAGTTGGGTACCCTGGCTCTCTTTGATGTCTTTTGTCCCCCTTGCCTATTTTTACGTCAAAATAGTAATTTAAGCTTAAAGTGAAATATCCACTATGGGTGTACCAAAAGTCCATGTAAGAATACCATGATATTAAGTGCTCAATACATGCATAACACTATTCTTAGTGTATACGTAACATGGGATTTCTCACTTTCCCATTATTTTGGCGTGAAATTAAGAAAAACAAAAATTTTCACGGATCTTTTATGTGGTATTAATGATGTGGTATTGAAGTATTTTCCATTTTACCACCTCAAATACTTAAATTGAGCTTATTCACTCTATGGGTCTACCCTAGGTGAATTTTTGTGTAGAATCCAAATCTGGTCTTGAATCCATGGATTTACTTACTCAATAAAAAGTTATTCATCTTTTCTGAAATTGAAAATGATGAATTTTGGATATATGCATGACTTATGAGTTATGCATAATTCAAAATTTCTTTTTAAGATAATTGTGGCCTATTTGGGTATGTAAAATATACCTCAAGGCTCACAATTTCCAGCTTTATGTACTATGTTTATATTGCCTCTATACTCTTGAATAGCAATCTGCCATCTTAACATGTGTCTGTTTGGAGTCTTCATGTTAAGAAGTTATTTTACTGCATTACAATCAGTGATTACTTCAAACACACTACCATCAAGATAATACTGAATTTTTTTCCAGAGCCCAAATACAAAAAAGGAACTCCATTTGGCCAGCTCCATATTTGGCGTCAGTAGGTTTGATTTTTCTTGAGATAAAACAAATTGGACCCTCATAAGGCCTTTCATTGAAAATTTGAACTTGATGAAAAGCTGCACCTAGGCCTTCACCACATGAATCAATATACAGCTTGAAAGGAAGTTTCCAGTCTGGAATAAATAATAATGGTGCATTAGTCAAGGAATACTTGATTTTTTTATATGCTTTAATTCTTTCCTGTTTCATCTCAAAGACAGTTTGTTGATCACAAATTCTGTACAGCAATTTGGCATGGATTGCAAAATACTTAAGGTGTTGTCTGTAATAACTGGAAAACCCTAAGAAAGACATCATTTCCCTTTTTTCTGGGGCATTTGTTTCAGTAAAGCTAAAGCAACCTTGTTTTTATCAACACCAAGGTTCAGTCCTCATACTACATGTCCTAGATTGTTTAGCTCATGAAATCCAAAATTACATTTTTTAAGAGATATTTTCATGTTCACTTGATGAATTTTTCTGAGTACTAATGAAAGTCTCTCTAAATGCAATTACCAGGTTTCTGAACAAATGATAATGTCATCAATATAAATTATTAACCATCCCTCTGATATTTCATGTGGGCAAATGGTATTCATCATTCTTTGATAATGAGAGGGTTCATTTTTAATACCAAAATGCATCCTCAAGTATTCATAAATACCACAATGAGAAATAATTCTCAGGCATTTCCTAGCATGAGGTGTTAAAACATTCTGATGGAAACCTTTAAGTGAATCCATAGAAGTGATAAATTTTGCTTTGGATAATTTAGTCAAAGTCTCATGGATTCTGGGGATTTGATACCTATCTGGAATAGTGTAGGTATTCAATTCTCTAAAATGAGCAAAAATCCTTGATTTATCATCATTCCAAGTAATTATTACAGGAGTTGTGACTTCTACTTCTTCATTGTACCCAACCTTTCTAAGAACTCCCAGTTTCATTATTTTTTTTAATATGAATTTCTAATGCTTCTCTAGCCCTAGGGCTAGCTGGGTAAGCTGGTCTTCTTCATAGTGGAGGGTAAGGTCTTTCCACATTAAGAGTAATGTCCACTTCATGGCTTTTGATAGCTCCAAGCTGTTAATTATAATAATTAAAGGCTTCTCTGTATTGAAATAAAATTTCAATAAGTTCTTCCTTCATTTCTAATGTTAATCAAATGCTAATTTGTGGTTCAATTAACTGATCTGACTCAAATTTTTCTTTATTAACATTCTTTACTTTTCTAATGACAGTTATTTCTCTCTTTTCCAGCGGAAAAACAAATTTTTACCTTTTATTCTCCCCTATAGTGAAATATCTGTATTTATTATTATTAATATCAATTCCATAAATATTGAGATAATCATTTCCAAGTATAAATTTTTGTGAGGTACAATTATTCATAACAACAAATTCAACTTTTAATCTGATACTTTCTGAAGGATGAGGGAATATCATTGCTGCTTCAAAAATGCCCAAGGGGTGCATATCTTGGCTAGCACTCCTGAATTTTATACCTTCAATTGGCTTTAACCTTTCTTTCCAATTGGTGTAAATCTTTTCAAGATAATCTCTCCCAACACAAGTACAAAAAGCACCTGAGTCAAGATGTAACTTGGCCTCTTTGTTGTTTATCACAATATTAGTGATACAAGATGATCCAGCTGTATAAGCTTTACCTCTGGAAGGTTTTGTTTTCTAAATTTTAGCATCTTTCACATGTGTGAGATCCACACATTCATCACTGTACTGTGGTAAGTGAGTATGTGCTTCTGTTACTTCAAAGGAAACATTAATATCTTCTATACTAAGTTGATCTGGTACTTCCTCTTCTTCAGAAGTCTCAGAATAACTGTCATGTAAAGATACATTCTTTTTTTCTTTTTTTTATTCAGCTTTATCTATATCTATCTCATTTATTCTTGTCTTTTTGGGACAAGTGTTTGACAAATGAGATATACTTCCACATTCATGACAATTCAAGGTAGCTTTTTCATATGGTTTATTTGGTTTTGTAATTGGTTTCCCACTAGTGTTTCTGTCAATTGGAGGTTTATACCAATTTCTTAAAAAAAAGTTGGTTGTGATTTCTTCCATGGCATTGATATAATCTTCTTTAGAGCAAGGCTCAATACATCTGCTTCTTATAACATGATCAAGGTCACCACCACATTTTCTTAATATCCTTTTATGAATCATTGTTTCAGACATATCAGGATGAAGAGCAGTTAATCTGTCTTTCTTTTTAAGAAACCAATACATGGGCCTGTCCCTCTAGATATTAAAAATGGCTTCTTTAAAAGAATTTCTCATCTTAAATCTCCAGGAATCATTTTCCCATTTGGAAATAATTTCTTCTTTCCACCAAGTGCACAAATTTTTACCTTGGTCTTGCCTCATTTTGTAATACCATTCCCTTGCTGATTTGGTAAACAGGAAGTGTAATATGGAGCTTATGTATCCATCTGGTATGTTAAAGTCTTCTTTAAACATATCAATTGTTTTTACAAATTTCATATGATTATATTCTCCTTCCCCACTGAAGATTGGCCATTCCTCTAATCTTGGAATGTCTTTAAAGCTACAAGGAGTCTCCACTTCTGAATTACTTGAAATTGTATGATGTAAGTCATTATTCAAGTTAGCACATTTCTGTCAACAATTGGTGTGGACTGTCTTGGCAATTCATTCTTCAGTGATATATTATCAATACTTGATTGAATATCTTCTTTCAATTCAAGTCTTTCTTTATCACTTTTTTCCAATAGTTCTTGGAAAAGAGCCGCATTATGGCCATTTGAGTTTTCCAAGTTCTGAAATTGTATTCTTAATTCTTTCAACTGTCTAATTATAAGAGAAACAGAATTGTCCTCTGGTTGATTGAGTAAGGTAACTTTAGACTAAATTCTTGCACAAATTTGCATCAAAGACAAAATATTGGTTTTATTCACATTTTCTAGACCAATAATGGGGTTTTGTGACTCTCTTACTTGTAAGATCTCTCCACCCAACTTCTGTTGGATATACTCAAAATTATTAAGCTTTGCTCAAATTTCTTTATTACAAGTTTCAAAACCAGTTACAAGATTTACAATGTCTAATTCTTTGGAAAACATTGGTTCAATCTTTCCTCCTCCTTGTTTTTGAATTCCATCAGAGCTCTTGCCATATTGAACACATTGACCCTGGCTGTCTTCTCCTTTTTGGGAATTCTGTAATTCTGTGGGTAAGGCTTGTTCCACTTGTATTTTTCCTTTCCCTTTTCCTTTTGCTTTTCCTTGTTTGGATTTTGTTGAGGTGGATTTTTGCTTTTGAAGGCTTGGGGAGCTTCCATTGCGCTTTTTTCCTTTCCTTGGGCCAAATTCTTCTTCTAGTCCTCTGATAAAATTCTTTGGTTTTTCAACCAAGCTTTTATCTGTTGGACTTGTCCCTTGCAAGACATGGGTGTCCAACCCCTCAGAAGTTCCTCTGTCTTTTCTGGGCCCATGAACTTCTTCACTTGAATATAAGAGTTCATTGTGCCTATCCAAAGACTTGGCAGAAGTTCCCACTCCTGCTGCTTTGCCACCATAAACCAGTTCTTGTACTGAGACTGAGATATCTCTATTGTTGCCTGCTGAAAATGATTCAGGTCTGACAGCAGGAATACCAGTTATGTCAGATTCTGGACACTCAATGAGAGTTTCAAAGGTGCTGGCTAACCTTTAGGAACTGGTTAAAGCTCTGGCATCCTCCATTTGTGCCTCTCCTCTGGGCTGACATTCTTGTCTTTTGGATTTATGACTTGAATGTCCTGGTCCATATCCATTTGATTGGATGGAGTAGTTGCTTCCACTTCTAGTAGGAGTGAGTTCATGTCAATTTCAGGAAAAATGGACTAATAAATGAATTGAATTCACCTGCTGGACCTTTGAAGGATTCTTTGGTAATTAAACCCCTTGGTGCTGGGCTGGTTTAAATTTCAATACTAGACTCTGATACCTCAGAGTCTGAAGAGCTTTCTCTGATGGATGGAGCTAGAGAGAAATAGAAATATGAGCTATTTTATCCAATAATAACAATAACTTATAAACTCAACTTCTTGGGTAAAGTTGTTTCAATGTAATTTATGGCAAATTACGTCAAAATTAAGGAAAAATGTCTAATTATTAAAGAAAAAAATGTTTTTAGTAAAGATTTTTGAAAAATTCATTTGATTTTATATTTTCTTTAAAGAAACAATAATTATGCCATTAATAAGTTATTAATCAAAATTGTATTATTTTTCACTTTATACTAAAATAACTCAAAGAATAAATTTCAAGTCTATGATGTGAAAAAGCCACTAGTTATACAAAGGAAAATTATTCCAAGTCACTCAATAGCATATTGTTTCAAACAATATTATTAAGAAAAAATGACTTTATCAATATTATAAGGATTATTTATAAGGGATAAGTCCCCAAAAAAGCCAATATTAAGATAAATATGGCCATTTTACATCAAAAAGAGACAAATAAGGTCTATAATATGATTTATGTCCCAAAAATTGGTGAAATCATTTCCAGGCCCCCAAATAAAAGGTTTGTCCATGAAAATCTTGATAACAGTAGCAATATCAAGAGTACTATGACTGTCCTCAGTAGAAAAATATAATATAATAAAATATTATAACCACAAATTGAATATAATTATTCAAAATGATCATATGTCAAAAAAATGAATTTGATTACTATTACATACTATAATAATAAAAAAAGCTTAATAATTATAATAAACTCTAATTCTTCTATTATTTTTATAGTCAATGACAGTTATAACAATAAGAAGTGTAAAGCTCTGAATGAGACAGTTACATGTGGAAAACGTAAATATTTAACCACTTATAAATAATATAAATATTATTTATAAAAAGAGATTATAACACGCACTGTGCAGATATAATTCTTATAGAAAAATTTTATATAAAAAAACTAATAATAGATAAAAAATATAGAATTACAGGAAAAACTTACTTATAATATATATATTGAATACAACAAGTCAAATACAAAAGTTATTTTATTAAATAATTATTATAAGTTAAAACACACCAAAAATCAATATTATAAAAGATAAAACACTTTTTATAATAAAAAATATGATTAAATAGTTTTTAAGAGGAATTTGTGGATTTTGAAAGATATTTTCAAGAAAATAATTTTATAAAATAAAATATATTGATGGTAATTACAACAATAATCTGAATTCTATTATTTCAATTCTTTAAATTAAAATTAATAAAGAATAAAATAACTTAGTAATTACTTTAATAATAAGATTTTATATGTCATAAACCTTTACCTGTTTAAATGTCTAATATTTTTGGATTTGATAATTGAGTTGAATTGATGGACCAAAACAATGATGAATAGACTCTTTTTATGTCTGCACAGCAGCTCTCATGATTCATAATGGATATGGAGGGTGTGCTCAGGTCAAAATTGAAAAACCATGCTTAAAAATAAATTTCTTAACTTAAGGTAGCTTATTTTTAATTCCAATTTAAAGTTACTGGTTTATTCTTAGCCCCAAGTAGATTCAATCCTCATTTAAGTTAATTATTTTTTAGTTTTAAGATGAAATAAGTTTATTCAGATTCAACTTCATCACATGAAAAACTTAAAAATAAAGTTTCAAGAAAAGATCTTTTAAGCTCAATTTTTAATCAATTTTTAAAGACATCTCAATTTTCTTCAAGTATAATTAAAAGAGTAATCTTCCATGCTAATTAACAATAAAACCTGTTTATAAAAGATACTCAAAATTAAATTTATACCCAGAGAACATTAAGTTGTAAGCTGTGTAAAAATTTAAAGCAAATCCATTAAGAATTGGATTTTTAACAAATTTTGGAAGTTATTGCTATTTTTCTATGTAAAATAGAAATACACACTAAACCTTAGCTTTTGATAAGGTTTTAATGCTTGTAACTTTAAACTTTGAAGCTTATTTGAGCTTTTACAGTCCTTCAAACTTTAATTTCAAGCTTGCATATTGGGCTTTATGCTTTGGCAGCTTTAAATTCTTGTTCAAATTGGGATAAAAACAGTTTAAACTTTAAGATTGGATCAAATTCTAATCTTAAAGTTTTGTATAAGGTTCAAAATCCGCTAATACAGATGGAAAACCTTAATTGAATCCTTGCAGATCCAAGAAGTTGGGTACCCCAGCTCTGTTTGGTCTTTTTCCTTTGTCCCACCTTTTGGCGTGTATTTTGCCCTTTTCTTCATTTAAAGCCATACTATGGCCTTAACTACTTTTAAATTGAGCTCCTGCAGGATGTACATCCTGTATGGCAAGCCAATTCAGTAAATATACACAACACCTCAATTTTAACTAAAATTTTGGTAGGTTTGCATAAACCTTATGCAAATTTAAATTTAAGCTTATTTAAGCTTAAATTTCACAATTTTAAAAAATGTTAAAAAAGCTATACTAGTACTGTGAGATTCTCAAGTATTCCAATAACTTGAGAAATAGGCATTTCTGGGTATAACACCCTATGGGTGTACCCTAGGTTATTTTTGGTGTAGAATCCAAAAATGAAATAATAATCATAACTCTGTTTATCCAAAAAAATATATACTTATTTTTTGTTATTTTTTATTTTAATTTCAACCAAAAAGTCTGTTCAAGACTAAATCAGCTGTATATAATGATATTTGTGGCCTTATGGGTATGTCATATATACCTCACAGGCTCATATTTTCACTTCAATTGACATGAAAATGATGCATACCAGGAATGGAAGCAATTATTCAGTGAAACCAGATTTATGTGGACAGGGAAGAGGCAATACCAGGTTCAGATCTGGCAAGTATTACTCAGGAAAGACATGTCTGGATGATGCCAGAGTTTCCCCCATTCCCCAAGGTCAGTACCTAAAAAATTTGACATTAGCTCTGCGCCTGAACTGATTCAAGGTCGTGTTTTAAAGGCTGCACCGTTTACAAGTGGAAGCCATGGAAATATATCAGTCCCAGTACAAAACTGGTACAGAGAAGCAAAGGAAGAGGAGTGTAAAATATTCCCAAGCCTTTGTCAGGGGGCTATGAACTCCCACTTACACATCAAGAGCTTTCTGGGACAGGAGAAGACCATAGAACTCTAAGGAGGGGTGATTCCATTTTCTTTGAAAGAAAAATTGAAAAAGATAAATAATTAGTTGAAGAACCAAGGTCTTTTATCCATAGACCAGAAGAAAGAGTTGGAAATTACCCCAGCTTTAGAGAAAGAAGGCCCAGTCCTATCAACCATCTCCAGAAGTGTCGAAAGACAAGCCCAAAAGACCTCAGAAGAAGCAGAGAGGTCCCAAGAACAATCAAGAAAAGGGAAAAGGAAAAGCAAATTGGCACAGACCTTACCCACAAGGGTACAGGATTTCCAAATTTGAGCCTTCAGCCATGGACAGTGTATTCAATATGGGCAGAACTCTTATGGGATTCACAGCCAAGGAGCAGGAAAGGATGAACAGGAATTTTCCATTTAAATAATTGATTAAATAAAACATATTAGATCCAGTAGTGATGTACAACTTGTTGAATTCGATAAAGAATTAAAGAAATTAACCTCAAATATCAATGACCTGAGAAATAATGACAGAACCTTCACTGAATGGTGTAAAGTGACAAATGCCATAATTGAGCTAATTTTCAATACATGAAACAGAATTGAAAGAAGATATCTAGTAAAAACTGATGAATTAAAAAATCACATTGATGAACAGCTCACAATTTTGAAAACTCATGTTTTAGAAATAGTTGATAATACCAATTTTTTTGCCACACATTTGGCAAGAAGTGACAGTGAAATGCAGAAATTGAAGAATGAAATAATTGCATATATAGAGTAAACTCATAAGAATTATGAACCAAGCTCACATATTCCCAGACATTCTACACCTTTTACTGAAGAAAACCTTTCTTTACAAGAAATTTTAACCCCTTTCTTAGGAGAAAATGCAATCTCTGCAAAAGGTATTCCCAAATTAGAAGAATGGTCAGAATTCTCTGGTAAAGTTAGATATAACCAGATTAAGTGCATCAGAACGATTGATATATTTCAAGGAGATTTTTATATAGCTCATGAAATGATAGTGGGAAAATTATACTATTTTTTACCAGAACTGCAAGAAATGGTATTACAAGATGAGACAAGACCATGGTAAACATGATTGGCTTTGGTGGAAATCTGAAATAATTACCAAATGGGCCAATTTTTTTCTTGGAGGGTTGAAATGGCAAATGCTTATTAAAGTTCCATTTTTAACTCAGAAAAGGATAAACCACTTACTTGGTTCCTCAAACAGAAAGACAGATTATCTGCTTTACACCCAGATATGTCAGACTATATGATTAATATGAAAATATCAAGAAATTATAAAGGAGAACTAGAACATGCTATCAAGTGCAGATGTGTAGAACCCTTTTCAACAGAGTACTATATTAATGCAATGGAATATATCATTACTAGGATGAGAATTGGTAAAGCCTGGACTAGAAACCCATGAAGCCCAAAATGGTCCCAAATATTTCCTGAGATGATAAAAGACCTGAATGATCTGTCTTGAAGTGTCATGAATGTGGAAGCACCGCAAATTTAGCCAACAATTGCACCAAAAAGACTGAAATCAATTAATTTCAAGTCATTGAAGGGGTTCAGTGTGCTGAAGAGAAAGAGGAATCTGACCAATATTCTGTGATTTCTGAAGAAACACCACTATAGGGATATCCCATTCAAAACATTAAAGCTTTCTTTGAAGTCCCTGAATTCCATACTCACTCACCACAATAGAGTGAAGATTGCTATACCTTATCAATATCCAGGATTCCAAAATTTGTAAGACTAAACCTGCTAAGGGAAAAGGTTTCACTTCTGGAGAAGTGTGTATCACATCACTCCTGATGAATGATGTTGAAGCTAAATTCGATTTTTACACAGGGGAATTTTTCACTTATGTAGGAAAATACTACCTTCAATCCATACTCCCTGAATTGAAGAACCATCTATTACCAATAGGGAGTGTGCAATTTAGTAGTTCCAGTAATAATATGTACCTCTTGCTCATATTGGACACTAATCTTGTATTTTGACACCCTGTAGGAAGTGTTACAATGAAGAAAGATATAATATTAATGGAAAATTGTAACTCTCAACATATCATTTTTGTAAATTTTTACTTGAATATTTATGGTATTGAAATCAATAACCATAAAGACAGATATTTTGCAATTGGAGAAAATAAAAGACAAAGATTTTTTTCTTCCAATATGTTCAAAAAAACATTGGTTTCTCCAAATAAATATAGTAACAAAGAGGAATTTGTGATTGATAAACTTGTTGAAGCACAGATTAATCCATCATTATCCTTCAAGATGAGGCATAAGCTTATTGATGTGTTATACACATATAAAGATGCATTTTCTTCAGATAATGAACCATTAGGCGCTATTAAGAGAAATGAAGTTGATATTACTCTTAATATTAAAAGACCATTCTCTCCAGTACTTAGAAGCCCCAGAGCTAGAGAATCCTTAAAACACTTACCCAAGAGCTGATACAGCTTGGTGAACTAAGAAAGGTAGGCCATAATCAGGAAGCTGAAGTGACAAATCCTGTTATTATTGCTTGGCATAATGATGAATCAAGGATGGTTCAATATTTTAGAGCATTGAATACCTACACAGTTCAAGATAGGTATCCAATTCCTAAAATCCAAGAAACTTGGACCCAATTATCCAAAGCCAATTATATCAGCTCCATGGATGCATTAGAGGGCTTTAATAAAAATGTTTTGAACCCCAAAGCCAATAAATTACTTAGAATTATCACTCACGGTTGTATTTATGGGTATATTAAAATTCCTTTTGGTATTGAAAATGCTCCATCTCATTATCAAAGAACAGTGAATACCATCTTCCCCACAAAATTATTTGGAGGATGGCTCATTATTAATATTGATTATATAATCATATGTTTATAATCATGATCTTTGCACCTGGAAATTCTTCCAATAGTACTTGACAAAGCTGCAGTAGTGAATATGAAGATTTCACTCAAGAAATTCAAGTTTTGCTTTGAAGAACTTAAAGCATTGGAACATGTTGTTTCTTTTTTAAGCTTGGTTATTGACAAGAATAAAGTAGCAGCAGTGTTACTTAAGCCAATACCACAGACTAAGAAAGAAATGATGTCTTTTATTGGATTTTCCAGCTATTACAAGAAGCACCTGAAAGAGTTTTCAATTCTAGCCAAGTCACTCTATAGAATCTTTGATTAACAGATAGTATTTAAAATGACACAGTAAATAATCAAAGCTTATGAGAAGATAAGGAAAGCTCTTACAGAAGCACCCTTAATCCTTATGCCAGATTGTAATATACATGCCAAATTGTACTTTGATGCATGTGGAGATGGATTAGGTGAAAACTTACATCAAATCTAAATTATTGATGAAAAACCTACAGAAGGGCCAGTTTGTTATATCTCAAGGCAAATAAAACCAACAGAAGCCAGATATAGTGCAATCCAGATGCAGTGCTTATGTTTGGTATGGGCACTTGAGAAATTACACTAATATCTTTATTGAAGTTTTTCTGAGGTGATAACTGACTGTAGTGCTGTAAAATCACTTCTTAACATGAAAACACCCAACAGACATATGTTTAGATGGCAGATAGCCATTCAAGAGTATAGAGTTAACATGAATTTATTTCATAAAGCAGGAAGTATTCATAAGAATGCTGATGGACTTAGTAGATGGACATTCACCAATACTCCTGATAACCCATCTTATGTGTCTTTGGAAGAAGAACCACATATTCCAATTGAATGCATTGAAATAACTGATATTGGTACTTAATTCTTTGAAGAAGTCAGAGAGTCCTATAAACAGGACCATAATTTCCATATCTTGATGGCCTTACTAGAGAAAGACTGTAAAGACACTGCTATGGTTAATTTAGTGGATGAAAAATGGAAAAATTACCATTCTGAAGGGATATTTCACTTGTTTGATGGAATAATTTACCCCAGAACCAAACATTTTTGTGTAATGACATTATGCAGTATATTGCTCATGAATACCATTCTTCATGAATTTAATGATAGAACCTGTTCTGGACACCTATCAGAAGACTGAACACTTGAAAAATCTCAAAACTGTGCATTGTCTCCATCTTGGAGAAAATAGACCATCAAATACTTCGATACCTGTGACAGATGCCAAAAATCAAACAGTAGTACAGGCAAGAAATTTTGACTTATTATCCCCATTCAATAACCAAAATTCCCTTTGGAAGTTGTTCACATGGATTTGGCTGCAGCACTCCCTCCAAGTGGTGAAAAAATCTATGATGCTTGTTTAGTCATTGTAGACAGATACAGTAAAACCCCAATATTCTTAACACGTCATGAGGATGAAGCGGCTATGGATACAGCTCTCTTTCTTTGGAATTGTAAGGTTTGACTATGAAACAATAAGTTAAAAATTACTAATTTATTACTTATTGTACTCTGAATGTCCTTATAATTGAAATAAATAAGATTAAAATAATAATAATAATAAAGAAATATTATTATTATGGCGTAAAAATATTATATTATTAAATAAATATAATAATATAATTAATATTATATGAAATTATAATATTATAAATAATATATTAATATAAAAGAATAAATATATTATAAAGCTCTTTATTATTGTTACCAACAAATAATAAAGGCGTAAAAAATTGTTTTTTATAAATAAAAAACAATTAATAACAATAATATTACTAATATTAAAGTTATATATTAATATAAATACTATTTATATTAATTAAGAATTATTAAGAGTAATAATAAGAGAGAAATTATTATAATAAGATGAAATAACCTACTTTTAACACTTAAAATAATACTTTTGAGATATTTTACGCCAAAAGAATATAATACAACTTTTTCAAATTGTATTTACAAATACAAAATAAAGAAAATTACTAAATTTCTTGATTTTACGTGGAAATGAGTTTATAGAGAGATTTATAACAAAAACAATTAAAGAATTGATTTAATCACGTAAAAATAGTGATTAATATTAAGATGGTCTTTGGTCTTTAATAATATAAGAGTTTTATATATAAAGAATAAAGAAATTACCTTTTATTTAATTGATTTAATGTTTTTGATGCGTCTGAGGGGTAAATAGAGTAAAAAGAGCTCTATTTATAGTAAATACCTCCCTCCTAGAGTCCAACAGGCTTCGAGTAGACGTGTACTGATCATATCCACTGGAATTGATCAATAATTTAAGGTTTGAGGGTGATTACATCATGATCAAACCATATTACATCATTATTACACCATTATTTAGAGTTATCACTATAACTCTAAGTTTGATGACATCAGAGGCTTGGCAGAACCCCAAATTTCGTGGATTTTATTAGTTTTGATCATAAACTAATAGTATTCACCAATTTAATCACTCTTAAGACTGTTAAACTTAAATTAAGGTTACAGTATGTGATCATAACTGCTCAAATTAAGCTCAAACTTTGATCCTCAATAACGTTTAAGATTCACACGCTACAGCAATTCAGAGAGTGAATTCTGATAGCCTGGCATAACCTTATTATGCTGCCAAGAGATTTTCATTACATCATCAAAACTCTAATTTTGATGATTTTTCTTGTAACTCATCTTTTCTGTCAAAATTCAATATTTTAAGCTTCAAACCTTGATTTCAGGGGGTTATACCCTGAATTTAATAATAACAACTACATCATTCTTCACGAATGAACTAGGAGAATCCAACTGTATACTTTTTTTTAAGTTTGGAACACTTTCACAACAAAGTGGTCAACAGCTCTGTTGATTTTTATCAATAATTCATCATAGGTTTTAACCTTGTTTATAATTTGTAAAATAAAGTTCATATCTGTGTTCTTACAGTAATTACGTGGTAACTTTATTTTTGGTTCATCATTCTATCATGTATAGTTTAGAAGATATTAGCTATGATCCTTGAATATATGCGTTGACCAAAAATGTGCATATATTCATGATAATTCCTTAAGTATTAACATTGGAAATTAGCTTATTAATTGTTTTATGTGTGGAATTTTATGGGGAATCCACTGGTACAATTTATTTTACATGTTGTTTCATTAGTTCTTGAGATAAATAAGGTTTTATGATTTTTATAAGGTATTATACCTTATAATTCCTTAAATATTGACTTTACAGATATGCCATAAAAATGGTATATGTGTATTTTTCCATGGGGAATCCAATGGTATAATTTATTTTACATGTTGATTCATTGGTTTTTAAGTTAAACCTATTTTTGTACCAATATATGGTATTTTTTGTATATTTAAGTAATTATTCTTAATGTATAATTATTCTAAGTAATTTTAATATAATTATATTAAAGGTATAATTGTTCTGAGTCTTTTTGTGACCTTATTGGGTATGTGGTCATATCTCAAAGGCTCACATTCCCTACCACCAAAAAAGATTGTACCACAATCTGATATGTGTGATTAGGGTATCATCCACTGTCCTACCTCTTCATTAGACTTTGTTAGTCTTGAAGCTCAATAATGCTTAACTTTTCTATTTTTCAGGTTTTCTTTCATGTCTGAACCTTCTTAGTAGTTTATCAGCATTTGTTATATCCTTCTCAAGTAGCCATTCATCTTCTTGAGTTGAATTTCTATACCTTACAAGGTATTCCCTTTCTTTTTTGTTTCTTGTCCTTCTTTCTTTAAGGACTGTTACTATTTTCTTTTCTTCTCCTTCTTCCAAGGGGGGAATCTCAAGTGGAGGTTTATTTCTTAGTGGAAATAACTCCTTGTCACTTGAAGTGTAAGGTTTTATTAGACTTACAGGGAAAGTTGGGTGTTTGTTCATTAGTTCACCTGTGAGTTCTAATTGCACAGCATTGGGTCCATGAAGTGCTTTTATCATAAATGGTCCTGCAAAGGAATCTTTCAATTTCTTTGGGCCTTTTATGTTATTGAAATTAAGGGTTGATACTAAAACCAAATCTCCTATTTTGAAATCAGGTGGCTTATGACTTTTATCCCATCTTTCTTTTGCATATTTAAAAGAATCCTGCATGCATCTGTTTGCATGGTGTCTTGCTTTATCAAGCATTATCTTGAAACTGCTTGCTGTTGGGTGTATATCCACTAAGTCCTTTTTGAAGGTATCATAAGGAAGTCTCAGATTCCAACCTTTCTCTAGCATTGCTGGTGTTTTGCCAGTAGAAGAATGGATTGAAGTCTTATATGCCAGTTCAAGTGCTGGTATTAGTGTACACCAATCATGGGTAAAACCATCAGAATCTTTGAATTCTAGCCCATAAGCACAGAATCTTCTGATCATATCCTCTAGGGTCTGTATCATTCTTTCTGCTAGACCATCGGTTTGAGGATGATAAGCTGTTGAGAATGATAACTTTGTCCCAAACAAGTTATGGAGATTTGTCCATAATGCTGAAGTGAACTTTGGGTCTCTGTCACTTATAATATTTTGGAATAAGCCTGTGTGGCTAATGACTTTATTCCATATCATTATGGCTGTATCCATAGCTGTGTCATCTTTATGACATGGTAAGAACATGGGAGTTTTACTGTACCTGTCAACTAACACTAGGCATGCATTATAACTCCTGTCTCCTCCTGGAGGTAAGGCTGTTACCCAATCCATATGAACTATTTCCCATGGGGATTTTGGTTCTTGGATTTGGATCATCATTCCAAATTTCTTTCCTGTGGCTCTGTTGGCTTTTTGACATCTGTCACAGGTTTGGCAGTACTCTGCAACATCTTTCTTCCAATTTGGCCACCAAGAGCAGGTTTTCACCCTTTCTAGTGTCCTATCTTCTGAGAGATGTCCAGATGCAACACTATCATGACACTCATGTAAAATAGTGTTTATTAGTGTTCTATCTGTTAAGGCCATAACACATGTGTGTTTTGTTCTATGGTAAAGGATTCCATCAAGGAGGTGAAATCTTCCTTCATCATATGCCTTTTTCCATAATTCATCTAGTTTTGATGAAAGTGATGGATCTTTGCAGTCTTTCATTAGAAGTTGGCTTAAGATGTGGCAATTTTTGTCTGTCTTATAGCTTTCTTTGACTTGGTTAAAGAATTCTGTGCCAATTTCTGTAACACATATTCCTTCTATATGATGCTCTTCTTGTGGTACCCATGCTGGATTGTCAGGGGTATTTGCTAGAGCCCATCTGCTAAGACCATCTGCATTTTTATGAATATTTCCAGATTTATGAACAATAGTCATATTTCCTCTATATTCTTGGATAGCAATTTGCCATCTTAGCATATGTCTATTTGGAGTCTTCATATTTAATAGTGATTTCACAGCATTACAGTCTATGATTACATCAAATACTGTGCCATCCAAATAAGAATGCAGTTTTTCTAAAGCCCATACTAGGCATAAGCATTCCATTTGGCTTGCTCCATACCTTGCTTCTGTTGGCTTTATCTGCCTTGAAATGAAACAAATTGGTCCTTCCACTGGTTTATCATTGATAATTTGTGTTTGGTGAAGTGCAGCACCTAATCCTTCTCCACAAGCATCAATGTACAGCTTTAAGGGCAGTTTCCAATCTGGCATTAGAAGAAATGGGGCATTAGTTAAGGAATTTTTCAATTCTTCATATGCCTTGACTCTTTCTTCTGTCATCTCATAGACTGTTTGTTGGTCACATAGCTTATACAAGGATTTAGAAATCTTTGCAAATTCCTTTATATGCTGTCTATAGTAACCAGCAAATCCTAGAAATGATTGCATTTCTTTTTTGGTTTGAGGCATTGGTTTAAGTAGTACTGCTGCTACTTTATTTTTGTCTATGCCTAGACTAAGGCCAGATACTACATGTCCTAGTGCCTTTAATTCACTGTATGCAAAATGACATTTTTTCAAGGAAATTTTCATATTTACTTGGACTATTTTCTGTAATACCCTTTCTAGTCTTGTAAGGTGATTTTCCCAAGTTTCTGAGCAAACTATGATATCATCAATATAGATAATCAACCATCCTTCTGATAATTCTTCAGGGAATATGGTATTCATCATTCTTTGATAATGGGAAGGTGCATTTTTTATTCCAAATGGCATTCTTAAGTATTCAAAAATTCCACAATGGACTATTATTCTTAATAGTTTCTTGGCATTGTCTGTTAAGACATTTTGATGAAAACCCTTCAGAGCATCCATAGCTGTGATGAACTTAGCTTGTGACAATTGGGTTAATGTCTCATGGATTCTGGGCATTGGATATCTGTCTGGAATGGTATAAGTATTCAGGGCTCTGAAGTCTCCTACCATCCTTGATTTTCCATTATGCCAAGTTATAATGACAGGTGTAGTAACTTCTACTTGTTCATTATGTCCAACTTTTCTTAATACTCCAAGGTCCATTAATTCTTTAATGTGCACCTCTAAGGCTTCTCTAGCTCTTGGGCTGGCTGGATAAGCTGGTCTTCTTAATAAAGGTGGGTAAGGTTTTTCTACATTAAGAATTATATCCACTTCATGTCCAATTATGGCACCTAGTGGCTCTTTGTCAGTTGCAAAGGCATTTTTATACTTAAATAAGAGGTCAATCAATTTTTCTTTCATTTTTTCTGTTAATTCTTGATTTAATTCTGCCTCTTTGAGTTGTTCAGATATAAAAAGTTCCTTTTCTGGAATTTTTTCTTCATTCTTAATAACTGTGATTTGTTTTCTGTTATTTAAGAATCCAAACTTTTGTCTTTTGTTATCTCCTATGGTAAAATATCTGTCCTTTTGGTTGGAGATATCTATACCATAGATTGATAAGTAGTCATTCCCAAGTATGAAATGATTACTAGTACAGTTGCCCATTACTACAAACTCTACTTTAATTCTGACACATTGTGAGGGATGAGGAAAAATTAGTGTTAAATCAATTATTCCAAGGGGCTTCATGCTCTCACTTGCACTACTAAATTTGACACCTTGTATTGGCATAAGTTTTTCTTGCCAGTCTGGGACAATGGTTTTTAAATAACTTTTGCCAACACAAGTGCAATATGCTCCTGTATCCAAGTTAACCTTTCCTTCTTGGTTATCAACCTTAACAATACTAATACTTGATTTTCCAGCTGTATATCCTATTCCTCTTGCAGGTTTGGTTCTATAAATTTTGGCATCTTGTATGTTTGTTAGATTTGTGTCAGATGTTCCAACTTGTGGCAAGTTTGAATTAACATCCAGTACTTCATAAACTATATCAATATTATTAATTTGTGCATTAATTATATTGATTTCATCACTTTCAGAGCTTTCTGACTCTTCTGTCTCTTTTTCAGAGTCAGATTCCTCTTCTTTGTCATTGTGGTCTTCTGTTTCCACAATTTCATTAATCTTTGCTTTTTTAAGGCAATTATTGGCTAAGTGTCCAATACCTCCACATTTATGGCATTTTCTTTGCTCATTATTGTTGGATGTATTGGGCTTAAAGGATTCTTTTGACTTATCTTTTTTGATAAATGGTTTGTTTGGGCTTTTAATGTCCAATTTTTTCCAAGTCCTGCCAATTTTTGTTCTTGTCACTATATCTTCTAGTGCATTTATATACTCTTCTGTGGAGCATGGTTCTATACACCTGCTTCTTAGGGCATGTTCTAGTTCCCCTCCACATTTTTTAAGTATTTTCATATGCACCATCTTCTGTGACATTTCTGGGTACAGTGCATTAAGCCTTTCAACTTGTTTTAAGAACCAAGTTAAAGGTTTATCTTTCTCTGGGTCAAAGAAAGAGTTTTCAAATGCATTTTCTATCTTATACCTCCAGGCATCATTTTCCCACTTGGTGATTATTTCTTGTTTCCACCAAGACCAGGTATTTTTACCATTTGTTTGTCTTATGCCATAATACCATCTTTTTGCAGATTTCTCAAACAATGAATGTAATCTTGCAGTGATTAATTCATCTGGTATGGCATATTCTTCTTGTAACATGTCAATTGTTTTAATAAATGACATGTGGTCATATTCACCTTCTCCTGTGAATGTTGGCCATTCTTTCAATTGAGGTGCTTCTTTCATTAAGACTTGGTTATTGTCTTGGTGACTCAAGTCTGTTATGAAAGCATTTGACAATTCCTCTTTTGTTTTAACAGGGCTTCTTATATGAGAAAATGGTGTTGATAATTTTGGCATGTTTAAATTAGCCTCATTAATTTTATCCATTTTTTCTGTAATAAGTCTTATTTCACTTTGAATATCATCTTTCAGATGCATTCTTGCTTCATCACTTTTTTCCACATGGTCCAAAAGTAATTTTTGGTGTGATGAAGTCTTTTCTTCAAATTTTTCTACATAAATACTTAATTTATTTAATTTTTCTGTAATATTGTCAATACTCACATCATAATTGATTGTCAAAGTTTTGTCTTTGATATCTTTTATGTATTTATACAATTCTTGTTGTCCTTGTATTAATTTTTGAGTATTGTCAATTAAATTCTTTGGTTTATTATTTTCAACAATAAACTTAATGTTGTCAATTTCTTTCTTGTTTTGCACAACAATTTTTGTTAAAGAAGATAAATTGTTATTTATTTCTTGTAGTGATAATAAACTATCTTTAATTTCTTTTAGAGGTAATATACTATTTTTAATTTCTGTTAAAGTATTTACAACATCTTTGGACAAGGTTATTTCTTTGGGAAATGAGGTTGTCTCATTCTTTGCTCTTCCTTGTCCTTGAATTCCATCAAGGTTCTGGCCATGTTGAAAACATTGTCCATGGCATCCTTTTGGATTCTTGGGATTCTGTAGCTTGGGGAATATGGTTTCCTCCAATGCTTTTTCTTGTTCTTCTTCCCTTCTTGGGGAAGTGGGTTGGCTTGAGGCTTGCTGGTAGAGGCTACTGGGGCTTCTTCCTTGGTTGCCTCCCTCTTTTTGGCATGATAATCCTTCATTTTTTTGATTTGAGGTTTGGATGACAGTGGATTCCATCCATTGGAGTATTTCACTATCTCCTCCTCTTTGAGGAACTTTTTCAGGATGTGCCAGGAGTTCATCACTCCTTGGTGTATTTGAGGCAACATTTCCCAATCTTTGTCCTTGTACACTGTGCAATACTGCTTGTACTGGCTCATGTAGATGTCTATTTGAGCCCTCTGAATGTGATTTGTGCCTGTTTGAGTTACTCATACTTAGTTCTAATTCAGGCTCAGATATCATGGGCATTTCTGGGACTTGCCTTTGGGATAAGGCACTTCCTTGTGTGGATTCTGTTCCACTGGGGATATTGCCCTTTCTTTTCCCTTTTGAGGGATCAGTTCTACCTCTGAGTCCAGCTCCATCTGATTGGATGGAGTATTGGGAACCTCTTCTGGTAGTCATAATTTAAAGAAATAAGAAAAAATAAAAGTATTTTAGAATAAAATTCTTTTATGGCAATTTAAAAAGAGGTGCTCACCTTCAGAGTCTTGAATGGTGGGCCCTGGAAAGTCTAATTTCTTAGCTTTCTTTCTTTTGGTGATAACTGGTGTTGGAGAACTTTGACAAGTTTCTTCCACCAACCTCTCAACAGTAGTTTGGTTGTCTTCTGTTGGGTTATCTTCAAACACTAGAAAATACAAATAAATATAAGTCTTTTTATAAGAAGTGTTATTTTTGGCAAGATATCGCAATTTCCCACGTAGAAATTGCTTTTATATCTTTAAAAACTTAGAATGAATAAAGAAATGAATAAAAATGAATAAAAATAACTTTTTTATTGGTTTTTAATATTTTTTATATTTTTTATTTTTAAGGAATAAAATAAAATTAATATGATTCTTTATAAAATTAAATTATAATAAAAATTATTTTTAATTTATAAATTATCTTTTTTAATCACTAGAGTCACTCAAAGAAAGTTCTTGCAAGTCTAAGGATGTGAAAAACCACGTGTAAGACAGTACAATTGCTTTCCAAATGCCTCAATAGCTTTTAAAATCAATGAAATATAAAATTATTATATAATTTTATGATTATAAATATAATTTATTATTGGATAAACCCAAATAGAATCTTTTCAAAGGTCTTTTAAGTAAATATCATGGCCAGGCCCCCAAATGTAAGGTTTGACTATGAAACAATAAGTAAAAAATTACTAATTTATTACTTATTGTACTCTGAATGTCCTTATAATTGAAATAAATAAGATTAAAATAATAATAATAATAAAGAAATATTATTATTATGGCGTAAAAATATTATATTATTAAATAAATATGATAATATAATTAATATTATATGAAATTATAATATTATAAATAATATATTAATATAAAATAATTAATATATTATAAATCTCTTTATTATTGTTACCAACAAATAATAAAGGCATAAAAAATTGTTTTTCATAAATAAAAAACAATTAATAACAATAATATTACTAATATTAAAGTTATATATTAATATAAATACTATCTATATTAATTAAGAATTATTAAGAGTAATAATAAGAGAGAAATTATTATAATAAGATGAAATAACTTACTTTTAACACTCAAAATAATAATTTTGAGATATTTTACACCAAAAGAATATAATACAACTTTTTCAAATTGTATTTACAAATAAAAAATAAAGAAAATTACTAAATTTCTTGATTTTACGTGGAAATGAGTTTATAGAGAGATTTATAACAAAAACAATTAAAGAATTGATTTAATCACGTAAAAATAGTGATTAAAATTAAGATGGTCTTTGGTCTTTAATAATATAAGAGTTTTATATATAAAGAATAAAGAAATTACCTTTTATTTAATTGATTTAATGTTTTTGATGCGTCTGAGGGGTAAATAGAGTAAAAAGAGCTCTATTTATAGTAAATACCTCCCTCCTAGAGTCCAACAGGCTTCTACTAGACGTGTACTGATCATATCCACTGGAATTGATCAATATTTTAAGGTTTTAGGGTGATTACATCATGATCAAACCATATTACATCATTATTACACCATTATTTAGAGTTATCACTATAACTCTAAGTTTGATGACATCAGAGGCTTGGCAGAACCCCAAATTTCGTGGATTTTATTAGTTTTAATCATAAAATAATAGTATTCACCAATTTAATCACTCTTAAGACTGTTAAACTTAAATTAAGGTTACAGTATGTGATCATAACTGCTCAAATTAAGCTCAAACTTTGATCCTCAATAACTTTTAAGATTTACACGCTACAGCAATTCAGAGAGTGAATTCTGATAGCCTGGAATAACCTTATTATTCTGCCAAGAGCTTTTCATTACATCATCAAAACTCTAATTTTGATGATTTTTCTTGTAACTCATCTTTTCTGTCGAAATTCAATATTTTAAACTTCAAACCTTGATTTCAGGGGGTTATACCCTGAATTTAATAATAACAACTACATCATTCTTCACGAATGAACTAGGAGAATCCAACTGTATACTTTTTTTTAAGTTTGGAACACTTTCACAACAAAGTGGTCAACAGCTCTGTTGATTTTTATCAATAATTCATCATAGGTTTTAACCTTGTTTATAATTTGTAAAATAAAGTTCATATCTGTGTTCTTACAGTAATTACGTGGTAACTTTATTTTTGGTTCATCATTCTATCATGTATAGTTTAGAAGATATTAGCTATGATCCTTGAATATATGCGTTGACCAAAAAAGTGCATATATTCATGATAATTCCTTAAGTATTAACATTGGAAATTATCTTATTAATTGTTTTATGTGTGGATATTTATGGGGAATCCACTGGTACAATTTATTTCACATGTTGTTTCATTAGTTCTTGAGATAAATAAGGTTTTATGATTTTTATAAGGTATTATACCTTATAATTCCTTAAATATTGACTTTACAGATATGCCATAAAAATGGTATATGTGTATTTTTCCATGGGGAATCCAATGGTATAATTTATTTTACATGTTGATTCATTGGCTTTTAAGTTAAACCTATTTTTGTACCAATATATGGTATTTTTTGTATATTTAAGTAATTATTCTTAATGTATAATTATTCTAAGTAATTTTAATATAATTATATTAAAGGTATAATTGTTCTGAGTCTTTTTGTGACCTTATTGGGTATGTGGTCATATCTCAAAGGCTCACAGGAATAGAGTTATTTCTCATACAGGGTTATTTCAAAATATCACAAGTAACAGAGACCCCAAGTTCACATCTGCACTTTGGGCCAATATTTACACATTGTTTGGGACCAAGTTATCATTTTCTACAGCATACAACCCTCAAACTAATGGGCTAGCAGAGCTTATGATTCAAAATTTAGATGAAATGATAATGAGATTATGTGCCTATGAATTGGAACTCAAAGACTCAGATTGATTTACCCATTACTGGTGCACTCTAATACCTGCATTAGAAATGGCATATAAGAAATCAGTTCATTCTTCCACAGGTCAAACTCCTGCTATTTTAGAAAAAGGATTGAATCCAAGACTCCCAGAAGACACACTGAGGAAAGTCTTAATTGAAAACCATCCTACAGCTTGTAGATTCAATATTACTCTTGATAAAGTGAAACACCATTCAAGACAAAGCATAAATGATGCTTTCAAATATGAAAAACAGAAGTGGGACAAGAGTCATAAAGTACCAGACTTCAAAGTAGGGGACTTATTTCTAGTTTCTACCTTGAATTTTGATAATATCAAAAGCCCAAAGAAGCTTAAAGATTCCTATGTAGTAGCTTTTGTTATTGTTTCCCTACATGTAACCAATGCAGTCCAAGTGGAATTGAGTGGTGAATTGGAAAAGAAACATCCCACCTTCCCAGTCAGCTTGATAAAACCTTATTAACCAGCTGATAAATAATTTTTTCCTGTAAGGAACCCAACTCCTTTAACCATACCACCAATGGAACAGAATGAAGACAAAAAGATAAATAAATTCATTAAAGAATGGAGACTCAGGGGTAAAAATCAAAGAGAATATCTTGTCAGATATAGAAATCCAGTACATCCAGATGAATGGCTTGAAGAATCAGATAAAGGCTTGAGAATGTTTAGGCATGGAGGAAGGCCACAAGCCTGAATATGTCTATAAATATGCTTTAAATTACTTGATCTAAGTAATACAGAGATGTTTCATGGTGGACATTAACCACCTTTGGGGACTTTTTCTTCTTGATATCATTAATAAAATTTTAGTACAATTTTATTTTTTGGTGGGATGGAATGTGAGCCTTGAGGTATATTTTGCATACCCAAATAGGCCCCGATTAATATTAAAATAAATTCTGAACTATTACTAACCCATAAGTCATCCATATTCAAACTTGATCATTTTTGATTTAAGTAAATATGAATACCTTTCTTGTGAGCAAGCAAATCCATGAATTTAAGGCCAGATTTATATTCTAAAAGGAGATTCACCTATGGTAGCTCTATAGAGTGAGTAAGATTAAATTAACTCCATGTGGTGTTAATATGTAAAATACTTCAATACCACATAAAAGAATTGTGAAAATGTTTGTTTTTCTCAATTTCATGCAGAAATAATTGGAATGTGAGAAATTCAATGTTAAATATACACAAAGATTATTTTTATTCATGTTTTTGGAACTTAAAGATACATTATTCTTGCATACAGCTTTTGTACACCCATGGTGGATATCAGTCTTGAAGCCTGAATTACTATTTTTAATGTGAACATAGTTAAGGGGGACAAAAGAAATCAAAGAGAGCCAGGGTACCCAGCTTTTGAGGCCTCTGAGGAGTGTATAGCTCCAAAGCTTGGATCCTTGGCTTAATATAGCCCAATTATTATACCAAAACTGTTTGGGAACTTTGTTACCAAGTTAAACTCTCATTAAGTCATAAGAAAATTGCAAATAAGCTGCTATTTTTATGTGACACGGAGGTAAAGAGCAACTTAGACTCACTCAAAAAAATTTATTTGTAACTATCTTCCATGGATAAGCCCTAAAAGAGTACTTTAAATTATTTTTGTATCATTATCCATTGATTCGCCTCATAGAAACCAGCTATACTGTGCTATTTGCAATCCTATGTAGAAATAAGGTAAAAACTTCAAATATTAATTAAAAATACAATTATTAATTCATATTTCTGAAGCTTTCAATACAAATTGAGAGTGATATTATTTATAAAGAAACCACAGATAATTTTCATTTCATAATTCAAATGACAGCTTTATCTACAATCCATTTTGCTGATTCCACATAGAACACTGAATCTTCAAAAATTCACAGAAAATACAACCTTTGATGGAATTCCCAATAACATTGAGAAATTTGAGAAAAAGAAGATTTACAGTTGTTACTCCTTCTATTCTTAACCATAAATGAGTTGGTATTCATGTGAAAGCCTCAATTGAGTAATTATGATAATCCTATGTGACAACAGATGATGAAATCAATAATCCAAGAAGGATTATTGGTTTCTCACTCACTGTTTTTTATTTTGCTTCATTACAGGCCTCTGTGAGCTGTTGTTGACTTAAAAGAGGCCTCCACTTGTTTTTTTTCAGATTATCTTATTATACAATTATACTTTCATTACCAACAAGTGAGTATTATTTAAACTTTTTTCTTTAGTGTTTTAATCTTTCAGAATCAATCAAAAAGACATGAAATAATAGAAATAAGTTGTTTTTTTCTAATACTTCTATGGATCAATTTTGATCCTTTAAGTCCACAGTTTATCTGTCAAATTTCTGTACCAATTCTTTTCAAGGTTTTATTGGAGTATTAGTGAGTGGTTTCAATTAATTCTTCAAGTTTTTTCTCTAGTATTACGTTTCTTCAGAAATTATATATATAATTATTATTGCAAAATATAATTATATATTAAGATAACTTTATTAGAAAATACTTCTTGTAATTGATTCTTGTAGAAAATTACTTCTTACTGTTATAATCACTAGTAGTGTATAACAACTAAAAGAAATTATTAATCAATACATTACTTAATTGTGGATGTAATAATTTCTATCATTATATTTCATAAGAACAGTCATAGTACTGTCGATCAAGAGTAATATTATCAACACTTTCATAGACACATCTTACAATGGGAATATATGTTGACAGCTTGGCCAATGATCTTTCTTTAAAATTTTACAAGTGTTCAAAGAGTGGCCAAGGTCATACTTACAAAAAAAGGTATATAATACCTCTAAAGGCTCATACCTGGAGTGCCAACTTACTTTTATTAAATACTCTCCCAGCTAAGCACCATGAAAAATCAGGCTCTGTAAGGATCTTTTCCTGGCTTTTCAGGATATAATTCATGGAAATCTTTTACAATTTCAGGACAGTCCTTGAGGTTTTTGGCTGGTTCCTAATTAAAAATTTCTGTGTCTTGACTGAAACCTTTCCTTTAATCCAAATACCATAATTTCCTTCTCTTGAGCTTGGTTTCCAGTATTTCAGAAAATTTACATTACTCTTCCTCTTAAATTATGGTTGGAGGAGGAGGTTCATGATGCCTATTTGGGATACTTGATGTCTCGACTGCTTCTAAGAGGCAAATATGGAATACTGGGTTGATGGACTTCCATTGAGATGGGAGCTTGAGGTGGTAGGCATGTGTTCTGACTTTCAACAAGATTGGAAAAGGACCCAACCATCTTTCTGAATGTTCCTTGGTGGGTCTAACTGATTTTATGTTCTTGGAGGAAATCTATACCATGTCACCAGGACTGAAAACAGGTGGACCTGTTCTACATTTCTCTGTGTACCTCTTATACCTTTTTATGAAAAATTCCAGTTGCCTCTTTACATCTTTCTGGACTGACTTAATCTTTGTTGATACTTTTACAGCTGGGGTGTCTTGAGGGATTTGAACTCGGTCAAAATGATTATCTCTCCCATAAACAGTGGAAACAGGTGATTGTTTTGATGAATAGTTTTCAGAGTTATTCTAGCAAATTCTTTCCAGAAGGATCCGGATGTCCCGATCAGCTTGATTATAGCTGGAATACATCCAATGGTACTTTTCTGGTATCTGATTTACCCTCTCTGTCTGTCCATCAGTTTGAAAATGGTAAACAGTGTAAATATCCCTTGAGATCTTGAGCTTCTGACAAATATTGGTCTAAAAAATTACCAAAAATTGAGCCCTTATCACTGGAAATCCTTGAAGAGAGGCCATGATTTTTGGAAAAATATCCTTGATGAATAAATGCATTAAATCCAGAGAATTAATCAAAAGTATTGTTAAAATAAATACTTCCATTTCTGATCACCCATCCACTATGAACAGAATTGAATGAAAGGAATAGGACTGTAGGATTTGAGTGATCAAGTCCATTGAGATGAAACTCCAAGGACCATCTGGAGCTGAGATAGGCTTGAGTAATCCAAATTTCTTGTTATGAATATTTTTGTTTTTTGAACACTGTTGACAGGATGATACATAATCCTTTAGTAATTGAGTCATTCCAGATGAGTGGACCTCCCACTTGACAGGCTTTGGAGTCTTCTCTTAACCAGGATGGCCAGCTATAGGAGAATCATGACAGTTTTGAAGTATATTTAATTCAATTGTGGGGTCATTTGGGACTGCTACCCAATCTTTGAAGAGAAGAATTTGTGAAGAAGGCTCAAGAGAATAGTCTTCAACAGACTTACCTTTACCCAAATCTTGAAGAATACTTCTATATTGAGAGTCTTTCCATAATTCCTTCTGACTTTAACCAATAAAATTTCAAAAGAAATCCACCTTTACAGAAAGAAATTTTGAGGGGTGGACTTCATCTTTCTCAACAAGTTGTGGAATATTCCTCAGATTTTTTCTGATTAAATCTACCCTCCTCTCTGGGTAAATGCCATTCTTATGTCACAAAGCATTGGGAAGAGTAGACAGGCAGCCAGAGAGGTAAATGATTGAGCAATGAACTTCAGAAAAAGAATCATCCCTGTTGGCTTGATGGCTAGTAAGTATTTTTGAAGTCATGAAGTATTGAAAGGAGAAATTATTTCTGAGAGCTCCAAAAGGATGATAAAGAGAAAGAAGAAAATCCCAGAGTATTCCAAGTAGTTCCTTTCATTAATCTCGTAGTTGATCTGTTCTGGAATATTCTTGTGGCTATCACTTTCAATGGACTGTTTGCCTGAGTCAGTACAGAACCCAAAGCATAATCTGATTATTTAGTCTCTACAATGATTGGTAGAGAAGCATTTAAGTGAGAAAGGATTGGAGCAGTGGTAAAATCCTTTTGGAGTTGATGAGACTTTCTAAGAGCTTCCTCTTTGAAAAGCAAATCAGAATCTTTCTTGAGGAAATTCATGAGTCAACTGATTCTCTTTCAACAATTCTTGATGAAATGGTGGTAGAAGTTGGCAAAGTCAATGAATTATTGAGAATCCTCAAGGTTTCTTGTATCTTTCCAATTGATAATTTCCTGGAATTTTTTTTTTGGTTCATCTTGAGGCATTTAGAAATGATCATATAGCCTAAATATTCAACACTTGAAGCTTGAACAAGGCACTTGGACACCTTAGAAAAAGTTTTATTAGCGCTGAGTCTGGCAATAACAGTGTACACATGAGTGACATGTTCTTCCTAAGGCTTTTAAAATACCATAATATCATCCAGATAAGCCACAATATAAACAGATAGAAGATCAAAGAAAATATCATTGAAAAGAGGCAGGAGAATAGGTGAGACCAAATGGCATAACCAAGTACTCATAACTTCCATATTTATTTTGGAATCTGTCAAATGTTAATCACCCTCCTTTATTCTGAGAAGTTATATGCACCATTCAAATCAATGTTGGAGAAGATAGAAGAATATTATTCATATAAGGAACAGGATATTTGTTCTTCCTAGTAGCAGCAGTGAGTTTGCAATAATCAATTCACAAAATGACACCCACATCTTCCTTTTTAACAAATACAACAGTTGCTCCTGTTTAAGAGAAGCTTGGCCCAATGACACCTTTCTTTAAATTCCCTGAGATGTAGGCCTGAGTGTATCCAACTCTTGATTTGATAATGAGTAGATCAGACCAATTGGGGGTAGAGACCTCCCCAGTTTGATCAGATGATCACAGCCATGGTAAGGAGCAAGTTTCTCTGATTTGACCTTGGAGAATACATCAAAATATTGGTTATAAGTGGAAGGAAAAACCTTTATCATGGTTAAAATTTCTTCTGGCTCTTCTTCCTCATCCCACAACTCCTTTAGGAAGGAAACCCACATTCCCAAAGAAGAGGTGAGGTGAAGATACAGAATAACTTTCTCCAACATCTTTCATCTGTTTTAAGACTTCATCTCTAGAGGGTAGTAATGACTAATGGAAATTGGTAGGAGGAATATGGACAGAAGTTAGAAATGATGGTTTTCTAGAATCACCAACCAGAGCTGCACATTTATTGGAGGAAGTAAAGGCATTACTGAAAGTTTTAGAAGGATCATGATAGTCCTTGTGATCAGGGTGAAAGGTTCTCATCACTTGCCTCCACATGAGGTCTTCTCCCTTGTGAGTATTAATTACTAACAAGTCACATTCAAAGCTTGGGAAAGAAGATATCTCAACCATATATTTAGTATGGGGAGTCACAAAGAAATAAGGAGACTCAGAGGAGTTCAAAATTATAAGTGGAATATTCTCTGGGAGTCCTTATATGGTCAAGGAATACTTCTGAACAAACTTCTTTGCAATAAATGAGTTGGTATAATCAGCATGAATGAGAATATTGTGAAACATATCATAGAGAGAATAAAAACCAAAGAATTTCAGAGAGTTATTGACATCAGTATTCATAATGCAAAATTGACTAAGGCCTTTCCCTGGTTGAGTAAGCTAATTTTGAGGCCTTTTGAAACAAGCCTCAATACTATGCATCCCACCATGCGTAAGGTTTGACCATGAAACAATAAGTAAATATTACAAATACTTTACTTATTGTACTATGAATGTACTTATAAAATCTTAAGAATGAAATAATAATCATTATAATAATAAAGACTTATTATAATAATGACCTCACCCAAATTTAAGGTTTGACTATGAAATAATAAGGAGATATTCCAAATATTTTGCTTATTTTTCTATGAATTTCCTTATAAAGCTTTAAGAAAGAAGTAATAATAATTACCATACTATTAAATAACTATAACAATATAGTTTATATTATAAAAAATAATAAAATAAAAGAAATATATTGATATTTGATGATTAATATATTTATGTAAATTTGTTATTGTTAAAAACAAAGAATAAATGCATAAGAAATTGCTATTTAATAATAAAAAACAATTGATAACAGTAATATTACTAATATCAAAATTATATATTAATATAAATACTATTTATATTAACAAAGACTTATTAAAGATAATAATAGAGCAAAAAATATTAGAATAAGTGAGAATAACATAATTTTGACACTTAATATAATTACTTTAGAAGAATTTATGCCAAATAATGTAAATTAAACTTATCTAAATTTTATTTACAACCAAAAATAAAATAAATTGAAAATATTCTTGATTTTAGGTGGAATTAGAGTTTTAGACAGAATTATAACAAAAACAATTAAAAATGGGTATAATCACATAACTATTTTTGATTAAAATGGATATAATCTCTGGTCTTTAATAATATAATAAATCTATATATAAAGAATAAAGAAATTACCTTTTAATTCAATGTTTTTGATGTGTCTGAGGGTGAAATAAAGTGAAAAAGAGCTCTATTTATAGTAAAGTCTTTTTTCCTAGAGACCAAGAGGATTCTATTAGACGTTTACTGATGATATCTACTTGAATTAATCAGTATTTCAATGTTTAGTGATGATTACATCATAATTAAACCATCTTATCTCATTATTACGCCATTATTTAGAGTTATCACTATAACTCTAAGTTTGATTACATAATAGGCTGGGAAGAAGCCTGAAATTCGTGGATTTCATTATTATTAATCCTAATCTAATAGTATTCACCAGTTGTATCACTCATACAACTGTTGAGCTTAAAATAGGATTACAGTAGATACTCATAAATGATCAATTTTAAGTTTAGACTTTGATCATTAATACCTCTTAAGTTATACAAGCTAAACCCGTTTATAGTCTGAATTCTGATAGCTTGACATTTCATAATTAAATTTCTAAGAGCATTTTATTACATCATCAAAACTCTATTTTTGATGATTTTTCTTGTAACTCATCTTTTCTGTCAAAATTCACTATTTTAAACTTCAAACCATGATTCCAAGGGGCTTTACCTTGAATATAATGATATTAAATACATCATTAATCATGTATGAACTAGTTGAGCCTGAATATCTACTTTGCTTTAAGCTTGGACTACTTTCACAACAAATCGGTCAACAGCTATAGCAATTTTATTCAATAAACCCTTACAAGTTATAACATTATCTATAGCTTGTCAAATAAAGCTTATATCTGTACTCCTACAGTAATTAGGTGGTTACTTCATTTCTTGTTTAACTCTCTATCATGTTTATTCTAAGAGATATGAGCTAAAAACCATGAATATATGCACTGATCATAAAAGTGCATATATTCAGGTTATGCCTTAAATATTGACTTTACAAATATGAAATAAAGATTTAATATGTGTAATTTTGAATGGGGAACTCAATGGTTCAATTGGTTTTACATGCTGTTTCATTAGTTTCTGAAATAAGGAAGAATTTATGTCTTTTTTATGGTGTTCTTACTTATTATTCATTAATTATTGACTTTACAGGTATGCCATAAACATAATATATGTGTATTGTATCATGAGATATCTAATGGTGTAATTTATTTTACATTTTTACCCATTAGAATCTAATGTAATTCAAAATTTATGCCTATTTATGGCATTTTAACTTATTAGTTTAAAATAATAATTATTGTAAAGTTTTCTTGTGACCTTTTTGGATATGTGCTGATATCTCAAAGGCTCACACCATGAAAGGAACAAAAGCCTTCCATGAATCTTATTTCTTTTTCAGAACCCATCAATCTCTAGTCATTACTCAGTAAAGAAGAGTGGGGCTTGTCCCTCTTCTCAAAATTAGATTTCTCCTTTGTCTTTCTCCTTTCACTTGAAGGATCTTGAGGTTCTGAAGAACTAGACTTTCAGGCTTCATTATTGTTCCTTTTCTCCTCTCATGGTACCTGGTATCAAGCTCCATGGTTAGATCTATTAACTCTTGATGAGAATCAATAATTGAAGGATAGGAGGCCAATTGATCCAGAATTCTTGAGGCTAATATTTTCCTATAATGATTCATAAGAGCTTTTTCACCCCAATTCCAAATTCTTGAAACCAAACCCCTGAAATCAGCTATTTTTAAAAAAATGACCTCCTTGCCTCATTATTAGGCAATCAAACTCTGCTTAAACTTCTCTAACTTCATTTAAGTCCCCAAATAAAGTAAAGATCTGGGATTAAAATAAAGCCCAACTATTGAGGAGGTAAGCTGTGTCTTTATTGGTGATATTGGAAAGATAAGGCTCAATCCTTTTTTCATACCTTCCAATTAGAAAGGAAGTGGCATAAAGAGTTTTCTTCTTGGCCTCAGATAAACTTTCCTGATCATTATAAAAGATAAGCTGGCAGGACTCAATGAAACTTCTTACTTTGAACGATTGAGTTCCATCAATCCAGTCTGGTGCCTTCATAGATGGAGTCTTGAAGCTTCAGAGGCTGAGTCTGCTTAAATATTTGTCATAATTCTATTTGTTTGTTGCATAATGGCCAATATAGATGGGTCAGACTGATGGGATTGGGCTAGAGCTATCCCTCCAGTACCTTCAGATTCCCCCACAGGAGCAGGGACAGCCTCAGTACCACCAAAATCTTCCTCTTCCACAGAACTCCCCTCCTTTGCAACATCTTCACTAAGACCTTTGATAGTGTTTTTTTAAATACCTTGATAAGGCCCAACTCCTCCCAAAAATAAATTTTATCTCCTTGATACTCTTCTTTCCTTCCTGGATTTTTATGCTCCTTCCAAGATTGGTCCTCATTTGTGGAACTGCTGGGGTGCCATCAAGAGGAAGTCTTGGAGTTGGATTAAGAACAGCTTGAGCTCTGGCCTGAGTTCTTTTCTGTCTTTCAGGAGGTAAATGTGTGACAGGCATATTAAAAATGAGATTCCAATAAGAATGAATGAAAATCAAAACATCAGTATGAGGAACTTGAAGAAAAATTGGATATGCAAGCTTGAAGTTGAAATCACACTTGATACCTTGAAGGAAATCAAAATTAATAATTTTTGGAGGTCAATAAATTAACTCGCATGAATTCTTGAGGAAATAAAAACAAATGAATTATTGAGGAAATCAATCTCAAAATCAAATCAATCAAATGAAACCTTCAGCTCAAAATTATTTATATGTCAAATCAATCAAGCAATGCCAAATTAAATGGAAATCTTGCTGTGAATCAAGATTCTTGAAGAATATTTAAAAATAAATCTTGATGAAGAAAGGTTTGTGTATGAAATAAATTTTATGACAAGTATTAAGCTTAGAATTAGCCTGTGAATTGAACTAAAATTAAGTGTAATAAGAGAAATCACTAAAAATGGTCAGCCACATAACTTTAAGGAAAAACTAAATGTTTGATAATAATTGAATGAAAATTATAAAAAGACAATCAATTCTCAAGAGTGAAAGAGTGATTGAAAATTGGGCTTTTTGAAGAAAAAATTCATTAAAGTAATAAAGTGTCATAATGGATTAATAAATGGTTTTGAAAATAAGGAATAAAATAAACAAATGAAAGATCAAATACTTAGTTAATTAATGTACTGTCACAGGGGTCCTTGAAAATAACAAGAGTTTCCTGGAGCTCAGGAATCATGAGCTCACTTGGGGGGCTCCAAAAGATTAAAGAAATAGCTGAAGCATATATTTCTTCAACAAAGAACAAGAGAAAGTAAAAATATGAAGAAGATAACAATAATGAAGCCAAAGTCCAAAGATACAACCAAATAAATTTTCAATTGACTTTTTTAACCTACCAGAATAAAGAATGGAATTAGTAAAGGATATGGCCACCAATACTGTAAGGTTTGGATATGAAACTTTGATAAAATATCAAATACTTTTCCTGTCCTCAAAATTTGTATAAGGTAAAATTATTTAAAAATAGTAATAAATAGTATCTTTAAAGAGAAAAAACGCCAATTTGATTTTTTTTAACTTTGTAAGTATAAAACAATAGTATAATAAAGATTTATTGTTTTACCAACAATAAAGATTTATCCAAATATACTCTACAAGAGATATTTAAGGCTACAAAAGAAATTTCTTTAAGAGCAATTTCAATTGGAATTAATTAAGTAAAGAGCTGAAAGCAATTGATTAAAGACAAGGTCTTTAAAGAGATATTTAAAGAGAAAACACACCCAAAAATGACAAGAGTGGATTTGGAAACAAAGTGACAAAGCTAACAGTGATGAAAGATGCTTTAATTCACTTTTGGGGTGGTTCAGGGGTAAAAACAATTATAAGAGTTACAAACAATGATTATAATAATTTTTTAACGTGGTTGAAAGGTAAAAAATATTTAAAAAAAGGTGGTTGGAATCTTTTATTGATTGGTTTAACAGTGGTTAAACTAATTATAAAAGGAAAAGATTCTAACATGAAGAGAAAAGTGGGGCAAAGAAGACATTCTTTTATAGTCATCAATTTTCTTACTCCAAAAGTAAAATTTACTCTTGTCAGTCGTGAAAAACAGTATGACAACAGAAAAGCCAATTATGGCATCATTGAATCCTGGTTTAGACCGGGCTGGTTTAAGCCATTTTTTGCTATTTTTAGCGATTTTAGACCCTTAGATCAGCCATTACTATAGCCCTACCTGGTCTAAGTCCTTCAAAACACGTCAGAATGTGTTTAAGAGGCGTAGAAACCAGTTTTAACTGTTTTTACTAACATTGTTTTAACTTAAGGGTAGTTTTACCCTCTTGGCAGCAGTTAAAACTACCCTGGTTGGTATCAAAACCTCATCATCAATTGAGTCACAGACCCTGTGACTCAATTCCAGGCCAAAAGTAATGAGCTTATGCATGGATTTTGACATCTCACGCCAGTTGGCAAGGATTTTTGGGGTCTAGCTCCCCCTTAGAGCTAGGGTGTCTTTTCCCCCCCAGAATCAATCTTTCCAATTTATTTTTTCTTTAATTCCTCATCATGTAATACAATTATACTTTACATATGGAATTAAATTGAGTTTTTGATTACACATCTGTAATAATTGATACCTCATATGTAAATTAAAGCTCACTTATGTAATACACATGCACATTTTGACATTTCAATTGAAAATACTTCAATTCCTCATAGCTTCTAAGCTAAACACAACACCTCAATTTTAACACAAAAATTGATGGTTACACCACATTTGGTGTGAATTAAATTAAGGTTTTGAGGATTTTCATAATTTTGTACAAAAAATACTAAAAACTTAATTTAAGCTTATTTAGAGTTGAGTTACAGAAATTTCATCCAGACCCGAGTTCATTTTTTTTGTTATGAGGAATCCAATGGTTTGATAATTTCTTTATGTTTATTTATTGGGTAAAAAGTTATAATATATTTTATATAACTTTTTACCAAAAATATTTCAATTTCATAATTTTTATTAACAATTTATTTTTACTTAATTTTTACAAGTAAAAATGTATTTTCATAATTTTAAATTTTATTGTAATTTTTATTTTTAAATTATAATTAAATTTTGATTTTTAAATAGAAATTTGTATTTATATTTCAATTTTTATTTTGATAATATAAATAAATTTATTTGATTTATATTTGTATCTTAATTTATCATTTGTGGTCTTTTGGGTATATGAAAATACCTCTAAGGCTCACAAATATCCCCTGAAATTCAAAGAGAAGGGTGCAAATTACTGCCTTATAAATATCAGTATTTACTTTCAATAATGAAAAGAAAATCATAATAGAAATAAACCCACTAGATTAATTGACTAGGGAAATAGTCCTCAGGGGCTTATAGAGTGGCCAATATATGTAAAAAGCTTGAAGGCTGATCCTTGAGGGTTGAAAACACAGCTGTATGATTGGTGTACAGCTGTATTAACTGAATTGGGAAAATATCTTGGCCATCTTGAGAAATGAACTTTTTGCATTTAATTGCCACAATGTATGAATGAATCAACTCTGAATGGCCAATGCCATACAGGTTGCTTGAATACAGCCTGTTTGGATGATTTGAGTTGCTCAATGAGTGTTGGAGCTCTTGATGCCTTGAAAACTTATTTCTACAATGACAACCTTCTGGAGTTATTATTGTAAGATCCCTGTCCAGTATTCCCTCAGAGGAATACTGCTGGAATGGAAAAAATAGCTCAAAAGCCAGGTGATTGGTGTCCTTAAATTATCTTGTGAATGTCCCCCCATTGATTACCAACTTGTGTGCCTGGAATTATACCTTAAAAAATGATCGGTGGAATGGTGACTTGACTTCAAATTGAATAAAATAATCCTGATAATTTAACCATTGAATTGCTGGGGGAAAATGGTGCATAATGGTATATAATACCATATATGCCCCATAAAGGGTTCCTGAAGGTTGGGGTCCAAGGTTGTAGAAGGCTTCCCCTTGTCTTGAGGAAAAAGTCCTTGAATTGAAGGCTGGGGTCCTTTGGTGACTACCAGAGACAATTCCCTGAGTGTGATAGGTTCATGGTGAAAATTGTGCCAAATGAGGTTTTGGGTCATTTTGGCCCTTAAGGATTCAGAGGCCATAGGGCGTGGCCCATTTGCCTCATTGAGTTTAGGTCAAAAGGGGCTTGGGGGGTCTATGGTCTGTGTACTGTAATACATGGCCTACTGACTGTGGCACATGGGACCCATCATATGGTGTGCTGGCCACAGGGTCCTAAATGGCACAACACCCTTTAATCAAAGGGGGTAGGCCTCTGAAGGGATGAGAAGACTCCCCAGGCCCAGTTCCAGTGGGATGGCCTCAGGGGAAAGGATGACTAAAATGGCCTAAAAGGCCAGGGGATTTAGGATATGGCTCGGAGGCCTCTAAAAACTACAAAGGGTCAACTGGCCATAAAATGGTTAAGGCAGGTAATTTCCATAAACCACCAATTGGAGGGTATTTCCCATTGTTGTGACAGAGTGATATTCTTGTAATAATCCATTTACAAAAATTTATTTAATGATAAAAAATTCATTATTTTATGAAGATGATTCAATTTGTCAGAATTTTTGATTTAAGATGAACAAAAATTGTATCACAAAAGAGATTTGGCTGGTATTTTACATGTTAATGACAAGGATATTCAAAAAAAAATTGATGGAAGTTTAACTCCTAAAGTAAAACTTTTGGCCTAGGAATTGATAAATAGTTACAAATCAATATTTTACCCTTTATTCATTCATTCACATAATAAAATATTGATATAAAAGTAAAATTACCATTTCATAGTGTTTTTTAACATTATTCAAATACCTCCAATGAATATGGCTTTGCAAAGAAGTTATTATCATCATTGTTGTTGATGGGGTCATAAAATATTCTTCTCTAATCTTCTAAAGTGAAATTTGCTTTCAATTTATTAAAAGTGAAATTTACTTTCAATTTATTGAAAGTGAAATTTACTTTCAATTTACTGAAAGTGAAATTTACTTTCAATTTATTGAAAGTGAAATTTACTTTCAATTTATTGAAGGTGAAATTTACTTTCAATTTATTGAAAGTGAAATTTACTATCAATTTATTGAAAGTGAAATTTACTTTCAATTTATTGAAAGTGAAATTTACTTTCAATTTATTGAAAGTGAAATTTACTTTCAATTTATTGAAAGTGAAATTTACTTTCAATTTATTGAAAGTGAAATTTACTTTCAATTTATTGAAAGTTAAATTTACTTTCAATTTATTGAAAGTGAAATTTACTTTCAATTTATTGAGAGTGAAATTTACTTTCAATTTATTGAAAGTGAAAGCCCCTGATATACTCCTATTAGCTCGATAATCAGAAGGTTCAAATTGATCATTAATAGTTAATTATTCCCATATCTAACTCCTTTCCAATTACCATTTTATAGATTTTTTTGATATCATTTGAAGACCTCCAATAGATATGGCTTTGCAAAGAAGCTATTATCATCACCATTGTTTATGGGGTCATAGGATATTCTTATCTAATCTTATAAAATTAAATTTACTTTCAGTTCATGTGCATTAAGAGCGCCTGATATACTACTAGTAGCTTCAGAATCAGGTGGTTTACATTAATAATTAGTGATTCATTCTTCCCATATATAATATTTTTCCAATTTGGTTCTAACTGGGCTCCAACTTAGCCAGTGCAGGTGGATTGGAAGCTGGTTCAAGAATAATTTAAAAAAGGTTGAACGCATGCTTCATCCAATGTTGTGAATAAACATAAAGAAAGTTAAAAAGTTCTTTATAATTAATTTCATAAAAAGATAAATTTTGAATTAATCAAACAAATTGAAAATGAAAATAACCTTCAGCCAATTTTTCCCCTATTTAACATATTATGCTTGAATTATGAAGTAAAAAGTGAATTCCATGGAATCAGACGAATGAGAATTTTATGATTAACAAGAACATAGAGATTGATTATTTTCATCAGATCAAGAATAAATAACAATGAAGAATTATGGATACATGACTTTGTTAAATTTCACAAAAAAACTTCAATTTTTTTATTAAAAGGCTTCATACACCAATCCTAAACTGGGGAGTATACCAGTTATAATTAAATTGAAAAAATATACAAATGTGCAACAGAAATGTGTTTTGAAATAAATCAATATAAGTTTCCTTTCTCTTGAGCCTAATCTAAAATTTGGTAGAAAGGACAGTAATTACTAAAAAAAAGAGTTCTTGAAAGATTTTTAGTTATTTTCACAACAAAAGCTCAAGAAAAAGATTTCTTCTTAAGACGAAAGTAGTTTTTTTACTTGTTTTAAATTTGATTGTTTTTTGAAGAATCCTAGAAATTATCCACGCAAATCTAACTCCTTATGTGTTATATTTCTCAAAAAATTACTTTCAATGAATTAAAAAGGCTGGAATATATTCAAAATGACAAGCCAAATTTTACTGTCTTGTATTTATTTTTTCCACAGAGATCTTTTATCAAAAAAGATTAATTTAATGATAGGACCCAATCCCAATTTAACAAAATACATAAGAATTTGTAAAATGCAGCTTTGATATTGTGAATGATTTTTATGAATTGAAAGAATAACTTACCTAATGGATTCAAACTATTTAATACAAATATTTTCTTCCAATTTTCTCTTCATTTGTGTGAAATTTTGAGTAGCTCCTTCCACACAAATCATGTGCAAAAAAGACCCTCATCAATCTTTGAATTGATATATGTAAAAATGAACTACCAATATTGAAAGCTTAAATAAGAGCTGTAAAGACAATGTTTTACGAGTCATCCTTGAAAGTTATTATACTTACTAAAATATTGCAGGATATTTCTTGGAAGAGCATTATTTTAGAAATAGAAAATGTAAAGAAAAAATATTGTATCATGAAGATATGTTTGCTTAACTATTGAAATGCAATTTTCAAAATTTTATATTATATCATCCATTTGAGCATAATGTATATCTGGAAACCTCCTTTAGAAATTAATTTCAGAGAATTCATCAATAATTAATAGTTGATTCGATCTATTCAGATTATAGGAGAGTATTTTAAATTTGTGAAATTCTCATTTCACTTCAAATAGAGTAACAAATTTCAAGAGCATTATTAAAGTAACTATCAACACTTTGAAAATCACAAGGTTACTTTTTTAGTGAATTTTTCAGTAAAATTCTTTGATAATCTAAATTATATCCTAAATGTGTTACTACTTTGTATTCATATTTCTTTGTATCTTTGTAGACAGTTGATATTTGAGCTCAATAATAATTCTTCATAAATATCAAACAATAAATATTTTCAAGAAATATAATATTCTTACTTTAATTGAAATTCTTTGAAAAATGAAAATTGAAAGCAATATAAGCTTTGAAAAATATTTGTAGATTTGTCCGAAAAATAGATTATCATCTTTGAAAAATGAATCATGAGGTGATGAAATATCTATAGGGTGTTGGTAAACACATGTAAGCTTTTAGTAAAAACACGTAAGTGACCTTATTTTTCAAAAAAAATTCCTCAGGCTCAGTTTTGAGGATTTTTTTAATTTTTTTTTTGCCATATTTTTCCTGACTTGGCATATCAATAAGCACAAATTTTTCCAAAAAAATTTTTTGCCAAATTTCACCAATTTGGCCAATATGCCAAAATGGCATATTGTTTTTAAAAATTCATTTAAAATCTTCCCACTTATGAATTTCCTTTGTTTTTTTTTAAAAAAAATGAAGGGCTCAATGTGAAGAATAAAGCACCAAAATCCCATAATTTTGGGAATTTTTTTGGGTGGGACAAGTGAAGGCGCAAAAAGGGTTTTTTTTCAAATGTTTTTTCCCGTCATTGTAATATTCCTATTTTTAAAAAGTGAATTTAATAACTTCCCACTTATGAATTTCCTCCTTTTTTTTGAGCTAAAGGGTTCACTCTGGAAAATAAAGAACCAGAAGCTCATGAATTGGGGAAAAAATTTTGGTGGGACAACAAGTGAAGGCGCAATGAGTGTTTTTTTTCAACTGTTTTTTGTCTTGTGTGTAATATGGCTATTTTCAAGTACAAAAGTTCCACATGTTTGATAAAAAAGGAGACTGAGGTGGGATTTAAGCAATAAATATGACTGAGGAGGGGGATAATTGGCATAAATTGTATATACATAAATCATTCAATCAGAATCAACCTCCAAAATAGTGGGTTTTTTCTGAGAGAGGGGAGGAAGATTGAACAAATACAACATTCTGTGTTTCTTAAATTCATCAGCCCACCCCAGGGCTTGTGTTTGGGCATTAATCTCCCAGTTCACAGTAATGGGGGGGACTGGATAAACTTTAGAAATGATGATGTCCAAAGGAACAAAATGAGCACAACTATTCAAGAAGCAGATGAAAATGGGGGGATTATCATTTGGAGGACAGAAATAAGGGAAAAAAGAAAAAGATTGGATTGTGGAATAAAAGAAAACTTGTCTTTGATACTTATTTGCAATTTGATCCCCCATGTCAGGCATGGACATTCACTTTCTTTTTGGAGCCTGGCCAACATCTTCATACCATTCAATTCTTTCCAAATAAGAGGATACTGAGGGAATTAAGGTTTTCATGGCTTCATAAAGGTCTTGATTTTGGTTAATTTCTTCAGCCAAGTCACCTCTGAAATCAGCCCATTGATCTTGAGTCTTGTAAATGAAGTGGGATACTGTTCTGTAGCCACAGTATCCATCACCCTGGACATTGATGGCCTTGAAGGTGTATTTCAATGTAAACTTGGGCAAGTCTTCTGAGCCAGTTATCTGATAAAATAAGTTCAAAAAATGAATAAATATCAAAATAAACAACAGAAAATTACATTAAAAAGAATCAGAAACTCCTAAACAGCTTGGAGCATTCATCACTTGTGTGATAATTGCTTTGAGAATTCTCACAGGTCAAGTCAATTGCATCATAGATATTCAAACTGGTGGCAGGCTTGTGTGATTTTCTTTGTGTGGTTTTGCTTCCAATTGCCAATCTTCTGGACCTTATAAGGGTTACTTCTGATTTATTCAATTCAGTTGCTGAGGGTAGTGAATCTGATGAACTGATGGATTTAGATAATGAGTCCTCATAATCTTCAGAATCTTCAGATGAGTCCACTTCCATAATTGGAGAGGGGACATTTGACTGGGATCTTGATGTTGTTGTACTGGTCACTTTTGAGGGGGGTCTTCCTCTTCTCTTGGATTGACTTTCAATAATTTCAAATCTTGAAGGTTCTCTTTTGTTTTTATTCTTGGCTCCTTGGGGTCTTCCATGGATATTCTTTCATTTTAGAGGGTCTTTATAATAGTGATCATCCTCTTGACTCTTGGGAATTTGATCAAATGGGACTTTTCCAGTCAAACCATCTTGAAAATGTTGAAGTATTGGAGTGATTTCTGCCATTGGTCTTTGAAACAGGTATTCCCCAATGTCTTCAAATATTTACTTTGATTCATTCTTTCTTTCTTTTTCAACACTTTGATCATCACCTTGAAAACCAGCCTGAGAAGAATATGACAAATAAAATCAGTTAATAAGAAAAAAATAATTAGAAGAAATTGAAAACCCTCACAGGCAAATTCAAATGCCATTGAGGATGGAAGTCTGATAATTCAAGCCTTTTGCGCTTGGAAAATGCCTTTTGGGTCTTATGCTTGCAAGGAATGCCTTGATAATTGCTGTATTTGTTGGTGCATTTTCATTTGGAGGGAATTTTGTTTCAAAATTTTCAAAGGCAATCTGAAGAGCATAATGAGACACCTTTCCATTGAGGGCAAAGATGTGTGGAGGAAAATTCTTGACATGGACAATCATTTCTTTGGAGATTCTGTTGATTATTTCAATGAATTGTTTTCTTAATGCCATGTGGAGAGGCCTGACTACCTCCATGATAGTACCAGTGGACCTTTGGAGCCAAAGTTTAACCATTGCATGGGCACCTTCAACTCTGGAGGTGGAGCCCACACCCAGGTGGCAATGGTGGTTGGTCCAGGCTGGCACATAATACTCCTTTAGAGGAAGCCACGTCTTTCCCAAATATTGCAAGACCTCAGGATTTTTGACTTGCTTTTGAAGATTCTTCCAGTTATCTTTGAAAGACTTTTCAGTGGATGAATACATAAGCTGAGAAATGAATCCCAAAGTCATTAATAAAGACAATAATAAGAAAAAAAGTATAATAAAGTGAAATAAAGTGAAGAAGTATATTACTTGCTTCCAAAGGCCCATAAAATTTTCAAAATCAGTTCCATGACCAATTTTCTTCATGCAATGAGAAGATACATCCTTGTTGATGTTCCAAATGCATAGCAGGACTTTGGAGTCTGGGAAGAGCTTCTTAATAGAGTTTTTCAAGGCCAGATCCCTGTCAATAACAATAACTGGAGGGGGAACAAGATTGGTGTTGTTGAGGACCTTTTCTATGTGTTTATTTAATTCCCAAGTATATGAAGTTTCATTTTCATTCTTCATCAAACAAAAAGCCCCAGAAAAGGTCTTATTGGTTGAGCTGAATCCAACAATGTGAAAAAGGGGCATTTTGTAATTATTGGTTTTATAAGTACAATCCATAAGAATGACATGAGGAAAGCCATGAAGAAGTTTTATGGCCAGGGGGTGAGTAAAAAACAAGGAGGTAATTTGTTCCTCAGAATCCCTTTCAGAGGACCAAACAAAATTTTCTTCTTTGAGAGTGTCAATAAGAGCATCATTGGGCCTTCTGCCTTGCAGTTTGTCTTTCTTGATTTTCTTGACTTGGTTGTAAATGTCTTGAAGGATTACAGGCCTGTCAGACTCCCTCTGGCTGCATAATTTGGCCTGAATTTGCCTTGGCATGAGCAGTGATTCAGACATTTGAGCAATTTGAGATGTTTCTTGCTCATTGGATTTCCTGAAAGCAGGATGTGCCATGATATTTTCAGTGGCATCATGGCTATGTTCATTATTTTTGACTTTAAGAGTCCAAGTGGTACTCTTGGCATATTTTCTGGCATAAAGTCTAAAATGACATTCAAGCTTTCTTGAGGTTACTGTTTTGGAGGGGCTTTTGTTGGGATTTGGGGTGCCAGACCTGTCACAACATATTTCAATTTGGTTGTGGGTCATATTGGACCTCAAGGTGGACACAGCATATCCCTGAGCCCTGGCAGCATTATGCACATGTTGCCAAAGAAGCTCAAGGGTCTGAAATTCACCTTCAGTGGGGGGTTGAAGCATTTTTTTAATGAAAAATATGTATAAAAGTGAAAAAAGGGGGAATTGGGGGATTTGGAATGGGGTAAGAACCTTTTGAAATGTGAAAAAGAGGTGAAAATAGGTGTGAAAAATGAACAGAAGTGGTTAAGAGTGAAAGAAAGTGGTTTAAATGGGGATTAATAGATGAGGGAAGGTAAAAAATTGAAAATTGAGAGGCTTGAAAGCAGGTTGTTGTGGTGGAAAATGCAGTCTTTGGGGGAAAAAAGAAAAAAAAGTGTGAAAAGCTTTGCGAAATGGCTTCGGTAATGCTGTTTTTCCAAAAAAAAAAACAATGGTTTGGGGTGGGGATAATGTGGATCATTGGGGTGTTTGGGCTTGTTTTCCTGGGGGGGCTGGGAAAAAAAATCTGAAACAGCTTGGAGTTAGAGAGGTTTTGTGGGGAAAAAACCTCCTTTGGGCATGTTTTGGCCCAATACAGGCCCAATTGTGTTTCATTTTTAATTAAAAATGGGCCCAGGGCACCCCTTACGTGTTTTTACCAACACCCTATCTATATCACATAGAGTATGTTGATCCAAATAATGAATTATTTTTTTTGAAAACTAAAACTATTTCAAAATTAGGAAATACCCTCCAGTGTTCTTACAGTATCTGAAGTTTGGTAAATATCTTTCCTCAAAATATGAGTATTTTTTTATAAAAGGAGACAAAATGCAAAGAAGTATTTCAGCTCAAAAAATATTTTGTTTTGAGAAATGAAGGGCTGGTTATTGCTCTTTTGATTTTTAAAAGTTTCTTGAAGCCTACTATATTCTTCTTAAAGATGGAGATTATCAATATAATTTGCTGAAAGAGATTTCCTTAAAAATGAAAAAAAACAAAATCTCCTCACAACATACTCAATGTAGAAAATCTCAGTCTGGAAAAGATATTATCAAGAAACATTTTATTTCCAAGAATTTGGGTATCTTATGTGGGACATAATATGTTAAGAGGTCTTTTTTTTGATGAAATGAGATGCCTTATTTTGTGGATATCATACAACAGAATATGTCATTGAATTTGAATTTGCAATTCTGGAGGTCCCATAATTTTGATCTCTCTACAATTTGAAAGCAAAATAAAATTTCAGGATGAAAAATAATGAAATACTATAATTATTCCATTTTATTGTTTGATTATTTTTAGTTTCAATCTCAGAGGGAAGTTAAATATTGTTTTTCAAATGAATGAAGCAGGAATTCATATATATGAATTTGGATTGAATTCCTCAAAATAGGTATCAAGGTATATTTCAAAATTGATGGATGGAGGATGCCTATTATGTGTGATTTTTATTCTGGAGAAGAACTGATTATAAGCAATGGTTTAAAGAATGAGATTGTGATGTTTTTTTTCTATGTTTGAAAATATAAATAACTGATTTCATTATTTTCCAAACAAAAGATAGCAACAAATAAGTAAGTGGTAGCTTGTTACAAAAGAAGAATGATTATTTTTGGGGTTCTAATAAAAGATAAATTTCATGATGATGAGTTACATATCAGCTTTCAAATCTTTGGATTTTTTAACATGCGTTTTGAGAATATAGCATTATTAAGGGATTGGACATGCTACTTAAGTCAAGTAATTTTCTAGATGATTGTTTGCAAATTTTGTAAATCTGGCTTGGAAGATACCTAAATGAGAATAGCAAGTTAGAGCCTAGTATTGTGGTATTCCATACCATTTTTTTCACTAGGCACAAGCTCATAGTACCCCATAATAGCAGTAAATCCAACCCACAGGAAGACTTACAGTCAAGCTTTACACCAAAAGGTCACTTTTACAGAAAGATGCTGGAGCTAATTCATAATACCATGGCACAGGCACCAAAGGGAAGTGTATATGTTTAAGTAAATTATTCAATTTCATTATTCATATGTAAAAACTCAAGTTACATATAGCAAACTAGTTACAACAAATAAGGTACCACCCTTCAAATTACACATCCACCCAGCTTTACATCCCTCTATAGCCACAGACTCATGAATCAAGAAAATGACACCTGCATGAATTACACAACCACCTTTCATTCAACATAGAAAAGTCACATTATGCAAAGGACAACCCCATGGACCTCCTGAAAGTCATTTACAGCACAGCCACAAGCATAAACCCATTTATATCTACAGTAATCCCACTTGAAACCTTCAAAAGCATCAAAACGCTTTACACCACTTATCATCTCATGAAAGTCAAAAACTAGTTACAACAGGCTGCATACATAAATTCATCAGTGCAAGAAATTTTCATCTAACATCTTTTTAAGGTTCAAAAGAAGAAACACAGCCAGGACACCGGCATAAATTACACAGCAACTTCTACCAAGCCTAAAAATCAGATATGCAAAGGAAATAAAAGGTTATCATGTGATACTGCACCCTTCAACAGAATATCATGTGACAGGAAAAAATGCTGTGTACAAGAAAAATCCTCAGTCAAAATGAAACCACCTCATTCATGAAAGGAAAATCCAAGAATATCACATCATAATTAGTTCACCAAAAGACCATCATGTGATGAATGGAGGCTTTGCAGAGAAAAAAATTATCACCAAACCTTAAATCACCTAACCCATGCAAGAAAAGTCCTCACCAAAAACAAAGTCATATGATGGAATCAAGAGTAGTTGAAGTGGAAAAAGACAGCTCCCATGGAGGGCCCCCTGGGCTCCCAAAAGGTATGAATAGAGGGGTTCTCTCCCCCCAAAATTCAAATTCCCTCTTTCACATTATATGCCCTGCACAGTAGAAGCATAGAAATAATTCATCCCTCACCTGGGAGGTTGTCCAGTATATAATGATTAATTTACTTTCCCGGGAGCTAAGCTCAGTGGAAGTATAGTGTTGAAGATTAACCAGTAGCTAAGCTGAGTGGAGTCTTAGTATTGAAAATGAGAATTATCTAGTACCCAAGATTAGAGTCTCTACTCTATTGAAATATTTTATCCAGTGAAATGAAAGCCATTTATCAAGATTTAAAATTAACTTAACCCTTTAAAAATTCAATATCAAATAGTCTTACCTCCTAAATTTAACAAATACAATTTTATCTTATTATTAACCACTCTTAGAAAAATAACAAACCTTTTAAAAATTATTTTACTTTCTTATAGCTTTAACTTGACAAAATTGCCTTTATCAACACTCATAAAATTTTCCAGAACACCTTAAATAACCCAACTTACCAAACTTTTATCAGTAAGAAGAAACCACTTACCCCAATTTCACAAAAAAAAACAGAAACGTATTTCATTAAAATCTCAAATTTAACCAAAATTCCTAGCATTCTTTTTCATTTTATATATTGAATAGATCTAATCTGGAAATGCTGAATTTTTTCTTCTGCAGTTTTAAATCCACTTACTAATTTTATTTTGGTTTGTAAGCTCCAAGAACAATTTTGTACAATTATTTTAGGAGGGGAAGGCAATACACCCTTGCCCCCCTTGGTTACAGGAGTTATTAGTAATTCAAAACTAGTTACCTGTGATTTCCCCCTCCAGGTACTGCCTCATTTTAATCCCACACAGGAGGAGTTCCCACAGTATGAAGAAATATTAAATCTTGGCCATAGCTGGGTTGGACCTGCTACCCCATCCAGCAGGAATAGCTTTTTTTTATGTTAACTGTAGCACCTACCAGGATGAAGCATAAATTTCTAACTGAAAGGAAGTTTTTGGTAGAAGAATATTTGGGAATTTATGAATTTTTCCTAGAATTTAAGACTTACAATTCTCTATTTGCTTTACCTTTAGAAGAATTATCAATTTTACTTAGTTTACTTTTCTGACACTATGCATTCTCTGAATGAAAAATTAACTTCTTTCCCATGCTTTATATCATTTATGTTTAATGGTATAGAAGATGGCAGTTAAGTTCCTCATGGGATTTTTTTTGTGCATGCACAGCCCACATCACACAGTGCCCTCAAGTCCACCTCCAAATTTCTCTAGTGAACCACCTGCTGGCTGTAAATCAAAATGGTTAGAGAGTTTCTCATCATCCAATATCCATAGTCTTCACTAACACTTTTTTGAGAAATAAAGCTTCCAGAGTTGGTGGTAGAAATTTTCTAGATTGGTTGCAACAGAAACAAAATCATTCACCAATATTTCTTCAAATTTAACTTTTTCTTCTTCAAATCACTCTAAAATCTCAGCTTATCAATCAATCTCTTCCATCGCAAAAGCTAATACTTCAAACCTTCCTCCTGTTCAAGAAATATATTGGTTAAATTTTAATTCCCAATATGAATATGGCTCACCTGCTCCAATTATAGATGCTTCTTTTTTCATTCCAAAGCTATGAAATACATAATGGACAGAATTGGTGGTGATATAATTGATAGTAGGGACACTGGTAACCTTTAATTATTTCAAAAACAAATCCATAAAAATGAATTTATTACACTTTTCTTTGATTTAGTGATTTCAAATTATCATATTCTAATCAAATTGTACTAAAATTAAATGGATTGTTTTTACTAAACTTTCATTTTATTCAAAAAGGTTAAATAGATTGGTCTACTTACTTTTTAATTCATTTCTTTTCAATATTTTATCATATTATTCTTTTCTACTTTCTTTCATCTCAGCTGGTTTGGCTGCTCAAAATTGTGATACTAAAATAGTAGCCTATCTTTCAAATCATTGCACTTCCCCCTCCCTTTTTTTGTATTTTCATTCAATTAGCATAGATTTGTCTCAAAAATCTTCATCTTCCTCCTGAAATTGCTGGCCTTTCTAAGTATAATTCAAACTATTTGCAAAACACTGATTTATCATCTTAAAAACTTCAAAATCAATTCTCAGATTTTCTCTTAATTATTCATTCTAACTTTGAGTTGGGGCAAAAAATAGTGATTAGAAGAATTTGATTGTAATTTATGCTTACCTGATCAAATTATGGTATGCTCATTTGATGGACTACCTTCAACCTTCAAAGCATTGATTCAATCAATGAAGCCCCAACCTTTCCATTTTTAACATTTTATTCTTACCAATATTCTATTTCTTTGTGCTCACTTTTCTGTTAACATGGATGGAAAGGAATTGTTGGAAGAAGTCATCTTTGGAGCTTTTGATTGAATTTAAGAATTCATCTTGGTACATTTATTTTCTTTGCATCATTCAAAGTATTCTTAATTTAAGAAGCTTTCCCTTAAGGTTAATCACTTTTAAGAAATACCAAATTTACGCCAAGAAACAAAATTTAGGAAATTTGACTTCTTTTCTATCTAATACAATCTGTTTATTATATTACATTTGTCAGCCTGTGGCTCAAAACCAGAGTACAAGGATGACAGCCAAATACCATAAACCAATGGTAAATTGAAGATACCACCAAACCCTGTAGCTGAGCCAAACAAGCTCAAAAATCATCAAAAGGAAGAGGAAACTCACCTCTTTTCAAATATACTAGTCCCATAACCATAGGACAAAGAATAACAAAGTTATTCCTGCTCAAAGTTGCTGCTGAGCATAAACCTTAATTTTCACCTCTCATCTGAAATCCAGAGGAAGAGACTTCACCCCATCCTATGGGTATTCAAATTGAAGCTCTAGGTCAGGGTCATCCAATGGTACTAGCCAAATTGAGCTAACACCAGAACTACAGAAGTTATGGCCAAAATAAGGCGAAATAAGGGGGAATAAAATATTCACCTCTCATATAACTTCTACAGTTTTAGTGTGAGATACTTAAAGGGGGGTTTATCTAGAAATAGCACAATCAGGTCTATCTGATGGTGCCATTCATTTCCCCATATCTGATCTGGAATAAAATTTATAGGGCCAACAAGCTCCATACAGATCTCGAGAAAATCATGCATATGGATAACAAAACTTGTACATGGTATAACTTTGCCATATTTAATGTTACCCATACCAAATGAGGTACCACTGTGTATACCCTATCCAGGGCTACAAAATGAACCAACCTTTAGCTCAATATATTGAAAATTGACAAAGTTATGGCAGCTTTAAGGTCAAAATCCCACAGTTAGACCAATACAGCCTTACTGTGGGATAATATCCCATAACCATGATTATGAGGTTTCAAACAGACAAAGAAGCATGTTTATACTTCAATAACTCATAGTTCATTCAATACTGGGGTCCCATACAGGTTCTGTGCAGCATTCCACAGGTCATACATGTCAGAAGAGGGCTGTGTGGTCCCTAGATAAACATTTTCACTCTGTATTGGTGAAAACTGCCCAGATGTGGTTTCCAAACCACATCTGAGCCCAATACAGTGTTTACAGGCTTTGTGGAAACCAAAAGCCAGTACTTTGAAGTGAAAACTCTTCACTTCCTCTATGTGGATGGTCTAGAGGGCCATTCCACCCCATTTTAGGATAAAAAGGAGCCCTTTTCTCCTTCAGAAAAGGCTTTCTCATCCTGCTCTTGAATTCCTACATAGTAAAACTTTCAAAAGCAGCTATACTCTTGGAAAATAATCAGGTATAACTATAATATTAATTATTGTAGTCTTTATTATTGTAACCCAACAGATAAATACTGCACCCAGGGCTTTCAACAGTGCTCACCACCACTAAAGTATTTAATAAAGCCCTTATTAAACTCTTTAAAAACCTTTTTTTAACTATTTTTATCCATGTCACAGTCATAGTTAGAGCTGTATATACCATTTTAATACCTCTATCATAGACTCAGCCTGACAACATTGAACATGATTCCCTTTTAAATAATTTATTCCTTAAACATAAAATAAAGCTTTATTATACTCTCAATGAGATATTTTTCTTCATAATTCAATATTCTGAAAGAAAACTAGACAAAATTACTTCAAGCTCAATCCTTCATTTTGAGCTTTTACCCAGTCAACAAGTGGAATTTGAACCTGAAGGCTCCTGAAAGTTTTTGAGGCCTTGTGTGATCCTTAGAGGTATTTTCACATTCACAAAAGACCATAAAAAATTGAATTAAGCTATAATTAAAAATAATACATTTATTTTTGTACATAAAAATAACATACACAATGGATTTTCAATAATGAATTTATATTAAATATTAATCTTAACAAAAAAATTGTAAAAAAAATATTTTTACTTGAAATAATAAAGTAAAGATAAATTTTCAAAAAAAACATTTTTTCAAAATATTTAATAAAGATTATTACATATTTTTTTACAATAAATAAATACATAAAAAACATTTTCAATTGGATTCCTCATGAAAAATCAGGTGGGGTCACCTCTTAGTGGAATCTCTATAGCTCATCTCTAAATAAGTTTAAATTAAGCTTTAAGTATTTTCTGTGTGAAAATATGAAAATCCCAAAAACCTTGATTTGATTTGCACCACATCTGGTGCTAACCAAAAATATTTGTGTTTGAATTGAGGTGTGATGTGTAGTTTATAAGCTATTAGGAATTGAATTATTTTCAATTGAAGTTCTTAAATGTGCATGTGTATTGAATAAGTGAACTTAAATTTGCATATTTGCAATTAATAATTACAGTCATTTACTGTAATTTTTAAATTGAATTACATTTATAAGCTTTAAAGTAGACTACATGATGAGGAATTACATAAAAATAAATCAGAAAGATCAATTTTGGGGGGAAGTAATATTGGCATCAAGAGTGCCAGACTCCCCCAAATTCATTTATGACTGGTTTGTAATTTCAAAATTCACATAAATGTTAATCACTTTTGGTGATAATGAGGTTTTGATACCAACCAGGGCAGTTTTAACTCTTTCTAAGAGGGTAAAACTACCCTTAAGTTGAAGAAAATTTTATAGAAATATTTTTAACAGTTTTCAGAATCTCCTACAAGTATTCTGACATGTTTTGAAGGCTATAAACCAGCTATTACTACAGCAATGGCTGGTTTAGGGGACCAAAATGGCTAAAACCAGCACTTTTTTGGTCTAAAGCTGGGTTCAATGATGCTTTAATTAGATTTTCTGTTTTCAGTGTCTTTCTCACAATTGATTAAATTTGAATTGACTTTTTGAGTAAGAGAATTGGTGGCTATAGAAGAATATCTTCTTTGCCCCTCTTTTATCTTTATGTTAGAATCTTTTCTTTTTCAAATTAATTTGAAAATTGTTAAACCAATCAATAAAGGATTCCAACCACCATTTTAAAATTAATTCAAATCTTTCAAGAACTTGAAAACTAATTGTAATTAATTCTTGTAACCCTTTATAATTATTTTTACCCTTGAACCACCTCAAATGTGAATTAAAGCATTTTTCAACAATGTTAACTTTGACATTTTGTTTCCAAATTCACTCCAGTCACTTTTGGGTTTTTTTGTCTTTAATATTCATTTTGGTAACTCTTCTATCATATTCATTTCCTGCAGCTCTTTTTCAATTGATTCCAATTGAAATATTTTTTGTAGAGTGTTTTTTGGATACATTTTTCATTGTTGGTAAAACAATAAATCTTTATAATATTATGGTTTTATACTAAAAAAGCTAAAAAGAATAATTTTGGCATGTATTTATTTTAAAGCTCTTCAAATTACTATTTTTACATAATGTTACCTTAAACAAACTTTGAGGAGAGGAAAAGTATATTATTTTGAATCAAAGCTTCATATCCACACCTTACCTCTTGACATAAAGACTTACCAAAAATTCTCTCTTCAGGTATCTAATATCACATTTCACTTTTTATAGTCTGTTGTAAGCCTCTAAATATTCTCCATTATTTTCTATCTCCTCAACCACTACAAATATGCAATTATCATCAAGTATTTTAACCATCTTACCATCATCTCATTAAGCTCTCAAGAAACTTAATTTCAATAGCAAAACAAAGTAACCACTTTATTCTCCTTATTACTTTACATCTTACAATAATATGAGATTCATAAATCATTGATTTTCAAATCATTTTCCCAAATATTTGAGTGTATTTCAGGTGAATCATTTAGTTGGAACATATCTAGACACAAAGACCTTTTTTCAATCAAAGTTAATTCAAATTAAGCTCAATGTATTATAGTATTGGCTGCAAGTCAATGTATTTCCTACAAAATTTATAGGCAAATATATATAGCATCTAGATCAGCTACTAAGATGTTCTCCACTCTTATCACCACAAACTTTGTTTAGTAAACCAATTGAACCTTTATCAGCCTTGAATTAACTATATCTGGTTCAATTAGATCATTTTTTTGAAGTACTAGAAAGTAAGGTTTCAGCATAATTCCATCATTATTTACTTAAGACTTAACAATATTGGGATAAGAAGCAAATTTTCCATGAAACAAAACTTGAATAACATGAAACATCTTCAAATGAAATGAGTGGAGCTGTCTCAATCTTAGCTATGAAAGCTAAAAACGCAGAGCTGGTATCTAAAGATTCTATAGCTCTTCATTAAACTGCTTCCGAGGGTGATTATCACAATAACTATGATCCACTACCAGCCCCAGAGTGTTTGGGAAAGCTACTTGGTTCTTGATACATGTTTTTTTATGGAAGACTCAGTCAATAGTTTTTAATGAATACCATTTTTAGCTGTAATTGAATCTGTTAAATTTTAACTTTTTTTAAAAAATTTATAAAATATCAAATTTTTTCAATATAATTTTTGCATTTGGATTTCAAAAAATTTTACTTCAAATGGAAACCAATGTGTTTTGGTTGATTTTTTTTATTTAAGAAAGAATTAAACTCAAAAGGGTTTTTGAAATATAATTGTAATTTCTCCATGATGAAAAAAAGTGAAATAAAATGGCTGTAATGCCTTCATTTTCTGAATTTTCTGCTCTTTTTTTGTATTTCTTTGATTTTTAGGATAAGATGCTAGGAAATTCATCAAAATATTGTCAAAGAGGGGTTTTAAGTCTTAATAAATCATTTCTATGAAGCTTACAGATAATAATCTTTGGTATCTAAATGTTCATATTTAAAAAAGAAAAAATCAAGATTAATTTTCGTTTTTCTTTTGAAACCCAATTAAAAAAATAAGCAATACTGACTTTTTTCTAAGAATTGAATGAAATATATTTGTGGATACCAATGTAAAAGCCTTAAGAACAAATAATATGAAAGAAATGATTGGTCTTGGCTTTCATCTTGAAGTAGAATGAATTTTTTTTGGATTAACTATCATAAACTTTCAATTTATGTGGACTATAGATTTATGGATCGTTTTTCTTCCACTCAAGGATCAATTCATTACAGCTAGATATAGCAATTATTATTTTTTCATTTTGTATTTTGGTTTGAATATTTTAAGATATTCTCATTTCTCAACATCAGAACAGATATTTTTAGTTTGAGAATCAGTCTTCAATAAATCTCATTAAATCAAATAAACCAACATATTACTAATTGGTTACTTTTTGAATATCCAAAATTGAGTTTTTTTTCTAATAGTAATTACTATGAATCAAATTTAAATTTTTTGGCTTGAGTATTTAATTTTGGTTCTTTCTACTCTTCAAAGGAATAAAGCTTATTAAATCAGATTCTTTGGAAAAATTAATGACAAAAATTCTGTATTTCTTGAAGAAAAAATATAATGAAGCTACACTGATAGCATTTTTATGAATGTCTAAATAAAATATTTAAACATTTGAATAGGAAATTTTTGTATATCTAATTTTTATTTAATTCTATACATTTTACAATGTTGCAATAAATATTTTGAGTTTCCAATCTACTTTTCTAATTCCAAATATCATATTATCAGAATAAATTCATATCTTTCTCTCGAATTTTATTCAATCATTCAAAAATTCACTTCTATGAGAATATAGGGTAGATCCCCAAGGGGTTTTAGGGGTACTTGAAGTTGTTGTCAAATTCAAATTTGAAGCTGGAATATAAAGTAATCTCTGTTTGAAAAATAAAGATTTAACTTATTAAATTGATTCAAATCCATTCATATGTGTACGATATAGTAATCAATTACTGTTCAAGAATCAACGCATCTTATGAACCGCATTGGGAAATTTTAATGACCAAGTTTCTGATAGTAAAGGTAAAAATTCCTTGAAGAGTACTCAGAGGAATGAAATTTTTAGGAATAGAGTAATCTGATGCTTAATTTTATAATCATAATTAATTAGTATATAGTAATTTGAGTAGTATAGGAGCCATTTATCTGATACATGCTCTTATCGGATGATTGACATGATAGAAGCCTCAATATTCAAATTTAGCTACATTAAAATTTCTGTCAAGCCCGCGCAGAACCTAACTGCTATCTGCTATACCGCGCAACATAATTGAAATACCATATGGGAAAGCAGTTCATTTTTGCAGTTCAAGCTACCCTTTCATCAAAAACAATAATACTTTTGATTCAGTATATTTATTCTTATATATGATGAGTTTTGAAAGAAGTTCTCTTGACTTTCTTATTTATACATTCTTTAAAATCTGGTCAGGTCAATCCAGCAGTGTTTCAAGATCAGGAAATGTCTGATATAGTAAGTAGTCTTTTGGGGTGACTTTTCTGAAGCCATCACCATCCAATGAACATTATTGAATTTACAACTCAAGCCAAGCTAATTGAGCAGTATTAGGAGGGGCAGTGAATTTTCTTTAAAATCCTGGGCCATCAGTAAGCTAGGAACCGCTTTTATCAAAATTATATGTACTTATTATTACGCCCTCCAGGTATAGCTTTGTTTATCTTACAGTGCAGTTGCCAATGCTCATCTCGAGCCATTTGAATACTTGAAACAAGGCCACTAAGATGGTGCTAAATGTAGAAAAAAGTTGAATGTTACGTGCAATAATAATATGTATCACATGCAGAACCCAAGCGTTTGCAGTTCGAACAAGCATTTCGAGCAACATGAATACCACAGGAGCATTACTAGGTGAATGGCTCCAAAAAGACCCAATTAGGTGTGAAGGTTCCTTGTATCTGTGGCAACATAACTGATAAAACTTTGGAAACTGCTAGGATGTTGTTCCCACATTTTCATATCGGAATACCAGAGTGACGACGTTGAGCAGGGAAAAATGTCTAAAGAAAGTTAAACTGAGCAAGTATTATGGTTATAACCTTGTACTTTACCTTTTCTAGATGAACAGGGGTCTGGTGTGGTTATTGGTTCGCAATCTAATTAGCAGATTTCCTCTTATTGGCAAGGTGGATCTTTTTCTCAAATTTCTAGTTACAGCCTCACTAGTTAGGCTGACATTGATCAAGGCCCCGATAAGAAATCAAAGCTCTTTATAGGACACCTCAAAGGGACATTGGGCACTCAATTAATTCTATGAACTGATCAGATACCCCAAAAAGTCTATTCTGGCTCTTGATTGCATCTTGTGGTGGTAAATTTTCATTTTATATTCTCCTTTGACCAGCTATGTTTTTCGATTTTCTCAGGTACTTAAAATTAAATTATTGAAGCTACCTTGTCTTATATTTTGAATTCAGGATTCCCAAAATGAAATAAAAGCCAGAAGCTATAGTGACCCGACCTTGCCAGAAGATCAGCCCATGAAATATCAGATGAAGGATTAAGCATATATAAATCATTGAGGGTTAACTGGTATTGCTTTCAAGCAAGAATTTTTTTGGATTTTTTTGGGTGAAAAGTTCGATCTGAGTCTGAGCTTGCGTCGGAGTTTGAAAACTTATTCAAAGTTTCTCATCCTCCACGTCACGTCCAGCATATCCGCCCTTGAAACCACCAACGAGTACAACAATCTCGTCTTTATAGCGATTTTGGTCCCAATCCACTCAACAAGCCATATCGGTTAAATCATGTTCGAGTTCTTGCAAGATGAAGCAATACCTTATCAAACGATTTTACTAACTTTATCAGCTGGAGTCTGCGCATTCGAGATTTATTTGGAGTGAGTCATCCTGGAAGTAGAAATGGAATCTCCCTCTTCATCTGATTGCTTAGTTGGTTTTCTTGAATATATGCTCTGTCCAGTCTCCGCCAGATTCCCCATCTCCAGCTCAAAGAACCCCCGGCATCCATTGCGCCCTACTTGGTTGTTGCCACCGATGGGCCCAAGACTGAGGAAGGCAATGAAAAGGCTTCTAAACAAATATCTGCCCAAGAAACATTTATAAAATCCCAGGCTTATGCTCTCGATAAAGTCAAGTTTTCCATTATAAGCGGCATCATTAATCAAGCTGAGATGATGGTCTTGCTGTCACCGTTCCTTCCGATTTACTTTGGCGCCAATCCTGCTAAAGCGACAAGTGGATTCGCATCCTTGTGGAGCCTCGCCATTGATTGGTCCTATCGGTGGTCTAACGTCGCTCCTGGATGGTTGAATATCGGTACTGGGGAAATCGCTACCTCTGTATTTTTCGTTACCTTGTTGTCAATCACCGGCATGGTTACGTCCATCCCCGCCGACCTTTACAAAACGTTTGTTTTGGAAGAAAAACACGGCTTCAACAAGCAGACTTTGGGCTTATGGCTATCGGACTTCGTCAAGACCACTATTCTATCTGCCGTTCTTGGCCTTCCGCTTTTGTCTGTCTTTCTCTGGATCGTGCGTTGGGCCGGTGAAGCGTTTGTGCAATATGTCATGCTACTCGTGTAAGTAGTCAATCAGTCTATTAACTCACTGCGGAAAATTATCATTGATAATTTTATCAACTAACAATTCTTCGCCTATTTTAATAGTATGGGCATAGTTGTGTTCATGTGTAAGTCTCGACAAAATGGCTATTCCTCCCCGGTTGATTAATGTCATAGATTATTTTATAGATGTCGGTTATCCATATTTAATTGCGCCCTTGTTCAATAAATTTCGCCATTTGAGTGAATTCCCTGAGTATAAAGAAGTGAAGACACGAACAGAAGCCCTAGCAAAGCGTGTCAGTGAACGCAAAAAAGTATCATTTTTGGGGTTAGCTGACCTTCTTCATGTATTTTAGATTAAATTTCCCTTAGGAAGGCTTTGGGTAATTGATGGATCCAAACGAAGCGCACACTCTAATGCTTTTTTCTTTGGTTTACCCGGATTTACCAAGCAGTGAGCAATTCATAATAGACGCCCCAATGAGCTCACCAAGTTTTCTAACCCAACAGCTTTTACCATTAGCATTGTTCTGTACGATACTTTGCTCAAACAGAGCAGCGCGGCTGAAGTAGAAGCCGTACTTGGTATGTGCCCTATTTATGACTCATTTAACCTGCAATTGATGTTGACCTACCATTTTTTCACGAAAAACATAGCCCATGAACTTGGACACTGGCAAATGAACCATAGCATCATGTTGCTTGGCTTATCTCAAATTCAACTTGCATTTACTCTCTCCATCTTTAGGTTCTTTATTTGGAACCCTGCAGTGTTTAAATCTTTCGGGATCCCCCCTCTTGCTGGCTTATCCCCTATTCAATTCCCACTTATCATTGGTTTCCTTGTGGTTCAAAATCTCTTCACACCATTAAATGCTTTGTTGACATTCGCATCTAATAGCCTGAGTCGCACTTTAGAATTTCAGGCCGATAAGTTTGCTTCTGATCTAGGTGGAAGCTTTGCCTCTGATCTCAAATGGGCATTGGTGCGCATCAGTGCAGAAAACAAGGCTACTACTAGTTGCGACTGGCTCTACTCGGCTTTTCATCGTGAGCGTTGCCATATTTTCACATTTTCTCTAAGGGGTTGGTTTTATAAAAATCGCAAGTTAAATCAATGGGTTGTTTTGTTTTATTATGGCTATGGCAGATTCGCATCCAACCCTACCAGAAAGATTAGCGCGCCTAGGCTCAGAGTCACATGAATCAAGAAAAAACCAATAGATAGACCTTTCGGATGATTGCAAAACCTTTCTTTCTTCTTCAGTTAGCTTTGCTTATTTGGGCTGTTTCTCACAACTTCGTAGATAAATTGATGACAAGCTGTGAATATAAATCGAATCTTAGATCATTAAATTTATGCTTTGAAGCAACCGCTTTGCCAAGCATGCTAAAAAGTGTGTTTGAGATAGAAAGGCTAAAAGACAAAATGATAGAGCTTTGTATATAGAAAGCCAGCGCATATTCTTTGAATTTTTTTCGTTTTGTTGAATCCTTCCAAAAAAACACAAAGTCTCTCAAGTAGAAAAGCACAACTCATGGAAAGGTTTAGACAGACCTATGCCTCTCCTTGATGTCTACATATCTTTGGTTTTTTCCTTTCTGTTTGACATTGCTCAGAAAAACAAAAACAAAAACTATCGGGTGGGGCTTTTCTCTATCAACATGATAAGAGATTCCGGCTTCAATGTGCCCCTTTGCCCATTCTTTTGGTAATTTTAAGGTTTAGAGCGTCCACACTTGTTTCTCTGAACCACTTCTGTAAAGGGGTTTTACAGAAATTTTCCAAATTTCGAAGTTTTCATCTTTAACAGATTCTATAATAACAGAACTCGCAAAGTTATGCAGCTTGACCAGGGCTTTATGTTTGGCAACCGCATTCTGCAATTCATTCTATAGCAATGTTTTTCATTTGATGCATATTATTCATTGCTCACTCAATTTTAGCCTTTTTCTTTTCTTCACTGAAATTGTTTTGTACCAAAGGTGACACATGATTGCTTTTTTGGAAAAAACAAACAAAAAAAACTCAGTTGTGATGATGTTCAAAGCAAAATTCATGTAATGAGGAAGGGCTTTTTTTCTATGAGGAATGCATCATTCCGTATGTCAGTGTATCAACTAATATTCTACTACTAGAGTCCAAATTCATCAACAATGGCACTTGACGGCATTCCAGCAATTTTATTTTCTGTATATTTCGGCTACAGAAGCTAATTTAAAGAAAAACTACCGAAACAATTGTACATGCTCTAACTTCTAAACTCCATTCCTCAAATCTTGGCGCATGAGAATTTAATCTATTTTTCATGGACTACCTATTTACAAATTTCTGAAGGGAGATTCCTGGCTCTTTCAATTAATTCAGAATCCGCATAGTCAAACCATGAGGAAATTTACGGTATTGGCTATCATGCACCAGATTCATCAACACCTTACACAAAAATCTAATTCTAAGGATGGTGTATAATTAGAATTCCTTACCATATTGAGGCCAGCTTATAGTAAATTTCTGACAATTATTTTGGCCATCTTCTCTTATAATTAAAAGTTCATCTAGCAGTGTTTTCCAGAGTGTGAAAGATTTCTTTTAGTAATAAAAACAAGCTTCATATTTCTCTTCAATTTTTTTATCAATAAATTATGGTTTCTGGTAATAACATAGACATATAAAGCCCCCAAAACACTGATAATTTCTAGTAAAAAAAACATAAGATGAGGTATTTTTCTTTGGAAATAGAAGAATTAGGCCCTTTCTTTAGTGTTTTGCTTCTTACATGAAGACCTGTTTTTCAATTTGTTTTCAAGCCTCAAAAGCTCATTCCAGATAATTTGTCTAATTAAAGGTTCAATATGAAATTATCCAAATGTGCTAAATTTTCAATCATTTAAAGAAAATTCTTTTCTAGATAATTTATCTATGAAATTGGAAATGTTTTTACAAGCTCATCAAACCTATTTCAAAAGAATTCTCAAAAAAATGCTGGAAATTTCAAGAGAAGAGAGTGAAAGATTTGATGGCCAAGATTTAAAAGTGGTTCTAAAGATTTTTTAGTAAATATTTAAAGATAGGACTATTATAACATTCACGTTTTTTGATTAGTATTGAATTTAATATGGAGGATGATTCCCTTTTTTTTTGTGTCAAAAAGGTCAAGTTAAACTAAATCAACATTCTGAATACTTTTTTACAAGGAAAAAGGTAATATAAATAACAATCTTAAGTGAATCATAGAAAAGGTAATGAGTTTAATACCAATTTTCATGATCAAAATATTTCCAAGAAAATTGAAAAAACATTTTCAAGATTTTTAAATCATATTTCAATGTTTTTATCAAGCTAAATCGGATTTAATCAGGTTCGAAAAAAATATTAAAATTTAAGGCTTACCCAAAGTAGACAGAAAAAGAAATAGAAATTAGTTAAAAATAGGAAAAATTGGATATAGCTAAAAATCCTAATCAAATTGAAGCTTTTAGTGTTATTTGAATTTCCAAGTACCAGTAAGATTTGAGTAAAAGTACATAGAATTTAATTATTGAACAAGATGAAACAGTAAAAATAAATGGAAATAGCAAGAAACAAGATGAGGAAAATAGTAATGAACAAATGAAATTACACAAAAAAAATAGGGATAAACAATGAGTTTATGGAGATTTTTCAGATAAGGAAGAATGGGCTGTATCATTATAAAGAAGAAGATAGTAAAATAAGAAATTTTGAGTAATGTAGTGGTAATTTATGTAAAAAGGCACACAGCTGGATGAGCTCAGGGGCTGACTCAGACTTTAGTCAAAGTCAGCAGCAAAGTACAGAAAAAAGTGCTCAGTTTGAGCTTTTTAAAATACACTTGCTATTTGCTGGATTGTGTTGAGTTTTGTTAAATGTTATAAGATTGAAGCTGGAGGTGATCAAATTTTTAGTAATTAAGCTATCAGAATTTTCGTTAGATTATATTTGAATTTTATTTGACAGTTGTTGATTACTTGTCTTGGTAAGTGTAATGGGATATCTATAGGCTTCATTATTCTTGAGCTTAAATATAAGTTTCTATTGGCTATATTGAAGCAAGATAGGGGGTCTACTAATGTTATTGAGGGATGTGATATATTTAATAATTGATCATCTTTGCAAAATTGGTGAATCCATAACAGTTTGTTTGAAGATTTGGTGAGAGCTCTGTACTAAGCTTTGGCAGAGGACAGAGAGCTAGTGGGTTTAGTATGTGTTGAATCTTACTAGACTGTTTTTTGGTATTTATAAGAGGTTTATGACTATTATATTGTCTGAAACTATCAGGATGACTCTATTATATGGCTTTAAAGTTATAATAACAAGCTATAACTGTGAGAGTAACACAATGATAATAGTGAAGAATAGGTGCTAAGATTATTAAAAGGGCTCTAATGATTCACATCAGTGATTGAAAGTAGCTCTAAGAAACCTGGATGCAGTGCTTATCTGTTGGCTTAAAATAATAAAACTTAAAATATTTAAAAATATAGCTATAACCTGTTTAAATTCTAAGGGTACCACATATTAAGAATTTATATCACATATCAATACTAAAAACAGGATGATGAGTTTTCCTTTAATGAGTAGAAGGCTCCTTCCATGTTGTTAAGGAGTGGTGGAAGGTTTCCTACCTTTTCAAGCAACCACAGAGTGAAGATTTTCATTACTGTGAGTTGGCTTGTGGTCCCACACACTAAATGAAGAATATTATTGAGTGTAAATGTGGTTTTAGAAACACAGGTATGCATTTTTACCAAATACAGGATGAGGAATTTCAGAAGGATGTGTCTCTAGGACTCCTCTGGGTCAGATTATGAGTAAATAAAGAATAAACAGAATTGAATTCAATTTCTTAGCTTTTGATTCAGCTATATGGGCAGCTTTCCCATGGTAGCATCCCATCCTGGCTAGTGTGTGATTATAATTTTAAAACCTGAAGGAATTTACCAGTTTTGAAGCTAGAGACCTCATAAGTGGCTCATTTTGTAGACCCTGAGGATTTCTAAAAAATGCTCACTCATTTTTTATACCTAACACCAAGTGTGGAAAAGTAATACCAGCTTTATATTACCTAGTGAGAATATAGATTGTGTATGAATCATGTATTAAGCTGATTCCCTTGATAGCTTTTGTTCTAGATGAGATACAGGGTTATTGAGGGTATAATCAGAAAGCTATTTTCTTCTCTTTTAAAGAGGATCACACCTTAGGTATCCCAAACTAAAAAATTACAAGATATATGAGAGGTTAATATTTCATTCACCACTATTTGGCCTATGGGTGGCTCCAACCTCATTAGCTTTGATGCTAGCCCAATTTAGGTAGCACAATTAAATAGCCCTAATTGAGAGCTCCAATATAAATGACCAGCTGATGAGGTTCTACCTCTTTCTCTAGATTTTATATGAAAAGTCAAATTTAAGGCTTATTCTTGGTTTTGGTTTTTGAACTGGAATAACTTTGTTTTTTCTTATTCTATTGGGATGAAAATGATGCATTCTAAAATGTGGTATTTCCCGCTTTCAGATGGATAATATCATGAGAAATTTGTCCCAGTTTTCAATTCTATGAGTGTCCTATCTATTACAATCATTTATGAGATTGAGGTATCATGCTTGTTCTCTGGATTTGAGCTCACAGTCTGACAGAAACAGTGCTCCAGTCCATCCCTGAGTAAGCTCTTATTTGGCTGGTGCTTTCAATACTGTAATAAAATTCCAAATAAATGTAGAAAAAGTAGGAAATAAGTTCAAGATTTTAAAACTGGACTCTCAATAAATTGTGAAAGAGCTTTTACTGTATACAAGATGCTTGGGTCAGTGATATTTTCCTGTGATTTCAAACTTTATCCTCACTAGATTATGAATGTATATACAAAATTCAAAAAAACCTATAATATTTTGCAAAAATTGAATTAAGTAACCATTACAGAATTCTTAAAAGATGATGATAATGCTATTGTAAATATATTAACTTTTACTTCAAAGCTCTTTTTTGTATTATACAATCATTAATTAAACCACTGAAGAAATTATTAAAAATTTAATATCAAAGTTCCTTTAATAAATTCAAAAACACTGAGTAAATGATAATATCAAAAAATTAATTAAGGGATTTGCTAAACCCATGTAGGAATTTTGGAAGAGACACATAAGCTCTTACATGTTTTTACCAATTTCTGGTCAAAAGCATGTAGTGTTAAAGTAAAAAATAAAAATCCTCCTTTTAAGCTTGGAAATATTATTTTCAGTTATTGCTTGTTTTTTGTGTTCTATGGTGGCTTCTCAAGAACAGAGAATTATTCAATTTTTTTTTAGATTTATCATTTTTCTTGTAAATGATAAATTTGAAAGATAAGGAATAATTCTCCATTCTTGAGAAGCCACTACAGAACACAAAAACCAAGAAATAAACACAAGTAATTGTAAGGTTTGACTATGAAACAATAAGTAAAAATTACTAATATTTTACTTATTGTACTATTAATGTCCTTATGAATGAAATAAATAAGATTAAATTGATTATAATAATAAAGAATTATTATAATTATGGCGTAAAATAATTATATTATTAAATAAATATAATAATATAATTTATATTATAAAAGGATAATATATAAAATAAATATATTAATATAAGATAATTAATATATTTAAAAGCTCTTTATTATTGTTACCAACAGATAATGTAGGCATAAAAAATTGTTTTTTATTAATAAAGAAAAATTAATAACAGTAATATTACCAATATTAAAGTTATAAATTAATATAAATACTATTTATATCAATTATAGAATTATTAAAGTAATAATAGAGAAAAAATTATTATAATAAGAGAAAATAACCTACTTTCAATACTTAATATAATAATTTTGGATAGTTTTATGCCTAGAAATGTAAATAAAACTTATTTAAATTGTAGTTACAATGAAATTTAAGAGAAATTACAAATTTTCTTGACTTTACGTGGAATTGAGATTCTTAGAGAAATTTAAACAAAACAATTAAACAATTGCAATAATCACGTCAAAGATGATGATTATAATAAGATTACCTTTGGTCTTTAATAATATAAAAGCTTTATATATAAAGAATAAAGAAATTACCTTTTTATCTAATGATTTAATGTTTTGTAAGCGTCTGAGGGGGAAATAGAGTAAAAAGAGCTCTATTTATATTGAATTCCTTCCTCCTAGAGCTCAACAGGCTTCTAGTAGACGTTCACTGATCATATCCACTGGAATTGATCAGTATTTTAAGGTTTGGTGATGATTACATCATGATCAAACCATCTTATCTCATTATTACACCATTATTTAGAGTTATCACTATAGCTCTAAGTTTGATGACATAATATGCTTTAAAGAAGCCTAAGCTTTGTGGATTTTATTAGTATTAATCATATTCTAATATTATTCACCAGTTTTATCACTTATATGACTGTTAAACTTAAAATAAGATTACAGTGAGTGCTCTTAAATGATCAAATTAAGCTCAGAGTTTGATCCTTAATAACCTTTAGGTTTTACACGCTAAAGCAATTCAGAGAGTGAATTCTAATAGCTTGGCATAACCTCACTACGCTTCCAAGAGCATTTAGTTACATCACCAAAACTCTATTTTTGATGATTTTTCTTGTAACTCATGTTTTCTGTTGAAATTTAATATTTTAAATTTCAAACCATGATTTCAAGGGGTTATACACTGAATTTTATAATAAAAATTACGTAATTCTTCACGAATGAACTAGCAGAATCTGACTGTCTACTTATGATTAAGTTTGGACCACTTTCACAACAAAGTGGTCAACAGCTCTATTGATTTTAATCAATAATCTCTTACAGGTTTTAACCTTGTTTATAACTTGTGAAATAAAGTTCATTTCTGTATTTCTACAGTAATTACATGATGACTTTATTTTTTGGTTCATCACTCTATCATGCATTCTTCAAAATATATTAGCTAAAATCCTTGAATATATGTACTGACCAAAAAGTGCATATATTCAGCTTAACTCCTTAAGTATTGACTTTGGAGATTAGCTTCTTAATTGTTTTATGTGTGTATTTTTATGGATAATCCATTGATACAATTTATTCTAAATTTTGTTTCATTGGTATTTGAAATAATTAAGGGTTTATGGTTTTTATAAGGTATTATTACTTATAACTCATTAAATATTGACTTTACAGATATGCCATAAAAGCAATATGTGTATTTTACCATGAGGAATCCAATAGTGTAATTTATTTCACATGTTTATTCATTGGCTTTTAAGTTAAACCAAGTTTTATGCCTATTTATGGCGTTTTTGTAGTTTTAAGGTAATTATTTTCAATGTATAATTATTTCAAATATTTCTTGTGACCTTTTTGGGTATGTGGTCATATCTCAAAGGTTCACAGTAATATTCAAAGACCTATTTGAGGATTCCCTTAAAAAAACTATCTTTTCACCACAAAATTGCATGCTTTTGGCCAAAATTGGTCAAAACATGCAAGAGCTTACATGTTTTTACCAAATCCCTTCAAGAAATTTAATGGCTGGAAATTTTTTCAAAAATTAATAAAACAAGTGGAAAATACTCAAATAAATGAACTTAATAAAACTATTAAAGCTTAATGAAATGAAGCTTCTCAAACCCACCAAAGCCTGCATGAAAAATCCTGGGGGTCTTATGCTAAATGGTGTCTTTAAGGTTTGAGATTTTGTAAATACCACATCAGGTGAGCTGTGGGATTTGAGAAACCAAAATAACAAATTTTTTGGGTACTAAATCCTCCATTTGCAAAACAAAATTCAGCATCTAATTTTGAAAATACCCAATAAAAGAAAAACTCATATTGCAATCTTATACTTCCTGATTGTGGCTGTGCTTTTTTGTCCCCCTCCTTGATAATTCTCAAAGGAAAAACCTGTGATGTGATATTTAATGATTTATAAGCTTTATATTTTGAATACCTTTTTGAAAATGAACATGATGATGAAATTGAATAATATGCTGTTTTCTTACATTAAATTCATGAAAAACATTACATTAAGTGATAAATAAAATACTGAACCAGAAATGTATACCAAAAATATCTTGATAAGTTTGCCTCAACATGAAATAACAAGCTGTACCCTCCAGAAGGGGTAGCAACTCCAACAAGACTTCCATCTTGCTTCATACTGGGCTTTAACTTGCTATCACCAGGGCGAATCTCATGTCAATCGTCGGTGATTGACTTCACGTCAAGCAGGATAAAAGTCAAGCTCACGTCGAGCACATGTCCTACTCTTGTCTTACACCAAATCCTGTGACATCCACCAATATTGGTTCCCCTGTGCCTTCCACTCAGATTCCTCACCACCTGATCATCCTGCAACCGTCCAATGGTTGGTAAAAATTACACAAGACCTGCCTGTTTGCACAAACACACATCAAAGAGGTCCTTCAGCTAGTCTTGATGTAGGCGGGGGGTTTGACTTCACCAGGTCATCCATGAAAGGACTCCGCTTGAGCGGGATTGTTCTTTTGCAGGTGACACTGGTAGAGCCCGCCGCACAATACCGCGTGTGCGGGTGCGCTTGCGTGTGCATTGGCGTGTGGGCGTGCGGGTGCGCAAGGGCCGCTTCCCCTTCCAACATGATGATGGCGCAGTTAGAAATTTTGGATGCTGTGAAAGGTGAGTGTGTGGGTCATTTGATCATTGCACTTGGCTTATTCACACTGTACCCAATGTCAAAATAGTAAGTTCTTTGTGGCAATGTGAAATAATGGGCTTTGCTTGTCACAATGGCATGTCTCTGTCACTAAATTTTGAGGCAGTTATTTCACTAGCAAAATTGCTAATGAATCTGAGAGATTTGAATTTTAGTAGACTAAATATCATGAAATAACGGCTTTATCATTACAAGGAGTCCACATGACAGAACTTTGTTATCATACAATCCACAGTTACCTTCTATTTCTTCTTCAGATATAATCAAGTGTCCATCATCAAAACCAACAGATTTATAAATATTGAGATGCGGCCAATCTGGTAAGAAATTCACATAAATCTTCAAAGTTTTTAAGATAAGAAAGTTATTGTTCAGTATGCTAGATGGCTCAGAGACTTTAAAAATGCTATTAATAATACCAAATTGTTGTGAGTTGCCCCTCAGAAAAGATATCACACTGTTGATGAAATTTTTGGATTCAGTTGAAAATATATTGTTCCCAATATTAATGTTTGAAACTGGAAAATACCAAGGTGAGACAATCCTTGAAGTGGGAGGACTTGTGGATTGCACGGTAGTGTCTAAGCTGATCCAATCAACTATTTCCCTTGTTGCATGAAAATTCTGTAAGTACTCAACCAGGCAATCATAATTTTCTTGGTCATGGCGGGATGGTTTGTTATATTTATGGTGATCGAACATGGAAGGTGGCTGTGATTCGAAAAGCTGTTTTATTTCACATGGCACGGATGGGGATTTCAGGAGAACGGAAAGGTTGGAAAATTGACAGATATGTTGAAGTAAGGTTTTATCTATATCATCTATTCAGAGTTGCAAGAAGTTAGTCTTATTCAGTTCAGGTATTTAATCAATGTGAATATATTGATCTTATTAATTGGCGTACATATTTTGTTATTTGTTGGCATTTTTGCAAATACTCCAATCAAGCGCTCATAACCCCATTTGGCTGAGGCTTATGCTGGGCCCCAAAGTTGGAAGAGTTCCGGAATATGATCAGCAAAATGATGATTTGGTTAACTTTTCTGTTTTGGGAACAGGAGTTGATTGGAAAGGCAGAATTTTTTCCAGTGTTCAGCAAATGCAGTCGCATCATCTATTGAAACAGTCCAACTTGTGGCAATGTTGATAGCACTAATCAAATGGAATGTATTTTTGGTTAGCTCATTTGCAAGTTCTTCTGACTGACCCATTTTTCTTTGAATGTTTGCGGATTGGTGTACATCTAATGACATCTGTTGACTGAGCATTAAAAATGGAATATAGACCTTATATAAGAGAGTCCATCCAGCGGCTTTTAAGCTACCACGAGAGGGGGAACCCATGTTGCGAGGTACTCTTGTCCATGATGAGGGAAATATTCCCTCAGATATGATTTGTTGGAGATGCTCCAGAGCCTCACCCTTGATCTGGTGATCACTCAGTGCAGTGATATCCAATTCAGAGGGGATTTCAGAAGTGGGGATGTAATCCGCATCAAATGAAGGAATCTCCGCAGAACGACTAGATGGATGTTCCATGTGAGGGGTGGGCATTGGGAAGTAGTTTTTTCGGGTGGAAGTAGTGGGGAGTGGCTCATTTATTATTTTTGCTGCATCTCTTCTCAGGGAGCGGGCCTCTCTCAATGTGATTTTATCAAGAGAGCTGTTGGAGGTCATGGAATCTGAGTCTGAACTGTTGGTGTCATTGGATTTCCTGCGGGACCTGAGGTAAATTTTTGATTTGGACTCTGGAATGCACAATTTGAAAGCTGCATGATCCTTCAAAATTCCAAGTATTAAATTATGCATTATGTAAAGATTAACCATTCTGGTTGCATCCCAATACAGAAGGTCTTCTAAAATTGAATATCGCACTCCATACTCAGAGAAAATTGCTTGTCTTTGTTGTGGGGTTGCCCGAAGCCATTTGGCAATGGTTGATTTATGATTTTGATATGAGCGTGTGTAGTGAAATTGAGGACCAATTTCTTCAGTTTGAGCTTTGTGAATGGTGCAAAAATTACAAAAGTGGTTTCCTGAATGGGAAATAAATCCAGTAAGCTTGCGCATGGCAACCACATCCGCAATGGCTGTGAGAATGGCAACACGGATAAAGGATCCTGAAGGACCTGTTGAGGTGGGTGAAAAATGGTAACCTTGCCATAGCTCTTTGAGCTCGCTGATTAGTGGCATTAATAAATAATTCAATTGAAGGGAAGTTGGCTCCTTCGGACCACGGATGATTCCTGCAACATAGACATTCTCTGGCTTCAATCTTTCACTTGGGGGGAGATTAAGACAGATAAGCATGATAGGTCCAATGCTGGCCAACCAGGTGGACTTTCCATGTGTATTAAACCAGTACACATAAATGGAGAAGGCCAATGCACCAGGAATGGACATGAATGGGGGGTCATGGATATTTCTAGTGCCAGTGAAGCGTCTCCAGACCAAGCCATCCCAGACATCACATTTTGGGGAATCTTTGGGAGTTTGGGATTGTTGATGTTGATGCAGAATTTCCATAATTCCAGCCTGCTGGAGAAATCTGGAAATCCAATTTTTGAATGGTTGATAAATGAAATGTTTTGTTGGTATAAATTTTTGCTTCATGTTGGTTGTGTTTTGGGTGCGGGGTTCAAATGAATAGATGAATTTGCCTAATGATTGTGTGCAAGGGGGATCATGATCATTTGGGTCATTATAGCGTTGACAGTGGGGTTGGTCAGTTGTGACTGATTCAGTAAGGCCAATAAGAGAGAAACATTGAGGACAACATATATAGTTTTGAATCACTGGCTCCAATTGGAGATGTTCAAATATGGTACTCAGATCTTGAGGTATATGGAATGCAGGAATGGGGGGACCACCGGAGCTTGAGATGCTGGACTTGATCAGCAGGTTTAGGGCGGGGTTGAGAATGCGTGAAGCCCTGCGGGGTATATTATACCTTAATGATAGAATGGCAGATATTATCATTCCAAGGTCTTGTGGGGGAAGGGTTTGACTGCTGCTGTATAGTTTCTGTGCAGTTGAATTGAGCCACGGTGCTGTGGAGAAGGTGCTTTGGGCCCATGGTGAATAATCAGCTGGGAATATTTGATCCAATAGAAGTTGTGGGCACTCAGATCCTGATGCAGAAGTAGGGATGTTTGGAAGAGATTTGGGTGCAATGGTTGATTTGAGCTTTTTAATGTGCTGTTTATATTGGAAAGGTGTGAAGGCAACTCCAGGCCTATCACCCTCAGGGGAAGAGTGTGTTTCAGTTGAGCAGTGTTGACAAATGCATATACGCATTGAGGAATAGCGGCGGGTTGTCATTGGTTCAGGAATTGGGAGTACGGTTGGTTTGTGTATAAATATCTATGGCTGATGTGAAAGTGTTTAGGATTGTTATTAATTGGCAAAACAAATTGAGTGATTATTTATGAAGAGGGAGATGATTTGAGCCAGCTGAGAATTTTATCCCATTTGTAATGGTGCGTGAGCTGCAGCTGATGGAGTGTAACATGTCTCATCTGGATGGTGGAATTGGTTAGGAGTTTAATTGGGTAAAATGCCATGCTGCTCAATGCTCATACATATTCTATTTTATTTACACATGGCGATACTGCGGTTTTGACCCTTGAGGGGTGTTCCAATAGGGATGTGTCAACATTGATTTGAGGGGATTGACATTCAAACCATGTATGCTGGCATGCCATTGTACATGGCTTAAACCTTATTACAGACATAACGAGATAACTCTATTACATAAGGGGTTGGAGTGCAGCTAAAGTCTTGGTATTTGGTTTGAGTGCAGCAGGCTTTTAATTGGTTGGAATGTGATTTGGATTGTCTTGCCTTTCTTGAAAAGGTGATGTCTGTTTTGTGGGTAAATCCTTCATGAATATACCCCTTTACAGATGTACAATGCATATATTGGCAGTTTGGATAATTCACAAAATGTGACAATGGGGAGGCAGAAATGTTACCAAATATGATTACTTATGGATGATGCGTCCCCTTTGAGATCAAGGGAATATTACATTATATGGTGGTAGGCCGTGCCGGGTGGTTTCCGACAAAAGCGGAGGAGCTCAAGAGGAGGCAGGGAGGATTCTCCTAAAAAAAGTCTTATTGGACTTCCACGCGACACTTAGTTCCAACTATTCATAGAATTTCTCTATTCTAAATTTGAAAAGATTTCATCTCATATCACTCTATTTTATCATAATACTGAGGTGTTTTATCTAGTTAAAAATATTACTTTACTTTTTCGGCCCTTATGTCATCTTCCAAGTCACATAAATCCCGTTCAGGTTCTGTTCATGAATAAGATAGGGAATCTAGCATAGAATATGTTCAAACACAGTCACCATTGAGTCCCAAAATGCCTCTCGCAAGCCCCATTGCATCCTCAATGAATGAATCAGGTCTTAACATTGATGTGAGAAATCCAAAGGCTCCAACTTCAAGCACTTGGTCGATCCCAAATATTTCCGTCACTCCAATTCCCCCGAATCCCACTAATACACAAACGCATGTGTCTCAGGGGCCAGAAGGCACACCTCAAATCTCATCACACGCTAATCCCCAATCAAAATTTCCACATGAGTTCCTCCTTAATCCTGGTCGGAATCCAGTCGCATCCCAGGATCCCTTTGGCAAAAGTAAACAGCCAACCTTCAATATTCCATCAGGATCTCAGGTTCATGTGGGTGATGAAAGGCGCGTGGATGGGGGGCAACAAAAAAGACCATTGGAGAATGTAGCTTGGAGTGGTCTGTTGGAGCGAAATCCAGGATTGACGCTTCATCAAAGTAAGTCATTTTAATTTTGGAGTATAACCTTTTTCACAATTTGATATGTTTGTTTCATGGGTTAGATATGGCACCTAAAGGAAAGTCAGTCCGATCTCAGGAGCCAATTGAAGATCGTGAGTATGACCAGTCTTCATTAATTTTTTGATGTGTTAGCTGATGATGTGCATGGCAGGTGATGAGCTTTATGCATCTTCACCTCTGGTCCATAAAGAGAAAGTCACTGGACGTCATCATCCATATGCCTCCAAACCAAGAACAGCTCATGCCAGTTCATCAAGAGAAAAAATGGTGGATGATGAGGATGAGAACATGTCTCTGACTCAAATGGAAACAAATGATGAATCAAGGAGGGACAATTTCACGGCGCATGAGCATGGCACTCAGTCAAATAATGAGTTCACCCATCCTCAAATGCCCCTTTCCCAGAGTATGCTTGAACAATCCGAGGTCAGACAGCAAAGGAACCAGGCTCGTAAAGCTCACAATGTGGCCAAACGTGCAAGCCAGAAGGAGCAACAAAAATGGCTGAAAGCAGAACTTCCAGAGAATGTCCATGGAATGAGATCAGCAGTACATGCACATTGCCTGTTCCTACTCAAAGTTAGGGATAAGGATTTTTCCTCACTTCCAGCACCACCAAGCACAGAAGAGCGTGAAATTGAAATTCAAGTGGCTGATCATCTCGGTTATGTCCCCAAGGATGTTTTCAATGAGCCATCAACACAGGTTCAGTCTCAGGGTTTCCAAAGCTACTGCGAAAATGAGCTCCACAAGCTAGGACTAAAGCGATTCACTTGGGACTGGGAGAGCTCATGGCAACATCCGTTCAATGAGCTGATGTCTATGGTATTTTACCGTACATTCCGTCTTGCACTGGTCAGCACCAAGTATCATCATTACTGTTGGAACAAGGATCATAATAACTATGGGGTTGTGGCGGCTTTAATGGAGCAATATTTCACTTATTTGAAAAGAGAATGGAATTCTATTCAAAAGGATGCGGAGTATTTGGTTAAAAAGAAGGAGAATCAAAAGCTCGCAAAGATTTGTCAGAGGGTTAGTTAATGTATCTCTTCTTCATTGTGAGCAAAGACTGATGATGATCTACTTGATTATGTGCAGGCCTGTGAGCGCCGTCGTGAATGGTGTGATAAGGCTGAATTTCCCATTCTAGCATCACAATTCAATGACCCTTGAGTATGCTCAGATACTGAGGAGGTATTGGAAAATGGCCGTCAAGTTTACCGCAAAGTGGGATTACGCTGGCACTCCCAGTTATTTAATGAATTGGTATTAAAAATGGATCGAGACATAGAGTTTTGCAATTGCATTAAAAAAAAGGGTAAAAAAACTATTGATAGATTGCCAGAATTACGATCAACAGATGATGGTGATATTCCGGAAGGCTTATCATTTCAGGTATTTGATCAAGATTGGCTCAAAAGCTGTAGTAAGATGCAGACTAGCGCCCTCAAAATACTTGACATTCCAGTTATTAGGCCAAATGGTGATGCTCTGCAATAACTTAGTAATATAAATGTATAGGACCGTTACAAATTAACCTTTTGTGAATTATTTGTGCAGGTTTAATACAATCTGATTATTATTTCTTAAAGATGCAACTTGCTAAATATGTCAGAATATAGACAATATGAGTTGGACTGTATCACCGTCTCCCTTAGAAATAATACTCTATTGCTCATTTTCATTCAGGAAATATTGAAGGAGTTTGATCCAGCTCATGGTGTTCATAATTGTGGACCTGTGCCAGGGTGCGCAGGTGTGATCAACTTGGTCAAATGCAAATTATATAATATCAGTAAGGCTCACACAGTTAATGATTTTTTCTTTTCTTGGACCTATTAGTGTTTGGAAAATGGCATTTCCATAAGGAAGCATTTTAGAATAGCAAGAAAATTAGGGTCAAAGAAGAGCTTTAAGGGTACCTTCCGCATGTTGACCTCAACTGAATGAGGAGTGATATAGTGGATGACCTTTACAGGTTGTTGTTGGCCAATACGATGGAGTCGATCAACAGCCTGAGCCTCAATGGCTGGGTTCCAATTTGGCTCCTGGAAATGTGGATTTCAGGGGCAGCAAATCAGGGCAGAGTTTTGGGGGTCCCCTCACCATTAAATAGACCATATTAGCACAAGTTATATTGAGGCCAGTTCCAGCTGCGGCAATGGATGCAATCAGTACTTCACATTTGGGATTATTGAAGAAATTCTCCAGTGCCTTCTCCTGTGCTTGTGCTGTAATTGTTCCATCAATTCGTGCTGAAAGGATATAGTGATGGGCAAGTGCAATACCAATTCTACAATATGAAAAAGTCAGATGGATTCAATTGGTAATGGATGCATATTATAATTAACGCACAAATCAAGAAATTGGGTCCATTGGGTATAAACCACCGATTTGGTTGGACCACACCTTGTTTGTTTGTTCTTCATTAAGCTTTGTAGGGGGTGTGCAATTTTACTACTCATCATGCATGTTTCCACATCCACAATAGTTCGTGTGATTGTTGGAGAGTTATCCTGAGTGCTCCTGCCCTTGGGGTCTTCCAAATCCGCCTCCGCAATTGTGTTAAGCATGATGTGATGGTTACAACATACTCGCAGCTTATTAATATTTCTGAAACATTCTCCTGGTCCTTTGCTTTTGGATGATAGGAATTATTCATATAATATGGAATATTCTTGCTGCATGGTTGGGTTGAGTGGGAGCAGCTCATAATGATGGCTAATAGTGGGGAGGGATTCGAGATGTGTGGTTTTGGTGCGGCACAAACTTAAATGCCGCAATGCCAAATGCAAGATATCATTGCAACCTTTGGAAAGACTACTCAGGATGAATGGTGACCAGTTATCTTGATTGGCGCTCTAAGGTTGAGTGATGAATGATATTATGCCCAAAAGGTCATAAATGGTGTTGTGAATAGGTGTGCCCGTTAAACATATTCAACGGGATGAAAGGAGGCTATTAATGGCACGGTGAGTGGCAGTGTATTGAGAGCAAATATAGCTATAAGATGGGGCAAGGGTTATTGGATATAAAAGGTAATTTTAATCATTTAAGATCAGACACTCACTGTGCTTCATCCAAAATTATACAATGCCAATTGATTTGAAAAATGAATGATGTAGAGGTATTGGTTTGGTTAAATTCTTGGGTGATGGTATCGTAAGAAGTAATGATGATAGCATATTTTAAGATGTCGGCTTTGGATAATTAGTGACGAGTGGGATCATGGTAGATTTTGGAATGCAGCGTGCCAGCCTGAGCATGCTTGGATATTTCTGATTGCCAGTTGGTAATTAAGCGAGGGGGGCAGATGATCATGGTGGGCGTGGAGCGATGGGGGTTTGCAATCATCCGCTCCTTGGAGGTACCAATTAGAGCAATGGCCTGAAAGGTTTTACCTAATCCCATATCATCGGCAAGCAGTCCTCCAAGAGGGGTATTGGTTGAAAGGGATTCAAATGAGCTAACGACCTTGTTTGTAATGATGTGCCTGGCATTGAAAGTGAATCCTAGGGGTGAGTTGGCCCAAAGGTTACGGGCTGATTGGCCATTGGGGATTTCTCGATCCCAGAGAAAAGCTAGTCCGGTCTTTTGATGAGGGAGGAGGGGGGTTTGAATAATGGCATGGGGAGGTCTGATCCACTGGGTAATTGTATCAGTTTTTGCTTGGAAATCAATGATGAAACAGCAGGATATGAAGCTGGCGTCGAGTTTGAACCGGGAAATGTCGGAGTAAAGAGTTGACATTGACTATGAGTATCACAGTCATATTCTTTGGGCATTTTAAGCTTGAAATCTTGTGTTCAAAAGCTTTCCATTATGAATAAAATGTTTGGATACCATGTGAAGAACATCAATGCTAGATTGGGTTTCTGAGATGAGGATGGATCATTTGCATCAGTCATAAATACTCCCTCAACAAATAATATTTGAGTAGGATTGGATTGGAAATTTTCAATCCATGCCCCACCAGGACCACAGTGCATGAAAGTTTTTAGTGCCCCAAGGAATGGTATCAACGTTTTGGAAAGGGTTGCAGGTAGAGAGCCAATAGCACACTGGTGATTGGGGAGATAAACAAATATGTTGTGTTGATTGTGCCATATGATAATCCAAGAAGCTAAGTGGGAATTCTCAGGATTTAAGTTTATATCACTATTTATTTAAATACAAATATTGTGAGCCTTTGAGATATGACCACATACCCAATAAGGTCACAAAAAAGACTCAGAATAATTATACCTTTAATATAATTATATTAAAATTAATTAGAATAATTATACACTAAAAATAATTACTCAAATATACAAAAAATACCATAAATTGGTACTAAAATTGGTTTAACTTAAAAACCAATTAATCAACATGTAAAACAAATTATACCATTGGATTCCCCATGGAAAAATACACATATACCATTTTTATGGCATATCTGTAAAGTCAATATTTAAGGAATTATAAGGTATAATACCTTATAAAAACCATAAAAACTTATTTATCTCAGAAACTAATGAAACAACATGTAAAATAGATTGTACCAGTGGATTCCCCACAAAAATACACATATAAAACAATTAATAAGCTAATTCCCAAAATCAATACTTAAGGAATTATCCTGAATATATGCACTTTTTTGGTCAACGCATATATTCAGGGATCATAGCTAATATCTTCTAAACTATACATGCTAGAATGATGAACCAAAAATAAAGTTACCACGTAATTACTGTAAGAACACAGATATGAACTTTATTTTGCAAATTATAAACAAGGTTAAGACTTATGAGGAAATATTGATAAAAATCAACAGAGCTGTTGACCACTTTGTTGTGAAAGTAGTCCAAACTTAAAAAAAAGTATACAGTTGGATTCTACTAGTTTATTCGAGAAGAATGACGTAATTTTTATTATTAAATTCAGGGTATAACCCCCTGAAATCAAGGTTTGAAGTTTAAAATATTGAATTTCAACAGAAAATATGAGTTACAAGAAAAATCATCAAAATTAGAGTTTTGATGATGTAATGAAAAGCTCTTGGCAGCATAATAAGGTTATGCCAGGCTATCAGAATTCACTCTTTGAATTGCTGTAGCGTGTAAATCTTAAAAGTTATTGAGGATCAAAGTTTGAGCTTAATTTGAGCAGTTATGATCACATACTGTAACCTTAATTTAAGTTTAACAGTCTTAAAAGTGATAAAATTGGTGAATACTATTAGTTTATGATTAAAACTAATAAAATCCACGAAATTTGGGGTTCTGCCAAGCCTCTGATGTCATCAAACTTAGAGTTATAGTGATAACTCGAAATAATGGTGTAATAATGATGTAATATGGTTTGATCATGATGTAATCACCCTCAAACCTTAAAATATTGATCAATTCCAGTGGATATGATCAGTACACGTCTACTAGAAGCCTGTTGGACTCTAGGAGGGAGGTATTTACTATAAATAGAGCTCTTTTTACTCTATTTTCCCCTCAGACGCATCAAAAACGTTAAATCAATTAAATCAAAGGTAATTTCTTTATTATTTATATATAAAAGCATTATATTATTAAAGAACAAAGACCTCCTTGCTATAATCATCTATTTTGACGTGATTAAATCATTTTATTTAATTGTTTTTGTTAAAAATCTCTATAAAACTCATTTCCACGTAAAAATCCAGAATATTTTGTAATTTTCTTTATTTTTATTGTAAATACAATTTGAAAAGGTTGTATTTATATTTTTTTTGGCGTAAAATACTTCAAAATTATTATATTAAGTGTTAAAAGTAGGTTATTTTCTCTTATTATAATAATTTCTCTATTATTACTCTCTTAAATAATTCTTTAATTAATATAAATAGTATTTATATTAATTCATAACCTTAATATTAGTAATATTATTGTTATTAATTGTTTTTTATTAATAAAAAACAATTTTTTACGCCTTTATTATTTGTTGGTAACAATAATAAAGAGCTTTTTAAATATATTAATTATCTTATATTAATATATTTATTTATTATATTATATTTTTATAATATAAATTATATTATTATATTTATTTAATAATATAATTAATTTACGCCATAATAATAATAATTATTTATTATTATTATATTTTTAATCTTATTTATTCAATTCATAAGGACATTCAGAGTACAATAAGTAATAAATTAGTAATTTTCACTTAGTGTTTCATAGTCAAACCTTACAAATATTAATAATCCCAATGCAAAGTGGTTGTGAAGGGGTTGACATGATGGCTATTTTAAATTATTTGGGGATAGTCGGAAATTATATGATCGGGAAGGGTTAGCTAAATGAAATGAAGAAGGATAAGCGCAGGTGGGGAACTTATATGAGAGGTAGCAATGGGGTCAAGGGGGGATGGCCTGTGGTTACGTGCATGGTCTTGATGGGGGTGGGCCTCTTGGGCTGATAATTTTCATATCCAATTTGGGGCATATATCAAGGCAAGGTGGCCAAAATGTGGGTGCACCGATATGACTGCTGAATCTGAAGCAAGGTTGACATTAGCATATCTGAGATTGGGTGGGTTGTAGCAACTTATTGTGGAGGGGCATATTAGAGGCATGCGTCCATGTTCGCTGGTGTGACAGCAAACAATGAGCTTATCATCCCCAGGTTAATTGTCGCACAGGGACCTACTAGGAAATGTTGGCGGTTTCAAAGGGCAATCTCACAGTGGGGACGTTTGTGTGTGGGCGGGTGAGATATGTTCGGTGGCGTGCCACCAAACATGAGTTTGATTTTGCGTGAAGTTTTTTGATGACTAATGCCAACTAGGCTTCAGGGGGGGATGTGTGGCATGATCAAACGGGGCACCGACCATGAGGCGTGATCCACATATACATTCACCCCTATTGCGTTTGAGGTGGCTACTAATCCACCGAGATTGGGATCACGGTCTTTGCCTCACGCATGTACAAAAATCCGGAGAAAGAGGTCACACGCTCAAGGGAATTTTTGGCTGCAAGCCAGGCCCCACAGCTTGTGCGGGGCGTGTGAGAACGTGCAGAAAATGACCCGCTGTGGGAGATCCCCACGCAAACATAACCAGCCTCAGCAATCATAGGCTGCAATTATTCTAATGCGGATGAGGCTGAAGCAAATCCACACTGATTGGCCTCAGGTTTCCACGCGCAAGCGGGTGAGCGTGTGCAGTCAAGCTGACAACCCGACCAAGAAAATAGGCAGTTGGAAGACTGGAAGTAAAATGTCTTCCAGGCGTGTGAAAGTTACCTGTGTATGACCCGTTGGGGGTGCGTATGAAAGCGTGTGGCTGCCTGAAAATGAGAACGCGCAATGAACAAGCGGGGCCAGTCAGTGTTTGCCCTGACAATGGCACCGGATGGAATCCACTGTTTGTGTATGACCCAAATAAACAGTCATCCCACTATTACCCACTTACATTAACTTGAATTACACCCGCATCTGTTCCGTAGTAAGGCAGAGCTCTCCAACAAGGTGCATCAAAGGGATGCAGTTGAGATATATGACTTGATGGCTTGACGTGATTGGATGTTACATTGTTGAACAGCTTTTGCTCTGCCCCGCAGCATACATTTACAAAGGTGTACTGTGTACTACAGTGTTGGCTGTACAAATTAGGAAGGTGTAATACTACTTGAGCCTGCATGCATATAGCGAATGTGCATGCACCTTCTGATCGTTTGCATATACGTAGCTCATGTGCCACATGCTCAGCATTGCGTTTCACCTGATTTGCACACGCAAGCTGAGCATGTCATGGTCAAAAGCACCGTGTGAAAGTGCTCAGTAAAGCCATGGTCCGGACCATTTTTGCGATATTTCATTGGAAGGCTCAGTTTGGAGCACTTCACCAAAGCGTGTGAAATGCTGCACCTGGCTGGAATGTCATCCGATGCAGTGCCAAATGCTCAGATTGTGTGCATACAAAAAGGACTGAGCAATGGCTCAGCACGGTGCATTTGATATTGTTATATCAATGGTTCAATTACTGTGCAATTAAAATGTTCAGCCACTGAGCATTTCAATTATGACCCAAAAGCAAACCTGAGCAATGTGTCGAGGCAAGCTCACGCTGTATTCACTTGTGTTACAGCCCCCCCCTTTGTTCACATACTATTACCAGGCCATACGGCCGGTAACCTCGCCGCAGTAACTTGTGACCAAATGCACTGGGGGCATTTCTGCATGGGGCACTTGTGCATTGCACCCACCATGGACATTCAATGAGGGCCTCACGACCACCCTCCTGGGTGATTGGGTGGCTATTTAAGGAAACAAAGGGGCTTTGACTGAGCTTGACAATTCAATCAATAGCAATACTCAGCCAGAACCCCATTGTTCTTCTGCCTCACGCCAGCATTTCCCTTCTCAGTTGCAGCAAATGCTGCAACTGAGCTTCAATTTTTCCAACACGCCTTGAAGCTGAGCCTTTTGTGGGTGCTGCAACTGCTGAGATTGTATCAGCTTCACCATGGTACAAAAGACCATCTTCACACGACACGCCCTTCACTTTCTTTCTCACCCGCTCCACTTCGTTCAACCTTACCCGCGTTTGTCCTTGTGCGTATTTCCCTTGGTCTTCCTGCCTTTCTACTTTTGTCTTTTGCACTCCACTAACCCCACTCCCCTTCCTTTTGCCTGTTTTTTTATTCTTCTGATCCGTTCAGAACCTCACTTCTATCCACCTTGTGCGTTACCTCTTTTTTAAACTTTTGTCAATATTACATACCAATATTAATACTTATTTTTCTTCATGACTATCTTCCAGACTTTTAAAACCTTCCGAGTAGAGTGTCTTCATTTTGTTAACCTTTTAAATTTATAATTCATTGTACGCCTTCATTTCATTTCTTGATTGTTTACTTTGTATGCAGTTACTAACCTCAATTGTTTTGTTTTTAGATGTCATGCACTTTATGCACCAAGCGGGGTATCCCCTGCATTCGTTCCTCGACGACGAACAACGCTTGTGATGCTTGCCGACAAGCACACAAGAAATGTTCGTTCGTTGTCCGCCCCTTCCGACCACGAGGCCAGAGGAGTTCCCGCCCAAGACGCCCTTGCAAGGACTCCTTTGTGGTCGACCATGATGAAACCATTTCCGAGCGTGAATGGACGCCGGGCCCCCAAACAGGCCGACAGGAACGATTCCGGACAATTAGCCCTGTCCCCTCCCCCTCCTAGGCCACCATCCGATGGTCACTTCACTCCTTGACCGGAGCGAAGTGATTATCCGGCCAATGAAGGATGGCAATGGCGAGAGGACATTCGAGCTTGGGCTGATTGTCACCAATGGGATTCAAATGCCAAAGTAAGTTTTCTTTCTCCTCCTTATCTCATTTCTCTTCACGCGATAATACTGACTTTTTTCCATTACTCATAGAACAAAACCCCCCAAATCCCCCCGGCAAGACTCTCCCGTTCCTAGTTTGCCTCGCGAGCAAACCCCGCGGCAACCCGCTCCAGGCCCGAGTGGCACCCGATGGTCTGAGGAATTATTCCGTGGTAAGCAGCCAAAGTTTCATTTCATTTTCATTTTCACTTTCAAGTCGAGTGAACTGACTCTTACTCCTTTTTTAGAACCCTCCCGAACCAAAGAGCCACCTATTCCTGGCCCGAGTCCATTGTCCCAACCACCTGAGGACAATACAAATCGTGAGCCAGAACCTGAGGTGGCTCCTACACAATCCACGGAGGAACCTTATGGTAAGTCACCCCTTCTTTCTCTTTGATCCATATCCCCTTTTCCTCATTTTCTCTTTGACCGTCTCCAGCTCGTCCCGCCACTCCTCGCTCCATAATCATCATTGACAATACGCCCGTCGGATCCCCCCATCCCCCTTCTTCTTCACCGACTTTGCCATCTTCCCCTCCTGTTCCCCCTCTCTCCCCAGAGTTCCCTTTCAGTGCCCCCGAGAACCCAACCTCCTCCTCCCCCCCGGTGCCAAGCTCCTCTCATTCCCACGATGATGCTTGCCAGGAATTCACTGACCTGCGAGCGACCCTAATGATTCCTCGAGCCATCATCCACAAATTGATCAACCAAATCTTGTTGGAGCATCGCCGCTTGCTCCACATGATTCCTTTCGTGGATGCAACTCATTGAAATGAGATGCACCGGGAATTCCGGGAGGAACTAAACTCCCTCCTTGCCCAGGCACTGGAGGCTTATCCAAAGGAGGACATAACCGGGATAGTCTCCAAATTCCTAGAAAAATAAAAATTGCAAAAAAATAATCTCATTATTTCCACTTTTTATAATTTTTAATACTTTCTTTTAAATAAATTATTTGTATTCAATTATTATTATGTTCAATTTCTATTACATTCTTTGTTCACGTGAAATTTATTTATTTCCTCCTTAGAGAAAAACCCTGATTGCGTGAGAATTCTTTTTGTAAGTGCTCCACCAAAAGCTCGAGTGAGTATTTGTTTGCGTGAACCTCTTTTTCCAAAAATGCACCAATAGTTGCCGTTACCGTCTCCTATATTTTCTTCTTCCAGGATTTAGAGCCATATCCATTCTTAACTGTAAAAAAGCAGGAGGTTCGCGCATGTGAGCAATCCAGTCCAGATTCGTGAAACATGGCCTTTCCTATGGTCACACGCTATTAATCTTACTCATGTATTGAATTGTTTAAATTGTCTGGAACCTTCACAAGCATAAGGATTAGCGTGTGACTTGTCGGGAGCCTGCACAGGCGTAAGAATTGGCGTGTGAATTGTTGAGAGCCTGCACAGGCGTAAGAATTGGCGTGTGAATTCTTGGGATCCTGCACAGGCCAAGAAATTTTCAGCATTGTGGGGAACCTTCACAAGCGTAAGGATTGGCATGTGAATCGTCGGAAGCCTGTACAGGCGTAAGGAGTTTTTAGCATTTTTGGGAACCTTCACAAGCGTAAGGATTGGCGTGTAAATTTTTGGGAGCCTGCACAGGCGTAAGGATTGGCGTGTGAAGCGTCAGTAGCCCACATAGGCATCAGGAACTTTTAGCATTGTCAGAACCTGAACAAGCATAAGGATTCGGGCGTGAAGCATTGGCATCCTGGACAAGACCAACAAACCAGGACATATGTACAATGGCATGCCACCGTACATAATCCACTTCACCCCTTTTTCAGGTGAGACACCCCATCTCCCGCACTCAAAACCATCCAATCCTGGTGTATATTGTCCTCTGCCTTACCCCACCATTATTTACCCAGCACACATGCAAATCTCCTCATTCTTTGAATTGGCATGAGATTGTATTACCATCCCTGATTTGATAGCCCGCTCTCTCGCCAATCTCATAATAGCCATGGCTTTTTTGCCGCATTGTTTTTGCTAACCTGCTTGAGCATTGTGCGGACATACCCACTAGTGTCGTGCTTTCGTTGTCCTGTGCTGGATCAGTATAATGAAAAAATGTACTACTGGCCCACACTACCTGAATGAGCCCATGACATGCGGATAGATCAATCCAAAAATGCTCATTTGGGAAAATCAATTTTCCCCCTGTACACCGCTTTGACGCATCTCTTTGAATTTGGCCGGTCCGCTTATCAGCTTTAAACCACCATCCCGAAGCATACAGCGATGCATCCTTATCAACATGAGGTGCGTTTTTGAATCCATTGATGGTGAAAGTGAGTGCGGAAGCAAACTCGAATGCACCCTGATTTGCGGGCATATAGGCTTCATAGTTAACTTGATCAAAAGATGGAACCCCCAATGAATTGTAGAAATTTTGAATCTTCTCAAATAAATTATCCCCAGCATATTGTAAGGATTGACCTAGAATGCAACCCACCGAGCTAAGATTGGCACCTTGGTTCCGCCATTCATCTTTTGCGTTTTCAATTTTCCCGACACTTCCATACAGACCAAATTGTTCATTCTTTGTGCTGCATTTGCGCCACCCAATTGCGAACATAAATCCCTCAAGTAATGCTCCATTGGTTGCAATCGGGTCAGTGAATCTCTTTTCGCGAAATAAGAATTGTGATAATTCATCCCATTGATTGACCTTGACTTCACTCATTGTTGTGAATGGTCGGAATTTGACAAGGGCAATGAGTAATCCGGTTGAAGAGAAAATTGCCACATGGCCAAAGTGAATGCGTTTAATCTGATTGACATCCACAACCCTCCAAATTTCACTTGGGGTGATATTTGCTGATACTGGCATTGATATTTGTGCTGTTGGGCGAGAGGAGGAAAACAACCTATTCATTTGGGTCGTTTTGCACTCATTTGTCTTTTGGCATATCCCACTATTCCCGAGTGGTTGAGGGATCACTATGTGTTGAAGCACACAAGATATCAGATACTGCCAAGGAGCTTTCTTTGGCACACATCCTTTGACTTCCCTGTTGGAGCCCACATGACATTGGCACAATCTGAACCGACTAAAGCCAATGTTTTTCCGTGGGGCCCAATGAGGGTGCCACATAAATGTGGAAGCATATATATATACTGAGATTAAGCAAGCAACTCACACTTTTCTTCCTCAGCCCGACGCTTTCTCGCGAGTTCCCTTTTATGCTCTTTTCCTTTTTTCGTGAATGGCATGCTTTTAGCAGAAAATGAAATGAAACCAAATAATTACTGATTTATTAATATCACCTAAATTGAATTGCGGTTGATGAATCTTTTTTAATTGCGGCTAAAAAGAAAGATCACACCTGACCTTCGCGAATTCGCGATCTCAAATACCTGAACCTGAAAATTGCAGTGGATAGTGCATTATTCAATTTTACATATTGATGTTCCCATGCAATCACTTTCCAATCCAACCATTTGGAATATTGCAAGAACACGCAAATGCAATATGCATCCTGCTGGTGATCCCTAGCTATCCTAGTCCTCTTGAAAGACACAGGAACATTTGGCCTATTATGGGCTGGCGGGAGGTGATAAACGCGACTTCCCGCAATGCCCCCGCGTGTGTTACTTGCATGCACAACTGCCTGACTCAGCTTGCGTCTTGTCTGAGTCTTTTCAATGATGTACGGAGGCATGCCGCCGTACAATTACTATTGGTATTCAGACTGTGGCATCCAGGCAGTAGTAGGATTGGAAGTCATGATTATTAAATTCATAAATCACTTTGCAAAATTCAATTACAATCTATCTAGTACGAAGCTAATCTAAAACGGGTCATTCCTGGTTGTGAGTTTAGCTGACCTGGGTACAGTCAAGGTGACCTCATCACTTGAACCAAGACCGCGTTTCGCCACCCAGGAATTACCAAAGTCTAATACTAAGCATTGTGCAAATTCAAATCTAAGAGGTACAGTGGGGTTAAAAGACTCTGATGAGAAGAAACTTTTATTCAGTAAATTACATATATACTTATTAGTACGTAGCCACACTGGCTCCACTAGATTTTTACCCTCTGAAAGTTTTTTTGAAATGTCAATTAGTGATAAAGCCCCTTTAACTGAGCTTGTTCTCCAGTCATCTGAGCATACCATCAAACCACAAACCCCCGCCGCACAGAATGCCGCTAATATACCATAGCAAATTCGATTTATTCCAAGATTCTTGTGACACGCCAAAGGATCTTTGATGGCCTCATTTTTTTTTGAGTTCGTGAGTTTGCCTTTGATGCCATTAACTTCGACCTTTGTATGTGCACGTACCATGTTGTACGCAATCATCAAATGGATAACTGTATCCATTAGATCCTTCAGGTTCTTGTGCGGCTTTGTGAATATCTCATTGTCAGCCCCGCCACCTTCAATGCTGAGTTGGGTTGCACGTTGCTTTGATTTACTCAAGCAGGAGGCAAGGTATTCAACTGCCCCCCGTTCGAGTCCAAGAGGATTGGTTGAATTTGATGTTGGTGCAACATATGGTTTGGGTGCAATCACATCGTATGAGACTAAACTAATGGATTCAAACATAACATTTTCCCAAAAATTTTTAATTGTATTGGTGGGGTAAAAAAGGCTCTGAACCATTTTGAAGAAGGAGTGTTCAGATTTTGGAAGATTCTCTGGAGGTTTAGCTGATTCCTTCATCAATTTGAGATTCCAAATGTTGTGATCAAAAAACGCTTCTGTTTTGGTTGGCTTAAAAAAATCTAACCCTGTATATTGCAATTTATATCACCAGTAAACACCCAATGATCATGTATCATGCACAAAGATAAAACTCACCTGCCATCTCAAGGTCCTCCAGCCAGGCCAACATTTTAAGCTCTCAGTTACTGATCACCTTAATACCAACAGGCAGGAATGTATGAGCATCTTTTGTTGGTAAATTATCCCATCGATTTTTGTAAATACTATTGAAATTATCAAGCCCCCTTTTCCATGATTGTTGAGTAATATTGGAATGATAATTCAAAATTCCTGCAAACTCTTCCATGCAGGATAAAAATATTCCTTGAAAATTAGCAGACAATGACACTTTGGGCTCAGGGTCAGGAGCTATATCAGTCATATCTTGTCCCATTGTATCATGTTTAATTGTTTCCCTTTCTTGAAAGGCTTGAATATTCCGAGGAGAGGCGGGAGGGGTTGCATCAGGCATTGTTTCATTGGGTATTGGGGGGCTTTCAGTATGTGGAGCTTCATCATTGATTGTTTCATTGAGTATTGGGGGGGTTCAGTATGCGGAGGTTGATTATCAATATGGTCCCCTTCAACATTGATATTTTCATGACCTTGATCCCGAGAATTGTTTGCGGCTTCAAAGGTACGGCGTTTTTTGTTTGTTTTTTTGGTCGCATGTATATTTGGTCTTTTTCCTAATCCTTTGCCCGGCAATCCAATTACAACTCAAGATCCTTCAGGTAGAGATTCTCCCACCTCCACACCTGCCCATATATTGTAAGCAGCTATTTTTATCACTTTTGTTTTGAATTAGTAATGGACTTACGGTTCAAATCCATTTTGAGCAGGCTCATGGCTTCAGCAATCTTTTGACACACATAATCAGCAATTTTACTATCATTTTGGATTTTTTCGAGCCTTGGGATTGTTTGAGCAATGTTGGAGAAAAATTGTTCCTTGGATATAATTTCCACCTCCCCACTGAAAATTACATCATCTTGCCCATCATCTTCTGTCGGTGCACAAGGTTCAACAGTCCTTTCCTTCTCATAACTTTTAAAATTCGGTTTCTGAGAGCTTGGAGGCTGACCTGAAATAAAGGCTATGACACAATATCAGGTTTTGGGAGATTAGGAATATTCAAGATGGATGCATACTCACATTCTGGAAGAACTGGTGGATCTTGATTATCTTCATGTGACTGGCTCTCTACTTCAATGCCTAATTCACGACCACTGGCGATATCAGAGATTTCACTTCCACTCTCTGGGGCTGAAGTTGGTCATTCATTGAATTCAGTTGAATTTCCCGGGGTTTGGGCCATAGCGGAGGTAGTTTATTAAGCAAATAGATGGTGACGAGTTGATTGATAACTTGTTTGAAAATTTTTGAATAAAAAGATCCAAATTGAAGAAAAAAGGTGCAAGTAAAATAATCGCATTTGCAAAATGCGATTTGTCGGGAAATTGAAGGAGGCGATGTTTTGCAAATTGTTTCATATCATGCAAATGAAATCACTTCCCTGTGAGACATTGAATAAAGTTGACTAGTGAGAAACCTACTAAAGTCAACTTTTGAACTATTCAACACTCATGAGGTAAGGACTAAGCAAAGTGTTCCATTTGAATGATATGAAATAAAATGGTTTTGTCGGGGAAACAGGAGACACATTTCTTGTCTTAAATAGTCCACTTATTAGGTTTTAATTTGTGAGTCTCATGATTTAAACCCTAACCACAACATTGTGAATATACTGACCAATTTCCCCTTAGGTCCTGTTGGCAGAGAATGCCACTCAGCATATTTCGGCGATGGCGTCCATTGTGTACGCCAACAAGCCACCATACACTATGGATGTAGTACGGAAGCGTAAGGATGATAAGCAGGGTCGGGAGGGCACTACACAAACATAAGGATAAGTGGTGTCGGGAGGGCACTACACAAGCGTAAGGATAAGTGGTGTTGGGAGCATGTCGGGAGGGCACTACACAAGCATAAGGATAAGCAGTGTCGGGAGCATGTCGGGAGGGCACTACACAAGCGTAAGGATAAGTGGTGTCGGGAGGGCACTCCGCGAGCGTAAGGATGGTAAGCAGTGTCGGGAGCATATTGGGAGGGCACTTTAGCGAGCGTAAGGATAAGTGATGTCAGGAGCATGTCGGGAGTGCACCACGTGAGCATAAAGATGGTAAGGGCGGGGGTGTGAAAGCGTAAGGAGTGGTGAGGATGGAGATGGGGGGGCAGTGTCAGAGTCTCATCTGGAGGGCGGTGTGGGCTCGTAAGCATGCGAAGCATCGGGGAGGATTAGGTGGGGATGCGGAAGCCAATGAGGTGAAATTACCCGAACATTGTGAATAGTGTTGAAATGGGTTTGGGCTTTGAGTGACATTCTCATGTGACACATGTGACGATTGACGTTGTCTTGATGCTGACGTGACGTGACCCACTAAATCCAGTGACTATAAAGTGACACTAACGCGACTGAAGCAAGATTTTATACTGACAGCGGTGCGACGTGAATTCAATCGCCAACGATTGACGCAAGATTTGCCCTGGTGTATTGTTGTTTTGTTTCCTTCTAATCAAGATCCTCATGGTTGGTAAATACCAAATATGAAATCAATTAGAGTATGTAGATTAATGCAATCCTGAATAATCCTTTATGCCAAAAAATTATTTCATCCCAAAACCAACAATCCTCAAATCAATATAGGTACAAGAACAATGAGAAAAGTCATTGTATATTTCTCAAATTTCAAGTACACTATTTTCCCAATTACTATCACATCTTCCCTTTGCTGGGTTTTCTCCTTTGATTCATCTCATCAGATTTTGATATGTTAATAGTCAGAAATATTTAGATCAAACCATTTTCACAAACTAATTATCCATCATAAGTTTCTCTCAATCACAAGAAAAACAGAATGTGCATTTTTAATAATTAATATTTCCTGAGAGCTTAATATATTCTTATTTAAAAAATTTAGACACAAATTAAGATCTATTGCTTTCTCTTTCAACAATTGGAAAGGAATATTAAAGATTGATTCATAGTATTAATATCAAAATTAATTTCTTGTCAAAGGAAATGTTCTGGTTATCCATGTCTATTTCTCTAGCCCTTGAATCTTCTTTTGCCATTGAAAACTAAGAGTAAAAACTACTTGGGGTTCTTAACAATTCAGTATTTACTCATTTTCATGCCCTTTTTCCTTGATGGAAATATCCTGGGATCTCTTATTGTTTCAAAATATTCTCTTACTATATCATATAGCTAATACAATACCAAACATTTTCAAAAGAAAATAATTTAAAAGAATATATTTGAAACTTTAATTTTCTTAATAATAAGATTATTTTTAAAAAGCATTCCATAAATTTTACTTACATGTGGAAATCAAAATTTGCCCACTTTCTGAATTTTATCTCATTTTATAGACAGCAATAAGAAATATTGTAATAGATTTTACCAATAAAAAAAGGTGAATAAATTAAAATTCCTTCATGAAAATGAGAATACTTAAAACTATTTCAGTTTTATAGGTTTCACTTATTCATATAAATAATAATTTTACTTGGAATAAAACTAAAAACAAAGCTTCACAGATCATACAAAGCCAGAAAGTAAATATTAATCAAGTTTTGGGCTTAAAGATTTGATTAGGAAACATCCTGGGTTCAGTGAAAATGTAAGGTGTTGTCACAGCCATGGCAATTCCATCCTTGGATCTCCGTATGGCATATCAAGCCACAGTCCTTTTATGGCCAATTGGCCATATCCTTCACCAGTGGCCAATATGGCCACATCATCATCTTATGGACCATTTATGGCCAATTGGCCATATCCTTCACCAGTGGCCAATATGGCCACATCATCATCTTATGGACCATTTATGGCCATTTGTCTTTTTGGGCCTTCATGGCCCTTCACCTCAATCCAGAAGCCATAGCGGCAATTTATTCCCAAATGGGTATTTCTGGTCATTTCCCTCAAAACCAGGGGAAATGGCCCAAATGGCTGTTTTTGGCCATTTGGGCTCATAATGCGCATTTTTGCGCACTTTGTGCATTTGCACACTTTTGCACACTTTGCGCATTTGCGCACTTTGATGCAAAGTGTCCAAAAGACACTTTCCCGCCCTTTGGGCCAGTTTTAGCTCAGAAACCAAAAGTGGCCAAAATCCCCAAAGGACCCAGAAATACCTTTACAAGCTCTGAAGACATCCCTTCCATCTTTTCCCCCCCTGTCTTTCCATCTCAAGACCTTTGGACGTAATCTTCTTTCCAATGAACCAATATGCCATAAATGATGATACATATCATTGTGCATCATTTTTCAACAGCAATTCAATGGTGGCAATATCAAATGGTCATTTTAACATTCCAACATATCATCACGTCATCAAAGCACCCAATCATTCAGAGGACTCATCAAGGCTCAAGAGCAAGTGTTTCAGTGTCAAAGACCAATCACGCCATCAAGACATCATTGAATACTTTCCTTCACAGTATTCCTCCAAGGAAATAATGTTCAACCATTCTCAAGGTATTCAAGAGGCAGTTCATTCATTCATTCAATTGTCAAGTGTCAAAGCTCCACTCAATCCATCTTGGCAACCATATTCATTTCAATACAGTCTGGATCCATCAATAACTGAATTTCATTTTCAAGCATGGGAAATTCATTCAACCCAATTCAATTTCAATATTAGCCAGCTGTATCAATTCCCAAAACAATCAATACAGCCTCAAGGATCAATACAGATCAGTTTTCAGCCTGAAGAACTCAAGCTCCCAACTTTTCACATATACCTGCTACCCTTCCCACCCTGGGGGGTTTTTCCCCAGTTAATTAATATATTTTGATTTTATTGTATCTTTATTTATCTTATCATTTTTGTTAAGTGAATACTGATATTATCAAGTCAGTCATTTAGCACCTTTTCTCTTTTTCTTTCTTTGCCTGTCAATGGATATTTGGTGGTCATATCCTTACTAATTCCATTGTTCATTTTGGCAGGTTGAAACAGTGATTAAGGACTTACTTGGTTGGCTCTTTGGCCATTTGGCTTCTCTTTCCTCTCATTGCATCTCATCTTTGTACCTGCATATTTCTTAAAGGAATTTATTCTTTTATTTTTATTTTCCTTATTCTTTGGAGTCTTCCAAGTGAGTTCCCTGATTGCTGAGTCCCAGGCCACTCTTTTTTTCTGTCCAAGAGCCCCTTTGACATTATATTAATTAACTAATAATTTCTTTTCATTCTGTTCATTCTTTCTTTATAATTTCATTGAAATTATGACTCTTTAATGCTTATGAACCTTATGATTCATTGTCACCTCTCAATTTTCTCTCATTCATTCTTCATTCTGAAAATTGAAAGCTGACCCAAATATTCTTTTTGTCTCTTTTCCTTTAATATTATCTCAAATCATCCTTTTAATTTGTTCATAATTCAGGCGTCATCTTAATTTTCATTGATTTTCAAATTTTTTATCAAGTTATTCAGACACATTCTTCACATCAAGATTCATATTGAATTCATTCTTCAAGAATTTTAATTTTCAAAGAAGAACTCACTTGATTTTGATTTTACTGATTGATTTTACATAAATTGATATTGACCTCAAGAAAATTGATTGACCTGAAGATTTCATTGATTTTGCTGATTTTTCACATCAAGAAATTTGACATAAATTTATTTTTCTTCAAGAATTCATTTGATTGATTGATTGATTTTGCAAGATTTTGATTTTGATTGATTTGACATTTGATTTATTGACTTCAAGTTTTCATTTGATATTTAATTGATTGATTTACCTGAAGATTTCATTTGATTTATTGATTTTTATTGATTTTGATTTTTGACTTCAAGCATTATTTCAAATTGCCTCAAGTTTTCATCTTCAATTATTGATTCCTTTTCATTTTATCCTGAAATCATGCCCATCCAACACTCACCTCCTGCAAGGCAGACAAGATCTCAGGCCAGAACTCAAGTTGCTCTCACTCCAACTCCAAGGGCTCCTCTTGATGGCACCCCAGCAGTTTCTCAACTGAGGGCCAAATTGGACAGAGGACCCACTTTGGAAGGAGAAGCACCGTCCAGGAAGGAAGGAAGAGTGCCAAGAAGATCAAGCTCATTCTCAGGAGTAGTTGGCGGATTTCCAGGAACTTCAAGGACCATTTTTAAGGGTCCAGGTGAAGATGGTGAAGAGGAGGAGGAGAATTTTGTGGAAGAGGAAGAGTCTGATGGTACTGAAGGTGTCCCTGCTCCGGTGGAGGTATCCCAAGGTACTGGAGGGCCAACTCTAGCCCAGTCTAATCAGCCTGTCTCTCATCAGTCTGAAACATCTTTATTGGCCATTATGCAGAAAATGACTCAGATTATGGCCAATCCTCAAGCAGCTTCATCCTCTGAAGGATCACGACCACCAGCCTTCAAGACTCCATCTATGAAGGCACCTGAATGCTTTGATGGGACTCAGCACTTCAAAGTTAGAAGCTTTATTCAGTCTTGTCAATTGATTTTTTCATAATGATACGGAAAACGTTTCTGAAGACAGAAAGAAGGTCCTTTATGCCACTTCATTTCTTATTGGCAGGGCTGAAAAATGGATTGAGCCTTATCTTTCCAATCTCACCAATCAAGATCCAAATTACCTTCTCAATTCATGGAGATTATTTGAATCTCAACTCTTCACCTTATTCAGGGACCCAAATGAAGTCAGAAAAGCTGAAGCAGAAGTGGATTCTTTAAGAATGAAAGAAGGTGGGCATCTATCTTTATACATTGCTGATTTCAGAAGTCTTGTCTCAAGAATTGGAGATTGGGGTGAAGGAGCTCTTATCCATCATTTCAGGAAGGGATTGCCATCCAGGATTTTGGATAAATTGGCCTCCCATCTTTCAAGAATTGACTCTCTTCAAGACTTAATGGATATTAACCTGAACCTTGATACCAGGTACCATGAGAGGCAAAATGAAAAGAGTCATCATCAAGAGAAGAAGCTAGAAGCCTCAAAGTCAAGTTCTTCTCATCCTCAAAATTCTTCAAGGTCAAGTCATAAGAAGAAGAAGAATTTTCAGAAGAGGGACAAGCCCCATTCATCTTTGTTGAATAAGGACTTTAAGCTCATGAACTCTGAAAAATAAAGAAGAATAAAGGAGGGTCTTTGTACCTATTGTGGTGGGAAGCATAGTCTTGAGTCCTGTATCAAAAGGCCTCAAAACAAGCTTACCCAACCATCAGGCAAATTTCCCAGCCAGGGAAAAGCCTGAGTGAAGATCATGTTGTGTTCAATGGTCTTCACAGTTTTCCTTCCAGAGAAAAATTGTGCATTCTGAATACTGGTGTCAAATATTCCCTTAAACTTTTTGTTTTTTCTTCTCTCTCTGATATGTTTTACAGTATTCTCATTGATTCTGGTGCTACCAACTCATTTATTGAAAAGCAGTTTGTTCAGAAGTATTCTTTGACCATGTCAGAACTCCCAGAGAAGATTCACCTTATTATTCTTGACTCCTCAGAGTCTCCTTCCTTATTTGTGACTCACCATACTAAATATATGGTTGAGCTCCCTTCCTTCCCAAGCTTTGAATGAAGCTTTTTAGTCATTGATACTCCCAAGGGAGAAGACCTCATATTGGGATTTGACTTTCTTAATCATTTCAATCCATATATTGATTGGAGGCAAGGGCTGATCACCTTTAATGCTGATCATAAGGACTATCATGATCCTTCAGAATCATTCAGTAATGACGTTTTTTCTGCCAAATCATGTGCAGCTCTGGTTGGTGATTCTAGAACACCATCATTTCCATCTTCCGTCCATATTGCTTCCCTTAATTCCTATCAGTCATTACTATCCTCTAGAGATGAAGTCTTCAAAGAGATTTAAGATGTTGGAGAAGAGTATTCTGTATCTTCACTTCATCTCTTCATTGGGAATATGGACCTTCCTCCTTCATCTTATCATGACTCCCTGGAGGAGTTATGGGATGAAGAGGAAGAGCCAGAAGAAATAGAAACCGTGATGAAGGTTATTCCTTCTGTTTATCACCAGTACTTGGATGTATTATTCAAGGTGAAAGCAGAGAAACTTCCTCCTCACCGCACCTGTGATCATCATAACAAGCTGGAGGGGTCTCTACCTCCAGTTGGGGGGATCTACTCTTTATCAAACCAAGAGTCAGATACACTCAGGGCCTACATTTCAGAGAATGTAGAGAAAGTTTTCATACGGCCAAGATCCTCTTCAACAGGAGCACCTATCCTCTTTGTCAAAAAGAAAGATGGTGGCCTCCGTTTGTGTGTTGATTACCACAAACTCAATGCTGTTACTAGGGAGAACAAGTATCCTGTTCCTCCTATGAATCAGCTTCTTACTGTTCTCAATGGTCCTTCTATCTTCTCCAAGATTGATTTGCGTGGTGCATATAAGCTGCTCAGAATCAAGGAAGGTGATTAACATTTGACATGTTTTAGAGCTAAATATGGCAGCTATGAGTATTTGGTTATGCCATTTGGGCTCACCAATGCTCCTGCCTCTTTCCAAAACCTTTTCAATGATATTTTTTATGATCTTCTTGATATTGATGTTGTGGTTTATTTGGATGACATTATGGTCTTTTCCAAATCTGAATAAGAACATGTCACTCATGTGTCCACTGTTCTTTCCAGACTCAGAGCCAATAACCTCTTTTCTAAGGCCTCCAAGTGCCTGTTTCATGTTACTAGTGTAGAGTATTTGGGTTATGTTGTTTCTTCTGAAGGCCTCAAGATGGACCAAGAAAAAGTCCAGCAAATTCTCAATTGGCCACCTCCAAGAAACCTCAAGGATCTTCAATCATTCCTTGGCTTTGCCAATTTTTACCGCTGTTTCATCAAGAATTATTCAAAGAAGATTAGTTCACTCACAAGTTTCCTCAAGAAATATTCCCGTTTTCCCCTCAATGAGGAAGCTCTTAGACAGTTTCATCAACTCAAAGAGGCTTTCACCATTGCTCCAATCCTTTCTCACTTTGATCCTTCTCTACCCACCATTGTAGAGACTGATGCATCAGATTATTCCTTGGGTGCTGTACTGAGTCAGATTTCTGACTCAGGAAAACATCCCATTGCATTTGATAGCCGTAAGCTTCTCCCAGCTGAGCTCAATTATGAGATTAATGACAAGGAACTCCTTGGCATAGTCTGGGCTCTCAAGCGCTGGAGAGCTTTTCTCCTTTCTCTTTCTTCCTCTTTTGAAGTACTCACCGATCATTCATCACTTCAATATTTTATGTCATCAAAGATTCTTACTTGCCATCAAGCCCGCTGGGCTGAATTTCTCTCTGAATTCCATTTTTCAATCACCTACCTCCCTGGCCTCTTGGCCACCCTTCCAGATGCTTTATCACGTCGGGACAATGTTTACCCAGAGAGGGGGGAAGATTTGGTCAGCAAGAATCCAATGAATTATCAAAAAATAATCAAGCAAGATGAAATTCAAGCTTCAAAATTCTTTGCAGTCAAGGTGGAAGCATTTTCAAATTTGATTGAATCAATTCAGAAGGCATTATGGCAAGAATCTCAATATAGAAGTATCCTTCAAGATTTTGGTAAAGGTAAATTTGTCCAAGATTATTCTCTTGATTCCTCCTCCCAACTTCTCCTGTTCAAAGATCAGGTGGTGGTCCCAAATGACCCCACAATTCAACTCAGCATACTTCAAAAAAGGCATGAATCTCCTCTAGCTAGACACCCTGGCCAAGAGAAGATCCTCAAACTTGTCAAGCGGGATTTTCACTGGCCTGGAATGACTCAATTTATCAAGGATAATGTATCATCCTGTCAACAGTGCTCAAGAAACAAAAATATTCACCACAAGAAGTTTGGACTCCTCAAACCTCTTCCAATTCCAAATGGTCCTTGGATTTGTCTTTCAATGGATTTTGTCACTCAATTTCCACTGTCCAATTCCTTTGACTCAAACCTTGTCATAGTGGACAGATTCTCAAAAATGGAAGTTTTTATTCCAACAATGTCTTCAATAACTTCATTAGATTTGGCCCATTTATTCATCAAGAATATTTTCTAAAAGCATGGCCTTCCCTCAAGCATTGTTAGTGATAGAGGTTTTCTTTTTGTTTCTTCTTTTTGGACCAATCTTTGTCAGCAGCTCAAGATTTCAAGAGATCTGTCAACTGCTTACCATCCAGAAACTGATGGACAGACAGAGAGGGTAAATCAGATACTAGAAAAGTACCTTTGGATGTATTTCAGTTATCATAAAGATGATTGGAACACCTGGCTCCCTCTGGCTGACTTTGCCTACAATAACTCTGACCACTCTTCAACAAAACAATCACCGTTTTTCACTGTTTATGGAAGAGATCCACATTTTGACTCAGTTAACATTACTCAAGATAATCCTGCTGGAAAGTTATCAACAAAACTCCAATCAGTACAGCAAGATGTCAAGACAGAACTTGAAGTTGCCATAAACAGGTTTAAGAGGTATGCAGATAAAAGTAGAGCAAGTCCACCTGTTTTCAATCCTGGTGACATGGTATGGCTTTCCTCCAAGAGCATCAAATCAACTAGACCCACCGAGAAACTGTCTGAGAGATGGTTGGGTCCTTTTCCAATCTTGAAGAAGGTCAGAACTCATGCCTACCACCTCAAGCTCCCATCTCAATGGAAGTCCATGCACCCAGTCTTCCATATTTCACTCTTAGAACCAGTCAAGACATCAACAATCCCAAATAGGCATCAAGAACCTCCTCCTCCAATCATCATTGAAGAAGAAGAGGAATGGGAAGTCTCTCAAATACTGGAATCAAAGCTTAAGAGTGGAAAATTATGATATCTGGTGGAATGGAAAGGTTTCAGTAAAGACCCAGAAAGATCCACTTGGGAACCAACCAAAAGCCTCAAGAATTGTCCTGAACTTGTCAAAGATTTTCATTCATTATATCCTGACAAGCCTGGGCCCAATTCTTCAAAAGCTTAATTCATTATGGTGCTTGGTGGGGAGAGGAATTACCAAAAGTAAGTCCCACTCCTGGTATGCACCTTTAGGGGTATTCTACTCTTTTTATTGTTGTAAGCATCACCTTGGCCACTCTGTGAGCACTTTGCAATTTTGGACACAGATCGTTGGCATAGCTTTCAACTTCATTTCCAATCTTATGGCAATTTTCACTTGGGACAATGGGCCATTCACTTTTCAATTAATTTCCAAAAATTCAAGTTCAAATTCATTCCTTCAACATTTTTTGTTTTTATTTTTATGGCACTGGCGGGAGTGGTAACTACCAAAAGTAAGTTCCTCTGCTGGTGTGCACTTCCCTGAGGGGTCTACAATCTTGTCAAAACATCACCTTGGCCACTTTGTGAGCACCTGGCATAAAATTTCTCTTTCCAGGTTCTTGGCCAAAATTCAAAATCAGTTATCAACCTCCATGATGAAGATTGGAACCTCCTCAAGATGCAATTAATTTTTCTTTTCTCTTTTCTCTTTCTTTTATTTTAATTTTCATTCTTTATATTGAATTTTATTTTCATTTGCACTTTATCATATCAAAATTCATTTTAAGAATATTCATTCATTACAACATCATCAATCATGAAGCCAATCTCAAAAGAAGATCAAGCAAGTCCTGCGTCATATGACAAATTTTTAATATCAGTTATTATTTTATTTTCCTCTTAGAAGAACTTTCCTCTATCCCACTCTCAATCCTTTCCAATAGCCTCAACAGGCTTCACCTTGTATTGGTGCTCAGGAGCTCACCATTTCAAGGTGGGGGGTACTGTCAAAACCATGGAAATTCCATTCTTGGATCTCCGTATGGCATATCAAGCCAAAGTTCTTTTATGGCCAATTGGCCATATCCTTTACCAGTAGCCAATATGGCCACGTCATCATCTTATGGACCATTTTTCTTTTGGGGCCTTCATGGCCCTTCACCTCAATCCAGGAGCCATAGCAGCAATTTATGCCCAAATGGGTATTTCTGGTCATTTCCCTCAAAACCAGGGGAAATGGCCCAAATGGCTGTTTTTGGCCATTTGGGCTCATAATGCGCATATTTGCGCACTTTGAGCATTTTGCGCACTTTGACGCAAAGTGTCCAAAAGACACTTTCCCACCCTTTGGGCCAGTTTTGGCTCAGAACCCAAAAGTGGCCAAAAACCCCAAAGGACCCAGAAATACCTTTCCAAGCTCTGAAGCCATCCCATCCATCTTTTTCCCCTCTGTCTTTCCATCTCAAGACCTTTGGACGTAATCTTCTTTCCAATGAACCAATATGCCATATATGATGTTACATATCATTGTGCATCATTTTTCAACAGCAATTCAATGGTGGCAATATCAAATGGTCATTTTAACATTCCAACATATCATCACGTCATCAAAGCACCCAATCATTCAGAGGACTCATCAAGGCTCAAGAGCAAGTGTTTCAGTGTCAAAGACCAATCACGCCATCAAGACATCATTGAATACTTTCCTTCACAGTATTCCTCCAAGGAAATAATGTTCAACCATTCTCAAGGTATTCAAGAGGCAGTTCATTCATTCATTCAATTTTCAAGTGTCAAAGCTTCACTCAATCCATCTTGGCAACCATATTCATTTCAATACAGTCTGGATCCATCAATAACTGTATTTCATTTTCAAGCATGGGAAATCCATTCAACCCAATTCAATTTCAATATTAGCCAGCTGTATCAATTCCCAAAACAATCAATACAGCCTCAAGGATCAATACAGATCAGTTTTCAGCCTGAATAACTCAAGCTCCCAACTCTTCACATATACCGGCTACCCTTTCCACCCTGGGGGGTTTTTCCCCAGTTAATTAATATATTTTGATCTTATTTTATCTTGATTTATCTTATCATTTTTGTTAAGTGAATACTGATATTATCAAGTCAGTCATTTAGCACCTTTTCTCTTTTTCTTTCTTTGCCTGTCAATGGATATTTGGTGGTCATATCCTTACTAATTCCATTGTTCATTTTGGCAGGTTGAAACAGTGATTAAGGACTTACTTGGTTGGCTCTTTGGCCATTTGGCTTCTCTTTCCTCTCATTGCATCTCATCTTTGTACCTGCATATTTCTTAAAGGAATCTATTCTTTTATTTTTATTTTCTTTATTCTTTGGAGTCTTTCAAGTGAGTTCCCTGATTGCTGAGTGGCAGGCCACTCTTGTTTTCTGTCCAAGAGCCCCTGTGACAGGTGTGCATACGAAACTTTGATTAAATATCAAGTACTTTTCCTGTCCTCAAAATTTGCTTAAGGTAAAAATTGATTAAAAATATTATGAAATAAGATTTTTAAGAGAAAACACGCCAACCTTTATTGTGTTTAACCTTATCAGTATAGAACAATAATATTATGAATATTTATTGTTTTACCAACAATGAAAATTTATCCAAAAATACCCTACAAGAGATATTTGAGGCTACAAAAGAAATTTCAATTGGAATTAATTGAGTGAAGAACTTCAGGCAATTGATATAAGAACAGAGTCTTCAAAAGGATTATTAGAGAGAAAAAATGCCCAAAAGTGAGCAGAGTGAATTTGCAAACAAAGTGACAAAGTTAACACTGATGAAAGATGCTTTAATTCACTTATGGGGTAGTTCAAGGGGTAAAAATGATTATAAGAGCTGCAAACAATGATTATAATAATTTTTCCACATGGTTAAGAGGTTTAAAATGATTTCAAAAGAGTGGTTGGAATCTTTTATTGATTGGTTTAACAGTGTTTAAACTAATTATGAAAGGAAAAGATTCTAACATGAAGAGAAAAGTGGGGCAAAGGAGACATTCTTTTATAGCCATCAATTCTCTTACCCCAAAAGTAAAATTTGCTCTTGTCGGTTGTGGAAAACACTCTGAAAACAGAAAGGCCAATTATTGCATCATTGAGCCCTGGCTTAGACCAAAAAAGGCTGGTTTCAGCCATTTTAGACCCTTAAATCAGCCTGTGAACCTTTGAGATATGACCACATACCCAAAATGGTCACAAGAAATGCTTAAAATAATTATACCTTCAAAATAGTTACCTTAACACTACAAAGCTGCCATAAAATAGCATGAAACTTGGCTTGACTCAAAAACCAATGAATAAACATGTGAAATAAATTACACTATTGGATTCCTCATGGTAAAATACACATATCACTTTTATGGCATATCTGTAAAGTCAATATTTAATGAGTTATAAGTAATAACACCTTATAAAAAACATGAATCCTTAATTATTTCAAATACAAATGAAACAACATTTAAAATAAATTTTACCATTGGATTCTCTATAAAATTCTACACATAAAACAATTAAGAAGCTAATCTCCAAAATCAAGACTTAAGGAGTTAAGCTGAATATATTCACTTTTTTGGTCAATGCATATATTCAAGGAGTTTAGCTAATATCTTTTGAAATAAACATGATAGAGTGATAAACCAAAAAAAAGTTGCCACGTAATTACTGTAGGAACACAGAAATGAACTTTATTGCATAAGCTATAAACAAGGTTAAAAACTGTAATGGAATATTGATTAAAATCAATAGAGCTGTTGACCACTTTGTTGTGAAGGTGGTCCAAACTTAAAAAACCGTAGACAGTCAGATTCTACTAGCTCATTAGTGAATAATGACATATTCCTTAGTACAATATTCAAGGTATAACCCCTTGAAATCATGGTTTGAAGTTTAAAAAATTAAATTTCGACAGAAAAGATGAGTTACAAGAAAAATCATCAAAAATAGAGTTTTGATGATGTAATGAAATGCTCTTGGCAGTGTAATGAGGGCATGCCAAGCTATCAGAATCCACTCTCAGAATAGCTGTAGCATGTATAACCTAAACATTATTAATAATCAAAGTTTAAGCTTAAATTTGATCATTTAAGATCACTCACTGTAATCTTATTTTAAGTCTAACAGTCATATAAGTGATAAAACTGGTGAATACTATTAAAATATAATTAATAATATTAAAATACACGAAGTTCAGGTGTCTTCTAAGCCTATGATTTCATCAAACGGAGAGTTATAGTAATAACTCTAAATAATTGCGTAATTATGAGGTAAGATGGTTTGATCATGATGTAATCATCACCAAAACTTAAAATATTAATCAATTATAGTAGAAAGCATCAGTACACGTCTACTAGAAGCCTGTTGGACTCTAGGAGGGAGGTATTTACTATAAATAGAGCTCTTTTTACTCTGTTTTCCCCTCAGACGCTTACAAAACACTAAATCATTAAATTAAAAGGTAATTTCTTTATTATTTATATATAAAACTGTTATATTATTAAAGAACAAAGATGATCTTATTATAATACTAATCTTTGACGTGATTATTACAATTATTTAAATTTTAAAAACCTCTATTCCACGTAAAATCAAGATAAATTGTAATTTCATTTAAAATTCATTGTAAATACAATTTGAAAAGGCTGTATTTACATTTTTTTGGCATAAAAATATTTAAAATTACTATATCAAGTATTAAAAGTCGGTTATTTCTCTTATTATAATATTTTTTCTCTATTATTACTTTGATAATTCTATAATTAATATAAATAGTATTTATATTAATTTAGAGCTTTAATATTAGTAATACTATTGTTATTAATTGTTTTTTATTGATAAAAAACAATTTTTTAAGCCTTTATTATTTGTTGGTAACAATAATAAAGTGCTTTTAAATATATTAATTATCTTATATTAATATATTTATTTATTATTTCATTTTTTTTAAAATATAAATTATATTATTATATTTATTTAATAATATAATTAATTTTACGCCATAATTATAATAATTCTTTATTATTATAATTATTTTTATCTTATTTATTTCAGTTATAAGGACATTCATAGTACAATAAGTAAAATATTAGTAACTTTTACTTATTGTTTCATAGTCAAACCTTACATTTGGGGGCCTAGCCGTGATATTTACTCTAAAAGACCTTTAAAAAGATTCTAATTGGGTTTATCAAATAATAAATTACAATCATAATCATAAAATTATATAATAATTCTATATTTATTGATTTTAAATACTATTGAGTCATTTGGAAAGCAATTGTACTGTCTTACACATGGTTTTTCACATTCTTAGACTTGCAAGAACTTTCTTTGAGGGACTCTAGTAATTAAAAAAGATGTTTTATAAATTGAAAAGAATTTTATATTATAAATTAATTTTATAAAAAGAATCATATTCAATTTTTATTTTATTCTTCGAAAAGAAAACCTAAAAAACAATAAAAAATAATAATGAAAAAGTTATTTTTATTCATTTTAATTTAATTTCTTTATTTATTCTCATTTTTTAAGATATAAAAGAAATTTTTGCCTGCAAAATTGCCATATCTTACCAAAAATAACACTTCTTATATAAAAGACTTATATTTATTTGTCTTTTTTAGTGTTTGAAGACAATCCAACAGGGGACAACCAAACCACTGTTGAAAGATTGGTGGAAGAAACTTGTCCAAGCTCTCTAACACCAATAATCACTAAGAAAAAGAAAGCTAAGAAATTAGACTTTCCAGGACCCACTATACAGGACTCTGAAGGTGAGTACCTCATTTATAAATTGCCATAAGAAGAATTCCTGTTCTGAAATACTCTTATTTCTTATTTTTTCTTAAAGCATGACTACCAGAAGAGGCTCCCAATACTCCATCCAATCAGATGGAGCTGGACTCAGAGGTAGAATTCATTCCTCAAAAGGGAAAAGGAAGGGAAATATCCCCAGTGGAACAGAATCCACACACGGAAGTGCCTTATCCCAAAGGCAAGTCCCAGAAATGTCCATCACATCTGAACCAGAGTTAGAACTAAGTATGAGTAACTCAAACAGGTACAAATTACATTCAGAGGGCTCAAATGGACATTTACATGAGCCAGTACAAACAGTACTACACAGTGTACAAAGGCAAGGACTGGGACATGTTGCCTCAAATACACCAAGGAGTGATGAAATCCTGGCACATCCTGAAAAAGTTCCTCAAAGAGGAGGAAATAGTGAGATACTCCAATGGATGGAATCCACTATCATCCAAACCTCAAATCAAAAAGATTAAGGAGTACCATAGCAAAAAGAAGGAGGCAACCAAGGAAGAAGCCCCAGTAGCTTCTACCAGGAATCCCGAAGCCAACCCACTTCCCCAAGAAGGGAAGAAGAACAAGAAAAAGAATTGGAGAAAACCATATTCCCCAAGCTACAGGATTCCAAAAATCCAAAAGGATTCCATGGACAATCTTTTCAACATGGCCAGAACCTTGATGGAATTCAAGGACAAGGAAGAAGCAAGAATGAGACAACCTCATTTCCCAAAGAAATAACCTTGTCCAAAGATGTTGTGAATACTTTAACTGAAATTCAAAATAGTATATTACCTCTAACAGAAATTAAAAATAGTTTGTTATAATTACAAGAAATAAACAATAACTTATCTTCTTTAACAAAACCTGTTGTACAAAATAAAAAAGAAATTGACAACATTAAGTTTATTGTTGACAATAATAAACCAAAGATTTTAATTGATAAAACTCAAAAATTAATACAAGGACAACAAGAATTGTATAAATACATAAAAGATATCAAAGATAAAACTTTGGCAATCAATTATGACGTGAGTATTGACAATCTTACAGCAAAATTAAACATACTAAGCATTTCTGTAGAAAGATTTGAAGAAAAAACATCATCACACCAAAAATTACTTTTGGACCATGTGGAAAAAAGTGATGAAGCAAGAATGCATCTGAAAGATGACATTCAAAGTGAAATAAGGCTTATCACTGAAAAAATGGATAAAATTAATGAGGCTAACTCAAATATCCCAAAGTTATCAACCCCATTTTCTTACATAAGAAGCCCTGTTAAACCAAAATAGGAATTAACAAATTCATTCATAACAGACTTAAGTCACCAAGACAATGACCAAGTATTAATGAAGGAAGCACCTCAATTAAAAGAATGGCCAACATTCACAGGAGAAGGTGAATATGACCACATTTCATTTATCAAGAGAATTGACATTCTACAAGAAGATCATGCCATACCAGATGAATTAATTACTGCAAGATTACATTCATTGTTTGGAAAATCTGCAAAAAGATGGTATTATGGCATAAGACAAACAAATGGCAAAAATACATGGTCTTGGTGGAAACAAGAAATAATCACCAAGTGGACTAATGATGCCTGGAGGTACAAGATAGAGAATGCATTTGAAAATTCTTTCTTCAACCAAGAAAAAGGAAAACCTTTAACTTGGTTGTTAAAGAAAGTTGAAAGACTCAATGCACTGTACCAACAAATGTCAGAAAAGATGGTGCACATGAAAATACTTAAGAAATGTGGAGGAGAGCTAGAACATGCCCTAAGAAGCAGGTGTATAGAGCCATGCTCCACAGAAGAGTATATCAATGCACTAGAGGACATAGTGAAAAGAACAAAAACTGGCAGGACTTGGAAGAAATTGGACATTAAAGGTCCAAATAAACCATTTATCAAAAAAGATAAATCAAAAGAAGCTTTCAAGCCCAATACATCCAACATTAATGAGCAAAGAAAATGCCATAAATGTGGAGGTATTGGACACTTACCCAATAATTGCCTTAAAAAGGCAAAGATTAACGAAATTGGGGAAACAGAAAACCACAATGACAAAGAAGAAGAATCTGACTCTGAAAAAGAGACAGAAGAGTCAGAAAGTTCTGAAAGTGATTAAATTAATATAATTAATGCAAAAATTAATAATATTGATATAATTCATGAAGTACTAGATGTTAACTCAAAGTTACTACAAGTTGGAACATCTGACACAAACCTGACAAATGTACAAGATTCCAAAATGTATAGAACCAAACCTGCAAAAGGAATGGGATATAAAGCTGGAAAATCAAGTATAAGTATTGTTATGGTTGATAACCAAGAAGGAAAAGTGAACTTGGATACAGGAGCATACTTTACCTGTGTTGGGAAAAGTTATTTAGCAACCATTGCTGCAGATTGGCAAGAAAAACTTATGCCAATACAAGGTGTCAAATTTAGTAGTGCAAGTGTGTAAGATGTGACTATGAAAATGATGATAATATCACTATTAATAAATGGTACTATGTCTGTTCTTATGAAATATAGTAATACAATATTATTATAACCACAATTAAATAATTGAAGAATTATTTCTTCTATGTGTTAAACACTACTAGTGATTTTAACAGTGAGCAGTAATTGTCTACAAGAATCAATTACATGAAGATTTTAATAATAAAACTTCTTTTATTAAAATTATAAAATTATTTTAATATATAATTATCTTTTTCAAGAATAATTATAATGATAATTCTTGAAGAAAACTAATTTGAGAGACAAACTTTAAGAATTAAAAATAAATCACTCACTAATATTCCAAAGAACTTATTGAAAGATAAGATAAATAGATTTGATGTAGAATTGTGGATTTTAAGGATCAAAATGAATTTATAACAGCATTACAACAATATATAGTTGGATTCTATGATTTCACGTCCTTCTGATTGATTCTGAAAGATTTAAAACACTTAAGAATAGCTTTAACTAATACTTACTTGTTGGTAATAATGATTTAAATGATAATAAGATGATGATGATGTGGAAAAACCAGCAAGAAGAGGCCTCTTTTAAGTCAACAACAGCTCACAGAGGCATTCCATGGAGCAAACTGAAAAACCAGTGAGTGAGAAAACAATAAACCTTTTTGGATTATTGATTGCATCATCTGTTGTCACATAAGATTATCATAATTACTTAATTGATGCTTTTATGTGACTACCAACCCCAATATGGTTAAAAATAAAAGGAGTAAAATCAGTAAATCTTCTTTTATTCCAGAATAATCTTTGATTTCTCAAATTTATCAATGTTATTTCCAATTTCATCACAGGTTGTAATTACTGTAAATTTTTGAAGATCCAGTGTTTCACGTAGAATAGTCAAAAATGGACTGTAAGTAGAACTGTAGTTCTTTTTAGTTGTACCATAGATAATACAGTTCTCAATTGGTCCTGAAAGTTTCAGAAAGATTAATTAAGAATTGTATTTTTAATGAATTTTTGAAGTTTTTACCTCATTTCTACATAGAATTGCAAATATCAGTGTTTAACTGGTTGCTATGAGGTAAATCAATGGATACAAGTCCAAAAAGGGTTTTAATTACTCTTTTGGGGTTTATCTATGGAAAATGATTAAGAATTGACATGGTTACAGGAGTCTAAGTAGCTTTTTACCTCCTTGGCACGTCAAAATAGCAGGTTATTTGCTATTTTCTTAAGATTTACAGTAGTTGTAACATCGTAACCAAGTTCCCAAAAGGTTTTAGTTGACCAATTAGGCCAAGATCAGCCATGGATCCAAGCTTTGGAGCTGTCCATGCCTCTGAGGCCTCAGAAGTTGGGTACCCTGGCTCTCTTTGATGTCTTTTGTCCCCCTTGCTTATTTTTCACGTCAAAATAGAAATTTAAGCTTCAAGTGAGATATCCACTATGGGTGTACCAAAAGTCCATGTAAGAATACCATGATATTAAGTGCTCAAAACATGCATAACACTATTCTTAGTGTATATGTAACATGGGATTTCTCTCATTCCCATTATTTTGCCTTGAAATTAAGAAAAACAAAGGTTTTCATGGATCTTTTATGTGGTATTGATGATGTGGTATTGAAGTATTTTCCATTTTACCACCTCAAGGAGTTAATTTGAGCTTATTCACTGTATGGAGCTACCCTAGGCGAATTTTTGTGTAAAATCCAAATCTGGCCTTAAATCCATGGATTTACTTACTCAATAAAAAGCTATTCATCTTTTCTGAAATCAAAAATGATGAATTTTGGATATATGCATGACTTATGAGTTATGCATAATTCAAAATTTATTTTTAAGATAATTGTGGCCTATTTGGGTATGTAAAATATACCTCAAGGCTCACAAAGTGAGAGCATGAAGCCCCTTGGAATAAGTGATTTAAAACTCATTTTTCCTCACCCCTCACAATGTTTCAGAATTAAAGTAGAGTTTGTAGTAATGGACAACTGTACTAGTAATCACTTCATACTTGGAAATGACTACTTTTCAATTTATGGTATAGATATCTCCAACCAAAAAGATAGTAATTTTACCATAGGAGACAACAACAGAAAAACGTTTGGCTTCTGAAATATCAAAATATAAATTACAGTTGTTAAGAATGAAGAGAAAAGCCCAAAAAGGAACTTTTTATATCTGAACAACTCAGAGAGGCAGAATTCAATCAAGAATTAACAGAAAAAATGAAAGAAAAATTGATTGACCTCTTATTTAAGTACAAAAATGCCTTTGCAACTGACAAAGAGCCACTAGGTGCCATAATTGGGCATGAGGTGGATATAATTCTTAATGTGGAAAAACCTTACCCACCTTTACTGAGGAGACCTGCTTACCTAGCTAGTCCAAGAGCTAGAGAAGCCTTGGAGGTACACATTAAATTATTAATGGACCTTGGAGTATTAAGAAAACTAGGACATAATGAACAGGTAGAGGTCACTACACCTGTCATTATAACATGGCATAATAGAAAATCAAGAATGGTAGGAGACTTCAGAGCCCTGAACACCTATACCATTCCAGACCGATATCCAATACCCAGAATACATGAGACATTGACACAATTGTCACAAGCTAAATTAATTACAGCCAGGGATGCTTTAAAGGGTTTTCATCAAAATTTCTTAACAGACAATGGCAAGAAACTACTGAGGATAATAGTCCACTGTGGGATTTTTGAATACTTAAGAATGCACCTTTCCATTACCAAAGGATAATAAATACCATGTTTCCTGAAGAATTATCAGAAGGATGGTTAATTATCTATATTGATGATATCGTAGTTTGGTCAGAAACTTGGGAAAATCACCTTACAAGACTAGAAAGGGTACTACAAAAAATAATGCAAGTGAATATGAAAATTTCCTTGAAAAAGTGTCATTTTGTATCTAGTGAGCTAAAAGCACTAGGACATGTTGTATCTGGACTTAGTCTAGGAATAGACAAGAATAAATTAACAGCAGTACTACTTAAGCCAATGCCTTAAACCAAAAAAGAAATTCAATCATTTCTAGGATTTGCTGGTTACTATAGACAGCAAATAAAGGACTTTGCAAAAATTGCCAAATCCTTGTATAAACTATGTGACCAACAAACAGTCTATGAAATGACAGAAGAGTCAAGGCATATGAAGAATTGAAAAATTTCTTAACAAATGCCCCATTTATTCTATTCCCAGATCGGGAACTACACTTTAAGCTTTACATTGATGCTTGTGGAGAAGGACTAGGTGCTGCACTACACCAGACACAAATTATCAATGATAAACCAGTGGAAGGACCAATTTGTTTTATTTCAATACAGATAAAGCCAACAGAGGCAAGATATGGAGCAAGCCAAATGGAATGCCTCTGCTTAGTGTGGGCTTTAGAAAATTACATTCTTACTTGGATGGAACAGTATTTGGTGTGATTACAGACTGTATTGCTGTTAAATCTCTATTGAATGTGAAAGCTCCAAATGGACATATGCTGAGATGGCAAATTGCTATCCAAGAATATAGAGGAAATATGACTATTGTGCATAAATCTGGTAATATTCATAAAAATGCAGATGGGCTCTAGCAAATACCCCTGACAATCCAGCATGGGTACCACAGGAAGAGCACCGTATAGAAGGAATATGTGTTACAGACATTGGCACAGAATTCTTTAACCAATCTAAAGAAAGCTATAAGATAGACAAAAATTGCCATATCTTAAGCCAACTTCTAATGAAAGACTTCAAATATCCATTACTTTCATCAAAATTAGATGAAGCATGGAAAAAGGCATATGGGGAAGGAAGATTCCACCTCCTTGATGGAATCCTTTACCATAGAACAAAACAAACATGTGTTATGGCCTTAACAGATAGAACCCTGATATACAGCATTTTACATGAGTGCCATGATAGTGTTGCAGCTGGACATCTCTCAGAAGATAGAACACTAGAAAGGGTGAAAACCTGCTCTTGGTGGCCAAATTGAAAGAAAGATGTTTCAGAATACTGCCAAACCTGTCAAAGATGTAAAAAAACCAACAGAGCCACAGGGAAGAAATTTGGAATGATGATCCAAATCCAAGAACCAAAATCCCCTTGGGAAATAGTTCATATGAATTGGTAACAGGATTACCTCCAGGAGGAGACAGAAGTTATAATGCATGCCTAGTATTAGTTGACAGGTATAGCAAAACTCCCATGTTCCTACCATGTCACAAAGATGACACAGCTATGGACACAGCCATAATGATATGGAATAAAGTCATTAGCCACACAGGCCTGTTCCAAAATATCATAAGTGAAAGAGACCCAAAATTTACTTCATCATTATGGACAAATCTCCATAACTTGTTTGGGACAAAACTATCATTCTCAACAGCTTACCATCCTGAAACTGATGGTTTAGAAGAAAGAATGATACAAACCTACAAGGACATGATCAGAAGATTCTGTGCTCATGGACTAGAATTTAAAGATTCTGATGGTTTTATCCATGATTGGTGTACACTAATACCAGCCCCTGAACTGGAATATAAAACATCAATCTATTCTTCCACTGGCAAAACACCAGAAATTCTAGAAAAAGGTTGGAATCCAAGACTTCCTTATGATACCCTCAAAAAGGACTTAGTGGATATACATCCAACAGCAAGCAGTTTTAAGATAATGCTTGAAAAAGCAAGAAACTATGCAAACAGATGTATGTAAGATTCTTTCAAATATGCAAAAGAAAGATGGGATAAAATTCAAAAACCACCTGACTTCAAAATAGGAGACTTGGTCCTAGTATCAACCCTTAATTTTAATAACATAAAAGGCCCAAAGAAATTGAAAGATTCCTTTGCAGGACCATTTATGATAAAGGCACTTCATGGACCCAGTTCTGTGCAATTGGAACTCACAGGTGAATTAATGAGCAAACACCCAGCTTTCCCTGTAAGTCTGATAAAATCTTACAGCTCAAGTGACAAGGACCTATTTCCAATAAGAAATAAACCCCCACTTGAAATACCCCCTTGGAAGAAGGATAGGAAAAGGAAATTTTGAAAGTTCTTAAAGAAAGAAGGACAAGAAAAAAAAAGAAAGAGAATACCTTTTAAGGTATAGAAATTCAACTCAAGAAGATGAATGTCTACTTGAGAAAGATATAACAAACTACCTAGAAGGTTCAGACATGAAAGAAAGCCTAAAGAATAGAAAAATCAATTATAAACAATAAATAAGATAAAAATAATTATAATAATAAAGAATTATTATAATTAAGGCATAAAAATAATTATATTATTGAATAAGTAAGATAATATAATTTATATTATAAGTAAATAATATAATAAATAAATATATTAATATATATTAATTAATATATTTAAAAGCACTTTATTATTGTTACCAACAAATAATAAAGGCATAGAAAATTGTTTTTTATTAATAAAAAATAATTAATAACAATAATATTACTAATATTAAAGCTATAAATTAATATAAATACTATTTATATTAATTCAAGAATTATTAAAGTAATAATAAAGAGAAAATTATTAGAATAAGTGAGAATAGCCTACCTTGAGCCTTTAGTAGAATAATTTTGAATAATTTACGCCGAATAATATAAATACAACTTGTTTAAATTGTATTTACAATAAAAAATAAGAGAACTTACAATTTTTTTTGATTTTATGTGGATTTGAGGTTTTTAAGAGAAATATGACAAAACAGTGGAACAATTAGAGTAATAACATCAAAGATGATGATTACAATGAAGTTTATCTTTTTCTTTAATAATATAATGGATCTATATATAAAGAATAGAGACTTTACCTTTTAATTTAATTGTTTTAATGTTTTGATTCATCTGAGGGGAAAATAGAGTAAAAGGAGCTCTATTTATAGTAAATACCTCCCTTCTAGAGTCCAGTAGGCTTCTAGTAGACCTTTACTGATGGTATCTACTAGAAATTATCAGTAATTTAAGATTTAGTGATGATTAAATCATGATCAAATCATCTTATCTCATTATTATTCCATTATTTAGAGTTATCACTATAACTCTAAGTTTGATGACATCATAGGCTTTGCAGAGGTCTAAGCTTGGTGGATTTTATTATTATTAATCATAATCTAATAGTATTCACCAGTTTTACCCCTTATATGACTGTTAAACGTAAAATAAGATTACAGTGAGTGATCATAAATGATCAATTTTAAGCTTAAACCTTTATCATCAATAACATGTAAGTTATACATGCTACAGCTATTCTGATAGCTTGGCATGTCCTTATTAAACTTCCAAGATGATTTCATTACATCATTAAAACTCTATTTTTGATGATTTTTCTTGTAACTCGTCTTTTCTGTTGAAATATAATATTTTGAATTTCAAGCCATGATTTCAAGGGGTTATACCTTGAATATTATAATAAAAATTACGTCATTCTTCACATACGAAGTAGTATAATATGAATGTCTACTTTTTTTAAGTTTGGAACATTTTCACATCAAAGTGGTCAACAGCTCCATTGATTTTATTCAATAATCCATTACAAGTTTTAACCTTGTTTATTACTTGTGAAATAAAGTTCATATCTGTATTCCTAAGCTAATTACGTAGTTACTTTATTTTTGGTGTATCTCTCTATCTTGTATATTTCAAGAGATATTAGCTAAAAACCATGAATATATGCATTGACCAAAAAAGTGCATATATTCAGCTTAATTCTGTCAGGGTGAGTCTCTGATAAAGGTGTATATAAGTATTTACAAGCTTTAACTATGACTGTGACACGGTAAAAATAGTTTTAAAAGATGATAAGGTTGATAATAGATGATTAACTTAAGATATTAAGGGCTTTACTATAGAGATATAGTGGTGGTGAGCGCTGTTGAAAGCCCTGGGTGCAACTTTTACCTGTTGGGTTACAATAATAAAAGCTATAATACTTAAATTTAAAGTATACCTGATTATTTTCCAAGAGTATAACTGTTTTGGACAGTTGTACTACGTAGGAATTCAAGAGCAGGATGCGGAAAACTATTCTGGCTATGAAAAGCCTCCTTTTTATCCTGAAATGGGGTGGAAAGGGTGCTAGACCTTTCCACGTAGAGGAAGTGAAGATTTTTTCACTTTCTAGTACTGGCTTGTGGTTTGCAAACAGCCTGTATAACCTGTATTGGGCTCAGATGTGGTTTTGAAACCACATCTGGGCAGTTTTCATCAATAGAGGGTGAAAATTTTCATCTGGGGACCTCACAGCCTGATTCTGACGTGTATGACGCATAGAATGCTGTATAGAAACTGTATGGGACCCCAGTATTGACTGACATATGAGGTATTGAAGTAAAAACATGCTTCTTTCTCTATTTGACACCTCATATTCATGGTTATGGGATATTATCCCATGGTAAGGCTGTATATGACAGCAGGTGGGATTTTGACCTTAAAACAGCCATAAATTTGTCAATTCTTGAGATATCAACCTCAGAATTGGTTTGGTGTGTAGCCCTGTATGTGCTCTACACAATGGTACCTCATTTGATATGGGTATCATTAAATATGGCAAAGGTATCCCATGTACAGGATTTTTGTACATTTGCGTGTTTTTAGGCAAAAAGCTGTATTGAGCTTGTTTGCCCCATAACCTCTGCAGTAGTTGAGATATGGTAAAGTGGATGACACCATCAGATATCCCTGATTGTGCTCTTTCCAAAAAGACCCCACTTCAGGTATCCCACACTAAAACTGTAGAAGTTAGATGAAAGGTGAATGTTTTGTTCACCCTTATTTGGCCTGAAATTGACCATAACTCCAGTAATATTGGTGCTAGCTCAGTTTGGCTGGTACCATTGGATAGCCCTGGCTTAGAGCTTCATTTTGAGTACCCATTTGATGGGGTTAAGCTTCTCCTTCTAGATTTTAGATGAGAGGTGAAAATTAAGGTTTATGCTCAGCAATAACTTTGAGCAGGAATAACTTTGTTATTTATTGTCCTATGGTGATGGGACTTATATTTTCAGAAATAGGTGAGTTTCCTCTTTCCTTTGATAACTTTTGAGATGATTTGGCTCAGATCCATGTTTTGGTGGTATCTTGGCTATACCATTGGTTTATGGTATTTTGGTTGTCATGCTTGTGCTCTGGTTTTGAGTCACAGGCTGACATACCCTCCCTCTAAAAAAGGCTCATTATTGATGAGACTGTTCAGTCCTCCTAGAGGCTCTGAATCTCCTTAAATGAAGGTTCCCATCTGGTATGGCATCCTCTGCCAACCATTTGTTTTTATCTGCTGTCTGGTTCTTGAATCTGACTAGGTATTGTCTTTGATCCTTCCCATTGAGTCTGATCTTCCTGGCCCTGATGATCTTACTCACAGGTCCAGGGGAGTCCTCCACTTCCACTATCTCTTGTGGTGTGGGGTTCTTTCTCCTGGAGGGGAATTTATCCTCCTCTGTCTGGAAGTATGGTTTGACCAAACTCACTGGAAAGACTGGATGTTTCCTTGAAAACTCCTCAGTGAGGTGGACTTCCACTGCAATTTTTCCTATCAACTTAATGATAGTAAAAGGTCCTACAAATGAGTCTCTCATCTTTTTAGGTCCTTTGCAATTGTTTAAGTTCAGTGTAGACACTAACACCTGGTCCCCTTCTTTGAAGTCAGGTTCCATATGTGATTTGTCCCACCTCTGCTTATTGTATTCTTTTGCCTCAGCTATGCATTTGGCAGCTGTGTCACAGGCCCTCTTCCACATATCATGGAAGTCTTTGGCTGTGGGGTAGATAGTCAGGAGAGTTTTCTTCAAGTGATCCACAGGCAACAGGGGGTTCCACCCTTTCTCCACCAGTGCAGGTGTTTTACCTGTGGGGGAGTGCTGGCTTGTATTATGAGCCAGTTGGACTGCTGGTAAGAGAGTAACCCAATCATGGGTGTATCCCTCGTGGTCCTTGTATTCCATGCCATAGGCACAGAATCTTCTGAGGATGTCCTCCATTGTTTGGATCATCCTTTCAGCTAGGCCATGTGTTTGTGGCTGATAAGCTGTGGAAAAAGCAAGTTTGGTACCAAGCATGTCATATAAGTTAGTCCAAAATTCAGATGTGAATTTTGGGTCCCTATCACTAATGATGATCTTAGGGACTCCACAGGTAGATATGATGTTATTCCAAAACAACAGAGGAGTATCCATGGCTGTGTCTTCTTTATGGCATGGTAGACACCTCATGCTCTTGCTAAACCTATCAACTATGATCAAACAGGCATTATAGTTTTCTTTGCCTCCTGGGACAAGTCCTGTAACCCAGTCCATGTTGATGGTTTCCCATGGGTGCTTGGGTTCTTCTATGTGTTGAAGTAACCCATACTTCTTCCCATGTTTCCTATTTGCCTTCTGGCATCTTTCACAAGTGTTGATGTATTCACTCAACTCTTGTTCCCACTTGGGCCACCAAGCTGTGCTTGCTACCCTCTCTTTGGTCCTGTCTTCACTCATGTGTCCCATATAGGGGCAGTCATGGCATTCTTGCAGGATCAATGAGATGTGGTCTCTGTCTACCACTGTGAGTGCACTTGTGTGCTTTTCTCTGTGGTAAAGCAGGCCATCTATAAGGAAAAACGTATTGTTCTTATAGGCCCTCAACCAGGGTTCTTCCAGCTGGGTTTCCAGTTCTGGACTCCTGTACTTTTGTTGAAGGAGTTGGAGTAGTATGCTACACTGTTTGTGTTTGGCATAAGACTTCTGTACTGCATTGAAGAATTAATTGTGCGGTTCTGAGGAGCTTATTCCCAGCATGGGAGTTTCTGTTCCTTCTTAGTCAGGGGTACCACTTTCTGGTGCCCATTCAGATAATCTGAAGTTTTTCCTCCTATCTATTTCCATGAAATGGATAGGGATTTTTGCTGCAATTTCTGGGTCATAAGCTGGATTGCTTTTGACATTGTCCAGTGGCCATCTGCATTGGTATGGATTTTACCTTCTTTGTATATCATGGTCATGTTCCGTCTATACTCCTGGATGGCTATTTGCCGTCTCAGAATATGTCTGTTTGTAGTCTTCATGTTTAGTAAAGACTTCAAGGCTGTGCAGTCTGTGTAGACTTCAAAGACTGCACCCTCCAAATAATAATGGAGTTTTTCTAGAGCCCAGACTAGACATAGACATTCAGTCTGGGTGGCCCCATACCTGGCTTCTGAATCTTTCAGCTGCCTTGAGATGTAGCAAATTACTCCTTCTCTTGGTTCACCATCCACAATTTGTCTTTGGTGAAGGGCTGCTCCTAGGCCTTGACTGCATGCTGCATCTATATATAACTTGAATGGTAGTTCAAAGTCAGGTAAAATGAGCACAGGTGAATTAGTGAGTTCATATTTGATCCTCTCATATGCATCCCTCCTTTCCTTGGTTATTTCAAAAACTACATCTTTTGGACATAACTTGTATAAACTACTAGTTATGTGTGCAAAATTTTTGATATGGTTTCTATAGTAGCTAGCAAACCCAAGGAAAGATTGCATCTCTTTGATGTTCTTTGGTACTGGTTTTTGCAGTACTGCTGCTACTTTGTTCTGGTCAATTGCCAGACTAAGACCTGAGACTTTATGTCCTAGAGCTAGTAGCTCTTGTTGGCCAAAATTACACTTTTTGAGTGAAATTTTCAGATTGATGGGTATACATTTACTTAGAACTCTGTCTATGTATTGTACATGGTCTTCCCATTTCTCTGAGTATATACTGATATCAGATATATATATACTACCATCCAGCCTTCCATTATTTCCTCTTGAAAAATGGTGTCCATCATCCTTTGGAAGTGGGCTGGTGCATTTTTGATGCCAAATGGCATCCTGGTGTACTCATATATACCCATATGGCATATTATCCTGAGTAACTTCATGGAGTTTGGCTTAACTCCATTTTGGTGGAAACCTTTCATACAATCCATGTTGGTTATATATCTGGCCTTGGCCAGTTTATCTAAGGAATGGGGTATCCTTGGTATAGGGTACCTTTCTGCTTTTGTGTAGTTATTCAGGGCTCTGAAATCTCCACACAATCTAGGTTTCCATCATGCCAGGTGATTAGGACAGGGGTGGTGATTTCCACTATTTCATTATGTCCAATCTTCCTGATGACATCCATATCCAGGAGTTCATTGATATGTTTCTCAATTTCTTTCCTGGTTTCCAGGCTTGCTGGATAAGGATATCTGCTTAGCATGGGTGGATAAGGCCTTTCCACATCCAGATATAGCTCTATAACATGGCCTTCGATCTTGCCTAATGGTTCTTCACCAATGGCAAATGCTGGTCTGTTCTTTCTCAGCATTTTTAGTAAACTTAGTTTTTGTTTACTGGTGAGGGTAGTGCTAAACTGTCCCTCTCTGAATTCCTTCAGAAGTTCTTCTAGTAGGTCTTGAGAAGATATCTGGTATATGTCAAGTGAAAATTTCTTTTCCTTGTTAGTACCAACGGTGATGTGCCTATTTTTACTGTTGTAAATGTCTATGCCATACATCCTCCGGTAATCTGTTCCCAGTAAAAACCCTTGGATGTGGGCATCATTAAACACTACAAGCTCTTGGTTTAGTCTGATATTACCCTTCCTGTGGGGTATAATTATCTCTTTGATAATTGTCCCAATGGAAGTCATCTTCCCTGATGCACTTTTGAAGTTCTTTGCCTTAGTGGGCAAGAGCTGTTTTTCCCAGTTTGGGAAGTGGGTATCCAGATAGTTTCTGGCCACTATGGAGCAGTGTGCTCCACTATCAATGATCAGTTGATGCTGAGCATTGTCAATACAAACAGTCATTTTTGTGGCTGTTTCATGTATATATGCCATTCCTTTGGCTGGTGTAACCAGGAATGTTTGTGCATCTTGTGTGTGTTTGCACAAGTTTTTATTAGAAGTGTCCTGTGGCATGCCTGCTTCCAACTGTATGTCCTGAATTTCTAGTGGGGTTTCTTCTTGGTATTCCACTAAAAATTCCTCTCTTGGGTCTTGGTCATCATCAGATGGTTCTCTGATGGCATCACCCATAGAGTCTGATTCAGAATCCTCTGTTGGAGGTTCTTCCTCAGGGACTTTCTCAATGGCATAGACTTTTTTCTTTGCCTTTGGACAGTTGTTGGCATAGTGGTCTGTTGAACCACAATTGTGGCAAGAATTCTTCTTCTTAGCCACTTCTGCCACTCTTTCTCTGGGTTTGTCTTTAAACTCTACCCTGAGTGGCTGTTTCTCTTTGAAACTGCTGCTTCTATATGGGGTGAATTTCCCTATATTAGTCCTCTTCCTTATGTCTTGTAAGGTGTTGGCTATGTCATCTAGAGTGCAATTTTGGTTGCATCTGCATTTTAATGCATGCTCTAGCTCTCCTGGCAGTTGTGTCAGAAGTTTGTGATTTCTCATTTGAATGTTCATCTGAGGATCAATGGCTTTAAGTCTTTTAGACTGTCTAAGGCACCACTCATATGGATCTTTGTCCACAGAGTATTTGTCATTTTCAAATGACATGGTCTTTTGCCATATCCAAGTTCCATTACTGTACTTTTGGATGATTTGACTCTTCCACCATGGCCATTTTCTTCTGCAATGGATTTCCTTCATTTCTGTGTACCATATACTAGCATGACGTTTAAATGCAGTATTCAATCTAGCAGTGATCCAGTAGTCTGGTATGCTTGGTACATCAATGAAGAGTCCATCAATATAATCTATGAGTTCCATATGATCATATTCTCCTGATCCAGAGAATTTGGGCCAGTTTGAGGCCTCAGGAAGCTGCTTCAAGGCTTCCTTCCCTGAATAAGACATGAAATCTCCATCTTGGTATTGTGATGGGGATCTTGCCTTATTCATCAACATGGCATCTGGTCTGATGTCATCTGGTTGATATGGATTCTCCATAACTTGGCCTTGTGGTTGGGGCTTCAAGCTATGGTAGGCATTAAACAATTTGTTAATGTCTTGGTCCAGACACTTCCTGTCCCTTGTGCTGTGGTGTTGTTCTTCAAAGACTATGTTCAGTATTTTGTTGGTTTCTTCAGAGGCTTTGCTCAATTGAGAATATCCTTCTTGAAGATTTTTGACTATCTGTTCCAAGGAGGCTTGAGTTTGTCTCATCCTCTCTTGGCCAGCTTTAATTTCTGCAAATTGCTTTGCAGATTGTTCAGCATATTGGGACATTTGTAACCACAGTGTATCACTGTTGATGTTACTCTCAGATGTGACAATGTTATTTTCAGTCTGAGTGGGGGTAATGTTTCTATTACTAGGACTACTGATTCTAGAGTGGCTTACAGCTACTTCTGGTTCTTGTGTACTTCTTTTACCAAATCTAACAGCTTCTGGATCCTGGGGTCTGACTCTTTCCTCCTCTGGTTGAAGAAGGCTTTGTTCTTGCCCTTGTTTCCTTGTCTTCTCCTGGAAACTTCCTGGAATTGTGAAGAATGGTGACTCTTGGCCACTGATATGCTGGTTTCTGAATGGTGTGAAGCCACTGGAGAGCTGATTTGGCCTGCTCCTTGTGAACCTGAAGGAATCTGAGTAGGCCCTGTCTGGGTTAATTGTTCTTCTATTGCTTGGATAGTGGCTTGATGCTCCCTTATCCTCTGTGCCCTTGCCTCCAGGAGTCTGTGCTGCCTGGTAGGATTCCAACCTTTGGTGATTACCATAAGGTCTTTGAAGTCTATCTCTTTGAGACAGATCTTCTGGCAACTTGATCCAAGTTCTTCCCAGTGAGTTGCTAGGTTGAACCTCTTGTTGTCCATGCTCCATTGAAATAAGTCTTTGAGGAGTTGGTGGATCTGAAGAACTTGATCCATATCCTTCCAGTCCTCTGGTTTGAGGTTCCTGTTGAATTGGAGTGTGAATGGCAAGGTTGATATTACCTCCCTCATTGTTTTTCCATCCACCACTGTGTCCAAGGTGTCTTCTTCCAGGTATTCTGGTTCTGGACAATCCTTCTCTGTCCTCTGGCTGGTTCCTTTGGAAGCCAAGGTCTCTGAGGTATGCAGGGGACATATCAGTGTTTGAAAGCAGTCAAAAACTTTATGTTCTTAGGGTATTTACCTTTGACTGGGCCTTGTACAAATTTATTATCTGCTGATTTGGGAAGTTTGCCTTTGGAGGTTACAACTGGGTTAATAATTGTAATCTTCCCTGTACAAGTGGTTAAGGTTGGTTTACCTTGTATTGAAGCAGAGTTTTGTGGTTTTCTACTCCTCTGAGTGGCTATTGGTGTCCACCTTTTGGCTGTAATGAGGCTTTCACTAAGCCTTTTTCCTTTGCCCTTGCTGCCCTCTGGCTCTGAGGGTGTCACTGGTGTGTTGGCCTGTGACTGGGTCTCAAGTGGTATGAAGTTTTCTTCCACTGAATCAAACAGGAAAAAGAGGGCTTATGTCAGTTAAGAATTCTTAAAAGGCTGGTTTGCACGTCTAAGAATGGCCTCTGGGCTTGTATATTATTACAATATGCCCTTGTATTATGACAATGTTATTGAATTAACAATCCCACGTCAAAAATAAAGCTTACTGATATGTGGTATACTGTTTGTATACCAATATCTCACAGAATACTTGTAATTAGAAAGTGTAATCTGTCAAAAGATGGTGTATTACAGGGCAATTGAGTTAACAATGTGCCCAAACACGCCTCAACTGTTGGTTTATCAGTATGAGCTGTCTTAATTCACTTAAGAATTAAGACTGTATTAGTGGTTTAAAGTGTTTTTATATATAAAACACGCCAAAAATACTAGTCCTGTGGTTATTAGCCATGTGACAGATACTCTATAATATATGAGTATTTATTTAAAAATTAAAAAATATATATAAAATATATATTTAAAGAGAAAATGACGCCTAAAAAAGGTAAAACAGGTGTTAATAAATGATAAAAAAGAGAAAAACTTACTTGTAAGGTCCAAGAATAAGTAAAAAACACAGCCAGGCCCCCAAAATGTCAGGGTGAGTCTATGATAAAGGTGTATATAAGTGTTTACAAGCTTTAACTATGACTGTGACACGGTAAAAATAGTTTTAAAAGATGATAAGGTTGATAATAGATGATTAATTTAAGATATTAAGGGCTTTACTATAGAGATATAGTGGTGGTGAGCGCTGTTGAAAGCCCTGGGTGCAACTTTTACCTGTTGGGTTACAATAATAAAAGCTACAATACTTAAATTTAAAGTATACCTGATTATTTTCCAAGAGTAAAACTGTTTTGGACAGTTTTACTACGTAGGAATTCAAGAGCAGGATGCGGAAAACTATTCTGGCTGTGAAAAGCCTCCTTTTTATCCTGAAATGGGGTGGAAAGGGTGCTGGACCTTTCCACGTAGAGGAAGTGAAGATTTTTTCACTTTCTAGTACTGGCTTGTGGTTTGCAAACAGCCTGTATAACCTTTACTGGGCTCAGATGTGGTTTTGAAACCACATCTGGGCGGTTTTCATCAATAGAGGGTGAAAATTTTCATCTGGGGACCTCACAACCTGATTCTGACGTGTATGACGCGTAGAATGCTGTACAGAAACTGTATGGGACCCCAGTATTGACTGACATATGAGGTATTGAAGTAAAAACATGCTTCTTTGTCTATTTGACACCTCATATTCATGGTTATGGGTAATTATCCCATGGTAAGGCTGTATATGACAGCAGGTGGGATTTAGGCCTTAAAACAGCCATACCTTTGTCAATTCTTGAGATATCAACCTCAAAATTGATTCAGTGTGTAGCCCTGTATGTGCTCTACACAATGGTACCTCATTTGATATGGGTATCATTAAATATCGCAAAGTTATCCCATGTACAAGATTTTTGTACATTTGCGTGTTTTTAGGCAAAAAGCTGTATTGGGCTTGTTTGCCCCATACCTTCTGCAGTAGTTGAGATATGGGGAAGTGGATGAAACCATCAAATAGCCCTATTTGTTCTCTTTCCAAAAAGACCCCACTTCAGGTATCCCACACTAGAACTGTAGAAGTTAGATGGGAGGTGAGTGTTTTTTTCACCCTTATTTGGCCTGAAATTGACCATAACTCCAGTAATATTGGTACTAGCTCAGCTTGACTGGTACCATTGGATAGCCCTGTCTTAGAGCTACATTTTGAGTACCCATTTGATGGGGTTAAGCTTCTCCTTCTAGATTTTAGATGAGAGGTGAAAATTAAGGTTTATGCTCAGCAATAACTTTGAGCAGGAATAACTTTGTTATTTCTAGTCCTATGGTGATGGGACTTATATTTTTAGGAAGAGGTGTGTTTCCTCTTTCTTTTGATACCTTTTGAGCTGATTTGGCTCAGCTCCATGTTTTGGTGGTATCTTGGCTATACCATTGGTTTATGGTATTTTGGTTGTCATGCTTGTGCTCTGGTTTTGAGTCACAGGCTGACAAATTCCTTAAGTATTGAATTTAGAGAATAGCTTTATAACTGTTTTATATGTATATTTTTATGGAAATTCCAATGGTACAATATACTTAACATGCCTTTACATTGGTTTCTGAGCTAAATGAGGTTTTGTACCTTTTTTAAGGTATTATTTCTTATATGTCAGTAAATATTGACTTTTCAGATATGCCATAAAAATGACATATGTGTCTTTTACCATGGAGAATCTAATGGTGTAATTTATTTCACATTTTCATTAATTAGATTCTGTTTTAATTCAAATTTTGTACTTATTTATGGTATTTTACTAATTTTTGAGATAATTTTTATAAGTATAATTATTACAGAAATTTTGTTGTGACCTTTTTGAATATGTAGTCATATCTCAAAGGCTCACAGTCAGCAAGGAATTTGGTGGTCTGGCTCCCCCTTGGAGCCAAGATTCCTTTCCCCCCAGAATCAATCCTTCCAATTTATTTTTTCTTTAATTCCTCATCATGTATTATACTTATAACTTAAATATGAATTTCAATTGGGTTTTTACAGTACACAAATGTAATAATTGACACTTCATTTGTAAATTAAAGCAAGCTTATGTAATACACTCACACATTTTGACATTTCAATTGAAAATATCTCAATTCCTCATAGCTACTAAGCTACACACAACACCTCAATTTTAACACAAAAAGTGATGGTTAACACCACATGTGATGTGAATTAAATTAAGGTTCTGAGGATTTTTAACTTTTATACAGAAAATAATAAAAACTTAATTTAAGCTTAATTAGAGTTGAGTTACAGAAATCTTATCCAGAGGTGGCCCCACCTTATTTTTTATGAGGCCTCCAATGGTGAAATAATTTTTATATGTTTATTTGTAAGATAAAAAGTCATGGTAACTTTTTTTTAGCTTTTTTTCCAAAAATATTTTAATTTTGGTATTTTTGTTGAAAATTCATTTTTACTTAATTTTTTCAAGTAAAAATGTGTTTTCACAAATTTAAATTTAAATATAATTTTATTTTTAAATTATAATTAAATTTTAATCTTTGTGTATAAAATTATATTTATATTTTAATTTTTTGTTTTGATAATATAAATAAACTTATTTTATTCATAATTGTATATTGTTTTATTATTTGTGGTCTTTTGGGTATCTGAAAATACCTCTAAGGCTCACATTTCCTCCCCCTAAAAAAAGGATACTACTTTGTAATATTGTTATTTCTAGTGTGTCTGAACCTTCTGAGAGGTTTAGTAGCTTCAGATATGTCCTTTTCTTCTAACCATTAACTTTCACATGCTGGGTAGCTGTACCTAACAAGGTATTCCCTCACTTTCTTGGTTCTTTAATTTCTTTCTTTGAGAAATTTGGTGATTTTTTTAGTACCGGAAAATTCAATAGGAGGTATACTCTGGGGAGCTTTATTTCTCAAAGAAAACTTCTCAGCATCACTAGATTTATATGGCTTTACCAAGCTTACTGGAAATTTAGAATGCTTATTGCTAAGTTCCTCAGATAATTCTACTTCAATTGCATTTTCTCCATGGAGGGCCTTAATAACAAAAGGTCCTTCAAAGGAGTCTTTGAGCTTTTCCAATCCCTTGATGTTTTTGAAGTTAGTGGTGGATACAAGTACTAAATATCTTGCTTAGAAGTTTGGAGTGGCATGTGATTTGTCCCATTTGTCTTTGGCATATGAAAATGAGTCCTCCAAGCACCTTATTGAATTCTTTCTAGTGTTGTCTAGAATTACTTTGAAGCTACCAGCTGTGGGATGTATTTCAACAAACTCCTTCCTTGATTAATCTTGTGGTAATTTGGGATTCCAACCCTTCTCTAGAATAGCAGGAGTTTGATTGGTACTGGCATGAATAGATGTTTTGTATACCAATTCCAATGCTGGTAAGAGAGTACACCAATCATGGGCAAACCCATCACAATACTTGAATTCAAGGCCATATGCACAAAACCTTCTTGCCATGTCTTTCAAGGTTTGGATCATTCATTCAGCCATTCCATCAGTTTGTGGGTGGTATGCTGGAGAGAAGGACAACTTTGTTCCAAATAGTTGGTAAAGATTTGTCCATAGGGCTGAGGGGAATTTGGGATCTCTGTCACCAATGATATTTGTGAATATGCCAGTCCATGATATTACTCTATTCCATATCAGAAGAGATGTATCCATGAATTTACCATCCTTGTGACATTGTAGAAAGATTGACGTCTTACTAAATCTGTCAACAATCACTAGTCATGCATTATAATGTCTATCACCCCCTGGTGGTGGGCCAGTTACCCAATCCATATGGACAATTTCCCAAGGTTTTCTGGGTTCTTGGATTTTGATCATATTTCCAAGTCTTTTGCCAGTGGATTTATTAGAATTTTGACATCTGTCACAGGTTTTGCAATACTCTGCCACATTGGCCACCATCTACAGGTCTTTATCTTTTCTCTTGTCCTGTTCTCAGAAAGATTTCCTGAGAAGGGGCTGTCATGGCATTTTTTTAGTACTATATTTATTAAAGACCTTTCCACAGCTGTCATTACACATGTGTTCTGAGTTCTGTGGTAAACTATACCATCAAGTAAATAGAATCTTCCTTCATCATATGATTTCTTCCATATTGCATCTAGGGCATGTATCAAAGAGTTTTCTCTATGGTCCTTAGTAAGAAATTGGCATAAGATGCTACAATTCTTCCCTTGAGTATAGATGTTTCTTACTTCCTAAAACAATTTTTTTTTCAGATCTGAAACACTGATTCCTTCTATTGGGATCTGTGGGGAAGCTTCTTCTGGTACATAAGCATGATTATCAATATTATTTGGTAATGGCCATCTTCTCAGTCCATCTGCATTTTTATGAATATTTCCATCTTTGTGAAAAATAGTCATATTACCTCTATACTCCTGTATGACTATTTGCCATCTGAGCATATGCCTGTTGGTTGTTTTCATGTTTAAAAGTGATTTAACAGCAGTAAAATTTGTTATTACTTCAAAAACACATTTTTCTAGGAAGTAATTAAGTTTTTCTAAGGACCAGACAAGGCATAAACATTCCATCTGACTTTCCCCATATCTAGCTTCAGTTGGTTTGATTTTCCTGGATATGAAACATATGGGTCCTTCCGCAGGTTTATCATTTATAATCTGGACTTGATGAAGTGCAGCACCTAGTCAATCTCCTGATGCATCAATATAAAGCTTAAAGGGTAGCTTGAAATCTGGCATCAGTAAGAGTGAAGCAGTGGTCAAGGCTTGTCTCAAAGATTCAAAGGCTTTGATGCTGTCAACAGTCATTTCAAATACTATGTCCTTGTCACATAATTTATAAAGAGATCTTGCTATGAATGCAAAATATTTAATCTATTTCCTGTAATATCTTGCAAACCCCAAAAATGACTGAATTTCCATTTTGTTCTGAGGCATAGGTTTCAGTAGAACTGCTGCAACTTTGTTTTTGTCAATTCCAAGAGACAAACCAGATACTACATGTCCCAGTGCTTTGAGTTCTTGAAATCTCAAATGACATTTATTTAAGGAGATTTTCATGTTTCCAGATTGAATTTTGTTCAAAACTCTGAATAATCTGTAGATATGTTCTTCCCAGGGCTTGGAACAGACAATAATATCATCAATGTAAATGATTAACAATCCTTCTGAAAGTTCTCAGGGAAGATTTCATTCATCATTCTTTGGAAGTGTGAAGGTGTGTTCTTGATGCCAAAAGGCATCCTTAAATATTCATACACTCCACAATGAACAATAATCCTCAAGTATTTTCTTGCCCTTGGTGTCACCACATTTTGATGAAATCCTTTAAGGGGATCCATGGTGCTTATATACACTGCTTGAGATATTTGGGTAAAGGAAATTTGGATATTTGGTATTGGGTACCTGTCTGGAACAGTGTAAGTATTCAGAGCTCTAAATTCCCCAACCATTCCAGATTTTCCATTATGCCATGCCACTATGACTGGTGTATTTATTTCTACCCCCTTATTGTGGCCAGACTTTCTTATTACCCCAAGGTCTAGAAGTTCTTTAATATGGATTTCCAGAGCCTCTCTTGATTTAGGACTTGCTGGATATGCAGGTCTTCTCAAGAGTGGTGGATAGGGTCTTTCAACATTAAGAATAATGTCAACCTTATGACCACAAATTGCTCCCAGGGCCTTCTTGTCTGATGAAAAGGCTCCTTTATGGTAATATAAAAGGGCAGAAAGTTCACCTTCTTGTTTATCAGTGAGATGAAGACTGATTTCAGCTTCATTTAGCTGTTCAAACTTGAACCTTCCTATCTCTAAGCTGACTGGTGAAACTTTGTTTACTTTAATTTCTTTTTTTAAATGGTAAAAAGGCAAATTTTTGATGCTTATTGTCCCCAATAGTAAAGTATATGTCTTTGTTGTTATGTAAGTCTATGCCATACATGATCAAATAGTCATTTCCAAATATAAAATGGCTACTAGAGCAATTTTACATAAGATAAACTTCAACAGTTATTCTTAGATTTCCATTTATGTGCAGAAATATGACATTAGTCTCAAATGTTCCCAATGATTTCATTGGACTACTTGCACTATTAAATTGTATGCCAAAAATTAGCAATAATTGATCTTCAAAATTTTGCACACAAGTCTTAAGAAAAGATTTTCCAACACAAGAGAAGAAGGCTCCTGGGTCAAGTAAAAGCATAGTGGTTTGTTGTCAATTACCACTTCTGTTATACAGGAGACACCAGCTGTATAACCTTTTCCCCTGTTTGGTTTGGTTTTCATTAGTTGTGCATCTTGAATTATTGATAAATTAAGTTGACCATTGGTTAATTGTGGAAAGTGGGAATAAGATTCCATGATATCAAAAGTGGCATTGATATTTTCTATATTATTTGAAGATTCAGAAAAAATGGATGATTTATCATCTGAATTATCTTCATTTACCTCATCCTTTTAAACATCAGGCGCCTTTTTGATGTCAATTTCATTGATTTTCCCCTTTTTGGGACATGTATTAGCTAAATGTGTAGTGCTATGGCAAATATGTCACTTTCTCATTACATCTGAAGATTTATACTTAATATTATCAGAGTTTTCTTGGGGATTCTTGTCCACAGAATGTTTCCAAGGTGTATTAAACCTTGATTTGAGATTCATCCTACTAGAACCAAGTCTGGTTCTGGTGGTTACTTCTTCCAATATATTCATTATATCTTCTTCTGAAGATTGTTTAGTAGTCCTGCTTTTGAAAGAATGCTCTAAGTCACCTCCACATTGTCTTAGAATTTTCCTGTGAATCATAAATTCTGACATGTCAGGATATGATGCTGTTAATCTGTCTTTTTGTTGGAAAAACCATGGTAAAGCTTTGCCTTTATCAGCATTAAATTTAGCAGATTAAAAGGCTGTTTCAGCTTTAAATCTCCAAGCATCATTGGCCCATATGTTGATAGTTTGGGTTTTCCACCAAGTCCAACTTTGGTTTCCACGTGCCTGTCTCAATTTTATATACCATCTGTGGGCTGATCTGGTAAACAAGGGGTTAAATCTTGCTGTTACCAATCTGTCAGGTAATTCAAAATCTCCTTTAATCATTGCAATTCCTCTGATGAATTCCATATGGTCATATTCTCCTTCACCACTGAAGTGAGGCCATTTTTTAAGTTTTGGTACTTCTTTCAAGAGTGCTTGACCCATTGATGGCTCAAAGGTATGAAAAGAAGTGGAAATTTATTTTTTAACTGTGAATTTTCAACAACCAATACTTGTGGATTGGGAATTCCTGCACCCTCATTTTGATTCTGAGGTGTAGAAATTATAGCTAAGGTGTGCAATAATTGTTCAATATCATTCATCTTACTGTTGCTACACCTTTGAGAATTTTTGAAGTCATGTTGGAAGCTCCTTATTAGATTATTACTTCAATTTTATACATATCTTCCTTATGTGTTAACTATTGCCATAATTCTGTCTGTTGGATATTATCAGAAGTGACTGGATTCAATTTCATTGTTAATTTTGATACTTCCTGTTGTGAGGTGTCAAAACACTTTTTCAAGGCAATTTTATATGTCTTTACTTCAGTAAATGAATTTTCAGTATCATCAAGGACTTCCTTATTATCTTCTTTGAAAATATTTATGCCTTGTTTTATTCTTTTTTCAATTATGTCATCAATATTGAATTTAGAATATTTTTCTGTTATTTCTTTAATAATGGCAGATTGTTCATTTAAGTTATTTCCAAATGAATTGTAATTATTGGAAGTTTCAATTGTTCTTAAACCTTTTTCAAAACACATAAGGGTCTCATTTCTTTGGCTCAGACTTAAGTTACTTGTCTTAAGATTGTTACAAATTGATGAATTTTTATCAGAAATATGACTTTTCACGTCATTTATAGCTATATACAAGTTTGGAATGCTATCTAGAATATCAGAAATAATTTTGATATTTTAATATTGCTTCTTTATTTTTCTGCAATTCCATAATTGTTCTGGCCATCTGAAATACATTTTCCATGGCATCCTTCTCACCAGGGCAAATCTCCCATCAATCATTGGCGATTGACTTCACATCAAGCAGGATAAAAGTCAAGCTCACATCGAGCACATGTCACACTCTGGTCTTATACCAAATCCTGTGACATCCACCAATATTGGTTCCCCTGTGCCTTCCACTGAGATTCCTCACCACCGGATCCTCGCTCAACCATCCAAAAGTTGGTAAAAATTACACAAGACCCTCCTGTTTCCACACGCACACATCAAAGAGGTCCTTCAGCCAGTCTTGATGTAGAGGGGGGGTTTGACCTCCCCAGGTCATCCATGAAAGGACTCTGCCTCTGCGGATGACACTGGTAGAGCCCGCCGCACAATACCGTGGGTGCGGTGCATTTGCATCTGCCAGTGCGGTGGTGTCTGCCCATGCGCAAGGGCCAATTCCCTTTCCAAGGTGATGATGGCACAGTTGGAAATTCTGGATGCTGTGATAGGTGAGTGTGTGGGAAATTTGATCATTGAAATTGGCTTATTCACACTGTACCCAATGTCAAAATAGTAATTTCTTTGTGGCAATGTGAAATAATGGGCTTTCCTTGTCACAATGGCATGTCTCTTTCACCAAATTTTGAGGCAGTTATTTCACTAGCAAAATTGCTAATGAATCTGAGGGATTTGCATTTTTGTAGACTAAACATCATGAAATAATGGTTTTATCATTACAAGCAGTCCACATGACATAACATTGTTATCATACAATCCACAGTTACCTTCTATTTCTTCTGCAGATATAATCAAGTGTCCATCATCAAAACCAACAGCTTTATAAATATAGAGATGCGGCCAATCTGGTAAGAAATTCACATCAATCTTCAAAGTTTTCAATATCAGAAAGTTCTTGTTCAGCATGCAAGATGGCTCAGAGACTTGAAAATGCTATTAATAACACCAAAATGTGGTGAGTTGCACCTCAGAAAACATATCACACTGTTGCTGACATTTTTGGATTCAGTTGAAAATATATTGTCCCCAATATTAATGTTTGAAACTGGAAAATACCAAGGTTAGACAATCCTTGAAGTGGGATGACTTGTGGATTGTATGGTAGTGTCTAAGCTGTTCCATTCAACTATTTCCCTTGTGGAATGAAAATTCTGTAAGTACTCAACCAGGTAATCATAATTTTCTTGGTCATGGTGGGATGGTTTGTTATGTTTTTGGTGATTGAACAGGGCAGGCAGCTGTGATTTGAACAGTTTTCTATTTCATATGGGACAGATGGGGATTTCAGGAGAACAGAAAGGTTGGAACATTGACTTATATGTTGAAGTAAGGTTTTATATAAATCATCTATTCAGAGTTGCAAGACGTTAGTCTTCTTCAGTTCATGTGTTTAATCAATGTGAATATATTGATCTTATTAATTGACGTCCATATTTTGTTATTTGTTGGCATCTTTGAAAATACTCCAATCAAGCACTCATAACCCCATGTGTCTGAGGCTTGTGCTGGGCCCCAATCTTGGAAGAGTTTGGGAATATGATCAGCAAAATGATGATTTGGTTTACTTTTATGTTTTGGGAACAGGTGTTGATTGGAAAGGCGGAATTTTTTCCAATGTTCAGAAAATGCATTTGCATCATCCATTGAAACAGTCCAGCTTGTGGAAATGTTGATAGAACTAATCAAATGGAATGTATTCTTGGTTAGTTCATTTGCAAGTTCTGCTGATTGACCCATGTTTCTTTGTGTGTTGGTGGATTTGTGTTTATCTAACGACATCTGTTGACTGAGCATTAAAAATGGAATATAGACCTTGTATAAGAGAGCCCATTCAGCGGCTTTCAAACTACCATGAGAGGGGGAACCCATTTTATGGGGTACTCTTGTCCATGATGAGGGAATGATGGTATCAGATATGATTTGTTGGAGATGCTCCAGAGTCTCACCCTTGATCCGGTGATCACTCAGTGCACTGATATCCAATTCAGAGGGGATGTAATTCACATCAAATGAAGGAATCTCCGCAGAACCACTAGCTGGATGTTACGTGTGAGGGGTGGGCATTGGGAGGTAGTTTTTTCAGGTGGAAGTAATGGGGAGTGACTCATTTATTATTCTTTCTGTGTCTCTTCTCAGGGAGCGGGCCTCTCTCAATATGATCTTATCAAGAGAGCTGTTGGAGGTCATGGAATATGAGTCTGAACTGTTGGTGTCATTGGATTTCCTGCGGGACCTGAAGTAAATTTTTGATTTGGACTCTGGAACGCACAATTTGAAAGCTGCATGATCCTTCAAAATTCCAAGTATTAAATTATGCATTATGTCAAGATTAACCATTCTGGTTGCATCCCAATATGGAAGGTCTTTCAAAATTGAATATTGCACTCCATACTCAGAAAAAATTGTTTGTCTTTGTTGTGGGGATGCCCGAAGCGATTTTGCAAAGGTTGATTTATGATTTTGGTATGAGCGCGTGTAGTGAAATTGAGGACCAATTTCTTCAATTTCAGCTTTGTGAATAGTGCAAAAATTACAAAAGTGGTTTCCTGAATGAGAAAGAAGTCCAGTAAGCTTGTGCATGTCAACCACATCTGCAATGGCCGTGAGAATGGCAACACAGATAAAGGATCCTGAAGCACCTGTTGAGGTGGGTGAAAAATGGTAACCTTGCCATAGCTATTTGGGCTCCTTGATGAGTGGCATTAATAGGTAATTCAATTCAAGGGCAGTTGGCTCCTTTGGGCCAGGGATGATTCCTGCAACATAGACATTCTCTGGCTTCAATCTTTCAATTGGGGGGAGATAAAGACAAATGAGCATGATAGGTCCAATGCTAGCCAACAGGGTTGACTTTCCATGTGCATTAAACCAGTCCACATTAATGGATAAGGCCAATACACCAGGAATGGACATGAATGGGGGGTTGTGAATATTTCTAGTGCCAGTGAAGCGTCTCCAGACCAATCCATCCCAGATGTTCCATATGGGGGAACTTTGGGAGTTTGGGATTGTTGATGTTAATGAAGAATTCCCATAATCCCAGCACGCTGGAGAAATCTGGCAAGCTAATTTTTGAATGGTTGATAAATGAAATGTTTTTTTGGTATAAATGTTTGCTTCATGTTGGTTGTGATTTGGGTGCGGGGTTCAAATGAATAGATGAATTTGCCTAATTATTGTGTGCAAGGGGGATCATGATCATTTGGGTCATTATGGCATTTACCATGGGGTTGGTCAGTTTTGACTGATTCAGTAAGGCCATCAAGAAAGAAACATTGAGGACAACATATATAGTTTTGAATCACTGGCTCCAATTGGAGATGTTCAAATATGGGACTGAGATCTTGAGGTATATGGAATGCAGGAGTGGGGGGACCACCTGAGCTTGAGATACTGGACTTGATCAGCAGGTTCAGGGAGGGGTTGATAATGCGTGAAGCCCTGCAGGGTATATTATACCTTAATGATAGAATGGCAGATATTATCATTCCAAGGTCTTATGAGGGAAGGTTTTGACTGCCACTGTATGGTTTCTGTGCAGTTGAATTGAGACCCTCTGGAGTGGAGAAAGTGCTTTGGGTAAATTGTGAATAATCAGCTGGGAATATTTGATCCAATAGAATTCGCGGGCACTCAGATCCTGACGCAGAAGTAGGGATGTTTGGAAGAGATTTAGGTGCAATGGTTGATTTGGGATTTCTAATGTCCTGTTTATATTGGAAAGGTGTGAAGGCAACTCCCTGCCTATTGCCCTCAGGGGAAGAGTGTGTTTGAGCTGAGCAGTGTTGACACATGCATATATGCATTGAGGAACAGCGGTGGGTTGTCATCGCTGCAGGAATCATGAGTAAGGTTGGTTTGTGTCAGCCTGTGACTCAAAACCAGAGCACAAGCATGACAGCCAAAATACCATAAACCAATGGTATAGCCAAGATACCACCAAAACATGGAGCAGAGCCAAATTAGCTCAAAAGGTTTCAAAAGAAAAAGGAAACTCACTCCTTTCCAAATATACAAGTCCCATCATCATAGGGCAAAGAATAACAAAGTTATTCATGCTCAAAGTTATGGCTGAGCATAAACCTTAATTTTCACCTCTCATCTGAAATACAGAGTAAGAGGCTTAAACCCATCAAATTGTTATGAAAAATGAAGCTCTAAGTCAGGGCTATTCAATGGTACCAGCCAAACTGAGATAGCACCAGTATTACAGAAGTTATGGTCAAATTCAGGCCAAATAAGGGTGAACAAAACATTCACTTCTCATCTAGCTTTTACAGTTTTAGTGTGAGATACCTAAGGTGTGGTCTTTTTGGAAAGAGAAATATGAGGGCTATCTGATGGTGTCATCCATTTCCTCATATCTCAACTATAGCAGAAGTTATGGGGCAAACAAGCCCAATACAGCTATCTGCCTAAACCATGCATATGTACAAAAATCTTGTACATGGAATAACTTTGCCATATTTAATTATAAACATATCAAATAAGGTACTATTGTGTAGAACACATACAGGGCTACACACCGATCCAGTTTTGAGGTTGATATCTCAAGAAATGACAAAGCTATAGCTGTTTGCAGGTCAAACTCCCACATTCTGATCAATACAGCCTTACCATGGGATAATATCCCATAACCATGATTATGAGGTGTCAAACTGACAAAGAAGAATGTTTATAATTCAATACCTCATAAGTCAGTCAATACTGGGGTCCCATACAGTTTCTGTACAGCATTCTACATGTCATACACATCAGAAGAGGGCTATGTGGTCCCCAGATGAAAATTTTCATCCTGTATTGGTGAAAACTGCCCAGATGTGGTTTCAAAACCACATCTGAGCCCAAGACAGGCTATAAAGGTCCTTGCAAGCCACAAGCCTGTCTCATATAGTGAAAAAATCTTCACTTACTCTACGTGGAAATGTCTAACAGCCCTTCCACCCCATTTCAGGATAAAAAGGAGGCTTTTCACAGCCAGAATAGCTTCCCTCATCCTGCTCTTGAATACCCTATGTAATAGAATGTCAAAAACAGTTTTACTCTTGGGTAATAAATAGGTTTAATTATAATTTTAATGATTGTAGTCTTTATTATTGTAACCCAGCAGGTAAAGCTGCACCCAGGGCTTTCAAAAGTGCTCACCACCACTATATCAAATATAGTAAGGCGCTTTTATTCTTAAATCAAAACTATTTTAATCCTCATAACCTCTTTTAATCCTTTTTACCGTATCACAGTCATAGTTGAAAGCTGTAAATACATTTATAGTACTTTTATCATAGACTCAGCCTGACATTTTGGGGGCCTGGCCGTGTTTTAAACCTTTTTTGGACCTTAAAAGTAAGCTTTTTCACTTATTTTCTTTATTTCTGACATTTCGTTTTATATTCTTAGGCGTCTTTTTTCTTAAAATAATATATATTTTATATATTTTATTTATCAAATTGGTCTATGTACCACCTTTTACTCATATTTTAAGAGTATCTGTCACGTGGTTAATACCCACAAGACCTTTATTTTTGGCGTTTTTTACATATAAAAACACATAAGCCATCAATAAGTCCTGTATTTTTGATTAAATAAGGACACCTCTGACTGTAAAGCCAACAGTTGAGGCATGGTTAAGTGTATTGTTTATTCAATTAAACTTATACAGATCACACTTGAAAACCACAAGTGAATCTGTGGGATACTGGTACACAAACAGTGTAACAGGGTACCAAAAGCTGTAATTCTGACATGGAATTGTTAATTCAATTACACTGTCATTATACAGGGCATATTGTAGTAATATACAAGCCCAGAGGCCATTCTTAGACGTTCAAAAAGCATTTTAAGACTTCTTAACTGACATAAGCCCTCTTTTTCCTACTTTGATTAAGTGGAAGAGAATTATATCCCACTTGAAACCCAGTCACAGGCCAAAACACCAGTGACACCCTCAGACCCAGAGGGCAGCAAGGGCAAAGGAAAGAGGCACAGTGGAGGCCTGATTAAAGAAAATAAGTGGAAACCAATAGCCACCCAGAGAAGTAGAAAACCACAAACCTCTGCATCAATACAAGGTAAACCAACCTTAACAACTTGTACAGGGAAGATTACTATAATTAACCCAGTTGTAACCTCTAAAGGTAAATTTCCCAAATCAGCAGACAACAAATTTGTACAAGGAACAGTCAAAGGTAAATACCCTAAGAACATAAAGTTTTTGACTGCTTGCAAACACTGATATGTAACCTGTATACCTCAGAGACCTTGGCTTCCAAAGGAACCAGCCAGAGGACAGAGAAGGCTTGTCTAGAACCAGAAGACCAGGAAGAGGACACCTTGGACACAGTGGTGGATGGCAAAACAATGAGTGAGATAATATCAACCCTGCCATTCACACTCCAATTCAACAGGAACCTCAAACCAGAGGACTGGAAGGATATGGATCAAGTTCTTCAGCTCCACCAACGCCTCAAATATTTGTTTCAATGGAGCATGGACAACAAGAGGTTCAACCTGGCATCTCACTGGGAACAACATGGAGCAAGTTTCCAGAAGATTGGTCTCAAAGAGATAGACTTCAAAGACCTTACCGTAATCACCAAAGGTTGGAATCCTACCAAGCATTTAAGACTCCTGGAGGCAAGGGCACAGAGGATAAGGGAGAATCAAGCCACTATCCACGCTATAGAAGAACAGTTAACCCAGACAGGGCCTACTCAGATTCCTTCAGGCTCACAAGGAGAAGGCCAAATCAGCTCTCCAGTGGCTTCAAACCATTTAGACACCAACAAATCAATGACCAGGAGTAACCACTCTTCACAATTCCAGGAGGTTTTGAGGAGAAGAAAAGGATACAAAGGGAAAAACAAGACCTCTTTCAGCCAAAGGCAGAAAGAGTCAGACCCCATGATCCAGAAGTTGTTGGATTTGGTGAAAGAAGTGCACAAGAACCAGGAGTAGCTGTAAACCACCCTAGAATCAGTAGTCCTAGAAATAGAAACATTACCCCCACTCAGATTGAACATAATATTGTCACACCTGAGAGTAACATAAACAGTGATGCACTGTGGTTACAAATGTCCCAATATGCTGAGCAAACTCAAAAGCAGTGTGCAGAAGTTGAAGAAAGCCAGGAGACGATGAAGAAATTGACAGCCTCCATGGATAACATTGTTAAAACTCTTCAAGAAGGACATGCTCAATTGAGCAAAGCCTCTGAAGAAACCAACAAAAGACTGAATCTAGTCTTTGAAGAACAACACCAAAGCAAAAGGGACAGGGATTGTCTGGCTCCAGACATAAACAAATTGTTTAATGTCTACCATAACCTGAAGCCCCAACCACAAGGCCAAGTTATGGAAAGTCCATATCAACTAGATGACATCAAATCAGATGCCATGTTGATGAATAAGGCAAGATCACCATCACAATACCAGGATAGAGATGGAGTGTCTCATTCAGAGAAGGAAGCCTTGAAACAGCTTCCTGAGGCCTCAAGCTGGCCCAAACTCTCTGGAACAGGAGAATATGATGATAAGGAACTCATAGATTATATTGATGGACTCTTCATTGATGTACCAAGCATAGCAGATTACTGGATTACTGCTAGACCAAATACAGCATTTAAAGGTCATGCTAGTATATGGTACCCAGAAATGAAAGAAATCCATGGAAGAAGAAACTGGCCATGGTGGAAGAGTAAATGATCCAAAAGTACAGTAATGGTACTGGATATGGGAAAAGAGCATTTCATTTGAAAATGACAAATACTCTGTGGACAAAGATCCATATGAGTGGTGTCTTAGACAGTCTAAAAGACTTAAAGCCATTGATCCTAAGATGAACATCCAAATGAGGAATAACAAACTCCTGACACAGCTGCCAGGAGAGCTAGAGCATGCAGTAAAATGCAGATGAAACCAAAATTGCACCCTAGATGACATTACTAATACTGTAAGATTTGACTATGAAACTGATGATAATATTACTATTAATCAACAGTACTATGTCTGTTCTTATGAAATATAATAAAAAAATTATTATAACCACAATTAAATAATTATAAAATTATTTCTTTCATGTGTTATACACAGCTAGTGATTATAACAGTGAGCAGTAATTGTCTACAAGAATCAATTACAAGAAGAGTTTAATAATAAAAACTTCTTTATTAAAATAATAAAATTATTTTAATATATAATTATCTTTTACAAGAATAATTATAAAGATAATTCTTGAAGAAAACTATTACTAGAGAAAAACTTTAAGAATTAAAAATAAATGACTCACTAATACTCCAAAGAACTTATTGATAGATAAGAGTAGAGAAATTTGACGTGGAATTGTGGATTTAAGGGATCAAAAGGATTTAAAACAGTATTACAACAATATATAGTTGGATTCTATGATTTCATGTCTTTATGGTTGATTCTGAAAGATTTAAAACACTTAAGAATAGCTTTAACTAATACTTACTTGTTGGTAATAATGATTTAATAAATTGATAAGATGATGATACGGAAAAAACAGCAAGAAGAGGCTTCTTTTAAGTCAACAACAGCTCACAGAGGCGTGCCATGGAGCAAACTGAAAAACCAGTGAGTAAGAAAACAATAAACCTTTTTGGATTAATGATTGCATCATCTGTTGTCACGTAAGATTATCATAATTACTTAATTGATGCTTTTATGTGACTACTAACCCCAATATGGTTAAGAATAAAAGGAGTAACAACAGTAAATCTTCTTTTATTCCAAAATAATCATTGATTTCTCAAAGTTATCAATGTTATTGCCAATTTCATCACAGGTTTTAATTACGGTGAATTTTTGAAGATTAAGTGTTTCACGTAGAATGGTCAAAAATGGACTGTAAGAAAGACTTTTGATTTTACTAGTAAAACTGTAATTCTTTTTGGTTGTACCATAGATGATACAGTTCTTCATTGGTCCTGAACGTTTCAGAAGGATTCATTAAGAATTGTATTTTTAATGAATTTTTGAAGTTTTTACCTAAAAGGGTTTTAATTACTCTTTTAGGGTCTAGTCATGGAAAGTCATCAAGAATTGACGTGGTTACAGGAGCCTAAGTAGCTTATTACCTCCTTGGCACGTCAAAATAGCAGGTTATTTGCTATTTTCTTATGATTACAGTAGGTGTAACTTGGTAACCAAGTTCCCAAAGAGTTTTAGTTTACCAATTGGGCCAAGATGAGCCATGGATCCATGCTCTGGAGCTATCCACGCCTCTGAGGCCTCAGAAGTTGGGTACCCTGGCTCTCTTTGATGTCTTTTGTCCCCCTTGCCTAATTTTTACGTCAAAATAGTAATTTAAGCTTAAAGTGAGATATCCACTATGGGTGTACCAAAGGTCCATGTAAGAATACCATGATATTAAGTGGTCAAAACATGCATAACACTATTCTTAGTGTATATGTAACATGGGATTTCTCACTTTCCCATTATTTTAGCGTGAAATTAAGAAAAACAAAAATTTTCACGGATCTTTTATGTGGTATTGATGATGTGGTATTGAAGTATTTTCCCTTTTACCACCTCAAAGAGTTAATTTGAGCTTATTCACTCTATGGAGCTAACCTAGGTGAATTTTTGTGTAGAATCCAAATCTGGTCTTAAATCCATGGATTTACCTACTCAAAAAAAAGTTATTCATCTTTTCTGAAATTGAAAATGATGAATTTTGGATATATGCATGACTTATGAGTTATGCATAATTCAAAATTTCTTTTTAAGATAATTGTGGCCTATTTGGGTATGTAAAATATATCTCAAGACTCACATTCCCTTTCACAAAAAAATAAAATTGTACTACAATTTTATTAGTGATAAAAGAATAAGGCCCCAAAGGGGTTTAATGTCCACTGTCCAACCTCTTTACATTACTCAGATCAAGTAATTTAAAGCAAATTTATAGACATATTCAGGCTTGTGGCCTTCTTTCATGTCTAAATCTTCTTAAGAGCTTATCTGAGTCAGGTATTTCTGATTCTGCCATCCATTCATCTTCATGTACTGGATTGCTATATCTGACAAGATATTCTCTTTGATTTTTACCCCTAAGTCTCCTTTCTTTAATGACTTGCTTTATCTTTTTGTCTTCATTCTGTTCCACAGGTGGTACAGTTAAAGGAGTTGGGTTTCTTAAAGGAAACAATTCTTTATCAGCTGGTTGATAAGGCTTTATCAAGCTGACTGGAAAGGTGGGGTGTTTATTTTCCAATTCACCACTCAATTCCACTTGAACTGCATTGGTTCCATGTAAAGCAACAATAACAAAAGGTCATACATAAGAATCTTTAAGTTTCTTTGGGCCTTTGATATTATTAAAATTCAAGGTTGAAACTAGAACTAAGTCCCCTACTTTGAAGTCTGGTACTTTATGACTCTTGTACCACTTCTGTTTTGCATAATCAAAAGCATCATCCATACTTTGTTTTGCATGGTGTTTTACTTTATCAAGCATTAATTTGAAGCTGGAAGCTGTAGGATGAATGTCAATCAAGTCTTTCCTCAGTGTGTCTGCTGGGAGTCTTGGATTCCATCCTTTTTCTAACATAGCAGGAGTTGGTCCTGTGGAAGAATGGACTGATGTCTTGTATGCCAATTCTAATGCAGGTATCAGAGTGCACCAGTCATGGGTAAAGCCATCTGAGTCTTTGAATTCTAATCCATAAGCACAAAATCTCCTGATCATGTCTTCCAAAGTTTGAATCATCCTCTCTGCTAGCCCATCTGTTTGAGGGTGATATGCTGTAGAGAATGATAACTTAGTCCCAAACAATCTATGAAGATTGGTCCAAAGTGCAAATACGAACTTGGGATCTCTGTCACTTATGATATTCTTAAATAATCCTGTATGAGAAATAACTCTACTCCATAAAAGAAGAGCTGTATCCATAGCAGTGTCATCTTTATGACATGGTAAGAATATGGGAGTTTTGCTGTATCTGTCTACAATGACTAAACAAGCATTATAACTTTTGTCACCACTTGGAGGAAGGGCTGTGACCCAATCCATGTGAACAACTTCCCATTCCTGTTTGCTTTTTGGCATCTGTCACAGGTATGGCAATATTCAATGGTTTCTTTTCTCCAAGATGGCCACCATGCACAATTCTTCACTTTTTCAAGTGTTCTGTCTTCTGACAGGTGTCCAGAGTAGATACTATCATGACATTCATGAAGAATGGTATTGATAAGTAATCTACTGCACAGTGTCATAACACAAGAATGTTGTGTTCTGTGGTAAATGATTCCATCAAACAAGTGAAATCTTCCTTCAGAATAGGAATTTCTCCAAACTTCATCAAGTGCATTAATTAAAGATGTATCTTTGCAGTCTTTATCCAATAAGGAAGTCAAGATATGGCAATTCTTGTCTTATTTATAAGATTCTCTGACCTCCTCAAAGAATTCAGTCCCAATATCAGTTATGTTAATTCCTTCAATTGGAAGCTGTGGTTCAGCTTCCAAAGGTACATAAGCTGGGTTATCAGGAGTGTTGGCTAAAGCCCATCTACTAAGTCCATCAGAATTCTTGTGAATGTTTCCTGCTTTATGAACTATAGTCATGTTTCCTTTGTATTCTTGAATGGCTATTTGCCATCTCAACATATGTCTGTTGGGAGTTTTCATGTTAAGAAGTGATTTCACGGCATTACAGTCAGTTATCACTTCAAAAACACTGCCATCAAGGTAATAGTGCAATTTCTCAAGTGCCCATATCAAACATAAGCACTTCATTTGGCTTGCACCATATCTGGCTTCTGTTGGTTTGATTTGCCTTGAGATATAACAAACTGGTCCTTCAGTAGGTTTGTCATCAATAATTTGGACTTGATGTAGGGCTGCCCCTAATCCATCTCCACATGCATCAATGTACAACTTAAAAGGAATATTCCAGTCAGGCATGAGGAGTAAAGGTGCTTCTGTAAGGGCTTTCCTTATCTTCTCATAAGCTTTAATTCTCTCTTGTGTCATCTCAAATACAGTCTGTTGATCACAGATTCTATAAAGTGACTTGGCTAGAATTGCAAAGTCTTTCAGGTGTTCCCTATAGTAACTGGCAAACCCAAGAAAAGACATCATTTCTTTTTTATTCTGGGGTATTGGTTTAAGTAACACTGCTGCTACTTTGTTTTTGTCAATACCCAAGCGTAAACCAGAAACAATATGTCCTAATGCTTTGAGTTCTTCAAAACCAAAATTGCATTTCTTAAATGAAATTTTCATGTTCACTTCTGCAACTTTATGAAGTACTCTTGCAAGTCTTTCAAGGTGCAAAGACCATGAATCAGAACATATGATAATATCATCAATATAAATGATAAGCCATCTGTGAGCCTTGAGGTATATTTTACATACCCAAATAGGCCACAATTATCTTAAAAAGAAATTTTGAATTATGCAAAACTCATAAGTCATGCATATATCCAAAATTCATCATTTTCAATTTCAGAAAAGATGAATAACTTTTTATTGAGTAAGCAAATCCATGGATTTAAGACCAGATTTGGATTCTACACAAAAATTCACCTAGGGTAGCTCCATAGAGTGAATAAGCTCAATTTAAGTATTTGAGGTGGTAAAATGGAAAATACTTCAATACCACATCATTAATACCACATAAAAGATCCGTGAAAATTTTTGTTTTTCTTGATTTTTAGCCAAAATAATGGGAAAGTGAGAAGTCCCATGTTATATATACACTAAGAATAGTGTTATGCATGTTTTGAGCACTTAATATTATGTTATTCTTAAATGGACTTTTGGTACACCCATAGTGGATATCTCACTTTAAGCTTAAATTACTATTTTGACGTAAAAAATAAGCAAGGGGGACAAAAGACATCAAAGAGAGCCAGGGTACCCAACTTGTGAGGCCTCAGAGGCGTGGATAGCTCCAGAGGATGGATTCATGGCTCATCTTGGCCCAATTGGTAAACTAAAACTCTTTGGGAACTTGGTTACCAAGTTACACCTACTGTAATCATAAGAAAAATAGCAAATAACCTGCTATTTTGACGTGCCAAGGAGGTAATGAGCTACTTAGACTGCTGTAACCATGTCAATTCTTGATGCCTTTCCATGAATAGACCCTAAAAGAGTAATTAAACCCTTTTGGGATCCATATTCATTGATTTACCTCATAGCAACCAGCAAAATACTGCTATTTGCAATTCTACGTAGAAATGAGGTAAAAACTTCAAAAATTCATTAAAAATACAATTCTTAATGAATCCTTCTGAAACTTTCAGGACCAATGAAGAACCGTATTATCTACGGTACAACCAAAAAGAATCATGGTTTTACTAGTAAAATTAAAGGTTTTACTTACAGTCCATTTTTGACCATTCTATGTGAAACACTGAATCTTCAAAAATTCACAGTAATTACAACCTGTGATGAAATTGGAAATAACATTGATTACTTTGAGAAATCAATGATTATTTTAGAATAAAAGAAGATTCACAGATGTTACTCCTTTTATTCTTAACCATATTGGGGTTGGTAGTCACGTAAAAGCATCAATTAAGTAATTATGATAATCTTACATGACAACAGATGATACAATCATTAAATCCAAAAGGGTTTATTGTTTTCTCACTCACTGGTTTTTCAGTTTGCTCCATGGCACGCCTCTGTGAGCTGTTGTTGACTTAAGAGAAGCCTCTTCTTGCTGTTTTTTCCGTATCATCATCTTATCAATTTATTAAATCATTATTACCAACAAGTAAGTATTAGTTAAAGCTATTCTTAAGTGTTTTAAATCTTTCAAAATCATCCAGAAAGACGTGAAATCATAGAATCCAACTATATTTTGTTGTAATACTGTTATAAATCCTTTTGATCCCTTAAATCCACAATTCCACGTCAAATTTCTCTACTCTTACCTATCAATAAGTTCTTTGGAGTATTAGTGAGTCATTTATTCTTAATTCTTAAAGTTTTTCTCTAGCAATAGTTTTCTTCAAGAATTATCTTTATAATTATTCTTGCAAAAGATAATTATATATTAAAATAATTTTATTATTTTATTAAAGAAGTTTTTATTATTAAATTCTTCTTGTAATTGATTCTTGTAGACAATTACTTGCTCACTGTTAAAATCACTAGTAGTGCTTAACACGTGAAAGAAATAATTTCTAATTATTTAATTCTGGTTATAATAATATTTTATTATTATATTTCATAAGAACAGACATAGTACTGTTGATTAATATTAATATTATCACCAGTTTCATAGTCACATCTTACATTTGGGGGCCTGGCCGTGTTTTTTGAACCTTGTACCCTTAATTAATATATTTTTAAGCTCAAAAATATATTAATTGAATATTTTTTTCTTTCATTTTAAAGTCAAAATAATTCTTATTTTTGAAATTGTTTTGGAAATCTTTTTCATTGAGGAATTTGGTTTAATTTTATACTGTTTTACACGTGGCTTTTTCACATCCAAAAACTTATAAAATTATTCTTTGAGTTACTCTGAATTAATTTTCATTCAAAATCTTAAATTTTGTTTTTTTTTTCTTTAAAAAGAATAATTTTTTTAATATTAAAAAATAATAAAATTTATAAAAAATCTTTTAAAAATATCTTAAAACACAAAAATAATTTCTTTTATCATATTTTTTCTCTTTAAGTGTCTTTAATCAAATACTGTGCAGCTGGTAACAGACTCAGTAAAAGATACATCAATAGTCCTGAATCTTCAGAAGCAGAATCTGACGACAGTATTGAGGTGCAAATTGCTAAAAGAGGCACCTTATTTAATTCTGAAAAGAATAAATTACCACCAAAAGGTGTGTTTTTATCTTTATTTTTACTCTTTATCCTTAAATTGACGTAAAAATGGTGCATACCAGAAATGGAAGCAACTATTCAGTCCAACAAGATGGATGTGGACAAGGAAGAGGCAAGACCAAATCCAGAAGTGCCAAGTCTTCCACAAGAAATACACATTTGGAGGATGCCAGAGTTGCCCCCCATTCCCCAAGGTCTGTACCAACAGATTTTGACGTGAATTCAGAGCCTGAACTGATTTATGGTAATATTTCCAGGGCTGAACCACTTTCAGGTGGCAGCAATAGAAATATATCAATGCCAGTACAAAAACTGGTTCAGAGCAGCCAAGGAAGAGGAGTGGGAAATCTGCCCAAGCCTTTGGCAGGGGGCCATGAACTCCTACTTACACATCAAGAGCTTTCTGGGTCAGGAGATGACCATAGAACTTTTAGTAGGATGGAGCCCCGTGTCTTGCAAAGACAAGGTCAAAAAGATAAAGAATTGGTTGAAGAACCAAAGTCTTTTATCCATAGACCAGAAGAAAGAGTTGGAAATGACTCCAGCTTTGGAGACAGAGGCACCAGTGGCATCTACCAGCTCCAAACCAGCTCCAGAAGTGTCCAAGGACAAGCCCAAGGGACCTCAGAAGAAGCAGAAAGGTCCCAGGAACCATCAAGGCAAAGGAAAAGGCAAAGCCAATTGGCACAGACCCTACCCACAGGCGTACAGGATCCCCAAATTGGAGCCTTCAGCCGTGGACAGTGTCTTCAATATGGCCAGAACTCTGATGGAATTCACAGCCAAGGAGCAGGAAAGGATGAACAGAAACTTTCCACGCAAATAATTGGTGTACAAACTAGTATTCATGTAGAAATTGGTAAACTTGATAACAAGTTAACTAAAATTGCATCAGATATAGTTGAATTAAAGAAAAATGACAAGAAATACATTGAATTACACCAAGTGACAAATGCCAAACTTGACTTGATTACCAATTCTTGCATAAGAATTGAAAACATGTGCCAAGTTCAACATGAGGAAATGGAAGATCTTTTTAAAATGAATGATCAACTTAAGACTCTACAAGACCATGTCTTGAAGAAAGTTGAGAACACCAATCAATTTGCTATACATTTAGCAAAAAGTGACAGTGAAAGGCAAAAGTTGAAGAATGAGATAATTGCAAGTGTGGAAAAAATTCATAAGAATCATGAACCACATATGCCAAGACATTCTACACCTTTAACTGAAGAAAAACTCTCTGTTAAAGAACGTCTTACACCATTCTTGGGAGAAAATGCCTACTCTGCAAGAGATATTCTCAAAATAGAAGAATGGCCAACATTCTCTGGTGAAGGAGAATACAACCATATTGAATTCATCAGGACTATTGATATGTTGCAAGAAGACTTTAATATACCTGATGAAATCATAGTGGGAAAATTACACTGTTTTTTTACCAGAACTGCAAAGAAATGGTATTACAAAATGAGGATTGATCATGGTAAAGATGACTGGTCTTGGTGGAAATCTGAAGTGATTATCAAATGGGCTAATAATTCTTGGAGGTTTAAAATGGAAAATGCTTTTGAAAGTGCCATTTTTAACTCAGAAAAAGACAAACCACTTACTTGGTTCTTCAAACAAAAAGACAGATTATCTGCTTTACACCCAGATATGTCTGACACTATGATTAATATGAAAATATTAAGAAAGTGTGGAGGAGAACTGGAACATGCTATCAAAAGCAGATGTGTGGAACCTTGTTCAACAGAGGACTACATTAATGCTATGGAAGATAACATTACCAGAACAAGAATTGGTAAGACTTGGATTAAAAACCCAATAGAGTCCAAAATAGTCTCAAAGATTCCTAGAGAGGAAATAAGACCAGAAAGACCTGTCTTGAAGTGTCATAAATGTGGAAGTACTTCACATTTAGCCAACACTTGTCCTAAGAAGACAAAAATCAATGAAGATCAAGTCATTGAAGAAATTCAGTGTACTGAAGAGAAAGAGGAGTCTGATCAAGATTCTGCAGTCTCTGAAGATACACCAGTGGAGGACTATTCCATTGAGAACATTTCAGCTTTCTTTGAGGTCACAGAAGTCCATACCCACTTGCCACAGTATAGTGAGGATTGCTGCAGCCTGATCAATATCCAAGATGCCAGAATGTGTAAAACAAAACCTGCTAGAGGAAAGGGTTATACTGCTGGGGCATCCTGTATCACATCAGTTCTGATGAGTGATATTGAAGCCAAAGTAAATTTGGATACAGGGGCATTTTGCACTTGTGTGGGTAAAGATTATCTCCAAATTATACTTCCTGAATGGAAAAACCATCTATTACCAATAGAAGGTGTACAATTCAGTAGTGCCAGTAACAATATGTACCCCCTGGGCATATTGGACACTAATATTGTATTCCCACATCCAGCAGGAAGTGTAAGAATGAAAACTGAAATTGTAGTAATGGATAATTGCACATCTCAGAACATCATTCTTGGAAATTATTACTTAAATATTTATGGTATTGATATAAATAACCATAAGGACAGATATTTCACAATTGGAGATAACAAGAGACAAAAATTTGCTTTCTCCAATATGCCAAAACAGATATCTGTAGTATCTTCTGTCAAGGATACTTACAAAGATGAATTTGTGACTAATCAACTTGTTGAAGCACAAATTAATCAATCATTGTCACCAAAGATGAGGAATGAGCTTATTAATGTGTTATACACATATAAAGATGCATTTGCCTCTGATAATGAACCATTAGGCGCTATAAGAGGACATGAAGTTGATATTACTCTTAATATTGACAGACCATATCCTCCAGTACTTAGAAGACCAGCTTATCCAACCAGTCTCAGAGCTAGAGAAGCCTTGGAAAAACATATCCAAGAGTTCATCCAACTTAGTGTGCTAAGGAAAGTAGGCCATAATGAGGAAGTTGAAGTGACAACACCTGTTATTATTGCATGGCATAATGATAAGTCAAGAATGGTTGGAGACTTCAGAGCATTGAATACCTACACAGTTCCAGATAGGTATCCAATACCTAGAATTCAAGAAACTTTGACTCAATTGTCTAAAGCCAAGTATATAACATCAATGGATGCATTGAAAGGCTTCCATCAAAGTGTTTTGACGCCTAAAGCTATGAAATTACTTAGAATTATCACTCACTGTGGTATTTTTGAGTATCTTAGAATGCCATTTGGCATTAAAAATGCTCCATCCCATTATCAAAGGATGATGAACACCATCTTTCCTACAGAATTATCTGAAGGATGGTGTAAGATGTGACTATGAAACTGGTGATAATATTAATATTAATCAACAGTACTATGTCTGTTCTTATGAAATATAATAATAAAATATTATTATAACCACAATTAAATAATTAGAAATCATTGCTTTCACGTGTTAAGCACTACTAGTGATTTTAACAGTGAGCAAGTAATTGTCTACAACAATCAATTACAAGAAGAATTTAATAATAAAAACTTCTTTATTAAAATAATAAAATTTTTTTAATATATAATTATCTTTTGCAAGAATAATTATAAAGATAATTCTTGAAGAAAACTATTACTAGAGAAAAACTTTAAGAATTAAGAATAAATGACTCACTAATACTCCAAAGAACTTATTGATAGGTAAGAGTAGAGAAATTTGACGTGGAATTGTGGATTTAAGGGATCAAAAGGATTTATAACAGTATTACAACAAAATATAGTTGGATTCTATGATTTCACGTCTTTCTGGATGATTTTGAAAGATTTAAAACACTTAAGAATAGCTTTAACTAATACTTACTTGTTGGTAATAATGATTTAATAAATTGATAAGATGATGATACGGAAAAAACAGCAAGAAGAGGCTTCTTTTAAGTCAACAACAGCTCACAGAGGCGTGCCATGGAGCAAACTGAATAACCAGTGAGTGAGAAAAAAATAAACCCTTTTGGATTTAATGATTGTATCATCTGTTGTCATGTAAGATTATCATAATTACTTAATTGATGCTTTTACGTGACTACCAACCCCAATATGGTTAAGAATAAAAGGAGTAACATCTGTGAATCTTCTTTCATTCTAAAAGAATCATTGATTTCTCAAAGTTATCAATGTTATTGCCAATTTCATCACAGGTTGTAATTACTGTGAATTTTTGAAGATTCAGTGTTTCACGTAGAATGGTCAAAAATGGACCGTAAGTAAAACTTTGAATTTTACTAGTAAAACCATAATTCTTTTTGGTTGTACCATAGATAATACAGTTCTTCATTGGTCCTGAAAGTTTCAGAAGGATTCATTAAGAATTGTATTTTTAATGAATTTTTGAAGTTTTTACCTCATTTCTACGTAGAATTGCAAATAGCAGTATTTTGCTGGTTGCTATGAGGTAAATCAATGGATATGGATCCCAAAAGGGTTTAATTACTCTTTTAGGGTCTAGTCATGGAAATTCATCAAGAATTGACGTGGTTACAGGAGTCTAAGTAGCTCATTACCTCCTTGGCACGTCAAAATAGCAGGTTATTTGCTATTTTTCTTATGATTACAGTAGGTGTAACTTGGTAACCAAGTTCCCAAAGAGTTTTAGTTTACCAATTGGGCCAAGATGAGCCATGGATCCATGCTCTGGAGCTATCCACGCCTCTGAGGCCTCAGAAGTTGGGTACCCTGGCTCTCTTTGATGTCTTTTGTCCCCCTTGCTTATTTTTTACATCAAAATAGTAATTTTAGCTTCAAGTGAGATATCCACTATGGGTGTACCAAAAGTCCATGTAAGAATACCATAATATTAAGTGCTCAAAACATGCATAACACTATTCTTAGTGTATATATAACATGGTATTTCTCACTTTCCCATTATTTTGGCTAAAAATCAAGAAAAACAAAAATTTTCACGGATCTTTTATGTGGTATTAATGATGTGGTATTGAAGTATTTTCCATTTTACCACCTCAAATACTTAAATTGAGCTTATTCACTCTATGGAGCTACCCTAGGTGAATTTTTGTGTAGAATCCAAATCTGGTCTTAAATCCATGAATTTACTTCCTCAATAAAAAGTTATTCATCTTTTCTGAAATTGAAAATGATGAATTTTGGATATATGCATGACTTATGAGTTTTGCATAATTCAAAATTTCTTTTTAAGATAATTGTGGCCTATTTGGGTATGTAAAATATACCTCAAGGCTCACATTCCCTCCCACAAAAAATAAAATTGTACTACAATTTTATTAGTGATAAAAGAATAAGGCCCCAAAAGGGGGTTAATGTCCACTGTCCAACCTCTTCACATTACTCAGATCAAGTAATTTAAAGCACACTTATAGACATATTCAGGCTTGTGGCCTTCTTTCATGTCTAAATCTTCTTAAGAGTTTATCTGAGTCAGGTATTTCTGATTCTGCCATCCATTCAACTTCATGTAGTGGATTTCTATATCCGACAAGATAGTCTCTTTGATTTTTACCCCTAAGTCTCCTTTCTCTAATGACTTTCTTTATCTTTTTGTCTTCATTCTGTTCCACAGGTGGTACAGTTAAAGTAGTTGGGTTTCTTAAAGGAAACAATTCTTCATCAGCTGGTTGATAAGGTTTTATCAAGCTGACTGGAAATGTGGGGTGTTTATTTTCCAATTCACCACTCAATTCCACATGAACTGCATTGGTTCCATGTAAGGCAACAATAACAAAAGGTCCTACATAAGAATCTTTAAGTTTCTTTGGGCCTTTGATATTATTAAAATTCAAGGTTGAAACTAGAACTAAGTCCCCTACTTTGAAGTCTGGTACTTTATGACTCTTGTCCCACTTCTGTTTTGCATAATCAAAAGCATCATCCATACTTTGTTTTGCATGGTGTTTTACTTTATCAAGCATTAATTTGAAGCTGGAGGCTGTAGGATGAATGTCAATCAAGTCTTTCCTCAGTGTGTCTGCTGGGAGTCTTGGATTCCATCCTTTTTCTAATATAGCAGGAGTTTGTCCTGTGGAAGAATGGACTGATGTCTTGTATGCTAATTCTAATGCAGGTATCAGAGTGCACCAGTCATGGGTAAAGCCATCTGAGTCTTTGAATTCTAATCCACAAAATCTCCTGATCATGTCTTCTAAAGTTTGAATCATCCTCTCTGCTAGCCCATCTGTTTGAGGATGATATGCTGTAGAGAATGATAACTTAGTCCCAAACAATCTATGAAGATTGGTCCAAAGTGCAGATGTGAAGTTGGGGTCTCTGTCACTTATGATATTCTTAAATAATCCTGTATGAGAAATAACTCTACTCCATAAAAGAAGAGCTGTATCCATAGCAGTGTCATCTTTATGACATGGTAAGAATATGGGAGTTTTGCTATATCTGTCTACAATGACTAAACAAGCATTATAGCTTTTGTCACCACTTGGAGGAATTGCTGTGACCCAATACATGTGAACAACTTCCCAAGGGGATTTTGGTTCTCGAATATGGATCATCAATCCAAATTTCTTGCCTGTACTCCTGTTTGCTTTTTGGCATCTATCACAGGCATGGCAATATTCAATGGTTTCTTTTCTCCAAGATGGCCACCATGCACAGTTCTTCACCTTTTCAAGTGTTCTGTCTTCTGATAGGTGTCCAGAGTAAATGCTATCATGGCATTCATGAAGAATGGTATTGATGAGCAATCTACTACACAGTGTCATTACACAAGAATGTTTTGTTCTATGGTAAATAATCCCATCAAACAAGTGAAATCTTCCTTCAGAATAGGAATTTCTCCAAACTTCATCTAGTGCATTAACCAAAGATGTGTCTTTGCAGTCTTTATCCAATAAAGAAGTCAAGATATGGCAATTCCTGTCTTGTTTATAAGACTCTCTGACCTCTTCAAAGAATTCAGTCCCAATATCAGTTGTGTTAATCCCTTCAATTGGAATCTGTGGTTCAGCTTCCAAAGGTGCATAAGCTGGGTTATCAGGAGTGTTGGCTAAAGCCCATCTACTAAGTCCATCAGCATTTTTGTGAATGTTTCCTTCTTTATGAACTATAGTCATGTTTCCTCTATATTCTTGAATGGCTATTTGCCATCTCAACATATGTCTGTTGGGAGTTTTCATGTTAAGAAGTGATTTCACGGCATTACAGTCAGTTATCACTTCAAAAACACTGCCATCAAGGTAATAGTGTAATTTCTCAAGTGCCCATACCAAACATAAGCACTCCATTTGGCTTGCACCATATCTGGCTTCTGTTGGTTTGATTTGTCTTGAGATATAACAAACTGGTCCTTCTGTAGGTTTGTCATCCATAATTTGGACTTGGTGTAGGGCTGCCCCTAATCCATCTCCACATGCATCAATGTACAATTTAAAAGGAATATTCCAGTCAGGCATGAGGAGTAAAGGTGCTTCTGTAAGGGCTTTCTTTATTTTCTCATAAGCTTTAATTCTTTCCTGTGTCATTTCAAATACAGTCTGTTGATCACAGATTCTATAAAGTGACTTGGCTAGAATTGCAAAATCTTTCAAGTGTTGCCTATAGTAACTAGCAAATCCAAGAAAAGACATCATTTCTTTTTTATTCTGGGGTATTGGCTTAAGTAACACTGCTGCTACTTTATTCTTGTCAATACCCAGGCTCAAACCATAAACAACATGTCCTAATGCTTTGAGTTCTTCAAAACCAAAATTGCTTTTCTTAAATGAAATTTTCATGTTCACTTCTGCAACTTTATGAAGTACTCTTTCAAGTCTTTCAAGGTGCAAAGACCATGAGTCAGAACATATAATAATATCACCTCAATACTGTCGTCAGATTCTGCTTCTGAAGATTCAGAACTATTGATGTATCTTTTACTGAGTCTGTTACCAGCTGCACAGTATTTGATTAAAGACACTTAAAGAGAAAAAATATGATAAAAGAAATTATTTTTGTGTTTTAAGATATTTTTAAAAGATTTTTTATAAATTTTATTATTTTTTAATATTAAAAAAATTATTCTTTTTAAAGAAAAAAATTAAAATTTAAGATTTTGAATGAAAATTAGTTCAGAGTGACTCAAAGAATAATTTTATAAGTTTTTGGATGTGAAAAAGCCACGTGTAAAACAGTATAAAATTAGACCAAATTCCTCAATGAAAAAAGATTTCCAAAACAATTTCAAAAATAAAAATTATTTTAACTTTAAAATGAAAGAAAAAAATATTAAATTAATATATTCTAGAGCTTAAAAATATATTAATTAAGGGTGCAAGGTTCAAAAAACACGGCCAGCCCCCAAATGTAAGATTTGACTATGAAACTGATGATAATATTACTATTAATCAACAGTACTATGTCTGTTCTTATGAAATATAATAAAAAAATTATTATAACCACAATTAAATAATTATAAAATTATTTCTTTCATGTGTTATACACTACTAGTGATTATAACAGTGAGCAGTAATTGTCTACAAGAATCAATTACAAGAAGAGTTTAATAATAAAAACTTCTTTATTAAAATAATAAAATTATTTTAATATATAATTATCTTTTACAAGAATAATTATAAAGGTAATTCTTGAAGAAAACTATTAATAGAGAAAAACTTTAAGAATTAAAAATAAATGACTCACTAATACTCCAAAGAACTTATTGATAGATAAGAGTAGAGAAATTTGACGTGGAATTGTGGATTTAAGGGATCAAAAGGATTTATAACAGTATTACAACAATATATAGTTGGATTCTATGATTTCACGTCTTTCTGGTTGATTCTGAAAGATTCAAAACACTTAAGAATAGCTTTAACTAATACTTACTTGTTGGTAATAATGATTTAATAAATTGATAAGATGATGATACGGAAAAAACAGCAAGAAGAGGCTTCTTTTAAGTCAACAACAGCTCACAGAGGCATGCCATGGAGAAAACTGAAAAACCAGTGAGTGAGAAAACAATAAACCTTTTTGGATTAATGATTGCATCATCTGTTGTCACGTAAGATTATCATAATTACTTAATTGATGCTTTTACGTGACTACTAACCCCAATATGGTTAAGAATAAAAGGAGTAACAACAGTAAATATTCTTTTATTCCAAAATAATCATTTATTTCTCAAATTTATCAATGTTATTGCCAATTTCATAACAGGTTTTAATCACTGTGAATTTTTGAAGATTCAGTGTTTCACGTAGAATGGTCAAAAATGGACTGTAAGAAAAACTTTTGATTTTACTAGTAAAACTGTAATTTTTTTTGGTTGTACCATAGATAATACAGTTCTTCATTGGTCCTGAAAGTTTCAGAAAGATTCATTAAGAATTGTATTTTTAATGAATTTTTGAAGTTTTTACCTCAGTTCTACGTAGAATTGCAAATAGCAGTATTTTGCTGGTTGCTATGAGGTAAATCAATGAATATGGATCCCAAAAGGGTTTTAATTACTCTTTTAGGGTCTAGTCATGGAAATTGATCAAGAATTGACGTGGTTACAGGAGCCTAAGTAGCTTATTACCTCCTTGGCACGTCAAAATAGCAGGTTATTTGCTATTTTCTTATGATTACAGTAGGTGTAACTTGGTAACCAAGTTCCCAAAGAGTTTTAGTTTACCAATTGGGCCAAGATGAGCCATGGATCCATGCTCTGGAGCTATCCATGCCTCTGAGGCCTCAGAAGTTGGGTACCCTGGCTCTCTTTGATGTCTTTTGTCCCCCTTGCCTAATTTTTACGTCAAAATAGTAATTTAAGCTTAAAGTGAGATATCCACTATGGGTGTACCAAAGGTCCATGTAAGAATACCATGATATTAAGTGCTCAAAACATGCATAACACTATTCTTAGTGTATATGTAACATGGGATTTCTCACTTTCCCATTATTTTAGCATGAAATTAAGAAAAACAAAAATTTTCACGGATCTTTTATGTGGTATTGATGATGTGGTATTGAAGTATTTTCCATTTTACCACCTCAAAGAGTCAATTTGAGCTTATTCACTCTATGGAGCTACCCTAGGTGAATGTTTGTGTAGAATCCAAATCTGGTCTTAAATCCATGGATTTACTTACTCAAAAAAAAGTTATTCATCTTTTCTGAAATTGAAAATGATGAATTTTGGATATATGCATGACTTATGAGTTATGCATAATTCAAAATTTCTTTTTAAGATAATTGTGGCCTATTTGGGTATGTAAAATATACCTCAAGGCTCACAAATACCTTACAAGACATAAGGAAGAGAACTAATATAGGGAAATTCACCCCATATAAGAGCAGTAGTTTCAAAGAGAAACAACCTTTCAGGGTAGAGTTTAAAGACAAACCCAAGGAAAGGGTGGCAGAGGTGACCAAGAAGAAGAATTCTTGTCACAATTGTGGTTCAACAGACCACTATGCCAACAACTGTCAAAAGGCAAAGAAAAAAGTCTATGCCATTGAGAAAGTCCCAGAGGAGGAATGCCCAACAGAGGATTCTGAATCAGACTCCATGGGTGATTCCATCAGAGAACAATCTGATGATGATCAAGACCCAAGAGAAGAATTTCTGGTGGAATATCAAGAGGAAACCCCACTAGAAATTCAGGACATACAGTTGGAAGCAGGCACGCCACAGGACACTGCGAACAAAAACCTGTGCAAACATACACAAGATGCACAAACATTCCTGGTTACACAAACCAAAGGGATGGCATATATAAATGGATCAGCCACAAAAGTGACGGTCTGTATTTACAATGCTCAGAATCCACTGATCATTGACAGTGGAGCACACTGCTCCATAGTGGCCAGAGAATATCTGGAAAACCACTTCCCAAATTGGGAAGACCAGCTCTTGACCACCAAGGAAAAGGACTTTAAAAGTGCATCAGGGAAGATGACTTCCATGGGGACAATTATTAAAGAGATAATTATACCCCATAGGAAAGGTCATATCAGAGTCAACCCAGAGTTTGTAGTGCTTGACAATGCCCACATCCAAGGGTTCTTACTGGTAACAGACTACCAGAGGATGTATGGCATAGATTTTTACAATGGTAAAAATAGGCACATTACCATTGGTACCAACAAGAAAAAGAAATTCTCACTTGATATATACCAGATATCTTCTCAAGATCCACTGGAAGAAATTCTGAATGAATTCAGGGAGGGACAGTTTAGCACTACACTCACCAGTAAACAAAAACTAACTTTAATGAAGATGCTGAGGAAGAACAGACCAGCATTTGCCATTGGTGAAGAACCATTAGGCAAGATCAAAGGCCATGATATAGAACTATATCTGGATGTGGAAGACCTTATCCACCCAGGCTCAGGAGACCTCCTTATCCATCAAGCCTTGAAACCAGGAAAGAAATTGAAAAACACATAAATGAACTCCTGGACATGGATGTCATCAGAAAGATTGGACATAATCAAATAGTGGAAATCACCACTCCTGTCCTAATCGCCTGGCATGATGGCAAGTCTAGACTGTGTGGAGACTTCAGAGCTCTGAGTAACTATACCAAAGCAGACAGGTCCCCTATACCCAGGATACCTCATGCCCTGGATAAACTGGCAAAAGCCAAATACATAACCAAAATGGATTGTATAAAAGGCTTCCACCAAAATGGAGTTAAACCAAAATCCATGAAATTCCTCAGAATAATATGCCATATGGGCATATATGAGTATACCAGGATGCCATTTGGCATCAGGAATGCACCAGACCACTTCCAAAGGATGATGGACACAATATTTCAAGAAGAATTATTGGAAGGCTGGATGGTAGTATATATTGATAATATCATTATATACTCAGAGACATGGGAAGACCATATACAATACATAGACAGAGTGCTAAGTAAATGTACACCCATCAATCTGAAGATTTCACTGAAAAAGTGTAATTTTGGCCAACAAGAGCTACTAGCTCTAGGACATTAAGTCTCAGGTCTTAGTCTGGAAATTGACCAGAAGAAAGTAGCAGCATTACTGTAAACTGGGGTCTCTTTCGTGACTTCCAGTTTATATAAAAGGAATTTAATAAATTAAAAACAAGTGGAATACTGTTATTATAAAATAACAGAGACGTCACTGTGGTTAAATTATAGTATAATTAGTGGGATGAGCTTCACTAATAATATTAAGGATAATTTATAATTTTAAGTAATATAAATTACTGTATAAACGTATTTGAGAGATCTTATATTTTTTTTAAAGTAATAAATGATTTAATATAAACTGTAAAAAATATATATAAAATTGAGCTCTGAGGTATCATTCAAAGGTAAGAATGATCCTCTTAAATATTGTAAATACAAAAATATGAATGATGTCATAATAAGATTTTTATGACATCATCAAAAGAAATTAATAATGATTTTATTTACAAAATTGAATGATGTCATATGATGTTTTTATGACATCATTAAGATTTAAAATAATAAATTTTAATTTTTAGGTTAAAGTTTGAACCTAATAATTGAATAAAATAAAAAATTTAAGATGTAGACGGTGTAGCAGGTAAGCCATTACATACTTGCAGGCTCACAATTACTTCAAAAACCATTACCAAAGAGCATCAAAGAGATGCAATCTTTCCTTAGGTTTGCTGGCTACTACAGAAACCACATCAAGAATTTTGCCCACATAACTAGTAGTTTATACAGGTTATGTTCAAAAGATGTAGTTTTTGAAATTACCAACGAAAGAAGGGTTGCATATGAGAGGATCAAAAATGAACTCACAAATGCACCTGTTCTCATCTTGCCTGACTTTGAACTACCATTCAAGCTATATATAGATGCAGCATGTAGCGAAGGCTTAGGCGCAGCCCTTCATCAAAGACAAATTGTGGATGGTGAACCAAGAGAGGGAGTAATATGTTACATCTCTAGGCAGCTGAAAGATTAAGAATCCAGGTATGGGGCCACCCAGACTGAATATCTATGCTTAGTCTGGGCTCTGGAAAAACTCCATTATTATATGGAGGGTGCAGTCTTTTAAGTCTACACAGACTGCACAGCCTTGAAGTTTTAACTGAACATGAAGACTACAAATAGACACATGCTGAGATGTAAAATAGCCATCCAGGAGTATATAGGGAACATGACCATCATATACAAAGAAGGTAAAAGCCATACCAATGCAGATGGCCTCAGCAGGTGGCCACTGGATAATGTCAAGAGCAATCCAGCTTATGACCCTGAAGTTGCAGCCAAGATTCCTATCCATTTCATGGAAATAGATAGGAGGAGGAACTTCAGATTCTCTGAATGGGCACCAGAAAGTGGTACCCTTGACAGTGGGAACACTGATTCAGAAGGGACAGAAACTCCAATACTGGGAATAAGTTCCTCAGAACTTCACAATGAATTTTTTAGTGCAGTACTTAAGTCTTATCCCAAACACAAACAGTGTGGCATATCAACAAATGTACAGGAGTCCAGAACTGGAATCCCAGCTGGAAGAACCCTGGTTGAGAGCCTATAAGGATAACAAGTTCTTGTGGATGGTCTGCTTTACCACAGAGAGAAGCACACAAGTAAACTCACAGTGGTAGACAGAAACCACATCTCTCTTATCCTACAGGAATGTCATGACTGCCCCTATATGGGACACATGAGTGAAGACAGGACCAGAGAGAGGGTAGCAAGCACAGCTTGGTGGCCCAAGTGGGAACAAGAGTTGAGTGAATACATCAACACTTGTGAAAGATGCCAAAAGGCAAATAGAAAACTTGGGAAGAAGTATGAGTTACTTGATCATATAGAGGAACCCAAACACCCATGGTAAACCATCAATATGGACTGGGTCACAGAACTTGTCCCAGGGGGCAAAGAAAACTACAATGCCTGCCTAATCATAGTTGATAGGTTCAGCAAGAGAATGAGGTGTCTACCATGCCATAAAGAGGACACAGCCATGGATACTTCTTTGTTATTCTGGAATAACATTATATCCACCTGTGGAGTCCTTAAGATAATCATTAGTGATACGGACCCAAAATTCACAACTGAATTTTGGACCAACTTATATGGCATTCTTGGCACCAACCTTGCATTTTCCACAGCTTACCATCCACAAACAGATGGCCTAGCTTAGAGGATGATCCAGACAATGGAGGACATCCTTAGAAGGTTCTGTGCCTATAGCATGGAATACAAGGACCATGAGGGATACACCCATGACTAGGTTACCCTTCTATCAGCTGTCCAACTGGCTTATAATACAATTCAGCACTATAACACAGGAAAAACACCTGCAGTGGTAGAGAAAGGGTGGAATCCCCTGCTTCCTGTGGATCACTTGAAGAAGAATCTTCTGGCCATCCACCCCACAGCCAACAAGACACTTGGTTCCAACTATTCAAAGAATTTCTCTATTATAAAGTTGAAACAATTTCATCTCATATCACTCTATTTTATCATAATACTGAGCTGTTTTATCAAGTTAAAAATATTAATGTACTTTTTTAGCCCTTAAGTCATCTTCCAAGCCACATAAATCCTTTTTAGGTTCTGTTAATGACTCAGATAGTGAATCTAGCAAAGAATATGTTCAAACACAGTCACGATTGAGTCCCATCATTCCTCTTGCAACCCCTATTGCATCCTCAATGAATGTATCAGGTCTTAACATTGATGTGAAAAAGGCAATGGCTCAAACTTCAAGCACTTGGTCAATCCCAAATATTTTCATCACTAAAATTCCCCTTAATCCCACTGATACACAAATGCATGTGTCTGAGGGGCCAGGAAACACACCTGGAATCTCATCAAAGGCTAATCCCCAATAAAAATTCCCACGTGAGTTCCACCTTAATCCTGGTCGGAATCCAGTTGCATCCCAGGATCCCTTTGGACAAAGTAAACAGCCAACCCTCAATATTTATCAGGATCTCAGGTTCACGTGGGCAATGAAAAGTGGGTTGATGGCGGGCAATGAAAAGGACCATTGGAAAATGTTACTCGGAGTGGTCTGTTGGAGGGAAATCCAGGATTGATGCTTCATCAAAGTAAGTCATTTTGATGTTGGAGTATAAGCTTTTTCACAATTTTATATTTTTGTCTCATGGGTTAGATATGGCACCTAAAGGCAAGTCAGTCCAATCTCAGGAGCCAATTGAAGATCATGAGTATGACCAGTCTTTATTAATTTTTTTATGTGTTAACTGATGATTTGCATGGCAGGTGATGAACTTTATGCATCTTCACCTCTGGTCCATAAAGGGAGATTCACTGGACGTCATCATCCATATGCCTCCAAACCAAGAATGGGTCATGCCAGTTCATCAAGAGAAAAAATTGTGGACGATGAGGATGAGAACATTTCTCTGACTCAAAGTTAAAGAAATTATGAACCAAGGAGGGACAATTCCACGGCGCATGAGCAAGGCAATAAGTCAAATAGTGAGTTCACCCATCCTCAAATGCCCCTTGCCCATAGTATGCTCAATCAATCCGAGATGAGACAGAAAAGGAACGAGGCTTGCAAAGCTCACAATGTGGCAAAAAATGCAAGCCAGAAGGAGCAAAAAAAATGGCTGAAAGCGGAACTTCCAAAAAATGTTCATGGGATGAGATCAGCTGTACATGCCCATTGTATGTTCCTACTCAAAGTAAGGGATAAAGATTTTTCCTCATTACTAGCACCACCCAGCACAGAAGAGCGTGAAATTGCAATTCAAGTGGCTGGTCATCTCGGATATGTCCCCAAGGATGTTTTCAATGATCCATCAACACAGGTTCAGTCTCAGGGTTTCCAAAACTACGGCTAAAATGAGCTCCACAAGCTGGGACTAAAGCAATTCACTTGGGACTGGGAGAGCTCATGGCAACATCCGTTCAACAAGTTGATGTCTATGGTGTTTTACCGTAAATTCTGTTTTGCACTTGTCAGAACCGAGTATCATCACTACTGTTGGAACAAGGATCATAATAACTACAGGTTCGTGGTGGCTTTAATGGAGTGATATTTTACTTATTTGAAAAGAGAATGGAAGTCTATTCAAAAGGATGCGGAGTATTTGATAAAAAAGAAGGAGAATCAAAAGCTCGCAAAGATTTGTCAAAGGATTAGTTACTGTATCTATTCTTCATTGTGAAGTAAATCTGATGATCATCTCATTGATGATGTGCAGACCTGTGAGCGCCATAGTGAATGGTGTGATACAGGTAAATTTCCAGCTCTAGCATCAAAATTCAATGACCCTTGAGTTTGCTCAGATACTGAGGAGGTAGTGGAAAATGGCTTTCAAGTTTACTGCAAAGTGGGCTTACGCTGGTTCTCAGGCCTATTTAATGAGTTGGTATTAAGAATCTATTGAGACATAGAGTTTTGTAATCGGATTAAAAAAAGGGTAAAACAACTATTGATAGACTGCCAGAAATACGATCGACAGATGATGGTGATATTCCTGAAGGGCTATCTTTTCAGGTATTTGATCAATATTGGCTCAAAGGTTGTAGTAAGATGCAGACTATTTCCCTCAAAATACTTGAAATGCCAGTGATTAGCACAAATGGCAATCCTCTGCAATAAGTTAGGAAAATAAATGTATAGCACAGTTACAAATTAACATTTTGTGAATTATTTGTGCAGGGGTAATACAATCTGAATATTATTTCTTAAATATGCAACAGCTTGCTAAATAAGTTAGAATATAAACCATATGGATTGGAATGTATCACCTTCTCCCTTAGAAATAATACTCTATTGCTCATTTTCATTGAAGAAATATTGAAGAAGTTCAATCCAGCTCATGGTTTTTATGATTGTGGACCTGTGACGGGGTGAAAAGGAATTATCAACTTTGTCAAACACAAATTAGATAATATCAGGGAGGATCACGTGGTTAATGAGTTTTTCTTTTCTTGGACCTATTGGTGATTTGAATATGGGATTCCCATAAAGAAAGATTTTAGAATAGTAATACAATCAGGGAGAAAGATGAGCTTGAAAGGTACCTTCTGAATGTTGACCTCAACTTAATTAGGAGTGATATAGTGAATGAGCTTCACAGGTCATTGTTGGCCATAACAATGGAGTCAATCAACAGCCTGAGCCTCACTGGCTGGGTTCCAATTGGACTCCTGGAAATGTGGATGTAAGTGTCCAAAAATCACAGTAGAACTTTGAGGGTCCCCTCACCATTAAATAGACCATATTAGCACAAGTAATATTGAGGCCAGTGCCAGCTGCAGTAATGGATGCAATGAGTACTTCACAATCAGCATTATTGAAGAAATTGTCCAGGGCCTTCTCCTGAGCTTGTGCTGTAATTGTTCCATCAATTTGTGCTGAAAGGATAGAGTGATGGGCAAGTGAAATACCAATTTTACCATGGAGAGAAGGTCAGATGGATTCAATTGGTAAGGGCTGCATATTAGAGTTAGCTCACAAATTGAGGAATTGGGTTCATTGCATATAAACAAGCAATTTGGTTTGACCACAATTTGATTATTTGTTCTTCAGTAAGCGTTTTAGAAGGTGTGCAATGTTACTACTCATCATGCATGTTTCCACATCCACAAGAGTTCATGTGATTGTTGAGGCGTTATCCTGAGTGCTCCTGCCCTCGTGGTATTCCAAATCCGCATCCAAAATTGTGTTAATCATGATGTGATGGTTACAACATATTTGCAGCTTATCAATATTTCCAAGAAATTCTCCTGGTCCTTTTCTTTTGGATGATAGAAATTCTTTGTATAATGTGGAATATTCTTGCTGCATTTTTGGGTTGAGTGGGAGCAGTTCATAATGATGGCTAATAGTGGGAAGGGATTTGAGATGTGTGGTTTTGGTGCGGCGCAAACTTAAATGCCGCAATGCCAAATGCAAAATATCATTGCTACCTTTGGAGAGACTACTCAGGATGAATGGTGACCAGTTATCTTGATCTGAGCTCTAGGTCTGGGTGATGAATGATATTATTCCCAAAAGGTCATAAAGGGTGTTGTGAATAGGTGTGCCCGTTAAACATATTTAATGAGATGATAGGAGGCTATTAATGGCATGGTGAGTGGCAGTGTATTGAGAGCAAATATAGATATGAAATGGGCAAAGGGTTATTGGATATAAAAGGTAATTTGAATCATTTAAAGATCAGACACTCACTGTGCTTCATCCAAAATTATACGATGCCAATTGATTTTCAAAATGAATGATGTAGAGGTATGGGTTTGTTTAAATTCTTGGGTGATAGTATTGTAAGAAGTGGTGATGATATCACATTTTAAGAACTGCCCTTTGATAATGAATGACAAGTGGGACCATGGTAGATTTTGGCTTGGAGCGCTCCAGCCTGAGTATGCTTGGATATTTCAGTTTGCCAGTTGGTAATTGAGCGAGGTGGGCAGATGATAATGGTGGGCGTGGAGCGTTTGGGGTTTGTAATTAGCCGCTTCTTGGAGGTACTAATTAGAGAAATGGCCTGAATGGTTTTACCTAATCCCATATCATCCGCAAGCAGTCCTCCAAGAGGGGTATTGGTTGAAAGGGATTTGAATGAGCTGATGACCTTGTTAGTAATTATGTGCCTGGCATTAAAAGTGGATCCAGGGGGTGAGGTGGCCCAGAGGTTATGGGCCAATTGTCCATTGGAGATTTCTTGATCCCAAAGACAAGCTAGTCTGGTCTTTTGATGAGGGAGGAGGGGGGTTTGAATAATGGAATGGGGCAGGGCATCATAGGGAGGTCTGATCCACTGGGTAATTGGATCAGGTTTTGCTTGGAAGTCAACAAAAAGAGAGCAGGATATGAGGGTGGCATGGAGTTTGAAGCAAGAAATGTGGGAGTAAAAAGTTGACATTGACTGTGAGTATTACAGTCATATTCTTTAGGCATTTCAAGCTTAAAGTCTTGTTTTTGCAAACTTTCAATTATGAATAGAATTTTTTGATACCATGTGAAGAAAATCAATGCTACATTGGGTCTCTGAGATGAGCAAGGATCTTTTGGATCAGTCATAAAAACTCCCAAAAAAATAATGTTTGAGTAGGCTTGGATTGGCAATTTTCAATCCATGCCCCACCAGGACTGTAAGGTTTGACTATGAAACAATAAGTAAAAATTACTAATATTTTACTTATTGTACTATGAATGTCCTTATGAATGAAATAAATAAGATAAAAATAATTATAATAATAAAGAATTATTATAATTATGGCATAAAAATAATTATATTATTAATAAAAATATCATAATATAATTTATATTATAAAATATAATATAATAAAATAAATATATTAATATGAAATAAGTAATATATTTAAAAGCACTTTATTATTGTTAAAAACAAATAATAAAGGCGTAAAAAATTGTTTTTTATCAATAAAAAACAATTAATAACAAGAATATTACTAATATTAAAGCTATAAATTAATATAAATACTATTTATATTAATTAAAGAATTATTAAAAGAATAATATAAGAGAAAATAACCTACTTTTAACACTTAATATAATAATTTTGAGATATTTTACGCCAAATAATATAAATACAACTTATACAAATTGTATTTACAATAAAAAATAAAGAAATTACAAATATTCTTGATTTTTTACGTGGAAATGAGTTTTAGAGAGATTTTTAACAAAAACAGTTAAACAAATGATTAAATCACGTCAAAATTGATGATTATAAAAAAGATGACCTTTGGTCTTTAATAATATTAAAGTTTTATATATAAAGAATAAAGAGATTACCTTTTTGTTTGTATTTATTTAATGTTTTTGATGCGTCTGAGGGGAAAACAGAGAAGAAAGACCTCCATTTATAGTAAATACCTCCCTCCTAGAGTCCAACAGGCTTCTAGTAGATGTGTACTGATAATATCCACTGGAATTGATCAATATTTTAAGGTTTGGTGATTATTACATCATGATCAAACCTCATTACATCACTATTACGCCATTATTCAGAGTTATCACTATAACTCTAGGTCTGATGACGTCAAAGGCTTGGCAGAACCCCAAATTTCGTGGATTTGATTAGTTTTAATCATAAACTAATCGTATTCACCAATTTTAACACTTATATGACTGTTAAACTTAATTTAAGGTTACAGTGTGTGATCATAAATGTACAAAGTAAGCTCAAACTTTGATCCTTAATAACTTTTAAGATTTACACGCTACAGAAATTCAGAGAGTGAATTCTGATAGCTTGGAATACCTTTATTATTCTTCCAAGAGAATTTTATTACATCATCAAAACTCTACTTTTGATGATTTTTCTTGTAACTCATCTTTTCTGTTGAAATTTAATATTTTAAACTTCAAACTATGATTTCAAGGGGTTATACCTTGAATATTATAATAAAAAATACATCATTCTTCACAAATGAACTAGTAGAGTCCAACTATCTACTTATTTTCAAGTTTGGACCACTTTCACAACAAAGTGGTCAACAGCTCTGTTGATTTTAATCAATAATTCCTTACAGATTCTAACCTTTTTTATAGCTTGTGAAATAAACTTCATATCTGTGCTCCTACAGTAACTACGTGATGAATTTATTCTTGGTTCATCACTCTATCATGTATAATTAAAGAGATATTAGCTAAAATCCTTGAATATATGCGTTGACAAAAAAGTGCATATATTCAGGTTAATTCCTTAAGTATTGGTTTTGAAGCTTAGCTTATTAATTGTTTTATGTGTGGACTTTCATGGGGAGTCCAATGGTACCGTTTATTTCACATGTTGATTCATTAGGCTTTGAAATAAATAAGGATTTGTGGTTTTTACAAGGTATTATTACTTATAACTTATTAAATATTGACTTTACAGATATGCCATAAAAATGGTATATGTGTATTTTACCATGGCTAATCCAATGGTGTAATTTATTTCAAATATTTATTCATTGGTTTTTAAGTTAAGCCAAGTTTTGTACCAATTTATGGTATTTTTATAGTTTTTAAGGTACTTATTTTTCATGTATAATTATATAAGATATTTCTTGTGACCTTTTTGGGTATGTGGCCATATCTCAAAGGTTCAAATTCCCTACCACCAAAAAAAATTGTACCACAATCTGATATGTGTAATTAGGGTATCATCCACTGTCCTACCTCTTCAATAGAATTTGTTAGTCTTGAAGCTCAATAATGCTTAACTTTTCTATTTTTCAGGCATTCTTTCATGTTTGAACCTTCTTAGTAGTTTATCAGCATTTGTTATATCTTTCTCAAGTAGCCATTCATCTTCTTGAGTTGAATTTCTATACCTTACAAGGTATTCCCTTTCTTTTTTGTTTCTCGTCCTTCTTTCTTTAAGGACTTTTACTATTTTCTTTTCCTCTCCTTCTTCCAAGGGGGGAATTTCAAGTGGGGGTTTATTTCTTAGTGGAAATAACTCCTTGTCACTTGAACTATAAGGTCTTATCAGACTTACAGGGAAAGTTGGGTGTTTGTTCATTAGTTCACCTGTGAGTTCCAATTGCACAGCATTGGGTCCATGAAGTGCTTTTATCATAAATGGTACTGCAAAGGAATCTTTTAATTTATTTGGGCCTTTTATGGTATTGAAATTAAGTGTTGATACTAGGACCAAGTCTCCTATTTTTAAATCAGGTGGCTTATGACTTTCATCCCATCTTTTTTTTGCATATTTGAAAGAATCTTGCATACATCTGTTTGCATGGTGTCTTGCCTTGTCAAGCATTATCTTAAAGCTCCTTGCTGTTGGATGTATATCCACTAAGTCCTTTTTGAAGGTGTCATAAGGAAGTCTTGGATTCCAACCTTTTTCTAGCATTTCTGGTGTCTTGCCAGTAGAAGAATGGATTGATGTCTTATATGCCAGTTCAAGAGCTGGTATTAGTGTACACCAATCATGGGTAAAACCATCAGAATCTTTGAATTCTAGCCCATAAGCACAGAATCTTCTGATCATGTTGTCTAAGGTCTGTATCATTCTTTCTGCTAAACCATCAGTTTGATGATGGTAAGCTGTTGAGAATGATAACTTTGTCCCAAACAAGTTATGGAGATTTGTCCATAATGCTGAAGTGAACTTTGGGTCTCTGTCACTTATAATATTCTGGAATGAGCCTGTATGGCTAATAATTTTATTCCATATCACTATGGCTGTGTCCATAGCTGTGTCATCTTTATGACATGGTAAGAACATGGGATTTTTGCTATACCTGTCAACCAATACTAGGCATGAATTATAGCTTCTGTCTCCTCCTGGAGGTAATGCTGTTACCCAATCCATATGAACTATTTCCCAAGGGGATTTTGGTTTGTGGATTTGGATCATCATCCCAAACTTCTTTCCTGCGGCTCTGTTGGATTTTTGACATCTGTCACAGGTTTGGCAGTATTCTATAACATATTTCTTCCAATTTGGCCACCAAGAGCAGGTTTTCACCCTCTCTAGTGTCCTGTCTTCTGAAAGGTGTCCAGCTGCAACACTATCATGACACTCATGTAAAATAGTGTTTATCAGGGTTCTATCTGTGAAGGCCATAACACATGTGTGTTTTGTTCTGTGGTAAAGGATTCCATCAAGGAGGTGGAATCTTCCTTCCTCATATGCCTTTTTCCATATTTCATCTAGTTTTGATGAAATTGATGGGTCTTTGCAGTCTTTCATTAGAATTTGGCTTAAGATATGGCAATTTTTGTCTATCTTATAGATTTATTTAACTTGGTTAAAAAACTCTGTGCAAATGTCTGTGACACATATTCCTTCTATATGGTGTTCTTCTTGTGGTACCCATGCTGGATTGTCGGGGGTATTTGCTAGAGCCCATCTGCTAAGACCATCTGCATTTTTATGAATATTTCCAGATTTATGAACAATAGTCATATTTCCTCTATATTCTTGGATAGCAATTTGCCATCTTAGCATATGTCTATTTGGAGCCTTCATATTTAATAGAGATTTTACAGCATTACAGTCTGTAATAACATCAAAGACTGTGCCATCCAAATAATAATGTAATTTTTCTAAAGCCCACACTAAGCAGAGGCATTCCATTTGGCTTGCTCCATATCTTGCTTCTAATGGCTTTATTTGACTTGAAATAAAACAGATTGGTCCTTCCACTGGTTTATCATTGATAATTTGTGTCTGGTGTAGTGCAGCACCTAGTCCTTCTCCACAAGCCTCAATGTACAGCTGGAAGGGTAGTTTCCAATCTGGCATTAGAAGAAATGGGGCATTTGTTAAGGAATTTTTCAATTCCTCCTATGCCTTGACTCTTTCTTCTGTCATTTCATAGACTGTTTGTTGGTCACATAGCTTATACAAGGATTTAGCAATTTTTGCAAAGTCCTTTATATGCTGTCTATAGTAACCAGCAAATCCTAGAAATGATTGCATTTCTTTTTTGGTTTGAGGCATTGGTTTAAGCAGTACTTCTGCTACTTTATTCTTGTCTATCCCTAGGTTAAGTCCAGATACAACATGTCCTAGTGCTTTTAGTTCACTGCATGCAAAATGACACTTTTTCCAGGAAATTTTCATATTCACTTGGACTATTTTCTGTAGTACACTTTCTAGTCTTGTAAGGTGACTTTCCCAAGTTTCTGAGCAAACTATGATATCATCAATATAGATGATTAACCATCCTTCTGATAATTCTTCAGGAAATATGGTATTCATCATTCTTTGATAATGGGAAGGTGCATTTTTTATGCCAAATGGCATTCTTAAGTATTCAAAAATTCCACAGTGGACTATTATCCTCAGTAGTTTTTTGGCATTGTCTGTTAAGACATTTTGATGAAAACCCTTTAAGGAATCCATGGCTGTGATGAACTTAGCTTGAGACAATTGTGTCAATGTCTCATGGATCCTGGGTATTGGATACCTGTCTGGAATGGTATAGCTGTTCAGAGCTCTGAAGTCTCCTACCATCCTTGATTTTCCATTATGCCAAGTTATAATGACAGGTGTAGTGACTTCCACCTGTTCATTATGTCCTACCTTTCTTAATACTCCAAGGTCTATTAGTTCTTTAATGTGTACCTCCAAGGCTTCTCTGGCCCTTGAGCTAGCTGGGTAAGCAGGTCTTCTCAGTAGAGGTGGGTAAGGTTTTTCCACATTAAAAATTATATCCACTTCATGTCCAATTATGGCACCTAGTAGCTCTTTGTCAGTTGCACAGGCATTTTTATACTTAAATAAGAGGTCAATCAATTTTTCTTTCATTTTTTCTGTTAATTCTTGATTGAATTCTGCCTCTTTAAGTTGTTCAGAAATAAAAAGTTCCTTTTCTGGAATTTTTTCTTCATTCTTAATAACGGTGATTTGTTTTCTGTTATTTAAGAAGCCAAACTTTTGTCTTTTGTTGTCTCCTATGGTAAAATATCTATCCTTTTGGTTGGAGATATCTATACCATAGATTGATAAGTAATCATTTCCAAGTTTGAAGTTATTACTAGTACAGTTTTCCATTACTACAAACTCTACTTTGATTCTGAAACATTGTGAGGGATGAGGAAAAATTAGTGTTCAATCAATTATTCCAAGGGGCTTCATGCTCTCACTTGCACTACTAAATTTGACACCTTGTATTGGCATAAGCTTTTCTTGCCAGTCTGGGACAATGGTTTTTAAATAGTTTTTATCAACACAGGTGCAATATGCTCCTGTGTCTAAGTTAACTTTTCCTTCTTGGTTATCAACCATAACAATACTTATACTTGATTTTCCAGCTGTATATCCCATTCCTCTTGCAGGTTTGGTCCTATACATTTTGGAATCATGTATATTTTTCAGGTTTGTGTCAGAAGTCCCAACTTGTGGTAAGTTTGAGTTAACATCCAGTACTTCATAAATTAGGTCAATATTATTAATTTGTGCATTAATTATATTGATTTCATCACTTTAAGAGCTTTCTGACTCTTCTGTCTCTTTTTCAGAGTCAGATTCTTCTTCTTTGTCATTGTGGTTTTCTGTTTCCACAATTTCATTAATCTTTGCCTTTTTAAGGCAATTATTGGCTAAGTGTCCAATAATTCCACATTTATGGCATTTTCTTTGCTCATTATTGTTGGATGTATTGGGCTTGAAGGATTCTTTTGATTTATCTTTTTTGATAAATGGTTTATTTGGGCTTTTAATGTCCAATTTCTTCCAAGTCCTGCCAATTTTTGTTCTTGTCACTATGTCTTCTAGTGCATTAATATACTCTTCTGTGGAGCATGGTTCTATACACCTGCTTCTTAGGGCATGTTCTAGCTCTCCTCCACATTTCTTGAGTATTTTCATATGCACCATTTTTTGTGACATTTCTGGGTACAATGCATTAAGTCTTTCAACTTGTTTCAAGAACCAAGTTAAAGGTTTGTCTTTGTCTGGGTCAAAGAAAGAATTTTCAAATTCATTTTCTATTTTGTACCTCCAGGCATCATTAGCCCACTTGGTGATTATTTCTTGTTTCCACCAAGACCAGGTATATTTGCCATTTGTTTGCCTTATGCCATAATACCATCTTTTTGCAGATTTTTCAAACAATGAATGTAATCTTGAAGTTATTAATTCATCTGGTATGGCATAATCTTCTTGTAGCATGTCAATTGTTGTGACAAAAGACATGTGGTCATATTCACCTTCTCCTGTGAATGGTGGCCATTCTTTTAATTGAGGTGCTTCCTTCATTAAGACTTGGTTATTGTCTTGGTGACTCAAGTCTGTTATGAATGCATTTGTTAATTTGTCTTTTGGTTTAACAGGGCTTCTTATGTGAGAAAATGGTGTTGATAACTTTGGCATATTTACATTAGCCTCATTAATTTTATCTTTTTTTTTGTTAATAAGCCTTATTTCACTTTGAATGTCATCTTTCAGATGCATTCTTGCTTCATCACTTTTTTCCACATGGTCCAAAAGTAATTTTTGGTGTGATGAAGTCTTTTCTTCAAATCTTTCTACGGAAATACTTAATTTGTTTAATTTTTCTGTAAGATTGTCAATACTCACATCATAATTGATTGTCAAAGTTTTTTCTTTGATATCACTTATGTATTTATACAACTCTTGTTGTCCTTGTATTAATTTCTGAGTATTGTCAATTAATACTTTTGGTTTATTATTTTCAATCATAAATTTTATGTTATCAATTTCTTTCTTATTTTGTACAACAAGTTTTGTTAAAGATGATAAACTGTTATTTATTTCTTGGAAAGATAATAAACTATTTTTAATGTCTTTAAGAGGTAAGATACTATTTTTAAGCTCTGTTAAAGTATTTACAACATCAGGAGACAAGGTTATTTCTTTGGGAAATGGGGTTGTCTCATTCTCTGTTCCTCTTTGTCTTTGAATTCCATCAAAGTTCTGGCCATGTTGAAGACATTGTCCATGGCATCTTTTTGGATCTTGGGGATCCTGTAGCTTGGGGAATATGGTTTTCTCTAATTCTTTTTCTTGTTCTTCTTCCCTTCTTGGGATAGTGGGTTGACTTGGGGCTTGCTGGTAGAAGCTATTGGGGCTTCTTCCTTGGTTTCCTCCTTCTTTTTGGCATCATACTCCTTGATCTTTTTGATTTGAGGTTTGGATGATAGTGGATTCCATCCATTGGAGTATCTCACTATTTCCTCCTCTTGGAGGAACTTTTTCAGGATTTGCCAGGAGTTCATCACTCCTTGGTGTATTTGAGGCAACATTTCCCCATCTTTGTCCTTGTACACTGTGTAGTACTGTTTGTATTGGCTCATGTAAATGTCTATTTGGGCCCTCTGAATGTGATTTGTACCTGTTTGAGTCACTTATACTTAGTTCCAATTCAGGTTCAGATATCATGGGCAATTCTGGGACTTGCCTTTGGGATAAGGCACTTCCTTGTGTGGATTCTGTTCCACTGGGGATATTGCCCTTCCTTTTCCCTTTTGAGGAATCAATTCTACCTCTGAGTCCAGCTCCATCTGATTGGATGGAGTATTGGGAGCCTCTTCTGGTAGTCATATTATAAGAAAAATAAGAAATAAGAGGATTTCAGAACAGGAAATTTCTTATGGCAATTTATAAATGAGGTACTCACCTTCAGAGTCCTGAATGGTGGGTCCTGGAAAGTCCAATTTCTTGGCTTTATTTCTTTTGGTAATTATGAGTGTTAGAGAACTTTGACAAGTTTCTTCCACCAATCTTTCAACAGTGGTTTGGTTTTCCTCTGTTGGGTTGTCTCAAAACACTAAAAAAGACAAATAAATAAAAGTCTTTTATATCAAAGTGTTATTTTTGGTAAGATATGGCGATTTTCCACATAAAAATTGCTTTTATATCTTTTTTTTCTGGAAAAGAAAAAAAAATGAAAATAAAGAATAAAATAACTTTTTTATTGGTTTTTAATATTTTTATTTTTAAAGAATAAAATAAAAATGAGTATGATTCTTTTTATAAAATTATTTTTAATTTATAAAATATCTTTTTTAATCACTAGAGTCACTCAAAGAAAGTTTTTGCAAGTCTAAGGATGTGAAAAACCACGTGTAAGACAGTAAAATTGCTTTCCAAATGCCTCAATAGCTTTTAAAATCAATAAATATAAAATTATTATATAATTTTATGATTATAAGTATAATTTATCATTGGATAAACCCAATTAGAATCTTTTTAAAGGTCTTTTAGAGTAAATATCACGCCCAGGCCCCCACATGTAAGGTTTGACTATGAAACAATAAGTAAAAATTACTAATATTTTACTTATTGTACTATGAATGTCCTTATGAATGAAATAAATAAGATAAAAATAATTATAATAATAAAGAATTATTATAATTATGGTGTAAAAATAATTATATTATTAATAAAAATATAATAATATAGTTTATATTATAAAATATAATATAATAAAATAAATATATTAATATGAAATAATCAATATATTTAAAAGCACTTTATTATTGTTACAAACAAATAATAAAGGCGTAAAAAATTGTTTTTTATTAATAAAAAAAAATTACTAACAATAACATTACTAATATTAAAGTTATAAATTAATATAAATACTATTTATATTAATTAAAGAATTATTAAAAGAATAATATAGAGAAAATTATTAATATAAGAGAAAGTAGCCTACTTTTAACACTTAATATAATAATTTTGAGATATTTTACGCCAAATAATATAAATACAACTTATGAAAATTTTATTTACAATAAAAAATAGAGAAATTACAAATATTCTTGATTTTTTACATGGAAACGAGTTTTAGAGAGATTTTTAACAAAAACAGTTAAACAAATGATTTAATCACGTCAGAATTGATGATTATAATAAAGATGAACTTTGTTCTTTAATAATATAAACGTTTTATATATAAAGAATAAAGATATTACCTTTTTGTTTGTATTTATTTAATGTTTTTGATGTGTCTGAGGGGAAACCAGAGCAGAAAGAGCTCTATTTATAGTACATACCTCCCTCCTAGAGTCCAACAGGCTTCTAGTAGACGTTTACTGATCATATCCACTGGAGTTGATCAATAGTTTAAGGTTTGGTGATGATTACATCATGATCAAACCTCATTACATCACTATTACGCCATTATTTAGAGTTATCACTATAGCTCTAAGTCTGATGACGTCAAAGGCTTGGCAGAACCCCAAATTTCGTGTATTTTATTAGTTTTAATCATAGACTAATAGTATTCACCAATTTTAACACTTATATGACTGTTAAACTTAATTTAAGGTTACAGTGTGTGATCATAAATGAACAAATTAAGCACAAACTTTGATCCTTAATAACTTTTAAGATTTACACGCTACAGCAATTCAGAGAGTTAATTCTGATAGCTTGGCTTAACCTCATTATGCTGCCAAGAGCATCTTATTACATCATCAAAACTCTACTTTTGATGATTTTGCTTGTAACTCATCTTTTCTGTTGAAATTTAACATTTTAAATTTCAAACTATGATTTCAAGGGGTTATACCTTGAATATTATAATAAAAAATACATCATTATTCACAAATTCACCAGTAGAATTTAACTGTATACTTATTTTTAAGTTTGGACCACTTTCACAACAAAGTGGTCAACAGCTCTGTTGATTTTAATCAATAATTCCTTACAGATTTTAACCTTGTTTATAGCTTGTGAAATAAACTTCATATCTGTGTTCCTACAGTAATTACGTGATGACTCTATTTTTGGTTCATCACTATATCATGTATAATTCAAGAGATATTAGCTAAAATCCTTGAATATGGGCGTTGACCAAAAAAGTGCATATATTCAGGTTAATTCCTTAGGTATTGGTTTTGAAGCTTAGCTTATTAATTGTTTTATGTGTGCATTTTCATGGAGAATCGAATGTTACCATTTATTCCACATGTTGATTCACTAGCTCTTCTAATAAATAAGGATTTGTGGTTTTTATAAGGTATTATTACTTACAACTTATTAAATATTGACTTTACACATATGCCATAAAAATGGTATATGTGTTTTTTACCATGGGGAATCTAATGGTGTAATTTATTTCACATGTTTATTCATTTGTTTTTAAGTTAAACCAAATCTTGTACCAATTTATGGCATTTTTATAGTTTTTAAGGTACTTATTTTTAATGTATAATTATATAAAATATTTCTTGTGACCTTTTTGGGTATGTGGTCATATCTAAAAGGTTCACAAGGACCAAAGTGCATGAAAGTTTGTGGTGCCCCAAGGAATGGCATCAACATCTTGGAAAGGGTGCCAGGGAGAGAGCCAATAGTATTCTTGTCACAACCATGGCAATTCACCTCCTTGGATCCCCATATGGCATTCAAGCCATAGTTCTTTTATGGCCAATTGGCCATATCCATCACCAGTGGCCAATATGGCCACGTCATTATCTTATGGACCATTTATGGCCATTTGTGTTTTGGGGCCTTCATGGCCCTTCACCTCAATCCAGAACCCATAGCGGCAATTTATGCCCAAATGGGTATTTCTGGTCATTTCCCTCAAAACCAGGGGAAATGGCCTAAATGGCTGTTTTTGGCCATTTGGGCTCATAATGCGCATTTGCGCACTTTTTGCCCATTTGCGCACTTTTTGCGCATTTTGCGCACTTTTGCGCACTTTGCGCATTTGCGCACTTTTGCGCACTTTGACGCAAAGTGTCCAAAAGACACTTTCCCGCCTTTTGGGCCAGTTTTTGGCTCAGAACCCAAAAATGGCCAAAAACCCCAAAAGGCCCAGAAACACCATTCCAAGCTCTGAAGCCATTACATCCATCCTTTTCCCTCTGCCTTTCCACCTCAAGACCTTTGGACGTAATCTTCTTGCCAATCAACCAATATGCCATAAATGATGTTATATATCTTTGTGCATCATTTTTCAACAGCAATTCAATGGTGGCAATATCAAATGCTCATTTCAACATTCCAACATCTCATCACATCATCAAGGCACCCAATCATTCAGAGGAATCATCAAGGCTCAAGAGCAAGTGTTTCAGCGTCAAAGACCAATGACGCCATCAAGCAGTCATTGGTTATTCTCACTCCAAGTATTCCTTCCAAGGGAATACTGTCAATTCATTCTCAAGTGTATTCAAGAGGCAGTGCCAAAAAGAAGTTGTCAAGTGTCAAAGCTCCACTCAATCCATCTTGGCAACCATATTCATTTCAATACAGGCTGGATCCATCAAGACCTGTATTTCATTTTCAATCATGGGAAATTCATTCAACCCAATTCAATTTCAATATTAGCCAGCTGTATCAATTCCCAAAACAATCAATACAGCCTCAAGGATCAATACAGATCAGTTTTCAGCCTGAAGAACTCAAGCTCCCAACTTTTCACATATACCGGCTACCCTTTCCACCCTGGGGGGTTTTCCCCAGTTAATTAATATATTTTGATTTTATTTTATCTCTATTTTCTTTTCATTCTAGTTAAGCAAATACTGATATTATTAAGTCAGTCATTTAGCACTTTTCTCTTTCTCTTTCTTCGCCTGTCAATGGATATTTGGTGGTCATATCCTTACTAATTCCATTATTCATTTTTGGCAGGTTGAAACAGTGATTAAGGACTTACTTGGTTGGCTCTTTGGCCATTTGGCTTCCTTTTCCTCTTTGCATCTCATCTTGTACCTGCATATCTTTTAGAGGAATTAATTCTTATTATTTTTATTCTTTATTTCTTTTGGAGTCTTCCAAGTGAGTTCCCTGATTGCTGAGTGCCAGGCCACTCTTGTATTTCTGTCCAAGAGCCCCTGTGACATTATATTAATTAACTCATAATTTCTTTTTCATTCTGTTCATTCTTTCTTTATAATTTCATTCACTCATTTCATCGAAATTATGATTCTTTTATGCTTATGAACTTAATGATTCATCGTCACCTCTCAATTTTCTTTCATTCATTCTTCATTTTGAAAATTGAAAGCTGACCCATTTTCTTATTTTGTTATTCTTTTAAAATCTTTTCAAATCATCAATTTCCTTTTCATTCATAATTCAGGCGTCATCTTAATTTTCTTTGATTTTCAAATTTTTCATCAAGATATTCAGACACGTTATTCACATCAAGATTCATAATTGATTTTTTCTTCAAGAATTTTGATTTTTAAAGAATAATTCACTTGATTTTGATTGATTGATTGATTTGACATATTTGATTTTGACCTCAAGAAAATTGATTGACCTGAAGATTTCATTGATTTTGCTGATTTTTCACATCAAGAATTTTGACATAAATTGATTTTTCTTCAAGATTTTCATTTGATTGATTGATTCTGCAAGATTTTTTATTTTGATTGATTTGATTGATTTGATTTTGACTTCAAGACTTCATTTGACTTTGATTTATTGACGTACTTGAAGATTTTCATGTTTGATTCATTCATTTTCCCCAAGATTTGATTGTTGACTCTTTTCACTTCAAGAAAATTTTGATTTTAATTCATTTGTTTCAATTTTATTCCTGTTATCATGCCTATTCAACATTCACCTCCGGCAAGACAGACAAGATCTCAGGCCAGAGCTCAAGCTGTTCTCACTCCAACTCCAAGAGCTCCTCTAGATGGCACCCCAGCAGTTCCTCAACTGAGGGCCCAATTAGATAGAGGACCCCGCATGGAAGGAGCAGCACCATCCAGGAAGGAAGGAAGAGGGCCAAGAAGATCATGTTCATTCTCAGGAGTAGTTGGCGGATTTCCAGGAACTTCAAGGACTATTTTCAAAGGTCCAGGTGAAGATGGTGAAGAGGAGGAGGAGAATTCTGTGGAAGAGGAAGAGTCTGATGGTACTGAAGGTGTCCCTGCTCCGGTGGAGGCATCCCAAAGTACTGGAGGGCCAACTCTAGCCCAGTCTAATCAGCCTGTCTCTCATCAGTCTGAACCATCTTTATTGGCCATCATGCAGCAAATGACTCAGATTATGGCCAATCTTCAAGCAGCTTCATCTTCTGAAGCATCAAGACCACCAGCCTTCAAGACTCCATCTATGAAGGCACCGGAATGCTTTGATGGGACTCAGCCCTTCAAAGTTAGAAGTTTCATTCAGTCTTGTCAATTGATATTTCATAATGATCCGGCAAACTTCGCTCAAGACAGAAAGAAGGTCCTTTATGCCACTTCATTTCTCATTGGCAGGGCTGCAAAATGGATTGAGCCTTATCTTTCCAATCTCACCAATCAAGATTCAAATTACCTTCTCAATTCTTGGCTTTTATTCGAATCTCAACTCTTCACTTTATTTGGTGACCCGAATGAAGTCAGAAAAGCAGAAGCTGAGTTGGATTCTTTAAGAATGAAAGAAGGTGGGCATGTATCTTTATACATTGCTGATTTCAGAAGCTTAGTATCAAGAATCGGGGATTGGGGTGAAAGAGCTCTCATCCATCATTTCAGGAAGGGATTGCCATCCAGAATTTTGGATCAATTGGCCTCCCATCCTTCAAGAATTGACTCTCTTCAAGACTTAATGGACGTTACCCTGGAACTTGATACCAGGTACCATGAGAGGCAAAATGAAAAGGGTCATCATCAAGAGAAGAAGCCAGAAGCCTCAAAGTCAAGTTCTTCTCATCCTCAAAATTCTTCAAGCTCAAGTCAAAAGAAGAAGAAGAATTTTCAGAAGAGGGACAAGCCCCATTCTTCTTTGTTGAATAAAGATTTCAAGCTCATGAACTCTGAAAAAGAAAGAAGAATCAAAGAGGGTCTTTGTACCTATTGTGGTGGGAAGCATAGTCTTGAGTCCTGTTTCAAAAGGCCTCAAAACAAGCTTACCCAACCGTCAGGCAAATTTCCCAGCCAGGGAAAAGCCTGAGTGAAGATCATGTTGTGTTCAATGGTCTTCACAGTTTTCCATCCAGAGCACAATTGTGCATTCTGAATACTGGTGTCAAAAATTCTCTTAAATTTTTTGATTTTTCTTCTCTCTCTGATATGTTTTACAGTATTCTCATTGATTCTGGTGCTACCAACTCATTTATTGCAAAGCAGTTTGTTCAAAAGTATTCTTTGACCATGTCAGAACTCCCGGAGAAGATTCCCCTTATTATTCTTGACTCCTCTGAGTCTCCTTCTTTATTTGTGACTCACCATACTAAATATATGGTTGAGCTCCCTTCCTTCCCAAGCTTTGAATGGGACTTTTTAGTCATTGATACTCCCAAGGGAGAAGACCTCATATTGGGCTTTGACTTTCTCAATCATTTTAATCCATTTATTGATTGGAGGCAAGGATTGATCACCTTTAATTCTGATCATAAGGACTATAATGATCCTTCAATTTCTTTCAGTAATGACTTTTCTTCTGCCAAATCATGTGCAGCTCTGGTTGGTGATTCTAGAACACCATCATTTCCGTCTTCTGTCCATATTCCTTCCCTTAATTCCCATCAGTCATTACTATCATCTAGAGATGAAGTCTTCAAAGAGATTCAAGATGTTGGAGAAGATAATTCTGTATCTTCACTTCATCTCTTCTTTGGGAATATGGACCTTCCTCCTTCATCTTATCATGACTCCCTGGAGGAGTTGTGGGATGAAGAGGAAGAGCCAGAAGAAATAGAAACCGTGATGAAGGTTGTTCCTTCTGTTTATCACCAATATTTGGATGTATTTTCCAAGGTGAAAGCAGAGAAACTTCCTCCTCACCGCACCTGTGATCATCATATCGAGCTGGAGGGGTCTCTACCTCCAGTTGGGGTGATCTACTCTTTATCAAACCAAGAGTCAGATACACTCAGGGCCTACATTTCAGAGAATTTAGAGAAAGGTTTCATCCGGCCAAGCTCCTCTTCTACAGGAGCACCTGTTCTTTTTGTCAAAAAGAAAGACGGTGGCCTCCGTTTGTGTGTTGATTACCGCAAGCTCAATGCTGTTACTAGGAAGAACAAGTATCCTGTTCCTCCTATGAATCAGCTTCTCACTGTTTTCAATGGTTCTTCTATCTTCTCCAAGATTGATTTGCGTGGTGCATATAACCTGCTCAGAATCAAGGAAGGTGATGAACATTTGACTTGTTTTAGAACCAAATATGGTAGTTATGAGTACTTGGTTATGCCATTTGGGCTTACCAATGCTCCTGCTTCTTTTCAAAATCTCGTCAATGATATTTTTTATGATCTTCTTGATGTTTATGTTGTGGTTTATTTGGATGACATTATGGTCTTTTCCAAATCTGAGGAAGAACATGTCACTCATGTGTCCACTGTTCTTTCCAGACTCAGAGCCAATAACCTCTTTGCTAAGGCGTCCAAATGCCTATTTCATGTTTCTAGTGTGGAATATCTTGGTTATGTAGTTTCTTCTGAAGGCCTCAAGATGGACCAAGCAAAAGTCCAGCAAATTCTCAATTGGCCACCTCCAAGAAACCTCAAGGCTCTTCAATCATTCCTTGGCTTTGCCAATTTTTACCGCCGTTTCATCAAGAATTATTCAAAGAAAATTAGTTCACTCACAAGTTTCCTCAAGAAAGATTCCCGTTTTCCCCTCAATGAGGAAGCTCTCAGACAGTTTCATCAACTCAAAGAGGCATTCACCACTGCTCCAATCCTTTCTCATTTCAATCCTTCTCTACCCACCATTGTAGAGACCGATGCATCAGATTATGCCTTGGGTGCTGTACTGAGTCAGGTCTCTGACTCAGGAAAACATCCCATTGCATTTGATAGCCGCAAGCTTCTCCCAGCTGAGCTCAATTATGAGATTCATGACAAGGAACTCCTTGGCATAGTCTGGGCTCTCAAGCGCTGGAGAGCTTTCCTTCTTTCTATTTCTTCCCCTTTTGAAGTTCTCACCGATCATTCAGCTCTTCAATATTTCATGTCTTCCAAGATTCTCACTCGCCGTCAAGCCCACTGGGCTGAATTTTTATCTGAATTTCATTTCTCAATCACTTACCGCCCTGGCTGCTTGGCCACCCTTCCAGATGCCTTGTCACGTCGGGACGACGTTTACCCGGAGAGGGGGGAGGATTTCATCAGCAAGAATCCAATGAACTATCAGAAGATAATCAAGCAAGATGAAATTCAAGCCTCAAAGTTTTTTGCAGTCAAGGTGGATTCATTTTCAAATTTGATTGATTCAATTCAGAAGGCAGTATGGCAAGATTCTCAATATAGAAGTGTCCTTGAAGATTTGGGTAAAGGTAAATCTGTCCAAGATTATTCTCTTGATTCCTCTTCCAAACTTCTCCTTTTCAAAGATCGGGTGGTGGTCCCAAATGACCCCACAATTCAACTCAATATACTTCAAAAGCGGCATGACTCTCCTCTAGCTGGACACCCTGGCCAAGAGAAGACTCTCAAACTTGTCAAGCGGGATTTCCACTGGCCCGGCATGACTCAATTTATCAAGGATTATGTCTCATCCTGTCAACAGTGTTCAAGAAACAAAAATATTCATCACAAGAAGTTTGGACTCCCCAAGCCTCTTCCAATTCCAAGTGGTCCTTGGATTTGTCTTTCAATGGATTTCATCACTCAACTGCCACTGTCCAATTCCTTTGATTCAATTTTAGTCATAGTGGACAGATTCTCAAAAATGGCGGTTTTTATTCCAACAATAGCTTCAATCACTTCATTAGATTTGGCCCATTTATTCATCAAGAATATTTTCTCAAAGCATGGCCTTCCTTCAAGCATTGTTAGTGATCGAGGTTCACTTTTTGTTTCTTCCTTTTGGACCAACCTTTGTCAGCAGCTCAAGATTTCAAGAGACTTGTCAACTGCTTACCATCCAGAAACTGATGGACAGACAGAGAGGGTAAATCAGATACTAGAACAGTACCTTCGGATGTATGTCAGTTATCATCAAGATGATTGGAACACCTGGCTCCCTCTGGCTGAATTTGCCTACAATAACTCTGACCACTCTTCAACAAAACAATCACCGTTTTTCACTGTTTATGGAAGAGATCCTCATTTTGACTCAGTTCACATCACTCAAGACACTCCGGCTGGAAAGTTATCAACAAAAATCCAATCAGTACAGCAAGATGTCAAGAGAGAACTTGAAGTTGCCATAAACAGGTTTAAGAGGTATGCAGATAAAAGTAGAGCAAGTCCACCTGTTTTCAATCCCGGTGACATGGTATGGCTCTCTTCCAAGAACATCAAATCAACCAGACCCACCAAAAAGCTGTCTGAAAGATGGCTGGGTCCTTTTCCAATCTTGAAGAAAGTCAGCACTCATGCCTACCACCTCAAGCTTCCATCTCAATGGAAATCCATCCACCCAGTTTTCCATATTTCCCTTTTGGAACCAGTCAAGACGTCAACAATCCCAAATAGGCATCAAGAGCCTCCTCCTCCAATCACCATTGAAGAAGAAGAGGAATGGGAAGTCTCTCAAATACTGGACTCAAAGCTCAAGAGAGGAAAATTATGGTATCTGGTGGAATGGAAAGGTTTCAGTCAAGACCCAGAAAGATCCACTTGGGAACCAACCGAAAACCTCAAGAATTGTCCTGAACTTGTCAAAGATTTTCATTCATTATATCCTGACAAGCCTGGGCCAAATTCTTCAAAAGCTTGATTTTTTATGGTGCTTGGTGGGGAGAGGAATTACCAAAAGTAAGTCCCACTCCTGGTATGCACCTTTAGGGGTATTCTACTCTTTTTGTTGTAAGCATCACCTTGGCCACTCTGTGAGCACTTTGCAATTTTGGACACAGATCTTTGGCATGGCTTTCAACTTCATTTCCAATCTTATGGCCATTTTCACTTGGGACAATGGGCCATTCACTTTTCAATTCATTTCCAAGATTCCAAATTCAAATTCATTCTTTCAACAGTTTTGTTTTATTTTTATGGCACTGGCGGGAGTGGTAATTACCAAAAGTAAGTTCCTCTCCTGGTGTGAACTTCCCTGAGGGGTCTACAATCTTGTCAAAACATCACCTTGGCCACTTTGTGAGCACCTGGCATCAAATTTATCTTTCCAGGTCCTTGGCCAATTTCAAAATCAGTTATCAACCTCCGTGATGAAGATTGGAACCTCCTCAAGATTCAATTCATTTCTCTTTTTCTTTTTCCTTTTCTTTTCTTAATTTCATTTTCATTCTTTATTTCTATTTTACTTTCATTTTAAATTTCCTTTTATCACGTCAATTATCACGTCAAAAATTTTCATTCATTTTAAAATTCAATTCCAATCATGAAGCCAATGTCAAAAGAAGATCAAGCAAGTCCTGCGTCAAATGTCAAATTTTTAATATCAGTCTTCAAATTTTTATCTTAATCAATCCTCTTGAATCACTCTCTCAAAATCTTTCCAATAGCCTCAACAGGCTTCACCTTGTATTGGTGCTCAGGAGCTCACCATTCCAAGGTGGGGGGTACTGTCACAACCATGGCAATTCACCTCCTTGGATCCCCATATGGCATTCAAGCCATAGTTCTTTTATGGCCAATTGGCCATATCCATCACCAGTGGCCAATATGGCCACGTCATTATCTTATGGACCATTTATGGCCATTTGTGTTTTGGGGCCTTCATGGCCCTTCACCTCAATCCAGAACCCATAGCGGCAATTTATGCCCAAATGGGTATTTCTGGTCATTTCCCTCAAAACCAGGGGAAATGGCCCAAATGGCTGTTTTTGGCCATTTGGGCTCATAATGCGCATTTGCGCATTTTTGCGCATTTGCGCACTTTTGCGCATTTTTGCGCATTTGCGCACTTTTTGCGCATTTTGCGCACTTTTGCGCATTTGCGCACTTTTTGCGCACTTTGCGCATTTGCGCACTTTTTGCGCACTTTGCGCATTTGCGCATATTTGCGCACTTTTGCGCATTTTTGCGCACTTTGCGCATTTGCGCACTTTTGCGCATTTTGCGCATTTTTGCGCACTTTGACGCAAAGTGTCCAAAAGACACTTTCCCGCCTTTTGGGCCAGTTTTTGGCTCAGAACCCAAAAATGGCCAAAAACCCCAAAAGGCCCAGAAACACCATTCCAAGCTCTGAAGCCATTACATCCATCCTTTTCCCTCTGCCTTTCCACCTCAAGACCTTTGGACGTAATCTTCTTGCCAATCAACCAATATGCCATAAATGATGTTATATATCTTTGTGCATCATTTTTCAACAGCAATTCAATGGTGGCAATATCAAATGCTCATTTCAACATTCCAACATCTCATCACATCATCAAGGCACCCAATCATTCAGAGGAATCATCAAGGCTCAAGAGCAAGTGTTTCAGCGTCAAAGACCAATGACGCCATCAAGCAGTCATTGGTTATTCTCACTCCAAGTATTCCTTCCAAGGGAATACTGTCAATTCATTCTCAAGTGTATTCAAGAGGCAGTGCCAAAAAGAAGTTGTCAAGTGTCAAAGCTCCACTCAATCCATCTTGGCAACCATATTCATTTCAATACAGGCTGGATCCATCAAGACCTGTATTTCATTTTCAATCATGGGAAATTCATTCAACCCAATTCAATTTCAATATTAGCCAGCTGTACCAATTCCCAAAACAATCAATACAGCCTCAAGGATCAATACAGATCAGTTTTCAGCCTGAAGAACTCAAGCTCCCAACTTTTCACATATACTGGCTACCCTTTCCACCCTGGGGGGTTTTCCCCAGTTAATTAATATATTTTGATTTTATTTTATCTCTATTTTCTTTTCATTCTAGTTAAGCAAATACTGATATTATTAAGTCAGTCATTTAGCACTTTTCTCTTTCTCTTTCTTCGCCTGTCAATGGATATTTGGTGGTCATATCCTTACTAATTCCATTATTCATTTTTGGCAGGTTGAAACAGTGATTAAGGACTTACTTGGTTGTCTCTTTGGCCATTTGGCTTCCCTTTCCTCTTTGCATCTCATCTTGTACCTGCATATCTTTTAGAGGAATTAATTCTTATTATTTTTATTCTTTATTTCTTTTGGAGTCTTCCAAGTGAGTTCCCTGATTGCTGAGTGCCAGGCCACTCTTGTATTTCTGTCCAAGAGCCCCTGTGACAATTCTGGTGATTGGGGAGATATACAAGTATGTTGTGTTGATTGTGCCATAGGATAATCCAAGAAGCTAAGTGGGAATTATCAGTATTTTGGGTTATATCACGATTTATTTGAATATGAATATTAATGATCCCATTGCAAAGTGGATGTGAAGGGGTTGACATGATGGCTATTATAAATTATTTGGGGACAGTTGGAAATCATATGATTGGGAAGGGGTAGCTAAAGGGAATGAAGACCAATAAGCGCAGGTGGGGAACTTATATGAGAGGAAGCAATGGGCTCAAAGGGGGATGACCTGTGGTTACGTGCATGGTTGGTAGGAAGATGGGCCTCTTGGCCTCATAATTTTCATATGAAATTTGGGGCATATATCAAGGAAAGGTGGCAAGAATGTGGGTGCACCAATATGACTGCTAGATTGGCCGCATATTATGCAAGGATAGGTAGACCAAGGTTCATATAAACATATCCAAAATTGGATGCATTGTAGAAGCTTATTGTGCAGTGGCATATGAGTGGCATGCAGCCATGTTCGCTGGTGTGACAGCAAACAATAAGTGTATCTCCCCCAGGTTAATTGTCGTACAGTGACCTACTGGGAAATGGTGGGAGTGGATAGGAAAATTTCACTGTGGGGATCTTTTGGTGTGGGCAGGTGAGGTATGTTTGGTGGCATGCCACCAAACATGAGCTTGGTTTTGCCTGAAAATTCTTGTAGAGTGATGCCTACTGGAATTCCAGTGGCAAATGTGTGGCTTGATCAAAGGGGGCACCGGCTGTGAGCAATGATCCACTTACAAATTCACCCCTATTGTGTTTAAGGCTGTTACTCATCCACCCAGATTTTCATCAGGGTATTTCCCTCACGCGTGTGAGAAACTCCAAAGGAATAGGCCACCCGCCCAAGGTATTTTTTGGCTGCAAACCAGGCAACAAAACTTCTGCGGGGAGTGTGAGATTGTGCGGCATATGACCCACGGTGGCAGATCCCCACGCATAAATAACCAGCCTCAGGGATCATAGGCGGGGTTCTGCTAATGCGTATGAGGCTTAATCAAATCCACGCTGATTGGCCTCAGGTTTTGGAACACAAGCGGGACACCCGCACAAGCAAATAGCTGGTCAGAAAAAAGGCATGTAAAAGATCCGCCAGGGGGGTGTAAGCTCCCTGCATATGAATTGTGTGGGGGACCGACAATGAGCTGGCACGAAGAAGATGCGGGGCCAGTCATTGTTTGCCCCAACCTTGGCGCCGGAGTGAATCCACCATTTGCGTATGACCCAAATCATTAGTCATCCCATTATGCACCCCTTACATTAACTTGGATTACACCAGCACTGGTGCGGTAGTTAGGCGGAGCTCTCCAAAAACATGCATCAAAGGGATGCATTTGAGAGATTTGACTCGATGGCTTGGCGTGATTGCATGTTACATTCTTGTGTAGCTTTTGCTTGGCCCCAGCATTGTAGTATGTACAAAGGTGTATGTAATACTACGTATTACAGTGTGGGCTGTACAGATTAGGATGGTGTAATACTACTTCAGCCTGCATGCATATAGCCAATGGATATCCACCTTCCAATCATTTTCATATATGTAGCTCATGTGCCCAATGCTCAGCATTGTGATTCACCCAATTTGCACATGCAAGCTGAGCATTTCACGGTCAAATGCTCAGTGTGGAAGATTTCGGTAGAGCCATGGTCAGAACCATTTTTGCAATAGTTCATTGGAAGACTCAGTTTGGAGCACTTCACCAAAGCGTGTGATATGCTGCGCCTGGCTGAAATGTCATCCGATGCTGTTCCAAATGCTCATATTGTGTGCTTACAAAAATGACCTAGCAATTGCTCAGCATGGTGCATTTGATATTGTTATATCAATAGCTCAATAACTGTGCAATTTGAATGTTCAGCCACTGAGCATTTCAATTATGACCCCAAAGCAGATCCAAGCTCATGCTGTATTCAGTTGTCATACAGCAGCCCAACCTTTTGTTCAAACTCCATCACCTGGCCATAACGCTGGTATGCTCGCTGTGGTCACTTATGACCAAATGTACGACTTGCTTTTCTGCATGGGGCATTTGGGGATTGCACCCACCATGCACATTCAATGAGGCCCTCACAAAAGCCCTCCTGGGTGATTGGGTGGCTATTTGAGGAAAATAAGGGGATTTGACTGAGTCTGAAAATTAAATCAATTGCAATACTCAGCCAGAACCCCTTTGTTCCTCTGCCTCATGCAGGCATTTCCCTTCTCAGTCGCAGCATTTGTGCCTTTGTCGGGTGCTGTGACTGCTGCAATTGGCTCAGCTTCACCATGGTATAAAAGACCATCTTTGCCCAACAGGCCCTTCAATTTTTTCCAGATCACCTGCTATTCTCATTTTTGTGCGTATTCCCCCTTGTCTTCCTGCCTTTCCACTCTTTTCTATTGCACTCCACTAACCCCACTCCCCTTCCTTCTCGCTTTTTGTTTTTCCCGCTTATACATCCAGAACCCCCCTTCTATCCACCTAGTGCATCTCCTTCATTTAAAACTTTCTTTGATATTGTGTTTCAATATTAATCCTAATTCTGTGTCATGACTTTCCTTTAAAGTTTTCCAACCTTCCAACTAGAGCGTCTTTATTTTGTTTATGTTTCAAATTTATAATTCATTGTATGTCATCATTTTTTTCTTGATTGTTCACTTTCTACTCAGTTACTAACCTGAATTCTCTTTTTTTAGACGTAACACACTTTATGCACTAAGCAGGGTATCCCCTGCATTCGCTCCTCAAAAACGGCCAACGGTTGTGATGCTTGCCAACAAGCACACAAGAAATGCTTGTTTGTTGTCTGACCCTTCCGACCACGCGGCCAGATCAGTTCCCACCCAAGAGGCCCTTGCAAGGAGTCCTTTGTGGTCAACAATGATGAAAGTATTCCCGAGTGGGAATGGACACTGGGACCACAAACAGGGTGATGGGGATGATTCCGGACAATTAGCCCTGTCCCTTCTAGTATCAATTTTTCCACCCCCTCCTAGGCCACCATCCGATGGTCACTTCACTCCTTGACCAGAGCAAAGTGATTATCTGGATGATGAAGGATGGCGATGGCAAGAGGACATTTGAGCTTGGGCCAATCATCACCATGTCTTATCATCCATGGGATTCAAATGCCAAAGTAAGTTTTCTTTTTCCTCCTTAATTCATTTCCATTCACACAATCATACTGACTTTTTTCCATTACACATAGAAGAAAGCCACCAAATCCCCCCCAAAAAGACTCACCCGTTCCACATATGCCTCGCAAGCAAACCCCGCAGCAACCCACTCCAGGCCCGAGTAGCACCCAATGGTCGGAGGACTTATCCTGCGATAAGCAGCCAACTTTCCCTTTTCTCATTTTAGCTTTTGCATAAAGCTAACTGACTCTTCCTCCTTTTATAGAACCCTCCCAACACAATGAGCCACCTATTCCTGGCCCAAGTCCATCCTCTGAACCACCTGAGGACGTTCCGACTTGTGAGCCCAAACCTGAGGTGGAGTAAATAGTCCTACAAATAAATCTCTCCTTTTATTAGGCCCTTTCAGGTTATTCAAATTTAATTGTAGATAAGGACTTGGTCACTCTACTTGAAGCAAGGTTCTTGGTGACTTTTGTCATATTTCTGTTTATTGTATAGTTTGGCTTACACTATACACTTTTCTGCATTATCACATGCTATCTTCAACATTCTTTATAAATTTTTTGCTGTGAGATGTACTGAGGGAAGATTTTTCTTAAGGTAATCTACTGGTAAAAGTGAATTCCATCCTTTCTCCAATATAGCAGGTGTCTTTCCTGTTACTGAGTGCACACTGGTGTTGTATGCCAATTTCACTTCTGGTAGAAGGGTTACCCAGTCATGAGTGTATCCCTCATATTCTTTGTTTTCCATGCCATAGGAACAGAATTCTATGATGATATCTTCCAAAGTTTGGACCATTCTTTCTTCCAGGCTACCTGTTTGTGGATGGTAGACTGTTTAGAATGCTAATTTGGCTGCTAACATTTCATGTAGGTTAGTCAAAAATTTTGATTTGACTTTTGAATCTCTATCACTGATTCAAATTCTTGGAACACCAGAATTGGATATTATTTAGTTTCATAACATAATGGCTGTGTCCATTTCTGTTTGTTCTTCAAGTCAGGAAAGGCATCTTACATTTTTGCTATGCCTGTCTACTACTACTGGGAATGAAATGAAGCTGTCTTTCCCTCCAGGGAAAGGTCCTGCCACCCATTCCATGTTGATATTTTCCCAAGTTTAAGGTTTGACTATAAAGCAATAAGCAAAAATTACTAGGTTTTCACTCATTGTACTCTGAAATTTATAATTAAATTAATAAATAAGATTAAAAATAATTATAATAATAAATATATATAAGATAATTATGGCATAAAATCATTTATATTATTTGAATAAATGAAAATAATGCAGGTTATATCATAAGAATGATATAATAAAATCAATATATATTAATATTCTATAATTAATGTATTTATTTGAACTTATTATTGTTACCAACACATAATATATGTGTAAGAAACTGTTATTAGAAATAAAAAACACTGTATACAAACAATATTACTAATGTTAAAGCTATATATTAATATAAATACAATTTATATTAATAAAAGGATCATTAAAAGTAATTGTAAATGAGATTCATATTAGAATAAGAGTAAATAACCTACTTTTAACACTTAAGAGAATAATTTTGATTAACTTTACCCTTAAAAAGATCAACACAGCTTATTTAAATTGTCTTCACAATGTAAAATAGAGAGAATTACAAATTTAACAATTTTTACATGGATTTGGAGATATTTTAAGAGAATTTAACAAAAGTAAATATTGGATTAATTGTATCAGAAATAGTGATTACTAAAAATTGAACCTTTGATCCTTACTAATTGAATACGTTTATATATAAATAATAAAGAAACTACCTTTGATTGAAACGTTTTAGTGTTTTTTATGTGTCTGAGGGGCAAACAGAGGAAGAGGAGGTCCTTTTGTCATAAAGATCCTCCCTTCAGGTATACATGTACTGATTTTATGCACTGTAATTGATCAGTTTGTTTAGCTTTTTGTGATAATTAAATCATTATGAAGAGTTTTTTATCTAATTATTATGCCATTTTTAGAGTTATCGCTATAGCTTCAAATTGATGACATCATAAGCTTATAAGATGATTGATTTTTGTGAATTTTAGTAGCTTTAATGATCAAGTACTATCATACACCGTTTTTATCTCTTATTCAACTGATAAACTTGAAATCAGATTAAATTTAATGATCACAAATGACCATTTGTGAGCTTAAACTTTAATCCTTGATAGCTGTTAAGTTCTTCATGCGACAGAAATTCAGATACTGAATTCTGATAGCTTTTCATGTCCTGTCATAGTGGCTCTTGGGGAAAAAACATTGGCCTGTCACTCAGGAATCAAGAACACACTTGGGAGGCTCCCACAGGATAAATAAATAACTGAAATATTATATATCTTTAAGGAAAATAAGATTAAGGAAAGATACGCCAAAGATAAGAAAACAAAGGAAACCAGAGGCCAATGATGATAAAAGAAGACAAATCCCAAAGACCCAACCAAATTGAGCCTCAATTCACTTTTCAACCTGCCAGGAAGAACAATGAAATTTGTAAGGGATATTACCACCAATATGAACTGAAAGACAAAAAAGAAGTTGCAAATGACTGACTTATAAATATCAGTCCTTACTTTCAAGAGTGAAAATGAAAAAAAATAAAAATAAATCCAGTATATTAATTAACTGTTGAAAAAGTCACCGGGGATGGAAAGGTGGCCAGTATATGTGAAAAGCTCAACAACTGATCCTGGAGGGTTGATCAAACAAATGTATTTACTGTTTTGGGTCAATACAGAGCTGGACCTCTTGATAATTGAGCTTTGTGCCTCAAATTTCCACAGTGAAAGATTACTTGACCCAAAAAGGTCAAGGCCATTCAGGTTTCCTGAATACATCCTGTATGGTTCAATTTAGTTGTCCATGGAGTGCTGGAGCTCTCAAAAACTTGACAATGGATTTTATAATTGAAAACCTCTTGAAATTTGCCTTAAAGAATCTTGGGCTGGTATTCTCTTGGGGAAATACAGTAAAAATGAAACATCCAACAACTGAAGAGCCAGGTGATTGGGGTCCTCAAATGGTCTTGTGAATACTGCCATGGATTGCAAGCATGAGTAACTTGGGTCCTCCTACAAAGGGAAATTATGGACTGGTGATGTGATGTGAAATGATGAGCTGGAGGCTTGAAACTTTCACCATTGGATTTATGAGGAAAAATGGTGAATAATGGTATATAAGACAATATACTCCCCATTCCTGGTTCCGGCAGCCCAGGGTCTATGATTGGAAGGAGGGTTTCCCTTTTCTTGAGGGGAAACCCTTCTCAAGGTGACTTTTGGCCTCTGGTGGTCTCTAGAGGCCATGAATTGAATCTTGAGGGTCTATGGAAAACTATGGCCATTCAGGATCTTTGGGTCCTTGGGCCATTTTTGGTCATGTGAGCTTTATGGCCAAAATTGGGATCAGGTGGGCCCACCTTGGCCCCTTTTGCCCTCATTGGAATTAGGTCAAAAAGGCCCCGTGGGCTGTAGAAGCTGTTAGGGGCCTAAATGTTTCAAAAAGGCTATCTAGCCCCTAAACCCCCTAATCAAACAGGGTAGGCCAGAGGCTCTGGAGATGGCTAAAAGGGCCCAAAAACGGTGAGATTGGCCTGGGGTCTGGTGAGGTGGGGAATTGGCCAACAAGGCTAATGAAGAAGGATATGGCCAGGAAGGATGGGTGTGGCCCACAGGCCAATTTTCCATCAATTGGGTCAGGCTAGAGCTTTGGTAAACATCAATTGAGGGGTTCTTTACCATGGTTGTGACAGTACCCCCCACCTTGAATGGTGAGATCCCAAGCACCAAGACAAGGTAAAATCCTGTTGAGGCTGTTGAGATGGATTGAGAGTAGGGGTTCCAGAGGTTTTGAATCTTGAAGCAGTATTTGTGAACCAATGAAGAGGTTGGCATATGATGTAAGGATGATTTTCTCTTCTTTTGTCATTTGGCGTTTTGCTTTAAAGAACTGACTTGAGATATATATTTTGGCATTAAGAGTATAAATAAAAAAGAAATTTTGAAAAGGAATTGCAATTTTGAGGATGTTGCAATCTTGATCACTGAATTTAATTGGCCAAGGAGCTGGAAAAGAAGACTGATGCCAGGTGCTCACAGAGTGGCCAAGGTGATGTTTTGACAGATTGTAGACCCCTCAGGAAATGCACACTAGGAGAGGAACTTATGTTTGGTAGTTACCAATCCTGCCAGTGACATAAAATTAAAAAAAGGATTTCCTTGAAGTTTGAAAGACTTGGAGATTAAATTGAAAATAAATTGTCCAATTTCCCAAGTAAAAATTTCCATGAGAGCTGGAATTTAATTTATAAAGCTTGTCCAAAGGTCTGCCTTCACAATTTGACAAGTGCTCACAGAGTGGCTGAGGTCACTCTTCCAACAAGAAGGGTTGAAATACCTCTAAAGGTGCATACCAGGAGTGGGACTTACTTTTGTTGATTCCTCTCCCCACCAAGCACAAGAAATAAGATCAAGCTCTTGAAGAATCTTGGACTTACTTGTCAAGATACAATTGATTAAAATTTTTGACAAGTTCAGGGAAATTCTTGAGGTTTTAGATAGCTCCCAAGTTGATCTTTCTTGGCCTTGACTCAAACATTTTGATTCCACAAAACCCCATTCTTTTCCTCTCTTGATGTTTGAATCCAGTTTCTGAGAGACTTTCCATTCCTCTTCCTCTTTAATAATTTTGGGGGAGAATCCTCCTGATGGCAAATTAGGATTGTTTATGTCTTATTTGCTTCAAGGAGGGACATATGGAAGACTTGGTGGATGGGTTTCCAATGAGATAGAACCTTTAGGTGGAATGCATGCGTACTGACTTTATTTAAGATTGGAAAAGGACCCAATTATTGTTCTGAAATTTATTTTGTGGGTCTTGTTGATTTGATGTCCTTGGAGGAAAGCCATACCATATTACCAGGATTTAAAAAGGGGGTACTTGCTCTACTTTTATCTGCATACCTCTTAAACCTGTTGATGAAAACTTCAATTTCTCTCTTGAAATATTGCTGTACTTATTGGATCTTTGATGAAGGCTTTCCAGAAGGAGTGTCTTGAGTGATGTGAGCTTACTCAAATTGAGGATATCTTCCATAAAACATGTAAAACAGCAAGTATTTTGTTGAAGATTGGTCAGAGTTATTTTAGCCAAATTCACCCACAGGAAGCCAGGTGTTCCAATCATCTTGATCATAACTAACATACACCAGAAGGTACTGTTCTAGTATCCGATTTACCCTCTCCATCTGTCCATCATTTTCAAGATTGTAAGAAGTTTACAGATCTCTTGAAATCTCAAGCTTCTGACATAAATTCTTTCAGAAAGGAGAAACAAAAAGAGAGCCTTTATCACTGAGAATGCTTGAAGAAATGCCATTCTTTGAGGAAATACTGGTGATGAATAGATGGTCCAAATCCAGTGAAGTTATTGAAGACATTTTTGGAATTAAAAATTCCATTTTTGAGAATCTGTCCACTATGACCACAATTGAGTCAAATTAATTGGACAGTGACAATTTAGTGATGAGGTCCATTGAAAGACAAATCCAAGGACCATTTGGAATTGGAAGAGGCTTAAGTAGTCAAAACTCCTTGTGATAAATATTCTTGTTCCTTAAGCACTGTTAAAAGGATGAAAAATAATCCTCCATGAATTGAGTCCTTCCAGACCAGTTTAAATCCTGCTTGATGAGCTTGAAAGTATTTTCTTGGAAAGGATGGCCAGCTAGAGGAGAATCATGGTGATTTTGAAGTATGCTGAGTTGAATTTTGTGGTAATTTGGGACCACAACGCACTATTGGAAGAGAAGATGTTGGGAAGAAGGATCAATAGAATAATCTTCAGCATATTTAAATTTTACCAAAGCTTGAAGGATACCTCTATACTTAGAATATTGCCACAATGCCTTCTGAATTGAGTCAATCAAAATGGAAAAAGATTCAACCTTGACTGCAAAAAATGTTGAGGGTTGGAATTCATCTTTATTAATGAGTTATTTAAAGTTCATTGGATTCTTGTGGATGAAATCCTCCCCCCTCTCTGGGAAAACATTTTCCCAGAGTGACAGAGAATGTGGAAGAGTAGCTTGGTGGCCAGGGTGGTAAGTGATTGAGAAATGGAATACATCCCAGCAGGCTTTATGTTAAATGTGGACGTTGGAGGTCATGAAGTATTGAAGGGAGGAGTGATTGGTGGGAGCTGAGTCAGAAACCTGGCTCAATAAAGCACCCAAGGCATAATGTGAAGCGCATGTCTCTACAATAGTTGGTAGGGAGGGATTGAAGTGAGAAAGAATCGGAGAGGTGGTGAAAGCCTACTTGAGATGATGAAGCTGTCTCATAGCTTCCTCATTGAGATTGAAAACTGAATCTTTCTGGAGGAATTTTGTGAATGAACTGATTTTCTTGGAATAATTTTTTATTAACTGGTTTTAGAAGTTGGAAAAGCCTAGGAATGATTGAATATCCTTGAAATTTCCTGAAGGAGGTCAATTGAGAATCTGATTGAATTTTGATTGGTCCATCTTGAGGCCTTCAGAACAAAAAATCCAGCACAGTTATTCAACACTTGAAGCATTAAAAAGGCACTTGGATTTCTATGCAAATAAGTTATTAGAACTGAGTCTGGAAAGAACAGTAAACATATGAGTAAGACATTCCTCCTCAGACTTGAATAATACGCTAATATCATTCAGATCAACCACAAAATAAAAACCTAAGATATCAGAGAAAATGGAATTAAAAAGATTTTGGAAAGAGGAAGGAGAATTGGTGAGCCCAAATGGCATAATCAAGTACTCATAACTGCCATATTTGGGTCTTCAATCTGTCAAGTGTCCATCACCCTCCTTGATTCTGAGAAGTTTATATGCACCATGAAAATAAATCTTGGAGAAGATAGAAGAGCCACTGAAAACAGTGAGGAGCTAATTCATAGGAGGAACAGGATATTTGTTCTTCCTAGTAACAGCATTGAGTTTGTGGTAATCAACACACAAACAAAGGCCACCATCTATCTTCTTAACAAAGGGGACCGGTTCTCCTGTTCAAGAGGAGCTTTTTGACATGAGACCTTTCTCTAAATCTTGCCAAATGTAGTCCCTGAGTGTCTCAGACTCTTTATTAGACAAAGAGTAAGTGACTCCAACTTATGGTAGAGAGCTCTCCAGTTCAATATGATGAAGACAGGCATGGTGAAAAGGAAGTTTTTCTGTTTTTACCTTTGAGAATACATCCAAATAGTGGTTATAAGCAGAAAGAAAAATCTTCATCATGGTTTGATTTCTTCTGGCTCTTCCTCTTCATCCCACAGCTCCTCAAGGGAGTGTTCATAAGATAAAGGAGAAGGTCCTCATTCCCATGGAAGAGGTAAATTCAAGAGATATAATTCTCTTCTTAAACATCTTTCATCTCTTTGAAGACTTAATCTCTAGAGGATACTAATGATTGGTGGGAATTAAAGGAAGAAATATGGACAGATGTGGGAAATGAACGTATTTTAGAATCACTGACCAAAGCTGCACATGTAGTGCAGAAGAAAAATCATTACTGGAAGGATTATGAGGATCATTATAGTCCTTAGGATTAGGATTGAAGGTTATCATTCCTTTCCTCAAATCAATAGATGGATTAAAATGATTAAGAAATTCAAATCACAATATGAGCTCTTCTCCCTTGAGAATATCAAGGACTAAAACATCCCATCAGAAGCTTGGGAAGGATGGAATCTCAACCATATATTTAATATGGTGAGTCACAAATAAGGAAGGGGAATCTGAGCACCTCAAATGTATAAGATTAATCTCCTCTGGCAGTTCTGACATGGTCAAAGAATATTTGTAAACAAACTTCCTTGCAATAAATTAGCTGGAAGAAACAGAATCAATGAGAATAATGTAAAAAACATCATAGAGAGAAGAAAATACAAAAAAATGAAGATAATTTTTGGAACCAGTAATCAGAATGCACAATTGTGCTCTGTGTGGAAAATAGTGAAGAACATTGAACACAACATTATCTTCACTCAGATTTTTCCCTGGCTGAGAAATATGCCTGCTGTTTGGATAAGCTGGTTTTGAGGCCTTTTTACAAAAGCCTCAAGAGAATGCTTCCCACCACAATATGCACACAAGCCCTCCTCAATTCTTCTTTCTTTTTCATAGCCCCTCAAGCTCTGGTCCCTATTCAAGAAGGAAGAGTGGGGCTTGTCCCTTTTCTGATCCCTTAAATTCTTCTTCTTATGACTTGAGCTTTTAAAAATTTTCATTATCAGAAGAGCTTGACTTTGAGTCTTCAGAATTCATTTTTTGGTAATGATTCTTCTCCTTCTGCCTCTCATTGTACCTGGTATCAAGTTCCAGGGTGATATCCATTAACTCTTTAAGAGAATCTATTCTTGAAGGATGGGAGGCCAATTGATCCAGAATCAGGGAGGCCAATCCCTTTTTGAAATGATGAATAAGAGCTCTTTTAGCCTAATACCCAATTCTTGACACCAAACCTCTGAAATCAGCAATTCATAAAGGAAAATTACCTGCTTCCTTTATTCTGAGGCCACCCAGCTATGCTTCATATTTTCTGACTTCATTTGGAGCCCCAAATAAAGTAAAGATTTTAGATTTGAATAAGGCCCAGTTATTGAGGAGTTAGCTTGGGTCTTGATTAGTGAGGTTGGAAAGATAAGTCTTAATCCATTTCTCAGCCCTTCTGATGAGAACTGAATTGGAATGCATAACTTATTTCCTGTATTCAGAGCAATTTTCCTTGTCTTATGAAAGCTGAGCTGGAAGGATTGAATAAAGCTTTTGACTTTGAAGGACTGAGTTCCACTAAAGCAGTCTGGTTCCTTAATAGATGGAGTCTTGAAGCTTCATAAGATAAAGAATCTTGAATATTGGCCTTAATTTGAGTCATTTTTTGCATTATGGCCAATAAAGATGGTTCATACTAATGAGGGAAGGCTTATCAGACTGGGCTATAGTTGGCCCTCCAGTACCTTGGGATCCCCCCACAGGAGAAGGTGCAGCCTCAGTACTATCAGAATCTTCCTCTTACACAGAATTCTCCTCTTCCTCTGCACAAACTTTACCAGGCCCTCTGAGAGTGGTCTTTGAGATTCATGTAAAGGTGCCAACTACACCTGAAAATGATCTTCATCTTCTTTGCCCTGTTCCTTACTTCCTGAATGGTGCTGCTCCTTCTATAATTGGTCCTCTGTCTAAGTGGGCCCTCAGCTGAGGAACTGATGGGGTGCCATCAAGATGAGCTCTTAGAGGTTTAGTAAGAACAGCTTGATTTATGTACTGAGATCTTGTTTGTCTCAAAGGAGGTTAATGTTGGACAGGCATATTAAAAACCTGAATACAAATATACTTGAAGATGAATCCAAGATTGAGTGTGAGGAGTTGAGGCAATTCAAAATGAAAAGTTGAACTCAAATAAAAATCAATATCTTGAATAAAAATCAAAATACCAAAGAATTCTTGAGGTTAACCAATCAGTAAGGTATTGAGAGAAATCAACCAATAGTTCTTGAGGAAAATCAATTAAATAAATGAATTATTGAGGACAATCAATAAATAAATCAAATAAAACCAAATGAAATCTTGAAGAAAATCAATCAATAATCAATTCAGATTAATGAAATATTCAAGAAAATCAATCAATAATTGAATCAAATAAATGAAATCTTCAGGTTCATCAATTTCTTAAAGTCAAATAAAAGTTATTTCAAATCAATCAAACAAAGTCAAATGAAGTGATAAGCTATCTTTTAATTAGAATTCTTGAAGAATATTTTTAATATTGATGATGATTGATGAGGATCTGTGTAAGAAATGAATTTGAGACCAATTTCAAAATCAAAATGAGCTGGAACCTGAATTGAAATTGAGTAGGACAAAAAATTGCTGAAAGAAATGGTCAGCCACACGATTTTAGAAGATAAGAGATTTTTGAGAAGTATTGAAAGATAAAATACAATGAGGAATTTATTTCCATAAAGAAGAATAGATCATAGAAACTGGATAAGTGATTGAAGATCATGAAGTTCCTCAAGCCTTAAAGATTTATAATTGATAAAAAAATGATTTTGAAACTAAAAAATAGAAATAAAGACATGAAGAACTAAATTTTGAGTTAATTAATATAATTCCATGGGGGCTCTTGGAGAAAACAAGAGTGGCCTGGAACTCAGGAATCAAGAGCTCATTTGGAGGGCTCCAAGAGGATAAATAAATAACTAGAATATTATATTTCTTTAAGGAAAATAAGAGTAAGGCCAGCTATTCTAAAGATAAGAAAAGAAAGTAAATCAGATGTTAAAGATAATAAAAAGAGCCAAAGGCCAAAGATACAGCCAAATTAATCATCAAATAACTGTTTCAACCTTTCAGAAAGAACAATTTAACTAGGGAAGGACATGAACACCAATATCCTGTCACAGGGGCTCTTGGAAGAAGAGGGCCTGGCACTCAGGAATCAAGAACTCACTTGGAGGGCTCCAGAGATAAAAGAATAATAAGACTGAATTTCTTTAAGAAAGAATAAAGGGGAAACAAGTATGCCAAAAGATGAGATAAGAAAAGATGAAGCCAATGGCCAAAGATAATAAAGAAGCCAAAAGCCAAGAAGCCAACCAAGTGAATCCTCAATTCACTGTTTCAACCTGCCAGAAAAGGAAATGGAATTAGTATAAGGATATGACCACCAATATCCACTGGACAGGCGAGGAAATAAAAGAAAAGGGTGCTGAATGACTGACTTAAGATTATCAGTATTAACTTTAATAAGGTAAAAGAAAATAAGGATAAAAATAAATCCACTATATTAATTAACTGGGGAAAAAGTCCCCAGGTGCTGAAAAGGTGGCCAGTATATGTGAAAAGCTGAAAAGTTGATCCTGGAAGGTGGATCAATGACTGTATTGTCCGAATCGGGAAATACAGTTCTGGCCATCTTGAAATTTGAACTGTGTGATGGAATTCCCACAGTGGAATAAGAAGTGGCCCAATTGGGCCAAGGCCATACAGGTTGATTGAATAAGGCCTGTACGGATGAATTGGGTTGTCCAAGGAGTATTGAATACTTGATGTCTTGACAACTGATTGAGTTTTGTAATACCTCTTGAGAATTGACCTTAGAATAATCCTGAATGAATTGTACCAACCCACCTCCTGCAGGTACAGGTGGTTGGGATCCTTGAATGATCTTCTGAATTGCCGCCATGGATTGCCAGACTGATAAGCTGAAAAGTCCTCCCTTGAAATGGGCGTTGGAATTATGGACCTTGAAATGGAAAGGTGGAATTGGGTCCTGAAAACGTCACCATTGGATTGCTGAGTAAAAATGGTGCATAATGGTATATAATACCATATATGCACCACACCTGCAATCTTGAGTACGGAGTGCATGAAGGAAAGGAAAGAATTCCCCTTAAGTTGAGGGAAATGCTTGTTGAGATGATTTGGTGGCCTCTGGTGGTTGCCAGAGGCCATGACGGTGAAGTTGGTCCATGGTGGTCCAGGGCCAAAAGTGGGTCCTACGGGATTTATGGCCAAAATGGGTCCAAGGTGTTTTTTGGTCCAATTTGGGTCCAAGGGATTGGTGGCCAAAAATGGCTCAGGTGGGCCCAATTGTGGTTTGGGACCCACCTGGCCTTGGGGGCTAGGTGGCTGCCCCCTTTGGCCCCTTTTGGCCTCATTGGATTAGGCCAAAAGGGGCCTAATCCGCCTACGGACCGCGGACCGCGGACCGTAGAAGCCGTGGGGGGCCTAAATGGCCCAAAAAGGCCATTTAGGCCAAAACCCCCATAATGAAAGGGGTGGCCATGGGGCCTGGAAGCCCCTGGAAGACAAAGGGACCCCCCAGGCCCAAAAACAGTGATGGAGGCCTGGGGGTTGGTGAGGTGCAAATTGGCCAAGAGGGCCAATGACGCAGGATATGGCCTGAGGCCATAAGTGGCCAATGGAATGGGTTATGGCATAAGAGCCATGGGACACCCAAAAGGGGTCAATTGGCCATAAATGATATGACATGGCCAATTGGCCCCAACTTGGCTCCAGGTTGGATTGCTGCCGCCATCAAGGAGGAGGGTCAAAATACGTGGTTGTGACAGTACCCCCCCTACCTTGAATGGTGAGCTCCTGAGCACCAAGATAAGGTAGAGGCCTGTTGAGGCTAATGAGACGGATTTGACGTAAGGATTCCAGAGGTATTGAATCTTGAAAAGAAGAATTGAACTGATAAGCTTGTTGGCATATGAATTGAGGTTGACTTGATCTTCTCTTGACATTTGGCTTTGACAAGGTTGAAGACATGATTTGACGTAAAGATTTTGGCGTTAAAGAGTTATAAGAAAAGAAATTTTGAAAGAATATAAAGAGTAAAAGAGAAAAGGAAACAGATATAAAGAGAGAAACAGAAAAAATAAAGAAAATGAAATTTGAGGGGGAATCCAATCTTCATCACAGATTACGACAATTGATTTTGAAAGTGACCAAGGACCTGGATAAAAAAATTTGATGCCAGGTGCTCACAGAGTGGCCAAGGTGATGTTTTGACAGATTGTAGACCCCTCAGGGAAGTGCACACCAGGAGAGGAGCTTACTTTTAGTAGTTGCCACTCCCGCCAGTGCCATAAATAAGAAGCTCTTGATAAATGAATGTGTTGAAAGAATAAAGTCTTGGGAAGGAGAATAAAAAGGAATGGTCCATTTGCCCAAGTGTAAATGGCCATAAATTTGGAATTCGGATGTTGAAAGCCGGGCCAAAAGGTCTGTGTCCAAATTGAAAAGTGCTCACAGAGTGGCCAAGGTGATGCTTACAACAAAGAAGAGTAGAATACCCCTAAAGGTGCATACCAGGAGTGGGACTTACTTTTGGTAATTCCTCTCCCCACCAAGCACCATAAAAATTCAAGCCATTGAAGAATTGGGTCCTGGCTTGTCAGGATATAACGAATGAAAATCTTTGACAAGTTCAGGACAATTCTTGAGGTTTTCAGCTGGTTCCCATGTGGATCTTTCTGAATCTCGACTGAAACCTTTCCATTCCACCAGATACCATAATTTTCTTCTCTTGAGCTTTGAATCCAGTACTTGAGAGACTTCCCATTCCTCTTCTTCTTCAATAATGATTGGAGGAGGAGGCTCTTGATGCCGATTTGGGATTGTTGATGTCTTGACTGGTTCCAAGAGTGAGATATGGAAGACTGGGTGGATGGATTTCCATTGAGATGGAAGCTTGAGGTGGTAAGCATGAGTACTGACTTTCTTCAAGATTGGAAAGGGACCCAACCATCTTTCAGACAGTTTCTTGGTGGGTCTAGTTGATTTGATATTCTTGGAAGAAAGCCACACCATGTCACCAGGATTGAAAACAGGTGGACTTGCTCTACTTTTATCTGCATACCTCTTAAACCGGTTTATGGCGATTTCAAGTTCTCTCTTAACATCTTGCTGTACTGATTGGATTTTTGTTGATAACTTTCCAGCAGGAGTATCTTGAGTGATGTGAACTGAATCAAATTGTGGATCTCTTCCATAAACAGTAAAAAACGGTGATTGCTTGGTTGAAGAGTGGTCAGAATTATTGTAGGCAAATTCAGCCAGAGGGAGCCAGGTGTTCCAATCATCTTGATGATAACTGACATACATCCGAAGATACTGTTCTAGTATCTGATTTACCCTCTCTGTCTGTCCATCAGTTTCTGGGTGATAAGCAGTTGACAAGTCTCTTGAAATCTTGAGCTGCTGGCAAAGATTGGTCCAGAAGGAAGAAACAAAGAGTGAACCTCTATCACTGACAATGCTTGATGGAAGGCCATGCTTTGAGAAGATATTCTTGATGAATAAATGGGCCAAATCCAAAGAAGTTATTGAAGACATTGTTGGAATAAAAACCGCCATTTTTGAGAATCTGTCCACTATGACAAGAATTGAGTCAAAAGAATTGGACAGGGGCAGTTGAGTGATGAAATCCATTGAGAGACAAATCCAAGGACCATTTGGAATTGGAAGAGGTTTGAGGAGTCCAAACTTCTTATGGTGGATATTCTTGTTTCTTGAACACTGTTGACAGGATGATACATAATCCTTAATGAATTGAGTCATGCCGGACCAGTGGAAATCCCGCTTGACAAGTTTGAGAGTCTTCTCTTGGCCAGGGTGTCCAGCTAGAGGAGAGTCATGACGCTTTTGAAGAATGCTGAGTTGAATTGTGGAGTCATTTGGGACTACCACCCGATCTTTGAAGAGAAGAAGTTGGGAGGAGGAATCAAGAGAATAATCTTGGACAGATTTACCTTTACCCAAATCTTGAAGGATACTTCTGTACTGAGGATCTTGCCATAATTTCTTCTGAATTGAATCAATCAAATTTGAAAAAGAATCCACCTTGACTGCAAAAAACTTTGAGGGTTGAACTTCATCTTGCTTAATGAGTTGTTGAAAATTCATTGGATTCTTTCTGATGAAATCCTCCCCCCTCTCCGGATAGACGTCGTCCCGACGTGATAAGGCATCTGGAAGAGTTGCTAGGCGGCCAGGGCGGTAAGTGATTGAAAAATGAAATTCAGATAAGAATTCGGCCCAACGGGCTTGACGGCGAGTAAGGATCTTTGATGACATAAAGTACTGAAGAGAAGAATGATCGGTGAGAACTTCAAAAGGAGAGGACAGAGAAAGAAGAAAAGCCCTCCAGCGCTTGAGAGCCCAGACTACACCAAGGAGTTCCTTGTCATGAATTTCATAGTTGAGTTCTGCTGGAATAAGCTTGCGGCTGTCAAATGCAATGGGATGTTTTCCTGAGTCAGAGACCTGACTCAGTACAGCACCCAAAGCATAATCGGATGCATCGGTCTCTACAATGGTGGGTAGAGAAGGATTGAAGTGGGAAAGGATTGGAGCGGTAGTGAAGGCCTCTTTGAGTTGATGAAACTGGCTAAGAGCTTCCTCATTGAGGGGGAAACAGGAATCTTTCTTGAGGAAACTGGTGAGTGAACTGATTTTCTTTGAATAATTCTTGATGAAACGGCGGTAGAAGTTGGCAAAGCCAAGGAAGGATTGAAGAGCCTTGAGGCTTCTTGGAGGAGGCCAATTAAGGATCTGCTGGACTTTTGCTTGGTCCATCTTGAGGCCTTCAGAAGAAACAACATAACCAAGATATTCTACACTAGAAACATGAAAAAGGCATTTAGAAGCCTTGGCAAAAAGGTTATTGGCTCTGAGTCTGGAAAGAACAGTGGCCACATGGGTGACATGTTCTTCCTCAGATTTGGAAAAGACCATAATGTCATCCAAATAAACCACAACAAAAACATCAAGAAGATCTTGGAATATATCATTGACAAGATTCTGAAAAGAGGCAGGGGCATTGGTGAGCCCAAATGGCATAACCAAGTACTCAAAACTGCCATATTTAGTTCTGAAGCATGTCAAATGTTCATCACCCTCCTTGATTCTGAGCAGGTTATATGCACCACGCAAATCAATCTTGGAGAAGATAGAAGAACCATTAAAGACATTAAGAAGCTGGTTCATAGGAGGAACAGGATATTTGTTCTTCCTAGTGACAGCATTGAGTTTGCGGTAATCAACACACAAACGGAGGCCACCATCTTTCTTTTTAACAAAGAGGACAGGTGCTCCTGTTGAGGAGGAGCTTGGCCGGATGAAACCTTTCTCTACATTCTCTGAAATGTAGGCCCTGAGTGTATCTGACTCTTGTTTGGATAAAGAGTAGATCACCCCAACTGGAGGTAGAGACCCCTCCAGTTCGATATGATGATCACAGGCACGGTGAGAAGGAAGTTTCTCTGCTTTCACCTTGGAGAATACATCCAAGTATTGGTGATAAACAGAGGGAACAACCTTCATCACGGTTTCTACTTCTTCTGGCTCTTCCTCTTCATCCCACAACTCCTCCAGGGAGTCATGATAAGATGAAGGAGGAAGGTCCATATTCCCAAAGAAGAGATGAAGTGAAGATACAGAATTATCTTCCCCAACATCTTGAATCTCTTTGAAGACTTCATCTCCAGATGATGGTAATGACAGATGAGAATTAAGGGAAGGAATATGGACAGAAGACGGAAATGATGGTGTTCTAGAATCACCAACCAGAGCTGCACATGATTTGGCAGAAGAAAAGTCATTACTGAAAGAAATTGAAGGATCATTATAGTCCTTTTGATCAGTATTAAAGGTGATCAGCCCTTGCCTCCAATCAATAGAAGGATTAAAATGATTGAGAAAGTCAAAGCCCAATATGAGGTCTTCTCCCTTGGGAGTATCAATGACTAAAAAATCCCATTCAAAGCTTGGGAAGGAAGGGAGCTCAACCATATATTTAGTATGGTGAGTCACAAATAAGGAAGGGGACTCAGAGGAGTCCAAAATGATAAGAGGAAGCTTCTCTGGAAGTTCTGACGTAGTCAATGAGTACTTGTGAACAAACTGCTTTGCAATGAATGAGTGTGTAGCACCAGAATCAATGAGAATACTGTAAAAAACATCAGAAAGAGAAGAGAAAACAAAAAATTTAAGAGAATTCTTGACACCAGTATTCAGAATGCACAATTGTGCTCTGGAAGGAAAACTGTGAAGACCATTGAACACAACATGGTCTTCACTCAGGCTTTTCCCTGGCTGGGAAAACTGCCTGACGGTTGGGTAAGCTTGTTTTGAGGCCTTTTGACACAGGACTCAAGACTATGCTTCCCACCACAATAGGTACACAACCCCTCCTTGATTCTTCTTTCCTTTTCAGAACCTTTCAACTTGAAGTCCTTATTCAACAGTGAAGAATGGGGCTTGTCCCGCTTTTGAGAATGAAATTTCTTCTTTGGTCTTGAACTTGAAGAAACTTGATGATGAGAAGAGTGAGACTTTGAGGCTTCAGGCTTCTTCTCTTGATGATGATTCTTTTCCTTCTGCCTCTCATGGTACCTGGTATCAAGTTCCATGCTGACGTCCATTAAGTCTTGAAGAGAATCAATGTTTGAAGGATGGGAGGCCAATTGATCTAGAATCCTGGAGGCCAAACCCTTCCTGAAATGATGAATAAGAGCCCTTCACCCCAATCCCCAATTCTTGAAACCAAACTCCTGAAATCGGCAATATACAAAGCAACATGCCCACCTTCTTTCATCCTAAGGCCATCCAATTCAGCTTCTGCTTTTCTAACTTCATTTGGGTCTCCAAATAAAGTGAACAATTGGGATTCAAATAATGGCCAGGAATTGAGGAGATAATTTGAGTCTTGATTATTGAGGTTGGATAAATAAGGCTCAATCCATTTTGCAGCCCTGCCAACTAAGAATGAAGTGGCATAAAGAACCTTCTTTCTGTCTTGAGAGAAGTTTGCCGGGTCATTATGAAAGATGAGTTGGCAAGACTGAATAAAGCTTCTGACTTTGAAGGGCTGAGTCCCATCAAAGCATTCTGGAGCCTTCATAGAGGGAGTCTTGAAGGCTGGTGGTCTTGATAATTCAGAAGAAGAAGCTGCTTGCAGATTGGCCATAATCTGAGTCATTTGCTGCATAATGGCCAATAAAGACGGTTCAGACTGATGAGAGGCAGGCTGATCAGACTGGGCTAGAGTTGGTCCTCTGGTGCCCTCAGATGCTCCCACAGGAGCAGGAGCAGCCTCAGTGCAATTAGACTCTTCCTCTTCCACAGAATTCTCCTCCTCCTCTTCACCATCTTCACCTTGAACCTTGGGACTGGTTCTTGAAAATCCTGGGAATCCGCCAACCACTCCTGATAAAGACATTGACCTTCTTGGCCCTCTTCCTTCCTTCCTGGATGGTGCTGCTCCTTCCATAATGGGTCCTCTGTCCAATCTGGCCCTCAGTTGAGAAACTGCTGGGGTACCGTCAAGAGGAGCCCTTGGAGTTGGAGTCAGAACAGCTTGAGTTCTGGCCTGAGATCTGGTCTGTCTTGCTGGAGGTGAATGTTGAACTGGCATGATTTCAGGAATAAACACCCAAAATAAATGAAATAAAATCAAAATTTTCTTGAAGTACAAAATCAGCAATCAAATCTTGAGGAAATTGGATAATCAATGAATCAAAATTCTTCAAATACGTCAATCAATCAAATCAAATGAGTCTTGAAGTAAAAATCAATATCAATGAGAATCTTGAAGTCAATAAAAACAATCAATCAAACAATCAAAATCAAATCAAATCAAAATCTTGCAGAAAAAAAAATCAATCAATCAAAATGTATTCTTGAGTCAAAATCAATTTATGTCAAAAATCTTGATGTGAATAGTCAGCAAAATCAATAAAGTCTTCAGGTCAATCAATTATCTTGAGGTCAATTTCAATTATGTCAAATTAGTCAATCAAATCAATTTTCAAGTGAATTCTTCCAAAAAATCAAAATTCTTGAGGAATAAATCAAAGTGAATCCTGATATGAAGAACGTGTCTGAATAACCTAATGAATAACTTGAGAACCAAAGATAAAAATGCCTGAATTATGGATAAAAATAGATTGATTAAGATTGAGAATGAGATTGAAAAGATAACAGAAATTAAAAAATGGGTCAGCTTTCAATTTTCAGAATGAAGAATGAATGAGGGAAAATTGAGAGGTGACGAAGAATCATAAGATCATAAAACGTCAAAGAATCATAATTTTGATGAAATGAATGAGTTTAAAATATAAGAATAAAAGAATGAATGAATGAAGAAGAATTATGAGTTAATTAATATAATGTCACAGGGGCTCTTGGAAGAAGAGGGCCTGGCACTCAGGAATCAAGAACTCACTTGGAGGGCTCCAGAGATAAAAGAATAATAAGACTGAATTTCTTTAAGAAAGAATAAAGGGGAAACAAGTATGCCAAAAGATGAGATAAGAAAAGATGAAGCCAATGGCCAAAGATAATAAAGAAGCCAAAAGCCAAGAAGCCAACCAAGTGAATCCTCAATTCACTGTTTCAACCTGCCAGAAAAGGAAATGGAATTAGTATAAGGATATGACCACCAATATCCACTGGACAGGCGAGGAAATAAAAGAAAAGGGTGCTGAATGACTGACTTAAGATTATCAGTATTAACTTTAATAAGGTAAAAGAAAATAAGGATAAAAATAAATCCACTATATTAATTAACTGGGGAAAAAGTCCCCAGGTGCTGAAAAGGTGGCCAGTATATGTGAAAAGCTGAAAAGTTGATCCTGGAAGGTGGATCAATGACTGTATTGTCCTAATCGGGAAATACAGTTCTGGCCATCTTGAAATTTGAACTGTGTGATGGAATTCCCACAGTGGAATAGAAAGTGGCCCAATTGGGCCAAGGCCATACAGGTTGATTGAATAAGGCCTGTACGGATGAATTGGGTTGTCCAAGGAGTATTGAATACTTGATGTCTTGACAACTGATTGAGTTTTGTAATACCTCTTTAGAATTGACCTTAGAATAATCCTGAATGAATTGTACCAACCCACCTCCTGCAGGTACAGGTGGTTGGGATCCTTGAATGATCTTCTGAATTGCCGCCATGGATTGCCAGACTGATAAGCTGAAAAGTCCTCCCTTGAAATGGGCGTTGGAATTATGGACCTTGAAATGGAAAGGTGGAATTGGGTCCTGAAAACGTCACCATTGGATTGCTGAGTAAAAATGGTGCATAATGGTATATAATACCATATATGCACCACACCTGCAATCTTGAGTACGGAGTGCATGAAGGAAAGGAAAGAATTCCCCTTAAGTTGAGGGAAATGCTTGTTGAGATGATTTGGTGGCCTCTGGTGGTTGCCAGAGGCCATGACGGTGAAGTTGGTCCATGGTGGTCCAGGGCCAAAAGTGGGTCCTACGGGATTTATGGCCAAAATGGGTCCAAGGTGTTTTTTGGTCCAATTTGGGTCCAAGGGATTGGTGGCCAAAAATGGCTCAGGTGGGCCCAATTGTGGTTTGGGACCCACCTGGCCTTGGGGGCTAGGTGGCTGCCCCCTTTGGCCCCTTTTGGCCTCATTGGATTAGGCCAAAAGGGGCCTAATCCGCCTACGGACCGCGGACCGCGGCTTACGGACCGCGGACCGTAGAAGCCGTGGGGGGCCTAAATGGCCCAAAAAGGCCATTTAGGCCAAAACCCCCATAATGAAAGGGGTGGCCAGGAAACCAATGAAGGTGGCCATGGGGCCTGGAAGCCCCTGGAAGACAAAGGGACCCCCCAGGCCCAAAAACAGTGATGGAGGCCTGGGGGTTGGTGAGGTGCAAATTGGCCAAGAGGGCCAATGATGCAGGATATGGCCTGAGGCCATAAAGGATGATGGAGGCCATAAGTGGCCAATGGAATGGGTTATGGCATAAGAGCCATGGGACACCCAAAAGGGGTCAATTGGCCATAAATAATATGACATGGCCAATTGGCCCCAACTTGGCTCCAGGTTGGATTGCTGCCGCCATCAAGGAGGAGGGTCAAAATACGTGGTTGTGACATATCCACTGACAGGAAAAAAAGAAAGTGCAAATGACTGACTTATTAATATTAGTACTTACTTCCAAGACTGAAAATAAAATAATAATAAAAATAAATCCAGTATATTAATTAACTGCAGAAAAGTCCCTGGGAATGGAAAGGTGGCCAGTATATGTGAAAAGCTGAAAGACTGATCCTGGAGGGTTGATCACCCAGCTGTATTGACTGTTTTGGGTCAATACAGATCTGGAACTCTTGATAATTGAGCTATGTGGCTCAAATTACCACAGTGGAATAGGAATAAACCCAAAAGTGTCAATGCCATTCAGTCTGCCTTAATACATCCTTCATAGGCCAATTGAGTTGTCCAAGGAGTGCTGGCGCTCTTGAAACCTTGACAACTTATTTTATAATGAAAAACCTCCTGAAATTACCCTTTAATAATCATGGGCCAGTATTTCCTTGGGGAAATACAGTTCAAATGGAAAACCCAACACCTGAAGGGGCATATGATTGGGGTCCTTGAATGTTCTTGTGAATACCACCATGGATTGCAAGCTTGAGTAACTTGAGTTTTCCTTCAAAATGGAATTATTCACTGGCAACATGACGTGAAATGATCAGCCGGAGGCTTGAAACTGTTACCATTGGATTTCTGAGGAACAATGGTGCACAATGGTATATAATACCAATTATACCCTGTTCTTGGCTCTGTTAGCCCAGGGTCCATGATTGGCAGGAGGCTTTCCCTTGTCTTCAAGGGAAACCGTTTTGAAGGTGACTGTTAATCTCTGGTGGTTTCCAGAGGATATGACTTTAATCTTTAAGTTCTATGGCAAATTATGGCCATTGAGAATCTTTGGGTCCTTGTCCTATTTTTGGTCATTTGAGGTCTATGGCCAAAAGTGGGATCAAGTGGGCCCACTGAGATTCCCCCCTTGTCCCCTTTTGGCCTCATTAGAAGTATGCCAAAAGGGGCCTACAGGCTGTGGTACCCAGCCGGTTGGCCATAGAAGCTGTAGGGGGGCTAAACTTCCCACAAAGGACATTTAGCCCCTAAACAAAGGGGGTGTGTCAGTGGCCATGGGGATGGCTGAAAGATCTCAAGACCCCCCAGGCCCACAAACAGTGAGAGTGACTTAGGGCCTGATGAGGTGGGAACTGGCAAAACAGGCAGATGGAATAGGTTGTGACCTAAAGCCCTTTAAACACCACAAGAGGCCAATTGGCCATAAATTGATAATATATCCAATTGACCATGTGAGCCTTAGAGGTATTTTTATATACCCAAAAGACCACAAATGATAAATTAAAATACGAATACAAATAAAATAAATTTATTTATATTATGAAAATAAAAATTGAAATATAAAATACAAATCTATATTTAAAAGTCAAAACTTAATTATAATTTAAAAATGAAATTACAATAAAAATTAAAATTATGAGAATTCATTTTTACTTTTAAAAATTATGTAAAAATGATTTTTTTATAAAAATCATGAAATTGAAATATTCTTGGTAAAAATTTATATAAAATATATTATAACTTTGTATCCAATAAACAAACATATAAAAATTATTTCACCATTTGATTCCTCATAAAAAATTAGGTGGGGTCACCTCTGAGTGAAATTTTTGTAACTCAACTCTAAATAAGCTTAAATTAAGTTTTTAGTATTTTCAATAAAAAAGTTGAAAATCCTCAAAACTTTAGTTTAATTCACACCACATGTGGTGTCAACCATCAATTTTTGTGTTAAAATTGAGGTGTTGTGTTTAGTTTAGAAGTTATGAGGAATTGAAGTATTTTCAATTGAATTCAATTGAAATGTCAAAATGTGCGCGTGTATTACATAAGTAAACTTTGATTTACATATGAGGTATCAACTATTACTGTATTGTACTGTACAATTCAATTGAATTACATATGTAAATTATAAGTATAATACATGATGAGGAATTAAAAGAAAAAATAAATTGGAAAGATTAAATTTGGGGGGGGGAAAAGGAACTCTAGCTCTAAGGGGGAGCCACACCCCCAAAGTCTTTGCTGACAGGCGTTAGATGTCAAAATTCCCGCAAAAGGTCATCACTTTTGGCCTGGAATTGAGTCACAGGGTCTGTGACTCAATTGATGATGAGGTTTTGACACCAACCAGGGTGGTTTTAACTACTGCCAAGAGGGTAAAACTAGCCTTAAGTTAAATCAATGTTAGTGAAAACAGTTTTAACTGGTTTCTACGCCTCTTACACACATTCTGACGTGTTTTGAAGGCTCTAGATCAGGTATTGATTTAGTAATGGCTGATTTAAGGGTCTAAAATGGCTAAAAATGGCTTAAACCAGCCATTTTTTTGGTCTAAACCAGGGTTCAATGATGCTATAATTGGCTTTTCTAATGCCATACTTTTTTTCACGACTGAAAAGAGTAAATTTTATCTTTGGAGTAAGAAAATTGACGGCTGTAAAAGAATGTCTTCTTTGCCCCACTTTTCTCTTCATGTTAGAATCTTTTCCTTTTATAATTAGCTTAAACATTGTTAAACCAATCAATAAAAGATTCCAACCACCTTTCTTAAATCATTTTAAAGCTTTTAACCACGTGAAAAAATCATTATATTCATTGTTTGTAACTCTTATAATCATTTTTACCCCTGAACCACCCCAGAAGTGAATTAAAGCATCTTTCATCACTGTATACTTTGTCACTTTGTTTCCAAATTCACTATGGTCACTTTTGGGCGTGTTTTCTCTTTAATATTCTTTTTAAAGTCTTTGCTCTTTAATTAATTTCTTGCAGTTCTTTGCTCAATCAATTCCAATTGAAATTGCTCTTGAAGAAATTCATTTTTTAGCCTTGAATACCTCTTGTAGGGTATTTTTGGATAACTTTTTATTGTTTGTAAAACAATAAATCTTTATAATATTATTTTTTTATACCAATAAAGTTATAAACAATAAAATTGGCGTGGTTTCTCTCAAAAATAATATTTCTTACTATTTTTAATTGATTTTTACCTTAGACAAATTTTGAGGACAGGAAAAGTACTTGATTTTTAATCAGAGTTTCATATCCACACGTTAAATTTGGGGGCCCAGCCATGAAATTTTACCTGTGACATATTTTTTACTCTTTTTTAAACCTTTTTTTCTTATATTTCAAAATTTAAACAACATATAAAAAATACTTATAATTCAAAAAAACCATAAAAAATAATTTTTTTCATATTATGAGTGAGGCTTATATTTTCATTTCTTTTTTTGGAATAACCTTTTTTTACTTAATTAATTGGCTTTTTCATTCATTTTTTTGTCTAACAAGGTGGTAAGACAAGAAAACATTGAAACAGCCTCAACAGTCACCAGCATTATTCCTGCCAGTACTGTTAATTCAGACCATAATAGTACTGTTATTGTGACTCCAAATAACCAACCTGAACCAATATCTTCTGAATTGATTAACTTGGATATAAGTAATACCCTTCAAAAAGCTAAGAATTTGGCCAATAGTAAGTTCTTGACGTAAAAATACTATTTGAAGCCTTTTCAATAATAAAATATGCCTTCAACTAGATCAGGAGCCAGCTATAACCCCTCAAGCAGCTCCCAGAAAGGTAATAGACGTGATTATGGCAGAAGCCAACCAGGTACAGAAGGAAAAGGGTCATTTGATGACTTCCAAACAACTAAAATAGGTCATTCTGATGCTGATAATACCATTTTACCTTCACAAAGAGCTGACACCACCACAAGAAGCCTCAGTGGACATATACAAAGCCAGCCACAGTGCATACAACAATGCACTGCAGTACAAGGAGTACCAGATCCTGGCAGATCTGTGGAAAAACTGCATGAATTCTTACCTGACTGTGAGAAAGTGAAAGGTAATAGACGTGATTATGGCAGAAGCCAACCAGGTACAGAAGGAAAAGGGTCATTTGATGACTTCCAAACAACTAAAATAGGTCATTCTGATGCTGATAATACCATTTTACCTTCAAAAAGAGCTGACACTGCCACAACAAGCCTCTGTGGACATATACAAAGCCAGCCACAGTGCATACAACAATGCACTTGAATTCAAGGAGTACCAGATCCTTGCAGACCTGTGGAAGAATTGTATGAATGCTTACCTAGCTGTGAGAAAATTCCTGGGCCATCCCAACACTTGCAAATTGCTCAATGGATGGCATCCATTGATGGAAAAGAAAAACATGATTCTCTTGACACTAGAATGGAGGCAAAACAACCCTCCACCACCCAAACAAGTGTCAAAAACAGCCCCAGTGGGCAGCACCAGCAATTCCAATGTAAAAAAGCAGCCACAATCTCCAAACAAGGGCAAAGGGAAGGCACCAGCCCCAAAGCCTTACAGCAAAGGATACAGAGTTCCAAAGATTCAGCAGGATGCCATGGAAAATGTATTTCAGATGGCCAGAACCATGATGGAATTACAGAAGAAGGAGGAATCCAGATTAAAATATCAGAAATGATTTCTAATATTTTTGATTCTATTCCAGAGTTGTTTCAAGCTATAGCTGACGTAACAAGTCATCCTTCTGATAAAAATACATCAATTTGTGACAATCTTAAAACACATAACTTGAGTCTGAGCCAAATCAATGAAACACTTAAGTGTTTTGAAAAATGTTTAAGAACAATTAAGACTTCCAATAATGATAATTATTTTGGCAATAAGATAAATGAACAATCTGCCATTATTAAGGAATTCACAGACAAATATTCTAAATTCAATATTGATGACATGATTGAAACAAGAATAAAACATGCCATAAATAATATCAAAGAGGATAACAAGAAAGCTGTTGATGATATTTCAAAATATTTACTGAAGTAAAGACACATATAATTGCCTTTAGAAAGTGTTTTGATACCTCAAAAGAGGAAATATCAAAATTAACAATAAAGTTAAATGAAGTTATATCTGATAATACTAAACAAACAGAATTAGGGAATGAGCTGACATATAAAGAGGATGATCATAAAAAGAATGTAATAACCTCTATACAAAAATTACAAAATTGATTAAAAAATCCACAAAGGTGTAACAATGGTAAAATGAATGATATTGAACAACTACTAAACACCTTACCAAGAATGTCTACACCTCTGAATCAAGATGAGGGTACAGGGATTCCCAATCCAAAAGTATTGAATATTGAAAATTCTCAATTAAGAAATGAATTTTCTACTTCTTTTCTTAACTTGGAACCATCAATGGGCCCAGCACTCTTGAAAGAAGTTCCAAAACTTAAGGAATGGCCTCACTTCAGTGGTGAAGGAGAATATGACCATATGGAACTCATTAGAGGTATTGAAATGATCAAAGAAGACTTTGCATCACCAGAAAGATTGGTAAAAGCCAGGTTTAACACCTTATTTACCAAATCAGCTCACAGTTGGTATATCAAATTGAGACAAGCACATGGACACCAAAGTTGGACTTGGTGGAAAACCCAAATTATCAACAAATGGGCCACTGATTCTTGGAGGGTTAAAGTGGAAACAGCCTTTGAATATGCCAATTTAATGCTGATAAAGACAAAGATTTACCATGGTTTTGCCAAGAAAAAGACAGATTAACAGCATTATATCCTGACATGTCAGAATTAATGTTCCATAAAAAAAATTCTGAGACAATGTGGAGGTGACTTAGAGCATTCTGTCAAAAGCAGGACTACTGAACAATCTTCAGCAGAGGATATTATCAATATATTAGAAGAAGTACCACCAGAACCAAAATTGGTTCTAGTAGGGTGAATCTCAAAACAAGGTTTAATACACCTTGGAAAGATTCTGTGGACAAAAACCCCAAAGAAAACTCTAACAATGTTAAGTATTAATCTGCCGATACAGTCAGAAAGTGCCATATTTGCCAAAGAACCACCCATTTAGCCAATACATGTCCAGAAAGGGGGGAAATCAATGAAATTGATATCAAAAAAGAACCTGATGTTGAGAAAGATGACATAATTGGAGACAATTCAGATGATAAGTCATCCATATTTTCTGAATCTTCAAAAGATATAGAAAATATCAATGCCACTTTTTACATCATGGAATCTTATTCCTACTTGCCACAATTGGGCAATGGTCAAATTGATTTATCAAAGGTTCAATATGCACAACTTATGAAAACCAAACCAAACAGAGGGAAAGGTTATACAGCTTGTAACTCCCGTATAACAGAAGTGGTGATTGACAACAAGCCCACCAAGCCTTTGCTTGACGCAGGAACCTTCTGTTCCTGTGTTGGAAAATCTTTTCTTAAGACTTGTGTACCAAATTTTGAAAGCCAATTGTTACCAATTGATGGTATAGAATTCAATAGTGCAAGTAATCCAATGAAAGCATTAGAAACTCTTGAGACCAATTTCATATTCCCACACATCAATGGGAACTTAAGAATCACAGTTGAATTTGTTGTTATGGAAAATTGCTCTAGTATCCATTTTATATTGGGAAATGACAATTTAATCATGTATGGGATAGATTTACATAACAACAAAGACAGATACTTTACTATTGGAGACAATAAGCGCCAAAAATTTGCTTTTTACCATTTAAAAGACAAATTACAGTGAATAAAGTATCACCAGTCAACTTAGAGCTAGAGAAATTCAAGTCTGAACAGTTAAATGAGGCTGAAATAAGCCTTCATCTGACTGATGAACAAGAAAATGAACTTTATTCCCTTTTGTACAACCACAAAGGAGCATTTGCTTCAGAAGAAGAACCTCTAGGATCAATTATTGGTCATGAAGCTGACATCATTCTTAACATTGAGAGACCTTATCCACCACTCTTAAGAAGACGTGCATATCCAGCAAGTCTAAAATCAAAAGAAGGTCTAGAAATTCATATCACTAAACTTCTGGACCTTGGTGTAATAAGAAAAGTAGGCCACAATAAAGAAGTAGAAATAACTACACCAGTCATAGTGGTATGGCATAATGAAAAATCTAGAATTGTAAGGTGTGGATATGAAACTTTGATCAAAAATCAAGTACTTTTCCTGTCCTCAAAATTTGTATAAGGTAAAATTCAATTAAAAATAGTAAGAAATATTATTTTCAAGAGAAAACACGCCAATTTTATTGTTTATAACTTTATTAGTATAAAAAAATAATATTATAAAGATTTATTGTTTTATCAACAATAACAATTTATCCAAAAATACTCTACAAGAGATCTTTAAGGCTACAAAAGAAATTTCTTAAAGAGCAATTTCAATTGGAACTAATTGAGCAAATAACTGAAACCAATTGATTAAAGAACAAAGTCTTTATAAAGAATATTAAAGAGAAAACACGCCCAAAAGTGAGCAGAGTGGGTTTGGAAACAAAGTGACAAAGTTTACAGTGATGAAAGATGCTTTAATTCACTTTTGGGGTGGTTCAGGCGTAAAAATGATTATAAAAGTTACAAACAATGATTATAGTGATTTTTTCACGTGGTTCAAAGTTTTAAAATGATTTAAAGAGGTGGTTGTAATATTTTATTGATTGGTTTAACAATGTTTAAACTAATTATAAAAGGAAAAGATTCTAACATGAAGAGAAAAGTGGGGCAAAGAAGACATTCTTTTATAGCCATCAATTATCTTACTCCAAAAGACGAATTTACTCTTGTCAGTCGTAAAAAACAGTCTGACAACAGAAAAGCCAATTATGGCATCATTGGACCCTGGTTTAGACCAAAAAAGGGCTGGTTTAAGCCAATTTTAGCCAATTTTAGCCATTTTAGACCCTTAAATCAGCCATTACTATAGCAATACCAGGCCTAGAGCCTTCAAAACACGTCAGAATGTGTGTCAGAGGCGTAGAAACTATTTAAAACTGTTTTTACTATGATTATTTTATCTTAAGGGTAGTTTTACCCTCTTGGCAACAGCTAAAACTACCCCAGTTGGTATCAAAACCTCATCATCAATTGAGTCCACAGACCCTGTAACTCAATTCCAGGCCAAAAGTGATGAACTTTTGCGTGAATTTTGACATCCCACGCCTGTCAGCAAGGATTTTGGAGGTCTAGCTCCCCCTTAGTGCTGGAGTTCCTTTTCCCCCCCAAATTTAATCTTTCCAATTTATTTTTCCTTTAATTCCTCATCATGTATTATACTTATAATTTAAATATGTAATTCAATTCAATTGTACAGTACAATACACTTATAATTGACACCTCATATGTAAATAAAAGTTCACTTATGTAATACACGCGCACATTTTGACATTTCAATTGAATTCAATTGAAAATACTTCAGTTCCTCATAACTTCTAAACTAAACACAACACCTCAATTTTAACACAAAATTTGATGGTTAACACCACATATGGTGTGAATTAAACTAAATTTTTGAGGATTTTCAACTTTTGTATTGAAAATACTAAAAACTTAATTTAAGCTTATTGAGAGTTGAGTTACAAGAATTTCACTCAGAGGTGACCCCACCTGATTTTTTATGAGGAATCCAATGGTGAAATAGATTTTATATGTTTATTTATTGGATAAAAGGTTATAATAATTTTTATTTAACTTTTTTCCAAATTTATTTATTTTTTCACAATTTTGTTAAAATTTCATGTTTACTTAATTTTTTCAAGTATAAAAGTAATTTTACACTCACAAAATTTAATGTATTTTTATTTTTATATTGTAATTGATTTTTTATTTTTAATATAATTTTATATTTATATTTTGATTTTTAGTTTAATAATATAAATAAATTTATTTTATTTATATTAATATGTTATTTTTGTATTTGTGGTCTTTTGGGTATATGAAATTACCTCTAAGGCTCACATTCCCTCCCCCTAAAAAAGAATATTACTTTGTAATATTGGTATTTCTAGTGTGTCTGAATCTCCTGAGGAGTTTGGTAGCTTCTGGTATATCTTTTTCTTTTAACCATTCATCTTCACAAGTTGGGTCACTGTACCTAGCAAGGTATTCCCTTACTTTCTTGGTTCTTAATTTCCTTTCTTTAAGAACTTTGGTAATTTTCTTAGTACCAGATGTCTCAATAGGAGGTATAACTTGGGGAATCTTATTCCTCAAGGGAAATTTCTCAGAATCACTAGATTTATACGGCTTTATCAAGGTCACTGGAAATGTAGGATGCTTATTGCTAATTTCTTCATATAACTCTACTTCAACAGCATTTTCTCCATGGAGCGCCTTAAGAACAAAAGGTCCTGCAAAGGAGTCTTTCAGCTTTTTACATGCTTTGATGTTATTGAAGTTAGTGGTGGATACAAGAACTAGGTCCCCCACTTTGAAATCTGGACTTGCAGGTGATTTATCCCATTTGTCTTTAGCATATGCAAAAGAGTCCTCCATGCACCTTACTGCATGCTTTATAGCTTTTTATAGCATTCCTTTGAAGCCAGGAGCTGTGGGATGTATTTAAATTAAGTCTTTCCTAAAGGAATCTTGGGGTAACTTGGGGTTCCATCCTTTTCCTAGAATAGCAGGAGTCTGATTGGTACTGGCATGGATTGATGTTTTATATGCTAATTCCAGTGCTGGCAAAATAGTACACCAATCATGGGTAAATCCATCAAACTCTTTGAATTCAAGGCCATATGCACAAAATCTTCTCACCATGTCCTCTAAGGTTTGGATCATCCTTTCAGCTAGGCCATCAGTTTGTGGGTGGTAGGCTGTAGAGAAAGACAGTTTAGTGCCAAACAATTGGTAAAGATTTGTCCATAGTGCTGAAGTGAATTTGGGATCCCTATCACTAATGATATTTGTAAATATCCCAGTCCATGACACTAATCTATTCCATATCAAAAGAGCTGTATCCATGGCTGTATCAGCTTTGTGACATGGTAAAAATATTTAAGTTTTACTGAATCTGTCCACGATTACTAGGCAAGCATTATAGCTTCTGTCACCTCCTGGTGGTAGGCCAGTTACCCAATCCATATGGACAATTTCCCAAGGTCTGCTTGGTTCTGGGATTTTTATCATATTTCTAAGTCTCTTGCCAGTGTATTTATTTTCTTTTTGGCATCTGTCACAGGTTTTGAAATACTCTGCAACATTGTTCTGCCACATTGGCCACCATATGCAGGTCTTTACTTTCTCTCTTGTTCTGTCTTCAGACAGATGTCCTGAAAAGGGACTCTCATGGCATTCTTTCAGTACAAGATTGATTAATGACCTGTCTACAACTGTCATGACACATGGTGCTTGGTTCTGTGGTAAATTATACCATCCAGTAGGTGAAATCTTCCTTCATCATAAGATTTTCTCCATACTTCATCCAAGGCATGTATTAGACAGTTGTCTTTACAGTCTTTGTTAAGTAATTGGCATAAGATTCTACAATTCTTATGTTGAGTGTAACTACTTCTGAATTCTTCAAAGAAGGTGGTGTTCAAGTCTGTAAAACTTATTCCTTCTATTGGGATTTGTGGTGAAGCTTCTTCTGGCACATACGCAGGATTATCAATATTATTTGGTAATGGCCATCTGCTTAGTCCATGTGCATTCTTATTAATATTCCCATCTTTATAAACAATAGTCATATTGCCTCTGTATTCTTGTATGGCTATTTGCCATCTGAGCATATGTCTGTTGGGTGTTTTCATGTTCAAAAGTGATTTGACAGCTGTACAATCTGTTATCACCTCAAAAACACATCCCTCTAAGAAGTAGTTCAGTTTCTCTAAGGCACAGACAAGGAATAGACATTCCATCTGACTTGCTCCATATCTGGCGTCAGTTGGTTTGATTTGCCTGGATATGGAACATATGGGTCCTTCTACAGGTTTATCATTTATTATCTGAGCTTGGTGAAGTTCAGCACCTAGCCCCTCCCCTGATGCATCAATATACAGTTTGAAAGGTATTTTAAAGTCTGGCATCAGTAAGAGTGGGGCAGTGGTCAAGGCTTCTCTTAGAGATTCAAAAGCTTTGACTCTGTCAACAGTCATTTCAAATACTGTGTCTTTGTCACACAATTTATAAAGTGGTCTTGCTATGGATGCAAAATATTTAATGTGTTGCCTGTAATATGCTGCAAAACCTAAGAATGACTGAATTTCCTTCTTATTCTGAGGCATGGGTTTTAGCAATACAGCTGCAACTTTGTTTTTGTCAATTCCAAGGGACAAACCAGATACAACATGTCCTAGTGCTTTAAGTTCTTTCAATCCAAAATGACATTTCGTCAAGGAGATTTTTATGTTTACTGATTTAATTTTTGTCGAAACTCTGGAGAATCTGTACATGTGCTCCTCCCAAGTCTTGGAACAGACAATAATGTCATCAATGTAAATGATTAACCATCCCTCTGAGAGTTCTTCAGGGAAGATTTCATTCATCATTCTTTGGAAGTGTGAAGGTGCATTTTTGATACCAAAGGGCATCCTTAAGTCTTCATACACTCCACAATGAACAATAATTCTCAAGTATTTTCTTGCTCTTGGTGTCACCACATTTTGATGGAATCCTTTGAGGGAATCCATAGTGGTTATATACATTGCTTGAGATATTTGAGTAAGGGCAATTTGGATTTTTGGTATTGGGTATCTGTCTGGAACAGTGTAAGTGTTCAGAGCTCTAAAGTCCCCAACCGTTCTAGATTTTCCATTATGCCACACCACTATGACTGGTGTAGTTATTTCTACTTCTTCATTGTGGCCTATGTTTCTTATTACACCAAGGTCAAGAAGTTCTTTGATATGAATTTCTAGAGCTTCTCTTGATTTTGGACTTGCTGGATAAGCAGGTCTTCTTAAGAGTGGTGGATAAGGTCTCTCAATGTTAAGAATGATGTCAACTTCATGACCAATAATTGCTCCTAGAGGTTCTTTGTCTGTAGCAAATGCTCCTCTGTGGTCATACAAAAGGGAAGAAAGTTCATTTTCTTGTTTATCAGTCAGATGAAGGCTTATTTCAGCCTCATTTAACTGTTCAGACTTGAATTTCTCTAACTCTAAGTTGACTGGTGATACTTTGTTTACTGTAATTTGTCTTTTAAATGGTAAAAAGGCAAATATTTGGTGCTTATTGTCTCCAATTGTAAAGTATCTGTCTTTGTTATTATGTAAATCTATCCCATACATGATTAAATAGTCATTTCCAAATATAAAATGGGTACTAGAGCAATTTTCCATAACAACAAATTCAACTGTGATTCTTAAATTCCCATTTGTGTGTGGGCATGACATTGGTCTTAAAGATTCCTAATGCTTTCATTGGGTTACTTGCACTGTTGAATTTTATACAATCAATTGGTAACAATTGGTCTTCAAAATTTGGTACACAAGTCTTAAGAAAAGATTTCCCAACACACGAGCAGAAGGCTCCTGGGTCAAGTACAAGTTTGGTGGGCTTGTTGTCAATAACCACTTCTGTTATACAGGAGTTGCCAGCTGTATAACCTTTTCCTCTGTTTTGTTTTTTTTTCTTAAGTTGTGCATCTTGAACCTTTGATAAATCAAGCTGAACATTGCTCAATTGTGGTAAGTGGGAATAAGATTCCATGATGTCAAAAGTGGCATTGATATTTTCTATATCTTTTGAAGATTCAGAAAATATGGATGGCTTATCATCTGAATTGTCTTCAATTATGTCTTCTTTTTCAACATCTGGTTCCTTTTCAATGTCAATTTCATTGATTTTCCCCCTTTTTGGACATGTATTGGCTAAATGGGAGGTGCTTTGGCAAATATGGCATTTTATGACTGTATCTGCAGATTTATACTTAATATTACTAGAATTTTCTTTGGGGTTTTTGTCCACAGAATCTTTCCAAGGTGTATTAAACCTTGTTTTGAGATTCACCCTACTAGAACCAATTTTGGTTCTGGTGGTTACTACTTCTAGTATATTGATAATATCCTCTGCTGAAGATTGTTCAGTAGTCCTGCTTTTGACAGCATGAGCTAAGTCACCTCCACATTGTCTCAGAATTTTCCTATGGATCATAAATTCTGACATGTCAGGATATAATGCTGTTAATCTGTCCTTTTGTTGGCAAAACCATGGTAAGGCTTTGTCTTTATCAGCATTAAATTTGGCATATTCAAAGGATGTTTCACCTCTAAACCTCCAAGAATCATTTTTCCATTTGTTGATGATTTGGGTTTTCCACCAAGTCCAACTCTGGTGTCCATGTGCTTGTCTTATTTTGATGTACCATCTGTGAGCTGATCTGGTAAACAAGGTGTTAAACCTGGCTGTTACCAATCTGTCTGGTAATTCAAAATCCTCTTTGATCATGTCAATACCTCTAATGAATTCCATATGGTCATACTCTCCTTCACCACTGAAGTGAGGCCATTCCTTAAGTTTTGGAACTTCTTTCAAGAGTGCTTGGCCCATTGATGGTTCCAAGTTATGAAAAGAAGTGGATAATTCATTTTTTAAATGTGAATTATCAGGATCCAATACTTGTGGATTTGGAATTCTTGTGCCCTCATTTTGATTTAGAGGTGTAGACATTCTTGGTGAGGTGTTCAGTATTTGTTCAATGTCATTCATTTTACTGTTGCTACATCTTTGGGAATTCCTGTATTCATGTTGGAAGCTTTGTATTAAATTTATTACTTCAATTTTATACATTTCTTCTATATGTGTCAGTTCTTGCCATAACTCTCTCTGTCTTGTATTATCAGCAGTGACTTGATTCAATTTCATTGATAATTTTGATACTTCTTCTTGTGAAGCATCAAAACACTTTTTCAAGGCAATGGTATATGTCTTTACTTGAGTAAATGAATTTGAAATGTCATCAAGGACTTTCTTGTTATCAGTTTTGATAATTTTTATGGCTTGTTTAATTCTTGTCTCAATTATTTCATCAATATTGCATTTAGAATATTTATCTGTTAATTCTTTAATAATGGCAGATTGCTCATTTCTTTTATTGTCAAAAAAATTATCATTATTGGAAATTTTAATTGTTTTTAAAACTTTTTCAAAACACATAAGTGTCTCATTAATTTGGCAAAGACTCAGGTTGTTTGTTTTAATGTTGTTACAAATGGTTTCATTTTTATCAGAAAGATGTTTTTTCACGTCATTTATAGCATCATACAACTCTGGGATGGAATCAAATATATCAGAAATAATTTCTGAAATCTTAATCCAGCTTCCTCCTTCTTCTGTAATTCCATCATGGTTCTGGCCATCTGAAATACATTTTCCATGGCATCCTGCTGAATCTTTGGAACTCTGTATCCTTCGCTGTAAGGCTTTGGGGCTGGTGCCTTCCCTTTGCCCTTGTTTGGAACTTGTGGCTGTTTTTTCACATTGGGATTACTGGTGCTGGCCACTGGGGCTGTTTTTGGCACTGGTTTGGGTGGTGGAGGGTTGTTTCTCCTCCATTCTAGTGTCAACAGCATCACGTTTTTCTTCTCCATCAATGGATGCCATCCATTGAGCAATTTGCAAGTGTTGGGATGGCCCAGGAATTTTCTCACAGTTAGGTAAGCATTCATGCAATTCTTCCACAGGTCTGCAAGGATCTGGTACTCCTTGAATTCAAGTGCATTGTTGTATGCACTGTGGCTGGCTTTGTATATGTCCACAGAGGCTTGTTGTGGCAGTGTCAGCTCTTTTTGAAGGTAAAATGGTATTATCAGCTTCAGAATGACCCATTTTAGTTGTTTGGAAGTCATCAACTGACCTTTTTCCTTCTGTACCTGATTGGCCTCTGCCATAATCATGTCTATTACCTTTCTGGGAGCTGCTTGAGGGGTTATAGCTGGCTCCTGACCTGATTGAAGGCATAATTATGGTTAAAAAGGCTTAAAATAGTATTTTTACGTCAAAAAACTTACTATTGGCCAAATTCTTAGCTTTCTGAAGGGTATTACTTATGTCCAAGTTAATCAATTCAGAAGATATTGGTTCAAGTTGGTTATTTTGAGTCACAATAACAGTACTATTATGATCAGAATTAACAGTACTGGGAGGGATAATGCTGGTTACTGTTGAGGCTGTTTCAATGTTTTCTTGTCTTAACACGTTGTCAGACACTAAAATTAATGAAAAAGCCAATTAATTAAGTAAAAAAAAGGTTATTTCAAAAAAGAAATAAAAATATAAGCCTCAATTATAATATGAAAAAAATTATTTTTTATGGGTTTTTTGAATTATAAGTATTTTTTCTATGTTTTTTAAATTTTGAAATATAAGAAAAAAGATTTAAAAAGAGTAAAAAAAAATGTCACAGGTAAAATATCACAGCTGGGCCCCCAAATGTAAGGTGTGGATATGAAACTTTGATTAAAAATCAAGTACTTTTCCTGTCCTCAAAATTTGTCTAAGGTAAAAATCAATTAAAAATAGTAAGAAATATTATTTTTAAAAGGAAACACGCCAATTTTATTGTTTATAACTTTATTGGTATAAAAAAATAATATTATAAAAATTTATTGTTTTACAAACAATAAAAAGTTATCCAAAAATACTCTACAAGAGATCTTTAAGGCTACAAAAGAAATTTCTTCAAGAGCAATTTCAATTGGAACTAATTGAGCAAAGAACTGCAAGCAATTAATTAAAGAACAAAGTCTTTATAAAGAATATTAAAGAGAAAAAACGCCCAAAAGTGACCAGAGTGAATTTGGAAACAAAGTGACAAAGTTTACAATGATGAAAGATGCTTTAATTCACTTTTGGGGTGTTTAAGGGGTAAAAATGATTATAAAGGTTACAAACAATGATTATAATAATTTTTTCACGTGGTTAAAAGCTTTAAAATGATTTAAAAAAGGTGGTTGTAATATTTTATTGATTGGTTTAACAATGTTTAAACTAATTATAAAAGGAAAAGATTGTAACATGAAGAGAAAAGTGGGGCAAAGAAGACATTCTTTTATAGCCATCAATTCTCTTACTCCAAAAGTAAAAGTTACTCTTGTCAGTCGTGAAAAACAGTCTGACAACAGAAAAGCCAATTATGGCATCATTGGACCCTGGTTTAGACCAAAAAAGGGCTGGTTTAAGCCAATTTTAGCCATTTTAGACCGTTAAATCAGCCATTGCTATAGCAATACCAGGCCTGAAGCTTTCAGAACACGTCAGAATGTGTGTCAGAGGCGTAGAAACCAGTCACAACTGTTTTTACTATGATTGTTTTATCTTAAGGGTAGTTTTACCAAGACCCTGTAGCTCAATTCCAGGCCAAAAGTGATGAACTTTGGCGTGAATTTTGACATCCCACGCCTGTCAGCAAGGACTTTGGGGGTCTAGCTCCCCCTTAGAGCTGAAGTTCCTTTCCCCCCCAAATTTAATCTTTCCAATTTATTTTTCCTTTAATTCCTCATCATGTATTATACTTATAATTTACATATGTAATTCAATTCAATTGTACAGTACAATACAGTAATAATTAACACCTCATATGTAAATCAAAGTTCACTTATGTAATTCACGGGCACATTTTGACATTTCAATTGAATTCAATTAAAAATACTTCAATTCCTCATAACTTCTAAACTAAACACAACACCTCAATTTTAACACAAAATTTGATGGTTAACACCACATGTGGTGTGAATTAAATTAAAGTTTTGAGGATTTTCAATTTTTCTATTGAAAATACTAAAAACTTAATTTAAGCTTATTTAGAGTTGAGTTACAAGAATTTCACTCAGAGGTGACCCCACCTGATTTTTTATGAGGAATCCAATGGTGAAATAAATCTTATATGTTTATTTATTGGATAAAAAGTTATAATAAGTTTTATTTAACTTTTTTCCAAATTTATTTATTTTTTCACAATTTTGTTAAAATTTCATTTTTACTTAATTTTTTCAAGTATAAAAGGAATTTTACACTTACAAAATTCAATGTATTTTTATTTTTATATTGTAATTAATTTTTTATTTTTAATATAATTTTATATTTATATTTTGATTTTTATTTTAATAAAATATATAATTTATTTTATTTATATTAATATGTTATTTTTGCATTTGTGGTCTTTTGGGTATATGAAATCACCTCTAAGGCTCACAAGAATGGTTGGGGACTTTAGAGCTCTGAAAACCTACACTGTTCCAGACAGATATCCAATACCAAAAATACAAATTGCCCTTACTCAAATATCTCAAGCAATGTATATAACCACTATGGATGCCCTTAAAGGATTCCATCAAAATGTGGTGACACCATGAGAAAGAAAATACTTGAGAATCATTGTTCATTGTGGAGTGTATGAATACTTGAGGATGCCCTTTGGTATCAAAAATGCACCTTCACACTTCCAAAGAATGATGAATGAAATCTTCCCTGAAGAACTCTCAGAGGGATGGGTAATCATTTAAATTGATGACATTATTGTCTGTTCCAAGACTTGGGAGGAGCACATGTACAGATTTTCCAGAGTTTTGACAAAAATTTAATCAGTAAACATGAAAATCTCCTTGAAGAAATTCCATTCTGGATTTAAAGAACTTAAGGCACTAGGACATGTTGTATCTGGTTTGTCCCTTGGAATTGACAAAGACAAAGTTGCAGCAGTATTGCTAAAACCCATGCCTCAGAACAAGAAGGAAATTCAGTCATTCTTAGGTTTTGCAGGATATTACAGGCAACACATTAAAGATTTTGCATCCATAGCAAGACCACTTTATAAATTGTGTTACAAAGACACAGTATTTGAAATGAATGTTGACAGAGTCAAAGCTTTTGAATCTCTAAGAGAAGCCTTGTTGCCCCACTCTTACTGATGCCAGACTTTAAAATACCTTTCAAACTGTATATTGATGCATCAGGGGAGGGGCTAGGTGCTGAACTTCACCAAGCTCAGATAATAAATGATAAACCTGTAGAAGGACCCATATGTTCCATATCCAGGCAAATCAAACCAACTGACGCCAGATATGGAGCAAGTCAGATGGAATGTCTATTCCTTGTCTGTGCCTTAGAGAAACTGAACTACTTCTTAGAGGGATGTGTTTTTGAGGTGATAACAGATTGTACAGCTGTCAAATCACTTTTGAACATGAAAACACCCAACAGACATATGCTCAGATGGCAAATAGCCATACAAGAATACAGAGGCAATATGACTATTGTTTATAAAGATGGGAATATTCATAAGAATGCACATGGACTAAGCAGATGGCTATTACCAAATAATATTGATAATCCTGCGTATGTGCCAGAAGAAGCTTCACCACAAATCCCAATAGAAGGAATAAGGTTTACAGACTTGAACACCACCTTCTTTGAAGAAGTCAGAAGTAGTTACACTCAAGATAGGAATTGTAGCATCTTATGCCAATTAATTAACAAAGACTGTAAAGACAACTCTCTAACAAATGACTTGGATGAAGTATTGAAACAATCTTATGATGAAGGAAGATTTCACCTACTGGATGGTATACTTTACCACAGAACCAAGCACACATGTGTCATGACAGTTGTAGAAAGGTCATTAATAAATCTTGTACTGAAAGAATGCCATGATAGCCCCTTTTGAGGAGATCTGTCTGAAGAAAGAACAAGAGAGACAGTAGAGACCTGCATATGGTGGCCAATGTGGCAGAAATATGTTGCAGAGTATTGCAAAATGTCAGCCTGTGACTCAAAACCAGAGCACAAGCATGACAGCCAAAATACCATAAACCAATGGTATAGCCAAGATACCACCAAAACATGGAGCTGAGCGAAATCAGCTCAAAAGGTATCAAAGGAAAGAGGAAACTCACCTCTTTCTGAAAACATAAGTCCCATCACCATAGGACAATAAATAACAAAGTTATTCCTGCTCAAAGTTATTGCTGAGCATAAACCTTAATTTTCACCTCTCATCTAAAGTCTAGAAGGAGAGGCTTAACCCCATCAAATGGGTATTCAAAATAAATCTCTAAGTGAGGGCTATCCAATGGTACCAGCCAAACTGAGCTAGAATCAGTATTACTTGAGTTATGGTCAAATTCAGGCCAAATAAGGGTGAACAAAACATTCACCTCTCATCTAACTTCTACAGTTTTAGTGTGGGATACTTGAAGTGGGGTCCTTTTGGAAAGCGCACCATCAGGGCTATCTGATGGTGCCATACACTTCTTCATATTTCACCTATAACAGAAGTTATGAGGCAAACAAGCTCAATACAGCTTTTTGCCCAAACCATGCCTATGTACATGGGACAGCTTTGTCATTTTTAATGATAACCATACCAAATTGAGTATCATTGTGTAGAGCGCATACAGGCATATCTAATGAACCAACGCTGAGCATGATATCTCAAAAACTGACAGAGGTATGGCCATTTGCAGGTTATAATCCCACAATATGACCAATACAGCTGTATTATGACAGGATACAGTTGTACTCTGATTATGAGGTGTCAAGCAGACAAAGAAGCATGCTAATACTTTAATAAATCATAAGTCAGTCAATACTGGGGTCCCATACAGTTTCTGTACCGCATTCTACGCATCATACACGTCAGAATCAGGCTGTGAGGTCCCCAGATGAAAATTCTGACCCTGTATTGGTGAAAACTGCCCAGATGTGGTTTCAAAGCCACATCTGAGCCCAATACAGGGCATACAGGCTGTTTGCAAACCACAAGCCATTCCTGAAGGGTGAAAAAACTTCACTTCCTCTACATGGAAAGGTCTAGCACCCTTTCCACCTCATTTCAGGATAAAAAGGAGGCTTTTCACAGCCAGAATTGTCTCCCCATCCTGCTCTTGAATACCCTACGTAGTAAACTGTCAAAAACAGTTTCACTCTTGGGTAATAATCAGGTATACTTTTAATTTAAAGTATTGTAGTCTTTATTATTGTAACCCAACAGGTAAAGCTGCACCCAGGGATTTCAACAGCGCTCACCACCACAATATTCCTTATAGTAAAGCCCTTTTATTATTAAATTAATCCATCTTTAACCCTTATAAAAGCATTCTAAACTATTTTCCACGTGTCGCAGTCAGAGTTTTAGCTGTAAATAGCTTTATAACCACTTCAAAAGAGACTCATCCTGACACAAAACCTGTGACAGATGCCAAAAGGCAAATAAATCCACTGGCAAGAGACTTCAAAATATGATAAAAATCCAAGAGCCAAGCAGACCTTGGCAAATTGTCCATGTGTATTGCGTGACTGGACTACCACCAGGAGGTGGCAGAAGCTATAATGCTTGCCTAGTAATTGTGAACAGATTCTGTAAAACTCCAATATTTTTACCATGTCACAAGGATGATACAGCCATGGATACAGCTCTTCTGATATGGAATAGAGTAGTGTCATGGACTGGAATATTTACAAATATCATTAGTGATAGGGATCCCAAACTCACTTCAGCACTATGGACAAATCTTTACCAATTATTTGGCACTAAGCTGTTTTTCTCTACAGCCTACCACCCACAAATTGATCCACTGGCTGAAAGGATGATCCAAACCTTAGGGGACATGGTAAGAAGATTTTATACATATGGCCTTGAATTCAAAGATTGTGATGGATTTACCCATGATTGGTGTGTTCTGTTGCCAGCACTAGAATTAGCATATAAAACATCAATCCATGCCAATACCAATCAAACTCCTGCTATTCTAGAAAAAGGATGGAACCCCAGATTACCTCAAGATTCCTTGAGGAAAGATTTGATTTAAATACATCCCACAGCTGCTAGCTTCAAGGGATTGCTAGACAAAGCTATAAAGCAAGCAGTAAGGTGCATGGAGGACTCTTTTGCATATGCTAAGTACAAATGGGATAAATCACATGCAACTCCAGATTTCAAAGTGGGGGACTTAGTTCTTTTATCAACCACTAACTTCAATAACATCAAAGGATGTAAAAAGCTGAAAGACTCCTTTGCAGGACCTTTTGTTCTTAAGGCGCTCCATGGAGAAAATGCTTTTGAAGTAGAGTTATCTGAAGAACTCAGCAATACGCATCCTACATTTCCAGTGAGCTTGATAAAGCCATATAAATCTAGTGATGCTGAAATATTTCCCTTGAGGAATAAGATTCCCCAAGCTTTACATCCTGTTGAGCCATCTGGTAGTAAGACAATGTGAGCCTTGAGGTATATTTTACATACCCAAATAGGCCACAATTATCTTAAAGAGAAATTTTGAATTATGCATAACTCATAAGTAATGCATATATCCAAAATTCATCATTTTTGATTTCAGAAAAGATGAATAACTTTTCATTGAGTAAGTAAATCCATGGATTTAAGGCCAGATTTGGTTTTTACACAAAGATTCACCTAGGGTAGCTCCATAGAGTGAATAAGCTCAAATTAACTCTTTGAGGTGGTAAAATAGAAAATACTTTAATACCACATCATCAATACCACATAAAAGATCTGTGAATATTTTTCTTTTTCTCAATTTCATGCCAAAATAATGGGAATGTGAGAAATTCCATGTTACATATACACTAAGAATAGTGTTATGCATGTTTTGAGCACTTAATATCATGGTATTCTTACATGGACCTTTGATACACCCATAGTGGATATCTCACTTGAAGCTTAAATTTCTATTTTGATGCAAAAAATAAGCAAGGGGGACAAAAGACATCAAAGAGAGCCAGGGTAACCAACTTCAGAGGCCTCAGAGACGTGGACAGCTCCAAAGCTTGGATCCATGGCTGATCTTGGCCTAATTGGTAAAGTAAAACCTTTTGGGAACTTGGTTACCATATTACAACTGCTGTAAATCTTAAGAAAATAGCAAATAACCTGCTATTTTGACATGCCAAGGAGGTAAAAAGCCACTTAGACTGCTGAAACCATGTCAATTCTTAAAGATTTTCCATGGATAAGCCCTCAAAGAGTAATTAAAACCCTTTTTGGACTTGTATCCATTGATTTACCTCATAGCAACTAGTTAAACACTGATATTTGCAATACTACGTAGAAATGAGGTAAAAACTTCAAAAATTTATTAAAAATACAATTCTTAATTAATCTTTCTGAAACTTTCAGGACCAATGGCGAACTGTATTATCTATGGTAAAACCAAAAAGAATTACATTTTTACTAGTAAAATTAAAAGGTTTACCTACAGTCCATTTTTGACTATTCTATGTGAAACACTGAATCTTCAAAAATTTACGGTAATTACAGCCTGTGATGAAATTGGCAATAACATTGATAGATTTGAGAAATGAATGATTATTTTGGAATAAATGAAGATTTCCAGATGTTACTCCTTTTATTCTTAACCATATTGGGGTTGGTAGTCACATAAAAGCATCAAATTAAGTAGTTATGATAATCTTACATGACAACAGATGATGCAATCAATAATCCAAAAAAATGTTTATTGTTTTCTCACTCAATGGTTTTTCAGTTTGCTCCATGGAAAGCCTCTGTGAGCTGTTGTTGACTTAAAAGAGGCCTCTTCTTGCTGTTTTTTCCACATCATCATCATCTTATTATTGTTTAAACCATTATTACCAACAAGTAAGTATTAGTTATAGCTATTCTTAAGTGTTTTAAATCTTTCAGAATCAATCAGAAAGACTTTAAATCATAGAATCCAACTATATATTGTTGTAATACTGTTATAAATTCATTTTGATCCTTAAAATCCACAATTCTACGTCAAATCTCTCTATCTTTTCTTTCAATAAGTTCTTTGGAATATTAGTGCGTGATTTAACTTTAATTCTTAAAGTTTTTTTCTCTAAAATTAGTTTTCTTCAGTAATTATCATTATAATTCTTCTTGCAAAAGATAATTATATATTAAAATAATTCTATTATTTTAATAAAAAGAAGTTTTATTATTAAAATCTTCTTGTAGACAATTACTGCTCAGTGTTAAAATCACTAGTAGTATTTAACATGTGAAAGAAATAATTCTTAAATTATTTAATTGTGGCTATAATAATATTTTACTATTATATTTCATAAGAACAGACATAGTACTGTTGATTAATAGTGATATTATCATCAGTTTTATAGTCACATCTTACATTTGGGGGCCTGGCCGTGTTTTTTGAACCTTGTACCCTTAATTGATGTATTTTTACGTTCTAAAATATATTAATTTTATAATTTTTTCTTTCATTTTAAAGTTAAAATAATTCTTATGTTTGAAATTGTTTTGGAATTATCTTCATTGAGGAATTTAGTTTAATTTTATACTGTTTTTACACGTGGCTTTTTCACATCCAAAAACTTGTAAAATTATTCTTTGAGTTATTCTGAATTAATTTTCATTCAAAATCTTGAGTTTTAATTTTTTTTTCTTTGAAAAGAATTATTATTTTAAGATTAAAAAATAAAAAACTTATTAAAAATCTTCAAAAAATATTTTAAAAAGTATAAAATATAATTTTTTTCTCTTTGATAATTATTTCTAGTGTATTTAATCAAATACTGTGCAGCTAGCAACAGACTCAGTAAAAGATATATCACTAGTCCACAATCTGAAGACAGTTTTGAGGTGCAAATTGCGAAAAGAGGCATCTTATTTAACTTCGGAAAGACTAAATTACCACCAAAAGGTGTGTATTTTATCTTATATTTTCACCTTTTATCTTTAAATTGACGTGAAAATGGTACATACCAGAAATGGAAGCAACTATTCAGTCCAACCAGATGGATGTGGACAAAGAGGAGGCAAGACCAAATCCAGAAGTGCCAAGTCTTCCACAAGAAAGACACATTTGGAGGATGCCAGAGTTGCCCCTCATTCCCCAAGGTCTGTACCCACAGATTTTGACATGAATTCTGAGCCTGAACTGATTCATGACAATATTTCCAGGGCTGAACCATTTTCAAGTGGCAACAATAGAAATATATCAATGCCAGTACAAAAACTGGTTCAGAGAAGCCAAAGAAGAGGAGTGGGAAATATGCCCAAGCCTTTGGCAGGGGGCCATGAACTCCTACTTACACATCAAGAGCTTTCTGGGTCAAGAGAAGACCATAGAACTCTTAGGAGGATGGAGCCCCCTGTCTTGCAAAGACAAGGTCAAAAAGATAAAGAATTGGTTGAAGAACCAAAGTCTTTTATCCATAGATCAGAAGAAGGAACTGGAAATGACTCCAGCTTTGGAGACAGAAGCGCCAGTGGCGTCTACCAGCTCCAAACCAGCTCCAGAAGTGTCCAAAGACAAGCCCAAAGGACCTCAGAAGAAGCAGAGAGGTCCCAAGAACCATCAAGGCAATGGCAAAGGCAAAGCCAATTGGCACAGACCTTACCAACAAGGGTACAGGATCCCAAATTGGAGCCTTCAGCCATGTACAGTGTTCAACATGGCCAGAACTCTCATGGAATTTGCAGCCAAGGAACAGGAAAGGATTAACAGGACTTTTCCATGCAAATAGATCATGTACAAAGAGCTATTAATGTAGAAATTGGTAAACTTGATTCAAAGTTAACTAAAATAACATTGGATATTAATGATTTGAAAAAACATGACAAGAAATATACTGAATGGTATGAATTAACAAATGCCAAATTTGATTCAATTATCAATGCTTGTAGCAGAATTGAGAGTACATGTCAGATTCAGAATGATGAAATGGAAGATCTTTCTATTTTTAAAATGAATGATCAATTTAAGACTCTACAAGACCATGTCTTAAAGATATTTGAGAATACCAATCAATTTGCTACACATTTGGAAAAAAGTGACAGTGAAAGGAAGAAGTGAAAGAATGAAATCATTGCACATGTAGAACAAATTCATGGGAATTATGGACCACATATGCCAAGACATTCTACACCTTTGACTGAAGAAAAACCTTCTGTTAAAGGAGGTTTCAACCCACTTTTAGGAGCAAATGTTGTCTCTGTTAAAGATATTCCCAAATTAGAAGAATGGCCAACATTCTCTGGTGAAGGAGAATATAACCATATTGAGCTCATCAGGACTATTGATATGTTACAGGAAGACTTTAATATACCTTATGAAATCATAGTGGGGAAATTACACTCTATGTTTACCAGAACAGCAAAGAAATGGTATTACAAAATGAGAATGGATCATGGAAAACATGATTGGTCTTGGTGGAAATCTGAAGTGATTACCAAATGGGCCAACAATTCTTTGAGGTTTAAGATGGAAAATGCTTTTGAAAGTGCCATTTTTAACTCAGAGAAAAAGAAACCACTTACTTGGTTCTTCAAGAAAAAGGACAGATTATCTGCCTTACACCCAGATATGTCTGACACTATGCTTAATATGAAGATATTAAGAAAGTGTGGAGGAGAACTGAAACATGCTATCAAAAGCAGATGTGTAGAACCCTGTTCAACAGAGGACTACATTAATGAAATGGAAGATATAATTACCAGAACAAGAATTGGTAAAACTTGGACTAGAATCCCCATGGAATCCAAGATGGTCCTAAAGATTTCCAGAGAGGATAAAAGACCAGAAAGACCTGTCTTGAAGTGTAATAAATGTGGAAGTACTTCACATTTAGCAAACACTTGTACCAAAAACACAAAAATCAATGAAGTTCAAGTCATTGAACAAATTTAGCGTACTGAAGAGAAAGAGGAGTCTGAGCAAGATTCTGCAGTCTCTGAGGATACACCAGTGGAGGACTATCCCATTGAAAACATTACAGCTTCCTTTGAGGTCACATAAGTCCATACCCACTTGCCACAGTACAGTGATGATTGCTGCAACCTGATAAATATCCAAGATGCCAGAATGTGTAAGACAAAACCTGCTAGAGGAAAAGGTTACACTGCTGGAGCATCCTGTATCACATCAGTTTTGATGAGTGATATTGAAGCCAAAGTAAATTTGGATACAGGGGCATTTTGCACTTGTGTAGGCAAAGATTATCTCCAAATTATACTTCCTGAATGGAAAAACCATCTATTACCAATAGAAGGTGTGCAATTTAGTAGTAACAGTAACAATATGTACCCCTTGGGTATATTAGACACTAATCTTGTATTTCCACACCCAGAAGGAAGTGTAAGGATGAAAACTGAGATTGTAGTAATGGATAGTTGCACATCTCAGCCCATCATTCTTGGAAATGATTACTTAAATATTTATGGTATTGACATCAATAACCACAAAGACTGATATTTCACACTTGGGGATAACAAAAGAAAAAAATTTGCTTTTTCCAATATGCCAAAACAAATATCTGTTGTATCTTCTGTTAAGGATCCTTATAAAGATGAATCTGCATCTAATCAACTTGTTGAAGCACAAATTAATCCATCATTATCACCAAAAATGATGAATGAACTTATTAATGTGTTATACACATACAGTAAGGCATTTGCCTCTGATAATGAACCATTAGGTGCTATAAGGGGACATGAAGTTGATATTACTCTTAATATTGACAGACCATATCCTCCAGTACTTAAAAGACCAGCTTATCCAGCTAGTCCCAGAGCTAGAGAGGCCTTGGAAAAACGTATCCAAGCGTTAATCCAGCTTCGTGTACTAAGGAAAGTAGGCCATAATGAGGAATTTGAAGTAACAACACCTGTTATTATTTCCTGGCATAATGATAAGTCAAGAATGGTTGGCGATTTCAGAGAATTGAATACCTACACAGTTCCAGATAGGTATCCAATCCCTATAATTCAAGAAACTTTGACTCAATTGTCTAAAGCCAAGTATATAACATCAATGGATTCATTGAAAGGCTTTCATCAAAATTTTTTGACGCCTAAAGCTAAGAGATTCCTTAGAATTATCACCCACTGTGGTATTTATGAGTATCTTAGAATGCCATTTGGCATTCAAAATGCTCCATCCCATTATCAAAGAATGATGAATACCATTTTTCCCACAGAATTGTCTGAAGGGTGGCTTATCATTTATATTGATGATATTATCATATGTTCTGATTCTGGGTCCTTACACCTTGAAAGACTTGCAAGGGTACTTCACAAGGTTGCAGAAGTAAATATGGAAATTTCACTTAAGAAATGAAATTTTGGTTTTGAAGAACTCAAAGCATTAGGACATATTGTTTCTGGTTTAAGCTTGGGAATTGACAAAAACAAAGTAGCAGCAGTGTTACTTAAGCCAATACCCCAGAATAAAAAAGAAATGATGTCTTTTCTTGGGTTTGCCAGTTATTATAGGCAACACTTAAAAGACTTTGCAATTCTAGCCAAGTCAATTTATAGAATCTGTGATCAACAGACTGTATTTGAGATGACACAGGAGAGAATTAAAGCTTATGAGAAGATAAGGAGAGCTCTTACAGAAGCACCTTCACTCCTCATGCCTGACTGGAATATTGCTTTTAAATTGTACATTGATGCATGTGGAGATGGATTAGGGGCTGCCCTACATCAAGTCCAAATTATTGATGACAAACCTACAGAAGGACCAGTTTGTTTTATCTCAAGAAAAATCAAACCAACAGAGGCCAGATATGGTGCAAGCCAAATGGGGTCCTTATGCTTGGTATGGGCACTTGAGAAATTACACTATTATCTTGATGGAAGTGTTTTTGAAGTGATAACTGACTGTAAGGCAGTAAAATCACTTCTTAACATGAAAACTCCCAGCAGGCATATGTTGAGATGGCAAATAGCCATTCAGGAATATAGAGGTAACATGACTATAGTCCATAAAGAAGGAAACATTCACAAGAATGCTGATGGACTTAGCAGATGTGCATTAGCCAACACTCCTGATAACCCAGCTTATGTATGTATGGAAGCTGAACCACAGATTCCAATTGAAGGGATTAACATAACTGATATTGGGACTGAATTTGTTGAAGAGGTCAGAGAATCTTATAAACAGGACAAGAATTGCCATATCTTGACTTCTTTCTTAGATAAAGACTGCAAAGATACATCTTTGGTCAATACACTAGATGAAATTTGGAGAAATTCCTATTCTGAAGGAAGATTTCACTTGTTTGATGGGATTATTTACCACAGAACCAAAAAACATTCTTGTGTAATGAAATTATGTAGCAGATTGCTTATTAATGCCATTCTTCATGAATGGCATGATAGCATCTACTCTGGAAACCTTTCAGAAGACAGAACACTTGAAAAAGTAAAGAACTGTGAATGGTGGCCATCTTGGAGAAAAGAAACCATTGAATATTGCCATACCTGTGACAGATGTCAAAAGGAAAACAGGAGTACAGGCAAGAAATTTGGACTTATGATCCATATTCAAGAACCAAAATCCCCTTGGGAAGCTGTTCACATGGATTGAGTCACAGCACTTCCTCCAAGTGGTGACAAAATTTATAATGCTTATTTGGTCATTGTAGACAGATATAGCAAGACTCCCATATTCTTACCATGTCATAAAGATGACACTGCTATGGATACAGCTCTTCTTCTGTGGAGTAGAGTTATTTCTCATACAGGATTATTTAAGAATATCATAAGTGACAGAGATCCCAAGTTCACATCTGCACTTTGGACCAATCTTCATAGATTGTTTGGGACTAAGTTATAATTCTCTACAGAATATCACCTTCAAACACATGGGCTGGCAGAGAGGATGATTCAAACATTAGAAGACATGATCACAAGATTTTGTGCTTATGGGTTAGAACTCAAAGACTCAGATGGCTTTACCCATTACTGGTTCACTCTGATACCTGCACTAGAATTGGCATACAAGACATCAGTCCATTCTTCCACAGGACAAACTCCTGCTATGTTAGAAAAAGGATGGAATCCAAGACTGCCAGCAGACACACTGAGGAAAGACTTGATTGAGATTCATCCTACAGCTTCCAGCTTCAAAATAATTCTTGATAAAGTAAAAAATCATGATAAACAATGTATGAATGATGCTTTTGATTATGCAAAACAGAAGTGGGACAAGAGTCATAAAGTAACAGACTTCAAAGTAGGGGACTTAGTTCTAGTTTCAACCTTGAATTTTAATAATATCAAAGGCCCAAAGAAATTCAAAGATTATTATGTAGGACCTTTTGTTATTGTTGCCTTACATGGAACCAATGCAGTTCAAGTGGACTTGAGTGGTGAATTGGAAAATAAACACCCCAACTTTCCACTCAGCTTGATAAAGACTTATCAACCAGCTGATAAAGAATTGTTTCCTTTAAGGAACCCAACTCCTTTAACTGTTCCACCAGTGGAACAGAATGAAGACAAAAAGACAAAGAAAGTCATTAAAGAAAGGAGACTTAGGGGGGAAAATTAGAGAGAATATCTTGTCAGATATAGAAATCCAGTACATGAAGATGAATGGCTGGCAGAATCAGATATACCTGACTCAGATAAACTCTTGAGAAGATTTACACGTGAAAGGAGGCCAAAAGCGTGAATATGTCTATAAATGTGCTTTAAATTACTTGATATGAGTAATATAAAGCGGTTGGACAGTGGACATTAACCGCCATTTGGGGCCTTTTACTCTTTATACCATTCATAAAGTTGTAGTACAATTTTATTTTTTGGTGGGAGGGAATGTGAGCCTTGAGGTATAATTTACATACCCAAATAGGCCACAATTATCTTAAAAAGAAATTTTGAATTATGCATAACTCATAAGTCATGCATATATCCAAAATTCATCATTTTCAATTTCAGAAAAGATGAATAACTTTTTTTTGAGTAAGTAAATCCATGGATTTAAGACCAGATTTGGATTCTACACAAAAATTCACCTAGGGTAGCTCCATAGAGTGAATAAGCTCAAATTAACTCTTTGAGGTGGTAAAATGGAAAATGCTTCAATACCACATCATCAATACCACATAAAAGATCTGTGAAAATTTTTGTTTTTCTTAATTTCATGCCAAAATAATGCAAATGTGAGAAATACCATGTTACATATACACTACGAATAGTGTTATGAATGTTTTGAGCACTTAATATCATGGTAGTCTTACATGGACTTTTGGTACACCCATAGTGGATATCTCACTAAGCTCAAATTTCTATTTTGACGTAAAAAATAAGCAAGGGGGACAAAAGACATCAAGGAGAGCCAGGGTACCCAAACTTCTGAGGTCTCAGAGGCATGGACAGCTCCAAAGCTTGGATCCATGGCTGATCTTGGCCTAATTGGTAAACCAAAACCTTTTGGGAACTTGGTTACCATGTTACAACTACTGTAAATCTTAAGAAAATAGCAAATAACCTGCTATTTTGACATGCCAAGGAGGTAAAAAGCTACTTAGACTCCTGTAACCATGTCAATTATTAATGATTTTCCATGGATAAACCCAAAAAGAGTAATTAAAACCATTTTTGGACTTGTATCCATTGATTTACCTCATAGCAACCAGTTAAACACTAATATTTGCAATACTATGTAGAAATGAGGTAAAAACTTCAAAAATTAATTAAAAATACAATTCTCAATGAATCTTTATGAAACTTTCAGGACCAATGGCGAACTTCATTATCTATGGTACAACCAAAGATAATTACAGTTTTACTAGTAAAATTGAAAGGCTTACTTACAGTCCATTTTTGACTATTCTATGTGAAACACTGAATCTTCAAAAATTTACAGTAATTAAAACCTGTGAAGAAATTGGCAATAACATTGATAACTTTGAGAAATCAATGATTATTTTGGAATAAAAGAAGATTTACAGATGTTAATCCTCTTATCCTTAACCATATTGGGGTTGGTAGTCACATAAAAGCATCAAATTAAGTAATTATGATAATCTTACGTGACAACAGATGATGCAATCAATAATCCAAAAAACAGTTTATTGTTTTCTCAATCACTAGTTTTTCAGTTTGCTCCATGGCATGCCTCTGTGAGCTGTTTTTGACTTAAAAGAGGCCTCTTCTTGCTGTTTTTTCCACATCATCATCATCTTATTATTGTTTAAACCCTTATTACCAACAAGTAAGTATTAGTTATAGCTATTCTTAAGTGTTTTAAATCTTTCAGAATCAATCAGAAGGACGTTAAATCATAGAATCCAACTATATATTGTTGTAATACTGTTATAAATTCATTTTGATCCTTAAAATCCACAATTCTACGTCAAATCTCTCTATCTTATCTTTCAATAAGTTCTTTGGAATATTAGTGAGTGATTTATCTTTAATTCCTAAAGTTTTTTTCTCTAAAATTAGTTTTCTTCAAGAACTATCATTATAATTATTCTTCCAAAAGACAATTATAAATCAAAATAATTTTATTATTAAAATCTTCTTGTAATTGATTCTTGTAGACAATTACTGCTCACTGTTAAAATCACTAGTAGTGTTTAACACGTGAAAGAAATAATTCTTCAATTATTTAATTGTGGCTATAATTATACTTTACTATTATATTTCATAAGAGAAGACATAGTACTGTTGATTAATAGTGATATTATCATCAGTTTCATAGTCACATCATACACAAAATTACCAAAGTTCTCAAAGAAAGAAAGTTGAGAACCAACAAAGTAAGGGAATACCTTGTTAGGTACAGTGACCCAGCTTGTGAAGATGAATGGTTGCCAGAAAAGGACATACCTGAAGCTACTAAGCTTCTCAGAAGGTTCAGGAACACCAGAAATAACAATATTACAAATTAATATTCTTTTTTAGGGGGAGGGAAAGTGAGCCTCAGAGATATTTTTATATACCCAAAAGACCACAAATGATAAATTAAAATACAAATATAAATAAAATAAATTTATTTATATTATAAAATTAAAAATTGAAATATAAAATACCAATTTATATTTAAAAATCAAAACTTAATTATAATTTAAAAATAAAATTACAATAAAAATTAAAATTATGAAAATTCATTTTTACTTGTAAAAGTTATGTAAAAATGAAGTTTTAATAAAAATTATGAAATTAAAATATTTCTGGTAAAAATTTATATAAAATATATTATAACTTTTTATCCAATAAATAAACATATAAAAACTATTTCACCAATGGATTCTTCATAAAAAATTAGGTGGGGTCACCTCTGAGTGAAATTCTTGTGACTCAACTCTAAATAAGCTTAAATTAAGTTTTTAGTATTTTCAAAACAAAAGTTGAAAATCCTCAAAACTTTAATTTAATTCACGCCACATGAGGTGTTAACCATCAATTTTTGTGTTAAAATTGAGGTGTTGTGTTTAGTTTAGAAGTTATGAGGAATTGAAGTATTTTCAATTGAATTCAATTGAAATGTCAAAATGTGCGCATGTATTACATAAGTGAACTTTGATTTACATATGAGGTATCAATTATTACTGTATTTTACTGTACAATTCAATTGAATTACATATGTAAATTATAAGTATAATACATGATGAGGAATTAAAGGAAAAAATAAATTGGAAAGATTAAAACTTGGGGGGGAAAGGAACTCTAGCTCTAAGGGGGAGCCAGACCCCAATAATCCTTGCTGACAGGCGTGAGATGTCAAAGTTCCCACAAAAGTTCATCACTTTTGTCCTGGAATTGAGTCACAGGGTCTGTGACTCAATTGATGATGAGATTTTGATACCAACCAGGGTGGTTTTAACTGCTTCCAAGAGGGTCAAACTACCCTTAAGCTAAAACAATGTTAGTAAAAACAGTTTTAACTGGTCTCTATGCCTCTTATACACGTTCTGACGGGGTTTGAAAGCTCTAGACCAGGTATTGTTATAGTAATGGCTGATTTAAGGATCTAAAATGGCTAAAAATGGCTTAAACCAGCCCTTTTTTTGGGCTAAACCAGGGCTCAATGATGCCATAATTGGCTTTTCTGTTGTCATACTTTTTTTCACGACTGACAAGACTAAATTTTACTTTTTGAGTAAGAAAATTGATGGCTATAAAAGAATGTCTTCTTTGCCCCACTTTTCTCTTCATGTTAGAATCTTTTCCTTTTATAATTAGCTTAAACATTGTTAAACCAATCAATAAAATATTACAACCACCTTTTTTAAATCATTTTTAACCCTTTAACCACGTGAAAAAATTATTATAATCATTGTTTGTAACTTTTATAATCATTTTTACCCCTGAACCACCCCAGAAGTGAATTAAAGCATCTTTCATCACTGTATACTTTGTCACTTTGTTTCCAAATTCACTCTGGTCACTTTTGGGTGTGTTTTCTCTTTAATACTCCTTTTAAAGACTTTGTTCTTTAATTAATTGCTTGCATTTCTTTGCTCAATTCATTCCAATTGAAATTGCTCTTGAAGAAATTTCTTATGTAGCCTTAAATATCTCTTGTAGAGTATTTTTGGATAAATATTTATTGTTGGTAAAGGAATAAATATTTAGACTATTATTGTTTTATACTAATGAGGTTATAAACAGTAAAATTGGCGTGTCTTCTCTTGAAAATAATATTTCTTACTATTTTTAATTGATTTTTACCTTATACAAATTTTGAGGACAGGAAAAGTACTTGACTTTTAATCAAAGTTTCATATCCACACCTTATAGACCATAAGCTGGGTCAGTCCGGAATTGTGGTAAAAACCAAATGGGGGTTCTCTCCCAAGGTTGTTATATGTCCTTACTAACCTTCCAAGAGCATTTCTTTAGATCATCAACACTCTATTTTTGATGTTTTTCTTGTAACACTACTTTTCTGTTGAAATTTGCTATTTTAGACTTCAAACCATGATTTCATGGGGTTGTACCTTGAATATCATGATAGGAGCTATCTCATTCTTCAAATATGAGCTAGTAGAATCTGAATATCTCATTTTTTCAATATGGACTACTCTCAATCCAAAGTGGTCAACAGCTATTACTATCTTTTCCAACATATCCTTATCAGCTTTAACCTTGTTTATAACATGCTAAATAAAGTTGAAAAATTTCTTTGTACAGGTATCTTGTGGCAACTTCATTTTTTAATACACTGTTTATCTTGTGTAATTCAAAAGATATGAGCTAAAAACTGTCATCCTGTGACTCAAAACCAGAGCACAAGCATGACAGCCAAATACCACAAATCAATGGTATAGCCAAGATACCACCAAAACATGCAGCTGAGCCAAATAAGCTCAAAAGGTATCAAAAGAAAGAGGAAATTTTCCTCTTTTCAAATATACAAGTCCCATCACCATAGGACAAATAATAACAAAGTTATGCCTTCCCAAAGTTGTTGCTGAGCATAAACCTTAATTTTCACCCCTCATCTGAAATACAGAGTAGGAAGCTTAACCCCATCAAATTTTTATTCAAAATGAATCTCTAAGTCAGGGCTATCCAATGGTACCAGCCAAACTTACCTAGCACCAGTATTACAGAAGTTATGGCCAGATTCAGGCCAAATAAGGGTGAATACAATATTCAACTCCCACCTAAATCCTACATTTTTAGTGTGAGATACCTAAAGTGGTGTCTTTTTGAAAAAAGCAAAATCAGGGCTATCTCATGTTGCCATTCATTTGCCCATACCCCATCTAGAACAAAATCTATAAGGCAAACCAGCCCAATACAGCTTTTTGCCTAAAATACACATATGTACAAAACTCTTGTACATAGCATAGCTTTGCCATATTTATTAATAACCATATTAAATCAGGTACCATTTTTTAGAACACATATAGGGCTGAACACTGAACCAATTTTGAGGTTGATATCTCAAAACCTGACAAAGTCATGGCTGTTTTAAGGTCAAAATCCCACAGTTTAGCCAATACAGCCTTACCATGGGATAATATCCCATAACCATGATTATGAGGTGTCAAAAAGACAAAGAAGGTTTCTTTTACTTCAATAACTCATAGTTCATTCAATACTGGGGTCCCAGACAGGTTCTGTACAGCATTCTACACATCATACATGTCAGAATCAGGCTGTGTGGTCCCCAGATGAAAATTTTCACCCTGTATTGGTGAGAACTGCCCAGATGTGGTTTCAAAGCCACATGTGAGCCCAATACATGATATAAAGGCCTTTTGCAAACCACAAGCCTGTTCTTGAGAGTGCAAAATATTCACTTCCTCTACATGAAAAGGTCTAGTAGCCTTTTCACCCCATTTCAGGATAAAAAGAGGCCTTTTCACTGCCAGAAAAGGAATCCCCATCCTGCTCTTGAATTCCTATGTAGTAAAGCTGTGAGAAACAGTTATACTTTAAACTTTAGTATTGTAGCTCTTATTATAGTAATCCAGCTGGTAAGACTGCACCCAGGGCTTTCAGCAGCACTCACCACCACTATACTATTATAGTAAAGCCCTTAATATCTTGATTTAACCATTTATTATTATAGATCAAATCTTTTTAAACTATTTTTACCGTGTCACAGTCATAGTTGAAGTTTGTAAACACTATTATACACATTTATCATAGACTCAGCCTGCCAAAAATCATGAATATATGCACTGATCATAAAAGTGCATATACCCAGTTTATCTCCGTAAGTATTTATTTTACAGATATGACATAAGGCAGCAATTTATGTAGTTTTAGATGTGAAATCCAATTATGTAACTCATTTCACATGTTTGTCCTTTTTTTTCTGAGATAATCAAGAGTTTACATCTTTTTAGGACATTTTTACTTATTTTAAGATTGTAATTTCAATTCTTATTATTAACATAAGATTTATAATGTTGTTTTGTGACACTTTTGGATATTTGGTAATATCTCAAAGTCTTGCATTCCCTACCACAAAAATAAATTGTACCACAATCTGATATAGTTAAATAGGGCATCTTCCACTGTCCTATCTTGAGCTCAACAATGCTTAATCTCCTTATTCTTTAGGTCTTCTTTCATTTCTGAACCTTCTTTTTAAATTTTCAGAATTATTTATAATTTTCTCAAGTAGAAATTGATCTTCTTGAGTTGGTTTTCTTTACCTTACAAGGTATTCCCTTTCATTTATGTGTCTTGTCTTCCTTTCTCCAAGGACTTGCAAAATTTTCTTTTCTTCTCATTCTTCTATAGGGGGTATTTCAAGTTGTGGTTTATTCCTTAGGGTAAATGATTCCTTATCACTTGAGCTGTAAGGCTTCATCAGACTTACAGGGAAAGCTTGGTGTTTGTTCATTAATTCATGTGTTAACTCTTGTTGTACAGGATTAGGGCCATGCAGGGCAATTCGAATAAAAATTCCTGTAAAGGAATCTTTTAGCTTCTTTGGTCCTTTCATATTTCAAAAGCTCAAAGTTGATACTAATACTAAGTCTCCTCTTTTAAAATCGGGTGGCTTGTGACTTTTTCCCCATGTTTCTTTTGCATGTTTGGTAGAATCTTGCATACATGTATTTTAATGATATCTTGCTTTGTCAAGCATCATTTTGAAACTGCTTTCTGTTGGATTTACATCAACCAAGTACTTTTTGAGAGTGTAAAAAGGTATTCTTGGTTCTCAACCTTTTTTCACAATTGCAGGTGTCCTACCAGTGGAAGAATAAATTGATGTCTTATAGTCCAGTTCATGACCTGGTGTATTACTACACCAAAAATGGGTAAAACCATCAGAGTCTTTGAATTATAAGCAATAATCACAGAATCTTCTGATAATGTCATCTCAAGTTTCTATCATCCTCTCTTCTAGTCTATCAGCTTGAGGGTGATATGCTGTTGAGAATTATAGCTTTCTGCCAAACAATTTATGGAAATTTTTCAATAAGGCTGAAGTGAATCTGGGATCTCTATCACTTATGGAATTTTGGAATAAGCCTGTATGCCTAATAACTCTATTCCACATCATTATAGCTGTAATATGTGTCTATCAAACTGTTGACAATCTTACTATTAATCAGCAGTACAATTACTGTTCTTATGTAATATAAAAATAAAAACCATTATAACCAAAATTAAATAATTAATTAATTAATTATTTCTTTTACTTGTTATACACTACTAGTGATCATAACAGTAAGCAGTAATTGTGTACTAGAATCAATTACAAGAATTATTTAATAATAAAACTTCTTAATTAAAATAATAAAATTATTTTAATATATAATTATCTTTTGCAAGAATAATTATAACTATAACTCTTGAAGAAAACAATTACTATAGAAAAACTTTAAGAAATAAGACAAAAGACTCACTAATACTCCAAGGAACTTATTAAAGAGAACAGTACAGAACGTTGAGGGATAATTGTGAATTTAAAGGATCAAAATGGATTTATAACAGTATTACACCAATATATAGGTGATTTCTATGATTTCACGTCTTTCTTATTGATTCTGAAATAGGAAAAGACTTAAGAAAAGATTAACTAATACTTACTTGTTGGTAAGAATGGTATAATAGAATGATGTGATGATTCTGGAAGAAACAGCAAGAGGAGGCCTCTTTTAAGTCTAAGACAGCTCAAACAGGTGTTCCATTGATCAAACTGAAAAACCAGTGAGTGAAAGTACAATAATACTTTTTGAATTAATGATTGCATCATCTGTTATCATGTAATATTATCATAATTACTTAATTGATGCTTTTATGTGACTACCAGCCCAAATATGGTTAAGAATAAAAGGAGTAAAAACTTTGAATATTCTTTTATTTCAAAATAATAATTTATTTCTCAAATTTATCAAAGTTATTGGGAATTTCATCACAGAGTGTATTTTCTGTGAATTTTTGATGATTCTGTGTTTCATGTGGAATCATCAAAAATGGACTGTAAGTAAAACTTTCATTTTACTGATAACATATGATTATTTTTGGTTTTCCTATAAATTATACTGTTCTTCATTGGTCCTGAATTTTTCAGAAAGATTCATTAGGAATTGTAACTTTAATGAATTATTGAAGCTTTTACCCCATTTCTACAGAGAATTGTAAATAATACTATATTGCTGGTTGCTATGAGGTAAATCAATGGATACCATTCCAAAAAGGGTTTGAATTACTTTTTTGGGGTTTATCCATGGAAGTTCATTAAGATTTGACATTTTTACAGCAGTGTAAGTTGCTCTTTACCTCCTTGGCATGTCAAAATAGTACCTTATTTGCTATTTTCTTATGATTTAATGAGAGTTTAAGTTGGTAACAAAGTTCCCAAAAGGTTTTAGAATAATAATTGTGCCAAGATCAGCCATTGATCCAAGCTTTAGACCTTTCAACGGCTCAGAGGCCTCAGAAGGTGTGTACCCTGGCTCTCTCTGATTCCTTTTGTCCCCCTTGACTATTTTTTCCATCAAAATAGAAATTCAGGCTCAAACACTGATATCCACTATGGGTGTATCAAACCTTTATGTAAGAATACCATAATATTAAGTGCCACAAACATGAATAACACTATTCTTAGTGTATATGTAACATGGGATTTCTCACATTCCCATTATTTTGGTGTGAAATTGAGAAAAACAAACATTTTCACAATTCTTTTATGTGGTATAGAAATATTTTCCATATTACCACCTCAAAGAGCTTATTTAAGCTTATTCACTATATGGATCTATCCTAGCTGAAAATTCGTGTAGAATCCAAACCTGGCCTTAAATCCATGGATTCACTTACTCAATAAAAAGTTATTCATATTTTCTGAAATCAAAAATGATTAATTTTGAATATATGCATGACTTATTGGTTATGCATAGTTCAGAATTTATTTTAAAGATAATTGTGGCCTATTTGGGTATGTAAAATATACCTAAAGTTGGCTTTGTCCACAGCTGTGTCATCTTTGTCAACTATTGGGGTCTTTCTGTATATATCAACTAAGACTAGACAAAACTTGAAGCTTCTGTCTTCTCCTGGGGGTAGAGCTGTTATTCACTCCATATGAGCTATTACCCATGGGGATTTTGGTTCTTGGATTTGGATCATCATACCAAATTTTTTCACTGTGGTTCTATTTGCATTTTGGCAGCCCTCACAAGTTTGTCAGTATTCTGAAACATCATTTCTCCAATTTGGCCACCAAGAGCAGTTTTTTACTCTCTCTAGTTTCCTATCTTCTGGAAGATGTCCAGATAAAAATTAATCAGGGAATTCATGTAGTATAGTTTTTATTCAAACTTTATCTTTAAATGTCATAACACATGTGTGTTTGTTCTTATGATAAATAATTCCATCAAGGAGGTAAAATCTTTCTTCATGATATGATTTTTTCTGTAACTCATCTAGTTTAGAAGATAGTTATGGGTCTTTGCAATCTTTCATCAAGAGATGGCATAAGATATGAAAATCTTTATTCATCTTATAGCTTTCTTTGACTTGATTAAAGAATTCTGTGCCAATTTCTGTAACACATATTCCTTCCACATGATTTTATTCCTGTGGTACCCATGCTTGGCTTTCAGGTTTCTTTGACAAATACCATCTGCTAAGACCATCAGAGCTCTTTTGAATATTCCCATATTTGTGGACTATGGTAATATTTCCACTATATTCTTGTATAGCAATCTGAAATCTTAGCATATGTTTATTTTGTTTCTCCATGTTTTATAAGGATTTTAAAACATTACAGTCTGTAAGAACATCAAAAACTGTTCCATAAAAATAATATTGTAAAATTTCTAAATCCCGCACTAAGCAAAGGCACTAAATTTGGTTTCCTCCATACCTTGCTTCTGTTGGCTGAATTTGTCTAGAACTGAAGCAAATTTGTACTTCAACAGGCTTATCATTAATTATTTGTGTCTGGTGTAGTGCAGTACCTATTCCTTGTCCACAATCATCTATGTATAGCTCAAAGCATATCTTCCAATCTGTAATCAAGAGAAAAGGGCCATTTGAAAGGGCGTTTTCAAGTTCTTCATAATACTTACATCTTTCTTCAGTCATTCTGTAGCCTGTCTTCTGATCACATATTTTATACAAGGATTTTTCAATTTTGGAAAAGTCTCTGATATGTTGCCTGTAATATCCAGAAAATCTTAAGAAATATTGCATTTCTTTCTTAGTTTTTGGTATTGGTTTAAGTAGTACCGCTGCCACTTTATTTTTATCTATGCCCAAGATTGAACCAGCAACTGAATGTCCTAGTTATTTTACATCACTATATGAAAAAGGACATTTCTTTAATGATATTTTCATATTTACTCAGACTATCTTCTGTAATAGTCTTTTAAGTCTGGTCAGGTGATAATCCCAAGTGTCTAAGAAAATTATAATATGATTAATATATTTAATAAGCCATCCTTCTGATAATTCTTCAGAAATATAGTGTTCATCATTCTCTGGTAGTGGGAAGAGGAATTTTTATACCAAATGTAATTCTTAAGTATTCATATATTGCACAGTGGACAATTGCTGTCAGTGGTTTTCTTGCATTATCTGTTGAGACATTTTTGTGTAAGCACTTAAGGGAATCCATGGCTTTAATGAGCTTAGCTTGTAAAATTTGTGTTATTGTCTCATGGATTATAGGGGTTGCATATCTGTCAGAGATAGTATAAGTATTTAAAGCTCTAAACTCCCCTACAATCCTTGATTTACTATTGTTTGATGTTATGATGATTGGTTTAGTTACTTCTTCTTTCTCATTATTGCCTACTTTTTATCAAATCTCCTATATCCATTGATTCTTCAATGTGTACTTTTAAGACTTCTCTAGCTCTTGGGCTGGCTGGATGATCTGTTCACCTGAGAATGGTTGGATAAGGTTTATCTATCTTTATAATAATATCAATCTCATGGCCAATGATGGCACCTAGTGATTCCTTGTCAGTTTCAAATTCAATTTTGTATTTACATAAGAGGTCAACCAATTTTCCTTTCATTTTTTCTGTTAATTCATTATTTAATTCTGCCTCTTTTACTTGCTCACTTATGAATAATTGTTTATATGAGGCTGTTTCCTCTTCTTTTATAACAGCAATTTGTTTTTGATTAATCAAGAATCCAGACTTTTTTCTTGTATTATCTCCTATGGTGAAATATATATTTTTTGGTTAGAAGTATCTATGCCATAATTTGATAAGTAATCATTTCCAAGTATGAAATGGTTACTAGTACAGTGTTCCATGACTAAAAATTTGACTTTCATCCTTATAAATTGAGATGGATGTGGGAAAATCAATTTTAAGTTGATTATTTCAAGGGGTGTTATTCTTTCACTTGCACTTGTAAGCTTGACTCCTTGTATTTGTATAAGCTTATTTTCCCCATCTGGTACAAGTTTTTGTAGATACTTCTTTCCAACATTTGTGCAGCATGCTCCTGTGACCGGATTTACACTTGCCTCTTGATTTTTTAACATAACCATACCTATACTTCATTTTCCAGAAGTATAGCTCATTCCTTTTGAAAACTTGGTTCTATGAACTTTGGCATCCTGTATATTTGTAAAGCATGTGTCAGCTGTTCCAGTTTTCAGTAAATTTTCATTTACATCTAACACTTCATAGATCAAGTCAATATTTTCAATTTGGGCATTGATTATATTAATTTCATCACTTTCAGAAGTTTCTTATTTTTCAGTGTCTTTTTCAGGATCATATTCTTCTTCTTTGTCATTGTGGTCTTATTTTTCCACAATTTCATTGATCTTTACTTTTTAAGACAATTGTTGTTTAAGTGCCCAGTACTACCACATCTATGGAATTTTCTTTTTTCATTGGTATTATTGGGTTTAAAGGGTTCTTTTGGTTTTTCCTTCTTCATAAATGGTTTACTTGGGCTTTTTATTTCCAGTTTTTTCCTTTTTCTTCCAATTTTGGTTCTTTTTACAATGTCTTCCAATGAATTGATATATTCTCCTGTGTAACATGGAACTATGAATCTGCTCCACAGGGAATTTTTCAATTCTCCTCCAAATTTTCCAAGTATTTTCACATGCACAATCTTTTGTGACTTTTTTAATATAATTCATTTAATATTTCAACTTATTTGAAGAACCAAGTTAAGGTTTTATATTTATCTGGGTCAAAGAATGAGTTTTAAAATGAATTTTCTATCTTTTAACTTCAGGCATAATTAACCAACTTGGTGATTATTTCATTTTTCCACCAAGACTAGGTTTGTTTTCCATTTGTGTGTCTTATTCCATATTACCATCTTTTTGCAGATTTTTAAAAAATTAATATAATCTTTCAGTAATTAATTAATCTGGTATGGTATAATCTTCTTGTAACATTTCAATTTTCTTACTGAATGAAATATGTTCATATTCACCTTCACCTGTGAATGTTGGCCATTCTTTAAGTTAAGATGCTTCTTTCATTAAGACTTGATTTTTGTCTTGATGGCTTAAGTCTTTTATGAAGGAAGTTCTTATTTCATCCTTTCCTTAATAATAATTCATATTTGGTAAAATATGGTTTATAGCCTTTGCATATTCAGGTTAGCCTCATTTATTTTATCCATTTTATCTGTAACAAGTCTGATTTCACTTTGGATCTCATCTTTAAGGTTTTCCCTTTCTTAATCACTTTTTTTCATTATTCAGAAGTATTTTTTGTTGTGATTAATTGTTATCTTATAGTTTTTTAAAAAAATACTTAATCTATTCAATTTTCCTGTTAGATTTTTAATACTCATGTCATAATTGATTGTCAAAGTTTCTTCTTTGATATGTCTTATTTATTTATGCAGCTCTTGTTGTCCTCATATTAATTTCTGTTTATTTTTAATTAAGACTTTTTTATTTATTATTTTCAACCATAAATTAAATATTTTCTATTTCTTTTTTGCTCTTTACAGCAATCTGTCTTAAAGATAATATACTGCTGTTTAGCTTTTTTTGTCAGGGTGAGTCTATATAGTAGCTATAAAATGTAGTTACAAGCTAGTATTATGACTGTGACACGTGAAAAAACAAATAAATTTAAATCTTCAGGTCCTACTGCTACGTGGTAACAGTGGTGATGAGTCTGTTGAGGACCTGGGTTGCAATACTCTAATATCTTTGACTGTAAAGAAGTACTATAATAATTATATTCTAATTATATCTTTACTGATAATTCTAAGGACACTACTGATTGATAACAGTTTTGTCACGTAAGAATATGGATAATAAGATGAAGATGATGGGTTTTCAAGGAAAAAACCCTTCTTTTTATATCTTTCAAGACTTTCAAGAGTTATTAACTCTTCACATGTCAGAGGAGTGAAACTTTTCACTCCAATGATCAGTCTGTGGTTCTGGATCATCAATTCTGACGTCAATAGAGGCAGAATTGTGGTTTTGGAACCACAAATGATCATTCTGGATCAATACAGGGTGAAAAGACTTTTCACCTGCCACGTCAGCACTTGGATGACGTTGTTCTGGTGTCTGTATGATCAATAATGATGATTTTAGAGAGTTTATATCTTCATAAGTATATTATTTTAAGTATGAAAGCAATACTGTTTGATACAAGTTTGATATAGTCATGTATTGCTAGAAAAACCTTCCAATCAAGATATCTCAGTCAGTTCTTAAGATATCAAGAAACCAAGAGCACAGAATTGAAGGGCTTGATGGGGTCTTCAATTTGGTATTCTTCATGTTTACCCTTCTTTAAAATAGCAAAAGTTATAAGGGTTTTAAGTTTTTGGATGTAATTTTGTACATCAGTATAAGGCTTCAAAAACTTCCATACCAGATATCTTCTTCAATTTGGAAGATATCTGTATTCTGATGATACAGTCTTGTAGGGCTTGATTGGCTCTACAGTTTGGTATATTACACTGTACAGTTGTATGAGTGTATGCCAAAGATACAGGGGTTTGTTTACATTGTTGTTTTCAGAATATCTGTATTTTGGTTATTAAACCTTTGAACCAAGATCCCTCAGTCAATTTAAGAGATAAAGAGGTCTGAGGTGTCTCAAATTGAAGCTCTTGTTTAGATCTTTAATTTGGTTATACTTTTGTACAGTTTTGTACAAGCCCTCTTTGACTTTCAGGGGGGTCTTGGTTTTAAAATAAAGGTCATATGGTATCTCCAGCTGTAGTGGTGTTACAGCAACATGGATGATACCATTGTGTAGCTCTCTATGTGAGCTTTAAGAAAAATACCATTTTGGTATAGAATAACTTAAATATGCATAAGTTAGATGAGAGGTGAAAATAAGTATTTTGACTTGTTTATTCTCCTCTAGGTTTCCTTATTCTGTTTGGATAAGTTTGGTGTTTAACTTAGGAGGAGTTTTTTCCTCTTATTTATTACCTGTATTGACTATGTTTGTTCAATACTTGTCATACCATTATTTATGGTATGCTGGATGTCATGCTAGTGCTCTGTTTTGAGTCACAGGCTGACATTTTTAATAATAGTAGACTCTCTTTTATGGTTTCTAGAGGTAATGTACTATTTTTGATCTCTGCTAAGGTATTCAAAACACCAGGAGAAAAAGTTATTTCCTTGAAAAATGTGGTTTTCCCAATCTTTTATTCCCTTTGTCCTTGAATTCCATCAAGGTTATTTCCATGTTGAAGACATTGTCCATGGAATCCTTTGGGATTCTTGGTCTCCTGTAAGTTGGGAAATATGGTTTCCTCCAGTTCTTTTTCTTTTTCTTCTTCCTCTCTTGGGAAGGCTTATTGGCTTTTGGATTTCTTTTATAAGTTACTGGGTCTTCTTCCTTGGCTTCCTCTCTCTTTTTGTTGTTCCAGTCCTTTATCTTTTTGATTTGGGGTTTGGATGATAATGGATTCCATCAATTCGAGTATTTCAATATTTTCTCCTCTTTGAGGAACGTTTTGAAAATTTTCCAGGAGTCCATCACTCCTCAACGGACTTTTGGCAACATTTCCCAATCTTTGTCCTTTTACACTTTGTAATATTTCTTGTACTGGCTCATTTATATGTTTATTTGATCCCTCAGAGTGTGATTTGTCTCTTTTTTTACATACTTATATTTAGTTCCAATTCTGGTTCAGAGATTATGGGCATTTCTAGGACTTGCCTTTGGGATATGGCACTTCATTGTTTGGATTCTGTTCCACTGGGGATTCTGCCCATTCTTTTCCTCTTTGTGGTATCATTTCTACTTCTTAGTCCACTTGCATCTTATTAGATGCAGTATTGGGAGCCTCTTCTAGTAGTCATGATGATAGAAAAAAGATTTCAGAAAGATCGATGCTTTTTATGGAATTTAAAGAAAGTTTCTTACCTTAAGGGTCCTGGAAGAGCTAATTTTTTAGCTTTTCTTTTCTTATTAACATTTGGTTTTTGAGAACCTTGACAAGCTTCTTCCACCAATCTTTCAATGGTGGTCTGAGTTTCCTCTGTTGGGTTATCTTCAAACACTAAAAAGACAAAGAAATATAAGTCTTTTTATGAAATTTTATTTTTTTTGGAAAGGTATGGCAATTTCCATTTAGAAAATTTCTTTCATATGTTTTATATAGGAGAAATTAGTTGAGGAAATGAATAAAAATGAAAAAACACATTGTATTATTTTTTCATTATTTTTATTCTCATTTTTATATATGTGTTTATCTTGAAGGATAAAATAACAATTAATATGATTCTTAAAATTGAATTATGATATTAATTTACTTTTAACTTATAAATATCTTTTTTAAGCACTAGGGTGACTCAGAGAAAGTTCTTGAAAGTCTAAGGATGTGAATAACAACATGTAAGACAATAAAAGTGTTTGCCAAATTCCTCAATAGCTTTTGAAAATCAATAAATATAAGCATATTATATAATTTTATGATTATAATCAGAATTTATCACTGGATAAACCCAATTCTAAACTTCTTATAAGGTCTTTTAAGTAAATAGCACATCCAGGCCCCCAAATTTATAGTTTGACTATGAAGAAAAGGAACAAACTATTAGTATTTTACTTATTTTAATCTGAATGTCCTAATTTAAGTGAGTAATAAGATTAAAAATAGTTATGATGATAAATAACTATTACAATTATGGCACAAAAATATTCAACTTATTTAAATAAATAAAATAATATGATAAAATCAATATATCTATGGAGATTTCTTATTGTTAGAAAAAAATAACAAATGGGTGAAGAATTGTCATTTCATAATAAAAACAATTTATAACAATAATTTCACTAATATTAAAGTTATATATTAATATAAATACTATTTATATTAGTAATAATGATACAGGGAAAATAACCTACTTTTAATACTTAATATAATAATTTTGAAATATTTTACCGCTCAGAATATAAATACAACCTATTTAAATTGTATTTACAATAAAAATGGAAGAAATTAGAACTTTTAATGATTTATGTGCAATTAGAGATTTTAAGAGAAATTAATAAATTAAAATCAAAATATTTGATGTAATCAAATACAAAATAGTAATTAGTATAAGATACAGCTTTGGTCCTGAATAATATAAGTGTTTTTTATTAAATAATAAAGAAATTTACCTTTTATTTAATTTTTTTATTGTATTTGTAGCATTTGAGGTGGAAATAGAGGGGGGAAGAGTTCCTCTTATAGTAAACATCCTTCTTTCTAGTAGGCATTTACTGATTGTATCCATTAGAATTGATAAATATTTCAACCTTTGGTGATGAGTACATCATTATTGAACCTTTTTATAGCATTATTACCCCATTTTCTTTTTATTAATCACTGTATCTCTAATTTTAGGAAATCATTTAAGCCTTTGGGATATGACCACATATCCAAGGTAACAAAATAACCTTATAATAATTACTCTAATAACAAAAATTACAATTATTATCTTAAAATACGCAGAAATTATTGATTAACTCACAATCTATAGGAATAAATATTTGAAAAAAGTTCTACCATTAGATTCCTCAGGATACAATACACATATAAAGTTGTTATGTCATATCTGTAAAGATAATCCTTACTGTGTAACAGGAAAAAATGTTCTAAAAACGCATAAATTCTTGTTTATTTCAGAAAACAATTCAACAAAATGTGAAAATAATTGCTCCATTAAATTCCCTATTATAAGCTAAACATAAAACATTCGTATATCATATCTGTAAAGTAAATACTTAAGGATTAAACCTGAATATATGCACTTTAATGATCAGCACATATATTCATGGTTTCTAGCTTATATCTTATTAAATAAACATAAAAGAGAGTTGAACAAAAAATGAATTTTAAACTTGATTAATTTAAGAAGGAAGATATGAACTTGATTTGGCAAGCTATAAACAAGGTTATAACTTGTAACGGTTTATTGAATAAAATTGCTATAGCTGTTGACCACATTGTTGTGAAAATGGTCCTAAATTAAATCTGATTAGATATTCAGGCTCTACCAGCTCATAAATGAAGAATTATTCATTTTTTATCATTATGCCAAAGGTAAAACCCCTGAAATCATGGTTTGAAGTTTAAAGTAGTAAATTTTGACAGAAAAGATGAGTTACAAGAAAAATAATCAAAAATAGGGTTTTCATAATTTGATTAAGTTCTCATTACAGTCCAACAATGACATCCCAAGATATCAGAATTCACTCTTTGAATGGCTTTAGCATGTATTAGCTATAACGTATTAATTCTTAAAGTTTAAGCTTATGATGATCATTTATGAGCACTCACTGTAAACCTATTTTAAGCTTAACAATCATATAGGTGATAAAACTGGTGAATGCTATTGTATTAGGATGAATAATAATGAAATACACAAATCTTAGTCTTCTTCCAAGCCAATGATGTCATCAAAGTTAGAGTTATAGTGATAACTTTAAATGATGGTGTGATAATGAGATAAGATGGTTTAATTATGATGTAATCATCACTAAACTTCAAATTACTGATTACTTCCGGTGGATATCATTAGGAAGCATCTACTAGAAGCCTGTTGGACTCTAGGTGAGAGAATTTTACTATCAATAGAGCTTTTTTTACTTTATTTCCCCCTCAGATGCAACAAAAACATTAAATTATTAAAACCAAAGGTAAAATCTTTCTTCTTTTTATATAAAGGTATTATATATTCAAAGAATAATTTGTATCTTTATTATGATCATCATTTTGATGTGATTTAATTAATTTGATTTTTTTTTGTTAAATTTGTTTAAAAATCTCCAATTCCACATAAAAAACAAGAATATTTGTAATTTCTTTTGATTTTTATTTTAAATACAATTTAAATAAGCTTTATTTAAAATTATTATATTATGTGTTAAAATTAAGTTCTTTCCTCTTTTTACAATCTTTTCTCTTTATCATTATTTTTAACAATTCTCAAATTAATATAAATAGTATTCATATTGATTGATAACTTTAATATTAGTAATATTATTGTTATAATTTTTTTTATTATTAAAAAAAAATTCTTAAGCCTTTATTATTTGCTTATTACAATAGTAAAGTGCCCTAAATATATTAATTATCATATATCAATATATTTATTTTATCATATTAATCTTTTCAATATATAATTTATACTTATATATATGATTTGATAATATAGATATTTTACAACATAATTCTAATAATTCTTTATCATTATAATTTTTTTTTGTCTTTTTCTTTAACTTTCATGAGAAAATTTAGATTAAAAAAGTAAAATATTAGTAAGTTTTACTTATTGCTTCACAGTCAAGCCTTATTTTTGGGGGACTGGCCAAGATTTTTGCTTCAAAGCCCATTTAAAAAGATTCAAATTTGGTTTTTCAAATAAAAATTAGAATCATAATCATAAAACTATATAATAATCTTATATTTATGAATCTTAAAAGCTACTGAGGCATTTGGAAAGCAATTTTACTGTCTTAAGAATGTTTTTTCATATCCTTAGACTTTCAAGAAATTTCTTTGAGTGACTCTAGTAATCAAAAAATATATTTATAAATTAAAAATAAGTTTATATTATAATTTAATTTTAAAGACAATCATCTTAATTATGATTTTATTCTTTAAAAATAAAAATGTAAAAAATTATTAAAGATAAAAACACAATAAAAAATCATTTTTATTCCTTTTTATTCATTTCTCTTATTTTTTGAGATATAAAACAATCTTTACCTGAAAGTTGCCATATATTCTCAAAGATAAAACTTCTTATCAATAGACTTATCTTTATTTGTCTTTTTTAGTGTTTGAAGATAAGCAGAATACTGTTGAGAGAATGGGGAAAGAAGCTTGTGAAAGTTCTCCAACATCTTTTTTCAATAAGAAAAGAAAGTCCACGAAATTAGTCTTTCCAGGGCCCACTGTTCAGGACTCTGAAGGTGAGTACCCATCTTAAAATTGCCATAAGAACATTTTTAGTGTTGTGAAATTTCTTCTTATTTATTTTTATGAATTATGACTACTAGAAGAGGTTCCCAATACTCCATCTAATCAGATGGATCTGGACTCAGAAATAGAATTGCTCCCTCAAAAGGGAGAATCCTGAGTGGAACAGAATCCACACAAGGAAGTGCCATATCCCAAAGGCAAGTCTCATAAATGTCCATAATATCTGGGCCATAGTTGGAACTAAGTATTAGAAACTGCAAAAGGTACAAACCACATTCAGAGGGCTCAAATAGACCTAAGGAGTGATGAACTCCTGGCCAAGCCTGAAAGATTTCCTCAAAGAGGATTAAATAGTGAGATACTCCAATGGATAGAATCCACTATCATCCAAACCTCAGATCAAAGAGACAAAGGAATAATATCCAAAAAGAGGGAGGAAAGCAAGGAAGAAGCCCCAGTAGCTTCTACCAGAAAGCCAAACGTCAACCAACCTCCCAAAGAGGGGAAGAAGAACAAGAGAAATAATTGGAGGAAACCATATTCCCCAAGTTACAGGATTCCAAAAATCCAGAAAGATGCCATAGACATTGTCTTCAAAATGACCAGAACCTTGATGGAATTCAAGGACAAAGAGGAATAAAGAATGAGACAAACCTATTTCCCAAAGAAATGATTTTGACTCCTGAATTTTTAAATAATTTCATAGTGTTTTTCTGCTACAAGGCATTACAAATAGCTTAAAATCTTTACAAGAAATAAATAATAACTTATTATCTTTAACACAAATTTTTGTACAGAATAAAAAAAAATTGACAGAATTAAATTTATGTTTTAAAATGATAAACCAAAATTCTTAATTGACAATACTCAGAAATCAATACAAGGACAAGAAGAACTGTATAAATACATAAGAGATATCCAAGAGAAGACTTTGACAATCAATTATGATGTGAGTATTGATAGTCTGAAAGAAAAATGAAACAAATTAAGAATTTCTGTGGAATAATTTGAAGAAAACACTTCATCACATCAAAAATTACTTCTATCCCATGCACAGAAAAGTTATTAAGCAAGAATGAATCTTAAATATGACATTAATAGTGAAATATGATACTTATTTCTGAGACAATGGATTAAATAAATGAGGCTAACTTGAATATGCCAAAGCTATCATCCCCATTTTCTCACATAAGAATTCCTGTCAAGACAAAAGAAGAAATAACAAATCCATTCATATCAGACTTGAGCCATGAATATAATAATGAAGTCTTAATGGAGGAAGCACCTCAATCAAAAGAATGATCAACATTCACAGGTGAAGGTGAATATGACCATGTGTCATTTATTAAAACAATTTTAATGATACAAGAGGATTATGCTATACCAGATGAATTAATCACTGCCTAATTAAATTCATTATTTGAAAAATCTGCAAAAATATGGTATTATGGCATAAGACAAAGAAATCACAAAAATATGTGGTCTTGGTGGGAAAATGAAATCATCACCAAGTGGGCAAATGATTCCTGGGGGTACAAAATAGAGAATGCATTTTGAAATTCCTTCTTTGACCCAGATAAGCATAAACCTCTGACTTGGTTCTTAAAACAAGTTGAAAGATTAAAATCACTGTACCCAGAAATATCACAGAAAATTGTGCATATGAAGATACTCAAAAAATGTGGGGGAGAACTGGAACATGCACTGAGGAGCAGGTGCATGGAGCCATGCTCCAAAGACTATTACATTAATACACTAGAGGACATAGTGACAAGAACCAATATTGGCCAAACATGGAAAAAATTGGATAGTGAGAGTCCAAATAAACCAATAATTAAGAAGGATAAGCCAAGGGAGCCTTTCAAACCCAATATACCCAGAACCAATGAGCAAAGAAAGTTCCATAAATTTGGTGGTATTAGACACTTAGCCAATAATTGCCTCAAAAAGGCAAAAATCAATTAAATTGTGGAAACAGAAGACCACAATGATAAAGAAGATAAATTTGATGCAGAAATCAAAACTGAAGAGTCAGAAACTTCTGAAAGTGATGAATTTGATATAATTAATGCACAAATCGATACTATTGACTGAATATATGAAGTAATGGATGTAAATTCAAACTTGCCACAAGTTGGAACATCTGATACAAGCCTTAAAAACAGAAAGGATGCCAAACTGCATAGAACCAAGCCTGCCAAAGGAATGGAATATACATCTGGAAAGTCAAGTATAAGTATTGTCATGGTTGAAGAACATGAGACAAAAGTAAGCCTGGACACAGGAGCATGCTTCACATGTGTTGGCAAAGAGTTACTTGAAAACAATCATACCAGATTTGGAAGAAAAACTTATACTAATACAAAGGGTTGAATTTAGTAGTGCAAGTGAAAGCATGAAGCCCCTTGGAATAACTGACCTAACATTAATTTTTCCTCACCCTTCCAAATTTATAAGAGTTAAAGTAGAGTTTTTAGTAATGGGAAACTGTACTGGTAACCATTTTATACTGGGAAATGATTAATTTTCAATCTATGACATAGATATCTCTAACCAGAAAAACAGATAATTTCCAATAGGAGACAATAAAAGACATAATTTTTGTTTTTTAAACAAGAAGAAACAAATTAATTTAATAAAGAATGAAGAGCCCAGCTGATAAAAGCATGCATTCATAAGTGAACAACCCACAGAGGCAGAATTCAACAAATAATTAACAGAAAAAATTGAAGAAAGATTAATTGACCTCTTAGTTCAAGACAAAAGTGCCTTTTAAACTGATACAGAACCATTAGGTGCAATCATTGGACATGAGGTAGACATTATTCTCAATGTGGAAAACCCCTATTCACCTCTACTAAGAATGCCAGCTTACCCTGCCAGCCCAAGAGCTAGAGAAGCCTTGGAGGTACACATTAAAGAGTTAATGGACCTTGGAGTGTTGAGAAAAGTAGGACATAATGAACAGGTACAAGTCACTACACCTGTGGCTATAACTTGGCACAATGGAAAATCAGGGATGGTAGGGGACATTAAAACTTTAAATACCTATAATATCCTTGAAAGATACCCAATACCCAGAATTCATGATACATTATCACAATTGTCACAGGCTAAGCTCATTAAAGCCATGTATGCTCTAAAGGGTTTTCACCAAAATGTCTTAACAGAAAATTCCAAGATGCTACTGAGTATAATAGTCCACTGTGGACTAAATGAATATTTAAGGGAGCCATTTGGTATTAAGAATACACCTTCCCATTATCAAAGAATGATTGACACCATATTTCCTAAAGAAATATCATAAGAATGGTTAATAATCTATATTTATGATATCATAGTTTGCTCAGGAACTTGGGAAATTCACTTAAAAATACTGGAAAGAGTCTTACAAAAAGATAGTTCAAGTAAATATGAAAATTCGCTCCAAAAAATGTCACTTTTCATATAATGAACTAAAAGAATTGGGACATGTTTTATCTAGATTAATCTTGGTCATAGAAAAAAACAAAATAGCAGTAGTACTACTGAATCCAACACCCCAAAAAAAGAAAGAAATTAAATCATTTCTAGGATTTGCTGGATATTACAGTAAGCATATAAAGGACTTTTCAGGAATTTCAAAAGCCTTATATAAGCTCTGTGACCAACAGACAGTTTATTAAATTACCAAAGAAAGATTAAAAGCATATTAGGAATTGAAAAATGCCCTCACAAATTCCCCATCTCTTCTAATTCCAGATTGGAAACCACCTTTCGAGCTGTAAATTGCTTCTTGTGGAGAAGGACTAGGTGCTGCACCACAACAGACACAAATCATTAATGACAAACCTTTTGAGGGAGAAATTTGCTTTATTTGAAGACAAATTAAACCAGAAGAAGAAAGATAGGGAGAAAGCCAAACGGGATGTCTTTTCTTGGTGTGGGCTCTATAAAAATTGCACTACTATGTGGAGGGAACAGTTTTTGATGTAATTACATATTAAAATTCTGGAAAATCCCTATCAAACATGGAAACACCAAATAGACACATTCTGAGATGGCATATTGCTATCAAAGAGTTTAGAGGATATATGACTATAGCTTATAAATATATAAATATTCATAAAAATGCAGATGGCCTTGGAAGATGGGGTTTAGCAAACACACCTGAAAACCAAGAATGGGTACCACAGGAAGAACATTATATAGAAGGCATATGTGTTACAGATATTGGCACAGAATTCCTTAATCAAGCTAAATAAAGCTACAAGATGGACAGAAACTGTCATATCTTATTCCAAATTTTGATGAAGGATTTCAAAGACCCATCAGTATCCTCCAAATTCGATGAAATCTAGAAAAAGGCATATGATGAAGGACAATTCCACCTCCTTGATGTAATACTTTACCATGGAACCAAAGACACATGTGTTATGAGCTTGACATATATAGCTCTGATAAACACTATACTACATGAACTCCATGATAGTTTTGTATCTGGAAATCTCTCAGAAGATGGGAAACTAGAGAGGGTAAAGACCTGCTCTTGGTGGCCAAATAGGAGAAATGATGTTTCAGAGTATTGCCAAACCTGTGACAGATGTCAAAAAGCAAACAGAGCCACAGGAAAGAAGTTTGAAATGATGATCCAAATCCAAGAACCAAAATCCCCATGGTAAATAGTTCACATGGATTGGGTAACAGCCCTACCCCCAGGATGAGACAGGACTTTCAATGCATGCCTAGTACTAGTCGATAGGTATAGTGAAACCCCAATGTTCTTCTCATGTCATAAATATGGAACAGCTATGGACACAGCCATAATCATATGGATTAGAGTTACTAGTAATACTGGCTTATTCTAAAACATCATAAGTGATAGAGATCCAAAATTCACTTCAGCATTATGGACAAACCTTCACAACCTGTTGGGGAAAAACTATTATTCTCAACAGCTTACCACCCTCAAACAGATGGTTTAGCAGAAATAATGATACAAACTTCAGAATAAATGATCAGAAATCTATGTGCTTATTTCCTAGAATTCAAAGACTCTGATGGTTTTACCCATGATTGGTGTACGTTATCACCAGCTCTTGAGCTGGAAAATAAGACATCAATCCATTCTTCAACTGGAAAAACGCCAGAAATGCTAGAAAAAGGTTTGAATTCAAGACTTCCTTACGAATCTCTCAAAAAGTACCTAATGGATATACATCCAACAGCAAGCAGTTCCAAAATTATGCTTCACAAGGAAAGACATCATGCCAATAGATGCATGCAAGATTCTTTCAAATATGGAAAAGAAAGATGGGACAAAAGTCATAAGCCACCTTATTTTAAAGGAGGAGACTTGCTCTTAGTATCAACTGTAAACTTTTATAACATGAAAGGGGAAAAAGAATTTAAAAATTCCTTTTCAGGACCCTTCATCATAAAAGCACTACATGGCCCTAATGCTGTGCAACTAGAACTCACAGGTGATTTAATGAATAAACACCCAGCTTTCCCTATAAGTCTGATAAAAACTTATATCTCAAGTGATGAAGAGTTATTTTTCCTAATAAATAAACCACCACTTGAAATTCCCCTCTAGAAGAAGGAGAAGAAAAGAAAACTGTAAAAGTCTTTAAAGAAAGGCAATACCTTGTGAGGTATAGAAACCCAGCTCAAGAAGATTAATTTCTACTTGAAATATATATTACTAATTCTGATGAGCTATTAAGAAGGTTCAGAAATGAAAAGAGACCTAAATAATAGAAAGTTCCAGCATTATTGAGCTTAAAGGCTAATATAGTCTAATGAAGAGGTAGGACAGTGGATGATACCCTAATTAGCTATATCAGATTGTGATATAATACTTTTGGGTTTTAGGGTATGTGAGCCTTTTAAATATGAATAAATATCCAAAAAGGACAGAAAATAACCTTAAAATAATTATTCTAATAATAAGAATTGAAATTATTATCTTAAAATAGGTAGAAATGCCATAAATAGGCATATATTATTGATTACCTCATACTCTAATGAATGAAAATTTGAAATACATTGTACTATTAGACTCCTCAGGATAAAATACACATATGAAATTTTGATGTCATATCTGTAAAGGTAATACTTACTGTGTAATAAGCAAAAATGCCATAAAAATGTATGAATTTTTGATTCTTTCAGAAACCAATCAAATGACATGGGAAATTGGTTGCAACATTGAATTTCCCATGAAAAACTACACATATAACATTCTTATGTAATATCTTTAAATTCAATACTTAAGGAAATAACCTGAATATATGCAGTTTAATGATCAGCACATATATTCATGGTTTTTAGCTAATATCTTTTGAAATATACATGATAGATAGCTGAAGAAAGAATAAAGCTTATATCTTGTCACTGTAAGAAGAAAGATATGAACTTTATTTGACATCTTATAAGCAAGGCTATAACTTGTAAGGGTTAATTGAATAAAATTGCTATAGCTGTGGACCACATTGTTGTGAAAATGGTTCAAACTTGAAAGTAATTAGATATCCAGGCTGTACCAGTTCATAGATGAAGAATTCTGTATTTTGTATCCTTCTAATCAAGGGACAACCCCCTGAGATCATGTTTTGAAGTTTAAAATAGTAAATTTCAAGAGAAAAGATGAGTTACAAGAAAAATCATCAAACATAGATTTTTAATTATGTTATGAAATAATCCTGGAATCTTAAGATTTGAAATGAAAAACTATCATAATTCACTCTCTGAATAGCTGTAGGGCATATAACTTAAAAATCATTAATCATCAAAGTTTAGGCTGAAAATTGATCATTCATGATCACTCACTGTAATTTTATTTTATGTTTAACAGTCATATAGGCTATTAGAATTTTTAATACTATTATATTATGATTAAGAAGAATAATAAACACAAATTACAGGCTTTTGCCAAGCCTATGATGTCATCAAACACCAGGGCGAATCTCGTGTCAATCGTTGGCTATTGACTTCACGTCAAGCAAACGTCAAGCAGGATAAAAGTCGAGCTCACGTCAAGCGAAAATCAAGCGAACATCGAGCACACGTCACACTCTTGTCTTACACCAAATCCTGTGACATCCACCAATATTGGTTCCCCTGTGCCTTCAAATCAGATTCCTCACCACCTGATCATCCCGCAACCGTCCAATGGTTGGTAAAAATTACACAAGACCCGCCTGTTTGCACAAACACACATCAAAGATGTCCTTCAGCCAGTCTTGATGTAGGCGGGGCGTTTGACTTCACCAGGTCATCCATAAAAGGACTCTGCCTGAGCGGGATTGTTGTTTTGCAGGTGACACTGGGAGAGCCCGCCGCACATAACCGCGTGTGCGGGTGCGGGTGCGCTTGCGTGTGCATTGGCGTGTGCGTGTGCGCGTGCGCAAGGGCCGCTTCCCCTTCCAACATGATGATGGCGCAGTTAGAAATTTTAGATGCTGTTAAAGGTGAGTGTGTGGGTCATTTGATCATTGAGCTTGGCTTATTCACACTGTACCCAATGTCAAAATAGTAAGTTCTTTGTGGCAATGTGAAATAATGGGCTTTGCTTGTCACAATGGCATGTCTCTGTCACTAAATTTTGAGGCAGTTATTTCACTAGCCAAATTGCTAATGAATCTGAGAGATTTGCATTTCTGTAGACTAAGTTTCATGAAATAACGGCTTTATCATTACAAGCAGTCCACATGACAGAACTTTGTTATCATACAATCCACAGTTACCTTCTATTTCTTCTTCAGATATAATCAAGTGTCCATCATCAAAACCAACAGCTTTATAAATATTCAGATGCGGCCAATCTGGTAAGAAATTCACATCAATCTTCAAATTTTTTAAGATCAGAAAGTTATTCTTCAGTATGCTAGATGGCTCAGAGACTTTAAAAATGCTATTAATAATACCAAATCGTCGTGAGTTGCCCCTCAGAAAACATATCACACTGTTGCTGACATTTTTGGATTCAGTTGAAAATATATTGTTCCCAATATTAATGTTTGAAACTGGAAAATACCAAGGTGAGACAATCCTTGAAGTGGGAGGACTTGTGGGTTGCACGGTAGTGTCTAAGCTGATCCAATCAACTATTTCCCTTGTTGCATGAAAATTCTGTAAGTACTCAACCAGGCAATCATAATTTTCTTGGTCATGGCGGGATGGTTTGTTATATTTATGGTCATTGAACAGGGCAGGTGGCTGTGATTCAAAAAGCTGTTTTATTTCACATGGCACCGATGGGGATTTCAGGAGAACGGAAAGGTTGGAACATCAACAGATATGTTGAAGTAAGGTTTTATCTATATCATCTATTCAGAGTTGCAAGAAGTTAATCTTATTCAGTTCAGGTGTTTAATCAATGTGAATATATTGATCTTATTAATTGACGTACATATTTTGTTATTTGTTGGCATTTTTGCAAATACTCCAATCAAGCGCTCATAACCCCATGTGGCTGAGGCTTGTGCTGGGCCCTAACGTTGGAAGAGTTTGGGAATATGATCAGCAAAATGATGATTTGGTTTACTTTTCTGTTTTGGGAACAGGAGTTGATTGGAAAGGCGGAATTTTTTCCAATGCTCAGCAAATGCAGTCGCATCTCCTATTGAAACAGTCCAACTTGTGGCAATGTTGATAGCACTAATCAAATGGAATGTATTCTTGGTTAGTTCATTTGCAAGTTCTTCTGACTGACCCATTTTTCTTTGAATGTTCGCAGATTGGTGTACATCTAATGACATCTGTTGACTGAGCATTAAAAATGGAATATAGACCTTATATAAGAGAGCCCATTCAGTGGCTTTTAAGCTACCATGAGAGGGGGAACCCATGTTGCGAGGTACTCTTGTCCATGATGAGGGAATTATTGTCTCAGAGATGATTTGACGGAGATGCTCCAGAGCCTCACCCTTGATCTGGTGATCACTCAGTGCAGTGATATCCAATTCAGAGGGGATTTCAGAAGTGGGGATGTAATCGGCATCAAATGAAGGAATCTCCGCAGAACCACTAGATGGATGTTCCATGTGAGGGGTGCGCATTGGGAAGTAGTTTTTCTGGGTGGAAGTAGTGGGGAGTGGCTCATTTATTATTTTTGCTGCGTCTCTTCTCAGGGAGCGGGCCTCTCTCAATGTGATTTTTTCAAGAGAGCTGTTGGAGGTCATGGAATCTGAGTCTGAACTGTTGGTGTCATTGGATCTCCTGCGGGACCTGAGGTAAATTTTTGATTTGGACTCTGGAATGCACAATTTGAAAGTTGCATGATCCTTCAAAATTCCAAGTATTAAATTATGCATTATGTCAAGATTAACCATTCTGGTTGCATCCCAATACGGAAAGTCTTCTAAAATTGAATATCACACTCCATACTCAGAGAAAATTGCTTGTCTTTGTTGTGGGGTTGCCCGAAGCCATTTGGCAATGGTTGATTTATGATTTTGATATGAGCGTGTGTAGTGAAATTGAGGACCAATTTCTTCAATTTGAGCTTTGTGAATGGTGCAAAAATTACAAAAGTGGTTGCCTGAATGGGAAATAAATCCAGTAAGCTTGCGCATGGCAACCACATCCGCAATGGCTGTGAGAATGGCAACATGGATAAAGGATCCTGAAGGACCTGTTGAGGTGGGTGAAAAATGGTAACCTTGCCATAGCTCTTTGAGCTCCTTGATGAGTGGCATTAATAAATAATTCAATTGAAGGGAAGTTGGCTCCTTCGGACCAGGGATGATTCCTGCAACATAGACATTCTCTGGCTTCAATCTTTCACTTGGGGGGAGATTAAGACAAATAAGCATTATAGGTCCAATGCTGGCCAACCGGGTTGACTTTCCATGTGCATTAAACCAGTCCACATAAATGGAGAAGGCCAATGCACCAGGAATGGACATGAATGGGGGGTCATGGATATTTCTAGTGCCAGTGAAGCGTCTCCAGACCAATCCATCCCAGACGTCACATTTTGGGGAATCTGCGGGAGTTTGGGATTGTTGATGTTGATGCAGAATGTCCATAATTCCAGCCCCCTGGAGAAATCTGGCAAGCCAATTTTTGAATGGTTGATAAATGAAATGTTTTGTTGGTATAAATTTTTGCTTCATGTTGGTTGTGTTTTGGGTGTGGGGTTCAAATGAATAGATGAATTTGCCTAATGATTGTGTGCAAGGGGGATCATGATCATTTGGGTCATTATGGCGTTGACAGTGGGGTTGGTCAGTTGTGACTGATTCAGTAAGGCCATTAAGAGAGAAACATTGAGGACAACATATATAGTTTTGAATGACTGGCTCCAATTGGAGATGTTCAAATATGGTACTCAGATCTTGAGGTATATGGAATGCAGGAATGGGGGGACCACCGGAGCTTGAGATGCTGGACTTGATCAGAAGGTTTAGGGCGGGGTTGAGAATGCGTGAAGCCCGGCGGGGTATATTATACCTTAATGATAGAATGGCAGATATTATCATTCCAAGGTCTTGTGGAGGAAGGGTTTGACTTCTGCTGTATGGTTTCTGTGCAATTGAATTGAGCCCCGGTGCTGTGGAGAAGGTGCTTTGGGTCAATGGTGAATAATCAGCTGGGAATATTTGATCCAAAAGAATTTGTGGGCACTCAGATCCTGATGCAGAAGTAGGGATGTTTGGAAGAGATTTGGGTTCAATGGTTGATTTGAGCTTTTTAATGTGCTGTTTATATTGGAAAGGTGTGAAGGCAACTCCAGGCCTATCACCCTCAGGGGAAGAGTGTGTTTGAGTTGAGCAGTGTTGACACATGCATATATGCATTGAGGAATAGCGGCGGGTTGTCATTGTTGCAGGAATTGGGAGTACGGTTGGTTTGTGTATAAATATCTATGGCTGATGTGAAAGTGTTTAGGAGTGTTATTAATTGGAAAAAAAATTGAGTGATTATTTATGAAGGGGGAGATGATTTGAGCCATCTGAGAATTTTATCCCATTTGTAATGGTGCGTGAGCTGCAGGTGATGGAGTGTAACATGTCTCATCTGGATGGCGGAATTGGTTAGGAGTTTAATTGGGTAAAATGCCATGCTGCTCAATGCTCATACATATTCTATTTTATTTACACATGGCAATACTGCAGTTTTGACCCTTGAGGGGTGCTCCAATAGGGATGTGTCAACATTGATTTGAGGGGATTGACATTCAAACCATGTACGCTGGCACGCCATCGTACATGGCTTAAACCTTATTACAGACATAACGATATAACTCTATTACATAAGGGGTTGGAGTGCAGCTAAAGTCTTGGTATTTGGTTTGAGTGCAGCAGGCTTTTAATCGGTTGGAAGGTGATTTGTATTGTCTCGCCTTTCTTGAAAAGGTGATGTCTCTTTTGTGGGTAAATCCTTCATGAATATACCCCTTTACAGATGTACAATGCTGTGGAATTTCAATGCATATATTGGCAGTTTGGATAATTCACAAAATGTGACAATGGGGAGGCGGAAATGTTACCAAATATGATTACTTATGGATGATGGGTCCCCTTTGAGATCAAGGAAATATTACATTATATGGTGGTAGGCCGTGCCGGGTGGTTTCCGATAAAAGCGGAAGAGCTCAAGAGGAGGCAGGGAGGATTCTCCTAAAAAGAGGCTTATTGGACTTTCACGTAACACTTAGTTCCAACTATTAATAGAATTTCTCTATTCTAAATTTGAAAAGATTTCATCTCATATCACTCTATTTTATCATAATACTGAGGTGTTTTATCTAGTTAAAAATATTACTGTACTTTTTCGGCCCTTATGTCATCTTTCAAGTCACATAAATCCCATTCAGGTTCTGTTCATGACTCAAATAGTGAATCTAGCATAGAATATTTTCAAACACAGTCACCATTGAGTCCCAACATTCCTCTCGCAACCCCTATTGCATCCTCAATGAATGTATCAGGTCTTAACATTGATGTGGGCAATCCAAAGGCTCCAACTTCAAGCACTTGGTCGATCCCAAATATTTCTGTCACTCCAATTCCCCCGAATCCCACTAATACACAAACGCATGTGTCTCAGGGGCCAGAAGGCACACCTCAAATAAAATCACACGCTAATCCCCAATCAGAATGTCCACATGAGTTCCTCCTTAATCCCGGTTGGAATCCAGTCGCATCCCAGGATCCCTTTGGCCAAAGTAAACAGCCAACCCTCAATATTCCATCAGGATCTCAGGTTCATGTGGGTGATGAAAGGTGCGTGGATGGGGGGCGACGAAAAAGTCCATTGGAGAATGTAACTTGGAGTGGTCTGTCGGAGGGAAATCCAGGATTGACGCTTCATCAAAGTAAGTCATTTTAATTTCGGAGTATAACCTTTTTCACCATTTGATATGTTTGTTTCATGGGTTAGATATGGCACCTAAAGGCAAGTCAGTCCGATCTCAGGAGCCAATTGAAGATTGTGAGTGACCAGTGTTCATTAATTTTTTGATGTGTTAACTAATGATGTGCATGGCAGGTGATGAACTTTATGCATCTTCACCTCTGGTCCATAAAGAGAAAGTCACTGGACGTCATCATCCATATGCCTCCAAACCAAGAACATCTCATGCCAGTTCATCAAGAGAAAAAATGGTGGATGATGAGGATGAGAACATGTCTCCAACTCCACTGGAAACAAATGAAGAACCAAGGAGTGAAAATTTCACGGCGCATGAGCATGGCACTCAGTCAAATCATGAGTTCACCCATCCTCAAATGCCCCTTGCCCAGAGTATTCTTGAACAATCCGAGGGCAGACAGCAAAGGAACCAGGCTCGTAAAGCTCACAATGTGGCAAAACGTGCAAGCCAGAAGGAGCAACAAAAACGGCTGAAAGCAGAAATTCCAGAGAATGTCCATGGAATGAGATCAGCAGTACATGCACATTGCCTGTTCCTACTCAAAGTTAGGGGTAAGGATTTTTCCTCACTACCAGCACCACCAAGCACAGAAGAGCGTGAAATTGCAATTCAAGTGGCTGGTCATCTTGGATATGTCCCTGAGGATGTTTTCAATTAGCCATCAACACAGGTTCAGTCTCAGGGTTTCCAAAGTTACTGCGAAAATGAGCTCCACAAGTTAGGACTAAAGCGATTCACTTGGGACTGGGAGAGCTCATGGCAACATCCATTCAATGAGCTGATGTCTATGGTGTTTTACCGTACATTCCGTCTCGCACTGGTCAGCACCGAGTATCATCATTACTGTTGGAACAAGGATCATAATAACTATGGGGTCGTGGCGGCTTTAATGGAGCGATATTTCACTTATTTCAAAAGAGAATGGAAGTCTATTCAAAAGGATGCCGAGTATTTGGTTAAAAAGAAGGAGAATCAAAAGCTCGCGAAGATTCGTCAAAGGGTTAGTTAATGTATCTCTTCTTCATTGTGAGAAAAGACTGATGATGATCTACTTCATTATGTGCAGACCTGTGAGCGCCGTCGTGAATGGTGTGATACGGCTAAATTTCCCATCCTAGCATCACAATTCAATAACCCTTGAGTATGCTCAGATACTGAGGAGGTACTGGAAAATGGCCGTCAAGTTTACCGGAAAGTGGGATTACGCTGGCGCTCCCAGTTATTTAATGAATTGGTATTAAAAATGGATCGAGACATAGAGTTTTGTAATCGCATTAAAAAAAGGGTAAAAAAACTATTGATAGAGTGCCAGAATTACGATAGACAGATGATGGTGATATTCCGGAAGGCTTATCATTTCAAGTGTTTGATCAAGATTGGCTCAAAGGCTGTAGTAAGATGCAGACTAGCGCCCTCAAGATACTTGACATGCCAGTTATCAGGCCAAATGGTGATGCTCTGCAATAACTTAGTAATATAAATGTATAGCACTGTTACAAATTAACATTTTGTGAATTATTTGTGCAGGTGTAATACAATCTGAGTATGATTTCTTAAAGATGAAACAACTTGCTAAATATGTCATAATATAGACAATATGAATTGGAATGTATCACCGTCTCCCTTAGAAATAAGACTCTATTGCTCATTTTCATTGAGGAAATATTGAAGGAGTTCAATCCAACTCATGGTGTTCATAATTGTGGACCTATGCCAGGGTGAACAAGAGTTCTCAACTTGGTCAAACACAAATTATATAATATCAGTAAGGCTCACGCAGTTAATGATTTTTTCTTTTCTTGGACCTATTGGTGTTTGGAAAATGGCATTTCCATAAGGCAGGATCTTAGAATAGCAATACAATTAGGGTCAAAGATGATCTTGGAAGGTACCTTCCGCATGTTGACCTCAACTGAATGAGGAGTGATATAGTGGATGACCTTTACAGGTTGTTGTTGGCCAATACGATGGAGTCAATCAACAGCCTGAGCCTCAATGGCTGGGTTCCAATTGGGCTCCTGGAAATGTGGATGTCAGGGGCCGCAAATCAGGGCAGAATTTTGGGGGTCCCCTCACCATTAAATAGACCGTATTAGCACAAGCTATATTGAGGCCAGTTCCAGCTGCGGCAATGGATGCAATCAGGACTTCACATTCAGGATTATTGAAGAAATTCTCCAGTGCCTTCTCCTGTGCTCGTGCTGTAATTGTTCCATCAATTTGTGCTGAAAGGATAGAGTGATGGGCAAGTGCAATACCAATTCTACAATATGAAAAAGTCAGATGGATTCAATTGGTAATTGTGAGCCTTAGAGGTAATTTCATATACCCAAAAGACCACAAATATAAAAAATAACATATTAATATAAATAAAATAAATTTATTTATATTATTAAAATAAAAATAAAAAATATAAATATAAAATTATATTAAAAATAAAAAATTAATTATAATTTAAAAATAAAATTACTTTAAATTTTGTAAATATAAAATTACATTTATACTTGAAAAATTTAAGTAAAAATGAAATTTTAACAAAATTGTGAAAAAATAAATAAATTTGGAAAAAAGTTAAATAAAATTTATTATAACTTTTTATCCAATAAATAAACATATAAATTTTATTTCACCATTGGATTCCTCATAAAAAATCAGGTGGGGTCACCTCTGAGTGAAATTTTTGTAACTCAACTCTAAATAAGCTTAAATTAAGTTTTTAGTATTTTCAATACAAAAGTTGAAAATCCTCAAAACCTTAATTTAATTCACACCACATGTGGTGTTAACCATCAATTTTTGTGTTAAAATTGAGGTGTTGTGTTTAGTTTAGAAGTTATGAGGAATTAAAGTATTTTCAATTGAATTCAATTGAAATGTCAAAATGTGCGCGTGTATTACATAAGTGAACTTTGATTTACATATGAGGTGTCAATTATTACTGTATTGTACTGTACAATTGAATTGAATTACATGTGTAAATTATAAGTATAATACATGATGAGGAATTAAAGGAAAAATAAATTGGAAAGATTAAATTTGGGGGGGAAAAGGAACTCCAGCTCTAAGGGGGAGCTAGACCCCCAAAGTCCTTGCTGACAGGCGTGGGATGTCAAAATTCACGCAAAAGTTCAACACTTTTGGCCTGGAATTGAGTTACAGGGTCTGTGGACTCAATTGATGATGAGGTTTTGATACCAACTGGGGTAGTTTTAGCTGTTGCCAAGAAGGTAAAACTACCCTTAAGATAAAACAATCATAATAAAAACAGTTTTAACTGGTTTCTACGCCTCTGACACACATTCTGACGTGTTTTGAAGGCTCTAGGCCTGGTATTTCTATAGTAATGGCTGATTTAAGGGTCTAAAATGGCTAAAAATGGCTAAAAATGGCTTAAACCAGCCCTTTTTGGTCTAAACCAGGGTTCAATGATGCCATAATTGGCTTTTCTGTTGTCAGACTGTTTTTCACGACTGACAAGAGTAAATTTTACTTTTGGAGTAAGAGAATTGATGGCTATAAAAGAATGTCTTCTTTGCCCCACTTTTCTCTTCATGTTAGAATCTTTTCCTTTTATTAATTAGTTTAAAACTGTTAAACCAATCAATCAAAGATTCCAACCACCACTTTTAAATCATTTTAATCCTTTTAACCACGTGAAAAAATCATTATAATCATTGTTTGTAACTCTTATAATCATTTTTACCCCTGAACCACCCCAAAAGTGAATTAAAGCATCTTTCATCACTGTTAGCTTTGTCACTTTGTTTCCAAATTCACTCTGGTCACTTTTGGGCGTGTTTTCTCTTTAATATTCTTTTTAAAGACTTTGTTCTTTAATTAATTGCTTTCAGTTCTTTGCTCAATTAATTCCAATTGAAATTGCTCTTGAAGAAATTTCTTTTGTAGCCTTAAAATATCTCTTGTAGAGTATTTTTTGGATAAATCTTTATTGTTGGTAAAACAATAAATTTTTATAATATTATTGTTTTATACTAATAAAGTTATAAACAATAAAATTGGCGTGTTTTCTCTTAAAAATAATATTTCATACTATTTTTAACTGAATTTTACCTTATACAAATTTTGAGGACAGGAAAAGTACTTGATTTTTAATCAAAGTTTCATATCCACACCTTACAGTAATGGATGCATAAGAATTAACGCACAAATCTAGAAATTGGGTCCATTGGGTATAAACCACTGATTTGGTTGGACCACACCTTGTTTGTTTGTTCTTCATTAAGCTTTGTAGGAGGTGTGCAATTTTACTACTCATCATGCATGTTTCCACATCCACAATAGTTCGTGTGATTCTTGGGGAGTTATCCTGAGTTCTCCTGCCCTCGTGGTCTTCCAAGTCTGCCTCTGCAATTGTGTTAAGCATGATGTGATGGTTACAACATATTCGCAGCTTATTAATATTTCTGAAAAATTCTCCTGGTCCTTTCCTTTTGGATGATAGGAATTCTTCATATAATATGGAATATTCTTGCTGCATGGTTGGGTTCAGTGGGAGCAGCTCATAATGATGGCTAATAGTGGGGAGGGATTCGAGATGTGTGGTTTTGGTGCGGCGCAAACTTAAATGCCGCAATGCCAAATGCAAGATATCATTGCAACCTTTGGAAAGACTACTCAGGATGAATGGTGACCAGTTATCTTGATTGGCGCTCTGGGGTTGAGTGATGAATGATATTATGCCCAAAAGGTCATAAATGGTGTTGTGAATAGGTGTGCTCGTTAAACATATTCGACGGGATGAAAGGAGGCTATTAATGGCACGGTGAGTGGCAGTGTATTGAGAGCGAATATAGCTATAAGATGGGGCAAGGGTTATTGGATATAAAAGGTAATTTTAATCATTTAAGATCAGACACTCACTGTGCTTCATCCAAAATTATACGATGCCAATTGATTTGAAAAATGAATGATGTAGAGGTATTGGTTTGCTTAAATTCTTGGGTGATAGTATTGTAAGAAGTGATGATGATATCATATTTTAAGATGTCGTCTTTGGATAATGAGTGACGAGTGGGACCATGGTAGATTTTGGAATGCAGCGCTCCAGCCTGAGCATGCTTGGATATTTCTGATTGCCAGTTGGTAATTAAGCGAGGGGGGCAGATGATCATGGTGGGCGTGGAGCGATGGGGGTTTGCAATCATCCGCTCCTTGGAGGTACCAATTAGAGCAATGGCCTGAATGGTTTTACCTAATCCCATATCATCCGCGAGCAGTCCCCCAAGAGGGGTATTGGTCGAAAGGGATTCAAATGAGCTAACAACCCTGTTTGTAATGATGTGCCTGGCATTGAAAGTGAATCCTGGGGATGAGGTGGCCCAAAGGTTACGGGCTGATTGGCCATTGGGGATTTCTCGATCCCAGAGAAAAGCTAGTCCGGTCTTTTGATGAGGGAGGAGGGGGGTTTGAATAATGGCATGGGGCGGGGTCATCATGGGGAGGTCTGATCCACTGGGTAATTGTATCAGTTTCTGCTTGGAAACCAATGATGAAACAGCAGGATATGAAACTGGCGTTGAGCTTGAAGCGGGAAATGTCGGAGTGAAGAGTTGACATTGACTATGAGTATTACAGTCATATTCTTTGGGCATTTCAAGCTTGAAATCTTGTGTTTGAAAGCTTTCCATTATGAATAAAATGTTTGGATACCATGTGAAGAACATCAATGCTAGATTGGGTTTCTGAGATGAGGAGGGATCATTTTCATCAGTCATAAATACTCCCTCAACAAATAATATTTGAGAAGGATGGGATTGGCAATTTTAAATCCATGCCCCACCAGGACCATAGCGCATGAACGCTTTTGGTGCCCGAAGGAATGGTATCAACGTTTTGGAAAGGGTTCCAGGTAGAGAGCCAATAGCATGCTGGTGATTGGGGAGATAAACAAATATGTTGTGTTGATTGTGCCATATGATAATCCAAGAAGCTAAGTGGGAATTCTCAGGATTTAAGGCTATATCACTATTTATTGGAATACGAATATTAATCATCCCAATGCAAAGTGGTTGTGAAGGGGTTGACATGATGGCTATTTTAAATTATTTGGGGACAGTTGGAAATTTTATGATTGGGAGGGGTTAGCTAAACGGAATGAAGACAAATAGGCGCAGATGGGGAACTTATATGAGAGGCAGCAATGGGGTCAAGGGGGGATGGCCTGTGGTTACGTGCATGGTCTTGATGGGGATGGGCCTCTTGGGCTCATAATTTTCATATCTGATTTGGCGCATATATCAAGGCAAGGTGGCCAAAATGTGGGTGCACCAATATGACTGCTTGATCTGCAGCAAGGTACAAAACCTTTGGTGGAACAAGGTTGACATTAGCATATCCGAAATCGGGTGGGTTGTAGAAACTTATTGTGAAGGGCATATCAGAGGCATGCAGTCATGTTCGCTGGTGTGACAGCGAACATGGATGCATATATATCTTCCCCAGGTTAATTGTCGCACAGGGAACTACTGGGCAATGTTGGCCGTTTCAAAGGGCAATCTCACTGTGGGGATGTTTGTGTGTGGGCGAATGAGATATGTTTGGTGGCGTGCCACCAAACATGACTTTGGTTTTGCATGAAGTTTTTTGATGACTGATTCCAACTAGGCTTCAGGGGGGAAGTGTGGCATGATCAAACGGGGCACCGACCGTGAGGCATGATCCACATCTACATTCACCCCTATTGCGTTTGAGGAGGCTACTAATCCCCCGAGACTGGGATCACGGTCTTTGCCTCACGCGTGTACAAAACTCCGGAGAAGAGGCCACCCACCCAAGGGAATTTCTGGCTGCAAGCCAGGTGCCACAACTTGCGCGGGGCATGTGAGAACGTGAAGAAAATTACCCGCGGTGGGAGATAACCATGCAAACATAACCAGCCTCAGCAATCATAGGCTGGGATTATTCTAATGTGGATGAGGCTGAAGCAAATCCACACTGATTGGCATCAGGTTTCCATGCGCGAGGAGGTGAGCGTCTGCAGTAAAGCTGACCACCCGACCAAGAAACTAGCCAGTTGGAACACTGGCAGTAAAATGTCTTCCAGGCATGTGAAAGCTGCCTGTGTATGACCCGTTGGGGGGTGCGTATGAAAGCGTGTGGCTGCCCGACAATGAGCACGCGCAATGAACAAGAAGGGCCAGTCATTGTTGGCCCCGACAATGGCACCGGAGTGAATCCACTGTTTGTGTATTACCCAAATAATAAGTCATCCCATTATGACCCACTTTCATTAACTCGGATTACACCCGGGTCTATGCCATTGTTAGGCAGAGCTCTCCAAAAAGGTGCACCAAAGGGATGCAGTTGAGATATATGACTCAATGGCTGGACGTGATTTTCATGTTACATTGCTGAACAGCTTTTTGCTCTGCCCCGCAGCATACATTTAAAAAGGTGTACTGCGTACTACAGTGTTGGCTGTACAGATTAGGAAGTTGTAATACTACTTGAGCCTGCATGCATATAGCGAATGTGCATGCACCTTCTGATCGTTTGCATATACGTAGCTCATGTGCCACATGCTCAGCATTGCATTTCACCCGATTTGCACACGCAAGCTGGGCATGTCATGGTCAAAAGCACCATGTGAAAGTGCTCAGTAAAGCCATGGAATGAACTTTTTTTGCAATACTTCATTGGAAGGCTCAGTTTGGAGCACTTCACCAAAGCGTGTGAAATGCTGCACCTGGCTGAAATGTCACCCGATGCTGTGCCAAATGCTCAGATTGTGGGCATACAAAAACGACTGAGCAATGGCTCAGCATGGTGCATTTCATATTGTTATATCACTTGTTCAATTACTGTGCAATTAAAATGTTCAGCCACTGAGCATTTCAATTATGACCCAAAAGCAAACCTGAGAAATGGGTCGAGGCAAGCTCACGCTGTATTCACTTGTCTTACAGCCCCCCCCTTTGTTCAAAGACTATCACCAGGCCATAAGCTCAGTGATCTTGCCGCGGTCACTTGTGCATTGCACCCACAATGCACATTCAACAAGGGCCTCACAACCACCCTCCTGGGTGATCGGGTGGCTATTTAAGGAAACAAAGGGGATTTGACTCAGCTTGACAATTCAATAAATTGCAATACTCAGCCAGACCCCCATCGTTCTTCTGCCTCACGCGAGCATTTCACTTCTCAGTTGCAGCATTTGCTGAGACTCAGCTTCAATTTTGCCCACACGCCTTGAAGCTGAGCCTTTTGCGGGTGCTGCAACTGCTGAGATTGTCTCAGCTTCACCATGGTATAAAAGACCATCTTCACACAACACACCCTTCACTTTCTTTCTCACCTGCTCCACTTTGTTCAACCTCACCCGCGTTTGTCCTTCTTGTGCGTATTCCCCTTGGTCTTCCTGCCTTTCTACTTTTGTCTTTCACATTCCACTAAACCCACTCCCCTTACCTTTGCCTGTTTGTTTCTTCTGCTGATCCTTTCAGAACCTCCCTTCTATCCACCTCGTGCGTTACCTCTTTTTTTAACTTTTGTCAACATTATGTACCAATTTTAATACTTACTTTTCTTCACGACTCTTTTCCAGACTTTTAAATACTTCGGACTAGAGCGTTCTTATTTTGTTTCCGTTTTAAATTTATAATTCATCGTACGTCTTCATTTTTTCTCTTGATTGTTTACTTTGTATGCAGTTACTAACCTCAACTGTTTTGTTTTTAGATGTCGTGCACTTTATGCACCAAGAGGGGTATCCCCTGCATTCGTTCCTCGACGACGAACAACGCTTGTGATGCTTGCCGACAAGCACACAAGAAATGTTTGTTCGTTGTCCGCCCCTTCCGACTACGAGGCCAGAGGAGTTCCCGCCCAAGACGCCCTTGCGAGGACTCCTTTGTGGTCAACAATGATGAATCCATTTCCGAGCATGAATGGATGCTGGGCCCCCAAACAGGCCAACGGGAACGATTCCGGACAATCAGCCCTGTCCCCTCCAGTATCGATTTGTCCACTCCCCCTCCTAGGCCACCATCCGATGGTCACTTCACTCCTCGACAGGAGCAAAGTGATTATCCGGCCGATGAAGGATGGCGATGGCGAGAGGACATTCGAGCTTGGGCTGATTGTCACCATGTCTTGTCACCGATGGGACTCAAACGTCAAAGTAAGTTTTCTTTCTCCTCCTTATCTCATTTCTCTTCACGCAATAATACTGACTTTTTTCCATTACTCATAGAACAAAACCCCCCAAATCCCCCCCGACATGACTCTCCCGTTCCTAGTTTGCCTCGCAAGCAAACCCCCGGCAACCCACTCCAGGCCCGAGTGGCACCCGATGGTCTGAGGAATTATTCCGCGGTAAGCAGCCAAAGTTTCATTTCATTTTCACTTTCACTTTTGAGTCGAGTGAACTGACTCTTACTCCTTTTTTAGAACCCTCCCAAACCAAAGAGCCACCTATTCCTGGCCCGAGTCCATCGTCCCAACAACCTGAGGACAATACGACTCGTGAGCCAGAACCTGAGGTGGCTCCTACGCAATCCACGGAGGAACCTTATGGTAAGTCACCCCTTCTTTCTCTTCGATCCATATCCACTTTTCCTCATTGTTTCTTCGACCGTCTCCAGATCGTCCCGCCACTCCTCGCTCAATCATCATCATCGACGATACGCCCGTCGGATCCCCCCTCCCCCTTCTTCTTCACCGACACCACCATCTTCCCCTCCTCTCCTACCCCGGTTCCTTCCCAGGATCTCCCTCCCATTGCCCCCGAGAGCCCAACAACCTCCTCCCCCCCAGTGCCAAGCTCCTCTCATTCCCACAATGACGCTCGCCAGGAATTCACCGACCTGCGACCGACCCTAATGATTCCTCGAGCCATCGTCCACGAATTGATCAACCGAATCTTGTTGGAGCATTGCCGCTTGCTCCACATGATTCCTTTCGTGGATGCAACTCATCGAAATGAGATGCACCGGGAATTCCGGGAGGAACTAAACTCCCTCCTTGCCCAGGCACTGGAGGCTTATCCAAAGGAGGACATCACCGGGATAGTCTCAAAAGTCTTAGAAAAATAAAAATTAAAAAAAAAATGTCATGATTTCCTCTTTTTATTATTTGTAATACTTTCTTTTAAATGAATTATTTGTCTTCAATTATTGTTATGTTCAATTTCTATTACATTCTTTGCTCATGTGAAATTATATTTTCCTCAATGGTTCACATATCCTTTTGTATGAGAAAAAGTTTCTAAGTTCCCCACCAAGAGTTTGAGTGAGTATTTGTTTTCGTGAACCTCTTTTTCTCAAAATGCGCCAATAGTTGCCGTTATCCTCTCCTATATTTTGTTCTTCCATGGTTTAGAGCCATATCCATTCTTAACTGTAAAAAAGCGGGAGGTTCCCGTATATGAGCAATCCAGTCCAGATTTGTGAAACATGGCCTTTCCTATGGTCACACGCTATTAATCTTACTCATGTATTGAGTTGTTTAAATTGTCTGGAACCTTCACAAGCGTAAGGATTGGCGTGTGACTTGTCTGGAGCCAGCACAGGCGTAAGGATTGGCGTGTCAATTGTTGGGAGCCTGCACAGGCGTAAGGATTGGCGTGTGAATTCTGGGGAGCCTGCACAGGCGTAAGAATTGGCGTGTGAATTGTTGGGAGCCTGCCCAGGCGTAAGAGTTGGCGTGTGAATTCTCGGGATCCTGCACAGGCCAAGAAATTTTCAGCATTGTGGGGAACCCTCACAAGCATAAGGATTGGCGTGTGAATCGTCAAAAGCCTGTACAGGCGTAAGGAATTTTTAGCATTTTTGGGAACCTTCACAAGCGTAAGGATTGGCATGTAAATTTTTGGGAGCCTGCACAGGCGTAAGGATTGGCGTGTGTAGCGTCGGCACCCCCCATAGGCGTAAGGAACTTTTAGAATGTGCGGAACCTGCACAAGCATAAGGATTCGCGTGTGAAGCATCGGCATCCTGGACAATAGCAACAAACCAGGACAGATGTATGATGGCATGCCACCGTACATAATCCACTTCACCCCTTTTTCATGTGAGACACCCCATCTTCCGCACTCGAATCCATCCAATCCTGGTGTATATTGTCCTCTGCCTTACCCCACCATTACTTACCCAACCCACATGCAAATCTCCTCATTCTTTGAATCGGCATGAGCTTGTCTTACCATCCCTGATTTGATAGCCTGCTCTCTCGCCAATCTCATAATAGCCATGGTTTTTTTGCCGCATTGTTTTTGCTAACCTGCTTGAGCATTGTGCGGACATACCCACTAGTGTTGTGCTTTCGTTGTCCTGTGCTGGATCAGTATAATGAACAAATGTACTACTGGCCCACACTACCTGAATGAGCCCATGAAATGCGGATAGATCAATCCAAAAATGCTCATTTGGGACAATCAATTTTCCCCCTGTACACTGCTTTGACGCATCTCTTTGAATTTGGCCAGTCCGCTTATCAGCTTGAAACCACCATCCCGAAGCATACAGCGATGCATCCTTATCAACATGAGGTGCGTTTTTGAATCCATTCATGGTGAAAGTGAGTGCGGAAGCGAACTCGAACGCACCCTGGTTTGCCGGAATATTGCCTTCATAGTTGACTTGATCAAAAGACGGAACCCCCAATGAATTGTAGAAATTTTGAATCTTCTCAAATAAATTATCCCCAACATATCATAAGGATTGACCTAGAATGCAACCCACCGAGCTAAGATTGGGACCTCGGTTCTGCCATTCATCTTTTGCGTTTTCAATTTTCCCGACACTTCCATACAGACCAAATTGTTCATTCTTGGTGCTGCATTTGCGCCACCCAATTGCGAACATAAATACCTCCAGTAATGCTCCATTTGTTGCAATCGGGTCGGTGAATCTCTTTTCGCGAAATAAGAATTGTGTTAATTCATCCCATTGATTGACCTCGACTTCACTCATTGTTGTGAATGGTTGAATTCGACAAGGGCAATGAGTAATCCGGTTGAAGAGAAAATTGCCACATGGCCAAAGTGAATGCGTTTGATCTGATTGACATCCACAACCCTCCGAATTTCACTTGGGGTCATATTTGCTGATACTGGCATTGATATTTGTGCTGTTGGGCGAGAGGAGGAAACCAACCTATTCATTCGGCTCATTTTGCGCTCATTTGTCTTTTGGGATCTGATACTATTCCCGAGTGGTTGAGGGATCACTATGTGTTGAAGCACACAAGATATCAGATACTGCCAAGGAGCTTTCTTCGGCACACATCCTTGAACTTCCCTGTTGGAGCCCACATGACATTGGCACAATTTGAACTGACTAAAGCCAATGTTCTTCCGTGGGGCCCAATGAGGGTGACACATAAATGTAGAAGCATATATACACTGAGATTAAGCGAGCAACTCACACTTTCCTTCCTCAGCCCGACGCTTTCTGGCGAGTTCCCTTTTACGCTCTTTTCCTTTTTTCGTGAATGGCATGCTTTCAGCAGAAAATGAAATGAAACCAAATGATTACTGATTTATTAATATCAGCTAAATTGAATTGCGGTTGATGAATCTTTTTTGATTGTGGCTAAAGAGAAAGATCACACCTGACCTTGGCAAATTCGCAATCTCAAATACCTGAACCTGAAAATTGCAGTGGATAGTGCATTATTCAATTTGACATATTGATGTTCCCATGCAATTACTTTCCAATCCAACCATTTGGAATGCGGATCCCTAGCTATCCTAGTCCTCTTGAAAGACACAGGAACATTTGGCCTATTATGGGCTGGCGGGAAGTGATAAACGCGACTTCCCGCAATTCCCCCGCGTGTGCTACTCGCGGGCACAACACCTGACTCAGCTTGCGTCTTGTCGGAGTCTTTGCAATGATGTACGGAGGCATGCCGCCGTACAATTACTATTGGTACTCAGACTGTGGCATCCGGGGAGTAGTAGGATAGGAAGTCATGATTATTAAATTCATAAATCACTTTGCAAAATTAAATTACAATCTATCTAGTACAAAGCTAATCTAAAACGGGTCAATCCTGGTTGTGAGTTTTGCTGACCTGGGTACCGTCAAGGTGACCTCATCACTTGAAACAAGACCGCGTTTCGCCACCCAGGCATCACCAAAGTCTAATACTAAGCATCGTGCAAATTCAAATCTAAGAGGTACAATGGGGTTAAAAGACTCTGATGAGAAGAAGCTTTTATTCAGTAAGCTACATATATACTTATTAGTACGTAGCCACACTGGCTCCACTAGATTTTTACCCTCTGAATGTTTTGCAGAAATGTCAATTAGTGATAAAGCCCCTTTAACTGAGCTTGTTCTCCAGTCATCTGATCATACCATCAAACCACGAACCCCCGCCGCACAGAATGCTGCTAATATACCATAGCAAATTCGATTTATTCCGAGATTCTTGTGACATGCCAAAAGATCTTTGATGGCCTCATTTTTTTTTGAGTTCGTGAGTTTGCCTTTGATGCCATTAACTTCAACCTTTGTATGTGCACATACCATGTTGTACGCAATCATCAAATGGATAACTGTATCCATTAGATCCTCCAGGCTCTTGTGCGGCTTTGTGGATATCTCATTGTCAGCCCTGCCACCTTCAATGCTGAGTTGGGTTGCACGTTGCTTTGATTTACTCAAGCAGGAGGCAAGGTATTCAACTGCTCCCCGTTGGAGTCCAAGAGGATCGGTCGAATTTGATGTTGGTGCAACATATGGTTTGGGTGCAACCACATCGTATGAGACCAAACTAATGGATTCAAACATAACATTTGCCCAAAAATGTTTAACTGGATTGGCGGGGTAAAGAAGGCTCTGAACCATTTTGAAGAAGGAGTGTTCAGATTTTGGGAGATTCTCTGGAGGTTTAGCTGATTCCTTCATCAATTTGAGATTCCAAATGTTGTGATCAAAAAACGCTTCTGTTTCGGTTGACTTAAAAAAATCTAACCCTGTATATTGCAATTTATATCACCAGTCAACAGCCAATAAACATGTATAATGCACAAAGATAAAACTCACCTGCCATCTCAAGGTCCTCCAGCCAGGCCGACATTTCAAGCTCTCGGTTACTGATCACCTTAATACCAACAGGCAGGAATTTATGAGCATCTTTTGTTGGTAAATTGTCCCATCAATTTTTGTAAATACTATTGATATTATCAAGCCCCCTTTTCCATGATTGTTGAGTAATATTGGAATGATAATTCAAAATGCCTGCAAACTCTTCCATGCGGGATAAAAATATCCCTTGAAAATTAGCAGAGGATGACACTTCGGGCTCAGGGTCAGGAACTATATCAGTCATATCTCGTCCCATTGTATCATGATTAATTGTTTCCCTTTCTTGAAAGGCTTGAATATTTCAAGGAGAGGCGGGAGGGGTTGCATCATGCATTTTTTCATTGGGTATCGGGGGACTTTCAGTATGTGGAGCTTCATCATGGATTGTTTCATTGAGTATTGGGGGGGTTCAGTATGGGGAGTTTGATTATCAATATGGTCCCCTTCAACATTGATAATTTCGTGACCTTGATCGCAAGAATTGTTTGCGGCTTCAAAGGTACGGAGTTTTTTGTTTGTTTTTTTGGTTGCATGTATATTTGGTCTTTTTCCTAATCCTTTGCCTGGAAATCCAATGACGACTCAAGATCCTTCAGGTAGAGATTCTCCCACCTCCACACCTGCCCATATATTGTAAGCAGCTATTGATATCAATTTTGTTTTGAATTAGTAATGGACTTACGGTTCAAATCCATTTTGAGCAGGCTCATGGCTTCAGAAATCTTTTGACACACATAATCAGGAATTTTACTATCATTTTGGATTTTTTGGAGCCTTGGGATGGTTTGAGCAATGTTGGAGACAAATTGTTCCTTGGATATAATTTCCACCTCCCCACCAAAAATTACATCATCTTGCCCATCATCTTCTGTCGGTGCACAAGGTTCAACAGTCTTTTCCTTCTCATAACTTTTAAAATTCGGTTTCTGAGAGCTTGGAGGGTGACCTGAAATAAAGGCTATGACACAATATCAGGTTTTGGGAGATTAGAAATATTCAAGATGGATGCATACTCACATTCTGGAAGAACTGGTGGATCTTGATTATCTTCATGTGACTGGCTCTCTACTTCAATGCCTAATTCACGACTACTGGCGATGTCAGAGATTTCACTTCCACTCTCTGGGGCTGAAGTTGGTCGTTCATTGAATTCAGTTGAATTTCCCGGGGTTTGGGCCATAGCGGAGGTAGCTTATTAAGCAAATAGATGGTGACGAGGTGATTGATAACTTGTTTGAAAATTTTTGGATAAAAGATCCAAATTCAAGAAAAAAGGTGCAAGTAAAATAATGGCATTTGCAAAATGCGATTTGTCGGGAAATTGAAGGAGGCAATGTTTTGCAAATTATTTCATATCATGCAAATGAAATCACTTCCCTGTGAGACATTGAATAAAGTTGACTAGTGAGAAACCTACTAAAGTCAACTTTTGAACTATTCAACGCTCATGAGGTAAGGACTAAGCAAAGTGTTCCATTTGAATGATATGAAATAAAATGGTTTTGTCGGGGAAACAGGAGACACAATTCTTGTCTTAAATAGTCCACTTATTAGGTTTTAGTTTGTGAGTCTCATGATTTAAACCCTAACCACAACATTGTGAATATACTGACCAATTTCCCCTTAGGTCCTGTTGGCAGAGAAGGCCACTCAACATATTTTGGTGATTGCCTTCATTGTGTACGCCAACAAGCCACCGTACACTATGGATGTAGTACGGAAGCGTAAGGATAAGTCGTGTCGGGAGCATGTTGAGAGGCACTCCGCGAGCGTAAGGATAGGTGGTTTCGGGAGCATGTCGGGAGGGCACCACACAAGCGTAAGGATAAGTGGTGTCGGGAGGGCACTACACAAGCGTAAGGATAAGCAGTGTCGGGAGGGCACTACACAAGCGTAAGGATAAGCAGTGTCGGGAGGGCACTACACAAGCGTAAGGATAAGCAGTGTCGGGAGCATGTTGGGAGGGCACTTGAGCGAGCGTAAGGATAAGTGATGTCGGGAGTGCACTCCGCGAGCGTAATGATCGTAAGCAGTGTCGGGAGCATATCGGGAGGGCACTTGAGCAAGCGTCAGGATAAGTGATGTCGGGAGCATGTCGGGAGTGCACCACGTGAGCATAAAGATGGTATGGGCGGGGGTGTGAAAGCGTAAGGAGTGGTGAGGACGGAGATGGGGGGGCAGTGTCAGAGTCTCATCTGGAGGGCGGTGCGGGCTCGTAAGCATGCGAAGCATCGGGGTGGATTAGGTGGGGATGCAGAAGCCAATGAGGTGAAATTACCCAAACATTGTGAATAGTGATGAAATGGGTTTGGGCTTTGAGTGACATTTGCATGTGACACATGTGACGATTGATGTTGTCTTGACGCTGACGTGACGTGACCCACTAAATCCAGTGACTATAAAGTGACACTAACGCGACTGAAGCAAGATTTTATACTGACAGCGGTCCGACGTGAAGTCAATCGCCGACGATTGATGCGAGATTCGCCCTGGTGAAACGTAGAGTCATAGTGATAACTCTTGTCAGGCTGAGTCTATGATGAAGCTTATTAATGAGTGGTTACAAGCTTTAACTATGACTGTGAAATGGGACAAATAGTAAAAGAAAGGGTTTATTTAAGATAATAAGGGTTGATAAAAGACTATTCAGGGCTTTACTATTAAGGAATAGTGGTGGTGAGCACTGTTGAAATCCCTGGGTGCAGCTTTACCTGTTGGGTAACAATAATTAAAATTAAAATAATACCTGATTATTTTCCAAGAATATGACTGTTATTGAAAGTTTTACTACGTAGGAGTTCAAGAGCAGGATAAGGAAACCTTTCTGGTGGAGAAAAGGTCCCTTTTTATCTTAAAATGGGGTGAAAAAGGCTTCTAGTCCTTTCCACGTAGAGAAAGAGCAAATTTTTCACTTCCAAGGACTGGCGTGTGATTTTCACAAGGCCTGTATAGCGTGTATTGGGCTCAGATGTGGTTTTGAAACCAAATCTGGGCAGTTTTCACCAATACATGGTGAAAAAGTTCATCTGGGGACCACATAACCCTCTTCTGATGTGTATGACACATAGAATGCTGTAAAGAACCTGTAAAGGACCCCAGTATTGACCAAACTATGAGGTATTGAAGTATAAACTGGCTTCTTCATCCGTTTGACACCTCATAATCATAATTATGGCAGAATATCCCACAGTAAGGCTGTATTGTCCTAGCTATGAGAATTTGACCTTGAAGCTCCATAGCTTTATCATTCTTTGAAATATCAAGCTCAAAATTGGTTCATTTTGTATCCCTAGATGTGTTCTCCACAATGGTACCTAATTTGATATGTATATCATTAAATGTGGCAAGGTTATGCCATGTACAAGATTCTTTGTACATATGTATGATTTGCTTAAAATCTGTATGGAGCTTGTTTGCCCAAAACCTTTGCTCCAGATGAGATATGGGTAAATTTATGGCACAATAAGATATCTCTGATTGTTATCTTTCCAAAAAGACCCCACTTTAGGTATCTCAAACTAAAACTGTAGAAGTTAGATGAGAGGTGAATATTTTATTCACCCTTATTTGACCTTATTTTGGCCACAACTTCTGTAATCCTGGTGCCAGCGCAGTTTGGGTAGTATCATTGAATAGCCCTGACATAGAGCTTCATTTTGAACACCCATTTGATGGGGTTAAGCTTCTTCCTCTGGATTTCAGATGGGAGGAGAAAAACAAGGTTTATGCTCAGCGACAACTTTGGGCAGTAATAACTTTTTTATTCCTTGTCCTATGATTGTGGTACTTTTATATTTGGAAATAGGTGAGTTTTTTCTTTCCTTTGATACTTTCCAAGCTGGATTTTCTCAGTTCTATGTTTTGGTGGTATCTTGACTCCACCATTGGTTTGAGGGATTTGGCTGTCATGCTTGTGCTCTAGTTTTGAGTCACACGCTGACATACCCTCCCTCTAAAAAAGGCTCATCCTTGATGAGAATGAGCAGTCCTCCTAGAGGCCCTGAATCTTTCTAGATGAAGGTTCCCATCTGCAATGGTATCCTCTGCCAACCATTTGTCTTTATCTTCCTTCTGGTTTTTAAATCTGACCAAGTATTGCCTTTGGTCATTACCATTCAGTCTGATCTTCGTGGTCTTGATTATTTCCTTCACAGGGCCAGGGGAGTCTTTCACTTCCACTATTTTTGGTGGAGTGGGATTTTTCTTCCTGGAGGGGAGCTTTTCCCCCGCTGTCTGGAAGTATGGCTTAACCAAACTCACTGGGAATACTGTGTGTTTCCTAGAAACTTCCTCTGTGGGTTTGACCTCCACTGCACTTTTCCCTATCAGCTTAATGATAGTGAAGGGCCCTACAAATCAGTCTCTCATTTTCTTTGGTCCCTTAAGATTTTTGAGGTTAAGTGTAGACACTAGCACTTGGTCCCCTTCTTTAAAGTCATGTTCCATGTGGGATTTGTCCCACCTCTGTTTGTTGTATTATTTTGCCTCATCTATTCATTTGGCAGCTGTGTCACAAGACTTATTTCACATATCATCGAAGTCCTTGGCTGTGGGGTGGATGGTTAGAATATTCTTCTTCAAGTGATCTACAGGCAATAGGGGTTTCCACCCTTTTTGTCACAGTGAAGGTTATTTCCCTGTGGTAGAATGCTGACTAGTGTTATAAGCCAGTTGGACTGCTGGTAGAAGGGTAACTCAGTTGTGGTTTATCCTTCATGGTCCTTGTTTTTCAATCCATATGCACAGAACCTCCTAAGGATACCCTCCCTGCCTTTGGATCATGCTTTCAGCTAGGCCATCTTTTTTTGGATGGTAAGCTGTAGAAAATTCAATCTTTGTACCTAGCATGTCATAGAGGTTGGTCTGAAATTCTGATGTAAATTTTGGGTCCCTGTCACTGATGATGATTTTTGGGACTCCACATTTGAATTTGATGTTCTTCCAAAATAACAAGGCTGTATCCATGGATGTGTCTTCCTTATGACATGGTAGGCACCTCACACTTTTGCTATACCTGTCAACTATGACTATGCAGGCTTTGAATTTTTTTTTGCCTCCTGGGACAAGTCCTGTCACCCAGTCCAGATTGATGGTTTCCCATGTGTGCTTGGGCTCTACTATGTGCTGAAGTAGCCCATATTTCTTACCATATTTTCTATTTTCCTTCTGGCATCTTTCACAAGTTTTGATATATTAGCTCAACTCTTGTTCCAATTTAGGCCACCAAGCTGTGCTTGCTACCCTTTTGTTGGTCCTTTCTTCACTCATGTGTCCCATATAGGGGCAGTCATGGCATTCCTACAGGATCAGGGATATATGGTCCCTGTCTACTACTGTGAGTGCACTTGTGTGCTTCTCCCTATGGTAGAGCAGGCCATCTATAAGAAAAAACTTGTTGTCCTTATAGTCCCTCAACCAGGGTTCCCCTAGCTGGGATTCCAGTTCTGGGCTCCTATATTTTTGTTGGAGGAGCTGCAACAATATGCCATAATGTTTGTGTTTAGCATATGTCTTCATCACCGAATTGAAGATCTCATTATGCAGTTCTGAGGAGCCTATTTCCAATATGGGAGTTTCTGTTCCTTCTGATACGGTGTCTCCCCTGACTGGGGTACCACCGTCTGGTACCCATTAAGAAAATCTGAAGCTTTTCCTCCTATCTATTTCCATGAAATGGATGGGGATCTTGGCTCCTACTTCAGGGCATGAGCTGGATTGCTTTTGACATTGTCCAGTGGCCATCTCCTGAGGCAATCTGCATTGGTGTGGCTTTTTTCTTCTTTTTATATGATGGTCATATTTCCTCTATACTCTTGGATAGCTATTTGCCACCTAAGCATGTGTCTATTGGTAGTCTTCATGTTCAGTAAAGGCTTCAAGGCTGTGTGGTCTCTGTAGACTTGTAAGACTGCACAATCCAAATAATAGTGGAGTTTTTTCAGAGCCCAGACTAGGCATAGGCATTAAGTCTGGGATGCCCCATACCTGGCTTCTGAATATTCCAGCTGCCTAGAGATGTAGCATATCACTCCTTCTCTTGGTTCACTATCTACAATTTGTTTCTGGTGAAGGGCTGCCCCTAAGCCTTGGCTACATGCTGCATCTACGTATAGCGTGAATGGTAGTTCAAAGTCAGGTAAGATTAGCACAGGTGAATTTGTGAGTTCATGTCAATATGTGTCCCTCCTTTACTTCGTAATTTCAAAAACTACATCTTTTAAACATAGCTTTTATAGTCTACTAGCTATGTGGGCAAAACTTCTGATGTGGTTTCTGTAGTAGCTAGCAAAACCCAAGGAAGAATTGAATCTCTTTGATCCTCCTTGGTACTGGCTTCAGAAGTACTGCTGCTACTTTTCTCTGGTCTATGGCAAGACTAGGACCTGAGACTTTGTGTCCCAGTGCCAGTAATTCTTGTTGGCCAAAATTGCACTTTTTAAGTGAAATTTTCAGATTAATGGGTGTGCACTTACTTAGTACTCTGTCTATGTACTGCACATGGTCTTCCCATGTCTCGGAGTATATAATGATGTCATAAATATATACTACCATCCAACCTTCCAATATTTCTTCTTAAAATATTGTGTCCATCATCCTTTGGAAGTGGGCTGGGGCATTTTTGATGCCAAATGGCATCCTGGTGTACTCATATATTCCCATATGGCATATGATTCTGAGTAGTTTCATGGAGTTTGGTTTAACTCCATTCTGGTGGAAGCCTTTCAACCATCCATCTTGGTTATGTATTTGGCTTTTTCCAGTTTGTCTAGGGCATGAGGTATCCTTGGTATAGGGTACCTGTCAGCTTTTGTGTAGTTATTCAGAGCTCTGAAATCCCCACACAACCTAGACTTTCCATCATTCTGGGTGATAAGGACAGGAGTGGTGATTTCCACTATTTCATGTTGTCCTATCTTCATGATGAAGTCCATTTCTAGGAGTTCATTGATGTGTTTCTCAATTTCCTTCCTAGTTTCCAGCTCTCAGCATGGGTAGATAGGGTCTTTCCACATCCAGATAGAATTCTATATCATGGCCTCTGACTTTGCCTAATGGTTCTTCACCAATGGCAAATGCTGGTCTATTTCTCCTTAGCATCTTCAGGAAGCTGAGTTTTTGTTTACTGTTGAGGGTATTTAAGGTTTGGCTATGAAACTTTGATTGAAAATCAAGTATGTTTCCTGTCCTAAATATTTGTATAAAGTAAAATTTTGATTAAAAATAGTAAAAAAGAGTATTTTTAGGATAAATAATTCCAATTTTATTTTTTTTGACTCTATAAGTATAAAACAATAATACTACAAAGGTTTATTGTTTTACCAACAATGAAGATTTATCCAAAAATACTGTACAAGAGATATTCAAGGGTACAAAAGAAATTTCTTCAAGAGAAATTTCAATTGTAATTAATCAAACAAACAACTGCAAGCAATTAATTAAAGAAAGCAGTCTTCAAAAAGATTATTAAAGAGAAAACACACCCAAAAGTGACCAGAGTGAATTTGGAAACAAAGTGATAAAGTTTGCAGTGATGAAAAATGCTTTAATTCATTTATGGTGTGGTTCAGGGGTAAAATTGATTATAAGAGTTACAAAAAGTGATCATGATTATTTTTTCACATGGTTTAAAGGTTTAAAATTATTAATAAAAGGTGGTTGGAATCTTTTATTAATTGGTTCAACAGTGTTTGATCTAATTATAAAAGGAAAATATTCTAACATGAAGAGAAAAGTGGGGCAAAGAAGAAATTCTTTTATAGCCATCAATTTTCTTATTACAAAAGTAAGGTTTACTCTTGTCAGTCATAAAAAACACTATGACACCAGAAAAGCCAATTATGGCATCATTGAACCCTGGTTTAGACCAAAAAAGGGCTGGTTTTAGCCATCTTAGACCCTTAAATCAGCCATTACTATAGTAATACCTGGTCTAGAGCCTTCAAAACACATCAGAATGCGTCTGAGAGACATAGGAAACAGTAAGACTGTTTTTTCTGGAATTTTTTGATTTAAGGGTAGTTTTACCCTCTTGGCAACAGTTAAAATTGCCCTGGTTGGTATCAAAACCTCAACATCTATTGAGTCACAGACCCTGTGACTCAATTCCAGTCCAAAAGTGATGAACTTTTGTGTGGATTATAACATATCACACCTGTCAGCAAGGATCTTGGGTGTCTGGCTCCACCTTATAGCTAGAGTTCCTTTCGCCCCCCAAATCAATCTTTCCAATTTATTTTTCCTTTAATTCCTCATCATGTATTATACTTGTAATTTACATATGTAATTCAATTGAGTATTACAATACACTTACTTTAATACTTGACACCTCATATGTAAATTAAAGTTCACTTTGTGTAATACACATGCACATTTTGACATTTCAATTGAATATACTTCAATTCCTTGTAACTTCTAAAATACACACAGCACCTCCATTTTAGCACAAAAATGGATGGTTAAAATGAAACTTAATGTTGATTAAATTAAGGATTTGAGGATCTTAAACTTTTGTACAAAAAATACTAAAAACTAAATTTAAGCTTATTTAGAGGCAAGTCACAGAAATTTTACCCAGAGGTCACTCCACCTCATTTTTCATGAGGCATCCAATGGTAAAACCATTTTCATAATTTTTTTTAGGATGAAAAGTTATGATAATTTTTATTTAACTTTTTTCAAAAAATATTCTGATTTTGGTATTTTTGTTCAAAATTCATTTTTACTTAATTTTTTCAAGTAAAACTGTGTTTTCACAAATTTAAAATTGAATGTAATTTTATTTTCAAATTATAATAAATTTTTTATATTTATGCTTTATTTTCATTTTGATAATTTAAATAAATTCATTTTATTCATATTTATCTCTTATTTTATTATTTGTGGTCTTTTGGGTATATGAAAATACCTCTAAGGCTCACATTCCCTCTCCCTAAAAAAAGAATATTACTTTGTAATATTGTTATTTCTAGTGTTTCTGAACCCTCTGAGAAGTTTGGTGGCTTCAGGAATGTCTTTTTCTGCTAAACATTCATCTTCACAGGTTGGGTAACTGTACCTAACAAGGTATTCCCTTACTTTATTGGTTCTCAACTTTCTTTCTTTGAGAACTTTGGTCATTTTCTTAATACCAGATGATTTAATAGGAGGTATAACTTGGGGAACTTTATTCCTAAAAGGAAATTCTTAAGCATCACTAGATATATATGGATTTATCAAGCTCACTGGAAATGTAGGATGCTTATTGCTAAGTTCCTCAGATAATTCTACTTCAACAGCATTTTCTCTATGGAGGGCCTGAATAACAAAAGGTCCTGCAAATTAGTCTTTGAGATTTTTACATCCTTTGAGGTTATTGAAGTTAGTGGTAGATACAAGTACTAAATCTCCCACTTTGAAGTCTGGGGTTGCATGTGACTTGTCCCACTTGTCTTTGGCATATGAAACTGAGTACTCCATGCACCTTACTGCATGTTTCCTAGCTTTGTCTAGCATTCCTTTAAAGCTAGCAGCTGTGGGATGTAACTCAACCAAATCTTTCCTCAGGGAATCCTGAGGTAATTTAGGATTCCATCCTTTTTCTAGAATAGCAGGAATTTGATTGGTACTGGAATGAATGGATGTCTTATATTCCAATTCTAGTTCTGGTAAAAGAGTACACCAATCATGGGTGAATCCATCACAATCCTTAAATTCAAGATCATACACACAAAATATTCTTACCATGTCCTCCAAGGTTTGGATAATTCATTCAGGCAGACCATCAATTTGTGGGTGGTAGGCTGTAGAGAAGGATAACTTTTTCCCAAAGATCTGGTGAATATTTGTCCATAGTGCTGAGGTGAATTTGGGAGCTCTATCACTAATTATGTTTGTGAATGTTCAAGTACATGATACTACTAGATGGCATATCAGAAGAGCTGTATCCATGGATGGATCATCTTTGTGACATTGTAGAAAGATTGGAGTCTTACTAAATCTGTCAACAATAGCTAGGAAAGCATTATAGCTTCTATCACCCCCTCCGGTAGGCCAGTTATCCAATCCATATGAACAATCTCCCAAGGTCAACTGGGTTCTTGGATCTTGAGCATATTTCCAAGTCTTTTGCCAGTGGATTTGTTTGCCTTTTGACATCTGTCACATGTTTTGCAATACTCTTCAACATCTTTCTGCCACAATGGCCACCATATACAGATCTTTATCTTTTCCCTTGTTCTGTCTTCAGACAGATGTCCTGAGAAGGGGCTGCCATGGCATTCTTTCAGTACAAGATTGATTAAGGACCTGTCCACAACTGTCATGACACATGTATGCTTAGGTTTGTGGTAAATTATATTATCCAGTAAGTGGAATCCTCCTTCATCATATGATTTTTTCCATATTTCATCTAAGGCATATATCAAAGAGTTTTCTTCACAGTCTTTAGTAAGTAATTGGCATAAGATGCTACAATTCTTATCTTGAGTATGACTGTTTCTCAGTTCTTCAAAGAAAGTGGTGTTCAGATCTGTCATACTGATTCCTTCTATTGGGATCTGTGGTGAAGTTTCTTCTGGAACATAAGCAGTATTATCCATATTATTTGGTAATGGCCATCTGCTCAGTCCATCTCCATTTTCATGAATATTCCAATCTTTGTGAAAAATGGTCATATTGCCCCTATACTCTTGTATGGCTATTTGCCATCTGAGCATATGTCTGTTAGGTGTCTTCATGTTTAAAAGTGACTTAACAGCAGTACAATCTGTTATTACTTTGAAAACACATCCTTCCAGGAAGTAATTTAGCTTTTCCAAGGCCCAGACAAGGCATAAACACTCCATTTGACAGGCTCCATAACTGGCTTCAGCTGGTTTGATCTTCCTGGATATGAATCATATGGGTCCTTCCACAGGTTTATCATTGATAATCTGGACTTGATGAAGTGCAGCACCCAGCCCATCTCCTGATGAAGCAATATAAAGATTATAAGGAAGCTTAGAGTCTGGCATCAGTAAGAGTGGAGCAGTGGTTAAGGATTTTATTGAAGATTCAAAGGATTTGACTCTGTCAACAGTCATTTCAAACACTGTGTCCTTGTCACACAATTTATACAGAGGTCTTGCTATAGATGCAAAATCTTTGATATTCTGTTTGTAATATCCTGCAAACCCCAAAAATGACTGAATTTTTTTTTTGTTCTGAGACATAGGTTTCAGTAGTACTGCAGAAGCTTTATTTTTTTCAATTCTATAGATAAACCATATACTACATGTCCCAGTGATTTGAGTTCTTTGAATTTAAAATGACATTTCCTCAAAGAAATGTTCATGTTTACAAATTGGACTTTGGTCAAAATTCTGGATAATCTCTCTATATATGCTCTTCCCAAGTCTTGGAACAGACAATAATTTCATCAATGTAAATGATCAACCATCCTTCTGAAAGTTGTTCAGGGAAGATTTTATTCATCATTCTTTGGAAGCGTGAAGGTGCATTCTTGATACCAAAAGGCATCCTCAAGTATTCATATACTCCACAATGAACAATAATTCTCAAGGATTTTCTTTCCCTTGGTGTCACCAAATTCTGATGAAATCCTTCAAGGGCATCTATAGTGCTTATATACACTGCTTGAGATATCTGGGTAAGGGAAATTTGGATTTTTTGTATTGGGTACCTGTCTGGAACAGTGTAAGTTTTCAGAGCTATAAAGTCAACAACCATTCTAGATCTTTCATTATGCCATGCCACTATGACTGGTGTAGTTATTTCTACTTCCTCATTATGTCCAACCTTCCTTATTACACCAAGATCTAGAAGCGTTTTTATCCGAATTTCCAGAGCTTCTCTTGATTTAGGACTTTCTGGATACTCAGGTCTTCTTAAGAGTGGTGGATAAGGTATCTCAATATTAAAGATGATGTCAACTTCATGAGCAATAATTCCCCCCAAAGGTTCTTTGTCTGATGCAAATGCTTCTTTTTGGTTATATAAAAGGGCAGAAAGTTCACTTTCCTGTTTATCAGTCAGATGAAGCCTTATTTAAACTTCATTTAACTGTTAAGATTTGAATTTCTCAAACTCTAAGTTGACTGATGATACTTTGCTTACTGTAATTTGTCTTTTAAATGGTAGAAAGTCAAATTCTTGATGCTTATTGCCTCCAATAGTAAAGTATCTGTCCTTGTTGTTATGTAATTCTATGCCATACATGATTAAATAGTCAATTCCCAATATAAAATGAGTACTAGAGCAATTTTTCATAACAAAAAATTCAACAGTAATTCTCAGAGTTCCATTTATGTGTGGAAATATGAAAGTATTCTCAAATATTCTGTCAGCCTGTGACTCAAAACCAGAGCACAAGCATGACAGCCAAAATACCATAAACCAATGGTATAGCCAAGATACCACCAAAACATGGAGCTGAGCCAAATTAGCTCAAAAGGCATCAAAATGAAGAGGAAACTCGCCTCTTTCCGAAAATATAAGTCCCATCACCATAGGACAAGAAATAACAAAGTTATTCCTGCTCAAAGTTATTGCTGAGCATAAACCTTAATTTTCACCTCTCATCTAAAATCTAGAAGAAGAGGCTTAACCCCATCAAATGGGTATTCAAAATGAAGCTCTAAGCCAGGGCTATCTAATGGTGCTAGCCAAACTGAGCTAGCACCAGTATTACTTGAGTTATGGTCAAGCTCAGACCAAATAAGGGTGAACAAAACATTCACCTCTCATCTAACTTTTACAGTTTTAGTGTGAGATACTTAAAGTGGGGTCTTTTTGGAAAGAGCACAATCAGGGCTATCTGATGGTGCCATCCATCTCCTCATAGCTCAACTACAACAGAAGTTATTGGCCAAACAAGCTTAATACAGCTTTTGCCCAGACCACGCCAATGTACAAAAATACTTGTACATGGGATAACTTTGTCATATGTAATGTTAACCATTCCAAGTTGGGTACCATTGTGTAGAGCCCATACAGAGCTATTCAATGAACCAATTTGGAGCTTGATATCTCAAAAACTGACAGAGTTATGACCATTTTAAGGTCAAAATCCCACCTGCTGTCATATACAGCCTTACCATGGGATAATATCCCATAACCATGAATATGAGGTGTCAAATAGACAAAGAAGCATGTTTTTACTTCAATACCTCATATGTCAGTCAATACTGGGGTCCCATACAGTTTCTGTACAGCATTCTACGCGTCATACACGTCAGAATCAGGCTGTGAGGTCCTCAGATGAAAACTTTCACCCTGTATTGGTGAAAACCGCCAAGATGTGGTTTCAAAACCACATCTGAGCCCAATACAGAGTATACAGGCTGTTTGCAAACCACAAGCCTGTCATAGAGAGTGAAAAATCTTCAATTCCTCTACGTGGAAAGGTCTAGCAGCCTTTCCACCTCAATTTCAGGATAAAAGGAGGGCTTTTCACAGTCAAAAGCCTTTCCTCATCCTGCTCTTGAATAACCTACGTAGTAAACTGTCAAAAACAGTTTTACTCTTGGTTAATAATCAGGTATAATTATAAGTTTTAATTATTGTAGTCTTTTATTATTGTAACCCAACAGATAAACCTTCACCCAGGGCTTTCAACAGTGCTCACCACCACTATAACCACTATAGTAAAGCCCTTTAAATTTATTCTTAATCATCTCAAAACCTTCTTAAAGCATTTTTACCATGTCACAAACATAGTTTGAGTTGTAAATAGCCTACATTACCACTCTTTCATAGTTTCATCCTGACATTTTGGGGGCCTGGCCGTGTTTTTTACCTTTTTTTTGGACCTTATAAAGTAAGTCTTTTCTCTTTTTATGACTTATTGATAAGTATTTTATCTTTTTTAGTCGTAATTTCTCTATTTAAATATATATTTCATATATTTATCCTTTTTTTATATATATATACTCATATTATAAGAGTATTATTCACGTGGTTAATACCCACTGAATATAACTATTTTTGGCGTGTTTTGTATATAAAAACACATAAGCCATCAATAAGTCCTGTATTCTTGACTGAATAAGGACACCTCTGACTGAAAAACCATCAGTTGAGGCGTGGTTAAGTGTATTGTTAACTCAATAACACTTATACAAAACCACTTGTACAGAATACACTTGAAAACCACAAGTGTTTCTGAGGGATACTGGCACACAAACAGTGTGAAAGGGTACCAAAAAGCTGTAATTCTGACGTGGAATTGTTGATTCAATTACACTGTCACTATACAGGGCACATTGTAGTAACATACAAGCCCAGAGGCCAATCTCAGATGTGCAAAACCAGCATTTTTTGAGAAGTCTTAACTGACATAAGCCCTCCTTTTCCTGCATTGATTTCAGTGGAAGAAAATTACATCCCACTTGAGACCCAGTCACACGCCAACACACCAGTGACACCCTCAGAACCAGAGGGCAGCAAGGGCAAAGGAAAGAGGCACAGTGAAGGTCTCATCACAGCCAAGAAGTGGACACCAATAGCCACTCAGAGAAGTAGAAAACCACGAAACTCTGCATCAATACAAGGTAAACCAACCTTAACCACTTGTACAGGGAAAATTACAATTATTAACCCAGTTGTAACTTCCAAAGGCAAACTGCCCAAATCAGCAGACAATAAATTTGTACAAGGCACAGTCAAAGGTAAATACCCTAAGAACATAAAGTTGTTGACTGTTTGCAGACACTGATATGTCCCCTGTATACCTCAGAGACCTTGGCTTCCAAAGGAACCAGCCAGAGGATAGAGGAGGATTGTCCAGAACCAGAAGACCTGAAAGAGGACACCCTGGACACAGTGGTGGATGGCAAAACAATGAGGGAGATAATATCAACCTTGCCATTCACACTCCAATTCAACAGAAACCTCAAACCAAAGGACTGGAAGGATATGGATCAAGTTCTTCAGATCCACCAACTCCTCAAAGATTTATTTCAATGGAGCATGGACAACAAGAGGTTCAACCTAGCAACTCACTGGGCAGAACTGGGATCAAGTTGCCAGAAGATCTGTCTCAAAGAGATAAACTTCAAAGACCTTATGGTAATCTCCAAGGGTTGGAATCCTACCAGGCAGCACAGACTCCTGGAGGCAAGGGCACAGAGGATAAGGGAGAATCAAGCCACTATCCTAGCTATAGAAGAACAGTTAACCCAGACAGGGCCTACTCAGATTCCTTCAGGTTCACAAGGAGCAGGCCAAATCAGCTCTCCAGTGGCTTCACACCATTCAGAAACCAGCAGATCAGTGGCCAAGAGTCACCATTCTTCACAATTCCAGGAAGCTTCCAGGAGAAGACAAGGGAACAAGGTCAAGAACAAAACCTCCTTCAACCAGAGGAGGAAAGAGTCAGACCCCATGATCCAGAAGCTGTTAGATTTGGTAAAAGAAGTACACAAGAACAAGAAGTAGTTGTAAACCACTCTAGAATCAGTAGTCCTAGTAATAGAAACATTACGCCCACTCAGACCGAAAATAACATTGTCATATCTGAGAGTAACATCAACAGTGATACACTGTGGTTGCAAGTGTCCCAATATGCTGAACAATCTGCAAAGCAATTTGCAGAAATTAAAGCTAGCCAAGAGAGGATGAGACAAACTCAAGCCTCCTTGGAACAAATAGTTAAGAATCTTCAAGAAGGATATGCTCAACTGAGCAAAGCCTGTGAAGAATCCAACAAAAGACTGAACCAAATCTTTGAAGAACAACACCACAGCACAAGGGACAGGGAGTGTCTGGATCAAGGTATTAACAAATTGTTTAATGCCTATCATAGCTTAAAGTCCCAACCACAAGGCCAAGCTATGGAGAATCCATATCAAACAGATGACATCAAACCAGATTCCATGATGTTGAATAAGGCAAGATCTCCATCACAATACCAGGATGGAGATGGCATGTCTTATTCAGAGAAGGAAGCCTTGAAACAGCTTCCTGAGGCCTCAAACTGGCCCAAATTCTCTGGAACAGGAGAATATGATCATATGGAGCTCATAGATTATATTGATGGACTCTTCATTGATGTACCCAGCATACCACATTACTGGATTACTACTAGACTGAATACTGCATTTAAAGGTCATGCAAGTATATGGTACACAGAAATGAAAGAAATCCATGGCAGAAGAAACTGGCCATGGTGGAAGAGTCAAATAATCCAAAAGTACAGTAATGGAACTTGGATATGGCAAAAGACCATGTCATTTGAAAATGACAAATACTCTGTGGACAAAGATCCATATGAGTGGTGTCTCAGACAGTCTAAAAGACTTAAGGCCATTGACCCTCAGATGAACATCCAGATGAGGAATCACAAACTTCTGACACAACTGCCAGGAGAATTGGAGCATGCAGTGAAATGCAGATGCAACCAAAATTGCACTCTAGATGAAATAACCAATACCTTACAAGACATAAGGAAAAGGACTAATATAGGGAAATTCACCCCATATAGAAGCAGTAGTTTCAAGGAGAAACAACCTTTCAGGGTGGAGTTTAAAGACAAACCCAGAGAAAGAGTGGCAGAAGTGGCAAAGAAAAGGAATTCTTGCCACAATTGTGGTTCAACAGACCACTATGCCAACAACTGTCCAAAAGCAAAGAAAAAAGTCTATGCTATAGAAAAAGTCCCTGAAGAATAACCTCCAACAGAGGATTATGAATCAGACTCTATGGGAGATGCCATCAGAGAACCATCTGATGATGATCAAGACCCCAGAGAGGAATTTCTAGTGGAATACCAAGAGGAAACCCCATTGGAAATCCAGGATATACAGTTGGAAGCAGGCATGCCACAGGACACTGCCAACAAGAACTTGTGCAAACACACACAAGATGCACAAACATTCCTGGTTACACCAACCAAAGGAATGGCATATATACATGGAACAGCCACAAAAATGACTGTATGCATTGACAATGCTCAGCACCCACTTATCATTGACAGTGGAGCACATTGCTCCATAGTGGCCAGAAATTATCTGGATAACCACTTCCCAAACTGGGAAAAACAGCTCTTGCCCACTAAAGCAAGGAACTTCAAAAGTGCATCAGGGAAGATGACTTCCAATGGGACAATTATCAAAGAGATAATTATATCCCACAGGAAGGGTAATATCAGACTCAACCCAGAGCTTGTAGTGCTTGAAGATGCCCACATCCAAGGGTTTTTACTGGGAACAGATTACCAGAGGATTTATGGCATAGATATTTACAACAGTAAAAACAGGCACATTACCATTGGTACCAACAAGGAAAAGAAATTTTCACTTGATATATACCACATATCTTCAGAGGATCCACTAGAAGAACTCTTGAAGGAATTCAAGGAGGGACAATTTAGCACTACCCTCACCAGTAAACAAAAACTAAGTTTACTGAAGATGCTGAGGAAGAACAGACCAGCATTTTCCATTGGTGAAGAACCACTAGGCAAGATTAAAGGCCATGATATAGAACTATATCTGGATGTGGAAAGACCTTATCCACCCATGCTGAGGAGACCTCCTTATCCAGCAAGTCTGGAAACCAGGAAAGAAATTGAAAAACACATCAATGAACTCCTGGATATGGATGTCATCAGGAAAATTGGACATAATGAAATAGTGGAAATCACCACTCCTGTCCTGATCACCTGGCATGATGGAAAGTCTAGATTGTGTGGAGACTTCAGAGCCCTGAATAACTACACAAAAGCAGACAGGCACCCTATACCAAGGATACCTCATGCCTTGGATAAGCTGGCCAAAGCCAAATACATAACCAAGATGGATTGTATGAAAGGCTTCCACAAAAATGGAGTTAAACCAAACTCCATGAAGTTTCTCAGAATAATATGCCATATGGGCATATATGAGTACACCAGGATGCCGTTTGGCATCAAGAATGCACCAGCCCACTTCCAAAGGATGATGGACACCATATTTCAAGAAGAAATAATGGAAGGCTGGATGGTAGTATATATTTATGATATAATTATATACCCAGAGACATGGGAAGACCATGTACAATACATAGACAGAGTTCTAAGTAAATGTACATCCATCAATCTGAAAATTTCACTTAAAAAGTGTAATTTTGGCCAACAAGAGCTAATAGCTCTAGGACACAAAGTCTCAAGCCTTAGTCTGGCAACTGACCAGAACAAAGTAGCAGCAGTACTGCAAAAGCCAGTACCAAAGAACATCAAAGAGATGCAATCTTTCCTTGGATTTGCTAGCTACTCTAGAAACCACATCAAAAACTTTTCCCACATAACGAGTAGCTTATACAAGTTATGCTCAAAGGATGTAGTTTTTGAAATAACCAAGGAAAGGAGGGATGCATATGAGAGGATCAAATATGAACTCACAAATGCACCTGTGCTCATCTTGCCTGACTTTGAACTACCATTCAAGTTATATATAGATGCAGCATGCAGCCAAGGCTTGGGAGCAGCCCTTCACCAAAGACAAATTGTGGATGGTGAACCAAGAAAAGGTGTAATATGTTACATCTGCAGGCAGCTGAAAGATTCAGAAGCCAGGTATGGGGCCACCCAGACAGAATGTCTATGTCTCGTCTGGGCTCTGGAAAAACTCCATTACTGTTTGGAGGGTGCAGTCTTTGAAGTGTACACAGACTGCACAGCCTTGAAGTCTTTACTAAACATGAAGACTACTAATAGACACATTCTGAGATGGAAAATAGCCATCCAGGAGTATAGAGGGAACATGACCATCATATACAAGGAAGTTAAAAGCCATACCAATGCAGATGGCCACTGGACAATGTCGAAAGCAATCCAGCTTATGACCCTGAAGTTGCTGCAAAAATTCCTATCCATTTTATGGAAATAAATAGGAAGAAAAACTTCAGATTCTCTGAATGGGCACCAAGGAGTGGTACCCTTGACAGTGGAAACACTGATTCAGAAGGGACAGAAACCCCCATACTGGGAATAAGCTCCTCAGAACTGCACAAAAAATTTTTCAATGCAGTACTAAAATCTTATGCTAAACACAAACAGTGTAGCATACTACTCCAACTCCTTCAACACAAATACAGGAGCCCAGAACTGGAAACCCAGCTGGAGGAACCCTGGTTGAGGGCCTATAAGGACAATAAATTCTTCCTTATAGATGGCCTGATTTATCACAGAGAAAAGCACACCAGTGCACTCACAGTGATAGACAGAGACCACATCTCTTTAATCCTGCAGGAATGCCATGACTGCCCCTATATGGGACACATGAGTGAGGACAGGACTAAAGAGAGGGTAGCAAGCACACCTTGGTGGCCCAAGTGGGAGAAATAGTTGAGTGAATACATCAACACTTGTGAAAGATTCCAAAAGGCAAATAGAAAACATGGGAAGAAATATGGGTTGCTTCAACATATAGAAGAACCCAAACACCCATGGGAAACCATCAACATGGACTGGGTCACAGGACTTGTCCCAGGAGGCAAAGAAAACTACAATGCCTGCTTAATCAGAGTTCATAGGTTCAGAAAGAGCATGAGATGTCTACCATGCCATAAAGACGACACAGCCATGGACACTGCTCTGTTATTTTGCAATAACATCATATCCACCTGTGGAGTCCCTAAGATCATAATCAGTGACAGGGACCCAAAATTCGCATCTGAATTTTGGACCAATTTATATGACATGCTTGGCACCAAGCTTGCTTTTTCCACAGCTTACCATCCACAAACAGATGGCCTAGCTGAGAGGATGATCCAAACAATGGAGGACATCCTCAGGAGGTTCTGTGCCTATGGCATGGAATACAAGGACCATGAGGGATACACCCATGATTGGGTCACCCTCTTACCAGCAGTCCAACTGGCTTACAATACAAGCCAGCACTCTACCACAGGAAAAACACCTGCACTGGTAGAGAAAGGGTGGAATCCCCTGTTACCTGTGGATCACTTGAAGAAAAATCTTCGGACCATCCACCCCACAGCCAAAGACTTCCATGAGATGTGGAAGAAAGCCTGTGATACTGCTGTCAAATGCATAGCTGAGGCCAAAGAGTATAACAAGAAAAGGTGGGACAAATCACATATGGAACCTGACTTCAAGGAAGGGGACCAGGTGTTAGTGTCTACACTGAACTTTAATAATCTCAAAGGACCCAAGAGAATGAGAGACTCATTTGTAGGGCCCTTCACTATCATTAAGTTGATAGGGAAGAATGCAGTAGAGGTCAAGCTCACAGTGGAGTTTTCTAGGAAACACCCAGTCTTTCCAGTGAGCCTGGTCAAACCATACTTCCAAACAGAGGAGGGTAAATTCCCCTCCAGGAAGAAAAACATCACTCCACCAGAAATAGTGGAAGTAGAAGATGGGAACCTTCATTTAAGGAGATTCAGAGCCTCTAGGAGGACTGAACAGTCTCATCACTGATGAGCCTTTTTTAGAGGGAGGGTATGTCAGCCTGTGACTCAAAACCAGAGCACAAGCATGACAGCCAAAATACCATAAACCAATGGTATAGCCAAGATACCACCAAAACATGGAGCTGAGCCAAATTAGCTCAAAAGGCATCAAAATAAAGAGGAAACTCACCTCTTTCTGAAAATATAAGTCCCATCACCATAGGACAAGAAATAACAAAGTTATTCCTGCTCAAAGTTATTGCTGAGCATAAACCTTAATTTTCACCTCTCATCTAAAATCTAGAAGGGGAGGCTTAACCCCATCAAATGGGTATTCAAAATGAAGCTCTAAGCCAGGGCTATCTAATGGTGCTAGCCAAACTGAGCTAGCACCAGTATTACTTGAGTTATGGTCAGACTCAGACCAAATAAGGGTGAACAAAACATTCACCTCTCATCTAACTTTTACAGTTTTAGTGTGAGATACTTAAAGTGGGGTCTTTTTGGAAAGAGCACAATCAGGGCTATCTGATGGTGTCATCCATCTCCTCATAGCTCAACTACAACAGAAGTTATTGGCCAAACAAGCTTAATACAGCTTTTGACCAGACCATGCCAATGTACAAAAATACTTGTACATGGGATAACTTTGTCATATTTAATGTTAACCATTTCAAGTTGGGTACCATTGTGTAGAGCCTATACAGAGCTATTTAATGAACCAATTTTGAGCTTTATATCTCAAAAACTGACAGAGTTATGACCATTTTAAGGTCAAAATCCCACCTGCTGTCATATACAGCCTTACCATGGGATAATATCCCATAACCATGAATATGAGGTGTCAAATAGACAAAGAAGCATGTTTTTACTTCAATACCTCATATGTCAGTCAATACTGGGGTCCCATACAGTTTCTGTACAGCATTCTACGCGTCATACACGTCAGAATCAGGCTGTGAGGTCCCCAGATGAAAATTTTCACCCTGTATTGGTGAAAACCGCCAAGATGTGGTTTCAAAACCACATCTGAGCCCAATACAGAGTATACAGGCTGTTTGCAAACCACAAGCCTGTCATAGAGAGTGAAAAATCTTCAATTCCTCTACGTGGAAAGGTCTAGCAGCCTTTCCACCTCAATTTCAGGATAAAAGGAGGGCTTTTCACAGTCAAAAGCCTTTCCTCATCCTGCTCTTGAATAGCCTACGTAGTAAAATGTCAAAAACAGTTTTACTCTTGGTTAATAATCAGGTATAATTATAAGTTTTAATTATTGTAGTCTTTTATTATTGTAACCCAACAGATAAAGCTGCACCCAGGGCTTTCAACAGCGCTCACCACCACTATAGCCACTATAGTAAAGCCCTTTAAATTTATTCTTAATCATCTCAAAACCCTCTTAAAGCATTTTTACCGTGTCACAAACATAGTTTTAGTTGTAAATAGCCTACATTACCACTCTTTCATAGTTTCATCCTGACATATTCCCAACGCTTTCATTGTACTACTTGCACTATTCAATTTTATTCCATCAATTGGAAATAATTGATCTTCAAAATTTTGTACACAAGTATCGAGAAAAGATTTTCCAACACAAGAGCAGAAGGCTCCTTGGTCAAGTAAACACTTAGTGGGTTTTTTGCCAATTACCACTTCTGTTATACAGGAGTTACCAGTTGTATAACCTTTTCCTCTGTTTGGTTTTGTTTTCATAAGTTGTGCATCTTGAATTTTTGACAAATAAAGTTGACCATTGCTTAATTGTGGCAGGTGGGAATACGATACCATTATGTCAAAAGTGAAATTGATATTTTCAACATCAGGTTCTTTTTTAATGTCAAATTCATTGATTTTTCCCTTCCTGGGACATGAATTAGCTAAATGTGTGGTGCTTTGGCAAATATGGCACTTCCTGATTATATCTTCAGATTTATACTTCATATTTTTACAGTTTTCTTTGAGATTCATGTCCACAGAATCTTTCCAAGGTGTGTTGCACCTTGTTTTGAGATTCACCCTACTGGAACTAATTCTGGTTCTGCTGGTTACTTCTTCTAATATACTAATAATATCTTCTGCTGAAAATTTTTTAGTAGTCCTGCTTTTGACAGCATGTTCTAAGTCACCTCCACATTGTCTTAGAATTTTTCTGTGAATCATAAACTCTGACATATCAGGATATAATGATGTTAATCTGTCTTTTTGTTGGAAAAACCATGGTAAAGCTTTGGCTTTATCAGCATTGAAATTGGAAGATTCAAAGGCTGTTTCAGCTTTAAATCTCCAAGCATCATTGGCCCATTTGTTGATAATCTGGGTTTTCCACCAAGTCCAACTTTGGTGTCCATGTGATTGTCTTAATTTGATATACCATCTGTGGGCTTATCTTGTAAACAAGGTGTTAAATCCTGCTGTTACCAATCTGTCTGGTAATTCAAAATTTTCTTTAATCATGTCAATACCTCTGATGAATTCCATATGGTCATACTATCATTCACTACTGAAATGAGGCCATTCTTTAAGCTTTGGTACTTCGTTCAAGAGTGCTTGGCCCTTTGATGGTCCCAAGTTATGAAAAGAAGTGGAAAGTTCATTTTTTAATTTTTAATTTTCAGCTTCCAATACTTGTGGATTTGGAATTCTTGTACCCTCATTCTGATTCAAAGGTGTATAGATTCTTGGTAAGGTGTGCATTAATTGTTCAAGGTCATTCATCTTACTGCTGCTACACCTTTGAGAATTTCTAAGCTCATGTTGGAAGCTCTGTATTAAATTTATAACTTCAATTTTATACATATATTCTTTATGTGTTAATTCTTTCCATAATTCTATTTGTCTAGTATTATCAGAAGTGACTTGATTCAATTTCATTGTTAATTTTGATACTTCCTGTTGTGAGGTGTCAGAAGACTTTTTCAAGGCAATTGTATATGTCTTTACTTCAATAAATGAATTTGCAATATCATCAAGGACTTTCTTATCATCTTCTTTTATAATATCAACGGCTTGTGTTATTATTGTTTCAATTATGTCATCAATTTTGAATTTAGAATATTTTTCTTTCAATCCTTTAATAATTGCAGATTGTTCATTCAACGTATTTCCAAATGAATTGTCATTATTGGAAGTTTCAATTGTTCTTGAAGCTTTTTCAAAAATTAAGTTATTTGTCTTAAGATCGTTACAAATTGATGAATTTTGATCAGAAATATGACTTTTTACATTTTTTATAACTTCATAAAGCTCTGGGATAGCATCAAAAATGTCAGAAATCATTTCTGATATTTTAATCTGTCTTCCTCCTTTTTCTGTGATTCCATCATTGTTCTTGCCATCTGAAATACATTTTCCATTGCATCCTGCTTAATCTTTGGGATTCTGTAACCTTGGCTTTAAGGTTTGGTGGCTGGTGTTTTGCCTTTGCCCTTGTTCTGAGCTTGTGGATTCTTTTTCACATTGAAATTGCTGCTGCTGGCTACTGGGGCTGTTTTTGGGCACTTGCTTGGGTTGTGGAGGGTTGTTTCTTCCTCCCTTCTGCTGTTAAGAGCATCTTGCTTTTCTTTTCTGTCAATGGATGCCATCCATTGAGTAACTTAAAAGTGCTGGGATAGCCCAGGAATTTTCCCACAGTCAGGTAAGAATTCATGCAGTTTTTCCACATATCTGAAAGGATCTTGTACTCTTTGTGCTTCAATGCATTGTAGTAGGCCTTCTGGCTGGCTTTGTATATATCCACTGAGGCTTCTTGTGGTGGTGTCAGCTCTGTTTGAAGGTAAAACAGTATTATAAGCTTTAGAATGAACTACTTTATTACTTCGGGAGTCATCACCTGACCCTTGTCCCTCTGAAACTGACTGTATTCTGCCACAATCACATCTATGACCTTTTTGGGAGCTGATTGAGGGGTTATAGCTGGCTCCTGATCTGGTTTAAGGCATATTTTTGATTAAAAATACTTAAAAATAGTAATTTTATTTCAAAACTTACTATTGGCCAAATTCTTTGCTTTCTGAAGAGTATTACTTATATCCAAGTTAATTAATTCAGAAGAAATTGGCTCTGGTTGATTATTCTGAGTTATAATAATTGTACTATTATGGTCGGAATTAACAATACTTCCAGGAATAATGCTGGTTACTGTTGAAGCTTTTTCAATGTTTTCTTGTCTTACCACCTTTTCAAACACTAAAATTAATGAAAAAGCCAATTTATTAGGTAAAAAAATATTTTTTCAAAAGAAAAATGAAAAATCAAGCCTCCCTTGTAATATGAAATTTTTTTATTTTTTATGGATTTTTTGAATTATAAGTATTTTTTATATGTCTTTAAATTTTTGAATATAAGAAAAAAGATTCAAAAAGAGTAAAAATTATTTCACATGTAAAATATCATTTCTGGGCCCCCAGATGTAAGGTGTGGATATGAAACTTTGATTGACAATCAAGTACTTTTCCTGTCCTCAATATTTGTATAAGGTAAAAGTTTGATGAAAAATTGTAAGAAATAGTATTTTTAGGAGAAAAAATGCTTCTTTTTTTTTAACTTCAAAAGTATAAAACAATAATCTTATGAAGATTTATTGTTTTACCAATAATAAAAATTTATCCAGAAATACTCTTCAAGAGATATTTAAGGCTACAAAAGAGATTTCTTCAAGAGCAATTTCAATTGGAATTAATCGAAGAAAGAACTGCAAGCAATTAATTAAAGAACAAAATCTTCAAAAAGATTATTAAAGAGAAAACACACCCAAAAGTGACCGGAGTGAATTTGGAAACAAAGTGACAAATTTTGCAGTGATGAAAGATGATTTAGTTCACTTGTGGGGTGGTTCAGGGGTAAAAATGATTATAATAGTTACAAAAAGTGATTGGATTGATTTTTCAATGTGGTTAAAAGCTTTAAAATTATTAAAAAAGGGTGTTTGGAATCTTTTATTGATTGTTTTAACAGTGTTTAAACTAATTATAAATGAAAAGATTCTAACATGAAGACAAAAGTGGGGCAAAGAAGACATTCTTTTATAGCCATCAATTTTCTTATTCCAAAAGTATATTTTACTCTTTTCAGTCGTGGAAAACACTATGACAACAGAAAAGCCAATTATGACATCATTAAACCCTGGTTTAGACCAAAAAAGGGCTGATTTTAGCCATCTTAGACCCTTAAATCAGCCATTACTATAGTAGTACCTGGTCTATATCCTTCAAAACATTTTAGAATGTGTGTAAAAGACGTATAATCCAGTTATAACTGTTTTTACTAAGATTGTTTTAATTTAAGGGTAGTTTTACCCTTTTGGCAACAGCTAAAACTGCCCTGGTTGGTATCAAAACCTCTTCATCTATTGAGTCACAGGGTCTGTGACTCGATTCCAGGCCAAAAGTGATGAAACTTTGCGTGTATTTTAACATATCATGCCTGTCAGCAAGGATTTTGGGTGTCTGGCTCCCCCTAGAGCTAGAGTTCCTTCCCCCCCCCAAAGTAATTGTTCCAATTTATTTTCCCTTTAATTCCTCATCATGTATTATACTTGTAATTTACATATGTAATTCAATTGAGGTTTAAAATACACTTACTGTAACAATTGACACCTCATATGTAAATTACAGTTCACTTATGTAATACATGCACACATTTTCACATTTCAATTGAAAATACTCTTATTCCTCATAACTTCTAAACTACACACAACACCTCAACTTTAACACAAAAAATGATGGTTAACACCACATGCAATGTGAATTAAATTAAGGTTTTGAGGATCTTCAACTTTTGTACAGAGAATACTAAAAACTCAATTTAAGCTTATTTAGAGTTGAGGTACAGAAAATTTACCCAGAGGTGACCCCATGTTATTTTCTATGAGGAGTCCAATGGTAAATCAATTTTCATGAGCTTACTTGTAGGATGAAAATTTATGATAATTTTTATTTAACTTTTTTCCAAAAATATTTCAATTTTGATATTTTTGTTGAAAATTCATTGTTACTTAATTTTTTCAAGTATAAATGTGTTTTGACAAATTTAAAATTCAATGTAATTTTATTTTTAAATTATTATTAAATTTTTCATTTTTATATATAAATTTATATTTGTGTTTCATTTTTATTTTGATAATATAAATAAATTTATCTTTTGGGTATATGAAAATACCTTCAAGTCTCACAGGGTAGTACTGAATTGGCCCTCCCTGAACTCATTCAGTAATTCTTCTAGAGTGTCATGGGTAGATATTTAGTATATGTCAAGTGAACATTTCTTTTCCTTGTTTCTACAAATATTAATATTCCTGGTTTTACTATTGTAAATATTAATGCCATACAACCTGTGGTAGTCTGTTCCCAGTAAAAACCCTTGGATGTGGGCATCTTCAAGCACAACAAACTCTGTATTGAGTGTGATATTACCTTTCCTGTGGGTTATAGTTATCTCTTTGATAATTGTCCCAATTGATTCCATCTTCCCTGATGCACTTTTAAAGTTCTTTGCCTTGGTTGGAAAGAGTTGTTTTTCCCAATTAGGGAAGTGATGATCCAGATACTTTCTGGCCACTATTGAGCAGTGTTCTCCACTTTCAATGATCAATGAGTGTTGAGCATTGTGTATTTAAACAGTCATCTTTGTGGCTGTCCCATGTATGTATGCCATTGCTTTAGTTGGTGTAACTAGGAATGTTTGTGCATCTTGCGTGTGTTTACACAAGGTTTTATTTGCAGTGTCTTGTGGAATTCCTGATTCTAAATTTATGCCCTGAATTTCTAGTGGTGTTTCCTCTTGGCACTCCACTAGAAATTCCTCTCTTGGTTCTTGGTCTTCATCAGATTGTTCTCTGATGGCATCACTCATAGAGTCTGATTCAGAATCCTCTTTGGGGAATTCCTCCTCTGGTACTTTCTCAATGTCATAGACTTTCTTCTTTGCCTTTGGCCAGTTATTGAAATAATGGTCTTTTGAGCCACAATTGTGACAAGAATTCTTCTTCTTAGTCACTTCTGCCACTCTTTCTCTGGTTTTGTCTTTAAACTCTACCCTGAAAGGTTGTTTCTTTCTGAAACCACTGCTTTTATATGGGGAATATTTCCCTATTTTTGTTCTTCTCCCTTACATCTTGTAAGGTGTTTTCAATGTCATCTAGAGTTCAACTTTGGTTGCATCTGCATTTTACTGCATGCTCTAGTTCTCCTGGAAGTTGTGTCAGGAGTTTGTGGTTCCTCATTTGAATATTGATTTTAGTATCAATGGCTTTAAGTCTTTTAGACTGTCTGAGACACCACTCATATGGATCTTTGCCCACAGAGTACTTGTCATTTTCAAATTAGATGGTCTTCTGCCATATCCAAATACCATTGTGGTACTTTTGGATGATTTGACTCTTCTGCCATGGCCAGTTTCTCCTTCCATGAATTACTTGCATTTCTATGTACCAAATACTATCATCTCCTTTGAATGATGTATTGAGTCTAGCAGTAATCCAGTAGTCTGGTATGCTTGGTACATAAATGAAGAGTCCATCAATATAATTAATGAGTTCCATATGATCATTTTCTCCTGTTCCAGAGAATTTGGGCCAGCTTGAGGCCTCTGTAAGCTGTGAGCCTGTGAGGTATGTATAACATACCCATAAGGCCACAAATGATTTTATAGACAGTTAATTTTGTCTTAAACAGACTTTTTAGTTGAATTTAAAATAAAAAATAACAAAAAATAAGTATAACTTTTTTTTGGATAAACAAAGTTATAATTATTATGTCATTTTTGGATTCTACACCAAAAATGACCTAGGGTACACCCATAGGGTGTTATACCCAAAAACACTTATTTCTTGTGTTATTGGAAGATTTAAGAATCTCACAGTACTAATGTAGCTTTTTTAACATTTTTTTAAAAATTGTTAAATTTAAGCTTAATTAAGCTTAAATTTAAAGTTACATAAGGTTTATGCAACTTTACCAAAATTTTAGTTAAAATTGAGGTGTTGTGTATATTTACTGAATTGGCTAAGGATTTGCCATACAGAATGTAAATCCTACGTGAGCTCAATTTAAAAGGGTTTAAAGCCATGGTATGGCTTTAAATAAATAAAAGGGCAAAATCCACGCAAAAAGGTGGGACAAAGGAAAAAGACCAAATAGAGCTGGGGTACCCAACTTTTTGGATCTGCAAGGACTCAATTAAGGTTGTCCACCTGTATTGGAGGATTTTCAACCTTATTTAAACTTTAAGATTAGACTTTGATCCAACCTTAAGGTTTAAACTGGTTTTATCCCAATTTGGACAGGAATTTCAAGCTGCCAAAGGGTAAATCCCAATATGCAGGCTTGAAATCATGGTTTTAAGAACTGTCAGAGCTTAATTAAGTTTAAAAACCTTAAATAAGCTTAAAACTTTAAAGTTTCAAGCATTAAAACCTTATCAAAACTTAAGGTTTGGTGTGTATTGCTATGTTACGTGGAAAAATAGCAATAACTTCAAAAATTCATTAAAAATCCAATTCTTAATGAATTTGCTTGAAAATTTCACACAACTTAGAATTTAATATTATCAATATATAAATTAAATTTTAAGTATCTTTTATAAATAAATTTCCTGGGTAATTAGCCTGGAAATTTACTCTTTTAATTAACCTTAAAGAAAATTATGATTTCTTTAAAAATTAATTAAAAATGGAGTTTAAAAGATTTCTGCTTGAAACTCTAATTTTAAGTTGTTCATGTGATGAACTTTAATATAAATAAACTTATTTTATAGTAAAACTTAAAATAATTAAACTAAATGAGGATTAAAGTTACTTGGAGTTAAGAATAACACTGGTAACTTTAAATTGGAAGTAAAAATAAGTTTCCTTAAGTTAAGAACTCTATTTTTAAGCATGGTTTTTCATTTTTGACCTGAGCACGCCCTCTACATCCATTATAAATCATGAGAGCTGCTCTGAAGACATAAAAAGAGTCTTTTCATCACTGTTTTTGTCCATCATTCATTATCAATCCAATCATATTAGAAATTTAAACAGGTAAAGTTTTATTAAATATAAAATCTTATTATTAAAAGTAATTCTTAAGTTATTTTTATTCTTTATTTATTGAAATTAAAGAATTGAAGTCATAGAATTTAGATTATTGTTGTAATCACCAATAATATATTTTATTATATAAAATTATCATTTTAAATATCTTTTAAAATCCACAAATTCCTCTCAAAAACTCTTAAATCATAATTTATATTATTAAAAGTTGTTTTATCTTTAAATTTATTGATTTTTGACGTGTTTTTAACTTATAATTATTATTTAATATTATAACTGTTGTATTTTGACTTATTGTATTAAATAAATCTTATAAGTAAGTTTTCTCTAGAATTCTATATTTTTTTATCTAGTATTAGTTTTTTTTATAGAATTTTTATTCTAAAAGAGTTATTTCTGCACAGTGTGTGTTTAATTCTTTTTATAAATAATATTTATATTATTTATAAGTGGTTAATATTCATATTTTCCACGTGTAATTGTCTCATTAAGAGCTTTACACTTCTTATTGTTATAACTGTCAGTGACTATAACAATAATAGAATAATTATAATTTATTATAATTATTAATTTTTTATTATTATATTATTATAATAATAATCAATTTTATTTCTTTTATATATAATTATTTTTAATAATTATATTTAAATTTGTGGTTATAATATCTTATTATATTATATTTTTCTACTGAGGACAGTCATAGTACTCTTGATATTGCTACTATTATCAAAAGTTTCATAGACAAACCTTACAGTAAGCTGTTTCAAGGCTTCTTTCTCAGAATAAGACATATTATCTCCATCCTGGTATGGAGATGGAGATCTTGCCTTATTCCCCAAAGTGGAATATGGTTTGATGTCCTCTTGGTGATATGGATTATCCATAACATGGCCTTGTGGTTGGGGATTCATGTTATGGTAGACATTAAACAGTTTGTTTATGTCTTTATCCAGAGAATCCATATCCCTTTTGCTGTGGTGTTGTTCTTCAAAGACTTGATTCAGTATTTTGTTGGTCTCTACAGAGGCCTTTCTCAATTGAGCATGTCCCTCTTGAAGAGCTTTGACAACTTTGTCCATGGAGGCTGTTAATGTCTTCATCCTCTCATGGTTTTCTTGGAGTTTTGAAAATTGTTTTTGAGTTTTCTCAGCAAATTGGGACATTTGCAACCACAGTGCATCACTGTTTAAGCTACTCTCAGGTGTAACAACATCATGTTCAATCTGAGTGGGGGTAATATTTCTATTAATGGGGCTACTGATTCTAGAAGTATGTACATAAATTCCTGGTTCTTGTGTACTTCTTTCACCAAGTCCAACAGCTTCTGGATCATTGTTTCTGACTCTTGCTGCCTTTGGTTGAAAGAGGTCTTGTTTTTGCCCTTGTATCCTAGTCTTATCCAGGAAACTTCCTGATATTTTGAAGAATGGGGACTCTTGGCGACTGATCTGCTGGTTCCTTAATGGTGTGAAGCCACTTTAGAGGTGGTTTGGCCTACTCCTTGTGAGCCTGAAGGAATCTGAGTAGGCCCTGTCTGGGTCAGCTGTTCTTCTATAGCTTGGATAGTGGCTTGATTCTCCCTTATCCTGTTTGCCCTCACCTCCAGGAGTCTGAACTGCCTGGTGGGATTCCAACCTTTGGTGATTACCATAAGGTCTTTGAAGTCTATTTCTTTGAGACAGATCTTCTGGCAACTTGCTCCAAGTTCTGAGCAGTGGGATGCTAGGTTGAACCTCCTATTGTCCATGCTCCATTGAAAAAGGTCTTTGAGGAGTTGGTGGAGCTAAAGAACTTGATCCATATCCTTCCAGTCCTCTGGTTTGAGGTTTCTGTTGAATTGTAATGTAAATGGCAGAGTGGATATGATTTCCCTCAATGTCTTGCAATCTACCACTGTGTCCAAGGTGTCCTCCTCCAGGTCTTCTGGTTCTGGACAAGCCTTCTCTGTCCTCTGGCTGGTTTCCTAGGTGTACAGGTGAAATATCAGTGTTTGCAAGCAGTCAACAACTTAATTTTGTTAGGGTATTTACCTTTGACTGTTCCTTGTACAAATTTTCCGTCTACTGATTTTGTGCATTTGCCTTTAGAGGTTACAACTGGGTTAATGATTCTAATCTTCCCTGTACAAGTGGTTAAGGTTGGTTTACCTTGTATTGATGCAGAGTTTCATAGTTTTCTACTCCTCTGAGTGGCAATTGGTGTTCACTTTTTAGCTGTGATAAGGCCTTCACTGTGCTTCTTTCCTTTTCCCTTGATGCCCGTGTTGGCCTGTGACTGGGTCTCAATTGGGATGAATTTTTCTTCCACTGAATCAATCAGGAGAAAGAGGGCTTAATGTCAGTTAAGACTTCTTAAAAGGCTTTTTGCACATCTAAGAATGACTTCTGGGAAATATATTTCTATATTATGCCTTTGTATTATGACAGTGCAGTTGAAATAAACAATTAAACATCAGAAATACAGCTTATGGTTACCTGGTACACTGTTTGTATACCAGTATCTCTCAGATCAACTTGTAGTTAGCAAGTATAATCCAAAAATTGGTTCTGTAAAGGGCAATTGAAATTATCAATATACCAAACAATGCCTCCAATACTATTGGATTTACAGGACAAGGTGTCCTTTTAATTGAAAAATGGACATTATTGATGGCACAAAGTGTTTTAATATGTAAAACATGCCAAAAATAAGGGTTTTTGTAGTGATTAGACCCACAACAAGTCAATTAAAAACAAAAAATCACAGTGGTATATAACATATACCACTCAAAAAATAAATATAAGATATATATTATAATTTATTTTTTAATTAAATTATGCCTAAAAAAAGAAACAGAATGTCAGAAATAAAAGAAAAATAAGAAAAAACTCACTTTTATGCGTAAAAAAGGTTCAAAATCCAAACAAAACATGGCCAGGCCCCCAAAGTGTCAGGCTGAGTCTATGATGAAGCTTATTAATGACTAGTTAAGAGCTTTAACTATGACTGTGACATGGTTAAAATAGTATAAAAAAGGTTTATTTAAGATAATAAGGGTTGATAAAAGAATATTCAGGGCTTTACTATTGAGGAATAGTGGTGGTGAGCGCTGTTGAAAGCCCTGGGTGCAGCTTTACCTGTTGGGTTAGAATAATTATAATTATAATTATAACTTATTATTTTCCAAGAGTATAACTGTTTTTGACATTTTTACTACATAGCAATTAAAGATCGGGATGAGGAAACCTTTTCTAGTGGAGAAAAGATCCCTTTTTATCCTAACATTGGGTGAAAAAGGCTTCTAGTCCTTTTGACATAGAGGAAGTGAATATTTTTCACTTCCAATGTCTGTCTTGTGGTTTTCACAAGGCCTGTATAATCTGTATTGGTATCAGATGTGGCTTTGAAACCACATCTGGGAAGTTTTCAGCAATACAGGGTGAAAGGTTTCATCTGGGGATCACATAGCCCTCTTCTGATGTGTATGACACATACAATGCTGTACAGAACCTGTACAGGAGCACAGTATTGACCAAACTATGAGGGTTTGAAGTATAAACAGGATTCTTTGTCTGCTTGACACCTAATAATCATAATCATGGGAGAATATCCCACAGCAAGGCTGTATTGGTCTAACTGTGGTATTTTGACCTTAGAACTGCCATACCTTTGTCAGTTTTTGAAATATCAATCTCAAAGCTGGTTCATTGTTCATTCGTGGATGTGTTCTACACAATGATACTTTGTTTGATATGGTTATAATTAAATATGGCAAAGTTATGCCATGCACAAGATTTTTTGTACATATGTATGATTTGCTTAACATCTGTATGGAGCTTGTTTGCCCTATAACTTTTGTTCTAGATGAGATATGGGAAAATAAATGGCACCATCAGATAGCCCTGCCTTTGCTCTTTTCAAAAAGACCCCACATTAGGTATCTCACACTAAAACTGTAGAGGTTAGATGGGAGGTGAATCTTTTATTCACCCTTATTTGACCTTATTTTGGTCATAACTTCTGTAATTCTGGTGCTAGGGAAACTTGGCTAGTACCATTCAATAGTCCCATCTTAGAGCTTCATTTTGAATACCCATTTGATGGGGTTAAGCCTCTTCCTCTGGATTTCAGATGAGAGGTGAAAAACAAGGTTTATGCTCAGCAGAAACTTTGGGCAGTAATAGCTTTTTTATTCCTTTTCCTATGATTGTGGGACTTGTATATTTGGAAAGAGGTGAGTTTCCTCTTTCTTTTGATATTTTTTGAGCTGGTTTGGCTCAGCTCCATTTTTTGGTGGTATCTTGGCTCTACATTGGTTTATGGTATTTGGCTGTCATGCTTGTGCTCTGGGTTTGAGTCACAGGCTGACAGCTCTAAATAATGGTGTAGAAATGAGATAAGATGGTTCAATTATGATTTAATCATCACTAAACCTTAGCTTACTGATAAATTCCAGTGTAAACTATCAGTAAACATCTACTAGAAGCCTGTTTGACTCTATGAGAGAGGATTTTACTATAAATAGAGCTCTTTTTACTCTATTTCCCCCTTAGATGAAGCAAAAGCATTCAATTATTAAAACCAAAGGTAAAAGCTTTCTTTTTTTTATATAGAGCTATTATATATTGAAAGAATCAAGTTCATATTTATTATAATCATCAATTTCAATGTGATTAAATCAATTTTCAATTGTTTTTTGGAAAATTCTGTAAAAATCTCTAATTCCATGTGAAAAACACGAATATTTGTAATTTCTGTCAATTTTTATTGTAAATACAATTTAAATAAGTTTTATTTATATTTTTTGGAGTAAAAGTATTCAAAATCACTCTATTAAGTGTTAAAAGTAAGTTATTTTTTTTTATAATAATTTTTCTTTATTATTATTTTGAATAATTCTCAAATTGCTTTTCATAAAGTTAATATTAGTAAAACTATTGTTATAATTGTTTTTTATTATTAAAAAAGAGTTTCTTATTCCTTTATTATTTGTTTGTAAAAATAATAAAGTGCCATCAAGATATTAATATATTCATTTTATTATAGTAATCTTTTTAAATTCCACTTCTTATTGTTAAAACAAGTTTTGTAAAGTTTTTTTTGTGACCTTTTTGAATACTTAGTAATATTAAAAAGGCTAAAAATCATAATACCAAATTCATCACTCCTATATCTCAATCATAGAAAATTAATCAATTCCATTTTCAGAGATTGAAGTTTCCCAACAAATGCAATGACAAATGCTTCAATTTTTTTATTTATAATAGAGTTATTTATGTAAGCCGTGTGTTGTTTTCCACATAACCAAATATTCCACAAATAAATCCCAGATGAAGTTTGGAATGTCCAAAATCCAAACTTTCCCATTTTATGAAGGAAAAAATGAATACATTTTTTGTGAGTGAGGGAATCCATGAAAGCCATTTCCGGACTTTAAAGAAATATTCACATTAAAAGAATACATGAGGTAAATAGGCTGAAATAATCTCTATAAGGTGGTAAAATGGAATATTTTTAAACATCTTATCATTAATACCACTCTAATCTTTTGTGTAAATTTATTTTTGCTTCTTTTCTCTAAAGTAATGGTATCTTGAAGAATCTCATATTATATATTCACCAAATTAATCTTATTAAATTTTTAGCACTTCAAAATACTGTATTTTACATAAATTGTTTTTATTCCCCTAGTGAATATCAGTCTTAGAGGCTGAAATATTATTGTGACAGGAGAAATAGCTGAGGGGATTAAAGGAAACAGAAAAAAAAACCGGGGTATCCAAACTCTGAGTAATTTGAGTCATATTCAGTTCTATAGCTTGTATAAATGGCTGCTAATGACTAAATTGGTTAATTAATACCTTTTTGGATCCTTTCTAGTAAGGCTAAGTTCCATTAGATCATTATAAAATAGCAAATAAGCCAGCAATTTGACATTATGGGCAGGTAATCAGCACTTTTGACTGATGTATAGATGCCAATTATCTATTAGTTCCCATGAATAATCCTTAAACGATTAAGTATAATTTTGTTTGGACTATTATACATAGAATTACCTCATGGAAACCAGCTTTTACTATTCTATTTTTCTAAACCAGGTAAGAAAAGAGGTAAAACTTCAAAAACTCATTGGAAAATAATCTTAAATGAGCCTATCTAGTTTTTTGTGATAATTGAAAGACTATATGAACACAGTTAAGCCATAGCTACTTGTGAAGTATTGAATTCAAATCAAAAGTTCTCAGAAATTACATCCTGGGATGTAACTTTCAATAACATTGATAAATTTCAAAAAAAAAAACATTTTGAAGTAAAAGAATATTTAATGTGGCAAAATCATTATTTCTTAACCACAAATTTGTTGGTATCCACATAAAATCATATAATTAAGTAATTATGATAATTTTCATGGCAAAAAGTGTTTTTACCATGAATATATTAATGTGAAATTTTTTTAATCCATTTTTATATTAGAATTTCTTTCAAAACTTTGTGAGTTTCTGTAGACTTTGAAGAATCCAAATATTAATGCTTTTCCCAGATTAATCTTATCATAACTTCATTCTTCTAAGTTTATTCTAGTATATCACTACAAGGTACTATATATAAGATTACATCAGATATTTAAAATCTCTTTAAATACTGAAAGACTAAAAGTATATTATATGACTTTTATTTCTAATATTAGCTTAATATCCAGCATTGATATAGCTTAAATCTCTAGATAATTGTTGAAAATCCACAAGTATTCATTTTAATCTTAATCAAAAATTCTTGAGATTTTCGATTCTATGGGTCTTGAAGTTGTTTCCATCGTACTTTGTGGCTTCATTGCTGTTTATAATTATTCATATAATTTTTCCGCTTATATTAACTGAACTGTATCAATCTTATAAATAGTAAGCTTATAAATTCCTTTAAACTCAATTTTTGCTCTGAAATTTCTTTATGAAAGCACTTGAATTATATATTATTCTTCTAAGATATCATTTTATAATATCTCTTAGTCAATGACAATCAATTTTCATTAAACAAATTTGTTTTCATTATTGTTGACCTTTGTAGAGCCTTAGAATTTGGTACCCTATTCTAGTAATAGAATCATTCCTCTAAAACAATTATGAAATAATCCTCTTTTTCATTTGATATAATTAATTACATCTTATACTTTATAGCTTTATTTCTTAAGATTTTGAAAAATTGAATATTCAAACTTCTGGTTATGATAATTTCTCTTCATTATATTTATTTTTGAGTAAAGTCATAGTAAATCACCCAATTTTACTAATTCTTTCATAGAAGAACCCCAAAGCTTAAGCCTTTAAATGGATTGAAAAATGGGTTTTTCAAAGCTTTGTTGTACTTTATTTAGAAATATTCTGTTTAAATTTGTAAAATATTCATAAGCTATGACTCTAAGGCGACTACCTTTACCAAAGGATTATGTTCAATTTTATACTATGTTTTGCAGAGATACTCAAGAACAAAACTGGTAAAACTTAATATTTCTGTGTAGATAGCTTTCAAATTTCCTCATGTAATTATTTTTTATGCTTAAGATTATACATCATTCTGATGGAAGAAAAACTTGGAGTCTCTTAAATAAACATCAATTTACTCTTTAAAATAAAATGTAATGAAACACCTGAAGGTTCTAAAAAAATATTTTAATAATTTTGCTTCTTTTTTTTGTAATATTAATGATATTTGTGCTTTCAGAATGACTCTATGATATATCTATAACAGTGCTACAAGTATTAGTGTGACATGTGATAATAAGTGTGAAAAAATTATAGAAAATAAACTAAAGGCTTTACTATTTGAATATAGTGGTGGTGAGCACTACTGAAAGCCCTCGGTGCAGTACTCATCAACTGAGTAATCATAATAATTAATTCAATAATCAAGACTAAAATTGAACCTGCCTATTTTCCAGGAGTATAATTTTTGGTGACAATTGTACTACATAGAAAACTAAGAGAAGGATATAGAGTCATCTTTGGTTCAGAGGAAGGACCCTTTGTATCCTTAAAAGATTTTGGAGGGGGAATCTGCACCCTGACACATACCAGGAGTGAATATTTTCACTCCAGAGGGTGGGCTTTTGGCTTCCACATCCCTTCTAAATTGGGATGAAATGCGGTTTTAAAATGACATATAGTCACTTTTCCCAAATACAAGCTTACAATTTTCATCTTGGGACTTCAAATTTGTGTTCTTATGTATCAGAAATGTATAATTATGTAAAGAACCCATTTGGGCAGCCCTTATCAGACATACTATGAGTAATTGACTGAGACATCCTTTGGAATTCTTTTGACACATTATCCCACAGTGTTATGTTTTATCCTCAAAACCACCATACCATTGTTATTTTCAAAAATGAGGACTGAAAATTGGTTCATTTTGTAGCCTCTTAAGAGCTCTATAAAATGTTTACTTATTTTGTATTCGTAGAGCTATGTATGGCAAAACTATACAAAATTTAAATCCCAGTGTTGGAATTTGCAGTTTTTCTGAATCCTGTCTTGATTTAATATCCTCAATATCTTTAGTTTTTGGAGTGATACAGGATCATTGATAAAACCATTAGAAATCTCAGATTCTTATCTTTCTAAAAAGACCCAAATTCAGTTATCTCACACTAAAATGTAGAAGCTAGATGGGAGGTGAATATTTTATTCACTGTTATTTGGCTTATAGATAGCTATAAATTCTGAAATATTGGCTCTAGCTCAATTTAGCTGGTACCATTAGATAGCCCTCATTAAGAGCTTCAATTTAAGCCCCAAATTCGGGGGGTTCTGAGTCCTTCTCTATATTTTAGATTAGATGTGGAAATCAAGGTTTACTCTTGGTTCAGTTCTGGAGCTGGGATAGCTCTTTTATTCTCTATCCTATGCTTTTGAGAGTTTTTTTATTTAATATGAGGTGAATTTTTACTTATTTTTGAATTCCTCCATGAGCTATTTCAGATCATTTCACTTTTGGTGGGAATATTTCTTTACCATTGGTTTATGGTAATTTTGGTATCATGCTTGTGCTATAGTTTTGCGTCACAGGCAGACATGTAAGATTATTAATTAATGCTACATGCAACCTATTCCATACAGGTTCTCTTGAAATTTAGTATATGAATGATTCTTTGCTTTTATTATTTTAAGATTATAGCTCAATAAAAAGTGGAATTCTAGTATTAAGCCCCTATGCATTGAAAGTTAAGTCCATGTTATTTGTTTAAGAACCTTTCTGAGAATAAATTATAATCTCTAATCTTCTTTTTTGAATTCAAGAGTCTTGAAGTCATCTTAGGTATATTATTAAAATGGTTTCCTTTGAAAATATCTTATTGTATTGGGGACATACCTAATTCTATTTTTTTTGTTTATTTAAGCGGTTCAATCTCAATATATCTTTTCAAAACCAACAAATTATCCCTTTAATCCTATTTTTTTCCAAATAATATCTCACACAGATTGATTAATTAACACCCTTTGAATAAGAACAATAATTTTTTATTAATATTCCTGTTCTCAATTAATAAAGCCTTAATAATACATAAACTGAAATAAAATATTATTTTAATAAACAGCTCAGTCTTCAAAGCTATGTGATAGTCAGTTTCAGTTAAGATTCATGGGTTTGAACTCAAACAGTTTTCACAAGATCCTGTATGTATTCCATGGGCAATTGTTTGGTCTGTACTTCCTCTAAAAAAATTATTTTCCAAGAAGGATAAGAGAAATTAATATTTAAAAAATAAATACTTCAAAAAGGCCTATAATATTATATATTCCAACGCTATATTATTTTGCAATTCTTCTATTTGGATTGAAAAAAAGGAAATAAATATCGTGATCAGAGAATAAATTACTGTTAATATTTCACAAAACATTAATCTTACAAGAAGGGCTCTTTATTAACCTATGTCAAAATCTGTTATTTTGTATTTTAAAGCTAAGAAAAAAATGCTAATATATTCCAAATTTAATATTGAAACTAACTCAGCTTTCCAAAATTCTCATATTTTTTCTGGAATAAAGGTAAATTTTAAGGCTGAACCATGTCACTACGCATATTAGGTGGTAAAAAAGAATTGAGTATAAAGGATAATTTCCTACACATTTGCAGTACCTAGAATAAAAAAATTCTTTTTAGTATTTTACCTGGATATTATAGTACTATTCTTTTACATATAATATTGAACCATCTTGAATGGAATTAAATTTTTGGTATTAGAGATTAGGTGAAATTTGAGAACCTCTCAATAAAAATCAGAAATATGGGTGATATATTCCCCATAAATATGAGTAATATATTCACCATAGATATTAGTGAGATATTCATCAGAAAAAAAGTACACTCTAATTAATATTAAACAAAAATTGAGGTTTTTCTCAGAAATTTCAACATTTACTTATGATTTCTTTTCTGGAAAGGGCAAAAGGTTAAATTGAAAATTCCTGGTGAGGTTTTACATTATACTCACTAAGATCTTTTGAGGATGAAGCTAGGTATGCTAGATTAAAATTGAAAATCAGTATTTTTTTTATGAAATCTAATAGATTTCAATGACTAACTATTCAATGTAGAGCTTTTATAGATTTTTCATTTCTCAAGTATTAACAGATGATAGTCTGTTTTCCATATTTATTTTGTCACAATGTTTCAAATTTTTATACAGAAAGGATAAAATAAAGGGTTACTCAAGCTTAACAGTTAAGCATATGCTAATGTTGATATTTAAAAGAGGAATTAGCAAGCTGTAAAAAAGCTAATAAATATAAAATACTCAGATATATAATATTCAATATGACATAATGAGACCATACCTTAATTTAAATCAAATTAGGTCTATTAACAATTGTAATCCCAATGTGCTTTGTGAGAATAGATGTCCTTTTGAAGCTACCTAATGCAAAAAAACAAATCATTAAGAAATGAGCTCAGGTTTATGTTTACCAATACCTTATTTTGACCTATTATATATTGATTGAAGCTAATCTTAGGTTTTGTTTTATTGTGTATGCTAGCTTCCTCCTCTTGAATTTCTCAAAATTATCTCAATATCTTCCCCTTTTGAAATTCTCATGTTTAGGATAACAATCCTATCTTTTACTTCCAAGTTTTCCATGTTGGTTTCTTGAATTAATTATTTTTTATCATAAACCATTTTCAAAGGTAATTATTCTTGTTTTCCTATGATTTGAAGCCTGTGACAAAAATCCTGAGAATAAGCATAGAAAAAAATATTATAAGTAATGGTAAAGAATTGGTAGCAAATATAATAAGATAAAAATAATTTGAGTAATTTTTCAAATATAAAACCTCTTCATCAAGAAGTTGATATCTGTCACCAAGGACAAAACAAATCTTAGAAATCTTAGACTGGAAATATTTCTATTGAAAATGAAAAAGGGGCCCATTAAATATTTAACCCTAATCAAGATTTCCCAATTTACCTTAGACATGAATTATGTAAAATATTTTACACAATTTCTTGAAGATACAAACTTACTAATTAGAACTATTAATAATAAGAATTTTAAATAGAAATTTAGCTAGAATATTAAAAGACAAAAAGCCATGTATTCTTTCTGGAAATTGGAAACAAGTGGATTTTTCTTGAACTTTAATATAGTTCCATGGTTCAATACTCATTTTGCGGCTTTTATATATTTCTCTTTCCCCAAAGATGTAGTGCTTATATTAATTTTTTTGGTATTTATTTCTTAATAATGATAATTAAATTGGATATAGGAAATATAAAATAAAGGGCTAATTAACGTTGAAAATTGAATATATATATAATGCTAATATTTACAAGATGAATTAGGAAAGCTATACAAAATCTAAGAAATACAAAATGGTCAGATATGTAATATTCAACATAAAATAATTACATAATTCATTAATAAGACCTCAAATCATATTTATAAACACTTGTAAGTATAATGTGCTTTTTGAGAGTAGATGACCTGAAGAAGCTACCTGATTCACAAAAAGAAAGGAGTCTAAAGAAATAAACACGCTTTTTTGTTCAAAAATATCTTTTGTTGGCGTATTATGACTTGGTAAGATATATTTTCAAAGTATTTCTTTGTTCTGTCCTTTAGATTTATTCTCTTGGATATCTCAGAATTATCTCAATATCTTCCTTTCATGTATGAAATTTCTCACTTTTGGTCATTTTTTTCTTTTCCTCAAGTTTGTCTCTCATTTCATTTTCTCAAATACATTATATTTTATCATAATTTGTTTCCAATGGGAATCGCTATTCTTGGCGTTTTATTTTCAGCCTGAAACGAAATTCCTGAATATAAAATTAGAAAGAAATATGATTTGTAATAGTATAGAATGCATAGCCACGATAATAAGATACAAATAATTCAGCTAATCCTATAGAATATAAAGCTTATTCATTAAATAACTGATATATTTCACCAAAAATGAAAACGAGATTAAAAAAATCTCTATTGACAATATTTTGATTAAATATATTAAAGGGGTTCCTCAAATACTTAACTCTGATACTTATTTCCCAGCTTACATAAGAAATGAAGGATGTGGAACATGTTATATTATTCTTAAAATACATCTATAAAGCTGTAGTAATTGCAACTATTCAGAATAAGTAGATGAAATTAAGATATATTATGGAATATGGAGCAATAAAGATGAAGGGCTTTCTGGAATATCCACCTCTCATCAAAATTTTGTAGCCTCGTTTATCATAGTCAAAGATGAACAATTTTCAGGATTGAAAAATAATTAATTATAAATTTTATTACTGTAATTATTATTTCCTGGGAAAAGAATCCTGGGTTAGACTTTTTTTCTCCAATTTTACTCATAATAGGTACATAGTAAGATTTCATGAGCAATTGAAGCTTCAAAGATTCATAATATTCAATCATATGCATTAATTGGATAAAAAACTGCTGTAGAGAAACTCAATGTTCAAATTACAATAATCTTTTTGTCTCTGTGTAATGACAGCAGAAGGACCTATGTCTGGCACTTTACTTAATGAGAGTATTTATCCATTCTGGAGAGCCATTTTATGCAAGGCATTATACAATAATTTCTTGGGAAATCTAAGATAAATTATGCTCATCTCATTCCAATAGAGATATTTCAAGCCACAGGTGATTTATTTTAATGGATAAATCAATTTATGCTTCCCAGACAGAATTAGACTTCTTGCATAAAAGGCCTATGCTTCATGTTTTCAAAGAGGAAATTCCCTTTGATTAATCAATAAAGAAAATGAAGCCCCAATTCCTGTGAAAATCAAGGTATTATCACAACTTTTACTATTTTTATTTTTAAAAATTGGAAGAAGCATCAAAAAATGAATTAAGAGTTTTATAACCTACTTTTCTTGTAAATCTATATATAAAGGTAATTTGAATAACCTAAATATCACCAAAAATTGACTTATTATTGTGCAAAGAGTTCTCTGTAAGCTTATAAACACTCTTTTGTGATAGTATGACCCATGTGAAGGACATTTCAAATAGAATTTATTCTCACAATCCTTTTGATAAATTTCTCATGTTTTTGAAGTTTTTTGAGTACCTTCATGAGGTCACATCATTTACAGAATTCATTAAGGCATCTACAACTACTATGGTGAATTTCTTGCAAGAATTATTATTGAAAAATATTTATCAGAGCTTATTACATTTCAGCACTTTTATAACTATTAAAAATACAGCCAAGAAGTTGAAAAAAAATATGTTTGTTAATCTGATAATATTCCAGGGGTCTTGAAGACCAGGAGTATTATGAGAGTTTTATTTTCCGATAGGTTTCATTGAATAAATAATTCAAAAATATAAGATTTTAGCAAGCGAAATTTCAGAAATATCATCGTAAAGAAATATAGCTTGAGGAGAAGGAACAATATCCCAACAGGAATTAAACAGCATGAATAATTTCTGCAAACCCTGGGGATTTTATATTCACCTTTACTTAGAAATTCTGGAAGTAGATTAGTGATTAGTTATGTCGGCACTGATTTTCAAAACTATTCTTATGACTTCACAAGATCTTTAATATTTGAAGAAGAAATCTCTTGAGGGTAGAAAGTTAAATAGCAAAAGGAGATAATGACGTGACATAATTATGACAGTATGACGTCGATCTGCTACGGAACCGCAGCAAGATTTATTTTACTACAAAAACCTAAAACTTATTAAAAAATATAAAAATAGAAGTTCATCTTCTTTAGTTTTTCGTCTCTTTGTTCCTCACACGACTCAAAAATCAAGATCTAAACAACGAATCAACTCCTGGAGATACGCATCTACTTAGGCTATAACTATTGTAGACAAAGAGTGTAGTCGAATTAGTTAATGTTTGATTTTTAGAGCTAGTGTAGTTTTCTTGAAAGGTACATACTGAAACGAGAAGTTTGTTATAAATCTTATAATTGCTATGGAAATCAATTAAACCAGTAGTTAATAATACTAATAAAAAAGGAAGTAGTTTGATAATTATTCGTCTATCTAAATAATTAAGAACTTACCTAATGGGAAATAATTAATTATAGCTGAAATTAAACCAACACGATCAGCAACAGAATTGTACGTAGCAGGGATGGCTAAGCAGTCCCTATTTAGTTTGTAGTCATACTGCATATCATTGTATGCAATTGGCACAGGGATATGTAAAAAGATTAAGGGGTTCTTACTTAATACGCATCTCACCTTTTGTCGGCCAAACCAGTCCCAGTTGGGATGACAATAGATTATTTGGTTACTGAATTGCAAAACCTTATTTTTTATTGCACGAAAATTTTTATTTTGTGTATCTTTAACATGCAACCCCAATTTCATATGGTGGCTCCTCCTCATTCAAACATTCCTTCAGGCATGTGAGATGTGCAATGGTGTGAGTGCCCAGTGCAGCACGTGCAAGTGATTTGAGACGTCCGCTTTGAGAAAAAACTCACTCCACACTTGCCAAGGAGGCCGCGATGCTCATGTAGTGGAAGGAAATCTTACTCAAATTGGGGAAGATTCCCGTAATAATCTGACACTGAACATGGATCATGTTAGTGAAAATCAGGACAATGGACAAATAAGAAAAATGCACCTTCCAATGATCAAGAATATGTTCTCCTTTGAAAATTGGATGGAAGTTCTGTAAATAGGCAAGGACCTTGTCTTTGTGAGACCGGCCTGCAGCAACATTGGTTTCAATAGGAGGTTGGCCAAGGTGCCTCATAAGATCATAATGATCTGGTTCACTGAATTGGTTGGAATCACTCTGAGGTCCTTGAACTTCATACACAAGTGAGCTTTGTGACACCATCTGAGCACACTTGTTCATAACCAAGGTAATTAGCACATTGGCCCTTTCCAGTGGCACACACATTTTCTTGAAAATTCGTTCTTGGTACCTTGGTTTGAATAAGGTGGCAATTAAGGTGTTGTTATTCTACATTTTGATCTGGATGTATTTCTTGAGCTATGTTTGTGTAGCATGACATGCTTGCCTCCACGTATGAGGGCTGACCTACTCATAGTGCATCAGTCGATTAATTATCACATGGTAATATGGGAGCACTAAGTGCTTCATAAGAAGTTTTTCTTTGAAGATATTCCAGCATCTTTCAAAGAGGCTCAATATAGGCTCCATACCTCCTTGGTAAGATAGTACTTACTACCTTTGTTGGAATTGGTGTAAAATTGAATTCTGAGCTTTAGTTGGTGAGCCCTTTGGATCTGGTGTAAGAAATTCCAGCATGTCCTAGGTAGGTTAATTGTTAAGACCTTGGGATCACAAGTCTTATTGCGATGGTGAATGAATGCATCAAATTTCTTCCCTGACCCTTGGATGTGGGAGCACAAGTCTCTCAAAGTGCAAACAATAGTGTGACCTAGGAATAAGGGTGTATCAGATTGAAAAAATGATTAGTATTTGGGCAATTGTTTACCCACGTGTGGCAGGACAACCCCCATTTCCATTGGGTATTCCAGATGTGTTTGGATTGATACGACCAGATGAAATGATTGATAAGTCTGATGCTTTTTCTTGTGTCTCCAATGTAATCTTGTCTAAATGACAAGGCCTATTTTTGGGGGGAGCTGCCTTTTTTGGATTTTGGATCTTTTCAATGGTTGCTACATAACCACAAAAGTACAATGTTGGTCACCTGCAGTAAAGTGAAAATTATCATGATCACTTACCTTGAATCTCCTTGGTATTTGGAGCATCATCATTTTCACTATCATCAATAGAGGCCTGATGCACCGCAAGGTAATTGCCAAAAAATTCATAATCTTCATCAGTAAGCTCCCCCATGAAGGATAAAAACTCCTTTTCCACTCAATTCAACATGTGACAGGCACGAAAATTATATCAATATTCTACTGGCCAAGTAGCTCTAACACCTTGAAATTTGCGCTCCATGGAATTGATCATTGCACTATTGTTGGCTGCGTTATCACCAGTAATGCTATATAGTCAATGAACTAGGCCCCACTCAGATAAGAACTCCCAAGCACTCCAAGCCAATACTTGGCCAGTGTGTGCTCTATTAAGTGTCTTGAAGATTATATCATGCCAATTAATTATCTCAATGCAAAAAAAAGACCCTGTATATATGGAAATAACTTACCTTGAATGACAAAAGACTTTTACAAAAAATAAATCTAAGGGGGTCAATCCATTGACCTACCATGGCAATATAAGATTGGCTTTGATATTTTGTTGTCCAGAAATCAATGGCGGAAGTAATGTAAGTACCATTGGGAAATTGGGCTATTTCCTTGATTAGCTCTTGTTTGCGTTTGAAGTATAGCTGATTAGCAATGGTGGAAATTTTTTGTTGTTTTGGCCAGATGAAATTGCGACATAATTGAGTCAAGACACTTCTGAGCCTACGTGTTTCAAATACGGAAAATGATAGTTGAATGGCCACAGTGGCTTCAATAAGTGATTTCTGAAGGGTTCCTTGTTCTTCAGCAGGAAGTTTGGCACCAAGGTTTGGATTGAGTGAACCTGGTGATTTGCCTTCCCATGAAGTGAGCCAACCAACACATTTTGCTTGGTTTTTGTTAAGATTTGAGGTGTTCTGACCAATTATACCAATGGTGACACTTCAAAAAAGAATTGTTAGGTTATATCAAAAAAAGCTTACCTGCAATGATTACATTTATACGTGTAATGGAACATTTGACGATCTTCAAGCCACTCCCCATTGGGTGACATTTTCTGCGAATCAATTAAAATTATCGGTCTTCCTGTTATAGATGAATGGGGACACTTACTGCAAAGTACTTATAATTATTTGAGTGGATGCATTGTTGCTTTTTTGGGTTAGTGGATGGCACCATAGGAGTAAAGCAGTTGGCACCGAGATTGTGGGAGTTAAGTGATATTGTTAGGGAGTTTAATTATAGACAAGCAAAAAAGTTGGGAACTATGTACTCATTAGTGAGATACTGGGTTACAAGCGTATTCGGTGAGTATTTACCGACCATATTCACCGCATTGCCACCACTGGTACATACTACTCTAAATAAAATTAATAAACTATTAGTTAACATATCTACTAAGAAGTAAAAGATGGCCAGTACAAAGCAGCCAATCATCAGCTGCCCGTAGTTGCCAACGCACAACAAAAATAAGCCAACATTTGTTTTTTGAGTAGATGCAACAGCAGGATAGGGCCAAATTTGCATCTCCTGAAGATTTTGCGCAGCACAGGTCCAATCTTTTATACCCGCTGTTTGGGTTTTGTCTTCCTACTCAGTCTTTGCCATGATCATTTTTTCTTTTTCTCTTTTTAATCCTTTTTGATTTCTAATCTAATCATATTTCCATTGATAGTGGCCTCAGCTCACCTCTCCTCGATCATTACCATCACCACAATTTCTGCTCTTTCATCATGTACGACCATTTGTTTCATCCCAAACTTACTTCTTTTATCATACCCTTTTCTATTTAATATTAGACAACAACATACCTTATATCTTAGCTCCAAACAATGGAGCAATACAAATTCCATTTTCCTTGGATTTTTCCTGGAATATTCCTCTTCATCTTTTCACAATATCACAATAATCACATGTTATTTATCATGAATGTTGCTGGAGCTTTTGCCAATTTTACTACTATGATTGTTTTTTACTATGAAAATTGCTTTTTTGTAAGAACAACATTGTAAGTCTGAAATTCATCATAAACTTAATTTCTCATCTCCTTTTTTAATTTCATATTTTCTTTTAAGCCAAAATCTATTCTCTTATTAAAACCTTTCTCATTGTCTCAACCCACTCCTCAAAGACCATTTTATTTCATCATTCTCATCATCCAACAAAAATAACAATAAAATTAATTGGTTTTTCAATGGATCAAACCACTCATTCTCATTATTTTCATCTTCAATTTCCATCCAACTTCATTCACAGCCCAAAATGTTTATCCCAGACATCACACAAATTTTTTCCTTTCCTTGTTGGGGTCATGTCCAACATGACTCTAAGTCATCCCTTTGAGCTAACAACAATTTCTGACATTGTAGAAGGGGTAAGCAAAACTATAATTGATAGTTTTCCTCTTTTCCATTATATTATTATTATATATTATTATTTTTTAAACAAAAAGGAATATATGAAGCTGTATAAATGTGCTAATGAAAAAAAACTTCTTGCTTTTCCCCAGGACCCAGTTGATCTTCCTCCTGGACAAATCTTTACTAACTATTTTTGTGATATAGCAGTTCCTTGCTTTGGAATAAATGAGGATAATCCCAAATATATACAGCTGATGGTTTTGGCTAACACTTCAAAGCCTTATTAATTAGTATTGAAGAATACCTATTCAATGAAGTTGAGAGCTGTCAAGAATCCTCTAGATTCAACCTACAGTGGCTATCTGTAAGGTGTGGATATGTAACTTTAATTACAAATCAAGCACTTTTCCTGTCCTCAAAATTTTTTGAAGGTGAAAATCAATTAGAAATAGTATGAGATAAGATTTTTAAGGGAAAACACACCAATTTTATTGTTTTTGACTTTATAATTATAAAACAATAATATTATAAAGATTTAATGTTTTACCAACAATAAAAATTTATCCAAAAATACTCTATGAGAGATATTTATGGCTACAAAAGAAATTTCTTCAAGAGCAATTTCAATACAAATTAATTGAGCAAAGAACTGAGGGAAATTAATAAAAGAGCAGAGTCTTTAAAGATATTATTAAAGAGAAAACATGCCCAAAAGTGACCAGAGTGAATTTGGAAACAAATTCACAAAGTTAACAGTGATGAAAGATGCTTTAACTCACTTATGGGGTGGTTCAAGGGGTAAAGAGGATCATAAGAGTTACAAACAATGATTATAATTATTTTTTAATGTGATGAAAAGGTTAAAAATGATTTAAAAAGGATGGCTGGAATCTCTTATTGATTGGTTCAACAGTGTTTAACCTAATTATAAATGCAAAAGATCCTAACATGAAGAAAAAAGTGGGGAAAAGAATACATTCTTTTATAGCCATCAATTCTCTTACTCCAAAAGTAAAATTTGCTCTTTGCAGTCGTGTAAAATCACTCTGATAACAGAAAATCCAATTATGGCATGATTGAACCCTGGTTGAGACCAAAAAATGGCTGGTTTTAGCCATTTTTTGCTATTTTCAGCCGTTTTGGACCCTCAAATCAGTCATTGCTATGGTAATACCTGGTTTTAAGCCTTCAAAAATGTCATAATGTGTGTAAGAGACCTAAAAACCAGTTGAAACTTTTTTTACAATGTTTATTTTATCTTAAGGGTAGGTTTACCCTTTTGGCCATAATTAAAACTGCCCCGGTTAGTATCAAAACCTCATCTGTCAGGATGATACTATGATAAAGGTATAACTAGGCAAATTACAGCTTTAACTGTGTATGTGACACGACAGAAAATGATTTAAAAAAAGATTTATAAAGGTTTATAATAAGATAAAAGGGTTCTACTATTGAGAAATAGTGGTGGTGAGCGCTATTGAGAACCCTGGGTGCAGGCTTTACCTGTTGGATTACAATAATAAAGTCTACAATAATTAAAGATTATAATTATACCTGATTATTTAACCAAGGGTAAAACTGTTTTTGACAGTTTACTACGTAGTTTATTCAAGAGCAGGATGAGGAGAGGATTTTGGCTGTGAAAAACCCTCCTTTTATCCTGAAATTGGGGTGGAAAGGCTGCTAGACCTTTCCACGTAGAGGAAGTGAAGATTTTTCACTCTCTATGACAGGCTTGTGGTTTGCAAACAGCCTGTATACCCTGTATTGGCCTCAGATGTGGTTTTGAAACCACATCTGGGCAGTTTTCACCAATACAGGGTGAAGATTTTCATCTGGGGACCTCACAGCTTGATTCTGACGTGTATGATGCGTAGAATGCTGTACAGAAACTGTATGGGACCCCAGTATTGACTGACATATGAGGTATTGAAGTAAAAACATGCTTCTTTGTCTATTTGACACCTCATATTCATGGTTATGGGATATTATCCCATGGTAAGGCTGTATCTGACAGCAGGTGGGATTTTGACCTTAAAATGGTCATAACTCTGTCAGTGCTTGAGATATCAAGCTCAAAGTTAGTTCATTGAATAGCTCTGTATGAGCTCTACACAATGGTACCAAACTTGACATGGTTATCATTAAATATGACAAAGTTATCCCATGTACAAGTATTTATGTACATTGGCGTGGTCTGGTCAAAAGCTGTATCAAGCTTGTTTGGCCAATAACTTCTGTTGTAGTTGAGTTATGAGGAAATGAATGGCACCATCAGATAGCCCTGATTGTGCTCTTTCCAAAAAGACCCCACTTCGGGTATCTCACACTAAAACTGTAAAAGTTAGATGAGAGGTGAATGTTTTGTTCACCCTTATTTGGTCTGAATTTGACCATAACTCAAGTAATACTGGTGCTAGCTCAGTTTGGCTGGTACCATTGGATAGCCCTGGCTTAGAGCTTCATTTTGAGTACCCATTTGATGGGGTTAAGCCTCTGCTTCTAGATTTTAGATGAGAGGTGAAAATTAAGGTTTATGCTCAGCACTAACTTTGAGCTGGAATAACTTTGTTATTTCTTGTCCTATGGTGATGGGACTTATATTTTCAGGAAGAGGTAAGTTTCCTCTTTCTTCTGATACCCTTTGAGCTAATTTGGCTCAGTTCCATGTCTTGGTGGTATTTTGGCTATACCATTGGTTTATGGTATTTTGGCTGTCGTGCTTGTGCTCTGGTTTTGAGTCACAGGCTGACATACCCTCCCTCTAAAAAAGGCTCATCATTGATGAGACTGTTCAGTCCTCCTAGAGGCTCTGAATCTCCTTAAATGGAGGTTCCCATCTGGTATGGCATCCTCTGCCAACCATTTGTCTTTGTCAGCTGTCTGGTTCTTGAATCTGACTAGATATTGTCTCTGATCCTTCCCATTAAGTCTGATTTTTCTGGCCCTGATGATCTTACTCACAGGTCCAGGAGAGTCTTCTACTTCCACTATTTCTGGTGGAGTGGTGTTCTTCTTCCTGGAGGGGAATTTATCCTCCTCTGTTTGGAAGTATGGTTTGACCAGGCTTACTGGAAAGACTGGGTGTTTCCTAGAAAACTCCTCAGTGAGCTTGACCTCTACTGCATTCTTCCCTATCAACTCAATGATAGTGAAGGGCCCTACAAATGAGTCTCTCATTTTCTTGGGTCCTTTGAGATTGTTAAAGTTCAGTGTAGACACTAACACCTGGTCCCCTTCCTTGAAGTCAGGTTCCATATGTGATTTGTCCCACCTTTGCTTGTTATACTCTTTGGCCTCAGCTATGCATTTGGCAGCAGTATCACAGGCTTTCTTCCACACATCATGGAAGTCTTTGGCTGTGGGGTGGATGGTCAGAAGATTTTTCTTCAAGTGATCCACAGGTAACAGGGGATTCCACCCTTTCTCTACCAGTGCAGGTGTTTTTCCTGTGGTAGAGTGCTGGCCTGTATGATAAGCCAGTTGGACTGCTGGTAAGAGGGTGACCCAATCATGGGTGTATCCCTCATGGTCCTTATATTCCATGCCATAGGCACAGAACCTCCTGAGGATGTCCTCCATTGTTTGGATCACCCTCTCAGCTAGGCCATCTGTTTGTGGATGGTAAGCTGTGGAAAAAGAAAGCTTGGTGCCTAGCATGTCATATAAATTGGTCCAAAATTCAGATGTGAATTTTGGGTCCCTGTCACTAATTATGATCTTAGGGACTCCACAGGTGGATATGATGTTATTCCAAAATAACAGAGCAGTGTCCATGGCTGTGTCCTCTTTATGGCATGGTAGACATCTCATGCTCTTGCTGAACCTATCAACTATGATTAAGCAGGCATTGTAGTTTTCTTTGCCTCCTGGGACAAGTCCTGTGACCCAGTCCATGTTGATGGTTTCCCATGGGTGTTTGGGTTCTTCTATGTGTTGAAGCAACCCATATTTTTTCCCATGTTTTCTATTTGCCTTTTGGCATCTTTCACAATTGTTGATGTATTCATTCAACTCTTGTTCCCACTTGGGCCACCAAGCTGTGCTTGCTACCCTCTCTTTAGTCCTGTCCTCACTCATGTGTCCCATGTAGGGGCAGTCATGGCATTCCTGCAGGATTAAAGAGATGTGGTGTCTGTCTATCACTGTGAGTGCACTGGTGTGCTTTTCTCTGTGATAAATCAGGCCATCTATAAGGAAGAATTTATTGTCCTTATAGGCCCTCAACCAGGGTTCCTCCAGCTGGGTTTCCAGTTCTGGGCTCCTGAATTTTTGTTGAAGGAGTTGGAGTAGTATGCTACACTGTTTGTTTTTAGCATAAGATTTCAGTACTGCATTGAAAAATTCATTGTGCAATTCTGAGGAACTTATTCCCAGTATGGGGGTTTCTGTCCCTTCTGAATCAGTGTTTCCACTGTCAAGGGTACCACTACCTGGTGCCCATTCAGAGAATCTGAAGTTTTTCTTCCTATTTATTTCCATAAAATGGATAGGAATTTTTGCAGCAACTTCAGGGTCATAAGCTGGATTGCTTTTGACATTGTCCAGTGGCTATCTGCTAAGGCCATCTGCATTGGTATGGCTTTTACCTTCCTTGTATATGATGGTCATGTTCCCTCTATACTCCTGGATGGCTATTTGCCATCTCAGCATGTGTCTATTAGTAGTCTTCATGTTTAGTAAAGACTTCAAGGCTGTGCAAACTGTGTAGACTTCAAAGACTGCACCCTCCAAATAATAATGGAGTTTTTCTAGTTCCCAGACTAGACATAGACATTCTGTCTGGGTGGCCCCATACCTGGCTTCTGAATCTTTCAGCTGCCTGGAGATGTAACATATTACACCTTCTCTTGGTTCACCATCCACAATTTGTCTTTGGTGAAGGGCTGCTCCCAAGCCTGGCTGCATGCTGCATCTATATATAACTTGAATGGTAGTTCAAAGTCAGGCAAGATCAGCACAGGTGCATTTGTGAGTTCATATTTGATCCTCTCATATGCATCCCTCCTTTCCTTGGTTATTTCAAAAACTACATCCTTTGAGCATAACTTGTATAAACTACTAGTTATGTGGGCAAAGTTTTTGATGTGGTTTCTATAGTAGCTGGCAAATCCAAGGAAATATTGCATCTCTTTGATGTTCTTTGGTACTGGCTTTTGCAGTACTGCTGCTACTTTGTTCTGGTCAATTGCCAGACTGAGGCCTGAGACTTTGTGTCCTAGAGCTAGTAGCTCTTGGCCAAAATTACACTTTTCAAGTGAAATTTTCAGATTGATGGGTGTACATTTACTTAGCACTCTGTCTATGTATTGTACATGGTCTTCCCATGTCTCTGAGTATATAATGATATCATCAATATATACTACCATCCAGCCTTCAATTATTTCTTCTTCAAATATGGTGTCCATCATCCTTTGGAAGTGGGCTGGTGCATTCTTGATGCCAAATGGCATCCTGGTATACTCATATATGCCCATATGGCATATTATTCTGAGCAACTTCATGGAGTTTGGTTTAACTCCATTTTGGTGGAAGCCTTTCATACAATCCATCTTGGTTATGTATTTAGCTTTGGCCAGCTTATCCAGGGCATGAGGTATCCTTGGTATAGGGTACCTGTCTGCTTTTGTGTAGTTATTCAGGGCTCTGAAGTCTCCACACAATCTAGACTTGCCATCATGCCAGGTGATTAGGACAGGAGTGGTGATTTCCACTATTTCATTATGTCCAATCTTCCTGATGACATCCATGTCCAGGAGTTCATTGATGTGTTTTCTATTTCTTTCCTGGTTTCCAGACTTGCTGGATAAGGAGGTCTCCTCAGCATGTGTGGATAAGGTCTTTCCACATCCAGATATAGCTCTATATCATGGCCTTTAATCTTGCCTAGTGGTTCTTCACCTATGGCAAATGCTGGTCTGTTCTTCCTCAGCATCTTCAGTAAACTTAGTTTTTGTTTACTGGTGAGGGTAGTGCTAAATTGTCCCTCCCTGAATTCCTTCAAGAGTTCTTCTAGTGGATCCTGTGAAGATATGTGGTATATATCAAGTGAAAATTTCTTTTCCTTGTTGGTAACAATGGTAATGTGCCTGTTTTTACTGTGGTAAATATCTATGCCATACATCCTCTGGTAATCTGTTCCCAGTAAAAACCCTTGGATGTGGGCATCTTCAAGCACTACAAACTCTGGGTTGAGTCTGATATTACCATTCCTGTGGGGTATAATTATCTCTTTGATAATTGTCCCAATGGAAGTCATCTTCCCTGATGCACTTTTGAAGTTCTTTGCCTTAGTGGGCAAGAGCTGTTTTTCCCATTTGGGAAGTGGTTATCCAGATAATTTCTGGCCACTATGGAGCAATGTGCTCCACTGTCAATGATCAGTGGGTGCTGAGCATTGTCAATACATACAGTCATTTTTGTGGCTGTTCCATGTATATATGCCATTCCTTTGGTTGGTGTAACCAGGAATGTTTGTGCATCTTGTGTGTGTTTGCACAAGTTCTTGTTGGCAGTGTCCTGTGGCATGCCTGCTTCCAACTGTATATCCTGGATTTCCAATGGGGTTTCCTCTTGGTATTCCACTAGAAATTCCTCTCTTGGGTCTTGATCATCATCAGATGGTTCTCTGATGGCATCTCCCATAGAGTCTGATTCAGAATCCTCTGTTGGAGGTTCTTCTTCAGGGACTTTTTCTATAGCATAGACTTTTTTCTTTGCTTTTGGACAGTTGTTGGCATAGTGGTCTGTTGAACCACAATTGTGACAAGAATTCTTCTTCTTTGCCACTTCTGCCACTCTTTCTCTGGGTTTGTCTTTAAACTCCACCCTGAAAGGTTGTTTCTCTTTGAAACTACTGCTTCTATATGGGGTGAATTTCCCTATATTAGTCCTTTTCCTTATGTCTTGTAAGGTATTGGCTATGTCATCTAGAGTGCAATTTTGGTTGCATCTGCATTTCACTGCATGCTCTAGTTCTCCTGGCAGTTGTGTCAGAAGTTTGTGATTCCTCATCTGGATGTTCATCTGAGGATCAATGGCTTTAAGTCTTTTAGACTTTCTGAGACACCACTCATATGGATCTTTGTCCACAGAGTATTTGTCATTTTCAAATGACATGGTCTTTTGCCATATCCAAGTTCCATTACTGTACTTTTGGATTATTTGATTCTTCCACCATGGCCAATCTCTTCTGCCATGGATTTCTTTCATTTCTGTGTACCATATACTTGCATGACCTTTAAATGCAGTATTCAGTCTAGCAGTAATCCAGTAATCTGGTATGCTGGGTACATCAATGAAGAGTCCATCAATATAATCTATGAGGTCCATATGATCATATTCTCCTGATCCAGAGAATTTGGGCCAGTTTGAGGCCTCAGGAGGCTGTTTCAAGGCTTCCTTCTCTGAATAAGACATTCCATCTCCATCCTGGTATTGTGATGGAGCTCTTGCCTTATTCAACAACATGGCATCTGGTTTGATGTCATCTGGTTGATATGGATTCTCCATAGCTTGGCCTTGTGGTTGGGGCTTTAAGCTATGGTAGGCATCAAACAATTTGTTCATGTCTTGGTTCAGACACTCCCTGTCCCTGCTGCTATGGTGTTGTTCTTCAGAGACTTGATTCAGTATCTTGTTGGTTTCTTCAGAGGCTTTGCTCAGTTGAGCATATCCTTTCTGAAGGTTTTTAACTATCTGCTCCAATGAGGCTTGAGTTTTTCTCATCCTCTCTTGGGCAGCTGCAAATTCTGCAGCCTGCTTTGCAGATTGCTCAGCATATTGGGACATTTGCAGCCACAGTGTGTCACTGTTGATGTTGCTCTCAGATGTGATGGTGTTATTTTCAGTCTGAGTGGGGGTAATGTTTCTATTACTAGGACTAGTGATTCTAGAGTGGTTTACAACTACTTCTGGTTCTTGTGTAATTCTTTTACCAAATCTAACAGCTTCTGGATCATGGGGTCTGACTCTTTCCTCCTCTGGTTGAAGGAGGTTTTGTTCTTGCCCTTGTTTCCTTGTCTTCTCCTGGAAACTTCCTGGAATTGTGAAGAATGGTGACTCTTGGCCACTGATCTGCTGGTGTCTGAATGGTGTGAAGCCACTGGAGAGTTGATTTGGCCTGCTCCTTGTGAACCTGAAGGAATCTTAGTAGGCCCTGTCTGGGTCAACTGTTCTTCTATAGCTAGGATAGTGGCTTGATTCTCCCTTATCCTCTGTGCCCTTGCCTCCAGGAGTCTGTGCTGCCTGGTAGGATTCCAACCTTTGGTGATTACCATAAGGTCTTTGAAGTCTATCTCTTTGAGACAGATCTTCTGGCAACTTGATCCAAGTTCTTCCCAGTGAGTTGCTAGGTTGAACCTCTTGTTGTCCATGCTCCATTGAAATAAATCTTTGAGGAGTTGGTGGATCTGAAGAACTTGATCTATATCCTTCCAGTCCTCTGGTTTGAGGTTTCTGTTGAATTGGAGTGTGAATGGCAAGGTTGATATTATCTCCCTCATTTTTTTGCCATCCACCACTGTGTCCAGGGTGTCCTCTTTCAGGTCTTCTGGTTCTGGACAATCCTCCTCTATCCTCTGGCTGGTTCCTTTGAAAGCCAAGGTCTCTGAGGTATGCAGGGGACATATCAGTGTTTGCAAGCAGTCAAAAACTTTATGTTCTTAGGGTATTTACCTTTGACTGTGCCTTGTACAAATTTGTTATCTGCTGATTTGGGCAGTTTGCCTTTGGAGGTTACAACTGGGTTAATAATTGTAATCTTCCCTGTACAAGTGGTTAAGGTTGGTTTACCTTGTATTGAAGCAGAGTTTCGTGGTTTTCTACTCCTATGAGTGGCTATTGGTGTCCACTTCTTGGCTGTAATGAGGCCTTCACTAAGCCTTTTTCCTTTACCCTTGCTGCCCTCTGGTTCTGAGGGTGTCACTGGTGTGTTGGCCTGTGACTGGGTTTCAAGTGGGATGTAGTTTTCTTCCACTGAATCAAAACAGGAAAAAGAGGGCTTATGTCAGTTAAGACTTCTTAAAAGGCTGGTTTTGCACGTCTAAGAATGGCCTCTGGGCTTGTATATTATTACAGTATGCCCTTGTATAATGACAGTGTAATTGAATTAACAATTTCACGTCAAAAATACAGCTTATGGTGTCCTGTCACACTGTTTGTGTGTCAGTATCCCTCAGATACACTTGTGGTTTGCAAGTGTATTCTGTAAACGTGGTTTGTATACAAGTGTTATTGAATTAACAATACACTTGACCACGCCTCAACTGATGGTTTTTCAGTCAGAGGTGTCCTTATTCAGTCAAGAATACAGGACTTTATTAGTGGCTTATGTGTTTTTATATGCAAAACACACCAAAAATAATGAATTACTGTGGGTGTTAACCACGTAAAAAATACTCTTATATTATGAGTATATAAAAAAAAGGTAAAAATATATAAAATATATATATTTAAATAGAAATTACGCCTAAAAAAGGATAAAACAATGTGTCAATAAGTCATAAAAAAGAGAAAAGACTTACTTGTAAGGTCCAAAAAAAAGTCAAAAACACGGCCAGGCCCCCAAAATGTCAGGATGATACTATGATAAAGGTATAACTAGGCTAATTACAACTTTAACTGTGTATGTGGCACGACAGAAAATGATTTAAAAAAAGATTTATAAAGGTTTATAATAAGATAAAAGGGTTCTACTATTGAGAAATAGTGGTGGTGAGCGCTATTGAGAACCCTGGGTGCAGGCTTTATCTGTTGGATTACAATAATAAAGTCTACAATAATTAAAGATTATAATTATACCTGATTATTTAACCAAGAGTAAAGCTGTTTTTGACAGTTTACTACGTAGGTTATTCAAGAGCAGGATGAGGAGAGGATTTTGGCTGTGAAAAGCCCTCCTTTTATCCTGAAATTGGGGTGGAAAGGCTGCTAGACCTTTCCACGTAGAGGAATGAAGATTTTTCACTCTCTATGACAGGCTTGTGGCTTGCAAACAGCCTGTATACCCTGTATTGGGCTCAGATGTGGTTTTGAAACCACATCTGGGCAGTTTTCACCAATACAGGGTGAAAATTTTCATCTGGGGACCTCACAGCCTGATTTTGACGTGTATGACGCGTAGAATGCTGTACAGAAACTGTATGGGACCCCAGTATTGACTGACATATGAGGTATTGAAGTAAAAACATGCTTCTTTGTCTATTTGACACCTCATATTCATGGTTATGGGATATTATCCCATGGTAACGCTGTATCTGACAGCAGGTGGGATTTTGACCTTAAAATGGTCATAACTCTGTCAGTTTTTGAGATATCAAGCTCAACGTTGGTTCATTGAATAGCTCTGTATGGGCTCTACACAATGGTACCCAACTTGACATGGCTATTATTAGATATGACAAAGTTATCCCATGTACAAGTATTTTGTACATTGGCGTGGTCTGGTCAAAAGCTGTATTAAGCTTGTTTGGCCAATACCTTCTGTTGTAGTTGTGTTATGAGGAAATGGATGACACCATCAGATAGCCCTGATTGTGCTCTTTCCAAAAAGACCCCACTTCAGGTATCTCACACTAAAACTGTAAAAGTTAGATGAGAGGTGAATGTTTTGTTCACCCTTATTTGGTCTGAATTTGACCATAACTCAAGTAATACTGGTGCTAGCTCAGTTTGGCTGGTACCATTGGATAGCCCTGGCTTGGAGCTTCATTTTGAGTACCCATTTGATGGGGTTAAGCCTCTCCTTCTAGATTTTAGATGAGAGGTGAAAATTAAGGTTTATGCTCAGCACTAACTTTGAGCAGGAATAACTTTGTTATTTCTTGTCCTATGGTGATGGGACTTATATTTTCAGGAAGAGGTGAGTTTCCTCTTTCTTTTGATACCTTTTGAGCTAATTTGGCTCATTTCCATGTTTTGGTGGTATTTTGGTTATACCATTGGTTTATGGTATTTTGGCTGTCATGCTTGTGCTCTGGTTTTGAGTCACAGGCTGACATCATCATCAATTGAGACACAGACCATGTGACTCAATTCCAGGCCTAAAGTGATGAAGTTCTTCATTTATTTTTTGCATCTCACACCTTTCAGTAACAAATTAGGGGGTCTGGCTCCCCCTTGGAGCCAAGATTCCTTTTCCCCCCAGAATCAATCTTTCCAAATTATTTTTTCTTTAATTCCTCATCATGCATTATACTTATAATTTACATATTTAATTCAATTGAGTTTTTACGGTAAAAAGCTTTCATAATTGACACCTCATATGTAAATTACAGTTCACTTATGTAATACATGTGCACATTTTGATATTTCAATTGAAAATACTTCAATTCCTAATAGCTTCTAAACTACACAGAACACCTGAATCTTAACAAAAAGATTGATGGTTAACACCACATGTGATGTTAAGTAATTTAAGGTTTTGAGGATTTTCAACTTTTGTACATAGAATGCTAAAAACTGAATTTAATCTTATTTAGAGTTGAGTTAAAGAAATTTTACCCAGAGGTGACCCTACCATATTTTTTATGAGAAGTCCAATGGTGAAATAATTCTCATGTTTATCTTTAGGATAAAAGGCTATAATAATTTGTATTCAACCTTTTTCAAAGAATATTTTAATTTTGGTAATTTTGTTGAAAATTCATTTTTACTTAACTTTTTCAAGTAAAAATGTGTTTTCACAAATTTAAATTTCAATGTAATTTTATTTATAAATTATAATTAAATTTTTGTTTTTGTGTATAAAGTTATATTTATATTCCAATTTTTGTTTTGATAATATAAATAAATTAATTTTCATTTACAATTGTATCTTGTTTTATTATTTGTGGTCTTTGGGGTATCTGAAAATACCTCTGAGGCTCACTATTATACTCCCAATCAACTATCACTTCTTGGAGAAACAGAAAATACTGAAGTTGTAATGAAAAAAAAAATTGTTGTTGATGGGTTTGGATTGGTGGTTCAGAGATCTGAAATCAACACTGGTTCCAATGGCAATACTGACCTTTCTTTGAGCTGCCCAATTTGTCATTTGGACTGGGATAATGAGGTACAGCTATCTATTTTATGAATTCAAATCCATTTATAAACAAAATTCTGACACCATTCCCTCTTCCTCAGACAAGATAGCATGTTTCATTTGATGTGACCTACCTGGTGAAAAAGAAGGGAAACTCCTCAAACATTTTTGGTCTATTTCAAGTTGGGGGAGAGGTCAGGGTATCAGGAGCACTGGTTGATTGGGAAGAAGGAAATTCAATTTGGGTGGTATTGGTGAGTATCAGGTTTTTTTTGATTTTATGATATTATATAATATATACCTAATAGAAAATGCTGAAATAAATAATTGACATGTTCAAAATTCAGGTTAACAATGTAAATGTGTCTTTTGGCAACAAATCACTGAAAGAGATGCCAATTGGTCAAAAGTGTGACTTAGCTTTGCGTGGAGGGAGCAAGCGTAAATTGTATGTAATTTGATGTTGCTTTTAACAAATTTCTGTGTGAAAAGTTTTTATTCCATGAATTTTAGAATCTCCCAAAAACCAAAACAGTAATGGTAATAATATATTACAAAGCAGTTCAATGTCAAACCCTAGAAATGAGGCCTTGAATAGTGGCAATGCATCACAGTTGGCAAGTCAAGAATCTTGGGATTCTGTCAATACACCAAACATTAATCTCATTAGCAATGCACTGACATTATCAAGACAGAAATGTTGCAATGATATCAATAGCACAAATAAAAACTGCAATGGTATTGCTATTAGCATCAAAAATACCTCTGATGTGGTTTCAGCATATGAAAATGAATGAGGTGAGATATGCAAATCTGCTGAAGCCCCTTTCCAAAACAAACACCAGGGCAAATCTCGCGTCAATTGTTGGCAATTGAATTCACGTCGCACTGCGGTCAGTATAAAATCTTTCTTTAGTTGCGTTAGTGTCACTTTATAGTCACTGGATTTAGTGGGTCACGTCACATCAGCGTTCAGACAATGTCAATCGTCACATGTGTCACATGAGAATGTCACTCAAAGCCCAAACCCATTCCAACACTATTTGCAATGTTTGGGTAGTTTCACGTCATTGGCTTCCGCATCCCTGCCTAATCCTCCCCGACGCTTTGGATGCTTACGCACCCGCACCGCCCTCCAGATGAGACTCCAACACTGCCCCCCATCTCCGCCCTCACCACTCCTTACCCTTTCACACCCCCGCCCTTACCATCTTTACGCTCATGTGGTTCCCTCCCGACATGCCTCTGCCGCCACTTACCATCCCTACCTGCCTCCTCCGCGGCTAACCATCCTTATGCTTGTGTAGTGCCCTCCCAACATGCCTCCAACACTGCTAACCATTCTTAGACTTGTGTAGTGCCGTCCCAACATGCCTCAAACACCACTTACAATCCTTATGCTTGTGGAGAGCCCTCCCAACATGCCTCCGACACCACTTACAATCCTTACGCTTGTGGAGAGCCCTCCTGACATGCCTCCGACACCACTTACAATACTTATGCTTGTGGAGAGCCCTCCCAACATGCCTCTGACACTGCTAACCATCCTTACACTTGTGTAGTGCCCTCCCGACATGGCTCTGGCGCTGCCCTCACACTGGCCTAATCCTCAAAGCCGCTTATGATCCTTACCCTCCTGCCGGGCCCTCAAGATGAGACTATGATGCCACCCCCCCCCCGCCACTTGCAATCCTTATGCTCCCGCAGCGCCCTCAAGATATGCCTCCGACACCGCCCTCAACCCTCCTTATGCCTCCGCACCCCCGCCACTTACCATCCTCTGCTTCTGTATTTCATCCATAGTGTACGGTGGCTTGTTGGCGTACACGATCAACACAATCAAGGAAATATGCTGAGTGGCCTTCTCTGCCAACAGGACCTAAGGGGAAATTTGTCAGTATATTCACAATGTTGTAGTTAGGGTTTAAATAATGAGACTCACAAATTAAAACCTAATAAGTGGACTATTTAAGACAAGAATTGTGTCTCCTGTTTCCCCCACAAAACCATTTTACTCCATATCATTCAAATGGAACACTTTGCTTAGTCCTTACCTCATGAGCATTGAATAGCTGAAAAGTTGACTTTATTAGGTTTCTCACTAGTCAAATTTATTCGATCTCTCACAGGGAAGTGATTTCATTGGCATGATATGAAATAATTTGAAAAACATTGCCTCCTTCAATTTCCCAACAAATTGTATTTTGCAAATGCAATAAGATTTCAATAGAAGATTTCAAGGCTGTTGATGCGCAGGTTTATTTTGGTCAGCTTGTGGTTGTAAAATGTATTTTTTCTAGAATATTCAACAGCTCTTAAACTTCTTTGAATTGATATTTAACTTCTTTCAAACTCGCCGAAATTCTCCAATATTACCTAAAAAAGAATCAATTATTTTAAACTTATTTTACTTCCACCTTTTTTCTTCAATTTTGATCTTTTTATTCAAAAAATTTCAAACAAGTTATCAATCAACTCGTCACCATCTCTTTGCTTAATAAACTACCTCCGCTATGGCCCAAACCCCAGGAAATTCAACTGAATTCAATGAACTATTCACTTCAGCCCCAGAGAGTGGAAGTGAAATCTCTGATATGGCCAGTATTAGTGAATTGGGCATTGAAGAATGTGAGTATGCATCCATCTTGAATATTCCAAATCTCTCAAAACCTGATATTGTGTCATAGCCTTTATTTCAGCTCAGCCTCCAAGCTCTCAGAAACCAAATTTTAAAAGCTATGAGAAGGAAAAGACTGTTGAACCTTGTGCACTGACAGAAGATGCTGGGCAAGATGATGTAATTTTCAGTGGGGAGGTGGAAATTATATCCAAGGAGAAATTTTTCTCAAACATTGCTCAAACAATCCCAAGGCTCGAAAAAATTCAAAATGATAGTAAAATTCCTGATTATATGCGTCAAAAGATTGCTGAAGCAATGAGCCTCCTAAAAATGGATTTTAACCGTAAGTCCATTACAAATTCAATACAAAAACATCAAAATGGCTGCTTACAATATATGGGCAGGTGTGGAGGTGGGAGAATCTCTACCTGAAGGATCTTGAGTGGTAATTGGAATTCCAGGCAAAGGATTAGGAAAAAGACCAAATATACATGCCACCAAAAAAACCAACAAAAAATGTCGTACCTTTGAAGCCGCAAAAGATTCCTGGGATCAGGGTGATGAAATGATCAATGTTGAAGTGGTCCATATTGATAATCAACCTCCGCATACTGAAAGCCCCCCCATACCTAATGAAACAATCCATGATGAACCTCCACATACTGAAAGCCCCCCATACTAAATGAAACCCCTCCCGCCTCTCCCCAAAATATCCAATCCTTTCAAGAAAGGGAGACAATAAAACATAATACAATGGGACAAGATATGACTGATATAATTCCCAACCCTGAGCCCAAAGTGTCATCCTCTGCTAATTTTCAAGATATATTTTTATCCAGCATGGAAGAGTTTGGAGACATTTTGACATATCATTCCAATATTACTCAACAATCATGGAAAAGGGGGCTTGATAATATAAATAGGATTTACAAAAATTGATGTGACAATTTACCAACAAAGGATGCTCATACATTCCTGCTTGTTGGTATCAAGGTGATCAGTAACTGAGAGCTTAAAATGTCGGCCTGGCTTGAGGACCTTGAGATGGCAGGTGAGCTTTATCTTTTTGCATGAAATGTGATTATTGGCTGTTGACTGGTGATATAAATTGCAATATACAGGGTTAGATTCTTTTAAGCCAACAGAAACAGAAGCATTTTTTGATAACAACATTTGGAATCTCAAATTAATGAAGGAATCAGCTAAACCTCCAGATAATCTCCCAAAATCTGAACACTCCTTCTTCAAAATGGTTCAGAGCCTTCTTTACCCTGCCAATCAAGTTAAAAAATTTTGGGCAAATGTTATGTTTGAATCCATTAGGTTAGTCTTGTATGATGTGAGTTCACCCAAACCATATGTGGCACTAACATCATATTTGACCAATCCTCTTGGACTCGAACGGGGAGCAGTTGAATACCTTGCCTTCTGCTTGAGTAAATTGAAGAAACCTGAAACACAACTTAGCATTGAAGGTGGCGGGGCTGACAATGAGATATCAACAAAGTTGCACAAGAACCTGGAGGATCCAATGGATACAGTTATCCATTTGATGATTGTTTACAACATGGTACGTGCACATACAAAGGTTGGAGTCAATGCCATCAAAGGCAAACTCACGAGCTCGAAAAAGAATGAGGCCATCAAAGATCTTTTGACGTGTCACAAGAATCTTGGAATAAATCAAATTTGCTATGGTATATTAGCGGCTTTCTGTGTGGTGGGGGTTTGTGGTTTGATGGTATGCTCAGATGACTGGAGAACAAGCTCAGTTAAAGGGGCTTTATCACTCATTGACATTTCCAAAATATTATCAGAGGGTAAAAATCTAGTGGAGCTGGTGTGGCTACATACTAATAAGTATATATGTAATTTACTGAATCAAAGTTTCTTCTCATCAGAGTCTTTTAACCCCACTTGACCTCTTAGATTTGAATTTGCACGATGCTTGGTATTAGACTTTGGTGATGCCTTGGTGGCGAAGCGCGGTCTTGGTTCGAGTGATAAGGTCACATTGACTGTACCCAGGTCAGCTAAACTTACAACCAGGACTGACCCGTTTTAGATTAGCTTTTTACTATATAGATTTTAATTGAATTTTGCAAAGTTATTTATGAATTTAATAATTGTGACTACCTATCCTACTACTGCCCGGATGCCACAGTATGAATACCAATAATAATTTTACGGAGGAATGCCTCTGTACACCATTGAAAATACTCTGACAAGACACAAACTGAGTCAGGCAGTTGTGCCCGCGATTAGCACACGTGGGGGCATTGCAGGAAGTGGATTTAATCACTTCCCTCCAGCCCATAATAGGCCAAATGGTTCTGTTTCTTTCAAGAGGACAAGGATAATTAGGGATCCGCAGCAGGGTGCATATTGCATTCACGCGTGCTTTCAATATTCCATGTGATTGAATGGGAACATCAATATGTCAAATTGAAAAATGCACTATCCACTGCATTTTTCAGCTTCAGGTACTTGAGATAGCAAATTTGCAAAGGTCAGGTGTGATCTTTCATTTAGAGCCGCAATTAGAAAAGATTTGTCAACCAAGATCAAATTTAGGTAATATTAATAATTCAGTAATCATTTGGTTTCATTTCATTTTCCGCTGCAAGCATGCCATTCATGAAAAAAGGAAAGGAGCGTAAAAGGGAACTCCTGGGTAAGCGTCAGGGTGGGGAAGGAAAGTGTGAGTGGCTTGCTTCTTCTCAGCCTATATATATAGATATATTTATATGCTTCCGCATTTATGTGGCACATTCATTGGGCCTCATGGAAGAACATTGGCTTTAGTCAGTTCAGATTGAGCCAATTTCATGTGGGCTCCAACAGGGAAGTCAAAGGATGTGTGCCAAATAAAGCTCCTTGGGCATTGGGCACCATTCTGGACTCAAAACTCCTTAGCTTCAAATGGAAGGAAGCAGTATCTTATATCTTGTCTGCTTCAACACAAAGTGATCCCTCAACAGCTTGGGAATAGTGGGACATCCCAAAAGACAAATGAGGCCAGAATCCCCCAAAAGAATAGGTTGTTTTCCTCCTCTCGACCAACAGCACAAATATCAATCCCAGTATCAGCAAATATGACCCCAAGTGAAATTCAGAGGCTTGTAGATGTCAATCAGATCAAACGCATTCACTTTGGCCGTGTTGCAATTTTCTCTTCAACTGGATTACTCATTGCCCTTGTTGAATTCAGACCATTCACAACAATGAGTGAAGTTGAGGTCAATCAATGGGATGAATTATCACAATTCTTATTTTGTGAAAGAATATTCACTGACCCGATTGCAAAAAATGAGGCATTACTGGAGGGATTTATGTTCGTGATTGGGTGGCACAAATGAAGCACCAAGAATAAACAATTTGGTCCGTATGGAAGTCTCAGAAAAATTGAAAACACAAAAGATGAATGGCGGAACCAAGGTGCCAATCTTAGCTCGGTGGGTTGCATTCTAGGTCAATCCTTACAATATGTTGGGGATAATTTATTTCAGAAGATTCAAAATTGCTACAAGTCATTGGGGGTTCCGTCTTTTGATCAAGTTAGCTATGAAGCCGATATTCCCGCAAATCAGGGTGCATTCGAGTTTGCTTCTGCACTCAATTTCACCATGAATTGATTCAAAAACGCACCTCATGTTGATAAGGATGCATCGCTGTATGCTTTGGGATGGTGGTTTCAAGCGGATAAGCGGACCGGCCAAATTCAAAGAGATGTGTCAAAGCTGTGTACAGGGGGAAAGTTGATTTTCCCAAATGAGCATTTTTGGATTGATCTATCCGAATGTCATGGCCTCATTCAGGTAGTGTGGGCCAGTAGTAAATTTGGTCATTATACTGATCCAGCACAGGACAACAAAAGCACAACACTAGTGGGTATGTCCATGCAATGCTCAAGGAGGTTAGCCAAAACAATGTGCGGAGAAAGCCATGGCTATTATGAGGTTGGTGAGGGAGCGGGCTATCAAATCAGGGATGGTAATACAATCTCATCCCAATTCAAAGAATGAGGAGATTTGCATGTGTGTTGGAATTGCAGCGTGATTGGTAAATAATGGTGGGGCAAGGCAGAGGACAATATACACCAGGATTGGATGGTTTGGAGTGCGGGAGATAGGGTGGCTCACATGAAAAAGGGGTGAAATGGATTGTGTACGGTGGCATGCCATCGTATATATGTCCTGGCTTGTTGCTCTTGTCCAGGATCCCAATCCTTCACACGTGAATCCTTACGCTTGTGCAGGGTTCCAATACTTTAAACAATTGCTTACGCCAGGGCAGGCTGCCGATGCTTCACACACAGATCATTACACTTGTACAAGCTCCCGACAATTCACACAACTCCCTATGCCGGTGCAGGCTCCTGAAGCCTCCCACACAAATCCTTATGTTGTGCAGGTTCCCGACAATTCAAACAATTCCTTACGCTGGAGCAGGCTTCCAACAATTCACATGCAAATTTTTACGCTTGTGCAGGTTCTGACAATGCTCAAAATTTCTTATGCCTGTGCAGGCTTCCAACAATTCACACACAAATTCTTATGCTTGTGCAGGTTCTGACAATGCTAAAAATGCTTTATGCCTGTGCAGGCTTCTAACAATTCACATGCAAATCCTGACGCTTGTGAAGGTTCCCAACAATTCAAACAATTCCTTATGCTGGGGCAGGATTCCAACAATTCACATGTGAATCCTTATGCTTGTGCAGGTTCTGACAATGCTAAAAATTTCTTATGCCTGTGCAGGCTTTCAACAATTCACATGTGAATCCTTACGCTTGTGAAGGTTCCCAGCAATTCAAACAATTCAATACATGACTAAGATTAATAGCATGTGACCATACAAAAGGCAATGTCTCATGAATCTGCAGTGGATTGCTCACATGCAGGGAACACCCTCATTTTTACAGTTAAGATCTGATATGGTTGTCAACCATATCAGAAGAAGATTTAGGAGGCCATAATGGTGACTATTTGCACATTTTCAGCAAAAGAGGTTCTCACAAACAAATACTGACTCAAACATTTGGTGGGGCACTTACAAAAATTATTCTGACACAATCAGAGATTTTCTCTAAGGAGGAAATAAATAATTTTTACGTGAACAAATAATTTAATAGAAATTGAACTGTCACAGGGGCTCTTGGACAGAAAAACAAGAGTGCCCTGGCACTCAGCAATCAGGGAACTCATTTGGAAGACTCCAAAGAATAAAGAGAGTAAAATAAAAGAATGCAAGTACAAGGATGAGATGCAATAAGAGAAATGGGAAGCCAAATGGCCAAAGAGCCAACCAAGTAAGTCCTTAATCACTGTTTCAACCTGTCAAAATGAACAATGAATTTGATAAGGATATGACCACCAAATATCCATTGACAGGCAAAGAAAGAATAAGAGAAAAGGTGCTTACTGACTGACTTGATAATATCAGTATTCACTTAACAAAAATGATAAGATAAATGAAGATAAAATAAAATCAAAATATATTAATTAACTGGGGGAAAGCTCCCCAGGGTCAAAGGAGGCTGGTATATGAGAAAGGTTGAGAGCTTGACTTCTTCAGGCTAGCAGTGGTCCTGTATTGAATACTGGAAGCTTTATTGATTGTCTGATGGAGTGTATACCTTGCCAGATTGGGAAATGAACTGTGTTGAATGATTTTCCCATGATGTATGATTTAAAATACAGGTCTTGATGAATTAAGACTGTACTGAATGAACTGGGTTACCAAGGTGGATTGGTGGAGCATTGACCCTTCACACATTATTTTGGAACTGCCTCTTGAATATCCCTTGAGAATGAACAGCCAGTATTCCCTTGCAGGAATACTGTGAGTGAGAATAACCATTGATTGCTTGATGGCGTCATTGGTATTTGAGATTATGACACTTGCCCTTGAGCCTTGATGAATCCTCTGGAAAGTGTGCTTTTATGACCTGTTGGAAAGTTGAAATAACCATTTGAAATTGCCTCCTTTGGATTGATGCTGAAAAAAGATGCATAATGGTATATAACACCATATATGGCACTTTTGGTTATTGAAGGTTGAAATAGGCCAAAGGTCTGTTGGAATGATGCCAGGAGGATATGAATGAAATTTGGGTTTTGGAAGCTTCAGAAGTGACAAAGTGGTTTTGGGGGTATTAGGCCATTTTTGGGTTTTCTGCCAAATACAGCTTATACAGCTTAAAAACTGTATTTGCGCAAAGTGCGCAAGAGATGCTCAAAAAGTGCACAAAATGCACAAAACTGGAATTTAAGCCCCAAAAGGCCTGATATGGCCTTTTGGTCATATTTCACATAATACATGAGAAATATGGCCTAAATGGCTAAATATAGCCAAATGCGCAAAAAGTGCACAAACTGTATTTAAAGCATCAAGAGCCAAATACAGGCTTCTGAGTTGTATTTTCCCTGTTGTATGGAAAATACCCAGGATGCCCAAAAGCACAGAGACAGCCTGGAATGGCTTGATGATGGTGAAGGGGCCAGGTTGACCCCAGATGATAAAATGCCCATTAAGGCCATAAGAAATGACAATTGTCAATTTGGCCAATTATTATGTATATGGCCAAATTGCCATATATTGGATATGGCATGGATGTGCCATATTGAGGTCCAAGAGGGTGAATTTCCATGGTTGTGACAGTACCCCCACCTTGAAATGGTGAGCTCCTGAGCACCAATACAAGGTGGAGCCTGTTGAGGCTATTGGAAAGAGTTTTGACAGAGGGATAGTGAGGATTTCCTTTAAGAAAAATAAAGTTGATACTGATATTAAAATGTTGGCATATGATGTGGGACTTTCTTTATCTTCTTTTGACATTGGCTTCAAGATTTGATGATTAATGAAATGAATGATAATGTTGACGTGAAATTTGACATAATAAGAGAAAAATTAAGATGAAAATAAAAATAAAAATAAAAGACAGAAAATGAAAATAATAAAAGAAAAAGGAATAAATAAAAGAGAAATGAATCTTGAAGAGGTTCCAATCTTCATCACAGACGTTGATAACTGATTTTGAAATTGGCCAAGGACCTGGAAAGAGAAATTTGATGCCGGGTGCTCACAAAGTGGCCAAGGTAATGTTTTTATAGATTGTGGACCCCTCAGGGAAGTGCACACCAGGAGAGGAACTTACCCTTGGTAATTACCACTCCCTCCAGTGCCATAAAATAAAATGAATTTGTTGAAAGAATGACTTGGAATTGGAAAGAATTGGAAGTGAAATGAAAAAATGAATGGTCCATTTGCCCAAGTGAAAAATGGCCATAATTTTGGAATCGATGTTGAAAGCCAGGCCAAAGATCTGTGTCCAAAATTTGCATAGTGCTCACAGAGTGGCCAAGGTGATGCTTACAACAGAAAATAGTAGAATACCCCTAAAGGTGCATACCAGGAGTGGGACTTACTTTTTGTAATTCCTCTCCCCACCAAGCACCATAAAAAATCAAGCTCTTAGAGAATTGGGTCCTGGCTTGTCAGGATATAAATAATGAAAGTCCTTAACCCGTTCAGGACAATTCTTGAGGTTTTCAGTTGGTTCCCAAGTGGATCTTTCTGAGTCTTGACTGAAACCTTTCCATTCCACCAAATACCATAATTGTCCTCTCTTAAGCTTTGAGTCCAGTATTTGAGAGACTTCCCATTCCTCTTCTTCTTCCATTATGATTGTAGGAGGAGGCTCTTGATGCTTATTTGGGATTTTTGATGTCTTGACTGGTTCTAAGAGTGAAATATGGAAGACTAGGTGTATGGACTTCCATTTAGATGGGAGCTTGAGGTGGTAGGCATGAGTGCTGACCTTCTTCAAGATTGGAAAAGGACCCAACCATTTTTCAGAAAGGTTTTTGGTGGGTCTAGTTGACTTGATGTTCTTGAAGAAAGTCATACCATGTCACCAGGATTGAAAACGGGTGGACTTGCTCTACTTTTATGTGCATACCTCTTAAACCTGTTTATGGAAACTTCAAGTTCTCTCTTGACATCTTGCTGTACTTATTGGATTTTCGTTGATAACTTTCCAGCAGGAGTATCTTGAGTGATGTGAACTGAGTCAAATTGTGAATCTCTTCCATAAACAGTGAAAAATGGTGATTGTTTTGTTGAAGAGTGGTCAGAGCTATTGTAGACAAGTTCATCCAGAGGGAGCCAGGTGTTCCAATCATCTTGATAATAACTGAAATACATCCAAAGGTACTGTTCTGGTATCTTATTTACCCTCTCTGTCTGTCCATCAGTTTCTGGATGATACACAGCTGACAGATCTCTTGAAATCTTGAGCTGCTGACAAAGATTGGTCCAAAAAGAAGAAACAAAAAGAGAACCTCTATCACCAACAATGCTTGAAGGAAGGCCATGATTTGAGAAAATATTCTTGAGGAATAAATGGGCCAAAGCTAATGAAGTTATTGAATACATTGTTGGAATTAAAACTGCCATTTTTGAGAATCTGTCCACTATGAAAAGGATTGAGTCAAAGGAATTGGACAATGGCAATTGAGTGATGAAATCCAACGAAAGACAAATCCAAGGACCATTTAGAATTGGAAGAGGTTTGAGGAGTCCAAACTTCTTGTGGTTAATATTTTTGTTTCTTGAACACTGTTGACAGGATAATACATAATCCTTGATAAATTGAGTCATTCCAGGCGAGTGAAAATCCGGCTTGACAAGTTTGAGAGTCTTTTCTTGGCCAGGGTGTCCAGCTAGACAAGAGTCATGCCTCTTTTGAAGTATGCTGAGTTGAATTGTGGGGTCATTTGGGACCACCACCCGATCTTTGAACAGAAGAAGTTGGGAAGAGGAATCAAGAGAATAATCTTGGACAGATTTACCTTTACCCAAATCTTGAAGAATACTTCTATATTGAGAATCTTGCCATAATGCCTTCTGAATTAATTCAATCAAATTTTAAAATGCTTTCACTTTGACTGCAAAGAATTTTGAGGCTTGAATTTCATCTTGCTTGATTATTTTGTGATAATTCATTGGATTCTTTCTGATGAAATCTTCCCCCCTCTCTGGTCAAACGTCATCCCGATGTGACAATGCATCTGGAAGGGTGGCCAGGTGTCCAGGGCGGTAAGTGATTGAAAAATGGAATTCAGAGAGAAATTCAGCCCAGAGGGCTTGATGGCGAGTAAGAATTTTTGATGACATAAAATATTGAAGTGAGGAATGATTGGTGAGAACTTCAAAAGAGGAAGAAAGTGAAAGGAGAAAAGCTCTCCAGCACTTGAGAGCCCAGACTATGCCAAGGAGTTCCTTGTCATGAATCTCATAATTGAGCTCAGCTGGGACAAGCTTGCGGCTATCAAATGCAATGGGATGTTTTCCTGAGTCAGAAATCTGACTCAGTACAGCACCCAAGGCATAATCTGATGCATCAGTCTCTACAATGGTGGGTAGAGAAGGATCAAAGTGAGAAAGGATTGGAGCAATGGGGAATGCCTCTTTGAGTTGATTAAACTGTCTAAGAGCTTCCTCATTGAGGGGAAAACGGCAATCTTTCTTGAGGAAACTTGTGAGTGAACTAATTTTCTTTGAATAATTCTTGATCTTCTCTTGATGATGACTCTTTTCATTTTGCCTCTCATGGTACCTTCTATCAAGCTCCAGGGTAATATCCATTAAGTCTTGAAGACAGTCAGTTCTCAAAGGATGGGAGGCCAATTGATCCAAAATCCTGGATGGCAATCCCTTCCTGGAATGATGGATAAGAGCCCTTTCACCCCAATCTCCAATTCTTGAGACAAGACTTTTGAAATCAGCAATTTATAAATATACATGCCCACCTTCTTTCATTCTTAAAGAATCCAATTCTGCTTCAGCTTTTCTGACTTCATTTGGGTCCCCAAATAAGGTGAAGAGTTGGCATTCAAATAATTTCCATGAATTGAGAAGGTAATTTGGATCTTGATTGGGGAGATTGGAAATATAAGGCTCAATCCATTTTGCAGCCCTGCCAATGAGAAATGAAGTGGCATAAAGGACCTTCTTTCTTTCTTGAGCAAATTTTTCCGGATCATTATGAGAAATCAGTTGACAAGACTGAATAAAGCTTCTAACTTTGAAGGTTTTAGTCCCATCAAAGCATTCTGGTGCCTTCATAGATGGAGTCTTGAAGGCTGGTGGCCTGGATGCTTCAGAGGATGAAGCTGCTTGAAGATTGGCCATAATCTGAGTCATTTTCTGCATAATTTCCAATAAAGATGGTTCAGACTGATGAGAGACAGGCTGATTAGACTGGGCTAGAGTTGGCCCTCCAGTACCTTGGGATGCCTCCACAGGAGCGGGGACACCTTCAGTACCATTAGACTCTTCCTCTTCCACAGAATTCTCCTTCTCCTCTTCACCATATTCCCCAGGACCTCTGAAAGTGGCCCTTAAAGTTCCTGGAAATCCACCAACTACTCTTGAAAATGAACTTGATCTTCTTGGCCCTCTTCCTTCCTGGATGGATGGTGCTGCTCCTTCCAAAATGGGTCCTCTGTCCAATTTGGCCCTCAGCTGAAAAACTGCTGGGGTGCCATCAAGAGGAGCCCTGGGAGTTGGAGTTAGAACAGCTTGAGTTCTGGCCTGAGATCTTGTCTGCCTTGCAGGAGGTGAGTGTTGGATGGGCATGATTTCAGGATAAAAATGAAATAAATGAACAAGAATCAAGATTTGAAGATGAGAACTTGAGGCAATTGGAAATAATTCTTGAAGTCAAAAATCAAAATCAATATCTTGAAGAAAGTCAATAAAAATCAAGAAATAAAATGAGATATTCAGGTAAATCAATCAATTAAATATCAAATGAAAACTTGAAGTCAATGAAACAAATATGTCAAATAAATCAAAATCAAAATCTTGCAGAAAATAAATTAATCAAAATTAATTCTTGAAGAAAAATCAATTTATGTCAAAATTCTTGATGTGAAAAATCAGCAAAATCAATGAAATCTTCAGGTCAATCAATTTTCTTGAGGTCAATATCAATTTATGTCAAATCAATCAATCAAATCAGAATGAAGTGAGTTCTTCTTTGAAAATGAAGTTTCTTGAAGAATAAATCAAATATGCATCTTGAGTAGAAGAATGTGTCTGAATAACTTGATGAAAAATTAAAAAATCAAATGAAAATTAAGATGACACCTGAAGCATGAATGAATTAAAAATGATGATTTTGAGATAAGATTTGAAAAAGAGAAACAAAAAATAGAAATGGGGTCAGCTTTCAATTTTCAGAATGAAGAATGAATGAGAGAAAATTGAGAGGTGACAATGAATCCTAAGGTTCATAATCATTAAAGAGTCATAATTTCAATGAAATGAGTGAATGAAATTATAAAGAAAGATTGAAAAGATTGAAAAGAAATTATGATTTAATTAATATAATGTCACAGGGGCTCTTGGACAGAAAAACAATAGTGGCCTGGCACTCAGCAATCAGGGAACTCACTTGGAAGACTCCAAAGAATCAAGAAAGGAAAATAAAAGAATAAATTTCTCTAAGAAGAATGCAAGTACAAGGATGGGATGAAATAAGAGAAATGGGAAGCCAAATGGCCAAAGAGCCAACCCAGTAAGTCCTTAATTACTGTTTCAAACTGCCAAAATGAACAATGGAATTAGTAAGGATATGACCACCAAATATCCATTGACCGGCAAAGAAAGAATAAGAAAAAAGGTGCTAAATGACTGACTTGATAGTATCAGTATTCACTTAACAAAAATGATAAGATAAATAAAGATAAAATAAAATCAAAATATATTAATTAACTGGGGGGAAAGCTCCCCAGGGTCAAAGGAGGCTGGTATATGAGAAAGGTTGAGAGCTTGACTTCTTCAGGCTAGCAGTGGTCCTGTATTGAATACTGGAAGCTTTATTGATTGTCTGATGGAGTGTATACCTTGCCAGATTGGGAAATGAACTGTGTTGAATGATTTTCCCATGATGTATGATTTAAAATACAGGTCTTGATGAATTAAGACTGTACTGAATGAATTGGGTTGCAAAAGTGGATTGGTGGAGCATTGAACCTTCACACATTGTTTTGGAACTTTCTCTTGAGTAACCCTTGATAATGAACAGCCAGTATTCCCTTAGAGGAATACTTTGAGTGAGAATAACCATTGATTGCTTGATGGCATCATTGGTATTTGAGATTATGAAATTTTCCCTTGAGCCTTGATGAATCCTCTGGAAGGTGTCCCTTGATGAATTTTTGAAAAGTTGAAATAACCATTCGAAATTTCCGCCATTGGATTGCTGCTGAAAAAAAGATGCATAATGGTGTATAACACCATATATGGCACTTTTGGTTATTGAAGGTTGCAATGGGCCAAAGGTCTTTTGGAATGATGCCAGGAGGATATGAATTAAATTTGGGTTTTGGAAGCTTCAGAAGTGAAAAAGTGGTTTCTGGGGTATTAGGCCATTTTTGGGTGTTTGGACAAATACAGCTAATACAGCTTAAAAACTGTATTCGCACAAAGTGCACAAAAAATGCACAAAATGCACCGAATTCACAAAGCTGGCATTTAAGCCCCAAAAGGCCTGATATGGCCTTTTGGGCATATTTCACATAATACATGAGAAATATGGCCTAATTGGCTAAATACAGCCAAATGCACAAAATGTGCAAAAAGTGCACAAACTGAATCAAAGCTTAAAGAGCCAAATACAGGCTTTTGGGCTGTATTTTCCCTGTTGTATGGAAAATACCCAAGATGCCCAAAAGCACAGAGACAGCCTAGAATGGCTTGATGATGGTGAAGGGGCCAGGTTGGCCCCAGATGATAAAATGACCATTAAGGCCATAAGAAATGACAATGCCCAATTCGGCCAATGACTATGGATATGGCATGGATATGCCATATTGAGGTCCAAGAGGGTGAATCTCCATGGCTGTAACATGAAAATAACAATGATTGAATACGAATAATTTATTTAAAAGAAAGTATTACAAAAGATAAAAAGTGGAAAGAATGCAATTTTTTTAATTTTGTTTTTCTAAGTATTTGGAGACTATCCCAGTGATGTTCTCCTTTCAATAAGCCTTCAGTGCCTGGCCAAGAAGGGATTTTAGTTCCTCCCGGAATTCCTGGTGCATCTCATTTCGATGAGCTGCATCCAAAAAAGGACTCATGTGGAGCAAGCAGCGATGCTCCAACAAGATTTGGTTGATGGCTCAAGGAATCATTAGTGTTGGTTGCAGGTTGGTGAATTCCTGGTGAGCGTCATTGTAGGAATTAGAGGAGCTTGGCACCAATGGGGAGGAGGCAGTTGGGTTCTTGGCAGCAATGGGAGGGAGATCCGGGGAAGGAGTGGAAGGTGGCAGAGTCAGGGCAGGAGAAATGGGATGGGGGGATCTGATGGGCGTGTTGTCGATGATGATGACCGAGCGGGGAGTAGCGGGATGAGCTGGAGATGGGCAAAGGAGGGGTGAGGAAAAGTTGGGACTTACCAAACGGTTCCTCCATGGATTGTTTTGGAGCCACCTCTGGCTCTGGCTCATGAGTCACAACATCCTCAGGTGGTTCAGAGGATGGACTGGGGCCAGGAATAGGTGGCTCATTGGGTTGGGAGGGTTCTACAAAGAGAGGAAGAGTCAGTTAGCTCAATGCAAAAGTTAAAATGAGAAAAGGGAAAGTTGGCTGCTTACCGTGGGATAAGTCCTCCAACCATTGGGTGCCACTCAGGCCAGGAGTGGGTTGCCGCGGGGTTTGCTTGCAAGGCAGACATTGAACGGGTGAGTCTTGTGGGGGGGATTTGGTGGGTTTTGTTCTATATGTAATGGAAAAAAGTCAGTATGATTGTGTGAAAGCAAATGAATTAAGGAGGAAAAATAAAACTTACTTTGGCGTTTGAATCCCATGAGTTACAAGACATGGTGACAATTGGCCCAAGCTCAAATGTCCTCTTGCCATCGCCATCCTTCATTGGCCGGATAATCACTTGGCTCCAGTTGAGGAGTGAAGTGACCATCGGATGGTGGGCTAGGAGGGGGGGTGGAAAAATTGATGCTTGAGGGGACAGGGCGAATTGTCCCAAATTGTTCCTGTCGGGCTGTTTGGGGTCCTGGGGTCCATTGCTGCTTGGAAATACTTTCATCATCGTCGACCGCAAAGGAGTCCTCGCAAGGGCATCTTGGGCGGGAACTCCTCTGGCCGCGTGGTTGGAAGGGTCGGACAACAAACGAGCATTTCTTGTGTGCTTGTTGGAAAGCATCACAAGCCTTGGTTGTTTCTGAGGAACAAATGCAGGGGATACCCCGCTTAGTGCATAAAGTGCACGACATCTAAAAACAAAACAAGTGGGGTTAGTAACTGAATAGAAAGTAAACAATCAAGAAAGAAACTGAAGATGTACAATGAATTATAAATTTAAAACGGAATTCAAAAAAAGCACTCTAGTCGGAAGGTTTTAAAAGTATGGAAGATAGTTGTGAAGAAAAACAAATATTAATATTGGTACATAATGTGGACCAAATTTTTAATGGAGGAAACGCACAAGGTGGATAGAAGGGGGGTTCTGGATGTATAAGCAGGAAAAACAAAAAGCAAGAAGGAAGGGTAGTGGGGTCAGTGGAGTGCAATAGAAAAGAGTGGAAAGGTAGGAAGACGAGGGGGAATACGCACAAAATTAATGTCAGCCTGTGACTCAAAACCAGATCACAAGCATGACAGCCAATATACCATAAATCAATGGTATAGCCAAGATACCACCAAAACATGGATCTGAGCCAAATCAGCTCAAAAGATATCAAAAGAAAGAGGAAACTCACCTCTTTCTGAAAACATAAGTCCCATCACCATAGGACAAGAAATCAAAAAGTTATTCCTGCTCAAAGTTATTGCTGAGCATAAACCTTAATTTTCACCTCTCATCTAAAATCTAGAATGAGAGGCTTAACCCCATCAAATGGGTATTCAAAATGAAGCTCTAAGTCAGGGCTATCCAATGGTACCAGCCAAACTGAGCTAGCACCAGTATTACTTGAGTTATGGTCAAATTCAGGCCAAATAAGGGTGAACAAAACATTCACCTCTCATCCAACTTCTACAGTTTTAGTGTGGGATACTTGAAGTGGGGTCTTTTTGGCAAGAGCACAATCAGGGCTATCTCATGGTGCCATACACTTCTTCATTTCTCACCTATAACAAAAGTTATGGGGAAAACAAGCTCAATACAGCTTTTTGCCTAAAACACGCAAAGGTACAAAATTCTTGTACATGGGATACCTTTGCCATATTTAATGATACCCATATCAAATGAGGTACCATTGTGTAGAGCACATACAGGGCTATACACTGAATCAATTCTGAGGTTGATATCTCAAGAATTGACAAAGTTATGGCTGTTTTAAGGTCAGATTCCCATCTGCTCTCATATACAGCCTTACCATGGGATAATATCCCATAACCATGAATATGAGGTGTCAAATAGACAAAGAAGCATGTTTTTACTTCAATACCTCATATGTCAGTCAATACTGGGGTCCCATACAGTTTCTGTACAGCATTCTACGCGTCATACACGTCAGAATCAGGCTGTGAGGTCCCCAGATGAAACTTTTCACCCTGTATTGGTGAAAACTGCCCAGATGTGGTTTCAAAACCACATCTGAGCCCAATACAGCTTATACAGGCTGTTTGGAAGCCACAAGCCAGTACTAGAGAGTGAAAAAATCTTCACTTCCTCTACGTGGAAAGGTCTAGCACCCTTTCCACCCCATTTCAGGATAAAAAGGAGGCTTTTCACAGCCAGAATTGTCTCCTCATCCTGCTCTTGAATATCCTACATAGTAAACTGTCCCAAACAGCTTTACTCTTGGGTAATAATCAGGGTATAATTATAGTTTTAATTATTGTAGTTCTTATTATAGTAATTCAACTGGTAAGACTGCATCCTGGGTTCTCAATAGCGCTCACCACCACTATTTTTTAATAGTAGAACCCTCTTATTATATTATAAAACCATCATATTATTGAAAATTCTTATTTTAAAATTATTTTTATGTGTCACAGTCAAAGGTCTAGTTGTAAATAGCCTAATTACTGCTTCAACATAGACTCCAGCTGACATTTTGGGGGCCTGGCCGTGTTTTAAACCTTTTTTGACCCTTATAAGTGAGTTTTTTGTCTTATTTCTCACTTTCTGACCTTTGTTTTATTCTTTTTAGGCATAATAATTCTTAAATATATATATATTATATATATTTCTCTTTTTGGTACATATACCACCCTTTTTACTCACATTTTAAAAGAGTACCTGTCACGTGGCTAATAACCACAAGACCCTTCTTTTTGGCGTGTTTTACATATAAAAACACATAAGCCATCAATACAGCCTTATTTTTTAAGCAAAATAAGACACCTCATACTGATAAACCAACAGTTGAGGCGTGGTTGGACAAATTGTTAACTCAATTGCCCTGTTATACACCACTTTTTTGACAGTTTACACTTGCTAAATACAAGTTGTTCTGTGAGATATTGGAATACAAACAGTATACCAAATATCATTGAGCTGTATTTCTGATGTGAAATTGTTAATTCAATCACACTGTCATTGTACAAGGGCACACTATAATAATATACAAGCCCAGAGGCCATTCTTAGATGTGCAAAACCAGCATTTCTTGAGAAGTCTTAACTGACATAAGCCATCTTGTTCCTGTTTTTTCAGTGGAAGATAATTTCATACCACTTGAAAGCCAGTCACAGGCCAACACACCGGTGACACCCTCAGAACCAGAGGGCAGCAAAGGCAAAGGAAAGAGGCACAGTGAAGGCCTGATAACAGCAAAGAATTGGACACCCATTGCCACTCAGAAGAGTAGAAAACCACGAAATTCTGCATCAATACAAGGTAAACCAACCTTGATAACTTGTACAGGAAAAATTACAATTATTAACCCAGTTGTAACCTCCAAAGGCAAACTGCCCAAATCAGCAGATAACAAATTTGTACAAGGCACAGTCAAAGGTAAATACCCTCAGAACATAAAGTTTTTGACTGCTTGCAAACACTAACATGTCACTTGTACACCTCAGATATCTTGGCTTCTAAAGGAACCAGCCAGAGGACAGAGAAGGTTTGTCCAGAACCAGAAGACCTGAAAGAGGACACCTTGGACACAGTGGTCGATGGCAAAACAATGAGGGAGATAATATCAACCCTTCCATTCACACTCCAATTCAATGGAGACCTCAAACCAGAGTACTGGAAAGACATGGATCAAGCTCTTCAGCCCCACCAACTCCTCAAGGACTTATTCCAATGGAGCATGGACAGCAAGAGGTTCAACCTGGCAAGTCACTGGGCAGAACTTGGAGCAAGTTGCCAGAAAATCTGTCTCAGAGAGATAGACTTCAAAGACCTGATGGAAATTACCAAAGGTTGGAATCCTACCAGGCAGTTCAGACTCCTGGAGGCAAGGGCACAGAGGATAAGGGAGAATCAAGCCACTATCCAAGCTATAGAAGAACAGTTAACCCAGACAGGGCCTACTCAGATTCCTTCAGGCTCACAAGGAGCAGGCCAAATCAGCTCTCCAGTGGCTTCACACCATTCAGAAACCAGAAGATCAGTGGCCAACAGTCACCATTCTTCACAATTCCAGGAAGTTTCCAGGAGAAGACAAGGAAACAAGGGCAAGAACAAAACCTCCTTCAACCAGATAAGGAAAGAGTCAGACCCTATGATTCAGAAGCTGTTGGATTTGGTAAAAGAAGTGCACAAGAACCAGAAGTAGTTGTAAACCACTCTAGAATCAGTAGTCCTAGTAATAGAAACATTACCCCCACTCAGACTGAAAATAACATTATCACATCTGAGAGTAACATCAACAGTGATACACTGTGGTTACAAATGTCCCAATATGCTGAACAATCTGCAAAGCAGTTTGCAGAAATTAAAGCTGGCCAAGAGAGGATGAGACAAACTCAAGCCTCCTTGGAACAGATAGTTAAGAATCTTCAAGAAGGATATGCTCAACTGAGAAAAGCCTCTGAAGAAACCAACAAAAGACTGAATATATTCTTTGAAGAACAACACCACAGCACAAGGGACAGGGAGTGTCTGGATCAAGACATCAACAAGTTGCTTAATGCCTACCACAGCTTGAAGCCCCAACCACAAGGCCAAGTTATGGAGAATCCATATCAACCAGATGACATCAAACCAGATGCCATGTTGATGAATAAGGCAAGGTCTCCATCACAATACCAGGATGGAGATGGAATGTCTTATTCAGAGAAGGAAGCCTTGAAACAGCTTCCTGAGGCCTCAAGCTGTCCCAAATTCTCTGGATCAGGATAATATGATCATATGGAGCTCATAGATTATATTGATGGACTCCATTGATGTACCAAGCATACCAGACTACTGGATCACTGCTAGATTGAATACTGCATTTAAAGGTCATGCCAGTATATGGTACACAGAAATGAAAGAAATCCATGGCAGGAGAAACTGGCCATGGTGGAAGAGTCAAATCATCCAAAAGTACAGTAATGGAACTTGGATATGGCAAAAGACCATGTCATTTGAAAATGACAAATACTCTGTGGACAAAGATCCATATGAGTGGTGTCTTAGACAGTCTAAAAGACTTAAAGCCATTGATCCTCAGATGAACATCCAAATGAGGAATCACAAGCTTCTGACACAATTGCCAGGAGAACTAGAGCATGCATTAAAATGCAGATGCAACCAAAATTGCACTCTAGATGACATTTCCAACACCTTACAAGACATAAGGGAAAGGACTAATATAGGGAAATTCACCGCATATAGAAGCAGTAGTTTCAAAGAGAAACAACCTTTCAGGGTGGAGTTTAAAGACAAACCCAGAGAAAGAGTGGCAGAAGTGGCAAAGAAGAGGAATTCTTGTCACAATTGTGGTTCAACAGACCACTATGCCAACAACTGTCCAAAGGCAAAGAAAAAAGTCTATGCCATAGAAAAAGTCCCTGAGGAAGAACCTCCAACAGAGGATTCTGAATCAGACTCCATGGGTGATGCCATCAGAGAATCATCTGATGATGATCAAGACCCAAGAGAGGAATTTCTAGTGGAATACCAAAACAAAACCCCACTGGAAATCCAGGACATACAGTTGGAAGCAGGCATGCCACAGGACACTGCTAACAAGAACTTGTGCAAACACACACAAGATGCACAAAAATTCCTGGTTACACCAACCAAAGGAATGGCATATATACATGGGACAGCCACAAAAATGACTGTTTGCATTGACAATGCTCAGCACCCACTGATCATTGATAGTGGAGCACACTGCTCCATAGTGGCCAGAAACTATCTGGGACCCACTTCCCAAACTGGGAAAAACAGCTCTTGCCCACTAAGGCATAGAACTTTAAGAGTGCATCAGGGAAGATGACTTCCATTGGGACAATTATCAAAGAGATGATTATACCCCACAGGAAGGGTAATATCAGACTCAACCCAGAGTTTTTAGTGCTTGAGGATGCCCACATCCAAGGATTTTACTGGGAACAGATTACCAGAGGATGTATGGCATAGACATTTACAACAGTAAAAATAGGCACATCACCATTGGTATTAACAAGGAAAAGAAATTTTCACTTGATATATACCAGATATCTTCTCAAGATCCACTAGAAGAACTTCTGAAGGAATTTTGAGAGGGACAGTTTAGCACTACCCTCACCAGTAAACAAAAACTAAGTTTACTGAAGATGCTGAGAAAGAACAGACCAGCATTTGCCATTGGTGAAGAACAATTAGGCAAAATTAAAGGACATGTTATAGAACTATATCTGGATGTGGAAAGGCCTTATCCACCCATGCTGAGGAGACCTCCTTATCCAGCAAGCCTGGAAACCAGGAAAGAAATTGAGAAACATATCAATGAACTCCTGGATATGGATGTCATTAGGAAGATTGGACATAATGAAATAGTGGAAATCACCACCCCTGTCCTAATCACCTAGCATGATGGCAAGTCTAGACTGTGTGGACATTTCAGAGCTCTGAATAACTACACAAAAGCAGACAGGTACCCTATACCCAGGATACCTCATGCCTTGGATAAACTGGCTAAAGCCAAATACATAACAAAAATGGATTGTATGAAGGGTTTCCACCAAAATGGAGTTAACCCAAACTCCATGAAATTACTCAGAATAATATGCCATATGGGCATATATGAGTACACCAGAATGCCATTTGGCATCAAGAATGCACCAGCCCACTTCCAAAGGATGATGGACACAATATTTCAAGATGAAATATTGGAAGGCTGGATGGTGGTATATATTGATTATATCATTATATACCCAGAGACATGGGAAGACCATGTGCAATACATAGACAGAGTGCTAAGTAAATGCACACCCATAAATCTGAAAATTTCACTTAAAAAGTGCAATTTTGGCCAACAAGAGTTACTAGCTCTAGGACATATATTCCCAGGTCTTAGTCTGGCAATTGACCAGAATAAAGTAGCAGCAGTACTGCAAAAGCCAGTACCAAAAAGCATTAAAGAGATGAAATCCTTTCTTAGGTTTGCTAGCTACTATAGGAACCACATCAAAAACTTTGCACACATAACTAGTAGTTTATACAAGTTATGTTCAACAGATGTAGTTTTTGAAATAACCAAGGAAAGGAGGGATTTATATGAGAGGATCAAATATTAACTCACTAATGCACCTGTGCTCATCTTACCTGACTTTGAATTACCATTCAAGTTATATATAGATGCAGCATGCAGTCAAGGCCTAGGAGCAGCCCTTCACCAAAGACAAATTGTGGATGGTGAACCAAGAGAAGGAGTAATCTGCTACATCTCAAGGCAGCTGAAAGATTCAGAAGCCAGGTATGGGGCCACCCAGACTGAATGTCTATGTCTATCCTGGGCTCTAGAGAAACTCCACTATTATCTGGAGGGTGTAGTCTTTGAAGTCTACACAGACTGCACAGCCTTGAAGTCTTTACTAAACATGAATACTACAAATAGACACATGCTGAGATGGCAAATAGCCATCCAGGAGTATAGAGGGAACATGACCATCATATACAAAGAAGGTAAAAGTCATACCAATGCAGATGGCCTTAGCAGATGGCCACTGGACAATGTCAAAAGCAATCCAGCCTATGACCCTGAAGTTGCAGCCAAGATTCCTATCCATTTCATGGAAATAGATAGGAAAAAGAACTTCAGATTTTCTGAATGGGTACCAGAAAGTGGTACCCTTGAAAGTGGAAACACTGATTCAGAGGGGACATAAACTCCCATATTGGGAATAAGTTCCTCTGAACTGCACAATGAATTTTTTAGTGCAGTACTGAAGTCTTATTCCAAACACAAACAGTGTGGCATACTACTACAACTTCTTCAACAAAAATACAGGAGTCCAGAACTGGAAGCCCAGCTGGAAGAACCCTGGTTGAGGGCCTATAAGGATAACAAGTTTTTCCTTATAGATGGCCTGCTCTACCACAGAGAAAAGCACACAAGTGCACTTACAGTGGTAGACAGAGACCACATTTCATTGATCCTGCAAGAATGCCATGATTGCCCCTATATGGGACACATGAGTGAGGACAGGACCAAAGAAAGGGTAGCAAGCACAGCTTGGTGGCCCAAGTGGGAATAAGAGTTGATTGAATACATCAACACTTGTGAAAGATGCCAAAAGGCAAATAGGAAGCATGGGAAGAAGTATGGGTTACTTCAACACATAGAAGAGCCCAAGCACCCATGGGAAACCATCAACATGGACTGGGTTACAGGACTTGTCCCAGGAGGCAAAGAAAACTACAATTCCTGTTTGATCATAGTTGATAGATTCAGCAAAAGCATGACGTGTCTACCATGCTACAAAGAGGACACAGCCATGGATACTGCTCTGTTATTTTGGAATAACATCATATCTACCTGTGGAGTCTCTAAAATCATCATTAGTGATAGGGACCCAAAATGCACATCAGAATTTTGGACCAACTTGTATGAAATGCTTGGCACCAAGCTTTCTTTTTCCACAGCTTACCATCCCCAAACAGATGGCCTAGCTGAGAGGATGATCCAGACTATGGAAGACATCCTTAGAAGGTTCTGTGCCTATTGCATGGAATACAAGGACCATGAAGGTTACACCCATGACTGGGTTACCCTTCTACCAGCTGTCCAGCTGGCTTATAATACAAGTCAGCACTCTACAACAGGAAAAACACCTGCAGTGGTAGAGAAAGGGTGGAATCCCCTGTTGCCTGTGGATCACTTGAAGAAGATTCTTCTAACCATCCACCCCACAGCCAAGGACTTCCATGATATGTGGAAGAGGGCTTGTGACCCAGCTTCCAAATGCATAGCTGAGGCAGAAGAATATAATAAGCAGAGGTGAGACAAGACACACATAGAACCTGACTTTAAGGAAGGGGACCAGGTGCTAGTGTCTACACTGAATTTTAATAATCTTAAAGGACCCAAGAAGATGAGGGACTCATTTGTAGGGCCTTTCACTATCATTAGATTGATAGGAAAGAATGCAGTGGAAGTCAAACTTACAGAGGAATTTTCCAGGAAGCACCCAGTCTTCCCAGTAAGTTTGGTCAAGCCATACTTCCAAACAGAGGAGGATAAATTCCCCTCCAGGAAGAAAAACCCCACACCACCTGACATAGTGGAAGTGGAGGACTCCCCAGGACCTGTGAGTAAGATCATCAGGGCCAGGAAGATCAGACTTAATGTAAAGGATCAAAGACAATACTTAGTCAAATTCAAACACCAGACAGCTGATAAAGACAAATGGCTGGCAGAAGATGCCATACCAGATGGGAACCTTCATCTAAGGAGATTCAGGGCCTCTAGGAGGACTGAACAGTCTCATCAATGATGAGCCTTTTTCGGAGGGAGGGTATGTCAGCCTGTGACTCAAAACCAGAGCACAAGCATGACAGCCAATATACCATAAATCAATGGTATAGCCAAGATACCACCAAAACATGGATCTGAGCCAAATCAGCTCAAAATATATCAAAAGAAAGAGGAAACTCACCTCTTTCTGAAAACATAAGTCCCATCACCATAGGACAAGAAATAACAAAGTTATTCCTGCTCAAAGTTATTGCTGAGCATAAACCTTAATTTTCACCTCTCATCTAAAATGTAGAAGGAGAGGTTTAACCCCATCAAATGGGTATTCAAAATAATGCTCTAAGCCAGGGCTATCCAATGGTACCAGCCAAACTGAGCTAGCACCAGTATTACTTTAGTTATGGTCAAATTCAGGCCAAATAGGGGTGAACAAAAAATTCACCTCTCATCCAACCTCTACAGTTTTAGTGTGGGATACTTGAAGTGGGGTCTTTTTGGAAAGAGCACAATCAGGGCTATCTGATGGTGCCAACCACTTCTTTATATCTCACCTATAACAAAAGCTATGGGGAAAACAAGCTCAATACAGCTTTTTGCTTAAAACAGGCAAAGGTACAAAAATCTTGTACATGGGATAACTTTCCCATATTTAATGATACCCATATCAAATGAGGTACCATTGTGTAGGGAACATACAGGGCTACACACTGAACCAACCTTGAGGTTGATATCTCAAGAATTGACAAAGTTATGGCTGCTTTAAGGTCAGATTCCCATCTGCTGTCATATACAGCCTTACCATGGGATAATATCCCATAATCATGAATATGAGGTGTCAAATAGACAAAGAAGCATGTTTTTACTTCAATACCTCATATTTCAGTCAATACTGGGGTCCCATACAGTTTCTGTGCAGCATTCTACGTGTCATACACATCAGAATCAGGCTGTGAGGTCCCCAGATGAAACTTTTCACCCTGTATTGGTGAAAACTGCCCAGATGTGGTTTCAAAACCACATCTGAGCCCAATACAGTTTATACAGGCTGTTTGCAAACCACAAGCCAGTACTAGAGAGTGAAAAAATCTTCACTTCCTCTACGTGGAAAGGTCTAGCACCCTTTCCACCCCATTTCAGGATAAAAAGGAGGCTTTTCACAGCCAGAATTGTCTCCTCATCCTGCTCTTGAATATCCTATGTAGTAAACTGTCCAAAACAGTTTTACTCTTGGGTAATAATCAGGGTATAATTATAGTTTTAATTATTGTAGTTCTTATTATAGTAATTCAACTGGTAAGACTGCATCCTGGGTTCTCAATAGCGCTCACCACCACTATTTTTTAATAGTAGAACCCTCTTATTATATTATAAAACCATCATATTATTGAAAACTCTTATTTTAAAACTATTTTTATGTGTCACAGTCAAAGTTCTAGTTGTAAATAGCCTAATTACTGCTTCTACATAGACTCCAGCTGACAATTAAGAAGAGCCGGTGATCTGGAAGAAAGTGGAGGGCTTGTTGGGAGAAGATGGTCTTTTACAACATGGTGAAGCTGAGACAACCGCAGCAGTCGCAGCACCCAACAAAGGCTCAGCTTCAAGGCATGTTGGAAAAATTGAAGCTCAGTCCCAGCCAATGCTGCAACTGAGAAGGGAAATGCTTGTGTGAGGCAGCAGAACAAAGGGGTTCTGGCTGAGTATTGCAATTGATTGAATTGTCAGACTCAGTCAAATCCCCTTTGTTTCCTTAAATAGCCACCTGATAGCCTGGGAGGGCTTTTGTGAGGACATTGTTGAATGTGCACAGTGGGTGCAATCCACAAATGCCCCATGCAGAAAAGCATTTGGTGCATTTGGTCACAGGTGACGATGGCGAGCATACCGGCTTTATGGCTGGGTGATAGTGTTTGAACAAAGGGTCGGGCGGCTGTATGACAAGTGAATACAGCGTGAGCTTGGTTCAACCCATTTCTCAGGTTTGCTTTGGGGTCATAATTGAAATGCTCAGTGGCTGAACATTTGAAATGCATGGTTATTGAGCTATTGATATAAAAATATCAAATGCACCATGCTGAGAAATTGCTAGGTCATTTTTGTAAGCATGCAATATGAGCATTTGGCACAGCATTGGATGATATTTCATCCAGGTGCAGCATATCACACGCTATGGTGAAGTGCTCCAAACTGAGCCTTCCGATGAACTATTGCAAAAAGTCTTCCGACCATGGCTCTACTGATAACTTCCACACTGAGCTTTTGACCTTGACATGCTCAGCTTCCCTGTGCAAATTGGGTGGAACGCAATGCTGAGGATGTGGCACATGAGCCACATGTAAGCTAACAATCAGAAGGTGGATCCCAATTGGTAATATGCATGCAGGCGGGAGTAGTGTTACTCCATCCTAATTTGTACGGCCGATATTGTAGTACGTACACCTTTGTACATGTATTCTGTGGGGCAGAGCAAAAGCTGTACAAGAATGTAACATGCAATCATGCCAAGCCATCTAGTCAAATTTCTCAAATGCATCCCTTTGATGCACCTTTTTGGAGATCTCTGCCTAACTACTGCACAGATGCTGGTGTAATCAAAGTTAATGTAAGGGGTGCATAATCAGATGACTAATGAGTTGCATCATACACAAACAGTGGATTCACTCTGGTGCCGAGGTCCGGGAAAACAATGACTGGCCCCGCTAATTGTTGGGCAGCCACACGCTTTCATAAGGAGGCGACTTTCACACGCCTGGCAGACCTTTTACCACCAGTCTTCCAACCAGCTATTTGGTGGGTCGGGTGGTCAGCTTGACTGCTAATGCTTACCCGCTTGCACACAGAAACCTGGGCCAATCAGTGTGGATTTGCTTCAGCCTCATCCGCATTAGCATAATCCCAGCCTATGATCTCTGAGGCTGGTTATGTTTGCGTTGGGATCTGCCACCGCGGGTCATTTGCTGCACATTCTCACGTGGCCCGCGCAAGTTGTGGCGCCTGGCTTGCAGCCAAAAAAAATCCCTTGGGCAGGTGGCCTCTTTTGCCAGAGTTTTGTACACGCGTGAGGGAAATACCCTGATGCCAATCTGGGTAGATTAGTACTGTGGGATAAAATGAGGCAGTACCTGGAAGGGGAAATTACAAGAAAACAGTTTTGAATTGCTGTTCAAGCTTGTAACCCTTTCTCTGCTTGTGTGTCAGAATAATCTGAACTGCCCTTCCTAAAAAATGGTGAATTATCTTAACTTGAGCTCACAATAAATTCATTTATTGATGGTGGCTAATTCAGAAAAGTGTATTCAACAGACTCTGTCAGACTTTGCTTGATCTCAAAATATTTATTTAACCTTTTAAATATACCACTATTTAATTAACCAAAAGAAAAAAAACTATCACAAATAACACAAAATACTACTACAATAATAATTCAATATAATCTGGAGACACTAGGCTAATAATAATATTAAATGAAACAATCAAACACTTTTTTTTATGGTTGATGAGTTATTATTATTATTATTATTATTATTATTATTATTATTTTTTATATAATGAAATTCTGATATGACCAGACTAATTAAGAGCCACTCTTTGCTAATTTAATTTGATAATAATTCTTTCTTTTTTAATAAGATAGCACTGATTTATTCCTATAATAGGTATTTTCCTTTATAATTAATAAAATGTCCTTGTAGTGACCAAAGTATGACTTTATTAAATTAAATAATAATATTAACTCATTATAAAAATAACTAAATGACCCTTCTTTTCCTTCTTCGAAGCTTTTATTTCTTATAATAAGGTGAAATTCTTATTCAAAATACTCTTCTATTTAATTTAAGTTCATAAGACTATTATGTAAGGCCTTTTCATCCTTTATATAATAAAATTATATTATAAAGCTCTCTTTTTTTTTATAAGACTTCTTTTTATAAGACTGCTTCTTTATTTTTGGAGTTTTTCTGTTTTTTTATAAGACTATCATATAAGGCCTTTTTATCCTTTATATAATAGAATTATATATTTGTAGACTAGTTAACCTGATAGTCAGGGATGAATTTGAATCCACTTTCCACTTTTGGTGGGATAAAAGACATGAGGGAAAGAGGAAAAAATTTGGGGGGAGAGGCCCTCTATTTATAATTTTTGGGCTCTCCATGGGAGGTGTTCAAAAAGAGGGACTTGGAATTTTTCAGTTTCTTTTGGCTGAGAAAATTCTTTTCTGGTGGTCCCACCTTAATGATGTCATTTATGTAAATCATTGCATCATTTGTTTGGTTTATGATGTCATTTGTTGGGTTGCTTACTAATTTGAGGTATTTTTTCTGGTGCTTATTTGAACTTTATTACTAATCCTTAGACTTGCTGACTAATCCTTAGCTCCCTAAGTATTACTAATCAAGTAATATGACTACTAATACTTTCTTAACTCCTTCCTGCTTCTTTAATCTGCTTATGTATTCTCCTTCTGCTGTCTTGAATTTAGAATTTTTGATTTTTGAGGCCAATTTGTGGGTTGAAACCTAATTATATTTTAGGGTTAGGTTTCAGGTATTTTCCAAACTTTAAAAGGATTTTCCAAAATTTTGACATTTTTTAATTAATTTTTTGTCTTTATGTCTTCAATGTGCCTTGAACAAATGACATGCCCATTTTCCTTGACACAAGGCATCACCTTACCAACACTACTGGCAAGTGTCTGATGCTGAAAACCGCAGGGTTGTACTGACCCTGCAACAGATACCATTGGGTATCATGCACAATTGGTTTGAAGGAATCCTTCAACACCATTTTCGATATCGATGGAGGTGGGATTTTGAAAAATTTTCAAACATTCAAGCCAAAAGCAATGACATAGAAGAAGACGATGAATTCAAAATGGAAGATTGCGATACATCAGGCCAAGCTGGCCTTTCATGGGAGCAGGGGCACAATATGATGGTGGCATTGTCAGATGTGGTTGTTCCTTTTGGTGTCACTCAAATCCCAAAATGGCTGGGTCAGGCAAAGGAGGGTAAGATAAAGGCTAGAGAATGGTGCTCACTTTTCTCAATATATTTACCATTAGCAGCAATTTATACATTGGTAGGAGATATAGAGAAATTTCTGAACAAACCACAAGAAGCTGCAAACCTGTGCCAATTGGTTGACAACTTTTGTGCACTAGTTGTGTGTACTCACATTTTGGAAGCTTGATCAATCACAAAGCCAGATTGCATACGATTTGGACAAGAATATCGAAAATACTCAGCATCCTCAAGCTTGCTATTTCCACGGTATGTGGTTAACCCAAATCATCATTATGCTTTGCATATCAAAATGCAACTCGAGTGGTGGGGGCCTTTGAGAGGTGTAGCAGAGTTTGCAGGGGAGAGGTTAAATGGGATTCTCCAACAAATACCAACTGCTGGTAAAATTGGTAAGGGATTCTTCTGTTTGTTTGGACCCTAACTCTCAATAATTCTTTTTTTGTCTAAGTAAATTTGGATTAACTATCATGAAGTCTTTTTGTCAATGGCAACCTCTTACAGTTAAAGAACATTTGGAAGAGTTCAAGCAAGTAGAAGATAAGCGGGAGAATCAGTTTTAAATGGATTGCCAAACATACCTGAAGATACTGTCACATCTGCAAATACGGCAACCAAGTCTTAGGGATTACACTAAATTACCTCACCCAAAAGGTGCCAATATCTTGCTAAACTATCCTAAAAAGATTTCCTCAATAAAAAAAGGTGACTATTTAATTAGTCATGGAAAACCAAACAATTTGCTTCAGTATATCAATTCAACAGAGATTCAATATGGCGTAGTGCTGAAATTTTTGAAGATGATTAACCAACAAACCAATGGTGAAATTCTTTGGGTCAAGAGCTTAGGCATGGAAAAAACTGAATGGAATAAAGAAAAAATGGCTGAGAGATGTTTTTGGTCGATTGGGGGTGGTTCATCTAATTCAAGCAGGTTTGATCAAAGTTGCTCCATCATCTTCAGTCTTGGCTACTTGTGCTTACCAAAAACTATCAGCATGGACACTGGGCTGCAAAGAGCCCAGTGTGTTGGTTCAGGTGATCAAAAAGGCAGAAAAATTTGATCAAAATTGAAAAATGTAAAGTTTTGGGAAATTTTGGTGCTAACATCTCATGTGAATATATATATGCAAATGAAAACATTTCACTGATGATGGTCAATTCATTTTTAGCTCCACAAACAAAGAAATAACGGGAGATTGAAATAACATTCCCATAAAATACAGCCAACTGACTCTCAAACTCCAAGTACAATAGCCATGTACAAAAACTCTATGGGATGAAACATCAATGATGAAACTCCAACTATAAAGGCTATTTACAAAAATCCTCTAACACACCAAATATCAAGTATGAAATCTAAGTCTCCAAGCTATGTACAAACAAAAATTGTATTTAATAAATTCTCACTCAAAGCAAACATGTATTGAATTCTGAAACAAAAATGCTGAAGTAATCTTTCAATCATCTAAACAAATTAAACATGAGAAAATATTAATGGAAGCATAAGCATAGGAAAGCATAATTAAAGCCACTAAAAATATGAAAAAATAACCAGAAAAAATCGGGGATAAGTATGAGATAACCAAAACCAAATTAAAGATCAATCCGATCACAATAAATCATTAAAGAAACTAAGTGGGGATAATATTAAATAATCAAAAAATTAGATTTTGAAGATATTAACAAGAAAATGTGAAAGAAACCATATAAATATTAATTTTTAATCAAAAAAGGATAAGCACACGCAAAAAATGATTCAAGTAAATTCTGAGTTCATTGCCAGGTGTCATCTTCAAAACCCTCCATTCTCCAATTACAGCTAGTAAACCTTGAATCCAAAGCATCTGTAATGACTACATCTTCACTGATATCTTCTCACCTTTGTTTTCCTCGGGTTCAAGATCCACTTTGCTTTTCTCATTCTCAATGATTTCCTTCTCAAGCAAATTGTTGTCAACATCATGTTCTGCATCGAGATCCACACTTTCATCACCAATACTGCTTGCAACACTATATCTATCACTGCTGTCAGGGGAGTCGGGCTCAATTTTGTACTCTTTGATTGTGGAATGCCAGTATTTCTGGTTGAAAGCCTGATCTCCAAGTTTCTCATTGGGATGTTGTTTGGGACCTGGAGGTAGATCCCTAATGGGAACAAAGGCAACCTCTGATAAGTCAGCAACAATTTGTTTTTTGCAGTGATTTTTTGATTAAACCATCCAGGTCTATAGAAGTCAATCGGAATGCTCTTGGGGTTTTTTTCAAAATCAGAAATGATGGGTTTCTTTGGCCTTTGGCGTACTCGTTGATTTGATCTCCAACCCATCATGGCATTGACGTCATTCATCTTAATATCAAGTCTTCAGAAGAAAGAAGTTTCACTGTTTGATCGGTATGAAATATTTTTAATTATATAAATACCAGCTTTTGCATTGTACTCGTCATTGCTATGAGCATTAACGTTTGACGCAATGATTTGGTATCTTTTAGGATATTTGTGTGTGACTAAAAACTTGTAGCGGCGATCACTTATCTTTTTCAAAAAATGAAATGGGTTAGTTATGATGTATTTGCAATATATTAGATATTCTCATAAAACACTTACCCGTTGTCTTGCCCGCTGTACTACCTTTCTCTCCACATTACACACATTCCATCCTCTCTCTCTAGTTTCTTTTCTAAACTTTTTGCTTAATACATAGTGTAAATAATGATCATATGCACTATGAAGCAAACAAAGATCACTACAGTAAGTAAAATTTGCTCGCATATATTGATAGGCACCACTGCAAGCAATTTGTCAAAAGGTCATCAATGCCACAATGCGACAGGCCTCATTGTAAATGGAATCAGGGGCCTCTTCCAGATCGGGTGCCCAGATACAAATTCCAATCTTAGAAAGCATAGCGTGAATGTATGTGATATAAAAGTCTTGCATGCTGATTATGATCTTGCCAATTTTTCTTTTTCCAGAGCATGCATCACATAAAGTTTGAACTTGGGCTTCACTGATTAATTTGACACCTTGAGAGTTCTGTGCCACATTCTGAACCTCTTCAACACTTGAGAATTGTTGGCAGAACTCCTTGAGCAATTGTTTATCTGGTGCTGTTGGCATTTCTGCTGGAGTAAGCATCCCCCACAAGAGCTTTATTTGAACATATAATGCTTCCTAAAAAAAAGGAAACATATAAGATATTTGATCAGATTGGCTAATATTTTTATTCCCACCTTTGTATATTTGAAGTCTGGAGGAGCATCTCGCATTAGCATTTGGATTGGATTACGCTTTATTGTTGAAGTCAAATTAGGTGTTGGAGCAGGACTTTTCCTTGTTTTAACGACTGGCTTTGATTTACTGCTGCTTGGTAATGGCAGGCTAGGCATTGTATCTTGAAAACTGATGTGTTGCCCTTTACCTTTAGCCTTTTTTTTGTTATTTCTGTCATCCCAAGGGTTATTTGCATCAATGCTGCTATTATTTCATCACATTGAGAAACTGCATTTTGCATTTCTGTGTACTCGTTTGGGTGTGATGATCTTCCTTGAATAGGTTGATAATTGTTGTCGTTTGGAAAACTCATTTTTGTTTGAATTAAATCAAAGGAGTTATATTTGATGGTAAGCACTAAAAGATGAGAAGTAGTTTGAGTTTCACAACTCCCAAAAAAATTGTAGAGAAATAAAAAGGATATCATAATATTAATGAAATGAAATATTCAGTCAAATTTATTTAAAAAAGCTGAAAATTAATTATTTTTGGATTGTTTTTAAACCAAGTTGAAAGAAGCTAATCCAGTAGCTAATATGGTGGGCGAAATGGAAATGAATTTAGATTCAAAGATAATTTATCAAAGCTAAGCCAGTAGCTATCATTCAGTAAGAAGGAAAGAACTTCAATCTAGAAAAGAAAGTTTCAAAGCTAAGCCAGTAGTGTTTATCAGGGTATGAAGTAAAGAAATTAAACGTGAAAGTTTATGGGCAGAGGGGGCAGAAAGAATTCCTAGAAGCAAAAACACTTTATATGGGGGAAATCAAGTCTTGAAACTAGACTTACAGAATGAAAGGACTCTTAAAGCTAGTGGATCCTTTATTAGACATGCTTAGTATGACAAATATTTTAACCACCCAAGATATTTTAAAAAATGAAGCCTATTTTCAATTCTTCTCAGTTTTTTTCAGAAGAAGTTTCAACAGCTTAGTTGAATTGAAATATTACAATTGCAGTATGAAAGGAAGTACTCAAGGGCCTTAGAAATGCCTTAGTTGATAGAATTGTTTAACGATCCATGAGGTTTGACAAAGAAATTTTGTTTGTGCCTGATTGGAATAGTAAAGTTTTCACAAGATTTCTTATATAAGGGTGCTTTTGTTGTTGATTATCTCATACGCAAATTTTCAGGGGTCAGGACGACGCCACGGTTTGCAGCAGCAGACCCTTTCCAGTAGTGCAACTGGGACAAATATCCTTTTCTTTTGTTTCCAACAGAAGCTACCCATAGGGGTACTTCTACTTTTCACTCTCCTCAAAAAAAAATTTTATTAAGCTGATATGGTATGGCATACCACATCCCCCTCTCCATTTAATGCTGTCCCCAGCATTCATTATCTAACTGAAGCTTAATGAATTCTTCCCTGTTTCTTCTTCCAAATTTTTATGTTGATCTTGATTGATTATGGCAAGTATGCCATATTTTATGTTCACAGCTTAATTATGTTGAGATTTTCTGTTGATGGTTCTTTATATTGATTTTGAATCTCCCTGCTTTTATACCTGATTTAATGTCTGATTTTTTATTCTTCTTGCTTTATATAATAGAAAAAATGAGATAAATGCTAATGAAACTATTGAATAACTGAATATTTCCCCGTACTCCCCCAAAACTTAACATCATAAGGAGTGATGAAAAGAAATAAGTACCACCCCTCATTTTTTATAAGATTTTTCTGATCCAATACCATGATTACTTCTTGAGGGAAATTTCCCTCTCCATTTGATAAATTCCTTCTGATTAACTATTTCCACCATAATTTTCCATAAAAAATGAATAAAAATAATTTGGTACAATTTAAGGTCTTGTCCAGGACCTCTGTTTTTGCCTTGAGACTATAATTGAAATAAAATATCTTTATGAGGCAGTTTAAGGTTATACTAAGGTCCTTTGATTGAATTATTAAAGTTTGTTGATAAAAATAAATAAATATAAGATGATTTGAACAGTTTAAGGTCTCTTCTAGGGCCTTTGTTGATAGATATAAAAAATGATTTGGACAGTTTAAGGTCTTGTCTAGGACCTGTGTTTTATAATTATTAAAATACACTACAACTACATTTATAAAATGACCAATAATCCAATACACAAACCAAATTTACAAACCAGATCAGATAAAAATGCTAAATAAATTGTGTATATTCAAATTACAAATAAAGAATATGCAATGAAACTGAAATAAAACCATTTCCATTAAATATGGATTATATGGCTGAGGGTTCAACCCCTCTCCATTTTTTTATTCTTTTATTTTTATTTTTATTTTTATTTATTTTTTTTATAACACTACCATAAAAATGATGAGTAATTCCATTATTCTACAGAAAAAAATGAAATAATAATAAAAACACAAGCCAAATTTTACTTTAATATATATTATTATTGTGTATATGATAGCTATAGATTGATAAGATTGAGGGGAATATTCCCTTCTCCATTTTTTTAAGAGAATGAACAGTAAACAAGTGGAGAATAATTAAATGATAATTCAATTTTCATTTTAATATGAATGAATATAAATTTAGCCTTTTAAAGTCTTACTAAGGACTTATTATTTTTTTTATGTATTTGTATAACTTTTATTAATTGATTTACATGTAAAATGCTACATTCAATGTAGCTTTACCATTTTTGATATTTCTTTTGATGATGCTGTTGAGAATTATATAAATTAATACTTAAATATATATATATTTATATCATATATATTATTCATTTATTTAATTTTAATATGTATATTTTACTGTATCCAATAAAGAAACGAAAAATAAATCCAAATTTATATTACTCAATGATTTATTTCTTTTTTATAATGTTGAAGATTGAAAATAAATAAATTGAAACATATATTTATTTATTTTATTCTATTTTTATTTTTTTTTCTTTTTAATTTTTTTTTTATTATAATAATATTATTTATTATTTTATTTTTTATTTTTTATTATTTTTTTAATTATAATTATTATATTAATTTTTTTGTATTTTAATCTTATTTCCAAAATAAATAGAATATTGAAAAAAATAAGAACATTAATATTCAATTACTTCTGCAATTTAGCACATGTAAAAAAAACCTGTAACAGGTCGCGCGCCTGCTATGCAGCAGCTGCATAACCTTGTTCGACATATTACTTGTCGACGGTGTTTGGACTCGCGCCTATCCAAAACCCACTCTCTCATTTTCCTTTTTATTTATTTATTTATTTATCATTCTCTTATTTTAGGTTATTGTCCGTCACACTTATTTTGTGGTGTCATATTTTTTTATTCCCGATCATCATCATATTACTTGTTGACGGTGTTTGGACTCACCCTTATCTTTTACGTTACTATGACTCCCAATGTTTTCTTTATTTCCACCAGTTTTCATGGGTTTGTTCTAATTTTTTTATTTTGATTTATTTATTTATTTTACTTTTTTTTTTGTAACTTTTTGTTTGTGGCGTCTTATAGTTTCTTTTCTTTTAGTTAGGATTTTTGCCATGGGTTTCTTTGCATCTATGTATTTTTTTATTTTTTTTTACTGTCGTTGATCAACAAGGTAAACTGGCCAATCTCATTTGCTTTTGTTGCATTTCTACGTAAGTCTTTTCTTTTTTTTTACTTCTCTTGCTGAATCTTTTTTTTTAATCTTATAGGATTTTCATTAACCAACAAACAAAAGACTCGCCGATGTCTGTCACGTTAGAGGAATTTTCTGACTTTTAGGTAAGCCGTTTCTTCTCACCCACACTTAACCACTTTCTCTTGCTAGTGCTACTACTTTTGCCTGACTCCCATCTTTTTTTTTTTTATAAATAGTCTTTGTATCTTCCCCTTTGTCATCATCATATTCCTTTTCTTTTAGTGTTCATTCGGTATGTCCTTTTTGCTTGAGATCCAACCGGGTACTTTGAATGTGCAAAATGTTGTCATCCACTTCAACAACGTTTGCTACAGCTTTGAACTTGTGTTACCTAGTGGCCCCTCTTTTAACTTATATACAGTTTCCAATAATTTTTTACCTCCTGCACTGTGCAATTCCCTTCCTAATCTGAATTCTGTCAATCCCTCTCCTAACAATGATACCAATCCTACTTCTTCTTCTGCACTCAGTACCAATTCCCTTTGCAATGATGCTTCCTCTATTGCTACAACTGTTATGAATTTTCCAATTGATCCTGATTTATCTTCCAATTCAGTAAATGCTGCTTCCCCATTCTCAAATATGTTTTCTGATTTAAATGCTCCATCTCCTGCCATGTGATCCTGGGTACAATTTGAGATTCCAACTCCCCCTTTTCCTCCTTTGCTTGCTGAGTTGAAGGTCAATTTTGTTACTATTTTTTTTTGTTCGACGCTGAGATGAATCAGCTAGGTGCTAATATGAACCTCTTCTTTGGTACGACACCTCCTGCTTACAATACCTTTTGTGATGCTCACGACATCATTATGGCTTTTGTGAGCCTTAGAGGTAATTTCATATACCCAAAAGACCACAAATACAAAAATAACATATTAATATAAATAAAATGAATTTATTTATATTATTAAAATAAAAAATCAAAATATAAATATAAAATTATATTAAAAATAAAAAATTAATTACAATTTAAGAATAAAAATACATTAAATTTTGTAAGTATAAAATTACATTTATACTTGAAAAAATTAAGTAAAAATGAAATTTTAACAAAATTGTGAAAAAATAAATAAATTTGGAAAAAATTTAAATAAAAATTATTATAAGTTTTTATTCAATAAATAAACACATAAAAATTATTTCACCATTGGATTCCTCATAAAAAATCAGGTGGGGTCACCTCTGAGTGAAATTCTTGTAACTCAACTCTAAATAAGCTTAAATTAAGTTTTTAGTATTTTCAATACAAAAGTTGAAAATCCTCAAAACCTTAATTTAATTCACACCACATGTGGTGTTAACCATCAATTTTTGTGTTAAAATTGAGGTGTTGTGTTTAGTTTAGAAGTTATGAGGAATTGAAGTATTTTCAATTGAATTCAATTGAAATGTCAAAATGTGCGCGTGTATTACATAAGTGAACTTTTATTTACATATGAGGTTTCAATTATTACTGTATTGTACTGTACAATTGAATTGAATTACATATGTAAATTATAAGTATAATACATTATGAGGAATTAAAGGAAAAATAAATTGGAAAGATTAAATTTGGGGGGGAAAGGAACTCCAGCGCTAAGGGGGAGCTAGACCCCCAAAATCCTTGCTGAAAGGCGTGGAATGTCAAAATTCACGCAAAAGTTCGTCACTTTTGGCCTGGAATTGAGTTACAGGGTCTGTGGACTCAATTGATGATGAGGTTTTGATACCAACTGGGGTAGTTTTAGCTGTTGCCAAGAGGGTAAAACTACCCTTAAGATAAAACCATCATAGTAAAGACAGTTTTAACTGGTTTCTACGTCTCTGACACACATTCTGACGTGGTTTGAAGGCTCTAGGCCTGGTATTGCTATAGTAATGGCTGATTTAAGGGTCTAAATTGGCTAAAAATGGCTTAAACCAGCCCTTTTTGGTCTAAACCAGGGTTCAATGATGCCATAATTGGCTTTTCTGTTGTCAGACTGTTTTTCACGACTGAAAAGTGTAAATTTTACTTTTGGAGTAAGAGAATTGATGGCTACAAAAGAATGTCTTCTTTGCCCCACTTTTCTCTTCATGTTAGAATCTTTTCCTTTTATTAATTAGTTTAAACACTGTTAAACCAATCAATCAAAGATTCCAACCACCACTTTTAAATCATTTTAATCCTTTTAACCACGTGAAAAAATCATTATAATCATTGTTTGTAACTCTTATAATCATTTTTACCCCTGAACCACCCCAAAAGTGAATTAAAGCATCTTTCATCACTGTAAACTTTGTCACTTTGTTTCCAAATTCACTCTGGTCACTTTTGGCGTGTTTTCTCTTTGATATTCTTTTTAAAGACTTTTTTCTTTAATTAATTGCTTGCAGTTCTTTTCTCAATTAATTCCAATTGAAATTGCTCTTGAAGAAATTTCTTTTGTAGCCTTAAAATATCTCTTGTAGAGTATTTTTTGGATAAATTTTTATTGTTGGTAAAACAATAAATTTTTATAATATTATTGTTTTATACTAATAAAGTTATAAACAATAAAATTGGCGTGTTTTCTCTTAAAAATAATATTTCATACTATTTTTAACTGAATTTTTACCTTATACAAATTTTGAGGACAGGAAAAGTACTTGATTTTTAATCAAAGTTTCATATCCACACCTTACATTTGGGGGCCCAGCCGTGATATTTTACCTGTGACATATTTTTTTACTCTTTTTAAATCTTTTTTCTTATGTTGAAAAATTTAAAAACATATAAAAATACTTATAATCCAAAAAATCTATAAAAAATAATTTTTTTCATATTATAAGTGAGGCTTATATTTTATTTCTTTTTTTGAAATAACCTTTTTTACTTAATTAATTGGCTTTTTCATTAATTTTAGTGTCTGACAACGTGGTAAGACAAGAAAACATTGAAACAGCCTCATCAGTAACCAGCATTATCCCTGCCAGTACTGTTATTGTGACTCAAAATAACCAACCTGAACCAATATCTTCTGAATTGATTAACTTGGACATAAGTAATACCTTTCAGAAAGCTAAAAATTTGGCCAATAGTAAGTTTTTTGACGTAAAAACACTATTTTAAGCCTTTTTTAAACCATAATTATGCCTTCAACCAGGTCAGGAGCCAGCTACAACCCCTCAAGCAGCTCCCAAAAAGGTAATAGATGTGATTATGGCAGAGGCCAATCAGGTACAGAAGGAAAAGGGTCAGTTGATGACTTCCAAACAACTAAATTAGGTCATTCTGAAGCTGATAATACTATTTTACCTTCAAAAAGAGCTGACACCGCCAGAACAAGCCTCTGTGGACATATACAAAGCCAGCCACAGTGCATACAACAATGCACTTCAATTCAAGGAATACCAGATCCTTGCAGACCTGTGGAAGAATTGCATGAATTCTTACCTGACAGTAAGAAAATTCTTGGGCCATCCCAACACTTTCAAATTGCTCAATGGATGGCATCCATTGATGGAGAAGAAAAACATGATGCTTTTGACACTAGAATGGAGGAAAACAACCTCCACCACCCAAACCAGTGCCAAAAACAGCCCCAGTGGCCAGCAGCAGCAATTCCAACATGAAGAAGCAGCCACAAACTCCAAACAAGGGCAAAGGGAAGGCACCAGCCCCAAAACCTTACAGCCAGGGCTACAGAATCCCAAAGATTCAGCAGGATGCCATGGAAAATGTATTTCAGATGGCCAGAACCATGATGGAATTACAGAAGAAGGAGGAAGCCAGATTAAGTTTCCAGAAATGATTTCTCACATATTTTATTCCATCCCAGAGTTGTATAATGCTATAAATGACGTGAAAAAACATCTTTCTGATAAAAATGAAACCATTTGTAACAACATTAAAACAAACAACCTGAGTATGTGCCAAATTAATGAAACACTTATGTGTTTTGAAAAAGTTTTAAGGACAATTAAAAATTCCAATAATGATAATTCTTCTAACAATAAAATAAATGAACAATCTGCCATTATTAAAGAATTAACAGATAAATATTCTAAATTCAATATTGATGACATAATTGAAACAAGAATTAAACAAGCCATAAATATTATCAAGACAGATAACAAGAAAGTCCTTGATGACATTCCAAATTCATTTACTGAAATAAAGACATATACCATTGCCTTGAAAAAGTGTTTTGATGCTTCACAAGAAGAAGTATCAAAATTATCAATGAAATTGAATCAAGTCACTGCTGATAATACAAGACAGACAGAGTTATGGCAAGAACTGACACATAAGGAAGACATGTATAAAATTGAAGTAATAAATTTGATACAAAGCTTCCAACATGAATACAGAAATTCCCAAAGGTGTAGCAACAGTAAAATGAATGAAATTGAACAAATACTGAACACCTTACCAAGAATGTCTACACCTCTAAATCAAAATGAGGGCACAAGAATTTCAAATCCACAAGTATTGGATCCTGATAATTCACAATTAAAAAATGAATTATCCACTTCTTTTCATAACTTGGAACCATCAATGGGCCAAGCACTCTTGAAAGAAGTTCCAAAACTTAAAGAATGGCCTCACTTCAGTGGTGAAGGAGAGTATGACCATATGGAATTCATTAGAGGTATTGACATGATCAAAGAGGATTTTGAATTACCAGACAGATTGGTAACAGCCAGGTTTAACACCTTGTTTACCAGATCAGCTCACAGATGGTACATCAAAATAAGACAAGCACATGGACACCAGAGTTGGACTTGGTGGAAAACCCAAATCATCAACAAATGGGCCAATGATGCTTGGAGTTTTAAAGTTGAAACAGCCTTTGAATCTGCCAAATCTAATGCTGATAAAGACAAAGCTTTACCATGGTTTTGCCAACAAAAGGACAGACTAACAGCATTATATCCTGACATGTCAGAATTTATGATCCATAGGAAAATTCTGAGACAATGTGGAGGTGACTTAGAGCATGCTGTCGAAAGCAGGACTACTGAACAATCTTCAGCAGAGGATATTATCAATATACTAGAAGAAGTAACCACCAGAACCAAAATTGGTTCTAGTAGGGTGAATCTCAAAACAAGGTTTAATAAACCCTGGAAAGATTCTGTGGACAAAAACCCCAAAGAAAATTCTAGTAATATTAAGTATAAATCTGCAGATACAGTCAGAAAGTGCCATATTTGCCAAAGCACCACCCATTTAGCCAATACATGTCCAAAAAGGGGGAAAATCAATGAAATTGACATTTAAACGGAACCAGATGTTGAAAAAGAAAGCATAATTGAAGACAATTCAGATGATAAGTCATCCATATTTTCTCAATCTTCAAAACATATAGAAAATATCAATGCCACTTTTGACATCATGGAATCTTATTCCCACTTACCACAATTGAGCAATGGTCAACTTGATTTATCAAAATTTCAAGATGCACAACTTATGAGGACAAAACCAAACAGAGGAAAAGGTTATACAGCTGGTAATTCCTGTATAACAAAAGTAGTAATTGACAACAAGCCCACCAAACTTTTGCTTGACCCAGGAGCCTTCTGCTCTTGTGTTGGAAAATCTTTTCTTAAGACTTGTGTACCAAATTTTGAAGACCAATTGTTACCAATTGATGGTATAAAATTTGAGACCAATGTCATATTCCCACACATAAATGGGAATTTGAGGATCACAGTTGAAGTTGTTGTTATGGAAAATTACTCTAGTACCCATTTTATATTGGGAAATGACTATTTAATCATGTATGGGATAGATTTACATAATAACAAAGACAGATACTTTACAATTGGGAACAATAAGCGCCAGAAATTTGCCTTTTTACCATTTAAAAGACAAATTTCAGTAAACAAAGTATCACCAGTCAACTTGGAGTTAGAGAAATTCAAGTCTGAACAGTTAAATGAGGCTGAGATAAGCCTTCATCTGACTGATAAACAAGAAAATGAACTTTCTTCCCTTTTGTATGACCACAGAGGAGCATTTGCTACAGACAAAGAACCTCTGGGAGCACTTATTGGTCATGAAGTTGACATCATTCTTAACATTGAGAGACCTTATCCACCACTCTTGAGAAGACCTGCTTATCCAGCAAGTCCAAAATCAAGAGAAGCTCTAGAAATTCATATCAAAGAACTTCTGGACCTTGGTGTAATAAGAAAAGTAGGCCACAATGAAGAAGTAGAAATAACTACACCAGTCATAGTGGCGTGGCATAATGGAAAATCCAGAATGGTTGGGGAATTTAGAGCTCTGAACACTTACACTGTTCCAGATAGATACCCAATACCAAAAATCTAAATTGCCCTTAATCAAATATCTCAAGCAGTGTATATAACCACTATGGATGCCCTTAAAGGATTCCATCAAAATGTGGTAACACCAAGAGCAAGAAAATACTTGAGAATTATTGTTCATTGTGGAGTGTATGAATACTTAAGGATGCCCTTTGGTATCAAAAATGCACCTTCACACTTCCAAAGGATGATGAATGAAATCTTCCCTGAAGAACTCCCAGAGGGATGGTTAATCATTTACATTGATGACATTATTATCTTTTCAAAGACTTGGGAGGAGCACATGTACAGATTATCAAGATTTTTGACAAAAATCCAATCAGTAAACATGAAAATATCCTTGAAAAAATGTCATTTTGGATTTAAAGAACTTAAAGCACTAAGACATGTTGTATCTGGTTTGTCCCTTGGAATTGACAAAAACAAAGTTGCAGCAGCATTGTTAAAACCAATGCCTCAGAATAAGAAGGAAATTCAGTAATTCTTAGGTTTTGCAGGATATTACAGGAAGCACATTAAAGATTTTGCATCCATAGCAAGACCACTTTATAAGCTGTGTGACAAAGACACAGTGTTTGGAATGATGGTTGACAGAGTCAAAGCTTTTGAGTCTCTAAGAGAAGCATTGACCACTGCTCCACTCTTACTGATGCCAGACTTTAAATTTCCTTTCAAACTATATATTTATGCATCAGGGGATGGACTGGGTGCTGCACTTCACCAAGTTCAGATCATAAATGATAAGCCTGTAGAAGGACCCATATGTTTCATATCCAGGCAAATCAAACGAACTGAAGCCAGATATGGAGCAAGTCAGATGGAATGTCTATGCCTTGTCTGGGCCTTGAAAAAATTGAACTACTTTTTAGAGGGATGTGTTTTTGAAGTGATAACAGATTGTACAGCTGTCAAATCACTTTTGAACATGAAAACACCCAACAGACACATGCTCAGATGGCAAATAGCCATACAAGAATACAGAGGGAATATGACTATTGTTCATAAGGATGGGAATATTCATAAGAATGCAGATTGACTAAGCAGATGGCCATTACCAAATAATATTGATAATCCTGCTTATGTGCCAGAAGAAGCTTCACCACAAATTCCAATAGAAGGAATAAGTGTTACAGACTTGAACACCACCTTCTTTGAAGAAGTCAGAAGTAGTTACACTCAAGATATGAATTGTAGCATCTTATGCCAATTACTTAACAAAGACTGTAAAGACAACTCTCTAATACATGCCTTGGATGAAGTATGGAGGAAATCTTATGATGAAGGAAGATTTCACCTACTGGATGGTATAATTTACCACAGAACCAAGCACACATGTGTCATGACATTTGTAGACAGATCATTAATCAATCTTGTACTGAAAGAATGCCATGATAGTCCCTTTTCAGGACATCTTTCTGAAGACAGAACAAGAGAGAAAGTGAAGACCTGCATATGGTGGCCAATGTGGCAAAAAGATGTTGCAGAGTATTGCAAAACCTGTGACAGATGCCAAAATGCAAATAAATCCACGGGCAAAAGACTTGGAAATATGATAAAAATTCAAGAACCAAACAGACCTTGGGAAGTTGTCCATATCGATTGGGTAACTGGCCTACCACCAGGAGGTTACAGGAGCTATAATGCTTGCCTAGTAATTGTGGACAGATTCAGTAAAACTCCAATCTTTTTACCATGTCACAAAGATGATACAGCCATGGATACAGCTCTTCTGATATGGAATAGAGTAGTGTCATGGACTGGGATATTTACAAATATCATCAGTGATAGAGATCCCAAATTCACTTCAGCACTATGGACAAATCTTCACCAATTATTTGGCACTAAACTGTCTTTCTCTACAGCCTACCACCCACAAACTGATGGCCTGGCTGAAAGGATGATCCAAACCCTAGAGGACATGGTGAGAAGATTTTGTGCATATGGCCTTGAATTCAAAGATTGTGATGGATTTACCCATGATTGGTGTACTCTGTTGCCAGCACTGAAATTAGCATATAAAACATCAATCCATGCCAGTACCAATCAGACTCCTGCTATTCTAGAAAAAGGATGGAACCCCAAGTTACTCCAAGATTCCTTGAGGAAAGACTTAATTGAAATACATCCCACAGCTGCTAGCTTCAAAGTAATGCTAGACAAAGCTAGAAATCATGCAGTAAGATGCATGGAGGACTCTTTTGCATATGCTAAAGACAAATGGGATAAATCACATGCAACTCCAGATTTCAAAGTGGGGGACCTAGTTCTTGTATCCACCACTAACTTCAATAACATCAAAGTATGTAAGAAGCTGAAAGACCCCTTTTCAGGACCCTTTGTGATTAGAGCCCTCCATGGAGAAAATGCTGTTGAAGTAGAATTATCTGAAGATCTTAGCAATAAGCACCCTACATTTCCAGTAATCTTGATAAATCCATATAAATCTAGTGATTCTGAGAAATTTCCCTTGAGGAAAAAGATTCCCCAAGCTATACCTCCTATTGAGACATCTGGTACCAAGAAAATTACCAAAGTTCTTAAAGAAAGGAAATTAAGAACCAAAAAAGTAAGGGAATACCTTGTTAGGTACAGTGACCCAACTTGTGAAGATGAATGGTTAGAAGAAAAAGATATACCAGAAGCTACCAAACTCCTCAGGAGATTCAGACACACTAGAAACACCAATATTACAAAGTAATATTCTTTTTTAGGGGGAGGGAATGTGAGCCTTAGAGGTAATTTCATATACCCAAAAGACCACAAATACAAAAATAACATATTAATATAAATAAAATGAATTTATTTATATTATTAAAATAAAAAATCAAAATATAAATATAAAATTATATTAAAAATAAAAAATTAATTACAATTTAAGAATAAAAATACATTAAATTTTGTAAGTATAAAATTACATTTATACTTGAAAAAATTAAGTAAAAATGAAATTTTAACAAAATTGTGAAAAAATAAATAAATTTGGAAAAAAGTTAAATAAAAATTATTATAACTTTTTATTCAATAAATAAACACATAAAAATTATTTCACCATTGGATTCCTCATAAAAAATCAGGTGGGGTCACCTCTGAGTGAAATTCTTGTAACTCAACTCTAAATAAGCTTAAATTAAGTTTTTAGTATTTTCAATACAAAAGTTGAAAATCCTCAAAACCTTAATTTAATTCACACCACATGTGGTGTTAACCATCAATTTTTGTGTTAAAATTGAGGTGTTGTGTTTAGTTTAGAAGTTATGAGGAATTGAAGTATTTTCAATTGAATTCAATTGAAATGTCAAAATGTGCGCGTGTATTACATAAGTGAACTCTTATTTACATATGAGGTTTCAATTATTACTGTATTGTACTGTACAATTGAATTGAATTACATATGTAAATTATAAGTATAATACATGATGAGGAATTAAAGGAAAAATAAATTGGAAAGATTAAATTTGGGGGGGGAAAGGAACTCCAGCTCTAAGGGGGAGCTAGACCCCCAAAATCCTTGCTGAAAGGCGTGGAATGTCAAAATTCACGCAAAAGTTCGTCACTTTTGGCCTGGAATTGAGTTACAGGGTCTGTGGACTCAATTGATGATGAGGTTTTGATACCAACTGGGGTAGTTTTAGCTGTTGCCAAGAGGGTAAAACTACCCTTAAGATAAAACCATCATAGTAAAAACAGTTTTAACTGGTTTCTACGTCTCTGACACACATTCTGACGTGTTTTGAAGGCTCTAGGCCTGGTATTGCTATAGTAATGGCTGATTTAAGGGTCTAAAATGGCTAAAAATGGCTTAAACCAGTCCTTTTTGGTCTAAACCAGGGTTCAATGATTCCATAATTGGCTTTTCCTTTGTCAGACTGTTTTTCACGACTGACAAGAGTAAATTTTACTTTTTGAGTAAGAGAATTGATGGCTACAAAAGAATATCTTCTTTGCCCCACTTTTCTCTTCATGTTAGAATCTTTTCCTTTTATTAATTAGTTTAAACACTGTTAAGCCAATCAATCAAAGATTCCAACCACCATTTTTAAATCATTTTAATCCTTTTAACCACGTGAAAAAATTATTATAATCATTGTTTGTAACTCTTATAATCATTTTTACCCCTGAACCACCCCAAAAGTGAATTAAAGCATCTTTCATCACTGTAAACTTTGTCACTTTGTTTCCAAATTCACTCTGGTCACTTTTGGGCGTGTTTTCTCTTTAATATTCTTTTTAAATACTTTGTTCTTTAATTAATTGCTTGCAGTTCTTTGCTCAATTGATTCCAATTGAAATTGCTCTTGAAGAAATTTCTTTTGTAGCCTTAAAATATCTCTTGTAGAGTATTTTTTGGATAAATTTTTATTGTTGGTAAAACAATAAATTTTTATAATATTATTGTTTTATAATAATAAAGTTATAAGCAATAAAATTGCCATGTTTTCTCTTAAAAAGAATATTTCATACTATTTTTAACTGAATTTTTACCCTATACAAATTTTGAGGACAGGAAAAGTACTTGATTTTTAATCAAAGTTTCATATCCACACCTTACAGCTTTGGTTCGTGCTCTTGTTTTATGGTACACTTATCTAGAGGAGTAAGTTTTTTTTTAAAAAAAAAAAATTATATTTATATTTATTCTTTTATTAAATTATATTTTTGATTCTAATTGCGGAACAACAGCCTCCATCCAAACAAACCTATTATCCCATGAACGGACCTTACAAAGAAATCTACCATGCCAGCGGCTCTTAAGCTTATCATTGAGCACCTCAAGCGCCATTATTTATTTTATTTATTTATTTGTTATGATTTTTGAATAACAAAACAACTTATTGAAAAAATTTATATATAAAAAATAAATAATAAAAAAAATCAAAAAAAAATCCATGTAAACTAGGTTTGTATAGGCTAAAACAAATGTTTAATGCTCTTTTTTCGTCCTATTTGTAGTCTTACTGAAAATCCTTATTTATCTATATTTTCTTATTATTATTTTTGTTGTTTTTCTTCTATTTATTTATTTATATATTTTTTATATTATTGGATATTTTGATAATGCTTCCAGAATCTATACATGCGACTGTCTGCCCGGAATGATAAACTTGCCCCATGTTCGAAAAAGAAACAGCCTTTAGGATGCAGATACCATCGCACCCTATGTAAAAAAATTTGAATAAAGAAAAAATAAACAAAATAGACAATAATGAGAAAGCTAAGCAGTTTATTGTCTTAATCAGGACCTGTTTTTTAGAATGAATAATCATATATTTTTTATTTGTAATAGTATATTATTATTATTATTTTTGTATATTTTATATTATATTATCCATATTTTCTATTATTATTATATATATTTTTTTGTTTTTTTATTATTTAGAATTAATTTAAAAAAATATCCACTGTTAACTTATTTTATAATAAGTAAGCTGGAGAAGAAAAATAAGGTAAGAAATAAATAGATAAAAATCAAATAAAAAAACATTTCAAAAAAAATTATATAAAAAAAAGATTTATTATGATATGAAAATTTACAGTGAGTAAAAAAAATATTTCTTAATATCATTATTGTAATTCTTTATGTATATATTTTTATCTTATTGATTGTTCTTCTTATAAAACAATGAATAAAAAGGAATAAATAATTAGAAATAAGAAATCAAGTACAAATACATTCAATAAGCTGAATGTATATGGTAGAAGAACCTGAATTTCCCAATCCCATAATAATAAAAATATGTATCTTTGATTTTCTGATTTTCTATTTTATTATTCTTTTTAAACCTTTAAGATTTATTTATTATATTATTATTATTTTTATTTTATTTTTGTTTGTTTGTTTTATATATATATAGAGAACTAGTAATACAATTAATTAGAAATTTATGATTCAAGGAGAATTTTAAGCCTCCTGGAAGGATTTACCCTTCCTTTGGACTTTAAATCTTCTTTTTTTATGTTTATTTTTATTCTTCATACTCATTCTTTTATCAGTAAAGAAAAAATTATTTATAAAGGAAAATATTTCCTCCTTCAAAATTCTCTTATTTAAGGACATCCTTTTATTCCTTTTATGGTTCATTTCAAAACTGGAATGTAAATTCATTTTAATATTTTTTATCAATTTTGAAGTATTGTTTTGTTTTTTATGCTTCAATTTCCTCTTTTGCAACTTCTTTTTATTGCTACATATGGGAAATTCTGTGACTTGAGGTATTTGAGGTATTTTATTCTGTTCCTTATTAGTGGTTTCTTTCAAAAATTCTGTTATTTTCCTTAATATTTCATCATCTGAAATATTATTGTCATTTATTTGCTTATTATTATCAAGTGAAAAATTCATATCAATTTCTTCATATAAATTCTCCTTCAGAGCTGGACTTGAAGCTCTAGTAACACTTTTTCCTTTATCTTCCAAGTTTCTTCCAAAAAACAATTCTTCCCAGTTAACTTCTTTTTCAGGTATTTGCTTATTGAACAAAGAATAATCATTAATTTCCATTTTTTCTTTTTCATTATAGTCTGATAAGGCCAAATTGAATTATTGAAGACTTTCTGTAGCTTCTTCATCCTTATTAATTTGATTTTCTTTAAATTGTGAATATATTTCTTCCTTTGGATTATTTATGTCATAATTTTCCTTAATGTTCTCACTGACATAGTCCAATTTTTCTCTTGAAGCACTTTCCTCTTCTCTTTTCTGATAATAATAATAATAGTATCCCATATTATACTGTCTTTTTAATAATTTGTCATATTCCTCCAAATCAGAATTTCCATATCCCTTGTCTCCCTCTTCTAAGTTATGACCCTTGTATTCTTCAATTCCTGATCTTGATTCTCTTAATTCCTTATTCTTCCCTTCTTCTTGAGGTGCACTACTTAATCTTCTTTCCATTATGAACCAATCACAGAACTGTTGTCCCAACACCACATAATCAATTCTTGTTGCTGAAAATTTCAAATAAGTGTTTTCTCCAGCTGTGAGTGTTACCAAAAGATTTCCAGCTATTTCATTCCTTAAAATATGGTTCTTCCATACATGCATTTGAGTGCTCTTGAGCCCTATACCCATTTCTGTTGCCATTTTTGGAGGTATAATATTTAAAGGTGAAGTTTCATCCAAAATTGCCATAATTAGTATTGTCTCATAGCCTAGCCTTATATAAGTGGTTGAAAAATTTCCAAAGCTATGATCAATTCCAACATGTTGATTTCTGCAATTATATTCTCAGCTAAAGCCTTCTCACTGGGCTTTTTCCCTCCCAAGTCATATATATTGAGCTTAAAATTCATGGCATCTCTTTTCTTATTTCTCTTGATTTCTTCTTCAATAATTTCTTCTGATAAATCCATATTATTCAATTCCATATGGTCATTATTTATGTTGGCTTCAGATTGGGTTTCACTTGGTAATCCCTGTGACAATTTTATTTCTGATTCTTTCTGCCTTGCTTCTTCTCCAGGTGTAATACTGTTTACTTGACCTTTAATTTGGTTATTTATCTCTTCTTCCTTACTTAATTCTTCTTCTGAGGTTGGTCCTTTCCCTGAGGATTGAAAATCCCATTTAACTGAATCTTGATGATTCCTTTTTATCTTACTGACAACTTTTGAAATAAATACTTTGATTCTTGGTGACTTATTCATTTTTGGAATACTGGGATGATCTTCTTTTGAAATAGTATCTTTTTGTTTCTTCTTCCAAATGGTACCCTGTTTGCCATATTTCTTGGAGATCTTTTTAAATAAACTTTTAGCCTTGGAGTCCTTTTTCTGTTCTAGACCTTCTTCTATGCTAGAATATTCTTCCATATTGGGTATGTTTCCAAATTTAGCCTCTTTCTTCTTCTCCTTCTCTTGAGCTTCCAAACTATTTTCTTCATATAGTCCAGAAATTTCCTGTTCTTCTTCCATTTCTTGCACTTCTTCTGAGTTTATTTCTTCAAACCTTGATTCTTCATTATTATATGGTACTTCCATTTTATCCACTTTTTCCATATTACACAACTCCATTCCCTTTGTGGTTGTGCAAGCCATCCTTTGCTTTCTGGTGAGCATATAGGTATGCATAATCTTCTTCCATCCAATTCTCTGAAACTTAAAATTTCACCCTGAGTCTGGGAGTGTTCAAGTCTAATACCATTGTCAGCCAAAAATGGTCTCCTAATAACAGTATGAACTGCCCCTCTGGCTACAAAGAAATGAATTTTTCTTTCATCACCAGATGGTAAAATAAGTAAAGTGTTCTCAGATAAGCCAAAAATTGCTGTACTATGTCCTCCAATTCCTTTCAACCTCATGTTCAGTGCTCTAATTGGTATTCCTGCTTTTATGGATTCAACTTCTGGTATTACACTCAATTCTTCTCCAGTATCTACTAATGCTTTTACTTTATGACCTTCCAATCCTATGGAAACTTCAATCATTCCAAGAGGACATGCATAATTCATTCTTTCTTCAATTATATCTTGCTGGTTTCCTTCTTGATCTTCCACTCACTCTTCATTATTGATTGACTTAAGAGACATCAAATATTTCTTTTCTCTATCAGAAAGGAATTTTAATTCATTCATGAACCTTGGTGATATGGTGAATATTTCCTCTAAGGTAAGATTTATTTTCTGATCCAAGACTTTGTTAATAACTTTCCCAGCTATTGGTACTTCTTCTTTATCTTCTTTCTTTGGCTTGATAACTTCTCTGTCTTCTTTGGGTGCCTTAATTATGGTTTTAATTTTATCCATAGGTTTCTTTTGTGGTGTTTTATTCTTATGTATGGCTACTTCTTCCTCCTTATTAGCCTCTAAAGGCCTTGGTGATTTATATCTTGCAGGTATAATTACTTTTTCTTCTTCCTGATCATCATTATCAATAAATCCACCTGGGATACTAGTCTTTTTCTTGAGTATTTCTTGAGGTTGAGTTACTTCTCTTTCAGGTAATGGCTGTGATTGAGCCTTGTCTTTGTCTTCATTTTCCATTCTTTGCTTTGTATTCCTTAATCCATAGGAATATCCAAGAGGTTCTCTTCCTGTTGATATTGATGGTGGTTGCCAATCTTCCCAATTGTCCATGGTAATAAAGGCAGTTGACTTTTCTTTCTTCTTTTGTTCCTCTTCTTTTGCTTTTTCTTCCAATTTCTTCTTCAATTCTTCTTGTTCCTTCTGAAATTTCCTTACCGATTGCTTTGGTGATAATTTTCCATCAGTTGGAATTCTTGCCCAATTAGGATATAAGTAATTGAACCCTTGTCTTATGACCCATTTCTTGTTTTGATCTTCAATAAACTCATTACATCTTCCTGTGGAGTGTCCTTCTTCTGAAAAGTAATAACATCTAACAAATGGTTTTGATGCATTTTGAGCTGGTGCATATGGCACATATCTTGATGATTCTGGTGGTAAATTTTCTTTTGATCTGAATCCTGAAGCTTCTGCTTGAGGGTTAGCCTAAGCTATCTTTTGTGGTTTAGCAATTTTACGAAGTTCATCCAGTTGCTCCATAAACTGTTTGGGAACTTCCTTTTCTCTAGGTACTTCTCTATTAACCACTACTTGCTGTTCCTTGAGAGTCTTAGTAAGCTCCTTCATCTTCTTCAAAGCTTCCTGCATTCCTGCAAATAAGTCTTCCTTAAATTTGACATTATTTTCCTTGGTGATTGATTCATTCTTTACTGTTTTAATTCTTGGAGATGATAGTCTTTTAGTGACTAATATTCTTGCTTCTAATTGTTGTTCAATATACTTCTTTAATATTCTCATAGGTGGTATGAGATATCCTCCATCTTCTGCTCTAACCATAACATTATCTTTAATCATTTCTTTCCTGATAGCACCTTTGATATCAGAAGAAATACAATCAAATACATCTTCATGGAACATATTATATTGAGGAATATACTTGTATCTTAAAAGTTAAGTAAGGATAGTTTCATATTCTCCAATAAACTTTTTATATTATGATAAGGTACGAATTCCTTCTTCATCTTCTGTATCATTGAAAAGCTGTATAAGGGAATCTTTTCTATATCTTCTTTCTGGTTCAACTCTTCCACATTTGGCTATAAGGTCTTTCTTCAGTTGTGTCCAATTACCTTCTTCATATCCTGGTATAGCTTCTATGGCATCACTAATTCTTGGGTCTGCTGTCCAAAATGCCATTTGCATTGCCAAGTCCTCATCTGTTTCCCCTTCAATTTGAGCAATTCTTTGAACCTTCTTAATAAACTTCTCTACTTCCTCTCCATTAAAATTGATATTATGGTCTTTTTCTTTAATTTTAACCACAGGCCTTTCCTGCTTTAACACTTTCTGCTGTAATGGACTTGGGTTATTAGGTGTAGAGACAAAAGCTCCTTTTTGGAATATTGTTAATTCTTGTATTTGTTTCTGGAGTAGAGGTTTCTTTTGGTCCAGGTGTTAGTGATATTGGTGAATCTTCTTGTCTTATATGCCTTGGTAATGTTGGTTCACTAGGGCTATTCCTTGGTGTATTTGGTATTGATTGCCTTCTTTTTCCTTTTTTACTTGTTTGACTTAACAAAAAATCTTGCATTTGCTTCATAAAGCTCTGTATTTTCACAGTTTGATCCTCTTCTCCATCTTCTTCTTCATACTGACCTTCCACAGTATCTTCAGGTAATGGTGGTAATTTTGATGTTGAATGTTGATCCATTTTTTCTACTTTGTATGTTTTGCCTTCAAATTTTGCTTCTTCCTGTTTTATTTCTCTATACTCTTTGATTAGGCTAAAGAAGAATTCCTTTAACCTATCTTCTTCTTTTCCTCTTGTATTAGGTGTTGGTATTAGATTACTCAAGCTTTCTTGTGATGTCTGTCCTGGTGATTTTGATTTTGGTAGTAATTTGTAATGATAAGATTCAGATGATGATGATGAATGAGATTTTGATGATGATGGCAATGGTTTATTTAGGTGATTATATGATTCCAGGTTTAATAAATATATATATTTTGATATCAAGCTGAATAGAATCTGATGATATTCCTATCTGACTGCCATTGTTGGGACACCAGATGTGGGCACTCCTCTTGTGTGGGATAAAATGAGGCAGTACCTGGAAGGGGAAACTACAAGAAAACAGTTTTGAATTGCTGTTCAAGCTTGTAACCCTTGCTCTGCTTGTGTGTCAGAATAATCTGAACTGCCCTTCCTAAAAAATGGTGAATTATCTTAACTTGAGCTCACAATAAATTCATTTATTGATGGTGGCTAATCCAGAAAAGTGTATTCAACAGACTCTGTCAGACTTTGCTTGATCTCAAAATATTTATTTAACCTTTTAAATATAACACTATTTAATTAACCAAAAGAAAAAAAACTATCACAAATCACACAAAATACTACTACAAAAATAATTCAATATAATCTGGGGACACTAGGCTAATAATAATACTAAATGAAACAATCAAACACTTTTTTTTTGTGGTTGATGATTTATTATTATTATTTTATCTTTTCTATATAATGAAATTCTGATATGACCAGACTAATTAATAGCCACTCTTTGCTAATTTAATTTGCTAATAATTCTTCCTTTTTTAATAAGATAGCACTGATTTATTCCTATAATAGGTATTTTCCTTTATAATTAATAAAATGTCCTTGCAGTGACCAAAGTATGACTTTATGAAATTAAATAATAATATTAACTCCTTAAAAAAATAACTAAATGACCCTTCTTTTCCTTCTTCAAAGCTTTTATTGCTTATAATAAGGTGAAATTTTCATTCAAAATACTATTTTATTTAATTTAAGTTCATAAGACTATTATGTAAGGCCTTTTTATCCTTTATATAATAAAATTATATTATAAAGTTTTCTCTTTTTTTATAAGACTTTTTTTTATAAGACTGCTTCTTTATTTTTGGAGTTTTTCTGTTTTTTTATAAGACTATCATATAAGGCCTTTTTATCCTTTATATAATAGAATTATATATTTGTAGACTAGTTAACCTGATAGTCAGGGATGAATTTGAATCCACTTTCCACTTTTGGTGGGATAAAAGACATGAGGGAAAGAGGAAAAAATTTGGGGGGAGAGGCCCTCTATTTATAATTTTTGGGCTCTCAATGGGAGGTGTTCAAAAAGAGGGACTTGGAATTTTTCAGTTTCTTTTGGCTGAGAAAATTCTTTTCTGGTGGTCCCACCTAAATGATGTCATTTATGTAAATCATTGCATCATTGTTTTTGTTTATGATGTCATTTGTTGGGTTGCTTACTAATTTGAGGTATTTTTTCTGGTGCTTATTTGAGCTTTATTACTAATCCTTAGACTTGCTGACTAATCCTTAGCTCCCTAAGCATTTCCAGGAGCCCAATTGGAACCCAGCCATTGAGGCTCAGGCTGTTGATTGACTCCATCATATTGGCCAACAATGACCTGTAAAGTTCATCTGCTATATCACTCATCATTCAGTTGAGGTCAACATGCAGAAGGTACCTTTCAAGCTCATCTTTGACCCTGATTGTATTGCCATTCTGAAATCATTCCTTATGGGAATGCCATATTCCAATAACCAATAGGTCCAAGAAAAGAAAAACTCATTAACTGCATGAGCCTTACTGATATTATATATTTTGTGTATGACAAAGTTGATAACTCCTTTTCACCCCAGCACAGGTCCACAATTATGAACACCTTGAGCTGGATCAAACTCCTTCAATATTTCCTCAATGAAAATGAGCAATAGAGTCTTATTTATAAGGGAGATGGTGATACATTCCAATTCATGTTGTCTATATTCTGACATATTTAGCAAGTTGTTGCATCTTTAAGAAATAATAATCAGATTGTATTACACCTGCACAAATAATTCACAAAATGTTACTTTGTAACAGTGCTATACATTTATATTACTAAGTTATTGGAGAACATCACCATTTGGCCTAATAGCTGGCATGTCAAGTATTTTGAGGATGATAGTCTGCATCTTACCACAGCTCTTGAGCCAATCTTGATCAAATACCTGAAATGATAGGCCTTCCGGAATATCACCATCATCTGTTTATCGTATTTCTGGCAATCTATCAATACTTTTTTTACCCTTTTTTTAATCTAATTACAAAACTCTATGTCTCTATCCATTTTTAATACCAATTCATTAAATATCTGGGAGCACCAGCGTAATCCCACTTTGCAGTAAACTTGACGGCCATTCTCCAGTACCTCCTCAGTATCTGAGCATACTCAAGGGACATTGCATTTTGATGCTAGAATGGGAAATTTTGTGGTATCACACCATTCACGACGGCGCTCACAGGTCTGCACATAATCAAGTAGATTGTCATCAGAATTTATTCACAATGAAGAAGAAATACAGTAACTAACCCTTTGACAAATCTTTGCGAGCTTTTGATTCTCCTTTTTTACCAAATACTCCACATCCTTTTGAATAGACTTCCATTCTCTTTTCAAATAAGTGAAATATCTCTCCATTGAAGCCGCCACAACCCCATAGGTATTATGATCCTTGTTCCAACAGTAGTGATGATACTCGGTGCTGACAAGTGCAAGACAGAATGTACGGTAAAGCACCATAGACATCAGCTCATTGAACGGATGTTGCCATGAGCTCTCCCAGTCCCAAGTGAATTGCTTTAGTCCTACCTTGTGGAGCTGATTTTTGCAGTAGCTTTGTAAACCCTGAGACTGAACCCGTGTTGATGGCTCATTGAAAAAATCTTTGGGGACATATCCAAGATGACCAGCCACTTGAATTGCAATTTCACGCTCTTCTGTGCTGGGTGGTGCTGGTAGTGAGGAAAAATCCTTATCCCTAACTTTGAGTAGGAACAGGCAATGGGCATGTACTGCTGATCTCATTCCATGGACATTCTCTGGAAGTTCTGCTCTCAGCCATTTTTGTTGCTCCTTCTGGCTTGCACGTTTTGCCACATTGTGAGCTTTACAAGCCTGGTTCCTTTGCTGTCTGACCTCGGATTGCTCAAGCATACTCTGGGCAAGGCCCATTGGAGGATGGGTGAACTCACTATTTGACTGAGTGCCTTGCTCATGCACCGTGAAATTGTCCCTCCTTGGTTCATCATTTCTTTCACTTTTAGTTGGAAAAATGTTCTCATCCTAATCATCCACAATTTTTTCTCTTGATGAACTGGCATGACCTGTTCTTGGTTTGGAGGCATATGGATGATGACGTCCAGTTACTTTCTCTTTATGGACCAGAGGTTAAGATGCATAAAGTTTATCACCTGCAATGAAAATCATCAGTTAACACATCAAAACATTAATAAAGAATGGTCATACTCATGATCTTCAATGGGCTCCTGAGATTGGACTGACTTGCCTTTAGGTACCATATCTAACCCATGAAACAAACAGATCAAATTGTGAAAAGGTTTATACTCCAACATCAAAATGACTTACTTTGATGAAGCTTCAATCCTGGATTTCCCTCTGACAGACCACTCCAAGTTACATTTTCCAATGGTCTTTTTTGTTGCCCACCATCAACCTGCTTTTCATTTCCCATATGAACCTGAGATCCTGATGGAATATTGAGGGTTGGCTGTTTACTTCCTCCAAAGGGATCCTGGGATGTGACTGGATTCTGACCAGGATTAAGGAGGAACTCACATGTAAATTTTGTTTGGGGATTAGCATTTGATGAGATTTGAGGTGTGCCTTCTGGCCCCGCAGACACATGCATTTTTGTATTAGTGAGATTTGGGGGAATTGGAGTGATGGAAATATTTGGGATTGACCAAGTTCTTGAAGTTAGAGCCTTCGGATTTCCCACATCAATGTTAAGACCTGATACAACCATTGAGGATGCAATAGGGGCTGTGAGAGGAATTTTGGGACTCAATGGTGACTGTGTTTGAACATATTCTATGCTAGATTCACTATCTGAGTCATGAAAAGAACCTGAACGGGCTTTACGTGGCTTGGAAGATGACATAAGGGCTAAAAAAGTACAGTAATTTTTTTAACTTGATAAAACAGCTCATTATTATGATAAAATAGAGTGATTTCAAACGTATAATAGAGAAATTGTATTAAAAGTGGGAACCAAGCCTCTTGTGGAAGTTTAATAAGACAATTTTTGGGACAATTCTCCCTGCCTCCTCTTGAGCTCCTCCGCTTTTGTCGGAAACCACCCTACCCGGCCTACCAGCATATATTGTGATATTTCCTTGATCTCAAAGGCGACCCATCATCCATAAGTAATCAGATCCAATAAGCATTTCACCCTCCCCATTGTCACATTTTGTGAATTATCCAAACTGCCAATATATGCATCAAAATTACACAGCATTCTATATCTGTATAAGGGTATATTAATGAAGGATTTACCCACAAAAGAGACATCACCTTTTCAAGAAAGGAAAGACAATCCAAATCACATTCCAACCAATTAAAAGCCCACTGAACTCAAACCAAACAGCAATACTTTAGCTCCACTCCAAACGCTTATGTAATAGAGTTATATTGTTATGTCTGTAATAAGGTTTAAACCATGTACAATGGTGTGCCAGCGTACATGGTTTGAATGTTAATCCCCTCAATTCAATGTTGACACATCCCTAATGGAATGCCCATCAAGGTTCAAAACAGGAGTATCACCATGTGTAAACAAAAGAGAATATGTATGAGTATTGAGCAGCATGGCAATTTACCCAATTAAACTCCTAACCAATTCTGCAATCCAGATGAGACATGTTACACTTTATCACCTGCAGCTAAGCCACGATTACAAATGGGATAAAATCCTCAGCTGGCTCAAATCATCTCCCCCTTCATAAATAATCACTCAATTTTTTTCATTCAATAACACTCCCAAACACTTTCACATCAATCATAGATATTTATACACAAGCCAACCTTACTCACGATTCCTGCACCAATGACAACCCGCCGCTATTCCTCAATGTGTATATGCATGTGTCAACACTGCTCAACCCAAACACACTCTTCCACTGAGGGTGATAGGAAGGGAGTTGCCTTCACACCTTTCCAATATAAACAGCACATTAAAAAGCTCAAATCAACCATTGCACCCAAATCTCTTCCAAACATCCCTACTTCTGCATCAGGATCTGAGTGCCCGCAAATTCTATTGAATCAAATCTTCCCAGCTGATTATTCACAATTGACCCAAAGCACTTTCTCCACTCCAGTGGGTCTCAATTCAACTGCACATAAACCATACAGTGGCAGTCAAAACCTTCCCCCAAAAGACCTTCAATTGATAATATCTGCCATTCTATCATTAAGGTATAATATATCCCGCAGGGCTTCACGCATTCTCAACCCTTCCCTGAACCTGCTGATCAAGTACAGTATCTCAAGCTCAGGTTGTCCCTCCACTCCTCTATTCCATATACCTCAAGATCTCAGTACCATATTTTAAAATCTCCAATTGGAGCCAGTGATTCAAAACTATATATGTTGTCCTCAATTTTTCTTTCTTAATGGCCTTACTGAATCAGTCACAACTGACCAACCCTACTGTCAATGCCATAATGACCCAAATTATCATGATCCCCCTTGCACACAATCCTTAGGAAAATTCATCAATTCATTTGAACCCCACACGCAAAACACAACCAACATCAAAAAAAATTTATACCAACAAAACATTTCATTTATCAACCATTCAAAAATTGGCTTGCCAGATTTCTCCAGAAGGCTGGAATTATGGAAATTCTGCATCAACATCAACAATCCCAAACTCCCAAAGGTTCCCCCAAATGTGACATCTGGGATGGATTGGTGTGGAGACACTTCACTGGCACTAGAAATATTCACAACCCCCCATTCATGTCCATTTATGTGGACTGGTTTAATGCACATGGAAAGTCAACCCGGTTGGCCAGCATTGGAGCTATCATGCTCATTTGTCTTAATCTCCCCCCAAGTGAAAGATTGAAGCCAGAGAATGTCTATGTTGCAGGAATCATCCCTGGTTCAAAGAAGCCAACTTCCCTTCAATTGAATTACCTATTAATTCCACTCATCAAGGAGCTCAAAAAGCTATGGCAAGGTTACCATTTTTCACCCACCTCAACAGGTCCTTCAGGATCCTTTGTGCATGCTGCCATTCTCACAGCCATTGTGGATGTGGTTGCCATGCGCAAGCTTACTGGATTTATTTCTCATTCAGGAAATCACTTTTGTAATTTTTTCACTATTCACAAAGCTCAAATTGAAGAAATTGGTCCTCAATTTCACTACACGTGCTCATACCAAAATCATAAATCAACCATCGCGAAATGGCTTCGGGAATCCCCACAACAAAGACAAGCAATTTTTCTCTGAGTATGGGGTGTGATATTCAATTTTGGAAGACCTTCCATATTGGGATGCAACCAGAATGGTTAATCTTGACATAATGCATAATTTAATACTTGGAATTTTGAAGGATCATGCAGCTTTCAAATTGTGCATTCCAGAGTCCAAATCAAAAATTCACTTCAGGTCCCGCAGGAAATCCAATGACACCAACAGTTCAGACTCAGATTCCATGACCTCCAACAGCTCTCTTGATAAAATCATATTGATAGAGGCCCGCTCCCTGAGAAGATATGCAGAAAAAATAATAAATGAGTCACTCCCCACTACTTCCACCTGAAAAACTACCTCCCAATGCCCACCCCTCACACACAACATCCATTTAGTGGTTCTGTGGAGATTCCTTCATTTGATGTGGATTACATCCCCACTTCTGAATTGGATATCAGTGCACTGAGTGATCACCAGATCAAGGGTGAGGCTCTGGAGCATCTCTGACAAATCATATCTGATACCATAGTTCCCTCGTCATGGACAAGAGTACCCCGCAAAATGGGTTCCCCCTCTCATGGTAGTTTGAAAGCCACTGAATGGGATCTCTTATACAAGGTCTATATTCCATTTTTAATTCTCAGTCAACAGATGTCGTTAGATGAACACAAATCCACCAACACACAAAGAAACATGGGTCAATCAGAAGAACGTGCAAATGAACTAACCAAGAATACATTTCATTTGGTTAGTACTATCAACATTGCCACAAGTTAGACTGTTTCAACGGATGATGCAAATGCATTTTCTGAACATTGGAAAAAATTCCACCTTTCCAATCAACACCTGTTCCTAAAACAGAAAAGTAAACCAACTCATCATTTTGCTGATCATATTCCCAAACTCTTCCAACGTTGGGGCCCAGCACAAGCCTCAGCCACATGGGGTTATGAGCACTTGATTGGAGTACTTGCAAAGATGCCAACAAATAACAAAATATGTACTTCAATTAATAAGATCAATATATTCACATTTATTAAACAAATGAACTGAATAAGACTAGCTTATTGCAACTCTGAATAGATGATTTAGATAAAGCCTTACTTCAACATATCAGTCAATGTTCCAACCTTTCTGTTCTCCTGAAATCCCCATCCATCCCATGTGAAATAAAACAACTTTTGGAATCACAGCCGCCTGCCCTGTTCCATCACCAAAAACATAACAAACCATCCTGCCATGACCAAGAAAATTATGATTGCCTGGTTGGGTACTTACAGAATTTTCATTCCACAAGGGAAATAGCTGAATGGATCAGCTTAGACACTACCATACAATCCACAAGTCATCCCACTTCAAGGATTGTCTCACCTTGGTATTTTCCAGTTTCAAACATTAATATTGGGAACAATATATTTACAACTGAATCCAAAAATGTCAGAAACAGTGTGATATGGTTTCTGAGGGGCAGCTCACAATTTTTTTGTGTTATTACTAGCATTTTTAAAGTCTCTGAGCCATTCTGCATGCTGAACAATAAATCTCTAATATCAAAAACTTTGAAGGTTGATGTGAATTTCTTACCGGATTGGCTGCATCTCAATATTTATAAAGCTGTTGGTTTTGATGATGGAAAATTGATTATATCTGAAGAAGAAATAGAAGGTAACTGTGGACTGTATGATAACAAATTTATGTCATTTGGACTGCTTGTAATGATAAAACCGTTATTTCATGATATTTAGTCTACAAAAATGCAAATCTCTCAGATTCATTAGCAATTTTTCTAGTGAAATAACTGCCTCAAAATTTGGTAACAGAGACATGCCATTGTGACAAGCAAAGCCCATTATTTCACATTGCCACAAAGAAATTACTATTTTGACATTGGGTACAGTGTGAATAAGCCAATTTAAATGATCAAATGTCCCACACACTCACCTATCACAGCATCCAAAATGTCCAACTGCGCCATCATCACATTGGAAGGGGAAGCGGCCCTTACGCACCTGCCCCTGCATGGGCACATGCACACGCACGGGCAGACACACACACCAATGCAACCACACCGCACCTGCCCTTGTGCATGCACATGCCAATGCAATCGCACCACACCCGCGGTATTGTGCAGCAGGCTCTACCAGTGTCATCCACAAAATGACAATCCTGCAGAGGTGGAGTCCTTTCATGGATGACCTGGTGAGGTGAACCCCCCCCTCTACATCAAGACTGGCTGAAGGACCTCTTTAATGTGTGCATGTGGAAACAGGCGGGTCTTGTGTAATTTTTACCAACTTTCCAATGGTTGAGGGAGGATCCGGTGGTGAGGAATCTCAGTTGAAGGCACAGGGGAACCAATATTGGTGGATGTCACAGGATTTGGTGTAAGACCAGAGTGTGATGTATGCTTGACGTGATCTTGACTTTTATCCTGCTTGATGTCTGCTTGGCGTGAAGTCAATTGCCGACAATTGACACAAGTTTCGCCCTGGTGAAATATGGAAAGAGGTACAACCAGACAACCATCTTGAATGATCCCAGGAAATGAATAAATTATTAAAATTAATAATAAGTCCCCTTAAAGCTTATCTCAGATTAAAGTAGAAAATATTACTATCAATCTGCTTAAAGCTTATCTCTCCTATGTAGTTCCCTCTTATATTAAAGTAGAAAATATAATTTTATTGCCTATACGTATCTGGCAAATTAATCATTTACATTTGAATATCTATTACCCCAGCCCATTGCTTACCATGCCTTCGTAATGAAATCCAATATCCATTTATTGGCCTGTTTTTTACCCCTATCCCATATCTCCGCTTCTGAATTAAAAGATAATAATACATATAATATGAATATAAAAACAAATAGAAAAATAAAAGAGAAATAAAAAACAATAAATTGTTTGCTTTTCATTTTCAAAAATAATAATTTATAAATAATATAAATAAAATAAAAATAAAAAAATAAAAATATAGAGGATTTTTTTGCTTTTCATTTTTTTTCATAATAGAAATGGTAATAAAATATCTATATAATTTAATAAACTAATAATAATAGATATATTAATAAGAAAAATATTGTTTACTTCTCATTTTCATTCATAATAATAATAATATTAAAAAATATAACAGCACCATAACAAATACAAATACAAAATTACAATTGCAAGCAATAATACAATCAATGCAATGTTTTATCTTAAGCATTTAGTCCTTATCCCACAGAAGCTAGCTTACTCATATTTTCTCATTTCTTTGTAGCTTACTAATGTCTATTCAATCAGAATGATCCATGTCGGTCTTGCTGCATCAAATTTATTGTATAATAATGAAAAAAGTATAAAGTCAAGATACTTTTGGGAAATTCCTCTTAATATTGGCAAATGCGATGACATATGCACTTATTGTTGAGCCTTGAATTTGCATTTGGAACGTGCTGCTTCAAATTACCTAAATCCAAAAAGCATTTACTCATCCTGCTGCAAAAATTTTAATGTATCATTACCCTTAGACAAGATCAAATCAAATGACCTTGCGCCATTTCTTCATAAAATGTTTTGCAATGCTGAAACAGTTATGTCTTAATTACAAAAGCAAAGTTGGAAATTTAAATTGATTATTGTGTCATTAGATGGAATAGAATTCTGAAATCACATCAGAACTTACAACAATGCAATGAGCTTTACATCTGTAGGAGTTCGTGTTGATCAGTAAGTGCAGGGGAGAGGGGTTTACGGTTACCGAGTTTCAGGGTAATTGCACCACATTGTTGGCTCACTGTTCGCAGAGAAAAGCAAAGATCCAAAATTTTTGCAAGTTTTCATTGTTGGGGATAATGGTATTCATGAAGCTGAGAGACAAAATTTGAATGTTCATCAACAGCTCAATGCTTCAATACTCTTACAATGGCAGAGCTTTCTCACAATAAACAGCTCATACTGCAAATAATTTTGATTGGAAGGAAAAATTCTACAAGAAAATATCACCCAAACACTTGCCTTGCTTACCTTAGAAGATTTTCGAAAGAATAGCAACACTTACAATTAACCACAAGCAAGTGAAATAGCAATGATCATTGACCAACATAGTGAATCTATCACACCCCGTCATGTACAATTTCAGTGTGTTGGTGGAAGAAAAGTTGCAATCAGTGACTGTGACTCAGGTTATCTAGCACTAAGATATCCTGTTTTATTCCCGTATGGCAAGCAACATTGGCATCCAAATGTGCAAACATCTGTTAAAAGCTGTAAGTAAAATCATTCAAGTTTCAATTAAAAATGGTTACTGACAAACTCACAGGTAAAAGGTCAACTATCAGTCAGCTTAAATGGTATTCCTATTTATTATTCAATCGCAACAATTTTGTATCATTACCCCTGAAGGCAAAACACCTGTTCCAAGAATTCATTGTTGATATTTACCTTTGTATTGAAAACACCCGCCTCTAATTTATAAGGGCCAATGAGAAAAAGTTAAAGGTACAGATGTATCAAGGAATCACTGAAGCCCTTGAAAATAAAGCTGATATTTGTGGGAAAAAGGTTATACTTCCATTGACTTTTTCAGGCAGTGCACAAGCAATGGTTCATTTATTTCAAGATTCTATGGCCTTGATGACATTGTTGGTGAATCCTTCATTGTTCCTTACTATGGCAGCTAATCCCTGATGGGTGGAAATACAACAATGTCTTAAGCAGTACAAGATTTTATCTCATTGGCCTGATATCATTGCAATAGTCTTCAATATGAAATTAGACTCATTGATAAAACATCTGACACATACGTTTATCCTGTGGAATTTCAAAAACGGGGCCTTCCACATGCACACATAATCCTCATTCTTGAAATGTCCTTTGTTCCAAAGACGGTTGAAGCTATTGACAGTTTGGTTTGTGCCAAGATCCCAGATGCCACTGTTGAACCGTATTTGTATCAAATTTTCACCAAAACAATGTTCCATGGTCCATTTGGTGAGAAGTCAAGATGTTGTACTGGACATGGCTGCAAATATGGATTTCCCAAAAGCTATACTGAGCAAGCAACTCTTGAAGATGATGCTTATCCTGCATACCGCCATAGTGAGGGACCAAGCTTCAGAACACCTAAATATTGCTTTACCAATAAAGATGTTGTTCCATATAACAAGTACTTCACCTTACAATATGAGTTTCACATCAATGTCAAAATACCATATGAAATCAGAGCACTCAAGTATCTTTATAAATATATCTTTGAAGGTTAGGATTGAATTGCGCTTAATATGGAGTTAAATGACAAGGAAAAAGCATTTATTTATGCAAGATAAATTGGTCTATCTGAAGGTGTGTTTATTATATTCAAAACCAAAGAAAACCTATATCTCACCAGTTCTTTTTAGCCACTTGGCACATTTCTCAATTCAAGATGTCAGATAAGGAACCTGCAATCCAAAGACTTTTATTGCATCTCGAACATCAACAACTTATTTCTTTTCAATCAGAGCAAGGCACCATTGAGAGTGTAATGTCAGGTGCTTCTGAGAAGACAAATCTTACTGATTTTTTAGGCTAAATCAGCTTAATGCAATTAGAAGAGGCAGGAGAGCAAGGGACTAATTATATCATGAGATCTCCAAGAATTTTTACTGGTGTCACAAAAAAAACAATGGCTTGGGCTAAAAAAGAAAGTGGAGCAGTTCTATGCCTGTTTTTTGCTAGGATGACAGAAGGTGAGCGTTATTATCTACCCTTGCTATTATTGCACCAAAAAGGAATGACTTCCTTTTCCAATCGGCAAACTGTTGACAGGGAACAATTTCCAAAATTTCACCTTGCCACAGAATGACTAGGGTTGCTTTTATCTGATAGCCACTACAGTGCATCTTTGATGGAGGCTGGTACTTGGATGAAAGGTCATTCATTGAGAGATATGTTTATCATCATTCTCATTAACAGTCCTCCTGTGAATCCATTGGAATTTTTTAGGAAACATTTCAATATCCTTTCAGATGATTGCAAACATTACCTCCAAACTAATTTGGCAGTTTCAGACCCTACAGAAGATGAATTTGTGGCACTATGTGCTCACTTTTCAAAAAACAAGTTGAAAAATCACCACCCTTATCTTTCTCAATTTGGAATTTCAGAATTAAACCAATTTACTACGAAATCTTCTTATTTAAAAACCGCACCAAATATCAATAATAACCCAGAGACAGTGTACTGTATAGATTTTCTGAAGCCCACACAAAGGTAAATATTTGACAAAATTACAAGTGGTTTGAGATATTGAAACCAAGTCATGACATATATTGATGGGCATGGTGGCTCTGGTAAAGCTTATTCAAAAAACCCAATATTACACAAATGTCAAGAGCTACGATTAAAAACTGTTGCAGTGTCTGATTCAGCTGTTGCTGCACTACTACTGACTGGAGGTAGGACTGCACACTCTATAGTTGGAATTCCTTTGAAATTGCATGCAGAATCAACATGTAGTTGGTTACCAACAGACCTGAAGGCCAGGTTTTTGGAAACTATTGATTTCATTGTATGGGACAAAATCTCACTTCAACACCAATATGCTGTTGAGATAATAGAATGATCCCTATGAGACCTGATGCAAAATGCTCTTCCTTTTGGGGGTATCTCAATAATCTTTGCTGGAGATGTCCAACAGGTATTGCCAATTGTCAAGAATGGAACAATTGATGACCAAGAAGCAGTATTTTTGAAATAATCATTCATCTAGAGCTTATTGAAATGAGAAACTATTTGTGAGAACCTTTTTCTTTTAGATTGCAATTCAAACCCACTCAATTCTGAATTTGCCAATTGGCTATTTCAAATAGAGAATGCAGCACATCAAGACAAAGATGCAAGCCATGTTAGTTTGCAAAAGTTAAATAATATTTCTCATCCATCAGAGGAACATCTCATATCAAAAGTCAAGAAATTTGTGTATGAAGACGTAAACAAAGTCATCAGTCAAAATAGACTATGGGATTCATGTAAATACTTCAAAGGGACATAATCTCTCCTTTGAGCGTCAACATAGCCAAAATAAATGGCTCTTTACTCAGCTCTGATAGAATACAAGTGTATTTAAGAGTGAATTACAAAGATGATGATGAGTATTTAAGTACAATTTGTAAGATAGTTTTTAGTATCTGATAGAATGATGACTATCTAGTAGTCTCAAGTTTTTCTCTATACTCTTCCTTCTCTCCTCTTGCTCACAGGTGGATGCCTTTATAGTAATCTTATGTCTTTCACATATTGGTACATTTTGAGCCAGGCAGTCTTGACGGACTAGTAGCATTCCTTACATCAAGTTGTCTGGTCTACAAATATAAGTCAGAGTAAGTTTCTGACGCTGTGTTACGCTGCCTATGGCAGGTAACTCAGTAGTCTAGTGTTTTTGGGCTAGGATTGACTAACTTAAGCTCATTGTGGCTTTGGTTTTCAACAAGCTCAGCATCCGGTTTGTAGTATACATCAACATCTATTGATAAAATGGTTGAAGACAGTCCTCAGGCTGTACCAGAAGAAGTGCTGAACAGTATTAATCCACCAGGATTTCCAGCTCATTTGTTGGAATTAAAGAAAGGAATACCGGACATGTTGCTTCGTATTCTCAATGTGGCAAAGGGCTTAGTAAATGGTATCCGCTTGCTGGTGCAAGATATCAAATGGCACGTCTTAAAATGTCTAATCATGACTGGGGCCCGCAAAGGTATTGAGGTCCTCACTCCAAAAATCAAATTGAATCTCGAAGACGATGATGAGCTTGAAATTAACTTTACTAGGTATCAGTTTCCAGTAACTGTTGGCTTTGCAATTACCATAAACAAGTCCCAGGGGCAGTCCTTGGCAATAGTGGGTGTATACTTGCAGACACATGTTTTTGCACATGGCCAATTGTGCGTGGCACTATCACGGACCTGCAAAATTGTAGGACTTTTGGTGGGTGCAGTGGGTCCAGAAACAGAAACTACCACAACTAACGTTGTGTGTGGAGATATCATGCAATAAGTATGATATAATTGATTCTTTGTAATTCATGCTTCAATTAAATTGTGAACCCAATACTTATGGGTCGGAAGTCGGCGCAGCCGACCTGTTCTTCTAGTTTAAATTAAATGATGATATAGTCAATATACCTATACTTCTCCAGAGCAGTGCGTACGAGTACCAGTAGATTAATAATAAAAGATCAAAAACTAAATAAAGGATACGATTGTAATACATTTTTTTTGAATTTTCCTTATCGCCCTTAACCTGGCAGTCTATTTATCTCGTTGGCAAACCCAACGAGGAGTCTTGTTGAACACTTGGTGTATAACGATTAAAACTTAACAGCTAGTTTGAAGGGGGTATTCTGATAAGAGAAATGGGTTATTTGAATAGTTAGTCCATAAGTACCAAGATAATCCTTATCATTTGAGATAACCATCTCATCTCATATCACATACTGGTATTGTTCATTTAAATTACCGATATTACCCTTTGTTCAGAAGAACAGGAGAGCGACAGCAAGAAAAACAACTCACTTAATGGGAAGTGCAATGTTTTACGAATTTCTTGTAAATAAAAGAACTTTCTTGACTAAGCTAAGAAGTTACCAGAGCTTGTTGGCAGTGTCGCTCCCAAATGGCTTGCGAGTCTATGGACTCGTACTAGCGGAAGCAACTTGGGGCAAGCGAAAATGGGGGGATGTGTCTACCAGTGCTCCTAGCTTGAGCTATGAAATGCGTCCTTAGGAGTTAACAAGTTTGCCTTGATTACAGGTGGTGACTATTGTGTTTGCTTCAAACAACTACCTATCAATTAGTTTCTTAGGGAACTTGAGATTTTTCCTATGGGTAGTAGTGCTTAATTTTTGAATTGCCATTGGCTTGATCAATGAGGAATGGACCCTGGTTTGGTAATTTTCATTTGGAAAACTTCTACAACGGCACACTTAGTGAAAGCTATTAACTGTGAAAAATTGCATGGCCGTGGGTCTTTGCCTCTAGAGGAGCTCAAAAGCGCTGATTGTGCAACCACAAGCATTACAGAATCATACTATCTTGAATACAAGAAGTCATAAAGGACACAGGTCATAATTCCGAGGGCCAGAAACGTCGGCACGAGAAATTAATGTCCGAAAAAAGAATCATTGCCATCCCCAGAACGGTGTTCTACCGAAAGGAACAACGGGTAAGAGAACATGCTAGTGGCGACTCCTTAGGGGGAGTAGAAGCATGGAGGCACGTTACCTTCAGAGTAGCCTTTTCCGCGGTTTCGTTCTTGGCCGTAGGCTGCGTTTACCCCAGCGGCACGACCGGCTTGAGGGTTACCATTGGAATCAAAGCCAGCCTTGGCGGCAGATCCAGCTTGAAAATAGCCAGCTTGTCGGCCTTGATCGAAACTAAATCCTAGTTTTTTGGATAGTTCTTCATCGTCGTCGTCATCGTTACCAAAGCCGGAGCCGGAGCCGAAACCGGGGATAGATGAACCAAATCCTCTTGAGATGCTATTGTCTCCAGAGAAAGGTGCACTGACAGCGCTTCCAACGAAGACGCAAAGAATTTGAACAAGGGCGACGAAATGAGCCTTCATGGTTAAATTATTGATGCAAAGAGATATTCTCAGGTGACAGAAGGTATAAAATTAAAGATTGTAAGTTGAGATGGTAGTTATTGACACAAATGGCAGTGGACTGGGGAAGCTGACCAAGATGAGACAAGCCATTTTATATCAGTGCTGCCTTGTCTGTGGCTTCCTTCTTGGAGTCCTGCAGACTGCCGTGCCCTGTTTAGCTTGAGAAACAAATGTGCACCACTGGGAATGGCTCATCTTTCATTTCTCACTGTCTCACCCAAGATTGGCGTGCCTTGTCGAGGGAAGCTAGCGTTACTCTCCTTTCCAGAAGCTTCATCGTGTCCATCTGGATACAGCACTGACAGAATATTGGAAATTTTCGTAAAAATCGCTAAAGTCACACACTTCTGCGGCTTCTGCTGCACTCTCATTGCGTGTAGAAATTTAAAAGAAGTCACGTCTTCTTTCAGTGAAAAACTGCTCTTACGCTTTCCCTGCATATGCCAAAACAAAGCAAAGCAAATTGCACATGACGGCTGAGAGCGTCCCTCGCTCACGAAACTATCCAGCAACAACTCCGCCCGACCTGCGCAGTATCGAAAAACAACCCTTCCTCGTCGGTCTTGACATCTCAGAAGACTTGTGTGGCTGCGCGTGTGAGCAGAACTATACGTTTTTTTCTAGCTGAATCTTTTTTGTGTCAATTCTTTGCCGTATTTGATGATTTTGGACTTTCTGATTTCCGAGGCAAAATCCACGTGAGAAAGGCCCAAATCAGATGCAGAACGGGCCAACTTGAGCAAGCACCCCAAACACCATGGGACCCTCAATTCAATTTTAAACCTTTCCTCTATTTGTTTTTCAATATTTTTTTTACAAAAAAATCACGTCGTTATGTTAAAGGAAAATGGTACAACAAAAATTCAAAAAAAAGTGATATAAAACAAGGTAGGGTACGGTTCCAAAAAGCCATAAGAAAAAGATGCATGGCATGAAAAAAAGACTGCTGGTGGCCTGTATGAACCTGGGACACCTGAAAATATGGCATGACTGATTTTGAAATCAGTCATTCTGATTTTCTTGTTTCACAGGGCCAAATCAGGAAAAGACTGAGCCCCACTATTAGGGGGACTCAATATTTGCTGAAATTGGGCATGTGATATCTCCAAATGAGAAGGCTGTTCCCTGTGGGAATCCCCAACCTATAATTCTACTAACTATAAGGCTCATGAGGGAACTTTAATGTGCTGAAAATTCACAAATTAAATAACATTAATTACCAATAGGGGGTGTCAAAGTCACCAAATCCCACCTTAAAATAACACAGGATTTGGAACCCAAATCCCAACACTAAATCCCAGTTTTTTTATGTGTAAATCATATGGCATTTTAACTGAGTCCCCTGGTATTTCAACCAAATCCCATGCATCTGGGATTTCAGTTTGAAACCTAACCCAAATGAGTATTCACAATTGATACCTGTACAACAGATTCTTCTACACTCCATTTTGGACAATCTGACTGAACAACTTACAGTCCATTTATACTTCTTCATCCATATAATAATGCCTTGTTCCAAAGCAAGACACATCAATTCAGATATGAATATCACCTTTGGCCTGCCACATCCATCAGGTTACTTAATACATACAGATTATTTAACCATAATTAATTGGCTTTCAGTAAAATCCAATATCAAGTCATGTTTTGGTACTAGTGGTTCAACATCTATTGGAAGACCTCCTTCATCAAAGCAGCATTGATTTCAGCTTATGGCCATTGAGGTCAACAAAAAATCACAAAATTGCCTAAACCTTAGCTCAAGCAGCATCTGAGATCAATGGCGAACATATAAAAAGAAGTATATGGCAGCAAAAAAATTTGAAAATTTAACTGGGGCTGGAATAATGAGAGAAGATGAGAGTAAAGGAATCAAATCAATGGGTAAAAAGCTTGAAAGTATGTGTCCTTGCTATGCTGAAATGGATGTGCTCTTTGGCCACAAGCCCAATGTCACTCCCATTGCAAGCTCTGATTCACAAGAAAAATACAGCTTAAATGGTGATGATGATGTTGATGTCTTGCTTGATAAGGTAAGTTATTGTCTCTTCCTTTTTTTACCTGCAATAATTAAACCTCATTTGCTTTTTAAAGGAGAATAATGGTTTGGAATCACCACTCAATCTGGTTCCTTTGCTTCATAATGAAGATGACTTGGTTCAAGTGGAAAACCTTCAAGATGAATCAGTAAGTATTTTTAAACCTGATACTTATGAAATCCATTGTTGATTATTTATCCTTTGACTAGCAAAGTAAATCCATAATGCATTCAACACAAAAGCGTAATCAAGCATTGACGCCCAACTTGAATGACAAGAGTGGCTCTAGGAAAAGGCCAATGGATATGTTTGCACTGACATATTCAAATTTGCTTGAATCATGGCAAAAGGTTATGTTTTGGATTTATGGTTACTCTGATCAATCCTACTGGCAAAATGCATGATTTGTAGTGCATCAAACCAGTGAAAATGCTAATTTGGAGTGCAACAGGGAGAGGTGGAATGAAGAGAAAGAAAGCAACAGTTTTAAGAAGTCAAGTTGCAAAAGCAAATGGAGTTTGAGGAGAAGAAACATACAAAGAAATATGAATTTGAAAAAGAAAAGTGGAATAGTGAATTGGAATTTAAGGAAAATCAATGCAAGATGTATCTCACTATAGCGGCATTGTCCTCAAGCAGGCCAATTGCCAAGCTGGAACACATTCTGACATTAATCAATAAAAAATAACATATTAGGTATACATCATGTGATCATTTTATATGTGGTGATTTGTTAAATAAAACTGATGTTTATGTGTAATTATTTATCTTATGTTGTGAAATCTAACTGCACTTTATTACCAAATTGAAAATTTGATTTTTATGCATAATTGGGGCACCAACTTGAAATTGATCTTATGTCATGAAATTTAATGGCAATTTATTACAAAATTGAAAATTTGGGCAAGTTTTGCATCAAGATTTTATGTGCAGTCTGTTCCAATTGAAATTCATGGCTCCCTCCATATTTCCTTTCTTTTGGATTTTTTGCCAAATAAAAGTTGATGACCGCTTTTTTCCTTTTTTTGAAATAGTATTTAATGTCATTTTATTGTTTCTGAGAATTTTTTCTTCTTTTTCTATATGTTTCTTATTTTTGATTTTTAATTTTTATTTTGAATTGTTTCAACTTTTAGTTTTGAATTTTTTATTTTAATTTTAAATTCTTAATTTTTTATTTTTTATTTTCACCCCTCACTCTTCATTTTTTTTTTTAGATTATCCAAAAAAAATCATTCTTCTTTTTCAATTCAGGTAAGTAAGTTTTTTTTTTTGTTTTTTTTCACCACTCTAATTTTTTTTAATTTTATTTTATTGCTTTTATCCACCTTCAATATACCCCCACCCATCACCATCCACCTCCAAAACCCCCCCACCCATCACCATCCACCTCCAAACACCCCCCACCCCAGTCACCCTGGAACCTCCCAAAAAGGCTCCTGGGAGGTTCCAGGGTTTAGGCCTCCCAAATCTATTCCAAATTGATTCTGATTTTTTTTAGATTTTTGATGTTAATGGCCTCCAGAGGCCATTAACATCTTTTATTTTACTTTTTTGGATTAATATAATACTTATGATGTTTTTTTAAAAATCATAATCTTATTTATGATTAATTTTTTCAATTGATGATCATTAATGAATCACTGATGAATTTTTTTTTAAATCATAATCATCTTTATGATTTGATTTTCTTTTTTTTTGATCATTATGAATGTTGACCTGTTTTTTTTATAATCACCATCATGAATCACTTATGATTATTTCTTTTTGATTATTATCATTACTGACCCATCATTGTTTTTATTTTGATTTTTATTTCATCTTTCTATTTATTTGTCGATATAGGGGTGGATTATTTATAAGAGTTTATTGTGCAATGTCATTCCATTTCAGCCCCCTTCCATCTTCTTTGAAATTTAAAAAAACCTCCTTTCCTGTCTCACTCTTCAAATCATTCTGATAATGTCATGGTTAGGACTAAACCAGATTCAGCACATCATCAGAATGATTTGAATGATGTTGAATTTACTATTCCTCCTCTTGATTTCATGGTTAGGACTAAACCAAATATAGAACATCATGAGGATAAAATACCAAATAAAATCATAAAAGAAAACTCACCCAAAGCCAAATACAACACATCCATGATTCAAAATGAATCATGTCTCACCTTGGCCATTCAAACACAGAATATAAGAACTTTTCAACCATTTCAATTGACAAGAAATCAGCCAATGCATCATGGTTAAAACTTCCATCACTCAACACTCTACCCCATCCTTATTTACTCATTGATAAAACCAAAAAGCCCTTTTTTCCTGTCATCATGTATGAAATAACCCCTTTTGATAATTCTTCTGGCCACTCAATTTCTCCAAAAACCCATCATGAAATTAATTTCCTTATCTCAAAATCAACAAGAAATTGAAACCAATAAGCAACTCCTAGGTGGCATTATGAAAGGTATTTAGTTTTGTCCTGGTTCTGACTCTGGAAAATCTGAAGGTGTGTGATCTTTTTTCCTTATTATTTTAATAATTGCCAAGTAATTACAGGAGTTTTAGGTGTTTACTCCAGAAAAATAGGTTTAACTCCTCATAAAATTGAAACAGATAATAATCAATGGACCAACCTTCATCAATATGACAAGTTTTTTTACTCAATAATCTCCCATTCTTCAAAATTAGCTGAACATTAAAATAAGTCATCAATGAAAACAGCCAAATTACCAAATTTCAGTCAACTTGAATGGTCTTCTGAAAATCCAAAGGAAGAATTCAAATGATTTACCAATGTCATTGTCACTCAAGCTGGATTTTTCAATAAGCCACACCAAGATTTGAATGATCGCAATTCCTGGACTTATGGTATATTTTTTTTTAGTATCAAAAAATATTTCCATCCCCTTCCAACTGTCTTCACCCCCTCCGGACATGGCTTGCACTTCCCCAAATTGAAAATGGAGATTGATTTTTCAAAAAAACCTGGAATCATGGAAATTCTTTGGAATACATCAACAATTGTTCATCATACAACAAAACCTCCTCCATAAATAATCAATCATGACAAAATAACTCATTTTGGATGTTCTTTTCAAATCAACCATAAATTATTTAATGTAGGTGACAAATTCTTGAAAATGACACCCACCAAAATTAATTCAAAAGTCAATGGGTACTTCAAAAGAAATATGCAGGAACAAAAAAGAACTAAAAAATATTGATTGTAAATAGTTTTATTTTACCAATAAAATCTTCACTCCATTGTATTACATTAAATTAAGTACCCAAATCAATGGTCCTGATGAAATTCATAATTGACTATTTTTCCATGCCAATTTAATTGGTTTAAGTTTTCCATGAATATTTACCACATCTTCCCCAATGTTGTTGTTGGACAGATTTTCTACATGTGGTGGATCATTGTTCTCATATAGATCAAACCATTCATCTCCAATTTGTGCTAACATATTATGTAAAATTGTGCAAGAAACAACCCAACTAACAATATATTCAATTTAATGATTATCCCTCATTTTATTTCACATTTCCCTTAGAGAAAACCCCCTGTGAGCCTTAGAGGTATTTTCATATACCCAAAAGACCACAAAAGATGAATTAAGATACAAATATAAATAAAATAAATTTATTTATATTATAAAAATAAAAATTGAAATATAAATACAAATTTATATTTAAAAATGAAAATTTAATTCTAATTTAAAAATAAAATTACAATAAAATTTAAAGTTATAAAATTATATTTTTACTTGTAAAAATTAAGTAAAAATGAATTCTTAATAAAAATTGTGAAATTAAAATATTTTTGGTAAAAATTTATATGAAATATATTATAACTTCTTATCCAATAAATAAACATAAAGAAATTATCACACCATTGGATTCCTCATGAAAAATAAAGTGGGGTCACCTCTGGATGAAATTTCTGTAACTCAACTCTAAATAAGCTTAAATTAAGTTTTTAATATTTTCAATACAAAAAATTGAAAATCCTAAAAGATTTAATTTAATTCACACCACATGTGGTGTTAACCATCAATTTTTGTGTTAAAATTGAGGTGTTGTGTTTAGCTTAGAAGTTATGAGGAATTGAAGTATTTTCAATTGAATTCAATTAAAATGTCAAAATGTGTGCATGTATTACATAAGTGAACTTTGATTTACATATGAGGTATCAATTATTACTTTATTTTACTGTACAATTTAATTGAATTACATATGTAAATTACAAGTATAATACATGATGAGGAATTAAAGAAAAAAATAAATTGGAAAGATTAAAATTGGGGGGGAAAAGGAACTCTGGCTCTAAGGGGGATCCAGACCCCAAAGCTCCTTGCTGACTGGCGTGGGATGTCAAAATCCACACAAAAGTTCATTAATTTTGGCCTGGAATTGAGTCACAGGGTCTGTGACTCAATTGATGATGAGGTTTTGATACCAACCAGGGTGGTTTTAACTGCTGCCAAGAGGGTAAAACTACCCTTAAGTTAAAACAATGTTAGTAAAAACAGTTTTAACTGGTTTCTACGCCGCTTAAACACATTCTGACGTGTTTTTAAGGCTCTAGACTAGGTATTGCTATAGTAATGGCTGATTTAAGGGTCTAAAATGGCTTAAACCAGCCCTTTTTTGGTCTAACCCAGGGTTCAATGATGCCATAATTGGCTTTTCTGTTTTCAGACTGTTTTTAACGACTGAAAAGAGTAAATTTTACTTTTGGAGTAAGAAAATTGATGGCTATAAAAGAATGTCTTCTTTGCCCCACTTTTCTCTTCATGTTGGAATCTTTTCCTTTTATAGTTAGCTTAAACATTGTTAAACCAATCAATAAAAGATTCCGACCACCTTTCTTGAATCATTTTAAACCTTTGAACAACGTGAAAAAAATATTATAATCATTGTTTGTAACTCTTATAATCATATTTACCCCTGAACCACCCCAAAAGTGAATTAAAGCATCTTTCATCACTGTAAGCTTTGTCACTTTGTTTCCAAATTCACTCTGGTCAAGTTTGGGCCTGTTTTCTCTTTAATATTCTTTTTAAAGACTTTGCTCTTTAATTAATTTCTTCCAGTTTTTTTCTCAATTAATTCCAATTGAAATTGCTCTTGAAGAAATTTTTTTTGTAGCCTTAAATATCTCTTGTAGAGTATTTTTGGATAAATTTTTATTGTTGGTAAAACAATAAATCTTTATAATATCATTGTTTTATACTAATAAAGTTACAAAAAATAAAATTGTTGTGTTTTCTCTTAAAAATAAAATTTATTACTATTTCTAATTGATTTTTACCTTATACAAATTTTGAGGACAGGAAAAGTACTTGATTTTTAATCAAAGTTTCATATCCACACCTTACATATGGGGGCCCAGCCGTGATATTTTACCTGTGAAATATTTTTTTCGCTCTTTTTGAAACCTTTTTCTTATATTGAAAAATTCAAAAAACATATAAAAAATACTTATAATTCAAAAAACCCATAAGAAATAATTTTTTCATATTATAAGCGAGGATTATATTTTTATTTCTTTTTTTTCTACTTAATTAATTGTCTTTTTAATTAATTTTAGTGCCTGAAAACATGGTAAGACAAGAAAACATTGAAACAGCCTCAACAGTCACCAGCATTATTCCTGCCAATACTGTTATTGTGACTCAAAATAACCAACCTGAACCAATATCTTTTGAATTGATTAACTTGGATATAAGTAATACCCTTCAGAAAGCTAAGAATTTAGCCAATAGTAAGTTTTTTGACGTAAAAATACTATTTTAAGCCTTGTTAATCATAAAATATGCCTTCAACTAGATCAGGAGCCAGCTATAACCCCTCAAGCAGCTCCTAGAAAGGTAATAGATGTGATTATGGCAGAAGCCAACCAGGTACAGAAGGAAAAGGGTCAGTTGATGACTTCCAAACAGCTAAAATAGGTTATTCTGATGCTGATAATACCATTTTACCTTCACAAAGGGCTGACACGGCCTCAAGAAGCCTCAGTGGACATATACAATGCCAGCCACAAAGCATACAACAATGCCCTGCAGTACAAGGAGTACCAGATCCTTTCAGATCTGTGGAAAAACTGCATGAATTCTTACCTGACTGTGAGGAAATTCCTGGGCCATCCCAATACTTGCAAATTGCTCAATGGATGGCATCCATTGATGGAGAAGAAAAACATGATGCTCTTGACACTAGAATGGAGGAAAAACAACCCTCCATCACCCAAGCAAGTGGCCAGCAGCAGCAATTTCAACATGAGAAAGCAGCCACAAGCTCCAAACAAGGGCAAAGGAAAGGCACCAGCCACCAAACCTTACAGCCAGAGCTACAGGATGCCATGGAAAATGTGTTTCAGATGGAAAGAACAATGATGGAATTAAAAAAGAAAGAGGAGGCCAGATTGAAATATCAGAAATGATTTCTGATATTTTTGATTCTATTCCAGAGTTGTATGAAGCTATAAATGATGTAAAAAGTCATCTTTCTGATAAAAATACATCAATTTGTGACAATCTTAAGACACATAACTTGAGTCTGAGCCAAATCAATGAAACACTTTAATGTTTTGAAAAAGTTTTAAGAAAAATTAAAACTTCCAATAATGATAATTCTTTTGGCAATAAGATAAATGAACAATCTGCCATTATTAACAAATTGACAGGCAAATATTCTAACTTCAATATTGATGACATGATTGAAACAAGAATAAAACAAGCCATAAACAATATAAAATAGGATAATAGAAACACTATTGATGATATTTAAAAATCATTTACTGAAGTAAAGACACATATAATTACCTTTAAAAAGTGTTTTGCTACCTCAAAAGAGGAAATATCAAAATTAAAAATAAAGTTGAATGAAGTTATATCTGATAATACTAAACAAACAGAATTATGGAATGAGCTGACATATAAAGAGGATGATCATAAAAGGAATTTAATAACCTCTATACAAAGCTTACAACATAAATTAAGAAATTCGAAAAGGTGTAACAACAGTAAAATGAATTATATTGAACAACTACTAATCACCTTACCAAGAATGTCTACACCTCTGAATCAAAATGTGTGAGCCTTAGAGGTAATTTCATATACCCAAAAGACCACAAATATAAAAAATAACATATTAATATAAATAAAATAAATTTATTTATATTATTAAAATAAAAATCAAAATATAAATATAAAATTATATTAAAAATAAAAAATTAATTATAATTTAAAAATAAAAAAAATACATTAAATTTTGTAAATATAAAATTACATTTATACTTGAAAAAATTAAGTAAAAATGAAACTTTAACAAAATTGTGAAAAAATAAATAAATTTGGAAAAAAGTTAAATAAAATTTATTATAACTTTTTATCCAATAAATAAACATATAAAATTTATTTCACCATTGGATTCCTCATAAAAAATCAGGTGGGGTCACCTCTGAGTGAAATTCTTGTAACTCAACTCTAAATAAGCTTAAATTAAGTTTTTAGTATTTTCAATACAAAAGTTGAAAATCCTCAAAACCTTAATTTAATTCACACCACATGTGGTGTTAACCATCAATTTTTGTGTTAAAATTGAGGTGTTGTGTTTAGTTTAGAAGTTATGAGGAATTGAAGTATTTTCAATTGAATTCAATTGAAATGTCAAAATGTGCGCGTGTATTACATAAGTGAACTTTGATTTACATATGAGGTGTCAATTATTACTGTATTGTACTGTACAATTGAATTGAATTACATATGTAAATTATAAGTATAATACATGATGAGGAATTAAAGGAAAAAATAAATTGGAAAGATTAAATTTGGGAGGGAAAAGGAACTCCAGCTCTAAGGGGGAGCTAGACCCCCAAATTCCTTGCTGACAGGCGTGGGATGTCAAAATTCACACAAAAGTTCATCACTTTTGGCCTGGAATTGAGTTACAGGGTCTGTGGACTCAATTGATGATGAGGTTTTGATACCAACTGGGGTAGTTTTAGCTGTTGGTAAAACTACCCTTAAGATAAAACAATCATAATAAAAACAGTTTTAACTGGTTTCTACGCCTCTGACACACATTCTGACGTGTTTTGAAGGCTCTAGGCCTGGTATTGCTATAGTAATGGCTGATTTAAGGGTCTAAAATGGCTAAAAATGGCTAAAAATGGCTTAAACCAGCCCTTTTTGGTCTTAACCAGGGTTCAATGATGCCATAATTGGCTTTTCTGTTGTCAGACTGTTTTTCACGACTGACAAGAGTAAATTTTACTTTTGGAGTAAGAGAATTGATGGCTATAAAAGAATGTCTTCTTTGCCCCACTTTTCTCTTCATGTTAGAATCTTTTCCTTTTATTAATTAGTTTAAAACTGTTAAACCAATCAATCAAAGATTCCAACCACCACTTTTAAATCATTTTAATCCTTTTAACCACGTGAAAAAATCATTATAATCATTGTTTGTAACTCTTATAATCATTTTTACCCCTGAACCACCCCAAAAGTGAATTAAAGCATCTTTCATCACTGTAAACTTTGTCACTTTGTTTCCAAATTCACTCTGCTCACTTTTGGGCGTGTTTTCTCTTTAATATTCTTTTTAAAGACTTTGTTCTTTAATTAATTTCTTGCAGTTCTTTGCTCAATTAATTCCAATTGAAATTGCTCTTGAAGAAATTTCTTTTGTAGCCTTAAAATATCTCTTGTAGAGTATTTTTTGGATAAATTTTTATTGTTGGTAAAACAATAAATTTTTATAATATTATTGTTTTATACTAATAAAGTTATAAACAATAAAATTGGCGTGTTTTTCTCTTAAAAATAATATTTCATACTATTTTTAATTGATTTTTACCTTATACAAATTTTGAGGACAGGACAAGTACTTGATTTTTTAATCAAAGTTTCATATCCACACCTTACATTTGGGGGCCCAGCCGTGATATTTTACCTGTGACATATTTTTTTTACTCTTTTTAAATCTTTTTTCTTATATTGAAAAATTTAAAAACATATAAAAAATACTTATAATTCAAAAAATCCATAAAAAATAACTTTTTTTCATATTATAAGTGAGGCTTATATTTTTATTTCTTTTTTGAAATAACCTTTTTTTTACTTAATAAATTGGCTTTTTCATTAATTTTAGTGTCTGACAATGTGGTAAGACAAGAAAACATTGAAACAGCCTCAACAGTAACCAGCATTATCCCTGCCAGTACTGTTAATTCTGATCATAATAGTACTGTTATTGTGACTCAAAATAACCAACCCGAACCAATATCTTCTGAATTAATTAAGTTGGACATAAGTAATACCCTTCAGAAAGCTAAAAATTTGGCCAATAGTAAGTTTTTTGACGTAAAAATACTATTTTAAGCCTTTTTAACCATAATTATGCCTTCAACCAGGTCAGGAGCCAGCTACAACCCCTCAAGCAGCTTCCAAAAAGGTAATAGACGTGATTATGGCAGAGGCCAACCAGGTACAAAAGGAAAAGGGTCAGTTGATGACTTCCAAACAACTAAAATGGGTCATTCTGAAGCTGATAATACCATTTTACCTTCAAAAAGAGCTGACACCGCCACAACAAGCCTCTGTGGACATATACAAAGCCAGCCACAGTGCATACAACAATGCACTTCAATTCAAGGAGTACCAGATCCTTGCAGACCTGTGGAAGAATTGCATGAATTCTTACCTGACAGTAAGAAAATTCTTGGGCCATCCCAACACTTGCAAATTGCTCAATGGATGGCATCCATTAATGGAGAAGAAAAACATGATGCTTTTGACACTAGAATGGAGGAAAAACAACCCTCCACCACCCAAACCAGTGCCAAAAACAGCCCCAGTGGCCAGCAGCAGCAATTCCAACGTGAAAAAGCAGCCACAAACTCCAAACAAGGGCAAAGGGAAGGCACCAGCCCCAAAGCCTTACAGCCAGGGCTACAGAATCCCAAAGATTCAGCAGGATGCCATGGAAAATGTATTTCAGATGGCCAGAACCATGATGGAATTACAGAAGAAGGAGGAAGCCAGATTAAGGTTCCAGAAATGATTTCTGACATATTTGATTCCATCCCAGAGTTGTATAATGCTATAAATGACGTGAAAAAACATCTCTCTGATAAAAATGACGACATTTGTAACAACATTAAAACAAACAACCTGAGTCTGTGCCAAATTAATGAAACACTTATGTGTTTTGAAAAAGTTTTAAGAACAATTAAAAATTCTAATAATGACAATTCTTCTAACATTAAAATAAATGAACAATCTGCCATTATTAAAGAATTAACAGATAAATATTCTAAATTCAATATTGATGACATGATTGAAACAAGAATTAAACAAGCCATAAATATTATCAAAACAGATAACAAGAAAGTCCTTGATGACATTTCAAATTCATTTACTGAAGTAAAGACATATACCATTGCCTTGAAAAAGTGTTTTGATGCTTCACAAGAAGAAGTATCAAAATTATCAATGAAATTGAACCAAGTCACTTCTGATAATACAAGACAGACAGAGTTATGGCAAGAACTGACACATAAGGAGGACATGTATAAAATTGAAGTAATAAATTTAATACAAAGCTTCCAACATGAATACAGAAATTCCCAAAGGTGTAGCAACAGTAAAATGAATGACAATGAACAAATACTGAACACCTTACCAAGAATGTCTACACCTCTAAATCAAAATGAGGGCACAAGAATTCCAAATCCACAAGTATTGGATCCTGATAATTCACAATTAAAAAATGAATTATCCACTTCTTTTCATAACTTGGAACCATCAATGGGCCAAGCACTCTTGAAAGAAGTTCCAAAACTTAAAGAATGGCCTCACTTCAGTGGTGAAGGAGAGTATGACCATATGGAATTCATTAGAGGTATTGACATGATCAAAGAGGATTTTGAATTACCAGACAGATTGGTAACAGCCAGGTTTAACACCTTGTTTACCAGATCAGCTCACAGATGGTACATCAAAATAAGACAATCACATGTACACCAGAGTTGGACTTGGTGAAAAACCCAAATCATCAACAAATGGGCAAATGATGCTTGGAGGTTTAAAGTTGAAACAGCCTTTGAATCTGCCAAATTTAATGCTGATAAAGACAGAGCTTTACCATGTTTTTGCCAACAAAAGGACAGATTAACAGCATTATATCCTGACATGTCAGAGTTTATGATCCATAGAAAAATTCTTAGACAATGTGGAGGTGACTTAGAGCATGCTGTCAAAAGCAGGACTACTGAACAATCTTCAGCAGAAGATATTATCAATATACTAGAAGAAGTAACCACCAGAACCAAAATTGGTTCTAGTAGGGTGAATCTCAAAACAAGGTTTAATACACCTTGGAAAGATTCTGTGGACAAAAACCCCAAAGAAAATTCTGGTAATATTAAATATAAATCTGCAGATACAGTCAGAAAATGCCATATTTGCCAAAGCACCACCCATTTAGCCAATACATGTCCAAAGAGGGGGAAAATCAATGAAATTGACATTGAAAAGGAACCAGATGTTGAAAAAGAAGACATAATTGAAGACAATTCAGATGATAAGTCATCCATATTTTCTGAATCCTCAAAAGATATAGAAAATATCAATGCCACTGTTGACATCATGGAATCTTATTCCCACTTACCACAATTGAGCAATGGTCAAGTTGATTTATCAAAAGTTCAAGATGCACAACTTATGAAGACAAAACCAAACAGAGGAAAAGGTTATACAGCTGGTAACTCCTGTATAACAGAAGTGGTAATTGACAACAAGCCCACCAAACTTTTGCTTGACCCAGGAGCCTTCTGCTCTTGTGTTGGAAAATCCTTTCTTAAGACTTGTGTGCCAAATTTTGAAGACCAATTGTTACCAATTGATGGTATAAAATTCAACAGTGCAAGTAACCCAATGAAAGCATTGGGAATCTTTGAGACCAATGTCATATTCCCACACATAAATGGGAATTTAAGGATCACAGTTGAATTTGTTGTTATGGAAAATTGCTCTAGTACCCATTTTATATTGGGAAATGACTATTTGATCATGTATGGGATAGATTTACATAATAACAAAGACAGATACTTTACAATTGGGGACAATAAGCGCCAGAAATTTGCCTTTTTACCATTTAAAAGACAAATTACAGTAAACAAAGTATCACCAGTCAACTTAGAGTTAGAAAAATTCAAGTCTGAACAGTTAAATGAGGCTGAGATAAGCCTTCATCTGACTGATAAACAAGAAAATGAACTTTCTTCCCTTTTGTATGACCACAAAGGAGCATTTGCTACAGACAAAGAACCTCTGGGAGCAATTATTGGTCATGAAGTTGACATCATTCTTAACATTGAGAGACCTTATCCACCACTCTTGAGAAGACCTGCTTATCCAGCAAGTCCAAAATCAAGAGAAGCTCTAGAAATTCATATCAAAGAACTTCTAGACCTTGGTGTAATAAGAAAAGTAGGCCACAATGAGGAAGTAGAAATAACTACACCAGTCATAGTGGCGTGGCATAATGGAAAATCCAGAATGGTTGGGGACTTTAGAGCTCTGAACACTTACACTGTTCCAGACAGATACCCAATACCAAAAATCCAAATTGCCCTTACTCAAATATCTCAAGCAGTGTATATAACCACTATGGATGCCCTTAAAGGATTCCATCAAAATGTGGTAACACCAAGAGCAAGAAAATACTTGAGAATTATTGTTCATTGTGGAGTGTATGAATACTTAAGGATGCCCTTTGGTATCAAAAATGCACCTTCACACTTCCAAAGAATGATGAATGAAATCTTCCCTGAAGAACTCTCAGAGGGATGGTTAATCATTTACATTGATGACATTATTATCTGTTCAAAGACTTGGGAGGAGAACATGTACAGATTATCAAGAGTTTTGACAAAAATCCAATCAGTAAACATGAAAATCTCCTTGAAGAAATGTCATTTTGGATTTAAAGAACTTAAGGCACTAGGACATGTTGTATCTGGTTTGTCCCTTGGAATTGATAAAAATAAAGTTGCAGCAGTATTGTTAAAACCCATGCCTCAGAATAAGAAGGAAATTCAGTCATTCTTGGGTTTTGCAGGATATTACAGGCAACACATTAAAGACTTTGCATCCATAGCAAGACCACTTTATAAGTTGTGTGACAAAGACACAGTATTTGAGATGACTGTTGACAGAGTCAAAGCTTTTGAATCTCTAAGAGAAGCATTGACCACTGCTCCACTCTTACTGATGCCAGACTTTAAATTACCTTTCAAACTGTATATTGATGCATCAGGGGATGGACTAGGTGCTGCACTTCACCAAGTTCAGATCATAAATGACAAACCTGTAGAAGGACCAATATGTTTCATATCCAGGCAAATCAAACCAACTGAAGCCAGATATGGAGCAAGTCAAATGGAATGTCTATGCCTTGTCTGGGCCTTGGAGAAATTGAACTATTTCTTAGAGGGATGTGTTTTTGAAGTAATAACAGATTGTACAGCTGTGAAATCACTTTTGAACATGAAAACACCTAACAGACACATGCTCAGATGGCAGATAGCCATACAAGAATACAGAGGCAATATGACTATTGTTCATAAGGATGGGAATATTCATAAGAATGCAGATGGACTAAGCAGATGGCCATTACCAAATAACATTGATAATCCTGCTTATGTTCCAGAAGAAGCTTCACCACAAATTCCAATAGAAGGAATAAGTGTTACAGACTTGAACACCACCTTCTTTGAAGAAGTCAGAAATAGTTACACTCAAGATAAGAATTGTAGCATCTTATGCCAATTACTTAACAAAGACTGTAAAGACAACTCTCTAATACATGCCTTGGATGAAGTATGGAGAAAATCTTATAATGAAGGAAGATTTCACCTACTGGATGGTATAATTTACCACAGAACCAAGCACACATGTGTCATGACAGTTGTAGACAGGTCATTAATCAATCTTGTACTGAAAGAATGCCATGATAGTCCCTTTTCAGGACATCTTTCTGAAGACAGAACAAGAGAGAAAGTGAAGACCTGCATATGGTGGCCAATGTGGCAAAAAGATGTTGCAGAGTATTGCAAAACCTGTGACAGATGCCAAAAGGCAAATAAATCCAATGGCAAAAGACTTGGAAATATGATGAAAATCCAAGAACCAAACAGACCTTGGGAAATTGTCCATATGGATTGGGTAACTGGCCTACCACCAGGAGGTGACAGGAGCTATAATGCTTGCCTAGTAATTGTGGACAGATTCAGTAAAACTCCAATCTTTTTACCATGTCACAAAGATGATGCAGCCATGGATACAGCTCTTCTGATATGGAATAGAGTAGTGTCATGGACTGGGATATTTACAAATATCATCAGTGATAGAGATCCCAAATTCACTTCAGCACTATGGACAAATCTTCACCAATTATTTGGCACTAAACTGTCTTTCTCTACAGCCTACCACCCACAAACTGATGGCCTGGCTGAAAGAATGATCCAAACCTTAGAGGACATGGTGAGAAGATTTTGTGCATATGGCCTTGAATTCAAAGATTGTGATGGATTTACCCATGATTGGTGTACTCTGTTACCAGCACTGGAATTAGCATATAAAACATCAATCCATGCTAGTACCAATCAGACTCCTGCTGTTCTAGAAAAAGGATGGAACCCCAAGTTACCCCAAGACTCCTTGAGGAAAGACTTAATTGAAATACATCCCACAGCTGCTAGCTTCAAAGGAATGCTAGACAAAGCTAGAAAGCATGCAGTAAGGTGCATGGAGGACTCTTTTGCATATGCTAAAGACAAATGGGATAAATCTCATGCAACTCCAGACTTCAAAGTGGGGGACCTAGTTCTTGTATCCACCACTAACTTCAATAACATCAAAGGATGTAAAAAGTTGAAAGACTCCTTTGCAGGACCTTTTGTGATTAAGGCCCTCCATGGAGAAAATGCTGTTGAAGTAGAGTTATCTGAAGAACTTAGCAATAAGCACCCTACATTTCCAGTGAGCTTGATAAAACCATATAAATCTAGTGATGCTGAGAAATTTCCCTTGAGGAATAAGGTTCCCCAAGTTATACCTCCTATTGAGACATCTGGTACTAAGAAAATAACCAAAGTTCTTAAAGAAAGGAAATTAAGAACCAAGAAAGTAAGGGAATACCTTGTTAGGTACAGTGACCCAACTTGTGAAGATGAATGGTTAGAAGAAAAAGATATACCAGAAGCTACCAAACTCCTGAGGAGATTCAGCAACACTAGAAACACCAATATTACAAAGTAATATTCTTTTTTAGGGGGAGGGAATGTGAGCCTTAGAGGTAATTTCATATACCCAAAAGACCACAAATATAAAAAATAACATATTAATATAAATAAAATAAATTTATTTATATTATTAAAATAAAAATCAAAATATAAATATAAAATTATATTAAAAATAAAAAATTAATTATAATTTAAAAATAAAAAAAATACATTAAATTTTGTAAATATAAAATCACATTTATACTTGAAAAAATTAAGTAAAAATGAAACTTTAACAAAATTGTGAAAAAATAAATAAATTTGGAAAAAAGTTAAATAAAATTTATTATAACTTTTTATCCAATACATAAACATATAAAATTTATTTCACCATTGGATTCCTCATAAAAAATCAGGTGGGGTCACCTCTGAGTGAAATTCTTGTAACTCAACTCTAAATAAGCTTAAATTAAGTTTTTAGTATTTTCAATACAAAAGTTGAAAATCCTCAAAACCTTAATTTAATTCACACCACATGTGGTGTTAACCATCAATTTTTGTGTTAAAATTGAGGTGTTGTGTTTAGTTTAGAAGTTATGAGGAATTGAAGTATTTTCAATTGAATTCAATTGAAATGTCAAAATGTGCGCGTGTATTACATAAGTGAACTTTGATTTACATATGAGGTGTCAATTATTACTGTATTGTACTGTACAATTGAATTGAATTACATATGTAAATTATAAGTATAATACATGATGAGGAATTAAGGGAAAAAATAAATTGGAAAGATTAAATTTGGGGGGGGAAAAGGAACTCCAGCTCTAAGGGGGAGCTAGACCCCCAAAATCCTTGCTGACAGGCGTGGGATGTCAAAATTCACACAAAAGTTCATCACTTTTGGCCTGGAATTGAGTTACAGGGTCTGTGGACTCAATTGATGATGAGGTTTTGATACCAACTGGGGTAGTTTTAGCTGTTGCCAAGAGGGTAAAACTACCCTTAAGATAAAACAATCATAATAAAAACAGTTTTAACTGGTTTCTACGCCTCTGACACACATTCTGACGTGTTTTGAAGGCTCTAGGCCTGGTATTGCTATAGTAATGGCTGATTTAAGGGTCTAAAATGGCTAAAAATGGCTAAAAATGGCTTAAACCAGCCCTTTTTGGTCTTAACCAGGGTTCAATGATGCCATAATTGGCTTTTCTGTTGTCAGACTGTTTTTCACGACTGACAAGAGTAAATTTTACTTTTGGAGTAAGAGAATTGATGGCTATAAAAGAATGTCTTCTTTGCCCCACTTTTCTCTTCATGTTAGAATCTTTTCCTTTTATTAATTAGTTTAAAACTGTTAAACCAATCTATCAAAGATTCCAACCACCACTTTTAAATCATTTTAATCCTTTTAACCACGTGAAAAAAATCATTATAATCATTGTTTGTAACTCTTATAATCATTTTTACCCCTGAACCACCCCAAAAGTGAATTAAAGCATCTTTCATCACTGTAAACTTTGTCACTTTGTTTCCAAATTCACTCTGGTCACTTTTGGGCGTGTTTTCTCTTTAATATTCTTTTTAAAGACTTTGTTCTTTAATTAATTGCTTGCAGTTCTTTGCTCAATTAATTCCAATTGAAATTGCTCTTGAAGAAATTTCTTTTGTAGCCTTAAAATATCTCTTGTAGAGTATTTTTTGGATAAATTTTTATTGTTGGTAAAACAATAAATTTTTATAATATTATTGTTTTATACTAATAAAGTTATAAACAATAAAATTGGCGTGTTTTTCTCTTAAAAATAATATTTCATACTATTTTCAATTGATTTTTACCTTATACAAATTTTGAGGACAGGAAAAGTACTTGATTTTTTAATCAAAGTTTCATATCCACACCTTACAAAATGAGGGTACAGGGATTCCCAATCCACAAGTATTGGATTTTGAAAATTCTCAATTAAAAAATAAACTTTCTTCTTCTATTCATAACTCGGAACCATCAATGGGCCAAGCACTCTTGAAAGAAGTTCCAAAACTTAAGGAATGGCCTCACTTCAGTGGTGAAGGAGAATATGATCATAAGGAATTCATCAGAGGTATTGAAATTATCAAAGAAGACTTTTAATTACCAGACATATTGGTAACAGCCAGGTTTAACACCTTATTTACTAAATCAGCTCACAGATGGTATATCAAATTGAGACAAGCACATGGACACCAAAGTTGGACTTGGTGGAAAACCCAAATTATCAACAAATGGGCCAATGATGCTTGGAGGTTTAAAGTGGAAACAGCCTTTGAATCTGCCAAATTTAATGCTGATAAAGAAAAATATTTACCATGGTTTTGCCAAAAAAAAAGACAGATTAACAGCATCATATCCTGAAATGTCAGAATTTTTGATCCATAGAAAGATTCTGAGACAATGTGGAGGTTACTTAGATCATGCTGTCAAAAGAAGGACTACTGAACAATCTTCAGCAGAAGATATTATCAATATACTAGAAGAAGTAACCACCAGAACCAAAATTGGTCCTAGTAGGGTGAATCTCAGAACAAGGTTTAATACACCTTGGAAAGATTCTGTGGACAAAAACCACAAAGAAAATTCTAATAATGTTAAGTATAAATCTGCAGATACAGTCAGAAAGTGCCATATTTGCCAAAGCACCACCGATTTAGCCAATACATGTCCAAAAAGGGGGAAAATTAATGAAATTGATATTGAAAAGGAACCTGATGTTGAAAAAAATGACATAATTGAAGACAATTCAGATGATAAGTCATCCATATTTTCTGAATCTTCAAAAGATATAGAAAATATCAATGCCACTTTTGACATCATGGAATCTTATTCCCACTTTCCACAATTGAGCAATTGTAAACTTGATTTATCAAAAGTTCAAGATGCACAACTTATGAAAACCAAACCAAACGGAGGGAAAGGCTATACAGCTGGTAACTTCTGTATAACAGAAGTGGTGATTGACAACAAGGCCACTAAACTTTTGCTTGACCCAGGAGCCTTCTGCTCTTGTTCTGGTAAATCCTTTCTTAAAACTTGTGTACTAAAATTTTAAGGTCAGTTGTTGCCGATTGATGGCATAAAATTCAATAGTTCAAGTAACCCAATGAAATCATTTGGAATATTTGAAACTAGTGTCATATTTCTACATATAAATGGAAATTGAAGAATCACTGTTTAATTTGTTGTTATGGAAAATTGCTGTAGTACCCATTTTATATTGGGAAATGACTATTTAATCATGTATGGAATAGATCTACATAACAACAAAGACAGATACTTTACTATCAGAGACAATAAGTGTCAGAAATTTGCCTTTTTACCATTTAAAAGAAAAATTACAGTAAATAAAGTATCACCAGTCAACTTACAATTGGAAAAATTCAAATCTGAAAAGTTGAAGGAGGCTGAAATAAGCCTTCATCTGACTGATAAACAAGAAAATGAACTTTCTTCCATTTTGTATGACCACAGAGGAGCATTTGATTCAGACAAAGAACCTCTAGGAGAAATTATTGGTCATGAAGTTGATATCATTCTTAATATTGAAAGACCTTATCCACCACTCTTGAGAAGACCTGCATACCCAGCAAGTCCCAAGTCAAGAGAAGCTCTGGAAACTCATATCAAAGAAATTCTGGACCTTGGTGTAATAAGAAAAGTAGGCCACAATGAAGAAGTAGAAATAACTACACCAGTCATAGTGGCATGGAATAATGGAAAATCTAGAATGGTTGGGGACTTTAGAGCTCTGAACACTTACACTGTTCCAGATAGATACCCAATAACAAAAATCCAAATTGCCCTTACTCAAATATCTCAAGCAGTGAATATAACCACTATGGATGCCCTTAAAGGATTCCATCAAAATGTGGTGACACCAAGAGCAAGAAAATACTTGAGAATTATTGTTCATTTTGGAGTGTATGAATACTTAAGAATGCCCTTTCGTATCAAAAATGCACCTTCACACTTCCAAAGAATTATGAATGAAATCTTCCCTGAGGAGCTTTCAGAGAAATGGTTAATCATTTACATTGATGACATTATTTTCTGTTCCAAGACTTGGGAAGATCACATGTACAGATTGTCCAGAGTTTTGACAAAAATTCAATCAGTGAACATGAAAATCTCTTTGAAGAAATGTCACTTTGGGTTTAAAGAACTTAAAGCACTAGGACATGTTGTATCTGGGTTGTCCCTTGGAATTGACAAAAACAAAGTTGCAGCAGTATTGCTAGAACCCATGCCTCAGAACAAAAAGGAAATTCAGTCATTTTTAGGTTTTGCAGGATATTACAGGCAACACATTAAAGATTTTGCATGCATAGAAAGACCACTTTATAAATTGTGTGACAAAGACACAGTATTTGAAATGACTGTTGACAGAGTCAAAGCTTTTGAGTCTCTAAGAGAAGCCTTGACCACTGCTCCACTCTTACTGATTACAGACTTTAAATTGCCTTTTGAATTGTATATTGATGCATCAGGGGATGGGCTGGGTGTTGCACTTTACCAAGTTCAGATCATAAATGATAAACCTGTAGAAGGACCCATATGTTTCATATCCAGGAAAATCAAACCAACTGAAGCCAGATATGGAGCAAGTAAAATGGAATGCCTATGCCTTGTCTTGGCCTTGGAAAAATTGAGCTACTTCTTAGAGGGATGTGTTTTTGAGGTGATAACAGATTGTACAGCTGTCAAATCACTTTTAAACATGAAAACACCCAACAGACATATGCTCAGATGGCAAATAGCCATACAAGAATACAGAGGAAATATGACTATTGTTCATAAGGATGGGAATATTAATAAGAATGCAGATGAACTAAGCAGATGGCCATTGCCAAATAATATTGATAATCCTACTTATGTTCCAGAAGAAGCTTTACCACAGATCCCAATAGAAGGAATAAGTGTTACAGACTTTAACACCACCTTCTTTGAAGAAGTAAGACACAGTTACACTCAAGATAAGAATTGTAGCATCTTGTGCCAATTACTTAACAAAGACTGTAAAGACAACTCTCTCATACATGCCTTGGATGAATTATGGAAGAAATCGTATGATGAAGGAAGATTTCACCTACTGGATGGTATAATTTACCACAGAACAAAGCACATATGTGTCATGACAGTTGTGGACAGGTCATTAATCAATCTTGTACTGAAAGAATGCCATGAAAGGCCCTTCTCAGGACATCTGTCTGAAGACCGAACTAGATAAAAAGTGAACACCTGTATATGGTGGCCAATGTGGCAGAAAGATGTTGCAGAGTATTGCAAAACCTGTGACAGATGTCAAAAATCAAATAAATCCACTGGCAAGAGACTTGGAAATATGATAAAAATCTAAGAACCAAGCAGACCTTGGGAAATTGTCCATATGGATTGGGTAACTGGCCTACCACCAGGAGGTGACAGAAGTTATAATGCTTTCCTAGTGATTTTGGACAGATTAAGTAAAACTCCAATCTTTTTACCATGTCACAAGGATGATACAGCCATGGATACAGCTCTTCTGATATGGAATAGAGTAGTGTCATGGACTGGAATATTTACAAATATCATTAGTGATAGGAATCCCAAATTCACTTCAGCACTATGGACAAATCTTCACCAATTATTTGGCACTAAGCTGTCTTTCGCTACAGCCTACCACCCACAAACTGATGGTCTGGCTGAAAGGATGATCCAAACCTTAGAGGACATGGTAAGAAGATTTTGTGCATATGGCCTTGAATTCAAAGATTGTGATGGATTTACCCATGATTGGTGTACTCTGTTACCAGCACTGGAATTAGCATATAAAACATCAATCCATGCTAGTACCAATAAAACTCCTGCTATCCTAGAAAAAGGATGGAACCCCAAGTTACCCCAAGATTCCTTGAGGAAAGATTTGATTGAAATACATTCCACAGCTGCTAGCTTCAAAGGAATGCTAGAAAAAGCTAGAAATCATGCAGTAAGCTGCATGGAGGACTCTTTTGCATATGCTAAGGAAAAATGGGATAAATCACATGTAACTCCAGATTTCAAAGTGGGGGACTTAGTTCTTGAATCCACCACCAACTTCAATAACATCAAAGGATGTAAAAAGCTGAAAGACTCCTTTGTGGGACCTTTTGTTATTAAGGCCCTCCATGGAGAAAATGCTGTTGAAGTAGAGTTATCTGAAGAACTTAGCAATAAGCATCCTACATTTCTAGTGATCTTGATAAAGCCATATAAATTTAGTGATGCTGAAAAATTTCCCTTGGGAAATAAAGTTCCCCAAGTTATACCTCCTATTGAGTCATCTGGTAGTAAGAAAATTACCAAAGTTCTCAAATAAAGAAAGTTGAGAACCAACGAAGTAAGGGAAGACCTTGTTAGGTACAGTGACCCAACTTGTGAAGATGAATGGTTGCCAGAAAAAGACATACCTGAAGCTACTAAACTTCTCAGAAGGCTTAGGCACACTAGAAATAACAATATTACAAAGTCATATTCTTTTTTTAGGGGGAGGGTATGTGAGCCTTAGAGGTATTTTCATATACCAAAAGACCAGAAAAGATAAATTAAGATACAAATATAAATAAAATAAATTTATTTATATTATAAAAATAAAAATTGAAATATAAATACAAATTTATATTTAAAAATCAAAATTTAATTATAATTTAAAAACAAAATTACAATAAAATTTAAAATTATGAAATTATATTTTTACTTGTAAAAATTAAGTAAAAATGAATTCTTAATAAAAATTGTGAAGTTAAAATATTTTTGGTAAAAAGTTATATAAAGCATATTATAGATTTTTATCCAATAAATAAACATAAAGAAATTATCACACCATTGGATTCCTCATGAAAAATAAAGTGGGGTCACCTCTGGATGAAATTTCTGTAACTCAACTCTAAATAAGCTTAAATTAAGATTTTAGTATTTTCAATACAAAAGTTGAAAATCCTCAAAACCTTAATTTAATTCACACCACATGTGGTGTTAACCATCAATTTTTGTGTTAAAATTGAGGTGTTGTGTTTAGTTTAGAAGTTATGAGGAATTGAAGTATTTTCAATTGAATTCAATTGAAATGTCAAAATGTGCGCGTGTATTACATAAGTGAACTTTGATTTACATATGAGGTGTCAATTATTACTGTATTGTACTGTACAATTGAATTGAATTACATATGTAAATTATAAGTATAATACATGATGAGGAATTAAGGGAAAAAATAAATTGGAAAGATTAAATTTGGGGGGGGAAAAGGAACTCCAGCTCTAAGGGGGAGCTAGACCCCCAAAATCCTTGCTGACAGGCGTGGGATGTCAAAATTCACACAAAAGTTCATCACTTTTGGCCTGGAATTGAGTTACAGGGTCTGTGGACTCAATTGATGATGAGGTTTTGATACCAACTGGGGTAGTTTTAGCTGTTGCCAAGAGGGTAAAACTACCCTTAAGATAAAACAATCATAATAAAAACAGTTTTAACTGGTTTCTACGCCTCTGACACACATTCTGACGTGTTTTGAAGGCTCTAGGCCTGGTATTGCTATAGTAATGGCTGATTTAAGGGTCTAAAATGGCTAAAAATGGCTAAAAATGGCTTAAACCAGCCCTTTTTGGTCTTAACCAGGGTTCAATGATGCCATAATTGGCTTTTCTGTTGTCAGACTGTTTTTCACGACTGACAAGAGTAAATTTTACTTTTGGAGTAAGAGAATTGATGGCTATAAAAGAATGTCTTCTTTGCCCCACTTTTCTCTTCATGTTAGAATCTTTTCCTTTTATTAATTAGTTTAAAACTGTTAAACCAATCTATCAAAGATTCCAACCACCACTTTTAAATCATTTTAATCCTTTTAACCACGTGAAAAAAATCATTATAATCATTGTTTGTAACTCTTATAATCATTTTTACCCCTGAACCACCCCAAAAGTGAATTAAAGCATCTTTCATCACTGTAAACTTTGTCACTTTGTTTCCAAATTCACTCTGGTCACTTTTGGGCGTGTTTTCTCTTTAATATTCTTTTTAAAGACTTTGTTCTTTAATTAATTGCTTGCAGTTCTTTGCTCAATTAATTCCAATTGAAATTGCTCTTGAAGAAATTTCTTTTGTAGCCTTAAAATATCTCTTGTAGAGTATTTTTTGGATAAATTTTTATTGTTGGTAAAACAATAAATTTTTATAATATTATTGTTTTATACTAATAAAGTTATAAACAATAAAATTGGCGTGTTTTTCTCTTAAAAATAATATTTCATACTATTTTTAATTGATTTTTACCTTATACAAATTTTGAGGACAGGAAAAGTACTTGATTTTTTAATCAAAGTTTCATATCCACACCTTACAAAATGAGGGTACAGGGATTCCCAATCCACAAGTATTGGATTTTGAAAATTCTCAATTAAAAAATAAACTTTCTTCTTCTATTCATAACTCGGAACCATCAATGGGCCAAGCACTCTTGAAAGAAGTTCCAAAACTTAAGGAATGGCCTCACTTCAGTGGTGAAGGAGAATATGATCATAAGGAATTCATCAGAGGTATTGAAATTATCAAAGAAGACTTTCAATTACCAGACATATTGGTAACAGCCAGGTTTAACACCTTATTTACTAAATCAGCTCACAGATGGTATATCAAATTGAGACAAGCACATGGACACCAAAGTTGGACTTGGTGGAAAACCCAAATTATCAACAAATGGGCCAATGATGCTTGGAGGTTTAAAGTGGAAACAGCCTTTGAATCTGCCAAATTTAATGCTGATAAAGAAAAATATTTACCATGGTTTTGCCAAAAAAAAAGACAGATTAACAGCATCATATCCTGAAATGTCAGAATTTTTGATCCATAGAAAGATTCTGAGACAATGTGGAGGTTACTTAGATCATGCTGTCAAAAGAAGGACTACTGAACAATCTTCAGCAGAAGATATTATCAATATACTAGAAGAAGTAACCACCAGAACCAAAATTGGTCCTAGTAGGGTGAATCTCAGAACAAGGTTTAATACACCTTGGAAAGATTCTGTGGACAAAAACCACAAAGAAAATTCTAATAATGTTAAGTATAAATCTGCAGATACAGTCAGAAAGTGCCATATTTGCCAAAGCACCACCGATTTAGCCAATACATGTCCAAAAAGGGGGAAAATTAATGAAATTGATATTGAAAAGGAACCTGATGTTGAAAAAAATGACATAATTGAAGACAATTCAGATGATAAGTCATCCATATTTTCTGAATCTTCAAAAGATATAGAAAATATCAATGCCACTTTTGACATCATGGAATCTTATTCCCACTTTCCACAATTGAGCAATTGTAAACTTGATTTATCAAAAGTTCAAGATGCACAACTTATGAAAACCAAACCAAACGGAGGGAAAGGCTATACAGCTGGTAACTTCTGTATAACAGAAGTGGTGATTGACAACAAGGCCACTAAACTTTTGCTTGACCCAGGAGCCTTCTGCTCTTGTTCTGGTAAATCCTTTCTTAAAACTTGTGTACTAAAATTTTAAGGTCAGTTGTTGCCGATTGATGGCATAAAATTCAATAGTTCAAGTAACCCAATGAAATCATTTGGAATATTTGAAACTAGTGTCATATTTCTACATATAAATGGAAATTGAAGAATCACTGTTTAATTTGTTGTTATGGAAAATTGCTGTAGTACCCATTTTATATTGGGAAATGACTATTTAATCATGTATGGAATAGATCTACATAACAACAAAGACAGATACTTTACTATCAGAGACAATAAGTGTCAGAAATTTGCCTTTTTACCATTTAAAAGAAAAATTACAGTAAATAAAGTATCACCAGTCAACTTACAATTGGAAAAATTCAAATCTGAAAAGTTGAAGGAGGCTGAAATAAGCCTTCATCTGACTGATAAACAAGAAAATGAACTTTCTTCCATTTTGTATGACCACAGAGGAGCATTTGATTCAGACAAAGAACCTCTAGGAGAAATTATTGGTCATGAAGTTGATATCATTCTTAATATTGAAAGACCTTATCCACCACTCTTGAGAAGACCTGCATACCCAGCAAGTCCCAAGTCAAGAGAAGCTCTGGAAACTCATATCAAAGAAATTCTGGACCTTGGTGTAATAAGAAAAGTAGGCCACAATGAAGAAGTAGAAATAACTACACCAGTCATAGTGGCATGGAATAATGGAAAATCTAGAATGGTTGGGGACTTTAGAGCTCTGAACACTTACACTGTTCCAGATAGATACCCAATAACAAAAATCCAAATTGCCCTTACTCAAATATCTCAAGCAGTGAATATAACCACTATGGATGCCCTTAAAGGATTCCATCAAAATGTGGTGACACCAAGAGCAAGAAAATACTTGAGAATTATTGTTCATTTTGGAGTGTATGAATACTTAAGAATGCCCTTTCGTATCAAAAATGCACCTTCACACTTCCAAAGAATTATGAATGAAATCTTCCCTGAGGAGCTTTCAGAGAAATGGTTAATCATTTACATTGATGACATTATTTTCTGTTCCAAGACTTGGGAAGATCACATGTACAGATTGTCCAGAGTTTTGACAAAAATTCAATCAGTGAACATGAAAATCTCTTTGAAGAAATGTCACTTTGGGTTTAAAGAACTTAAAGCACTAGGACATGTTGTATCTGGGTTGTCCCTTGGAATTGACAAAAACAAAGTTGCAGCAGTATTGCTAGAACCCATGCCTCAGAACAAAAAGGAAATTCAGTCATTTTTAGGTTTTGCAGGATATTACAGGCAACACATTAAAGATTTTGCATGCATAGAAAGACCACTTTATAAATTGTGTGACAAAGACACAGTATTTGAAATGACTGTTGACAGAGTCAAAGCTTTTGAGTCTCTAAGAGAAGCCTTGACCACTGCTCCACTCTTACTGATTACAGACTTTAAATTGCCTTTTGAATTGTATATTGATGCATCAGGGGATGGGCTGGGTGTTGCACTTTACCAAGTTCAGATCATAAATGATAAACCTGTAGAAGGACCCATATGTTTCATATCCAGGAAAATCAAACCAACTGAAGCCAGATATGGAGCAAGTAAAATGGAATGCCTATGCCTTGTCTTGGCCTTGGAAAAATTGAGCTACTTCTTAGAGGGATGTGTTTTTGAGGTGATAACAGATTGTACAGCTGTCAAATCACTTTTAAACATGAAAACACCCAACAGACATATGCTCAGATGGCAAATAGCCATACAAGAATACAGAGGAAATATGACTATTGTTCATAAGGATGGGAATATTAATAAGAATGCAGATGAACTAAGCAGATGGCCATTGCCAAATAATATTGATAATCCTACTTATGTTCCAGAAGAAGCTTTACCACAGATCCCAATAGAAGGAATAAGTGTTACAGACTTTAACACCACCTTCTTTGAAGAAGTAAGACACAGTTACACTCAAGATAAGAATTGTAGCATCTTGTGCCAATTACTTAACAAAGACTGTAAAGACAACTCTCTCATACATGCCTTGGATGAATTATGGAAGAAATCGTATGATGAAGGAAGATTTCACCTACTGGATGGTATAATTTACCACAGAACAAAGCACATATGTGTCATGACAGTTGTGGACAGGTCATTAATCAATCTTGTACTGAAAGAATGCCATGAAAGGCCCTTCTCAGGACATCTGTCTGAAGACCGAACTAGATAAAAAGTGAACACCTGTATATGGTGGCCAATGTGGCAGAAAGATGTTGCAGAGTATTGCAAAACCTGTGACAGATGTCAAAAATCAAATAAATCCACTGGCAAGAGACTTGGAAATATGATAAAAATCTAAGAACCAAGCAGACCTTGGGAAATTGTCCATATGGATTGGGTAACTGGCCTACCACCAGGAGGTGACAGAAGTTATAATGCTTTCCTAGTGATTTTGGACAGATTAAGTAAAACTCCAATCTTTTTACCATGTCACAAGGATGATACAGCCATGGATATAGCTCTTCTGATATGGAATAGAGTAGTGTCATGGACTGGAATATTTACAAATATCATTAGTGATAGGAATCCCAAATTCACTTCAGCACTATGGACAAATCTTCACCAATTATTTGGCACTAAGCTGTCTTTCGCTACAGCCTACCACCCACAAACTGATGGTCTGGCTGAAAGGATGATCCAAACCTTAGAGGACATGGTAAGAAGATTTTGTGCATATGGCCTTGAATTCAAAGATTGTGATGGATTTACCCATGATTGGTGTACTCTGTTACCAGCACTGGAATTAGCATATAAAACATCAATCCATGCTAGTACCAATAAAACTCCTGCTATCCTAGAAAAAGGATGGAACCCCAAGTTACCCCAAGATTCCTTGAGGAAAGATTTGATTGAAATACATTCCACAGCTGCTAGCTTCAAAGGAATGCTAGAAAAAGCTAGAAATCATGCAGTAAGCTGCATGGAGGACTCTTTTGCATATGCTAAGGAAAAATGGGATAAATCACATGTAACTCCAGATTTCAAAGTGGGGGACTTAGTTCTTGAATCCACCACCAACTTCAATAACATCAAAGGATGTAAAAAGCTGAAAGACTCCTTTGTGGGACCTTTTGTTATTAAGGCCCTCCATGGAGAAAATGCTGTTGAAGTAGAGTTATCTGAAGAACTTAGCAATAAGCATCCTACATTTCTAGTGATCTTGATAAAGCCATATAAATTTAGTGATGCTGAAAAATTTCCCTTGGGAAATAAAGTTCCCCAAGTTATACCTCCTATTGAGTCATCTGGTAGTAAGAAAATTACCAAAGTTCTCAAATAAAGAAAGTTGAGAACCAACGAAGTAAGGGAAGACCTTGTTAGGTACAGTGACCCAACTTGTGAAGATGAATGGTTGCCAGAAAAAGACATACCTGAAGCTACTAAACTTCTCAGAAGGCTTAGGCACACTAGAAATAACAATATTACAAAGTCATATTCTTTTTTTAGGGGGAGGGTATGTGAGCCTTAGAGGTATTTTCATATACCAAAAGACCAGAAAAGATAAATTAAGATACAAATATAAATAAAATAAATTTATTTATATTATAAAAATAAAAATTGAAATATAAATACAAATTTATATTTAAAAATCAAAATTTAATTATAATTTAAAAACAAAATTACAATAAAATTTAAAATTATGAAATTATATTTTTACTTGTAAAAATTAAGTAAAAATGAATTCTTAATAAAAATTGTGAAGTTAAAATATTTTTGGTAAAAAGTTATATAAAGCATATTATAGATTTTTATCCAATAAATAAACATAAAGAAATTATCACACCATTGGATTCCTCATGAAAAATAAAGTGGGGTCACCTCTGGATGAAATTTCTGTAACTCAACTCTAAATAAGCTTAAATTAAGATTTTAGTATTTTCAATACAAAAGTTGAAAATCCTCAAAACCTTAATTTAATTCACACCACATGTGGTGTTAACCATCAATTTTTGTGTTAAAATTGAGGTGTTGTGTTTAGTTTAGAAGTTATGAGGAATTGAAGTATTTTCAATTGAATTCAATTGAAATGTCAAAATGTGTGCATGTATTACATAAGTGAACTTTGATTTACATATGAGGTATCAATTATTACTGTATTGTACTGTACAATTCATTTGAATTACATGTGTAAATTACAAGTATAATACATGATGAGGAATTACAAGAAAAAATAAATTGGAAAGATTAAAATTGGGGGGAAAAGGAACTCTAGCTCTGAGGGGGAGCCAGACCCCCAAAATCCTTGCTGACTGGTGTGGGATGTCAAATTCCACACAAAAGTTTATTATTTTTGGCCTGGAATTGAGTCACAGGGTCTGTGACTCAATTGATGATGAGGTTTTGATACCAACCAGGGTGGTTTTAACTGCTGCCAACAGGGTAAAACTACCCTTAAGTTAAAACAATGTTAGTAAAAACAGTTTCAACTGGTTTCTACCCCTCTTAAACACATTCTGACGTGTTTTGAAGGCTCTAGACCAGGTATTGCTATAGTAATGGCTGATTTAAGGGTCTAAAATGGCTAAAAATGGCTTAAACCAGCCCTTTTTTGGTCTAACCCAGGGTTCAATGATGCCATAATTGGCTTTTCTGTTGTCAGACTGTTTTCCACGACTGACAAGAGTAAATTTCATTTTTGGAGTAAGAGAATTGATGCCTATAAAAGAATGTCTTCTTTGCCCCACTTTTCCCTTCATGTTGGAATCTTTTCCTTTTATAATTAGTTTTTAAACCTTCGAACAACGTGAAAAAATTATTATAATCATTGTTTGTAACTCTTATAATCATTTTTACCCCTGAACCACCCCAAAAGTGAATTAAAGCATCTTTCATCACTGTAAGCTTTGTCACTTTGTTTCCAAATTCACTCTGGTCACTTTTGGGCGTGTTTTCTCTTTAATATTCTTTTTAAAGACTTTGTTCTTTAATTAATTGCTTGCAGTTCTTTGCTTGATTAATTCCAATTGAAATTGCTCTTGAAGAAATTTCTTTTGTAGCCTTAAATATCTCTTGTAGAGTATTTTTGGATAAATTTTTATAGTTGGTAAAACAATAAATCTTTATAATATTATTGTTTTATACTAATAAAGTTACAAAAAATAAAATTGCTGTGGTTTCTCTCAAAAATAATATTTATTACTATTTTTAATTGATTTTTACCTTATACAAATTTTGAGGACAGGAAAAGTACTTGATTTTTAATCAAAGTTTCATATCCACACCTTACACAACCTCCCCTTCAAAATTACAATTGCATTCTCAATTCTGACCCTCGATTTTTCTAGACAGTAATTTAAAGAATGGTTGTCTTCATTCTGTGCTGGACCAACCCAAGGAGAGCTTGCATATGCTGAATTGGAAAGTATGTACTGATCCTTTTCATAAAACTCCTTAGGTTTTTCTGCTATTTTCATATGTTGATAGACATTAGAATCATTAAGTGACCCATTACAACCAACATGTAGAGCAGTGAACTGTTTGTTGATATTTCAAACCAGTTGTATTGACATAGAATACCTCAATTGTAAACACTCAGCAAAAATGAAATAAGGAATAAAAATTCAACAGCTTACCTCTTTTTGCGATCAAAATAGGCTTCACCATCATTGAGATGATGTTGTGATAATGGCATGAGACTCCGATTAATAAACCCAATGCACCCTGGGAAGCCTTCCGCCTGCATTACTTGAGACATCTCTCTTTGTTTTTCTATTGTTGGCCACAAAATCACTTTGTGCTTCAATTTTATTAATATCTGGATCACTCTTTGAGTGTACAACACAATAGCCCCATGGCTAATTCCAAATAACATTCCAATCTTTCCCAAAGCAACCCCAGTTCCATTTGATCCTAGCCTTGATAGTGCCACAGCCAATTGGATTGCAGGATTGTGTTGGTTGTTTTGTGATGAGTTTTGAAAGGTTTTATCATCTTGAATTTGTGCAACCAATTTTTCAAATGATTCATGTGTGGTCCTACATAGCTGTCAAAACTTTTCAGATGATAATGTTTGTAAATCATTCATTTTAAACATGTAATGTGATGGATATCTTCTACAAGGATTGATGTATCTTTGTGATTTTATCATATCTAATAAGATTATATCTTCCTGGATATCAGAATCACTATCAGAGTTGAGAGCATTGATGAACTGCAGTGAGTTTAATGTCTGAAGTAAAGGTAGCCTTTGGCATGGTAAATGAAGAAAAGATGTATAGAAAATGCAATTTGAAATCAAATAACTTAATAAATGACCAGTATATTCAGATTTTATGCAATTTAAAATTCCCTTACTGATTTGTGTGTTGTAAAAATGTCCCTTTAAGTGAAGCTAAAGGCAGGATTTTAGTATCAAAACATGGTATTTGGTACCAAAAAACCTGGGTTTTTGTATCTCCAAATACCTCACCTCTTGAGGTGTGGTATTTCCCAAATCCCAAAAAGTTAATGTGGGATTTGGCAAAAAAAACTTGGGATTTTGAGTGTGGGATTTGGTAACTTTGACACCCCCTAATATGTGTTGCAAGTGTCTAGATTTAGTTGGATAAATATTAAGAACTATTAAAGGGTGAGTAAAAATATCAAAATACAATGAATGTGAGCTAAACCAGGTTACTTTCAGAGATATTGTCAGAAATAAGTTGAAGATACTGTAAAGGAACTGTATGAAAGTCCCATACCTTTTTCTGTGGTGTATGCCATTCATTACTGATTACTTCTGATAAAAACTAGGATCATGCTAATAGATAGATGTGTTTTTTCTTGGAAAAAATATTAAAAAGCTTTATAATTTTGGGTGAACTCTAATTTGGAGATGAGTAAATAATTGAGAAGGGATAGCTATTGGACTATTTATAGGGGATCTCAAAAGTGGGAACCTTGAACCACTCAAATACAGATTTTCACACTGGTGAAATGGCATGAAAAATCTTCAATCTCCTTCAAAGGTTTAAAAAGGAATCAAGCTATTACTGAACCTATTTTTTCAATATCTCTAAGTCTTCTTTAATCTTCCTAAATGCTACCTTGAAGCTACTTGAAACTGCTGTGGATTATTTTTGGGGTTTGTATCAAGCCATAGTGACATTTTTCTGCATTACTCCTTCTTCTTAGCTTAGTTCATTATGGGAATTTTATATTATTAACCCTGGAGCTTTGAGTTCCTTATCACAAATCACAACAAATGCTTTGGCTGGGTCTTGAAAAAAACTGGCATGAAATACTTTACTTATCCCAACTCATTTCTCGATTGGAAAAGAATCTCATCAAGAGTCAATCAAGTAGTTGCAGATGCATTGTCATGTCTCACTGTAATTCTTGCTTCAAATGACACCACTTTTTCAATCCCCCCTCCATGAAGAATTTTTTTCTCCCAGTATATACATATGAATACTAAATTCCATATAAATACTTAACAATATCTCCTTGATCAAGAAATGAACCCTTAATTATCTGTATGACACCTGGTATACTACAGCTGTACCCTCAGAGCTTTTTGCATTTTCATTGTAACTAATGCCCTCTGTGCTGTATTATATATTTCCATTACCCAAGATCATTATAATAAGCTTGAAAATAAATAAAATAAATAAACATAAGAAAATGAAATAATTCTGGTTTGGTCAACCAACCCCTTTTCATGTCATTTTTACAATTTAGGTGGGACAGTAGGGTGTCATATGATAATACATAAATTCACACCCCTTTTAAAGAATGATAATGAAACATTCACCAGTTTTAGTACCTTATAGACTTTTTGAAAAATAATAGCTACCCCATTCTCATGGGAAAAGGTTCAAGAAATTAAAAGTTTCCCCACTTAATTTTCCCATCAATTCAAACATTCACCAGCATACTTCAAAATAAATAAAACATGTTTTCATATATTTTAGATTATTTCCTTTATCCCAAATTTTAATCTTATGATGAGATTAGAAAGATTTCAAATTCAAGTCCTAATAGGATTTTTTAGTCAAAAAATGAATTCCTTGAGAACCTTCTCAATGGGAAATCGCAATGTTGGACAAGTAAACAAACAATACGATTCAAGATAAAACAACACTGAATACTAAAAGCTAGTTTAGAGATATCTTTTTATTAAGTCAGTACAAGAAAATCTTGGTGAGTAATAACAAGTGATTTCAACTATACCTGAATCAGTCAAGATGATATTCTTAAAAAAGCAAGTGAGAGAAAAAGAAATTAGAGGAATCAATAGAGAATAGAAGACAACAAAAGGAGTGAGTGGAAAAGGAAAAAACTTAAAGAAGGAAAGAGAATAGATGACAATGATCTTGATTGATTTTATGAGAGGATGGGTGATTAAATATTTGTTGGGGTTGATTTTGCATTGATGCACAGGATCTGCAATATTGACTGGAGTATTACATGTATTTTCCAGTTAATTTGGTGATTTGGTGGTTGGAATTTAGGAGCAGCTTGTTTTTGATCAGGTCAGTCGGTCTTGGTCTTGATTGTGATTTTCAACACCCCCCTTCACTCCTAGAGGTAGAATTCCTTGAGAGTCCAACAACCAAGTGAGAGAGAGACAACTTTGTTAGAAAGTCTCCCAGAATTGAGCTGGTGGGTGTATAGATCAGCTGGATAACAGAGTCTCTGACAAATTCTTTAACAAAGTGCAATTGGCTGTTGATGTTCTTCATTGTTGTGTAGTTTATATTTGAGCTCCCTTACACTGTATTAATACAGCTCTGATTTTCTTCATGAATGGGGATTGGCTTAGAGACTTGCGATAGAGAGCATTCATGGCACCATTGTTGGAACAAAACTAATTCTGACATTAGATAACACAATTCTTTGTACTCAGCTTCAGCAGTAGAAATTGAGACAGTCAGTTGTTTTCTAGTTTTCCAAATCACCAAGCTGCCTTCAAAGGTGACAAGAAAACCAGTTAATGAAAAATGAGTTTCTTAAAAATTGCCCCAATCCATGTTGCTATATGCCCTGACTCCTTCTTTGGATCCCCAAGAATACACAAGGCCAATGTTCTGGCTGCCACTGAGATACTCCAGAATGTGTAGAAAGTTATCCCAATTATTTATTCTGGGGTTCTCTAGGAATTGAGATAGGGCTCTGACAGCATGTGAGAGATCAGGTAAAGTAGCAGCGCTTAGATAGTTGATGCTTCCTATGGCACTTGGATAATTGAATTTGAGAGCTTTGAACTTCACTAGTTTTTCTTCCAAGGAAGGTCCCATGTGTGTTTGAGGAGGCAGAGGAGTCAAGACAGGATTGCACTTGTCCAAGACGTACAATCTTAGGAGATATTTGATGAAATGCTGTTTGTCAATGGAGATGAAGTCATTGCAGTGATATATTTTAACTTCAAGAATTAGGTCTTCTGCACCAATATCCTTGATTTCAAATTCCTTTGAAATAGACATTGGATCCAAAAATTGTAATGTCATCAACATGAAAATACAGCCAAGTTGGGGTTGGCTTGCTCCTGAATAATACACAAGGAGCAAGTAGGCAAGCAATCAAGTCAGTTTTCATCAGCCAATTTCTGATTCTCTCATACCAAGCCAGAGGGGCTTGTTTCAAGCCATGAATGGCTTTTTTGAGAGGAAGACAGCTTTTTTGTTGATTGAGGTCCAGTACTTGAGGAATTGAAAGGTTAACGGTTTTGATTAGAGGTGCATTAAGGAAAGCATTTTTTATGTCTACTTGGTAAAAGGAAAGATTTCTCAAAGCTGCAAAGGAGATTAAGGTTTGAAGAGAATTCATTCTCCCAGTTGGAGAATATGTTTTCTCAAAGTCTAGACCATGAGTTTGAGTGAATCCCTGTGCACAAAGATGGGCCTTTTGTTTGACCACTTCATTTAGGTGATTGTGTTTTGTTCTAAATACCCATGTCGTGCCAACAAGCTTGTAGTTGGGTTTTAAGTCAATAACCACACATACCTGAAGAGGATTAATTGAGGATAACTCTTTCTGAACAGCAGAGCTCTAAACTTCTTTTTTGGAGGCATTAAGAGCCTGCTTGAAGGTTCTTGGTGAATCATTGTGAGTGGAGAGGAATACTTTAGGCCTTCTGCTATATGGGAGGATGTGCTTACTGTCTATGGAAGAGGAGACAATGATGGGATTCCAAGGGCCTATTACCTTGATTTTTGAGGCAGAAACAGGAGGAGAAACCTCAACACCATCCAGTTCTTGTGTCACCAGGGTGTCACAGGGGCTCTTCGAAGTGAAGAGAGCCTGGCACTCAGTAAACTGGGACTCACTTATGGAGGGCTCAAAGATAAGATAAAAGAGATACACTTAAGAGTGTTAAAGATAAATTGCTAAAGAATAAATATAAGAAAAAAGCAGCAACAAAAGATAAAAGTAAAAGAATAGAAGAGCCAACCACAAACAAGTCCAAGTCCACTGTTTCAACCTGTCAGAATGGAAAGAGAAGGGTTAATAAGGATATGGCCACCCAACTCATACTGTACAGGCAAAGAGAGAAAATGCAAAGACTAACTTAAGATTAAATAATTATAATACCCAAAATAAGGATAATAATAATTATAAAATAATAAATAAACTAAATTAATTAACTGGGGAAAAGTCCCCAGGGGGGAGAAAGAGGGGCTGGTATATGTGAGAATCACCAGCCCTGATCCAGAGGAAGAATTTTCATGAGAATATTTGATGATTGAATTGAGTCTGGCCAATACAGGTCCTGTACAGCTGTACAGAACCTGTACAAGAGGTGTGGTGTATTTGAGTGATCATACAGTTCCATACTGGTGTATTGAAACTGTATTGGGTGAATCCAACCTGTACAGGTATTGACAGGCTGTATTGATGTACCAAGCTGTATGCATGTTTCAGAATGAAGATTGCTGAAACTGACTGCTGATGCAGATACTGGATTTGCTGATTTGAGGTGTTTGAGTGGGTGTATGAATGAATACCCCTACCCCTGATGGATGGTTGTTACAGTATCCCCCTCTTGAAACTGGTGGGCTCCTGAACACCATAATACCCTGCCACTGTTGAGTGGCATCTCAATATCCCCACATTTTTTCAAAAAATTTTCTTTTTTAATTTTCTTTTCCTCTTGACCATTATCCTGAAAATCCTTCATTATTTCTTCCCTGCCAAATTCATTTGATTCCCCCCTTTTTTCCAAGCTTGAGTGAGTATTCCTTCCAAAATATGCCATTCTTTTCTTTTGATTCAATCAGCCATGCCTTGGGATGTGGCCTTGGGATATATCCCAGAATAAAGGCCATTGAGCACTTGTGCTCAAAAAATGGTCCCCAATGAGTATCTGACTTGTAATCATTGGCCCAGACTTAATCCAATTAATGAATGAAGCTTTTCTCCAAGGGGTCTTGTCCCCATTGTCCAAGGAAATGGCCTCAGACAGCCCTCCAAATGTTTTTTGGGCTGTGGCCTCCATCCTGAGTGATCTTGATGCATTATACTTTTTATGGCCTTTTTGGCCTTTTTGGGTGTTTTAGTGATTAGGGCATTTTTCTTTTTTGATTTTTGGCCATAATAGCCCTTTTCGAGTCTTTGGGATCCTACGGTCCGCGGTCCGTGGGCCGTGGACCGTACGCCGCGGTCCGTGGGGGCTATTGGAGGCCCCCAGGACCAAAATGGAGCCCCTGGGCCCAAATTTGCTGGGGACCCAGGGTGACCAAGGGGTCCAGAAATGGCCCTTACCCAATTTTCACCCTACCTGGCCTGGACCCATTGATGGGGTCCAGGACCATCGAGATCCTGGCCTCCCCAAAGCTGCAGGGGAGGCCCTGGGTGATGAGTTCAGCCCCAAAGGGGTATGAACCTTCACCTTAGAGGCTTTGAGGGGGGGCATAATTGAGTTATGGCCCCATTTCCTTGAGTCAAGTTCCTTTTTTCTTGATATGGAGTGGATTGATTCTGACGTCTTGAATCTTCTGCTTGCATATTCTTCAGTTATGAGTTCCAAACTGACTGAGCTCACTGAATCTTCCCCTTCTGCACCGCCACCGTCTATTCTTCATGGTTCTGGCGTCTTCAGTCAATTGTCTTCTCCTTCCATGGCGTCTTCTGGCCATTTTGACCCCTCCCAAACATATGATGGGTTCAGAGCAGTTGAAGTTCTTGATCCTGCCTGTACTGAGTGTTTGGCCAGGGGTAAGGATTGCTTTCAACATTACAATCCTCGATTGTCAAAATGCCATTTCTGCTTTATTGGGAAGAAGCCATGCCGCCGTACCGGATCAACTTTGTCCCAGGTCAGGAGACACTTGTGGAGTAGGAAGGATGGGCCTTATGGGCAGGAATTCCCCATTCTTCAGGAGCCTACCCCTGATGCCACTTCTGGATTTTCTCAATGTGAGTGATTTGCATATTTTGATTGAATTGGTGCTGATATCTTGATGTAGTGACTGGTTCCAGGCAGAGGGATGTGGCCAGATGGACTAATGTTGGAGGGTCCATTCCAATTGGTGGTAGGCCCATCCACTACAGCTCAGAAATTCCAATTTCAAGGACCAATGCTGATGGAGTGGTGAAAGTAGTGAAGAAGCTAAGAAGAATTGTTGATTCCCCATCAGATCCAGATGCTGAAGGAAGTGATTAGTTGGATGGTGAAGAAGTTCAAGTTATTCCTCATTCAAGTGGCCATCCATCCAGCAATTCCTCTTCTCAACCTCTTGCCAACACCAGATTCCAAAGCCAAATTATTCCCAGCCCTCCAAGAAACTTCCAACCAATGCTTGCCTCCATTCCTACAACCCTTCCTCCTCCTTCACCAACTACTTCCCATACCACCAGGCCTGCCTTGAATCCAGCAGTAAGACCATCACCAGTTCAACAGTCTAGAAACTCACCCATAACCACCTCCCGTAAACTCCAACCTGTGGCCAGCTCCAGCAGAAGAAGAGATGGATTATCCCCTTTGCCGTTTCCTGCCGCCCAAGTCTTCCAAAGAAGAGAACGTTGGCCTATCCGGGTTACCAGAGAATATCCCAACGCGGCTAGTGAAAATCAAGATGCTGTGGCCAGATTGTTCAGGAGGGTTGATAGAAATAGCAGAGAGGTGATTATGTATGCCAATGACAGGACTATTCCAGGTACTGCTTCTGAAGAGATGGCTGCAAAATTTGCCTGGTATGAGGATGAGTTGATAAATGACTTCCAGAGAACTTTTGATGACTTGGGTAGAGATAACTAGTTTCCTTTTCCTTTTTTGTGTTTTCTTTGGCTTCTATCCCCACTCTTATAAATACTAAAAAATAAAAAATGAAAAAGATAATGGAACCTCCCAATACATGATTTGGGGAGGGGATGCTGCTTCTTTAAAGAAATAAAAGAAAGAAAATTATACAAGTAAAGAAAGAAAGAAAAATAATAAGAGAAAATGAGAGTAAAGAAAGAAATAAAGAAAAATCCTGATAGTTGGTCCTTCTTGTGGTGAGTTGCTTTATTCTGGCCAAAAAAGTGTCTGAAAAATGAAAACCAAGCATTTGATGCTCACAGAGTGGCCAAGGTGATGTTTTACAAGAAGTAGAACCCTCAGGGATGCATACCAGGAGATGGAACTTACTTTCATAACTTCCACTCCCCACCAAGCACCATAAGACTGAAATAAATTGCCATAAATGCCTTCTGAAATGAATTGCCATAAATGACTACTGAAATGAATTACCGTAAATGACTTGAAGTAATGAATGTCTTGAATTATGATGATTGGCATAAAATGAAATGGTAATAAAGAAAGAAAATGAAAACATAAAGAATGAAAGAAACATTTGGCCATATCTTGATAAGGTCCAAATGGAGGGTATTGATGTTGTATGCTTCCTGAACCTGTCCAAAGAATTGACAAGTGCTCACAAAGTGGCCAAGGTGATGCTTACAACAACATATGGGTAGAATACCCCCTTAAAGGTGCATGCCAGGAGAGGAACTTACTTTCATAACTTCTTCTCCCCACCAAGCACCATAAAATCAAACTCTTGAGGTATTTGGACCAGGCTTGTCTGGATACAATGAGTTGAAATCCTTGACAAGGTCTTCTGAGTTGGTAAGGTTGGAAGCTGGTTCCCAAGTGGTTCTTTCTGGGTATTCACTGAATCCTTTCCACTCTACAAGATACCATAATTTACCTCTTTTGAGTTTTGAGTCCAGAACCTGAGCCACTTCCCATTCTTCTTGCTCTTCCACTAAAACTCGTGGTGGCGGCAATTGATGACAATTTGGGATAGTTGAATGCTTGACTGGTTCTAATAAGGACACATGGAATACAGGGTGAACTGTCTTCCATTGCTGAGGCAACTTGAGGTGATATGCATGGCTGCCAATCTTCTTAAGAACTTCAAAGGGTCCCAACCATCTTTCTGATAATTTCTTGGTGGGTCTTGCTGTCTTGATGTTCTTGGAAGCTAACCATACTTTGTCCCCAGGTTGGAAATCAGGTGGAATTGCCCTATTTCTATCTGCATACTTCTTGAATCTCCTTATTGCTGACTCTAATTCTTCTTTGACAACTTGCTGTACTGATTGGAGTTTTGTTGATAACTTTCCAGCAGGTGAGTCTTGAGAAATATGGATTGAGTCAAAGCTGGGATTTCTTCCATAAATGGTGAAAAAAGATGATTGCTTGGTTGATGAATGTTCTGCATTATTATAGGCAAATTCAGCCAGAGGGAGCCAGGTGTACCAGTCATCTTGATGATAGCTGACATACATCCGAAGGTACTGTTCTAGTATCTGATTTACCCTCTCTGTCTGTCCATCTGTTTCAGGGTGAAAGGCAGTTGAAAGATCTCTTGATATCTTGAGCTGCTGACACAATTGAGTCCAGAATGATGAAACAAATAAGGATCCTCTATCACTGACAATACTGACTGGGAGTCCATGCTTGGAAAATACATGACTAATGAATATTTGAGCTAAATCCAGAGCAGTGATTGTGCCATAAGTTGGAATGAAGATTGCCATTTTTGAGAATCTGTCCACAACTACTAAAATTGAATCAAAGTTGTTGGACAGTGGCAATTGAGTGATAAAGGCCATTGATAATGAATTCCAAGGACCAGATGGAATTGAAAGAGGCTTGAGTAATCCAAACTTCTTGTGATGAATTTTCTTGTTTCTTGAACATTGCTGACATGAGGACACATAGTCCTTGATGAATTGATTCATGCCAGCCCAATAAAAATCCCTCTTGATGAGCTTGAGGGTCTTCTCCTGGCCAGGATGGCCAGCCAATGGTGAGTCATGACGCTTTTGAAGAATATTGAGTTGAAGTTCTTCATTGCTTGGGATTACCACTCTATCTTTGAATAATAATAACTTGGCTTGAGGTTCAAGAGAATAATCTGGAACTGATTCACCTCTTGCTAGTTGCTTGAGTATTCCTTTATAGTCTTTGTCTTGCCATACTTCTTTTTGAATCTTGTCAACTAAATCTGAGAAAATTTCCACTTTGATTGAGAAGAATCTTGATTCTTGAATTCCATCTTGCTTAAGTACTTGATGAAAATTCTGAGGATTCTTGCTGATGAAGTCCACCCCCCTCTCTGGGTACACGTCGTCCCGACGTGACAAGGCATCTGGTAAAGTGGCCAGCCTGCCTGGGCGGTAAGTGATAGTGAAATGAAATTCTGAGAGAAATTCGGCCCAATGGGCCTGACGACGAGTAAGAACTTTGGAAGACATGAAATATTGCAAGGAAGAGTGGTCTGTCAAGACCTCAAAAGGATTGGAAAGAGAAAGAAGAAATGCTCTCCAGCGCTTGAGAGCCCAAACTATGCCAAGGAGTTCCTTGTCATGAATTTCATAGTTGAGCTCAGCTGGTAAGAGCTTGCAACTATCAAATGCAATGGGATGCTTTCCAGAGTCATTCACCTGACTCAGTACGGCGCCCAATGCATAATCAGAAGCATCAGTCTCTACTATAGTAGGTAGAGAAGGATTAAAGTGAGATAAGATAGGAGCAGAGGTGAAAGCTTCTTTGAGTGCTTGAAACTGACTAAGAGCTTCCTCATTTAAGATGAAAGGAGAATCTTTTTTAAGGAGGGAAGTGATAGAAGTGATTTTTTTAGAATAATTTTTAATGAAACGTTGATAAAAATTGGCAAAGCCAAGAAAAGATTGAAGAGCGTTGATGTTTCTGGGCTGAGGCCAATTGAGGATTTGCTGAACTTTTGAAAAATCCATCTTGAGGCCATCACTTGAAACAACATAGCCCAAGTATTCCACACTTGAGGCATGGAATACACACTTGGAGGCTTTGGCAAACAGATTATTGTCCCTCAGTCTTTGGAGGACAGAGGCCACATGTTTGACATGTTCCTCCTCAGAACTGGAAAAGACCATAATATCATCTAGATAAACCACAACAAACACATCCAAAAAATCTGCAAAGATATCATTTACTAGATTTTGGAAAGAAGCAGGAGCATTGGTCAACCCAAATGGCATGACCAAATACTCATAACTGCCATATTTGGTTCTAAAGGCAGTTAAGTGCTCATCCCCCTCTTTGATTCTCAGAAGGTTATATGCACCATGCAAATCTATCTTGGAGAAGATAGTGGAACCGTTTAATATGGTAAGAAGCTGGTTCATAGGAGGAACAGGGTATCTGTTCTTCCTAGTGAAAGCATTGAGTTTGCAGTAGTCAACACACAAACGAAGACCTCCATCCTTTTTCTTGACGAAAAGGACAGGTGCTCCTGTTGAAGAGGAGCTTGGTCTAATGAAACCTTTCTCTACATTCTCTGAAATGTAGGCCCGTAGTGTTTCTGACTCTTGATTTGATAATGAGTAGATAACACCAATTGGAGGTAGAAGACCCTCCAATTCGATATGGTGATCACAGGCGTGGTGTGGAGGAAGTTTCTCTGCTTTCACCTTGGAGAATACATCCAAATATTGGTGATAAGCAGGAGGAACAACCTTCAACACAGTTTCAATTTCTTCTGGCTCTTCCTCCTCATCCCACTGCTCCTCCAGGGATGCATGAAAAGATAAGGGAGGAAGGTCCATATCCCCTTGGAAGAGATGAAGTGAAGATATGGCAACATCTTCTCCAACATCCTTTATCTCTTTGAAGACTTCATCTCTTGATGGAAGTAATGACTGAGAGGGAATTATGGAAGGGATATGGACAGAAGAAGGAATGGAAGGTGTCTTAAGTTCACCAGCCAGAGCAACACTGTTGACAGCAGTGGCTAAGTCATTACTATTAGAAGGAATAATACCACTAGAATCCTTATGATTAGAATCATAGGTGATCAATCCATTTTTCCAATCAATAATGGGATTGAAATGGTAAAGGAAATCATAGCCCAATATCAGGTCTTCTCCCTTGGGTGAATCTATGATAAAGAAATCCCATTCAAAGGTTGGGAAGGAAGGCAAGTCAACTACCCACTTGGTATAATGGGTGATGAACAAGGCAGGGGATTCATTAGAATCCAAAATGAAAAGAGGAATCTTTTCAGGGAGCTCTGACATAGTCAATGAGTACTTGAGAACAAAATTCTTTGCAATAAAAGAGTTTGTAGCACCAGAATCAATGAGAATACTATAAAAAATTTCAGAGACAGAAGAGAAAATAAGAAACTTTAAAGATTTCTTGACACTAGTATTCAGAGTGCACAATTGTGCTCTTGAAGGAAATAAGTGAGAACCATTGAACACATCATGATCCCCACTCAGGCTTTTCCCTGCTTGCTAGGGAAGCCTCTTGATGATGACCCAGGCTTGTTCTGAGGTCTCTTGAAGCATTTTTCAATTGGGTGCTTGCCACCACAATAAGTACACAACCCTGCTTGAATCCTCCTCTCCTTTTCAGAACCGATTAATTTATTGTCCTTATTGAGGAGAGCAGCATGGGGTTTGTCCTTTGAAGATTGAAATTGCTTGCCCTTCTTATTCTTCTTCTGATGAGGCCCCTTTTGAAATGAGTTTTGAGGAGGCCTAGACTGATTGGATCCACTGACTGGAGGCTTCTTTTCTTGATTGCCACCCTTTTCCTTTTGCCTCTCATGATATCTTGTGTCTAATTCTAAAGTGACATCCATAAGTTCTTGAAGAGTATCAAAAGTTCCAGGGTGAGAAGCCAACTGATCCAATAATCTTGATGCCAATCCTCTTCTGTAAACATGGATATAAGCTCTTTCCCCCCAATCTCCAATTCTTGACATTAAGCTTCTGAAATCTGCTATGTACAAGGATACATGACCACTTTCCTTCATCCTCAAATTGTCCAACTCTTGTTCAGCTTTCCTGACTTCATTGGGGTCACCAAACAGAGTGAATAATTGAGATTCAAACAATGGCCAATTATTGAGGAGGTAGGAAGGGTCTTCATTGGAAATATTTGAGAGGTAAGGTTCAATCCATTTGCCAGCTCTACCAGTAAGAAAAGAAGTTGAGTACAAAACCTTCTTCCTGTCAGAGAAGAAGTTTGCTGGATCATTATGGAAAATTAGTTGACAGGATTGGATAAATCCTCTCAACGTATGAGCTTGAGTACCATCAAAAGAATCAGGTGCCTTCATGGATGGAGTCTTGAAAGCAGGGGCTTTGGAATTGTCCCTGGGGGCGACTGCTTGAGTGAGTTGTCCCATGAATTGAGTCATCTGCTCCATCATCTTGAGGAGACTTGGATCAGTTTGAGAGACAAGAGGTTGACTAGAAAGGGCTAGATTATAACCCTGAGGCACCTCTGGAGCATTTGCCAAGGCATCTGCCACTTCAGTTTCCCCAGAATCTTCCTCTTCCACAGACTCTTCCCCCTCTTCATCTTCAACTTCCCCTAATCTTGCTCTTGCACCTTCAGACATGCCAGGGTAGCCACCCAAAAGTCCAGAAAAGGATCTTGATCTTCTAGATTTCATTCCACCTCTTCTTGAGGGTGCTGCTCCTTCCATTGGTGGTCCTCTGTCCAAATTTGCACTCAGTTGATGAACTGATGGTGTGCGGTCAAGAGGAGCCCTTGCTGTAGGAGTGAGAACAGCTGGAATTTTCTGGGATCTAGTATTCTTTGCTGGGGGGCTATGCTGGACTGGCATTATGAAAAGAATTAAAATAACTTGATGGTATTAAGAAGAATAATCAGGCTTGGCCAAATCAATAACAATAAGATCTTGATGAATCTTGAGGAATCAATTCAAATCTTGAGGAATCAAATTCAATCAACAGTCAAATAAATTCAATCAATCAACAATCAATTCAAATCAAATATCAATAATCTTGAGGAAATCAATAATCAATCAATATTCAATCAATAATCAATCAATAAGTGTCTTCAATATGAAATCAAGTCTTGAGGAATCAATCAATCAGTTCAAAATCTTCAGAAATCAATTCAATATCTTGATGAGTCAAATCAAATCAATAATCAAAATCAATTCTTGAGGATCAATCAATATCTTGAGAGTTCAAAGTCAATAAATCCAATAAATCCTGAATCAATAACCCAAATGAATCCCAATGAATAATCCAATCAATTAAACCAATCAATAATTCCTAGATGAAACCTGAGTAAGAACACAGAAAAATTTGATTGATAAAAATAAAATGAAGTGATGAAATGGTCAGAAATGATTAAGAAAGGAAAAAGAATCAATTTTCATAAGAATGAAATGAATGAGATGAAAATTGATGAGAGAGAGAAAAATTCATAGAGAACCATAAAAAATCATAAAATCATGAAAAGGTCATAATTGATGAATGAGAGGAAATGAATATAAATGAATGAAAAGAAAGAATCAAATATGAGTTAATTAATTTAATGTCACAGGGGCTCTTCGAAGTGAAGAGGGCCTGGCACTCAGTAAACTGGGACTCACTTATGGAGGGCTCAAAGATAAGATAAAAGAGATACACTTAAGAGTGTTAAAGATAAATTTCTAAAGAATAAATATAAGAAAAAAGCAGCAACAAAAGATAAAAGTAAAATAATAGAAGAGCCAACCACAAACAAGTCCAAGTCCACTGTTTCAACCTGTCAGAATGGAAAGAGAAGGGTTAATAAGGATATGGCCACCCAACTCATACTGTACAGGCGAAGAGAGAAAATGCAAAGACTAACTTAAGATTAAATAATTATAATACCCAAAATAAGGATAAGAATAATTATAAAATAATAAATAAACTAAATTAATTAACTGGGGAAAAGTCCCCAGGGGGGAGAAAGAGGGGCTGGTATATGTGAGAATCACCAGCCCTGATCCAGAGGAAGAATTTTCATGAGAATATTTGATGATTGAATTGAGTCTGGCCAATACAGGTCCTGTACAGCTGTACAGAGCCTGTACAAGAGGTGTGGTGTATTTGAGTGATCATACAGTTCCATACTGGTGTATTGAAACTGTATTGGGTGAATCCAACCTGTACAGGTATTGACAGGCTGTATTGATGTACCAAGCTGTATGCATGTTTCAGAATGAAGATTGCTGAAACTGACTGCTGATGCAGATACTGGATTTGCTGATTTGGGGTGTTTGAGTGGGTGTATGAATGGATACCCTTACCCCTGATGGATGGTTGTTACACAGGGATTCATCTACCATTCTTGAAGTGTCATCCAGTTCCAGCTCCATGGGTTGGGCTTCATCTAACAACTCCATGTCAGCTGAGTGGACTTCATCTACCACCTCAGCTGCTGCTAGGCCATCCTCTGGAATAACCAATGTCAAATTGAAGGGTACCAGATTTAAAGATGGATGAATTGTTTCATCAAAGAGTACATGTTGAGAAATCATTACCTTTCCATTGCTTAATCTTGGAATATGATAGGTGGTATTGTCATTCTCATATCCAAGTAATATTCCTTCAGCACTGGCAGGACCAAGCTTCCACTTTCAATGTGACTTTGGAATGGCCACAATTTCTCGACAGCCAAAGACCTGAAGTTTTTTTAATTTTGGGTGGTGAGCCTTTCCACAGCTGATATGGACTGAGATTAAATCAAGAGGGAGTTGGTGTGAGATTGCTAAGGAGAGTAGCCGTTTTTACAGCTTCTGCCCAATAGGAATGTGGAAGACTTGAATTGTTCAGAAGACATCTTGCTTTTTCTAATATGGTTTGATCAGCTCTTTTGGAAAAGCCATTGTGCTGGGGGATTTCCACTGGTGAAATTATGTTTTTAAAGCCACATTCTTTGAAAGGTTTCTTGAATTGATTATTAAGAAACTACCCTCTTCAATCAGATACCAGTTTTTATATAGCTTAATTGTGAAGGTTTTCCATTGCCTTTTTAACTAGAAAAAACTGATGAAAGGCCTCAGATTTGTTTTTTAGCAATGAGATAATCTTGTAGGATGTGACTTGATCTACTATGGTTATGAAGTATTGAGATCCGGAAACAGAGCTGGGAGAGATAGGACCAACAAGATCAATATGAAAACAGTCTAATGGAAGACTTACTTGTACAAATTGGTCATTGAAGGGAAGCAAATGGAATTCATTTTTGTCACAGGTCAAAAGTTTTGAATCTTCGCCTGGAAGCCCCATTGACTTGATGATATGATTGCCAGGGTGACCTATTCAATGGTGCCATAACTTTGGTATTCGAGTAATTAGTGCTTTAGGTATTGATTAATCCACCTTGATTAGATTTTTCATTATTATTCCTTTGAAGAGCCTCTGATTTTCCGAGAGGAGACCAAATGAGTCTTTATTTTGATCTATCAACACATTATCATGTCCAAGACCCAACAGGCTGATAGGCTTGCAGTTGAGTTTTGGTACATAGAGGCAGTTGGTTAGTGTGTGAGTGTGTTTTCCACACATGATCAAAATGGTTCCAATTCCTTTAGTGGAAAGTGAACTGGACATATCTCTAGTGCAAACACTAAGCAAAGGTGTTATTTGAAGTGACGAGAACATTTCTTTTAAATTGGAAATGTGGTGAGTGGCACCACAGTCAATTATGAGGTCCTAAGAAGAGGTGGAACGACTATTACCTGTAACAAAGGCTTGAGCATTAGATAAGTGTGGCATGATGTTTTGATTTTTTTGTGCTCACTGTTTGTTGTTTTGATGAGGGGTTCCAACAAAACATTCTTTTTTTGTATGGGAAGTGCACATTGGATTATGCTTTCCATTTGTGTTGTAATACAGGATTTCATAAGGATGAGCTGATTCAGATGGCAATGTGGTGACAGAAGATTTTGTTGATTCTTCTTGGATGAATGAGCTGTTATGAAAATCTTGAAGCTTTGAGAGAATTAAGTTGGGAAGCTTGATTAATTCTTCATTGAGTGAGAGTTTCTACATATTGGTGAATTTTTGAGTCCACAGATAGCTTTCCGAGTAAGGTAAATGCCAGTAGTTTGGATGGTAAAATTACATTCATGGTTTCCATAGCCATAATGAGTTTTCCATTGTTGTCAATGTACTGTTGAAGATTTCCATTGTAAGCGGATTTCAACCATTGCATCCATACACGTCCCTGGTTTATTGCTTTTCTTGGAGTTTAGTCCAGAGTAAGTGATCATTTGTGGAGTTCTGCTTGGCTACTTCAATCAACACTTGATTTCTGACTCAAGAGGTAATGATTCTAACTGTGTCAAAGGTAGTTTTGTTCCATTTATTCAGTGCTGCTGTTGAAAGAGCAGAAGCAACAATATTTTTGCAAACATGGAGTAGATCCTTCAATCACAGTAAAATTATTATTCTAGTGATCTATTCTCCATAGTTGGAGCCATCCAAGACTGGTATGGAGGATATGTCAACATTGCTTTCTGTCCTGGTTTAAGATGAAGTCCACTGTTATGAGCTTGGAGCCTTGAGACTGTAAATCTGTTAAAGTGCAGAACTAAACATTGTATATTAGATTGTCATTTTTAGAAAGAATGATTTGGTGAGAATACAAAGATAGGTTTATACCTAAACAGTGGATAAAAAGTAACCAAAAAATACAATATAAGATACAACAACACTGAATACTGAAAACTATCTTAGAGATATCTTTTTATTAAGTCAGTACAAGAACATCTTGGTGAGTAATAACAAGTGATTTCAACTATACCTGAATCAGTCAAGATGATATCTTTAACAAAGTAAGTGAGAGAAAAAGAAATGAAAGGAATCAATAGAGAAGAGAAGACAATGAAAGGGCTGAGTGGAAAAGGAAAAAAAGTTAAGGAAGGAAAGAGAAGAGATGACAATGATCTTGATTTATTTTAGGAGAGGATGGTTGATTAAATATTCGTTGGGGTTGATTTTGCATTGATGCGCAGGATCTGCGGTATTGAATGTAGTATTACACGTATTTACCGGTTAATTTGGCAGTGTCGTGGTTGGCGTTTAGGAGCGGCTGGTTGTCGATCAGGTCAGTTGGTCTTGTCTTGATCGTAATTTTCAACAAATCTGTCTTCATTAGAAGGGCTCATAAGCATTTGGAGTTGCAGGGGTGTGTGAGGCACCAAAAGCTTTCAGAAGGATAAAGTCATAAGTTTTTGTCCCTTCTTGTCTCCGGTTGAAAAGACATAACGGCGAAAAACTGTTGCGTACTCTAATCGGCGCTTGGCCGTTTGTTGTTTCTAAAGTTTGAGGCGTGTGGCTCATTCCCTGAAGCAAATTAAGAGAACAGGATCATGACAGGGAGAGCAATAAAAAAATGCATTGCTACGGACGAGAGGGGGAACATTGTAGCTGTGGCGGGGCCGCAGGCCCTGGGAGTGGGAGGGGTTTAATTAGGCTAGTCATGTAAGAAATGTATTGCAGAATCATACTAGGTAGCATACAAGATGGAGCAGGGGAGAGCGTTGTGTGAAGCGGCAAATGTTGCAGCAGAACCACTAGCTGAAGAAAATGACACCTTATTATCAGAACGAAGTTTCAAATAGGAGGATGAATATCAGTAAAGTTGACAATAATACCTCGGGAAACATCGACACAGGAAATTAACGTCCGAAAAGAGAATTATCGTCATCCTCAGAAAGGTGTCCCACCGAAAAGGAACAAAGAGTAAGATGACATGCTAGTGGCGACTCCTTAGGGGGAGTAGAAGCATGGAGGCACGTTACCTCAAGCGAGTTCATTGTTACCGGGGTGCGGGTCACCATGGGGATCAGGGGCAGCTGAGCGGGCAGATCCACCAACTGGACGGACGTGCTCGAAAACAATTCCTCGTTTTTGGAATAGTTCGTGATCACCTCCTGGGAGGATGCTGTGGTCTCCAGAGACAGGTGCACTGACAGCGCTTCCAGCGAAGACGCAAAAGATTTGAACAAGGGCGACGAAATGAGCCTTCATGGTTAAATTATTGATGCAAAGAGATATTCTCAGGTGACAGAAGGTATAAAATTAAAGATTGTAAGTTAAGATGGTAGTTATTGACACAAATGGCAGTGGACTGGGGAAGCTGATCGAGATGAGACAACCGATTTTATATCAGTGCTGCCTTGTCTGTGGCTTCCTTCTTGGAGTCCTGCAGACTGCCGTGCCCTGTTTAGCTTGAGAAACAAATGTGCACCACTGGGAATGGCTCATCTTTCATTTCTCACTGTCGCACCCAAGATTGGCGTGCCTTGTCGAGGGAAGCTAGCTATTATGACTATATAACTCTGTATACGGTTTAATATTATAATTGAATTGCCTTTTAATTGATTACTAATAAGCTAATGAATCTACATATATATATATATATATATATATATATATATATGGTCTAATAATTAATCCCCCCTTTTTGGGTAGCGTACCTGAATAATAAAAATAATTAGTAAAAATAAAGATAAAATAAATAAATAAAATAAAAATGAGAGAAATTTCTCATAGTGTAGTTAGAATTATTTATATCTATATACATGAATAATGAATATGCGATTTTATGATTCTTTATCATCTTGTTAAGGTTTATAACAGGTACAGTGCCCTGCCATAAGTATGCAAACAAAAAAAATACAGGAAGGCAACTGTTTTTTTTTTGTTTTTTTTTTGCTGCGCAATTGGAATCTCACACGCATGGGGCATTTTTTGGCAAAGTCAATCGCAAACAAGTTTTTTTTATATTTCAGCTTTTTGTAACTACAAGTAATCAAGGCTTTAAGATTTTGTAAGAAAAAACCATCACTAGTATAAGTAAAATATAACAAAATTATTTTTTTAACAACACATTTTAACAAAAATGGAACTGGACAAGACATAAGAAAACAAAGAGCAGATAGAGTAAGCAATCAGAAATTGATTGTTACCATGAGCAAGTGAAAAACTCACTATTTATGAATGGAGGTCCTAGTAAGAAGTTGGACCTCCATTCATCACAATGACCATCACCATCCGTCGTGGCATTGAATGAAGCAGGTCGTTCAGTAGGTTAACATTGAAATCGGTCCAGGCTGCGTTAATCGCATGGCGTAGCTCTTCCACCGTCTGTGGTTGGTAGAGCTTACTGATTTGGCTCTTCATAGCCTTCCAGACATTCTCAATTGGGTTCAAGTCAGGAGTATGTGCTGGCCAATCGAGTTTGATAATATCGTGCTGATTTTGCGAAGTGGTGCTTGCTCGGGCAGTGTGGATCGGGCTGTTATCCTCCATTAGTAAGAGGCGGTGGCGACCACGAATCCAGGGGGCCTGCTCCATCCAGGCTATGAATGGAAGCAGGCCCGGCTGATAGACTTGCTGCACCATCTCGGTCAAGGTCATTCCACCGTTGAGGAAAACTAAGGGGGCTCGCATTGCTGCACAAAAAGCCCCCCAGACCATGAGCGTTTGACGTCCCAATCGATGGTTGACAGTGAGGTTCTCAAGATTCCACTTCTCTTGAGGGGTCCTCCAAACTCGCTTTTGATCGACCTTTTTCCCAAGCTCGAAGGCCGATTCATCGGTCCAAATGACCCGGGCCCATTCGTTGATCGTCCAATGGCGGTGGGCTTGGGCTAATGCTAGGCGCCGTTGGAAATCTTGAGGTCGGAGGTAGGGCTTTCTGGGGGCGATGCGAGAGTGCTTACCGAGCTTATGGATCTCTCGCTGGATCGTTTGGGTGGAGACCGTGTGAGTCATCAGGTCGGTCACCTGTGCAATGGTTAGTCGATGACCATGGGTGATGATTTGGCTGAGTTCTCGGTGGTCCCGTTCTGTCATTCTCGTAGGTCTCCCTTTTTTTTTTGGGTCCTCACAGTCCCGATTCGCTGATATTTATCAATCGTATTGTAGACCGTTGTGAGGGGAATTTCAGCAAGGTCCGATATCATTTGAAATGGGAGGCCTGCTTGGCACATACCAACAAGTCGTCCCCTAGTTTCGAAATCAAGGTAAGGCATATAAAGCTGCAATCGAAAAGAATTAATGTGGATTTTTTAACAAAAAAAAAAATTAATGTGAATTTTTTAACAAAAAAAAAACCGAAATCTTACGAGTCAATCGGGCAAAGGAAGTTTGGACGATGCAATGCTGTTGAGGTCATAGTGCTCCAGGACGCCTTTTATGTCATTGTAGTTGTCATTGTAGTTATGATAGAGTGTTGCAAGCAAATAAAAAAATGAAAATTGAAAAAAAAAACAAAGAGTTTAAGTCCGGAGCGGGCTCCAGACCTCTGACAAATGAGAGTCGTCCGCTGGATTTGTGCGCGCAGCAGCCGCGAGCATACAGCTTCCCTGCCCGCGTTCGCATACTTTGGGCAGGGCACTGTACAACTTTCATTTGTATTCAATAATACAACACTCCCCTCCATAACTACAAGTTATGCGATATTGAACCCTTTGAGAAATTTCTTAACATTGATATGGCCCAGGCTTTTTGTCATGATATCAGCTAGTTGATTGGTAGTGCCAATTCAAGTCAGATTGATTTTTCCTTTCACTAAGTATTCATTTATAATGTTGAATTCACAAATGAGGTGTTGAGTTTTCTTTTGACTCATTGATTCATTAGTTATACCAATCGCCGTCTTGTTGTCAGATAGCAATTGTGGTAGCGGATTATGGAGGAATTGAGAGAACATGGTGGATAGCCATAGGGCTTCCTTTGCAGCAAATGATAAAGCAATATATTCTGCTTGTGCTGTGGAAGCCGCCACCGTTACCTGCTGCTTTGATTGCCACATGATGGAGTTCCCTCCATGCATTACTATAAAACTGTGAGTTGATCAATTCCCCTCACCTCCCCAATTTGCATCTACATAACATGTGACACCCTTGGGATTGCTATGGGCTGAGATTATTACTCCCATATCCGTGGTCTTTTGCATATAACCAATCAAGTGCTCAAGTGCTTGCCAATGCAACACATCCGTGCCCATAGAAAACCACGCCGGATACTTGACCACAAAGGAGATATCAGGCCGTGATCCCTGTGCAATATAAAGCAGCATACCTATTTAGCGTAGGTATTTTCTATCCATGTTTGTGCATGCATTGGATTTAAGTGCACATGGCGAAGGGAGGGGTGAAGTACTAGTGATATTGCTCTTTGATAGTGAAGTGAGTTTGTCAATGAGCTCAGGTTGGGAGAATTTATACCCACTGCCAGATTTATCAATTGATAGCCCCACCAAACCACTCACCTCAGCATCCCACTTGATTTGCAAATGTTCATTAAGTTGAATAGATATTTTTTCAAGTAATTCCTTCGAAGAACCTGTGAGGGCTACGTCATCGACATGTATCCATAAAATTGCTTTGCCATCATCAGAATCATAAGAGTAGGTACTTTGATCTTTGCCATTTGAGGTGAACCCGATGCTGTGTGGGATGTTCTCAAGGTGAATCCACCAGCATTGGGCTGCTTGCTTTGTGCCATAAAGTGCCTTTTTCAATTTTAGCATCGAGTGAGGCAGGGTTTTCACACCCTTTGGCGGCCATAAGTAAACTGGTTTATTGATTAAGCTATGTAGAAAAGCGACCTTCACGTCAAAAGTAAAAATGGGCCATGCATGCTCACAAGAAATTGAGAATAACATCCTTAGCGCACCAAATGTTGGGGTAGGAGCAAATGTCTCTTCAAAATTTATTCCATGAATTTGACGAAAGCCCCTTGCAACCAATCTACTTTTGAATCTTTGGGGCTTGGTCTTTTTTGTGAATACCCACTTTGTGCTGAGAATTGATTCGCATGGGACTTCCTGGAAAGCTTTGCCTAAGTTGTGGAATTCAAAAACATCTTGATCTTTCATACATTGCAATTCTTCATCAATGGCTTGCTTCCATCCATCTGATTCCGCAGATATCAGTGCATCATTGTAAGATATTGGAACATTGTCCACAATGTCATGGTGCGAATTGATTTCACAGACAAATGAATCTTGAGGTTCAATTTGCCTTATCATTGATGCATCAAAAACATCATCCACCTGAATGTTAGCCAACTTAACATTCTCTCTTGAATCAGCCATATAAGGTGTCTCTTTGTCAAACCCTACGCTGGCAGGACGTATAAAAGTCTTGCAATCAGGAATCCAGAAAAGCCAACCTTTGGAGTCTGGGGTAATACCTAGATGATATCTAACAAAACCTTTAGCAGATATGTTTTTAAGAGATGAGTGATTAAAAATATAAGACTTGGCACCAAACACCCTTAGGGCAAGTAGCGATGGCTTTCTTTTACCAACGATTTCATAGGGGGTGTGTTTATTGTCGGCATGTAATGTTCTATTAAAAATCCATACTGCATGTTTAAACGCATATGGCCACAGGTTGTTGGGTAGGTTTGCTGCTAGAAGTGATGTCCTTGCCATTTTGGATATTGTCCTATTTGTCCTTTCTATCTTCCCATTTTGTTGGTGCTTGTATGGCATTGAAAGTTCATGAGTGATTCCCTCTTCTTTTAAAAAATTGCTCAGAAAATGATTGCATAATTCTGTTCCATTATCAGTCCGGATAGATTTTATTTTGAAATTGGTTGCATTGTTGAACCGGAGAATCCAAAATCAGAGTTGTTGCTTAGCTTCCGTCTTATCATTCAAGGGTACAACAGCAGTCATTCTATAAAATAAATCCTGAATCATCAGTGCGTATTTTTTGTTATCAATGCTTGCTGGAAGAGGACCTATAAGGTCAGCGGCTACTAGATCACTGGGTGAATTAATATGACCCCGGGATAGAGATTTAAAAGGGTGATGTTCAGCTTTAGAGATTGAGCAAGGATGACAGATCCTAATATTCTCAAAGTTAAAATTGGGAATGCCATCAGCGGCATTGAATTGCAATAATCTTTTAATATTTCTGATATACAGATGACCCATATGACAATGCCAAAGTGTACTCAAATCACTAGATATTCTGCTACTAGGATGAGTACTGAAATTAACAGGAGGAGGGGATGATATGGATAAAGCATGCACAATATGATTTTCGGAAGCATATATAAGGGAAAGGAACCATCTGTGGTTTCTTTTAAAAGTAGAGAAGAGACATGGGCCTTCTAGATAGTGAGGATGATATTATCAAGGCACACCAGTACCCCTTGTGAAATTAATTGTCCAACAGATAGTACAACCCCCGGAATATCAATGAAAAACAGCACATTTTGGATAGCTAGTGGACCACATGATGTGTTTAGTTCAATGTCCCCAATAGTGTCTACTCAAAAATGTTGAGATGATGCAACCAAAAGATTCATATTAGTCTGCCGTATATTATTAAAGAGAGAGAGATTTATGGTTACCAAATGAGTGGCACCGGAGTCTAACAGAGCTTTGTTATTCTCTAAGATTGGAACTGCTCCCATACCGGCAACATTTGCCTTCTGCTTCGAAGAGGATGCCCTGGCACTTGCAGCCTTGAGACGCGTCGGACAGTTGGGCACCCAGTGGCCTGCCTCACCACAGTAAAAACAGGGATGTTGAGGCGTGAGCCATTGCCGCTTCCAGCCATCAGAGAGATTTGCAATGGGAGATGCAGATTGAGGTGCTGTCAATCCTGAATAAGGGGCTGGTGATTTAGGTGGTGTGCGAGTACCTTGATGACTTGCAGATCACATTTTATTGCCCATTTGCAAGGCATCAATGCGCAATAGCTGCATAGAGTCTTCAGGTGATGCTGGAAGATGTTTGTTATTCATTTGCTGGACAATATCGAGGATGTCTTAGGCATTAATAGTCAGAGAGGGATTTGCTGCCAAACAAGTCTCCAGAGCAGCTGTAATTTGATCGCGAAGATGGGGAATGGAGAAGAATAAAGAAAGAGTGATTATTTTGTTTCTATCAATGGGACCAATTTGACCTTCAATAGCCTCAACGGCTTCTCCAAGATCAATTACCCGCTTCATGAGATTTGTTGACTGAGTTGGAGGGTGAAAAAGGATATTGGCATGATTAACAATGGAAGACCATGAGGCTTTGCTAAATCGCTTCTTGATTTCTTGATAAACTGATCTAGTATTTGGAATAGATAATCGAGAAATAATTGAATTGAATAAGGAACGCTCAACACTATTCTGGATGAAGGAAAGGGCAATGAGGTTTCTCCGGTAATCCGGATCACTTTCTTGAGATTCAAAATATCCAATATCTTCTATGAAGCATGTCTCCCAGGTATTGATCATGTTGCAAGACCACGTGTTGAAGTTTGAACCATTTATAGATAGGCGAGGTTGAATTCTATCAGAAATCAGGGAGAACTGCTGAAGAATTTTGGCTTGTCGATTGGCGCAAAGTACTGGATCGCTGACACTGAGGCTTGATATATCAGGAAGTTTAGAAGGATCACCCATGATGGATGATTCCAAAGGACCAAGAGAAGTAGGTGATGTTCTGGAGAATTTCTTTCCGGATTGGGTGACAGAGGATTCCAGTTTAGAGGATGATTGAGAAAAAAAAAAGTTCAAACGCTAATTGATATTGGTATTAGACTAGTATACTGCTGGCAGACAATGGCCCATAACCTATTATGACTATATAGCTCTGTATACGGTTTAATATTATAATTGAATTGCCTTTTAATTGATTACTAATAAGCTAATGAAGCTATGTATATATATATATATATATATATATATGGTCTAATAAGGAATCTCCCCTTTTTGGGTAGCGTACCTGAATAATAAAAATAATTAGTAAAAATAAAAATGAGAGAAATCTCCCCTGAGGGAAATTTCTTGTATTGTAGTTAGAATTATTTATATCTATATACATGAATAATGAATATGCAATTTTATGATTCTTTATCATCTTGTTAGGGTTTATAACAGGTACGACTTTCATTTGTATTCAATAATACAACACTAGCGTTACTCTCCTTTCCAGAAGCTTCAATGTGTCCATCTGGATACAGAAGTGACAGAATATTGGAAATTTCTGTAAAAATCGCTAAAGTCACACACTTCTGCCGCGTCTGCTTCACTGTCATTGTTGTAAACAGTGCTGGCTCCCGGGTACTTCTTGGGTAATTGGAAAACACCTTGAGAGACCCATTTGAGCCAATACATACTAACTGCTGCTGTTAGCCGTCCCAAACTGAATAAGTCCAGGCCGACTAACATGTACTTATAGCTTCGGTCAAACCTTTTGGCAAGTAGCGAGACTACTTGAGTTTTATCTGGGCAATGCATTCATGAATTGCATTTCTCATAAACAAATTTACCAGGGAATACAAAAAAACTCTCCCACAAGTAATGAGTAACTAGACAATTAAAAAAAATCACAATCACAAGATCTTTTCATCATTCAACCACTCTTTCAAACATGTTAAGTGGGAAATAGTTAGGGCGCCCAAAGAGGCTTGCACAGGAGACTTTAATTTCCCACTGTGAGAAAAAACATGTTCCACACAGGCAGAAGAATCTGGAATGCTCAAGTATTGAAAGGCAATTTTTCCTAATGTTGGGAAATTAACTGTGATAATCTGCTGCTGCAAATAAACGCATTAGCAAGAGAAAATGATTGAGACAATTGCATGAGAGACATAACTTCCAGTAATCTAAAATGTGCTCACCCTTGCCCACAGGGTGTAAGTTCTGCAAGTAATTGAGCACCTCATATTCTTCCAAGCCAGAGAAGACTTGAGTTGATTCCATCGGCACTCAATTGAGGTGGTGAATAATATACAGTTTATCTGGGTCACTCTGGTAGTCAGGAGATTTGGGTGCATATTGAGATTTGTTATTTTGGGCTTGCATTCCTGTGCACTTGCGGGGAAGAAACTCTATGATAATTCTTGATCAATCTGCTGGCACACCCAAAGTGCGAAATATCTCCTTGTGATATTTTGGATTCAATAATGTTGCTGTTAATGTCGTGTTGTTGTTTATTTCCATGTTGTAGTACTTTTTTAATTTTGCTCTTGCTGCCTCACAAGAATTACGCCATGTGTGAGGACTGACACGCTCATAATGGTCTAATCGCTTGATGATAACATGGTAGTATGGTAAAACCAAGTGTTTTGTGGGTGACCTTGCTTGAAATACATTGCATTACTGTCCAATGAGTTCCAGAATTGGAAGCATAAACTCCATCGCACTCCACACTTCGTCTGATAATTCATATTTGGCCCCTTCAGGAGTTGCAGTATAGAGTTGTATACTCAATTTTAAGGCCTCAGCCCATTTTATTTGAAGTAAGAAATAGTTCCATTCGGTCATTGGAAAGTTAATTGGAAGGAGTTTTGGGTTGTTAGTCTGGTCACAAGAATTAATAAATCCCTCACGCTGCTTGGCAGATCCACAAATTGCAAAGAGAACGCACAATGGTCTTGTTGCCTTTAGGATAATTCAAAATAATCCCTCAATGGATGAGACAAGGGTAGTTAAAAATTGGGGAGCAAATTGTCTTACCTGTTCTTAATTGTGTGCTCAACCCAGTATCGTCATCACTTCCAGGAAAAGTGGTTTCGGCATCATTGACATGTTTCAGGTCACCCAATTCATCCTGGGTTTCCAGGGTGCTTTGATTAACTGCATGTGCACAATGCTTATTTCGGCTGGAGTCTGACTTGTTCTGAACACAGTTCAGTGTTCCTAAAGATTATCAGCCCATGGTCAGCTGTCAGTAGCCATGTGTGACCGAGCGTACATGGCAATTGTATCACCTACCTCTTATCTCCTTGGGGGTTTGTGCTTCTTCATCTTTGCTGTCAGAAATTGGTGCTACATGGACTGCCAAGTAATCATCAAAGAATGCGTAATCTTCTTCGGTCATTTGGCCCATGTGAGCCATAAAATTCTTTGCAACAAGATTGAGGACATGGCATGCACATTGATGAAAGTGCTCCTCTTGGGGCCAGGTAATATTGATCCCTTCATATTTTAACTCAATGACAGTGACCATGGAGATATTGTTGGCGGCATTATTGCCAGTAATGGTGAATAATAGTTTTAACATTCCTCGTTTGCCTAACGATTCCCAAAAGGTCTACGCCAAATTGGCACCACTGTGCGACCTGCCCATTGTCTGTTGTGCAGCTAAGAATTAATATGGGCAATTCACAAGTTGGCAAATAAGATAAGAAACTACTCACATCAAAACAGAGTAGTTTCTTGTGGAAGGTATAAGTCAATGGGTTGATCCACTGAGTGACAGTAGCCATGTAGGATTGACTTTGATCTTTCCTCATGCAGCAATCTAGGGCAGCGCTTATTGTTGTGTCAGATGGTAAGCTTTGAACGTGTTCAATAAGTTTTTATTTGTGTTAGAAATATAAATGAGTGGCCATGGATGCTATTTGACATCGTTTAGGCCATGGAAAAGTTGGACAAATACATTTCGTGATGGATTGTAAGCGATCAAACTCAAACATCAAAAAGGAGACCTGATTGGCAACCAGGGCTTTCACTAGGTCCGTTAATAAGGTACCCGACTCAGCAGCCATTCATGTTTCTAAGGTCGGAACAATGGAGCCAGGGAATTTGGTTTCCCATTCAGAGAAGCTACCAACACAATGCATTCGATGTTTGTTCAGGTTGGAGGTGTTTTTTCGAAGAATCCCAATAATATTGCTGCAATCATAATGCCAAATTAGATCACCTGCTAAAAGTGAAGGTAAAAATTGATTGCTTACGTGCAATGTCAACACTTGTACTGAAACCGGAGCATTTGTTTCTCCTCATCCCACTTACCTCCTGGGATTACATCCTGAGAGGTTTGGGTGAGCCAATCAGCAAAATTTGACAAATAAAATTCCAATAAAATGACTTACTTCATAATAGTCATAAACGCCTGCGTTTTCGGGCTCCTTTGGCAACTAAAGGTGTTGATTCATAACCATGAAAGTGAAAATGATCTTGACTGACATTGTATTTGTCATTGTCATATTCATCTTCACTTGAATCATTTCCTTTAGGCATCAGGTTGATTGAATTTAATTGGTAGTTGGCACTCTGATCAGACAGACTGTGATTCAATGTTGCATCTAATTCAAGTATGGAGCCAAATGCAACATAGGAAGCTTCAAATTGGTCTTCAAGAATGGTAAGGGGATCCATTTGTGCACCAATTGCTCATCCTTATATATTTTTCATTAACATGTTGATGTGATCAGATGTCTTGTTTTTTTGCAATTAATTGTTGTTTCTAATTGGTCAGATCTTGGAAGGGAGTCGGCAGATGTCAGATCTGATAGTTGTTCTCCAGGTGGGGCCTCTCGGCTTTTAATTCTTGTGGAGATTGTTGGATCTGGCCCGATCTTGAACTATGTTGATGCCTGTAAGGCATTTTCAAAACAACTAGACATGATATTTGATGGGTTCAAAGTCGTAAGAAATGTTGGAGCTCTGAGGTGAGTCACAATTACCAACAGTAATGGTAAGGGCAAATAAATGCCAAATAAACAATGAAGGTGAGTTACAGAGAAGAAATAAATGGAAAAGAAACAATGAAGAAATAAATTCAAAAGTAGCAATGGAGAACTAATCATAAAAGACGCAGTGAAGGTGAGGTACAATGAAGACACACCAAAGGTGAGTAATGGTAAAGAAGGAAAAGGATAGGAGGTGAGGAAGGTGAGTCAAGGGGGAATTAGAATGAGAGTTGCAGAGTGGTGGAGAGGGGATTGGTACCGGAAGGGTACAGGCCGATGAATTTGGTATCTGGGTAGGGTACATACTTGGGAAGGTGGAAACCCAGCGTGGAACGATTTGGTCACAACCAAAAAGCTCCCTTGGGCAGTCAGTACAAAACAATTGGAGTAACCAGGGAGCCAGCACTGGTTGTAAATATACCAGAAGTATGATTTACAAGATGAATATTCTTATAACAAATTAAACCTAATTAGTGATAAATGTAAATACACTCAATTATAAATTCAAGATTTCTTTACAACACAAATCTTCCTTAGGGGAGATTTTTTATATATATTTCCTTATTAAAATTACTAATCATTTATTTTTTATTATTAATAAATTTACCAGGTACACTACTCTCTAAGGGGAGATTTTTTATATATATTTCCTTATTAAAATTACTAATCATTTATTTTTTATTATTAATAAATTTACCAAGTACGCTACTCTCTAAGGGGAGATTTAGATTGATCAATCATATTGTAACTATAGTAGCGATTATATCAGATTAGTAATATTAAAAAGAAAATATTAAATAAAACATAACAACAGGTTATGGACCTTTGACTGCTAGCAGCGCAATAATATACTATTATATACCTCAAATAATTTTTCAATTACCAATTACTTCTGCTTAGTTATTATCCTATATCATTTACGTATTATTTACATAACACTGGATCCTTCAATCACTAGATCTGGAAAGCGTTTTTCATCTGATTTGTACGCCAATAACACAGCAAAAATGGCTGACAATTCGAAAGCACTAGACCTCTCCAGCCTCAATCTTCAAGACAACAATGACATAATATCTTGGGCTGACAAACAAGCCGAAATCCTACATCAATTTTCTCAACTTACCAAAAAAATTCAACCACGATTGACTATTGATGGGGCAAATTTTAATACCTGGTCGAGAAACATGATTGAGACATGGATGGCATGTTTTATGGACGATGGAACATATTTTGATAATACTGATAGAGACCCCAATCATCGTAGAAACTTAATTTCTTTGTCCTTTATTTGAAATAGCACTGAAAGGGCACTATTCGACTCAATTACATCCCAAATCCTCATTCCAAATGCCAGGAAGGTTTACCAAGAAATCAAAAGCTGATTCAGTAAATCATCTTGGTCATCCATCATCTGACACGCAATGAATATCTTCAACTCAACAGATCATTCTCACAATATTGTCAAGCATGCGATTAGCTTAAGTGAAACAATTCAAGCCATCAAAAGTCAATTGGGGCCATTGGACAGCAGCAAAATTATGATGCTTTCTCTCTTTTTTTCAGTTCCAACCATGCAGACTCAAATTACTGCAGCACTTGATACCAGACTCGCTGCCAATCCCAATCTTACTATTAACATGGAAGATATTCTCAATATTATACAACAAGTTTTTAACTCCCCCAACCAGCCAGCAAATCATGACACCTTACAATTATTGAAAATAGATACATCAAGACTCTGACCATTAAAAGGAAAAAGCAAAGTTGACGGACAAAATATCACTCCACCCTCCACCCCTTCCCCACACCCCAAATTTTTTTCCAAATTCAATCCCTCTTACTCCTCTTCACCAATATCTCAATGACCGGAAGGATGGAAGAAAAAATGGCTCACTCCCCAAAATCCCTGTTTTTATTGTGGAGAGGCGGGTCATTGGGGACCAGACTGCCATGCAAGAACAAAAGCAGCACATGCTAGATTGCAATCTGGTCAACCAAAACCATCTGTTGCTAGTTTGGGAACTATACCTTTACTCGAAAATAATGAAGCATTACTGGACTCAGGAGCGACTCACTCAGTTGTAGGGAATCTCTCTCTCTTCATGAATGTTAAACGCATTAACATGAGGCTTTTGGTTGCATCTTCCCATCAATTCAATGTAGATGCTATTGGGGACATTCAATTACTTACACCAGAAGGACCCTTGATTGTTTGTGGAGTTTTATACTGCAAAGCTATATGTGGTGTGGTTTTATCAATTGGACACCTCATTTCTCAGAAAATATTGGTTGACTTTATTAATAATCAGTTTATTCTTCACCAGGAATCATGCACTTTTTATACCTTCTATCAAAAATTGAGATGGTATCTCAGGGTTCACGATTATATCAAACAACCATCCCTTAGTCCGATTATTATTGATCCAATTTACCCTCCCCCCTCCTATCAATTTTTTAACTAAACCAACAAACTCATCCATGAATCCTAGTACCCTATGGCATCAACGCCTGGGTCATTTGTCTATACATAATATTAAACACCTATTTCAATTTAAAGCCGCTGATGGTGTTCCTCAATGTCTCCTAAATGATGTTAACATATGTCACTCTTGCTCCATATCTAAAAGCGAGCACCATCCCGTAGAAATATTGAAGGTCCTGGTGATGTGATTGTTGCCGATTTGATTGGACCATTGCCAACCAGCATAGATAACAAGAAATATTCCTTGCTGATCCAAGATTTTTATTCAAGACTGGTAACAGTCATACCTTTATTGGACAAGAGAAAAGCAAAAATACAACTTTGTTTATGGATAATCCAGTTTATTAATGTCACAACCTTCAAAATCAAGGTTATCCGTATGGACAATGCTGCTGAATTCGTAAATAATTGTTTTGATGATTTTCTGAAGCAACAGGGCATAATTCATGAAAAATAGATGCCTTATGAGCACCACTAAAATGGCAAGATTGAAAGAACCAACAGGGTGATCCTTGAAATTGCTCGAACTTCCCTGCTGGCTGCTAACCTAGAGGCTGGGTTATGGCCATTTGCATTCAAACATACAGCATGGATTTATAATCGGACTCTGCATAGTGATAGAAAACAAACTCCCTATGAAATTGTCAGTAAGAAGAAAACTTCACTCTTACCGCTGAGAAATTTTGGTGCCAAATATTACATTCATGATCACAACTATTGCAAGGGCAATTTTAGGTTATCATCTTGGTATAGCCCCGGATTCAAAAGGCTGGCTTTTTTGGATTCCCGAATCAAGAAGAGTTGCCAGAGCTGCAAGCATAAAATTTGACGAAGGCAATTTCTTTCCATATAATATTCCAAGCAGAGGAAATTCTATGTCTATTCAAGCTGAAAATTTATTTGATTCTTCCATGATAAAGGAATTAGAACGACAGGACTCCTTCATATCTATGATAAATCACACGCATGATCTTTTTAATGTAATTCCGACTACTTACAAAGAAGCGCTATCTTCCAATGAAAAAAAACGATGTCAAGAAGCGATTACAGAAGAACTCAGCAGCATGACCCAAGAAGAGGTTTTTGAAAATGTCTCAATCAAAGATGCTCTGAATGAGGTTCCTCACAACAGCATTTTAAGCACCAAATGGGTTTTTGTCAAGAAATGCAAACCTGAAAGATATAAGGCTCAGTTGGTAGCCCGAGGTTTCAAACAAATACATGGTATTAATTTTGATGAGACTTTTGCTCCCACTGCCACCTTCGGAGTGTTACATCTTTTATTTTCAATTGCATGCACTAATAATTGGCCCATTTGGACATTCAATGTCAAAGTTGCTTTTCTTCATAGTCTGATTGATAAACCTGTATATGTATGGCCTCCAAAGGGAATTGTTGTTCCAAAACACACAATCCTTAAGCTGCAGAAAGCCTTATATGGAACCAAGCAGGCGGCAAGATGTTGGTGGCTCCACCTGAAGGAAATTCTGGGTCAAATTGGATTTCAACCAAATAATGAAGATCAAAGCACTTATTGTTATGAAACAGACCAAGGTAAAGCAATATTGTGGATCCACGTGGATGACGGTGTACTCACCGCTTCAACCAAAAAAATACTGAATGAAATATCAGACGAATTAGATAAGGCATTGAAAGTGAAATGGGATACCTCAATTTCTGGCTTGGTTGGCATCTCAATCACACAGACAACAAATGGTGTTATGCATTTAGTCAGAAAGATCTTATACTTGAACTATTAGGCCTGAACGAGAGCAATATCACTGCAAAATCACCTCTACTGACCAACTGCAGCTTAAAGTCAAACAAAGCCAATGAATTGGACAAGGAGTACTTATGACATATCGGAATGTTACTATACATTTCACAAGGCTTGCGACCCGATATCTGTTATGCTGTAAATTATCTTTCCCAATTCTCTATGGCTACTGACGATACTCACTGGCAAGCGTTAGAACATCTAATAGCTTACCTAAGGGGAATGTTAGAAGATAAAATTATCATTTCAAAAGAACATAAAGGGACACCAAATATCACATGTTATGTGGATGCAAATTGGGGGGGAGAAGGGAACAGATCAAACCATGGATTCATCATAATGCATGGCAGAAACCCCGTCTCCTGGCAATCCAAGAGACAAGCAACAGTGGCGGCATCCACTACGCAAGCTGAATATATTGCATTGTCTTTCGCCGCTAGAGAATGTTTATGGTTATCAAATTTATTTGGGAATTTCTTACACGACAAAACTCCTTTACTACTATCAGACAATAGAATGGCAATCGGTATAACAAAAGAATGCATCAGTAGGAAACAAACGCGACATTTGATTTGGGAATTCAACCTCATAAACAAGTACTTAGTAAAGAAGAAACTTGATTTGAAATGGATATCAACTAAGGATCAACTAGCAGACATCCTTACCAAGAGCATCGGACCCATTGCAACAAAGACCTTTACAAAACCTTTGACTCAGACATGACAAAACATTGTTTTGGAGGGGAGTGTTGTAAATATACCAGAAGTATGATTTACAAGATGAATATGCTTATAACAAATTAAGCCTAATTAGTGATAAATGTAAATACACTCAATTATGAATTAAAGATTTCTTTATGACACACATCTTCCTTAGGGGAGATTTTTTATATATATTTCCTTATTAAAATTACTAATCATTTATTTTTTATTATTAATAAATTTACCAGGTACGCTACTCTCTAAGGGGAGATTTAGATTGATCAATCATATTGTAACTAGAGTAGCGATTATATTAGATTAGTAATATTAATAAGAAAATATTAAATAAAACATAACAACACTCATTAGGGGGCTCAAAAATTGCCGCAAATGGCCATGAGATACCACCAAATACTGCTGTCGGATTTGGTTCTTTATCCATGCTGTATTTCCCATAACACTCAAGTTCCCCGAATCATCTCAATAACTTATTTTGGGGGGGCCTTGTTCCCAGTGTTATTACTTTATAAATTTTTTATTTCCTTTTAACTAACTAATATTAATAAACAATGGTATGATAATCTATAACTACAAGATATTAACTGATCTCCCCTGAGATTAGCGTACCTGTTTATTTGATAAAATTAGTTAAGTTGTTAGTTAAGAAATAAAATTTTTAAATAATAATTTGAAAGAAAAGATCTCCCCTGAGGAGTAGATCTTTTCCTTCTCAACGTAGGTTTAAATATTACATTAATGTTTTATGCATATTCATTATGTATATCACTATTTTAGGTTTTTGTTTAGATTGTATTTTGTATTTGTTACAACACTCCCCTCCATAACACATTAATACCAGTTCATAGTTTTGCAAAATTGTTTAGTCTTGATGTAACCAATGGGTTTTGTGAGAATGTCAGCTAGTTGATTATTGCAAAAGATCCATTTCCATATTGTTGGATGTGGTTGGATTAGGTTTATTCATGGTGGGAGGTAGTGAGAAAGGTTTACTGGATCTAGTATTTGATTAATCCAGGTTTTTTTTGATTCAATGTTTGAATAGTAAGGAATATAATTGAATTGAGGGTTCAATTGAAATGATATTAGCAGTTGGCCCATAACCTGTTATTACTTTATAAAATTTTCATTTCCTTTTAGCTAACTAATATCAATAAACAATGGTATGATAATCAATAACTACAAGATATTAACTGATCTCCCCTGAGATTAGCATACCTGTTTATTTAATAAAATTATTTCAGTTGTTAATTAAGAAATAAAAACTTTAAATAATAATTTGAAATATAAGATCTCCCCTGAGGAGTAGATCTTTTCCTTCTCAACATAAGTTCAAATATTACATTAATGTGTTATGCATATTCATTATTTATATCACTATTTTAGGTTTTTGTTCAAATTTTATTTTGTATTTATTACAACAACCATGATCCTGTTTCTCTTTTTTAACATAATTTTTCATCCCAGTCTTTTCTCTCTCTCTCTCATCAATTTTTTTGGCCCTCAGGGCCTCAGTCTTTTATCAAAAGATCCTGTTCTTCTTTTACAATTAATTTTCAAATTTTAATTGTCAACCAAACACATCTTTTAAAACAATCATTGCCAGAAACCATGCCACAGTAATTTCTGGAATACCTGCTCAGGAAAAAAAGAAATCAAAAGAAGAAATATTACTAACATGGATGCAAATTTTGGTTACACCAGATATACCAAGCATTGGAACAATGATATCTGATAATAAACCAATGTTGGCAATTATGGTTGAGTGTATGATAAGTAAAAGCAGTCGGTATGCTCATATTTTATAATGATTTTGCTGTAAATTCTTGCACTTACTGTTGTTGATATTTTGTAGTTATCTTCCTTTGCATGATGTATACACTACACATGAGGAGTTTAGTTTGGCTTGTTTGTTGGATGTGTCTGAAAGAGACTTCAAGGAGTAAATATGGATGAGCCAACATAGCTTTTTTCAGATTTATGACATGATCAATACAAGTGATCTTTTTCAAAACAACAGTCATTGTCCTCAACTTGACTTGTGCCATCACTTGGCAATGACCCTGGAGAATCTTGGCAGCAATGGGAATGGGGCCTCCATTGCTTTTCTTGCAAGGACATATCAGATTAGCTGGGGTGCTGTGGTAAATGTGACAAGAAGGTTAAACAGAGAATTTTTTGCATTGGGTTGTCAGTTTCTTCAATGGCCCAATTTCACAGAGGCTCTTCTAAATGAAGAGGGCCTGGCACTCAGTGAACAGACTTACTTATGGAGGGCTCAGAATAAATACTCAATTGATAAGAGTAATGAAATAAGAGAATAAATTTCTAGTCATAAAATAATAAGCATTAAAAGATATGAGAGGAAAACAAAAGCAATAATAAAGAGCCAACCACAAATAATCCTGTATCACTGTTTCAACCTGTTCAGAAAAGAGAAAAGGATTAATAAAGGATATGGCCACCAGGACTCTACTGAACAGGTGAGGGAAGGCAAAGACTAACTTAATAATTAATAAAATAACATTTCTTAATGAGAAATAAAATAATATTAAATAATAAATCCAATATTTTAATTTACTGGGGGAAAAACCCCCAGGTGGGTGAAAGGGGGCTGGTATATGTAAAAAAGTGCCAGCCTGGAGTTTGAGTGTTGAGAAACCATAATTGTATGATTGAGAAACCTGTATTTGAGATGTGAAACTGTATTGGTGTATCCAATACAGATATTTGAATCAATACAGGTATTCACACCTGTATTGAAGGCAGGCCTGTATTTGGTGAATCGTGTATTTGGGTTTTGCCTGTATTGAGCTGTATTGAGGTTTGGAACTGTATCTGGTGAATCTTCCATGAAACCCCTTGCTGATTAGGTGTTGGAAGATTTTTCATTAGTAATGAGTGGTAATGCCCTGCCTGTCTCCATGGCTGTGACATTACCCCCCTCTTGAAAGTGGTGAGCTCTGAGAACCATAAGAATAGTGACTCTTGATAAGATCAACTGAAGTTTCTTCCCCCAATTACCCAATTTTCATCCCTCATAATTCCTCTTCATAAATCATAATTTCCAACTGTTTAATCTTCACAACTTGTAGGTCCTTCTTCTTTGACTTGATTCTGATTCTTCTCCCCTTCTTTGAACTTTCTTCTATTTTTGATCTTCTTCTAATTTCAGAGTTCTTCACTCAATTTGTCTTGAGTCCTCATGGCTCATGATAAAAAGTGATTTCAGGTCTATGCCCTAAGAACCCACTGCTTTTTCATCAAATTGTCTTCATTTTGAGGTTGGGCCAAAATTGGCCTTTTTATTGCTTTGGACTATTTCAGAGTTCCTTGAATTCCCCCAAATTTTTGATTTATGGGGTTTTTTGGACAGTATGGCCAAAATGCAAGATATTGAAGGTTTGGAAGATTTTTTGATTGAACTTTCTGTTTTGGCAATTTTTCATGATTTTGAAGAAGTAATAGCCAGGAATGCACAAAATGCGCAAAATGTGCAAAAGTGCGCAAATATGTCAATATGATTAAAATGACATAATTTGATGATTTTTTCCAATTAAATGAAGTTTTGAAGTTTTTGACATGAATTAGTCAGAAATGTGCAAAATGCCCAAAATGCACAAATGCACCAATTCCACTATTTTTCTTTGGTTTTTGATTTTTGAATTCTTTTCAGGTAATTTGAAGATGTTTTGATGGCACTATGTGCCAAATGCGCAAAAAATGTACAAAATGCACAAAAATGCGCAAATGCTTTAAAATGGCCAATTTAGCCAATGAAACAGTTTTTGATGATAACTTCCCCTATTTTCTTGTGATTCACTCTGTTCTTGAAGTTCAAATTTCCATATTTGACTTGCTGACTTGGATTTTTTCATGATTTGCTTGGTCTGGGCTTTGAATCTTGACTTGAAGATGAGTTCAAAGCTGACTTCCATTTGTGACTCTGATCACTCTGATTCCACGCCTTCTGTACTTTATGGTTCTGGTGTCTTTGATAACTTGAGGGAGCTTTCTGAAGAGAGTATGGCCCCTACAGAGATTTGGGACATCAATAAAACCTATAATGGTTTTAAATCTGTCAGAGTTATTGAACCACCCTGAGTCAATTGTCAGAGGAAAGGGATTCCTTGTGTTGAATCTGCTACTGCTAGGTCCACAAGGTGTCAATTCTGCAATCTTGGAAAAACAAATTGTTCTCAAGCCCACTATAGATTTCCTGAAAATCCCAGAGGATTATGGAGCAGCATCAAGAAGGGTGGAAGATTTGGATTGGAAGCTCCTGTTGATGAACCTCCCACCTATTATTCCACCTTTGGTCACTCCAATTGTGAGTTGATTGGTCATAAAACTGATGTGTTACTGACATCTATGGTTTCTTTTCTTCTTCTTCAGTGACTGGATCCAGGATGAGAGGTGTCCAACAATGGAATAATACCAGCAGTTCCTGGGCCAACATTGGAGGATCCATTCACCCCCAAGGCAGTCCCATTAGAGTGGACCCAGAGGTTCCCATTTTGGTCACCAGGAAAGATGGGAAACTTGGAAAATTGAAGAGAAATTTGGTGGTTCAAGATGAAACTGATACTGATGCTGAAGGCAGTGATGAGATTGATGGAGAAGAGCTTGAAATGACTACCCCAATCCAGAAAAGAAGAATACAATCCCCTTCACAATCCCCGGTCCAAGCCAGTACCACCAATAATGAAGTGATCAGGTCCCCCCAACCACCTCAGCTTCCAATTAGATCCCCAACCAGGCCATCCACACTTGCCTCTACCTCTACCAGTATCCAACTACTTGTGACCAGCACTTCCAGAGAACCAATGTCTCCAGAACCTGAATAAATATTTGAAACCCATCGCCACTGGAATATAACTGGAAACTTCACTGATCAGAAAAGGGTGAACAAGAAGGTGGTCACATCCTTATTTGCTGAAGTTGATGCTTTGACTGAGGTGTTTGTTGATAAGGCTATGAAGAGTGCTATTCCAGGGGAGACTACTATTGCTTTGGTCAAGGAGGCAGTTGCTTATGAAGAAGCCATGGTTGTTAAGTTTAGAGAAGCCTTGAAGAAATTTTGATGAGGATTATCTGTAGCTGGTCTTTACCATTACTAGTGTTTTGCTCTTTGATTATTGAATGAATTGACTCCCCAAACATGATATGGGAGTGATGACTACTGCTTTTGAAACAAGAAATAAAAAAGAAATCATACAAGTAAAAGAAAATGAAGTGAAATAAAAATAAAGAAAGAATTGAGAGAAAAAGACAGTAAAGAAAATATAATAAAGAGAAACTTCTGAGGATTGATCTTCTTGTGGTGAGTTGCTTGATTTTGGCCATAATTTTTCTGAAAGGATTAAACCAAACATTTGATGCTCACAGAGTGTCCAAGGTGTTGTTTTACAAGAAGTAGAACCATCAGAGATGCATACCAGGAGATGGAACTTACTTTCATAACTTCCACTCCCCATCAAGCATCATAAAAGAATAGAAAACTTTTCCATAAATGAATTTGAGTTAAAGAATGTCTTGAATAATATTTAATGGCATATTTCGGAATAATAATTGTGAAAGAAAGAAAAAGAATGAAAAGGAAAGAGGGAATTTGGCCATATCTTGATGAAAGCTCCAAATTTGAGGGTATTGATGTTGCAAGGCCTTTTAAATCTGTCCAAAGAAATTGAAAAGTGCTCACAAAGTGTCCAAGGTGATGCTTACAAAATATTTGGGTAGAATACCCCCTTAAAGGTGCATTCCAGGAGAGGAACTTACTCTCATAAACTCCAATACCCACCAAGAACCGTAAATCAAACTCTTGAGGCATTTGGGCCAGACCTGTCTGGATACAAAGTGTGAAAATCCTTGACAAGGTCTGGGGAGTTGGTAAGGCTGGAATCTGGCTCCTAAGTTGTTCTTTCTGGGTCTTCATTGAATCCTTTCCACTCCACTAGATACCATAATGTACCTCTCTTGAGTTTTGAGTCCAGAACCTGAGCCACTTCCCATTCTTCTTTCTCTTCCACTATCACTGGTGGTGCTGGAAACTGATGTTGATTTGGGATAGTTGATTGCTTCACTGGTTCTAACAAGGACACATGGAAGACAGGGTGAACTGACTTCCATTGTTGAGGCAACTTGAGGTGATATGCGTGGCTGCCAATCTTCTTGAGAACTTCAAAGGGTCCCAACCATCTTTCTGAAATTTTCTTGGTGGTTCTTGTTGTCTTGATGTTCTTGGAAGCTAGCCATACTTTGTCCCCAGGTTGGACATCAGGTGAAATTGCTCTATTTCTATCTGCATACTTCTTAAAATGCTTCATTGCTGACTCTAACTCTTCTTTGACAACTTGCTATACTGATTGGAGTTTTGTTGATAAATTTCCAGCAGGTGTATCTTGAGAAATGTGAATTGAGTCAAAGCTGGGATTTCTTCCATAAATGGTGAAAAATGGTGACTGTTTTGTTGATGAATGTTCTGCATTATTATAGGCAAATTCAGCCAGAGGGAGCCAGGTGTGCCAGTCATATTGATGGTAACTGACATAAATCCAAAGATACTGTTCTAGAGTATGATTTACTCTCTCTTTCTGTCCATCTGTTTTAGGGTGAAAGGCAGTTGAAAGATCTTTTGATATCTTGAGCTGCTGACACAATCGAGTCCAAAATTATGAAACAAATAATGAACCTCTATCACTAAAAATACTGATTGGAAGACCATGTTTGGAAAATACATGATTAATAAAGAGTTGAGCTAAGTCCAAAGCAGTGGTTGTTGAATAAGTTGGAATAAATATTGCCGTTTTTGAGAATCTGCCTACCACTACTAAAATTGAATCAAAGTTGCTTGACAGAGGCAATTGAGTGATAAAGTCCATTGATAGTGAATTCGAAGGACCAGATGGAATTTGAAGAGGCTTGAGTAATTCAAACTTCTTATGATTAATGTTCTTGTTTCTTGAACATTGCTGACATGAATACATGTAGTCCTTGATAATTTGATTCATGCCAGCCCAATAAAAATACCTCTTGATGAGCTTGAGGGTCTTCTCCTGCCAGGGTGGCCAGCCAACTGTGAGTCAAGATGCTTTTGAAGGATATCCAATTGAAGTTCATGATTGCTTGGGATTACTACTCTATCTTTGAATAATAACAATTTGGCTTGAGGCTCAAGAGTATAATCTGAGACTAATTAATCTCTTGCTAATTGCTTGAGAATTTCCTTATAACCTTTGTCTTGCCACACTGCCTTCTGAATTTGATCCACTAAATCTGATAAAACTTCACCTTTGATTGAGAAAAATCTTGACTCTTTAATTTCATTTTGCTTGAAAACTTGATGAAAGTTTTGAGGATTCTTGCTGATGAAGTCCACCCCCCTCTCTGGGTACACGTTGTCCCAACATGACAAGGCATCTGGTAAAGTGGCCAGTCTGCCTGGGCGGTAAGTGATAGAGAAGGGAAATTCAGAGAGAAACTCAGCCCAACGGGCTTGACGGCGAGCAAGGAATTTGGAGGACATAAAATATTGAAGGGAAGAGTGGTCTGTCAAGACTTGAAAGGAATCAGAAAGAAAAAGAAGAAAGGCTCTCCAGCACTTGAGAGCCCAAACTATGCCAAGGAGTTCCTTGTCATGAATTTCATAGTTGAGCTCAGCTGGGAGGAGATTGCGACTATCAAATGCAATGGAAGGCTTTCCTGAGTCATTCACCTGACTCAGTACAGCACCCAAGGCATAATCAGAAGCATCAGTCTCTACAATAGTTGGTAGAGAAGGATTGAAATGGGATAGGATAGGAGCAGTGGTGAAAGCTTCTTTCAGTATCTGAAACTGACTAAGAGCTTGCTCATTGAAGATGAAAGGAGAATCTTTTTTAAGGAGGAAAGTGAGAGCAGAGATTTTTTTGGAATAATTTTCAAAGAAAAAACGATAAAAGTTGGCAAAGCCAAGGAAAGATTGGAGTGCTTTGATGTTCTTTGGATGAGGCCAATTGAGGATTTTCTGAGCTTTGCAAGAATCCATCTTGAGGCCTTCACTTGAAACAACATAGCCCAAGTATTCCACACTTGAGGCATGGAATACACACTTTGAGGCTTTGGCAAACAAATTATTGTCCCACAGTCTTTGGAGGACAGACACCACATGTTTGACATGTTCCTCCTGAGAACTAGAGAAGACCATAATATCATCTAAGTATACTACAACAAAAATATCCAAGAAATCTGAAAAGATATAATTCACAAGATTCTGGAATGAAGCAGGAGCATTGGTCAAGCCAAAAGGCATAACCACCATATTTAGCTCCAAAGGCAGTTAAGTGCTCATCCCCCTCTTTTATTCTCAATAGGTTATAAGCACCACACAAATCTATCTTGGAGAAGATACTAGCACTGTTAAAGACGGTAAGAAGCTTATTCATTGGAGGAACAGGATACCTGTTCTTCCTAGTGACAGCATTAAGTTTGCGGTAGTCAACACACAAACAAAGGCCACCATCCTTTTTCTTAACAAAAAGGACAGGTGCTCCTGTTGAAGAGGAGCTTGGCCTGATGAAACCATTCTCTACATTTTCTGAAATGTAGGCCCGTAGTGTTTCTGACTCATTCTTTGATAAAGATTAGATAACACCAACTGGAGGTAGAAGACTCCCCAGTTCAATATGATGATCACAGGCATGGTGTGGAGGAAGCTTCTCTGCTTTTACCTTGGAGAATACATCCAAATATTTGTGATAAGCAGGAGGGACTACCTTCAGCACAGTTTCAATCTCTTCTGGCTCTTCCTCCTCATCCCACTTCTCCTCCAGGGAGGAATGAAAAGATAAAGGAGGAAGGTCCATATCCCGTTGAAAGAGATGAAGTGAAGATATAGCAACATATTCTCCAACATCTTTTATCTCTTTGAAGACTTCATCTCTTGATGGAAGTAATGACTGAGAGGGAATGATGGAAGGGATATGGACAGAAGGAGGAAGGGAAGGTGTCTTAAGTTCACCAACCAGAGCAACACTGTTGAAAGCAGTGGCAAAGTCATTACTAGTAGAAGAAATAATACCACTAGAATCCTTATGACTATAATAATAGGTGATCAATCCATTTTTCCAGTCAATAATGGGATCAAAACTGTAAAGAAAATCATAGCCCAATATTAGGTCTTCTCCCTTGGTTGAATCTATGATAAAGGAATCCCATTCACAGCTTGGGAATGAAGGCAAGTCAACAACCCACTCAGTATAATGGGTGATGAACAGGGAAGTGGATTCATTGGAATCCAAAATGAAAAGAGGAATATTTTCAGGGAGCTCTGACATGGTCAATGAGTACTTGAGAACAAAATTCTTTGCAATGAAAGAGTTTGTAGCACCAGAATCAATGAGAATACTATAAAAAGTATCAGAGAGAGAAGAGAAAATAACAAATTTTAAAGATTTCTTGACACTAGTATTCAGAGTGCACAATTGTGCTCTTGAAGGAAATAAGTGAGAACCATTGAACAAATCATGATTCCCACTCAGGCTTTTCCCTGCTTTCTAGGGAAGCCTTTTGATGACCCCTGCCTATTCTCAGGCCTCTTGAAGAAATTTTCAAATGGGTGCTTTCCACCACAATAAATGGATAAGCCTTCTTTAATCCTCCTCTCCTTTTCAGAACCAATTAATTTGTTGTCCTTATTGAGGAGAGAAGCATGAGGCTTGTCTTTGGACACTTTAAAATTCTTCCCTTTCTTATTCTTCCTGTGATAAGGCTTCTTTGATGATGAACTTTGAGGGGGCTTGGAGGAGTTGGATCCACTGATTGGAGGCTTCTTCTCTTGATGACTACACTTTTCCTTCTGCCTATCATGGTATCTGGTATCTAATTCCAAAGTGATGTCCATGAGTTCTTGAAGGCTATCAAAGTTTCCAGGGTGAGAAGCCAATTGGTCCAACAATCTTGATGCCAAGCCTCTCCTATACACATGAATATAGGCCCTTTCCCCCCAGTCTCCAATTCTTAACATTAAGCTTCTGAAATCTACTATGTACAAGGAAACTTGACCACTTTCTTTCATCCTGAGATTGTCTAACTCTTTTTCAGCTTTCCTGACTTAATTAGGATCACCAAACAGAGTGAATAACTGTGTTTCAAACAACTGCCAGTTATTGAGGAGATAAGAAGGGTCTTCATTGGAGATATTTGAGAGGTAAGACTCAATCCATTTTCCAGCTCTACCAGTAAGAAAAGAAGTTGAGTACAAGACCTTCTTCCTCTCAGAGAAGAAGTTTGCTGGGTCATTATGGAAAATTAAGTGACAAGATTGAATAAATCCTCTCAATTTATAAGCTTTAGTACCATCAAAAGAATCAGGTGCCTTCATTGATGGAGTATTGAATGCAGGGGCTTTTGAAGTGTCCCTTGGGGCAACTGCTTGAGTTAGCTGACCCATGAATTGAGTCATCTGCTCCATCATTTTGAGAAAATTTGGTTCAGCTTGAGAGACAAGAGGTTGATTAGAAAGGGCTAGATTTGGAGCTTCAGAGGCCTCAGGGGCACCTGCCAAGGCAGCTGCTACTTCGGTTTCTTCAGACTCCTCCTCTTCCACAGACTCCTCCCCCTCTTCATCTTCAGCTTCCCCTGATCTACTTCTAGGCCCTTGAGGAATTCTTGGATAGCCACCCAACAAGCCAGAGAATGATCTTGATCTTCTTGACTTCACACATCCTCTTCTGGAGGGTGCTGCTCCTTCCATTGGTGGTCCTCTGTCCAAGTTTGCACTCAGTTGATGAACTGATGGTGTGAAGTCAAGAGGAGCCCTTTCTGTAGGAGTGAGAACAGCTTGATGTATTTGAGATCTTGTATTCTTGGCTGGGGGGCTATGCTGAACTGGAATTATTGAAGAAAGAAAATGAAACTTGATGATACTTTAAAATAAACAAGGCTTGACCAAAAAAATCAAATGAGAATCTTGATGAACTTGAGAAATCAATCAATAGTCTTGAAGTGAATCAATATGAATAAATCTTGAAGAGTGAAGATGACAAAGTCAAATTCTTATGAATAATCAATTTCAATCAATAAGTAAAATCATGTCAATCAATAAATCAAATCAAATCAGTCAAGTCAATTCAAAATCAAATCAATTGTGTCTTGAGGAATTCAATAAATATCTTCAAAAAATCAATTCAATTTTCTTGAGGAATCGAATTCAAATCAATCAATTAAATCAAATCAGAGTCTTTAGGTAAAGTCAATTTATTGAATAATCAGATCAATCAATTAAATAATTCTTGAGAATTTCAAATCAACAATGATAACCCCAATTCAATAAACTCCTGAAACAATGAATCGATTAATCCCAAATTCCAATCAATTAAACCTGATAAAAGAACCTGAATTTAGACAGAAAATGAAAATGAAAATTGATTGAGAATCAAGAAGAAAATGAAATGGTCAGCAAAATTTTGAAATGAGAAAGAGAATCAATTTTCATTTGAATGAGATGAAAAATGATGAGAGATAATGAAATCATAAAAATTATAAGATCATGAAAAAATCATAATTGAGAATGAGAGAAATGAATAAGAATTAATGAAAGAAAAGAAACAATTATGAGTTAATTGAAATAATGTCACAGGGGCTCATCTAAATGAAGAGGGCCTGGCACTCAGTGAACAGACCTACTTATGGAGGGCTCAGAATAAATACTCAATTGATAAGAGTAATGAAATAAGAGAATAAATTCCTAGTCATAAAATGATAAGAATTAAAAGATATGAGAGAAAAACAAACGCAATAATAAAGAGCCAACCACAAATAATCCTGTATCACTGTTTCAACCTGTTCAGAAGAGAGAAAAGGATTAATAAAGGATATGGCCACCAGGACTCTACTGAACAGGTGAGGGAAGGCAAAGACTAACTTAATAATTAATAAAATAATATTAAATAATAAATCCAATATTTTAATTAAATGGGGGAAAAACCCCCAGGTGGGTGAAAGGGGGCTGGTATATGTGAAAAAGTGCCAGCCTGGAGTTTGAGTGTTCAGAAACCATGATTGTATGATTGAGAAACCTGTATTTGAGATGTGAAACTGTATTGTTGTATCCAATACAGATATTTGAATCAATACAGGTATTTGCACCTGTATTGAAGGCAGGCCTGTATTTGATGAATCCTGTATTTGGGTTTTGCCTGTATTGAGCTGTATTGAGGTTTGGAACTGTATTTGGTGAATCTTCCATGAAACCCCTTGCTGATTAGGTGTTGGAAGATTTTCCATTAGTAATGAGTGGTAATGCCCTGCCTGTCTCCATGGCTGTGACACCCAATCAGGCAATGCAGGAAGAAATTTCAAAAAATATGGCCAGTGAAGGATTCCTTGGGTGTGTTGGTTTTTTGGATGGGACTACTATCCCATTGTTTCAATGACCTGGAATAGATGGGGAGGTCTTTTACAATTGAAAAAAAACTCTTTTAATTTACAATTGGAAAAAATACTCATTGAATTTACAATTGATTTGTGATTCACAAAAGCAAATTATTGGATTTTTGAGTGGTTGGCCAGCATCCTGTGGTGATAGCATGGTCTACAAGAGAATGGGAATTTATTTGCACCCAAATGACTTCTTTGACAGAGGTATGTATGAATAAATTAATCTCATCTCAAATTTGAGCTGGTACTTAGTCTGATGTGATATTTTAGGTCAATACTTACTTAGCGACTCAGCCTACCCATTAGGGCCCAGCTTAATCCCATGTTATATGGGCACAGCAGCAGAAAGACATGATAATAAACTCTTAAACTACTACATTTCTCACTCAAGAGTTTGAATTGAACATTGTGTTGGTATTCTTAAGGCTCAATGGGCTTTTCATAGGAAACTCGTATTATTATCCAATAGACCTGAGCATATTGTTGATATCAATAGGTGGATATATGTTTGTGCTTTCTTGCACAACATCTTAATTGATAAGGGGGACTGGTGGTATTTAGTTGAGGGTCTGCAAATTTCAAATGACAAGGTCCAATTTGATCTAAGAGCTGATAGCTTAGAGGCCTTGGATCATTGATGAGATGTGAAAATGGCTTGCTTTTGGTTCCATGGTGATATTTGAAAATATTTTTGTTTCACAAATTTATTTCAATCTCTGTACTTCTATTAATTACAAAATGCAATTATAACCTTTTTTTGAACTTGGATTAAATTTATTCATTAGCATCACAAATCCCCTACTGAGAGTTGGCTTCATTGCCTGTTTAAATAAAATAAAGACCTAAAAAGTATTTGAAATTGTTTGCAAAAAGGCTTAAAATCGACAAAATGGTTTAAAATTTCATTCATTCACTTTTAAATAATTAAAAAATTTTGTTTTTCATGACGCTGTTTGTGGTAAATGTTACAAAAGGTCAGTTTGACTCTTTTAATTTTTAGCATGAACAGCCTTAGGCTCCATTATAAGCACACAGGTCCTCATGGATAGATGGGTTTACAATTATTATCCCTTTGCTTAAATCCAATGGGTCCAAAGTTAGATCTAACTAATCTCAATAGTCTTAATGAAAGAGAAAATTCAAAATGATTCATTTATTGAAAATTAACAAAAAAAGAACCAATTTTCTTCTTGCTTTTTATGATGATTTTTTGTTTTTCCCTTGTTAGCTTTAAAATGTTAAGTGGTTATTTATATATTTCTAGAGAATAGCATAATGACATGGTTGAGACCAAAATAAACAAAACGTCAGATAACAGACTCAATCTAATTTAAGTAACACTTCAATATCGGCACTTGAGATCCCAGCCATCAACAATTTCTCCACTAACTCCAATTTTGCTTTTTTTTACCTTGCAGCTGCATCACACTCTGCTTGCTGTCGTTTCAAGAGAAGCTCACATTACATCTTTTTGCGTTCAACACTGATTCACTCCTTCTCTACCTTGTCTTTGTGTTCTGGTTTCTTTAATAATTCTTTCTCTTCCACCCATTTGTTTCTCTGTAACACAACACATTCATCCATAAACTTCCATTGCCTCTGTAGTTCAGCACATTCCTCTTCATTGGGAAATTGTTTCAAGTTTTTGCACCCTTGATTGGTGACATTAGAAGCTGATGGGGTGGAGTCTGAGTCCGCCTTAACGTTTGTACTACCTTTAACCAGTTTAATGTTTTTGCACCCTGCTTTTCTGACCTGTGATAATGATGGCTTGGACTCTGATTCGACCTTGATTTTTGGATCTTCTGTAATCAGCTAATCTGCCTTTGGTTTTTCTTTGGCTTTTGAAGCCTTTCTTTGTTTAAACTTGTATTATGAACCACTCATCAAATCAGAATCTGACACATCTTTAGTGGGTTCATCTGGACCGGTTCTGAGGTCAGTTACATAGTTTTTGATGCTGCTTGCATCCAATTGATCTAAACAAACCACATTTGCCTTTGTACCAAATACATTATCCATCCGTTAAAAACATTGACACATTTCTTCTAGCTTTTTCATAAGTGTCATAACCATTTCTTTCTTGGTTAAGCCTGAACCAGTATTATTTGCCCAATCTCGGGTGGCCATATACTTCCTCTTGTAAGTAGTAAACCGTTGTGAACAATGATGTCCTGTAAGGCAAAGACCTGGATTGATCAAATTGAGATAATCCGCGAAAGAATTGTAATCTGCTTCTCTAGCTATGAGTTACTTGCCTACATTGGTTTGGATTTTCTTTCCAAAGAAAAGATTTTAATGCCCTTCATCTTCTATGTATGTACAAATATTGCTGTAGTCCTTTTGAGTAAATTTTGGATTCTTATATTTTTATTTTCTTGATTTATAATGTCTGCGCTTCTTCTCCTTCACTTCTTTTTACTGGGTTGTATAGGGTCATTGTCAGTCATTGTCCAGCTTGCTGCACTTGCAGATTGAAATGAAGCCAAGTTCATCCTTCCCCAGGATTGAGTAATTGGGACTGGACTATATGTACAACACAATTGATTTCCAGCTGGCACACAATCCAAAAAGACCCTCAAGGGGCTATGTGTGCTAGATTTTTTCCAGTTGGTGCACCATCTGAAAACACCCTCAAGGGGCTATGTGTGCAAGGTGTATAGACTACAGGCATATTATGGTAGTGATCCACAAATTATTGGTTTGTTTCCAATGTGCCATGAATGTGTGGCATTGGTGGGTGTAGTGCGTATTGTATGTTCCCCTGCATTATTGGCATCACAAATTGACGCTGGGATGGACTGGGTGCTGACATCATCATTGATGATCTCATTGGGGTTTGCCCACGAGTAAACAATGACCAATTTGGATTGTTTTCTTTGGTTGACCATATTTCAAGGTCTTCTCCTAGCCTAATTACTGGTATTTGGTGGGAATTTCTTGTAGATATGTATCACTTTTCGGTAAATTGTTTGATTGATTTGGCATCATCTGAAATTTTCCAATTTACTAACATAAGAATCATTTAATGAAGAATACCAATATCCTGATCACCATGCTGACCTCCTAAAACACATTAAACACAATCAGACAAAATAAAATAATTCTAATAGCCAAAATGATGAATCAATGGGTTGAATACCAGAGATAGTGAGCTGTAATTGATCATTGATAGCCAAAACAATGAATCAATGGGTCGAATACCAGAGAGAGTGAGCCGTAATTGATCGTTGATAGCCAAAATACTAAATTTATGGGTCAAATACCAGAGATAGTGAGCCATAATTGATTGTTGATAAATAGAAGAAGGAGAAATCAATAAATAGAGGATTTGAAGTGAGGAAAATTGGAAAAATGACCATAAGAGGCAAGAGAAAAGATTAATCAAAATGATGGGTCCCAGGTTAGACCTGTGGTAAGAAAAACCCAAGGTAAATTGGGGACTTCTGGAAAAGGCTTCTGGCTTTCCTGATTCAGCGTTTCCCACGCTCATTTCCTTTGGTAAATACGGAATTCATTTTACCTCATTTGCGGCAATCTTTGAGCACCCCTATCGTGTGTAGAAATTTAAAAGAAGTCATATCTTCTTTAATTCAGCTACAGTTAAAAAATTAGCTGAAAAACTGCTCGTAATCTTTCCCTGCTTATGGCAAAACAAAAGCAAAGCAAATTGAACATGAAGGCTGAGAGCGTGCCTCACTCACAAAATTATCCAGAAACAACTCCAACCAACTTGCGCAGTATCAAAAAACAATTTCTCATCTTTCCTCGTCAGTATTGACATCTCAGAAGAGTTGTGTGGCTGTGCATGTGAAAATAACAACAGTACAGTACGTTTTTTGTTAGCTCAATAGGGGGACTCAATCTTTAGCACAAAGGAAAAATGTAGGATGTCTCATATGTCACCCAAAGAGCATTTGTGAAAGCTCAATATGAGATTCCATACCAGTAAACCGACTTTATGATTCCACCAGCTCTGTCTTCCTGACTTGTGACTTCAGGAAGGCGTATTTGCAAAAATCCCATGGCCATTTTCAAGTGGGAAAATACCCCCGAATGCCCAGTTGCACCAACACCGGTTCCTTTCTTGACCACCTCTTCATTTTTTTTCACCTCCTCCTCGCTCCTCAATTTTATTTTTGAGTGTGCACTACTTGTCCGAGTCATTTTGAATCTCTTTATATCAAATTCCAAGATGCTCATCTTGTATCATATAAATTTTAGAATTGTGGAAAAAAATTAGAAGAACCAAGGACAACAATTTGGACAGTTGGTTCTAAATTTTGATTGCCCCTGAGCTATCAAATGTGGGGACAATTCTTGCGGGTGATTATCCCATGATGGCAATGATAATGGAATGGTTGTGGAGTCCTGAGGATTATTTGCATGATCAGTTGAGTTGGGTATTGAGTAAGCGGTGACTATTCTATTTTTTGTTTGGATTCAAATTAGCTGAAAACTGACTATGTGAGGGTTCAAGATACCTAACAAGCCAAGTAGAAGGACCATATTTTCAGTCATTTTCATTGGAGAAATTGATGGCAATGAATCATTATGACTGGATGAAAGTTGTAAAAACTATGAGGGAAGGTTTTTTGTTTATATTTAATGTCATCAAGGATGTCCAGATTTGCAAAAAACAATTTCTATTGTCAAAAAATCAAGGTTTTTAAGCAGTTAGACATTACCTTGGAGCTTTTGGGTACAAATTTAAATGGGTCCTCTGCTGGGGGGCTAGCTCAGAGCTATAATATTAGTAGGGGTGGGGTGGTCATGGTGACTCGATAGGTGATAGCAGCAGTGTGTGAGCTTGGCAGGCAATAATTGCAGTGGCCAAATCAGCATAAGAGGAAAGATTTTTTAATGGATTTGGAAAATGAGGGTTTTTCTGGTTTTATTGGATTCTTGGATGGAAAAATGATTCCAGCATTTCAGTAACCAGGATTGGGTGGTGAATTCTTTTACAACTGTAGAAGTTGATCCTCTTTAGCTGCACAATTGGTCTGAAATAATCAGAAAAGAATCATGGCCATGTTAAGTGGCTTTCCTGGCTCATGTGGAAATAGTTTGATGTATAAAAAGCTGGGTATTTTTATGAGATCTTGGGATTTTCTTGAGCCAGGGGAGTTTTTTTGTAATTTTTAAATGCAAGATAAAATGAATGCTAATTTGAAAATTATTCAGGTCAGTTTCTCATAAAAAAATTACTTTACCGATTGGGTGTGCACTGTATACCATGCTACAAATGTGCTACTGCAGATCACCCTCTAAATCAGATTTTTAACTACCATATTTCTCAATCCTGGGTGCATATTGAAAATTTTGTAGGGATTATCAAGTTTAATTTGGGTTCTTTGAAGAACTTACACTTGTCTTGCAATAAGAATCAAGATATGGTACATAGAAATAATTGGATATATGCATGTGGTATGCTGCACAACATGTTCATGGATGTTGGAAATATCTGGGGCAATAATTATGAGGCTTGTGAGCCTGTGAGGCATGTATCACATAAACTTAAGTCCAAAACTGACTGTATACAAAGTTGATTTAGTATTGAACAGACTTATCCATTGTATTTGAAATAAAATATAACAAAATATAAGTATAAATTTTTCTTTGAATAAAGAAGTTTAGAATCATTATGTCATTTTTGGATTCTACTCCAAAAATAACCTAGGGCAGATCCATAGAGTGTTATACCCAAAAATGGCTATTTCTTATGTTATCAAAAGGTTTAAGAATCTTGCAGTAAAATTGAAACTTTTTTTCCCATTTTTTAAAAGAATTCAAATTTAAGCTTAAATAATCTCAAATTTCAAATTGCATAAGGTTTATGAAAACTTACCAAAAATTTAGTTAAATCTAAGGTGTTGTGTATATTTACTGAATTGGCTAATAATTTGCCAAACAGAATGTAAATCTTGTGTGAGCTCAATTTAAAAGGGTTTAAGGCATAGTATGGCTTTAAATAAATACAAAGGCAAAATCCACACAAAAAGGTGGGACAAAGAAAAAAGACAAAGTAGAGCTGGGGTATCCAAATTTTTGGATCTGAAGAGATTAAATCAAGGTTGACCACCTGTATTGGAGTATTTTCAACCTTATTTAAGATTTAAGATTAAATTTTGGATCTAACCTTGAGGTTTAAACTAGTTTTATCACAATTTGGACAGGAATTTCAAGCTGGAAAAGGATAAATCCCAATATGCAAGCTTTAAATCAAGGTTTTAAGAACTGTCAAAGCTTAAATAGGCTTAAAACTATAAATGTAAAAGCATTAAAACCTTATCAAAAGACAAGCTTTGGTGTTTATTGCTTATTACATGGAAAAATAGAAATAACTTTAGAAATTCATTAAAAGTCCAATTCTCAATTTATTTGCTTGAAAATTTTACACAGCTTACAAATTTGTGTTATTTATGTATACATCAAATTCTAGATATCTTTTGTAAACATGTTTTATTGGTAATTAGCCTGGAAACTCATTCTTTCAATTATACTTGAAGAAAATTAAGATTTCTTTAAACATTAATTAAAAATTGGATTTAAGAGATTTTTGCTTGAAACTCTACTTTTAAGTTGTTCATGTGATTAATTTTCATTTAAATAAAAATAATGTATATTAAAACTCAAAATAATTAATCCAAAAGAGGATTAAAGTTACCTGGAGTTAAGAATAACACTGGTAATCTTAAATTGGAATTCAAAATAAGTTACCTTAAGTCAAGAACCTTATTTTTAAGCATGGATTTTGAGTTTTGACCTGAGCAAGCACTCTATATTCATTTTTAATTATGAGAGCTGCTCTTAGGTCATAAAAAGAGCCTACACATTACTGTTTTTGCCAACAAAAATCATTCATTACAATAATATTAGAAGCAAGGTAAAGTTTTATTAAATATAAAATCCTATTATTAGATTAACTCTTACATCATTTCATTCTTTATTAATTTTTAAGTTAAAAAAATTGAAATCATATAATTCATATTATTGTTGTAACCACCAATAATAAAGCTTATTATATAAGATTATTGTCTTACATATCTTTTGAAATCCACAAATCCCTTTACAAAACTCTTTAATTATATTTTTTATCACAAAAAGTGGTTTTATATTTCAAAGTATTTATTTTGAGCGTGTTCTCAGCTTATAATTATTACTTGATATAATAGCTGTTTTTGTTTGACTTGTTGTATTAAATGAATATTATGAGTAAGTTTTCTCTAAAAATTCTATATTTTTTTATCTATTATTATTTTATATATATAGAATTTTCTATAAGAATTATCTCTGCACAGTGTGTGTGATAATTCCTTTTATAAATAAAATTTGTATATTATTTATAAGTGGATAAATACTATTATTTTATACATGTAATTGTCTCATTAAGATATTTACACTTCTTATTGTTATGATTGTCAGTGACCATAACAATAATAGAATAATTATAATTTATTATAATTATTAAGATTCTTTTGTATTATTAAATTATTTAATAAAATCAAATTTCTCTTTTTTTTATGATTATTCTCAATAATTATATAAGTTTGTGGTTATGATATTTAATGATATTATATTTTCTACTCAGGAAATTCATAATACTCTTGATATTTGCTCTATTATCAAGATTTTCATAGAAAAACCTTACACATACTACCATACTCAATAAAAGCACAAGAAATGATGAAAACTCAAGAGGAAATTCTAAAATTTTTTAGAAAAGCATTAGAGTAAACAAACAAGCAATAATAGATCCCAGAAATAGTAATAAAACAAATGAACATTAAGAGTCTGAAAATTTGGGATGTAATAGAATTAAGGGAATACTAAAAATTAGTTGGCATCACATGGGTGTTCAAGATTAACAATAGTAATATAAAAAGAAAATGAATAAAAAGCCTTACTATGCACACAAGGCTTCACCCAGACCAATAGAATAGATGAAAATAAATCCTATGCACCAGCCGGTAGTCTTATATCACTAAGAGCCTTGCTTACACATTCTTGTATTTCATCAAATAGACATCAAGAGTGATTTTCTAAATGCACTTCTAGTTGTAGATTTATATCTAGAAGTTCCTCAAGAAATAATTTTAGACTCCCAAAGACAATTTATTAAATTAAATAAAGAGATTTATGAGCTAAAGAAGACCCCTCTTGCATGGTATCAATGATTAAAATAATGGTTCATCAAGATTGGATTCTCACCTTTCATATCTTACAACATGGAGCCATATCCACTGGCAATTTACTTATGTTGATAATATTTCTATCTTTGGAAAAGAAGTAAACATATTGAAAGAAGCCCTAAGCAAAAGAATTCAAAATCAAGGAAATTAGTTTTCCCAATATAACTCTTGGTATAAAAATAAATCAAGTATCCAGCAGTATATCACTAAATCAACAGAATATCACCAAGGCATCACTTGAATTGTATGGAATGAGCCAAGATAAGTAGGTAGCTACTCCACTGTTACCTAAGGAAAATATCTTACACTTCACAAATGAGGAAATAGAAACCTTCAAAAATTTCAAAATCAACTATAGAAGCTCCATTGGTAGAATAACTTTTCTAAGTATGGCCACTAGATCAGAAATCTGTTATTCCATAAGCGCTCTATCACAATAACTTCAGAAGCCAGGAATCAATCAGTGGAATGCCTATATTTATGTATTAATATACCTCAGAGGAACTCAGGAAATAAGTTTGATATACAAGAAAACTGGCAGAACTGGTATTAAATCTTACGGCAATGCAGAATTGGGGAATTGAAGAGAAACCAGAAGGTATGTAACAGGGTACTTAGTCTGTTTTCACAATTTAACCCTCTTCTCGAAATCAAGAAAACGATAGACAGCTTCTAACTTGACAGAAGAGGCTGGGTACAAGGCACTATGAGATCTCATGTCAGAATTATTTTGGCTGAAGAAAAAATCATGAAAATATCTCATCCATTAGTAATCTGGGAATATAACAAAAGTTGTATAAGAATAACTTTGGAAAATTGCAACTTCCATAACCAAAAAATGAAGCATTTATATATAAAACTAAACTTCATCAAGTAAGTCATAAAGGCTAAAACCATAACACTTCAATATAAACCAACTAATGAAATTTTGGAAAATTTTCTTACAAAATCTGTAAGTTATGGAGAACTTAATCACTCTTCCTAATTTCAATAGGTGAGAATTGGAGCTCTTAATAATAGGCCCGATAAGCATGACTAATAATTTCCGTTATGAGCAAGGTTAGTCCTACAAAAAACTCTCCTACTCTTCATTGCATAATCAAGGTAGCTGATCCTATTGTTATGAGAATAGGTCCGCTTTTCTGAATCAAAAAACCAACCACTCGGACATAAATATCTCATAATTATGATGTCTAAATATGAAATCAAATAAAAAAAGAAACTTTCAGTTACAGTTAAGGGACATTTCATGATATGATAAAAATGTTGGTCCAACATAATCTGTAAAGTGGGAGGAAGAAAGTGTCAACTTCCTAGATTTTAATTATTCTCTCTCTTTTATCTCTTTTTTGCTTCTAATAGACTAAAAATCATTTGGATTCAACCATTACTATGATACTTTTACTTGGACACATTACAAGATAAAAGTGAATGGTATTCCATCTTTGGGTACAGGACTTGTGTACGAGTTTAAAATAGATCTATCTAGATTTTACTAATATAATTCCACCCTTAGTTTCTATAAATTCAATATCTAATTGAGCCGATTTCAATAGATTTTCACTTTTAACTGCCTTGAAATTAACTCTTATTGAAATCTCTCGAATCTCTTTTACTACTTTTAGAATGTCTGTTCTATTTGGATGACCTTCTGGTGTATATTTCAAAACTAATTCTTATAATAAAGAATATCTACCCCATTGGTTTTTTGCTTGATTTTTGATAAATTTTGAATGCCAATAATTGTTAAATTCCATATAAAAAATGTGCCATGTTTGATTCAGGAAGCCATACCTGGGAATCAATGCACTTGTAAATATCATTTTATGTTGAGTATTGAGAGTTTCTTGTTAGATTAGTAGTAGAATTCTTTGTTAGGGTAGACAGAAAATCTTGCAAAGCTTCTTCTTCATGAAATTTTAAATGAAATTAGTGACCTCTCCAATGAAATAGCCTTTCTTAAAGCACCAAGAAATCAAAATACTCAGCCAACCAAGTGGAATTTGCTAAATTAATAATGATAATAGTGAGCTGACCTGCATTCAACGTCATACTCTTCCATCACTTTTTTTTGTTGCCCTGTGAATATTTCTTCTTGTTCATTTTGAATGATAGGTTTATAATCTTTGGATATAACTTCATAGGTACAATGACAAACTTTATTGGGTTCATTCAATGACCAAAAAGTCATTTCACCTTTCTAAGAACTAAACAAAAGAGATAAGTAATGAAAATCCAAAAAAGAAAAGTGTTGGTTGAAGAAGGATGAGCAGTATTAGTGAAGGCATATGTCAAAGATTGTCTAAGTTTATAAGTTTCTGGATCATCTGATTGAGAGTTGATATAAAATTAAAAAAGATAATTGAAATCTCTTTCGAATTTATTTTGATTGATTGTCAAATCCATAAGAATGAATTGGTCTTCATAAGTATTTTCCATGACTTCTTTAACCAAGCTGTATACTCAGAGTTTTGAAAATATGGCATGTTGACAGAAATGAATTAAAAATAAATGAAGATGAAAGATTAGATGAGAAGATTGAATTGAATCTTTTGATTGATTAAATAATGAATGAGATTTACAACAAAAGAAAAGATTATGGCTGGAAAAAAATAAAGTGTTTCAAGTTGAAAGAGTTGGTAAAGATTTCGAATTTTGAAAATAAAGAAACAATAGAAAAATTCAAAAGGTAAAAGTAATAAATAAATCTCAAGATAAAATTAGAAAGAGATAAAAAAGACCTTTGTTTTCCTTGATTGTGAGATCAATGACAGACAAGGACTAAATCAAGTGCTGAGTAAAGACTCTGAATAATCTTATAGAGATATTTATTGAGCCTTGATTTCAAAAACTGAAAGGAACCAGGTATTGTCAGTTCAGATTTACATAAAGTACAAAAACGTATCCTGCCATAAACCTAAATGCTATCTGCTATACTGTGAAATTTAATTGATATACCATACAGGAAATCACTTAACACTTGCAGTGTGAGAGGTGGAGAGTCATTTAAAGGAGAATTGAGTAAGGAGATTTAATCTAAATTGATGGAGTGACATTGATTATGATGAACTTAATCTTCAAATTTAAGAAGAAAGATTTAAACAGATTGGATTAAGTTGAATACAGTAAAGAAGAATTTGTTTGTTTGTTAATTTCTTGAGATAAATATATGTTTCAATAAATTATTTTTTTTTGGAAGAGGATATTTGAAATTGAACAAACCTGATAAAGGACCATATTTATTGAAATTTTTGAAAATACTGTCTTGGATTTGACTAGGATTAGTTGAATCATTTTCTTAAATAGATTTGTGAGAGATTTTCGAAGAATGAGACGAATCTAAGAAAGCTAAATATCAATTAGAATGATTATGCTGTGCATTGGATCTATCAGGAGATTAATAATAATTATTATGATGAATTTTATCTTTTTTATTTGTTATTGTAATTTAATTAATTTCTTATTATTAGCCAATATTTGAGATCCCCTGTAGCATCCTGCTGCAATCCATAATCTCAATTGTTTCTGTAATAATAGAAATAATCGCGGAATATTTTTTGGGTCAATTATTTGTTTGTTTGAATGATTTTGAAAAAAAATTGAAGAAGAATGAGGAAAAAAGTTTAAGTTATCTTAGATGGTGTTTAAGTGCTTTATTTGGTTGTGTTCCAGATAGGGTGATATAGGAACCCTCCAATCTCAATTTTGCAGATAACAAGATTCAATGGAATCTTTTTAACAAAAATCACAAGATTCATTCAAGTGTTTATACCCAAACTGTTTTTGAGCTTCACCGATAACTCAAAAAAGAACAAAACTTACCAGCAAGAACAAAATGTCAACATAATTCAAACGCCATTTTCGGAGATTATGAAACTAACAATAGCTTCAGACTCTGTTCATTTTTTAACTATATCAGAAAAATGAACTCATTATAATTTATCATTAAAATAAGATAATTAATAAAAAATATTCAATTGCAACAGACAGGCAAGGGAAAAATTGATTTGTATGGTTGAAATTCAGAAAGTGGAAGAAATAAATATTGATAATTCAGCAGAAAAAAAAATTATCAGAAATAATTCACAATTTATGTAATATGAAAAAAGCTAGACCTGATCAGGATAAAAATGGTCTCCTTCTTCGTGGGATGATTAAATCTATAGGAGTTAGACCAGGAATGGATAAAGAAAAAGTTTCTTGTATATCTTTCTTATCTTAATAATTTAAGATTATATAATATTAATATGTTCTATTTTTTAGTTTTTTATGCTAGACTTCCAAACTTATCAAGTTAGGCAATAAATTATGATAATTACTTATAAGATTAATTAGAAAAAATATAATCAATTTATTTCATCAAGATTTGATTTATTTTCAAAACTTGCTGAAATGAAGGATGAGGAACCAATGAAAGAATTTCAGCCTCGAATTTTTCCTAGCCCTGAATGGAAGAATGAATCCAATAACCAATGTTTAGGTTTTTTCTCAAATTGTTCAATCACTTATAAAAATCTTCATAATAAGCCACATTGTGATCATAATTTCAACCCTTACACCTATTGAATATTCAGGTATGTTTATCCTTAAACTGGAAATGTAAGGTAACCAAAGGCAAAATTCAATTGCCATGGTTTCTATTTTAATCAACTTGATTTTATGGTTAATTTTGGGCAAGGAAAAGGAATTTTTTTGAAAAAAGGCCTTTATTTTCAGTTTAGAATGAAACAAAAAACCTCCTATGGAATTTATGACAACAGGAAGTTTTACTCACTTTGGTTCATTATTTAAAGTTAATGAGAAATTAGTCAAGATAAGAAAAAGGTTTCAAAATAATGAATCAAAAGATTCTAGCTCAAAAAACGTTAGGACAACAAGAAAGAGATGAAAAGAACATTCAAAGTGATGTACAATTTTATGTGAAGCCTGTATCTACTTATGATTAATTATAAAAGATATTATGACTTAATATAATTCATAAAAACATTTTAGGAAGAAAATTATCAAATAACTACCCATATATGAGAATTTTGTCATTACGTATTTCTACAATGATTTATAAGAGATTTAACAGCTAAAAGATTATATGAATTATCTATTCCAAATGAGGAATTATATTGGTAGTTTTATGTTATCACATGTATGGCTGGAAAATTCTCAGAAATTCATTTTTGAGAATAATAAAAATCATTTGTAAAATCAATTTGATAAAGTTGCATATTTGAGAATAAAAAGATAAGAAACTTGTGTGATTTCGTGAAGGGACAAAAATGTGGTTCATTTTGCTTAGATTTACAATTATTTAAGAATTAATGGGAAATATATTGAGCTATTTGGTGGTGTTTTCAAGGTGGAATATGATGAATTTCCCTTAAATAATCCATACCTTGAGAAAAATAGAAGTTCAGGTGAAAAGAAAAATTAGAACATATGGACTTATTGAATGATGGTACTGATGTAGCTTTCCTGTTTAAATTGGCAAATGTGCATAATAGTGCCATTGAATCAGATATGGATCAAATAAAGTAAATTATTGAGGAAATAAATGAATATTTGATTCCAAAAAATTAAAAAATTAAAAAATGGAAGGAAATTATAGGGGCTTTGATATTCATGAAGGTTAACTTGGGATTTTCAAGCTGGATTGTTTGAGGTGAAGCTACTGAAGTATTTACTTCCAAAGACCTCCTGAGATTAGTAGGTTTATAAATTATTTCTGTACCCTCTTTGGCGCTTTGATTTTGCTTTTTGGAAAATAATTGTGGAGCATTTAATTCACAAGCTTGAGCCTGAGCCTGAAATATGACATAAGAGATCAGGATATCAACATCAATATACCAAAAACTTTCAGTTATTCAGCAATCTTTAGGCTTAAAGGGGGTGGACAAGTTGTCAGCCTGTGACTCAAAACCAGAGCACAAGCATGACAGCCAAAATACCATAAACCAATGGTATAGCCAAAATACCACCAAAACATGGAGCTGAGCCAAATTAGCTCAGAAGGTATCAGAAGAAAGAGGAAACTAACCTCTTTCTGAAAATATAAGTCCCATCACCATAGGACAAGAAATAACAAAGTTATTCCTGCTCAAAGTTATTGCTGAGCATAAACCTTAATTTTCACCTCTCATTTAAAATCTAGAAGGAGAGGCTTAACCCCATCAAATGGGTATTCAAAATGAAGCTCTAAGCCAGGGCTATCCAATGGTACCAGCCAAACTGAGCTAGCACCAGTATTACTTGAGTTATGGTCAAATTCAGACCAAATAAGGGTGAACAAAATATTCACCTCTCATCTAACTTTTACAGTTTTAGTGTGAGATACCTAAAGTGGGGTCTTTTTGGAAAGAGCACAATCAGGGCTATCTGATGGTGCCATCCATTTCCTCATAACTCAACTACAACAGAAGCTATTGGCCAAACAAGCTTAATACAGCTTTTGACCAGACCACGCCAATGTACAAAAATACTTGTACATGGGATAACTTTGTCATATTTAATGATAACCATGTCAAGTTGGGTACCATTGTGTAGAGCTCATACAGAGCTATTCAATGAACCAACTTTGAGCTTGATATCTCAAAAACTGACAGAGTTATGACCATTTTAAGGTCAAAATCCCACCTGCTGTCAGATACAGCCTTACCATGGGATAATATCCCATAACCATGAATATGAGGTGTCAAATAGACGAAGAAGCATGTTTTTACTTCAATACCTCATATGTTAGTCAATACTGGGGTTCCATACAGTTTTTGTACAGCATTCTATGCGTCATACACGTCAGAATCAGGCTGTGAGGTCCCCAGATGAAACTTTTCACCCTGTATTGGTGAAAACTGCCCAGATGTGGTTTCAAAACCACATCTGAGCCCAATACAGGGTATACAGGCTGTTTGCAAACCACAAGCCTGTCATAGAGAGTGAAAAATCTTCACTTCCTCTACGTGGAAAGGTCTAGCAGCCTTTCCACCTCAATTTTAGGATAAAAGGAGGGCTTTTCATAGCCAAAACCCTTTCCTCATCCTGCTCTTGAATACCCTATGTAGTAAACTGCCAAAAACAGTTTTACTCTTGGGTAATAAACAGTTATACTCTTAATTTAAAGTATTGTAGTCTTTATTATTGTAACCCAACAGGTAAAGCTGCACCCAGGGCTTTCAACAGCGCTCACCACCACTATATTTCTTATAGTAAAGCCCCTTTTATTATTAAATTAATCCATCTTTAACCCTTATAAAACTATTTTAAACTATTTTCCACGTGTCACAGTCATAGGTTTAGTTGTAAATAGCTTTATTTCCACTTCAACATAGAGTCATCCTGACACAAGTGGTGGATTTGGCAGTATTTGTATGAGAAAATTAAGGTCAGATGATGGGATCAATGAATTTTTCAGGCTATTAAGGTATTCCAAAATATCCATAGAAGCAGTCAGATAATTTGGAGCTGATTGAAAACAGGAAGCTTAGGCTGAGAAATATAATCAACAATTGTTTAAAGAGATTCAGAAATAATGTTTTCGGAATATGTCATTATAAATGAGGAAGGATTTGATATAGAGACCAAGTGGCAAAAAAGCTAGGATTCATGGTGAAATTCTCTTATATTATGATCTAAGCTGAAAGGCGGTTCATATTAAATATTGGGATCAATAATTCTTTGAAAATTTCAATATTAATCACATTTGAAGCTTCCCAATATTCAGAGAAATTTGGTTTTAAAAATGTTTAGACTAGAAAAATCAAAAATTTGGTATTCTGAAGAAGTTTAATATAAAATATGGGAAGACTTACTGTACTGGCCACTCAGTATAGCTACATGAAGTTTGCTTAAAATTGAAGGTTCCAATCAATCCGGGTGAACTCAACAATTTATCATTATGAAACCTACATTTTTTGAAGTTTTTGATTTCTTTTAAATTTTCTTTGTATTTGGAATGTGTGGGTTTCCCATTCTTTAACTTATCAAGAACTTCATAAAATTTCACACAGTATTTTCCACTTATTATGAAAAAGGGAGTGTCATTGGTATGTTTGGTTATTAAACTGGATCTATTTGTAAAAAAATTACTTGGAGGATTGATTTGATTTTGTTCACCTGAAAGCTAGTTGTTTTTAAAATTGGACTGGGTAGATATACAGCCAGTCTCAGCCACTTCATTTGATGATTGAGGAGTAGTACTGGGTTGGGATTCAAAATCATTACTGGATGAATAATTTTGTATTTAAACATTAGTCTTTAAGCCTGGAATTGAAGAATTGTATCCATAAAAGGGTTAATTCATGGAGAGTTCTTGTATTAATAGTTGAGGCATGATGTGTAAGGATGACTCATTGGGGAAATCTTGAGATATGGCTTCAAAATTCTTTTGGGATTTCCTTTTAACTGTGGAGAATTGCTGATTTTCATTGGTAAATTAATACAAAAATTATTTAAAATTGGGTGTCCTTTTCATAACTTAGCATTTTTTGAGAGTGGGTTCCAAACCTGGATGTTTTTCAGAAGATGTTGTATTTTTAGAGGGACAAATAGAAACTTTAATGGGATTCATTTTTGTAAATTACTGTCAAGCCCTTCAGGTAACACATTGACAAAATCTGAAATGAACAAATCAAGACATTAGCCATTCAGAAAATACAGCTTCAGCGTATCTCTGGAATATCCTGTTCCTTCTTTTTTCTAAGTCAAAATATTTATAGATGAAGTGTTTGGAATCTTTTGAAACCTGATAAACCTCCATCTCACTAACAGCTTCGTTAATGTTCTTTTTAATTAGAGAGATATTCTGATAATATTTTTCAGGTGAAAGAATTTTCACTTCAGAATTAAGAATTGGTGAATTGGGTGGTAATAAGAGGGGTGGATAACTCAGATCAAACTGAATGAAATATGTATTTGTATCTTGAGGGTTTATATTAACTTGGGAGGAAAATTGAGAATTTGCGTTGGATGAAATTAGACATTCTGAGAGGACAAAATCAACTGTTTGTTTGTGAAAATATTATGGGATATGGGAAAGGAAGAGCTCATCTGATTAAGGGGAAGTATTTATGCTATTTGGTCCAGAGAATTTTATCAAGTTCTGTGTATTTTTTCATTCCAAAAACAGTTAGGCAGTTACATCAGGTGAAATAATAAGGTAATAGGAAATGACTGGTGGTTTTTATTATTTGGTAAAGGGTTTATAATTGGCTGTATATTTGGTAAGTAATTATTCATTTCAGCCATTTACTCTTCCAATATAAAAGATATAGGTAGCATTATTTCACATTGCCATAAAGAAATTACTATTTTGACATTGGGTATGGTGTTAATAAGCCAATTTAAATGATCAAATTACCCACACACTCACATATCATATAATCTAAAATTAACAACTGTGCCATCATCACATTGGAAGAAGACTTGGCCAATCATCCAAGTGGGCCTCAACATTAGATTGCTTCTATGAGAGTTTGGATGTTTTTAAGCCGCATGGAGCTGGTCACATGCCCTAATGAGTGCTTTGTGCAGGTAGGTTTCAGAAAATCACCCCCGCATATGCTCTTTGCTTCTTTACCACGTCTCACACTTACGCACCCGCACCCACCCCCACCACTGCACAAGCACCTGCAAGGGGTTCCACCAGTGTCAATCCCTTAAGTGGAGTCCTTTCATGGATGACCTGGGAAGTCACACACCCCTTCTCTACATCAAGACTGGCTGAAGGACCTCTTTTATGTGTGTGTGGAAACCAGAGGGTCTTGTGCAGTTTTTACCAACCTTTGGATGGTTGCGGGATGATCAGGTGGTGAGGAATCTCAGTTGAAGGCACAGAGGAACCCATATTGGTGTATGTCACAGGATTTAGTGTAAGACCAGAGTGTGACATGTGCTTGACATGAGCTTGATGTTTGCTTGAAATGAAGTAAATCTCTGACAATTTACACAACATTTTCCCTGGTGACATTTTGATGAAATCCCTCATGGGAAGCCATAGTGCTTATATACACTTCTTCAGATATTTGGGTAAGAGAAATTTGGATTTATTGGTATTGGGTACCTGTCTAGGACAGTGTATGTGTTCAGATCTCTAAAGTCCCCAACAATTCTATATTCTCCATTATATGCCATGCCACTATTACTGGTGTAGTTACTTCCACTTCTTCATTGTGGCCAAATTTCCTTATTACACAAAGCTATAGAAGTTCTTTGATATGAAGATCCAGAGCTTCTCTGTATATGCAGGCCTTCTCAAGAGTGGTGGATAAGTTCTTTCAATATTAAAAATAATGTCAGCTTCATGTCCAACAATTGACCCCAAGGGCTCTTTGTCTTATGAAAAGGCTTCTTTGTGTTCATATAAAAGGGCAGAGAGTTCACTTTCTTGTTTATCAGTGAGGTTAAGACTTATTTCAGCTTCATTTAACTGTTCAGACTTGAATTTCTATAACTCTAAGCTTACTGGTGATACTTTGCTTACTGTAATTTGTCTTTTAAATGGTAGAAAGGCAAATTTCTGATGCTTATTGTTCCGAATACTAAAGTATCTGTCTTTATTATTATGTAAATCTATGCCATAAATGATTAAGTAATCATTTCCCAATTTAAAACGGGTACCAGAGCAGTTTTCCATAACAACAAATTCAACAGTTATTCTTTAATTTCCATTGATATGTGGAAATATGACAGTAGTTTAAAATATTCCTCATGCTTTAATGGGATTACTTGCACTGTTGAATTTTATGCCATCAATTGGAAACAATTTCTGTTCATAATTTGGTACACAAGTATTAAGAAAAGATTTGCCAACACAAGAGAAGAAGGCTCCTGGGTCGAGTAAAATTTTATTAGGTTCATTATTAATTACCACTTCTGTTATCCAGGAATTACCAGCTGTATAGCCTTTACCTCTTTTTGTTTTGGTTTTCATAATTTGCCCATCTTGAACTTTTGACAAATCAAGTTGACCATTTCTCAATTGTGGCAGGTGGGAATAAGATTCCATGACATCAAATGTGACATTGATATTTTCTATATATTTTGAAGATTCAGAATATATTGATGATTTATCATCTGAATTATTTTAAAATACATCATGCTTTTCTAAATCAGGTTCTCTTTCAATGTCAACTTCATTTATTTTCCCCTTCCTGGGACATGCATTAGCTAAATGTTTGGTGCTTTGGAAAATATGGCACTTCCTTATTGCATCTTCATATTTATACTTTAGATTATTAGAATTTTCTTTAGTATTTTTGTCCAAAGAATCTTTCCAAGGTGTATTAAACCTTGTTTTGATATTCATCTTACTAGAACCAATTATGGTTCTGGTGTTTACTTTTCTTAATATATTAATAATATCTTCTGCTGAAGATTGTTCAGTAGTCCTGCTTTTGAAAGAATTATCTAAATCACCTCCACATTTTCTTAGAATTTTTCTGTGAATTGTAAATTATGACATGTCAGGATATAATGCTGTTAATACGTCTTTTTGTTGGAAAAACCATGATAAAGCTCTATCTTTCTCAGAATGAAATTTGGAATATTCAAAGGCTGTTTCCACCTTAAATCCCCAAGAATAATTGGCCCATTTGTTAATGAATTTGTTTTTCCACCAAGTCCAACTTTTGTGTCCATGTGTTTGTCTTAATTTGATATACCATCTGTGGGCTGATCTGGTAAACTGTCACAGGGGCTCTTCGAAGTGAAGAAGGCCTGGCACTCAGTAAACTGGGACTCACTTATGGAGGGCTCAAAGATAAGATAAGATGAAATCCACTTAAGAGTGTTAAAGATAAATTGCTAAAGAATAAATATAAGAAAAAGCAGCAACAAAAGATAAGAGTAAAAGAATAGAAGAGCCAACCACAAACAAGTCCAAGTCCACTGTTTCAACCTGTCAGAATGGAAAGAGAAGGGTTAATAAGGATATGGCCACCCAACTCATACTGTACAGGCAAAGAGAGAAATGCAAAGACTAACTTAAGATTAAATAATTATAATACCCAAAATAAGGATAAGAATAATTATAAAATAATAAATAAACTAAATTAATTAACTGGGGAAAAGTCCCCAGGGGGGAGAAAGAGGGGCTGGTATATGTGAGAATCACCAGCCCTGATCCAGAGGAAGAATTTTCATGAGAATAATTGATGATTGAATTGAGTCTGGCCAATACAGGTCCTGTACAGCTGTACAGAACCTGTACAAGAGGTGTGGTGTATTTGAGTGATCATACAGTTCCATACTGGTGTATTGAAACTGTATTGGGTGAATCCAACCTGTACAGGTATTGACAGGCTGTATTGATGTACCAAGCTGTATGCATGTTTCAGAATGAAGATTGCTGAAACTGACTGCTGATGCAGATACTGGATTTGCTGATTTGAGGTGTTTGAGTGGGTGTATGAATGAATACCCTTACCCCTGATGGATGGTTGTTACAGTATCCCCCTCTTGAAACTGGTGGGCTCCTGAACACCATAATACCCTGCCACTGTTGAGTGGCATCTCAATATCCCCACATTTTTTTCAAAAAATTTTCTTTTTAATTTTCTTTTCCTCTTGACCATTATCCTGAAAATCCTTCATTATTTCTTCCCTGCCAAATTCATTTTATTCCCCCCTTTTTTTCCAAGCTTGAGTGAGTATTCCTTCCAAATATGCCATTCTTTTCTTTTGATTCAATCAGCCATGCCTTGGGATGTGGCCTTGGGATATATCCCAGAATAAAGGCCATTGAGCACTTGTGCTCAAAAAATGGTGCCCAATGAGTATCTGACTGGTAATCATTGGCCCAGACTTAATCCAATTAATGAATGAAACTTTCCTCCAAGGGGTCTTGTCCCCATTGTCCAAGGAAATGGCCTCAGACAGCCCTCCAAATGGTTTTTTGGGCTGTGGCCTCCATCCTGAGTGATCTTGATGCATTATGCTTTTTATGGCCTTTTTGGCCTTTTTGGGTGTTTTAGTGACTAGGGCATTTTTTTTGATTTTTGGCCATAATAGGCCTTTTTGAGTTTTTGGGATCCTACGGTCCGCGGTCCGTGGGGGCTATTGGAGGCCCCCTGGGCCCAAATTTGCTGGGGACCCAGGGTGACCAAGGGGTCCAGAAATGGCCCTTACCCAATTTTCACCCTACCTGGCCTGGACCCATTGATGGGGTCCAGGACCATCAAGATCCTGGCCTCCCCAAAGTTTCAGGGGAGGCCCTGGGTGATGAGTTCAGCCCCAAAGGGGTATGAACCTTCACCTTAGAGGCTTTGAGGGGGGGCATAATTGAGTTATGGCCCCATTTCCTTGAGTCAAGTTCCTCTTTTCTTGATCTGGAGTGGATTGATTCTGATGTCTTGAATCTTCTGCTTGCATATTCTTCAGTTATGAGTTCCAAACTGACTGAGCTCACTGAATCTTCCCCTTCTGCACCACCACCGTCTATTCTTCATGGTTCTGGCGTCTTCAGTCGATTGTCTTCTCCTTCCATGGCGTCTTCTGGCCATTTTGACCCCTCCCAAACATATGATGGGTTCAGAGCAGTTGAAGTTCTTGATCCTGCCTGTACTGAGTGTTTGGCCAGGGGTAAGGATTGCTTTCAACATTACAATCCTTGATCGTCAGAATGCCATTTCTGCTTTATTGGGAAGAAGCCATGCCGCCGTACCGGATCAACTTTGTCCCAGGTCAGGAGACACTTGTGGAGTAGGAAGGATGGGCCTTATGGGCAGGAATTCCCCATTCTTGAGGAACCTACCCCTGATGCAACTTCTGGGTTTTCCCAATGTGAGTGAATTGCATATTTTGATTGAATTGGTGCTGATATCTTGATGTAGTGACTGGTTCCAGGCAGAGGGATGTGGCCAGATGGACTAATGTTGGAGGGTCCATTCCAATTGGTGGTAGGCCCATCCACTACAGCTCAGAAATTCCAATTTCAAGGACCAATGCTGATGGAGTGGTGAAAGTAGTGAAGAAGCTAAGAAGAATTGTTGATTCCCCATCAGATCCAGATGCTGAAGGAAGTGATGAGTTGGATGGTGAAGAAGTTCAAGTTATTCCTCATTCAAGTGGCCATCCATCCAGCAATTCCTCTTCTCAACCTCTTGTCAACACCAGATTCCAAAGCCAAATTATTCCCAGCACTCCAAGAAACTTCCAACCAATGCTTGCCTCCATTCCTAAAACCCTTCCTCCTCCTTCACCAACTACTTCCCATACCACCAGGCCTGCCTTGAATCCAGCAGTAAGACCATCACCAGTTCAACAGTCTAGAAACTCACCCATAACCACCTCCCGTCAACTCCAACCTGTGGCCAGCTCCAGCAGAAGAAGAGATGGATTATCCCCTTTGCCGTTTCCTGCCGCCCAAGTCTTCCAAAGAAGAGAACGTTGGCCTATCCGGGTTACCAGAGAAGATCCCAACACGGCTAGTGAAAATCAAGATGCTGTGGCCAGATTGTTCAGGAGGGTTGATAGAAATAGCAGGGAGGTGATTATGTATGCCAATGACAGGACTATTCCTGGTACTGCTTCTGAAGAGATGGCTGCAAAATTTGCCTGGTATGAGGATGAGTTGATAAATGACTTCCAGAGAACTTTTGATGACTTGGGTAGAGATAACTAGTTTCCTTTTCCTTGTTTGTGTTTGGTTTGGCTTCTATCCCCACTCTTATAAATACTAAAAAATAAAAAATAAAAAAGATAATGGAACCTCCCAATACATGATTTGGGGAGGGGATGCTGCTGCTTTAAAGAAATAAAAGAAAGAAAATTATACAAGTAAAGAAAGAAAGAAAAATAATAAGAGAAAATGAGAGTAAAGAAAGAAATAAAGAAAAATCCTGATGGTTGGTCCTTCTTGTGGTGAGTTGCTTGATTCTGGCCAAAAAGTGTCTGAAAAACGAAACCCAAGCATTTGATGCTCACAGAGTGGCCAAGGTGATGTTTTACAAGAAGTAGAACCCTCAGGGATGCATACCAGGAGATGGAACTTACTTTCATAACTTCCACTCCCCACCAAGCACCATAAGACTGAAATACATTGCCATAAATGCCTTCTGAAATGAATTGCCATAAATGACTACTGAAATGAATTTCCGTAAATGACTTGAAGTAATGAATGTCTTGAATTATGATGATTGGCATAAAATGAAATGATAATAAAGAGAGAAAATGAAAACATAAAGAAAGAAAGAAACATTTGGCCATATCTTGATAAGGTCTAAATGGAGGGTATTGATGTTGTATGCTTCCTGAACCTGTCCAAAGAATTGACAAGTGCTCACAAAGTGGCCAAGGTGATGCTTACAACAACATATGGGTAGAATACCCCCTTAAAGGTGCATGCCAGGAGAGGAACTTACTTTCATAACTTCTTCTCCCCACCAAGCACCATAAAATCAAACTCTTGAGGTATTTGGACCAGGCTTGTCTGGATACAATGAGTGGAAATCCTTGACAAGGTCTGGTGAGTTGGTAAGGTTGGAAGCTGGTTCCCAAGTGGTTCTTTCTGGGTCTTCACTGAATCCTTTCCACTCTACAAGATACCATAATTTACCTCTTTTGAGTTTTGAGTCCAGAACCTGAGCCACTTCCCATTCTTCTTGCTCTTCCACTAAAACTGGTGGTGGCGGCAATTGATGACAATTTGGGATAGTTGAATGCTTGACTGGTTCTAATAAGGACACATGGAATACAGGGTGAACTGTCTTCCATTGCTGAGGCAACTTGAGGTGATATGCATGGCTGCCAATCTTCTTAAGAACTTCAAAGGGTCCCAACCATCTTTCTGATAATTTCTTGGTGGGTCTTGTTGTCTTGATGTTCTTGGAAGCTAGCCATACTTTGTCCCCAGGTTGGAAATCAGGTGGAATTGCCCTATTTCTATCTGCATACTTCTTGAATCTCCTTATTGCTGACTCTAATTCTTCTTTGACAACTTGCTGTACTGATTGGAGTTTTGTTGATAACTTTCCAGCAGGTGAGTCTTGAGAAATATGGATTGAGTCAAAGCTGGGATTTCTTCCATAAATGGTGAAAAAAGGTGATTGCTTGGTTGATGAATGTTCTGCATTATTATAGGCAAATTCAGCCAGAGGGAGCCAGGTGTACCAGTCATCTTGATGATAGCTGACATACATCCGAAGGTACTGTTCTAGTATCTGATTTACCCTCTCTGTCTGTCCATCTGTTTCAGGGTGAAAGGCAGTTGAAAGATCTCTTGATATCTTGAGCTGCTGACACAATTGAGTCCAGAATGATGAAACAAATAAGGATCCTCTATCACTGACAATACTGACTGGGAGTCCATGCTTGGAAAATACATGACTAATGAATATTTGAGCTAAATCCAGAGCAGTGATTGTGCCATAAGTTGGAATGAAGATTGCCATTTTTGAGAATCTGTCCACAACTACTAAAATTGAATCAAAGTTGTTGGACAGTGGCAATTGAGTGATGAAGTCCATTGATAATGAATTTCAAGGACCAGACGGAATTGAAAGAGGCTTGAGTAATCCAAACTTCTTGTGATGAATGTTCTTGTTTCTTGAACATTGCTGACATGAGGACACATAGTCCTTGATGAAATGATTCATGCCAGCCCAATAAAAATCCCTCTTGATGAGCTCGAGGGTCTTCTCCTGGCCAGGATGGCCAGCCAATGGTGAGTCATGACGCTTTTGAAGAATATTGAGTTGAAGTTCTTCATTGCTTGGGATTACCACTCTATCTTTGAATAATAATAACTTGGCTTGAGGTTCAAGAGAATAATCTGGAACTGATTCACCTCTTGCTAGTTGCTTGAGTATTTCTTTATAGTCTTTGTCTTGCCATACTTCTTTTTGAATCTTGTCAACTAAATCTGAGAAAATTTCCACTTTGATTGAGAAGAATCTTGACTCTTGAATTCCATCTTGCTTGAGTACTTGATGAAAATTCTGAGGATTCTTGCTGATGAAGTCCACCCCCCTCTCTGGGTACACGTTGTCCCGACATGGTAAGGCATCTGGTAAAGTGGCCAGCCTGCCTGGGCGGTAAGTGATAGTGAAATGAAATTCTGAGAGAAATTCAGCCCAACGGGCATGATGACGAGTAAGAACTTTGGAAGACATGAAATATTGCAAGGAAGAGTGGTCTGTCAAGACCTCAAAAGGATTGGAAAGAGAAAGAAGAAATGCTCTCCAGCGCTTGAGAGCCCAAACTATGCCAAGGAGTTCCTTGTCATGAATTTCATAGTTGAGTTCAGCTGGTAAGAGCTTGCGACTATCAAATGCAATGGGATGCTTTCCAGAGTCATTCACCTGACTCAGTACGGCGCCCAATGCATAATCAGAAGCATCAGTCTCTACTATAGTAGGTAGAGAAGGATTAAAGTGAGATAAGATAGGAGCAGAGGTGAAAGCTTCTTTGAGTGCTTGAAACTGACTAAGAGCTTCCTCATTGAAGATGAAAGGAGAATCTTTTTTAAGGAGGGAAGTGAGAGAAGTGATTTTTTTAGAATAATTTTTAATGAAACGTCGATAAAAATTGGCAAAGCCAAGAAAAGATTGAAGAGCCTTGATGTTTTTGGGCTGAGGCCAATTGAGGATTTGCTGAGCTTTTGAAGAATCCATCTTGAGGCCATCACTTGAAACAACATAGCCCAAGTATTCCACACTTGAGGCATGGAATACACACTTGGAGGCTTTGGCAAACAGATTATTGTCTCTCAGTCTTTGGAGGACAGAGGCCACATGTTTGACATGTTCCTCCTCAGAACTGGAAAAGACCATAATATCATCTAGATAAACCACAACAAACACATCCAAAAAATCTGCAAAGATATCATTTACTAGATTTTGGAAAGAAGCAGGAGCATTGGTCAAACCAAATGGCATGACCAAATACTCATAACTGCCATATTTGGTTCTAAAGGCAGTTAAGTGCTCATCCCCCTCTTTGATTCTCAGAAGGTTATATGCACCACGCAAATCTATCTTGTAGAAGATAGTGGAACCGTTGAAGATGGTAAGAAGCTGGTTCATAGGAGGAACAGGGTATCTGTTCTTCCTAGTGACAGCATTGAGTTTGCAGTAGTCAACACACAAACGAAGACCTCCATCCTTTTTCTTGACAAAAAGGACAGGTGCTCTTGTTGAAGAGGAGCTTGGTCTAATGAAACCTTTCTCTACATTCTCTGAAATGTAGGCCCGCAGTGTTTCTGACTCTTGATTTGATAATGAGTAGATAACACCAATTGGAGGTAGAAGACCCTCCAATTTGATATGGTTATCACAGGCGCGGTGTGGAGGAAGTTTCTCTGCTTTCACCTTGGAGAATACATCCAAATACTGGTGATAAGCAGGAGGAACAACCTTCAACACAGTTTCAATTTCTTCTGGCTCTTCCTCCTCATCCCACTGCTCCTCCAGGGATGCATGAAAAGATAAGGGAGGAAGGTCCATATCCCCTTGGAAGAGATGAAGTGAAGATATGGCAACATCTTCTCCAACATCCTTTATCTCTTTGAAGACTTCATCTCTTGATGGGAGTAATGACTGAGAGGGAATTATGGAAGGGATATGGACAGAAGAAGGAATGGAAGGTGTCTTAAGTTCACCAGCCAGAGCAACACTGTTGACAGCAGTGGCTAAGTCATTACTAGTAGAAGGAATAATACCACTAGAAGCCTTATGATTAGAATCATAGGTGATCAATCCATTTTTCCAATCAATAATGGGATTGAAATGGTAAAGGAAATCATAGCCCAATATCAGGTCTTCTCCCTTGGGTGAATCTATGATAAAGAAATCCCATTCAAAGCTTGGGAAGGAAGGCAAGTCAACTACCCACTTGGTATAATGGGTGATGAACAAGGCAGGGGATTCATTAGAATCCAAAATGAAAAGAGGAATCTTTTCAGGGAGCTCTGACATAGTCAATGAGTACTTGAGAACAAAATTCTTTGCAATAAAAGAGTTTGTAGCACCAGAATCAATGAGAATACTATAAAAAATATCAGAGACAGAAGAAAAAATAAGAAACTTTAAAGATTTCTTGACACTAGTATTCAGAGTGCACAATTGTGCTCTTGAAGGAAATAAGTGAGAACCATTGAACACATCATGATCCCCACTCAGGCTTTTCCCTGCTTGCTAGGGAAGCCTCTTGATGATGACCCAGGCTTGTTCTGAGGTCTCTTGAAGCATTTTTCAATTGGGTGCTTGCCACCACAATAAGTACACAACCCTGCTTGAATCCTCCTCTCCTTTTCAGAACTGATTAATTTATTGTCCTTATTGAGGAGAGCAGCATGGGGTTTGTCCTTTGAAGATTGAAATTGCTTGCCCTTCTTATTCTTCTTCTGATGAGGCCTCTTTGGAAATGAGTTTTGAGGAGGCCTAGACTGATTGGATCCACTGACTGGAGGCTTCTTTTCTTGATTGCCACCCTTTTCCTTTTGCCTCTCATGATATCTTGTGTCTAATTCTAAAGTGACATCCATAAGTTCTTGAAGAGTATCAAAAGTTCCAGGGTGAGAAGCCAACTGATCCAATAATCTTGATGCCAATCCTCTTCTGTAAACATGGATATAAGCTCTTTCCGCCCAATCTCCAATTCTTGACATTAAGCTTCTGAAATCTGCTATGTACAAGGATACATTACCACTTTCCTTCATCCTCAAATTGTCCAGCTCTTGTTCAGCTTTCCTGACTTCATTGGGGTCACCAAACAGAGTGAATAATTGAGATTCAAATAATGGCCAATTATTGAGGAGGTAGGAAGGGTCTTCATTGGAAATATTTGAGAGGTAAGGTTCAATCCATTTTCCAGCTCTACCAGTAAGAAAAGAAGTTGAGTACAAAACCTTCTTCCTGTCAGAGAAGAAGTTTGCTGGATCATTATGGAAAATTAGTTGACAGGATTGGACAAATCCTCTCAACTTATGAGCTTGAGTACCATCAAAAGAATCAGGTGCCTTCATGGATGGAGTCTTGAAAGCAGGGGCTTTGGAATTGTCCCTGGGGGCAACTGCTTGAGTGAGTTGTCCCATGAATTGAGTCATCTGCTCCATCATCTTGAGGAGACTTGGGTCAGTTTGAGAGACAAGAGGTTGACTAGAAAGGGCTAGATTAGAACCCTGAGGCACCTCTGGAGCATTTGCCACTTCAGTTTCCCCAGAATCTTCCTCTTCCACAGACTCTTCCCCCTCTTCATCTTCAACTTCCCCTAATCTTGCTCTTGCACCTTCAGACATGCCAGGGTAGCCACATAAAAGTCCAGAAAAGGATATTGATCTTCTAGATTTCATTCCACCTCTTCTTGAGGGTGCTGCTCCTTCCATTGGTGGTCCTCTGTCCAAGTTTGCACTCAGTTGATGAACTGATGGTGTGCGGTCAAGAGGAGCCCTTGCTGTAGGAGTGAGAACAGCTGGAATTTTGTGGGATCTAGTATTCTTTGCTGGGGGGCTATGCTGGACTGGCATTATGAAAAGAATTAAAATAACTTGATGGTATTAAGAAGAATAATCAGGCTTGGCCAAATCAATCACAATAAAATCTTGATGAATCTTGAGGAATCAATTCAAATCTTGAGGAATCAAATTCAATCAACAGTCAAATAAATTCAATCAATCAACAATCAATTCAATCAAATATCAATAATCTTGAGGAAATCAATAATCAATCAATATTCAATCAATAATCAATCAATAAGTGTCTTCAATATGAAATCAAGTCTTGAGGAATCAATCAATCAGTTCAAAATCTTCAGAAATCAATTCAATATCTTGATGAGTCAAATCAAATCAATAATCAAAATCAATTCTTGAGGATCAATCAATATCTTGAGAGTTCAAAGTCAATAAATCCAATAAATCCTGAATCAATAACCCAAATGAATCCCAATGAATAATCCAATCAATAATTCCTAGATGAAACCTGAATAAGAACACAGAAAAATTTGATTGATAAAAAATAAAATGAAGTGATGAAATGGTCAGCAATGATTAAGGAAGGAAAAAGAATCAATTTTCATAAGAATGAAATGAATGAGATGAAAATTGATGAGAGAGAAAAATTCATAGAAAATCATAAAAAATCATAAAATCATGAAAAGGTCATAATTGATGAATGAGAGGAAATGAATATAAATGAATGAAAAGAAAGAATCAGATATGAGTTGATTAATTTAATGTCACAGGGGCTCTTCGAAGTGAAGAGGGCCTGGCACTCAGTAAACTGGGACTCACTTATGGAGGGCTCAAAGATAAGATAAGATGAAATACACTTAAGAGTGTTAAAGATAAATTGCTAAAGAATAAATATAAGAAAAAGCAGCAACAAAAGATAAGAGTAAAAGAATAGAAGAGCCAACCACAAACAAGTCCAAGTCCACTGTTTCAACCTGTCAGAATGGAAAGAGAAGGGTTAATAAGGATATGGCCACCCAACTCATACTGTACAGGCGAAGAGAGAAATGCAAAGACTAACTTAAGATTAAATAATTATAATACCCAAAATAAGGATAAGAATAATTATAAAATAATAAATAAACTAAATTAATTAACTGGGGAAAAGTCCCCAGGGGGGAGAAAGAGGGGCTGGTATATGTGAGAATCACCAGCCCTGATCCAGAGGAAGAATTTTCATGAGAATAATTGATGATTGAATTGAGTCTGGCCAATACAGGTCCTGTACAAGAGGTTTGGTGTATTTGAGTGATCATACAGTTCCATACTGGTGTATTGAAACTGTATTGGGTGAATCCAACCTGTACAGGTATTGACAGGCTGTATTGATGTACCAAGCTGTATGCATGTTTCAGAATGAAGATTGCTGAAACTGACTGCTGATGCAGATACTGGATTTGCTGATTTGAGGTGTTTGAGTGGGTGTATGAATGAATACCCTTACCCCTGATGGATGGTTGTTACATAAACAAGGTGTTAAATATTTCTGTTACCAATCTTTATGGTAATTAAACTTCTTCTTTAATCATGTAAATAATCCTGATGAATTCCATATGGTCATATTCTCCTTCACCACTGAATTGAGGCCATTCCTTAAGTTTTGGTACTTCTTTCAACAGTGCTTGGCCCATTGATGGGTCCAGCTTATTGGAAGAGGTGGAAAATTCATTCTTTAGTTGTGAATTTTCTGCATCCAATAATTTTAGGTTGAAATTTTTTGTACCCTCATTTTGATTCAGAGGTGTAGACATTCTTGGTAAGGTGTGCAGTAATTGTTCAATATCATTCATTTTACTTATGCTACACCTTTGAGAATTTCTGAACTCATTTTGGAAGCTTTGTATTAAATTCATTACTTCAGATTTATACATGTCTTCCTTATTTTTTTACTCTTGCCATAATTCTGTCTTTCTATTATTATCAAGGATGACTTGATTAAATTCCATTGTTAATTTTGATACTTCTTGTTGTGAGGTGTCAAAACACTTTTTTGAGGCCATTGTATATGTCTTTACTTCAGTAAATGAATCTTAAATATCATCAAGGACTCTCTTATTATCTTCTTTGATAATATCTATGGCTTTTCTTATTATTGTTTCAATTATGTCATCAATATTGAGTTCAGAATATTTGTCTGTTAGTTCTTGGATAATGGCAGATTCTTCATTTAATTTATTGCCAAATGAATTTTCATGATTAGAAGTTTAAATTGCTCTTAAACCTTTTTCAAAACACATAAGTGTCTCATTTATTTGGCTCAGACTTAAGTTATTTGTTTTAAGATTGTCACAAATTGATGGATTTTTATCAGAAATATGACTTTTCATGTCATTTATAGCTATGTACAAGGTTGGAATGCCATCCATAATATCAGAAATCATTTCTGATATTTTAGTCGGGCTTCCTTCTTTTTCTCTAATCCCATCATTGTTCTGGCCATCTGAAATACATTTTCCATGGCATCCTGCTGAATATTTGGGATTCTGTAGCCCTAGCTGTAAGTTTTTTTATCTGGTGCTTTGCCTTTGCCCTTGTTCTGAGCTTCTGGCTGCTTTTTCACATTTAGATTTCTTCTGCTGGCTTCTGGGGCCATTCTTGGCACTTGCTTGGGTGGTGGAGGGTTGTTTTTCCTCCATTCTTCTTTTAAAAGCATCATTTTTTTCTTTTCCATAAATGGATTCCATCCATTGAGTAACTTGCAAGTGTTGGGATGGCCCAGGAATTTTCTCACAGTCAGGTAAGAACTCATTAAGTTTTTCCACAGATCTGCAAGGATCTGGTATTCTTTGTGTTGCAATGCATTGTTGTATGCCTTCTGGCTTGCTTTGTAAATGTCCACTGAGGCTTCTTGTGGCGGTGCCAGCTCTGCTTGAAGGGAAAAAAGTATTATCAGCTTCAGAGGCGCAGAATTTGTCAGTTTGGGATTCATTCACTGACCCTTGTCCTTCTGTAGCTGATTGGCTTCTGCCATAATCACGTCTATAACCTTTTTGGGAGCTGATTTAGGGTTTATAGCTGGCTCCTAATCTTGTTGAAGGCATTATTATGATTAAAAAATCTTAAAATATCAATTTTATGTCAAATAACCTACTTTTGGCCAAATTCGTGGCTTTTTGGAGAGTATTACAAATGTCTAAATTGATTAATTCTGAATAAATTGGTTCTGGTTTAATATCCTGAGTCATCTTAACAGTACTATTATGCTCAGTATTGACAGTACTTGCAGGGATAATGCTAGTTGCTGTTGATGCAGTTTCAATTTTTTCTTGTCTTACCACATTTTCAGACACCAAAATTAATGAAAAACATAATTAATTAAGTAAAAACAGTTTTTTAAAAGAGAAAATGAGTAAATAAGCCTCACTTATATTATGAAAAAAAAATTGAAATTTTTTGAATTATAAGTATTTTTTATGGATTTTTGAAATTTTTCAATATAAGAAAAGATCAAAAAAGGTAAAAAATTATGTCACAGGTGAAATATCATGGCTGGGCCCCCAAATTTAAAGTGTGGATATGAAACTTTGATTAAAAATCAAGTACTTTTCCTGTCCTCAAAATTTGTGTAAGGTAAGAATATGATTCAAAATGTTAAGAATTAAGATTTTGAAAATAAAACAAGCCAAATTTATTTTTTTTAACTTTATAAGTATAAAAAAATAGTATTATAAATGTTTATTGTTTTACCAACAATGAAAATTTATCCAAAGATACTCTACAAGAGATATTTAAAGCTACAAAAGAAATTCCTTCAAGAGAAATTTCAATTGGGATTGATTGAGAAAATTACTGAAGGAAGCTATTAGAAGAACAGAGTCTTTAAAAAGAATATCAAAGAGAAAACATACCCAAAAGTGACCAGAGTGAGCTTGGAGACAAAGCTAACAGTGATGAAAGATGCCTTAATTCACTTACAGGGTGGCTCAAGGGTAAAAATGATTATAAGAGTTACAAACAATGATTATGATGAGCTTTTAATGTGAATGAAAGGTTTAAAATGATAATAGAAGGGTGGTTGGAATCCTTTATTGATTTTTTTAACAGTGTTTAAACTAATTTAAAAAGGAAAAGATTCTAACATGAAGAGAAAAGCAAAGGTAAAGAAGACATTCTTTTACAGCCCCCAGTTTTCTTACTCCAAAAGAAAAAATTTACTCTTGTCAATATTGAAAAACACTCTGAAAACAGAAAAGCCGATTATGGTATCATTGAACTCTGGTTTGGACTAAAAAAGGGCTGGTTTTATCCATTTTTTGCTTTTTTCAGTCATTTTGGACTCTTAAATCAGCCATTGCTATAGTAATACCTGGCTTTAAGCTTTCAAAACACGTCATAATGTGTTTAAGAGACATCAAAACCAGTTAAAACGGTTTTTGAAATGATTTTTTTATCTTAAGGGTAGTTTTACCCTCTTGGCAACAGTTAAAACTGCCCTGGTTGGTATCAAAACCTTGTCAGTAATTGAGACACAGACCCTGTGACTCAATTCCAGGCCAAAATTGATGAAATTTTGTGTGGATTTTGCCATCTCATTCCTGTCAGAAAGGAATTTGGGGGTCTGGCTTCCCCTCAGAGCCAAGATTCCTTCCCCCCCCCCAGAATCAATCTTTCCAATTTGTTTTTTCTTTAATTCCTCATCATGTATTATACTTACAATTTAAATATGTAATCCAATTGCTCTTTTACAGTGAAAAACAGTAATAATTGATACCTCATATGTAAATCAAAGTTCACTTATGTAATACACATGCACATTTTCACATTTCAATTGAAAATACTTCAATTCCTCATAACTTCTAAGCTACACACAACACCTCAATTTTAACACAAAAATTGATGGTTAACACCACATGTGATTTGAATTAAAATCAGTTTTTGAGGATTTTCAACTTTTGTACAGAAGATACTAAAAACTTAATTTAAGCTTATTTAGAGTTGAGTTAGAGAAATTTTACCCAGAGGTGACCCCACCTTATTTTTTATGAGGAGTCCAATGGTGAAATAATTTTCATATGTTTATTTATTGGATAGAAAGCTATAATAATTTTATTCAAATTTTTCCCAAAAATATTTTAATTTTAGTATTTTTGTTGAAAATTTATTTTTACTCAATTTTTTCAAGTAAAAATGTGTTTTCACAATTTTAGATTCCCAAGTAATTTTTGTTTTAAATTATAATGAAAATTTTAATTTCTTATATGAATTTTATATCTATATTTTGATTTTGGTATTAATAACATAAATAAATTTATTTTATTTATAATTGTGTAATTTTTTATTATTTGTGGTCTTTTGGGTATATAAAAATACCTCCAAGGCCCACAGTCCAGAGTTTAAACTGGCTGGAAAGAATAAATAAACCACCAATTGAACCAGCAGAAACTGACCAAAAAGACCATAGGAAGAAGGGAAATGAAGAAAAACTTGCCAAGGAAGCAAAAGAGTTCACTTGTCTTAGTAAAAAGAATTAAATGCAAGATTTCAATATCAAGTCTTGGTAGAATACCAGAATTTAGCTTAATACATGGAATAGCTAAAAGAATCCAATCCAGAACACAGAGTACTAGTAATAATTAACAACAGAAGGGAATGCCACAGCCCAAATTATTTTGGACAAAGTAGAAGTGACCTTACAAAAAAGTTGAAATTTAAAAATAAGTGAGGGAATCAGTTCCAACAATTTTTTTTGGAACAAAAACAAAAAAACACACTTACATTCCTTTTTTTTGTACCAGTATCTTACAGTAAGCAAAAAAACATAAAATATGAAAAAAAACCATGAAGTCAAAACTAACCTTTTATTTTCCATGTACTAGGATTGAATGAAAATATAAACATCAAAAACAATAATAAAAATAAAAATATCTATTAATATATATATTTATATCAATTTAAAACAGATGGAGGAGGGAGTAACTTCTTCCAGCTTAGAAATATATATTTCTATAGATATATATATCTAGAATAAAGATTATAATAAAATAAATCTTTATTTGTTTTTTTACTAATATAACTATTATATTTTCTGTTATTTCTTTTTTTATTTTATTTCTTCATTTTTTTAAAGGAATGCACTCCCTTGATCTCAATGTAATCATTTATTTTCAATTTATTTATTATTATCTTAGTAGGAATAATAGGACAACATTGGAGATAAGGAGTATACTTTAGTCATAATCTGATGCTTTATTAAACATTCTTTTTTATTTCTTCATTTAGAAGGTTATGCTTCATTGTCACATTAACTCCAAGAAAAACTCAGTCAAACAGGAATCCTAACTCAAAGCTACAAATATCACATCAAACCTTTAATGCATGCAATATTTTATGCAGTCTTCTTTTCAGGAGTACCACTGAAAAATATAGTAAAAAATTCATTAATCACCTGAATTTACTATTAGAAAGATGACTTCACCTGACAGAAGGTGTTTCATTTGGAATTTGACATGGGAGATAAATTAGATGCATGTGGGAGATAGGACATAAAGTGAATTTCAAAATGGAAGTTTTTGGAAGAAAGAAAAGCCACAAATCTGCATTTTTTTCCAAATATTTTTTTTTGGTAAGGCTGGTAGAAACCCAACAGCTCAGAAATACATTCACAAGGCTTGTTTCTTACCCTATTTAACTTAATTTTTTCTATTGACTAATATAATTTCATGAAAAAAATTGGACCTTTGAGATCTTTTTTAGAGGCTCTTACAGAAACATAAAAAAATCCACCAGCTCAGTTACAGATAACCATACCTTAACAGTATTAGCACTGGAACTATAGTATCATTAAATTTTCAATTAATGATAAATGGTCTCAAGTACTTGAATATTTTCTGAACTTCTAAATATTATAAAAGCGTTACCCTAAAATTAAATTACTTTCAATTATAAATTACTGTATTGAGTGAGACATAATATCCCTTATTTTTCTTCCCTTTTTAAATTAATATTTCTTATTTGAAATTGAAAAATACCAATATTAACTACACAAAAGTCATTTCAAGGAGGTCTTACTAAAATATAGCACGTAGTGAGTAAAAACCATTAATTATTCAATCTATAAGCTTCTTTAAAGAGCTTCTTCCCACTTATAGTTAAGATTTATGTAGATTGAAAGAGTAGAATTTTTATATAATTTTTTTATTTGAAATTGTTTTAGTGATACAATCCCAAGGTTCAAATGAAAATAATGGGCATATTTATTGTAATTTTCCTCTAAAAAATTAGTTTCTTTCGTTTTTTAGAAAATGGATTATTTTGTTTTGAACTACCAGCTAATTTATGACTTTATATTTCACTCCTAGATGATTTATTCTTTGTAATTTATCATATTTATGTAGTGGAATACTCAAATATGGCAAAATAAAAGATAATATTTCTCAAAATTATTGCCTTTGTGAGCTATCATGTAAAGAAAATTGGGGAGAAGCTATATCAAGAGCTTGAATATAGCTCCAAAACCTAATATTTATATATTTTCTATGAATCCAATGAAATTATATGTTCTTGATTTGAGCTAAGCTAACCTTCATTTATTAAAACACCTGAGCTTAATTTCTATAAATTATTTTTTCATTGGAAAATATTAATTTGACTTTAAGTTCCATTAAGTTTATCTTTGAGCTATTTTTTGATGCTTTATATGAGCTCCTTTGTTTTTAAGTTTTTTTCCATAAATGTTTACAGAATTTGGCTATATGGAAATTTCTCTATTTTCTTAGAAATAAAAATGGTATTTTCATCAAATTGTTTGATAAATTTAATTCTTCCAAATATTTTTTTTTATTTTACCAATACATATGATTAATAACTCAATTATCAAACGTTATTGAGGAAATAATTTCCTAAATTCTATATATTCATTTTTTCTCAAAGCTATGGGGGGAACCTGTGTGAATTATTTTCACCAATTGAATTGAATATGATATGTGCCTTGGATAGCTCTTGAAGATAATTAGAAGAAATTCATTTCTGAATAAATGACAAAATCATTCTATTTTTTTCAGCGCTTTAAATTGATTTCATATCAAAAAAATGATTGTAAAATTAATTTATTTCACCACACATATTTCCCAAGTCGTGTTTATCGATATTCTGGGGGTTTTCTAAAGTTAAAGTTACTTTTATAAGTTGATTGAGCCTGAAATCATAGCAGATTTTTAACAAGCTATTTATAAATGTTGGTTGTTAAAATTATGAATAAATATCTCTTTTATACTCTCTAAGAACAATAAAAGAATTATTAATTGCAGGTTTTTCTGGTATTTATATTTATTAATAGCTTTTAATATTCATTAACTTGATATTTTATAAGTTTTGGCACCACATAAGTAAGCTAGAAGTTTTTTGGAAGGAAGATTGAATTGATTAAAATATCCCTTCAGAGGAATATCCAGCGAGCTTAAAAATATGGTAAAAATCCTCTTTCAAATATTTAACTTTGATTATTGAACATTTAATGAAGAATTTACCCAGTTTTTGATAAGTTTTTGTTGGTAATTTATTAACATTTTCCTGACAAAAATATTAAAACTCGCAAAAAAAGAAATTTTCTTATGATCAATTTATCATCCAACCAATTACTTAATTATCAGCTTGTATCAATGAAAATAAAATAAAAATATGGAAAAGAATATCTTTGAGATTCATAGAATTTCTATTAATATTTAATAAATTTGAAATAAAACTATTAATTAGAAGCTTCACTGGATCTGAAAATTCTTAAAGTAAAATAAAGGTTTGGAAATATTTTTTGACTTTTAGCAATCTAATATATTCATAAACCTCTTGGATATCAAGTTGATTGGGCCTTGTTGCAGTATTCCACCGTTGAAACAGTGCTTTTCTTTTTTCCTTTTACAATTTATTTCTACTTTTATTATTTGTACTTCTGTATTGAACAAAAGAATACTACATTTATTACTTGCCTTATTGTATATTTATTCTGTACCAATACTGTACTCTTTAGTATTTAAAAAGGCAATAGCTTGTTGTCATTTAAAGAATATAAAATTAATAAATAAAAAATAGGAGAATAATTAATATCATTTTCGTCGTCGTCGTCTCGTTATCGTATACTCAACCGGCCTCATATCTTTATATTGAATATAATGCTCAAATCTTATATTAAAATGGAAAGTAGGATATTAAATTAATAAGTTTTCTATAATTACTTACCCATGTGCTTCGCTCCAAATTCCATAGTTTTTAAATTGATTGTTTAAAGGGAAAATAAAACTCAAAAGAACCCACAAAAAGTCATAATAAAAGTTTTTTTTCTCAAAAAATTAGTATCAGAAATTAAACTCACCTCCAAAAAGGTAATGATAAAAAGCTATGAGAACCAAGCCGTACTTTGTGTATTAGTATTATTTGAATTCTTTGTCTTTTTTTTTTGAAAGGAAATAATTAGCGAAAAGTTTTTTCATGCCAGTTTAAAAAACGTTTTTTATTGATCCTACTTCAAATTTCCATTTTATTATGATTTTTTTATGAAGACTATGTCATTTTCTGAAATTATTTTGTTGTGGTTTTTTTTAGTTTTTTAAATTGATCCGTATTTTTCTTTTTAGGTTTTCTACTGAAAATTACATTGTTAGGCCCTGTCATACCTACTCATGTAAATTGGTCGAAGGTTGTATACAAATTTACACTAGTGCACATTGTAATGCGCTTTAGTGTAAATGATGATTAAAATTTTGGGTAGCAATTCTCCCTTTGATCCAGTAAACGTACAGTTCATGGAAAGCTTGAAACACTTGCAAGTATCATGAGGTAATTTGAATACTATTAGGATTTTCTTCTGAATGAAGAAAAAATTTCCAAAAGATCCAGATTATGAAATTTTTGCTATTTGAAGAAGAAATGAGCTTTAATAATAAAGAGATTGATGATATTAATTGATTATAAGATAAATCATGAAATTAAAGCAAAATTAAGTTAATACTCATATCAAGAACATTTCAATCAATAAGGGAAAGAATATGTATTTTTTGTACAGTACATTTTGACTTTCTTGAATAATCTCATGAAAGAAATAATTTTGAACTTTTTGATTAATTTCTTGTGAGAGTTAGAAAGAATGAATATGTAAAATACACAAAAGAGAAAATTATTCATATTTCCAAAATGAGGAGTTTTTCCAAGACACATCTTCAATAAAAAAGAAAAAGTAATATCATTATAGGCGAATGAAAAGTAACAAATTAACTGAAAGAAAGGTTTTCTTTATTTTAAAGCTTGATTTTGATTATTAAATCTCTTAAAATAAAATCAAAAGTGTAAAAGTAATAATATATGTATGGTAAAGTTTTCATAGTATATAGTTTCTGAATGAATATTAAAATAGCATTGAAAGAAAGATTCCTAAAGTCTTTTATATATTATTATGAAGTGTATTGTATAAACTCAAACAAGAAAAAATCTAGCGTATTCTGTGATATTAAAATGGCTTGGAAGAACTTGTAATCTCACCAAGCATTGAGAGTCTGAGTATAACCCAATTAAGAGAAAGGATCCAAGCTCATTCTATTTTGGGTCAAAGCTAATTCTCAAATGCAACACCTTCTTTCAGGTGAATCCACTTTTCTCATTGTGATTAGTGCAGAAATCATTTCTGATTTCATTTATCAGCGAAGATGGGGTTAAATAGCAACCAGAAACAAAACTTAAGCAACCAATCAACCTCCAAGAGATTTTCTTATGCAGCTGTCTCTAATACTGGCTATTTGTGATAAAAATTATGACCTCAAGGAGGTTCTAGCAGCCTAAACAATTTTTGGAACGCCTTCTGGAAGGAAAATGACATCACCAGGGGTATGTAACCCAGCTTCAATCACAATCGAGACCTCAGGGGAGGTCTAGATACCAAACCTACCTAGACTTATGACACCAACACTCTACCAGAATATAGGAGGTTCTATAGCACCTTTATGAACAATAAGCTCCACCCTAAAGCTTTAGAAGTATCATTGAAATGCTATAAAACCTTAAATTATGAAAATTAGCATACGCGACTCAGCTTACGCCCTCCTGAGGGGTATTTAAAACTCAAATACACCACAAAATCACCCACCTAATTCACTATTAGGTATATATAATGGATTTACAATACCTTTACTCAAATAAAACAATGACCCAAAAAAACCCAAGGATTTTTTAGGGGTGCTATAGTACTTTCCAGAAAAAGAACATCTCACCAATCTCAATTTGGAGCAACATTAGAACTATTTGAGATCCAAAGAATCCATTTTTCTCTCCCTTGTGTGATATTGCACCAAACATAATTTTCAGATCATCAAAGGACTTTGAATTCCAAAAATAAAATAATATAAAAATATAAAATTAATTAATAAACAAACAAATAAATAAACAATATCAGTGCCCTAAGAATTGAAATAGAACTGCTGTGATATTAGTTAATATTTTTTTCTTACTTAATTTGTATTTTCAATAGAGAAAGTATGGCTTAAAACACTATAAAATCCCTTAGCAATAATCATGTTTTTGACAGTTTTTTCTATATTATTTTTAACTTAAAGTTCATCTATTTTGTGGAACAAAATAAACAAATGAATAAACAATCAACAGGCCCTGAGCGAGGCATAAAGCTGATGTTTCTAATTATTCTAATTATATTGGATATATATTTAAGAAATTTACTAACTTATATTTTATCTTTGGGGAATTTTGGATTAAAAAAAATAAAAATGCCCTAAGAAAGGAATAAAACTGCTAATTTCATTCTTTATTATGTTTTCATATTTATTTATTTCATTTTCAGGGAATTTTGTATTAAAGAAAAAATTAATACCTTAATCATGGCACAAAAGTTCTATTCATTTTTTATATTTCTTACTATTTAGCAGTTAAAGATATAGAAAATAACAAAGGGACATTTCTGAAGATTCTTTTGCCTGAAAAAAAAATGAAAGATTGAAGTCCTGGGAAGGAATATAAACCAAAAAGGTTTTATTTCATATAATTTTATAATATTCAATTTCTTATTTTCATTAAATTTTCACTGTATCTTTCCTCCTTTGAGTATTTTATCATTCCTCATTTCTTACCCCACTTATCATAAAAAAAGGCACAAAAAACAGTTAAACAAAGGATTTTCATTTTAAATATCAAATCAAATCAAAAAGCTTCTTTTGGTCTAAGAAACTAATTGGAACTTTTTTTAAATTAATAATTATTTATGAAATTAATGCACTAATTGAACTCTGAAGAATTTATCTATATTCAAATGCACTGATTGATTCCATAATTTGAAAAACCTACATATTAATGACACATCAATGTGTTATTTATTCCAAAAGGGAAAAAGATAAGATTTCCTAAATTCATGAAAGCACTTTTCCTACTACAAAAAAATAATTCTCATTGTTTATCTTTTCTTTACAAGTCAAATGCACTTAGGGGTAAGAGAGAATTTAAACCATAAATGGGATGTATTTTAACCTAACATCTGAATCACAGTAATTATGATCCAAAATTAGAGATTTGGAATAATAAGGGTAATTATACAAACAAAAACCTAAAATTATAATTCTAATAGTTTTATTTGAATTATAAATACACCAAAGAACACCAAATTTGTTTGATTTTCATAAATACCACCTTTAACCAAACAGTTTAATTATCTTAATTTGCTTCTAGTTGGATTTCACTTTAATTTGTGGATTTTAATCAAAATATCTAAGTTCTAAAAAAATTATTATTATTTTTCAATGTATTATTATTTCTCTTGAATTATCTCTCATAAAAGAAATAATAGGGAAAGGGAAAGCGTATTTCTTGCACTACCCCTTATAGTAGAAGCTTTGGAGGAATGAGGATACATCCTCCTTTAATATTTAAAAACAAACTCAAGATATTCTAGATGGAGAGGGGAGGTCCTCATCTAAATTATTCACCATTGTTTCTATCTCATATTTGATTAAATTAAAATACTGTGTTGAAATCTTTCTCTTAACAGGTATTCTATAAATAAAGTACTTTGAATGGATAAAAAGAAATTGGACCAAGAAACTACTCAAGTATACTCGGGAATTATTTTCAATCTTGTAAGAGGTGATACTCATCTCACTATGAAATCGAGAAAGAAAGAAAGATCTTCTGATCAAGAGTTCAAAAGAAAATTTCCTTGGAAATACCCCCAATAACCAAAATAAATGGCTTTGAAATTGAAATACTGGGTAAATAATTAAATGGAGAGGGGAATGTGGTCTTCCATACCTTTTTTTTGGTTTTAATCAAACATAAAAAAAATTATTTTCACTCAAAAATGTTTCAAGTCGAAAAAATATCGGGGAGTATTTTCAAAAGAAACATACTTGAATCAAGTAATTGTAAAACAATTGGCTAATAGTAATTTGGAGCCCAAATTCACACTAAATGTCCCTCATATCATCAAGAATAAACTTCAAAATAAGAAAGATACAAGAAGAGAACCAGAAAAATCTTAAAAAAAATCACTTCCACCTTAACTCCCTCAGAAACTCTCCAAATCCCAATGCAGGATAAAATGAAAAACAATTACTCAAAAGGGAAATGAGATTTGAATTTCAATAAAAACAACCAGTTCAAACTTTAAAATCTAATAATTAGTTCTATTATGCACAGGAAATACTCTTTGCATAAAGAAAACAGTATTCCAAAAGTAAAATCAACTTAAAAATCTCCTGTATGCAATTTAAATACCCCCTTCATGAGCTCATCATTCAACCAGAATAAATCACCTACATGGGAGTACATAACCTCCTTCAACAACCCTCAAACCCCTTGCATAAACTCAAAATTGAAACCATAGGAACTCAACATCCAAATGACAGCCACTCTGGAAGCTGAAGACAATCACATGACCTGATAAGGAATAATATTGGCATTCCAACCACCTTGAATTAGCTTAACACTCAACTGAAAAACAATATAACCTGACTTAATGTGTCAAGATTCTCAGCAGCAATAATCACTCAAGGCTGTGCAAGCTTACTAATTTAGCACAGAAATTTAACAAAACAATCTGAAATTCCTGAAGGGGTAAAATCAAGGCTAACAGTGCAAAATAAGGGCCCCATGGAGAAAATGGAGTACCTCAAAAAACATAAACAGAGCCTCTCTCTCACTCAAAATAATTTCCCCTTCCTTATGGTATTTAATACTATTAAATTATTATTTACGGATAAATATATCAGATAGAACCATCCCTTAAACCAGAAGGTAGAGCAATTGTTATATTATTCCTGAATATTAGCAGGTATTCTAGTAAAAGATAAATATTCAAAAATCTCAGAAGCTAAGAAGTAGAAAAAGAAAAGTACTTTTATTTATTATTATCCTTACCACTGTTATTAGCTTATACAATAATTTTTAATCAAGAATAGTCCATTAAGTCCATATTACCCTACATTCTAGTTAATACCATCTATTGATATTAAATACACATCAAAAATAGCTTATTTATTATTATTAATTACAAACTACCCAATATTAAAACCAAAAAAACACCTAAAAAATCTTATCCCCACTTAAGTAATCTTATTTCATTAATTTTATTAACTCAACTTACCTCTGAAAAATATCTATTTGAACATAAAAGGTTTTATTGAAAGATAACAAAAAACTCAAATTTATGCATTACCACAAGCTTACTGTATTTATATTCAGTCTCATTGTTTACTAGGTCTGATAAGATTGTAAGGTGTATATATGGAACTTTGATTGAAAATCAAGTACTTTTCCTGTCCCCAATATTGGTATAAGGTAAAAGCTTGATTTAAAATAGTAAGGAATAGTATTTTTAGGAGAAAATATTCCAAATTTATTGTTTTCAGCTTTATAAGTATAGGAAAATAATACAATAAAGATTTATTGTTTTACCAAAAATAAAACTTTATCCAAAAATACTCTAAAAGAGATATTTAAGGCTACAAAAGAAATTTCTTCAAGAGCAATTTCAATTGGAATTAATTGAGCCAAGAACAGCAAGAAATTAATTAAAGAACAAAGTCTTTGAAAAGATTATTAAAGAGAAGACACACCCAAAAGTGACCAGAGTGAATTTGGAAACAAAGTGACAAAGTTTACAGTGATGAAAGATGTTTAATTCACTTATGGGGTGGTTCAGGGGTAAAAATGATTATAAGAGTTACAAACAATGATTAGAATGATTTTTTTCACATTTTACAAAGGTTTAAAATTATTTAAAAAAGGTGGTTGGAATCTCTTATTGATTGATTTAACTGTGTTTAAACTAATTATAAAAGGAAAAGATTCTAACATAAATAGAAAAGTGGGGCAAAGAAGACATTATTTTATAGCCATCAATTTTCTTACTCAAAAAGTGATTTTTACTCTTTTCAGTCGTTAAAAGCACTCTGAAAACAGAAAAGTCAATTATGGAATCATTGAACCCTGTTTTAGACCAAAAAAGGGCTGGTTTTAGCCATTTTAGACCCTTATATCAGCCATTACTAGAGTAATACCTGGTCTATAAACTTCAAAACACGTCAGAATGTGTGTAAGAGACGTAGGAACCAGTTAAAACTGTTTTTATCAGGATTGTTTTAATATAAGGGTAGTTTTACCCTCTTGGCAACAGTTAAAGCTGCCCTGGTTGGTATCAAAACCTCAAAAACAATTGAGTCACAGAACCTGTGACTCAATTCCAGGCCAAAAGTGATGAAAAATTGCCTGGATTTTTACATCTCATGCCTGTCATCCAGGATTTTGGGGTTCTGGCTCCCCCTTAGAGCTAGAGTTCCTTTCCCCCCACCCCCAAATTAATCTTCCCAATTTATTTTTCCTTCAATTCCTCATCATGTATTATACTTGTAATTTACATAGGTAATTCAATTGAGTTTTACAGTAGACTTAATTTAATAATTGACACCTCATATTTAAATTGAAGTTCACTTATGTAAGACATGTGCACATTTTGACATTTCAATTGAAAATACTTCAATTCCTCATAGCTTCTAAACTACACACAACACCTCAATTTTAACACAAAAATTAATTTTTAAAACCACATTTGATGTGAATTAAATTAAGCTCTTTAGGATTTTCAATTTTTGTACAGAAAATACCAAAAACTTAATTTAAGCTTATTTAGAGTTGAGTTACAGAAATTTTGACAAGAGGTGACCCCACCTTATTTTTTATGAGGAGTCCAATGTTGAAACAATTTCCATAAGTTTATTTGTGGGATAAAGATTTATGATAGTTTTTATATAACTTTTTTTTCAAAGATATTTTAATTTTGGTATTTTTGTTGAAAATTCATTTTTACTTCATTTTTTCAAGTAAAAATGTGTTTTCACAAATTTAAAATTCAACGTAATTTTATTTTTGAATTATAATTAAATGTTTATTTTTGTATATAAATTTATATTTATATTTTATTTTTATTTTGATAATATAAATAAATTTATTTTATTTATATTTATATCTTATTTTATTATTTTTGGTCTTTTGGGTATATGAAAATACCTCTAAGGCTCACATTCCCTGCCCCTAAAAAAAGAATATTCCTTTGTAGTATTGTTATTTCTAGTGTTTCTGAACCTTTTGAGAAGTTTGGTAGCTTCAGGTATGTCTTTTTCTGCTAACCATTCATCTTCACAGGTTGGGTCACTGTACCTAACAAGGTATTCCCTTACTTTATTGGTTCTCAACTTTCTTTCTTTGATAACTTTGGTAATTGTCTTAATACCAGATGGTTAAATACCAGGTATAACTTGGGGAACTTTATTCCTCAAAGGAAATTTTTCAGCATCACTAGAGTTATATGGCTTTATCAAGCTCACTGGAAATGTAGGATGCTTATTGCTAAGTTCCTCAGATGATTCTACTTCAACAGAATTTGCTCCATGGAGGGCCTTAATAACAAAAGTTCCTGCAAAGGAGTATTTGAGTTTTTCTGTATCCTTTTATGTTATTGAAGTTAGTGGTAGATACAAGTACTAAATCTCTCACTTTGAAGTCTGGGGTTGAATGTGACTTGTCCCACTTGTCTTTGGCATATGCAAATGAGTCCTCCATACACCTTACTGCATGTTTCCTAGCTTTTTCTAACATTCCTTCAAAGCTAGCAGCTGTTGGATGTAGCTCAACCAAATCTTTCTTCAGGGAATCCTTAGGTAATTTGGGATTCCATCCTTTTTCTAGAATAGCAGGAGTTTGATTGGTAGTAGCATGAATGTATGTCTTATATGCCAATTGTAGTTCTGGTAAAAGAGTACACCAATCATGGGTGAATCCATTACAATCCTTGAATTCAAGGCCACATGCACAAACTCTTCTTACCATGTCCTCCAAGGTTTCAATCATTCTTTCAGCCAGACCATCAGTTTGTTGGTGGTAGGCTGTGGAGAAGGATAAGTTTGTCCCAAATAGTTGGTGAAGATTTGTCCATAGTGCTGAGGTGACTTTGGGATCTCTATCACTAATGTTGTTTGTGAATATGCCAGTCCATCATACTACTCTATTCCATATCAGAAGATCTGTATCCATGGCTGTATCATCTTTGTGACATGGTAGAAAGATTGGAGTCTTACTAAATCTTTCAACAATCACTAGGCAAGCATTATAACTTCTATCAAACCCTGATGGTAGGCCAGTTACCAAATCCCTATGGACAATTTCCCAAGTTCTTCTGGGTTCTTGGATCTTGATCATATTTCCAAGTCTTTTGCCAGTGGATTTATTTGCCTTTTGCCATCTGTAACAGGTTTTGCAATAATACTCTGCAACATCTTTCTGCCACATTAGCCACCATATACATTTCTTTATCTTCTTTATTGTTCTGTCTTCAGACATATGTCCTGAGAAGGGGCTGTCATGATATTCTTTCAGTACAATATTGATTAAGGATCTCTCCACAACTGTCATGACACATGTATGCTTAGTTCTGTGGTAAATTATACCATCCAGTAAGTGAAATCTTCCTTCATAATATGATTTTTTCCATATTTCATGTAAGGAATGTATCAAAGAGTTGTCTTTACAGTCTTTAGTAAGTAATTGGCATAAGACGCTGCAGTTCTTATCCTGAGTATAGCTGTTTCTCACTTCTTCAAAGAAAGTGGTGTTCAGATCTGTAACACTGATTCCTTCTATTGGGATCTGTGGGGAAGCTTCTTCTGGAACATAAGCAGGATTATCAATATTATTTGGTAATGGCCATCTTCTCAGTCCATCTGCATTTTCATGAATATTCCCATCTTTGTGAACAATGGTCATATTTCCCCTATACTCTTGTATTGCTAGTTGCCATCTGAGCATATGTCTGTTAGGTGTCTTCATTCTTAAAAGTGACTTAACAGCAGTACAATCTGTTATTAATTCAAAAACACATCCTTCCAGGAAGTAATTTGGCTTTTCTGAGGCCCAGAAAAGGCATAAACACTCCATTTGACTTGCTCCATATCTGGCTTCAGTTGGTTTAATTTGCCTGGATATGAAGCATATGGGTACTTCCACAGGTTTATCATTGATAATCAGGACTTGATGAAGTGCAGCACCAAGCCCATCTCCTTATGCATCAATATAAAGATTAAAAGGAAGCTTAAAGTGTGTCATCAGTAAGAGTGGAGCAGTGGTTAAGGCTTTTCTCAAAGATTCAAAGGCTTTGACTTTGTCAACAGTCATTTCAAACACTGTGTCCTTGTCACACAATTTATACAGGGGTCTTTCTATGGATGCAAAATCTTTAATATTCTGTCTGTAATATCCTGCAAACCCCAAAAATTACTGAATTTCTTTTTTGTTCTGAAGCATAGGTTTCAGTAGTACTGCTGCAAGTTTGTTTTTGTCAATTCTAAGGGATAAACCAAATACTACATGTCCCAGTGCTTTGAGTTCTTTGAATCCAAAATGACATTTCTTCAAAGAAATTTTCATGTTTACAGATTGTATTTTGGTAAAAACTCTGGATAATCTGTATATATGTTCTTCCCAAGTCTTGGAACAGACAATAATGTCATCAATGTGAATTATTAACCATACTTTTGAAAGTTCCTCAGGGATGATTTCATTAATCATTCTTTGGTATCGTGAAGGTGTATTTTTGATACCAAAAGGAATCCTCAAATATTCATATACTCCACAATGAACAATATAATTCTCAAGTATTTTCTTACCCTTGGTGTCAACACATTCTGATTAAATCCTTTAAGGGAATCCAGGGTGCTTATATACACTGCTTGAGATATCTGGGTAAGGGCAATTTGGAATTTTGGTATTGGGTACCTGTCTGAAACAGTGTAAGTGTTCAGATGTCTAAAGTCCCCAACCATTCTAGATTTTCTATTATTCCATGCCACTATGACTGGGGTAGTTATTTCTACTTCCTCATTATGGCCAACCTTCCTTATTACACCAAGATCTAGAAGTTTGTCAATATGAATTTCCAGAGCTTCTCTTGATTTAGGACTTGCTGGATATGCAGGTCTTCTTAAGCATGGTGGATAAGGTCTTTCAATATTAAGGATGATGTCAACTTCATGACCAATAATTGCCCCCAAAGGTTTTTTTTCTGATGAAAATGCTTCTTTGTGGTCATATAAAAGGGCAAAAAGTTCACTTTCCTGTTTATCAGTTAGATGAAGGTATATTTCAGCTCCATTTAACTGTTCAGATTTGAATTTCTCCAACTCTCAGTTGACTGGTGATGCTTTGCTTACTGTAGTTTGTCTTTTAAATGGTAAAAAGGCAAATTTTTGATGCTTATTGTCTCCAATAGTAAATTATCTGTCATTCTTGTTATGAAAGTCTATGCCATACATGATTAAATAGTCATTTCCCAATATCAAATGGGTACTAGAGCAATTTTCGATAACAACAAATTCAACGGTAATTCTCAGACTTCCATTTATGTGTGGAAATATGACAGTAGTCTCAAATATGACTAATTCTTTCATTGGACTACTTTCACTATTAAGGTTTATGCCATCAATTGGCAATAATTGATCTTCAAAATTTGGTACACAAGTCTTAAGAAAAGATTTTCCAACACAAGAGCAGAAGGCTCCTGGGTCAAGTCAAAGCTTAGTGGGTTTGTTTTCAATTTCCACTTCTGTTATACAGGAGTTACCAGCTGTATAACCTATTCCCCCTGTTTGTTTTGGTCTTCATAAGTTGTGCATCTTGAATTTTTTACAAATCAAGTTTACCATTGCTTAATTGTGGCAAGTGGGAAGAATATTCCATTATGTCAAAAGTGGCATTGATATTTTCTATATCTTTTGAAGATTTAGAATATATTGATGATTTATCATCTGAATTTTCTACATCATCATCTTTTTCAACATCAGGTTCTTTCTCAATGTCAATTCCATTTATTTTTCCCTTCCTGGGACATGCATTAGCTAAATGTGTGGTGCTTTGGCAAATATGGAACTTCCTTATCATATCTGCAGATTTATACTTCATATTGTTAGGATTTTCTTTGGGATTTTTTTCCACAGAATCTTTCCAAGGTGTATTAAACCTTGTTTTGAGATTCACCCTACTGGAACCAATTCTGGTTCTGCTGGTTACTTCTTCTAATATTTTAATAATATTTTCCTCTGAGGATTGTTCAGTAGTCCTGCTCTTGACAGCATGTTCTCAGTCACCTCCACATTGTCTTAGAATTTTTCTGTGAATCATAAATTCTGACTTGTCAGGATATAATGCTGTTAATATGTCTTTTTGTTGGAAAAATCATGGTAAATCTTTGTCTTTATCAGCATGAAATCTGGAAGATTCAAAGGCTGTTTCAAGCTCAAATCTCCAAGCATCATTGGCCCATTTGTTGATAATTTGGGGTTGCCACCAAGTCCAACTTTGGTGTCCATGAGCTTGTCTTAATTTGATATACCATCTGTGGGCTGATCTGGTAAGCAATGTGTTAAATATTGCTGTTATCAATATGTCTGGTAATTCGAGATCTTTCTTAATCATTTCAATACCTCTGATGAATTCCATATGGTCATATTCTCCTTCACCACTGAAATGAGGCCGTTCTTTAAGTTTTGGCACTTTTTTCAACAGTTCATGGCCCATTGATGGTTCCAAGTTATGAAAAGAAGTGGAAAGTTCACTTTTTAATTGTTAATTTTCAACCTCCAATACTTTTGGGTTTGGAATTCTTGTGCTCTCATTCTAATTCAAAGGTGTAGACATTCTTGGTAATGTGTAAAGTAATTGTTAAATATCATTCCTTTTACTGTTGCTACAACTTTGGGAATTTCTGAATTAATGTTGTAAACTTTGTATTTAATTCATTAAATTGGTTTTATGATTTGCCTCTGGTTGTGTTAATTCTTTCCATAGTTCTGTTTGTCTAGTATTATCAGAAGTGATTTGATCCAACTTCATTGTCAATTTTGATATTTCCTCTTGTGAGGTGTCAAAACACTTTTTCAAGGCAATTGTATATGTCTTTATTTCAGTGAATGATTTTAAAATATTATTAAGAGCATTTTTATTCTTGTCTTTGATAGTACTTATGACTTTCTTTATTCTTGCTTCAATTATTTCATCAATATTGAATTTAGAATATTGGTCTGTCAATTCATTAATAATGGCATATTGTTCATTTAACTTATTCCCAAATGAATTTTCATTATTGGAAGTTGTAATTGTTCTTAAAACATTTTCAAAACACATAAGTGTCTCATTTATTTGGCTCAGACTTAAGCTATTTGTCAAAATATTGTTACTAATTGATGAATTTTTATCAGAAATATGACTTTTTACGTCATTTATATCTTCATACAGCTCTAGGATAGCATCAACAACGTCAGAAATCATTTCTGATATTTTTATCTGGCTTCCTCCTTTTTCTGTAATTCCATCATTGTTCTGGCCATCTGAAATACATTTTCCATGGCATCATGCTGAATCTTTGGGATTCTGTAACCCTGGCTGTAAGGTTTTGTGGCTGGTGCCTTTCCTTTGTTCTTTTTCTGAGCTTGTGGCTTCCTTTTCACATTGGAATTGCTGCTTCTGGCTACTGGGGCTGTTTTTGGAACTTGCTTGGGTGGTGGAGGGTTGTTTCCCTCCATTCTGCTGTTAAAACCATCATCTTTTTCTTTTCCATCAATGGATGCCATCCATTGATTAACTTGCAAGTGCTGGGATAGCCCAGGAATTTTCTCACAGTCAGGTAGTAATTAATGCAGCTTTTTCACATATATGCAAGTATCCAGTACTCCTTGTTCTGCAATGCATTGTTGTAGGCCTTCTGGCTGGCTTTTTATATGTCCACTGAGGCTTCTTGTGGAGGTGTCAGATCTGTTTGAAGGTAAAACAGTATTATCAGCTTCAGAATGAACTGATTTATTACTTTGGGAGTCATCAACTGACCCTTGTCCTTCTTTAAATGATTGGCTTCTGCCATAATCACATCTATGACCTTTTTGAAAGCTTCTTGAGGGGTTATAGCTGGCCCCTGATCTGGTTGAAGGCATATTTATGATTAAAAAATATTAAGAATAGTGATTTTACATCAAAAACTTACTATTGGCCAAATTCTTTGCTTTCTGAAGAGTACTACTTATATCCAAGTTAATTAATCTGGAAGAAATTGGCTCTTGTTGATTATTCTGAGCTATAACACTTTTAATATTATGGTCATAATTAACAGTACTTGGAGGAGAAATGCTGGTTACTGTTGAAGCTGTTTCAATATTTTCTGGTCTTACCATGTTTTCAGACACTAAAATTAATGAAAAAGCCAATTTATTTAGTAAAAAACGATTTTTTCAAAAGAGAAATGAAAAATAAAGCCTCACTTATAAGATGAAAATTTTTATTTTTTATGGATTTTTTGAATTATAAGTATTTTTTTATATGTTTCTAAGCTTTTAAATATAAGAAAAGAAGATTTGAAAAGAGTAAAAATTATGTCACAGGCAAAATATCATTTCTGGGCCCCCAAATGTAAGGTGTGGATATGAAACTTTGATTGAAAATCAAGTACTTTTCCTGTCCTCATTATTTGTATAAGGTAAAAGTTTGATTAGAAATAGTAAAAAATAGTATTTTTAAGAGAAAATATGCCAAATTTAGCATGTTTAACTTTATAAGTGTATAAGAAAATAATATTTTATAGATTTGTTGTTTAACCAACAATAAAAATTTATCCAAAAATACTCTACAAGAGATATTTAAGGCTACAAAAGAGATTTCTTCAAGAGCAATTTCAATTGGAATTAATTGAGCCAAGAACAGCAAGAAATTAATTAAAGAACAAAGTCTTTAAAAAGATTATTAAAGAGAAGACACACCCAAAAGTGACTAGAGTGAATTTGGAAACAAAGTGACAAAGTTTACACTGATGAAAGATGTTTAATTCACTTATGGGGTGGTTCAGGGGTAAAAATGATTATAAGAGTTACAAACAATTATTATAGTTATTTTTTTCAAATTGTTAAAATGTTTGAAATTATTAAAAAAAGGTGGTTGGAATCTTTTATTCATTGGTTTAACTGTGTTTAAACTAATTATAAAAGGCATAGATTCCAACATGAAGAGAAAAGTGGGGCAAAGAAGACATTATTTTATAGCCATCAATTTTCTTACTCCAAAAGTAAATTTTACTGTTTTCAGTTGTGGAAGACACTCTCACAACAGAAAAGTCAATTATGGCATCATTGAACCCTGGTTTAGACCAAAAAAGGGCTGGTTTTAGCCATTTTAGACCCTTGAATCAGCCATTACTATAGTAATACCTGGTCCAAAGCCTTCAGAACACGTCAAAATGTGTGTAAGAGATGTCAAAACCAGCTTAAACGTTTTTTATCAAGATTTTTTAGCTTAAGGGTAGCTATACCCTCTTGGCAACAGTTAAAACTGCCCTGGCTGGTATCAAAACCTCAACATGAATTGAGTCACGGACCCTGTGACTCAATTCCAGGCCAAAAGTGATGAACAGTTGTGTGGATTTTTACATCTCACCCCTGTCAGAAAGGATTTTGGGGGTCTGGCTCCCTCTTAGATCTAGAGTTCCTTCCCCCCCCCCAAATCAATATTTCCAATTTATTTTTCCTTTCATTCCTCATGATGTATTATACTTGTAGTTTACATATGTAATTCAATTGATCATTACAATAAAATTACTGTGATAATTGACACCTCATATGTAAATTCAAGTTCATTTATCTAATACACATGCACATTTTGACATTTCAATTGAAAATACTTCAGTTCCTCATAGCTTCTAAACTACACATAACACCTTAATTTTGACACGAAATTTAATGGTTAACACCACATGTGATTTTAATTGAATTGAAGTTTTGAGGATTTTCAACTTTTGTACAGAAAATACTAGAAACTTAATTTAAGCTTATTTAGAGTTGAGTTACAGAAATTTTACCCAGAGGTGACTCCGCCTTATTTTCTATGAGGAGTACAATGGTAAAACAATTTTCATAAGTTTCTTGTAGGTTGAAAATTTATAATAATTTTTATTTAAATTTTTTTCCAAAAATATTTTAATTTTGGTATTTTTGTTAAAAATTCATCTTTACTTAATTTTTTCAAGTAGAAATGTATTTTCACAAATTTAAAATTCAATGTAATTTTATTTTTAAATTAAAATTGAATGTTTATTTTTATATATAAATTTATATTTATATTTTATTGTTATTTTGATAATATAAATAAATTTATTTTATTTATATTTATATCTTATTTTATTATTTGTGGTGTTTTGGGTATATGAAAATACCTCTAAGGCTCACAAAGATACTGCTGTATTGGTCTTCTCTATTTGTATAGCCACAATATTAATTTTTGATCATTGAGCTCAGTAGGAATATTGTTTTTGTATACTCATAGGGACAGCTAAAACATCATTAGCACCCTTGGTTACAGTATCTTTCAGAAATTCAAAACTTATTACCTGTTATTTCCCCCTCAGAAACTTCCTTATCCAATCTAACATGAAAACAAGTTTGACAGAACAAGTTTATAGAGGAAATTTTTGTTATGATCAATTTGTTATGTATCTATAAAAAATACCTCATATACTTATGTACCCCACCCCTTACATGTTACTTATTTTAAATTTCATTTCTTACTACTAATACACATACCATAGTCTCTCTTGGATTCTTCTCCTTCTTCTAAGATCCCATCACTTAACCTATTGAGCAATAGTGAGGGAAGACATTTGTCTATTTATATTACTATAGCTACACTATTCCTCCACCTTACCTCCTATTGGCCTTGCAATTTACTACCTGTAAATGTGGTTATTATACCTTCCCATAGTGCTAAATGCTTCTGTGAGGTCTTCAATAGCGTTAGTAAATTTTCTAAAGGTACTTCTTCACAGAAACTCAAGCCATATCCTTCTTTATGAAAAATTATGAATTTTGGATATGCACATGAATTATTGGTTTTGCATATTCCAAAAGTTATTTTTTCATCATTTGTGGCCTATTTGGGTATTTAAAACACACCTCAAGGATCACAAAAATCTGCTTGGGAAAATTTGGAAATGAACTGGGTGTATTTAAATATGCATGGTATTTATTCAAATTGACCAAAAGAGACAATTCCATATAGGCTTTTGTGACTGCAGTCTCTATGGGCTTAATTTAATTTTTGAGGGTGGATTAGTATATTAAACCTTTAAACCTTATCTTGAATCATTCTTGGCCCGATTTCTTGAATATAAATGGATACCATTCCCCAAGGTAATACTTTCTGCTTGGGGGATACAGTAGGGTGGACAGCACTTGTCTTTTACAAAGTGAATTCAAATTGCATGCACTTTGACCTCTTTTTTGCATTCCATTGGCGGTCAAGAAAAGGTGCATGAACATGCATGCCTCATTTGAAACTGAGAGAAAAACTCCAAAAGCATGTGTTCATTGTTTAAAGACACCAAAGAAGCATAAATTCCTTGAAAATAATGTAATCTAATTTAATGAGAGCATCACACTTTACAAAAGATGGCGAATCTCCCATTTCTCCTCCACTGTATCAAGGCCCTGTGTTATTACTTCTTCTGAGTCCATGGTTGAACTATCAAAGATTTCAAAATCAAAAAGAGTATCCATGAATGCTTCATTGCGAGTGATTTTAACTTCTGATCCATTTTGAAAAACTCCTTCCTCAAAGTTGTCCAGCTCATCAGGTAGTAAGAATGAGTCAAAGGAATTCATTAAATCATTCTCTGAAAGTATTCTTTTCTTGGATGTGCTAGAAGGGCATTGAGAGTACTTGGAGAATTCTTTTTTGGAATTTTCAAGTAGGTTGAGCTTGATCTGGCTTGCCATGCATAGTGTATTTGGATACATGCAGTTTCACCCCTTTGTTTTAACTTCTGACATCATTGAAAAAGGGCTTTCAACACCTGCAGCATGTGGAACAACTTCTAGAAGTGCAATCAAAATTCTTTTTTAGTGCAGAAGTATCCTTTTTTAATGGAATTTGCAGCCAGTAGCTGTGTGCACTTGATGTTTTCATAAGGTTTAAGGGAGCTTCATTGCTATAGTAGTTCCAAATTTGGTCTATAATTGTAAGGGACTCATTTTTTGAAAACTTCCACTCCTTTGCAATTTCAAGTAGCATCCTTGTGACATCATCTAATGAGTGTTTGCATGAGACTGCTACTTGACAATACAATAGGCTCAAGAAAAAGCTAACAATGTAGATTTTTTCCAAAAGCCTGGCACTTCATTAATGAATGATTTTAATTCAATGGTTCTTTAGGTCTTGAAAACAGCCGTACACAATCTTTTCTTTTATTTTCTTGTAAGTAATGATCAGCTCCTTCCAGATGTCTACAATTATTTTATTTTCACATTCTAAATGAGCAATTGCATCAACAACAGCCCTGAACAAGGTTATTAGTACTTCATTTTATGTAAAGTGGTCCCTGTCTTCAATTAATTGTTTGATATTCTTGAAAATGGCTGGTGTACCAGATTTCTCATCATCTTTGAGTGCAATACACATACAAAATCCTTTCTCATGCTCCAATACAAATAGGCAAACCTTTGAGATTGAGTACCACCAAATTTTGCAATCTGTTGTAAGCCCATGAGAGACATTGTTTTCTGTGCACCATGTATCCAAATGCTCACTCCAAAAGCTAGATGCAGTGAAGTAATTTGCTAAAGTTATGTTTGCTTTGACAACATCTTCTGCTAATGGGTGTGCTAAAATATCTTTTACAATTAGATTTGAGGCATGTAAACAGCAGCTGACACCTTGCAAGGTTTGTCTATGAAACTCTTGATAATAGTAGCAAAATCAAGAGTACTATGACTGTCCTCAGTAGAGATATATAATATAACAAAATATTATAACCACAAATTTAAATATAATTATTAAAAATAATTATATAAAAGAATAAATTATAATTATTCTATTATTGTTATAGTCACTGACAGTTATAACAATAAGGAGTGTAAAGCTCTTAATGAGACAATTACATGTGGAAAATATTGATATTAACCACTTATAAATAATATAAATATTATTTATAAAAGAATTAAACACGCACTGTGTAGAATTAACTCTTATAGAATAAAAATTCTATATAAAAAAACTAATACTAGATAAAAAATATAGAGCTTGAGAGAAAAACTTACTTATAATATTTATTTAATACAACAATTCAAACAACAACAGTTATTATATTAAATAATAATTATAAGTTAAAAACACGCTAAAAATCAATAATTTCAAAGATAAAACAACTTTTTATAATAAAAATTAAGATTAAAGAGTTTTTAAGAGGAATTTGTGGATTTTAAAAGATATTTAAGATGATTTAATTTTATATAATGAAATATATTATTGGTGATTACAACAATGATCTAAATTCTATGATTTCAATTCTTTTATTTTAATAAATAAAGAATAAAATAACTTAAGAATTATTTTATTAATAAGATTTTATATTTAATAAAACTTTACCTGTTTAAATTTCTAATATGATTGGATTGATGATGAATGATGGACAAAAATAGTGATGAAAAGACTCTTTTTATGTCTTCAGAGCAGCTCTCATGATTCATAATGAATATAGAGGGCGTGCTCAGGTCAAAACTGAAAAACCATACTTAAAACCAAAGTTCTTAACTTAAGGCAACTTGTTTTTAATTCCAATTTAAAGTTACCAGTGTTATTCTTAGCTCCATGTAACTTTAATCCTCATTTAAACTAATTATTTTAAGTTTTAAATATAAATAAACTTGTTTATATTGAATTTCATCACATTAGCAACTTAAAAATAGAGTTTCAAGCAGAAATCTCTTAAACTCAATTTTTAATCAATTTTTAAAGAAATCATAATTTTCTTTGAGCTTAATTAAAAGAGTAAATTTCCAGGCTAATTACCCAGGAAATTTATTTATAAAAGATACTTAGAATTTGGTTTATATGTAGATAATATTAAATTCTAAGCTGTGTGAAATTTTCAAGTAAATCCATTAAGAATTGGATTTTTAATGAATTTTTGAAGTTATTGCTATTTTTCCATGTAAAATAGCAATACACACCAAACCTTAGCTTTTGATAAGGTTTTAATGCTTGTAACTTTAAAGTTTTAAGCTTGATTAAGCTTTGAAAGTTCTTAAAACCTTGCCTTCAAGCCTGCATATTGGTATTTACCCTTTGGCAGCTTGAAATTCCTGTACAAATTGGGATAAAACCAGTTTAAACCTTAAGGTTGGATCAAAGTCTAATCTTAAAGTTTAAATAAGGTTGAAAATCCTCCAATACAGGTGGACAACCTTAATTGAATCATTGCAGATCCAAAAAGTTGGGTACCCCAGCTCTATTTGGTCTTTTTCCTTTGTCCCACCTTTTTGCGTGGATTTTTCCCTTTTATTTATTTAAAGCCATACCATGGCTTTAAACCCTTTTAAATTGAGCTCACGCAGGATTTACATTCTGTATGGCAGATCCTTAGCCAATTCAGTAAATATACACCACACCTCAATTTGAACTAAAATTTTGGTAAGTTTGCATTAACCTTATGCAACTTTAAATTTAAGCTTATTTAAGCTTGAATTTAACAATTTAAAAAAATGTTAAAAAAGTTACATTAGTACTGTGAGATTCTGAAATCCTCTAATAACACAAGAAATAAGTGTTTTTGGGTATAACACCTTATGGATGTACCCTAGGTCATTTTTGGTGTAATATCCAAAAATGAAATAATATTTATAACTTTGTTTATCCAAAAAAAAGTTATACTTATTTTTTGTTATTTTTTTATTTTAATTTCAACTAAAAAGTCTGTTTAAGACAAAATTAACTGTTTATAAAATCATTTGTGGCCTTATGGGTATGTTATACATACCTCACAGGCTCACATTCCCTACCACCAAAAAAAAACTGTACTACAATTTTTCTTTTGTAGTATACCCCAAGTTATTTGGGGGGGTATAATCCACTGTCCAACCTCTTTACTTATACTTTTAAGTATGTAAAGCACACAATTCAAACTTTTTATTGAGCAATTGGTCTTCTCTCATGTCTGAATATTCTGAGAAACTTTTGGGAATCAGGTATCTTGTATTCTACAATCCACTCATCTTCATGTTGTGGATTTTTATACCTGACTAAGTATTCTCTTTCATTTTTTCCCCTAATTCTTCTTTCTTTCAATACTTTTAGTACCTTTTTCTCCTCACTTTGATCTAGTGGGGGTACTTCTAAGGGTGTTTCATTTCTCAAAGGAAATAATTCCTTATCACTTGAAGTTTAATGCTTTACTAAACTTACAGGGAAAGCTGGATGTTTGTTTTCCAGTTCTCCTGACAGTTCTACTTGTACTGCATTTGTCCCATGAAGGGCTTTAATAATAAATGGTCCTGCAAAGGAATCTTTCAATTTCTTTGGGCCCTTAATATTATTAAAGTTCAAGGTTGAAACTAGTATTAAGTCCCCTACTTTGGATTCTGGGGTTTTATGACTTTTATCCCATTTCTGCTTAGCATATTCAAAGGCATCATTCATGCTTTGATATGCATGATGTCTCACTTGATCAAGCAATAGCTTAAAGCTTGAAGCAGTTGGATGAATGTCAACCAGATCTTTCTTCAAAGTATCAATTGAAAGTTTGGGGTTCCATCCTTTTTCCAACATTGCAGGGGTCTTGCCTTTTGAAGCATGGATGGAGGTCTTGTAGGCTAATTCCAATGCTGGTATAAGAGTACACCAATCATGGGTAAAGCCATCAGAATCTTTAAACTCCAGGCCATAAGCACAAAATCTTCTGATCATGTCCTCAAGGGTTTGAATTATTCTTTCTGCCAGCCCATCTGTTTGTGGATGGTATGCTGTTGAGAATGATAATTTTGTACCCAAAAGCTTATGTAAATTAGTCCATAAGGCTGATGTAAATTTTGGGTCTCTGTCACTAATGATGTTTTTAAAGATACCAGTATGGGATATTACTCTATTCCAGATCAGAAGAGCTGTATCCATAGCTGTGTCATCTTTATGACTTGGTAAAAAGATTGGTGTTTTGCTATATCTGTCTACAATAACAAGACATGAATTGTAAATTTTATCACCTCCAGGTGGTAAGGCAGTTACCCAATCCATGTGAACCACTTCCCATGGGGTACTTGGTTCTTGAATATGGATCATTAAACCAAATCTTTTACCAGTAGCTTTATTGGCTTTCTGGAATCTATCACAACTGTGACAGTACTCAATGACATCTTTTCTCCAAGATGGCCACCAGGCACATGTCTTAATTCTTTCCATATTTTTGTCTTCAGACAGATGTCCAGAATATATGTTATCATGGCATTCTAGTAGTATGGTGTTAATTAACATTCTACTACATAGGGCCATGACACATGTGTGTTTAGATCTATGATATAGTATACCATCAAACAAATGGAATCTCCCATTATCATAAGATGTTTTCCAAATATCATCCAGAGAATTAGCCAAGGCTACATCTTTGCAATCTTTGTCAAGTAGTGCAGTAAGAATATGACAATTCTTATCTTGCTTATAGCTTTCTCTAACTTCTTAAAAGAATTCTGTACCAACATCCGTGATATTAATTCCTTCAATTGGAATTTGAGGTTCTGCACTTGTAGGAACATAGGCAGGGTTATCAGGTTTATTGGGTAATTCCCATCTACTTAAGCCATCAGCATTCTTGTGAATATTTCCAGCTTTATGTACTATGGTCATATTGCCTCTATACTCCTGTATAGCAATCTGCCATCTTAACATGTGTCTGTTTGGAGTTTTCATGTTAAGAAGTGATTTTACTGCATTACAATCAGTAATTACTTCAAACACACTACCATCAAGATAGTAATGAAGTTTTTCCAGAGCCCAAACAATGCAAAGGCACTCCATTTGGCTAGCTCCATATCTGGCCTCAGTAGGTTTAATTTGTCTTGAAATAAAACAAACTGGACCTTCATAAGGTTTGTCATTGACAATTTGAACCTGATGAAGAGCAGCTCCTAAGCCTTCACCACATGCATCAATATACAGCTTGAAAGGCAGTTTCCAGTCTGGCATCAATAATAATGGTGCATTGGTCAAGGCATACTTGATTTTCTCATATGCTTGAATCCTCTCCTGTGTCATTTCAAAAACAGTTTGTTGATCACAAATCCTGTATAATGATCTGGCATGGATAGCAAAATCGTTAAGGTGTTGCCTGTAATAGCTGGCAAACCCTAAAAAAGACATCATTTCTTTTTTGTTCTGGGGCATTTGTTTCAGTAAAACAGAAGCCACTTTGTTTTTGTCAACACCAAGGCTCAGTCCTGAGACTACATGTCCTAGAGCTTTCAACTCATGAAACCCAAAATTACATTTTTTAAGAGATATTTTCATGTTCACTTGAAGAATTTTCTTAAGTACTAATTAAAGTCTCTCTAAATGTAATTGCCAGGTTTCTGAACAAATGATAATGTCATCAATATAAATGATTAACCATCCTTCTGACAATTCATGTGGGAAGATGGTATTCATCATTCTTTGATAATGAGAGGGTGCATTTTCAATACCAAAAGGCATTCTCAAATACTCATAAATCCCACAATGAGAAATTATTCTCAATAATTTCCTAGAATGAGGTGTCAAAACATTCTGGTGAAAGCCTTTTAGAGCATCCATGGAAGTAATGAATCTTGCTTTGGATAATTGAGTCAAAGTCTCATGAATTCTAGGTAAAGGATACCTGTCTGGGATAGTATAGGTATTCAGTGCTCTAAAATCACCAACCATCCTTGACTTATCATTATGCCAAGTAATTATTACTGGAGTTGTGACTTCTACCTCCTCACTGTGTCCAACTTTTCTAAGAACTCCCAGTTTCATTAGTTCATTAATATGATTTTCTAATGCTTCTCTAGCCCTAGGGCTAGCTGGGTAAGCTGGTCTTCTTAATAGTGGCAGATAAGGCCTTTCCACATTAAGCATAATGTCCACCTCATGGCCTTTTATAGCCCCAAGTGGTTCATTATCTAAAGCAAAGGCTTCCCTGTATTGAAATAAAATTTCAATAAGCTCTTCCTTCATCTCCAGTGTTAATTCAGGACTAATTTGTGCTTCAATCAATTGACTTGACACAAATTTTTCCTTATTAACATTTTTTACTTGTTTAATGACAGTAATTTCTCTTTTTTCTAGAGGAAAAGCAAATTTTTGTCTTTTATTTTCCCCTATAGTGAAATACCTGTCTTTATGATTATTAATATCAATACCATAAATATTGAGATAATCATTTCCAAGTATAAATTGTTGTGAAGTACAATTATTCAAGACAACAAATTCAGCTTTCAATCTTATACTCCCTGCAGGATGAGGAAATATGATTGATGCTTCAAATATACCCAAGGGGTGCATATTCTGGCTAGAACTGCTGAATCTTATACCTTCAATTGGAATCAACTTTTCTTGCCAATTGGTATAAATTTTGTCAAGATAATCCTTTCCAACACAAGTGCAAAAAGCACCTGAGTCAAGATCTATCTTGGATTCTGTGTTATTTATCACAATATTAGTGATACAAGATGACCCAGCTGTATAACCTTTACCTCTTGCAGGTTTGGTTTTTTGCACTTTGGCATCTTGCACATGTATGAGATCCATACATTCATCACTGTACTGTGGTAAGTGAGTATGTACCTCAGTGACTTCAAAAGAAACATTAATATTTTCTATACCAAGTTCTTCTGATACTTCTTCTTCTTCTGAAGGCTCAGAATCACTTTCATGTAAAGATACATCAGTTTCTTTTGTGTCTTCCACTTTCTCAACATTTATCTCATTGACTCTTGTCTTTTTTGGACAAGTGTTTGCCAAATGAGATGTACTTCCACATTTATGACATTTCAAAGGAGGTCTGTCATTTGGTTTATTTTGTTTTGAAATTGGTTTCCCACTAGTCTTATTGTCTATTGGGGTTTTGGACCAATTTCTTCCAATTTTTGTTCTAGTAGTGATGTCCTCCATAGCATTGATATAATCTTCTGTAGAGCAAGGCTCAATACATCTGCTTCTTATAGCATTCTCAAGGTCACCACCACATTTTCTTAATATCCTTTTATGTACCATTGTTTCAGACATATCAGGATGAAGGGCAGTTAACCTTTCCTTCTGTTTAAGAAACCAAGTCATGGGCCTGTCCCTTTCAATATTAAAAATGGCTCCTTCAAAATAATTTTACATTCTAAATCTCCAGGAATCATTTTTCACTTTGGAAATAATTTGTTCTTTCCACCAAGGCCAAGAATGTTTACCATGGTCTTGTCTCATTTTATAATACCATTTCTTTGCTGATTTGGTAAATAATGAGTGTAATCTGGCACTTATGTATTCATCTGGTATGTTAAAGTCTTCTTTGAGCATATCAATTGTTTTCATAAATTCCATATGATTATATTCTCCTTCACCACTGAAGGTTGGCCATTCCTCTAATCTTGGAATTTCCTTAAAATTGCAAGCAGTTTCCACATCATGACTTGAAATTGTATGATGTAAATCATTATTCAAGTTAAGAAAATTTCTGTCAAGAAGTGGTGTGGATTGCCTTGGCAATTCATTTTTAGTGATATATTATTAATACTTGATTGAATTTCTTCTTTCAATTCAAGTCTTTCTTTATCACTTTTTTCCAATTGTTATTGAAAAAGAGCTGCATTGTGACCAGTTGAATTTTCCAAGTTTTGAACTTGTATTTTCAATTCCCTTAACTGTCCAGTTATAAAAGAAATTGAGTTCTCATCTGGTTGATTGAGTAAGTTAACTTTAGACTCAAGTCTTTCACAAATTTGCGTCAAAGACACAATATTGTCTTTATTAACATTTTCAAGGCCAATAATGGTCTTTTGCTGCTCTTTGACTTTAAATATCTCATTACCCAACTTCTGTTGGACATAATCAAATGTTTTGAATTTTGTCATAATTTCTTTATTACAAGATTCAAAGTGAGTTACAATTTTTACAAGATTTATTTCTTTGGGAAAGATTTGTTCAATTTTTCCTCCTCCTTGTTGTTTAATTCCATCAAGGTTCTTGCCATATTGAACACATTGTCCATGGCTGTCTTTTCCTTCTTTGGGATCCTGTAATTCTGAGGGTAAGGCTTGTTCCACTTGGGCTTTGCCTTTCCCTTTGCCTTTTCCTTTCCCTTCTGGTTGGTCTTTGGGGCTTGCTTGGGCTTGTTTGGCACTTGTTGAGGCAGATTTTTGCTGGTGGATGCTTGGAGAGCTTCCACTGGGCTGTTTTCCTTGCCTTGGGCCAACTTCTTCTTCTGATCCTCTGATAACATGCTTTGGTTTTTCAACCAAGCTTTTATATGTTGGACTTGTCCTTTTACAGACATGGGTGTCCAACCCATCAGAAGATCTTCTGTCTTTTCTGGTCCCATGAACTTCTTCACTTGAAGATAAGAGTTCATGGTGCCTATCCAAAGACTTGGGAGAAGTTCCCACTCTTGTTGTTTTGACGCCAAGAACCAGTTTTTCCATTGAGATTGATAAATTTCCACATCTGCCTGTTGGAAATGGTTCAGGTCTAACAGCAATAGCAGTTATTTCAGCTTCTGGACTCTCAATAAGAGGTTCAAAGGTGCTGGCTAACCTTTGAGAACTGGTGGAAGTTCTGGCATCCTACATTTGTGCCTCTCCTCTGGGAAGACATTCTTGCCTTTTTGGTTTGTGGCTGGAATGTCCTGGTCCAGATCCATTTGATTGGATGGAGTAGTTACTTCCACTTCTAGTAGGAGTCATTTCACGTCAATTTCAATAAAAATAGAGTAAAATTGAATTGAATTCACCTGCAGGACCTTTAAAGGGCTCTTTGGTTATTAAACCCCTTGGTGGTGGGCTGGTTTGAATTTCAATACTGGACTCTGAGGCTTCAGAGTCTGAAGAATTTTCTCTGATGGAAGACACTAGAGAAAATTAAAAATATAAGTTATTTTATCAAATAATAAAAATAACTTATAAACTCAACTTATTAAATGAAGTTGTTTGAATGTAATTTTATGGCAAATTACGTCAAAAATAAAGAAAAAATGTCTAAGATAAAAGAAAAAAAAATGTTTTTAGTAAATATTTTTTATTTGATTTATTATTTTCTTTAAATAAATAATAATTATGCAATTAACAAGTTAATTAATCAAAATTGTATTATTATTCACTTTATACTAGAATAACTCAAAGAATAAATTTCAAGTCTGTGATGTGAAAAATCCACTAGTTAGACAAAAGAAATTTATTCCAAGTCACTGAATAGTATATTGTTTCAAGAAATATTCTTAAGAAAAAATACCTTTATTAATATTATAAAGATTATTTATAAGGGATAAGTCCCAAAAAAGCCAATATTAAGACAAATATGGCAATTTTGCGTCAAAAAATAGTAAAATAAGGTCTAGAATATGATTTATGTCCCAAAAATTGGTTTAAAATCACGCCCAGGCCCCCAAATGTAAGGTTTGTCTATGAAACTCTTGATAATAGTAGCAAAATCAAGAGTACTATGACTCTCCTCAGTAGAAATATATAATATAACAAAATATTATAACCACAAATTTAAATATAATTATATAAAAAAATAAATTTAATTATTATTATAAAAATATAATAATAGAAAAAAAATAATTATAATAAATTATAATTATTCTATTATTGTTATAGTCACTGACAGTTATAACAATAAGGAGTGTAAAGCTCTTAATGAGACAATTACACGTGGAAAATATTAATATTAACCACTTATAAATAATATAAATATTATTTATAAAAGAATTAAACACGCACTGTGTAGAATTAATTCTTATAGAATAAAAATTCTATATAAAAAGCCTAATACTAGATAAAAAAATATAGAACTTTAGAGAAAAACTTACTTATAATATTTATTTAATACAACAAGTCAAACAACAACAGTTATTATATTAAATAATAGTTATAAGTTAAAAACACGCTAAAAATCAATAATTTTAAAGATAAAACAACTTTTTTATAATAAAAATTAAGATTAAAGAGTTTTTAAGAGGAATTTGTGGATTTTAAAAGATATTTAAGATGATTTAATTTTATATAATGAAATATATTATTGGTGATTACAACAATAATCTAAATTCTATGATTTCAATTCTTTTATTTTAATAAATAAAGAATAAAATAACTTAAGAATTATTTTATTAATAAGATTTTATATTTAATAAAACTTTACCTGTTTAAATTTCTAATATGATTGGATTGATGATGAATGATGGACAAAAATAGTGATGAAAAGACTCTTTTTATGTCTTCAGAGCAGCTCTCATGATTCATAATGAATATAGAGGGCGTTCTCAGGTCAAAACTGAAAAACCATACTTAAAACTAAAGTTCTTAACTTAAGGCAACTTGTTTTTAATTCCAATTTAAAGTTACCAGTGTTATTCTTAACTCCATGTAGCTTTAATCCTCATTTAAACTAATTATTTTAAGTTTTTAATAGAAAGAAACTTATTTATATTAAATTTCATCACATGAACAACTTAAAAATAGAGTTTCAAGCAGAAATCTCTTAAACTCAATTTTTAATTAATTTTTAAAGAAATCATAATTTTATTTAAGCTTAATTAAAAGAGTAAATTTCCAGTCTAATTACCCAGGAAATTTATTTATAAGAGATACTTAGAATTTAGTTTATATGTAGAGAATATTAAATTCTAAGCTGTGTGAAATTTTCAAGCAAATCCATTAAGATTTGGATCTTTAATGAATTTTTGAAGTTATTGCTATTTTTCCACATAAAATAGCAATACACACCAAACCTTAGCTTTTGATAAGGTTTTAATGCTTGTAAATTTAAAGTTTTAAGCTTGATTAAGCTTTGAAAGTTCTTAAAACCTTGATTTCAAGCCTGCATATTGGGATTTACCCTTTGGAAGCTTGAAATTCCTGTCCAAATTGGGATAAAACCAGTTTAAACCTTAAGGTTGGATCAAAGTCTAATCTTAAAGTTTAAATAAGGTTGAAAATCCTCCAATACAGGTGGACAACCTTAATTGAATCATTGCAGATCCAAAAAGTTGGGTACCCCAGTTCTATTTGGTCTTTTTCCTTTGTCCCACCTTTTTGCGTGGATTTTTCCCTTTTATTTATTTAAAGCCATACCATGGCTTTAAACCCTTTTAAATTGAGCTCACGCAGGATTTACATTCTGTATGGCAGATCCTTAGCCAATTCAGTAAATATACACCACACCTCAATTTTAACTAAAATTTTGGTAAGTTTTCATTAACCTTATGCAACTTTAAATTTAAGCTTATTTAAGCTTAAATTTAACAATTTAAAAAAATGTTAAAAAAATTACATTAGTACTGTGAGATTCTTAAATCTTCTAATAACACAAGAAATAAGTGTTTTTGGGTATAACACCTTATGGATGTACCCTAGGTCATTTTTGGTGTAATATCCAAAAATGACATAATATTTATAACTTTGTTTATCCAAAAAAAAGTTATACTTTTTTTTTGTTATTTTTTTATTTTAATTTCAACTAAAAAGTCTGTTTAAGACAAAATTAACTGTTTATAAAATCATTTGTGGCCTTATGGGTATGTTATACATACCTCACAGGCTCACACACCTAATATATGAGGAAATTCTTTGCTAAAAAGTGACTTTTTCCATGTGTTAGACTTTTTTGTGACCAAGGCTTGTGAAAAGTAGATTATTTGAAAGAATATACTCGAAATTTTACCATTACAGATGGAGAATCTGTTACAACTGTTATCATTTTTGCAATATAAATCTCTTTATTTTTGAGGATTTCATTAACAGCACTAAAGATATTTTCATATGTGTGATGCTTTTAGCGTAAATCAAGTATGTCAATAAATGACTTTGAACATTGTCCTTGCAATAGTAGCACATCATAAATGCTATTCCCAGATCTGTCTTTCCAACAATTAATTGAAAGGTTAAGATTGTTTTGAGTTTTTATCTTCTGAAACATTGCTAATTCTTCCTTTGCATGAATTACTGGTAATATTTTTTCACTCATATTCTGGCGTGTTGGCACACTGAATGGTGCCTAGGCCAGCTGACATTGATAATTCTTGAAATTCTCATTCTGTAAAAAACACCAAGGTATGTTTGATTCAATCATGGCCTTGAGGAGAAGTTCATGAAGATTCTCTGTTTTTTCTTTTGACATTTCCTTGAAATTTTTTTTATACTCCACTATCTCCAAGGTGGGTCTTTTGAGGTACTACACACAAGTTTCTTTTTTCTGAAAGGCCCTCTTCAGAGTTTCTATTTGAATCATTTTCTATAGCTTATTTGAGGTATGTGGCCTTTTCTTCAACTGGAATCTTTTTGCATTTGTCTTCTATATGATTGAAGAGGTTTTTGTGCTTTGCATTATTAAAAATCTGACTACAGAAGGTGCATTGAGCTTGGTGATGATTGGAGATAGTGCAGCACTTAGTGAACATGAGGAATGTAAGATTCGACTATGAAACTGATGATAATATTACTATTAATCAACAGTACTATGTCTGTTCTTATGAAATATAATAATAAAATATTATTATAACCACAATTAAATAATTAAAGAATTATTTCTTTCACGTGTTAAACACTACTAGTGATTCTAACAGTTAGCAGTAATTGTCTACAAGAATCAATTACAAGAAGAATTTAATAATAAAAACTTCTTTTATTAAAATAATAAAATTATTTTAATATATAATTATGTTTGGCAAGAATAATTATAAATATAATTATTGAAGAAAACTAATTTTAGAGAAAAAATTTAAGAATTAAAGATAAATGACTCACTTATACTCCAAAGAGCTTATTGAAAGATATACGTAGAGAAATTTGACATAGAATTGTGGATTTAAGGGATCAAAATGATTTATAGCAGGATTACAACAATATATAGTTTGATTCTATAATTTCACGTTTTTCTGATTGATTCTGAAAGAATTGAAACACTTAAGAATAGTTCAACTAATACTTACTTGTTGGTAACAATAATATAAATGGATAATAAGATGATTTGATATGGGAAAAACAGCAAGAGGAGGCCTCTTTTAAGTCAAAAACAGCTCACGTAGGCATGCCATGGAGCAAACTGAAAAACAACTGAGTGAGAAAACAATAAGCCCTTTTGGATTATTGATTGCATCATCTGTTTTCACATAAGATTATTATAATTACTTAATTAATGCTTTTTACATGCCTACCAACCCCAATATGGTTAAGAATAAAAGGAGTAAAATCTGTAAATCTTCTTTTATTTAAAATTAATCATTGATCTCTCAAAGTTATCAATGTTATTGGAAATTTCATCACAGGTTGTAATGACTGTGAATTTTTGAAGATTCAGTGTTTCACGTAGAATAGTCAAAAATGGACTGTAAGTAAAACCTTCAGTTTTACTGGTAAAAGTACAATTCTTTTTGGTTGCACCATAGATAATACAGTTCTCCATTTTTCCTTAAACTTTCAGAGAGATTCATTGAGAATTGTATTTTGAATGAATTTTTGAAGTTTTTACCTCATTTCTACGTAGAATTGCAAATGTCAGTGTTTAACTGGTTGCTATGAGGTAAATCAATGGATAAAAGTCCAAAAAGGGTTTTAATTACTCTTTTAGGTTCTATCCATGGGAATTCATTAATAATTGACATGGTTACAGGATTCTAAGTAGCTCTTTACCTCCTTGGGATGTCAAAATAGCAGGTTATTTGCTATTTTCTTAAGATTTACTGTAGCTGTAACATGGTAACCAAGTTCCCAAAGTGTTTTAGTTTACTAATTGGGCCAAGATCAGCTATGGTTGGAGCTTTCCACGCCTCTGAGGCCTCAGAAGTTGGGTACCCTGGCTCTCTTTGATGTCTTTTGTCCCCCTTGCCTATTTTTCACGTAAAAATAGAAAATTAAGCTCAGTGAGATATCCACTATGGGTGTACCAAAAGTCCATGTAAGAATACCATGATATCAAGTGCCCAAAACATGCATAACACTATTCTTAGTGTATATGTAACATGGGATCTCTCACATTCCCATTATTTTGGCCTGAAATTAAGAAAAACAAAACTTTTCACAGATCTTTTATGTGGTATTGAAGTATTTTCCATATTACCACCTCAAAGAGTAAATTTGAGCTTATTCACTCTATGGAGCCACCCCAGGTGAATTTTTGTGTAGAAACCAAATCTGGCCTTAAATCTATGGATTTACTTACTCAATAAAAAGTTATATATTTTTTCTGAAATCAAAAATGATGAATTTTGGATATATGCATTATTTATGAGTTATGCATAATTCAGAATTTATTTTTAAGATAATTGTGGCCTATTTGGGTATGTAAAATATACCTCAAGGCTCACATTCCCTCCCACCAAAAAATGAAATTGTACTACAATTTTATCAATGGTATGAAGAATAAAAGCCCCAAAGGGGGTTAATGTCCACTTTCCAACCTCTTTACATCACTCATATCAAGTAATTTAAAGCACATTAATAGAAATATTCAGGCTTGTGGCCTTCTTTAATGTCTAAATCTTCTTAAGAGTTTATCTGAGTCAGGTATTCCTGATTCTTCCAGCCATTCATCTTCATGGACTGGATTTCTATATCTTACAAGATATGCTCTTTGATTTTTACCCCTAAGTCTCCTTTCTTTAATTAATTTTTTGATCTTTTTGTCTTCATTCTGTTCCAATGGTGGTACAGTTAAAGGAGTTGAGTTCCTTAAAGGAAACAATTCTTTGTCAGCTGCTTGATAAGGCTTTATCAAGCTGACTAGAAAAGTGGGGCGTTTATTTTCCAATTCACAACTAAATTCCACTTGAACTGCATTGGTTCCATGTAAGGCAACAATAACAAAAGTTCCTACATAAGAATCTTTAAGTTTCTTTGATCCTTTGATATTATTAAAATTCAAGGTTGCAACTAGAACTAAGTCCCCTACTTTGAAGTCTGGTACTTTGTGACTCTTGTCCCACTTCTGTTTTGCATAGTCAAAAGCTTCATTAATACTTTGTTTTGCATGATGTTTCTCTTTGTCAAGAATTAACTTGAAGCTGGAAGCTGTAGGATGAATTTCAATCAAGTCTTTCCTCAGTGTGTCTGCTGGGAGTCTTGGATTCCATCCTCTTTCTAACATAGCAGGAGTTTGTCCTGTGGAAGAATGGACTGATGTCTTATATTCCAATTCTAATTCAGGTATCAGAGTGCACCAGTCATGGGTAAATCCATCTTAGTATTTGAACTCCGAACCATAAGCACAGAATCTCCTGATCATGTCTTCCAAAGTTTGAATCATTCTCTCTGCTAGCCCATCTGTCTGAGGGTGATATGCTGTAGAAAATAATGACTTAGTCCCAAACAATCTATGAAGATTGGCCAAAGTGCATATGTAAGCTTGGGATCTCTGTCACTTATGATATTTTTAAATAATCCTGTATGAGACATAACTCTACTCCATAGAAGAAGAGCTGTATCCATAGAAGTGTCATCTTTATGACATGGTAAGAATATGGGAGTCTTGCTATATCTGTCTACAATGACTAAACAAGCATTATAGCTTTTGTCAACACTTGGAGGAAGTGCTGTGACCCAATCCATGTGAATAACTTCCCAAGGGGATTTTGGTTCTTGAATATGGATCATAAGTTCAAATTTCTTTCCTGTACTCCTGTTTGCTTTTTGACATCTGTCACAGGTATGGCAATATTCAATGGTTTCTTTCCTCCAAGATGGCCACCATGCACAGTTTTTCACTTTTTCAAGTGTTCTGTCCTCTTACAGGTGTCCATAGTAGATGCTATCATGGAATTCATGAAGAATGGTATTGATAAGCAATCTGCTGCATAATGTCATTACACAAGGATGTTTGGTTCTGTGGTAAATAATCCCATCAAACAAGTGAAAACTTCCTTCAGAATAGGAATTTTTCCAAACTTCATCCAGTGCATTGACTAAAGATGTATCTTTTCAGTCTTTATCTAATAAAGCAGTCAAGATATGGAAATTCTTGTCTTGCTTATAATATTCTCTGACCTCTTCAAAGAAATCAGTCCCAATATCAGTTATGTTAATCCCTTCAATTGGAATCTGTGGTTCAGCTTCCAAAGGTACATAAGCTGGGTTATCAGGAGTGTTGGCTAATGCCCACCTTCTAAGTCCATCAGCCTTCTTGTGAATGTTTCCTGATTTATGAACTATATTCATGTTTCCTCTATATTCTTAAATGGCTATTTGCCATCTCAAGATATGTCTGTTGAGAGTGTTCATGTTAAGAAGTGATTTCATGGCATTACAGTCAGTTATCACTTCAAAATCACTGCCATCAAGATAATAGTGTAATTTCTCAAGTGCCCATACCAAACATAAGCATTCCATTTGGCTTGCACCATATCTGGCCTCTGTTGGTTTAATTTGTCTTGAGATATAACAAACTGGTCCTTCTGTAGGTTTGTCATCAATAATTTGGACTTGATGTAGGGCTGCCCCTAATCCATCTCCACATGCATCAATGTACAATTTAAAAGGAATATTCCAGTCAGGCATGAGTATTACAGGTTCTTCTGTAAGAGCTTTCTTTATCTTCTCATAAGCTTTAATTATCTCCTGTGTCATCTCAAATACAGTCTGTTGATCACAGATTCTATATAGTTACTTGGCTAGAATTGCAAAGTCTTTCAAGTTCTGCCTATAATAATTGGCAAATCCAAGAAAAGACATCATTTCTTTTTCATTCTGGGTTATTGGCTTAAGTAACACTTCTGCTAAATTTTTTTTTTCAACACCCAAGCTTAAACCAGAAACAGCATGTCTTAATGCTTTGAGTTCTTCAAAACCAAAATTGTATTTATTGAGTGAAATTTCCATATTCACCTCTGCAACTTTGTGAAGTACTCTTGCAAGTCTTTCAAGGTGCAAAGACCATGAATCAGAACATATGATAATATCATCAATATAAATGATAAGCCATCTTCCAGACAACTCTGTGGGAAAGATAGTAGTCATCATTCTTTGATAATGGGATGGAGCATTTTTAATGCCAAATGGCATTCTAAGATACTCATAAATACCACAGTGAGTGATAATTCTAAGTAATTTCTTAGCTTTAGGCGTCAAAGCATTTTGATGGAATCCTTTCAATGCATCCATTTATTTTATATACTTGGCTTTAGACAATTAAGTCAAGATTTCTTGAATTCTAGGGATTTGATACCTATCTGGAACTGTGTAGGTATTCAATGCTGTGAAATCTCCCACCATTCTTGACTCATCATTATTCCAGGAAATAAGAACAGGTGTTGTCACTTCAACTTCCTCATTATGGCCTACTTTCCTTAGTACACCAAGTTGGATTAACTCTTGGATATGTTTCTCCAAGGCTTCTCTAGCTCTGGGACTGGCTGGATAAGCTGGCCTTTTAAGTACTGGAGGATATGGTCTGTCAATATTAAGAGTATTATCAACTTCATTTCCCCTTATAGCACTTAATGGTTCATTATCAGAGGCAACTGCATTATTGTATGTGTATAACACATTAATAAGTTCATTCCTCATCTTTGGTGACAATGATGGATTAATTTGTGCTTCAACAATTTGATTAGACACAAATTCCTCCTTATAAGTATCATTTTTAGAGGATACTATTGATATTTGTTTTGGCATATTGGAAAAAGCAAATTTTCATCTTTTATTCTCTCCAATTGTGAAATATCTGTCTTTATGGTTATTGATGTCAATACCATAAATATTCAAGTAATAATTTCCAAAAATGATATGCTGAGATGTGCAATTGTCCATCACCACAATCTCAGTTTTCACTCTTATCCTTCCTGCTGGGTGTGGAAATACAAGATTGGTATCTAATATACCCAAGGGGAACATATTGTTTCTGGCACTACTAAATTGCACACCTTCTATTGGTAATAGATGGTTTTTCCATTCAGGAAGTATAACTTGGAGATAATCTTTGCCCACACAAGTGAAAAATGCTTCTGTATATAAATTTACTTTGGCTTCAATATCATTCATCAAAACTGATGTGATACAGGATGCTCCAGCAGTATAACCTTTTCCTCTAGCAGGTTTGATCTTACACATTCTGGCATCCTGGATATTGATCAGGTTGTAGCAATCTTCACTGTACTGTGGTAAGTGGGTATGCACCTCTGTGACCTCAAAGAAAGCTGTAATTTTTTCAATGAGATAGTCCTCCACTGGTGTGTCCTCAGAGATTGCAGAATCTTGATCAGATTCTTCTTTCTCTTCAGTACAATGAACTTCTTCAATAACTTGAACTTCATTAATTTTTGTCGTTTTGGTGCAAGTGTTGGCTAAATTTGAAGTGCTTCCACATTTATGAAAATTCAAGACAGGCTTTTCTGGTCTTCTGTCCTCCCTGGGAATCTTTGAAACTATCTTGGATTTTATAGGGATTTTAGTCCAAGTTTTACCAATTCTTGTTCTGGAAATGATATCTTCCATTGCATTAATGTAGTCTTCTGTTGAACAGGGTTCCACACATCTGCTTTTGATAGCATGTTCTAGCTCTCCTCCACACTTCCTTAATATTTTTACATTAATCATAGTGTCAGACATATCTGGTTGTAAAGCAGATAATCTGTTTTTCTGCTTGAAGAACCAAGTAAGTGGATTATCTTTCTCTGAGTTAAAAATGGCATTTTCAAAAGCATTTTCCATTTTAAACCTCCAAGAATTTTTGGCCCATTTGGTAATCACTTCAGACTTCCACCAAGACCAATCATGTTTCCCATGATCCATTCTCATCTTGTAATACCATTTCTTTGCAGTTCTGGGAAACAGAGAGTGTAATTTTCCCACTATAATATCATCAGGTATATGAAAGTCTTCTTGCAACATATCAATAGTCCTGATGAACTCAATATGGTTGTATTCTCCTTCACTGGAGAATGTTGGCCATTCTTCTAATTTGGGAATATCTTTTGCAGAGATAACATTTTCTCCTAAGAATGGGGTCAAACTTCCTTTAACAGAAAGTTTTTCTTCAGTCAAAGGTGTAGAATGTTTTGGAATATGTGGTACATAATTCTTATGAATTTGTTCTACATTTGCAATGATTTCATTCTTTAACTTCTGCCTTTCACTGTCACTTTTTGCTAAATGTGTAGCAAACTGATTGGTATTTTCAACTATTTCTAAGACATGATATTTTAGAATTTTAAGTTGATCATTCATTTTAAAAATGGAAAGATATCCCATTTCATCATTCTGAACTTGACATGTTCTTTCAATTCTGTTACATGTATGGATAATTTAATTAATTCTGGCATTTTCCAATTGATGCCATTCAGTATATCTTTTTTCATTTCTTTTTAATTCACTCATGTATGATGTAAGTTTATTTATCTTTATATCAAATTTACCAAGGGCTACCTCAATATTAGATTGAAAAAAATGTATCTGATCTATTATTTCTTTGGAAAAGTTCTGTTCATCCTTTCCTGCTCTTTGGCTGTGAATTCCATCAAATTCCTGGCCATGTTGAATACACTGTGCACGGCTGAAGGCTCCAATTTGGGGATCCTGTACCCTTGTGGGTAAGGTCTGTGCCAATTGGCTTTGCCTTTGCCCTTGCTTTGATGTTTCTTGGGACCTCTCTGCTTCTTCTGAGGTCCTTTGGGCTTGTCCATGGACACTTCTAGATCTGGTAGATGCCACTGGGGCCTCTGTCACCAAAGCTGGAGTAATTTCCAACTCTTTCTTCTGGTCTATGGATAAAAGACTTTGGTTCTTCAACAAATTCTTTATCTCTTTGACCTTGTCTTTGCAAGACAATGGGCTCCAACCTCCTAAGAGTTCTATGGTCTTCTCCTGACCCAGAAAGCTCTTGATGTGTAATTAAGAGTTCATGGCCCCCTGCCAAAGGCTTGGGCATATTTCCCATTCCTCTTCTTTGGCTAGCCTGAACCAATTTTTGTATTGGCATTGATATATTTCTATTGCTTCCACTTGAAAATGGTTCAGCCCTGGAAATATTATCATGAATCAGTTCAGGATCAGAATTCACGTCAAAATCTGTGGGTACAGACCTTGGGGAATGGGGGAAACTCTGGCATCCTCCAAATGTGCCTTTCTTGAGGAAGACTTGGCACTTCTGTATTTGTTCTTGCCTCTTCCTTGTCCACATGCATCTTGTTGGACTGAATAGTTGCTTCCATTTCTGGTATGCACCATTTTCACGTCAATTTAAAGATAAAAAGTGAAAAATATAAGATAAAACACACACCTTTTGGTGGTAATTTATTCTTTTCTGAGTTAAATAAGGTGCCTCTTTTAGCAATTTGCACCTCAATACTGTCTTCAGATTCTGGACTAGTGATATATCTTTTACTGAGTCTTTTTCCAGCTGCACATTATTTTATTAAAGACACTAGAAAAATTATTTTTTATACTTTTTTTAAAATATTTTTAAAGATTTTTTATAAGTTTTATATTTTTTAATATTAAAAAGAAATTCTTTTTAAAGAAAACAAATTAAAATTTATTATTTTGAATGAAAATTAATTCAGAGTAACTCAAAGAATAATTTTATAAGTTTTTGGATGTGAAAAAGCCACATGTAAAAACAGTATAAAATTAAACCAAATTCCTCAATGAAAAGATTTCCAAACAATTTCAAAAATAAAAGTTATTTTAACTTTAAAATGAAAGAAAAAAATATTTTCAATATATTTTAGAACTTAAAAATATATTAATTAAGGTTACAAGGTTCAAACAACACGGCCAGGCCCCCAAATGTAAGATTTGACTATGAAACTGATGATAATATTACTATTAATCAGCAGTACTATGTCTGTTCTTATGAAATATAATAATAAAATATTATTATAGCCACAATTAAATAATTAAATAATTATTTCTTTCATGTGTTAAACACTACTAGTGATTTTAACAGTTAGCAGTAATTGTCTACAAGAATCAATTACAAGAAGAATTTAATAATAAAGACTTCTTTTATTAAAATAATTAAATTATTTTAATATATAATTATCTTTTTCAATAATATTAAAAAATATAATTCTTGAAGAAAACTAATTTTAGAGAAAAACTTTAAGAATTAAAGATAAATGACTCACTTATACTCCAAAGAACTTATTGAAAGATATAAGTAGAGAAATTTGACATAGAATTGTGGATTTAAGGGATCAGAATGATTTATAGCAGGATTACAACAATATATATTTGGATTATCTGATTTCAAATATTTCTGATTGATTCTGAAAGAATTAAAACACTTAAGAATAGCTTAACTAATACTTACTTGTTGGTAACAATGATATAAATGGATAATAAGATGATTTGATATGGAAAAAACAGCAAGAGGAGGCCTCTTTTAAGTCAACAACAGCTCACAGAGGCATGCCATGGAGCAAACTAAAAAACCAGTGAGTGAAAAAACAATAGGCCCTTTGGATTATTGATTGCATCATCTGTTTTCACATAAGATTATCATAATTACTTAATTAATGCTTTTTACGTGACTACCAACCCCAATATGGTTAAGAATAAAAAGAGTAACATCTGTAAATCTTCTTTTATTTCAAAATAATCATTGATCTCTCAAAGTTAAAAATTTCATCACAGGTTGTAATTACTGTGAATTTTTGAAGATTCAGTGTTTCATGTAGAATAGTCAAAAATGGACTGTAAGTAAAACTTCCAATTTGACTAATAAAGCTATCATTATTTTTGGTTGAACCATAGATAATACAGTTTTCCATTCGTCCTGAAAGTTTCAGAGAGATTCATTGAGAATTGTATTTTTAATGAATTTTTGAAGTTTTTACCTCATTTCTACATAGAATTGCAAATATCAGTGTTTAACTGGTTGCTATGAGGTAAATCAATGGATACAAGTCCAAAAAGGGTTTTAATTACTCTTTTGGGGTCTATCCATGGAAATTCATTAAGAATTGACATGGTTACAGGAGTCTAAGTAGCTCTTTACCTCCTTGGCACATCAAAATAGCAGGTTATTTGCTATTTTCTTAAGATTTACTGTAGCTGTAACATGGTAACCAAGTTCCCAAAGTGTTTTAGTTCACTAATTGGGCCAAGATCAGCCATGGATCCAATCTTTGGAGCTGTCCACGCCTCTGAGGCCTCAGAAGTTGGGTACCCTGGCTCTGTTTGATGTCTTTTGTCCCCCTTGCCTATTTTTCACGTAAAAATAGAAAATTAAGCTCAGTGAGATATCCACTATGGGTGTACCAAACGTCCATGTAATAATACCATGGTATTAAGTGCCCAAAACATGCATAATACTATTCTTAGTGTATATGTAACATGCGATTTCTCATATTCCCATTATTTTGGCCTGAAATTAAGAAAAACAAAACTTTTCACAGATCTTTTATGTGGTATTGAAGTATTTTCCATATTAACACCACAAAGAGTTAATTTGAGCTTATTCACTCTATGGAGCTACCCTAGGTGAATTTTTGTGTAGAATCTAAATCTGGCCTTAAATCCATGGATTTACTTACTTGATAAGAAGTTATTCATCTTTTCTGAAATCAAAAATGATGAATTTTGGATATGTGCATGACTTATGAGTTATGCATAATTCAGAATTTATTTTTAAGATAATTGTGGCCTATTTAGGTATGTAAAATATACCCCAAGGCTCACAAGGAAGAAGCTACATAGAGCTCCATGTGACTTGGTTGGCTTCAGCCAAATAATGTCTTCTGACATTGTATTCTTGAAGATAGTTACATAAGAAATTCATCTGATTGCATTTAAGTCAAAAACCAAAAATACATTCCATCCAGCTTTTCCATTTTTGGAAATTGGATGAACAGTTAGCCTTATACTTGGACCTCCCAAAGCCAGATTTGGAAGTAAGGTACCACTTAGTACACATTTGGCATGCCCCCACAATTTTTGATTCTTGGAGGCATGCATATGCATTTCACCTGGGCATGCAAGTGAGGGCATGCCATCCACCCTAGGATACAGCTTTATTGAAGGGGGAGGCTGTCTTGAATGAGTACAACTGTTTACACTGAATCTTGTCCTTGAAGAATGGGAAGAAATGGGTTTCAGGGATGGATTCCCCATTAAAAGTGAGGCATAATGATATTACTCTCAAATTGAGGGATTATGGTGTCCTTAAATGGGATCATGGGAAAATATAATCAATTTTGGGTATATAATCATTTTAATGGATCGGGTTTCCATGGTCCATTGGTTAGATTAAATTTCCCCTTGGTGAATTCTTGTCCTGGAAAGGTTTGGGGGCCTGACTGCGGAAATTGGGCCCCATAGGTTTTTTGGCCATTCCTAGGTTGTTTGGGGTTTACGGTCATTTTGGGTCCAGTGAATCCAATTTGTGTTTGAGCCCCCCTATGGACCTTAGAGGCCATAGGAGGGACCCAGAGGGGTATGAACAAAAAAAGGTCTTCAAGTTTCCAAACAGAGGATGATAGTGACACTTCTGTAAATGATGAAACATGACTTTCCATAAGGTTTGAGGGTGCTTATGAGTCCTTTTTGGTCAAGGTTTTTGACAGTTATAAATAGAATAATAAATTGAATTTAGTAATCTCTAAATTGTAAATCTTTCCATAAGAATTAGAACTCTTAATCTTAACCCAATGTAGCTATCATATCAACTATTTTGGTTATTATTATACTTGATAAATTGATGATACCTGTAACCATTTACCTCAACAGATTCATAATCATTATTATATAATAGCAGTGTCTTTTTATAATTTTTTTTCATTTAATCTTACCATGGAAAACTTATCATTAAATCTTGAACAACCATAAAGAGTATTTTATATACAGCCATTCTAAAAAATCGATTTTGATATTAATTCATTTTGAATTGAATAGTTCTTATAATTTTTGAACTAATTTGTATTTTTCAGAGGAAACAATTAGAGCTGATTAGATCTCTATCCATAGTTTTTGAAAGATATTTTTTCCCTAATTTTTTCCTGTCTATTAGTATATTTATTTAATTAGTTAATTATAAACTGGAATAATTTAATCAATGAGATAATCCTATAATGTACTATGAATACTTGTAGAATATTCTTCCAAATATCAGGGTTTTCTTCTAATTATAACTCATATTTTATCTCTTATGTAACCATTCCTGATGTCATAGTGATATTTTCCAAATATAATTATATTTAGATTTACAAGGTATATGAATCATTCAATAAATTAATAACTAATATATTTCTCAATATTTCTCAAGAAATAATTTCTTAAGATGGAAATATTGAATTTCACCTTCATTAATGCAAAAATATAGCCATCCTCCTTAGCTTGTTTATCTTAACTTATAAAGTAGTCTCAAAGGTCATCTGATCCAGGATAATGATTTTTTATTTTCATATTCCTTTTTTTAAGTATTCAATTATTTACATTTCTCTTCCAATTTATCTGATCATACTTTATCTCTCTCTTATAAGACTTTCTTTTATTTAAATAATTCAATTTGCTTGAATTAATTGAGGCCAAGATTTACTTGATTAAAAATCTCATACTTCAAAGGTCCCATTTTATTCCTTTATATCTTTATAGGAGAGTAGAGATATTATATCTTCCTTAACTATGGTGATCATTCCTTTTCATTAATGCCATCAATAATGAATTGGGGTATTTTTTCAAGCTCTTACATATTTTTGGCCCTACTTGCATTTTCCATTTCAAAATTTCATGTTGCAAAATCAAAGTAAACATCGAATATATCTCTCAAAGCAAGCAGTATATATCACAATGAGAACAGTAAATTATCAAACATCCAATTTTGATACAAAATTTAATTTCATTAAATCTTGAATACTTCAAATTCTACGGAAAATTGAAATATGTAGCTGTTCCAATATCATGGAAGTAAGAATTGGATAAAATATCTATTTCTCATAAACACTGTTTTTCCTTTTCTTTGATTTTCCCTTTTATTTTTTTTAAAATTTATAATGCATTATTCTTTTATTTAATCAGAATGCTTCTAGATATAGATACTTGAATATGTGAGAAACTCAATTATTGTAAGAAAGATTCTGCTCAATGGCTAAGGAATGAAGACTAATATTAACTATGAGTAATTAGCATGAGAAGACTGGCTACACCTGAAAATAGAATTTGAATTGGGAAAGTGGCTGGGAGACTTACTTTGATCTGGGTTTAACATAGAATTTCAATATCTATTGCATTTAAAATATACTTTCAGCCACTTGAAGATTACAGTATTCTCATTATTTATCAATTTTCATTTCACTGAATTGATAATGAATAATTTGATTTTCATTTTAATGCTATGTTGATATTAAAAAAATGAATCTTATTTCCTTTATAGTTCTATCAAAATTTCATTTCCTGAGATATTTGAGTTTCAAAAGTTCTTAGTCTTTTTTGAGGTCCCTGATAGCATAAAGTACTTTTCCAAATGAACAAATGTTAATCTCTATCACATTACTCTCTACTTTAAAAATATGTTGAAACTTTAGCTTTTTTCACTCAATAACAGTAAGCAAAAAAATATTTGGGGTGGAATCCTCACATTGAGTAAAACATATGATTTTTCCTCTTAATTTTAAAATTTTATTCGGTTTTATACTTCAACAAAAATCTAAATTTTTTCTGGAAAGTTTGTTTCAAAAATGTTATAGAAAAATCCCTAGCCCTTTTTTCAAAATATCAATTTGATTCTTTTATTATCATATGTTTTTTATGTTATTTTTTCTAAAAAAGTGATAGGATGAAATTTAAGTCTCTTACTGTAAAAGAAAAGGCTTTTTGGTCGGTTTTTTTACTGTATTATCATTATTTCATAAGCTTCATTACAAAGCTTGGGCTTCACTTGAGTTCCTCAAACCAGCATTGGGGATATTTGACAGGTCTTATAGTTTATTCTGACAGTATTGGTCCAAAAATCACCTTGTAATAACAATTTATACATCTTTAATCAAGAAGCTGCACTATTATACATGTGATACCACTCAAATATGGTCACAATCCTGCCATGCTGTGAGTGAGAAAATCCACAAGTATAAAAACCTAGAAATGTGCTACATTGTTTAATCCAGCCTGTCACCCAGTTATATTGCAGTTGTTTGGAGCTTTGACACCTCGAAAAAAAGATATCATACAGCTTTCTTTACAAGAATACCTTTCCTTAACTTTTGAAGCAATTGATGAGAGTAACGACACTCCTTCTTTATCATCATCTGCATGAACCATTTTCTCACCATGTCCCGAGTTATTTAAAATGTATGACAGTAAAATTAAGTTTACTTTAGCGACTAGGGGAAAATATGACAGACATCTTTTATGTAAAAAATCATCATTTGATCATGGAAGATGTAGATATGTGCCATTATTGGAAGGTAGGATCCACTAGTGACTCCCTCTGACAAAATTCCATATAGCTGAAACAAATATATTTATCATTCAGCATTAAGTTGTCACTGGAACTTTACCCAAATTGGGAAATTAGCCCTTTGTTATCTCACCATACCACATCGTCAGGTTCAGTGGAGCAGGTCTTCTGACCAAGTGACCTGTTACTGATCCTTACACATGCACAAATGGCTGGTAGAACCATAGCTCACTTATGCTTTCTTCAGAAAAGGTTGTGCCATGAAAAAAAGTTCAGTTAACAATAAGAGTTTTCATATGAATTTTGTAATGTCATCTGATATTTTTGTGTTATTAGAGCAGCCACACAAGGGGTGGTAAAACACTGTATTTCACACCTTTTCTCCCACCAACACAAAAATACACATGCACCAGTGTAGGTAAATCCAAAATAAGTTGGGAATGGATGCATCCAGAGGCTTTGGGTTGCTACAGTGGCTCCTGTGAACCCCATCAGCTTCTGTGAAATTCATTCATGCAACTGGCATAATCAAGAAATCATGAACAATATGAATCAATCATTTTTTAGCTCTACAGCTGCAGATGAATCCATCAAAACAGTCACTTGTAAGACTTTAAAAAATAATAGATAGACAGTGTAAAGAACTAATATTGTGTTTTGACTTGTTAAAAATTAAAATGTTTTTCAAACGTGAAATCCAATTCTGGCTCCCCAACTACTACTTCTGCTAATTGGCGTAGCAAGTTGGGGAGGCATTTGGCAGCAGCAGGGATGCATCAGACTATTTACCAGCCCATCTTTGCATCCACTATGCCTTTACAACGATGTCAATGAAAAAGAATTGTGAGGCTTTAAGTTGAGATCAGACACTGATGTGATAATGTGAGCTCGTGCATGGTACAAAGCCACCAAACACTCAAAATAAATTGCAGTCTTTCATCGCATACCGAACCTGAAATGGTTGCACTCTGGAATATGGTGACTAACGTGGAGTTGCGCCGAAGACCGAATTTTGACTGAATGCCCATTGGCCATATGATTACTCAAACAACTCCATAATAAAGGGTTGCTAAAATGAGGAATACAGAATGGGTTATCAAACAGCTTTTTGAACCGCTTGCGTTTCCTTACGACCGAAAAATGAAAGGAAGAGCATAACTTAAATGTTTCTTGGCACAAAAGTGCCAAATCTAACACTAAGCCATGATAATTAGTCGGCCGGCACTTGCGGCAGAGGGTCATACACAAGCTGGGGAATGACATCAAAAAGATGAGTTTGGCGCCAATTCCTCTTGGACCTTAGATGCAACGTTTACAAAATACCTTTTTGCGTCATGAAGCGCGGCGCTGGAGTAAGCCTGATGATCACCGCACGCATTGGGTGCGGCGCGACACTTATCTGGAGCAAAATCATCAACATGCATGGGTAGCACATTACAATACTAGCACGAGAACATAGACAGGTTTTCATGTCTGTTTTATTAAAACTTCGATCAAAAACAAACACCAGAGGTGGTGACAATAATCAAAATGTAAGCAGTTCGATAATTTGTGACTAGGCTAGGCTCAAGGCTCTAGTGAATTTTCCGCATAGACTACAAAGAAACCAACAAGTCTTGAAAAGCTTAGGTAGTTGGTTAAGGCAGGGACTGCTACCGTACTCACAGTTCCCGGAGAGGAGAGCGGCTAGTGGCTCTCTCTCGCTTATCAGGTACCTCATCATGACCATGAGACGGTCTTGATGAGTGATGATAATCATCCCGGTCATCTTTTGCATCCTTCGCGCGCTCGCGATCATTAACAGGTCTATCTCTGTCGTCAGCTTTGTCAAGTGGAGTAGGGCTACGCCTAGGTGGGGCAGGGCTTCGGCTGCGTCTAGAAGACCTATGATAAGGGCTTGGAGAGCGACGGCTTCTACCTCTGTAAGGAGAAGGCGATCGATAAGAGCGACGTGAGTAAATCGGGGAGCGATCCCTGCGCTCATAACGCCACGATGAAGATGGCGCGTTTTTGGCCCACTGTAGAAAAAAGGCACACTCATTGGCTGTACGCGCGAACAAGAGTAAAGACATAATACTCACCTGGACGTTTAACGTATCCCCATCGAGACGGCGACCATGCATCTCATAATACGCATCAGCCGCGTCCAGTTCATGCTCAAATTCAACAAACGCATATCTAAAGGTAATTGAAACAATGTGATGTGTGACACAAAAGACACGGTAGACAAGGACGCACAGCAGCCGAAGGTCGAGGGGCATGGCGAGAGGGCGAAAATGAAAATGATATAAAAGGTTTGAATGGAAAGAAAAAGAAACGATCTCGTAAGCGTCGGGAATCTTCGGAGGGCCAAAGGAGCACGATACGATCGTTCGTGGAGGGTAAGCCAATGCAAGAAATATCGCTCGAGGAGCGGCGACTGTTGCCTACGTATGTGCTTCGACATAAGGGCTGACGAGCTTATCAAGACGACATCAAGGCTGCGCTGGCAGGTCTTTTCGACAGTAATACTTCGCCACACTCGAGATCAAAGCTCAGAAAGCAGGGCGAAGAGGGCACGTCAAGAAGCTGTCGCGCGAAATAGGGCGGCGCAGAGGGCTCGATAGGTAGACACACAAAGGTTCGGAGAAAGTAGTTGGGAGAGGGATGGTGTTCGCAAGCTGAAGAGACAGGAGGCGGTACGATCGATTCCGACTTACGATTTAGCAGTTGCACTTTTAGCGGCCGGAATGTCGCACCGTACAAGGCGGCCATAGCTAACGGAGACATCGAGGAGAAAGAATCAAAGATGACTTTAGTAAAACAAACGGAGAGGGGGCGTGAGAGCGGAGGACTATGGCTAACCGCTCAAACTCATAAGCTAATTCCTTAGCTCTCAAGGAGCCAAAACCAGCAACGAATAGAGTAGTTTTACCCATGAAGATGTGAGAGTATGTAGAAGGGTAGAATGTAGAGTGGAGTGGTGAAGCAGAAGGAAGTGATGGTTAACGAAGAATTCAGTCGGAGGGATGGTCAAGAAGGCAATTTAGTGAGACTAGTCGTCACTCCAATGAAAAAGGAAGCGCGAAAAAGAATGGGAGGACAAAAGCGGACGGGGAGCTGGTCGAGTAAGGGTTTTTATACCCATGTGTGCGACCGTGACACACAGCGGACTAGCTCCGCAGCAGGTAAATCTGAATTCCGCAGCGGCGGCGCACCTTCCTGTTTCAACTCGGTTTGCCCTGCAACCAGCGTGGTGTATGGATACAGTACTCTAATCCAAACAATCTGCCCGCACTGCAGTATGCAGTCTCGCCACCGGGGCGGTATTTGCTTTTTTTTTTTTTTTTTTGTGTGGGCCATCTAGGGTAGGGGCTCAGGATCATAGTCAGTACCTTCTTTGTTCCTTTCACCAGTCTTGGTCCTTGGACCATTTGATAATGCTCGCAGTGCCAGACAATGGGATCGGAAAATACTAAAGCTAACTTCGCAAGACATTGTATTGTCTGGAATCTGGACTACTGTATATCGACTCCTTTATTTTAATGTCATTTGAAAAAAAGTTGAACCAAACGTATAGGGATAAGCTTGGATCCGTCGATATATTAGAATGCAGAACTAAAGGTGCATCTCATTAGACTTTTGCTCAAGGTAAAAATATAACAAGTGAGATATTAAATACCTAAAGGTGGATGTCAAGTATATAAATAACAATAATATAAGGACAAGATTGATACAACTGTGATCAACAAACACTGATAAGTGAAGTATTAGTTTGTAGTTCAAACAATGACAATCAATTAAGTGATTAACCATACCTATAATCATCTATTAGTATATAGGTAGATAAAAGAAATAAGATGAAAGAGAGAGAGAGAATGAAATAAGAAGTAATAGATAAATGAGAAAGAAGGAATAACAAAAGTAAAGATAGAGTAATTTTAAGGAAGGAAGAGAAAACACCAAAGTCATATTGTCTTCACTCCTGTTGTTGGTTTGAATGTTATTGTTGAGGACTATGCACATAAGGATGTGCATAGATCTTGAGTAAGTAAGTTGGGGTTTGTGCACGCAGAATAGGGTGGACGGCATGCCCAGGTGACAGGCATATGCATGCCTCCAAGAATCAAAAATTGTGGGGGCATGCCAAGTGTGTACTAAGTGGTACTTTACTTCCAAATCCAGCTTTGGGAGGTTCAAGTATAAGGCTAACTGTTCCTCCAATTTCCAAAAATGGAAAAGCTGGATGGGATATATTTTTGGTTTTTGACTTAAATGCAATCAGATGAATTTCTTATGTAACTATCTTCAAGAATACAATGTCAGAAGACATTATTTGGGTGAAGCCAACCAAGTCACATGGAGCTTGATGTAACTTCTTCCTCATGTCCACTAAGTGCTGCACTATCTCCAATCATCACCAAGCTCAATGCACCTTCTGTAATCAGATTTTTCATAATGCAAACACCAACAACCTCTTCAGTCATATAAAAGACAAATTCAAAAAGATTCCATTTGAAAAAAAGGCCACATACCTCAAATCATCTATAGAAAATGACTCAAATAGAAACTCTGAAGTGGGCCTTTCAGAAACAAGCAATTTGTGTGTAGTCCCTCAAAAGCGCCACCTTGGAGATAGTGGAGTATCAACATATTTCAAGGAAATGTAAAAAGAAAAAACATAGAATCTTCATGAACTTCTCCTCAAGGCCATGATTAAATCAAACATACCTTGGCATTTTTTACAGAATGATAATTTCAAGAATTATCAACATCAGCTGGCCTGGGCACCATTCAGTGTTCCAACATGCCAGAATATGAGTGAAAAAATCTTACCAGTACTTCATGCAAAGAAAGAATTAGCAATGTTTCAGAAGACAAAAACTCAAAACAATCTTAACCTTTCAATTGATGGTTGGACAGACATCTCTGGCAATAGCATTTATGCTGTTCTACTATTGCAAGGAAAACATTCAAAGTCATTCATTGACATACTTGATTTACACCAAAAGCATCACACATCTGAAAATATCTTTAGTGCTGTTAATGAAACCCTCAAAAATAAAGAGATTGATATTGCAAAAATAATATCAGTTGTAACAGATTCTCCATCTATAATGGTAAAATTTCAAGTATGTTCTTTCAAATAATCTACTTTTCACAAGCCTTGGTCACGAAAAAGTCTAACACATGGAAAAAGTCACTTTTTAGCAAAGAATTTCCTCATTTATTAGGTGTCAGCTGCTGTTTACATTCCTTCAGTCTAATTGTAAAAGATATCTTAGCACACCCATTAGCAGAAGATGTTGTCAAAGCAAACAAAACTTTGGTGAATTACTTCACCACACCTGGATTCTGGAGTGAGCATTTGGATACATGGTTCACAGAAAACAATGTCTCTCATGGGCTTACATCAGATTGCAAAACTCGGTGGTACTCAATGTCAAAGGTTTGCCTATTTGTATTGGAGCATGAGAAAGGATTTTTTTATGTGTCTTGCACTCAAAGATGATGAGAAATCTGATACACCAGCCATTTTCAAGAATATCAAACAATTGATTGAAGACAGGGACCACTTTACATCAAATGAAGTACTAGTAACCTTGATCAGGGCTGTTGTTGATGGAATTGCTCATTTAGAATGTGAAAATACAGCAATTGTAGACATCTGGAAGGAGCTGATCATTACTTACAAGAAAATAAAAGAAAATATTGTGTAAAGTTGTTTTCAAGATCTAAAGAACCCTTGCATTAAAATCATTCATAAATGAAGTGCAAGGTTTTTGGGAAAAATCTACATTTTTGGCTTTTTCTTGAGCCCATTGTATCATTGAGTAGCAGTCTCACACGAACACTAATTAGATGATGTCACAAGGATGCTACTTGAAATTCCAAAGGAGTGGAAGTTTTCAAGAAATGAGGCCCTTACCATTATAGACCAAATTTGGCACTACTATAGCAATGAATCTCCCTTCAACCTTCTGAAAACATCAAGTGCACAAAACTACTGGCTGGAACTTCCATCAAACAAGGACACTTCTGCACTAAAAAGAATTTCCATTTCACTTCGAGAAGTTTTTCCACATTCTGCAGGTGTTGAAAGCCTTTTTTAAATGATTTCAGAAGTCAAAACAAAGGGAAATAACTGCATGGCTCCAAATACACTATGCATGGTGAGCCAGATCAAGCTCAACCTACTTGAAAATTCCAAAAAAAATAATCCATGTACTCTAAACACCCTTCTAGCATATCTGAGAAAAGAATACTTTCAGAGCTTGATTTAATGGATTGCTTTGACTCATTCTTACTACCTGATGAGCTGGAGAACATTGAGGAAGGAGTTTTTCAAAATGGATCAGAAGTTCAAAGCACTTGCAATAAAGAATTCATGGATACTCTTTTTGATTTTGAAATCTTTGATAGTTCAACCATGGACTCAGAAGAAGTAATAACACAGGGCCTTGATAGAGTGGGGGAGAAATGGGATATTCACCATCTTTTGTAAAGTGTGAAGCTCTCATTAAATTAGATTACATTATTTTCAAGAAATTTATGCTTATTTGGTGTCTTTCAACAATGACCACATGCTTTTGGAGTTTTTCTCCCAGTTTTCAATCAATTTGTTGAAAATGAGGCATGCATGTGCATGCACCTTTTTTCCTTCCAATGGCATGCAACAAAGAGGTCAAAGTGCATGCACTTCATAAAAGACATGTGCCGTCCACCCTAATTCAGAAGCATAATTGCTGATCACTTTAGTCGGATATTCCATTATTTATCACATCCCCCCTTGCTTCCAGCCGCAAAACCCCCAAGCAATTAAGAGCTTTTCCCAATATAACCCAGGAGACTTATTTCATAAGGAAGCTGGCTAGAATCTCACTGGTTGGGGTGTACACCAGGAAAGTTTTTGAATCCACAATAGCTTCCTTGATGAAATTAAGTTCAATATAAATTTGTTTCATCTTCCTGCCATTAATGCCACTATTCCCACTGGCTGTGTCAATTCAGCCCTGGTTATCTTCATGAATTGGAATCGACAAACTAACATCACAAAGAGAAGCCTCTTCAAACCATTGCCTCATCCATAACAACTTGGATGTCAAATTTCACAAAGATTTGTACTCTGCTTCAAAAGATGATAATAATACTGTTGGTTTCTTTCTGGCTGTTCAAATGACCAGGAAGCCATCAAATTTTGAAAGAAAAACAGTCACAAACCTAAAAGTATTGGGACAAGTACCATAATCAGAATCACTATAGGCTAAAATGCCATAATTGTTGTCCCTGTAATAAGTCAGAGCCAGGTCTTGAGTCCCTCTTAAGTAACAAAGGACATGAAGGAAGGCCTTCCAGTGATTAATTACTGGCTGCTCAAGGAATTGTGACAATGAGCTGACAAAATAGGAGAGATTAGGCCTGGTGGCCATTCTGAGAGAGTTGATTCTGCTTATTTCACTCCTGTAACTTATAAAAAGAGCTTCCAATGAGGAGAGATGTTGATTTCAAATTAAGGTCATAGAGACAGGAAAACAGTAACTAATACTATAGAGTTCAAGTAAGGACTCAGAAAAGTGTTGTTGGTAAAGAAAAACAAAATCTTCATTTTGATTTACCTTTACCCTAGAAAGATATCTGCTATATCTATATACTTTATGTTGAATTCTGTGAGCCTTAGAGGTAATTTCATATACCCAAAAGACCACAAATACAAAAATAACATATTAATATAAAGAAAATAAATTTATTTATATTATTAAAATAAAAATCAAAATATAAATATAAAATTATATTAAAAATAAAAAATTAATTACAATTTAAGAATAAAAATACATTAAATTTTGTAAGTATAAAATTGCATTTATACTTGAAAAAATTAAGTAAAAATGAAATTTTAACAAAATTGTGAAAAAATAAATAAATTTGGAAAAAAGTTAAATAAAAATTATTATAACTTTTTATTCAATAAATAAACACATAAAAATTATTTCACCATTGGATTCCTCATAAAAAATCAGGTGGGGTCACCTCTGAGTGAAATTCTTGTAAATCAACTCTAAATAAGCTTAAATTAAGTTTTTAGTATTTTAAATACAAAAGTTGAAAATCCTCAAAACCTTAATTTAATTCACACCACATGTGGTGTTAACCATCAATTTTTGTGTTAAAATTGAGGTGTTGTGTTTAGTTTAGAAGCTATGAGGAATTGAAGTATTTTCAATTGAATTCAATTGAAATGTCAAAATGTGCGCGTGTATTACATAAGTGAACTTTGATTTACATATGAGGTGTCAATTATTACTGTATTGTACTGTACAATTGAATTGAATTACATATGTAAATTATAAGTATAATACATGATGAGGAATTAAAGGAAAAATAAATTGGAAAGATTGAATTTGGGGGGGAAAAGGAACTCCAGCTCTAAGGGGGAGCTAGACCCCCAAAATCCTTGCTGACAGGCGTGGGATGTCAAAATTCATGCAAAAGTTCATCACTTCTGGCCTGGAATTGAGTTACAGGGTCTGTGGACTCAATTGATGATGAGGTTTTGATACCAACTGGGGTAGTTTTAGCTGTTGCCAAGAGGGTAAAACTACCCTTAAGATAAAACCATCATAGTAAAAACAGTTTTAACTGGTTTCTACGCCTCTGACACACATTCTGACGTGTTTTGAAGGCTCTAGGACTAGTATTGCTATAGTAATGGCTGATTTAAGGGTCCCAAATGGCTAAAAATGGCTTAAACCAGCCCCTTTTTGGTCTGAACCAGGGTTCAATGATACGATAATTGGCTTTTCTGTTGTCAGACTGTTTTTAATGACTGACAAGAGTAAATTTTACTTTTGGAGTAAGAGAATTGATGGCTATAAAAGAATGTCTTCTTTGCCCCACTTTTCTCTTCATGTTAGAATCTTTTTCCTTTTATTAATTAGTTTAAACACTGTTAAACCAATCAATCAAAGATTCCAACCACCATTTTTACATCATTTTAATCCTTTTAACCACGTGAAAAAATCATTATAATCATTGTTTGCAACTTTTATAATCATTTTTACCCATGAACCACCCCAAAAGTGAATTAAAGCATCTTTCATCACTGTTAACTTTGTCACTTTGTTTCCAAATTCACTCTGGTCACTTTTGGGCATGTTTTCTCTTTAATATTCTTTTTAAAGACTTTGTTCTTTAATTAATTGCTTGCAGTTCTTTGCTCAATTAATTCCAATTGAAATCTCTCTTGAAGAAATTTCTTTTGTAGCCTTAAAATATCCCTTGTAGAGTATTTTTTGGACAAATTTTTATTGTTGGTAAAACAATAAAACTTTATAATATTATTGTTTTATACTAATAAAGTTATAAACAATAAAATTGGCGTGTTTTCTCTTAAAAATAATATTCTTTACTATTTTTAATTGATTTTTTACCTTATACAAATTTTGAGGACAGGAAAAGTACTTGATTTTTAATCAAAGTTTCATATCCACACCTTACATTTGGGGGCCCAGCCATGATATTTTACCTGTGACATGTTTTTTTTACTCTTTTTAAATCTTTTTTCTTATATTGAAAAATTTAAAAACATATAAAAAATACTTATAATTCAAATAATCCATAAAAAAAATAATTTTTTTCATATTACAAGTGAGGCTTATATTTTTATTTCCTTTTTGAAATAACCTTTTTTTTTACTTAATTAATTGGCTTTTTCATTAATTTTAGTGTCTGACAATGTGGTAAGACAAGAAAACATTGAAACAGCCTCAACAGTCACCAGCATTGTTCCTGCAAGCACTATTAATTCAAACCATAATAGTACTGTCATTGTGACTCAAAATAATCAACCTGAACCAATATCTTCTGAATTTATTAAGTTGGACATAAGTAATACTCTTCAGAAAGCTAAGAATTTGGCCAATAGTAAGTTTTTCGACGTAAAGATACTATTTTAAGCATTTTTAAACCATAATTATGCCTTCAACCAGGTCAGGAGCCAGCTACAACCCCTCAAGCAGCTCCCAAAAAGGTAATAGATGTGATTATGGCAGAGGCCAATCAGGTACAGAAGGAAAAAGGTCAGTTGATGACTTCCAAACAACTAAAATGGGTCATTCTGAAGCTGATAATACCATTTTACCTTCAAAAAGAGCTGACACCGCCACAACAAGCCTCTGTGGACATATACAAAGCCAGCCACAGTGCATACAACAATGCACTTCAATTAAAGGAGTACCAGATCCTTGCAGACCTGTGGAAGAATTGCATGAATTCTTACCTGACAGTAAGAAAATTTTTGGGCCATCCCAACACTTGCAAATTGCTCAATGGATGGCATCCATTGATGGAGAAGAAAAACATGATGCTTTTGACACTAAAATGGAGGAAAAACAACCGTCCACCACCCAAACCAGTGCCAAAAACAGCCCCAGTGGCCAGAAGCAGCAATTCCAACGTGAAAAAGCAGCCACAAGCTCCAAACAAGTGCAAAGGGAAGGCACCAGCCCCAAAACATTACAGCCAAGGCTACAGGATTCCAAAGATTCAGCAGGATGCCATGGAAAATGTATTCCAGATGGCCAGAACCATGATGGAATTACAGAAGAAGGAGGAAGCCAGATTAAGATTCCAGAAATTATTTCTGATATATTTGATTCCATCCCAGAGCTGTATGATGCTATAAATGACGTGAAAAAACATCTTTCTGATAAAAATGAAACCATTTGTAACAACATTAAAACAAACAACCTGAGTCTGTGCCAAATTAATGAAACACTTATGTGTTTTGAAGAAGTTTTAAGAACAATTAAAAATTCCAATAATGATAATTCTTCTAACAATAAAATGAATGAACAATCTGCCATTATTAAAGAATTAACAGATAAATATTCAAAATTCAATATTGATGACATAATTGAAACAAGAATTAAACAAGCCATAAATATTATCAAGACAGATAACAAGAAAGTCCTTGATGGCATTTCAAATTCATTTACTGAAGTAAAGACATATACCATTGCCTTGAAAAAGTGTTTTGATGCTTCACAAGAAGAAGTATCAAAATTATAAATGAAATTGAATCAAGTCACTGCTGATAATACAAGACAGACAGAGTTATGGCAAGAACTGACACATAAGGAAGACATGTATAAAATTGAAGTAATAAATTTAATACAAAGCTTCCAAAATGAATACAGAAATTCCCAAAGGTGTAGCAACAGTAAAATGAATGACATTGAACAAATACTGAACACCTTACCAAGAATGTCTACACCTCTAAATCAAAATGAGGGCACAAGAATTCCAAATCCACAAGTATTGGATCCTGATAATTCACAATTAAAAAATGAATTATCCACTTCTTTTCATAACTTGGAACCATCAATAGGCCAAGCACTCTTGAAAGAAGTTCCAAAACTTAAAGAATGGCCTCACTTCAGTGGTGAAGGAGAGTATGAGCATATGGAATTCATTAGAGGTATTGACATGATCAAAGAGGATTTTGAATTACCAGACAGATTGGTAACATCCAGGTTTAACACCTTGTTTACCAGATCAGCTCACAGATGGTACATCAAAATAAGACAAGCACATGGACACCAGAGTTGGACTTGGTGGAAAACCCAAATCATCAACAAATGGGCAAATGATGCTTGGAGGTTTAAAGTTGAAACAGCCTTTGAATCTGCCAAATTTAATGCTGATAAAGACAAAGCTTTACCATGGTTTTGCCAACAAAAGGACAGACTAACAGCATTATATCCTGACATGTCAGAATTTATGATCCATAGGAAAATTCTGAGACAATGTGGAGGTGACTTAGAGCATGCTGTCAAAAGCAGGACTACTGAAAAATCTTCAGCAGAGGATATTATCAATATACTAGAAGAAGTAACCACCAGAACCAAAATTGGTTCTAGTAGAGTGAATCTCAAAACAAGGTTTAATACACCCTGGAAAGATTCTGTGGACAAAAACCCCAAAGAAAATTCCAGTAATATTAAGTATAAATCTGCAGATACAGTCAGAAAGTGCCATATTTGCCAAAGAACCACCCATTTAGCCAATACATGTCCAAAAAGGGGGAAAATCAATGAAATTGACATTGAAAAGGAACCAGATGTTGAAAAAGAAAGCATAATTGAAGACAATTCAGATGATAAGTCATCCATATTTTCTGAATCTTCAAAAGATATAGAAAATATCAATGCCACTTTTGAAATCATGGAATCTTATTCCCACTTGCCACAATTGAGCAATGGTCAACTTGATTTATCAGAAGTTCAAGATGCACAACTTATGAAGACAAAACCAAACAGAGGAAAAGGTTATAAAGCTGGTAATTCCTGTATAGCAGAAGTGGTGATTGACAACAAGCCCACCAAACTTTTGCTTGACCCAGGAGCCTTCTGCTCTTGTGTTGGAAAATCTCTTCTTAAGACTTGTGTACCAAATTTTGAATACCAATTGTTACCAATTGATGGTATAAAATTCAACAGTGCAAGTAACCCAATGAAAGCATTAGGAATCTTTGAGACCAATGTCATATTCCCACACATAAATGGTAATTTAAGAATAACAGTTGAATTTGTTGTTATGGAAAATTGCTCTAGTACCCATTTTATATTGGGAAATGACTATTTAATCATGTATGGGATAGATTTACATAATAACAAAGACAGATAATTTACAATTGGGGACAATAAGCGCCAGAAATTTGCCCTTTTACCATTTAAAAGACAAATTACAGTAAACAAAGTATCACCAGTCAACTTAGAGTTAGAGAAATTCAAGTCTGAACAGTTAAATGAGGCTGAGATAAGCCTTCATCTGACTGATAAACAGGAAAATGAACTTTATTCCCTTTTGTATGACCACAGAGGAGCATTTGCTACAGACAAAGAACCTCTAGGAGCAATTATTGGTCATGAAGTTGACATCATTCTTAACATTGAGAGACCTTATCCACCACTCTTAAGAAGACCTGCTTATCCAGCAAGTCCAAAATCAAGAGAAGCTCTAGAAATTCATATCAAAGAACTTCTGGACCTTGGTGTAATAAGAAAAGTAGGCCACACTGAGGAAGTAGAAATAACTACACCAGTCATAGTGGCGTGGCATAATGGAAAATCCAGAATGGTTGGGGACTTTAGAGCTCTGAACACTTACACTGTCCCAGACAGATACCCAATACCAAAAATCCAAATTGCCCTTACTCAAATATCTCAAGCAGTGTATATAACCACTATGGATTCCCTTAAAGGCTTCCATCAAAATGTGGTAACACCAAGAGCAAGAAAATACTTGAGAATTATTGTTCATTGTGGAGTGTATGAATACTTAAGGATGCCCTTTGGTATCAAAAATGCACCTTCACACTTCCAAAGAATGATGAATGAAATCTTCCCTGAAGAACTCTCAGAGGGATGGTTAATCATTTACATTGATGACATTATTATCTGTTCCAAGACTTGGGAGGAGCACATGTACAGATTATCAAGAGTTTTGACAAAAATTCAATCAGTAAACATGAAAATCTCCTTGAAGAAATGTCATTTTGGATTTAAAGAACTTAAAGCACTAGGACATGTTGTATCTGGTTTGTCCCTTGGAATTGACAAAAACAAAGTTTCAGCAGTATTGTTAAAACCCACACCTCAGAATAAGAAGGAAATTCAGTCACTCTTAGGTTTTGCAGGATATTACAGGCAACACATTAAAGATTTTGCATCCATAGCAAGACCACTTTATAAGTAGTGTGACAAATACACAGTATTTTAAATGACTGTTGACAGAGTCAAAGCTTTTGAGTCTTTAAGAGAAGCATTGACCACTGCTCCACTCTTACTGATGCCAGACTTTAAATTGCCTTTAAAACTGTATATTGATGCATCAGGGGATGGACTGGGTGCTGCACTTCACGAAGTTCAGATTATAAATGATAAACCTGCAGAAGGACCCATATGTTTCATATCAAGGAAAATCAAACCAACTGAAGCCAGATATGGAGCAAGTCAGATGGAATGTCTATGCCTTGTCTGGGCCTTGGAGAAATTGAACTACTTCTCAGAGGGAGGTGTTTTTGAAGTGATAACAGATTGTACAGCTGTCAAATCACTTTTGAACATGAAAACACCCAACAGACACATGCTCAGATGGCAAATAGCCATACAAGAATACAGAGGCAATATGACTATTGTTCATAAGGATGGGAATATTCATAAGAATGTAGATGGACTAAGCAGATGGCCATTACCAAATAATATTGATAATCCTGCTTATGTGCCAGAAGAAGCTTCACCACAAATTCCAATAGAAGGAATAAGTGTTACAGACTTGAACACCACCTTCTTTGAAGAAGTCAGAAGTAGCTACACTCAAGATAAGAATTGTAGCATCTTATGCCAATTACTTAACAAAGACTGTAAAGACAACTCTCTAATACATGCCTTGGATGAAGTATGGAGAAAATCTTATGATGAAGGAAGATTCCACCTACTGGATGGTATAATTTACCACGGGACCAAGCACACATGCGTCATGACAGTTGTAGACAGGTCATTAATCAATCTTGTACTGAAGGAATGCCATGATAGTCCCTTTTCAGGACATCTGTCTGAAGACAGAACAAGAGAGAAAGTAAAGACCTGCATATGGTGGCCAATGTGGCAGAAAGATGTTGCAGAGTATTGCAAAACCTGTGACAGATGCCAAAAGGCAAATAAATCCACTGGCAAAAGACTTGGAAATATGATAAAAATCCAAGAACCAAACAGACCTTGGGAAATTGTCCATATGGATTGGGTAACTGGCCTACCACCAGGAGGTGACAGGAGCTATAATGCTTGCCTAGTAATTGTGGACAGATTCAGTAAAACTCCAATCTTTTTACCATGTCACAAAGATGATACAGCCATGGATACAGCTCTTCTGATATGGAATAGAGTAGTGTCATGGACTGGGATATTTACAAATATCATCAGTGATAGAGATCCAAAATTCACTTAAGCACTATGGACAAATCTTCACCAATTATTTGGCACTAAACTGTCTTTCTCTACAGCCTACCACCCACAAACTGATGGCCTGGCTGAAAGAATGATTCAAACCTTAGAGGACATGGTGAGAAGATTTTGTGCATATGGCCTTGAATTCAAAGATTGTGATTGATTTACCCATGATTGGTGTACTCTGTTGCCAGCACTGGAATTAGCATATAAAACATCAATCCATGCCAGTACCAATCAGACTCCTGCTATTCTAGAAAAAGGATGGAACCCCAAGTTACCCCAAGATTCCTTGAGGAAAGACTTAATTGAAATACATCCCACAGCTGCTAGCTTTAAAGGAATGCTAGACAAAGCTAGAAAGCATGCAGTAAGATGCATGGAGGACTCTTTTGCATATGCTAAAGACAAATGGGATAAATCACATGCAACTCCAGATTTCAAAGTGGGGGACCTAGTTCTTGTATCCACCACTAACTTCAATAACATCAAAGGATGTAAAAAGTTGAAAGACTCCTTTGCAGGACCTTTTGTTATTAAGTCCCTCCATGGAGAAAATGCTGTTGAAGTAGAGTTATCTGAAGAACTTAGCAATAAGCACCCTACATTTCCAGTAAGCTTGATAAAGCCATATAAATCTAGTGATGCTGAGAAATTTCCCTTGAGGAATAAAATTCCCCAAGTTATACCTCCTATTGGGACATCTGGTACTAAGAAAATTACCAAAGTTCTTAAAGAAAGGAAATTAAGAACCAAGAAAGTAAGGGAATACCTTGTTAGGTACAGTTACCCAACTTGTGAAGATGAATGGTTAAAAGAAAAAGATATACCAGAAGCTACCAAACTCCTCAGGAGATTCAGGCACACTAGAAACACCAATATTACAAAGTAATTTTTTTTATGGGGAGGGAATGTGAGCCTTAGAGGTAATTTCATATACCCAAAAGACCACAAATACAAAAATAACATATTAATAGAAAGAAAATAAATTTATTTATATTATTAAAATAAAAATCAAAATATAAATATAAAAAATTAATTACAATTTAAGAATAAAAATACATTAAATTTTGTAAGTATAAAATTGCATTTATACTTGAAAAAATTAAGTAAAAATGAAATTTTAACAAAATTGTGAAAAAATAAATAAATTTGGAAAAAAGTTAAATAAAAATTATTGTAACTTTTTATTCAATAAATAAACACATAAAAACTATTTCACCATTGGATTCCTCATAAAAAATCAGGTGGGGTCACCTCTGAGTGAAATTCTTGTAACTCAACTCTAAATAAGCTTAAATTAAGTCTTTAGTATTTTCAATACAAAAGTTGAAAATCCTCAAAACCTTAATTTAATTCACACCACATGTGGTGTTAACCATCAATTTTTGTGTTAAAATTGAGGTGTTGTGTTTAGTTTAGAAGTTATGAGGATTTGAAGTATTTTCAATTGAATTCAATTGAAATGTCAAAATGTGCACGTGTATTACATAAGTGAACTTTGATTTACATATGAGGTGTCAATTATTACTGTATTGTACTGTACAATTGAATTGAATTACATATGTAAATTATAAGTATAATACATGATGAGGAATTAAAGGAAAAATAAATTTGGGGGGGAAAAGGAACTCCAGCTCTAAGGGGGAGCTAGACCCCCAAAATCCTTGCTGACAGGCGTGGGATGTCAAAATTCATGCAAAAGTTCATCACTTCTGGCCTGGAATTGAGTTACAGGGTCTGTGGACTCAATTGATGATGAGGTTTTGATACCAACTGGGGTAGTTTTAGCTGTTGCCAAGAGGGTAAAACTACCATTAAGATAAAACCATCATAGTAAAAACAGTTTTAACTGGTTTCTACGCCTCTGACACACATTCTGACGTGTTTCGAAGGCTCTAGGCCTAGTATTGCTATAGTAATGGCTGATTTAAGGGTCCCAAATGGCTAAAAATGGCTTAAACCAGCCCCTTTTTGGTCTGAACCAGGGTTCAATGATACGATAATTGGCTTTTCTGTTGTCAGACTGTTTTTAACGACTGACAAGAGTAAATTTTACTTTTGGAGTAAGAGAATTGATGGCTATAAAAGAATGTCTTCTTTGCCCCACTTTTCTCGTCATGTTAGAATCTTTTTCCTTTTATTAATAAGTTTAAACACTGTTAAACCAATCAATCAAAGATTCCAACCACCATTTTTAAATCCTTTTAATCCTTTTAACCACGTGAAAAAATCATTATAATCATTGTTTGGAACTTTTATAATCATTTTTACCCCTGAACCACCCCAAAAGTGAATTAAAGCATCTTTCATCACTGTTAGCTTTGTCACTTTGTTTCCAAATTCACTCTGGTCACTTTTCGGCGTGTTTTCTCTTTAATATTCTTTTTGAAGACTTTGTTCTTTAATTAATTGCTTGCAGTTCTTTGCTCAATTAATTACAATTGAAATTTCTCTTGAAGAAATTTCTTTTGTAGCCTTAAAATATCTCTTGTAGAGTATTTTTTTGGATAAATTTTTATTTTTGGTAAAACAATAAATCTTTATAATATTATTGTTTTATACTAATAAATTTATAAACAGTAAAATTGGTGTGTTTTCTCTTAAAAATAATATTCTTTACTATTTTTAATTGATTTTTTACCTTATACAAATTTTGAGGACAGGAAAAGTACTTGATTTTTAATCAAAGTTTCATATCCACACCTTAAAAATTCCATGGAGATTTAAGTCTTTAAGGATTCAACATCTTTACCAAATATGTCTATATTGCCAACATGACTGTAAAGCCGCATGGGAGATATCCCTGACCAATAGAATACATGGGGGTCAAGAATGAAAGGAGAAAACTTAACACTAGTTAGCCAACCCCATAGGCGCTCATACCAGGAAAGTAGGGCTTGCTTGAGATTGTATATGGCCTTATTCAGTTTTAGGAAGAATCTTCTTTTTTCTTGGACAAGGCCTTGGGGTATGGAAAGGAAAACACATCCCATTAATTATGAATTTGGGAATGAAATATAAATGTAAATTTGGTGAAATAAGAGATGGTTTCTTGCAGAAACTGAAACGAGTTCAGCCATCCAGTCAGAGAGTAAGTTTTTCAAAGTCAACCCCAGCTGTCTGGTTGAAGCCTTGGGAACACAACCTTGCTTTGTGCTCTATGTATTTTCCGAGATGATCCCTATTAGTATTGAAGACCCAGGCTGTCCTTAAAATCTTGAGAGTGGGTTCCAACTACATGGTATCCCATACCTTCAAATAATCCATTGATTTAAGTTCCTTTGCAATGGCCTCCAGCCAAAAATTGTTGGATGCCAAGTTGACTGCAATTTTGAAGGTACATGAGGTGCTCTCTGCTAAGGTGAGCAGAGATCCAGCTCTCCTGGATTAAGGTAGAATGTTGCAGTGGTCAATATGGGAAGATATGAGCTTAGGAGGTTTGGGCCCAATAATTTGGAGTCTTGGTTGGATGACAGATTGAGATTCTTCTGAAACTTCCACTGGCAGCTTGGAGGGGACTTCATCTACTCCTTACACATATTTAGAGAGAAAAAGATGATAATCTTTGGGTTGATGGGTTTCATCTACCACTTCTTGAGCCCTTTAATGATCTTTAAGTACCTTGGAACAAGATTCACTAACATAACCTCCTTCCCCTTCCCCAATGAAGTGTATAACCAAAGGGGATACACTAGAAAAGCTTGCTGAGGAGCAGGTATTGCAGGATTAATCAAAGAGGACATTTTTTGATATTAGTATCTTACCATTAATGATGCACATGACACAATACAAGGACATGTCATTCTCATACCCAAGGAAAATACCCCTGAATCCTGATTAACCAAGTTTCCATTCTCTGACATTTTGCTGAACAAGGAATACCACTTGACAGCCAAAGATTCAGATATTCTTTCTTTGAGTAGACTTTCCAGTCAAGAGTGCATAAGGTGAGTGGTTATGTATTTATGGAGTTGGAATGAGGTTGCGTAATTGCATAGAAGTGTTCACCACCCATCCCAAAAGCGTTTTGGAAGACCAAATTCATTGGGAAGACATTTGGATTTTTCAAGGATGGTTTTATTGGCTCTTTAAGAAAAACAATTGTGCTTAGGGGTGTATGAAACCAGATGAGGAAGCTAGATCTTTGAATAAATCATTGAGAAACTTGCCACCTTGGTCAGAAACAAGCTTCTTGATTTTTTGATAATGCTGGTTCTCCATCAAGTTGTTGCTAGTTATGAAACTGTAAAATGCTTCAGATTTGTGCCTCAACATATTTGTAAACTTAAAATAGGTGGCTTGATAATAAATGGTAAATAAATAGTAGGATCAAGTGATGGAAGGTGGGGAGATTGTAACAAAAAGGTACATTTGAAAGCTTTCAAGTTGATGGCTTACATTTTTGAATTGATCCTTGAATGGTAGCTGGTGTATTTTTTGTAGGTCTCAAATGTGGCAAGGGAGATTATGTGATGGTAGACCCATTGCAAGAACTTTTCCTTTTCCTGGATACCCAAGTTTCTTGTGCCACAGGTCATCCACAGCTGTGGTAGCCAGAGAAGTTGAGTAATTTCAATTTTAATTAAGTTTTTAATTATTTTTCCATGAAAGATAATATCTTCATTTTTCTCTAGATTGAAAGTGTCCAAGTCTCTAGTGATTGCGACTTTATTGAAAAATAATTGTAGGGGACTGATTAGGTTACAATTGAGATTAGGAACATATAAGCAGTAAGCTAAGCTAAGAGGTCTGTTTTCAAGAATGATTGATACAGTCCCCATTCCTTCAGAAAGAAGTTGGCTCATTGTATTTCTGGTTGAAATTTAAGCTTTGGAGATTTTGGACAATGAGGTAAAAACTTCCTTTTAATGGAACATATGATGGGTTGCTCTGAAATCTATTACCACTTGATTACAATGACTTAGAGAGCTTCTTTTTGAGGTTACAAGGGAATGATCTGTAGCAAAGTGTGTAGTAGCTGATGTCATTTTAGCTTTTCACTTGTTATTTTGTCAAGGGTTCTCCACAAAGAAATGCTCTTTCCTGTGGACTGTACACTTAGGATTTTGTATCCCATTTGAGCAAAAGTGAATTATTTTAAATTGATGATAACTTGAAAAAATAAGGGAAGAAGAAGGGGAGAAGTATTTCTTGAAAACGTTTTCAGTTTGGAGGTTGACATACTCTTGCAGGCATAAGGGAACTTGGTCTAGTTTTTAAAGGAGATTATAATTGGGAGTGTGCATTTCAGATAATTGTGTAAGAGAGGAATCTTTGCAAAGATTCGTAAGGATAATATACAATAGGATTTCAGGGGTAAGTTCTACACTTATTGACTGAAGATCCAAAAGGAAATTTTGAATATTATCTATGTATTATTGAACATAACTTGTATAATTTAGTTTCTTCTAATTAATTAAAACCCTTCCCTTTTTCATGTTTCTTTTTGAGTGATAGTGGTTTTTGATGCATTTCCATAAGAGGTAAGATTTTCCTGAAGTTTCAGGTAGTACTACTTCAAGAAATACTCATTGATTGATTCTGGAAGTGATAAAGTTTATGGGCTCAAAACTTAGATTGTTCCATATATTTTTGGCAGATAGCGTTTTATCTTTTCCTAAGGGGTTCTTGAAGATGTCAAATGGCTCCTTGGACCTAAGGAGAAAACAAATACAAAGATACAACTTAGAGTAATTGGTTCCATCTAGTGGTGGTATGTAATTTTATTCTTTGTCATTGTTTCTTTTTGACATACTGAATGAGTTATTTTCTTGTTATCCACATGTTTTGATTGTAGTAGAGCGAATAAAGACATTAAATCTATTAGAATGCAGAACTAAAGGTGTATTTAATTAGACTTTTGCTAAAGATAAAAATATCACAAGTGAGATATTAAATATCTAAAGGTGGATTACAAGTATATAAATAACAATAATATAAGGAAAATATTGATACAACTCAACATGAAAAAAAGCTACCATTTCCAGCAGGGGTAGCAGGTCCAACTTGGCTTCCAGTTTGATTAATACTGTGCTATAGCTTTCTATTATTGTTTTGTCATCTTCTAAGCCTTATTTTAAAGGTTTATAAATACTTCAAATAAGATCAATTGAATAATTTAGCCTCTGTTAATCTTGAAACCTGCTTGATTCCACAAACTTCTTTCATTTCAAAGCCAACATCTTCAAAATAAAGATAAGTCAAATGATAATGCAATATTTAGTTTTATATTTGTTAAAATAAAACTATACCATTCTCCTATTTACTATCATATCTTCCCCGAGATGGATTTTTTTTTCTCAAACTTATCTTATATAAGTATAAGATTTCCAGCTTCAAAAAGGATTGGATAAAGATATTTTTCTCAAAATATTTACTCATCATTAGTTTGTCTGACTCATACAAATCAGCCAAGTATGTATGTTTTATTATTACTTTTCCTGAACTTCTAATTGATTCTTATCTAAAGGAATTGAACTTGAGGTGCAATATATAACTCGCTTTATTACCCACTGGAACACTAAATTTCAAATTCCTTGTGAGTATCATTCTTAAAATAACTTTCCCATGAACAGACATTTACTGGCCACAATTTTCTATTCCCCTATTTACAAACTTTCATTTTTCCTTTTAAGCCTAAAGATAAATACTTTTTTTTCTGAAAACTCAATATTTACTCATTCTTATTCCTTTCTAAAATAATCAGAGTCACCTGGGATCTCTCCTTTGTAAAAAAATATCTTATAATATTATTAAGCATAAAATATACCCACAAGTCTCAAACTAACCTGCTTTATTGGAATATATTCTTAAATAATATTTTTTTCATCATAATATTATTATTAAGAAAATACCAACTATACTGCTGTGCAGAAAAAAAAGCAACTCATTCTTTTCATTTTATTTTTTTTGGAGAGGAGAATGAGAATTATTATAATGATTATTAACAATCAAGGAAGGGGAATAAATGACCATCCCATTATTGATTTTAGCAGATTCAAATAAATTTTTAGCTCAAAATATTTCACTTTCTCATATGAATTAAGATCTTCTTTTGAATGAAAGTATGCACAAAGATTCAAATAATATGCAAAATCAGGAATTAATTCCCAAGAATTTTAATAGTCTTAAATCTCAACTCATAGAGGTAATTAATCTTCATGTTATAGAAGTTAAATTATCTCATGATGGTATTTTCATAGAGAAATATTCACACTAGAAGAATAATTGAATTTATTTAATAAATTTGTTTTATTAATTTTTCTTTGCCAATTCAAAACTGATTATTACTATAGTATTTTGTGATTAATGATTATCATTTTGGAGAAATGAAGAATATTCAATTTGTTGAAATATGTCTTGGCCAAAATATAATTAAATGTATATAAATATTTGTCTCTCATCTAAAATAAAAGGATGGAAAATTTAAGAAGATTGAATTTTCAATGTTATAAATGTAATAAATTTGAGAAATTCTTAGCACCTGATCAAAATATTGATGATTATATTTAAATAAAAATATCTCATTTTGGTAAACAAATAATATACAAAATTTGAAACCTCCCCCAATAATCATAATATCGTTAATTTGAATCTCACTTATAATTATTAGTCTAAGAAGCATCATCAAATGGTATTAACACCTCTGTAATAATCTCAAACTAATAGTAGGGCATATATATGTCAAAATTACATTTCATTTCAAAATCTTGGATATTTAGGGCATACTATGTATTCCTTAAAGCTTGAGTTTTCAAAATACTATTACTTTAAATCTTTATCTCCTATATACTTTTGAGGCATTATAACCTTCCCGTGTGGCATCTGATGTTGGAGAATATTATAGTTTCTCTTAAGAATGCTTGCACACCTGCTGCACGATGATTAGGAAGGGCTAATACATAGTAAAAGCAGGCATGGCTTCTTCACTCACCACTCATCTGCAACGAGCACTTAGCTCAATTGGTAAAGAGCATCTCTCATGAATGTCAAAGATGAGGGTTCGAGTCCCTCAGTTCTTGGTATTCATGGATTAAGGCTGAGAGACCGAAACTAACTCTGTCATCCGAGTGGAAAATTCTGACTAACTTTTTCTGATGGCCTTTGTAAAGATATGAATTTATTCAAAGGAACTTCTTCAAGGATGAAAATATTAAAATTGGAGGAATGAGCTTCAGAGAAGAGAATATGAAGACTTCCGACCCTCTGATAATGTCATTGGAAGACCGTATATGACCTGGTAATTCTCATATTTTTTTGAATAATTTCCTCAAGGTACAAATTTCATTCCAAGGTTGTAAACTACATTTCAATACACACCTTTACCCTATATTTTCACTGTACAATGTGTTACTAATTTTTGCTTCAATTTATTTTTATGAACTATGAATTTAGCCCTTATAAATAGAATACATAAGCATTTGACACTTAAATGATATTTTTTCCCTTCCTCCAAAGCCTATGCCATTGTTATTTCGAAAAATGGAAAATTACAATTCAAAAAGATATTCTTCAGCTCTTTATTTTTTTTTGCACTAATCTATTTAATAATAAAGTTAAAATTATTATTTTATTGTTGAATGGGATTTGTATCTTGTGAATTTTGTGTCTCAAGAGCCAAAAAATGAAAAATAGCTCATTTTAATTATTTATGGCTATATTTATGGCTTTTGCCTGAGAGAATAAATAATGAAGGTCATCTATATTAATTTTTCACCTAAATATTATTCATAAATATATAAAGAATTATCATTAAATTATCCTCCTCACAATCTGTAATTGCAATGGCAAAATTTGTGAAAACCACATTTGAAACAGCCAATTAGTCAAATTTTAAAAAAGTAATATATCCATTAAGGTCTCTTTGAAACAAATGATAATATGGTGAAAATCTCTTTGTAATAAGAAAAAACCTTTTCTTGAACTATGAAGTTCTCTAGTCCAATGGGAAGCAGTTTTTTATTTGAGATTTCATCAGAAAATTCCAGACACCAGACTAAGTGGTATCAAATTCTCTTTATTTTTATAAATATTAAAATATTCACAAATTTTATGCACCCTCCTTGAGGTTTTGAAGGCTTAATTTTAATAATTGATGAAACTTAGGTTCAACTTATTTCAAATTATTCTCAAACCTTTGTCCAACTCATGTAAACTGACTATGTTGGATCCATGTTAGAGTCAAGTTGGAAAAAAAGTGTACATGCAAAGATATAATCATTAACTATTATTATCAAAACCTCAATAATGAAACAGCTAAAATTATCTTTCAGGAAATTAACTCAAATTGCATACACATAATATTTATATCATAACTGTGCATAAATATCCTTACAAAGCTTATAAATCAATGTGAAAATAATACCATATTTGGGAATATAATTTTTAAAGGTATTTTAATGAGGTTATGGAATTACCATCAAATGTTAAATCAATTTTAAAGTAAGAATATTGTGCTCCACAGGGATTTGTTACATTCAAGTGTAAAGCTTCTGAGGTAAATAACAATCTTTAAACAAACATTCTTGTGCATCTTCCTATGATATTTTTTGTGCAATTATATCTTTATTTCATAAAAATAATGACCTTTTTATCCCCTTACATTTATTAAATGATTTTCAATCTGGTTTTTATTTTTAATAAAAATGCTTTCTAATCATCTAGGTTCTTTTGATTTCTTGCTTTTGAAATTTATATAATTTTTTTTAGTTCTTTTTTTAATTTTATTTATTTTTTTCCTTTATTATTATTGTGTTTGAAATTTCTGTATTATGTCTTTCATAAATTTTCACTTTTACTTAATCTGATTTCAGGGTTTTTCTTAATTTTCACCCATTGTTATCAAATTCTTGGTCAGCTTTTTTTTCAGTTTTTGGTCAATTTATAATCATTTTTTTTTGATTATTTGAAAGGAAGGGTATTTTCCCCTTTTATTTCCATTTTACTTAAGCTTAATATTCATTCAATGCCATTTATCATATACTTTTTTCATTTCATTTTGATTTTATTTTGACTTTAAAATGCTTTCTTGTTTTGATTTTTGTTATAAATTTTTTTCATATATTTTTCATTATTTTCACTTATTTTGTGTATTTATGTTTTTTTATTTTTTTTTAATTATTTTTTGAAGCTTCTGGGGTGGAGAGGAATCAGGGTGTTACATTGATTCCAGTGTATCTCCGCCCCACCCACTTTAAAGAAAAAAATTTAAAAAAATGATAAAATAACATAAAGAAAAAATTTGAAAATAAATTTCAAAAAAATACTATAAATAAAAAATTGAAAAATGCATTTATCAATAAGAAAATAGGATAAGAAATTAGTAAAAAATAAATGAAGTCAAATAACAGGAAAAAAATAAAAATAAAAATTATCCAAATTATAAAATGAAAGAAAAAAAAATAAAGAAATAAATGAAAAATTGAAACAAATTGAAGCAAAAAGGATATGAAAATTTAGAGAAAATTGGAACAAACGAAAAAAACAAAAAAATATGAAATAAAAAAAGATTAATCTTAAAATGGAAGAGGAGTAAACTTAAAGTAAAACTAAGAAGATAACAGAAAAGTCAAAAACATATAATTTAAAACAGATAATTCAAAGTTTGAACAAATGTAAGTTCCATTTGCTATTGAAATAATGTTAAGAGATTATCAATGTGTCTTTTGAGTTTCATTTTGGTAAATAAAAAAGCTTCAAGTACCAAAAGAAATTGAAAAAGAAAGCTAAAAACTTTGGGAGATACATAACTGAGCCAAAAAGTGAAGCAGGTAAAACCAACAGATGACAAGCTCAAAGATTTGATTATTTGATTTTGTTTCAATTGAAATGTAGATAATTTCTGAAAAAATGAATGTTAAAAAATGATTAGGTGTGCTTAACACAATTCAAATATTAGGAAAAAATTACAAGCAGATTCTATAAGGACCAGATTATGTTATTGAAAAATTTACAAAAGGCCATATTCTGGGAGGTTTTTCATGAAAAATAACTTTGATAATTGTAATTCTAATAATTTCAAAGGAAGCTGATGAATGTAGATGAAATTATTGAAGTAATGTGAAAATGTTAATTTATGATGAATATCCTTCATAATAAGGATAATGGTAAAAATATTTCCAAAAAAAAAATTATTTATCATTGATGTTAATTTTTTGTTAAAGGTTTAGCTCAAACATCTTTATGAAATAATACATTCAAAATAAATATCAAATTTTATGAAGAACTAACATAAATATCATGTATATATAAGGAAAAAATTTCAAATTGTGGAAATCCTTCTTGACAGGTAAGTAGACTGTTTGATAAGACCAAAAAATAAACTTTGTGTGTGGATTTTTCATCTGTATTTTTCATTATTTATGTATAGAAATATGTCTCATCATTCAAAGTTAGATCTCCAAAAAAGGTATATGTAAATATTTTTAAATGGTGGGCACAGGTGAGATAGGTAAATTATCTCAAGTAAAAAGAAAATGGAATAGGAGTAAAATTACTACACTTATTTCTTTGAAAGAAGTGGGTTTCATTATAAGTAATAATTCTTATTCTAGCCCATTTTTTATCATTTATTAGGGTATAAGTAAAGAAAGAGTAAACAAATGAAAATGATGAGATTTCCATAATGTTCTATTTAAATTGAGTAAAATTCTGAATGACCAAACATGTGGCTGAAATTGTTTGAAAAGATATGTCAAGGCTATAACCAAGGCTTAAACTCAGGTTTAAAGCAGGTTGGACCTGGGTTGGACTTGCTACCCCTGTCAGAGGGGATAGCTTTTTTCATGGTGACTGTGATCAACAAACACTAATAAATAAAGTATCAGTTTATAGTTCAAAAACTGACAATTGATTAAGTGATCAACCATAACTATAATCATCTATTAGTATAAAGGTAAACAAAATAAATAACGTGAAAGAGAGAAAGAATGAAATACTAAGTAATAGATAAATGATAAAGAGGGGAAAACAAACCTAAGAATAGAGTAATTTTAAGGAAGGAAGAGAAAGAAATAAAGCTGTATTGTCTTGAAAAAAGTAGCTTTTAACTCCTGTTGCTGGTTTAACTTTCATTGGGGAGGATTATGCACATAAGGATGTGCGTAGATCTCGAGTAAGTAATTTGAGGGTTGTGCGCGCAAAAGCCTAAATAGTGCCAATAACTTAAGTCAGATATTTCATTATTTCTCACAAAATGCGTGTTTTTGTTACGAGCCAAAAACCTTTCTAAATGCCCTTCTACCACGTCATACATACCATCTTTCTTATAACATTCTCATGACCACAGACATAAATATCCAAACTCAACGACACCATTGCATGCAAAAAATATCTTCCTTTTTTTATGTATATATATTTACTCCTGAACGTAAAAAAAAGTGTCTTTTGGATTCTTGAGAGTAATAAGACCATTCTACCCATAAACACCTGTAGCTCAAAATTTTCATTTCAACTCAAACCTGGTCAAATAATCTTAGTAAGCATAATATATCCAAAGCAGCTTTGATACAAATAAAGGGATTTGATTCTCAAGTCAAAAAAGCTGTGAGTGTGATTAAATGTACTATAAGAAAAAAAAATCAAAAATTTGAAAGTAAAATAAAACTCCCTTCTGTTTATTTTGACCTGATTTGGTAAGATTAGGGGCTTGCTGGTTAAAAAATATCTCCCAATTGTATATTTTAAAATAAGACCTTGTTTGAATTTGTTACTATTTAGCTTTCCAAGAGATACTTGATTTTCAGGATATGAATATTGTGATTGATAATATATTAAGCTCATATTATTTTCCTGAATTATTCTTTGAAGAAAAGAAGAATTTAATGAATTTATCTGAAATGGTGGAGTTTTCAAGTAAAAAGGGGTTTAAAATGGTTTTCATCTGCCCCAAAATTTTCGGCTTCTTATATGAGTTGAAGAAAAGAGTTCTATAATGGAAAGACCTATAAATTAACAATTAAGATAAATATTGTAAAATAGGAAAGATAAGAATTTTGTCAATTTCAAATGTGATTAACAGGTTCAAAATTAAAATAGAATCAATAAAGAAAATCAGTATTTATTTAAGTTATATTGCATGGATTAACACATAAAAATAAGAGAAATTTCAATATTTCTTTAAGCAAGGTAAGATATTGGAGAAGTCACAATGTGATGTATGATTGATTATGTTTTTCAAATTTTAACTAATTTCTGGGTAGATAGTCTTTTAAAATTGATAATAATCCTTGAAATATATCAAATTGGCTCCACAATTCAACTAAATCTATGTAGCATATAGACCTAAGATTGAATTGTTTCAATTAAGCTGTAAAGGTTCTCTTAGTAAACTTATTTGAGATATTATTGAAGCTCTTAAAATGTGGTGATTAGGTTATAGCTAGTTTGTTGGAAGCCCTTCAGGTTAAAGTGTTCAAATGACCACTCGTGTTTTGTGAAAAGGGAAGAAAGTTTGAATATCACATATTTTATCTTGAAAAAGCTCTCAGTAGGCTTAAGAACACATTAAATATGGTAATATCATTTAAATCAAATGAGAAACCAAATTATAGCATATATCTCCAAACTAAATATTCTTTTTTGAATTATTCTCCAAAACTCTATTCATAAATAAATATTGTTTGACTCCAGTTTTCCGATAAGTCTCAACTTCAACTCGTTTAATAAATAATATCAGGATAGAAGGGGAAAAAAATTCAACTAGCTGAAATGAAATGATTTACTTCTGAATTTTTATCTCCTAATCTGATATTTATCTTAAAAAATTACCATAAAAGATCATCCAAAATAATAGTAATTGAGAGATATTGATATTGAACTATCTTGGGAGTAAAAATTAAAATTTGAATACAAATAATAGCTATTAGTTTTTCAATAATGAAAGAAACTATCAGTTGAATTCTATATCAATAGAACTAACAGAAATATGTGTAATATTTAGGGTATCAATTTAAAACATTAATATAAGCTCATCATTTCTTCTTATAGTTATTTACCAAGAAATCAGGCTCTTGAATGAAGATTATGATTATTAATTGAGAATTAAACCCATGTGTATGTGGAACTTTATGTGACTAGTTCATTTTCACATCGATTGATACTTATTTTCATTTTCTTGATAAATATCTTTCTTGAATCACTTGAGGTTTTACTACAAAACCTTTCCTAGTAATTTTTCTCTTATTTATTGGTTTTTTTTGTTGTAAATATTTACAGGAATTGCTAATTTTGAAAGTAGAAATTCAGAAATTCATTTCTTTAAATCCAATTCTTGTAAGGAAAGAAATTATATTTCCTTGAAATGAGCCTAATATTCTATCTATCTCTAATCTTTCACTCATATTTTGATAAAAAAAAATTAATGAGCTGAAAAAATTCTTACTAGTTTGAAAACTGTCTTTTTTCATTTCCCCAAAAAAAAAGATGATATAATATCCTGTAAGTAACCAGGTTTATGACTAATAAAAGAGTTTGAAAAATATTTTACTTTAGAATAAAGAAATATCAGGTTCCCTATCCTTTTTTTATTGAAAATAGATATATTTATTCAGCAAAAAAACAAACAAACCACTATTTAAGTTCCCTAAATGATATAAAGCAACATCTTAGGCCTATCTTTTATTTCTCTCTCAAAGAAAATACAAAAATATTAGATACACTGAGTGATTATGTGAGGGCTTGTGACTTTCTTTTTTATTCAAATATTTATAAATGAATAAATTCTTTTAATTATAATATTATTATTGGCTATCTATAAGATTCAATTATATTGTGATTGAAATATGGGTTTTTAATATCCACAATACCCCCATAGGTAATATCAAAGCTTAAAAAACTCAAGATTTTCATTTTCCAAATTAAAAAGTGAATTTCTGAAATTTTGGAAAGTTCCAACATCAATAAATTTTGGATTTTGGGAATGAAAAAACATGGGATTTCAGCTTGAAAATTACACATTTACTTCAATTTTTCAATTGAAATTGAGAAATTATTCTTCCCCAGATCAATTTTATATAAAGTCTTTCAATAAATAAAATGAATAAGCCACACTATGTACATATCTCCTACAAAAACCATCAATAAAAATTTCATTCATGACATAATAGCTTTAAATAAAATTCAATACTTAGAGAAAAGTCCAAATTTTGAATTTGATAAAGACATAGAGATTTCACTTTTAATATGTGAAAAAAATTGTATAAGAACATGAAAATATGATACAGAACCATACATATATATATCTAGTTATTTGATAATTCCATTGAAAAACATAAAACAATTGTGCCATAACACTCATGTTTAATTACAAAGAGGATCTATTATTATCAAAGATTATTGAGCTCTGTAAAATTAATTGGAGTTTAAGAAATTTTACTTAGAAATTAAATTAGCTTCTGGTTTAGAAATATTTGTATCTAATGATAATTATTTATCCTTGGAAAGATTGGAATAATTTTTGGGGTCAGCCAGGGTGCCATTGTATTATATAATAATCAAATTATATCAAGTTTTATCAACAAGAAGAGAAAAAGGAGTTTATGGAAATACTCAAGTAAGAGAATGGAATATTCAAGATTTATTCTAAAATAGGGATTTTGTGGTTGTTTCAGTTTTTTCTATGAGAGATTGAAAAAATTCTTAAAACCCCCTGCACAGGAGGGTGAGGAATAAATTGATTGAAAAGGGGGTACTATGAAAACTATTCTTCATAAAAAGAGACATTTATTTATGGATAGATGTTTTTAATTAATATATAAATATATAATTAATATCCGATAATCTTGCTTATATAAATGAGCAGTTCGCTATAATGAATTTGGGATGCACTTAGTCCTTTAATGATTCCAATTTATACTCTAAAATGAATATTTTGAAGACTAGAGAAAATCTTTCTTTAAAATCTCAATATTGTACGGAGAAATATATGATATAATATTGAAAAGACTATAGTGCCGATTATTGAACAAGATAAGATGTTTAAAATAGCTTAATTAAGGGGTTTTACTATTGCTAGCTATGGTGAATGCTTCTGAAAACCAATGGTTAATTAATTATTAATTCATAAACTATAGTAAGTACAACAACAATTAAGTTTCAACTATAAAATGATCATCTTCCAAGATTAATGATGTTATCCACAATAGTACTACATAGGAATTCAAAAGTAGGAAGGGGATCCCATTCTGGTTCAGAGGAAGGGACCTTTACATCCTGAAAAAGGTATGGAGGGGGCGTTTTCACCCTGTAATGCCGAAGGAGTAAAGATTTTCACTCCAGAGAAGGGGCTTGTGGCGTCTACAGCCATGTATTACCTGTATTGGGAGCCGAGGTGGCTTTGAAGCCACATCTGGTCACTTTTCCTCAATACAGGGTGAGATTTTTCTCTTGGGGTCCTCACAGGCCAGATGAATAGAAAACTGTACAAAACCCCTCACTGGACCTCATATTAGTCATAATATGAAGAATTGAAGTATAAAAAAACTTTCTTGTGGCTTTTAGGCGTCATATTAAATGGTATGGGACAATATCCCACAATATTGTGTTTTTACAATATGGTGGGATTTTGACCTTGAAGCTTCCATAACTTTATAAGTTTTGAAGATCAAGTGGGCCCATGGATTAAGAAACCACAATATAATAATACTTCTTGGCAATAATTTAAGTTCTGTTGACCATTTTTCTCTACGTGGCCTGCCTATTCAACCATCTTTTCAGAAATGATCAAAAAGATGCTTATTTTGAAGCACTTTTGATCCAATTTTCCCTTTGATGTACCTTTCTCCATTTTTTTGTCTGTGTTACTCTTCTATTCTCCCCTTTCATTCAATTTTTCCTCTCTACTATCATGACCTCAGCTACTATCAAGGTCAATGATATGCTTTCTTGCTTGCTCATCTATTCAACAGAAGGTCTCATAGTGCCAATTGCAACCAGAGATGATAATATTTTTTGTACTTTTCTGAACATACAATTGCTTAATTGGCCAGCCAGAGTGAAGGAATCTGGTTTGTGGTCAACACTGTGCTTGATGCAATGCTTGGAGTTGACTGTGGTACTGAAAACCTTCTCCGGGTATGTTTTGACTTGGAGCTGGTAATTGTGTATCTTCAAAGAGCTTGGAAGCACCCAAGATGGCATATGGATGAGCTTCTGCTTTTGAAGCTTGAGTCTTTATTAAGTTTATTTTGAGGTGTTTATATCCTTTTGTTCCCTTTTACTTGTTAGCTTACTTGTCTGTGTCAGAGATGAAACATTAAGCAAGTAATGTCACTCAAATAAGAAGCAAAATTGGATTACAATTAAAAAAACAAAAGCTTTCAATTAACAATCACACATTTGATACTTATTTGACTTTGTTAAAAAAGTTATAGATGACCATCAAAAGAATCATGGACAAACTCAAGCTGAAACTGCTTGCAAATTTGGAAATGACCAGACACAGCTCTCTTTATGGCTTCAATATATCCATGCAATAGTGACCAAAGAAACAAAAAATAATGATACATCAAAGAATCACCAAGAATGTGCTTACCCTTACCTTGAAGAAAATCTCCACCCATAGATTATAGATGAAAAAAGTCATAAATTAATCATAAGTGATCAAATACTGATCATTCATGCATCAAGATTTTCCACCTCCTCAAAATTTAATTTTCAATTTCAAAAAGATGGATTTATAAATTTAAGCTCCAACATGGCATAAACAGATTTCATCTTCATGGAAAAGCTGGCTCAGTCAATCTCAAGGATGTTGGTTTTCTCTTTGTGAGCTACAGCAAGTTATCAGCCTTCATAAAATTGAAGATATTTACAATTCTGATGATACTGGATTTAGGTATCAGTAAGTATTGTTCTTTATTTTAATTCATTCCTAAATTCATTTCTACTCTTATAGAATGTCTCCAAATTTTTCATTGGATACAGAAACTGACTCAGTACTTAAAAATAACAAGAAATGACTAACTTACCTGCTGGAACTCATAGTATTTAGCCGGTTGTGATTGGAACTTCAAAACAGCCACAGGCTGTTGGTAGAAAGGATGCCATGTATTGGGGCTTCAAGTGCTATTATAAACAGACAGCCTGTGTCAGGCTTTGTCTATGATAAGGTGATTATAAAGGTATTTACAGATTCAAATTTAACTTTGACATTGAGAAAAAGTAATAAAAATAGTTTTATTAGGATATCAAAGGCTTTACTATAGAGGAATAGTGGTTGTGAGAATTAATGAAAGACCTGGGTGCAGGAATTATCAATTGATTGATTATATTACCTACTAAAATGCTTAAGGTTAAAGTTTAACTGATCATTTTACAAGGGTATAAGTGTTGTCAAACAGTTTTACTATACAGGAATTCAAGATAAGTATGGGGATTCCTCTTTTGGGGCAGAGGAAGGTCCCTTTTATTTGTAAAAATGGGTGGAAAATACCTCTAGTCCTGTCCACATAGGAAGAGTGCAGATTTTTCACTTACAAGAGCAGGCTTGTGGATGATACACACCCTGTATAGCCTGTATTAGGCTCAGATGTGGCTTCTAAACCACATCTAGGAATTTTTAACAAATACAGGGTGAAATTGTTTTATTTGGGGACCACACAGCCCTCTTCTGACATGTATGATATGTAAAATGATGTACAGATCCTGTATAGGGACCCCATACAGTCCAAACTATGAGTTTCTGAAGTAGAAAAAATATATATTTTAGAATTGAAACCTCATATTCAAGGATATGGGATAGTATCCCACAGTAGTGCATTTCTGACAGTACTGTGGGATTTTGACCTTAAAGCTGCCATAAAATTGTCAGTTTTGATGATAATTACCTCAAAATTAGTTCATCGTGTAGCCCAGAATGCGCTCTAAGCAATGGGTTTTTATTTGGTATGGGTAACATTAAATATGGAAAAGTTATGCCGCTTTTAAATTCCACTATTCAGATATGGGCTTTTCTTAAATCCTGTATAGAGCTTGTTTGCTCTATAACTTTTGTTCTAGATGAGTTATGAGAAGATGTATAGTTCCATGAGAGATCCCTGATTGTTTTCTTTCCAAAAGGACCCCACTTGAGGTATCTCATACTAAAAATGTAGAGGTTAGATGGGGGGTGAATATTTTGTTCACACTTATTTGGATGAATTTTGGCCATAAATGTTTTAGTTTTGTTTCTAGATTAATTTTGCTAGTACCATTGTATAGCCCTTACTCAGGGATTCAATTTGAACACTAATTTGATGGGTTCTTCTTCTTTTACTAGATTTTAGATGAGAGGTGAAAATTAAGGTTTATGCTCAGCTCTTGCCTTGAGAAGGAGTAACTTTTTTATAATTTCTCTTCTGGTCATGGGAGATATATACTTTAAAGTGGATGGCTTTCCTCTTTCTTTTGATACCTTTCATGAGCTATTTTGATGGTATTTTGGCTGTCATTCTTGTGCTCTGATTTTGAGTCACAGGCTGACAGCCTGGATGATGACCTTTATTTCTGTGGACTGGCTGAAAAAAATTGATAGCTTATTTGAACAGAAAGATCTTCAAATTATTCTATTACTGGACAATTTAAGTGGCCATGTCAGCAAAGAATATTTTGAAAGCCTAAAAAACATCCAAATACACTTTTTCCTACCCAGCCTTTCCAGAATCCTTCAACCATGTGATTCAGACAAGCCTACTATTGATCTTCCTTTCTTCCACTTGTAGTCAGAAGATAAAATGAAGCCATAAATAGTACCTCCCAATAAATTTACTACATCAATCAGCTTCAAGGAATGTTGATAATGCACAAGGCATGGGACCAGGTTAGTCAAAAGACACTTGCAAGCTTCTGGAAGCATAAAAAAATCTGTAGTTTGTTTTTGGAGCATGAAGACTCATAGATTCTCACAAATGGTATAGCAGAAGCTAAAAATGAAATAAAAGTAGTACAAAGAAATATTCATCACTTAACCTACTGCAAAAGCCACATCATATTCTGACCTTCAGCACAGATGAGTATTAAGAATATTCTCAATCCTCTTTCTGAACAGAAAAATCAGAATGAAATTACAAAAATTCCATCCAATGAACAGATTTCTTTCAAGAATTCAATCCTAAATTACTCTCAAGGTCAAGAACAAGAAATAAATTAATTGAAAGACCAAGACCAGCAAAATAATGATGACATCACTGAGGTTTAAAAAATACATGGACCTTGAAAGAGGTCACCCCAGCTTGTACTAATATCAATTACACAATTTCCAGAAGACAATCTAGGTCAAAAGACCCAAACTGGAATCCTCACCTCAAGGCACTTTTGGAAATTCAAAAAAATTTACATTTGGCGCAAGAATCAAACAAGATTCTAATAAACTTTAAAGAATTTTGAAGTTACCTCTTAAGTAAAGGTGAGATCTATTTAATTTCTAACTTTTGTTCATGTTTATTTATTTACTGTATTTGATTTACTCTTTTTGAATTTTTTTATCTTTTATTTGATGTATTCATCTCAATTGAAAGTATTTGTGTAACGAATACAGTACTTGGTTTAGCTTTAGAAATTATGAAAAGGAGTATCTTTTAAAAGGGAATTATTTATATTTCTTTGTAAGAAATATTCAAGATTTGAAAATTATTCTTACAAGAAGGGGATAAACCTTGAAAAAGGCTTATCTGTCCAATAATAATACTTTGCAGTAATCATAATAATGATGTTGACCATACTGATGATTTTTCCACAGTCCCACTGTAGAGTGTTTAAAAGTGGCTCATTTTTTATCCCTTGATGAAGTCTACACAATGGTCACTTATTTTGCATACTTAATACTAATTATGGAAAAGCTATACAGGCTTCTAATTCCATAATAATAATTTGTGTTTTCATGAATCCTGTATTAAGCTATTATCCTTAATAACTCTTGTCATAGAGGTGATACAAGGTTAGGGAGAGTACCATTAGAAATATCCAATAATTCTCTTTCTAAAAGGGCCTCAATTTGGGTATTTCACACCAAATTTTCAAAAGATAGATGAGCAGAGAAAATGTCACCCATCATTATTCAGCCCATCATTGGCTCTATCGTATTTAGTTTTGCTGCTATTCCAATTTGGTTAGTACCATTGGATAACCCAAATTGAGAGTGTCAATTTAAAAACCCATTCTGTATCCTCCTTATGAGATAGTAGGAATCTATAACTCTTGATAAATCTGTCTAAAATGACTAAATATGCATTATAGTTTTCTTTTTCACCTGGGAAAGGTCCTGTTACCCAGTCCAGGCTAATTAGCTCACATGGGTGTTTGGGCTCCTCTATGTGTTGGAGTAGTCCATATTTACTCCCACATTTCCTAATTAACTTCTGGTATCTTCCACAAGTGTTTGATGTACTCACTAAACTTTTGTGACAACTGAGGCCACCAAGCTGTGCTTACTACCCTTTATTTGGTTCTGTCTTCCCTTGTGTGTCTCATATATGGGGAGTAATGTAATTATTATAGAGAAAGTGTGATATGATATCTGCCTATCAATGTTAAGCCACTGGTGTGCCTCTCTATGTGGTATGGCTGAAAATCTATAAGGAAAAACCTATTATTCTTAGAGTTCCTCAGCCAGGTTCCTCTAGCTGGGATCCCATATTTCTGTTTCAGGAGTGAGCTTAATATGCTGCACCATTTGTGTTTGGAATACAACTTGTGCAATGTGTTAAAATATCCAGTGTGGATCTCTGAGGAGCTTATCCCTAGTATGGATGTCTCCTTCTCTGCTTGAGAAATGTGGTTAGATTCTGACGTGTGACCTTATGGCTCCCACTATGAGAATATCAATTTCCTTTTTCTATCAACTTCCATGAAGTGTATAGGTATTTTGGCTGAAAAATCAAGGTCATAATCTGGGTTTCTTTTGACATTATCTAATGGCCATATAGTGAGGCCATCTGAAGTGGTATGAATTTTTCCTTCTTTGAATATTATTTTAATGTTAACTCTGTGTTTTTGGATGGTGATTTTCAATCTCAACATGTGCCTATTGGTTTTTTCAATGTTGATTAAAAATTTAAGGGCTGTGCAGTGCATGTAGACTTCAAATACTGAGCCCTCCAGGTAATATTAGAGTTTCTACAAGGCCCATAATATACAAAGGAACTATTTTTGGTATTCCTCATATCTGTATTACAAATCCTTCAGCTTCCTAAATATATAAAAGATAACACCTTCTCTAGGTTTTTTTATCCACAATATGTCTCTGGTGTTAGTCTGACCCTAGTCATTTACTGCAGGCTGCATATATGTACAGATTGAATGGAATCTCAAATTCAGGTAGCATCAGGACTTGTGCATTGGTGAATTCATTCTTGATTTTCTCATATGCTACCCTCCTTTCTTTTGTTGTATCAAAAACTAAATCCTTTGAAAATGATTTATATATGCTACTGGTTATGTGTGCAAAGCTATTGATGTGGTTTCTGAAGTAACCAGAAAATCCCAAACATGATTTCCTTTCTTATATTTTTTTGGTACTGGCTTCTGCATTACTGCTTCTACTTTGTTTAGGTCTATGGAAATTCGTAGACCTGAGACTTTGTGTCCACATTATAGCACTTCTTTTTGTCCAAATTTGCCCCTCTTGAGTGAGATCTTTAGGTTGATGGGTGTGCATTTACTCAATACTCTATCTATATATTGCACATGGTCTTCACATTTATCTGAGTATATGATAATATTATCTATCTATACTAAAATCCAGGCTTCCAATATTTACTCTTGGGAATATAGTTTCCATCATCCTTTGGAAGTGTGCAGGTGAATTTCTGATTCCAAATGGAATCCTTGTTTAATAATATATACCCATGTGTCATATCATTTTAATTAGTTTCATAGAGTTTGGTATAAGTCCATTTGGGTGCAAACCCTTTATACCATCCATTTTGGTGATGCATTTCAATTTTTCCATTTTATCCAAAGCATGAGGTATCCTGGGTATGGGTTGACTTTCTGATTTAGTATAGTTATTCAGTGCTCTAAAATCTTCTAATGATACAGATTTTTCATCATTCCAGGAAATAAGGACTGTTTCTGTAACCTCCATAATTCCATTATGTACAATTTAACTGATCAAATTCATTGAAAGGAGTTGATTGATCTGTTTTTAAATTCATTTTCCAGTTCCCAGGCTAGATGGGTATGGATATATCCTCAGAATGGGGCTTTTTGGCCTTTTGACATCTAATTATAATTTAATATCATGGCCTCTGATTTCTATCAAGGGGTCTTTCCCTATGGAAAAGGCTGGTCTATTATTTCTCAGCATTTTGAGTAAGATGAGTTTCTGTTTAATATTGAGGTGAGAACCATATTTTCCCTCTTTGAATTTATTCAGTAATTCCTTCAGAGGGTCTTGGTTGTATATCTGGTATATAGCAAGGGAAATTCTTTTCTCCTTGTTTTTACCTATGGTAATTTTCCTGTTTTTACTCTTGAAAATGTCTATGCCATAAATCCTCTGGTAGTCTGTTCCCAGAAGGAGCCCTTGGATTTGGGCATTTTCAAGCACTAAAAACTCTGGGCTGAGTCCAATTCTCCCTTTTATATGCATAATTATTATCTCTTTGATAATAGTCCCAATAGAGTTCATACTTCAATTTTTTTTCCATGGGAGGAAAGAGTTGGTTTTCCCAGTTGAAAAAATGACTCTTCAAGTAATTCTTACCTACTTTTAAGAGGTGTGTGCCACTCTCAATTATCAATGGGTGTTGAGAATTGTCAATACACATGGTTCTTGGCAGCTGTGCCATAGATATATTCCATTACCTTAATGGGTATTACTAGGAATTTCTATTCATTGTGTGTGTGTTCACACAGGTTCTTGTGGAAACATTTCTTCTAGATGCTTTTACTGGCTTTATATATGGGTTGTCTCTTTCCATTCCATGAGATGTTCTTCTATGGGGTCCTGTTGTTCTTAGGAGTTTTCTATGATGGAATTTGCCATACTATCAGAGTAAGAATCCTATGTTTGGGGTTCTTCCCCTAGGACTTCCACAATGGCATAGATATTTTTCTTTGCCTTTGGAAAGTTATTAGCATAATGGTATAGAGATCCACAATTATGACAAGAGTTCTTTTCCTTGGGTGATTCTAAAGCTTTCTTTTTTGGTTTGTCCTTGTTATAAGTGCTACAAAGCTGCTTTTCTTTAAACCTACTATCACTTTAAGAGAATTATTTCCCAGTATTTGTACTTATACTCAAATCTTGTAAGGTATTGGAAATGTCATCAAGAGTATGGTGTTTGTTGCATCTACACTTTGCTTCCTTCTCCAGTTCTCCTGGTCATTATGTAAGGAGCTTATGATTCCTCATTTGAGGATCAATGTGAAGGTCAATTAATTCAAGTATTTTTGTAAGCCTGTGACTCTAAACAGAGAACCAAAATGAATTCCAACAAACCATAAGTAATGGTATGAGAAGTATTGAGAAAGCATAGAAAATACAGGTATAATATAAAGATGGAAATTTCTCAAATACAAATATACTAGCCTTACCCAAATAGGATAAGACCAAATAAGAATAAAACTTACTTTCACCTCTCATCTAGCTTATTCATATTTAATGAAAGCCCCCCCAAAAATGGTATTTTTATTAAATCTCTCAATTAGAGCTATTCAATGATGCCATCTATTCCTCTGTAGGATTCCTACTTCAGGAAATACCATTATACCACCTTGTTTACTAAGAGCCCCTCAAAAGCTCTAAGAGGTCTTGTAAAAAAATGGAAAAAGTATAACCAAATTAAAGATCTGAATGTGAGCTTTAATTTGAGATATGCTTTACCCCTTTACCTTATATCATTGCAGAGAGATCTTGGATCAAAGGTTTTAACAAACCAAATACAGGCTTTTTGAAAAAAGAAATCTAAAGAAACCCCTTTATCTTTGCCATATATGTATACAGCTGTACATAAAGTATACAAAATTGTACAGATTATCAAGCCCTACATTTCTGAATTATTTTTATTATTATATCTTTTAAATTGACAGAGATATCTGGCATGGAAGTTTTTCAAGCCATATACTGATGTACAAAAATACATCAAAAAACTTGAAACCCTTATAGCTTCTGCTATTTTTGACAAGGGTAAATATTAACCATACAAAATTAAAGAGCTAATCAAGAAATTATATCCTATGCTCTTGAATTCTTGATATCTAAAAAGCTTACTGAGATATCTGGGCTGGAAGTTTTTTGACCAATACTTTTCTGTACTAGACCTGTACCAACCATTACTGGTCTTATACCTAAAATAATTGTAGTTTTAAGCTCAAAAGCTTCCATAGTGACTAATATTAGTCCTTAAGGCCCTCTGAAGACTTCATGACAGTGCTTAAATGGCGAGTGAAATCATTTCCAACCTTTAGTGCTCCAGAATGATCATTTGTGGTCTCAAAACCAAAATTCTGACAGTACTAACATCAGAATTAATGATTATGAACCACAAAATGGTCTCCATAGTGAAAAAGCTTACTATACCAATGTTTGAGGATCTTAGAAGCCCCTAAAATTCCCCAAAATGGATAAAAGAAGGTCCTTCCTCACTGGAAAGACCTCCAAAATCATTAATTAGAATTCTTACATAGTAAAATGGTAAATAGCCAGTAGTACTCTTAGAATTAAAGTGATATAATTATATTTTTAATTGTTGTTGTTGATTGTTGAAGTCAGATTATATCCAAAAACTGCACCACAGACTCTCAGTAGATTAATGACCACTTTTACTTACAACAGTAGGGTCTTATTCTCTATTTTTTATCCTTTTTTACTGTGTCACAGTCATAGTGCTAGCGTGTATTTGATATTTAAAGCTAATAAATAGATGCACCCTGACACTTATATACAGCTTAAGAAGCCACTAATATGGATATTTTTCCACCATGTATTTTTAAGTTTCAAATAAAATAGTCTTTTTACATATCCATGTACCATTACTGTACTTCTGGATTATTTGACCTCTCCACAATGGACCATTTGTTCTGCCATGTATTTCTTTTATTTAAGCTTAAAATATGCTTGCATTGCCTCTGAAAGATGTCTCAAGTCTAGCTGTGATACAGTAGTCTGGTATACTTTATACATCAATAAAGAGCTCATAAATATAATCAATGAGCTCCAAATTATCATAACCTTTGTGACTTCTGGGGTATGTTTCAGCTCTTCCTTCTCTGAGAAAGTCATGTTACCCCCATAATGGTATTTTGATGGTGATATCTGCTTACTCCCAAGTTGGGAATTTGATGCAATGTCCTTATATTCAAATTGTGTAGATATGTTATTGGAACCTTAACCTGTTGTTTAGGGTATATGTTTTGGCACACATCAAAAAGGGTGTTCATTTCTTGATCCAGATATTCCACTTTTTGGTACATACATCCTATGTCCCTTTTGGAGTGATTTGATTCCTCTAACACTTGGTTTAGCTTACTGTTGGTCTCCTCTGAGGCTTTAATTAATTGAGTATAGTGCTCTTGGAGAGTGAGGATGGTTTTGGCTTGCAAGGTGTTTACTTCTTGAATCCTGATGATATAATAGTGTATTCTATCAAGTTCCTTATTAGTATTCTCTAAAAATTGGGACATTTTGTCACAGAAATCATCAGGGGGAAGGGAAGCTCAAGCCTATACCCACTCAAACTCATCAAACCAGAAAATCCTTGCTGTATATCAGTATCCAGTTTCAGAAATTGTCATTTGAAACACTCATGAATTTTATATTCATCAATAGAGCATGTAACTACTTTTATAGGTTGGATTCACCAAATACAGTTTTACATTCACAAGCCTGAAACTTTATGATCACCTAGATTAATCAAAGCTCTTGTAAAGACCCTGTAAATCCATACAGCGGCTGTATCATCAAAATCAATTCAATCAAGATTCTTCTCAGGAAAAGTTTCTCTTTGCATAATGGCTGGTGGATTCTCACATATACCAGCCCCTCTTCATGCCTCTGGGGACTTTTACTTAGTTAATTAATATAATGTATTTATTATTTGATGAATATTTTATTATTATTTTTGAATATCTTATTTATTGGTATTATGTTAGTATTTGAGCTTTCCCTCACCTGTATGGATGGCTTTGGTGGCCATATCCTCATTAGCCCCTATCTTTCCTTCTGACAGGTTGAAACAGTGGACTTGGACTTGCTTGTGGTTGGCTCTCTTATTGCTTATTGATGTTTCTATTTTGTTTTCTTATATTTATATTTATTATAAATTACATTCTTATTACACTCTTAAGTGTATTCTTCTTATAAAATTCTGAGCCCTCTAAACGTGAGGCTGTTTTACTAACACAAGGACCTATTCACTTAGAAGATCCCATGTAACACATTTGTAGCAATAAGGAATCACTACTTATTGAGCTCTAAGGGGATATGTCACCTTGTTCATTCTGAGGGGAATTTCATTTTTAATAGTTTCACTGCTGATTCTATCAGGAGTGTTTAAAACCATTTCTTGCTCTTAAGAAACTCCTCAAATGAGTTGAACAGCTTCTGGACCATAGGGTCTGACTATTTCTGCCTCCTGTTTATTAAGTCTTGTTATTGCCTTTGTGATCCTTGTCTTCTCCTGGAAACTACCTGGGATTAGAAAGAACTGTTACTATTGCATTCTGACTTGTAGGATTATGAGTGGTGTAAACCCATTGAGGAGGTGGGTTAGCTTACCACTCTTTGTGACATTGAAGGAATCAGAGTATTATATTTATGGTTCCATTTTTCTTCTATAGCTTGGATAGTGGCTCGATTCTCCCTTATCCTGGCTTCCTTTTCCCCAAGGATTTGGAGCTGCCTGTTGAACTTCCACCATTTGGTAATTTCCATGAGGCCATTGAAGGGTCTATCTTTGAGACATAACTTCTTACAGCTCTCTCAAAGATCTACACAGTGTGATGCTAGGTTGAAAATCTTCTGTTCCATTTTTCATTGTAACAGGTATTTGAGGATTCAGTGGAGCTAAAGAGCTTGATCAATGTCTTTCCAGTCCTTTGGTTTGAGGCTTCTGTTGAGCTGGAGGTTAATGGTAGAGTGGGTGTGAGTTCCACAAGTTTCTTTCCATTAACCATAAACCAGAGAAACATTTCTTTCAATTGCCAGAAATTGACGTCAAATCAAGAAATATATACACCAGGGGAAATGAGATTCAAAGAATTTACATTAAATTCACCTTTAATTTGTGCAGAAGTCATTTACCCAAAATAATATTACCAAAAGGTAAGCTCCATGATTATTCAGTGAATAATTTCTGGAATGGGCCAAAAGAAAAGCCCTCAAAGAATTAAGTGAATATTCCATAATTCCAAAGCAGGTGGGGTACATACTGAAAAAAGAAGCCCAGCTCCAGAATAATTAAGTGAATAATTTCCATGATTGCTAAGCAGCTAAGGTCCATATTGTAAGAATTAAGTGAAGAACTGCCATAATCCCCAAGTAGCTAAGGTCTGTATTGACAAAAGTGGCCCACCTCTGGAAGCATTCAGTTAGGAATAACCATAATACCTAAGCAGCTGAGGTCTGTCTTCACAAAAGTGGCCCAGCTCTAAAAAAGGTCCAGAAGCATTCACTGAATTATTGACATAATTCCTAATAAGCTATGGTCTGTATTGAAAAGGGGTCCCACCACTGGAAGGTAAGCTCTGGAAGCCTTCAGTCAATAATTGAAATAATTTCTGAGAGGCTAAGGTCTGTATTGAAAAAAGTGGCCCACCTCTGGAAGAATTCAGTGAATAATTGGAATAATTTCTTAGCAGCTACAGTAAGTGTTGACAAAAGTGACCCATCTCCAGATTATCAACTCAATGGAAAGGTAAGCTCCAGAAACGAGATACACCTCTACTATAAAGTAGAAATATATTGAAATTTCAAGTTAATTTATTAAAACTTTGCTCAGATAGTTGGATACAAGGTCTGATTTTCCATTTATGGGGTGCTTAGGAAAGCACCATAATACTACCAGAAGTAAGTAGAATCTATTTATATGAAATACAGCCATTTGAAACAATCCAATTTGAAATTTACTATAAAAGAATTCATGGGATAATTGCTTTGGTGTAAAATATGAAATGAAATATACTTCCTGTATTGTAGCACATATAATGATTCAGTACTGTAAATGTGCTGTGTACTGTAGTATTATTCCCATGTGTCAATTTAATGTTTTTGGTATGGACTATCCAGGAGGCCACTCAAGCTTAAGCTCATAAAAAATAGGGCTAGCTTGTGGTCTTGATATTTTGGTAAGAAAATTGCAAATATATAAGGTACTCAAGAAGTATTTTTTCCCTTCCACTTATCATTAAACTATTTATTCTCATAACTTCATCCTAACTCCACAGATTTTCCTAAATATATTCCTTTTTTGATAGAAATACAAAGCCTTTAAATGAAAATTATCTTCCAGTTACAAAATTTCCAGCAACAGAGGCACATCTCTTATAAAAATACCAGAAGCACAGAAACAAAAGATATATCAAAAATTGGAAGTAGTCTTATACCCCCAAATATTCCTCAGGGTATAGGAGATTTTGAAAACTTTTACTCTTTATCTTATGCTTATACTATTATTGTTTTATTTTCTTCAAACAATCATTTGGGACCAATTCACCAGTTTCTCGTCCATAAAATCTCAAAAACTATGAGGAAGGAAAGACACTGGAAGCTGAAGTTGGTGATGAGGAAATGTAGGAAGAGTGTAATGAAGAAGTGTGGTTTAGAGGTGAGATTGAAGTGATTAGCAAAGAGAATTTTTTGTAAAGTATTACAAAGGTTATCTCACAGAGGGAAGGTGTCAGGAGGGATAGGGAAATTCCTGAAGACATCTGAGAATAGATTGGAGAAGAAATGGAGCTTCTCAAAATTTATTTAAAACAGAAGAAACTTCTCAGGATTTTCTCATTCTTTCAATATTGAACTTAGATACTATGTTATTTTTGGTGTTAGTGATGGAGAATCTTTTCCAAAGGAGTCAAGGGTAATAATTGGAGAACAAAACATTTTGTTGGGAAAGAGAGCAAGGTTTTCTCCCCCAAAAAATGGGAATGAATAAAGACATATTTTTACTGGAATTAATTATGTTCAATATAAAAATAAACAAGCTGTTAATTTGGAAGTTATTAATAGCCTTGGCCCACCAATGAGCATACTAATTAATATTTTGATAACAACCAATCCATTAAATAAATTGAACTTTTGCATGAATTGAAAATGGTCAGGTCTGTAGATAAAATTTAAGAAATCAATAGAAAGGCTAATGAGGAAGGGGGAAATGATCTGAACTTATTCCATCCAGCTCAAAACAGATTCCAAATGTTGTCCTGCACCTGATTTATTGTCACATTCTGATGGTAATCCAATTTGCATAAGACAAAATAAGAATTAACAATTCTAAGCCTTGAGAAATATTAGTGATGCAGCTTGGTATCATTGGGTTCCTTGATTCTGTCAAACGCAATTAATCAATGGAAGCCTGTTGTGATCAAGGGTGATTAACTTTTATAATTATTTGAGAAGTACTAGTTTCAATTTGCTTTTTGAGAATTCTGGAAGGATTAATGCTTGTCAAATACTGGCCAAACACATTAATTTGAGGCTATAAGGACATCATCCAGTCTAAATTGTAGGAACCTTTTATATTTCAGGTTATTTTTATTAATGAGAATCCTATACATTTGCCTGTTTTTGAGGTGGTCATAATTTGACACTTTTTCAAAAAAATCCTCTGTTTTTCCTTTTTTTGTCTTGGGATGATCATAATTTGACACTTTTGTACAGTTTTGTTTTATGATATTCACCTGTACATGATTTTTCTGTATTGAAGTAGTCATTTTATAACCAGCGGTCAAAATTTTACACTTTTTTTGATTGTGATTTCATTTACATATTTCTTCTTCTATTTAGGCTGTCACTTTATGACTGGTGTTCATAATTTGACACTTTTTTCAATTTCCTTCTTTTTTGATTTTGATGTCACTTTTATATTGCTTCCTATATTTGAGGTGGCCATTTTATGACTGGAAGGCATAATTTGACACTTTATGTACAGCCTTCTTTATCTCTTGAAGGCTTTAAGTATCTTTTCTATTATAAATCTCAAAGCTGTTCAATTTCCTTGATCATTTAACTTCTTAACACACAGGTACTTTTGGAATGATTAAAGGTGGTTTCTTCATGAATAGGATATTCTGTTGTCCAAAATTCATCTTCATTGATAGTTTTGATGATTATATTATGTCATCTCCATATGATTCATAGCAATGTGAGCTTGAGATTTCTGTTGTTTCTTTCACTGATAAAGGGTTTCAGCCATATTTTTCTATTTTGGTGCTTTTTGATTTATAACAGAAAGGAATTTATGTAAGCTCAATAGGACCTCAATTCCCCACCTTTGTGCCATTTTGGTTTAGTATAAGGTTGTATAAGAACAGATAGCTAGCCATTTTTTTTTAATTATTTTAGTGAGAAATTTGAAATTGATAATGATTATAGCCTTTTTTTGAGTCTATTTAGTTTTTGATAATATTTTTCTGAATAATTTTAATGAGCTTTTTTTTAAATATTAAGGTAAAAATTCTTTTTTCTTCTTCAATACTTTTTAAAATAATTCTTCCAAAATTGAATTCCAATCTGATTTATTCATTCTATAAGTATAAAACTTGAGGCAGAGAATTCCTGGTACAAACACATCTTCCCATAAGACATTGCAATTTGAATTTTAAATCACATCATTTCCACATTTCTATAAAATTCTTTCTCATGGTATTTCAAATAAATACAATAAAGGTCCTCTTGAGGCTTCCAAATCTCCAAAAAAAGTATTATGTATCCTTTCTGTATTTTTTAATATATTCTCATCTGAGTATATGTTTCCTTGATTTCCTTTCATAACTTCATATGTGAGTAATTCTAAAAATTCCAATCTTGAAAGAGAGAATCCTGGAAGCTCTTTCCAATTTTAATTTTATTTAATTTGGTGAAGTTTTTCTGAAAAACTGAACCACTCCTCAAATTCTAAGTATGGAATAAATATTTGAAATAAATCCTCTTCTTCAACAATTTGTTTTCTCCAGTAAATTACTTCTTTTTCAAATTCTTTAATATTGAAATTTACATCTGTGCATCCTTCTTCATCCCAATTTCTTTTGATGTGTAAGTGTGGAATAAAGGGATTTCCAGCTCCTTCCTGAGCTTTGGTGAGATTATTTAGCTTAAGATAAAACAAGAATTCCTCTTTGATAAGGCAGGAAGTCACTGCCACTGGAAGATGAGATTACTTTAGATGAAGTAATTTAAACAAATTAGAATTACACTTTAATAAGGCAGGAGGTCACTTACCTGAGAAATACAACTGTTGAAAAAAGGATTTTCAAAAGGTGGTTTGAATTATTTAAAATTCCTTGTTGATAAGGAATGTCAGGCTGCTTCTATGATAAAAGTATTAAGATGTATTCAAAGCTTTTAACTATGACTGTGACACGGTAAAAAAGGATTAAAAAAGGTTTTATAAGAGTTAAAGATGTTTAATTTAAGAATAAAAGGGCTTTACTATATGAAATATAGTGGTGGTGAGTGCTTTTGAAAGCCCTGGGTGCATCTTTAACTGTTGGGTTACAATAATAAAGACTACAAGAATTAAAATTATTATCTTACCTGTTTATTACCCAACAGTAAAACTGTTTTTGACAGTTTACTACGTAGGGTATTCAAGAGCAGAATGAGGAAAGCTATTCTGGCTGTGAAAAGCCTCCTTTTTCTCCTGAAATGGGGTGGAAGGGCTGTTAGACCTTTTCACGTAGAGGAAGTGAAGTTTTTTTTACTCTATGGGACAGGCTTGTGGTTTTCAAGGACCTGTATAGCCTGTATAGGGCTCAGATGTGGTTTTGAAACTACATCTGGGCAGTTTTGACCAATACAGGGTGAAAACTTTCATCTGGGGACCACATAGCCCTCTTCCGATGTGTATGATGCGTAGAATGCTGTACAGAAACTGTATGGGACCCCAGTATTGACTGACCTATAAGGTATTGAAGTATAAACATGCTTATTTGTCAGTTTGACACCTCATAATCATGGTTATGGGATATTATCCTATTGTAAGGCTGTATTGGTCAGAATGTGGGATTTTGACCTTAAACCAGGTATACCTTTGTCAGTTATTGAGATATCAACCTCAAAACTGAATCTGTGTGTAGCCCTGTATGTGTTCTACACAATGGTACCTTATTTGATATGGTTATCATTAAATATGGCAAAGGTATGCCATGTACAAGATTTTTGTACATATGCATGGTTTAGGCAAAAAGCTGTATTGGGCTTGTTTTCCCCATACCTTCTGCTATAGTTGGGATATGAGGAAATGAATGGCACCATCAGACAGCCCTGGCTGTTCTATTTGCAAAAATACCCAACTTTAGGTATCCCACACTAAAACTGTAGAAGTTAGATGAGAGGTGAATGTTTTGTTCACCCTTATTTGGCCTGAATTTGACCATAACTTCTGTAATACTGGTGCTAGCTCAGTTTGGCTGGTACCATTGGATAGCCCTGACTTAGAGCTTCATTTTGCATACCCATTTGATGGGGTTAAGCCTCTTACTCTGTATCTCAGATGGGAGGTGAAAATTAAGGTTTATGCTCAGAAATAACTTTGAAAATGAATAACTTTGTTATTCTTTGTCCTATGATGATGGAACTTGTATATTTTGAAAGGGATGAGTTTCCTCTTTCTTTTGACACCTCTTGAGCTAATTTTGCTCAGCTCCATGTTTTGGTGGTATCTTGGCTATACCATTGGTTTATGGTATTTTGGCTGTCATGCTTGTGCTCTGGTTTTGAGTCACAGGCTGATATACCCTCCCTCTAAAAAGGGCTCATCACTGATGAGACTGTTCAGTCCTCTTAGAGGCTCTGAATCTCCTTGAATGAAGGTTACCATCTGGTATGGCATCTTCTGCCATCCATTTGTCTTTATCAGCTTTTTGGTTCTTGAATCTGACTAAGTATTGTCTTTGATCCTTCCTGGCCCTGATGATTTTACTCACAGGTCCAGGGGAGTCCTCCACTTCCACTATATCAGGTGGTGTAGGGTTCTTCTTCCTGGAGGGGAATCTGTCCTCCTCTGTTTGGAAGTACGGCTTGACCAAACTTACTGGAAAGACTGGGTGCTTTCTGGAAAATTCCTCTGTAAGTTTGACCTCCACTGCATTCTTCCCTATCAATTTAATGATAGTGAAGGGCCCTACAAATGAGTCTCTCATTTTCTTAGGTAATTTAAGATTATTAAAGTTCAGTGTGGACACTAGCACCTGGTCCCCTTCCTTAAAGTCTGGTTCCATGTGTGTCTTGTCCCACCTCTGCTTATTATATTATTTTGCCTCAGCTATGCATTTGGCAGCTGTGTCACAAGCCCTCTTCCACATATCATGGAAATCTTTGGCTGTGGGGTTGATGGTCAGAAGATTCTTCTTCAAGTGATCCACAGGCAACAGGGGATTTTACCCTTTTTCTACCACTGCAGGTGTTTTCCCTGTGGTAGAATGCTGACTTGTGTTATAAGCCAGTTGGACAGCTGGGAGAAGGGTAACCCAATCATGGGTGTATCCCTCCTGGTCCTTTTATTCCATGCCATAGGCACAGAACCTTCTAAGGATGTCCTCCATTTTCTGGATCATCCTTTCAGCTAGGCCATCTGTTTGTGGATGGTAAGCTGTGGAGAATGCAAGCTTGGTGCTAAGCATGTCATATAAGTTGGTCCAAAATTCAGGTGTGAATTTTGGGTCCCTATCACCAATGATTATCTTAGGGACTCCACAGGTGGATATGATGTTATAACAGAATAAAAGAGTAGTATCCATGGCTGTGTCCTCTTTATGGCATGGTAGACACCTCATGCTCTTGCTGAACCTATCAACTATGATTAGGCAGGCATTGTAGTTTTCTTTTCCACCTGGGACAAGTCCTGTGACCCAGTCCATATTTATGGTCTCCCATGGGTGTTTGGGTTCCTCTATATGTTGAAGTAACCCACACTTCTTACCATGTTTTCTGTTTGCCTTTTGGCATCTTTCACAAGTTTTGATGTATTCACTCAACTGTTGTTCCCACTTGGGCCACCAAACTGTGCTTGCTACCCTCTCTCTGGTCCTGTCTTCACTCATGTGTCTCATATAGGGGCAGTCATGACATTCCTGTAGGATCAGAGAGATGTGGTCTCTGTCTACCACTGTGAGTGCACTTGTGTGCCTCTCTCTGTGGTAGAGCAGACCATCCACAAGGAAGAACTTGTTATCCTTGTAGGCCCTCAACCAGGGTTCTTCCAGCTGGGATTCCAGTTCTGGACTCCTGTACTTTTGTTGAAGGAGTTGTAGTAGTATGCCACACTGTTTGTGTTTGGCATAAGACTTCAGTACTACACTGAAAAATTCATCGTGCAGTTCTGAGGAGCTTATTCCCAGTATGGGAGTTTATGTTCCTTCTGACTCAGTGTTCCCACTGTCAAGGGTACCACTTCCTGGTGCCCATTCAGAGAATATGAAGTTCTTCCTGCTATCTATTTCCATGAAATGGATGGGGATCTTGGCTGCAACGTCAGGGTCATAAGCTGGATTTCTCTTGAAATTATCCAGTGGCCACCTGCTGAGGCCATCTGCATTGGTATGGCTTTTACCTTCTTTGTATATGATGTTAATGTTCCCTCTATACTCCTGGATGGCTATTTGCCATCTCAGAATGTGTCTATTTGTAGTCTTCATGTTTAGTAAGGACTTCAAGGCTGTGGAGTCTGTGTAGACTTCAAAGACTGCACCCTCAAGATAATAATGGAGTTTCTCCAGAGCCCAGACTAAGCATAGACATTCAGTCTGGGTGGCCCCGTACATGGCTTCTGAATCTTTAAGTTGCCTAGAGATGTAACATATTACTCCCTCTCTTGGTTCACCATCCACAATCTGCCTTTGGTGAAGGGCTGCTCCTAAGCCTTGGCTATATGCTGCATCTATATATAACTTGAATGGTAGTTCAAAGTCAGGTAAGATGAGCACAGGTGCATTTGTGAGCTCATGTTTGATTGTCTCATATGCATCCCTTCTTTCCTTGGTAATTTCAAAAGCTACATCTTTTTAACATAACTTGTATAGACTACTAGTTATGTGGGAAAAATTCTTGATGTGGTTTCTGTAGTAGCTAGAAAACCCAAGGAAAAATCGCATATCTTTTGTGCTCTTTGGCACTGGCTTTTGCAGTACTTCTGCTACTTCATTCTGGTCAGCTGCCAGACTAAGACCTGAGACTTTATGTCCTAGAGCTAGCAGCTCCTGTTGGCCAAAATTACACTTTTTGAGTTAAATAATCAGATTGATGGGTGTACATTTACTTAGCACTCTGTCTATGTATTGTACATGGTCTTCCCATTTTTCTGAGTATATAATGATATCATCAATATATACCACCATCCAGCCTTCCAATATTTCTTCTTGAAATATTGTGTCCATCATCCTTTGGAAGTGGTTTGGTGCATTTTTGATGCCAAATGGTATCCTGTTCTACTCATATATTCCCATATGGAATATTATTCTCAGTAATTTCATGGAGTTTGGTTTAACTCCATTTTGGTGGAAGCCTTTCATACAATCCATTTTGGTTATGTATTTGGCTTTTGCCAGTTTATCCAAGGCATGAGGTATCCTGGGTATAGGGTACCTGTCTGATTTTGGGTAGTTATTCAGAGCTCTGAAGTCTCCACACAATCTAGTCTTGCCATCATGCCAGGTGATTAGGACAGGAGTGGTGATTTCCACTATTTCATTATGTCCAATCTTTCTGATGACATACATGTCCAGGAGTTCATTGATGTGTTTTTCAATTTATTTCCTGGTTTCCAGGCTTGCTGGATAAGGAGATCTCCCGAGCATGGGTGTATAAGGTCTTTCCACATCCAGATATAGTTCTATATCATGGCCTTTGATATTTCCTAATGGTTCTTCACCAATGGAAAATGCTGGTCTGTTCTTACTCAGCATCTTCAATAAACTTAGTTCTTGTTTACTGGTGAGGGTAGTGCTAAACTGTCCTTCCCTGAATTCATTCAGAATTTCTTCCAGTGGATCTTGAGAAGACATCTGGTATATATAAAGTGAAAATTTCTTTTCCTTGTTGGTACCAATGGTAATGTGCCTCTTTTTACTGTTGTAAATATCTATGCCATACATCCTCTGGTAGTCTGTTCCCAGTAGGAACCCTTGGATGTGGGCATTGTCAAGCACTACAAACTCTGGGTTGAGTCTGATATTACCTTTCCTATGGGGTATAATTATCTCTTTGATAATTTTCCCAATGGAAGTCATCTTCCCTGATGCACTTTTAAGGTTCTTTGCCTTGGCGGGCAAGAGCTGTTCTTCCCAGTTTGGGAAGTGGTTGTCCAGATATTCTCTGGCCACTATGGAGCAGTGTGCTCCACTGTCAATGATAAGTGGATGCTGAGCATTGTCAATACAGACAGTCACTTTTGTGGCTGTTCCATGTATATATGCCATCCCTTTGGTTGGTGTAACCAGGAATGTTTGTGCATCTTGTGTATGTTTGCACAAGTTTTTGTAGGCAGTATCTGTGGCATGCCTTCTTAAAACTGTATTCCCTGAATTTCTAGTGGGTTTCCTCTTCATATTCCACCAGAAATTCTTCTCTTGGGTCTTGATCATCATCAGATTGTTCTCTGATGGCATCAACCATGGAGTCTGATTCAGAATCCTCTGTTGGAGATCTCTCCTCTGGGACTTTCTCAATGGCATAGACTTTTTTCTTTGCCTTTGGACAGTTGTTGGCATAGTGGTCTGTTGAACTACAATTGTGACAAGAATTCTTCTTCTTTGTCACTTCTGCCATCCTTTCTTTGGTTTGTCTTTAAACTCTACCCTGAAAGGTTGTTTCTCTTTGAAACTACTGCTCTTATATGGGGTGAATTTCCCTATATTAGTTCTTTTCCTTATGTCTTGTAAGGTATTAGCAATGTCATCTAGAGTTCAATTTTGGTTGCATCTGCATTTCAATGCATGCTCTAGTTCTTATGGCAGTTGTGTCAGGAGTTTGTGATTCCTCATTAGGATGTTCATCTGAGGATCAATGGCTTTAAGTCTTTTAGACTGTCTAAGACACCACTCATATGGATCTTTGTCCACAGAGTATTTGTCATTTTAAAATGACATGGTCTTTTTCCATATCCAAGTACCATTACTGTACTTTTGGATGATTTGACTCTTCCACCATGGCCAGTTTCTTCTGCCATGGATTCCTTTCATTTATGTGTACCATATACTAGCATGACCTTTAAATAATGTATTTAGTATAGCAGTAATCCAGTAATCTGGTATGCTTTGTACATCAATGAAGAGTCCATCAATATGATCTATGAGCTCCATATGATCATATTCTCCTGTTACAGAGAATTTGGGCCAGCTTGAGGCCTCAGGAAGATGTTTTAAGGCTTCCTTTTCTGAATACAACATTCCATCTCCATCCTGGTATTGTGATGGAGTTCTTGCCTTATTCATCAACATGGCATCTGGTTGATATGGATTTCCCATAGCTTGGCCTTGTGGTTGGGGCTTCAAGCTATGGTAGACATTAAACAATTTGTTTATGTCTTGATCCAGACAATCCCTGTCCCTTTTGCTGTGGTGTTGTTCTTCAAAGACTAGATTCAGTCTTTTTGTTGGTTTCTTCAGAGGCTTTTCTCCATTGAGCATGTCCTTCTTGAAGAGTTTTAACAATTTTATCCATGGAGGCTGTTAATTTCTCCATCCTCTCATGGCTTGCTTCAAGTTCTACAAACTGATTTTGAGTTTGCTCAGCATATTGGGACATTTGTAACCACAGTGCATCACTGTTTATGTTACTCTCAGGTGTGACAATATTATGTTAAATCTGAGTGGGGGTAATGTTTCGATTACTAGGACTACTGATTCTGGAGTGGTTTACAGCTCCTTCTTGTTCTTGTGCACTTCTTTCACCAAATCCAACAACCTCTGGATCATGGGGTCTGATTCTTTCAGCCAAAGGCAGAAAGAGGTCTTGTTTTTCCCCTTGTATCCTTTTCTTCTTCTGGAAACCTCCTGGAATTGTGAAGAGTGGTGACTCCTGGTCATTTATTTGTTGGTTTCTGAATGGTGTAAAGCCACTGCAGAGCTGATTTGGCCTGCTCCTTGTGAGCCTGAAGGAATCTGATTAGGCCCTGTCTGGGTTAACTGTTCTTCTATAGCTTGGATAGTGGCTTGATTCTCCCTTATCCTCTGTGCCCTTGCCTCCAGGAGTCTGAACTTCCTGGTAGGATTCCAACCTTTGGTGGTAACCATAAGGCCTTTGAAGTCTATCTCTTTGAGACAGATCTTCTGGAAACTTGCTCCAAGTTCTGCCCAGTGAGATGCCAGGTTGAACCTCTTGTTGTCCATGCTCCATTGAAACAAATCTTTGAGGAGTTGGTGGAGCTGAAGAACTTGATCCATATCCTTCCAGTCCTCTGTTTTGAGGTTCTTGTTGAATTGGAGTGTGAATGGCAGGGTTGAAATTATCTCCCTCATTGTTTTTCCATCCACCACTGTGTCCAAGGTGTCCTCTTCCAGGTCTTCTGGTTCTAGACAAGCCTTCTTTGTCCTACGGCTGGTTCCTTTGGAAGCCAAGGTCTCTGAGGTGTACAGGTGACATATCAGTGTTTGCAAGAAGTCAAAAACTTTATGTTCTTAGGGTATTTACCTTTGACTGTGCCTTGTACAAATTTGTTGTCTGCTGATTTGGGCAATTTAACTTTAGAGGTTACAACTGGGTTAATTATAGTAATCTTCCCTGTACAAGTTGTTAAGGTTGGTTTACCTTGTATTGATGCAGAGTTTCATGGTTCTCTACTTCTCTGGGTGGCTATTGGTGTCCACTTCTTTGCTGTAATCAGGCCTTCACTGTCCCTCTTTCCTTTGCCCTTGCTGCCCTCTGGTTCTGAAGGTGTTACTGGCATGTTGGGCTGTGACTGGGCTTCAAGTGGGATATAATTCTCTTCCACTGAATCAAAGTAGGAAAAAGAGGGCTTATGTCAGTTAAGACTTCTTAAAATGCTGTTTGCACGTCTAATAATGGCCTCTGGGCTTGTATATTAATACAATATGCCCTGTATAGTGACAGTGTAATTGAATTAACAATTCCACGTAAGAATTACAGCTTTTGGTACCCTGCTACACTGTTTGTGTACCAGTATCCCACAGATTCACTTGTGGCTTTCAAGTGTGATCTGTATAAGTGTAATTGAATCAACAATACACTTAAACATGCCTCAACTGTTGGCTCTACAGTCAGAGGTATCCTTATTTAATCAAAAATACAGGACTTATTGATGGCTTAGGTGTTTTTATATGTAAAACACACCAAAAATAGATGTCTTGTGGGTATTAACCACATGACAGATACTCTTAGAATATGAGTAAAAGGTGGTACATAGACCAATTTGATAAATAAAATATATATTATTTTAAGCAAAAAGACGCCTAAAAATATAAAACAAAATGTCAGAAATAAAGAAAATAAGTGAAAAAACTTACTTTTAAGGGCCAAAAAAGGTTTAAAACATGGCCAGGCCCCCAAAATGTCAGGCTGAGCTTATGATAAAAGTATTAAAATGTATTTACAACTTTTAACTATGACTGTGACACGGTAAAAAAGGTTTTAAAAGAGTTAAAGATGTTTAATTTAAGAATAACAGGGCTTTACTATATGAAATATAGTGGTGGTGAGCGCTGTTGAAAGCCCAGGGTGCAGCTTTACCTGTTGGGTTACAATAATAAAGACTACAATAATTAAAATGATAATTATAACTGTTTATTACCCAAGAGTAAAAATGTTTTTCACAGTTTACTACGTAGGGTATTCAAGAGCAGGATGAGGAAAGCTATTCTGGCTGTGAAAAGCCTCCTTTTTATCCTGCAATGGGCTGGAAGGGCTGTTAGAACTTTCCACATAGAGGAAGTGAAGATTTTTCACTCTCTGGGACAGGCTTGTGGCTTTCAAGGACCTGTATATCCTGTATTAGGCTCAGATGTGGTTTTGAAACCACATCTGGGCAGTTTTCACCAATACAGGGTGAAAATTTTCATCTGGGGACCACATAGCCCTCTTCTGACATGTATGACGCGTAGAATGCTGTACAGAAACTGTATGGAACCCTAGTATTGACTGAATGATGAGGTATTGAAGTATAAAACTGCTTCTTTGTCAGTTTGACATCTCATAATCATGGTTATGGGATATTATCCAATGGTAAGGCTGTATTGGTCAGAATGTGGGATTTTGACCTTAAAACAGCTATACATTTGTCAGTTCTTGAGATATCAACCTCAAAACTAAATTGGTGTGTAGCCCTATATGTGTTCTAAAAAATCGTACCTTATTTGATATGGTTATCATTAAATATGGCAAAGGTATGCCATGTACAAGATTTTTGTACATATGTGTGGTTTAGGCAGAAAGCTGTATTGGGCTTGTTTGCCCCATGACTTCTGCTATAGTTGAGATATGAGGAAATGGATGACACCATCAGATAGCCCTGATTGGTTTCTTTCCAAAAAGACCCCACTTTAGGTATCCCACACTAAAACTGTAGAAGTTAGATGAGAGGTGAATGTTTTGTTCACCCTTATTTGGCCTGAATTTGACCATAACTTCTGTAATACTGGTGCTAGCTCAGTTTGGCTGGTCCCATTGGATAGGCCTGACTTAGAGCTTCATTTTTCCTACCCATTAGATGGGGTTAAGCCTCTTACTCTGTATTTTAGATGAGAGGTGAAAATTAAGGTTTATGCTCAGCAATGACTCTGAGCATGAATAAATTTGTTATTATTTGTCCTATGATGATGGGACTTTTATATTTGGAGAGGGGTGATTTTCCTCTTTCTTTTGATACCTTTTGAGCTAATTTTGCTCAGATCCATGTTTTGGTGGTATCTTGGCTATACCATTGGTTTATGGTATTTCGGCTGTCATGCTTGTGCTCTGGTTTTGAGTCACAGGCTGACAAGGAAGGAGGTGAATGACCTAATACTGATGCAGATAAGAAAAGATTTGTATATGTGATTTTTATTATTTTACTATCTTATAAGGGGTTTCCTTCTGATTGGTGATTAAAACTGGATTACTTCAGTTATTATTGATAAATTTGTAAGCTTCTTTTGTTGATTACTGAAAGACATATGTCTTTAAATATCTCTCCAAATATTTTTTTGTGCTGTTCTCTTTGTTTACTTACTTTCCATTATGAAACAAGAACTTTGACTTCAACATTAAACATATACACAAATTAACATCAGTAAAGAATCCTCCAAATATTTCCAAACCATCTAAATTCAAGTATTCCTGAGCCCATAACAATTTGTGATACAGTCCTTCTATTTTCATTTGATAATATCCATAAGGCTTCTTCCAATAATAAATTTGTAAATTTCCTTTGATTCTAATAGTGGTCAGTAATTCCAAAAAATCAACATTTTTAAGATTTTATCCTGGAAGTTCTTAAATCTAATTGTTTTGAAGTATTGGTGAATCTAGCTCATAATCATACAGTTCTTCCAATTCTATAATTGAATGTATTACATAATCCTACTGCCCTTCTTATCTGGTATGTTTGGTTATATACCATTTTGATTATGGGTTTCATTTGTTAATCCGGCTGTAATTTCTTGATTTTGATTAAATAAGTCAGTTAATTTTTAAAGTAGAATATTTAATAAACAGCATATTTGCTCATATGCATCATTAAATTAATTTGGAACTGCAGCTTGTTGAGTGGGTTCTAGAATAGTGAGTCCATCTAGCTGTTGTGTATTTTCTTGTAGCTCCCCTTCTTCTAGGTCTTCAAATCTTCTTCCTTGCTTGTATTTATCTTCCCAATTTCAATTATTCACCAGGGCAAATGTTGCATCAATCCTGAAAATGGAATTCATGTCAAGCAAGACAAAAGCCAAGCTCAGGTCAAGAAAATGTTGAGCATACATCACATTTTGATCTTACACCAAATCCTGTGACATCCACCAATATTGATTCCCCTGTGCCTTCAACTGAGATTCCTCACCACCTGATCCTCCCACAATCAGCCAAAGGTTGGTAAAAAAACACAAGCACACATCAAAGAGGTCCTTCAACAAGTCTTGATGTAGAGGAGGGGTGTGTGACTTCCCTAGGTCAGCTATGAATCAGCTTGGCATGATCAGGATTGACACCATGTGTGTGACGCAGTGTGACACATTAACACAAAGGAAAAAGCATGTGAGGGCCTAATTTCAAGCAGAATTGACAATTTTCAGGTGACCTGTGTTTAGCCAGCTGCATAAGTGTGACATGCACACAAAGGAAAAATTATGTAAGGGCCTAATGTCAAGCAGAATTGACAATGAGCAGGCAACATGTCTGGGTGCAGGTGCATAAGTGTGACAAATGCACACAAAGGCAAAAGCATATGTGGGGGTAATTTGTTTGAAACCTACATGCAAACAGAACTCACTAGCTAGGGGCATGTGACCAGCCCCATGCAACCTACAAAATTCCAAACTCTCATGGATGGAATGTAATACTGAGGCCCACTTGGTTCATGGGCCTACCCCTTCCAATGTGAGGATAGCAGAGTTATGACATTTTAGATCCTGTGATATGTGAGTGTGTGTAATTTAAGCATTGAAATTGGCTTATTCAGATTTTAACCAATGTAAAAATGGTAATTGGTTTGTGGAAATTTGAACTAATGGGCTTTACTGGTTACAATGGCAAGTTAATGTCACAAAATCTTGAGGAAGTCCTTTCTCTGGGAAAAATACTAATGAATCTGAGAGAACTTCATTATTCTGTCACCATGTTTTCAGGAACAGAAATTATACTAAATGGTATGAAATAAGGGCTTTATTATTACAAGCAGTGCACATGACATTACTTTGTTCTCATGAAAACCACAGTGACCTTCTATCTCTTCTTCAGATATAATAAAGTGTCCATCATCAAAGCCAAAACCTTTATAAATATTGAGATGAGGACAATATAGTAAGAAAGTTATTGTTCAGCATGAGAGATGGATAAGAGACTTTAAAAATACTATTAGTAATACCAAATTGTTGTGAGTTGCCCCTCAGAAAACATATCAAACTTTTTATGCTTTTTTGGTTTGAGTTTAGTATATATTGTTGCCAATATTAATGTTAAAAACTAGAAAATACCATGGTGAAACAATTATTGAAGTGGGATGACTTGTGGATTGTAATGGAGTTTCTAATCTGATCCTTGAAACTATTTCCCCTGTTGAATGAGAATTCTGTAAGTACTCAACCAGGGAATCATAAATTTGTTGGTCATGGAAGAGTATTTTATTAGGTTTTTGGTGATTGAATGTGGCAGGAGGCTGTGATTTAAAAATTTGTCTTATTTCACATGGGGATGATGGGAATTTAAGGAGAAGAAAAATGTTGGAAAATAGACAGATATGTTGAAGTGAGGTTTTATCTATATCATCTATTCAGAGCTACAAGAAGTTAGTCTTATTCATTTCATGTGTATAATTAATGTGAATATATTTCTCTTATAAATTAACATACATATTTTGTTATTTGTTGGAATCATTGAAAAGATTCCAATCAAGCTCTCATACCACCATGTGGCTAAAGCTTGTGCTGGGCCCCAATGTTAGAAGAGCTGTGGAATATGATTAGCAAAATAATGATTTGGTTTAATTTTCTTTTTTGAGAACAGGTTCTGATTTGAAAAGAGGAATTTTTTCCAATTTTCAGAAAATGCAGTCATATAATCAATTGAAACAGTCCGACCTGTGGCAATGTTGATAGCACTAATCAAATGGAATGTATTATTTGTTAGTTTGTTTTAAAGGTCCTCTGATTTACCCATGTTTCTTTGAATATGGGGGGATTTGTGTTCATCTAATGAAATCTGTTGACTGAGCATTAGAAAAATATAGACCTTGTATAAGAGAGTAAATTCGTGGCTTTTAAGCTACCATGAGAGGGGGAACCCATTTTGAACGGTACTCTTTTCCATAATGATGGAATTGTGGTATCAGATATGATTTTTTGGAGATGCTCCAGAGCCTCACCCTTGATATGGTGATCACTGAGTGCACTGATATCCAACTCAGAGGGGCATTTGGAAGTGGGGATGTAATACACATCAAATGAGGGAATCTCCACAGAGCCACTAGATGGATTTTGTGTGTGAGGGGTGGGAATTTGGAAGTAATGTTGTCAGGTGGAAGTAGTGGGGAGTGACTCATTTATTATTTCTGGTGTGTCTCTTTTCAGGGATCTGGTCTTTCTTAATGTGCTTTGATCATGAGAGCTGTTGGAAGGCATGGAATTTCAGTCTTAACTGTTGGTGTCATTGGCTTTCCTGCAGGACCTGATGTATAATTTTGATTTGGCCCCTCTAGTTCACAATTCAAAAGTTGCATTATCCTTCAACATTCCAAGTATTAAATTATGCATTATGTTAAGATTAACAATTCTGGTTGCATCCCAATACAGAAGGTCTTTCAAAATTGGATATTGCACTCCATATTGAAAGAAAATTTCTTTTTATTGTTTTGGGGTTACCCAAAACCATTTGTAAATAGTTGATTTATGATTTTGGTATGAGCATGTGTAGTGAAATTGACAACCAATTTCTTCAATTTTAGCCTTGCAAATAGAGAAAAAATTACAAAAGTGGTTGCCTGAATGAGAAATGAATCCAGTAAGCTTGCACATGGAAATCACATCTGCAATGGCCCTGAGAATGGCCACATGGATAAAGGATCCTGAAGGAGCTGTTGAGGTGGGTAAAAAATGGTAACCTTGCCACAGTTCCTTGAGCTCCTCAATCAGTGGCATTAAAAGGTAATTCAATTGAAGGGAAGTTGGATAATTTTGTCCAGGGATGATTCCTGAAACATAAAAATTCTCCAGCTTCAATCTTTCATTTGGGGTGAGATTTAGACAGATTGGCCTGATACGTCCAAGCTTGGCCAAGAAGCTTGAATTTCCATGTGCATTAAACAAATCCACATACATCAAGAAGGCCAATGTACCAATAATGGACATGAATTGGGGGTCATTCATATTTCTGGTGCCAGTGAAGTGTCTCCAGACCGATCAATCCAAGATTTAACATTTGGGGGAGCCTTCAGGTCTTTGGGATTTCTGATGTTGATGAAGAATTTCCATAAGTCCAGCCTGCTGGAGAAATCTGGAAAGACATTTTTTGAATGGTTGATAAATGAAATGTTTTATTGGTATCATTTTTTTGCTTGATTTTGGTTGTGTTTTTGGGTGTGGGGTTCAAATAAGTTTATGAATTTTCCTGATGATTGTGTGCAAGAGGGATAATGATCATTTGGTTCATTATGTAATTGAAAGTGGGGTTGATCAATTGTGAAAGATTCAGTAAGGTCATTAAGAATGAAACATTGAGGAAAATATATATAGCTTTCAATCAGTGGTTCCAACTGGAGATGTTCAAATATTGTACTGAGATCTTGAGTTATATGGAATGAAGGAGTTGGGTGACCACCTGCACTTGAGATACTTGACCTGATAAGTAGGTTCAGGGCAGGGGTGAGAATGTGTGAAGCCCTACAGGGTATATTATACCCTAAGGAGAGAATGGCAGATATTATCACTCCAAGGTCTTGTGGGGGAAGGTTTTGACTCCTGCTGTATGGTTTATGTGCAGTTGCATTAAGACCCGGTGGAGTGGAAAATGTGCTTTGAGTCAATTGAGAATAATCAGCTGGGAAAATTTGATCCAATGAAATTTGCAGGAACTCAGATCCTGATTCTCAAGTAGGGATTTTTGGAATAAATTTGGGTTCAATGGCTGATTTGAGTTTTTTAATGTGCTGTTTATATTTGAAAGGTGTTAAGGCAACTACCTTCCTATAACACACAGGGGAAGAGTGTGTTTGAGTTGAGCAGTTTTGACACACGAATATACTTCTTGAGGAATAGAAGGGGGTGGACATTGTTGTGGGAATTGTGAATATGATTAAATTTTTTATAGATATCTATGGTTCTTGTGAGAATTTTTAGGAGGGTGATTAATTGGGAAGAACTCGAGTGATAATTCATGAAGGCGGATATGATTTGAGACACTGGAGGATTTTATCCTACTTGTAATGGTGGCTGAGCTTCAGGGGATAAAGTGTAACAAGCCACATTTGGATGGGGGGAGCTGGTTAAGCGTCTACTTGGGTGAAATGCCTTGCCACTAAATGATCATACACATTCTAGTTTATTTACACATGGAGATGAAGTGGATTTGGCTATTGAGGGGGGTTTCATTAGTGGTGTGTCACCATTGAATTGAGGGGAGTAACACTTAAACCATGTATGCTGGTGCAGCATTGTACATGGTTTAAGCCTTATTCAAGACATAAGGATATAACTCTATTACATAATGGTTTGGAGTGGAGCTAAGGTCTTGGTATTTAGTTTGCGTGTAGGGGGGCTTTTAATTGGTTCAATTTTGATTTGGAATGTATTTTCTTTCTTGAGAAGGTGATTTATCTTTTGTGGGTAAATCCGTCATAAATATACCATTATACAGATATGGAAATCCTGAGAGCTTTGTTGCATCCAATTGAAATTTGGATAATAATCAGAATGTGTCAGTGAGGGGGGGCATGAAAGCGGTTTGGAAATGTTAATTTAATCCAATTACCTATGCAAAATAGGTTTCCTTTGAGATAAAAGAAATATAACATTATATGCTGGTGGGCCATGCAGGGTGGTTTCCAACAAAAGCGGAGGAGCTCAAGCTTAGGTCATGTGAATTGTCCTAAAAATAGTCCAATTAGACTTCAATGAGGCACTTAGTTCCCACTATTCATTGAATTTCTCTATCATACATTTGGAAAACTTTCATCTGATATCACTCTATTTTATCAATTTCAAAATATTACTGTAGTTTTCTACCCCTTATTTCATCTTCCAACCCATGTAAATCACATTCAGGATCTGTTCATGACTTGGATAGTGAATCTAGCATAGAATATGCTCAAAAAAAATCATCAATGAGTCCCAAAATTCCACTCACAACCCCTATTGCATCCTAAAAGAATGTATCAGGTCTCAACATTGATGTGGGAAATGTGACAGCTTGAAATTCAAGCACTTGGTCAATCCCAAATATTTCTGTCACTACAATTCACCCAAATACTACTAATACACAAATGCATGTGTCTGAGTGACCAGAAAGCACACCAGAAATTTCATCAAATGCTAATACACAATCCAATTTTCCACATGAATTCCTCCTTAATCTTTTGAAGTCCCAAGGACCCTTTGGGAGAAGTAAACAGCCATCACTCAATATTACCTCAGGATCTCAGGTTGATGTGGGCCATGAAAAATGGGGTGAGGGTTGGTGACAAAAATGACCATTGGAAAATGTAACTCAGCATGGAATATCTTAGGGGAATCCTGGATTGATGCTTAATAAAAGTAAGTACTATTGATTACTGGATATAAAATCTTTTCAAGATCTGATATATTTGCTTCATTGGTTAGATATGGCACCTAAAGGCAAGACAGTCCAATCTCAGGAGCCAATTGAAGATTGTGAGTATGTTCAGTTTGTATGAACTTTTGGATTTTTTAGCTAATTATTTGCATGGCAGGTGATGAGCTTTATGCATTTTTGCCTCTGGTTAATAAAGAAAAAGACACTGGACATCATCATCCATATTCCTCCAAACCAGAAATGGGTCATTCCAGCTCATCACGAGAAGAAATAGTGAATGATGAGGATGGGAACATGTCTTCAACTCAAAGTGAAACAAATGGTGAACCAAGGAGGGACAATTTCTCAGAAAATGAGGTGGAAAATCAGTCAAATAGTGAGTTCACCCACCCTCAAATTCCCCCCACCAAGAGTATGCTTGATCAATCCAAGATGAGACAGTGAAGAAGCCAAGCTCACAAAGCTGAAAATTTGGAAAAAAGTGCAAGCCAGAAGGAGAAACAAAGATGGCCAAAGTGGAACTTCTTGATAATGTCCATGGGATGAAATCAGCTGTACATTCCTATTGCCTATTTCTACTCAAAGTAAAGGATAAGGATTTTCTTTCACCACCAGCACCACCCAGAACAGAAAAGAATGAAGCTGAAATGCAAGTTTCTGGTCATCTGGGATATGTCCCCAAAGATGTCTTCAATGAGCCATCAACACAACTGCAGTCTCAGGGTTTCCAAAGCTACTTCCAAAATGAGCTCCACAAAATAGGACTTGGAGAGCTTGGGGGAAAAATCCCTTCAGCAAGTTGATGTCCAGGGTGCTTTACCATACCTTCCAAATCACACTTGTCAGCGCAAAGTATAATAATTACTGTTGGAACAGGGATGATAATAAAGAAAGGGTGGTTTCAGCCTTAATGGAGAAATATTTTACTTATTTGAAAAGAGAATGGAAGTAAATTAAAAAGGATGCAGAATATTTGGTAAAAAAGAAGGAGAATCAAAGGCTCACAAAGATACATCAAAAGGTGAGTCATAAATTTGCTTTTCATCATTTTGAAATAATTCTGATGATAATCTAACCAATTATGTGCAGACCTGTGAGTGCCCTTGTGAATGGTGTTATATTGCTAATCTTCCCATTATAGAATCACAATTTAATGACCCTTGGGTATATTCAGATACTGAGGAGGTAGTGGAAAATGGTTGTCAAGTTTACTGCAAAATGGGATTATGCTGGCACTCATGCTTATATAATGAGCTAGTATTAAAAATTAATAAGGACATAGAGGTTTGTAATTGGATTAGAAAAGGGAAAAAAACTATTCATAGATTGCCAGAAATACAATCAAAAGATGATGGTGATATTCCTAAAGGGCTATCTGTTTAGGTATCTGATAAAGATTGGATCAAAAGTTGTATTAACATGTAGACTCTTGCCCTCAAGACACTTGAAATGCCAATTATTAGCACAAATTGTGATTCTCTTCAATAAGTTATTAAAATAAATGTATAGAACAGAAAAATATTATGGTTTTGTGAATAGTTTGTGTGGGTGTAATACAATCTGATTATTATTTCTTAAGTGAACAACAACCCTATTAAATAAATTAGAATATAAAAAATATGATTTTGCATGTACTAAGATGTGCCTTATCAATATTTTTCTATTTCTCATTTTCATTGAGGAAGTTCAATCCAGCTCATGGTGTTCATAATTGTGAGCCTGTGACAGGGTGAAAAGGAGTTATCAACTTTTTTCACACACAAATTAGATAATATTAGGAAGGCTCACACAGTTAATGATTGTTTCTTTTCTTGGACCTATTTGTAGGTTGAAGATGGAATTCCCATGGAGTAAGATATCAGAATAGTAATATGAGCAGTGACACAGATGAACTTGAAAGGTACCTTCCACATTTTGACCTCAACTGAATGAGGAGTGATATAGTGAATGACCTTCACAGGTCATTGTTGTCCAATACAATGGAGAAAATCAACATCCTGAGCCTCAAAAGCTGGGATCCAATTGGGCTCCTGGAAAGGTGGATTTCAGAGTTGGAAGATTTGGGGTTCCCCTCACCATTAAAGAGACAATATTAGTGCAAGTGATGTTGAGGCCAGCTCCAGCTGTGGCAATAGATGCAATGAGTACTTCAGATTCAGGATTGTTGAAGAATTTATCCAGGGCCTTTTCCTGGCCTCTTACTGTAATTGCTCCATAGATTTGTTCTGAAAGGATAGAGTAATTGGCAAGTACAACACCAATTCTACAAAAAACGTTTTTCAGAATGTTTCAATTTGGAAGGGATGCATATTGTAATTTACTCACAAAGAAAGAAATTGGGTCCATTGTGAGTAAACAACTGATTTGGATGGAGCAAATTTGAATTGTTTTTTTCTTCAGTAGGTTTTTGAAGAGGTTTCAAATTTTACTACTCATCATGCATGTTTCCACATCCACAATAGTTTGGGTTATTGTTGAGTTATTCGGAGTCCTCCTGCCCTCATGGTCTCCCGGATCCAGATCCATCATACTTCTAAGCATTATATGATGGTTTCAAAATATCCAGAGCTTATTAATACTTCTGAAGTATTACCCTGGTCCTTTTTTATGATAGGAATTATTTTTATAGTGCAGAATATTCTTTATTAATTGTGGGGTTAAGTGGGAGCAGTTCATAGTGATGGCTAATAGTGGGTAGGGATTTGAGAGGTGCGGTGCAAGCTCTAATGGCACAGTTCCAAAATGAAAATATCATCCCTAAATTTTGGAAGACTATTCAGGATGAAAGGTGACAAATTATCTTGATCTGAACTCTGGGGTTGGGTGATGCATGATATTATTCCCAAAAGGTCATAAATAGTGTTGTGAATGGGTTTTCCTGTTAAACAGATTTGATAGTATGGTTGGAGGCTATTAATAGAATGGTGAGTGCCAGTGTATTTAGAGGGGATATAGCTATAGGAGGTGGGAAGGGTTGTTGAATATAATAGCTGAGTATATATATAAAAAGTTCAGACACTCCCTGTGCTTCATCCAAACTTATACAATGCAAATCAATTTGAAAAATGCAGGATTTGGAGGGGTTTGCTTTTTTTAAATTCTTGGGTCATAGTATTGTAAGAAGTGATGAGAATATAACATTGTAGCATGTCCACCACTGATAATAAGTGGCAATGGGGCCATGGTATATGCTGGCTTGCAGCGCTCCCTCCTGAGCATGCTTGGATATTTCTAATTTACAGTTGGTGATTAACAAGGTGGGTTTGGAGCATTGGAGGTTGGAAATTAGCTGCTCCTTGGAGATACCAATTAGTGAAATGGCCTAAATTGTTTTACCTAATACCATATCATCTGCAAGCAGTCCACCAAGAGGTGTATTTGGAAAAAGGGATTCAGATGCGCTGATAAAATTTTTTGTAATTATGTTCCTGGAATTAAAAGTGGATCCAGGGGGTGAGGTGGCCCAAAGGTTATGGGTGGAGTTTCCATTGGGGATTTCTTGATCCAAGAGAAAAGCTAGTCCAGTCTTTTGATGAGGAAGGAGGGGGGTTTTGATCATGGGAAGGTCTGATCCACTGGGTAATTGTATTAGTTTTTGCTTGGATGACAAAGAACAGACAGCTGGATACAAGGGTGGAGTTGAGTTTGAAGGGGGAGCTATGGGATTAAAAGGTTGACATTGACTATAATATTTACCATAATAGTCTTTAGGAATTTTAAGCTTGAAGCGTTGTTTTCTAAAAATATCAATTATTAATATAATTTTTGGATACCATGTGAAGAACATCAACACAAGATTAGGTTGTTGAGATCAGGAAGGATCATTCTGATCAGTAATAAATAAACCCTCAGAAAATAATTTTTGAGTAGGATTGGATTCGAAATTTTCAATCCATTCCCCACAGGGCCACAGTGCATGAAAGTTTGTGGTTCCCCAAGAAATGGTATAGATCTTTTATAAAGAGTTTCAGGGAGAGAGCCAATAGGATTCATCTGATTGGGGAGATATACAAATATATTATGTTTATTGTGTCATAGGATAAGCCAAGAAGCTAAGTGGGGAGAATCACTAGCTAAGGATATATTGCTATTAATTGAAATAAAGATATTAATCATCCCAATTAAAAGTTGTTAGTATTAAGGCTATTATGAATTATTAGGGGAAAGTGAGAAATAATATGATTGGGAAGTTTCAGCTAAAGGGAATGAAACTCCAAAATGTGAGCTGGACAGTATTATATGAGAGGCAGCAATGGGTCAAAATGGGGATGGCCTGTGGGTATGTGGATGGTGGGTATCCTCATGGGACACTTGTATTTATAATTTCCATATCTAATTTGGGTCATATATCCAAGCAAGGTGGAAAGAATGTGGGTGTGCCAATATGACTTCTGGCTCTGCCACATATTAAACAAGGATTGGTGGACCAAGGTTCACATTAGCATATCAAAAATTAGATGGGATGTAGGCACTTCATGTATGGTGGCATGCCACTTTACATGAAGTGCCTATATCCCATATAATCCATGTTTTCTGGTGTGACAGTGAACAGTACATGAATCTTCTGCAGGAGAATTGTGATGAAGTAACCTATGGTGCAATGGTAGAAGTGGAAATGAAGGTTTCACTGTGGGGATCATTTTGTGTCAGGATGTGACTAATGTACAGTGTAATGCCACAAAAGCATTAGATTTGTTGTGGGCAGAAACATTCCATGACCCAAGTACAAGGTTGAGCACTGGTCTTAAAAGCTATGGATTGTGGGGGAATAACTAATCATGGAAGATTGGCCTCAAATGTGTTTCTAACATGTATGAGAATCCATGGTGCATGTGACCACCAGCACAAGGAAATGAATTCCGCATGAGATGGTCATGCCACTAAGCATGATATTTGTTGTGGGTGGAAACACTTCTTGACTCACACCTACTGGAATGTCAGGGATGAATGTGTAAGTTGATCAAAGGGCGCCAGGAATGACCTGTGATCCACTTACATGCAGGTGTTACATTATTGTGTATGAGGCTATAGCTAATCCATGCAGTTTGGCCTCAGGTTTTCTCACTCATGCATGTGAGCCTCCATGGTGACTTTGGCCACCCACATGAGAAAATTGTTTCCTGGAAGCCAGGCCTGCAAAGATCTGAAATCCATGTGACAATTGCCTGCGTATGATGCCCAGTGGGGTGAGTGTGAATGTGTGTGACCGCCTGACCATAAGGGGGAGCCAGTCATAGTTTCATCAGGCCTTGTCACCAAAATAAGTCCACATTTTGCATATGAACCTAATCTTTCCTCATCCAAATATGCTCCCCTGAGAATGAGCTGGAAAATTTCAGCATCTGTGCAAGAGTTAGGTGGAGCTTTCCAACAAGGTGCTATAAAAAGATGCATTTGAGCCATTTCTATCAAGGCCTCAGCTCAATTTCAGAATTTTCTCAGCCCTGAAGCTTCCCCCAATTGTGTACGCACTAAAATGCTGGCTGATCTACAGTTTAGGATGGTGTAATAATAGTTCTGCCTGCATGCATATTAAAGTTGAGAATCAAAATTACCATTGGTTGCATATGCTTAGGTGTGCGGGCAGAATCTCCTGCATTCCACCCGCAAGATCAGCATGAATGCATTTCCTAATTCAGTGCTAAAAGCTCAGTTGGGAATAATTTTGGAATTCTGTGGTCAGAGCTATTTTTTCAATAGCTTATTGGGAGGCCCACTGCTGTCCACTTGACCAAGGTGCATGAAATGTATTCCAATGTTGTGACAAACCCTCAGATTGCATGCTTACTAAGATGATATCCAAATATATCTTCAGGTCAGCATTTGATATTGTTTTAGAAATAGCTCTGCAGTGGTGAAATTAAAATGTTCAGCCACTGAGCATTTAATCTATGACACCAAAGAACACCTACACCATGGGTAAAACCAAGCTCATGCTTTATTCACTTGTCATACATCCTCTCCACCCATTTTCAGACCCTATCACCCAGCCATAGTGATGATCTGTGACCAAATGCACCATGTACCTTTCTGCATGGTGCATTTGTGACTTGCAGCCACCATGCACATTGAAAAATGCCCTCACAAAAGCACTCCAGGGGGATTGGGTGGCATTTTAATGAAACAAAGGGGATCCAACTGAGTATAACAATTCAATCACTTGTGATAATCAGTTGTATCCCCTTTGTTTCCCTGCCTCAAATGGACATTTCCCTTCTCACCCACAGAATTGGATGAAAATGAGCTTTCATGAACACAAATTTCCTTGAAGCTGAGCTCTTTGCGGGTTCTGAGACTTCTGAAAATGGCTCAGCTTAGCCCTGGTATAAAACAAAATCTTTTCCCAACACTCACTTCTATTTTTTTCTCACCTCCACTTTCTTCTACTTCACCCACACCTTCTTATCCCTGTGCGTATTCCACTATGTCTTCACCCATTTATACTACATTCTATTGCACTAAGCTAACCAGTCCCCTTCCACTTCCCTATATTATTTTGCCAATAATTAATTCAGAACCCACCTTTATCTACTTTGTGTGTCATCTTTCCAATTAAAAATATTTTCTGCTCTCATTACCAGCTTTTCATACTCAAACCCTTTCTCATTACTTTGTTTCAGAGCTTCAAGCCCCTCCTACTTGAGCTTTAATATTATAATTCCATTTCAAATTTATGATTCATTGTGTGTATCACTTTCTGCTTGAACTATTACTCACCATTCAAATCCTAATATGATTACACCTTTTGCTCTAAGTGGGGTATCCCCTGCATCTGCTCCTCTGCAATGACAAATGCATGTGATGCTTTCTTACAAGCACGAAAAAGATGTTCATTGGTTGCACACCCCTTCTTACCATGTGCAAGATGCTCTTGGGAGGAATCCTTTGTAGTAAATAATGACAAAAGCATTCCTGAGCGCAAATGGACGCTGGGACCCCAAACAGGCCAACAGGAACACTTTGGCACAATTAGCCCAGTTCCCTTGAGCATCAATTTGTGCACCCCCCTCCCAGGCCACCATCCAATGGTCACTAAAATCCTTTATGTGTGCAAAGTGATTATCTGGATGATGAAGGATGGCAATGGCAAGAGGAAATTCCAACTTGGGCTGATTGTTGCCATGTCTTGTCACCTATGAAATTCAAATGCCAAAGTAGGTTTTATTATTATCCTTGAATATTTTTTCTATATGCAATCATACTGAGTCTTCTTCATTACCAATAGAAAAAAACCACCAAATACCCCTAAACAAGACTCTCCTGTTCCCTGTATGCCTCATGAGCAAACTCCATGGCAGCTCACTCCAGGCCCAAGTGGCACCTGATGGATGCAGGACTTATTCTGTTGTAAGAAGACTGCTTTTATAAACAAAATTTTAACTTTCAAAGTAAGGGAACTTACTTTCTCTTGAATTTTAGAAAACTCCCAAGCCAATGGGCCACCTGTTTGGCCCCCACCCCACCTATTCCAGGCCCAAGTGAAGTCCCAGCTTCTCAAGTACTACCAACTGAGAATGATTCCACTCATGAGCCTGAACCTGAGGTGGCTCCGACACAATAAATGGAGGAAAAATTTGGTAAGTGTTATTTTCCGCTTGAATTTCCATTTCCAACATCTTAAGCTTGTCCCACAACTACCCACTCGGTCATCATCATTGATGATACACCGGTTGGGGACACCCTCCCCCCCTCCGCCCCCCAAAATACCTCCTTTTGCCTTGGAGAACCAAATTCCCTCCTCCCCTCACTCCCACACTGAGGCTCTGTAGGAATTTACTGACTTGGGACCAACCCTCATTATTCCTTCAATAATGGTCCACAAATCAATCAACCAAATTATGTGGGAGCATTGCCACTTGATCCACATGATTCCCTTTGTGGATGCATCTAATTGAAATAAGATTCCCCATGAATTCCATGAGGAACTAAACTCCCTCCTTGGAAACACATTGGAGGCTTATCCAAAGGAGGGAATCACCAGAATAGTTTTTGAGTTTTTTGAAAAATAAAACAAAAATAAAAAGGCTTCAATATATCTTCACTTTTTTCTCTTGTAATACACCCATTTAATGAGAATAGTTGTAATGAAAAAAAAAGATTCAATTTCTCTGACCTTCTTTGTTTACATTACTTTTATTATGTTCTCAATTGTGTGACAATGAAGCATAAAAACATATATAATTCCCCATTTTTGGGATGACCAGATGGTCCCATTATTGAAAGAAAGCAAGAATTGTACTTATAAACTTAGTATATAAATAATCAATGTATGGTGGCATGCCACCATACATGAATGATTTCCACCCCAGTTCATTTGAGCCACCCTATTTCCCCAATTCCAAACCATCCAATCCTGGTGTATATTGTACTCCACAGTACCACACCATTATTTCCCAATCACCCTCTAATTCCAACACACATCCAAATCCCCTCATTCTTCTAATTGGGATGATATTGTATTACCATCCCTGATGTCATCGCCATCTCCCTCTCTGATTTCATAGTAGCCGTGGCTTCTCTGCCACATAGTTTTTGCTAACTTCCTTGAGAATTGAGCAGACATCCCCACTGAGGCTGTTCTTTTGATTTCCTGTGCTGGATCAGTATAATGAATTAATATGATACTGGCACCCACTACCTGAATACGCCCATGACATTCAGATAGATAAATCCAAAAAATCTCCTTTGGGAAAATTGATTCCCCCCAGCACAACACTTTGACACATCTTTTTTCATTTGGATGGTCTGCTTATCAGCCTGAAAGAACCATACCAATGCATCCTTAACAGCATAAAGTGAATGTTTGAATCCGTTGAGGGTGAAAGTGAGAGTGGAAGCAAACTCAAACCCCCCCTGATTTGTGGAAATCTCAGTTTCATAGTTGATTTGATCAAAGGAGGGGACCCCTAATGACTTGTAGCCAGTTTGCATCCTTTGAAATAATTTATAACCAAAATATCATAAGGATTTACCTGGAATGAAACCCAGAGAGCTCAGATTTTCACCTCAGCTACTCCATTATTATTTTGTGTCTTCGGTTTTGCCAAGATTTCCATAAATACCAAATTGTTTGCTCTTTGTGCTGCATTTGAACCACCAAGTAGTGAAAATAAATCCCTCTAGTAATGCACTAATAATTTATATTGGGTCTGTAAAATTACTTTTGCAAAAGAAGAATTGTGAAAATTAATCCCATTGTTTGACCTAAACCTCCCTCATTGTTAAAAATGGCCTGAATTCAACAAGAGAAATGAGTAATCTGGTTAAGGATAAAACAGCCATGCAGCCAAAGTGAATGAATTTGATTTGAGTGAATTCCCAAATCCTCCAAATTTGAATGGCCTTTATATTTCCTGATACTGGCATTGATATTTGTTCTTTTGGCTGACTGGATGAAAAAAATTATTACTTTGGATGGTTTGTCCTCATTTTCCTTTTGGGATGTGCCACTATTGACAAGTGGTTGAGGGATCACTTGTTCTCAAAGCAGCCAAGATATTAGATACTGCTGAATACCATTTGAAGCAAGCCCTTTTGGAACCCAAATGGTGTCACAGGGGCTCTAGTAGAAGACAAGAGTGCCCTGGAGCTCACTTTGAATACTCCAAAGAACAAAGAAAATAAAATTAAAGAATTGAATTAATCTAAGAAATATGCAGGTACAAAGATGCGATACAATAAGAGGAAAGAGAAGCCAAATAGCCAAAGAGCCAACCAAGTAAGTCTTTAATCAGTGTTTCAACCTGCCAAAATAAACAATGGAATTAGTAAGGATATGAACACCAAATATGCATTGACAGGTGAAGAAAGAAAAGAAAGAGGTGCTAAATAACTGACTTGATAATATCAGTATTCATTCAACAGAATGAAAAGAAAATGAAGATAAAATAAAATCAAAATATATTAATTAACTTGGGGAAAACCTCCCAGGGTCAAAGGAGGCTGGTATATGTGAAAGGTTGAGAGCTTGACTCCTTCAGGCTGACAGCTGGTCCGTTTTGTATTCTGGAGGATGTATTTGACTTCTTGATAAAGTGTATACCCTTACAGAGTGGGAAATGACTGGTTTGAATGAAATTCCCATGGTGTATGAATGAAATACAGGTATTCATGAATCCAGAATGTACTGAATGAATGTGGTTTCCAAGGTGGATTGATGGAGCACTCACCCTTGGCAAATTGTTTTGGAACTGCCTCTTGAATATCCCTTGAGAGTGAACTTCCAGTATTTGCTTGGAGGAATACTGTGAAGGAGAATTACCAATGATTGCTCAATGGCATCATTGGTATTTGAGATTGACACTTTTCCTTGAGCCTTGATTAATACTTTTGATGACGTGATGCCTTGATGACCTGATGGAATGTTGAAATAACCATTTGATATTGGCGCCATTGGATATCTGGTGAAAAAAGATGCATAATGGTGTATAACACCATTTATGGCACTTTTGGTTATTGGAGGTTGGGAATGGCCAAAGTTCTTTTGGATTGATTCCAGAAGGATAAGAGTGAAAAATGGGTTTGAGTGGCTCCAAAGGTGAAAGAGTGTCTTTTTGGGGTTTGGGCCAAATACAGCTAATACAGCTTCAATACTGTATTTCCACAAAGTGTGCAAAAAATGCGCAGAATGTGCAAAATGTGCAAAAGTGTGCAAAAGGCAAAAAAATTGCAATTAAGCTCCAAATGGCCTAATATGGACACTTGGGCATATTTCCCATATTAAATGGGAAAATGGCCTAAAATGGCTAATACAGAAAAAATGCTCAAAATGCCCAAATCTGTGTTTTAAGCTTCAAAAGCCAAATACAGACTTTTGGGCTGTATTTTCCCTGTTGACTGGAAAATACAAAAGACTTCCCAAAAGCAAAAACTGGCCAGGAAAGTCCTGATGATGATTAAGGGGCCGAGCTGGGCCCAGATAGTGAAATGACCATGAAAGGCCAAAAAAGATGGAATGGCCAATTTGGCCAAATTTCCATAAATTGGATATGGCTTGGATATGCCATATTGAGGTCCAAGAGGGTGAATTTGCATGGTTGTGACAGTACCCCCGACCTTGAAATGGTGAGCTACTGAGAACCAATACAAGGTGAAGCTGTTTGAGGCTATTGGAAGGATTTTTAGAGAGGGATTCAAGAGGAATGATTAAGATAAAAATTTGCAAACTGATATTAAGAATTTGACATATGAGGCGGGACTTGCTTTATCTTCTTTTGACATTGGCTTCATGATTGATGTGATTTTGAAAATGAATGATGATTTTGACATGTCATCCAACATGATGAAACTAAATATTTAAACTGAAAATAAAATAGAAATAAAATAAGAAAAGTGTCAGCCTGTGACTCAAAACCAAAGCACAAGCATGACAGCCAAATACCATAAATCAATGGTATAGCCAAGATACCACCAAAACATGGAGCTGAGCTAAATAAGCTCAAAAGATATCAAAAGAAAGTGGAAACTCACGCCTTTCCAAATATACAAGTCCCATAATCATAGGACAAAGAATCAAAAATTTATTCCTGCTCAAAGTTGTTGCTGAACATAAACCTTAATTTTCACCTTTCATCTGAAATACAGAGGCAGAGGCTTAACCCCATCAAATGGGTATTCAAAATGAAGATCTATGTCAGGGCTACCAAATGGTATTATCCAAAATGAGCTAGAAACAGTCTTACAGAAGTTATGGCCAAAATCAGGCCAAATAAGGGTGAACAAAATATTCACCTCTCATCTAACTTCTACAGTTTTAGTGTGAGATGCCTAAAGTGGGGTCTCTTTGGAAAGAGCACAATCAGGGATATCTGATGGTGCAATTCATTTCCCCATACATCATTTACAACAAAGGTTATGGAGAAAACAAGCTCCATACAGCTTTTTGCGAAAACATACATATGTACAAAAACACTTGTACATGGCATTACTTTGCCATATATTATAATAAACATATCAAAAAAGGTACCATTGCGTAGAGAACATGCAGGGCTACAAACCAAACCAATTTTGAGGTTTATATCTCAAAAAATGACAAACGTGTGGCTGTTTAAAGGTCAAAATCTCACGGTTTTGCCAATACAGCCTTATAGTGGGATAATATCCCATAGCCATGATTATGAGGTGTAAAACAGATGAAGTAGCATGTTTATACTTCAATAATGGGGTCCCATACAGGTTTTGTACAGCATTCTATGCATAATCCACGTCATAATCAGGCTATGTGGTGCCCAGATGAAACTCTTCACACTGTATTGGTGAAAACTGCCCAGATGTGGTTTCAAAACCACATCTGAGCCCAATACAGGCTATACAGGTTTTGTGAAAACCACAAGCCAGTACTTTGGTGTGAAATATATACACTTCCTCTATGTGGAAAGGTCTAGAAGCTTTTTCACCCCATTTTAGGAAAAAAAGGGGCCTTTTCACAGCCAGAAAAGGTTTCCTCATCCTGCTCTTAAATCCCTAAGTAGTACAACTGTCAAAGACAGTTATACTCTTGGAAAACAAACAGGTTATATTTTAAACTTCAGTGTTGTAGTTCTTGTTATAGTAATCCAACTGGTAAGACTGCATCCAGGGTTTTCAGCAATGCTCACCACCACTATATTATTATAGTAAAGCCCTTAATATCTTAATTTAACCATTTATTATTATTATCTAAACCTTTTATATCATTTTCACCATGTCACAGTAATAGTTAAAGTTTGTAAATACCATTATACACCTTTATCATAGACTCAGCCTGACATTTTGTGGGTCTGGCCATGTTTTTTGACTTTTTTGATCTTACAAGTGAGTTTTTCTCTTATTTTCATTATTCTAACAATATTGTTTTAATATCTTTTAGGCCTAAATTTGTAAAAAATATATAAAACATATCTTATATATATATATATATATATATTTAGTGGTATGTGTTATGTACCACTAACTTTTATCTTTTATAAATATATTGTTGTGTGGTTGATTATCATTAAATCACCACAAAACCCTTATTTTTGGTGTGTTTTACATTTAAAAACACTTTAATGTCACAGGGGCTCTTATGGAAGTAAGAGTGGCCTGGCACTCAGGAATCAAGAACTCACTTTGAGGGCTCCAAAAGATTCAAGGAATAAAAGAATATATTTCTTTAAAGAAGAATAAAAGGGTAAAGAAAAATATGCCAAAGATAAAAGAAAAGGAAGCAATGGCCAGGATAATAAGAAGCCAAGAGCCAAAGAGCCAACCAAATGAATCCTCAATTCACTGTTTCAACCTGCCAGAAAGAGCAATAGAATTAGTAAATGATATGACCACCAATATTCACTGACAGGCAAAGAAGAAAAGGTGCAAATGACTGACTTAAGATTATCAGTATTTACTTTAATAAGGTAAAAGAAAATAAGGATAAAAAGAAATTCAATATATTAATTAGCTGGGGAAAAAGTCCCCAGGTGATGAAAGGTGGCCAGTATATGTGAAAAAATGAGAGGCTGATCCTGGAAGGTGAATAATCCGTCTGTATTGTCTGAATTGGGCCAATACGGTTCTGGCCATCTTGAAAATTGAACTGTGTGATTGAATTCCCACAGTGGAATATGAATTGGCCCAATTGGGCCAAGGACGTACAGGTTGATTGATTGCTGCCTGTATGGATCAATTGAGTTGTCCAAGGAGTATTTAAGTACTTTCTTCCTTGACAACTGATTGAATGATGAATAACCTCTGAGAATGGCCCTTGGAATGATCCTGGAAGAATTGTCAACCCAACTCCTGCAGGGCCAGGTGGTTGGGGTCCTGAAATGATCTTCTGATAGCCGCCATGGATTGCCACACTGATGAGCTGAAGAGTCCTCCTTCAGAATTGATGATGGATTTTGGGACCTTGATTTGGAATCATGGAAATGGGTCCTGAGAATGTCACTATTGGATTGCTGAGCAAAAATGGTGCATAATGGTATATGATACCATATATGCACCACCCCTGCATCCTTGAGTACAGGGTGCATGGAGGAATGGGAAAATCCTCCCCTTGAGTTTAGGGGAAGAGTGGATTTGAGCTGCTGGTGGCCTCTGGGGTTTACCAGAGGCCATGGCTGAAAATGGGGTCCATAGTGTTCCTAAGGCCTTTTTTGGACGGTTTGGGCCCACTTGGCTTTGGGGCAGAGGGACTGCCCCCTTGGCCCCCTTTTGGCCTCATTGAAATTGGGCCAAAAGGGGGCCTAAGTGGCCCACAGGCTGTAGAGGCCGTAGGGGGCCTAAATGGCCCAAAACCAACTAATACAAGGGGTTGGGCCAAGGGCCCTGGTGGTGGCTAGAGAAGCCTTAGCCCCCTGGAATACTGAAAGGACACCCAGACCCAAAAACAAAGATAAAGGACTGGGGGTTGGTGAGGTGGAAATTGGCCAAGGAGGCCAATGATGGCAGGATATGGCCTGAGGCCATTAATGATAATTGGGGCCATAAATGGCCAAGGGAAAGGTGTTATGATCAAAATGCCATGGAGCACCAGAGGGGGCCAATTGGCCAAAAAGATATGGTGTGGCCAATTGGCCATAAAAGATATGGTGTGGCCAATTGGCCATAAAAGATATGGTGTGGCCAATTGGCCCCAACTTGGTTTCAGGCTGGGATTGCCGCAACACCAATTGTGGAGGGTCATCCTTTGTGGTTGTGACACAAACCAGCATTTGAGGTGTGGTTGGGTGTATTTTTAATTTCAATTACCCATTACATAACCACCTTTAAGATTAAGCTTTCTAACTACAAGTAAATCTGTGAGATACTGGTGTACAAACAGTATACCAGAAATCCACAAACTGTATTTCTGACGTGGAATTGTTAATTCAATTACACTGGCATTATAAAGGGGCATATTTTAGTAATATAAAAGCCCAGAGGCCATTCTTAGACATGAAAACAGCACTTTTTAAAAAGTATTAACTGAAATTAAGCCCTCCTTTTCCTGTATGAATCAGTGAAAGAAACCTAAATCCCACTAGAGACCCAGGCACAGGCCAACACACCAGTGACACCCTCAGAGCCAGAGGGCAGCAAGGGAAAAGGAAAAAGGCACAGTGAAGGCCTTTTAACAGCAAAAACATGGACACCAATTGACACTCAGAGGAATAGAAAACCACAAAAGTCTGCTTCAATACAAGGTAAACCAGCCTTAACAACTTGTAAAGGGAAGATTACCCTAATTAACCCAATTGTGACCTCTAAAGGTAAATTGCCAAAAGTAGCAGACAACAAATTTGTACAAGGCACAGTCAAAGGTAAATACCCTAAGCACATAAAGTTTTTGACTGCTTGCAAACACTGATATGTCACCTGTACACCTCAGAGACCTTGGCTTCCAAAGGAACCAGCCAGAGGACAGAGAAGGCTTGTCCAGAACCAGAAGACCTGGAAGAGGACACCTTGGACACAGTGGTGGATGGCAAGACACTGAGGGAAATAATACCCACTCTGCCATTGACTTTCCAATTCAACAGGAACCTCGGACCAGAGGACTGGAAAGATATGGATCAAGTTCTTCATCTCCACCAACTCCTCAAAGACTTATTTCAATGGAGCATGGAAAACAAGAGGTTCAACCTGGCATCCCACTGGGGAGAACTTGGAGAAAGTTGCCAGAAGATCTGTCTCAAAGAGATAGACTTCAGAGGCCTTATGGTAATGACCAAAGGTTGTAATCCCACAAGGCAGTTCAAACTCCTGGAGGTGAGGGAAAACAGGATAAGGGAGAATAAAGCCACTATCCAAGCTATAGAAGAACAGCATACCAAGACGGGGCATACTCAGATTCCTTCAGGGTCACAAGGAGCAGGCCAAATCAGCTCTCCAGTGGCTTCATGCCATTCAGAAACCAACAGATCAGTGGCCAAGAGTGACCATTCTTCACAGTCCCAGGACATTTCCAGGAGAAGACAGGGATACAAGGGCAAGAAAAAGACCACCTTCAACCAAAAGAAGAGAGAGCCAGACCCAATGAGCCAGAAGCTGTTGGATTTGGTGAAAGAAGTGCACAAGAACCAGAATTAGTTGTACATAGCTCCAGAATCAGTAGTCCCATTAATAGAAATATTACCCCCACTAATATTGAGCATAATCTTTTCACACCTGAGAGTAACCCAAACAGTCATGCACTGTGGTTACAAATGTCCCAATATGCTGAGCAGACTCAAACGCAGTTTGCAGAACTTGAAACAAGCCATGAGAGGATGAAAAAATTGACAGCCTCCATGGACAAAATAGTTGAAACCCTTCAAGAAGGACATGCTCAATTGAGCAAAGCCTCTGAAGAAACCAACAAAAGACTGAATCTAGTATTTGAAGACCAAAACCACAGCAAAAGGGACAGGGATTGTCTGGATCAAGACATAAACAAACTGTTTAATGTCTACCATAACATGAAGCCCCAAACACAAGGCCAGGTTATGGATAATCCATATCAACAAGATGACATAAAAGCAGATGCCATGTTGATGAATAAGGCAAGATATCCATCAAAATACCAAGATGGAGATAATATGTCTTATGCAGAGAAGGAAGCCTTGAAACAGCTTCCTGAGGCCTCAGCTGGCACAAATTCTCTGGAACAGGAGAATATGATCATATGGAGCTTATAGATTATATTCATGAACTCTTCATTGACGTACCAAGCATACCAGACCACTGGATCACTGCTAGACTTGATACAGTATTCAAAGTACATGCTAGTATATGGTACACAGGAATGAAATAAATCCATGGCAGAAGAAACTGGCCATGGTGGAAGAGTAAAATCACCCAAAAGTACAGCAATGGTACTTGGATATGGAAAGCAACCATGTCATTTTGAAATGACAAGTATTCAGTGGACAAATATACATATGAAGGGTGTCACAGACAGTCTAAAATACTTAAAGCCATTGATCCTGAAATTAACATTCAGATGAGGAATCACAAACTACTGACACAAATGCCAGGAGAACTAGATCATGAAGTGAAATGCAGATGCAACCAAAATTGCACTCTAGATGACATTGCAAATACCTCACAAGATGTAAGGAAAAGAACTAATATAGGAAAATACACCCCATATAAAAGAAGTGGTTTCAAAGAGAAAAAACCTTTCAGGGTGGAGCTTAAAGGAAAACCCAGGGAAAGGGTGGAAGAAGTGACCAAGAAGAAAAATTCTTGTCACAATTGTGGTTCAACGGACCACTATGGCAACAACTGTCCAAAGGCAAAGAAAAAATTCAATTCCATTGAGAGAGTCCCAGAGGAGGTGTAAGGTGTGGATATGAAACTTTGATTAAAAATCAAGTACTTTTCCTGTCCTCAAAATTTGTATCAGGTAAAATTCAGTTAAAAATAGTATGAAATATTATTTTTAAGAGAAAAAACGCCAATTTTATTGTTTATAAATTTATTAGTATAAAACAATAATATTATAAAAATTTATTGTTTTACCAACAATAAAAAGGTATCCAAAAAATACTCTACAAGAGATATTTTAAGGCTACAAAAGAAATTTATTCAAGAGCAATTTCAATTGGAATTAATTGAGCAAAGAACTGCAAGCAATTAATTAAAGAACAAAGTCTTTAAAAAGAATATTAAAGAGAAAACACGCCCAAAAGTGACCAGAGTGAATTTGGAAACAAAGTGACAAAGTTTACAGTGATGAAAGATGCTTTAATTCACTTTTGGGGTGGTTCAGGGGTAAAAATGATTATAAGACTTACAAAAAATTATTATAATGATTTTTTCACGTGGTTAAAAGGATTAAAATGATTTAAAAATGGTGGTTGGAATCTTTGATTGATTGGTTTAACAGTGTTTAAACTAATTAATAAAAGGAAAAGATTCTAACATGAAGAGAAAAGTGGGGCAAAGAAGACATTCTTTTATAGCCATCAATTCTCTTACTCCAAAAGTAAAATTTACTCTTGTCAGTCGTGAAAAACAGTCTGACAACAGAAAAGCCAATTATGGAATCATTGAACCCTGGTTTAGACCAAAAAGGGCTGGTTTAAGCCATTTTTAGCCATGTTAGACCCTTAAATCAGCCATTACTATAGCAATACCAGGCCTAGAGCCTTCAAAACACGTCGGAATGTGTGTCAGAGGCTTAGAAACCAGTGAGAACTGTTTTTACTATGATTGTTTTATCTTAAGGGTAGTTTTACCCTCTTGGAAACAGCTAAAACTACCCCAGTTGGTATCAAACCCTCATCATCAATTGAGTCCACAGACCCTGTAACTCAATTCCAGGCCAAAAGCGGTGAACGTTTGCATGAATTTTGACATCCCACGCCTGTCAGCAAGGATTTTGGGGGTCTAGCTCCCCCTTAGAGCTGGAGTTCCTTTCCCCCCCAAATTTAATCTTTCCAATTTATTTTTCCTTTAATTCCTCATCATGTATTATACTTATAATTTACATATGTAATTCAATTCAATTGTACAGTACAATGCAGTAATAATTGACACCTCATATGTAAATCAAAGTTCACTTATGTAATACACGCGCACATTTTGACATTTCAATTGAATTCAATTGAAAATACTTCAATTCCTCATAGCTTCTAAACTAAACACAACACCTCAGTTTTAACACAAAAATTGATGGTTAACACCACATGTGGTGTGAATTGAATTAAGGTTTTGAGGATTTTCAACTTTTGCATTGAAAATACTAAAAACTTAATTTAAGCTTATTTAGAGTTGAGTTACAAGAATTTCACTCAGAGGTGACCCCACCTGATTTTTTATGAGGAATCCAATGGTGAAATAATTTTTATGTGTTATTTATTGAATAAAAAGTTATAATAATTTTTATTTAACTTTTTTCCAAATTTATTTATTTTTTCACAATTTTGTTAAAATTTCATTTTTACTTAATTTTTTCAAGTATAAATGTAATTTTATACTTACAAAATTTAATGTATTTTTATTCTTAAATTGTAATGAATTTTTTATTTTTAATATAATTTTATATTTATATTTTGATTTTTATTTTAATAATATAAATAAATTTATTTCATTTATATTAATATGTTATTTTTGTATTTGTGGTCTTTTGGGTATATGAAATTACCTCTAAGGCTCACAGGAGGAATCCCCAACAGGGGATTCTGAATCAGACTCCATGGTTGATGCCATCAGAGAACAATCTGATGATGATCAAGACCCAAGAGAAGAATTTCTGGTGGAATACCAAGAGGAAACCCCACTAGAAATTCAGGACATACAGTTGTAAGCAGGCATGCCACAGATACTGCCAACAAAAACTTGTGCAAACATACACAAGATGCACAAACATTCCTGGTTACACCAACCAAAGGGATGGCATATATACATGTAACAGCCACAAAAGTGACTGTTTGCATTGACAATGCTCAACACCCATTTATCATTGACAGTGGGGGACACTGCACCATAGTGGCCAGAAAATATCTGGAAAACTACCTCCCAAATTGGGAAAAACAACTCTTGCCTAACAAGGCAAAGAACTTCAAAAGTGCTTCAGGGAAGATGACCTCCATTGGTACAATTATGAAAGAGATAATTATACCCCATAGGAAGGGTAATATCAGACTCAACCCAGAGTTTGTAGTGCTTGATGATGCCCACATCCAAGGGTTCTTACTGGGGAAAGATTACCAGAGGATGTATGGTATTGATATTTAAAATAGTAAAAACAGGCACATTACCATTGGTACCAACAAGGAAAAGAAATTTTCACTTGATATATACCAAATATCTGCCCAGGACCTACTGGAAGAACTACTGAATGAATTCAGTGAGGGCCAGATTAGCACTACCCTAGCCAGTAAACAAAAACTGAGTTTTCTGAAGATGCTGAGGAAAAATAGACCAGCATTTGCCATTTATGAACAACCATTGGGCAAAAATTAGAGGCCATGATATAGAACTATATCTGGATGTGGGAAGACTTTATCCACCCATTCTCAGGAGACCTCCATACCCAGAAGGTCCGGAGACTAGGAAAGAAATTGAAAAACACATCAATGGGTTCCTAGACATGGATGTCATCAAAAATATTGGACACAATAAACTGTGGAAATCACCACTCCTATCCTAATCACATGGCACGATGGCAAATCTAGGCTGTGTGGAGATTTCAGATCTCTGAACAAATACACAAAAGCTGACAGGTACCCTCTACCAAGGATACCTCATGCCCTAGAAAAACTGGAAAAAGCCACATACATACCCAAGATGGATTGTATGAAGGTTTTCCACAGAATGGAGCTAAACCAAACTCCATGAAATCATCCAAAATTATATGCCATATGGGAATATATGAGTATACCAGGATGCCATTTGGCATCAAAAATGCACCAGCCCACTTCCAAAGGATGATGAACACAATATTTCAAGAAAAAATATTGGAAGGCTGGATGGTAGTATATATTGATGACATCATTATATACTCAGAGACATGGGAAGACCATATGCAATACATAGACAAAGTGCTAAGTAAATGCATACCCATAAACCTGAAAATTTCACTTAAAAAGTGAAATTTGGGCCAACAAGAGCTACCAGCTCTGGGAAATACACTCTCAGGTCTTAGTCTGGCAATTGACCAGATCAAAGTAGCAGCAGTACTGCAAAAGCCAGTCCCAAGAAACATCAAAGAGATGCAATCTGTCCTTGGGCTTGCTAGCTACTATAGAAACCAAATCAGACATTTGGCCCACATAACTAGTAGTTTATACAGGTTATGTTCAAAAGATGTAGTTTTTGAAATTACCAAGGGATGAAGGGATGTATATGAGAGAATCAAACATGAGCTCACAAATGCACCTGTACTCATCTTGCCTGACTTTGAACTACCATTCAAGTTATACATAGATGCAGCATGTACCCAAGGCTTGGGAGCAGCCCTTCACCAGAGACAAATTGTAGATGGTGAACCAAGAGAGGGAGTAGTATGTTACATCTCTACACAATTGAAAGATTCAGAAGCCAGGTATGGGGCCACCCATGTTGAATGTCTATGCTTAGTCTGGGCTCTGGAGAAGCTACATTATCATTTGAAGGGTGCAGTATTTGAAGTCTACACAGACTTCATAGCCTTGAAGTATCTACTAAACATGAAGACTACCAATACAAACCTGCAGAGGTGGCAAATAGCCATCCAAGGGTATATAGGGAAAATGACCATCATATACAAAGAAGGTAAAGGTCATACAAATGCAGATGGCCTCAGAAGATGGCCACTGGATAATTTCAAAAGCAATATCGCTTATGACCCTGAAGTAGCAGCCAAGATCCCTATCCATTTCATGAAAATAGATAGGAGGAAAAAAAATCAAATTTTCTGAATGGGCACCAGAAAGTGGTACCCCAGACAATTGAAACACTGATTCAGAATGAACAGAAACTCCCATATTGGGAATAGGTTCCTCAGAAATGCATAATGAATTTATCAATGCAGTGATTAAGACATATGACAAACACAAACAGTTTGGCATATTGTTGCAACTCCTTCAACAAAAGTACAGGAGCCCAGAACTAAAATCCCAGTTAGAGGAACCCTGGTTGAGGGACCATAAGGACAACAAATTTTCCTTATAGATGGCCTGCTCTAACATATATAGAAGCACACTAGTGCACTCACAATAATAGAAAGAGACCATATATCCTTGATCCTACAAGAATGCCATGCCTTCCCCTATATGGGACACATGAGTGAAGACAGGACCAAGGAAAGGGTAGCAAGCACAGCTTGGTGGCCCAAATGGGAGCAAGAGTTGAGTGAATACATAAACACTTGTGAGATATTCCAGAAGGAAAATAGGAAACATGGGAAGAAGTAAAGAACCCAAACACCAATGGGAAACCATCAACATGGACTGGGTCACAGGACTTGTCCCAGGAGGCAAAGAGAACTTCAATGCCTACTTGATAATAGTTGATAGGTTCAGCAAGAGTATTAGCTTCCTACTATGTCACAAGGAGGACACAGTCATGGATACTGCTCTGTTATTTTGGAATAACATAATATCTACCTGTGGTGTCCCAAAAATCATTATTAGTGATAGGGACCCAAAGTTCACATCTAAACTTTGGACAAACTTGTATGACATGCTTGGCACCAAGCTTGCATTTTCCACAGCTTACCATTCACAAACAGATGGATTAGCTGAAAGGATGATCCAGACAATGGACAACATCCTTTGAAGATTCTGTGCCTATGGAATGGAATACAAGGACCATGAAGGACTCCAACTGGCTTATAATACAAGTCAGAACTCTACCACAGAAAAAACACCTGCACTGGTAGAGAAAGGGTGGAATCCCCTATTTCTGGTGGATCACTTGAAGACAAATCTTCTGACCATCCACCCCACAGCCAAAGATTTCCATGAAATGTGGAAGAGGGCTTGTGACACAGCTGCCAAATGCATAGCTGAGGCAAAAGAATATAATAAGCAGAGGTGGGACAAATCACACATGCAACCTGAATTTAAAGAAAGGGACCAAGTGTTAGCGTCTAGACTGAACTTTAATAATCTCAAAGGACCTAAGAAAATGAGAGACTCATTTGTAGGGCCCTTCACTATCATTAGATTGATAGGGAAAAATGCAGTGGAAGTCAAAATTACAGAAGGAATTTCTAGGAAAAACCCAGTCTTTCCAGTGAGTTTAGTCAAGCCATACTTCCAGACAGAGGAGGATAAATTCCGCTCCAGGAAGAAATACCCCACCCCACAAGAGATAGTGGAAGTGGAAGACTCCCCTTGACCAGTGAGGAAAATCATCAAGGCCAGGAAGATCAGGTTTAAGGGTAAAGACCAAAGACAATACTTGGTCAGATTCAAGAACCAGACAGCTGATAAGAACGAATGGTTTGCAGAGGATTTCATACCAGATGGAAACCATCAATTTAGAAGTTTCAGCGCCTCCAGGAGGACTGAAAAGTCTCATCAATGATGAGCCTTTTTTAGAGGGAGGGTATGTCAGCCTGTGACTCAAAACCAGAGCACAAGCATGACAGCCAAATACCATAAAACAATGGTATAGCCAAGATACAGCCAAAAAATGGAGGTGAGACAAATCAGCTCAAAAGGGATCAAAAGAAAGAAAAAGAGGAAAGTCACCCCTTTCAAAATATACAAGTCCCATCATCATAGGACAAATAATAACAAAGTTATTCCTGCTCAAAGTTGTTTCTGAGCATAAACCTTAATTTTCACCTCTCATCTGAAATACAGAGGAAGAGGCTTAACCCCATAAATGGGTATTCCAAATGAAGCTCTTAATCAGGGCTACCCAATGGTACTATTCAAAATGAGCTAGCACCAGTATTACAGAAGTTATGGCCAAAACCAGGCCAAATAAGGATGAACAAAATATTCAACTCTCATCTAGCTTTTACAGTTTTAGTGTGAGATACCTAAAGTGGGGTCTCTTTGGAAAGAGCACAATCAGGGCTATCTGATGGTGCCATTCATTTCCCCATACGTCACCTACAACAAAGGTTATGGAGAAAACAAGCTCCACACAGCTTTTTGCCAAAACATACATATGTACAAAAAGACTTGTACATGGCATAGCTTTGCCATATCTAATAACAAACATATCAAAGGAGGTACTGTTGTGTAGAAAACATCCAGGGCTATACACGCAACAAATGTTGAGGTTGATATCTCAAAAAATGACAAAGTTATGGCTGTTTAAAGGTCAAAATCTCACAGTTTGGCCAATACAGCCTTATAGTGGGATAATATCCCATAACCATGATTATGAGGTGTAAAATAGACTAAGAAGCTTGTCTTTACTTCAACAACTAATAGTTAATTCAATACTGGGGTCCCATACAGGTTCTGTATAGTATTCTACATATAATACCAGTCAGAATCAGGCTATGTGGTCCCCAGATGGGAATATTCACCCTGTATTGGTGAAAACTTCCCAGATGTGGTTTGAAAAGCCACATATGAGCCCAATAACGGCTATACAGGTTTTGTGAAAGCCACAGGCCAGTACTTAGGAGTGAAAAATCTACATTTCCTTTACGTGGAAAGGTCTAGAAGTCTTTTCACCCCACTTTAGGATAAAAAGGGGCCTTTTCACATCCAGAAAAGGTTTCCTCATTCTGCTCTTGCATTCCTTTTAGTAAAACTGTCAAAAAAAGTTATACTCTTGGAAAATAAACAGGTTATACTTTAAACTTCAGTATTGTAGTAATCCAACTGGCAAGACTGCACCCAGGGTTTTCAGCAGTGCTCACTACCACTATATTATTATAGTAAAGCCCTTGATATCTTAATTTAACCATTTATTATCATTATCAAAACTTTCTATATCAATTTCACCATGTCACAGGCATAGCTAAAGTTTGTAAATACCATTATACACCTTTATCATAGACTCAGCCTGACAAAAAGAGAAAGAGATAAAGAGAAATGAATTTTGAGGAGGTTCCAATATTTATCAAAGATGTTGACAATTGATTTGAATTGGCCAAGGAACTGGAAAAGAAGATTTGATTCCAGGTTCTCACAGAGTGGTGAAGGTGATGTTTCAAAAGATTTTAGACCCCTAAGGGAAATGCACACCAGGAGAGGAACTTACTTTTGGTAATAATCCTCCTTCCAGTGCCATAGAAACAAAATAAATTGGCTGCAAGAATGAATTGGAATTGGAAAGACTTGGGAGAAAATTAAGAAAAGGAATGGTCCATTTGCCCAAGTGAAAATGGCCATTATTTTGGAATTGATGTTGAAAGCCAGGCCAAACATCTGTGTCCAAAAATTGCAGAGTGCTCACAGAGTGGCCAAGGTGATTCTTACAAAAAAAAGAGTAGAATACCTCTAAAGGTGCATACCAGGAGTGGAACTTACGTTTGGTAATTCCTCTCCCCACCAAGCACCTCAAAATAATCAAGCTCTTGAAGAATTGGGTCCTGGCTTTTCAGAATATAAATGATGAAAATCCTTGACAAGCTCAGGACAATTCCTGAGATTTTCAGTTGGTTCCCAAGTTGATCTTTCTGGGTCTTGACTGAAGCCTTTCCATTCCCCAAATACCATAATTTTCCTCTCTTGAGCTTTGAGTCCAGTATTTGAGAGACTTCCCATTCCTCTTCTTCAATGATTATTGGAGGAGGAGGCTCTTGATGCTGATTTGGGATTGTTGATGTCTTGACTGGTTCCAAGAGTGAAATATGGAAGACTGGGTGGATGGACTTTCATTGAGATGGCAGGCATGAGTGCTGAATTTCTTCAAGATTGGAAAAGGACCCAACCATCTTTCAGACAGTATTTTGGTGGGTCTAGATGATTTTATGTTCTTAGAAGAAAGCCATACCATGTCACCAGGATTGAAAACAGGTGGACTTTCTCTACTTTTATCTGCATACCTCTTAAGCCTGTTTATGGAAACTTCAAGTTCTCTCTTGACATCTTGCTGTAATGATTGGAGTTTTGTTGATAAATTTCCAGCAGGAGTATCCTGAGTCATGTGAACTGAGTCAAAATGTGGATCTCTTCCATAAAAAGTGAAAAACAGTGATTGTTTTGTTGAAGAGTGGTCAGAGCTATTGTAGGCAAATTCAGCCAGAGGCAGCCAGGTTTTCCAATAATCTTGATGATAACTGAAATACATCCAAGGGTAGTGTTCTAGTATCTGATTTACCCTCTCTGTCTTTCCATCAGTTTCTGGATGGTATGCAGTTGAAAGATCTCTTGAAATATTGAGCTTCTGACAAAGATTAGTCCAAAAAGAAGAAACAAAAAGAGAACCTCTATCACTAACAATGCTTGAAGGCAGGCCGTGCTTTGAGAAAATATTCTTGATGAAGAAATGGGCCAAATCCAGTGAAGTTATTGAAGAAATTGTTGGAAGAAACACTGCCATTTTTGAGAATCTGTCCCCTATGACAAGGATTGAGGAAAATGTATTGGAAAGTGGCAATTGAGTGCTTAAATCCATTGAAAGAAAAATCCAAGGACTGTTTGGAATTGGAAGAGGTTTGATGAGTTCAAAATTCTTGTTATGAATATTTTGGCTTCTTGAGCACTGTTGACAGGATGCTACATAATCCTTGATAAATGGAGTCATTCCAGACCAGTGAAAATCCCTCTTGAGAAGTTTGAGAGTCTTCTCTTGGAAAGGGTGTCCAGATAGAGGAGAGTCATGTCTCTTTTGAAGTATGCTGAGTTGAATTGTGGGGTCATTTGGAACCACCACCCAATATTTGAATAGAAGAAGTTGGGAAGAGGAATCAAGAGAATAATCTTGAACAGATCTACCTTTACCCAAATCTTGAAGAATACTTCTGTATTGAGAATCTTGCCATAATGCCTTCTGAATTGAATCAATCAAATTTAATAATTCATCCACCTTGACTGCAAAGAGCTTTGAAGCTTGAATGTCATCTTGCTTGATTATCTTTTGATAATTCATCGGATTCTTGCTGATGAAATCTTCCTGCCTCTCTGGGTAAACGTTGTCCCAATGTGACAATGCATCTGGAAGGGTAGCCAAGTGGCCAGGGAAGTAAGTGATTGAGAAATGGGATTCAGAGAGAAGTTCAGCCCAGAAGGCTTGACAGTGAGTGAGAATATTTGATGACATGAAATATTGAAGTGAACTATGATTGGTGAGAACTTCAAAGGAGGAATAAAGAGAAAGGAGAAAAGCTCTCCAGCGCTTGAGAGCCCAGACTATTCAAAGGAGTTCCTTTTCATGAATTTCATAGTTGAGCTCTGCTGGAAGAAGCTTGAGACTATCAAATGCAATGGGATGTTTTCCTGAGTCAGAGACCTGACTCAGTACAGCACCAAGGGCATAATAAGAAGAATCGGTCTCTACAATGGTGGGTAGAGAAGGATGAAAGTGAGAAAGGATTGGAGCAATGGTGAAAGCCTCTTTGAGTTGACCAAACTGTGTAAGGGCTTCCTCATTGAGGGTAAAATGGGAATCTTTCTTGAGGAAGCTTGTGAGTGAAGTAATTTTCTTTGAATAATTCTTGATGAAACAGCAGTAAAAATTGGCAAAGCCAAGGAAAGCTTGAAGATCCTTGAGGTTTCTTGGAGGTGGCCAATTGAGAATTTGATGTAATTTTGCTTGGTCCATCTTGATGCCTTCAGAAGAAACAGGCACTTGGAGGCCTCAGCCAAGAGGGTATTGGTTCTGAGTCTGGAAAGAGCAGTGGACGCATGAGTGAAATGCTATTCCCCATATTTGGAAAAGACCATAATGTCATGCAAATAAACTCCAATATAAACATCAAGAAGATCATAAAAATATCATTGACATGGTTTTGAAAAGAGGCAGGAGCATTGGTGAGCCCAAATGGCATAAACAAGTACTCATAACTGCCATATTTAGTTTTAAAACATTTCATATGTTCATAAACTTCCTTGATTCTGAGCAGGTATATGCACCACAAAAATCAATCTTGGAGAAGATAGAAGAACCATTAAAGAAAGTAAGAATCTGATTCCTAGGAGGGACACGATACTTGTTCTTCATAGTCACAGCATTGAGTTTTCAGTAATAAACACACAAAAAAAGGCCCCCATCCTTCTTTTTGACAAATAGGACAGGTGCTCCTGTTGAAGAAGAGCTTTGACAGATGAAACCTTTACATTCTATGAAATGTAGGCCCTGAGTGTATCTTACTTTTGGTTTGATAAAGAGTAGATCACCCCAACTGGAGGTAGAGACACCTCCTGTGAGCCTTTGAGATATGACCAAATATCCAAAAAGTTCCAACAAATTTCTGTAACAATTATACTTATAATAATTATCTCAAAGACTAGTGAGAATACCATAAATAGGTACAAAATCTGAATGAACTCAGAATCTAATGGGTAAACATGTGAAGGAAATTACACCATTAGATTTCTAATGGTAAAATACACATATGTCATTTTTATGGCATATCTAAAAAGTCAATAATTACTGAAGAATAAGTAATAATACCTTAGAGAAGGTATAAAACCTTATTTAACTCAGAATCCAAGGCAAAAACATGTGAAATAAATTGTACCATTGGATTCTCCATAAACAACCACACATAAAAAAATTATAAATCTAATCTACAAAGTCAATATTTAAGGAATTAAGCTGAATATATGCACTTTTTTGGTCAATGTATATATTCATGGTTTTTAGCTAATATCTCTTGAAATATACAAGATAGAGAGATAAAACAAAAATGAATTCACCACTTAATTACTGTAGGAACACAGGTACAAACTTTATTTTACAAGCTATAAACAAGGTTAAAACTTGTAATGGATTATTGTTTAAAATCAATGGGGCTGTTGACCACTTTGTTGTGAAAGTGGTCCAAGCTTAAAAAAGGGTAGACAGTAAGATCTTACTATTTCATTTGTGAAGAATGATGTAATTTTTATTACAATATTCAAGGGATAACCCCTTGAAATAATGGTTTGAATTTTCAAATATTAATTTTCAACAGAAAAGATGAGCTACAAGGAAAATCATCAAAAATAGAGTTTTGATGATGTAATGAAATGCTCTTGGCAGCTTAATAAAGACATGCCAAGCTATGAGAATCCACTCTCAGAATGGCTGTAGCATGTATAGCCTCAAGGTTATTAATGACCAAAGTGTAAGCTTAAATTTGATCATTTATGATCACTCACTGTAATCTTATTTTAAGTTAAACAGTTATATAAGTGACAATGCTGGTGGGTACCATTACTTAATAATTAATTCTAATACAAACCATGAATTTTAGGCTTCTGCCAAGCATATGATGTCATCAAATCTAGAGTTATAGTGATAACTCTAAATAATGGCATAATAATGAGATGAGATGGTTTGATCATGATGTAATAATCACTAAACCTTACAATACTGATCATTTCTAGTAGATACCATCATTACACGTCTACTAGAAGCCTACTGGACTCTGGAAGGGAGTTATTTACTATAAATAGAGCTCTTTTTACTCTATTTTCCCCTCAGACACATCAAAACATTAAAACAATTAAATCAAAAGGTAAAATCTTTATTCTTTATATATAAATCTTTTGTCTTTTTAAGTAACAAAGGTAATATTTATTATAATCATCATTTTTGACGTAATTAATTCAATTGTTCCACTGTTTTGCTATATTTCTGTTAAAAATCTCAAATACACGTAAAGTCAAGAAAATTTGTAATTTCTCTTATTTTCAATTGTAAATACAATTTAAATAAGTTGTATTTATATTATTTGGCATAAATGTATTCAATATTATTATACTCAGTGTCAAAAGTAGGTTATCTTTTCTTATCATAATAATTTCTCTTTACTATTGCGTTTAATAATTTTTTAATTAATATAAACAGTATTTATATTAACTTATAACTATAATTTTAGTAACATTAAAGTTATTAATTGTTTTTTATTAATAAGAACATTTTTTTACGCCTTTATTAATTGTTGGTAACAATAAAGTGCTTTAAAATATATCAATATATGTATTAAGATATATTATTTTATTTATTTAATAATATAATAACTTTTTACGCCTTAATTATAATAATTTTTTATTATTATACTTATCTTATCTTATTTACTTTATTTATAAGGGCATTCAGAGTACAATAAGTAAAATCTTTGTAATTTTTACTTATTGTTTCATAGTAAAACCTTACATTCGGGGGCCTGGCCATGATATTTACTTTAAAAGATCTTTGAAAAATATTCTAATTGGGTTTATACAATATAAATTATAATTAAAATCATAAAATTATATAATAATTTTGTATTTATTGATTTTAAAAGCTATTCAGGCATTTGCAAAGAAATTGTACTGTCTTACACATGGTTTTTCACATCCTTATATTTCAAGAACTTTATTTGAGCTACTCTAGTGATTAGAAAAGATATTTTATAAATTCAAAATAATTTTATATTATAAATTAATTTCATAAAAGAATCATATTCATTTTTATTTCATTCTTTCAAAATAAAAATATAAAAATATAATAAAAAATAAGAAAAACCAATGAAAAAGTTAGTTTTATGCATTTTTTTCATTTCTTTATTTATTTCATTTATTCAAAGGTATAAAAGAAATTTTTACATGAAAAGTTGCCATATCTTACCAAAAATACCGCTTCTTATATAAAAGACTTATATTTATTTGTCTTTTTTAGTGTTTGAAGACAATCCAACAGAAGACAACCAAGCCACTGTTGAATGATTGGTGGAAGAAACTTGCCCAAGTTCACCAACACCAATTGTAATTAAGAAAAAGAAATCTAAGAAATTAGACTTTACAGGACCCACTATTCAGGACTCTGAAAGTGATTACCTCCTTTATAAATTGCCATAAGAAGAATTCTTGTTCCGAAATCTTCTTATTTCTTAAAATATTACTACCAGAAGAGTCTCCCAATACTCCATCCAATCAGATGGAGCTGGACTCAGAGGTAGAATTGATCCCTCAGAAGGGAAAAGAAAGGGCAATATCCCCAGTGGAACAGAATCCACACAAGGAAGTGCCTTATCTCAAAGGCCAGTCCCAGAAATGCCCATGATATCTGAACCAGAGTTAGAACTAAGTATGAGTAACTCAAATAGGTACCAATCACATTCAGAGGGCTCAGATGAACATCTAAATGAGCCAGTACAAGTAGTACTACACAGTGTACAAAGACAAGGACTGGGAAATGTTGCCACAAATACACCAAGGAGTGATGAACACCTGGCACATCCTCAAAACATTCCTCAAAGAGGAGGAAATAGTGAAATACTCAAATGGATGGAATCCACTATCATCCAAGCCTCAAATCAAAAAGATCAAGGAGTACCATGCCAAAAAGAAGGAGGAAACCAAGGAAGAAGCCCCAGTAGCTTCTACCAGAAAGCCCCAAGCCAGCCCACTTCCCCAAGAAGGGAGCAAGAACAAGAACAAGAACTGGAGAAAACCATATTCCCCAAGCTAAAGAATTCCAAAAATCCAAAAAGATGCCATGGACAATGTCTTCAACATGGCCAGAACCTTGATGGAATTCAAGGACATGGAGGAGCAAAGAATGAGACAACCTCATTTCTCAAAGAAATAACCTTGTCCCCAGATGTTGTAAATACTTTAACAGAAATTAAAAATACTATTTTACCTCTAAAATAAATTGAAAATAGTTTATTATCATTACAAGAAATAAATAATAATTTATCCTCTTTAACAAAAATTGTTGTACAGAACAAAAAAGAAATTGACAACATTAAATTTATAGTTGAAAATAATAAACCAAAGGTTTTAATTGAAAATACTAAAAAATTAATACAAGGACAACAAGAATTGTATAAATACATAAAAGATATCAAAGATAAAACTTTGACAAACAATTATGATGTGAGTATTAATAATCTTACAGAAAAATTGAACAAATTAAGCATTTCTGTAGAAAGATTTGAAGAAAAAACTTCATCACACCAAAAATTACTTTTAGACCATGTGGAAAAAGGTGACAAATAAAGAATGCATCTGAAAGATTATATTCAAAATGAAATAAGGCTTATTACTGAAAAAATGGATAAAATTAATGAAGCTAACTTAAATATGCCAAAGTTATCAACCCCATTTTCTCATATAAGAATCCCTGTTAAACCAAAAGAGGAAATAACAAATCCATTCATAAAAGACTTGAGTAACCAAGACAATAACCAAGTCTTAATGAAGGAAGCACCTCAATTAAAAGAATGGCCAACATTCACAGGAGAAGGTGAATTTGACCATATGTCATTGATTAAAAGAATTGACATGTTACAAGAAGATTATGACATACCAGATGAACTGATCACTGCCAGATTACACTCACTGTTTGAGAAATTCTGCAAAAAGATGGTATTATGGCATAAGACAGAAACATGGAAAAAATACCTGGTCTTGGTGGAAACAAGAAATAATCACCAAGTGGGCTAATGATACCTGGAGGTACAAAATAGAAAAGGAATTTGAAAACTGCTTCTTTGACCCAGACAAAGATAAACCTTTGAGTTTGTTCTTAAAACAACTTGAAAGATTAAATGCACTGTACCCAGAAATGTCACAAAAAATGGTACACATGAAAATAATTAAGAAATGTGGAGGAGAATTGGAACATTCCCTGAGAAGCAGGTGTATAGAACAATGCTCCACAGAAGAGTATATGAATGCACTAGAAGAAATAGTGACAATGACAAAAATTGGCCCAACCTGGAAGAAATCGGACATTAAAAATCCAAATAAGCCATTTATCAAAAAAATATGAACCAAGAGAAGCTTTCAAGCCCAATAAATCCAATGGGAATGAGCAAAGAGAATGCCACAATTGTGGAGTTATTGGACTGTGAGCCTGTGACTCAAAACCAGAGCACAAGCATGACAGCCAAAATACCATAAACCAATGGTATAGCCAAAATACCACCAAAACATGGAGCTGAGCCAAATTAGCTCAAAAGGTATCAAAAGAAAGAGGAAACTCACCTCTTCCTGAAAATATAAGTCCCATCACCATAGGACAAGAAATAACAAAGTTATTCCTGCTCAAAGTTATTGCTGAGCATAAACCTTAATTTTCACCTCTCATATAAAATCTAGAAGGAGAGGCTTAACCCCATCAAATGGGTATTCAAAATGAAGCTCTAAGCCAGGGCTATCCAATGGTACCAGCCAAACTGAGCTAGCACCAGTATTACTTGAGTTATGGTCAAATTCAGACCAAATGAGGGTGAACAAAACATTCACCTCTCATCTAACTTTTACAGTTTTAGTGTGAGATACCTAAAGTGGGGTCTTTTTGGAAAGAGCACAATCAGGGCTATCTGATGGTGCCATCCATTTCCTCATAACTCAACTACCACAGAGGTTATTGGCCAAACAAGCTTAATACAGCTTTTGACCAGACCACGCCAATGTACAAAATACTTGTACATGGGATAACTTTGTCATATTTAATGATAACCATGTCAAGTTGGGTGCCATTGTGTAGAGCTCATACAGGGCTATTCAATGAACCAACTTTGAGCTTGATATCTCAAAAACTGACAGAGTTATGACCATTTTAAGGTCAAAATCCCACCTGCTGTCAGATACAGCCTTACCATGGGATAATATCCCATAACCATGAATATGAGGTGTCAAATAGACAAAGAAGCATGTTTTTACTTCAATACCTCATATGTCAGTCAATACTGGGGTCCCATACAGTTTCTGTACAGCATTCTACGCGTCATACACGTCAGAATCAGGCTGTGAGGTCCCCAGATGAAAATTTTCACCCTGTATTGGTGAAAACTGCCCAGATGTGGTTTCAAAACCACATCTGAGCCCAATACAGGGTATACAGGCTGTTTGCAAACCACAAGCCTGTCCTGGAGAGTGAAAAATCTTCACTTCCTCTACGTGGAAAGGTCTAGCAGCCTTTCTACCTCAATTTCATGATAAAAGGAGGGCTTTTCACAGCCAAAAACCTTTCCTCATCCTGCTCTTGAATAACCTACGTAGTAAACTGTCAAAAACAGTTTTACTCTTGGTTAAATAATCAGGTATACTCTTAATTTAAAGTATTGTAGTCTTTACTATTGTAATCCAACAGGTAAAGCTGCACCCGGGGCTTTCAACAGCGCTCACCACCACTATATTTCTATAGTAAAGCCCTTTAAATCTTAAATTAAATCATTTATTATCAATCTTATCATCTTTTAAAACCATTTTTACCATGTCACAGTCATAGTTAAAGCTTGTAAATACTCATATACACCTTTATCATAGACTCAGCCTGACATGGACACTTAGCCAATAATTGCCTTAAAAAAGCAAAAATAATTGAAATTGTGGAAACAGAGGACCACAATGATAAAGAAGAAGAATCTGATTCTGAAAAGAACACTGAAGAATCAGAAAATTCTGACAGTGATGAAATTGATATAATTAGTGCAGAAATTAATAATATTGATTTAATATATGAAGTACTTGATGTAAATTTAAACTTACCACAAGTTGGAAAATGTGATACAAACCTCACAAACATACAAGATGCTAAATTGTATAGAACCAAACCAGCAAAAGGGATGGGATATACAGCTGGAAAATAAATTATAGGTATTGTCATGGTGGGAAATCAATGGGCAAAAGTGAACTCAGATTCAGGAGAATATTGTACATGTGTTGGTAAAGGTTATTTGGAAACAATTGTACCAGATTGGGAAGGAAGACTTATACCAATACAAGAAGTAAAATTTAGTAGTGCAAGTGAAAGCATGAAGCCCCTTGGAATAATTGACTTGACACTCATTCTCCCTCATCCTTCACAATGTATCAGATTGAAAGTAGAACTTGTAGTAATGGACAACCGCACTAGTAACCATTTTATACTTGGAAATGACTACTTGTCAATTTATGGCATAGATATCTCTAACCAAAAAAGATAGATATTTTACCATAGGAGACAATAAAAGAAAAAATTTTGGCTTTCTTAATAACAAAAGTCAAATTGCAGTTGTCAAGAATGAAGAAAAAATCCCATAAATAGATTTTTTCATAACTGAACAGCTAAAAGAGGCAGATTTCAATCATGAATTAACTGTAAAAATGAAAGAAAATATGATTGACCTCTTATTTAAATATAAAGATGCCTTTGAAACTGAGAAGGAACCACTAGGTGCCATAATTGGACATGAGGTAGACATAATCCTTAATGTAGAAAATCCTTATCCACCTCTTTTTAGAAGACCAGCTTAGCCAGCCAGCCCAAGAGCTAGAGAAGCTTTAGAAGTACACATTAAAGAACTAATGGACCTTGGAGTATTAAGGCAAGTAGGACATAATGAACAGATAGAGGTCACTACACCTGTCATTATAACCTGGCATAATGGAAAATCAAGGATGGTAGGGGACTTTAGAGCTGTAAACACCTATACTATCCCTGACAGATATTCAATACCCAGAATTCATGAGACATTAACACAATTATCTCAGGCTAAGTTCATCACAGCCATGGATTCTCTAAAGGGTTTTCATCAAAACTTCTTAACATAGAATTCCAAGAAACTACTAAGGATAATAGTCCACTTTGGAATCTTTGAATATCTCAGAATGCCATTTGGTATAAAAAATTTCAACATCCCATTACCAAAGGATTATGAATACCAAATTTCCTGAAGAATTATCAGAAGGATGGCTGATTATTTATATTGATAATATCATAATTTGCTCAGAGACTTGGACAGTCACTTATCAAGACTAGAAAGAGTCTTGCAAAAAATAGTCAAAGTAAACATGAAAATCTCTCTGAAAAAGTGTCATTTTTCATACTGTGAACTGAAGGCACTAGGACATGTTGTATCTGGACTAAGCTTGGGCATAGACAAGAGAAAAGTAGGAGAAGTACTATTGAAACCAATGCCCCGAAGTAAGAAAGAAATGCAATCATTCCTAGGATTTTCCGGTTATTACAAACAACATATAAAAGATTTTGCAAGAATTACTAAGTCATTTTATAAGCTCTGTGACCAACAGACAATCTATGAAATGACTGAAGAAAGAGTTAAGACATATGAAGAATTGAAAAATTGCTTAACAAATGTGCCATTTCCTCTAATGCCAGATTGGAAGCTACCCTTCAAACTATACATTGATGCTTGTAGAGAAGGACTAGGTGCTGCACTACACCAGACACAAATCATCAATGACAAACCTGTTGAAGGACCAATTTGCTTCATTTCAAGTCAAATAAAGCCAACAGAAGCAAGGTATGGAGCAAGCCAAATGGAATGCCTCTGTTTCGTGCGGGTGTTGGAAAAACTACACTACTATTTGGATGGGACAGTGTTTGATGTAATTACAGATTTCAATGCTGTAAAATCTTTACTAAACGTGAAAACCCCAAATAGACATATGCTAAGATGGCAAATTGCCATCCAAGAATATAGAGGAAATATGACTATAGTTGATAAATCTGGTAATATTCATAAAAATGCAGATGGGCTCTAGCAAATACACCTGAAAATCCAGCATGGGTACCACAGGAAGAGCACCATATAGAAGGCATATGTGTAACAGAAATAGGCACAGAATTCTTTAACCAAGTTAAATAAAGCTATAAAATGGATAAAAAGTGCCATATCTTATGCCAAATTCTAATGAAAGACTGTAAAGAACCTTCACTTTCCTTAAAACTTGATAAATGGAAAAAAGCATATGATGAAGGAAGATTCCACCTCCTTGATGGAATCCTTTACCATAGAACTAAACACACATGTGTTATGGCTTTAACAGATAGAACTCCAATAAACACTATACTACATGAACTTCATGATAGTGTTGCAGCTGGACATCTCTCAGAAGACAGAACACTAGAGAGGGTCAAACCCTGCTCTTGGTGGCCAAATTGGAAGAAAGATGTTGCAGAATACTGCCAAACCTGTGACAGATGCCAAAAGGAAAACAGAGCCACAGGTAAGAAATTTTGAATGATGATCCAAATTCAAGAACCAAAATCCCCTTGGGAAATAGCTCATATGGATTGGGTAACAGCTGTCAGCCTGTGACTCAAAACCAGAGTACAAGCATGACAGCCAAAATACCATAAATCAATGGTATAGCCAGGATACCACCAAAACATGGAGCTGAGCCAAATCAGCTCAAAAGGTATCAAAAGAAAAAGGAAACTCACCCCTTTCTGAAAATATAAGTCCCATCACCACAGGACACAGAATAAAAAAGTTATTCCTGCTCAAAGTTATTGCTGAGCATAAACCTTAATTTTAACCTCTCATCTAAAATACAGAAGGAGAGGCTTAAACCCATCCAATGGGTATTAAAAATGAAGCTCTAATCCAGGGCTATCCAAGGGAACTAGCCAAACTGAGCTAGCACCAGTATTACTTGAGTTATGGCCAAATTCAGGCCAAATAAGGGTGAACAAAACATTCACCTCTCATCTAACTTTTGCAGTTTTAGCGTGAGATACCTAAAGTGGGGTCTCTTTGGAAAGAGACAAATCAGGGCTATCTGATGGTGTCATCCATTTCCCCATAGCTCAACTAGAACAAAGGTTATGGGGCAAATAAGCTCAATACAGCTTTTTGCCTAAACCACGCAAATGTACAAAAATCTTGTACATGGGATAACATTTCCATACTTAATGATACCCATATCAAATGAGGTACCTTTGTGTAGGGCACAGACAGGGCTACACACTGAGCAAATTTTGAGGTTGATATCTCAAGAAATGACAAAGGTATGGATGTTTTAAGGTCAGATTCCCACCTGCTGTCATATACAGCCTTACCATGGGATAATGTCCCATAATCATGAATATGAGGTGTCAAATAGACCAAGAAGCTTGTTTTTACTTCAATACCTCATATGCCAGTCAATACTTGGGTCCCATACAGTTTCTGTACAGCATTCTATGCGTCATACACATCAGAATCAGGCTGTGAGGTCCCCAGATAAAAATTTTCACCCTGTATTGGTGAAAACTGCCCAGATGTGGTTTCAAAACCACATCTGAGCCCAATACAGACTAATACGGGTCTTTGAAAACCACAATCCTGTCCCAGAGAGTGAAGAATCTTCACTTCCTCTACATGGAAAGGTCTAGCACCCTTTCCACCCCATTTCAGGATAAAAAGGAGGCTTTTCACAGCCAGAATTGTTTCCTCATCCTGCTCTTGAATACCCTACGTTGTAAACTGTCCAAAACTGTTTTACTCTTGGGTAATAATCAGGTATAAATATAATTTTAATTATTGTAGCTCTTATTATAGCAATCCAACTGGTAAGACTGCACCCAGGGTTCTCAATAGTGCTCACCACCACTATTCTTCAATAGTAGAACCCTTTAATTTTATTACAAATCTTTATTTTACTCAAAACACTCTTATCTTAAATCATTTTCTACATGTGCCAGTCAAAGTTCTAGCTGTAAATATCCTAATTACTGCTTCAACATAGACTCAGCCTGACATTTTGGGAGCCTGGCCATGTTTCAAACTTATTTGGACCTTAGCAAGTGAGTTTTTATCTCTGAATTTCCTCATTCTGACAATTTTTTCACTATTTTTTAGCTGTACTTTTTCTGACAAAATATATATTATATATATATATTCTTCTTTTTGGTATATAAACCACTTTATACTCATATTTTAAGAGTATCTGTCACGTGGCTAATAACCACAAGACCATTATTTTTGGTGTGGTTTACACATAAAAACACTTGAGCCATTAATACAGTCTTATTTTTTAATTAAATTAAGACACCTCATACTGATAAACCAACAGTTGAGGCGTGGTTGGGAATATTGTTAACTCAATTTCCCTGTTATACACCACTTTTGACAGATTATACTTGCTAATTACAAGTAATCTGTGAGATATTGGTATACAAACAGTATACCAAATATCAGTAAGCTGTATTTCTGACATGGAATTGTTGACTCAATTACACTGTCATTGTACAAGGGCAAATTGTAGTAATATACAAGCCCAGAGGCCATTCTTAGATGTGCAAACAGCATTTTAAGAAGTCTTAACTGACATTAAGCCCTCTTTTTCCTGTTTTGATTCAGTGGAAGATAACTTAATACCACTTGAAAGCCAGTCACAGGCCAACACACCAGTGACGCCCTCAGAGCCAGAGGGCAGCAAAGGCAAAGGGAAGAGGCACAGTGAAGGCCTGATAACAGCAAAGAAGTGGACACCCATTGCCACACGGAAGAGTAGAAAACCATGAAATTCTGCTTCAATACAAGGTAAACCAACCTTGATATCTTGTACAGGGAAAATTACTATAATTAACCCAGTTGTAACCTCTAAAGGTAAATTTCCCAAATCAACAGACAACAAATTTGTACAAGGCACAGTCAAAGGTAAATACCCTAAGAACATAAAGTTTTTGACTGCTTGCAAACAATAACATGTCACCTGTACACCTCAGAGATCTTGGCTTCCAAAGGAACCAACCAGAGGACAGAGAAGGTTTGTCTAGAACCAGAAGACCTGAAGGAGGACACCTTGGACACAGTAGTGGATGGCAAAACAAGGAGGGAGATAATATCAACCTTGCCATTCACACTCCAATTCAATGGAGACCTCAAACCAGAGGACTGGAAAGACATGGATAAAGTTCTTCAGCTCCACCAACTCCTCAAGGACTTATTCCAATGGAGCATGGACAACAAGAGGTTCAACCTGGCATCTCACTGGGAAGAACTTGGAGCAAGTTTCCAGAAGATCTGTTTCAAAGAGATAGACTTCAAAGACCTTATGGTAATCACCAAAGGTTGGAATCCTACCAGGCAGTTCAGACTCCTGGAGGCAAGGTCACAGAGGATAAGGGAGAATCAAGCCACTATGCAAGCTATAGAAGGACAGTTAACCCAGACAGGGCCTACTCAGATTCCTTCAGGCTCACAAGGAGCAGGCCAAATCAGCTCTCCAGTGGCTTCACACCATTCAGAAACCAGCAGATCAGAGGCCAAGAGTCACCATTCTTCACAATTCCAGGAAGGTTCCAGGAGAAGACAAGGAAACAAGGGCAATAACAAAGCCTCCTTCAACCAGAGGAGGAAAGAGTCAGACCCCATGATTCAGAAGCTGTTGGATTTGGTAAAAGAAGTCCACAAGAGCCAGAAGCAGCTGTAAACAACTCCAGAATCAGTAGTCCTAGTAATAGAAACATTACCCCCACTCAGACTGAACATAACATTGTCACATCTGAGAGTAACATCAACAGTGATACACTGTGGTTACAAATGTCCCAATATGCTGAGCAATCTTCAAAGCAGTTTGCAGAACTTGAAGCAAGCCATTAGAGTATGAAAAAAGTTCAAGGCTCCATGGAACAAATAGTTAAAAATCTTCAAGAAGGACATGCTCAATTGGGAAAAGCCTCTAAAGAAACTAACAAAAGACTGAATATAGTCTTTGAAGAACAACACCACAGCAAAAGGGACAGGGATTGTCTAGACCAAGACATAAAAAAATTGCTTAATGTATACCATAACTTGAAGCCCCAACCACAAGGCCAAGTTATGTAAAATCCATATCAACCAGATTCCATGTTGATGAATAAGGAAAGATCTCCATCACAATACCAGGAGGGAGATGCCATGTCTGATTTGGAGAAGGAAGCCTTGAAACAGCTTCCTGAGGCCTCAAGCTGGCCCAAATTCTCCGGAACAGGAGAATATGATCATATGGAGCTCATAGATTATATTGATGGACTCTTCATTGATGTACCAAGCATACCAGACTACTGGATTACAGCTAGATTAAATACTGCATTTAAAGGTCATGCTAGTATATGGTACACATAAATGAAATAAATCCATGCCAGAAGGAACTGGACATGGTGGAAGAGTCCAATCATCCAAAAGTACAGTAAAGGGACTTGGATATGGCAAAAGATCATTTCAGTTGACAATGACAAATACTCTGTGGACAAAGATCCATATGAGTGGTGTCTTAGACAGTCTAAAAGACTTAAAGCCATTGATCCTCAGATGAATATCCAAATGAGGAATCACAAACTTCTGGCACAACTGCCAGGAGAACTAGAGCATGCAGTAAAATGCAGATGCAACCAAAATTGCACTCTAGATGACATTGCTAATACCTTACAAGACACAAGGAAAAGAACTAATATAGGGAAATTCACCCCATATAAGAGCAGAGGTTTCAGAGAGAAACAACCGTTCAGGGTAGAGTTTAAAGACAAACCCAAAGAAGGAGTGGCAGAAGTGGCAAAGAAGAAAAATTCTTGTCACAATTGTGGTTCAACAGACCACTATGCCAACAACTGTCCCAAGGCAAAGAAAAAATTCTATGCCATTGAGAAAGTCCCAGAGGAGGAATCCCCAACAGAGGATTCTGAATCAGACTCCATGGGTGATGCCATCAGGGAACCATCTGATGATGACCAAGACCCAAGAGAAGAATTTCTAGTAGAATGCCAAGAGGAAACCCCACTAGAAATTCAGGACATACAGTTGGAAGCAGGCATGCCACAGGATACTGCCAATAAAAAATTGTGCAAACACACACAAGATGCACAAACATTCCTGGTTACACCAACCAAAGGAATTGCATATATACATGGAACAGCCACTAGAATGACTGTCTGTATTGACAATGCTCAACATCCATTGATCATTGATAGTGGAGCACACTTCTCCATAGTGGCCAGAAATTATCTGGATAATCACTCCCCAAATTGGGAAAAATAGCTCTTCCCCACCAAGGCAAAGAACCTTAAAAGTGACTCAGGGAATATGACTTCCATTGGGAAAATTATCAAAGAGATGATTATACCCCACAGGAAGGGTAATATCAGACTCAACCCAGAGTTTGTAGTGCTAGATGATGCCCACATCCAAGGGTTCTTACTGGGAACGGACTATCAGAGGATGTATGGCATAGATATTTACAACAGTAAAAATAGGAACATTACCATTGGTACCAACAAGGAAAAGCAATTTTCACTTGATATATACCATATATCTTCTCAAGATCCACTAGAAGAACTTCTGAATGAATTCAGAGAGGGACAGTTTAGCATTACCCTCACCAGTAAACAAAAACTAAGTTTACTGAAGATTCTGAGAAAGAACAGACCAGAATTTGCCATTGGTGAAGAACCATTAGGCGAGATCAAAGGCCATGATATAGAACTATATCTGGATGTGGAATGACCTTATCCACCCATGCTTAGGAGACCTCCTTATCCAGAAAGCCTGGAAACCAGGAAAGAAATTGTGAAACATATCAATGAACTCTTGGACATGGATGTCATCAGGAAGATTGGACATAATGAAATAGTGGAAATCACCACCCCTGTCCTAATCACCTAGAATGATGGCAAGTCTAGACTGTGTGGAGACTTCAGAGCTCTGAATAACTTCACAAAAGCAGACAGGTACCCTATACCCAGGATACCTCATGCCTTGGATAAACTGGCAAAAGCCAAATACATAACCAAAATGGATTGTATGAAAGGCTTCCACCAAAATGGAGTTAAACCAAACTCCATGAAATTACTGAGAATAATATTCCATATGGGAATATATGAGTAGAACAGGATGCCATTTGGCATCAAAAATGCACCAACCCACTTCCAAAGGATGATGGACACAATATTTCAAGATGAAATATTGGAAGGCTAGATGGTGGTATATATTGATGATATCACTATATACTCAGAGACATTGGAATATCATGTACATTACATAGACAGAGTGCTAAGCAAATGTACACCCATCAATCTCAAAATTTCACTGAAAAAGTGTAATTTTGGCCAACAAGAGCTACTGGCTCCAGGACATAAAGTCTCAGGTCTCAGTCTGGCAATTGACCAGAATAAAGTAGCAGCAGTACTGAAAAGTCCAGTACCAAAGAGCATCAAATAGATGCAATCTTTCCTTGGGTTTTCTAGCTACTATAGAAACCACATCAAGAACTTTGCCCGCATAACTAGTAGTTTATACAAGTTGTGTTCAAAAGATATAGTTTTTGAAATCACCAAGGAAAGGAGGTATGCCTATGAGAGGATCAAATATGAACTCAAAAATGCACCTGTGCTCATCTTACCTGACGTTGAACTACCATTCAAGTTATACATAGATGCAGCATGTAGTCAAGGCCTAGGAGAAGCCTTTCACCAAAGACAAATTGGGGATGGTGAACCAAGAGAGGGAGTACTATGTTACATCTCTAGGCAGCTGAAAGATTCAGAGGCTAGGTGTGGGGCCACCCAGACAGAATCTCTATGCTTAGTCTGGGCTCTGGAGAAACTCAATTATTATCTGGAGGGTGCAGTTTTTGAAGTCTACACAGATTGCACAGCCTTGAAGTCTTTACTGAACATGAAGACTACAAATAGATACATGCTGAGATGGCAAATAGCCATCCAGGATTATAGAGAGAACATGACCATCATATAAAAGGAAGGTAAAAGTCATACCAGTGCAGATTGCCTTAGCAGATGGCCACTGGATAATGTCAAGAGAAATCCAGCTTATGACCCTGAAGTTGCAGCCAAAATCCCTATCCATTTCATGTAGATGAATATGAGGAAGAACTTCAGATTCTCTGAATGGACACCAGAAAGTGGTACCCTTGACAGTGGAAACACTGATTCAGAGGAAACAGAAACTCCCATATTGGGAATAAGTTCTTCAGAACTTCACAATGAATTTTTCAGTGCAGTACTTAAGTCTTATGCCAAACACAAACAGTGTGGCATATTACTACAACTCCTTCAACAAAAGTACAGGAGTCAGAACTGGAATCCCAGCTGGAAGAACCCTGGTTGAGGGCCTATAAGGATAACAAGTTCTTCCTTATAGATGGCCTGCTCTACCACAGAGAAAAACACACAAGTGCACTCACAGTGGTAGACAGAGACCACATCTCTCTGATCCTGCAGGAATGCCATGACTGCCCCTATATGGGACACATGAGTGAAGACAGGACCAAGGAGAGGGTAGCAAGCACAGCTTGGTGGCCCAAGTGGGAACAAGAGTTGAGTGAATACATCAACACTTGTGAAAGATGCCAAAAGGCAAATAGGAAACATGGGAAGAAGTATGGGTTACTTCAGCATATAAAAGAACCCAAACACCCATGGGAAACCATCAACATGGACTGGGTTACAGGACTTATCCCAGGAGGAAAAGAAAACTACAATGCCTGCTTGATCATAGTTGACGGGTTCAGAAAGAGAATGAGGTGTCTACCATGTCACAAGGAGGAGACAGCCATGGATACTGCTCTGTTATTTTGGAATAACATCATATCTTCCTGTGGAGTCCCTAAGATCATCATTAGTGATAGGGACCCAAGATTCACATCTGAATTTTGGACCAACTTCTATGACATACTTGGCACCAAGCTTGCTTTTTCCACAGCTTACCATCCACAAACAGATGGCCTAGCAGAGAGGATTATCCAAACAATGGAGGACATCCTTAGGAGATTCTGTGCCTCTGGCATGGAATATAAGGACCATGAGGGATATACCCATGACTGGGTTACCCTTCTACCAGCTGTCCAACTGGCTTATAATACAAGTAAGCACTCTACCACAGGAAAAACACCTGCACTGGTAGAGAAAGGGTGGAATCCCTTGTTGCCTGTGGATCACTTGAAGAATAATCTTCTGACCATCCACCCCACAGCCAAAGACTTCCATGATATGTGGAAGAGAGCTTGTGACACAGCTGCTAAATGCATAGCTGAGGCAAAATATTATAATAAGCAGAGGGGGGACAAGACACACATGGAACCTGACTTTAAGGAAGGGGACCAGGTGTTAGTGTCTACACTTAACTTCAACAATCTTAAAGGACCCAAGAAGATGAGAGACTCATTTGTAGGGCCCTTCACCATCATTAAGTTGATAGGCAAGAATGCAGTGGAAGTCAAGCTCACAGAGGAGTTTTCCAGGAAACACCCAGTCTTTCCAGTGAGTTTGGTCAAGACATACTTCCAAACTGAAGAGGGTAAATTCCCCTCCAGGAAGAAGAACCTCACACCACCAGAAATAGTGGAAGTAGAGGGCTCCCCAGGACCTGTGAGTAAGATCATCAGGGCAAGGAAGATCAGACTTAATGGGAAGGATCAAAGACAATATTTAGTCAGATTCAAGAACCAAACAGCTGATAAAGACAAATGGTTGGCAGAAGATGCCATACCAGATGGGAACCTTCATTTAAGGATATTCAGAGCCTCTAGAAGGACTGAAAATTCTCATAAATGATGAGCCTTTTCAGAGGGAGGGTATGTCAGCCTGTGACTCAAAACCAGAGTACAAGCATGACAGCCAAAATACCATAAATCAATGGTATAGCCAAGATACCACCAAAACATGGAGCTGAGCCAAATAAGCTCAAAAGGTATCAAAGGAAAGAGGAAACTCACCCCTTTCTGAAAATATAAGTCCCATCATCATAGGACAAACCATAACAAAGTTATTCCTGCTCAAAGTTATTGCTGAACATAAACCTTAATTTTCATCTCTCATCTAAAATCCAGAAGGAGAGGCTTAACCCCATCAAATGGGTGATCAAAATGAAGCTCTAAGCGAGGGCTATCCAATGGTACTAGCCAAACTGAGCTAGCACCAGTATTACTTGAGTTATGGCCAAATTCAGGCCAAATAAGGGTGAACAAAACATTCACCTCTCATCTATCTTTTGCAGTTTTAGCGTGAGATACCTAAAGTGGGGTCTCTTTGGAAAGAGCACAATAAGGGCTATCTGATGGTGTCATCCATTTCCCCGTAGCGCAACTAGAACAAAGGTTATGGGGCAAATAAGCTCAATACAGCTTTTTGCCTAAACCATGCAAATGTACAAAACTCTTGTACATGAGATAACTTTGCCATATTTAATGATACCCATATAAAATGAGGTACAACTGTGTAGAGAAAAGACAGGGCTCCACACTGAACCAATTTTGAGGTTGATATCTCAAGAATTGACAAAGTTATGGCTGTCTTAAGGTCAGATTCCCACCTGCTGTCATATACAGCCTTACCATGGGATAATGTCCCATAATCATGAATATGAGGTGTCAAATAGACGAAGAAGCTTGTTTTTACTTCAATACTGGGGTCCCATACAGTTTCTGTACAGCATTCTACGTGTCATAAACGTCAGAATCAGGCTGTGAGGTCCCCAGATGAAAACTTTCACCCTGTATTGGTCAAAACTGCCCAGATGTGGTTTCAAAGCCACATCTCAGCCCAATACAGGCTAATACAGGTCTTTTCAAACCACAAGCCTGTCCCAGAGAGTGGAAAATCTTCACTTCCTCTACGTGGAAAGGTCTAGCACCCTTTCCACCCCATTTCAGGATAAAAAGGAGGCTCTTCACAGCCAGAATTGTTTCCTCATCCTGCTCTTGAATACCCTATGTAGTGAACTGTCCAAGACTGTTTTATCCTTGGGTAATAATCAGGTATAAATATAATTTTAATTATTGTAGCTCTTATTATAGTAATCCAACTGGTAAGACTGCACCCAGGGTTCTCAATAGCGCTCATCACCACTATTCTTTAATAGTAGAACCCTTTAATTTTATTATGAATCTTTATTTTACTCAAAACACTCTTATCTTAAATCATTTTCTATGTGTCACAGTCAAAGTTCCAGTTGTAAATAGCCTAATTACTGCTTCAACATAGACGCAGCCTGACAACAGAATTACCTCCAGGAGGAGACAGAAGTTACAATGCTTGCCTAGTATTAGTTTACAGATACAGAAAATCCCCAATGTTTATACCATGTCACAAGGATGATACAGATATGGACACAGCCATAATGATATGGAATAAAGTTATTAGCCACACACACTTATTCCAAAACATTATAAGTGATAGAGACCCAAAATTCACTTCAGCATTATGGAAAAACCTCCATAACCTGTTTGGAACAAAACTATCATTCTCAACAGCTTACCACACCCAAGCTGATGGTATAGCAGAAAGAATAATACAGACATTAGAAGACATGATCAGAAGATTCTGTGGTTATGGCCTAGAATTCAAGGATTCTGATGGTTTTACCCATGATTGGTGCACATTAATACCAGCTCTTGAACTGGAATATAAAACATCAATCCATTCTTCAGCTGGCAAGACACCTGCAATGCTAGAAAAAGGCTGGAATCCAAGACTCCCTTATGATACCCTCAAAAAGGACTTAGTGGATATACACCCAACAGCAAGTAGCTTCAAGTTAATTCTTGACAAAGCAAGACACCATGCAGACAGATGTATGCAAGATTCTTTCAAGTATGCAAAAAAAAAGATGGGATAAAATTCATAAACCACCTGAATTCAAAATAGGAGACTTGGTCCTAGTGTCAACTCTAAATTTCAATAATATAAAAGGCTCAAAGAAATTGAAAGATTAATTTGAAGGACTATTTATGATAAAAGCACTACATGGACCTAATGCTGTGCAATTAGAGCTCACAGGTGAACTAATGAACAAACACCCAACTTTCCCTGTAGGTCTGATAAAGCCTTACATCTTAAGTGACAAGGAATTATTTCCACTAATAAATAAACCTCCACTTGAAATACCCCCTTTAGAGGAAGGAGAAGAAAAGAAAATTGCAAAATTCCTTAAAGAAAGAAGGACAAGAAACACAAAAGAAAGGGAACAACTTGTAAGGTATAGAAATCCAACTCAGCAAGATGAATGGATACTTGAGAAGGATATAGCAAATGCTGATAAACCATTAAGAAGGTTCAGACATGAAAGAAAGTCTAAAGAATAGAAAAATCAAGCATTATTTAGCTTCAAGACTAACAAAGTCTATTGAAGAGGTAGGACAGTGGATGATACCCTAATTAACTATATCCAATTGTGGTACAATCCCTTTTGGTGGTAGGAAATGTGAGCCTTTGGGATATGACCACATATCCAAAAAGGTCACAACAAATTTCTGTAATAATAATACTTGTAATAATTATTTCAAAGACTAGTAAAATTACCATAAATGGATACAGAATCTGAATTAACTCAGAATATAATGAGTAAAAATGTGAAAGAAATTACACCATTAGATTCCTCATGGTAAAATACACATATGTCATTTTTATGGCATATCTCAAAAGTCAATAATTACTTAAAAATAAGTAATAATAGCTTAAAAGAGGTATAAAACCTTATTTAACTCAGAAACCAAGGAAACAACATGTGAAATAAATTCTATCATTGATCTCTCCATAAATCACCATACATAAAACAATTATAAAGCTAATCTCTTAAGTCAATATTTAAGGAATTAAGCTGAATATATGCACTTTGTTGGTCAAGGCATATATTCATGGTTTTTAGCTAATATCTCTTGAAATATACAATATAGAGAGATAAGCCAAAAGGAAAGTCACCATGTATTTACTGTAGGAACACAGATATGAAATTCGCTTTACAGGCTATAAACAAGGTTAAAACTTGTAATGGATTATTGATCAAAATCAATGGGGCTGTTGACCACTTTGTTTTGAAAGTGGTCCAAACTTGAAAAAAGTAGAAAGTAATATTCTACTAGTTCATTTGTGAAGAATTATGTAATTTTTATTATAATATTAAAGGTATAACCCCTTGAAATCATGGTTTGAAGTTTAAAATATTAATTTTCAACAGAAAAGAGGAGTTACAAGAAAAATCATCAAAAATAGAGTTTTGATGATGTAATGAAATTCTCTTGGAAGTTTAATGAGGACATTCCAAGCTATCAGAATACACTCTCAGAATGGCCGTAGCATGTATAACTTAAAAGCTATTAATGATCAAAGTATAAGCTTAAATTTGATCATTTATGATCACTCACTGTAATCTTATTTTGAGTTTAACAGTTATATAAGTGATAGACCTGATGAATAATATTATATTATAATTAATACTAATGCAATTCACAAAGTATAGACTTCTTCCAAGCCTATGATGTCATTCAATTTGGAGTTATAGTGATAACTCTAAATAATGGCATAATGATGAGATGAGATGGTTTGATCATGATGTAATCATCACTAAACCTTAAAATACTGATCTTTCTTAGTAGATACCATCAGTAAGCGCCTACTAGAAGCCTACTGGACTCTAGAAGGGAGTTATTTACTATAAATAGAGCTCTTTTTACTCTATTTTCTCCTCAGACGCATCAAAACATTAAAACATTGAAATCAAAAGGTAAAATCTTTATTCCTTATATATAAATCTTTTATATTATCAAGGAAAAAAGGTAATTTTCATTATAATCATCATTTTTGATGTGATTACTTCAATTGTTCTACCGTTTTTCTATATTTCTCTCAAAAATCTCAAATCCACATAAAATCAAGAAAATTTGTAATTTCTCTTATTTTTAATTTTAAATACAATTCAAATAGGTTGTATCTATATTATTCCGCATAAATGTATTTAATATTATTATACTAAGTGTCAAAAGTAGGTTATTTTCCCTTATTATAATAATTCCTCTTTATTGTTGCTTTCAATAATTCTTTAATTAATATAAATAGTATTTATATTTATTTATAACTATAATATTAGTAATATTATAGTTATTAGTTGTTTTTTATTAATAATAACAATTGTTTTACGCCTTTATTATTTGTTGGTAACAATAATAAAGTGCTTTAAAATATATGAATATATTTATTTAATAATACAATGATTATTTATGCCTTAATTATAATAATTCTTTATTATTATAATTATTTCATCTTATTTACTTTATTTATAAGGAAATTCAGAGTACAATAAGTAAAATATTTGTAATTTTTACTTATTGTTTCATAGTTGAACCTTACACCTCCAGCTTGATATGATGATCACAGGTGGGGTGAGGAGGAAGTTTCTCCCCTTTCACCTTGGAGAATACATACAAGTACTGGTTATAAGCAGAAGTAACAACATTCATCATGGTTTCTATTTCTTCTGGCTCTTCCTATTCATCCCATAACTCCTCCAGGGATTCATGATAATATGAAGGAGGAAGGTCTATATTCCCAAAGAAGAGATGAAGTGAAGATACAGAATTATCTTCTCCAACATCTTGAATCTCTTTGAAGACTTCATATCTAGAGGATAGTAATTGCTGATGGGAATCGAGGGAAGTAATATGGACAGAAGATGGAAATGATGGTGTTCTAGAATCATCAACCAGAGCTGCACATGATTTGGCAGAAGAAATGTTATTAATGAAAGATTTTGAAGGATCATAATAGTCCTTTTGATAAGCATTAAATCTGATCAGCCCTTGCCTCCAATAAATAGATGGATTAAAATGGTTAAGAAAGTCAACTCCCAATATAAGGTCCTCTCCCTTGGGAGTATCAATGACTAAAAAGTCCCATTCAAAGCTAGGGAGAGAAGGGAGCTCAACAATATATTTGGTATGGCGAGTCACAAATAAGGAAGGGGACTCAGAGGAGTCCAAGATGATAAGAGGAATCCTCTCTGGGAGTTCTGACATAGTCAAAGAATACTTGTGAGCAAACTGCTTTGCAATGAATGAGTTGGTAGCACCAGAATCAATGTGAATACTGTAAAAAACATCAGAAAGAGAAGAAAAAACTAAGAATTTGAGAGAATTCTTGACACCAGTATTCAGAATGCACAATTGTGCTCTGGATGGAAAAAAGTCAAGACCATTGAACACAACATGATCTTCACTCAGGCTTTTCCCTGGGTGGGAAATTTTTCTGATGGTTGGGAAAGCTGGCTATGAGGTCTTTTGAAACAAGACTCGAGAATATGCTTCCCACCACAATAGGTACATAAACCCTCTTTGATTCTTCTTTCTTTTTCAGAATTCATCAGCTTGAAATTATTATTCAGAAAAGAATGGGGCTTATCCCTCTTCTGAAAATTCATCTTCTTCTTTTGACTTGAGCTTGAAGAATTTTGAGCATGAGAAGAATTTGACTTTGCAGCTTCAGGATTCTTCTATTGATGATGAGTCTTTTCATTTTGCCTCTCATAGTACCTGGTATCATGCTCCAGGGTAATATCCATTAAGTCTTCAAGAGAGTCAATTCTTGAAAGATGGGAGGCCAATTGATCCAAAATCCTGGATGGCAATCCCTTCCTGAAATGATGGATGAGAGCTCTTTCACCCCAATCTCCAAATCTTGAGACCAAACTTCTGAAATCAGCAATTTATAATGATACATGCCCGCCTTTTTCATTCTTAAGGAATACAACTCTACTTCAGCTTTTCTGACTTCATTTGGGTCCACAAACAAAGTGAAGAGTTGTGATTCAAAATAATTTCATGAATTGAGAAGGTAATCTGTATCTTGATTGGTGAGATTTGAAAGATAAGGCTCAATCCATTTTGCAGCCCTGCCAATGAGAAATGAAGTGGCATAGAGAGCTTTATTTCTGTCTTGAGAGAAATTTGCTAGATGATTATGAAAAATGAATTGACAAGACTGAATGAAACTTCTGACTTTGAAGGGCTGAGTACCATCAAAGAATCCTGGTGCCTTCATAGATGGAGTCTTGTAGGCTGGTGGTCTTGATGCTTCAGAAGATGAAGCTGCTTGAAGATTGGCCATAATCTGAGTCATTTCCTTCATGATGGCCAATATGAACGGTTCAGACTGATGAGAGACAGGATGATTAGACTGGGCAAGGGTTGGCCCTCCAGCACCTTGGGATACCCCCACAGGAGCAGGAACACCTTCAGTACCTTAAGACTCTTCCTATTCCACAGAATTATGCTCCTCCTCTTCACCATCTTCACCAGGACCTTTGAAAGTGGTCGTTGAGAGTCCTGGAAATGAACTTGATCTCCTTGGCCCTATTCCTTCCTTCCTGGATGGTGCTGCTCCTTCCAAAATGGGCCCTCAGTTGAGGAACTTCTTGGGTGCTGTCAAGAGGAGCTCTTGGATTGGAGTGAGAGCAGCCTGAGCTCTGGCCTGAGATCTTGTCTGTCTTGCAGGAGGTGAATGTTGAACAGGACTGGTTTAAGCAATAAAAATGAAATGAGATTAATAAAAAATCAAAATTTGAAGATGAAAATCTTGAGGCAAATCAACAGGAAACTTGAAGTCAAAATCAATTTCCTGAAGAAAAATCAATCAATCAAAATGAAATCTTGAGGTAAATCAAACAATCAAATGTCAAAATGAAATCTTCAAGTCAATAAATCAATATTTCAAATCAATAAAAATCAAAATATTGCAAAAATCAATCAATCAAATGAATTCCTGAGGCAAAATCAATTCATTTCAAAATTCTTAATGTTAAAAAATCAGCAAAATCAATGAAATCTTCAGGTCAATAAATTTTCTTGAAGTCAATATCAATTATGTCAGATTACTCAATCAAATCAAATCAAGTGAGTTCTTCTTGAAAAATAAAAATTATTGACAAATGAATCAATATGAATCTTGATGTTAAGAATGTGTCTGAATAATCTTGATGATAAATTTGAAAATCAAATGAAAATTAAGCCTGAATTATGAATGAAATAAATTTGATTATTGGAGATAAGATTTAAAAAGAAAAACAGAATAAAAATGGGTCAGTTTTCAATTTTCAAAATGAAGAATGAATGAGAGAAAATTGAGAGGTGATGATGAATGGTAAAGTTCATAAGCATTAAAGAGTCATAGTTTCAATGAAATGAATGGATGAAATTATAAAGGAAGAATGAACAGAATGTGAAGAAATTATGGGTTAATTAATATAATGTCAGAGGGGCTCTAGTGGAAAACAAGAGTGTCCTGGAGCTCAGCAATCAGGGAACTCACTTGGAAGACTCCAAAGAATAAAGAAGATAAAATAAAAGAATTGAATTCCTCTAAGAAATATGAATGTAGAAAGCTGTGATGCAATAAGAGGAAAGAGAAGCCAAATGTTCAAAGAGCCAACCAAGTAAGTCCATAATCACTGTTTCAACCTGCCAAAATGAACAATGGAATTAGTAAGGATATGACCACCAAATATCCATTGACAGGAAAAGAAAGAAAAGAAAGAGGTGCTAAATGACTGACTTGATAATATCAGTATTCATTCAACAGAATGAAAAGAAAATGAAGATAAAATAGAATCAAAATATATTGATTAACTGGGGGAAAAACCCCCAAGGGTCAAAGAAGGCTCGTATATGTGAAAGGTTGAGAGCTTGACTCCTTCAGGCTGACAGATGGTCTGTATTGAATCCTGGAGGCTGTGATTGACTGCTTGATGAAGTGTATACCTTTCCATATTGGTAAATTAACTGGGTTGAATGAAATTCCCATGGTGTATGAATGAAATACAGGTCTTGATGAATTTAGACCGTATTGAATTAATGTGGTTGCCAAGGTGGATTGATGGAGCATTGACCCTTGGAAAATTATTTTGGAACTGCCTCCTGAATATCCCCTGAGAATGAACTGCCAGTATTCCTTTGGAAGAATACTGTGAATGAGAATAACCAATTATTGCTTGATGGCATCATTGGTATTTGAGATCGACACTTGTCCTTGAGCCTTGATGAATCCTCTGGATGACGTGAGGCCTTGATGACCTGATGGAATGTTGAAATAACCATTTAATATTGGCGCCATTGGATTTCTGGTGAAAAAAGATGCATAATGGTGTATAACACCATTTATGGCACTTTGAGTTATTGGAGGTTGGAAATTTCCAAAAGTCTTTTGGATTAATGCCAGGAGGATAAGAGTGAAAAATGGGTGTGAGTGGCTCCAAAGGTGAAAGAGTGTCTTTTGGGTGATTTGGCCAATTTTGGGTTTTTGGCTAAATACAGCTAATACAGCTTTAAAACTGTATTTGCGCAAGGTGGACAAAAAAATGTGCAGAATATGAAAATCTTCCAATTAAGTCCCAAATTTCCTAATATGGCCATTTGGGCATATTTCTCATATTACATGGGAAAATGGCCTAAAATGGCTAATACAGAAAAAAGGTCAAAATGTGAAAATCTGTATTTTAAGCTTAAGAAGCCAAATACAGGATTTTGGGCTGTATTTTACCTTCCAACTGGAAAATACAAAAGACTTCCCAAAAGCAAAACCTGGACAGGAAAGCCCTTATGATGATGAAGGGGCCAAGTTGGGCCCAGATAGTGAAATGACCATAAAAGGCCAAAAAAGATGAAATGGCAAATTTGGCCAATTATTATGGATATGGCCTAATTGCCATACATTGGATATGGCATGGATATGCCATATTGAGGTCCAAAAGGGTGAATTGCCATGGTTGTGACAAATGGACCCAATTAAGGAGCTGTTCCCCATTCCCAATGAGCATTATTTGGCACACATCCATGACTTCCCTTTTGGAGCCTACATGACATTGGCTCAATCTAAACCAACTAAAGCCAATATTCCTCCATGGGGCCCAATGAGGGTGCCAGATGAATTCTGGCCTGTGTATATATCTATATATACCTTTAAAATAAATTAGAAACTCACAATTTCCTTCTTCCCCCCAATGTTTTGCTGTGAGTTCCCTTTTATGCTCCTTTCCTTTTTTTGTGAATGGAATCTTTGCGCAGGAAAATGAAATGAAATCAAAAGATTAGTGACTGTTGTGTGGAGTATGAATTTCAACTCAATTTTCTATTGGTTGCTGATTGTTCTTTTCACCCACTAAAGATAAATTATTACCTGAGAATTTTTCTAATTGGCAATCTCAAGTACCTGAACCAAATCCACTGAAATGAATACTGCATTATTCAACTTGATAGATTTCTGTTCCCATTCAATGAGTTTCAAATCCGACCATCTCAAATGTCACAAGCAAGCGCGAGTGGATTATGCACCCCATGGACATTTCTTAGTGAATCCTGCTGCAGATGACTGATCCCACTGGTCCCACACTATCCCAATTATTAATTTTTGAAAAAGGGCCTATTTTACCCATTATGAGCTGGAGGTGAAAATATCAACTTCCCACAATGACCCTGTGTGCAGTATTTTTAGGCACAACTGTCCAACTGAGTTTGTGTTATATCATGGATTTTCTATGGTGTACAGAGGCATGCCACTGTAAAAGGTTCTTTATTATTGAAGTCAATCCTAAGAGAACCAGAGTAGAATAGTTAGTAACAATTTGATAACTCATAAATCACAATCTATCTGATACAAAGCTATTGGAAAGCTGGTCAATCCTGGTTGCAAGTTTAGCTGCCCTGGGTACAGTCAATGTGACCTCTTCATTTGAACCAAAACCCTGCTTCTCCACCCAGGCATCACCAAATTCTAATACCAAGAATTGTGAAAATTAAACTCTAAGAGGTACAGTGGGGTTAAAAGACTCTTATGGGAAGAAGCTCCCATTCAGTAAATTACATTTATACTTATTAGTATGTAGATACACTGGCTCTACTAGCCTTTTAACCTCTGAAAGTGCCTCTGAAATGTCAATGGGTGATAAAGTCCTTTTCACTGAGCTTTTAATACAGTCATCTGAGCATACCATTAATCCAGGAAAACCCATCACATAGAATGCAGCTAATATACCATATCAAATTTGATTCATTATGAGATCCTTGTGACACACTGAAAGATCTTTGATGGCCTTATTTTTTTTAAACTTTTGATTTTGCCTTTCATTCTGTAGGCTTTGAAAATTGTATGTGCATGTACCATGTTGAATGGAATCATCAAGTGGATAATTGTATCCATTAGTTCCTCCAAGATCTTGTGGGGCTTTGTTGATATCTTGTTTTCAGCCCCACCACATTCAATGCTAAGTTTTGTTGCACATTGCTTCAATTTACTCAAGCAGCAGGCAGGGTATTAAACTGCTTCCCATTTGAGTCCCAGAGGATTTTTGGAATTGGTTGATGGTTCGGCATATGGTTTGGGTGAAATCACATCATATGAGACTAAACTAATGGATTCACACATAACATTTTCCCAAAAATATTTAATTGGATTGGAGAGGTAGAGAAGGCTCTGAACCATCTTGAAGAAGGGGTGTTCAGATTTCAGGAGATTATCTGGAGGTTTTGATTATTTCTTAATCAATTGGAGATTCCAAATGTTATTACCAAGAATTCTTTGGTTTTTCTTTCCTTGAGAAATCTAACACTATGAATTGAAGTGTATATCCCATGTGTTAACAGCCAAATAATCATGTATCATTCACAAGGAAAAAACTAACCTGAAATCTCAATCTCCTCAAGCCAGGCTGACATTTTAAGCTCTTGGTTACTCATCACCTCAATACCAACAGGTAGGAATGTATCAGAATCATTTTTTGGGAAATTTTTCCATTGATTTTTGTAAAGTCTATTGACATTTTCAAATCCTCTTTTCCATTATTTTTGAGTAATATTGGAATGATAATTCACAATATCTCCAAACTCTTCAATGCGGGATGAAAAAAATTCCTTTATCATTAGTGGAGGTTGACACTTTGGACTCAGGTTCAGGCATTATATCATGCATATATTGACCCATTGTATCATGTTTAATTTTCTCACTTTCTTAAAATTCTTAAATATTTTGAGGAGGTAGGAGGGGTTTTATTGTGGATTTTCTCATTGACTTCTGGCGGGTTTCATTGTGGATTTTCTCATTGACTGCTGGGGGGTTTCATTGTGGATTTTCTCATTGACTGCCAGGGGTTTCAGTTTTCAGATATTCATGATCATTATTGTCTACCTCAAGATTGATAGTGTCATCACCTTGATCAAGAGAATATTTTGCAGCCTCAAAGGTCAGGGTTTTTTTGTGACATTTCTATTTTTGGCCTTTTTCCTAAAACGCTTCCTGGAACTCCAATGACCACTCAAGATCCTTCAGGTAGAGATTCTCCTACCTCCAAGCCTATCCATATATTATAAGAAGGTGTTCTTTTGTAATTGATATGCAATTAGTAATGGTGTTATGGTTCAAATCCCTTTTGACAAGGCTAATTGCTTCACCAATATTTTGATGTACATCATCAGGAATTTCGCTATTATTTTGAATTTTTTCCAGCCTGGGGATTGTTTGTGTGATGTTTGAGACAAAGTGTTCCTTGGATATAATTTGAACCTTCCCATTGAAGAATAACTAATCTTAACCTTCATCTTCTGTTGGTTCACAAGGTTCAACAGCCTTTTCCTTCTCATAGCTTTTCAAATTCAGTTTCTGAGAGCTTGGAGGCTGAGCTGAAATAAATGCTATGAAAAAACTATCAGGTTTTGAGAGATTACAAATATTCAAGATGAAAGTATGCTCACATTCTGGAATAACTGGTGGATCTTGATAATCTTCATGTTCCAGGCTCTCTACTTCAATGAATCACTTATTATTACTTACCATATCAGAAATTCATCTCCACTCTCTGGGGTGGAAGTTTGTAGTTCATTGAATTTTGTTTAATTTCCCAGGGTTTGGGGCATTGGGTGGGGCATAGTGAAGGTAGTTTATTGAGTAAATATATGATGAAAAGTTGATTTATAACTTGATTGAAAATTGTAGAAAACAATATTAAAATTGATGAAACAAGGCAGGAGTTCCTCAAGTGGTGGAGGTAAATTAAATTAACGATATTAATTTTTGATTCTTTTTGAGTTAATATCAAGGTTTGGGAATTTAGGAAAGGTTGAAAGATATTAAGTATAAATTCAAATTAGCTCAATAGTTAGTGAATTTTCTACAGAAAGAACATTTTAGAATCACAAGCTCACCAGAAGCAACCTGCCCATCCACAGCCTTGAAGCCTTCCATCAATATCTATTGAATTTTTAATGCCTTCACAAAATTTTATTTGTCAGGAAATTTAAGGAGGTGATGTGTTGAAATCATTTCATCTCATTCAAATTAAATCACTTCCCTGTGAGAAATTGAATAATATTGACTAGTGAGAAACCTACTAAAGTCCAATTTTGAACTATTCAACCCCCATGTGGTAAGGACTAAGCAAAGTGTTCCATTTGAATGATATGAAATAAAATAGTTTTGGTGCAGAAAAAGAAAAAGAAATTCGGGTTTTAAATAGCCCACTTCTCATTTTTAAATTTCTGAGTCTCATGATGTAAACCCTAACCACAACATTGTGAATATCCCCACCAATTACTCCCCAGAAGATGTTGGCAGAGAAGGCCACTAAGCATATTTCTGTGATTGGGTTCATCATGTATGCCAACAAGCCACCATACCCTATGGCTCTGAACACTTACTATGATAGAATGTCACTCATATGAAATTGAGGGAGACCATTGGTAATTGGGAATTGGGGATGTTTTGGTGAGACAGTAGGATGCTGAAATGAAAAACTTGTGTGGCAAGATTTCAACACTGTAAATTAGCACTATGGAGTTTGATATCAATATCCAATGGAAATGATGTTTGAGAAAATGTTTCCATGAGCATAAGAGTGGTCAATTGGGGAAATGAACAGCCCTCTTGGTGAAAGCCAATCATTGCATGAGTGTATGGATGGGAAACTGGGAGTATAAGCATGGTCAGCTGTTAAGATGATGAGGGGGCAGTGTGCAAGTGCAAGGATGGTAAATTGCAGAGATGCAAAATCATATGTGTGTGTGTGAGTGTAAGGATGGTCAATCGTTCAAATAATCAGGCATTGGTGTGGAAGCCAATCATTGCATGAGTGTAAGAATTTTAAGGTGCAGAGATGATGAGGCGGCATTTCAGAAGCGTAAGGATGGTAAATGGCACAGATGTGGAAGTATATGTGTGGGTGAGTGTAAGAATGGTCAATTGGGGAAATGACCAGCTTTTGGTTCAGAAGGAAATCATTGCATGAGTGTAAGGATGATGAATTGGGAGCATAAGCATGGTAAGCTGTGGAGATTATTGGGAAGCAGTGAAGAAGAGTAAAGATGGTAAATTTCAGAGATGTGGAAGCATATGTATGCATGTGTAAGGCTTGACTATGAAACAATAAGTAAAAATAACTAATATTATATTTATTGTACTCTTAATGTCCTTATATATAGATTAAATAAGATAGAAATGATTATTATAATAAAGAATTATTATAATTAAGCCGTAAAAATAATTATATTATTGAATAAATAAAATAATATAATAACTAAATATATTAATATATTTAAAGGCACTTTATTATTGCTACCAACAAATAATAAAGGTGTAAAAAATTGGTTTTTATTAATAAAAAACAATTAATAACAATAATATTACTAATATTAAAGCTATAAGTTAATATAAATACTATTTATATTAATTAAAGAATTATTAAAAGCAATAATAAAGAGAGATTATTATAATAAGATAAAATAACCTACTTTGAATACTTAGTATAATAATTTTGAATAGTTTTACACCAAATAATATATATACAGCTTATTTAAATTGTATTTACAATTAAAAATAAGAGAAATTACAGATTTTCTTGAATTTACATGGATTTGAGATTCTTAAGAGAATTATAACAAAACAGAAGAACAATTGAATTAATCACATCAAAAATGATGATTATAATAAATATTATCTTTGGTATATGATAATGTAAAATATTAATATATATATAATAAAGATTTTACCTTTTCCTTTAATTGTTTTAATGTTTTGATACGTCTGAGGGGAAAATAGAGTAAAAAGAGCTCTATTCATAGTAAATACCTCCCTTATAGAGTCCAGTAGGATTCTAGTAAAAGTGTACTGATGATATTCACTGGGAAGGATCAGTATTCTAAGGTTTAGTGATGATTATTTCATGATCAAGCCATCTCATCTCATTATTATGCCATTATTTGGAGTTATCACTATAACTCCAAATTTAATTACATCATAGGTTTGGAAGAAGCCTAAAATTCGTGTATTTTACTAGTATTAATTATAATATAATAGTATTCACCAGTTTTATCACTTATATGACTGTTAAACTTAAAATAAGATTACAGTGAGTGATCATCAATGATCAAATTGAAGCTTAAAATTTGCTCATTGATGACTTTTAAGCTTTACACTCTAAAGCTATTCTGAGAGTGGGTTCTGATAGCTTTGAATGTCCTTATAACACTTCCAAGAGCATTTCATTACATCATCAAAACTCTATTTTTGATGATTTTCCTTGTAACTCATCTCTTCTGTCAAAATTTAATATTTTAAACTTCAAACCATGATTTCAAGGGGTTATACATTGAATATTATAATGAAAACTACATCATTCTTCATGTATGAACTAGTAGAATTTGACTGTCTACTTTTTCAAGTTGGGACCACTTTCACAACAAAGTGGTCAACAGCTCCATTGATTCCATTCAATAATCCATTACAAGCTTTAACCTTGTTTATAACTTGTGAAATGAAGTTCATATCTGTGTTTTTAAAGTAATTAAATGGTGCTTTTCTTTTTGGTTTATCTCCATATCCTGTATATTTCAAGAGATATTAGCTAAAAACCATTGATATATGCATTGACCAAGAAAGTGCATATATTCAGCTTAATTCCTTAACAATTGACTTTAGAGAATATATTTATAATTGTTTTATATGTGGAATTTTATGGAGAATCCAATGGTACAGTTTATTTTACATGTTGTTCCATTTGTTTCTGAGTTGAATAAGGTTGTATACATTTTTCAAGGTATTATTACTTATACTTCAGTAATTATTGACTTTTCAGATATGCCATAAAAATGACATATGTGTATTTTACGATGAGGAATCTAGTTTTGTAATCTATTTCACATTTCTAATCATTATATTATGAGCTAATTCAGACTTTGTACTTATTTATGGTATTTTAACTAGTCTTTGAGATAATTATTATAAGTATAATTATTACAGAAATTTTGGTGTGACCATTTTGGATATGTGGTCATATCTCAAAGGCTCATAGCATGAGTGGAAGGATGGTCAATTGAGCAAATGATCAGGAAATGGTGCAGAGGCCAACCATTACCTGAGTGTAAGGATAATAAATTGTGAGTGTAAGCAAGGTAAGGTGTAGATATGATGAGGTTGCAGTGAGGAAGAATAAGGATGGCAAATTGGGCAGATGTGGAAGCACATGTGTGCATCAGTATAAGGAGGATCAATTGGGACAATGATCAGTCATTGGTGTGGAAGCCAATCATTTTGTGAGCATGAGGGTTATAAATTGAGAACATGAGAGGGTAGTGCAGGATCCCAAGAATGGTACATTGCAGAGATGATGAGGTGGGGGTGTGGAAATGTAAGGATGGGCGACGGCAGAGATACAGAGGCAGTGGTGCATAAGTGTCAGCATGGGCAGCTGGCAGAGATGATTAGAAGGTGGTGCAGAAGCCAATGAATGTGTGATAGTAGGCATGGTAAAGGGCAGATGATCAGCTGATGGTGTGGAAGTCATCTCATGCAGGAGCATGAGCATTCCAAACTGTTGGATTGCCCCATGTGGCTCTATTAACCAAAGATTGGGAATGGTGTTGATATGGTCTTTTGCTTTTAGTGACATATTTGAAAATTGATGTTGTCTTGACACAGGTGTGACCCAACCCACTAAATCCACTGCCTATATGGTGACAATAACACAACTGAAGCAATATTTTATACTGACGGTGGTGTGATGTGAAATCAATCACTGGAAATTGACACAACAATTTCCCTAGTGATTTTGTTGATATAGAATTAATTCATCTTCTGTATCTATCAGTTTTCCTTCCTCTGGAGCTTTTTTCATTATTTGTTTCATTCTCTTGTTCATATTTTTATTCTAAACTTGATTTATTCCATCTTCAATAATCATGTTGCCTTCATTTTCCAATGGCTTCATTGTCTCAAATTTTGGTTCTTCATTCATTGAATATTTTTCAATACAAAGAATCTACCCAGTTTCTTCTGGAAATAAATTTAAATACTCATCTGCAATCTCTGAGGAGTTTTAGTCATGTGGCTTGGGATCCACCTTACATTTCTTCTGTGGGCTTTCTTCTTCATCTGTTTCATTCATTCCACTTAATTTCAGCTCTGGCCATGTCTAGATTTCTTCTCATCTTCTTTAGCTCCTCTTTGTTTTTGTTACTGTTTAACTATCTTCTATCTTGAGTTTATATTTTTCTGGCTCTTTTCCTTTGAATTTTCTATTAGGTTTTGGCGGGATACTTTCTTTTGATGATGATGATATTTTAGAGTTTTCTTCAAATATTATTTGATTAAAGCTTACAAATGATAAGGTCCCCATAAAAACTTTTTCTTCAAAACCAAAAGTGACTAATAGATTTTCAAGTTGGTCAATTAGCTTCAAAGAGTTATCTGTTCATTTTGCTATTTAAGGACTGATGTGCGATTCATCTTTCATGGCTATCTCCTGAGTTATAATATTCAAATCATTTTTTGAATCAAAATTAGCTGAGAACAGTATTTTTCTTGGTCCAAGGAGTATTTTTTTCACTATTGTTGGAGATTGACTCCTTTTTTCCTCTGTTTCTTTTCTTTTGAATGATTCTGCTTGATTTATTGACCACTTTTCAATTTCTGAAGAAGCACAAATATCCATACCTCTTGGTGAAGAAATTTGCCAACCCATAGCTTGAGGGTTAAATATTGGTAAGCATAATTTTCTTCCATCTTCCTCTGGATAACTAGATACTTCCCCTTGCTTGTATGAAAATTCCAATTTAACATTATTATCCACTAAGAATTGTCTTCCAAGTATATTGTGTACAGCTCCTTCTGATATGAATAGATGAATTTATTTTTCTTCCGCCAGTATCATAGTTATTTATGTGAATTCTGAAAGTTCAACCAAAGAAGGTTTATGTCTAAAAATTCCTCTGAGGTTCATATTGAGTTTTCTACTTGTAAGTGATGCTTTGATTGCAACTTTCTCTCGTATTATGTTAATTTCTGATCCAGTATCAAATAATTCCATTGAAGGGTACTTCTCTTCTAATAAGTACTTCTATAGCTCCAAGTGGGAATGAATAATGTAATCTTGGTGTATCATAGTCCCTTAGCTTTAATGAAAGTAGTATTTCTTCAATATTTAATTAATTAACTTATTTCATCACATCCTTTTCTTGGGTAGTTAATTTTTTTGATTTTTCAATAAAGGTTGGTTACATTGATAATATTTCTTCAATAGTAATATCTGTGTTTTTTCCAAGTATTTTCTTCATCACATGTTCAATTATTGGATTTGGGTTATTAACTGTCAATTTTACTTTGTTCTTTGATTCCATCTTTTGTGAATCCTGTTTTGGTATCTTCTTATTCCCATCCTTACAAATTATTTCAATATTTTCATCAACTCTTTCCTTCCTTTATTGGGTTTTCTTGTAGTTTTATGGAATTAAAACTCTTATTTCCTCTTCTGCCTCATCTTCCTCATGGTAGCAACCTGGTATCTTCTTATTAAGGGATTTTTGTGTCTCATTATTATCCTTATTCTGAGTTTGGCTTTCCCTTTCCTTTCTTGAAGCTCTATGTATTGTCTTCCTATGTCCAAAATTTATTTGAAATCTTTTATTTAATGGTGATATTTGAGGGGCTCAAGTTTCCCCATTCATTTATTTGAGCTATAGTGGCTTCCTTCTCATCCTTGTGATCATAAATTATTGTTGTTTCTTGCTTTTTGGGGGGTGAATTTGAATTTTATATCATTTTTTTAGTGATTTACTCCTGTTATTTGGCAAAATTTCTAGCCAATACTTTTGCAGATGTAGGGCCTTCTGTGGGTACTCCCTGAAAGTTTGGAAAAAGATATGTTCCTCCACACTTCAAGACAATTATTTTCTTCAATTATTCTGTGAGATGATTAAATTTTCTTGCATAATTTTATTCCTCTAACCATTGATAACACTTTGGTGGTTGTCTTGGAGCCATTTGAGCTGGTACATATGGCTGATAAATTGAAGATATGGGGGTGGTTAAAGATATCTTGGCCTGAATGGCTGTGAGTTTTGTGCAATTATATGATATTTATTGTTTCTTGTTTTAATTTTCTTTTGATATTCAACTCATTCTGAAAGGTGTTTGAGCTGATTCAATACTTCCTTAACTTATTTATTCCCAGTGCCTTTTGATTGATGTTCATGTGGCTGAGGAGTTTGAATTTTGTTGGGTAAGATCTTTCATTTTCTTCAAGATTTCTTCCCAGCTTTCCTCTTCAAATCTTACTTTATTTTATTGTGACTTTTCTTTTAAAAATTCTTTCTGTTGAATTAAGAATTTGGCTTCTAAATCCTGTTCAAAATATAGCTTTAATAATTTCAATCTTGGAATGTTATAGCTGCCCTCCAATGTTTGTACCATGGCTTTATTCTTTATGATTTCTCTATAGATTAATTCTTGATAACTTGAGGAAGGAATAGACAAAGTTGCTTGATTGTGATTAAGATCTCCTTTTTTATATCAGTACCTTTAAAGATAATTGATAATGGATTCATATTCCCCAATGATTTTTATATTGGGCCATACTTCTAATTCCTCCTTGTCTAATATTTGTAAATAATTGAGTTTTTGAGGACAGCTTATATCTTCTTTCAGGTGATACTGCTCCCCATATTCTCTTCATATCCAGTTTTAATTTCTTTCAATACCAAGTTTCATATCCAGGCATTACTTCAATATGATAACTGATATCTTTATCTTTAGTCCAAAAGGATATTTTTCATGCTATGTCCCTTCTCCCTTCTCCTTTGATTTCTGCTATATTCTCCACTCTTTGGATGAATCTTTCTACTTCATTTCCACCAAATCATGAATTATAATATTTTTGCCTAATATTGACAATGGGTCTATTATTTCTTTGAATTTGGTTTTGTAATGGGCTTTAATCCTGTGCATGGAGAGTATTTGGTCTTTGTTCAGAGAATGGTGCTTATTAGGCCATGGGCATTGAAAATGGTGATGGTTATCCTTGTTGTCTGAAAATTCTTTGCATTGTTATTGTTTGTTACATTGGGCTGTTTTCTGCAGTAAAACTTGATTATTCTCATTTTCCTCCTTTCTTAAGAAGTCCAATTAATTCTTGTTTCATTTCTGACATTTTTTGATGAAGCCTTTCTTCTGAAGACATATCTTCTTGTCCCTACATGGTTTCTTCAATCATAATTTCTTCTTTAGATTCATAAGGATTGTGTGGTATCTTTTATGATGATGCTAACTCCATATTGAAATCTTCTTTGTTTTTTTTTCAACTTCAAATAGTGCCTTGAGTAATTTTTTAAAATAATCTGTGACTATCTTTTGGTATTTCTTTTTGGTTCTGGGTGTACCAACTGGTATAATATAATCTATGGGTGGTTCTTATCCAGGTGGTCTCTCCCTGTTTTGGATAGTAATAATGAGATAATTCTATTGAAGAGCTTGATGGCAATGATGAATTGGAGTTTTTTGTTTTTCCTCATTCCAGATTGAAGTGATAGTCTTTTTAGATTTTGATTGGAAAAGTTTTTTTTTACCATTTCAATTTGAATAGTTTCTTAGTGTTTGACTTATTATTAATGTTCAAATCTGTTATGCCACTATTGGGACACCAGATGCAGGATGAAATAAGGAAGTACCTTTATGGCGAAATTACTGGTAAGTCTGTTTTGAATTTCATAATTCTCCAATAACCATGGTTGCTAAGGTGTATTAGCTGACCCTCAAATTAATACTGAATAGTAAGCCTACAGAGAATCACAAAAAATAAAATATGATTTGTGGATTTAAAAGATAGATAGGACTGATTATTAGTCTCTAAATAGTACCTATCAATAACACCAGTCAAAATTCTGATGTAACACTATAATTGTAAATGAAGACTAATACATTTTTGCTTTAAAAATATCCTTTTGAATAAAGTAAAGTTTCAGAAATATTTTATCAAATGTAAAATATTCAGAGGAAGAGAGCAGAAATATAATAAAAAAGATGTTTTTTTGTGGTTATTCTTTTAATTATAATAATGATTTTGAAACTTGATACTAAAGATAATACTAATTTATTTTCAATGATAACAGTAATTCTTCAATATTTTTTTTAAATACTATAGTTTCACTACAGTTTTTTTTATAATACTGAGCTTCTGAGCAAGGATACCAAGCTATAAGCTATGGCTATACTACTCTTTTCTTTGATAATACCAAGCTACTGAGCAAGGCTACTGAGCTTTCCATGACTAAAACACTACTACTACTACTCTAGACATTCTTCTAGTTCATGGATGGTTTTGATCCTGGATAGTGGGAACTTGCTTGATGATTACTGGAAAAATAAGGGAGATAGTACCTCTATTTATATCCTTTGGGCCTCCATAGATATTATAAAAGCAGGTTACTTAGAAAAAATCATAGTTGACAGGTTTTAGCTGGTGAGATGTGTAGTTTTGGTGTGGCAATGTGACACAGGCTCCAAGTTCTGACCAATGAGGGTAAGCAGACATGTCAATAGATAATTTTAAATATGTACCTGGTATTTTTTTGGGCTCTGACCAATAAGATGTTTTTTGGTAAGCCTGAAATAATATTTGGTTTGTATAAAAAATTAGTCATCTGCTGTGCAATTGGTGTGCATTTTGATTCCCAACTTGTGGGTCAGGTTAGAATAATTCCATCAAAGAAATTGCTTTCTGCTTTATTCATTATTCTGTTTTTTTCAAAATTCTCTTCACCCTTCCTGAAACTTCCAGAAAAACAATTTTGGAATTTCCTTCAATGTGGCTTGAACCCATGAAATTTCCTGTGTTGGGCTGTAGAAATACACCTTACCAAGTAACACTACTGGAAAGCAGCTGAAATTGCATAATGAAGTGACATCCTTGAGCTGTGGTGCTTTGAAATAGTGCTTTTAAATCTTCCCCTTGAGGTCATGTGTATACGTTTAAGTGTTGGAAGGCTAGTGTTATGAAAGGCACTTGAAATAAGTCTGAAAGAGAGCTGGGTAGACCTCTTGTGTCAAAGAACATTCTTCCACACATACTAGGGTGTGTCTAAAAAAGGCTCTTGATTTGAGCCATTATAGCTCAAACCTTCTAAAAATTCACTTACTAGGAAATCAATGCATGATCCCAGAAAAAGTGTTAGAATGCTGAAAGTTGAAAAGCAACTTCTTTTGGTTTCAAAGTGCAACATGTATTCCAGAAATTGTGCTTTGAGACCAATTGATAAGTCTGAAAGGACTTGTTAGAGATATTTTTTGACATTTTGCACAAATTACCCCACTTCTAATCAAGGAGCTTTCTTTCCTTATCTTTTTAAACTACTTGGGATCCCTCAAATAAAAAATGGGAAAAATATATCATGGTACCTATTAGCTATTGATATTGTCCCTCCCCTCCTGTTTAATTTTTCTTTAGTGTGCTTGAATTGGTTTAAGGCTACTCAAATTATCAAAATCTTCATCCAATGGTTTGAATTCTTTCATCTCTGATAAATTAAGCACATTAAATACATTTGATTGATATACAACACTTATTTTCATAAAAGTTTAACTACTCATATTGTTTATTCAATTTGAATTACTGAAAAGAATTTATTCTTATCATCAGTTTATCAACAACATTTATTTTTCAAAAAATTAATTCAAATGAGGTTTCTGAATCAAAATTCTCATTCTAAACCAACTTCAGGAAGCTCATAAGGCCAGAATTATGTTCAATCAATGCAAAAGGTCATTTTGGAACGTGATGAATTAATTGCTCAGTTGTTGCAACAAGAAGAAGCCAAAGGACCAGCTGAAGAAAATCTCTGGGGAAGAAAAATCAGAAAACAGATGAAGTAAAGTGGCTCTTCATTAGTTTTTAATATCAAGTGTGGAATACTCAAAAATCAAGCAGTGGTACAAGAAAATCACAACAAACCAGAATCACCAATGTCCCCAAGCAAGACCAGATTTGTCAGTAAGGTGCAATCCAATACAAATGCTCATGCAAGATGCACCTCCTGATTCCAAATATACAAAAGTGAGAGACTTACAAATTTTTTGAACACAATTGGCTAATTAGGTTAAGAAATTTATTTAGGAAGCTTTATATTTACACATCAAATCTTTGTGGGGGATTATTACTCCAGGTGCAATTCCAACGGCTCCAGAAAAAAAATTATTGAAGGAATTCTACCAACACTTTTCCAGTGTAAAAGCAGTTCAGAGGTTTTTGCAAAACCCTTAAGGTGTTAAATTGATTAGCAAGGCTCAAGTACAAACTTTATTCAATTTACCTTCTGGCAAAAGAACAATAGGTAAAAATATTATCAACATGAAAGATCTCTACATCACATACATTCATGCAATACTTGCAAAGCTTTGCAATGAAGCATGTTGCATTGTGACGTTGATGATGTTTTGACAAATTGTTTGCAGTGGGGCTTATCAATATATGCAGGCCAACCTTACTTACTGTGGTGATATGGGCTTGCTTCATACTGCATATTATCACAATGTGCACTATTTATTGGCCAAAAGGTATAAGAAGGAATCTAAAGACCAAGGATGGAATGAGTGTGAGGTAGAGAGGAAGGTAGTACAATGGGAAAGCCAAATATTAAGTGGTTTTCTTGTTTCAAATAGTTCTTGTTCAAAAATATAATCTAAATGATTGGTGTTACAAATTTTTAGTGGCCCATAATTATGAAAAAAGGTATGAAATCAGCTCATCGGATGTTAATTCTTTTATTTATGATGAGTGAAATTTCAAGGAAGGAGTTTATGTCATTAAGACACTTGCCTACCAATCTGAGAATGCTACTGCCTTTATTTTCTGAATTGACTGCAAGATTAAGGATGTTGAGGCAATGATGGGCCTCAGATCAAATAACAAAATTAATTTGAGGCCCAAGATTCCAATCATCTCCAAATTTAAAAACAAACCTAAACATTTTCCTATTGACTTTACAGACAAGAATGATTTAACAAAAGAAATCACTCTGAATAATTAATGGCAGCCAATTTATCCAAGGTCACATTTTTGCCAGATAAGGACCTACCTCCTAAGGTAAAAAACATTCCTATGAAATAGTTGATGATCTTCCTTCCAACTAAAAACACTGGGATTCAACCATAAAAAATTACAAAATTGAACCAAGAACTACCAAAAGTAGTGAAAGAGGTAGCAATGCTGGTAATTTGAGTGATGATGAAAGTGTTGATTTAGATGCAGCCAATCCTCAACATGATGCTGACAGAAATTTGGTCAACAAGCAAATCATGTAGTTGGAGAAAGGTGAAATGGAGCTTGAACCAGAGGAAAACAATGAGAAGTTTGAAGAAAGTCAAGAAGTTGGAGGAGATGTGATTATGTCAGATTCTTGGGATTCAAGAGGAAGGAAATTTCAGCATTTGCAAATGGACTAATACAAGGAAGATTAGTGGCAATTTCTAATAATCTTTACTCTGTTTTATTCTTTTTCTTATATTATATTTATAGATATGAAAACATTAAAATAAAAAAATTAATGAAACAAAACAAAAAAAGTTGATCAGATTGCAAAGGCAATCAAAATTCAAATATTTCTCTGGTACTGGTTTTCTTTTAATAGTATTTTGCTTGAAAGTGGATAAGCTACTTAAAGATAAATGAAGTTCTCTTTGTAAATAGTTGATGACTCTAGCTTTAGATGAAGCTGATTGTTTTGAGCATTTTTCTGATTGTTGATGTTGAATAGTGGTTGCTTGGAGATGTATTGAAAAGTGTAAATAGTTGAAGTATTATTTATAATTTTAAATAGTACAAATTACTATCCCAGTTAAATTCAAGAATTAATTTGAAAAAGATTTGGAAAGTGTTATGATCATAACATTTAATTGAGACCATGATTTTCTTTATCAATAGTTTTGGAAGAGCCTAAGTGAGTTGAAATTAATGAATCATGGAGTTCTTATAGATTAGCTACAAAGCCCAAGAATGAATGCTAAAATACAAGAGTACCGATGACTTCATATATTTTTTAGTTTTTATCAAGCTGACTACATCTCCATTTTTAATTTTATTGAATTATTATGCAGAGTCTTCTAAAAAGACTTCAGTTGAGTCCAATTTTAATCCCTTTTTGATCACATGAAACAGAAAACTGGGCTCTTGGGACCCAAGGTTCCAGGCTTGGAGTTTGCATTAGGCACCAGTAGCAAAGAAATTACTTTAAGGAACTATTTCATTGACACCTGTTTGCCTTAGATGTACAACTGTAAGCTTGTAAACAACATCTCTCAAACATGGTGCTCCATTCCAATCACTCTTTTCTATGTCCAGGTGCTTGATGATCAGAAGTTTATCATTTGGCCCATCATAGACCACCTTTACAATATGAATCACAAAGCCAAAATGGCTCTCACCTGCAGATATATGTTGAATAATATTGTTAGGTTTTGGATTATCAATCAGATACCCCCTTGTAATTATTCTTCATATTTAAGCAATACCTCTGTGCCTTCTGGGTGAGGAATTTGAGAGTAATTGCAAAGATTTGGTGCTTTTATTTGCAAATGCAATACAATTTTCAGGTAAGTGCTGTGATCCATCTCAAAATCAACTTCATCACTCTCTTGATTTTGTTCAGACACCTCCCAATTGTTTTTTTCCATTGGAAAAATGATTTCATTATTGTTACACCAAATTTACCATGAAAAAAGAAACAGTTAAGCCAGAGCCCCCACTTTCCACCCATTTTTGACTTACCAATTTTCCCACTAGTTGGTATATTCTAAAGAATGCCATTTAATCTTTCCCCAGAAAATTTACAAACAACTATCAATGGCCCCTGATTCCTGAGATGCCTTTAAATATGAAAGGCATAGTGATGATTTGGGTTGAATGTATAGCCATGGAAAAGTGCTTTTGACAAATCGCAATACTTTCGATATTCCTCTGTAAAATGTGAGCAATCAGAATTGGAAATTGATTGAGCCTCCAAAATATGCATGCATGCTACCAATTCACAAAATCTTTCAACAAAGAGGCACATTTTTGTGGCTTCCTTTGGACTTTTTCTGAATTTTTCAAGATATTCAATGATATCATTTATAGCTGCTAAAGGTAAATAGATTGAAAAAGGTGAGTGCTATTCACCTGCCTTTATCTTCCCCTCTTTTGCCTGTCCAAGCCAATGAGGAATGCAAGGAACAACAAATGGAACAGTAAAATTCCTCAATGCAGACATCATCTTTTGTGCTTGGTCCCATGACAGACCTACCAGGCCTTAAGTATTGCCATCCTGTATCTCAAAGTTTTCTTCTGTATTGTGATAATTAGTTTTTCTTATCTTGTAAAAGTTTTTCCAAATCGCATCTCCAAAAATTACAAAGATTGCTTTGAAGTATTCCTTCAAATCAATTGTGCATGATACGCAGTGGTATCTGTTGCATAGGATCCCAAAAATGCAAACGGTTAAGCTCTTACCACCTAATTCCTGTTTTTAACGATCCTGGTGCATTCTACCTCATTACTAAGGTTTTTAAGCCGATGTGAACAGTTTTTAACAATTTATTTTTGTAGTTTTCCCAATTTCAGTTATTTAATATTGGCCTTCAAAAATTTGAACCAAGAGTAAAATTAAGTAGTGGAGTGGGAAGAAAAACCTGAAATTTTGTTATTTGCTACCAAATCTACAATTAAACAACCCAGCAGGACAACCACCTTGTGAACTTTAGGATATTGTGGGGTCTGAAGCATAATACCTGAATCAAGAAGAGCTATCTTTTCAATGAAAATGCTTAAGATGTTATTGATAGTCACCATATTTGGTTATGTGGGTTCTGGGACCAGATCTGAAAGAAGCATGTGGTGCATCTTCCATCGACTGGTTGGTGAAAGTTTGCGGCAGTTTAGAGCTAGAACTCCAGGGGATACTTGCTTTCCAGTTGACTTGTTTGAAAGGGGATTAAAACAATCAGTACATAATCTTAATGGCAACTCTATCTTTGTTGGAATTGGGGTCAGAGAGCCTCCCATTCTGGTGATTGTTGGTAACTGTAAATAGAATTTCCTGTTGTAATTAAATATTTTTTCCAAACTTCAATTTATTACTCAGCTTGAGGAAAAAACCATCTGAGCCAATTTGAGAAAGCTTGGGTGACATAAGCTGAAAATGGCCTTCTCTTGTGGTGATTTTTTGAGATCAAGAATAATGCTTGAAAATCCTTCAAAGGTGAAGAAGAGGTCTAATGAAATGGACAGGATGAAACAAAAACACGCCAAATGGAAGAGATGTTAGGAAGCTCTTGTATTAGCACTAATGGGGAGCTGTTTCAAAATCATAGGTGGCATATCGACTTAGACAGCGAATGTATTGAGAAAGCTCAGAAGTAAGGTTGAATTTCCTAACCACAGTCCACACATCCTTTGGAATCTGTGGCTGAATATACTTGCTATTATTGAGCCATATTGAAATGTTGACAATATACATAAGATACCTTGGAGAAACTTGAAACTTCTCTTGGCTCATCCCACCAACAAGGAATAATTTATCAAAAGTAGAAGATCAGAAGAGTAAGTCAAAATAAAATAACAAAACAACTTACAACTCCATTCCACAAAGGTATTTTAAGTAAGATGATCTGGTTTACTGCTTTCATGACTTTGATATGATGGTTTCTGATCCTCCTTTGACTTGCTATGTCCCAATAAGGTAGATTTTGAGATGATATTGGATGAGAGTGGATCAGATTGACAATTTTTATCCCAATACCAATTAAAAGTCCTCCAAAAAACATGATCACCAAGAGTTTTCTTGCTACTTTTGTCTGTAAAATAAAATTTAATGAAATGAGGGCAATCACACACTTCCATTCTAATAGTAAAAAGTAATTCAAATAGAAAATAAATATCCACTTTTAAGAAAAAAGGTGATGGTAATTTGTTAAAAATAAAAGTAATTGTGTTGTAAAAAAACAAAAATGTAAGGAGATTTTAAACATAGAGAAATGAGAATTAAATTGACCAAATGGCAACAGGAAGGGCATACTGTGGGGAATGGGTTTGGTACTAGCACATGCAGGATTGGGATGATGTTGCATTATGCAAAATCAGCTTATTTCTAATACTGTAAGAGAGATATACGTTTGATTAATAATTCCAGATTTCTTAATTCCTCAAAAGCGCTACCTGTTCTCTTATTTTTATTTTTTCATATAAATCCTAAACTATGGTTCCTAAATTTGATTTTCAAAATATTATTATGGGAAATTCTTCACAAATATTCAATTTTTGTTTCTTGAAGTACCAGTTTTCATAATTTATATTCCTCTAATTCCATATTTTTCACTCATTCAATTATTTTTTCTTTGTAATATTGATAAGCTTGAAACTGGTAGTCAAGTTATTGAATACCACAACAACATGCTATATCTGCCAATCATGGAGTACAGTACTTAATAATTGAAGAACTCCCATATTGAGATTCTACCAGAATAGTCAATCTTGCCATCATGCACAATCTCATCCTTGGTGCCTTGAAGGACCTTTCAATGTATAAGTTGTGCATTCTTGAGTCATCAACCAAGAAAACCTGGCCATAAAAAGCTTCCTCTACATAATCTATCTCTGAAAGATCAAGTGTCTCACTAAATCCAAATACACAAAGAGAACTATGTGACCTATGCAGATATGCACAAAATTACATTGAAAGTATCACACCATCTACATAATTCAATCCTACAGAAAGTCCACAAATTCAATACATTTCACCATCACTTTTTGTGAATGTCTCCTGTTAATCCAGAGTATGTTCCCACCTCTTAATTCCCATCTGAATTGGAACTGAGTACACTAACTGATTATTAAATAACAGGTGAGGCCCTGGAATTGCTGAGAAAAATTTTCAATTGTACTTCAATTCCTTCATCATTTACCCATTTTCCAAGGGAAATGGGGCCTCTTCATGGAAGTCTCAAAGCTTCTGAAGGGGTCTTATTATACAAGGAATATATGCCATTCCTATTCCTCAGTAAAAAGTTCCTTTTGCTCACCAACCTTATCCAAAATCTTCTAGAACAATCCAAAATGAGATTTTTAAAAATAAATTTGAGTTAATAAGTGCAGTCAACATTTTCACAAGCTGGAAAATTTCCAAAGCTTATATTAATGCAATTTCAAAATTTGCAAGAGTTGTTGTCTTTCCAATAAAAATCCTTTCCAAAACCAGTCAAGAAAACCAACTCATCATTATTCTGAGCATATTCCAGAGTTACTTTCTGAGTGGGGCCCAAATAAAGATTCAGCCACTTGGGAATATGAACATTTCATTGGTGCTTCATGGAGATTTCGTACAAATAATAAGATATGTAGGTTGATATGGAAGCTGTCATTTTCATTTTTACTAACTTTTACTTTCATTTTCCAGATGACATGAATAGAGCTCGACATCTGCATGATTTTCTGAATGTAAATCTTTCTGTACTGATGAGGTCTTCATAGTTTCCAGAAGAAATATCAAATATTTCAAATTCCTTCAACAAACAAAAGATTCAAACCCCATTGACAAAGATTCCCATTATCCTAAAATCTGATAACTTTTTCATGATGATTGATTACTTGAAATAATTACACTTGTCAAGGGGATCAGCTTCTTGGTATAGTGTGAATGAAAGTTGGAAATATATCACCACTAGAAAAGCCCTTGCTATTTCCCCATGGAATATCCCATTGGCTAGTATCAAAATCAACAATCATAATTTCACAACTGAGAATAAAGCCATTGGAAATAACATTATTCAATTTATAAGACATGGGATATTCGAATTTGGAACAATAAAAGAAATATTTGAGGTTTCTGATCCTTTGTATCAACCCAATAATAAATTCTTTCAAATTAAAAAATTCCAAATTGATTCCGAATTCTTAAACGATTGGCCACATATTAAAATATTGAAATTGTTTGGTTTGGAAGAACAGCAATATAATATCTCTGAAAATAGAATAGATGCACAATGTGGTCTGAAAAATTATATTTCAAAATATTGTGGGCTTGTGGTAATTAGGACTCTCCTTTATCATGATAATTGATATGCTTCATGAATGAAGTTTTTATTATTCTCCCCATATTAGATTATTAAAGTGGGAGGACTGACCTTAGTTTAGGAGGTCTGGTGTTGCAGCAAGTACCTCTTCCAGAGGTTCGGAGTTTCTGTAAATACCCCTTCCAGAGTTCCAGAGTTTCTGTAAGGACCTGTTCCAGAGGTCCATAGTTTCTGTAAGTACCCCTGTTTGAGGTTTGGAGCTGCAGTAAGTAGCCCTGCTGGAGGTTCAGAGCTACAATAACTCATTCCCTCTACTTAGTGCCACTTATTGAACAGTGATTTTCCCTGGTGGCTCCTGTATCATTAAAAGAGAATGAAGTTTTCTTGAATTCTGCTTTAAACCTGCATTCCTTTCTAGTTCTTGATGGCAGAATGATTCCAAGTCAATCTCCTGCACTTGAAGCCTGATTTTCCCTTGTGGATGTTTCTTTTGAGATTTAGAAAACTAAGCGTGATTTTCATATTAGTTTCATTTAGTTATAGAAAAAATAACTCTAAGAGAAAAATTGTATAGAACAAAGTACCTAAAGGTTATGTGCTATTTTGCATTACACTAGTGATTAGAGGAAGGTATTACAAAATTTTATAAGACATTTAATTTAAATTGAAGAAATCCAGAAATGAATATCTAAATATTTATTCAATTCTTATTTGTTTATTTACAGCAGAGGTAAGGTGGTTGGAAAGCCTTTTTGGGGGGCATGCCAATGGCAACTGAGAGGGATGAATCTCTCTCACCATTGGCAGGTGGTGCAAGTGGTTCTTTCCATTAAGTTAAATTGATACCAGAAAGAAATTTATTTCTTGAATGCATTGAATCATTGTGAAACATCTTTAATTTTTGAGAAAACCTGGGCTGGATCCCATTAACCTTAATCACCATTTGAATTGAGTCCTAAAGTGTCATCTTCACCTTCAAAATTATTATTGTTTGTTTCTTCCCATAGGCTCAAGTTGAAAAAGGTGTCCATTAAGGCATCTTGCCTTGATATTATTGGCACAGTTTCACTTCCAAAGACACCTTCTTGAAATTTCTCCAGCTCACTGGGACAAGAATATGAGTCATAAGCCCTCATTTTTTCACATTCTGAGGCTCAGGTGAAACAATCTTCTCTTCTTTCACTGTGATTGCAGCCATTATTGTTTTTTGAAGGATTTACATTTTTATCTGACTTAGCATCTTGGGTGTATTTGGTTTCATTGGATTTCAGTATTTTGTTTTGATGGCTGTCATCATTGGAATGAGGCCTTCAACCCCAGAAGCATGAGGGACAAACTCATCAATCTGTATTTCCAGCCTCTTAAGGGCACAATTTTGGATGCAGTATGGGATTCACATCCAATAATTGACTAATTTAAGCTATTATTTGTTTACCAAAGCACAAAAGATTATCATTTATTATTCAATTCATTGGAGGAGGGGAGACTCACCTTTTGAAAATGTATTGTAGGGATAATTCCAGCTGAAATATTTTAATACTTGAGAAGAAATCACCTCAGGATCATTTATTGTAAGTTCTCAATCCTTGAAAAGCTGCAATATAATAATAGTTAAATTTTCAAGAGAACCTTTGTGTGAGAATGCAACTTTTCAGTAAAGAGGGTGTAAGAAAAAAGAAACCAAATATAAATTTTTATCTGTATTCCTTGCTATTTGGCATAATACTAAAATTTGGTGTTCTTTGAAGGGCTCATATATGCATAGATTTAAATTTATCTTAGCACAAGATATATTTTGGAGAACTCCTTCAAAATTTCTGAAAGACAGGTGGATGCATGCGCATGGAAAGATATAATATTGGCCACTGACTTTAGAAGTGAAGCCAGGACTTGTGTAAGATGTATCTACAAGACTCTTGATAATATTATTAATAAATAATAGTACTATGACTACTCTTATTAAATATAATAAATAAATTCATTATAAACACAATTGAATAATTAATTAATTAAGAATTTCTTTAATTGTTATACAAGACTAGTAGCTATAGCAGTAAGCAGTAATGGTCTACTAGAATGAACTACATGAAGTATTATTAATAAAACTTCTTTATTAAAATAATATAAAACTATTATAATGTATAATTATCTTTTTCAGAAATAATTATAAAGATGATTCTTTAAACAAACTATTACTAGAGAAAATACTTGATAAATAAGTAAAAACACTTACTAATACTCTAATAATACCATGAAACAAATTGGTAGAGTAATTTGAGGGATTAATTGTAGATTTAAAGAGTCAAAATTGAGTAATAACAGTAATAAAGCAATATAACAGTTAAATACTATTTTAAATAGTCTATTCCTATGATATCATTTCTATCTGATTGATTCTGAAAGAATTAAAACACTAGATAAAAGATCTAACTAATACCTACTTGTTGGCACCAATGATATGGTTGAATACTAAGATGATTTGGAAAAAAAATCAAGAGGAGGTCTCTTTTAAGTCAACAACAGCAGACAGAGGGGTTATATGGAGAAAATTTCACAAAAAAAAATAGTGAGAAACCATTAATCCTCTTTTTATAATTGGCTACATCACTTGTTGTCACCTAAGATTATCATACTTACTTAATTAAGTCATTTTACATGACTACCAACCCATTTATAGTGAAGATAAAAAGGATTAAAAGCTTTCAATCTTCTTTTATTTGAAAATTATCATTAATTACTCCAAATTATAAGCTTTATTGTAAATTTCATCACAAATTGTATTTCTTGTGAATTTCTGAAGATTCAGTTTTTTGTATGGAATTATCAAAAATGGACTCTAAGCTAAACATTTAATTTGAATTATGAAGATATAATTCTTTTTGGTTATTATTTGGATTATACCTTTCTCCATTCTTCCTAAAAGTTTCAGAAAGATTAATTAAGAATTGTATTTTGAATGAATTTTTGAAGGTTTTACCTTATTTCTACATAGTATTGTAAATAGCACAGTAATAGCTGGTTTACATGAGTTAAATGCATAGATAATGATTCAGAAAGGATTTTTATAACTCTTTTGAGGCTTATAAATGGAAAATCAATAGTAATTGACATGGTTAAAGGAGTCCAAGATGCTCATTACCTCCTTGTCATGTCAAAGTAGCAGCTTATTTTCTATTTTCTTATGATTTAATGGGACTTTAACTTGGTAACCAAGTCCCCAAAAGGTCTTAGTATACTAATCAGGCCATGATCAGCCATAGTTCCAATCTTTAGAGCTATCCACAACTCAGAGGCCTCAGAAGTTGGGTACCCTGGCTCTATTTTCTGTATTTTGTCCCCCTTAGCTATTTTCACATCAAAAATAGTAATTCAGGCTTAAATACGGAAATACACTATGTGTGTATCAAACATTTATGTAGGAATAATGTAATATTGAGTGCCAAAGACATGCATAACACTATTCTCAGGTATATGTAACATGTGATTTCTCACATTCCCATTAGTTTGGCATAAAATGGAGAAACAGAAAGAATTTCACAATTCCTTTAGTGGTATTGATGATGTGGTGTTGAAGTATTTTCCATATTACCACCTCATAGAGTTAATTTAAGCTTATTCACCAAATGGAGCTACCCTAGTTGAAGTTTTGTGTAGAATCCAAATATGTCCTTAAATCCATTGATTTACTTATTCACAAAGAAGTTATCCATCTTTTATTAAATCAAAAGTTAGAAATTTTGGATATATTCATGACTTATTAGTTGTGCATAGTTCAGAGTTTGTTTTAATATTAATTGTGGCCTATTTGGATATGTAAAATATACCTCAAGGCTCATAGCTTGATTCAAAGTAAAGTGATCCTGATTATTGATCATGTTGACCACATGACTTTCCATTGTTGTAAAATCAATATTTGGATTAAGGCTAATTTCTAAACATCTCTTCAAGACTTCTTCATGATATTGAATTCCAAGGCACACTTTGGCCATTTAATACCATTGTTTTTTTCAAAATTTTGACAACCCATGAGAGATATAATCTGCATAAGCCCAAATCTGAAGTTTATCACTCCAAAATTCTTATAGGATCTTTTTTCCACAATTAACTGTCAATTAATTCACAGTTTGCGACCTATTCCTTATGTACAGATTCAGCATATTTGTTTTTCTTTCTTACAGAGAGTAGGAGAGTGGAAATTGAAAAATCTTACCATTGTTGGTAGGTTTATTTTTGTTCATGCTCTTTATGGAAAATATTTGATAGTTTGCCCCTTCAATGGCTTCAAGACCTGGAATGGCAATGGGCAGATAGGCACTCCTCCAAGGGAGCTTGAAAGGATAGACTTGGAAAATGAGTGTAGTACCATACAGAATTATTTTAGGCTAAAATGAAAATTTTAAATGTTTTCCTGTGCATTATATCAGTTATTCTGCACAGTATAACATATAGCAGTTAGGTTCTGCATGGGCCTTTTGTGTTGAGAGTACCAAAAAGCAGTTGAAGATGCCTTCTGTGTATATAATTTTCAAAATAAATAAATAAAATTAGAAACTCTAATTACCTTTAGTTCTGACACCCAATCATTATCCTCTAAAGTTCCTCCTCTAGCCACTGCAGTCCAAAAGATGAACAACCTGTCATTTCCTTCATTCTTTCCTCACTTAATTACCTGTTGGGGCATCTTTTTTCGAGCCACTTTCTTAACTTCAAGATTACTGAGTGATTTATTCAATCAAATTCAATTGAAGATCATTCCTCAAAGATGATTCAAAAAATTATAGACAAGACACCATGATTGGTTGGATTTGAGGAGATATAGAGAAAAGTTAGGTTGGTTTTTTTTTTCACCGTATCTGAAAAAAATGAAATGTGCTCTTCCTCAATGGTCCCAAGGGCTCTGAAAAAACAATGGTCAGTATTTTCTAGAACTTCAAAGAATAAAGTTGGCTTACTGGATTTGAAGATGAGTCTAGTTCATTTTTTTTCATTGTCTTTTCTGTCACACCCTTGTCTCTATGGATTGAATGGATTAATCACCATAAAGCTTAATGGCTTTGTTCACACCAATGATAAATTGGCATTGAAATGAATTGCACATCAGTTACTCACATCCCTTCAAGACCAAGAACAAAAGAAGTTTATTGGGAAAATATTGGACCAAGGTTGAGAGGATCTTGATTCAGACAATGAGCCAGAACAGGAAACTCCTTGGTTTACAAACCATGTAGAAACATTTAAAAATCTTTTGGAGGTATTCAAATCCCAACCTAGCGTTTCATGAGATGAGTTCCCCCAAAGTAAGGCACTCGGGATAATCTTGGAAGAGTTTTATATACTTTCCAAATTGAATCTTCAGGTTTTTTCTGTACTGCTTAACACACACTGTCCAGGGTAACAAAAGACAAGGTGGATTATGTATTATTGGGAAAACAGTAGTTGTGGTAAGCTTTACAAAGTATCTAATATATTTAAAGTCAAACAAAAAATTATTTAAATTGGGCTCAATATTTTTGAAAGTAATGTTTAGATAGAATTGAAAAATGAGTCAAGTCAAGATGCCAAGAAAGAATAAGATACTTGAATTTCCCTACGACTGACAAAGAGAAAATCAACCTATTGAGATTGGTTCTTGAAATCCTCATAGGAATATTTTCAACCTAGATTTTTACACAAAAATGGAATGAAGCTGTAGAAGGGTTCAAGAATGCACCAAGAATCAATTTTATATGATCTCAAAGGCTGTAGTTTCAATCTTGTAAGACCTTGTAAGCTCAAGATACCAAAAAAATGATTGAAAGTGCAAAAACAAACCACATTGACAATCGCCACCATCTTTCATTTTTTGTTCCTTGCGAGAAGAATAAGATCATTTAAAGGGTAGCTTAAAAACACAACAAAAGGGAACAATTCAATTTCCAGCATTGAAATACCGTGAACGTTTTGAGCGAACTTTACTTCCATGGTGGAGCCATCAATTGAGTACAGTTGAACTATCAGTGTTGATTGGCTTCAAGCATCTAAGCACAATTCATCACAATGAAATTTTAACTATAGAGATGTTCTGGGAGGGTTATTGACAACATTTTAAATGAATAACATTTAAACACCCTTCAGATCAATCAGGTAAAAATAAAAGAGGCTTAAAAGTGCAATCAAAAATTTATAGCCAAGATGCATTTGAAATGGTAGGCTTTTTCCTAGTTTTTGGTCAAGGAAAAGAATCCATCTGACAATCACCTAGGCTTGGGAAAGGTTAAAAAACTTATAAATCATTTTACCAATTGGAATCATGACCGGAAACAATCATGATAGAACCAAACCGAAAGCAAAGCAAAACTTGATGTTGCCTATAAAAAATTAACTCCTTGTAACGATTGTCACATCAATTCCTTTGATCCTTGTATTATTTTTCTTGCTTCATTGTCCCTGCCTCACACCTTTTCCTGACTACTGCAGCTAAGACTAGCTGGCTTTCCTCTTCAGGAGTTTGTTTTAGTTATTCTATCTATGAAATTATTGAATTTTAAATCCTTTCGCATCACTAGTCAACTGTTCCATCCTTGAGCCTAAGCTGTGTATGAACTCATCAAGAATAAGAGAAGATTCAAGAAAAGGTGATGAGCTCAAAATTGTATTATCTTATGTCTCATCAGGTTAGCTATAATTAAAAAAAAGGTTTTTTTAGCTCGATCACTCAGTGTTTTAGCTTTTTATATGGACGGTTAGCTGTGAGTGCTCCTTACCTGATAGGTGAATAGCATCATCTCTTGCATATGTCAAGTCAAGAACGTACAAATTGTACTCCACTTTTACAATAGATACATCCAAAATGACAAGTAATTCTGAGATTGAATCTCAATATTGGATAATTACACTTTTGAAAAAGAAAAAAGTCTAAAATGAGAATCTATTTGCCCTGCAACTCACATGTTGGAAGAAGAAATGTATCACAGACAGATGTAGCCATGAGTGAGGGTCCATTTTTGATCTCAAAGGTCTTCCGCATTTTATGGAGACCATCTGTTGCTGTGACCATGATGATAGCATGGGACATCCTGACAAACTGATCACTATTAATGGATATCTCTGAAGAAAACCCCACATTCATTAGCTATTGCATTATATTTCCTTTGATTATCAATAATCTATCTTCTTAATATTCTCTCTGCCCGATATATCTTATTATGACTCCCTTGTCAAGGACAGAAGCTGACCATTTTAATTTTAATCCAGTAGTGGTCACTCGACTAGAGACATTTCGAGTTGGGCTGGAGGGCACTGTGTGGTGTGTGGTGTGTGCTGTGCATGCACAAAAAAAGCCCGCGCAGAACCTAATTGCTATCTGTTATACCGTGCAACATAATTGCTATACCGCACGGGAAAACAGTTAAGATTTGCAGCTAGTTAGTTCAATCGGCGCATGTTTGCTCTTGATGGATATTTCATTTGACCTCAAACTGAAGACTGGCAATGGGACTCCTCATTGCAATCACTGCGATACATTGCTCCTCGAAGCTGAGGACATTCAGCAATCTCTCCTGAATCTTCAGCATTCCCTTTACTTGCCACCATACCCACGCACTCCGGCACCGTGAGAATGGCAGTAGTGGCTGACAAGTCCTTTGCTAGGGGCTCAGGGTGATCAGACCGACCAGAAAACAACATGATAAACACATTATTCCTTGAAATCTTAGCCTGGTATAGCACACCTTGAAAGAGTTCCATCGATATCCAGAGCATCTTGCAATTGGCTTTCATCAGCAATATGAAATTGCTCCAGTCGGATTGATGATACCATTGTTCCACCCAAATAATATTGACGGTGACAAAGCTCAAAATAATATATAAAATAAAATAAATTTATCTCCCTTTTTTTGAATTTTTTCATATATAAAAAGTTTATTTTATTTGTTGAGTCTTTTTTTAACAAAAATCATTGTCTTCCGAGATAATTGTAATTCTTCTTGAGTAATGGTTTAAAGAAAAAATTGTATCCCTTGTTTGAATAAGGCTTAAAAAACTCATTCAGTTTGTTGAAAAATAAGTTCCTTTTTTAAATATTTTTAATCGTCAAAAAACTCCCTTTGTTTATGTATCATTATTGATATTGAAATAAATATATCTAAAGCACCGTACCTCACATCCTTTGTTTGCTTATTTATTTTTAAAAAAGCCTTTATGGAATTACTCAGTTTTTTTTGAAGACAACTCAAATTATTATTGTTTTCATCGTTATGTATTTTATGAAAAATTTATTTTCACATTAGCTTTAAACTTAAAAGAGAGCTTCAACTGATGATAATGTTTTTTTGTTTTTTTAAAAAAATTTGTTTAGGATAAATTAATCTTTTTTTAATCTAATTTTACTTTAGTCTAATTTTTCTTTTACATTCAAATATATATATAAATAACCTTGAAATTTCGAATTCTTTAAATTTAAAAAAAATGTCTTTATCCTTATTAATTAAAGAAGAAATCAATCAAGATTTCAAAATATGTAAAAGTTGTCAAAAACAATTTCCAATTTTAGAATTTTATAAAGGTATAAAATTAATCAAAGATTCAAATAAAATAATTTTTAAAGCTTTTTGTAATTATTGTAGATTGGCAATTTCTAATAAAATCTCAAATCAAATGTTAAATTTTAAATTTAACATAAATGATATTGAATCTTCAAGTCCTATTAATCAAATTTTCTTTTTTAATAATCAAAATGATCATTTGGTACAAGATTTCAGCCAGGAAATTTTGACCCAATTCAGGTTAAATTCAATAATCCAAAATTCTTCGCATGGTTAAGTATCAAACACTTTTAGCTTATTCTCTGATTTTTAATTAAATAGTCTTAACTGACTACTACTGGTTCTTATTACTCTTATATTTAAAGATCCCAATCTGGATTCTATTTCCTCAGAAGCCTTCGATGAACGTCAAAAGCCTATTCAGTCTCGGCCAAGACACAAAACAAATACCACCGTGAGCAAGCAAGCTGGAAATTGCGATAAGGCTTTCGATTTAGCTGGCCTAGCTAAAGTTATCTCAATCAACCCCGAAACTAACCTGGTCCTGAAAACTCCACCTAACCATCTTGAAGCGTTCAATGATTCTCAACCATGCGAAATTCAAGAATTCACCAGGTTGCCAACATCTGCCTGGCTCAGTGATCTCACTTGGATGCGAGAACCCGAGAAGCACGAGATGATAATGAAACCAATGAGGACTGTCTAAGGTCTAAGGTTTTCTAGGGTTAGAGATTAAAGCTTACACATTCAATCATGGATTGAATCAGTTTTCATCCTTAGTGATGATATCCATACTCCTTCCTCGTAAACCAACTCTCGGAAAACCAAAAGTTTATTATCCACCGGCCTTGTCTCAACCAGCTTCGATCAGTCTAGCATACAAGCAGTTTCAAAATAAAATAATACAAAGATGTTTAAAATAGGATCCACTCAAGATTCCACTTCTTATTTTAATCGTCATACTTTGAAACCAAAAATTTAAACAAAAGTATTTAACCTTACCTTTGATTTAATATGATGCCTTCTGTTTTGAGTGTTGTAATAAAACAAGATTTTAAGGCTGTGAGTCAAACGAATAAGTACTTACCGTTCTAAGGTGATGTTTTCAGCTTGAAATCTATTACATAACATCGTGAAAATAAATGAAAGTCATTAAATATTTTATTAATGTTGCGTTATATAGAGAACAAAACAAGATTTTGTAACGGAACCTTTTGTGCATTAATTTTGATTAGAAACTCTATAAACCGAGCATAGGATCACTGTAATTACAATAGGGGAGTTCATAGCTGGATTCCATGAGCGAGCTTTTAAGCGCTCACGAGCGAGGTTTGACATGGCCAACCAATCATAAGCTAGCTCATGGGCCCGCTTATGGTAGTAATTTTTGTCGAAAATAATGATTCTCCTTATTCAACGGATCATTACTCTGTCACTCCTAGGCACACACCTCACGACAATGGCCAGGAAAAATTACCTGTTTCCTACGCAAATCTCTATTTTTGATCAAAGACTTTCTTTATCACTCCACTCCAATGCTGCTTAAGAGAGGGTTCGTCCCTCCTATCTTTCTCCATCAACCATCTTCAAAAACCTGTTTTCCTTTCTTAAAATTCTTCTAAAATTTCTCATCTCACAAATCATCAAACTCTTTTATTTCTTAAATTCACTATTTTCCAAATTCTTTCTTTTATCTCTTTCTGCTTTGCCTTTTACTTCTATTGTTTTCCTTTCACTTCATGTTGAGCTCTATTTTGTTCACTTTAAATTTCTCCTATGTTTCTACTACCTCTCCAAACTCGTAATCCACCATTAGCTGTATCTTAGAACCCTTTCTTGTTCCTTCATCTTCAATTATTGACTGTTTTTAATCCCCCATTAGTTTTTGTATTATTATCAATTTTAGAGAACTTACAACAAAACTTACCATAAGAAGTTTACTCTTCCTGGGCTCACACACACTTTTATGACACCTTACACACTAATAATTTCACCTGTATTGGTAGATAAGGGGTCAATTCTTATGTATTGCAAAAATAATAATTCCTAAAACCAAATAAAAAAATTGTAATCCATTTCAAACCAATGTCCAAAAAAAGATATGTTGGTTTTCTTTTTAGTATTACTCTCCCCTCTTTTAAAAATAATTAGGCCTAAAACATGTTAGAGTGAAATACTAAACAATAGAATTTCATTAACAATTGTAATCATTAGTTGTAATTAAGAGAAAAAAATACCTAAATGGTGGACTATAAACGACTACTAATAAAGTATAATGTAGCAACAACACGATGAGAAAAACAGCCAATTGAGCTCCATAAATGGAAGTCAGTAAATAAAAAGTTTTTTTTAAATATTGATGAGATTAGAAAAAACCTGAATCAAAACAAGATTGCTTCAAGAAAAATATTAAAGGAAAGGAAAGTTGTTTAAAAGAAAATATAATAACATTTAGAAAGTGGAGGAATGTAAAATGAAAAGGAGCAGAGGGAAAAAATTAAATAATAAAAAGAGATTTATTAAGTGATGAAGTCAAGGTAAGCCCTTTGTCTTATAGGTTTGCAAAGATGTAAGTTTTATTTCTTTTCAGTGATGTGAAAAGTTGGTTGAGTTTGAGTAATTATGTTAGATATTTTAGTGTAAAGTTTTACAAAGAGGAGTGGTGCTTTGTCAATCAGGTATAGTCTTGATTGGAAATTTTCAACACCCCCCTTCACTCCTAGTCACAATATTTCAAGTGAAAGTAAAAAACTGGAAAGAAGTTTTAAGATAGCTGAATCTTACAGGAAGTAAAACAACATGCATGTGTAGGAGTATACATCAGTTTAACTTTTGGAAAGATAAATACTTCCTTGATGAAGTTCAGTTGAGCTTCAGTGTGGTTGATTCATCTGTTTTTGAGATTAGTATTTCCATTGACAGTGCTGATTCAAATTTTATTTTTCTCATAAATTAAAATAGGTCAATTCACTTCCAACAGGACACACTACTCACAATAATTTTGGAGCCAATAGAGTTCAGATGTAAAGTCACACAGAGCCTTGTATTCAGCTTTTGCCAAGGAGAGATATATATAAGGCTGATTCTTTGTGTGCCATGATATGAGTGTTCTATTGAAGGGGGACAAGTATCAAGTTAAAAAATGCTTCTTTTGGAAAAAAATTGCCCAGTTGGCACCACGATAAGCTTCAATGCCTCCTGTTCCTTCCCTTGGGCTGTAAGGTGTGGATATGAAACTTTTATTCAAAGTGAAGTGATTTTACTGTCCTCAAGATTTGTATAAGGTAAAATTTAATTGAAAATAGTCAATTTCAATATTTTGACAGAAAGAATGACAAATTTATCATTTTTAACTTTTTTAGTATAAAAAAACTAATATTGCAAAAACTAATTCTTTTGTCAACAAGAAAAATTAATCCAAAAATACTCTACAAGAGATATTTATGCCTGCAAAAGAAATTTCTTAAACAAAAAGTGTAATTGTGATTAATTAAGCAAAGTACTGCAAGAAATCAATATGATAATAGAGTCTCTAGGAAGAATATGAAAGAGAAAACACACTTAGGAGCTACCATAGTGAATTTGGAAGAAAAGTGACAAAGCTAAAAGTGATGAAAGATGCTTTAATTCACTTTTGGGGTGTTTAAAGGGTAAAAATGATTATAAGAGCTACAAACAATAATAATAATGATTTTTTAATGTGATTTAAAGGTTGAAAATTATTGAAAAAGGTTTTTTGGAATGTTTTATTGTTTAGTTTAACAGTTTTGAAACTAATTATAAAAGGAAGATATTCAAACATGAAGAGAAAAGTGGGGCAAAGAAGACATTCTTTTATAGCCACCAATTTTCTTACTCCAAAAAGTAAAATTTACTAGAATCAATCATGAGAAAGAAAATTCAAACAGAAAAGCCAATTATGGAATCATTAAGCCCTGGTTTAGAGCAAAAATGGCTGCTTTTAGCCATTTCAGTCCCTTGACTCAGCCATTGCTGTAGTAATACTTGGTTTCAAGCCTTCACAAAACGTCATAATGTGTGTAAGATACCTTAAATCTAGCTAAAACCCCTTTCAATAAGATTATTTTAACTGAAGGGTATTTTTACCCTCTTGGAAACAGCCAAAACCTCCCTGGTTGGTATCAAACTGTAAGGTTTGTCTATGAAAGTCTTGATAATAGTAACAATATCAAGAGTACTATGACTGTCCTCAGTAGAACAATATAATATAATAAGATATTATAACCACAAATTTAAATATAATTATTAAAAATTTTATATAAAAAATGAATTTGATTATTATGATATAAAATAATAATAAAAAAAATATGATGATTATAATAAAGTATAATTGTTCTATTATTGTTCTAGTCACTGACAATTATAACAATAAGAAGTGTAAAGCTCTTAATGAGACAATTACACATGTAAAATATAAATATTTAACCACTTATAAATGAAATATGAATATTATTTATAAAATAATTATAACACACACTGTGCAGAAATAACTCTTATAGCAAAATTCTATATAAGAAAACTAATAATAGATAAAAAAAATATAGAATTTTAGAGAAAACTTACTTATAATATAGATTTAATACAACAAGTCAAAAAAAACAGTTATTATATTAAATAATTATTATAAGTTAAAAACACGCCAAAAGTCAATATTCCTAAAGATAAAACATCTTTTAATAATAAAAATCATGATCAAAGAGTTTTTGAGAGGAATTTGTGGATTTTGAAAGATATTTTAAAGACAATAATTTTATAAAAGAAAATATATTATAGGTGATTACAACAACAATCTAATTTCTATGATTTCAATTCTTTAATTTAAGATTTATAAAGAATAAAATACTTAAGAAATATTTAATAATAAGATTTTATATATAATAAAACTTTACCTGTTTAAATGTCTAATATTATTGGATTGATAATTGATGATGGACAAAACAGTGATAAAAAGAATCTTTTTATGTCTAAAGAGCAGCTCTCATGATTCATAATAGATATAGAGGGTGTGCTCAGGTCAAAACTGAAAAAACATGCTTAAAAATACGGTTCTTAACTTAAGGTAACTTATTTTTAATTCCAATTCAAAGCTACCAGTGTTATTATTAACTCCAAGTAACTTTAATCCCCATTTAAGTTAATTATTTTAAGTTTCAATATAAAATAAGTTTATTTATATTAAAGTTCATCACATGAACAACTTAAAAATAGAGTTTCAAGTAGAAATATCTTAAGCTTAATTTTTAATTAATTTTTGAAGAAATCTTAATTTTCTTTAATTATAATTAAAAGAGTAAATTTTCAGGCTAATTACCTGGGAATCCATTTATAAAAGATACTTGAAATTCAATTTATATATAGATAACATTGAATTTTAAGCTGTGTGAAATTGTCAAGAAAATCAATTGAGAATTGGATTTTTAATGAATTTTTGAAGTTATTACCATTTTTCAACGTAAAATAGCAATACACACCAAACCTTAACTTTTGATAAGGTTTTAATGCTTGTAACCTTAAAGCTTTAAGCTTATTTAAGCTTTTACAGGTCTCACAGCTTTCATATAAAGCCTGAATGTTGGGATTTACCCTTTGGCAGCTTGAAATTCTTGTCCAAATTGGGTTAAAACCAGTTTAAACCTTAAGGTTGGATCCAAGTCGAATCTTAAAGTTCAAATAAGGTTTAGAATCCTCCAATACAGGTGGACAACCTTAATTTAATCCTTGCAGATCCAAAAAGTTGGGTACCCCAGCCCTGTTTGGTCTTTTTCCTTTGTCCCACCTTTTTGTGTGGATTTTGCCCTTTTATTTATTTAAAGCCATACTATGGCCTTAAACCCTTTTAAATTGTACTCACAAAGGATTTAAATTCTTTATGGCAAATCCTCAGCCAACTCAGTAAATATACACAACATCTCAATTTCAACTAAGATTTTGGTAAGCTTGCATAAACGTTATGCAGCTTTAAATTTAAGCTTATTTAAGCTTAAATTTAACAATTTTTTAAAAAAATGCTAAAAATGTTACATTAGTACTGTTTGATTCTTAAATCTTCTAATAACATAAGAAATAAGCCTTTTTGGGTATAACACCTTATGGGTGTACCCTAGGTCATTTTTGGTGTAGAATCCAAAAATGACATAATATTTATAATTTTGTTTTTCCAAAAAAAGCTATACTTATTTATTATTATTTTTTATTTTAAATTCAATTGAAAGGTCTGTTGAAGACTAAATCAACTATATATAAAGTCATTTGTGGCCTTCTGGGTATGTTATACATACCTCACAGGCTCACACAAGCCACAATCATCACCAATTGAGTCACAGATCCTGTGACTCAATTCTAGGCCAAACATGATGAAAATTTGCATGGATTTTGACATCTCATGCCTTTCAGCAAGGAATTTGGGGGAGTCTGGGACCCTTGGAGCGAAATTTCCTTCCCCCCCAAAATTAATCTTTCCAATTCATTTTTTCTTTAATACCTCATCATGTATTATACTAGAAGCTTAAATGTATAATTCGATTGAAAATTTACAGTACACAACTTTAATTATTTATACCACATATGTAAATCCAAGTTCACTTATGTAATACATGCACACATTTTGACATTCCAATCAAAAATACCTCAATTCCTCATAGCTGCTAAAGTGCACAACACATCTCAATTTTAACACAAAAATTGATTGATGACACCACATTTAGTGGGAATTAAATTAAGGCTTTGAGGATTTTCAGATTTCCATACAGAAAATACTAAACACTTAATTTAAGATTATTTAGAGTTGAGTTACAGAATTTTCACTCAGAGGTGACCCCACCTAATTTTTCATGAGGAATCCAATGGGGAAATAATTTTCATAATTTCTTTTTTGGAACAAAATTCATAATAAATTTTATTTAATTTTTTTCCAAAAACATTTTAATTTTCAACATTTTTGTTAGAAATTACTTTTTACTTAATTTTTTCAAGTAAAATTGTATTTTCACAATTTTAAATTTTAATGAAATTTTCATTTTATATTATATCAATTTTTTTAATTTTTTATATAAATTTTATGTTCATATTTTAATTTTTTTTTTGAATAATTTAAGTAAATTTATTAATTTAAAATTATAACAAAATTTGTTATTTGTTGTCTTTTGGGTATATGAAAATACTTCTGAGGCTCACATTCCGTCCTCCTGAAAGAATAATATATCCTCCTAATATTGTAATTCATAGTGTGTCTGAACATTATAAGAAGTTTGGTAGCTTCAGGTGTGCCTTTTTCTGCTAACCATTCATCTTTGCAAGTTGGGTCACTGTACCCAACAAGGTATTCCCTTACTTTATTAGTTTGAAATTTCCTCCCTTTGAAAACCTTGGTGATCTTCTTAGTAAGAGATGATTGAGCAGGAGGTATACTATGGGATACTTTATTCCTTTAGGGGAATTTTTCATTATCACCAGATTTGTGAGGTTTTCTTAATCTTACTGGAATTGTAGGGTGCTTATTACCAAGTTCCTCAGATAATTATGCTTAAAAAGAATTTCCCCCATGAAGTTATTTGATAACAAAATGTCCCAAAAAGGATTTTTTAGGCTTTTTGCATCCTTTGATTTCATTAAAGTTAGCAGTGGATACAAGTACCAAGTCTCCTACCTTGAAGTGTGGAGTAGCATGTGACCTGCCCCATTGGTCTTTGTAATATGAAAATGAGTCCTCCATGAATCTTACTGCATGTTTTCTAGATTTTTATAGAATTTCTTTGAAGCTAGAAGCTGTGGGATGTATCTAAATCAAATACTTTCTCAAAGAATTCTGGGGTAGTCTGGGATTCCATTGTTTTGCTAGAATAGCAGGAGTTTGATTGGTACTCTCATGAAAAGTGTTTTATATTCCAGTTCCAGTTCAGGAATAAGTGTACACCAATCATGGGTAAATATATAACAATCTTTGAGCTCTGAGCTATATTCACAAACTCTTATGACTATGTCTTCCACAGTTTGAATCATTCTTTCAGCTGGAATATCACTTTGTTGGTGGTAAGCTGTGTAGAAGGATAGCTTGGTCCCAAATAGTTGGTAAAGATTTGTACATAGTGCTGAAGTAAAATTCAGATCTCTTTCACTAATAATGTTTGTGAATATGCCAGTACATGATAATACTCTATTCCATATCAGAAGAGCTGTATCCATGGCTGTATCATCTATGTGACATGGTAAAAAGATTGGATTATTACTAAGCCTGTCAAAAATCACTAAGAAGGGATTATTTCTTCTATCATTCCCTGGTGGTACAACAGTTACCCAATCCATATGGACAATTTCCCAAGGTCTACTGGGTTCTTGGGCTCTAATCATATGTACAAGTTTTTTTCCAGTGGAATTATTTTATTTCTGAAATCTATCACAGGTTTTGCAATATTCTGCAACATCCTTTTGCCATATTGGCAACCATATGCAGGTCTTAATTTTCTCCCTTGTTCTGTCTTGAGATAGGTTTCTTGAAAAGGGACTGTCATGGCATTCTTTTAACACAATATTGATAAAAGACCTGTCTAAAACTGTCATGACACATTTGTGTTTTGTCCTATGGTAAATAATTCCATAAATTAAATGAAATCTTCCTTCATCATATTGCTTTTTCAATATTTCATCCAGGGAATGTATTTTTTAAATAGCTATTCCTTACTTCCACAAAGAAGGTATTTTTTAGGTCTGTATCACTTCTTCCTTCTATTGGGATTTGAAGAGAAGCTTCTTCTGGTACATAGGCAGGATTCTCAATGCCATTTTGTAATTACCATCTGCTAATTTCATCTTCATTTTTGTGAATATTCACATCTTTGTGTACAATGGTCATATTACTTATATATTCTTGTATGGTTATTTTGCATCTGAGAATATTTCTGTTGGGTGTTTTCATGTTCAGAAGTAATTTCACACTGGTAAAATCTGTTATAACTTAAAAAACACATCCTTAAAGAAAACATTAAATCTTTTTCAAGTACCAAACAAGAATGAAAAATTCCATTTGACTTGCCCAATATCTGGCTTCAGTAGGTTAAATTTTCGTACTTATAACAAATATGAGCCCTTCCACAGGTTTTTCATAAATAATATGACCTTGATGAAGTAAAGCTCCTAGCCCATCTCCTGATGCATCAATGTGAAGTTTAAAGGGGAATTTTAAAATATGGCTTCAGTAGAAGTGGATCAATGGCTAAGGCTTGTGTCAGGAATTCAAAGGCTTTGACTCTGTCAACAGTCATTTCAAATACTATATCGTTGTAGCACCATTTAGAAAAAGGTATTTCTATGAATTAAAAATCTTTAATATACTTACTTTTGTATGCTTCAAATCCTAGAAATGGCTAGATTTACTTTTTTTTCTGGGGAATAGGTTTTAGTTGCATTGTTGCAACTTTATTTTTGTAAGGTTTGTCTATGAAACTCTTGATAATAGTAACAGTATCAAGAGTACTATGACTGTCCTCAGTAGAAAAGTATAATATAATAAAATATTATAACCACAAATTCAAATATAATTATTAAAAGTAATTATAAATAAAAGTTTTGATTATTATATAAAATAATAATAAGAAAAATATAATAATTATAATAAATTATAATTATTCTATCATTGTTATAGTCACTGACAATTATAACAATAAGAAGTGTAGAGCTCTTAATGAGACAATTACACATGGAAAATATAAATATTTAACCATTTATAAGTAATATGTAAATATTATTCATAAAAGAATCATAACACACACTGTGCAGAAATAATTCTTATAGAAAAACTATATATATAAAAATTAATGAGAGATAAAAAAAATATAGAATTTTAGAGAAAACTTACTTATAATATTTATTTAATACAACAAGTCAAACAACAACAGTTATTATATTGGACAATAATTATAAGTTAAAAACATGCCAAAAATGAATATTGCAAAAAATAAAACAACTTTCGATGATCAAAAATATGATTAAAGAGTTTTTAAGAGGAATTCGTGGACCTTAAGAAATATTTTAAAGACAATAATTTTTTATAATAAAATTCATTATAGGTGATTACAAAAATAATCTAACTTATATGATTTCAATGCTTTAATTTAAGATTTATAAAGAATAAAATACTTAAGAAATATTTAATAATGAGATTTTATATATAATAAAACTTTACCTGTTTAAATGTCTAATATGATTGGATTGATAATTGATGATACACAAAAACAGTGATAAAAAGACTCTTTATGTCTAAAGAGCAGCTCTCATGATTCATAATGGATATAGAGGGCGTGCTCAGGTCAAAAATGAAAAACCATGCTTAAAAATGAGGTTCTTAACTTCAGGTAACTTATTTTTAATTCCAAGTTAAAGTTACCAGTGTTATTCTTAACTCCAAGTAACTTTAATCCTCATTTAAGTTAATTATTTTCAGTTTTAATTTAAAATAAGCTTATTTATATTAAATTTCATCACATGAACAACTTAAAAATACAGTTTTAAGAAGAAATATGTTAAAATAAATTTTTAATTAATTTTTAAAGAAGATTTTATTTTCTTTAAGTATAATTAAAAGAGTTAATTTCCAAGCTAATTACCCAGAAAATCTGTTTGTAAAATATACTTAAAATTTAATTTATATATAGATAATATTAAATTTTAAGCTGTGTGAAATGGTCAAGCAAATTCATTAAGAATTAGATTTTTAATGAATTTTTGAATTTATTACTATTTTTCCACGTAAAATAGAAATACACACTAAACCTTAAGTTTTGATAAGGTTTTAATGCTTGTAAACTCAAAGTTTTAAGCTTATTTAAGCTTTGAAAGGTCTCAAATCTTCAATTTCAAGCTTGAATATTGGGATTTACCCTTTGGCAGCTTGAAATTGCTTTCCAAATTGGGATAAAACCAGTTTAAACTTTGAGGTTGGATCAAAGTCTAATATTAAAGCTTAAATAAGGTTGAAAATCCTCCAATACAGGTGGACAACATTAATTTAATCCTTGCAGATCCAAAAGGTTGGGTACACAAGCTCTGTTTGGTCTTTTTCCTTTGTCCCACCTTTTTGCATGAATTTTGCCCTTTTGTTTATTTAAAGCCATACTATTGCCTTGAACACTTTTAAATTGAGCTCATGCAGGATTTACATTCTGTATGGAAAATACTTAGCCAACTCAGTAAATATACACAACACCTCAATTTTAACTAAAATTTTGGTAAGTTTGCATAAACCTTATGCAACTTTAAATTTCAGCTTATTTAAGCTTAAATTTAACAATTTTCAAAAAATATTAAAAAATTTACATTAGTACTGTGAGATTATTAAATCTTCCAATAAAATAAGAAATGAGCCTTTTGGGGTACAACACACTATGGGTGTACCCCAGGTCATTTTTGGAGTAGAATCCAACAATGGTATAATATTTATAACTTTGTTTATCAAAAGAAAGTTATATTTATTTCTTATTATTTTTCATTTAAAATCAAATTGAAAAGTCTGTTGAATACTAAATCAACTGTATATAAAGTCATTTGTGGCCTTATGGGTATGTTATATTTACCTCACAGGCTCACATTCCCTACCACCAAAAACAATTGTACCACAATTTCCTTTTAGTAGTATACCCCCAAGTTAATTGGCAGGGTATCATCCACTGTCCAACCTCTCTACTTATACTTTCAAGTATGTAAAGCACACAGTTCAGATGGTTTATTGAGGAATTGGTCTTTTCTCATGTCTGAATATTCTGAGAAAGTTTTGGGAATCAGGTATCTTCTCTGCTACAATCCATTCATCTTCATGTTGTGGATTTCTGTACCTGACCAAGTATTCTCTTTCATCTTTTCCCCTAAGTATTCTTTCTTTCAAGACTTTTAGTACTTTTTTCTCTTCACTCTGATAAATTGGAGGTACTGCTAAGGGTGTTTCATTTCTCAAAGGAAATAATTCCTTATCACTTGAAGTGTAATGCTTTACCATACTAACAGGAAAAGTTGGATGTTTGTTTTCCAATTCTCCGGAAAGTTCTACCTGTACTGAATTTATCCCATGAAGGGCTTTAATAATAAATGGTCCTGCAAAGGAATTTTTCATTTTCTTTGTACCTTTAATATTATTAAAGTTCAAGGCTGAAACTAGTATTAAGTCCCCTACTTTGAATTCTGCGGTTTTATGACTTTTATCCCATTTCTGTTTAGCATATTAAAAGTCATCATTCATGCTTTGATTTGCATGATTACTTACTTTATCAAGCAATATATTAAAGCTTGAAGAAGTTGGATGAATATCAACTAGATCTTTCTTCAAAGTATCAACTGGAAGTTTAGGGTTCCATCCTTTTTCCAACATTGCAGGAGTTTTTCCTGTTGAAGCATGGATGGAGGTCTTGTAGGCCAATTCCAAATGCTGGTATAAGAGTACACCAATCATGGGTAAAGCCATCAGAATCCTCAAACTACAGGCCACAAACACAAAATCTTTCAATCACGTCCTCAAGGGTTTGTATCATTCTTTCTGCTAGCCCATCTATTTGTGGATGGTATGCTGTTTAGAATGATAATTTTGTACCCAAAAGCTTATTTAAATCAGTCCATAAGGCTGATTTGAATCTTGGGTCTCTATCACTAATGATATTTATAAAAAGACCAGTATGAGATATAACTCTGTTCCAAATCAAAAGAGCTGTATCCATAGCAGTGGCATCTTTATGACATGGTAAAAAGCTTGTTGTTTTGCTATATATGTCTACAATGACAAGATATGCATTGTAAATTTTATCACCTCCAGGTGGTAAGGCAGTTACCCAATCCATATGAACCACTTCCAATGGGGTAATTGGTTCTTGGATATGAATCATGAAGCCAAATCTTTTACCAGTAGCTTTATTGGCTTTTTGGAATCTATCACAACTATGACATCTTTTCTTCAAGATGGCCACCAGGCACATGTTTTAACTATTTCCATTATTCTGTATTCTGAAAGGAGTCCAGAATAAATGTTATCACGGAATTCTAGCCATATTGTGTTAATTAACATTCTACTACACAGGACCATGACACATGTGTGTTTAAATCTATGATATAAAATACCATCAAATAAATGGAATATCCCATTATCATAAGATGTTTTCCAAATATCATCCAGAGAATAAGCCAAAGCTGCATCTTTGCAATCTTTGTCAAGTAGAGAAGTAAGAATATGACAATTCTTATCCAGCTTATATCCTTCTCCGAATTCTTCAAAGAATTCTGTCCCAACATCTGTGATGTTAATTCCTTCAATTGGAATTTGAGGCTCTGCACCTATGGGAACATAGGCAGAATTGTCAGGTGTATTGGGTAATTCCCATCTACTCACGCAATCAGAATGCTTGTGAATATTCCCAGCTTTATGTAATATGGTCATATTACCTCTATACTCCTGTATAGCAGTCTGCCATCTTAACATGTGTCTGTTTGGAGTTTTCATGTTAAGAAGTAATTTTACTGCGTTAAAATCAGTAATTACTTCAAACACAATACCATCAAGATAATAATGAAGTTTTTCCAGAGACCATACAAGGAAAATGCACTCCATTTGGCTGGCTCCATATCTGGCCTCAGTAGGTTGAATTTGTCTTGAAATAAAACAAATTGGACCTTCATAAGGTTTGTCATTGACAATTTGAACTTGACAAAGAGCTGCACCTAGGCCCTCACCACATGCATCAATATACAGCTTGAAAGGAAGTTTCCAGTCTGGAATCAGTAGTAATGGTGCATTGGTCAAGGCATATGTGATATTCTCATATGCTTGAATCCTCTCCTGCGTGATTTCAAAAACGGTGTGTTGATCACAAATTCTGTACAATGATCTGGCATGGATTGCAAAATCTTTAAGGTGTTACCTGTAATAACTGGCATACCCTAAGAAAGACATCATTTCTTGTTTGTTCTGGGGCATTTTTTTCAGTAAAACTGAAGCCACTTTGTTTTTATCAACACCAAGGCTCAGTCCTTAGACTGCATGTCCTAGAGCTTTCAGCTCATGAAACCCAAAATTACATTTTTTAAGAGATATTTTCATGTTCACTTGAAGGATTTCCTTAAGTACTAATGAAAGTCTCTCTAAATGCAATTGCCAGGTTTCTGAACAAATGATAATGTAATCAATATAAATGATTAAACATCCCTCTGATAATTAATGTGGGAAAATGATATTCATCATCCTTTGATAGTGAGAGGGTGCATTTTTAATACCAAAAGGCATCCTCAAGTATTTGTAAATAGAACAATGAGAAATAATCCCCAATAATTTCCTAGCATGAGGTGTTAAAACATTCTGATGGAAAACTTCAAGAGCATCCATAGAAGTGATAAAATTTGCTTTGGATAATTGAGTCAAAGTTTCATGGATTCTAGGGATTGGATACCTATCTGAAATAGTGTAGGTATTCAATGCTCTAAAATCACCAACCATCCTTGATTTATCATTATGCCAAGTAATGATTACAGGAGTTGTGACTTCTACTTCTTCATTGTGTCCAACGTTTCTAAGAACTCCCAGTTTCATTAGTTCATTAATATGACTTTCTTATACTTCTCTGGCCCTAGGGCTAGCTGGGTAAGCTAGTCTTCTTGAAAGTGGAGGGTAATATCTTTCCACATTAAGCATAATGTCCACTTCATGGCCTTTGATAGCCCCAAGTAGTTTATTATCAGAAGCAAAGGCTTTCCTGTATTGAAATAAACTTTCAATAAGTTCTTCCTTCATTTCTGGTGTTAATTCAGGACTAATTTGTGCTTAAATTAATTGATCTGACACAAATTTTTCTTTATTAACATTTTTGACTTGTCTAATGACAGTTGTTTCTCTGTTTTCTGGAGGAAAAGCAAATTTTTGCCTTTTACTTTCCCCTATAGTGAAATATATATCTTTATGATTATTAATATCAATACCATAAATATTGAGATAATCATTTCCAAGTATAAAATGTTGTGAAGTACAATTATGCATAACAACAAATTCAACTTTAAATCTGATACTTCCTGTAGGATGAGGGATTATCATTGCTGCTTCAAATATACTCAAGGGGTGCATATTTTGGCTGGCACTTCTGAATTTTATACCTTCAATTGGCATTAACTTGTCTTGCCAATTGGTATAGATATTTTCAAGATAATCCTTTCCAACACAAGTACAAAAGGCACCTGAGTCAAGATGTATCTTGGCTTCTCTGTTGTTTATCACAATATGAGTGATACAAGATGATCCAGATGTAAAACCTTTACCTCTGGATGATTTGGTTTTCTGCATTTTAGCATCTTGCACATGTATGAGATCCATACATTCATTACTGTACTGTGGTAAGTGAGTATGTACTTCTGTGACTTCAAAGGAACCATTGATATTTTCTATACTAAGTTCATCTGGTAATTCCTCCTCCTCAGAAGGCTCAGAATCACTTTCCTGTACAGAGACATCATCTGTTTCTTTTGTGTCATCTTTTTAAATTTCTATCTCATTGATTCTTGTCTTTTTGGGACAATTATTAGCCAAACGAGATGTACTTCCACACTTATGACATTTCAAAGGAGCTTTGTCATGTGGTTTATTGGGTTTTGGAATTGGTTTCCCACTGGTCTTGTTGTCCATTGGGGGTTTATACCAATTTCTACCAATTCTTTCTCTAGTAGTGATGTCCTCCATAGCATTAATATAATCTTCTGTAGAGCAAGGCTCAGTACATCTGCTTCTTATAGCATGCTCAAAGTAACCACCACACTTTCTTAATATCCTTTTATGTACCATTGTTTCAGACATATCAGGATGAAGGGCAGTTAATCTGTCCTTTTGTTTAAGAAACAAAGACATGGGTCTGTCCCTCTCCATATTGAAAATGGATTCTTCAAAACAATTCTCCATTTTAAATCTCCAGGAATCATTTGCCCATTTGGAAATAATTTGTTCTTTCCACCAAGGCCAAGAATGTTTACCATGGTATTGTCTCATTTTGTAATACCATTTTTTTGCTGATTTGGTAAACAATGAGCATAATCTGGGACTTATGTATTCATCTGGTATGCTAAAGTCCTCTTTAAGAATATCAATTGTTTTCATAAATTCCATATGATTATATTCCCCTTCACCACTGAAGGTTGGCCATTCCTCTAATATTGGAATGTCTTCAAAATTGCAAGCAGTTTCTACTTCTGCATTACTTGAAATTGTATGATGTAAGTCATTATTCAAGTTTAGCACATTTCTGTCAAGAATTGGTGTAGACTGTCTTGGCAAATCATTCTTCAGTGATATATTATTAATACTTGATTGAATATCTTCTTTCAATTCAGCTCTTGCTTTATCATCTTTTTCCAATTGTTCTTAGAAAAGAGCTGCATTGTGCCCAGTTGAGGTTTGCAAGCTTTGAACTTGTATTCTTAATTCTTTCAGCTGTCTAGTTATAAAAGAAATAGAATTGGCATCTGGTTGGTTGAGTAAGGTAACCTTAGACTCAATTTTTGCACAAATTTGTGTCAAAGACAAAATATTGTCTTTATTGACATTTTCAAGGCCAATAATTGTCTTTTGTGACTCTTTTACTTGTAGTTCCAATGTATAGCTATTCGAAAAATTCGTCTTCGTGTTCAAATTTTTGAACTGCAAAATGAAAACCCAAAAATTCAAATAAAAAATTATGCAAAAAGGATCCATTTGAATTTTTCAACCTCAAAATCAAAATTCAAAACGAAAAGGTCAAATTTTGGTTGAAAAGAATCTTTATGATTATAATCAATCAATTAAAAAAAGTGAAAGATGATATTTATGGCATCAACCACAGGATAAACATGCCATAAATGGTATTCAAAAAATATTTATGGCATCAACAATGGCACTTATCCTATTGCTGGCATAAATCATTCCATTTATGCCATTTATGGAACCAACAAGGCCATAAATTGGGCTTTTACCAACTGTTGTATTCTTTAGCTTAACTTCAACTAGAAGACAAACCTTATTTTTGTTACTAAATAATTGCATAATTTTGGCAATTTATGGCAAATCCACATAAGGGATTAAATGTTTTTGCCAAATTACTTACATGGGTTGACCAATAACCCAGATTAATATGAGTATTTAAAAATTATTTCAATTAATTCAAATGAATTTCAATAAATTGAAGGTAATTGAAATCAATTGAAGACAATAAAACTGAATAACCAGGCTTGAAATAATGGTTATTATGCAAAATCAAATGCGTAATGTGAAAGAGGTACAATTATTTGTACAGTGGGTGGTAACCTGTGTTGTATTGCATAATCTATTAGCACAAGTAGGTGACCGATGGAGTGATTTATATGAGGATAATGACCCCCCGAGCTCCAAAATATCACACAACAAGATGATGAAAATGGCCATTTGAATATGCATGAAATAGTCAAGCCCTACACTTTAGATTGGTTCAGGAATAAATGAATAGATGAATTACAAGTGCTGACAATGTTTTAAGATTAATAAAACATGTTTATTTTCAAAGAGAATTATCTGAAGACTAATATTTGTGATACATTTTCAATCCATATCTATGGAATGGTAAATGTTAAGACTGGAATTGAATCATAATTATCAAATGTGTAAATATATATAATCTAAAATATTTACAATTTTTTATTTTTACGTAATCTTTTGTTATCCTGTTCATTCCGCATTTTCTGGCTTGGTTGTTTGATGAAGAAGTTCAGACGTTTTCCAGAGTATTTCAACAATGCCTTCTTTTTTGGAAGAATCAAAAATGAATTTGTGGTTGGGAAATGATAATCCATGCGCAGAGGGTGTGAAATCTGTAGGAATTGGAATGAAATTGTTTTTATTGATAAAAGAGAATATACCATATGTCCATGAATTGATGTCCTTATTATCAGTATGTGGTTTATTGTGGAAGCCATTGAAAGTAACTATAACATTTGAATAAGTTTTGAAATTTGGTGATTTGTTGGAATGCCATTCAAGTTGGCTAAAGTTTGGCAAATTGGCTGCATTCATGATTTCTTGATTGTCTTTAAGTGCATTATGTGAAAAACCTTGAATTCGGGAGTGAATGAATTCATCAAATTCTTGAAGTGTTGACCATTGCTCATTATCTTCATCAATTGTTTTTTTAGTCAAGCCCACTTTCCTTGCATAAACCCCAGCAGATTTACCTGAATCAGAACCCTGACAAAATCCTATTCCTTTCATAATGCCATCAAGCATATCAGAGTTAGTGATGATATTTTGACGGTTCTTTGCAAGCTTATTTAATGTTATGATCAATTTTTGAAGCTTATGGAAGACTGGTGTTGGACTGCTGAATGGGTGAATTTGATACATGAAAATAGGTAAATAAGGCTTGTTATGTCTATTGATAAGTACATAGGGTCTGGGCAGAAGTTTGTGTGGAGGAAGCTTTAACCAGGAGGCATTCTCATTGTTCTTCTTGTCTAGTGTAATTATGGAGAAGTTGGGATTGTAAAGGCCAAGCTGGCCTTCTTTTTGGTTCATATAAGAAAGCATTCTTCTTTGTTGTCTGGTATTTGAGTGATTATGATTAAGAGAATCCTCTTCTGTTATATAATTCTGATTGTGAGGTTGAGTCCCAACAGGCTTCACATCATGAATAATTAAAGAGAGTTTGGGCACATTCAGCTCATTGACAATCATCTGGTCACTTGGTTGAGTCCCAACAGTCAAATGATCAGATGATTGATGAGAAATGGCTAAAGAAAGGGGGAGTTGGTTGTTTGAAGGTGATGTCATTATTGCAGATATAATCTATTCCAAAATTTTAATTCCTCCCCTAAATTTCAAAAATAAATAAATAATTAGTGGTATATGTTGTTGCAGCGGTGGAGGAGGAGGTGGTGTGGCGTCAGTAATAACAGTTGGGGGGAGGTGGCCAGTAGGCGGTAGTGGTAGTGGTGGCCAATCTGCAGTGAGGGTAGTGGCCGGTCGGCCGCGGTGGTGATGGTGGATGGGTGGAGGGGGAGGCGGTAGTGGCCGGTCAACAGTGGTGGTAGTCGGCCGGCGTTGGTGGTGGTGGTAGTGGCCGGTCGATGGTGGGGGTGGTGGTAGTCGGCCGGGGTTGGTGGTAGAGATACGAAAACCTTAGAAATAAATCTGCAGATCCTCGTACCCTGCAAGAAATGAGACCGAGATGTATTAGTATTATAGAGGGCCCAGATAACAGAAGGATAATATACCTAAGGTATGCAGGCGAATTTGTTGTACTAATAACAGGTATCAAGAAAGATGCAGAACAGATGAAAAACTCCCTGGCGGAGTTCCTCAGATCCAACTGTGGTATAGAACTCAACAAGGATAAAACCGGTGGTGGTGGTGGTGGTTTAAGTAAGTTAAAAGTTTTGATAGGGTCGGCTTCTCTATGAATATTTAAATGAAAGGTTTTAGCGTCATGAATGGATTTTTTAGCTGTGATTTTTTTTTTAAAAAAAAGAAGGAATTAGTGATGAAAATTTAAGGGATGAATAAATTAAATAATTGACTCAACTGAATTCATTTAAAAGTTCAAGATCTGAATCTTGAGTGAGTATACTACGAATATCTTTTGTTAATTGAATTTGATGACAGACCTTGATTTGAGTCAGGTAAACCGAATTCTTGAATTGCTTTTGAATAAATGATTAACCCTTCTTTTGGACGATTAATTTGAGAGCAAGCTTTAGAATAAACTAGAGCGCAACGACTACTAGCCGAGTTAGCCGTACGTTGAATTGAAGGTAAAGGATTAAATTTTGATTTTTGATTTGAATTGATTGGAATTAAGACTTGATTTGATTTTAATAAGTTTATGGTAGCATGAACATCACCTGATCTTAATAAAGAAAGTGATAATAACCAAATTGATAATTCTGAGTAAGGAATTAAAGTGTGTAATCTTTCTGAGAAGAATAAAGCCGATTGAATGAGATCTGAATTTAAAGATTTGATGATGATTAAGATTAATAAATTGATGAGTGAATTTGAAGGATTTGAAGGATTTTGAATTTCTGATAATGGATTGATTAAATTTGAAGATGACTATTTCGATTTTGCTTTCGCTTTTGATTTTGATTTTGATTTTGATTTTTTTGAATCTGATGATCTTGATGATGATTGCTACCAATTAAATTTTTAAAATTTAAATTATTTTCTTGATAATTTTGATCATGATTTTGATTATTATTTTTAATAGAATTTGAAAGATTGTTAAGATTATTATTATTAAAATTTAATTTTTTAGAATTTCTTGAAAGATTATTATTATTATTTGGTATGAAAATTGGAGCATTTAAATTTAAAGGTGATTTAATTAAAAATTGATTTTTTTTAAATTAATTTGATCTTTAATTAAATCTAATTGACGTTGATAAAATTCATGTATGATTGGAATTGAAGTTTCTAAATTATTTAAACAATCTTCAATATTTGAAAAATTTGAATTTAAATTTGATTGAGAATTTAAATTTAAATGATTGATAAGATTTTGACGATTAAGATGAGAATGAGCATGATGAGATTTAAATTCAATTGAAGGATTTGAACTGTTTAAAATAAAAAATAAAAATAAAAAAATTAATTTTAAAGATTTAGATTATTTTAAAAAATTTGATTTTAATCTTTGCCAATGGTATATGATATTAGATAATTGAGATTGAGTTGAAACTTGTAAGAAGACATGATAACCTGATTTAGCTAAATTTAAAGCTAATTGAATCGATAAAGAATTTAAATCTGTATTAGAATTATTAGTAATTAAAATTCCAATAAATTCTGATTTAATCAAATTAATTATAATTATTTATAACTAATAATAATTATTTATTATTAATTTGATATAATTTTCATGAAAATTATTTATAATTAATTAAAGTAAATTATAATTAGAATTAATTATAATTAAAAGTAATTATAACTAATTAAAATTAACTATAATTATTTATTAATTAATTATTAATTATAATTAATTAAAACTAATAATAATTATTTATAATTAATTTGATATAATTTTCATTAATTATAATTAATTATAATTAATATTATTTGATGAAAATTATTTATAATTAATTAAAGTAAATTATAATTAGAATTAATTATAATTAAAATCAATTATAATTAAATATAATCAATTAAAATTAACTATAATTATTTATTAATTAATTATTAATTATAATTAATTGAAGCTAATTATAGTTAATATTAAATGTAGAAAATTAATTATAATTAATTAAAATTAATTATAATCAAAATTAAAATTAATTTAAAAGAAATTATAATTCTAATTAATTATAATTAATTAAAATTAACTATAATTAATTATTAATTAAAATTAATTATAATTAATTAAAACTAATAATAATTATTATAAATTATAATTAATTATAATGAATTTTAAGTAATTTCATTTAATTATCATTAAATGTCATTTATTATAATTGATTTTAATTATAATTGATTTAATGAAAATTAATTATAACTAAGTTGAATTAATTATCATTAATTTATAATGAAAATTAATTCAAATGAATTATAATTCATGAGATTTAATGATAATTAATTAAAATTAATTATAATTAATGATAATTAATTAAGATTAATTAAAATTAATAAATTAATTAAAATTAATTATAATTAATGATAATTAATTAAGATTAATTAAAATTAATTATTATTAATTATAAGTAATGATAATTAATTAAAATTAATTAAAATTAATTATTATTAATTATATAATTAATGAAAATTAAACAAAATTAATTATCACATGAAAATTAATGATAATTAATGAAAATATAATTCATTTTAATTAATTATCATTAAATGTCATTAGTTATAATTAGTTTTAATTCATTATCAGTAATTTTAATTAATTTTCATTAATTATATTATAATTAATTCTCATTTTATAATTAATTTTATTTGATTTTTATTAATTATATTTTAATTATAATTAATTTTAATTAACTATTATTAATTTTAATTAATTATTATTATATTATCATTAAATCCATTTTAATTAATTATAATTAATTGCCATTTTTTATAGTTAATTTTAATTAATTTTCATTATTTTTCATTAATTATAAATAATAATTAAAATATAATTAATGAGAATTAATGAAAATGTATTATAATTAATGACCATTAATGATAATGAATTGAAATTAATTATAATGAATGACAATTAATGAAATTCATTATTTTATGATCTTTTATTTGATTTTTATTCATTTGTTTTGTATTTTTGCTTTATTTATATAAATTAATAATTAATTAAACAATAAATAATAAATAATGAGTGAATCATTATGAAATTAATCAAGTCTGATAGTGATTTGCATAATGAATATGTTTCCACATTAAATACATCCTAACCCTAATTATTTTATATGGCTTGGGCATGTTGAATTTGTTTTTGATCCACTCTCTTCAAATTAATATTCATTTCACCTAATACATCTTTATCTAATTCTTAATATGAGTCAAATAAGCTCCCTAATAAATCCCAATGAATCAGCCAGTCAAATTTCACGGTCTTGCACAAAAATCGCTCTTCAAACTCCAAAGTAAACCAAAGTCAGATCGCACAATGTTATTTTTCCCAAGAAAAGAATGGATACCAGTTATGCCTAGTTGATGGATGCTCAAAGAAAATTAAGCGAAATGAAGGAAACAAGCAAAACCTGGTATCTCATTTGAAAGCATTTAATAAGGAACTATGGGCTGAAGCAATTTCCGAAAAGAACACTGAAGGACAAAGTAACTTATCAAACTCACATGGAAGCAGAATAATAAAAAGTATGAATGTCCACTTACAGAATAATTTCACTGATAATCTTGTCAGCTTCATAATTCAAGTTCAACAATCATATGCATTAGTTAAATCAAAATCATTTCAAAAGCTTATTCACACCCTCAACAAGGACATTAACTTAATTTCTGAAACCACAATTTCCAGACAGATCAAGCAAAAGTTTCTGAATGATAAAGAACATATATTTGCCTTTATCAATTCACAAGCACCACGGTTCTCATTTTCTACTGACATTTGGTCTGGTCCAGGTGGAATGTCGTATATTACTCTCACAGCTCATTACATATCATCTGATTGGAAACCATTCACTGCAACCATTGGATTTTCCAAGTTCACAGAAGCTCATACTGGTAAAAACATATACACCAAAATCGTGGATATGCTTAATGATTTCTTTATTGAACACTCTCAAAAGCCAAGGGGATCAAAGCATTATGCAATTGAAATAGATACCTCAAGTGATTCATATTCAGAAATTGAAAGCAATTTGTCCAATTTGTCAAATGATTTTTATAGTTTGGATATCTCATCCATTGGTAATCGAATCATGGCCATAACATTGGATAATGCTTCTTCAAATACAACATTTATGGACCTTGCTGTTAAAAATAATTTGCTGAAAGGTTTTGACTCAAACATTCGATGTTTTGCACATATTCTTAATTTAGCTGCAAAGGATTCTTTAAAGGAGCTTGATGGATCAATTGATAAGGTTAAGAAGGTGGTTCACTTAATACGTCGATCAAACACCTCATGGGAACACTTCAAAAGCATTTGTGAAAAAAATAAAGAGCCACCAAACTGGCCAATGGCTGACAATTCCACCAGATGGAACTCAACATATTCAATGCTTTGTTCAGCATTAAAGCAGAAGAGCTCTTTTGATGATTTTATTTATGAGTACAATAAGTCTCAAACATCAAAGAAAAAAACAAATCACTTTAAAAGTTCAAGCCAAAAAACATTTAGCAGCAAGAAACAGAAAAGATTTCCCAGGCAATAGAAAAAGAAGACATTCATCATGATATACGCCTTTTACGTCTGCCTAGTTGATTATTTTTCTGCATAATAAATCTCACTTCATTCCTTTCTAACTATTCAGGATGTAATTTTGGAAGAGGACTGGACATTTTTTCAACAAATATCAGGATTCCTAAAGGTCTTTGCCACTGCAACCGATGAAGTTCAAGGTGATTCTTATCCCTCACTTGGGTTAGTAATGCCTTGGTACCAACTACTCCTTGAAACATGTCAAAAAACAAAAAATGAAGTCTCAAGGGAATCCCAACTTTACGATGCAGCTGATCAAGCATATTCAAAGCTTGAAAGTTATTACAATATTAGATAAAATTCCTGTGCTATGTGCTTGATTCTTAACCCACGATTCAAGCTTACATGGTTTACTCAGCATGATTTGTTGCAAGAAGATGAAAGAAACAGTGATACCAATCCAATAAGATATAAGGACAAAGCACTCAAACATCTCAAAGAAGTATATGCTGAATATTCTTCTGAATACACAATCAACTTTCCACAAGAACCTCAGGTTTCTGAAACAGTTCCAACTAATCTGAAGCAATTGCATCCTTTTGAAGAAAGAATGTCCCAACGAAAAAATAAAACTAATGAAATTCTTGAATATTTACAAACTGATTCACCACATTATTCAATATGTATTCTTGTATTGTGGAAGAGCCACGAAAATAGGTTTCCGATATTATCCAAAAGTGCAAGAGACTACCTTGGAATACCTGCAACCTCAGCACCTAGTGAGCGTGTATTTTCAGAAGCTGGAAACTTGATTACTAACAAACGCACATCACTTTCCTGTGATTCTGTGAAGGCAAATATGTGTTTAATTTCTTGGTTAAATAATGGAATTTATGAAAGTATGTATGCTTGGTATGATAATCTTCAATAATTCCATTTATTATTTTTACTCGTTAAATGAATTTCTCTTGAAATCAAAAAATTTAATAAATCCCAGAATTATGCAAATTAAAATATTTTTTCTTATTATTATAGTGATTTTAGATTCAATCTATTAATCAGAAAATTATTATTTAGCAATTGCTCTAATTAAAATTCAAGTGATATAAGTGTTTTCTGACCAAAAATCACAATTCTATTTTTGAAATAAATAATACTTCCTGTTTGAATTCTATTTTTTAAATAAAAAATACTTTCTGTTTGAATTATATTTTTGAAATAAATGATCCTTTCTGTTCGAATTCTATTTTTGAAATAAATAATCATCATTATTTTTAAAAAATCCATTCAATCTTAAGAATAAAAAACAAGAAGCCTATATTTTTTTGAAACTTCTTGGGTTGAATGATTGTTAAAATGCCATAAATCACATGAATTTCATGAAAAATGCCATAAAAATGGTATGAATAGCATCAGCAATTCCATAAGTAATATGAATAGCCTCAACAATTTCATAAGTAATATTAATGGTATCATCAATAATATAAATGAAAGTAATGGAATAAAAAATGCATACATAAAATTAATGGCTTGAAGGGAATTGAAAATACCATAAATTGTGTTATGGAATAAGAATTCCATTTATTTCATAAACAAGGAGCCCATAGTGTTTTTTTATGTGTATTTAATAATTTATGGAAAAAAAACTTAAGGGCCAATGGGTTTTTATGGTTTTACCAAAGGCCCAAAAGGGTTAATTATATATAAATGAAGGTGTCCATGAAAATTCAAAATTCACTTCCGAATATTCGAAGGTAGGTGAAATTTGATTCTGAATATTGGGTCATGACAGAAATTCGATATTGAATATTTGATGACCCTTAAAATTTGACGAATTTTCGAAAAGCTATGCATTGTGTAGTTCTCATTACCCAACTTTTGTTGGATATACTCAAATTTTTTAAGCTTTGTTATAATTTCTTTATTACAAGTTTCAATTTGATTTACAAGCTTTGAAAGATCTACTTCTTTGAAAAAGATTGGTTCAATCTTTCCTCTTCCTTGTTTTTGAATTCCATCAGAGTTCTTGCCATATTGAACACATTGTCCATGGCTGTCTTCTCTTTCTTGGGAATCCTGTAATTCTTCAGGTAAGGCTTGTTCCACTTGGGTTTTGCCTTTCCATTTCCCTTTCCCTTTTGCTTGCCCTTCTGGTTGGTCTTTGGGGTTTGGTTGGGCTTGTTTGGCACTTGTTGAGGCAGATTTTTGCTTGTGGAGGCTTGGGAAGCTTCAACTGGGCTGTTTTCCTTTCCTTGGGCCAACTTCTTCTTCTGGTCCTCTGATAACATGCTTTGGTTTTTCAACCAAGCTTTTATCTGTTGGACTTGTCCTTTGCAAGACATGGATGTCCAAACCTTCAGAAGTTCCTCTTTCTTTTCTGGCCCCATAAACTTCTTCACTTGAAGATATGAGTTCATGGTGCCTATCGAAAGACTTGGGAGAAGTTCCCACTCTTGCTGCTTTGCTGCCATAAACCAGTCCTTGTACTGAGACTGGTATATCTCTATTGTTTCCTGTTGAAAGTGATTCAAGTCTAACAACAGAAATAGCAGTTATTTCAGCTTCTAGAATCTCAATAAGAGTGTCAAAGGTGGAGGCTAACCTTTGGGGACTGTTGGAAGTTCTGGCATCCTCCATTTGTGCCTCTCCTCCGGGCTGACATTCTTGTCTTTTCTATTTATGACTGGAATGTCCTGGTCCAGATCCATTTGATTGGATGGAGTAGTTACTTCCACTTCTAGTAGGAGTCATTTCATGTCAATCTAAAGAAATTAAGACTAAGAAAGGGGTTGAATTCACCCGCTGGACCTTTAAAGGGTTCTTTGGTAATTAAACCCCTTGGTGCTGGGCTAGTTTGAATTTCAATACTTGCCTATGAGGCTTCAGAGTCTGAAGAAATTTTTCTGATGGATGACACTAGAGAAAAGCAAATTATAGGTTATTTTATCACACAATCAAAATAACTTATGAACTCAACTTATTAAATAAAGTTGTTTTAATGTAATTTATAGCAAATTATATCAAAAATAAAGAAAAAATGTCCAAGATTAAAGAAAAAATGTTTTTAGTGAAGATTTTTAATTTTTTAATTTTTTATTTGATTTTATATTTCCTTTGAAGAAATAATAGTTATGCAATTAATAAGTTATTAATAAAAATTATATTATTATTCACTTTATACTAGAATAACTCAAAGAATAAATTTCAAGTCTGTGATGTAAAAAAACCACTTGTTAGACAAAAAGAAATTTATTCCAAGTCACTCAATAGTATATTGTTTAAAACAATATTCTTAAGAAAAAAAATAACTTTATTAATATTATAAAGATTATTTATAAGGGACAAGTCCCAAAAAAGCCAATATCAAAGTAAATATGACAATTTTAAGTCAAAAACCAGTAAAATAAGGTCTAGAATATGATTTATGTCCCAAAAATTGGTGAAAATCATTTCCAGGCCCCCAAATGTAAGGTTTGTCTACTAAACTCTTGATAATAGTAACAATATCAAGAGTACTATTACTGTCCTCAGTAGAAAAATATAATATAATAAAATATTATAACCACAAACTTAAATATAATTATTAAAAATAATTATGAAAAAAATAAATTGAATTATTATTATATGAAATAATAATAAAATAAAATATAATAATTATAATAAATTATAATTATTCTATTATTGTTATAGTCACTGAGAATTATAACAATAAGAAGTGCAAATCTCTTAATGAGACAATTACACCTGGAAAATATAAATATTTAACCACTTATAAATAATATATAAATATTCTTTATAAAAGAATTATAACACACACTGTGCAGAAATAATTCTTATAGAAGATTTCTATATAAAGAAACTAATAATAGATAAAAAAATGTAGAGTTTTAGAGAAAACTTACTTATAATATCTATTTAATACAACAAGTCAAGCAACAACAGTTATTATATTAAAAAATAATTATGGGTTAAAAACATGCCAAAAATCAATATTTTAAAAGATAAAACAACTTTCTATAATAAAAAATATGATTCAAGAGTTTTTGAGAGGAATTTGTGGATCTTCAAAAATATTTTAAAGACAATAATTTTTTATAATAAAATTTATTATAGGTGATTACAAAAATGATCTAATTTCTATGATTTCAATGCTTTAATTTAAGATTTATAAAGAATAAAATACTTAAGAAATATTTAATAATGAGATTTTATATATAATAAAACTTTACCTGTTTAAATGTCTAATATGATTGGATTGATAATTGATGATAGACAAAAACAGTGATAGAAAGACTCTTTTTATGTCTAAAGAGCAGCTCTCATGATTCATAATGGATATAGAGGGCGTGCTCAGGTGAAAAATGAAAAACCATGCTTAAAAATGAGGTTCTTAACTTCAGGTAACTTATTTTTAATTCCAAGTTAAAGTGACCAGGGTTATTCTTAACTCCAAGTAACTTTAATCCTCATTTAAGTTAATTACTCTGAGTTTTAATATAAAATAAGCTTATTTATATTAAATTTCATCACATGAACAACTTAAAAATACAGTTTTAAGAAGAAATATCTTAAAATAAATTTTTAATTAATTTTTAAAGAAATTTTAATTTTCTTTAAGCATAATTAACAGAGTAAATTTCCAGGCTAATTAACCAGGAAATATGTTTAGAAAAGATACTTAAAAGTTGATTTATATATAGATAATATTAAATTTTAAGCTGTGTGGAATTGTCAAGCAAATTCATTAAGAATTAGATTTTGAATGGATTTTTGGATTTATTACTATTTTTCCACGTAAAATAGCAATACACACTAAACCTTAAGTTTTGATAAGGTTTTAATGCTTGTAACCTTGACGTTTTAAGCTTATTTAAGCTTTGAATGGTCTCAGATCTTCAATTCAAAGCCAGAATATTGGGATTTACCCTTTGGAAGCTTGAAATTCCTGTCCAAATTGGGTTAAAACCAGTTTAAACTTTAAGGTTGGATCAAAGTCTAATCTTAAAATTTAAATATGGTTGAAAATCCTCCAATACAGGTGGACAACGTCAATTCAATCCTTGAAGATCCACAAAGTTGGGGACCCCAGCTCTGTTTGGTCTTTTTCCTTGGTCCCACCTTTTTGCATGGACTTTGCCCTTTTATTTAATCAAAGCCATACTATGGACTTAAATACTTTTAAATTGACCTCACGCGGGATTTACATTTTGTATGGCAAATCCTTAGCCAACTCAGTAAATATACACAACACCTCAATTTTAACTAAAATTTTGGTAAGTTTGCATAAACCTTATGCAACTTTAAATTTAAGCTTATCTAAGCTGTAAGGTTTGACTATGAAACAATAAGTAAAAAATTACTAATTTATTACTTATTGTACTCTGAATGTCCTTATAATTAAAGTAAATGAGATTAAAATAATAATAATAATAAAGAAATATTATTATTATGGCGTAAAAATATTATATTATTAAATAAATATAATAATATAAATTAATATTATATGAAATTATAATATTATAAATAATATATTAATATAAAATAATTAATATATTATAAAGCTCTTTATTATTGTTACCAACAAATAATAAAGGCGTAAAAAACTGTTTTTTATAAATAAAAAACAATTAATAACAATAATATTACTAATATTAAAGTTATATATTAATATAAATACTATTTATATTAATTAAGAATTATTAAGAGTAATAATAAGAGAGAAATTATTATAATAAGATGAAATAACCTACTTTTAACACTTAAAATAATAATTTTGAGATATTTTACGCCAAAAGAATATAATACAACTTTTTCAAATTGTATTTACAATAAAAAATAAAGAAAATTACTAAATTTCTTGATTTTACATGAAAATGAGTTTTTAGAGAGATTTTTAACAAAAACAATTAAATAAATGATTTAATCACGTCAAAATAGATGATTATAGCAAGGTGGTCTTTGGTCTTTAATAATATAACAGTTTTATATATAAAGAATAAAGAAATTACCTTTGATTTAATTGATTTAATGTTTTTTGATGTGTCTGAGGGGAAAACAGAGTAAAAAGAGCTCTATTTATAGTAAATACCTCCCTCCTAGAGTCCAACAGGCTTCTAGTAGACGTGTACTGATCATATCCACTGGAATTGATCAATATTTTAAGGTTTGAGGGTGATTACATCATGATCAAACCATATTACATCATTATTACACCATTATTTAGAGTTATCACTATAACTCTAATTGTGATGACATCAGAGGCTTGGCAGAACCCCAAATTTCGTGGATTTTATTAGTTTTAATCATAAACTAATAGTATTCACCAATTTTATCACTATTAAGACTGTTAAACTTAATTTAAGGTTACAGTATGTGATCATAACAGCTCAATTTAAGCTCAAACTTTGATCCTCAATAACTTTTAAGGTTTTCACGCTACAGCAATTCAGAGAGTGAATTCTGATAGCCTGACATAACCTTATTATTCTGCCAAGAGCGTTTCATTACATCATCAAAACTCTAATTTTGATGATTTTTCTTGTAACTCATCTTTTCTGTCGAAATTCAATATTTTAAACTTCAAACCTTGATTTCAGGGGGTTATACCCTGAATTTAATAATAATAATTACATCATTCTTCACGAATGAACTAGGAGAATCCAACTGTATACTTTTTTTTAAGTTTGGACTACTTTCACAACAAAGTGGTCAACAGCTCTGTTGATTTTTATCAATATTTCCTCATAAGTCTTAACCTTGTTTATAATTTGCAAAATAAAGTTCATATCTGTGTTCTTACAGTAATTACGTGGTAACTTTATTTTTGGTTCATCATTCTAGCATGTATAGTTTAGAAGATATTAGCTATGATCACTGAATATATGCGTTGACCAAAAAAGTGCATATATTCAGGATAATTCCTTAAGTATTGATTTTGGGAATTAGCTTATTAATTGTTTTATATGTGGAATTTTGTGGGGAATCCACTGGTACAATTTATTTCACATGTTGTTTCATTAGTTTCTGAGATAAATAAGTTTTTATGGTTTTTATAAGGTATTGTACCTTATAATTCCTTAAATATTGGCTTTACAGATATGCCATAAAAATGGTATATGTGTATTTTTCCATGGGGAATCCAATGGTATAATTTATTTCACATGTTCATTCATTGGTTTTTAAGTTAAACCAATTTTAGTACCAATTTATGGTATTTTTTGTATATTTGAGTAATTATTTTTAGTGTATAATTATTCTAATTAATTTTAATATAATTATATTAAAGGTATAATTATTCTGAGTATTTTTTGTGACCTTATTGGGTATGTGGTCATATCTCAAAGGCTCACATTCCCTACCACCAAAAAAGATTGTACCACAATCTGATATATGTGATTAGGGTATCATGCACTGTCCTACCTCTTCAATAGACTTTGTTAGTCTTGAAGCTCAATAATGCTTAACTTTTTTATTTTTCAGGTTTTCTTTCATGTCTGAACCTTCTTAGTAGTTTATCAGCATTTGTTATATCTTTCTCAAGTAGCCATTCATCTTCTTGAGTTGAATTCTTATACCTTACAAGGTATTCTCTTTCTTTTTTGTTTCTTGTCCTTCTTTCTTTAAGGACTTTTACTATTTTCTTTTCCTCTCCTTCTTCCAAGGGGGGAATCTCAAGTGGGGGTTTATTTCTTAGTGGAAATAACTCTTTGTCACTTGAACTGTAAGGTTTTATCAGACTTACAGGGAAAGTTGGGTGTTTGTTCATTAGTTCACCTGTGAGTTCCAATTGCACAGCATTGGGTCCATGAAGTGCTTTTATCATAAATGGTCCTGCAAAGGAATATTTCAATTTCTTTGGGCCTTTTATGTTATTGAAATTAAGGGTTGATACTAAAACCAAGTCCCCTATTTTGAAATCAGGTGGCTTATGACTTTTATCCCATCTTTCTTTTGCATATTTAAAAGAATCTTGCATGCATCTGTTTGCATGGTGTCTTGCTTTGTCAAGCATTATCTTGAAGCTGCTTGCTGTTGGATGTATATCCACTAAGTCCTTTTTGAGGGTATCATAAGGAAGTCTTGGATTCCAACCTTTCTCTAGCATTGCTGGTGTTTTGCCAGTAGAAGAATGGATTGATGTCTTATATGCCAATTCAAGTGCTGGTATTAGTGTACACCAATCATAGGTAAAACCATCAGAATCTTTGAGTTCTAGCCCATAAGCACAGAATCTTCTGATCATGTCCTCTAGGGTCTGTATCATTCTTTCTGCTAAACCATCAGTTTGAGGATGATAAGCTGTTGAGAATGATAACTTTTTCCCAAACAGGTTATGGAGATTTGTCCATAATGCTGAAGTGAACTTTGGGTCTCTGTCACTTATAATATTTTGGAATAAGCCTGTATGGCTAATGACTTTATTCCATATCATTATGGCTGTATCCATAGCTGTGTCATCTTTATGACATGGTAAGAACATGGGAGTTTTGCTGTATCTGTCAACTAGCACTAGGCATGCATTATAACTCCTGTCTCCTCCTGGAGGTAAGGCTGTTACCCAATCCATATGAACTATTTCCCATGGGGATTTTGGTTCTTGGATTTGGATCATCATTCCAAATTTCTTTCCTGTGGCTCTGTTGGCTTTTTGGCATCTGTCACAGGTTTGGCAGTACTCTGCAACATCTTTCTTCCAATTTGGCCACCAAGAGCAGGTTTTCACCCTCTCTAGTGTCCTATCTTCTGAGAGATGTCCAGATGCAACACTATCATGACACTCATGTAAAATAGTGTTTATTAGTGTTCTGTCTGTTAAGGCCATAACACATGTGTGTTTTGTTCTATGGTAAAGGATTCCATCAAGGAGGTGGAATCTTCCTTCATCATATGCTTTTTTCCATATTTCATCTAGTTTTGATGAAAGTGATGGATCTTTGCAGTCTTTCATTAGAAGTTGGCTTAAGATATGGCAATTTTTGTCTGTCTTATAGCTTTCTTTAACTTGGTTAAAGAATTCTGTGCCAATGTCTGTAACACATATTCCTTCTATATGGTGCTCTTCTTGTGGTACCCATGCTGGATTGTCAGGGGTATTTGCTAGAGCCCATCTGCTAAGACCATCTGCATTTTTATGAATATTTCCAGATTTATGAACAATAGTCATATTTCCCCTATATTCTTGGATAGCAATTTGCCATCTCAGCATATGTCTATTTGGAGTCTTCATATTTAATAGTGATTTCACAGCATTACAGTCTGTGATTACATCAAATACTGTGCCATCCAAATAATAATGCAGCTTTTCTAAAGCCCACACTAGGCATAAGCATTCCATTTGGCTTGCTCCATACCTTGCTTCTGTTGGCTTTATCTGCCTTGAAATGAAACAAATTGGTCCTCCCACTGGTTTATCATTGATAATTTGTGTTTGGTGAAGTGCAGCACCTAGTCCTTCTCCACAAGCATCAATGTACAGTTTGAAAGGTATTTTCCAGTCTGGCATTAGAAGAAATGGGGCATTTGTTAAAGAATTTTTCAATTCTTCATATGCCTTGACTCTTTCTTCTGTCATCTCATAGACTGTTTGTTGGTCACATAGCTTATACAAGGATTTAGAAATCTTTGCAAAGTCCTTTATATGCTGTCTATAGTAACCAGCAAATCCTAGAAATGATTGCATTTCTTTTTTAGTTTGAGGCATTGGTTTAAGTAGTACTGCTGCTACTTTATTTTTGTCTATGCCTAGACTAAGTCCAGATACTACATGTCCTAGGGCTTTCAATTCACTATATGCAAAATGACACTTTTTCAATGAAATTTTCATATTTACTTGGACTATTTTCTGTAGTACCCTTTCTAGTCTTGTCAGGTGATTTTCCCAAGTTTCTGAGCAAACTATGATATCATCAATGTAGATTATTAACCATCCTTCTGATAATTCTTCAGGAAATATGGTATTCATCATTCTTTGATAATGGGAAGGTGCATTTTTTATCCCAAATGGCATTCTTAGGTATTCAAAAATTCCACAATGGACTATTATTCTTAGTAGTTTCTTGGCATTGTCTGTTAAGACATTTTGATGAAAACCCTTAAGAGCATCCATAGCTGTGATGAACTTAGCTTGTGACAATTGGGTCAATGTCTCATGGATTCTGGGTATTGGATATCTGTCTGGAATGGTATAGGTATTCAGGGCTCTGAAGTCTCCTACCATCCTTGATTTTCCATTATGCCAAGTTATAATGACAGGTGTAGTAACTTCTACTTGCTCATTATGTCCAACCTTTCTTAATACTCCAAGGTCCATTAATTCTTTAATGTGCACCTCTAGGGCTTCTCTAGCTCTTGGACTGGCTGGATAAGCAGGTCTTCTTAATAAAGGTGGGTAAGGTTTTTCTACATTAAGAATTATATCCACTTCATGTCCAATTATGGCACCTAGTGGCTCTTTGTCAGTTGCAAAGGCATTTTTATACTTAAATAAGAGGTCAATCAATTTTTCTTTCATTCTTTCTGTTAATTCTTGATTGAATTCTGCCTCTTTGAGTTGTTCAGATATAAAAAGTTCTTTTTCTGGAATTTTTTCCTCATTCTTAATAACTGTGATTTGTTTTTTGTTATTTAAGAATCCAAACTTTTGTCTTTTATTATCTCCTATGGTAAAATATCTATCCTTTTGGTTGGAGATATCTATACCATAGATTGATAAGTAGTCATTTCCAAGTATGAAATGATTACTAGTACAGTTGTCCATTACTACAAAATCTACTTTGATTCTGACACATTGTGAGGGATGAGGAAAAATTAGTGTTAAATCAATTATTCCAAGGGGCTTCATGCTCTCACTTGCACTACTAAATTTGACACCTTGTATTGGCATAAGTTTTTCTTGCCAGTCTGGGACAATGGTTTTTAAGTAATTTTTGCCAACACAGGTGCAATATGCTCCTGTATCTAAGTTAACCTTTCCTTCTTGGTTATCAACCATAACAATACTAATACTTGATTTTCCAGCTGTATATCCCATTCCTCTTGCAGGTTTGGTTTTATACATTTTGGCATCTTGTATGTTTGTCAGATTTGTGTCAGATGTTCCAACTTGTGGCAAGTTTGAGTTAACATCCAGTACTTCATAAATTATATCAATATTATTAATTTGTGCATTAATTATATTGATTTCATCACTTTCAGAGCTTTCTGATTCTTCTGTCTCTTTTTCAGAGTCAGATTCTTCTTCTTTGTCATTGTGGTTTTCTGTTTCCACAATTTCATTAATCTTTGCTTTTTTAAGGCAATTATTGGCTAAGTGTCCAATACCTCCACATTTATGGCATTTTCTTTGCTCATTATTGTTGGATGTATTGGGTTTGAAGGATTCTTTTGGTTTATCTTTCTTGATAAATGGTTTATTTGGGCTTTTAATGTCCAATTTTTTCCAAGTCCTGCCAATTTTTGTTCTTGTCACTATATCTTCTAGTGCATTTATATACTCTTCTGTGGAGCATGGTTCTATACACCTGCTTCTTAGGGCATGTTCTAGTTCCCCTCCACATTTTTTAAGTATTTTCATATGCACCATCTTCTGTGACATTTCTGGGTACAGTGCATTAAGCCTTTCAACTTGTTTTAGGAACCAAGTTAAAGGTTTATCTTTCTCTGGGTCAAAGAAAGAGTTTTCAAATGCATTTTCTATCTTATACCTCCAGGCATCATTTGCCCACTTGGTGATTATTTCTTGTTTCCACCAAGACCAGGTATTTTTACCATTTGTTTGTCTTATGCCATAATACCATCTTTTTGCAGATTTCTCAAACAAAGAATGTAATCTTGCAGTGATTAATTCATCTGGTATGGCATAATCTTCTTGTAACATGTCAATTGTTTTAATGAATGACATGTGGTCATATTCACCTTCTCCTGTGAATGTTGGCCATTCTTTCAGTTGAGGTGCTTCCTTCATTAAGACTTGGTTATTATCTTGGTGACTCAAGTCTGTTATGAAAGGATTTGACAATTCCTCTTTTGTTTTAATAGGGCTTCTTATATGAGAAAATGGTGTTGATAACTTTGGCATATTTAAATTAGCCTCATTAATTTTATCCATTTTTCCTGTAATAAGCCTTATTTCACTTTGAATATCATCTTTCAGATGCATTCTTGCTTCATCACTTTTTTCCACATGGTCCAAAAGTAATTTTTGGTGTGATGAAGTCTTTTCTTCAAATTTTTCTACAGAAATACTTAATTTATTTAATTTTTCTGTAAGATTGTCAATACTCACATCATAATTGATTGTCAAAGTCTTATCTTTGATATCTTTTATGTATTTATACAATTCTTGTTGTCCTTGTATTAATTTTTGAGTATTGTCAATTAAATTTTTTGGTTTATTATTTTCAACAATAAACTTAATGTTGTCAATTTCTTTCTTGTTTTGTACAACAATTTTTGTTAAAGAAGATAAATTGTTATTTATTTCTTGTAGTGATAATAAACTGTCTTTAATTTCTTTTAGAGGTAATATACTATTTTTAATTTCTGTTAAAGTATTTACAACATCTTTGGACAAGGTTATTTCTTTGGGAAATGAGGTTGTCTCATTCTTTGCTCTTCCTTGTCCTTGAATTCCATCAAGGTTCTGGCCATGTTGAAAACATTGTCCATGGCATCCTTTTGGATTCTTGGGATTCTGTAGTTTGGGGAATATGGTTTCCTCCAATGCTTTTTCTTGTTCTTCTTCCCTTCTTGGGGAAGTGGGCTGGCTTGAGGTTTGCTGGTAGAAGCTACTGGGGCTTCTTCCTTGGTTGCCTCCCTCTTTTTGGCATGATAATCCTTGATTTTTTTGATTTGAGGTTTGGATGACAGTGGATTCCATCCATTGGAGTATCTCACTATCTCCTCCTCTTTGAGGAACTTTTTCAGGATGTGCCAGGAGTTCATCACTCCTTGGTGTATTTGAGGCAGCATTTCCCAGTCTTTGTCCTTGTATACTGTGTAATACTGCTTGTACTGGCTCATGTAGATGTCTATTTGAGCCCTCTGAATGTGATTTGTACCTGTTTGAGTTACTCATACTTAGTTCCAATTCAGGCTCAGATATCATGGGCATTTCTGGGACTTGCCTTTGGGATAAGGCACTTCCTTGTGTGGATTCTGTTCCACTGGGGATATTGCCCTTTCTTTTCCCTTTTGAGGGATCAATTCTACTTCTGAGTCCAGCTCCATCTGATTGGATGGAGTATTGGGAACCTCTTCTGGTAGTCATAATTAAAGAATAAGAAAAAATAAAAGTATTTTTAGAATAAAATTCTTTTATGGCAATTTAAAAAGAGGTGCTCACCTTCAGAGTCTTGAATGGTGGGCCCTGGAAAGTCTAATTTCTTAGCTTTCTTTCTTTTGGTGATAACTGGTGTTGGAGAACTTTGACAAGTTTCTTCCACCAATCTCTCAACAGTAGCTTGGTTGTCTTCTGTTGGGTTATCTTCAAACACTAAAAAAGACAAATAAATATAAGTCTTTTTATAAGAAGTGTTATTTTTGGCAAGATATGGCAATTTTCCACGTAGAAATTGCTTTTATATCTTAAAAAAAATGAAATAAATAAAGAAATGAATAAAAATGAATAAAAATAACTTTTTTTATTGGTTTTTAATATTTTTTAATATTTTTTATGTATATTTTTATTTTTAAAGAATAAAATAAAAAATGAATATGATTCTTATAAAATTAAATTATAATAAAAATTATTTTTAATTTATAAATTACCTTTTTTAATCACTAGAGTCACTCAAAGAAAGTTCTTGCAAGTCTAAGGATGTGAAAAACCACGTGTAAGACAGTACAATTGCTTTCCAAATGCCTCAATAGCTTTTAAAATCAATAAAATATAAAATTATTATATAATTTTATGATTATAAATATAATTTATTATTGGATAAACCCAAATAGAATCTTTTTAAAGGTCTTTTAAGTAAATATCACGGCCAGGCCCCCAAATGTAAGGTTTGACTATGAAACAATAAGTAAAAAATTACTAATTTATTACTTATTGTACTCTGAATGTCCTTATAATTAAAGTAAATGAGATTAAAATAATAATAATAATAAAGAAATATTATTATTATGGCGTAAAAATATTATATTATTAAATAAATATAATAATATAAATTAATATTATATGAAATTATAATATTATAAATAATATATTAATATAAAATAATTAATATATTATAAAGCTCTTTATTATTGTTACCAACAAATAATAAAGGCGTAAAAAACTGTTTTTTATAAATAAAAAACAATTAATAACAATAATATTACTAATATTAAAGTTATATATTAATATAAATACTATTTATATTAATTAAGAATTATTAAGAGTAATAATAAGAGAGAAATTATTATAATAAGATGAAATAACCTACTTTTAACACTTAAAATAATAATTTTGAGATATTTTACGCCAAAAGAATATAATACAACTTTTTCAAATTGTATTTACAATAAAAAATAAAGAAAATTACTAAATTTCTTGATTTTACGTGGAAATGAGTTTTTAGAGAGATTTTTAACAAAAACAATTAAATAAATGATTTAATCACGTCAAAATAGATGATTATAGCAAGGTGGTCTTTGGTCTTTAATAATATAACAGTTTTATATATAAAGAATAAAGAAATTACCTTTGATTTAATTGATTTAATGTTTTTTGATGCGTCTGAGGGGAAAACAGAGTAAAAAGAGCTCTATTTATAGTAAATACCTCCCTCCTAGAGTCCAACAGGCTTCTAGTAGACGTGTACTGATCATATCCACTGGAATTGATCAATATTTTAAGGTTTGAGGGTGATTACATCAAAATCAAACCATATTACATCATTATTACACCATTATTTAGAGTTATCACTATAACTCTAATTGTGATGACATCAGAGGCTTGGCAGAACCCCAAATTTCGTGGATTTTATTAGTTTTAATCATAAACTAATAGTATTCACCAATTTTATCACTATTAAGACTGTTAAACTTAATTTAAGGTTACAGTATGTGATCATAACAGCTCAATTTAAGCTCAAACTTTGATCCTCAATAACTTTTAAGGTTTTCACGCTACAGCAATTCAGAGAGTGAATTCTGATAGCCTGACATAACCTTATTATTCTGCCAAGAGCGTTTCATTACATCATCAAAACTCTAATTTTGATGATTTTTCTTGTAACTCATCTTTTCTGTCGAAATTCAATATTTTAAACTTCAAACCTTGATTTCAGGGGGTTATACCCTGAATTTAATAATAATAATTACATCATTCTTCACGAATGAACTAGGAGAATCCAACTGTATACTTTTTTTTAAGTTTGGACTACTTTCACAACAAAGTGGTCAACAGCTCTGTTGATTTTTATCAATATTTCCTCATAAGTCTTAACCTTGTTTATAATTTGCAAAATAAAGTTCATATCTGTGTTCTTACAGTAATTACGTGGTAACTTTATTTTTGGTTCATCATTCTAGCATGTATAGTTTAGAAGATATTAGCTATGATCACTGAATATATGCGTTGACCAAAAAAGTGCATATATTCAGGATAATTCCTTAAGTATTGATTTTGGGAATTAGCTTATTAATTGTTTTATATGTGGATTTTTGTGGGGAATCCACTGGTACAATTAATTTCACATGTTGTTTCATTAGTTTCTGAGATAAATAAGTTTTTATGGTTTTTATAAGGTATTGTACCTTATAATTCCTTAAATATTGGCTTTACAGATATGCCATAAAAATGGTATATGTGTATTTTTCCATGGGGAATCCAATGGTATAATTTATTTCACATGTTCATTCATTGGTTTTTAAGTTAAACCAATTTTAGTACCAATTTATGGTATTTTTTGTATATTTGAGTAATTATTTTTAGTGTATAATTATTCTAATTAATTTTAATATAATTATATTAAAGGTATAATTATTCTGAGTATTTTTTGTGACCTTATTGGGTATGTGGTCATATCTCAAAGGCTCACATAAGCTTAAATTTTACAATTTTAAAAAAATGTTAAAAAAGCTACAGTAGTACTTTAAGATGCTTAAATCTCCCAATAACACAAGAAATAAGCCTTTTTAGGTATAACACCCTATGGGTGTACCCTAGGTAAATTGTGGAGTAAAATCCAAAAATGACATAATATTCAAAACTTTGCTTATCCAAAAAATATTTATGCTTATTTTTTATTATTTTTTATTTTAAATGAAATTGAAAAGTCTGTTGAAGACTAAATCAACTATGTATAAAGTCATTTGTGGCCTTATGGGTATGTTATACATACCTCACAGGCTCACACCTTTTGTTAATTTCAAGGGATAGACCAAATACCACATATCCTAGGGCTTTGAGATTTCTGAATCTAAAATGAAATTTCTTTAAAGGAATTTTCATTTTCAAAGATTGGTTTTTTCCCAAACCTCTAGCTAGTCTATACATGTGTTCTTCCCAGGTCTTAGAGCAGAAAATAATGTAATGAATGTAAATGATCAGAAATCCTTCTAAATGTTCTTCAGGAAAGACTTTATTCATCATTCTCTGGAAGTGTGAAGGTGCATTTTTGATACCAAAAGGCATCCTTAAGTATTCATACACTCCACAATGGACAATAAGTCTCAAATATTTACTTTCTCTTGCTGTCACCATATTTTGGTGGAATCCCTTCAGGGAATTCAAAGTGCTTATTTATACTTGAGATATTTGTGTACAGGAAATTTGTATTTTTGTTATGGGATACCTGTCAGTGGCAATTCAAGTGCTTAGAGCTCTAAAGTCCCCCACCATCATGGATGATCAATTATTCCATGCCACCATTACAGGTGAAGTTAATTCTACCTCTTCATTATGGCCAAATTTTCTTATTACACCAAGACCCAAGAGGTCTTCAATTTGAAGTGCAAGAAAATCTCTTGATTTTGGACTTACTGGATATGCAGGCCTGCTTAAGAGTGATGGATAAGGTCTCAAAGTTTTCAGAATGATTTCAACTTCATGACAAGTAATTGACCTCAATGGTTCTTTATCTGATGAAAAGGCTTCTTTCTGTTCATATAAAATGGCATAGAGTTCATCTTACTGTATTTCAGTAAGATGAAGACTGACTTCAGCTTCATTCATTGGTTCTTATTTGAAATTTTCTAACTCAAAGTTGATTGGTAATACTTGATTTGCTGTAATTTGTCTTTAAAATGTAAAAAGGCAATTTTTTGACACTTATTATCACCGATAGTAAAGTAGCTGTCTTTGTTGTTATATAAATCTATTCCATACACCATGAGCAAGTTAGCTACACCTGCCAAAAGGTGCACCATTTGGAATTCAGCTTGAACCCAGCTCAGGCTGGGCTTTGACTGTTCTTCTGAAATGAGTTGAACCATGACTATTCCTGTTCGGACAAACTATTATATCTTCTCAGCAACAACAAGATTCTAGAAATATTAAGAAAATAGAATCATAGTTTTTTTATTCCTTACCTACTTTATATCACATTTCTATTTTGTCAGGGTGACTCTATGATATAGCTTCAAAATGATAATAGAAACTATAACTCTGAGTGTGACACGAAAATGATGATGATATTTAAAGTGAGAATATGAGTAAAAGGGCTATACTAAAATAATTTAGTGATGGTGAGTGCTGCTGATAGCCCTGGGTGCAGTTTTTGTCTGTGGGTTTACAATACCAAACCCTACAATAATTATACTTATAATTATACCTGTTAAATTCTAAGAGTACCACTTCTTTTAAGAAGTTATACCAGGTAAGAATATCAAGAACAGGATGCTGTATTTGCTTCCTGGTGAGGCAAAGCCTCTTTTTATCATGTTCTGGGGTAGTGGGAGGTGGTTTACCTCTGCACACAACCACAGAGTGAAAATCTTCACTACTGTGGGCTGGTTTGTGGTTCTATACACTCAATACAGGCTAGTATTGGGTTGAAATGTGGTTTTAGAACCACAAGTAGTCATTTTTACCCTCTACAGGGTGAAAACTTTCACCAATGGAGTTTACAGGTGTGTTCTGGTGCTTCTGACGCGTCAGAAACTGTACAGAACCTGTATGGACCTTTGTATTTGACTTAACTATGAGGTATTGAAGTATAAATAAGCTTCTGCATCTGTTTGACACCTCATAATCATACTTATGGGATAATATCCCACTATAAGGCTGTATTGGCCAAACTGTGGGATTTTGACCTTTAAACAGCCATAACTTTGTCAGTTTTTGAGATATCAACCTCAATATTGGTTCGGTGTGTAGCCCTGAATGTGTCCTACACAATGGTACCTCATTTGATTTGGTTATCATTTAAAATGGCAAAGCTATGCCATGTACAAGGTTTTTGTACCTATGCATGGTTTAGACAAAAAGCTGTATTGGGCTTGTTTGCCCCATAACTTCTGTTATAGTTGAGATATGAGGACATGGATGAAACCATCAGATAGCCCTGATTGTGCCCTTTCCAAAAAGACCCCACTTTAGGTATCTCACACTAAAGCTGTAGAAGCTAGATGAGAGGTGAATATTTTGTTCAACCTTATTTGGTCTGAAATTGACCATAACTTCAGTAATATTGGTGCTAGCCCAGTTTGGCTAATACCATTGAATAGCCCTGGCTTAGAGCTTCATTTTGCATACCAATTTGATGGGGCTAAGCCTCTCACTCTGTAATTCAGATGAGGGGTGAAAATTAAGGTTTATGCTCAGCAGTAACTTTGAGCATGAATAACTTTGTTATTCTTTGTCCTATGGTGATGGGACTTACATTTTCAGAAAGGGGTGAGTTTCCTATTTTTTTGATACCTGTTGAGCTGATTTGGCTCAGCTCCATGTTTTGGTGGTATCTTGGCTATACCATTGGTTTATGGTATTTTGGCTGTCATGCTTGTGCTCTGGTTTTGAGTCACAGGCTGACATACCCTCCCTCTAAAAAAAGGCTCATAATTGATGAGACTTTCCTCTCTTCTTGGAGGTATTAGCATGGTTCATTTGACCTTGAGCCAACAACTTTCTTGTGGTCATACCCTCCCTGTCTGGTGGCTTATGTTTCAAACCATCCAGGTGTTTGGTCATTGGTTGCCTCCTTTGGGAGTGGACTGAACCAATTTCCTCTATTCCATGGTTCTTAAATTCCACCAAATATTCCTCATGGGGGTTGGGTTCACTGTATGAATTATCCCCACAGCCATTACCCACACTATCAGAGTCAGATTCATGACCTTCTTGGTCTTTTCTTGTTTCTTCCTCCCTTGAAAATATCTCTTCCCTGTCTTTGGGAGAATTTTCTGCATAGTGATTGGGTGATTCACAGTTGTGAAATCCTGTTGTGATTTCAGATTCTGAATCATGAGTTTCTTTGGCTTCCATGGTTGGATTCTCCCTGTTATCACCAGTACTATGGTTATTGTATCTACCAATAGATGTTCTAATCCTTACTTCTTGCAAAGTATTGGATATTTGATCCAAGGTGGATTCTTTGGAGCATCTGCATTTTACTGCATGTTCTAAGTCTCCTGGTAGTTTGGTCAACAGTTTGTGATTTCTCATTTCTGTTGTTATGTGAGGGTCAATGGCTACCAACCTTTTTGACTGTCTCAGACACCAATCATATGGATCTTTGTCCACTGTGTATCTATCATTTCCAAATGAAAGGGTTTTCTGCCATATCCATGTATCATTTCTGTACTTTTGGATTATTTGGCTCCTCCACCATGGCCAGTTTCTTCTGCCATGGATTTCTTTCATTTGTGTGTACCAAATACTAGCATGTCCTTTAAAAGCTGTATTCAATCTGGCAGTAATCCAGTAATCTGGTATACTTGGTACATCAGTGAAGAGTCCATCAATATAATCTATGAGTTCCATATGATCATACTCTCCAGTTCCAGAGAATTTGGGCCAGCTTGAGGCCTCAGGAAGCTGTTTCAAGGCTTCCTTTTCAGTATAAGACATATTATCTCCATCCTGGTATTTTGATGGAGACCTTGATTTATTCACCAATAAAGAATCTGGTTTAATGTCTTCCTGGTGGTATGGGGTGTTTCCAGAAACATGCCCTTGTGTTTGGGGTTTCATTTTTTGGAAGAAATTGAACAATTTGTCAATATCTTGATACAGGTATTCCCTATCCCTTTTGCAGTGATTTTGCTCCTCTAAGACTTGATTTAGTCTTTATTTGGAATCTTCTGAGGCTTTATACAATTCAATATATTCCTCTTGAAGAGTATGAATAGTTTTGGTTTGTAAGGTATAAAACTCTTGTAAACTTGCAATACTTTCATGGAGTCTTTCAAGCTTTTTTTGAGTTTGTTCTGCAAATTGGGAAAATTGTAACCATAGACTATTACTACTTATGGTACTATCAGGTATCACAACATTGTGTTTCATCTGAGTGGAGATATCACTCCTTATCATAGGGCTGCTAGGTGCATTAGAAGTATTTACAACTGTTTGTTGTTTCTTTGTACTTCTAGCAACACGTCCAACAGTTTCTGGATCATAGGATCTTACTCTTTCAGCCTCTGGTTGAAAGAAGTCTTATTCTTGCCTTATGATCCTCTTCCTCTCCTGGATTCTATCTTGGATTGGAAAGTATAGTGACTCTTGGTCACTAAGGTGCTGGTGCCTGAGTGGTGTGAAGCCACTAGGGAGTCTGGTTGGGTTACCAATCCCCATGAGCCTGAAAGGGTCAGAGGGTGCTATCTCTTGTTCCATTTCTTGTCTATGATAAGTTCCTTGAAGAATATCTCTTTGAGGGAAATCTTATGAATACTTTCTACAAGGTCTGTGTAGTGGGAATCTGGTTTGAATTCCCTGTCTTCCATTCCCCATTGAAAAAGTTCTTGGAAGATTTGATGGGTTAGAAAAAACTGTTCTATGCAAGCCATTCCTGGAGGTTTTCTGTTGAAACCCATCTTGGAAGGTGTAGAAAGGTTCATTTTGCCATGTATTATGACTTTGAACAACTTCAACTTCTCTATTTTCCAGGCCTCTATTCCAAGTGATGGTTTTTTCTCTTTGTAAGGAATAATCCCTTGGAAATCCAAAGTCTTTGGAATGAGGTGGTATCATTTCTGATTTTTAAAGTGAGAGTTTCATCTAGTTTATTTAATCCCTTTTTTGTGAGGAATTTATAAGTCATTTTGGACAAGTTATTATTGAAAATATCAATTATAAATATCAATCAACTCTCCCAAATATATACTCTGTATATATTAAAAAGAGATTAATAATAAAATATGTTTTGTATTTTATTATTAAGTATTATTACTGAAATTATCAATAATAATGATAATAATCAATTTTTCACGCCAATTTGGGTAAAAAAATGAATTATCAGAGTTGTTCTGTGAGAAAAATTCAAACAATATATACTTTGTATATATTATGAAAAAAAGATCAATAATAATGATAATAATCAATTTTTCACGCCAATTTGGGTGAAAAAATGAACTATCAGAGTTTTTCTGTAAGAAAAATTCAAATAATATATACTTTGTATATATTATGAAAAAAAAACAATAATAAAATATGGTTTTTACTTTATTATGAAGTATTATTATTGGTATTATCAATAATAATGATAATAATCAATTTTTCATGCCAATTTGGGTGAAAAAAAGAATTATCAGAGTTTTTCTTCAAGAAAAATTCAAATAATATATACTCTGTATATATTATGAAAAAAAACAATAATAAAATATGGTTTTTATTTTATTATGAAGTATCATTATTGGTATTATCAATAATAATGATAATAATAAATTTTTCACGCCAATTTGGGTGAAAACATGAATTATCAGAGTTTTTCTTCAAGAAAAATTCAAATAATATATACTTTGTATACATTATAAAAAAACAATAATAAAATATGGTTTTTATTTTATTATAAAAAAAATATATTTTATAAATATAATTATATATTTATAACTCTTCAAAAATGAAAAATAATATTTTTCAAAAAAGGATATGTATACAGTTTTTTTTATTATGTTTTATATATATTTTTTATTTTTGAGTAAGAAAAATCAGAATAGAGAAAAACCACGAAATTAATCCCCTTCAGGGCTTCTTATGGTTTAAAAAAAGTGAAAATAAGCAATGAAGCAAGGATAATAACTCTAAAAAGCATGAATATAAGCTAAAAATAGTGAAAACAAGCTAGAATTTCGTCTAAAGTAGGTAAAAAACCTGGCCAGGCCCCCAACATGTCAGGGTGACTCTATGATATAGCTTCAAAATGATTATAGAAACTATAACTCTGAGTGTGACACCAAAATGATGATGATATTGAAAGTGAGAATATGAGTAAAAGGGCTATACTAAGATAATTTAGTGATGGTGTAAGGTTTGACTATGAAACAATAAGTAAAAATTACTAATATTTTACTTATTTTACTATGAATGTCCTTATAAATAAAATAAATAAGATAAAAATAATTATAAAAATAAATAATTATTATAATTATGGCGTAAAAATAATTATATTATCAATAAAGTATGATAATATAATTTATATTATAAAATAAATATATTAATATAAAATAATTAATATATTTGATGGAACTGTATTATTGTTACAAACAAATAATAAAGGCGTAAAAAATTGTTTTTTATTAATAAAAAACAATTAATAACAATAATATTACCAATATTAAAGTTATAAATTAATATAAATACTATTTATATTAATTGAAGAATTATTAAAAGAATAATAAAGAGAAAATTATCATAATAAGAGAAAATAACCTACTTTTAATACTTAATATAATAATTTTGAGATATTTTACGCCAAATAAACTTCTTACACTGGTTTTCAAGGTGATGATCAAAGTGTTGAAAAAGAAAGAAAGAATGAAGCCAAGAAAATATTTGAAGAAATTGGGGAAGACCTGTTTCAAAGACCAATGGCAGAAATCACTCCAATACTCCAACATTTTCAAGATGTTTTGACTGGAAAAGTCCCATTTGATCAAATTCCCAAGAGTCAAGAGGATGATAAATATTATGAAGACCCTCTAGAATGCAAGAATATCCGTGGAAGACCCCAAGGAGCCAAGAATAAAAACAAAAGAGAACCTTCAAGATTTGAAATTATTGAAAGTCAATCCAAGAGAAGAGGAAGACCCCCATCAAAAGCGACCAGCACAACAACTTCAAGATCCCAGTCAAATGTACCCTCTCCAATTATGGAAGTGGACTCATCTGAAGATTCTGAAGATTCTGAGGACTCATTATCTAAATCCATCAGTTCATCAGATTCACTACCCTCAGCAACTGAATCAAATAAATCAGAAGGAACCCTTAGAAGGTCCAGAAGATTGGCAATTGGAAGCAAAACATCACAAAGAAAATCACACAAGCCTGCCACCAGTTTGACTATCTATGATGCAATTGACTTGACCTGTGAGCATTGTCAAAGCAATTCTCACACAAGTGATGAATGCTCCAAGCTGTTTGTGAGTTTCTGATTCTTTTTAATGTAATTTTATGTTGTTTATTTTGATATTTATTCATTTTTTGAGCTTATTTTATCAGATAACTGGCTCAGAAGACTTGCCCAAGTTTATATTGAAATACACCTTCAAGGCCATCAATGTCCAGGGTGATGGAAACTGTGGCTACAGAACAGTATCCCACTTCATTTACAAGACTCAAGATCAATGGGCTGATGTCAGAGGTGACTTGGCTGAAGAAATTCACCAAAATCAAGACCTTTATGAGGCCATGAACACCTTAATTCCCTCAGTATCTTCTTATTTGGAAAGAATTGAATGGTATGAAGATGTTGGCAAGGCTCCAAAAAGCAAGTGGATGTCCATGCCTGATATGGGGGATCCAATTGCAAATAAGTATAAAAGACCAGTTATCTTTTAATCCACAGCCCAATCTTTTTCTTTTTTCCCTTATTTCTGTCCTCCAAATGATAATCCCCCCATTTTCATCTGCTTCTTGAATAGTTGTGCTCATTTTGTACCTTTGGACATCATCATTTCTAAAGTTTATCCAGTCCCCCCCATTACTGTGAGCTGGGGGATTAATGCCCAAAAACAAGCCCTGGGGTGGGCTGATAAATTTAAGAAACACAGAATGTTGTATTTGTCCAATCTTCCTCCGCCCTCTCAGAAAAAACCCACTATTTTGGAGGTTGATTCTGATTGAATGATTTTTGTATATACAATTTATGCCAATTGTCCCCCTCCTCAGTCATATTTATTGCTTAAATCCCACCTCAGTCTCATTTTTTATGAAACATGTGGAGCTTTTGTACTTGAAAATAGTCATATTACACACAAGAGAAAAAACAGTTAAAAAAAACACTCATTGCGCCTTCACTTGTTGTCCCACCCAAAACATTTTCCCAATTAATGAGATTCTGGTTCTTTATTATCCAGATTGAACCCTTTAATTTAAAAAAGAAATGAAGGAAATTCATAAGTGGGAAGTGATTAAATTCACTTTTTAAAAATAGGCATATTACAATGACAGGAAAAAACATTTGAAAAAAAACCCCTTTTTGCGCCTTCACTTGTCCCACCCAAAAAAATTCCCAAAATTATTGGATTCTGGTGCTTTATTCCTCACATTGAACCCTTCATTTTTTTTAAAAAAAAAGGAAATTCATAAGTGGGAAGATTTTAAATGAATTTTTGAAAAAAATATGCCATTTTGGCATATTGGCCAAATTGGTGAGATTTGGCAAAAAAAAAAATTTTGAAAAAATTTGTGCTTATTGACATTCCAAGTCGGGAAAAATATGGCAAAAAAAATTGAAAAAATCCTCAAAACTGAGCCTGAGGAATTTCTTTTGAAAATTAAGGTCACTTACGTGTGTTTACCAACACCCTAAAGATATCACCTTTTTAATTGTATTGATTTAATGTTTTTGATGCATCTGAGGGGAAAACAGAGTAAAAGGAGCTCTATTTATAATAAATACCCCCCTCCTAGAGTCCAATAGGCTTCTAGTAGACGTGTACTGATCATATCCACTGGAATTGATCAATATTTTAAGGTTTGGTGATGATTACATCATGATCAAACCACATTACATCATCATTACGCCATTATTTACAGTTATCACTATAACTCTAGGTTTGATGACCTCAAAGGCTTGGCAGAACCCCGAATTTCGTGGATCTTATTAGTTTTAATCATAAACTAATAGTATTCACCAATTTTATCACTTATATGACTTTTAAACTTAATTTAAGGTTATAGTGAGTGATCATAAATGATCAAATTAAGCTCAAACTTTGATCCTTAATAAATTTTAAGATTTACACGCTAAACCGATTCAGAGAGTGAATTCTAACAGCTTGGCATGACCTCATTATGCTGCCAAGAGCATTTCATTGCATCATCAAAACTCTATTTTTGATGATTTTTCTTGTAACTCATCTTTTCTGTTGAAATTTAATATTTTAAACTTCAAACTATGATTTCAAGGGGTTATACATTGAATATTATAATAAGAAATACATCATTCTTCACGAATGAACTAGTAGAATCCAACTGTCTACTTTTTTTAAGTTTGGACCACTTTCACAACAAAGTGGTCAACAGCTCTGTTGATTTTAATCAATAATTCCTTACAGATTTTAACCTTGCTTATAGCTTGTGAAATAAACTTCATTTCTGTATTCCTACAGTAATTACGTGATGACTTTATTTTTGGTTCATCACTCTATCATGCATAATTCAAGAGATATTAGCTAAAATCCTTGAATATATGCGTTGACCAAAAAAGTGCATATATTCAGGTTAATTCCTTAAGCATTGATTTTGAAGCTTAGCTTATTAATTGTTTTATGTGTGGATTTTTATTTAGAATCCAATGGTACCATTTATTTAACATGTTGTTTTATTTGTTTTTGAAATAAATAAGGATTTGTGTTTCTTATAAGGTATTATTACTTATAACTTATTAAATATTGACTTTACAGATATGCCATAAAAATAGTATATGTGTATTTTACCATGGGGAATCCAATGAAATAATTTATTTCACATGTTTATTCATTGGTTCCTAAGTTAAACCAAGTTTTATACCAATTTATGGTATTTTTGTAGCTTTAAGGTACTTATTTTTAATGTATAATTATATTAAATATTTCTTGTGACCTTTTTGGGTATGTGGTCATATCTCAAAGGTTCACAGATGGTGAGTGCTGCTGATAGCCCTGGGTGCAGTTTTTGTCTGTTGGTTTACAATAACAAACCCTACAATAATTAAACTTATAATTATACCTGTCAAATTCTAAGAGTACCACTTCTTTTAAGAAGTTATACCAGGTAAGAATATCAAGAACAGGATGCTGTATTTGCTTCCTGGTGAGGCAAAGCCTCTTTTTATCATGTTCTGGGGTAGTGGGAGGTGGTTTACCTCTGAACACGACCACAGAGTAAAAATCTTCACTACTGTGGGCTGGTTTGTGGTTCTATACACTCAATACAGGCTAGTATTGGGTTGAAATGTGGTTTTAGAACCACAAGTAGTCATTTTTACCCTATACAGGGTGAAAACTTTCACCAATGGAGTTTACAGGTGTGTTCTGGTGCTTCTGACGCATCAGAAACCGTACAGAACCTGTATGGACCTTTGTATTTGACTTAACTATGAGGTATTGAAGTAAAAATAAGCTTCTGCATCTGTTTGACACCTCATAATCATACGTTTGGGATAATATCCCACTATAAGGCTGTATTGGCCAAACTGTGTGATTTTGACCTGTAAACAGCAATAACTTTGTCAGTTTTTGAGATATCAACCTCAAAATTGGTTTGGTGTGTATCCCTGAATTTGTTCTACACAATGGTACCTCATTTGATATGGTTATCAGTGAAAATGGCAAAGTTATGCCATGTACAAGTTTTTTGTACATATGCGTGGTTTAGACAAAAAGCTGTATTGGGCTTGTTTGCCCCATAACTTCTGCTATAGTTGAGATATGAGGAAATGGATGAGACCATCAGATAGCCCTGATTGTGTGCTTTCCAAGAAGACCCCACTTTAGGTATCTCACACTAAAACTGTAGAAGTTAGATGAGAGGTGAATATTTTGTTCAACCTTATTTGGTCTGAATTTGACCATAACTTCAGTAATATTGGTGCTAGCCCAGTTTGGCTGGTACCTTGGATAGCCCTGGCTTAGAGCTTCATTTTGCATACCAATTTGATGGGGCTTAGCCTCTTACTCTGTACCTCAGATGAGAGGTGAAAATTAAGGTTTATGCTCAGCAGTAACTTTGAGCATGAATAACTTTGTTATTCTTTGTCCTATGGTGATGGGACTTACATTTTCAGAAAGGGGTGAGTTTCCTTTTTTTTTTGATACCTGTTGAGCTTATTTGGCTCAGCTCCATGTTTTGGTGGTACCTTGGCTATACCATTGGTTTATGGTATTTTGGCTGTCATGCTTGTGCTCTGGTTTTGAGTCACAGGCTGACATATTTCATCTTTGAAACTCCAGCATATAGAAAAATTCTTAAATTATCAGATTTTTGATGAAAAAACCAATTATAATATTAGATTTTATGTTTTTTTGTTTTTCGATAACTATACCCTATTATTTCAATTCTCCATTGAAAATAACTAAGGTTTCTGACTTGAGAAGGGAAAATACAAAATCCAAGTGGCTTACAAGTTTTATAATGAATTTTCTTGAAGGGTACTACCCAAATGTGTATGTCTCAATGAAAAAATGTTGATCATAGATCTATACAATGATGGAAAAGTATTGAAGGTCTTACTCTCCTTATTTTATATGGCTCCATTGACTAAATTGTATTGAGAAAGGGTCATAGTTCATTATACAGTTTCAAAGATTTCAGGGAAATAATCTTTAAATAACAAACCTCAAAGGTGATAATGTAAACTATTAATAGCTTAAGAATGAATGTAACTAATTCTTATCTTTTATTTTGATATTTAATGAATACACTTGATAAATATTATATCATTCAGCTTCTTACTTTGGAGTATTTCAAATTCAAAAAGAAGGAATTGGTCTTATAGGCTTCCTTTGTGATTTTTACTTTTCTTATTCCATTTTTATACCTCCAGCCCTCTTCATCCCCTTCCACATTCCATCCTCCACTATATTATAGTTTGAAAAGAATATTGAAAACCGTTCCACTCTTAAAATTATAGATGTATCATGAACTTCAAATTAGAAAAAAAAAATTCCTATTTGGTTTGAAAAATTTTTTACAGTTATATTAAATATGCAACTATTTCTTATTTTCTTGATTTTAATCCTTTCTTCATCATTCTCCTTCCATTCATAATCACAAGATATCAATTTTCTATTTTCTCAGCATTTTGCTTTCATTAGAATTATATTAAATTTTTAATATGGTATATATTTGGCTACTTTAAAATATATTTTCAGTTTTAAATTGGATATTTTCAAGGGTATACAATGTGTGTTCGAAAGATTTAATATAAGAACATATTGTCAAGAGACAGTAAAAAGGATAAGCAGAAATTCAATCAATATTTAATAATGAAAACATGACAAAAACTGTGAATAGTAGAAATTTTGGATTTATTTTTCAAAATTGAAGAAGGAAATGGATTAAGTTTTCTTATTGAATATTGGTGAATATGAACTAATGTCAGCTTTTATATATCTATTTTTTGGTAATTTTGAGTTGCCAATGAATGTAAAATCCAAAATAGTAATTAAATAATTTAAATATGAAAATGTTTTTACTTTCTTTACTCAAATTTAATGATAAATTTTACACAATGAGATTGATGTATTAAATCTAATTGAATATCTTCTCTCTGCCTTTACAGCTTTCAAATCAAAATAATATGAGAAATAATCAGGGTTTTAGTTTCTTAAAGTAAACATTTATAGAAGGAATGAATTGGAATATGGAAATAAGCTTCCCAAAAACATTTGAGAATTCCAAAATATAATACAAAAATATTTTGGACCATTATCAATTTCCAATTTTCAACCAATTCTATCATAGACTTGATTATTTCACCATATTTTTCTATTTTGTACAATGAAATTCAATTGGTCTAGAGACTTAAATATATTAAGTCAAAAGAGTGTATATCCTAGTTAATACTAATAAGCAATAAGCCAATCTCAATTATTTTCTTGATTTGTCTCCATAAAAATAAATATAAAGTATGTGCAAAGGCTCTTATTTTCTGACTTAGATGCTTGAATTTAAGAATCTGGGAATGAGTTAAATTATCAACCATTGGGTCAAGTAATAATCAAATTATTTTGGATGTTTGAAACCTATATCTCTCTTATATAGCTTATTGATTTATACCTCACATACTTTATTGAACATTTGGCAATTCCCTGTATTTTATAATAAAAATACAGAATAATTTAGCCACTAGTAAAGATTCAAGTGATTTTTCAACACACAAGAGCCAATTCAACTATTCTCTTCAGATACGTAAAGCTCAAAAATATAAGGAACTTTCTAAAAGACAATTTAAGTAATGCATTTTTAGCCATCAATTTAATTTAAAACAAAAAAATTTATATCTAAAAAATATATGTGATTTTCTACTTTGTTAGAAATGAACTGAGTTTTTGATCATGATAAGACAGAAATTGATGCATTAAAGCTTATATTCCTCTCCAATTTATAAGAAAAATAATTCATTTGTTATTTGAAAAGAACTCAATTATCACAAAACTTCATCTAATAAAGGACTTGATAATTTTGATACAATAATATTATTATTATTGTCCATGGTGATCTGAGATTTTCCAATTATAGCCATATTTAGAAAAGTCAATAGCTGAACTAAGAGGAAATGGATTTTTTCATGTTTATTACTTACTAGAGATTGGTTCCAGCTCAATGTAGGTATCAGGAGTAATATTGAAAGCCTGGGAATCAAAATCATCGCATGGTGTCTGAATATTCATGAATATTCATTTGGTATTGGAAGTTGAGTTTTCATAATAATTGTTATAAAATCTTGATGGAAATGATGGGAATTCTTGACTTTCTGTAGTGTTTGTTCCTTCTTTCCAGCTGTATTCAGCACTTCTTTCAGCCTTGTTTTTATTTTAACTTCATATAAGTAGCTTACGTAATGGGAATACAAGTTACGTAAAAGCAGCTTGAATGACTCAGTACTCCAGTTAAGTGTTGTTGAATAATAATTTCCTTCAGGATCCTCTTCAGTATCAGAGAAAAACTCAACAGAGGGAAGAATTTCTGAGGTTATTACTTGGCCAAGGTACCTTTTTGATGTGAAAACTCTATGTTTAAATAACTTTAAGATGATTGGATTAGCCATAATTTCATTATTAATATTCCTATTCCTATTGAATAACTCCATACCTGTAAGGTTTGACTATGAAGAAATAAGCAAGAATTACTAATATTTTACTTATTGTACTCTGAATGTCCTTATAAATGAAATAAATATGATATAAAATAATTATAATAATGAAGATTTATTATAATTATGGTGTAAAAATAATTATATTGTTAAATAAATATATTAATATTTAATCAATAATATATTCAAAAGCACTTTATTATTGTTACCAAAAGATAATAAAGGTGCAAAAAAGTGTTTTTTTATTAATAAAAAACAATTAATAACAATAATGTTACTAATATTAAAGTTATATATTAATAAAAAGATTATTAAGAATAATAAAGATAGAAATTATTATGATAAGAGAAATAACCTACTTTGAACACTTGATATAATAATTTCGAAAGCTTTTACGCCAAATAATGTAAATAAAACTTATTTAAATTGTATTTACATGAAAAATAAAAGAAATTACAAATATTCTTGATTTTACGTGGAAATAAGATTTTTAAGAGAATTATAGCAGAACAAATGAACAATTGGAGTAATCAAGTCAAGATTGATGATTATAATAAAGATTACCTTTGGTCTTTGGTAATATAAAAGATTTATATATATAAAATAACGATTTTACCTTTCGATTTAATTGTTTTATCGCTTTGATGCATCTGGGGGGGAAATAGAATAAAAAGAGCTCTATTTATCGTAAATTCCTCCCTTATAGAGTCCAGTAGGCCTGTAGTAGACGTTTACTGATGGTATCCACTGGAAATGATCAGTATTTCAAGGTTTAGTGATGATTACATCATGATCAAACCATCTTATCTCATTATTACATCATTATTTAGAGTTATCACTATAATTCTAAGTTTCATGAGATCATAGGCATAGAAGAAGCCTGACCTTCATGGATTTTATTAGTATTAATCATAATCTAATAGTATTCACCAGCTTTATCACTTATATAACTGTTATACTTAAAATAAGATTACAGTGAGTGATCATAAATGATCAATTTTAAGCTTAAACTTTAATTATTAATAACTTTAAGTTTATACACGCTAAAGCTATTCAGAGAGTTAATTCTGATATCTTGGCATGTCCTTATTAAGCTTACAAGAGAATTTAATTACATCATAAAAACTCTATTTTTGATGATTTTTCTTGTATCTCATCTTTTCTGTTGAAATTCAATATTTTAAAGTTCAAAACTTGATTTCAGGGGGTTTTACCTTGAATATTATGAGAGAAAATACATCATTCTTCATGTATGAAATAGCAGAGCCTGAATATCTACTTTGTTTTGAGTTTGGACCACTTTTACAACAAAGTGGTCAACAGCTCTAGCAATTTTGTTCAATAAAAACCTTACAAGTTATAACCTTGTTTATAACTTGTAAAAGAAAGTTCATATCTGTGTTTTTACAGTAATTAAATGCTAACTTCATCTTTGGTTAAACTCTATATCATGTATATTTAAAGAGATATTAGCTAAAATCCATGAATGTATGCACTGACCAAAAAAGTGCATATATTCAGCTTAATTCCTTAAGTCTTGACTTTAGAGAAATTAAATAAAATTGTTTTATGTGTAGTTCTTCATGGGGAATCCAATGGTGCAATTCATTTGACATTTTTCTTTACTGGTTTCTGAGTTAAATAAGATTTTATGTCTTTTTTAGGGTATTCTTACTCATTATTCAGTAATTATTGACTTTACAGATATGCCATGAAAATGATATATGTGTATTTTACGATTGAGAATCTAATAGTGTAACTTATCTCAAATGTTTACTCGGTAGATTCTGAGTTGATTCAAATTTTATGCCTATTTATGAAATTTTAATTGGTTTTAATATAATTATTAAGAGTATAATTATTATAAGGTTTTCTCATGACATTTTTGGATATGTGGTCATATCTCAAAGGCTCACAATACCTGTGATCTTACATGAGGCTTTGTCCTTGTCTTACTGGGTATTTTGGGCTTCCTAAAACTGTCTTTTAGAACTCTCAGCCATCTTTCAGAAATTTTGATTACTGTTTCATGCTGACCTTGAGGTGGATCAAGGGAATAATCTTTGAAAGATCCTATAATAAATGCATTAATGAAGTACTTTTTAATAACTCCAAATGTTATATTGTCCCATTTTGTAATGGTTTTGATTTTCATTTGAAGGAAATGTTTTTAATTCCATAGTTGAAGAGCTCAGAAGTGCATTGATCTTTGTACACCCTTGGAATTCCCTTTCTTCCTCCATAATAGCTTGTATCTGAATATGTTATTGCAAAGAAATATTCATTTGAAACCAGCTCTTCAGAAGCTGGCTGAATTAAATTGGAGATAAGCTTCTCTGAAGGTGGTTCTGGTAATGGTGATCCAAAAGGGGAAATCCCAAGGATCATTTTAATAAAATCCCTCAGGCACAGACATATTTTATAATTTGCACTTGGAAGGTACTGTCAAGGTGCCTTGTTTATTCTTCTAGTTGAGGTGGGGAGTTTGGTATGATGAACAATAATATTTATAATTTTCAAAAGTATCAAAGGAGTTTTTGGAAATTATTGGTGGGTTAAGTTATGGGTGAAACTCATATATTAATTTTAGATTTGCTTTTATTATAATCCTCTTATTATTAAAAATGAGCTCCAAATTTCATTGAATATCAATTAGTTATAAAAGTGGGGAAATATTTGGGAATAAAGGATATTATTGGGCTTTTCTTACATTAGCTGTTGGGAAGGGTCTTGATAATTCTTTTTTAATCAATTTGGTGATATTTCCAAGAATTCAATATTCAATCTTGTTTAATCATTTAATTTTACATAATTACTCTTTATGATACAACAAAGCACGTTTTATTTAAAATACAACTTGGAATAATCCTCAATCAAGACGATAACACAACTTTACACATACCATAACTGATTTTGAGAGCTAGAGGGGATAGACTCAAATTCTTTGACACTAACCCTTGATATTCTTCATAGTAAGGGGTGTATTGAGTTTAAATGGGACCTTTTTCTTGCTCACAATCAGAAACTGTTTCCAAATCCTTAGTCAAAACATCTATTAGTCTACTAGCTGAAAATTCTGTATGGTATAAATGAAGACACCTTTCCCAATTAATCTTTCCTGAGAGAACATCAAATACCATCTTTCCAAGTGTTTTTAAAAAATGAACTCTGAGGTTACCAAAAAAATGCCATTAGGGGGATTGAGGTGGATTCTTGAGATTAGATTCAATGAGCTCTTTTCCAAGTTGAAGTCCCACCAATTATTTCAAAATTGGGTAGTTATTTTTATCCGTTGAGCATATAAAAATTAAACCTGGATCCAGAAGAAGGAGGTTTGAGATTTCTGCCATCATCTTTGGTCTGTGATGAGAAGCCCCTTTGACAGTGTGATTATCCTTTGGTAGAAGTCCATCTTTTGAAGCATATGAAATGGACATAATTCCAGCCATTGCTGCAGTAATGTAGTCATGTAATACTCCTATTCCACCATGAGATGATTTGTATTCATCATAACTTTTGTTGTCCTTGATTTATGGCCTTTTGTTGTCAGGAAATATTTGTGTTACAGATGTGGCATCTTAAAGCCTTTGGCAGATTTTGTGAACCATAATAAAGGCCAATTAGGAATTAGGACCCATATTTCCTAAGGACTCAGAGGTATTTAGGAGCTCCTGGTGCCCAACAAACATTGAAATATCCTGAATTTCCCCTTGAATTCTGGGCCAGAAAGTATTAAAAGGTATGTGAAGGGGCTCCAATATGGATTTGATGACATCAATTGTATCTGAAATTGAAGTTAATTCAATTTTTTGGAATTTATTTATGAGGCTGTAGTCTATTATTTGATCACCAACAAAACTATCTTCACTATAATCAGAAAGAATATTGGCTGATATCAAATGTCAGTAAATTGATAATAATTTAACTATTTTAAAATTTACTGACCATTTTTTACCCTCATAAGAACAGTCTCAATATTTGTTGTGAGGAGTTTAACAGTAACAGGTACCATGGGAACCTCACACCTTAAGAATTTGGGAAGATGTCTCGCAATGAAAAAAGTATTTTTAAGGGCATTTTGATAATATTCATTGCTTGCCATTTGGGTTTGAAATTGTGAAATGCTTCTCATGGGACCCTCAGAAAGCGTCTTTATAACTGGGTCTTTTCAAGAATCATTGTTAGTATGCTTTATTTGTATTTTAAAAGGATGATTACCTACTTTCAGAAGGAATTTGAGGAATGGGTGGGATATTGGATGAGGCTTGAACAGGTGCACCCTTGGATTTAGGAGCATAGAAATTTGGTGGGCCAGGGTGATTTTGATATTATTGTTGTGAAGCACCACTTGTAAGATGCTTGAATTGGGGCAAAGGAAGTGAAGATTTTTGAGAGATCTGTGGAGGATTTTAAAATTCAGAAGCCAAGGAAAGTGTTGGGGTGGGTGAATTCTGATGAGTTAAGCTGGAAAGGTGCTTTGGAAATATGGATCCAGTTTTATTCAAAAGTACAAGTGGTAAGGTAATAGGAGCTGTTTGTTGGGATTGTATTGGTTGATGGGATGTTTGATATTCCAAATTAGGTACCAATGATGATTTTTGAGGGAAATCTTCATATAGATATTTGGAAAGTGATGGAATTTGACAAGGAGGAGAATCAGGAATATTCAGATTATTTTTGGAAACACTTTGATCTTGGATTCTTTCTGATCTGCGCAAAAGAGTATTTGGATTGGTTTGGGTGGGGGAGGGGACTTGGGTGTAGACATTCCTTGTGGATATGGGAGGAGTGGGAGTACACTTGGGTCTGTAGAAGTTTGAATGATAAATATTTGTTTAATTTGAAGTAGCAGCTGTTTGATCAAGGCAGAAATTTGAGAAAAGGATATCATATTGGGTTCTCAACATATAAAACTCACCAATTATTTCTTCTGAGTGGAACCTCTGCCTTTGAACTGCTAGCGAAGGACTTCTGAATAAAATTTTGGAAGTTAAGCTTTGTCCTCTCAATGTCAAATCTTCTTCAACTGACAAAGATGTGGATCTTTTAAGTTTTTGAGGAGTTTTTTGTCAAACATTTTGATTTTAAATTGGATGTTTGATTGGATCTATAAGAAAGAGCCTTTCCAGGAGGGCTCAGACTAATGTTGGTAGCTACATGGTCCATTTGGTTTAATTTATCTTCAATCCATTTTAGTCTTTTTAAGTTTGAGATCTGAAAGGTACTCTGATTTTATTTCTTAAATAAACTTTCGATGCTTTTTTATTGAAAGTGGGAATGGTTTGGGCCCTTTAAAGGTGGTTTATGATAAGGGATTTTGTATTCGTTAATATCAGTCTCAATTTGAAAGGATAGGTAGCTGAGAACTGTAAGCTTACCTGAAAAATCTGCCATGATGAAGATAAGAAGGCTGTTTGAATTGAACTTGGCTTGTAAAAGATACCAATATAATGGGTATAATGAATGGCAAAAAAATAAATAGAAATGGAATTTTGAGGGGGGGAAGTCAAAGTCTGATCAGGAGGGTCAAGGGGAAAAAATAAAAAAGATTAACATAAATTATTAAGGTTTTATGTCAATATTTGGAAATTGAAACTTGTTTAGGGTTAATTCAACCATTGGAAATTCTAATTTATGTTAAAAAATTGTTAAACTTTCAATGATTTCTATATGGAATTGTTTCACTTATTCATGTTTTATAACATGGCCTAATAAAACTCATCAAATCTCAATATTCTGATCAAACAGGTTTCATCTAAACATGAAACCTGTTCATTAAAAATAAATTCAGTAATCTCTTAGAAATTGAAATTTTTTATGCAAAATCTAATATTTGTTAAATTACACTACATAATTTTTTAGCATAAGTATTGTAACACAAAACATTTTGGTAAAAATACCAGTATTGTGATTTTGACCAAATGTCTCAAGCCAAAATTAATTGAGATTTTTTGAAGAAAAAAATCTAACTATGATTTTTCTCAAAAAATTGAATTCAATTTTTTTTTTAAAAAAAAAAATCAAAATTTTCTCAAAGGGTAAAAAAAATGAAAAAGTTAAAAAATTAAACAAATTTATATATTGGTTTGGATGGAGCATGTGGCTCCATCCAAACATAGTATGATTGTCAAAGATTGTTGACAATCATATCATCTTGCAGTAACCATCTCCGATTGGTGTTTACTGCAATAAGAGCAATTTTTGACTGTGAAAGTTGACAATTACTTAAATTAAGGTCTCAGATATACTTTAATCTGTATGCAATTAAATAATAGTCGACAATCTTACATGAGAATATTGTTGATGACTGGCTCCGGCTACTGCAGTACAATGCATCCTTGACATGAAGCATCAACAATGCTGTTTGAAGTGGTTAGAGCTATCAGCTCAAGCCACTTATACTGTAAATTCATTATTTTAATTTGATGAATGAAGATTTTTGAAAATTTTAAAAAGAACTTTTTTTTGGAAATTACTCTAAATGTTTTATTTTTATTTTTAAAAATTTCAAGCAGATATTTGAGTGCCAAAAATAGTTATTTTTTCAATTTTCCTTGTGCAATTAGAAGGAAGCTCAAAAACATCAATATTTGAACATTAATCATTGATGAAATATCATCAAACTGTTTGATAAGATTCCTCGTTAACAAATTATCATGTTATTTGAAACTAACCTACATTAATAAAGCTAATATAATCAGCAAGCTGATTTGAAAAGTAAATCTTTCAAAAATGTCTGAAATAACAATTTCAGAGGTTAATTAATATTTCATTTCATTTATTATTCTTATTGTAATATGACTATCTCATTTTTATCTAACTGAATTGTTAGCTCCATAAACATATACCAGCCCCACGGAAGTACCTCTTACTCCAGCAAAACCAAACTCTTACCATGCAGTTTATCTTTTGGTGCTTGGTCAATATCACGAGCAAAAATAAAAAAAAGAATAATTCACAATTATCACAAAGTCTATCAGGACATGCTAGAAACTAAGGGGACCCATTTGCAAATGCAGGATTGGCCAAATCAACTTTGGATTGGGTTAAGGATATGTTGGGAATCCAGCACACCTCCTTCTTACTTGCAGCTCCACCCACTGAGGAAGAGATTCAAAGTTTTGAGAACCATTTTTAAGCTTTTAAGGAGAAATACACAGTCCACATAAAAGGCTCTTTGAATTCAGCTGAGAGGGGATATGGAAATCTTATTGAAAATGAAAAGGAGTTCATTCAAAAAGTCTCATTAAAAGAAATGGACAGAATAATTCCTCCTAGTAAATACTCAGTTGGAAGCTCTTCAGTGAAATACATAAATTCACACAGTCAAGAATGGCTTTCCTATGAGAATTCTCTTTTCAAAAAGTGTGGATTCCTCTGATGTACATTTTTTGGGATCTCTCCCCCCTCATCACTCTGGAATACATCCACCACAGTTATTCTTCTTCATTCTTGGGAGTTAAGGTATTGGCATGGTGGTACAACAGCCTACCAAATTGAAGAAGAGCTGATTAGCCAGGCAAACCAAATTGAAATTTTTGGTAGATGCCTCCTTGGAAGGAAATGTATATGGAAGAAGAAAAACACACCTGCATTAATGAAATACACCACAAATAGGCAAACTGGTGGCTTGAGGAATTAAAACACAAAAGTACCCAATTTCGTTTGCATCAGATTTCATCAAGTGCAATATAAACTCAAATCAACTTCCCATATATAAAATCACAGAATAACAAGAAGAAGATTCATCAAGAAGTGGAATCAGAACTCATTCTCAATGATAATCCAACAGCAGCTGCAATCTTTTTGTTATATGGAATGATGTCTGATGTGGATCCAGAATCTCCTGGCCATCCACTTCCCTCAATGTCTTTAAGATCCAATCAAATAGGTGATTTTTTCCAACTTCTTGATGAGGGCTACACACAGCTTGACAACAATCCAAGAGCCAAAAGGGACCACAACAACAAAATACATCAGCTTACACCAGACCCTCATATCCTCAAAGATCAAGAATTTGGAAACATACCCAATAGGATTCCATCCAATTGGGTAGCACCAGAATCTTTGGCATAATTAGCAGAGTTGGAAAGAAGGGGAATGAAGCTTCAGGAGCCTGTTGACCTCTCACTTTCCATTAATAAACTCAGATCTATGACTAAACATCCAAATTTTACCCAGTCCTCATATATGCAAACATAAAAAATTCCTAATTTCCACTCTTGAAAATCTTTTCCAACATAAAAAACCAACTATTTTTTGTAATTTCTTTCTCATAAAAACATTCTTTTTTGTCCCAAAATCTTCTTTTACTGTTTTTTTCCACATATAAGAGCCATGATATAACTTATATATTCTAAATTTCATATTGGTGTAAGAATCCTATTGAAACTTAAGTTTCTAATAACCAACAGCTAAAACAATTTCCACTTGAATCCCAAAGACATGTGCCAGAAAATTGAAAGAATGTGACATTTATCTAAATTTTTGGGTGAAATTATTCAAAAGAAATAGTTAGAAGGTTCTGGGTTGACATATAACTATCCATAAATCTTTTTTATGAATGAATCCTATCAAATACCTGAAATAAGAAAATAAAGAGCCAAAAGCCTTGTCAAAATGAAAGCATAATCTTTGAGCAGACATTTAGTATATGAATTTCACTAATCTTAAGAAAATTAATGACAGATGTCATACATTCCTTTGAAAGTCTAAATTACATATCAATCGGGATTTTCCAAGCTTATTTTCCCCTTGATAACATATCTCGAAAAAATATTAGAATGATTTAAAAATTATTTCTAATAATTGTCTTCAACCAAATATTATAGAAAATCATATCCCTTCCAAAACTTTCCAAGTTTAAAGCTTCAATTTAATGTATATACTTTACATTTGTCATCATACAAATTAAAGTAATATTACAAAATGTCATATATGAATGAAAAAAGAGTTGGAAACATTTATTTTTGAAAATGCCCTACTTGTATCCTAAAGGTTTGCCAAATTGGGGTGATACATACTGAGAAGTTGGAAGATCCAAAGGGAAATTTCAAATCATCAGGAGTCTCTAACTGAAAGCCTCCAGGTGAGTGTACATCATAGCAAAATCAAATGAATAATTCATCATTATATAGAAGATTACCCTGTTCAAATAGTTTATATTTTATAATGAGAAAGCTTATCACCTAACCGAGAGGAATGGAATTCTGTCTCAGGAAAACAACTCACATCATATTGTTGGCTATTCTTCTTTGAATCTATTAATTCCAGTTGATTATTCAAATTATATTGAGATAAATGTATTTTTTATTTATTTCTCAATTTTACACAGATAACCAGAATGCTATCTTTAGTTGAGAAACATCCACACCTTCCTATCAATGCACATAAACTCTCAAACTTACCACATAATATTGAGAAAATTCATTATTCAGCCAGCATTACACTCCCCTCTTTCTTGTATAAGAATGCAAAAGTACTTTTATCTACCATTTGAATTGTACATGACAACATTAACAAAAGAATTAGTGACCATAACTGTGAAAAAAGTATCAAATTGGAACAAAAGAAGATTGAAACAAGTGCCAAAATTAAACAAGCACCAGATTTCATGTGAGCCTTGAGGTATATTTTACATACCCAAATAGGCCACAATTATCTTAAAAAACATTATGAATTATACATAACTCATAAATCATGCATATATTCAAAATTCATCATTTTTGATTTCAGAAAAGATGAATAACCTTTTATTGAGTAAGTAAATACATGGATTTAAGGCCAGATTTGGGTTCTACACAAAAAATCCTAGGGTAGCTCCATAGAGTGAATAAGCTAAAATTAACTCTTTGAGGTGGTAATATGGAAAATACTTCAACACCACATCATTAATACCACATAAAAGATCCATGAAAATTTTTGTTTTTCTTGATTTTACGCCAAAATAATGGGAAAGTGAGAAATCCCATGTTACATATACACTAAGAATAGTGTTATACATGTTTTGAGCACTTAATATTATGGTATTATTACATGCACTTTTGGTACACCCATAGTGAATATCTCACTTCAAGCTTAAATTTCTATTTTGATGTGAAAAATAAGTAAGGGGGACAAAAGACATCAAAGAGAGCCAGGGTACCCAACTTCTGAAGCCCCAGAGGCGTGGATAGCTCCAAATCTTGGTTCCATGGCTGATCTTGACCCAATTGGTAAACTAAACCTCTTTGGGAACTTGGTTACCAAGTTACAACTACTGTAAAACACCAGAAAATAGCAAATAACCTGCTATTTTGACGTGCCAAGGAGGTAAAGAGCTACTTACACTCCTTTAACCATGTCAATTACTAATGACTTTCCATGGATAAACCCCAAAAGAGTAATTAAAACCCTTTTTGGACCTGTATCCATTGATTTACCTCATAGCAACCAGTCAAACACTGATATTTGCAATTCTACGTAGAAATGAGGTAAAAACTTCAAAAATTCATTAAAAATACAAATCTTAATGAATCTTTCTGAAACTTTCAGGACCAATTGAGAACTGTATTATCTATGGTACAACCAAAAAAAATTACAGTTTTACTAGTAAAATTAAAAGTTTTACTTACAGTCCATTTTTGGTTATTCTACGTGAAACACTGAATCTTCAAAAATTCACAGTAAATACAACCTGTGATGAAATTGTCAATAACATTGATAACTTTGGGAAATCAATGATTACTTTGGAATAAAAGAAGATTTACAAATGTTACTCCTTTTATTCTTAACCATATTGGGGTTGGTAGTCACGTAAAAGCATCAATTAAGCAATCATGACAATTTTACGTGACAACAGATGATGTAAGTACTAATCCAAAAGGGTTTAATGCTTTCTCACTCACTGGTTTTTCAGTTTTCTCCATGGCACGCCTCTGTGAGCTGTTTCTGACTTAAAAGAGGCCTTCTCTTGCTGTTTTTTCTGTATCATCATCATCATCTTATCATTTTATATCATTGTTACCAACAAGTAAGTATTAGTTAAACTATTCTTAAGTGTTTTAAATATTTCAGAATCAATCAGAAAGACGTGAAATCATAGAATCCAACTATATATTATTGTAATCCTGCTATAAATCATTTTGATCTCTGAAATCCACAATTCTACGTAAAATTTCTCTACTTTTCTCTATCAATAAGTGCTTTGGAGTATTAGTGAGTCATTTATCTTTAATTCTTAAAGTTTTTCTCTAGTAATAGTTTTCTTCAAGGATTATCTTTATAATTATTCTTGCAAAAGATAATTATAGTTTAAAATAATTTATTATTTTAATAAAAGAAGTTTTTATTATTAAATTCTTCTTGTAATTGATTCTTGTAGACAATTACTTTCTCACTGTTAAAATCACTAGTAGTTCTTAACACGTGAAAGAAATAATTCTTTAATTATTTAATTGTGGTTATAATAATATTTTATTATTATATTTCATAAGAACAGACATAGTACAGTTGATTAATAGTAATATTATCATCAGTTTCATAGTCACATCTTATATTTCAGCTTTTAAATTTCCAAACGTCTGAAAACTATCAAAAAAATACTGCACCTCTTGAGTTCCTCCAAGACCCACATATGTTGCCAAACATCTTTTTCCTATATTCAGATTTAGGGAAAAAGGATGTTTTTGGAACCAAATGTCATGAAGATTTGGAAATACCTCAATGTATAAAGCTTGTTTATGAAAGATATGGACACCAACGAAAATGAAACACCTTCTTATATCATGAAAATATTAATAACCCAAAATTGCAACCCACAAAACAGTTTAACTTCCAATCTTTAAAAAAATGGATCTCAAACAAGCTTATGATTACTACCTTTGAAAATGCACTGGACTCACCCAAGACATCAAGTTATGGAAAAGAAGAAATTTTCTCTGACATATCAGATGGCCATGTTTTGAAAACCTTTGTAGATAATCAAAACTTGAAGCACACTGATAATCCTGAAAACTTTGTTTTTGGCTTGTATATTGACTGGAAAAACCCACATTGATCCAAGATTGGCTTAAGAAGTATTTTAATGGGTGCTATTATTCTTATTTGCATCAATCTTCCTCCTGAACAAAGATATCAGTATAAAACCCTATTTGTCTACATGTTCACTCCAACCCCCAAAGAGCCCACCGCTTATCAATTGAACAGCTTATTGAAGCCTCTTGTTTCTGAATTCCTGGAACTTTGGATAGGTGTCCACTTTACTCCAAAGGCCAGATTAAACAATGTACGTCTCATTAAAGCTTCCCTGTGCTTGTTAATTGGGGATATTCCAGCCCGTCAAAAAATTGGAGGTTTAGAATCTAACTCAGAAAATCTTTTTTGTGCACATTGTAATTTACCATTTAAAGATATTCAAAATATTGACAGAACCTCTTGGCCCCCAAAGGATAAAGATCAGCAGAAATCAGGAATTGCTCGATGGATTCAAGCAGCCAAAACTAACCAAAAAAAGAAAATTTTATCATGAAATGGATCTTATTACGCTATTTTGGGAGACCATCCTTACTAGAACCATTCCAAAGTTATGACTATTGATGTTATGCATAATTTTTTATTGGGTCTTCTGAGGGATTATAGCCTAACCTATCTGAAAAGTCAAAATTCTGGAGAAACCCTATCATTAAAGAAAAGAACCACAAAGAAGAAACATCAATAATTCATCATTTGGAACTTCAGCATCAAATTCATCAAAACCAAAAAGGAAGGAAACTGAAACAATTAAAAACCCTGGTACTTCCAAAAAATATAAGTTAACACTCAGGGAACCTTCAAAGAAGTCAGAGTTTGAATCATTATAAAGTACCACTGAAAGAATTAAAGAATGGAAAGAGAGTCCAATTCAACTATCAGGTCCATCACCCAAATGTCAAGTGGTACACAAGCCAAGCTCCAAGGATTATCCAAGAAACCCCAAAGGCTCAAGCCTTCTGTCAAGCCCTCCCCCTCGATCAATCTCTCAACTAAGAAGGCCATCACAAATTTTATCAAAAAGTGCTCCTGAGGAAATACTGAAATACTCATCTGGTCAAGGAAAGGAAAACAAAGTTTATCCAAGTTTTAATTCATAATTATCCCAGAAAATTTTGAAACACTCACCTGGTACATTTTTAAAGGAGTCAGAGGGAATCAATAATGATAACTTAATCAGATCCTTCACACAGGAATTCTCATCTCTCTCTAATAAAAAAGACATATCTGCTTTTTCACCACTCTTGGGTGAATCCAAGACAAAACTGAATATAACCACCATGGAACTTGAATTTCTACATGAAGGTAACCAGAAGATTATCCTTCCATCATGGGTAGCCCATATACCCAGAAATATGGGAATGCCCTCATGTGGAACCCCAATGGCTTCTGATTGGATTATCTTATATACATTTCATATAGTCTTATTACTCACCCCAAAATGGAATAATGAAAAGGATAAAGATCTCTCCAAAGGAATACTTCTTTCAACCACTCCCACTTTAGTCTCTTTAGTTAACATTTCAATGTCCCACTCAATTTCAATGTCTCAAATAGCTTTATTTGACAGGTTATTAGTTCACTATCGCCAGAGCATATTGGAAAATTGGGACCCAAATATAAAGCCAAAACCCACTATTCATATTTCTCAACATTTATCTAAAGTTATTTTCAACTATGGACCACCCTCAGGTTATTCATGTTGAGCAAGAGAGAGAATAAATCCCCTTGTGACCCTGGAAAATAAATATAAAAACACAGGTGGGAGTTTTTTGATCTTATTTGAAGTATTATTAATAGATATTAACCTTTATGAAAAATTCCAGCACATATTGACAAGTAAGTCTTCCAAAAATTGCTTCAAAATATAAGCTTAAGAGATATTGTGGATGGAATAGGTCAAAATCTACCCAAAGAAAAAAGTTTCAAATAATCATAAGATTTTTCAAATTTGAGCTTAATGATGTATGGCTAAAATACAAAATTATCGCAAGAATCAGATTCAATTCAATCAAAAAATCTCAGTATTTTGAAAACCTTTCTTGAAGAATGTTCCAGAAATTCTTTTCCTGAATTTGGTTCTTGTGAGTTGACCTTGTGTGAATCTATGAAATTTAAGGGGAATACTATTTCCCCTGAATCATCACACCTTGAGAAATCTCAAAGACATTTATGCAAGAAGGTAGTAGTCCCTCATTACAATTTGCAATTGTTGAGGAAACAATTTGGGAGGAAGCTTAAAAAACATATTTCCTATTGATAATAATACTCACTCCACTACCAAATTTCAATAAGCATGAAGATACTTATAAAGAATTTACTTACTTGAATGCAAGAGTATTTTGAGCTAAATATGAAAGATTAATTTTGATAACTCAAGAAAATATTCAAGGCCATTTTGGAAGCTACAAGAGATCATCAAAAACTTTGGATTCAGATGATTAAGTACCTTTTGCTTTTGCCATGAATCAACTTGTAAGTATGAAATTATGAGTTATCTTACTGTAGATCATTTACTAACAGATATTTTCCTTCCAAATACATAAAAATATCCCTTTCTATGATTCTTTTAGTTTGATATCCAAGCTCTAAAAAACCCAGCCTTTATAATCATTTGAATGATGATGTCAAAATTTCTTGTTGTATCAAGTTATGCTTATGTAAATTTTAAGAGAACTGTATTTAAATGATATATATTTCAAGATAAAATTGAAAAAATTCTCATGAAGGATATTCTACTGTCTCACATCATTATATTTCCTTCAGTTAAGACTATTCACCATCTTGAAATGATATATCCCATAATAATCAGTTCAACCAAAATAATTTTCAAAACCACAGCTTAATTAAGACTGAAAAATACAATATTAGAAAGCTCAGATTAATATCAATTTCTAAATGTAAATGAAATAATCTTCATTAATCAGCTCTGAAATTTTTTCAAAAAATATTCAGCAGATCTGTGGGTCATATTTAATTCAAATATTAAATCCTACTTGTGATATTAAAAACTCTTATTAATAGAAAACTTGAAGTGACAAGAGAAAATTATCAAATTATGAGTAGCCATAAATAAATACCCATTTTGAATGAAGAATATATAATACCTATGAATACTTTTCCAGTTATCAATGTAAAATACCAATAGAAAACAGTATATTGAAAGCTTGAATATATTTCATATTAATATTAAACAAAGAGTCTTTTCATTCTAGCAAAATGTAAATAAAAGCTTAATAAAGTCAATGAGAAAAGAACTTTTTATAAAAGGTAAGGATTCAAACTTTAAAATATTATATCAAAATTTCTGAGATTCTGTAAAGCACATTCTAATTCTTATTCTTAAAACTTCTCAGTTAATTTCTCAATTATTAATTAAAAAAATTTCCAAACAAATTTATTTGAGCTATTATGTGGGAATTAAAATTGATAATTGAAAATATATATCCTGGATTGGTATATTCTTGAATTGATGCTTTTTGATAGCTGATTATGATTTATGATTTAGATCAAGAACATAAGGACCATACATTGAGTAAATCCTTACATTGCCTATGTAAGAAGGAATTAGATGATATAAGTATTGAGATATAAGGCTAAAAATATCATCAGTATATTACTAGGGGAGAAAATTAATTATTATTAAATCTAAATTTTTGAACTTCCAAATACCCTGCTTCTAGATTCACAAATAGAGATGAATATCTTGTACCACCTAGTTTTTAAAATGGATATCAATAAGATATATATTCCTTTACTAAGGCTTATTGATTCAACTTTATCACTACTGAAATAAAATATCCCATTATGTAACAACATTTGATCTTGAAAAATAGTTTTCCTATGAAGAATGAGGGACATTTATGTCTGAATATATTCAATTTTTTGGACTTCAAAGAATCTTGAGGAAATAAACAGTAAGATTTTGAGTTTAATCTCTATTCAAAAGGAATAAATAGAAATTTTAATAATCCTACATTTTGAGGAGGGAGATACCAAAACTCAAGGATCTCATGAGAAAGTGAAAATTACTCCTGAAGATAGTGATGTTTTGGAGTAATCCTATCTTATTATGAATTTGAAGGATAGTATCTTTAGCTAATACTGTGGTCTCATTCTATGAAATAATTCAAAAAATTAAATATCATTCTTAAGTTGGAGCTTTTTAAAGTAACATATATTATGATTTTGAAATAGTGAGCTTAGATATAGAAATAGTCAGTTGAGGCTAGAAGACATGGCTTTCTTTGGAAATAAGTCTAGCTGATATTTTGAATTAGCAATCATGGCCAAACGATAATAAGGATTTTAAATTGAAACTTGGAGGCTTTCAGGTGTGGCTTTTTTCTTCAAAATCTTCTACTTTATAATTTGAATTTCAATTAAGGTTGAAGCCTATTCACAGCTTATTTCCTATGTTATTTTCCAAATGTAACACCTTCTTTCAGATGTAGCCAGTTTTCTCATGGTGACACATCATTAAATAAGCATTTTCCAATATTAAATGGGTACTAGAGCAGTTTTCACTAACAAAAAATTCAACATTAATTCTTAAATTACCATTTATAAGTGGAAATATTACAGTGGTCTCAAGTATTACCAATTCTTTCATTTGATTTCTTGCACTGTTGAATTTTAGGCCATCAATTGATAATAATTGATCTTCAAAATTTGGTACACAATCCTTAAGAGAAGATTTTTCAGAACAAGAGCAGAAGGCTCTTGGGTCAAGCAAGAGCATAGTGGGTTTGTTATTATTTAACACTTCTGTTATACAGGAATTTCCAGCTGTATAACATTCCCCCTGTTTGGTTTGGTTTTCATAAGATGTGCATATTGAATTTTTGATAAGTCAAGTTGACTATTATTCAATTGTGGTAAGTGGGAGTAAGATTCCATGAGGTCAAATTTGAAAGTGATATTTTCTATATCTTTGGAGAATTCAGGAAATATTGATGATTTATTATCTGAATTATCCTCATTCACATCATCCTTTTCAACATCAGGTTTCTTTCAAATGATAATTTCATTCATTTTCCCTCCTTTTGGAAATTTATTAGCTAAATGTTTGGTGCTTTGGAGAATATGGAATTTTATAATTGTTTATGCAGATTTATATTTCATATTACTATAATTGTCTTTGGGCTCTTGTCTACAGAATCTTTCCAAGGTGTATTAAACCTTGTTTTAAGATTAATCCTACTAGAAACAATTTTAGTTCTGGTGGTTACTTCTTCTAGTATATTTATAATATCTTCTGCTGAGCATTTCTCAGTGGTCCTGCTTTCTAAAGCGTGTTTTGAATCACCTCCACATTGTCCAGAATATTTCTGTGGATTATAAATTCTGACATGTCAGGGTATAATGCTATCAGCATGTACTTTTGGTGCCAAAACCATGGTGAGGCTCTGTCTTTGTCAGAATTAAATTTTTCATATTAAAAGGATGTCTCTACTTTAAATATCCAAGCATTATTGGCCCACTTATTAATGATTTCTGTTTTCCACCAAGTCCAACTTTGATGTCCATGTGCTTATCTCAACTGTATATATCATCTATGAGCTGACTTGGTAAACAAGGTATTAAATATTGCTGTTACCAATATTTCTGGTAGTTAAAAGTCTACTTTGATCATTTACATACCTTTAATGAATTGCATACAGTCATATTCTCCTTCACCACTGAAGTAAGGCCATTATTTAACTTTTGGTACTTATTTCAAGAGTGCTTGGCCCATTGTATTAGAGGAAACACCTAGGAATTTATAGGATTATGTTAAGGATAATGAGAATAGGAAGTAAAACAGTATGATTGAATACCTAAATGGTGGACTACCAATATAACACAATATAAAGACAACAGTAGAGCAACAAAAAAAACGGTTAGTCTGATATAGAGATAATGCATTAGTAGTCAGAAAAATCAGCCAAACAGTTTTGGTTAGAGACTTTTACAATACCTGAATCAAACAAGATCAAATTAAGATAAAACAATTGGAGAGATAATAGAAATAGAGATAAGGAAACAAAAGAGCAAGGAAGTTATTCTTTAGAAGAGAGAGAGAAAGAATAAGGAGGGAAGGAAGCTAGTTTTTTGGATGATAGGATTCAGGGTAAAGGAGTTTGGTTTTATATATTGTAAGTAGATGATTATTGATTATGTGCAGTGATCGGTGCAGGTCAATTAGTGCTGGGGTATTTTGCAATAGTGACAGTTGGTGACGTTGAAGTAGCATTTGGCTGGGAATAGGACTGATCGTCAACACCAACCCTCACTTCCAGTCAAGAAATTCAAAGATCTTTCAGGGAGTGTGAGAAGATTGATCTCCTAACAGACTTTGTGAGAAAGTCCACTATCATCTCCATTTTCAGGGTGTATTACAACTTAATGATGCCTGACTTGATTACCTCTTTAAGCATATTTCACTACGTTATTGATGATTTTGCAGTCACCATTGGCTGTGTTTATGCAGATTTGGCTGTTGTCATGAACCACAATTGGCAGGTCAATCTTCAGAACCCCAAATTCCAAACACAATTTCCTGAGCTAAAGCAACTCGGAGGGATTTTTACTCAGCATCAGCTGTGGGTTGCCAAGAAGCCTGGGATCAAGCGGTGTGTGTTTTGAAAGTTTCCCCAGTCAGCTTAAGAGTAGCCAACTATGCCTTCCTTACCCCTAGCATAGAAAAGGTGCAGATCTTGGGCTCCACCTAGGTACTGAAATACATGAATAAAGCCATTCCAGTGTCCCGGTCAAGGCTCTTTGAGGTATTGAGACAGGTTGCTTCCTGCATGAAAAAGGTCCAGCCAGGTGGCGGTACTGAGATAGCTCAAGCTTCCAATGGCGCTTCAGTAATTGATTTAAAGGCTCCTGAAATTGGATTTTTCCTCCATGCTAGCCTTCCTGAAGTAATAATTAGGCACCAGAGGAGTGGCCATGGGCCGGAAATCTGACAGCCCATACAGGTCCAGGAGGGATTTTGCAAAGTGGTGCTTATCAAGAGTAATACCACCTTCCTGGTGGGTGATCTTTATTCCCAGAACGAGGTTGGCTTTTCCCATGTGTTTGATATTAAATTCCTTTGAAATTTATTCCTTGAACACCTGAATGTTGGTACCAAAGATTCCAATGTTGTCCATGTGGACGTAGAGCCAAGTAATCACCTCCTAGCCCCTGAAAAAGATGCAGGGATCCAGAATTCTAGCCTTGGAGCCTGCCTGAGGCCATAAATAGCTTTATTGGGTCTGAGGCAACTTCTTAGCCGATCTTCATCTAAAACTTGAGGAATGGGAAGATAAACAGTTTCAAGTAATGGAGCACTCAGGAAAGCACTCTTGATTTCAATTTGGTGTAATTTGAGTCCTCTTGAGGTGTCCAGGGAAATCAACACTTGCAGATAATTAAGCCGACTGGTGGGAGCATATGTTTTGTTGAAAGCAACTTCTGGAATTTGGGTGAAGCCTTGCTTTGTGTTTGACTACCTCATTTTTGTGATTTTAATTCACTAAAATGACCCACGTAGTTCCAACTAATTTGAAGTCGGCATGTAGATTGACTACGCCCCGCACATGCAGCTTGTGAATTGAGGAAAGCTTCTTCCTGATGGCCTCCAGCCAACCTTGGTTGTTAGGTGAGCGGATGGCTTGTTTGAAGGTCCTAGGTGTTTCATTGAGTGATGTGGCAAAGACATTTTTCCAATGTGAGAAGTGAAGTATATTGTTGGAAGTAACTTCAATAGAGATGAGAGTAGGATGGCAAGGACCTGTAAAGTTTGACTATGAAAAGCTAAGTAAAAATTACTAATATTTCACTTATTGTACTATGAGTGTCCTTATAAATAAAATAAATAATATAAAAGATAATTATATTAATAAAGAATTATTATAATTATGGCATAAAAAGAATTATATTATTAAATAAATATAATAATATAATTTATATTAGAAAAAAATAATATAATAAGTAAATTTATTAATATAAGATAATTAATATATTTAAAAGCACTTTATTATTTTTACCAACAAATAATAAAGGAGTAAAAATTTTATTTAATAATAAAAAACAATTAATAAAAATAATATTACCAATATTAAAGCTATAAGTTAATATAAATACTATTCATACTAATTAAAGAATTATCAAAATAATAATAGAGATAAAATCATTATAATAAGAAGAAATAACCTACTTTTAATACTTAATATCATAATTTTGAATGATTTTACGCCAAAAAATATAAATACAACTTATTTAAATTGTATCTACAATAAAAATTAAGAGAAATTACAATTTCTCTTGATTTTACATGGATTTGAGGTTTTTAAGAGAAATTTAAACCAATAAGATTACAGTGAGTGATCATTAATGATCAAATTTAAGCTAAACCTTTGATCATTAATAACTTATAATTTATACATGCTACAGCTATTCTGAGAGTGGATTCTGATAGATTGGCATGTCCTTATTAAACTGCCAAAAGAATTCCCTTACATCATCAAAACACTATTTCGTATGATTTTTCTTTTAACTCATCTTTTCTGTTGAAATTTAATATTTTAAACTTCAAACCATGATTTCAAGGGGTTATACCTTTAGTATTGTAATACAAATTACATAATTCTTCACAAATTAACTAGTAGAACATAACTGTCTACTTATTTTTAAGTTTGGACCACTTTTACAACAAAGTGGTCAACAGCTCTATTGATTTTATTCAATAATCCATTACAAGTTTGCCCCTTGCTTATAGCTTGTGAAATAGAGTTCATATATGTATTTTACAGTAATTATATGGTGACTTTCTTTTTGGTTCATCTCCGTATCTTGTATATTTCAAGAGATATTAGCTAAAAACCATGAATATATGCGTTGACCAAAAAAGTGCATATATTCAACTTGATTCCTTAAGTATTGACTTTAGAGATTAGCTTTATAACTGTTTTATATGTGGAGTCTTATGGAGAATTGAATGGTACAATTTATTTTACATCTTGTCCCATTGGCTTCCAAAATAAATGAGGTTTTGTACCTTTCTTAAGGTATTATTACTTATACTTCAGTAATTAATTACTTTTCAGATATACCATAAAAGTGACATATGTGTATTTTACTATGTGAAATATAATGGTGTAATTTATTTCATATGTTTATTCATTAGATTCTGAGTTAATTTTGATTTTGTTCTTATTTATGGTATCTTACTAATCTTTGAGATAATTATCATAAGTATAATTATTACAGAAATTTTGTTGTGACCTTTTTGGATATTTGGTCATATCTCAAAGGCTCAAATTCCCTACCACCAAAAAATATTGTACCACAATCTGATATAGTTAATTAGGGTATCATCCACTATCCTACCTCTTCAATAGACTTTGGTAGTCTTGAAGCTCAATAATGCTTGATTTTTCTCTTCTTTAGGTTTTCTTTCATGTCTGAACCTTCTTAGTAGTTTATCATCATTTTTTATATCTTTCTCAAGTAGCCATTCATCTTCTTGAGTTGGATTTCTATACCTTACAAGGTATTCTCTTTCTTTTTTATTTCTTGTCCTTCTTTCTTCAAGGACCTTCACAATTCTCTTTTCCTCTCCTTCTTCCAAAGGGGGTATTTCAAGTGGGGGTTTATCTCTTAGTGGAAATAATTCCTTGTCACTTGAGCTGTAAGGTTTTATCAGACTTACAGGGAAAGTTGGGTGTTTATTCATTAGTTCACCTGTGAGCTCCAATTGCACAGCATTAGGACCATGTATTGCTTTTGTCATGAATGGTCCTGAAAAGGAATCTTTCAATTTCTTTGGTCCTCTTATATTATTAAAACTAAGAGTTAACACTAGGACCAAGTCTCCTATTTTGAATTCAGCTGGTTTATGACTTTTGTCCCATCTTTCTCTTGCATATTTGAAAGAATCTTGCATACATCTGTTTTCATGGTGTCTTGCTTTGTCAAGCATTATATTATAACTGCTTGCTGTTGGATGTATATCCACTAAGTCCTTTTTGAGAGTATCATAAGGAAGTCTTGGATTCCAACCTTTTTCTAGCATTGCTGGTGTTTTTCCAGTAGAAGAATGGAATGATGTTTTATATGCCAGCTCAAGAGCTGGTATTAATGTACAAAAATCATGGGTAAAACCATCAGAATCTTTAAATTCTAGTCCATAAGCACAGAATCTTTAAATTCTAGTCCATAAGCACAGAATCTTCTGATCATTTCCTCCAAGGTTTGTATCATTCTTTCTGCTAAGCCATCAGTTTGAGGATGATAAGCTTTTGAGAATGAAAATTTTTTCCCAAACAAGCTATGGAGTTTTTTCCATAATGCTGAAGTGAACTTTGGGTCTCTGTCACTTATGATATTTTGGAATAAGCCTGTGTGTCTAATGACTTTATTCCATATCATTATGGCTGTGTCCATAGCTGTGTCATCTTTGTGACATGGTAGGAACATAGGAGTTTTGATATACCTGTCAACTAACACTAGGCATGCATTATAACTTTTGTCTCCTCCTAGAGGTAGTGCTGTTACCCAATCCATATGAACTATTTCCCAAGGGGATTTTGGTTCTTGGATTTGGATCATCATTCCAAATTTCTTTCCTGTGGCTCTGTTGGCTTTTTGACATCTGCCGCAGGTTTGGCAGTATTCTGAAACATCTTTCTTCCAATTTGGCCACCAAAAGCAGGTTTTCACCCTCTCTAGTGTTCTATCTTCTGAGAGATGTCCAGCTGAAACACTATCATGACACTCATTTAAAATAGTGTTTATTAGAGCTTTGTCTTTCAAGGCCATAACACATGTGTTTTTTGTTCTATGACAGAGGATTCCATCAAGGAGGTGGAATCTGCCTTCATCATATGCCTTTTTCCATATTTCATCTAATTTTGATGAAAGTGATGGGTCTTTGCAGTCTTGCATTAAGATTTGGCTTAAGATATGGCAATTCCTATCTATTTCATAGCTTTCTTCAACTCGGTTAAAGCATTCTGTTTCAATGTCTGTGTTACAATGCTGTCTACCAGACCTCAGCAAAGGGAACTCTTGCCGAAAAGGCTATTAAACCGGTTGAAAGACCAATTAATACTGGCAAGCTGTAGATCACATTCCACCATGTCACAGTACCCCCGGGTTTAGGGCACTGCCTCCCGAAGTGCATGTAACTGATGGTATTACCCATGTTATCCTCATGGAGTTACATTAGTCACAACAGGAGCCTGCAAGGAACCCCCAAGGGGTGGAACCCTTGTACGCCAATGGAGCGGAAAACCCAGCAATTTCTGGTTGTTTGGTTGAGACCTCCTCTTGTCTCCAACCGGAATCAAACCCATGACGCTGGTAACCGGTTTATTGTCTAAATAATAGTTGCTCTTATCTTTTCATGTTGTTATTATTTCTGCTCTCCATTGAATTTGTAGCTCAAACTTGCTTTCCACCTTACATACTTTTCTCTCTCTCTCTTTTTTATTTACTGCATATTGATGAGATATCACACCTTAGCTTCTTAAAGCTTAACACCTTCTCCTTTGTCGTATCAATACCTGGGTGGGGCAAAAACAGATCTTCACCAGCCACAACCTGACTGCCTAATGTTGCCACATGTTAGGAGTGCAATCAGATAATCTAGAGGAATCTCTTTGTTGGTAATAATTTGGCACTTTACTTGGTACTCCTCACAGTGAATATGGGCAACTTTTTTGTGATTATCTTGCCTTCTTATGTCACCATAGAGGGTTTGCAGACTGCAGAACCAGACATAAGTGGCCTTAAGACTTTGACCCTCTAAAAGTTGCCAGCAATCTGAACATGCGCCACGAGTGAACAACTTGAAGTGAAATTGCTCTATAACATTATGGGACCAATCAGTAACGTTAGCAAAATAAGTTTGACTAGAATGGCAGCCCATTTCCTCGCCACAGATTTTGACCGCTATTTTCCTGTTAGCAAGCGGGTTATCAACATAAGCCAAGAAATTTCTCTTGACATTGTATCCAGTATTTATTTTAAGAGCACCGCCACCATTGTCAGAGTACATCCAATTAGCTACTTTCAAGCCCTCTACGTATCTTTTATGCGTGCTGTATATTTTGAATTTTTCACTTGGATGATCAGGGACTTGAACGCCGTTGGTGGACTTTTTGGGGACTGCCAGAACGGGTGTTAAAACAAGAGCTTGCAGAAAAATGAGGAGCAGAAAACCAAACATTTTTTGTTCAAGTAGTGCACTTAATCTCCAACGGGTCAAGGTCGGAATAATGAGGCTCTTAAAATGGCCATATCCTGCCGTCATTGGCCGTCTTGGCCAATTTCCACGTCAACAACCCCCAGGACTTCATCTTTGATTTTGGGCCTGGGGGGGTCCTTTTGTCTTCTAGGGGCCTCCAGGCTCCCTAGCCATCTCCATCCAATCTGGGAAACCCCCTTTCATTAAGAAGGCTTAGGCCTAAATGGCCTTTTTGGGCCATTTAGGCCCCCTACGGCTCCTATGGCCCGTGGGCCGCGGTCCGCAGGCCAATTAGGCCCCTTTTGGCCTAATCCAATGAGGCCAATTAGGCCCCTTTTGGCCTAATCCAATGAGGCCAAAAGGGGGCAACCATCTAGTCCTCAAGGCCAGGTGGGTCCCAAGCCACAATTGAACCCACCTGAGCCAAAATTGGTCACCAATCCCTTGGACCCAAAATTGGCCAAAGACCCTCTGGACACCAATTTGGCCATAAATCCCGTAGGACCCATTTTTGGCCATGGACCGCCATGGCCTCTGGCAACCACCAGAGGCCACCATATCAGCTCAGCAAACCTTCCCCTCAACTTATGGGGAAATCTTTCCATTCCTTCCTGCCATCCGTACTTGAGGTTGCAGGCATGGTGCATATATGGTATTATATACCATTATGCACCATTTTTGCTCAGCAATCCAATGGTGACGTTTTCAGGACCCATTTCCATCTTTCCATATCAAGGTCTCAAAATCCAACTCCCATTTCAAAGGAGGATTATTCAACTCATCAGTCTGACAAGTTATGGCGGCAATCAGAAGACTCTTCAAGGATCCCAACAACCTGTAACTGCAGGAGTTGGGTTGGTACATTATTCAGGATTATTCAAAAGGGCAATTCTCAAGATTTATTACATAAATTCAATCAGTTGTCAAGGCATCAAGTATTTCAATACTCCTTGGACAACTCAATTCATCCGTACAGGCCTCATTCAATCAACCTGTATGGCCTAGGCCCAATTGCACCAGTTCACATTCCACTGTGTGAATTCCATCACACAGTTAAAATTTCAAGATGGCCAGAACTGTATTTCCCGATTCGGACAATACAGTCAATTGATTCACCTTCCAGGATCAATCTTTCAAGTTTTCACATATAACAGCCACCTTTCATCACCTGGGGACTTTTTCCCCAGTTAATTAATATATTGGATTTATTTTTATCTTTATTTTCTTTTACCTTATCAAAGTTAATACTGATAATCTTAAGTCAGTCATTAGCACACTTTCTCTTTTTCTTCCTCGCCTGTCAGTGGATATTGGTGGTCATATCCTTTACTAATTCCATTTCTTTTGTGGCAGGTTGAAACAGTGAATTGAGGATTAACTTGGTTGGCTTATTATTCTTTTCTTTTTATCTCTGGCATACTTGTCTTTTCCATTCCCCTTCCTTAAAGGAATTAAATCTTTATTATTCTGTTATCTTTTGGAGACCTCCAAGTGAGTTCTTGATTCCTGAGTGCCAGGCCCTCTTGCTTCCATAAGAGCCCCTGTGACAGTCTGTGACGCATATCCCTTCTATATGGTGCTCCTCCTGTGGTACCCATGCTGGATTTTCAGTAATATTTGCTAGAGCCCATCTGCTAAGACCATCTGCATTTTTATGAATATTACCAGATTTATGAACAATAGTCATATTTCCTCTATATTATTGAATAGCAATTTGACATCTCAGCATATGTCTATTTGGAGTTTTCATATTTCATAGAGATTTTACAGCATTACAGTCTGTAATGACATCAAATACTGTTCCATCCAAGTACTAGTGTAATTTTTCTAAAGCCCACACTAAGCAGAGGAATTTCATTTGGCTTGCTCCATACCTTTCCTCTGTTGGCTTTATCTGTCTTGAAATAAAACAGATGGGTCCTTCCACTGGTTTATCATTGATGATTTGTGTCTGGTGTAGTGCAGCACCTAGTCCTTCTCAACAAGCATCAATGTAAAATTTAAAGGGTAGTTTCCAATCGGCAACTAGAAGAAATGGGACATTTTTCAAGGAATTTTTCAATTACTCATATGCTTTACTCTTTCTTCAGAAATTTCATATACTTTTTGTTGGTCACATAGTTTATACAAGGATTTGGAAAATTTTTCAAAGTCCTTTATATGCTGTCTATAGTAACCAGTGAATCCTAGAAATGATTGCATTTCTTTTTGGGTTTAGGGAATTGGTTTCAATAGTACTGCTGCTACTTTGTTTTTGTCTATGCCCAAACTTAGTCCAGATACCACATGTCCTAGTGCCTTCAATTCACTATATGCAAAATGACATTTTTTCAGAGAGATTTTCATGTTTACGTGTACTATTTTTTGTAAGACTCTTTCTAGTCTTGATAAGTGGCTGTCCTAAGTCTCTGAGCAAACTATGATATCACAAATATAAATAATCAGCCATCCTTCTGATAGTTATTCAGGAAATATTGTATTCATCATCCTCTGGTAGTGGGATGGTGCATTTTTTATACCAAATGGCATCCTGAGATATTCAAAGATTCCACAGTGGACTATTATCCTTAGTAGTTTCTTGGAATTTTCTGCTAAGAAATTTTGATGAAAACCCTTTAGAGAATCCATGGCTGTTATGAACTTAGCCTGAGATAATTGTGTTAATGTCTCATGGATTCCGGGTATTGGATATCTGTCAGGGATAGTATAGGTGTCCAGAGCTCTAAAGTCTCCTACCATTCTTTATTTTCCATTATTCCAGGTTATAATGACAGGTGTAGTTACCTCTAACTGTTCATTATGTCCTACTTTCCTTAGTATTCCAAGGTCCATTAGTTCTTTAATGTGTACCTCTAAAGATTCTCTAGCTCTTGGGCTGGCTGGATAAGCTGGTCTTCTTAAGAGAGGTGGATAAGGTTTTTCTACATTAATAATTATGTCTATCTCATGTCCAATTATGGTACCTAGTGGTTCTTTGTCAGTTGCAAAGGCATTTTTATATTAAAATAAGAGGTAAATCAATTTTTCTTTCATTTTTACTGTTAAGTCATGATTAAGTTCTGCCTCTTTTAGCTGTACAGTGAAAAAATCCATTTCTGGGCTTTTTTCTCCATTCTTGTCAACCGTTATTTGTCTTTTATTGTCACCTATGGTAAAATATTTATCTTTTTGGTTAGAAATATCTATGGCATAAATTGACAAGTAGTCATTTCCAAATATCAAATGATTACTAGTACAGTTGTCCATTACCACAAACTCTACTTTAATTCTGACACATTGTGAAGGGTGAGGAAAAATGAGTGTTAAATCAATTATTCCAAGGGGCTTCATGCTCTCACCTGCACTACTAAATTTGACACCTTGTATTGGTATAAGTTTTTCTTTCCAATCTGGAACCATTGTTTTTAAATAAGTTTTACCCACACAGGTGCAATATGCTGCTGTATCCAAGTTCACTTTTGCCTCTTGGTTATTAACCATGAAAATACTTATACCTGATTCTCCAGCTGTATATCCCATCCCTTTTGCAGGTTTGGTTCTATACAGTTTGGCATCTTGCACATTTGTCAGGTTTGTGTCAGATGTTCCAACTTGTGGTAAGTTTGAGTTAAAATCTAGTACTTCATAAATTATATCAATATTGTTAATTTGTTAATTAATGATATTAATTTCATCACTTTCAGAAGTTTCTGACTCTTTGGTCTCTTTTACAGAGTCATATTCCTCTTCTTTGTCATTGTGGTTTTCTGTTTCCACAATTTCATTGATTTTTGCCTTCTTGAGGCAGTTATTGGCTAAGTGTCCAATACCTCCACATTTATGGCATTTTGTTTTCTCATTATTGTTGGATGTATTGGGCTTGAAAGCTTCTTTTGATTTATCTTTTTTCATAAATGGCTTATTTGGACTTTTGATGTCCAATTTTTTCCAAGTTCTTCCAATTTTTGTCCTTGTCACTATGTCTTCTAGTGCATTGATATACTCTTCTGTGGAGAATGGCTCTATACACCTGCTTCTTAGGGCATTTTCTAGCTCTCCTCCACATTTCTTAAGTATTTTCATATGAACCATCTTTTGTGACATTTCTGGGTACAGTGCATTGAGTTTTTCAACTTGTTTCAAGAACCAAGCTAAAGGTTTGTCTTTGTCTGGGTCAAAGAAAGAATTTTCAAATGAATTTTCTATCTCCGACCTCCAGGAATCATTTGCCTACTTGGTGATTATTTTTTGTTTCCACCAAGACCAGGTATTTTTTCCATTTGTTTGTCTTATGCCATAATACCATCTTTTTGCAGATTTCTCAAACAGTGAATGTAATCTTGCAGTGATCAATTCATCTGGTATGGCATAATCTTCTTGTAACATGTCAATTTCTTTAAGAAATGACATATGGTCATATTCACCTTCTCCTGTGAATGTTAGCCATTCTTTGAATTGAGGTCCTTCCTTCATTAAGACTTGATTATTGTCTTGATGACTTAAGTCTGTTATGAATGGATTTGTTAATTCCTCTTTTGGCTTAACAGGTCTTCTTATGTGAGAAAATGGAGTTGACAACTATGGCATATTGGAGTTAGCCTCATTAATTTTATCCATTTTTTCAATGATAAGCCTTATTTCACTTTGAATGTCATCTTTCAGATGCATTCTTGCTTCATCACTTTTTTCCACATGGTCTACAAGTAATTTCTGGTGTGATGAAGGCTTTTCTTCATGTTTTTCTACAGAAATACTTAATTTGTTCAATTTGTCTTTAATATTTTCAATACTCACATCATAATTGATTGTCAAAGTTTTATCTTTGATATCTTTTATGTATTTATACAATTCTTTTTGTCCTTGTAATAATTTTTGAGTATTTTCAATGAAAACGTTTGGTTTATTATTTTAAACCATAAATTTAATGTTATCAATTTCTTTTTTATTTTGTACAGCAATTTTTGTCAAAGATGATAAGCTATTATTTATTTCTTGTAAAGATAATAAACTATTTTCAATTTTTTTAAGGAGTAAAATACTGTCTTTAAGCTCTGTTAAAGTATTTACAAAATCAGGAGATAAGGTTATTTCTTTGGGAAATGGGGTTGTCTCATTCTTTGCTCCTCCTTGTCTTTGAATTCCATCAAAGTTATGGCCATGTTGAAGACATTGTCAATGGCATCTTTTTGGATTTTTGGAATCCTGTAGCTTGGGGAATATGGTTTCCTCCAATTCTTTTTCTTGTTCTTCTTCCCCTCTTGGGGAGGTTGGCTGGCTTGAGGGTTGCTGGTAGAAGCTACTGGGGCTTCTTCCTTGCTTGCCTTCTTCTTTTTTGAGTGGTACTCCCTGATCTTTTTGATTTGAGGCTTGGATGACAGTGGATTCCATCCATTGGAGTATACCACTATCTCCTCCTCTGTGAGGAACCTTTTCAGGATGTGCCAGGAGCTCATCACTCCTTGGTGTATTTGAGACAACATTTCACAGTCCTTGTGTTTTTACACTGTGTAGTACTGCTTGTACTGGCTCATGTAAATGTCTATCTGAGCCCTCTGAATGTGATTTGTACCTGTTTGAGTTACTCATACTTAGGTCTAACTCTGGTTCAGATATCATGGGCATTTCTGGGACTTGCCTTTGGGATAAGGCACTTCCTTGTGTGGATTCTGTTCCACTGGGGATATTGCCCCTGCTTTTCCCTTTTGAGGAATCAATTCTACCTCTGAGTCCAACTCCATCTGATTGGATGGAGTATTGAGAGGCTCTTCTGGTAGTCATGATTTGAAAAATAAGAAATAAGAGGATTTCAGGACAAGAATTCTTGTTATGGCAATTTATAAATGAGGTACTCACCTTCAGAGTCCTGAATAGTGGGTCCTGGAAAGTCTAATTTCTTAGCTTTCTTTTTCTTAATGACAGTTGCTATTGGAGAACTCAGACAAGTTTCTTCCACCAATCTTTCAACAGTGGCTTGGTTGCTTTCTGTTGGATTATCTTCAAACACTAAAAAAAGACAAATAAATATAAGTCTTTTATAAGAAGTGTTATTTTTGGTAAGATATGCCAATTTTCCATGTAAAAATTGCTTTGATATCTTAGAAAAAATGAAATGAATAATGAAATGAATAAAAATGAACAAAAATAAGTTTTTTTATTGTTTTTTATTATTTTTTATGTTTTTATTTTTATAGAATAAAATAAAAATGAATATTATTCTCTTATGAACTTAATTTATAATATAAAATTATTTTTAATTTAAAAATATCTTTTTTAATCACTAGAGTCACTCAAAGAAAGTTCTTTCAAGTCTAAGGATGTGAAAACCACATGTAATACAGTACAATTGCTTTCCAAATGCCTCAATAGCTTTTAAAATCAATAGATAGAAAATTATTATATAGTTTTATGATTTTAATTATAATTTACTATTGGATAAACCCAATTAGAATCTTTTTAAAGGTCTTTTAGAGTAAATATCACAGCCAGGCCCCCAAATGTAAGGTTTGACTATGAAACAATAAGTAAAAATTACTAATATTTTACATATTGTACTATGAATGTCCTTATAAATAAAATAAATAAGATAAAAAATAATTATAATAATAAAGAATTATTATAATTGTGGTGTAAGAATAATTATATCATTAAAAAAATATAATATTATAATAAATAAATATATTAATATAAGATAATTAATATATTTAAAAGCACTTTATTATTGTTACCAATGAATAATAAAGGTGTAAAAAATTGGTTCTTAATAATAAAAAACAATTCATAACAATAATATTACTAATATTAAAGTTATAAGTTATCATAAGTACTATTTATATTAATTAAAGAATTATTAAGATAATAATAGAGAGAAAATTATTATAATAAGAAGAAATAACCTACTCTTAATACTTAATAAAATAATTTTAAATGATTTTACACCAAAAAATATAAATACAACTTATTTGAATTGTATCTACAATACAAATTAAGAGAAATTACAATTTATCTTGATTTTACATGAATTTGAGGTCTTTAAGAGAACTTTAAACAAAACAGTTAAATAATTGAAGTAATCACGTCAAGGATGATGATTATAATAAGGATTATCTTTGGTCTATAATAATATAAGAGTTTCTATATAAATAATAAAGAAATTAGCTTTTTGTTTTAATTATTTAGTGTTTTGTAAGCGTCTGAGGGGAAAATAGAGTAAAAAGAGCTCTATTTATAGTAAATACCTCCCTTATAGAGTCCAGAAGACTTCTAGTAGAAGTGTACTGATGTTTCTACTATAATCTATCAATATTTTATGGTTTAGTCATAATTACATCATGATCAAACCATCTTACCTCATTATTACGCCATTATTTAGAGTTATCACTGTAACTTCAAGTTTGATGACGTCATAGGCTTGGAAGAAACCTAAACTTTGTGAATTTTGTTATTATTAATCATAATATAATATTATTCATCAATTTTATCACTTATATGACTGCTAAACTTAAAATAAGATTACAGTGAGTGATCATAAATAATCAGATTTAAGCTTAAACTTTGATTGTTAATAACATTTAAGTTATAAACGCTACAGCTATTCTGAGAGTGGATTCTAATTGATTGGCATGAACGTATAAAACCTCCAAGAGAATTTAATTACATCATCAAAACTCCATTTTTGATGATTTTCCTTGTAACTCATCTTTTCTGTCGAAATTTAATATTTTCAACTTCAAACCATGATTTCAAGGGGTTATACCTAGAATATTGTAATAAAAATTACATCATTCTTCACAAATGAGCTATTAAAACCTAACTGTGTACTTATTTTTAAGCTAGGACCACTTTTAAAACAAAGTGGTCAACAGCTCTATTGATTTTATTCAATAATCCATTACAAGTTTTAAACTTGTTTATAGCTTTTGAAAGAAAGCTCATATATGTATTCTTACAGTAATCATATGGTGAATTTATTTTTGCTTCATCTCTCTATCTTGTATATTTCAAGAGATATTAGCTAAAAACCATGAATATATGTGTTGACCAAAAAGTGCATATATTCAACTTAATTCCTTAAGTATTGACTTTAGAGATTAGCTTTATAATTGTTTTGTATGTATATATTTATGGAACATCCAATTGTACAGTTTATTTTACATGTTTTCTCATTGGTGTCTGAAATAAAGAAGGTTTCTTTACCTTTTTTAAGGTATTATTACTTATAATTCAGTTATTATTGACCTTTCAGATATGCCATAAAAGTGACATATGTGTATTTTACCATGAACAATCTAATGGTGTCATCAATTTAACATTTTTATACATTAGATTCTGAGTTAATTTAGATTTTGTGCTTATTTATGGTATTTTACTAATTTTTGAGATAATTATCATAGGTATAATTATTACAGAAATTTTGTTGTGAGATTTTTGGATATGTGGTCATATCACAAAGGCTCACAGGACCTATCACTTTAATATGAGAAGAATTACTATGTTCAGGGGCAACATTGCCCCCAATAAGGTCTGAGGATGAGTGGACTTCATCTACCGCTGTTGATTCATCCTCATATTGAAGAATAGGAAATTTGGGATGGACTTCATCTACCCTTGCTGCTTCAGATGCAAGGTCCAGTCCTCATTGCCACAACAGGAGGAAGAAGAAACACAAGGAAAAGAGGACTCATTGAAACTGATGTGTCTGGAGATAATGACCTCATGATAAGCTAAACGTAAGACTCTGTAGGAGATATTTTCATTTTCATAGCCAAGCAACACCCTTTCTGCCACAACTGGTTCTAACTTCCACTCCTTATGGCTTTGAGGGATTTCAATGATGACTTTGAAGCCAAAAATATGAAGGTTTTTAATGCAAGGAGGGGACTTATACCACAAGGAGTAACAACTTTGATTATGGCAAGAAGGAGTGGTGATAATGTTGGAAAGAAAAACTGAGTTGTTGATAGCCTCTGCCAAGTACCTTTTGGGGAGATTGAAGTGTTTAAGAAGATACCTACCTTTTCTTATGATGGTGCAGCTGTATTTTTCTGCAAAGCCATTGTTCTGAGGAGTTTCAGCAGGAGACATAATGTGGAAAAACCACAAGTCCCAGACAGAGCTTGGAATGTCTTGTTTAAACGTTCTCCTCCTCAATTGGAAACCAGCTGTTTCAAGGAGTGATTGTGGAGGTTTTTCATAGCATTTTTTACTATGAAAAACTGTTCAAAGGCATAAGACTTTAACTACAGTAGCAAAACAGTTTTAAAAGAGGTGGATTAGTCCACAAGAGTGAGAAAGTATAGAAATACAGAAGCTGAGGCTAGGGAGATAGGAGCAACAAAATCAATTTGAACACCATAAACGGTTTCACTAACCGCATCCAAATGGCTTTTTAACGGCAAGAAGTTCATTTTGTTGATATCACAGGTGTTTCAGGGGTCTTTGCAAGTAGGCAGACCCATCAATTGGATGACCTGTCTCCCAGGGTGACCCAATTTTTGATGCCAGTACTTGGGAATAGAGGTGTTGATATGAGTTTCTGAAATTGAATATTTCATGCACACTAGATTGTTTGAGATTCTGCAATTGGTTTAAAGTTAGAATTGATCTTCTTTATTATTGATGGTGATTCTTTCTTTAATGAATCCTAAGAGACTAATAAAGTTTCAGTTTCACTTTGAAACAAAAAGGCAGCTTTCAAGGAAGTGGACCTTGTTAGAAAGGATATCAACCGACCCCGTTCCTTTAGAAAGGAGGAAGCTAGAGCAATCTCCTGTGCTGAAATTAATTTAAAGGGTTTAACTGAGGTTTTTCAAGTGTTTTTCTAAATTGAGCATGTGGTGAGTTGCCCCACAGGCAACAATGAGCTCTTGCGTTTCAGTGACAAGAGCTTGAGCAGTTGAAAGATGAGCAGATGGAAATCGGCTGTTTTGGTTCTATATGCTGTTTTTGAGTCAATTAGGTTGAAGATTTGGATGCTAAGAAAAACACTGTTCTTTTGTATGTGTAGTGCACAGGGTATTGCGCTTACTGATTGAGCAAAAATAAGTGATCTTGTAAGGGTGAGATGAGTCATACACAAGAGTAGATGCAGAAGTAGAGGGACTGATCTCCTGCTGATAAATTGATTTTTCTCAGAGCTCTTGAAGTTTGGACAGAACCAATTGCATATTTTGAATTAGATCTTCATTCAGGGTAAGTAATTCGCGATAAAAATGCAATTTAAAGTTTCCTGAAAGCTTAACTAGTAGAGTGAAGGAGTGGAGCTCATTTGGTATGTTAATGTAGACTGATTAAAGGGAAATAATTAACATTAGGCTATTGTTGATGTAATTATTGAGGTTTACATTATAAATTGACTTTAGCCATTGCATCCGTACTCTACTTCCATTGACAGACTTATTTGATGCATATTGTTCTTCAAAGCCTTTCCGAGCGCTTTTTTACGGCCTTAATAAAGAAACAATAGTTGACTCTGAAAGAGATGAGGCTGACTGCATCAAAGCTAGCTTTCTTCCATTTTTTGATTTTTGAGGTGGATAGGTCCAATGGAGAAGGTTCTTTCAGACGTCCATTAAGTATTCCAATCAAAGAAGGATGGTTAATAAAACCACCCATTTTACATAATTGGTACTGTTGACAATAGGAATCAAATTTAATTTTAAACTATTGTCTGGGTTCATTTGGTTAAAGCTTGCGGCCCACCATAGCCCGAGTCATTTGAGTGATTTGGTACCGATTGGGAAACAATACTGTAAATATTTTAGAGGAGAAAAATAAAAGATTATAGAATTACGTTAATTATAATGAGAGTAGTAATTGTAACAGGATTATTGAACACTTAAATATTGGACTCGCAATATAACACAATATAAAGACAAAAGTAGAGCAAAAACAACAAAGGGTAGTCTGATATAGAAGTAATGCATTAGTAATTAGAATAATCATACAAAAGATGTTGATTAGAGACTTTGACAATACCTGAAGAAAATAAGATCAAATCAATATAAAATTATTAGAGAGAGAATAGAAATAGCAATAAGGAAAAGAAAGAGAAAGGAAGTTATTTTTAAGGAGAGGGAGAGAAAGAATACATTTTTGCAGTAATTCAAAGTCTTGCTTGATCATGTAAATACCTCTAATGAATTGCATATGGTCATATTTTCCTTCACAACTGAAGCAAATCAGTTATTCAAGTCTCGGTACATATTTCAAGAGTGCTTGACCCATTGTGTTAGAGTAAAATATTAAGCAATTATAGAATTACGCTAATGATAATGAGAGCAGTAAGTATAACAGGAGGATTATATACCTCAATGGTGGACTATCAATAGAACACAATTCAAAGACAACAGGAGAGCAACAACAAAAATAGCTAGTATGATATAGAGATAAAACATTAGTAATTAGAACAATAATCCAAACAGTGTTTGCTATAGACTTTGGAAATACCTTTATCAAATAATACTGAATTAATATATAATAATTAGAGAGAGAATATAAATATAGATAAGAATACAAAAGAGCAAGGAAGGTATCTTTAATGAGATAGACAGAAAGAATAAGGAGAAAAGGGAATTAGTTTCTTGGATAATAATTCTTAATTATGTGCAGTGATCTTCCTGGGCCAATCAGTATTGGTTTATTTTGCAATAGTGGTGGTTGTCAATCTTGAATTTGTTTTTGGTTGGAAATAGGACTCATCTTAAGCACATTTATGGTTTTAAGTTATGGAAAGAAGTGGAAAATTCATCATTTATTTGTGAATTTTCTACATCCAATACTTGTGGGTTGGAATTTTTTATACCCTCAGCTAGATTTAGAGGCGCAGACATTCTTGGAAACATGTGCAGTAATTGTTCAATTTCATTTATATTACTGGTATTACACCTTGCACAATTTCTGACTTCTTGTTTGAAATCTTGTATTAAATTGATTAAATCAATTCTATAAAGTTCTTCTTTAATTATCATTTCTTGCTATAATTATGTTTGTCTAGTATTATCAGAAATAATATGATTCAATTTAATTTTTAATTTCGATACTTCTTCTTGTGAGTTATCCAAACAATTTTTCAAGGAAATAGTATTCATCTTTAATGAACTTAATGAACTTTTAATATCTCAAACTATTTTCTTATTATCAGCTTTTATAATGCTTGTGACTTCATTTATTCTTGTTTCAATCAAATCATCAATTTGCAATTTTGAATATTTATTTTTCAATTATTTCATAATGAAATATTGTTAACTTATTTTATTTGAAAATGAAGTGTCATTGTTTGATGTTTTAATTGTTCTTGAAAATTTCTCAAGAGACATAAGTGTTTCCTTTCTTTGGCTTAAAATCAGATTACTTGTCTCAAGATTGTTGCAAATCTTTGGATTCTTATCATAAATATGACTTTTCATGTCATTTATGGCTATGTACAAAGCTGGAGCTCCATCCAAAACCTCATAAATAATTTCTGATATTTTAAACTGGCTTCGTCTCTCTTCTTCATTTCCATCATGGGTATGGCCTTCTGAAACACATTTTCCATGGCATCTTTCTGTATCCTTGTGATTATGTATCCCTGGCTGTATGCTTTTGTGGCTGGTGCTTTGCCCTTGCCCTTTTTCTGAGCTTGTGGCTGCCTTTTCACATTGAAATTTGTCAGCCTGTTAGTCAAAACCAGAGAACAAGCATGACAGCCAAAATACCATAAACCAATGGTAAAGAAAAATACCACCAGAAATGGAACTGAGCCAAAATAGCACATAAATTTACTTTAAAAAAGAGGAAAACCACCTTTTTACAAATATATAACCCTCATAGCCATAAGACAAAGAATAACAAGGTTATTCCTGCTCAAAGCAAGAACTGAGGATAAACCTCAAATTTCACCTCTCATTTAAAATCCATAGAAAGAGGCAGAAATCCATCAAATGGGTGTTTAAATTAAAGCTCTCAATAAGGGCTATCCAATGGTACTAGTCAAATAAAGCTAGAATAAAAAACTACAGAACGTATGGAAAAAACAAAGTCAAATAAGGGAGAAGAAAATATTCACCTCCCATATGACTTCCAAAGTTTTAGTGTGAGATACACAAAGTGGGGTCATTTTGGAAATGGCACAATCAGGGATATCTGATGGTGCCATCCACTTCCTGATAGCTTGTCTATAACAGAGGCCATGGAGCAAAAGAATCCATACAGGATTTAAGAAAAATCTATATCTGAAGAATCAAAATTGAAAGTGGAATAGCTTTTCCATATTTATTGTTACCCATACCAATAGAGTTATCATTGTGTAACAACCATTCAGGGCTACACAATGAGCCAACGCTAAGCTCATTATCTTGCAAACTGACGAAGCTATGGCCGTTTTGACGTTAAAATCCCACATCTGGGACAATACACCTTTAATTTGGGATACTTTCCCATATCCTTAAAAATGAGGTGTAACTCATATTAATGAGCCTTTTTATCCTTCAATACCTCATAGTTTTTCAGGTATGAGGTCCCTATAAAGGTTTTTACAGCACTCTAAGTGTCATACATGTCAGAAGAAGCCTATGTGGTCCCCAAATGAAAATCCTGGACAGGTAATGGTGAAAGCTGCCCAGCTGTGGCTTTAAAACCACATCTGAGACCAATACATGGTATAAATGTTTTTAATAGTCACAAGCCTGTCTTTGGAAGTGAAAAATATTCACTTCCTCCATGTGGAAAGTATTAATGGTCCTTCCACCCCATTTCAGGATAAAAACTGACCTTTCTCTGCCCAAAAGAGGAATCCCCATCCTTCTCATTAATTATTATGTGGAAAAATATTTTGCCAACAGTTATACTCTTGGAAAGTAATCAGTTATAACCATAAAATCCATTATTTTTGTCTTTATTCTAATAAACCAATTGATAAAAATGCACCCAATTATTTCAACAGTGCTCACCACCACTATTTCCCAATATTAAAGCCCTGAATATTATTTTCAAAACATTTCTTATTATTATTATCAGTTTCACAGTCAGAGATACAGCTTTAAATACCTTTATCATAATTTTATCATAGACTCAGCCTGACATTTAGGGTTCCTGGGCATGTTGTTTACCTTCTTTTTTGGACTTTTTGGCATAAATGTGAGTAATTTCTGTTATTTTTATATTTCAATTTACCATTATTACTTGTTTTTAGTGCAGAAATTCTGTTAATAAAGATATTCTCATATGAAATATCATGTATTATTATTTCTTCAGTGGTATATAGCCATACAACATGATTTTTATCTTTATGCATCTTTGAAATGGCTAATTATAATTTGATTACCACAATCTTATGTTGGGCTTGTATTTTTTTATGAAAGCACATACCCTTATATTCCTCTTTTTTATTATAAATGATACCTCTTTACTGTCAGCAAAGGTCTCAGATTTCTGGTTGGACATATTGATGATTTCAATTGTGCATTACCTAACCACTTATAAGATTATTCTTGTTAATTACAAGATAATTTGTGAGATACTTAGCATAAAACAGTAGACCATACATTTTCAAACAATTACTTTTGACATGTGATTGATAATCTAAATAATAAATCATAATACAAGGGTAAAGTGTAAAAATATATTGTACCAGAGGCCATTCTTAGACTTTCAAATAGCATTGGAAGAAGTCCTAACTGAAATAAGCTGTCATCCTTTATTTCAGTGGAAGAAAATTTCATACCAATTGAGACCCAGTCACAGGGAAATATACCAGTGGCACCCTCAGACACAGATGTGCAGAAGGGAAAAGGAAAGAGGCCCAGTGAAAGACTTATATCCAACAGAATTTGGACACCAATTGCCACTCAGAGGACTAGAAAACTGCAAAACTCTGCATCCATACAAGGTAAACCAACCTCAATAACTTTTACAGGGAAGACTCTCATAATTAATACAGTTGTAACCTCTAAAGGAAAGTTTCCTAAAGCAGCTGAAAACAAATTGGTACAAAGCACAGTCAAAGGTAAATACCTTAATAAAAAAGGTTTTTGACTGCCTGAAAACACTAATATGTCCCCTGTACATCTCAGGAACCTTAGAATCCCAAGGAGCCAGCCAGAGAACATATCAGGAATGTTCAAACCAGAAAATCAGCATATGGACACCATAGTGGATGTCAGGGAATTGAGGGAAATCATACCCATTCTTCCGTTAAGCTCCCAATTCAACAAGAACCTCAAACCAGTGGACTGGAAGGATACAGATCAAGTCCTTCAGCTCCACCAGCTCCTGAGAGATTTATTCCAATGGAGAATGGACCAGAAGAGGTTCAACCCAGATTCACACTGGGCAGAACTCAGAGCAAGTTTCTGGAAGATATATCTCAAAGTGATACCCTTCAAAGACCTTATGGTAATCACCAAAGGTTGGAATCCCAACAGGACGCTCAAACTCCTGGAGGGAAGGGCTTCCAGGATAAGGTATAATAAAGCGACTATCAAAGAAATAGAAAAAAAATGAACCAGAGAGAGAATACTCTTATTCCTTTCAGGCTCACAAGGAGTAAAACAACCAAAATACCCAGTGGATTCACACCATTAAAGCACCAGCAGACAAGTGGCCAAGAGTAACCATTCTTCACAATCCCAGTTAATCTCTAGGAGAAGACAAGGATCAAAGGAAAAAAACAAGAGTTCTTTCAAACAGAGGCAGAAAGAGTTGGACACAATGATCCAGAAGCGGTTGGACTTGGTGAAGGAAGTAAAAAAAGAGCCACAAACAGTTGTTCATACTCCTGATAGAGCCAGTAGCCCTACTACTAGAAATATTATCCCCACTCAGAATTAAAATAAAACAGGGAAGATCAGAATTCAAGTTCCAGAACTTGACTTCAAGTCATTCTGCCGTCAAGGGCCAGAAAGCCACCAAAGTTTCAAGAAGAACTCAAGAGAATTTCACTCACTTTTCATCAGGGAGCCATTAATCAGAGTCTTTCTTAGGTAATTATTATTAAGATCTGTAACTAATTTCATTTATTGAGGGAATATAACATCTTTCAAATACTTACTATACTTGACCCCCATTCACTAAAAAGCACCATAAATTGTGAAGAAGCCAGAATATCCTTTCATGACTGTGGAAATAATATATCCAGAATCTAAAATCATTGAAAGAGAACTCAATCTTGTTGGAATAATGCAATTTCAGAACAAATCCACAAGAAATCTGAATATTTGTTCAGGTACTTGGGAATCCAACTGAGCTCTTACTACTGTAATAGGAATCATGAACAATATGTAGGTAACTTGAAAATATTGTATAATAAATATTCAGGAATTTTCAGGAAAATTATATAGCCTTTGCGGAATTAAAATCAGATTCAATAATAATGTTTGTAAAATTTCAGGAACATTGTTTAATAATTCAAAGGAAATTTGAGGAATATTAAACAGAAATGATTATTGAGGGATTTATATCAAATTAATCAAAATTGTTTGTGGAATTTAAGGAGAAAATGTGAATAATACTCAGGTAACATATAGATATTGCATAATAAATGTTGAAAAATTCAGAGGCAAAGTAAATAGCCATTGCAGAATTTAAAGAAGACCAAATAATCATGCTTGCAGAATTCTCTGGAAATTCATTAATAATTCTGGGGAAGCTTAAAGAATATTACATAAAAGTGATAATTCAGGGATTGATAACAAATTGATAAGTATTGTTCTTGGAATTTGATGGAAAATTCATGACAATACTTAGGGAACTTATGAATATTGATAATAAATCTAAGTAATTTTGAGGAAAGGTAAATAGCCATTGTGGAATTTAAAGCAGATCCAACAATTATTGTAGAATTATCTGAAAGCTTTTTAATAATGCAGGGGAAGCTCAAGGAATATTAGATAAAAAGTTTGATTGAGTGATTGGTAACAAATTGATCAACATTCTTTGTGTAATGTGAGGGAAAACTCATGATAATAATTAGGGGGTCTATAAATATTTATAATAAATTTTGAGGGATGTTGAAGAGAAGGAAGTATCCATTATGAAATTTAAAACAGATTCAATAATAATGCTTGTGGAATTTCAGACACAATCATTCAAAATGATCGGGCAATGTAAGGAAAACTCTATAGTAATATTAATTGTGGGATATATATCAATTTAATAAGTATTTTTGGAGAATTCAAGGCAAAATGAATAATAATACCTAGGGAGTTTGCAAATATTGAACAATACCTCTTGAGGAATCTGTAACATAGTGGATAACACTTGTAAAAATTTGAGAATATTCAATAATAATTCTTGTAGAGCTTCAGGAAAAATAATTAATAGCTCTTTGGAAATGTAGGGAATATGAAAAATTAAGAATAATTGAGGAATTTGTATCAAATTGCATATTAATTTTTGGTTAATTTAAGAAACAATTAATAGCAATACCTAGGGAATTTATAAAGATTCAATAATTTTTATTGAGGAATTACAGGTAAAGTGCATTCCGGTTGTGGAATTTAAAATATTCAATGATCATGCTTCCAGAGCTTTGGGAACATTTCATGCTAATTCTTGGGGAATTTGAGGAATATTAAACAGTGATAATAATTCAGGGATTTCTATTGATTTGAAAAACATTGTTGGCATAATTCAAGGCACAATCAATATTAATACCTAGGGAGTTAATAAATATTGAATAATAGTTCTTCAGTAATTTGAGTTAGAGTGAATAACACATGTGCAATTTAGAGCATATTGAAGAATCATGATTTTAAATTCTCAGGCCCATTTATTATTAATTCTTCTCAAACTTAGGAAATATTCAATAGTAATAGTAAATTATGGATTTGTGTTAAATTGAACATTATGTTTTGCGTAATTTAAGAAAAAATCCATAGTAATACCTAGGTAATTTATAAATATTGAATAATAGTTATTGAGGAAGTTTAGGTAGAGTGAATTTGGGTTGTGGAATTCAAAGCAGATTCAAAAATAATTCTTGGAGAACTGTGGGACCATTTATTGATGATTCTTTGGAAATTTGGAGAATATTCAATAGTAATAGTAATTAAGGTATTTATATCAAGCTTAACATTATTTTTGCAGAATTTAAGCCACAATTAATAATAATACCTGGTGAACATATAAATATTTAATAAGAGCTCTTGGTAAATTGAAAGCAAAGTGAATACTATTTGTGGAATTCCCTTGAATATTAAATAATAACTATTGCAGAATTTTAGGGAAATTCATTAATCATTCTTTTGGAACTTGCAGAATGTTTAATATGAATAATGAGTGAGCTATGTATTTCAGATTGAAAAATATTTGTCATGGAATTTGAGGCACAATATATGTATTAGATATTAGGGAAGATGAAGCTATTTTAAATTTCATATAAAGAAAGTACAAAATAAATACCTATAATTCTCTTCATTTTTCATAAATAATGACTCTTTCATTATTAAAATTAAATATTTGAAGTCAAACCTATTGTAAAAATCCTTTTCATTTGTAACTTACAAGTGTAATAATTATTTCAGTCAATTTTCTTAAAATCTTGTTCATTTCTTCCTGATTTATAAAGAATCTGTTTTGGAGGTGGATGTGTGGTAGCTTCAATAAGTGCTTACCAAAATTAAGAAATATCTTGTTGATTTGGTATGAGAATGCAAAATTAGTAATCATTGAATGATTTTGTAATTCAATTGATGGTTTTGTCATTTGATTTCTGATTTCTGATATTTTCAAAAGTACTTCCATTATTCCTTGCTGTTTTGAAAAATCTATTTTGGATTGAAAATATGGAAAATGAATTCCATAGCCATTTGGGGGGATTTTATAGGTAACTGGATTGAAGTTATCTTTCTGTATGAAGGAGAAAATGACATGTGTCCATGCATTGAGATTGTTTTCACTTACATGAACTTTATCATGGAATCCATTCTTGGTAATAATGACATTGGAGAAAGATTTGAATTAATTTGAGGTGGTCTACTCAGCTTGACTAAAGCTGGGAATGGTTTCTTCAATTATCAGTTGAAAATTATCTTCATGTGAAATTTTGGACAGATTTTGAATTCTGGATTGAATTAATTGGTCAAATACTTTAAGCTGATACCATTAATGATTATAATATTGAATCTCTTTCCTTATTAATCAAGGTTTCCTTGCATACACCTCAGAAGATTTCCCTTCATCTGAGCTCTGCCTAAATCTAATACCTCCCATGATACCAGCAAAAATATTGTTGTTTGTTGTCATGTTTTGTCTTATGTTGGCCAAATTATTTAAATAAATGATCAGATATTTGAGAGTTTTCCTAATAAAGGTGGAATTATTGAAGAAATGGACTTGATAAATTATTACTTTTAATTAAGATGTAATGGTAGTATTGATGAATATTTGAGGACCTGTGAGGATTCATGGCAGGAATCTTAAACCAGATTTGATTTTTTTTTGGCTCTTATTGACAAGACTGGGACATTCTTCATCTTACTGTGCTTTGTGCCAGATTTTTGTAAGGCTTTTCTTGAATTTTTAATTCATATTCTTGTTCTCTTGTAGCTGAGGTATAAGTTGGTTTATGGGAAAACGTTCTTGGAATTGAATCAATTTGAACTAACTCATGATGGACTAACATTGGTTTGGGAATACCCATGCCATCATGAGTCAAGCTGAAAGGATCATTAAGGGAAGAGGAGAATTGTTTCTGACTTGAATTGTTACCTATTGGATCAGGAGGGTAGATATTCAAATAGAATTTCATTCTTTTTGGGAGGATTGGAAATGTGAAGAAATAATTTTGAAACTTTTATTAATTCTACTCCTAAAGTCATACCATAAAAATAAATGTAAAATTAAAAAAATATTGGTTAGCATTAGAAGCAGTGTGAGCAGAGAAATATTGAAATTGAATTATTAGGAAGAAACAGAGAATTGATTCAGAAGTGATTCCAAATTGATTTTGGGGTAGTAAGAATGATTTTTTGAAAAAATTCTTGTTTTTGATTTTTTTGAATTATCAATATTTAAAAGGATAATTTAAAACATTAGAAACAAAAAAACAAAAATTGTTTCAGAAGTGATTCTGACTTGGTTTTGGGCTAGTAGAAATAATCTTAGGGAAAAAGAACTTAAGAAGAAAATATATTGTTTTTTTAATTATTTTAGTTATTAATATTTAAAAAAATTATGAAATTTAAATTAAAGAGCATAAAAAGGTCCCTGATTTACTTGGGAAGCAATGGCAAATGAATTTGGAAGTCTTCCCAGGTGGTTGGTGGTGATATGGGTGATTGTAGGAGCGTTTTACTGAGAAGAATAGTAAAAGTGAAGTTCAAAACAATTCTAACATGATTGATTTCACAAACAAATAATCAAACAAACCCTATAGTGTAATATCATAAAAGAGTGATAGTTGAGATTGAATTATCAGCTGTGAAAAGAAAAATACATTACTAAGGATCTTTACTGAAGGTTTAGGATTGTGGGGGAAAAAGTTGGATGAATTATTTAGCCTTTCAAGTAAATTTTATAATCAGTTTTTGATGAGGGTGAAAATGAAAAGAATATGTTTTGAAAAAAATGAGTTCTAGAAAAAAATGTTTTCCTTCAAAATTCTTGCTGTATTGGAATCAAAATTAATTAAAAACTAAAAGATTCAAACAAAATATTGTGAAACCCATTTTAGTTGAAATTGCCCCAGTGGACTGCAATTTCCATACAAGAGGTCACATTTGACAAAACCAAATTTACCAATGTGGAAGCATACAGTCCTCACTTTACACATTTGAACCTGTTCCATAAATTGTAACATATATTTCATCACATGATCTTTAAGAAAGAGGGTTTTTTTGTATATATGAAGATCTAATTATTAATCAAAGATAAAATTTACACCACATAAGACAGAGGCCTTGAAGAGCTCATTGCAACCATTATCAAATCCATCTGCCTTTGATTGTCTTTGAACTCCATTTTCATTGCAAGATCTTTCCTCTCAAAATCAATTGGTCTCCAAAGTTTTCTCCACTCAAATTAAATTTGATGCTGAGTTTTTTCTCTTCAAAAAGCTGATCTTTGAATCTTTTCTACTTTTGAAAGATGACTTCCATATCCTTCACATCCTTTTTTTGTTTGATTCTCTCAAGTTCTGCCATTTTGTGTCCTTCCACCTTTCCTTATCCTAATACAACTGCAAATTATGGGCAATGTCATAGCCTACCAAATCAAAAATTAAATGAGTATTTTGTCTCATTTGATGATAATGACAGCTCACTATCTCTCCAAATTTTGAAAAAATTGCTATGATAAGGGGAAAATAAATGAATGGCTTTTTTATGCACCCAAATATAGTTAGTTTTAGTAAAATTTCCTATTCTTTTATTATTGTTAGTTGTATAATTATCTGACTTTTGTCACTATCAAATCCTGTCAACTGCTCAAAAATCAATAAATTGGTCAATGTCACATAGTGGAATGTGATCTACACCTTTCCAGTATTATTCAGTCTTTCAAGCAGTTTAATAGCCTTTTTGGCAAAAGTCCCCTTTGCTGAGGTCTGGCAGACAGAATTGTGACAATAATGTCACAGCCATGAAGACAGGCAGGGCATTACCAATTGAATATCTTCTAACACCCAATCAACAAGGGGGTTTCATGGAAGATCCACCAAATACATTTTCAAACCTCAATACAGCTCAATACAGGCAAAACCTAAGTACAGGCCTGTCCTCAATAGAGGTGCAAACACCTGTATTGAATACACCAATACAGGTGCAAATACATGTATTGGATACACCAATACACGCTTACATCTCAAATACAGATTCCTCCAGCTGTCAGCCTGTGACTCAAAACCAGAGCACAAGCATGACAGCCAAATACCACCAATCAATGGTAAAGCCAAGATACCACCAAAACATGGAGCTGATCCAAATCAGCTCAAAAGGTATCAAAAAAAATAGAAAACCCACCAATTTCCAAATAGACAAGTCCCACCATCACAGGACAAGAAATAACAAAGTTATTCCTGCTCAAAGTTGCTGCTGAGCATAAGCCTTATTTTTCAACTCTCATTTGAAGTCCAGAGGAAGATTCTTAACACCATAAAATAGGTATTCAAATTGAAGCTCTAAGTCAGGGCTATCCAATGGTACTAGCCAAACTGAGCTAGCACCATAACTGCAGGAGGTATGGCCAAAATAAAGTCAAATAAAGCTGAATACAATATTCACCTCTCATCTAACTTCTACATTTTTAGTGTGAGATACCTAAAGTGGGGTCTTTTTAAAAAGTGCACAATCAGGGCTATCTGATGGTACCATCAATTCCCCGATATCCCATCTAGAACAAACATTATGGGCAAACAAGCTCCATAAAGATTTTAAGCATATCATACATATGTATAAAAATTCTTGTACAGGGAATACCTTTGCCATATCAAATGAGGTACAACTGTGTAGAGAACATCCAGGGCTACACAATGAGCCAAATCCAAACTTGATAACTAAAAAACTGACAAATATATGGCAGTTTTAAGGTCAAAATCCCACAGTTAGACCAATACAGCCGTACTAGGGGATAATATCCCATAGCTACAATTATGAGGTGTCAAACAAACAGAGACTCTTGTTTATACTCCAAGACTGGGGTCCTGTACAGGTTTTGTACAGCATTCTATGCGCAATACACATCAGAAGAGGGCTATGTGGTTGTCAGGGTTACTCTATGATATAGCTTCAAAAAGATAATAAAAGCTATGACTCTGAGTGTGACACAAAATTAATGATGATATTAAAGTGAAAATATGAGTAAAAGGGCCATACTAAAATAATTTAGTGATGGTGAGTTCTGCTGATAGCCCTGGGTGCAGTATTTGCCTCTTGGCTTACAATAACAAACCCTACAATAGTTATTACTTATCATTATAGTCTGTTAAATTCTAAGGGTACCACTTATTTTAAGAAGTTATACCACATAGGAATATTAAGAAAAGGATGCTGGATTAGCTTCCTGGTAAGGAAAAGCCTCCTTTTATCTTGTTCTGGGGTAGTGGGAGGTGGCTTACCTCTGCACATGACCACAGAGGGAAAACTTTCACCACTGTTGGCTGGTTTGTGGTTCTATATGCTCAATACAGACTGTTATTGGGTAGAAATTTGGCTTCAGAACCACAAGTAGTCATTTTTACCCTATACAGGGCGAAAGTATTCAGAATTGGATTTACAGGTGTGTTCTGGTGCTTCTGACACATCAGAAGCTGTATAGAACCTGTATGGACCTTTGTATTTGACTGAACTATGAGGTATTGAAGTATCAACAAGCTTCTTAGTCTGTTTGACACCTCATAATCATAATTATGGGATAGTATCCCACAGTAAACATGTATTGGCCAAATTGTGGGAGTTCAACCTTAAAACTGCTATAGCTTTGTCAGTTTTTAAGATATTGAACTCAAAAAATTGTCCATTGTGTAGCCCTGGATGTCATCTACACAATATCCATGCAATAGTAGCTCATTTGGTATGGTTATCATTAAATATGGCAAATTTATTCCATGTACAAGTTTTCTTGTACACATTTATGATTTGTCCAAAAACTTTATGGAGCTTGTTTGCTCCATATTATTTGTTCTAGATAGGATATGGCAAAATGGATGGCACCATAAGCTAGCCCTGATTTTGCTCTTTTTAAAAAGACCCCACTTTAGGTATCTCACACTATAACTGTAGAAGCTAGATGAGAGGTGAATATTTTAATCACCCTTATTTGACCTTATTTTGGTCATAACTTCTGTAATTCTTGTGCTAGCTCAGTTTGGCAAGTACCATTGAATAGCCCTGACTTAGAGCTTCAATTTGAATACCCATTTGATGGGGTTAAGCCCCTTCCACTGGCTTTCAGATTAGGTGAAAATTAAGGTTTATGCTCAGCAATAGCTTTGAGCAGGAATAACTTTGTTATTCTTTGTCCTATAATTATGGGACTTCTATATTTGGAAAGGGGTGATTTTCCTCTTTCTTTTGATAATTTTTCAGTTAATTTGGCTCAGCTCCATGTTTTGGTAGTATCTTGGCCTTACCATTGGTTTATAGTATTTGGCTGTCATGCTTGTGTTTTGGCTTTGAGTCACAGGCTGACAGTGGTCCCCAGATGCAAATTTTCACCCTTTATAGGTGAAAGCTGCTCATATGTGGCTTCAAAACCACATCTGAGCCCAATACAGGCTATACAGGCCTTGTGAAAACCACAAGCCAGTCCTTGGAAGTGAAAACTCTTCACTTGCTCTATGCGGAAAGGTCTAAAAGACTTTTTCACCCAAGTTTAGGATAAAAAGGGGCCTTTTCTCCACCAGAAAAGGTTTCCTCATCCTTCTCTTGAATTCCTACGTAGTACAACTTTCAAAAACAGTTATACTCTTGGAAAATAATCAGGTTATAACTATAATATGAATTCTTGTAGTAGTTATTATAGTAAACCAACTGATAATTATTGCACCCAGGGCTTTCAACAGGGCTCACCACCAATATTCCTTGATAGTAAAGCCTTGTATACCTCATTGTTAACCCTTATTATCATAAAAACAAAATTTTAATCATTTTCACTGTGTCACAGTCATAGTTAAAGCTTGTAATTAGTCTTTATTAGCTTCATCATAGACTCAGCCTGACATTTTGGGGGACTGGCCATGTTTTTTTTGGATTTTATTTTCAATACAAGATACATTCTCAAAGTATTTTCAATGTAAAAATACATTGTCAAATGTATTTTCTATGTAAAAATACATTGTCAAATGTGTTTTCGATGTAAAAATACATTGTCAAATGTATTTTTGATGTGAAAATACATTTTAAAATGTATTTTTGATGTAAAAATACATTGTCAAACATTTTGTTGATGTAAATATAAGTTTTCAAATGTATTTTGGATGTGAAAATACATTGTAAAATGTATTTTTGATATAAAAATACATTACTAAACAGAAGTTTTTATTAAAAATTCATTATTGAACATATTTTTGACAATGCATGGCTATTGGAAAAATTTGATTTGCACCGTGCAAAAAACTCCTCTTCAAATTAAAATTTTTGAACCTCCAAATGAAAAAAAAAGAAATTGAGAAAAAGAAAATGAAGAAAGGATAAATTCAAATTTTTCAACCTCCAAATCAAAATTGAAATCCATACATTTTGAATTTTTTGTTGCAAACATGATTTATTTAAATAATTTATTAATTGAAATAATTTAAAGTTTATTTTTAAAGAGATTTGTTTATTAACATTGATTTCAATTAGTTAACTTAAAATGGATTTGAATTAAATGAAATTGAGTGAAAGTAATGAAAATTAGTTGGCTTTACTTAGCCTTAATTCAAATTCATTGCAATTAATTGAAAGCAAGCATAATTTATTAATTGGAATAAATTTTACTCAATTTGACTTGAATTGCATTTCCTTGAGAAATTTTGATTCATTTGGATTAAGTTGAATGAATTTAAATGAATGAAGAATAGTTGAAATTGCATCAAAGTAAGTCAAATTGAGTAAAATTAAGTCAAAATGATTCAAATTGATAAACCTTAAAATGAAAAAAAAATGAAAATAAGTTATGATAAATGAAAATAAATAAAAATAATTGGAAATAAATTAAAATAAATTCAAATAAATTAAAATAAATTAAAATAAATTAAAATAAATTAAAATAAATTAAAATAAATCAAAATAAAGTAAAATAAATTGAAATCACTCAAAAGAAGTTAAAATATGTTAAAGTATATTAAAATCAATTGAAATAAATTGAAATAAATTAAAATAAATTAAAATAAATTGAAAGCAATTAAAAAAATAAATTAAATTAAAACAAATTGAAATAAATTAAAATTAATTGAAATAAATTAAAATAAATGAAGATAAATTAAAATGAATTAAAATAAATTAGTATAAATTGATACAATATAAAATAAATTAAAGTAACTTAAAAGAAATGAAAATAAATTAAAATAAATTAAAATGAAATAAATTATAGTAAAATAAATTAAAAGAATATCAAATAAATCAAAATAAACTGAAATAAATGAAAATAAATTAAAATAAGTTAAAATAAATTAAAGTAAATTAAAATCAACTCAAATAAGTTAAAATAAATCAAAATAAATTAAAATCAATTAAAATAAATTAAAATAAACTAAAATAAATTCAAACAAATTGAAATAAAATTGAATAGATTACAATAAATTAAAAGAAATTAGAAGAAATTGAAAAAGATTAAAATAAATTAAAATAAATCAAAATAAATCAAAATAAATCAGAATAAATCAGAATAAATCAGAATAAATTGAAATAAATTAAAATCAATTAAAAGAACTTGAAACAAATGAAAATAAATTAAAATAAAAATAAATTAAAATCAATGAACATAAATGCAAATAAACTAAAATGAATTAACATAAATCAAAATAAATTAAAGTAAATTAAAATAAATGCAAATAGATGAAAATAAATTAAAATAAATTAAAAGAAATTAAAATAAATTAAACTAAATTGAAATGAACTAAAATAAATCAAAATAAATTAAAATAAATCAAAATAAATCAAAATAAATTCAAATAAATCAAAATAAATTAAAATAAATTGAAATCAATTTAAATAAGTTAAAATAAATTAGAATAAATCAAAATAAATTGAAATCAATTCAAATAAGTTGAAACAAATTGAAACAAATTGAGATAAATCAAGATAAATTAAAAGAAATTAAAATAAATCAAAATAAATTAGAATAAATTGAAATCAATTCAACTAAGTTAAAATAAATTGAAAGAAAGTAAATTAAAATAAAAAAAAATTAAATTGAAATAAATTAAGGGTGTTGGTAAACACACGTAAGCCCTTACGTGTTTTTACCATAAACTTACGTGTTTTTACCAAATTATGGCCAAAACACGTAATTTTATGGTAAAAACACGTAAGTAACCTAATTTTTTTAAAAAAATTCCTCAGGCTCATTTTTGAGAATTTTTAACATTTTTTTTTGCCATATTTTTTCCGACATTGGATGTGAAGGTCCCCAAATTTTTTCAATTTTTTTTTGCCCAATTTTTCTATTTTGGGCAATTTGGTAAAATGGCCCATTTTTTGGAAAAAATTCATTAAAAATGTTCCCACTTATGAATTTCAATATTTTTTTTTAAAATGAAGGTGAGAATGTTTAGAATAATAAACCAGAAGCCCAACATTTTGGTATTTCTTTTGCAAGAACATTTGTAGGCCCAAAAAGTCCATGTTTTTTTTATGTTTTTTTGTTCATGTTTGTAATTAAATTGAAAATTCCATTTATGACATAAATTGAATTCAAAATTTAATTTATGATTAGTGGAAGTTAAAATTTGATTTTTGGCATTAACAGCACCATTTATCACATCAAAAGTGCCACAAATGGCATCACTAATGACATAATAATGCCATAAATGGCATCAAGAATGACATACAGATGCCATTTATGGCCAGAAAGTTGGCCCAAATGGCATTACAGCAATTCCATAAACTTAATTTAATGGCCTTTACAATGCCATTTATGCATTTAAAAATGCCATAAATGGCCTTAAAAATGGCATGAATGGCCTTAACATTGGCCTTAAAAATGGAATTAATGGCCTTAACTATAACATAAATGGCATCAAAAATGCCATTTATGGAATGAAAAATTCCATTTGTGGCATTACATAAATTGAATTAACAATGCCATTTATGGTGTTACATAAATGGCATTATGCCATTTATTGCATTGATAATGCCATTCATGGTATTAGTAATGCCATTTATGGCATTAATGGCATCAGAAATGTTTCATTTTTGATGCCACAAATGGCATTGTTGATGCCATAAATCGCATTAATGGCATCAATAATATTTCATTGATAATGCCATTAATGGCACTGTTAATGCCATTTATGACACTGTTAATGCCATTTATGACACTGTTAATGCCATTTATGGCACTGTTAATGCCATTATTGTCATTTTGAATGCCATTAATGGCACTGTTAATGCCATTTTTTATGGAATTGTTAATGCCATTTATGGCACTGTTAATTCCATAAATGGCACTGTTAATGCCATTTATGGCACTGTTAATGCCATTTATGGCACTGTTGATTCCATAAATGGCATTAATGGCATCAGAAATATTTCATTGATAATTCCATTAATGGCACTGTTAATGCCATAAATGGAATTTTTAATGCCACAAATGGCATTAATGGCATCATAAATGCCATAAATAGCCATATTTCATTTAAAAACCATCCCTTATGTGTTTTTACCATAAAATTACGTGTTTTTACAAATTTGCTTACGTGTTTTTACCAATACCCTAAATTAAAATCAACTAAAAGACATTAAAGGAAATTAAAAGAAATTAAAACAGATTACAATAAATTAAAATAAATCAAAATAAATCAAAATAAATTAAACTAAGCTAAAAGAAGTTAAACTAAATTAAAATAAATTGAAATAAATTAAGATAAATTAAAATAGGGTGTTGGTAAAAACACGTAAGCTTTTAGTAAAAACAAGTAAGGGGTGCCCTGGGCCAATTTTTAATTAAAAATGAAACACAATTGGGCCTGTATTTGGCCAAAACATGCCCAAAAGAGGTTTTTTCCCCACAAAACCTCTCTAACTCCAAATTGTTTCAGATTTTTTTGCCCAGCCTCCCCCCAAAAAAAAACAAACAAGCCCAAACACCCCAATAATCCACATTATCCCCACCCCAAACCATTGTTTTTTTTTGGAAAAACAGCATTACCAAAGCCATTTTGCAAAGCTTTTCACACTTTTTTTTCTTTTTTTCCCCCAAAGACTGCATTTTCCACCACAACAACCTGCTTTCAAGCCTCTCAATTTTCAATTTTTTACCTTCCCTCATCTATTAATCCCACATTTAAACCACTTTCTTTCACTCTTGACCACTTCTGTTCATTTTTCACACCTTTTTTCACCTCTTTTTCACATTTCGAAAGGTTCTTACCCCATTCTAAATCCCCTGATTCCCCCTTTTTTCACTTTAATACATAATTTTCATTAAAAAAATGCTTCAACCCCCACTCAAGGTGAATTTCAGACCCTTGAGCTTCTTTGGCAACATGTGCATAATGTTGCCAGGGCTCAGGGGTATGCTGTGTCCACCTTGAGGTCCAATATGACCCACAACCAAATTGAAATATGTTGTGACAGGTCTGGCACCCCAAATCCCAACAAAAGCCCCTCCACAACAGTCACCTCAAGAAAGCTTGACTGTCCTTTTAGACTTTATGCCAGGAAATATGCCAAGAGTACCACTTTGACTTTTAAAGTCAAAAATCCTGAACATAGACATGATGCCACTGAAAATATCATGGCACATCCTGCTTTCAGGAAATTCAATGAGCAAGAAACATCCCAAATTGCTCAAATGTCTGAATCACTGCTCATGCCAAGGCAAATTCAGGCCCAATTATGCAGCCAGAGGGAGTCTGACAGGCCTGTAATCCTTCAGGACATTTACAACCAAGTCAAGAAAATCAAGAAAGACAAACTGCAAGGCAGAAGGCCCATTGATTCTCTTATTGACACTCTCAAAGAAGAAAATTTTGTTTGGTCCTCTGCAAGGAATCTGAGGGACACATTACCTCCTTGTTTTTTACTGACCCCCTGGCCATAAAACCTCTTCATGGCTTTCCTCATGTCATTCTTATGGATTGTAATTATAAAACCAATAAGTACAAAATGCCCCTTTTTCATATTGTTGTATTCAGCTCAACAAATAAGACCTTTTCTGGGGCTTTTTTTTTGATGAAGAATGAAAATAAAACTTCATATACTTGGGCATTAAATCAATACATTGAAAAGGTCCTCAACAACACCAATCTTGTTCCCCCTCCAGTTATTGTTATTGACAGGGATCTGGCCTTGAAAAACTCTATCAAGAAGCTCTTCCTAGACTCCAAAGTCATGCTATGCATTTGGCACATCAACAAGGATGTATCTGCTCATTGCATGAAGAAAATTGGTCATGGAAATGATTTTGAAATTTTATGGGCCTTTGGAATCAAGTAATATACTTCTTCACTGTATTTCATTTTATTTCACTTTTTTTCTTATTATTGTCTTTATTAATGACTCTGGGATTCTGTTCTCAGCTTATGTATTCACCCACTCAAAATTCTCTTAAAGACAACTGGAAGAAGCTTCAAAAGCAAGTTAAAAATGCTGAGGTCTTGCAGTATTTGGAAAATACCTGGCTTCCTCTAAAGGAGTATCATGTGCCAGCCTGGCCCAGCCACCATTGCCACCTGGGTATGGGCTCCACCTCCAGAGTTGAAGGTGCCCATGCCATGGTTAAAATTTGGCTCCAAAGGTCCACTGGTACTCTCCTGGAGGTAGTCAGGGCACTCCACATGGCATTCAGAAAACAATTTATTGAGATTATCAACAGAATCTCCAAAGAAATTATTGTATATGTCAAGAATTTTCCTCCACACATCTGTGCCCTCAATGGAAAGGTGTCTCATTATGCTCTTCAGATTGCCTTTGAAAATTTCAAAACAAAATTTCCTCCAAATGAAAAATGCACCAACAAATACAACAATTATAAAGGAATTCCTTGCAAGCATAAGACCCAAAAGGCATTTGCCAAGTGCCAAAGGCTTGAATTATCAGACTTCCGTCCTCAATGGCATTTGAACTTGCCTGTAAGGGTTTTTGAATTTCTTATTATTATTATTTTTCTTATTAACTAATTTTATTTGTCATATTCTTCTCAGGCTGGCTTTCAAGGTGATGATCAAAGTGTTGAAAAAGAAAGAAAGAATGAAGCCAAGAAAATATTTGAAGACATTGGGGAAGACCTGTTTCAAAGACCAATGGCAGAAATCACTCCAATACTCCAGCATTTTCAAGATGTTTTGACTGGAAAAGTCCCATTTGATCAAATTCCCAACAGTCAAGAGGATGATCAATATTATGAAGACCCTCTAGAATGCAAGAATATCTGTGGAAGACCCCAAGGAGCCAAGAATAAAATCAAAAAACAAAACAAAAGAGAACCTTCAAGATTTGAAATTATTGAAAGTCAATCCAAGAGAAGAGGAAGACCCCCATCAAAAGTGACCAGCACAACAACTTCAAGATCCCAGTCAAATGTCCCCTCTTCAATTATGGAAGTGGACTCATCTGAAGATTCTGAAGATTCTGAGGACTCATTATCTAAATCCATCAGTTCATCAGATTCACTACCCTCAGCAACTGAATTAAATAAATCAGAAGTAACCCTTAGAAGGTCCAGAAGATTGGCAATTGGAAGAAAAACCTCACAAAGAAAATCACACAAGCCTGCCACCAGTTTGAATATCCATGATGCAATTGACTTGACCTGTGAGCATTGTCAAAGCAATTATCACACAAGTGATGAATGCTCCAAGCTGTTCGTGAGTTTCTGATTCTTTTTAATGTAATTTTATGTTGTTTATTTTGATATTTATTCATTTTTTGAACTTATTTTATAAGATAACTGACTCAGAAGACTTGCCCAAGTTTATATTGAAATACACCTTCAAGGTCATCAATGTCCAGGGTGATGGAAACTGTGGCTACAGAACAGTATCCCACTTCATTTGCAAGACTCAAGATCAATGGGCTGATGTCAGAGGTGACTTGGCTGAAGAAATTAACCAAAATCAAGACCTTGAAGAAGCCATGAACACCTTAATTTCCTCAGTATCCTCTTATTTGGAAAGAATTGAATGGTATGAAGATGTTGGCCAGGATCCAAAAAGCAAGTGGATGTCCATGCCTGACATGGGGGATCCAATTGCAAATAAGTATAAAAGACCAGTTTTCTTTTATTCCACAGCCCAATCTTTTTCTTTTTTTCCCTTATTTCTGTCCTCCAAATGATAATCCCCCATTTTCATCTGCTTCTTGAATAGTTGTGCTCATTTTGTTCCTTTGGACATCATCATTTCTAAAGTTTATCCAGTCCCCCCCATTATTGTGAACTGGGAGATTCATGCCCAAAAACAAGCCCTGGGGTGGGCTGATAAATTTAAGAAACACAGAATGTTGTATTTGTCCAATCTTCCTCCCCCCTCTCAGAAAAAACCCACTATTTTGAAGGTTGATTCTGATTGAATGATTTTTGTATATACAATTTATGCCAATTATCCCCCTCCTCAGTCATATTTATTGCTTAAATCCCACCTCAGTCTCCTTTTTTATCAAACATGTGGAACTTTTGTACTTGAAAATAGTCATATTACACACAAGAAAAAAAACAGTTGAAAAAAAACACTCATTGCACCTTCACTTGTTGTCCCACCAAAAACATTTTCCCATTTCATGAGCTTCTGGTTCTTTATTTTCCAGATTGAACCCTTTAATTTAAAAAAAATGAAGGAAATTCATAAGTGGGAAGTTATTAAATTCACTTTTTAAAAATAGGCATATTACAATGACGGGAAAAAACATTTGAAAAGAACACCCTTTTTGCGCCTTCACTTGTCCCACCCAAAAAAATTCCCAAAATTATGGGATTCTGGTGCTTTATTCTTCACATTGGACCCTTCATTTTTAAAAAAAACTGAGGAAATTCCTAAGTGGGAAGATTTTAAATGAATTTTTGAAAAAAATATGCCATTTTGGCATATTGGCCAAATTGGTGAAATTTGGCAAAAAAAAAAATTTGAAAAAATTTGTGCTGATTGACATGCCAAGTCAGGAAAAACATGGCAAAAAAAAATTAAAAAAATCCTCAAAACTGAGCCTGAGGAATTTTTTTTGAAAATTAAGGTCACTTACGTGTTTTTACTAAAAGCTTACGTGTGTTTACCAACACCCTTAAAATAAATTAAAATAAAGTAAAATAAGTCAAATAAGTCAAAATAAATTGAAATGAATTAAAATAAATTGAAATAAATCAAAATTAATTCAAATTAAACAAAATTAATAAAAGTGAAGTAAAATAAATTAAAATAAGTTAAAATCAATTCAAATAAATTAAAATGAATTAAAATATATGAAAGTAAGTTAAAATAAAGTAAAATAAATTGAAATAAATTAAAATAAATTAAAATAAATTGAAATAATATAAAATAAAGTAAAATAAAGTAAAATAAAGTAAAATAAATTGAAATAAATTACAATAAATTAGAATAAACTAAAATAAATTACAATAAATTAAAATACAATGAAATAAAGGAAAATAAATTAAAATCAATCAAAATCAATCAAAATCAGGTAAAATCAGGTAACATTAATCAAAGCTAATCAGAATTATGTTCACTTAATAAGTATTGATTCAAATAAATCAAAATTTATGAATATCAATTAACATAAATTAAAAGAAATTAAAATACATTCAAATACATTCAAATACATCAAAATAAATTCAAATCAATTGAAATAAATCAAAATTAAGTCAAATAAATCAAATCAAATCAAAATGAATTTAACTAAATAAGTATCAATTCAAATAAGTCAAAATTCATGAATATTAATTAACATAAATTGAAATGAGTTAAAATTGATTGAAATTGATAAGAATTAATTATAATGAATCGTAAGTAATTACCATTACATAAAAATAATTATCATTGATTGAAAAGGAATACCACTAATTAAAAATCATTACAAAAAATAATATTAATTAAAATGAATATTTATTGATTAAAGTGAATTAAAACTACTTAGACTCATTGTTAATTAAATTCAATTGATAAAAATTCCATGAAATTGATTCTAATTAAATTTTAGTAGGTATAATCATTTTAAATTGATTGGAATTAAATTCCAGTAATAAAAATTACTTGAGCTTAATTGACTATAATTCATTACAATTAATTGGAACTAATTGAAACTAGCTCAAAATAATTCAAATGAACTATAATGCATTATAATTGAGTAGAGTTCATCATAATTAATAATAATTCATTATCAGTATTCAAAATACACTACCATTAATTAGACTTCATTACCATTGATAAAGGTCCTTACCATCAATTACAATGAACCACAACTAATGAATATTGATTGAAATTACTTGTAATAACTTGAAATTAATGGTCACTAAGCTTAAGTAATTAAAATAATTCATATTCAAGAATGAAAATACCCTTGGGAAGTTGTTCACATGGATTGGGTCACAGCACTTCCTCCAAGTGGTGACAAACGCTATAATGCTTGTTTGGTCATTGTGGACAGATATAGAAAAACTCCCATATTCTTACCATGTCATAAGAATGACACTGCTATGGATATAGCCCTTCTTTTATGGAATAGAGTTATTTCTCATACTGGGGTATTTAAGAATATTATAAGTGACAGAGATTCCAAATTCACATCTGAACTTTGGACCAATCTTCACAGATTGTTTGGAACTAAGTTATCATTCTCAACAGCATATCACCCACAAACAGATGGATTAGCAGAAAGAATGCTTCAAACTTTAGAGGACATGATCAAGAGATTCTGTGCTTATGGGTTAGAATTCAAAGACTCAGATGGATTTACCCATGACTGGTGCAGTCTAATACCTGCATTAGAACTGGAATATCAGACATCAGTCCATTCTTCTACAGGCCAAACTCCTGCTATTTTAGCAAAAGGATGGGATCCAAGACTCCCAGAAGACACACTGAGGAAAGACTTGATTGAAATTCATCCTACAGCATCCAGCTTCAAGAAAATGCTTGATAAAGTCAAACATCATGCAAAACAGAGTATGAATGACACTTTTGACTATGCCAAGCATAAGTGGGACAAAAGTCACAAAGTACCACACTTCAAAGTAGGGGACTTAGTTCTAGTTTCAACCTTTAATTTTGATAATATCCTAGGCCCAAAGAACCTTAAATATTCTTATGTGGGACATTTTTTTATTTTTGCCTTACATGGGGCCAATGCAGTTCAGGTGGAATTGAGTGGTGAATTGGAAAATAAACACCCCACTTTTACAGTAAGCTTGATAAAGCCTTATCAACAAGCTGACAGAGAACTGTTTCCTTTGAGGAACCCAACTCCTTTAACTGTACCACCAGTGGAACAGAATGAAGACAAAAATATAAATAAAGTCATTGAAGAAAGGAGACTTAGGGGGAAATCAAAGACAATATCTTGTCAGATATAGAAATCCAGTACATGAAGGTGAATGGCTGGCAGAATCAGAAATACCTGACTCATATAAACTCTTAAGAACGTTTAGACATGAAAGAAGGCCACAAGCCTGAATATGTCTCTAAATGTGCTTTAAATTACTTGATCTGAGTAATGTAAAGAGGTTGGAAAGTGGACATTACCCCCTTTTAGGGCCTTTTTCCTTCTTGATACCATTGATAAAATTGTGGTACAATTTTATTTTTTGGTGGGAGGGAATGTGAGCCTTGAGGTATATTTTACACACCCAAATAGGCTACAATTATCTCAAAAATAAATTCTGAACTATGCAAAACCCATATTTCATGCATATATTCAAAATCATCTTTTTGGATTTCAGAAAAGATGAATAACTTTTTATTGAGTACGTAAATCCATGGATTTGAGGCCAGATTTGGATTCTACACAAAATTTCACCTAGGGTAGCTCCATAGAGTGAATAAGCTCAAATCAACTCTTTGAGGTGGTAGTATGGGAAATACTTCAATACCACGTAATCAATACCACCTAACAGATCTGTGGAAATTTTTGTTTTTCTCAATTTCATGCCAAAATGAGGGGAATGTGGGCAATCCCATGTCACATATACACTAAGAATAGCGTTATGTATGTTTGTGCACCTTACTATTATGGTATTATTACATGCACTTTTGGTACACCCAAAGTTGATATCTCACTTTAAGCCTGAATTTCTATTTTGATGTGAAAAATAGTCAAGGGGGACAAAAGACATCAAAGAGAGCCAGGGTACCCAGCTTCTGAGGCCTCTCAGGCGTGGATACCTCTAAAGCTTGGATCCATGGCTTTTCTTGGCCCAATTAGTAAACTAAAACCTTTTGGGAACTTGGTTACCAAGTCAGAACTTCAGTATATCATAAGAAAATACCTAATAAGCTGCTATTTTGACGTGCCAAGGGTGTAAAGAGCAACTTAGACTACTGTAACCATGTCAATTCTTAATCAATTTCCATGGATAAACCCCAAAGGAGTAACTAAAACCCTTTTTGGACTAGTATCCATTGATTTACCTCATAGCAACCAGCCATATACTGCTATTTGCAATTCTATTTAGAAATGAGGTAAAAACTTCAAAAATTCACTAAAAAATACAATTCTTAATGAATCTTTCTTAAACTTTCGGGAAAGATTAAGAACAGTATAGTTCATATAAAAGCCAAAAAAAATTATACTTTTATAAGTAAAATTAAACGTTTTACTTACAGTCCATTTTTGATGATTCCATGTGAAACACAGGATCGTTAAAAACTTACAGAAAATACATTCTGTGATGAAATTTCCAATAAAATTGATAAATTTGAGAATTCAATGATTATTTTGGAAGAAAAGAAGATCTACAGTTGTTACTCCTTTTATTCTTAACCATATTTGCGTTGGTAGTCACATAAAAGCCTCAATTAAGTAATTATGATAATCTTATGTGACAACAGATCATGCAATCAATAATCCAAAATGTTTTATCACTTTCTTATTCACTGGTTTTTCAGTTTTCTCTATGGCATGCCTCTGTGAGCTGTCTTAGACTTAAAAGAGGCCTTCTCTTGCTGTTTTTTCCAAAATCATCACATTTTTCAATTATACCTTTAGTACCAACAAGTAAGTATTAGTTGAAACTTTTTCTTAAGTGTTTGAAATATTTCAGAATGAATCAGAAAGACATGAAATCATAGAAATAAACTATATATTTTTGTAATATTGTTATAAAATCATTTTTTGATCCATTACATCCACAATTCTATGTCAAATCTCTCTACGGTTATCTTCTAAAAAGGTTCATTGGATTAATAGTGAGTGATTTATCTTAAATTCTTGAAGTTTTTCTCTATTAATAGTTTTCTTAAAGAACTATCTTTATAATTACTATTGTAAAAGATAATTATATATTAAAATAATTTTATTATTTTAATAAAGAAGTTTTCATTATTAAATTCTTCTTGTAATTGATTCTAGTAGACAATTACTGCTTACTGCTAAAATCACAATTAGTGTATAAAATGTAAAATAAATAATTATTTAATTATTTAATTGTGGTTATAATAATTTCTTATTATTATATTTCATAAGAACATCATAGTACTGTTGATTAATGGTAATATTATCAACAGTTTCATAGACACATCTTACATCAGGCATGGACATCCAATTGCTCTTTGGATCCTGGTGAACATCTTCATACCACTCAATTCTTTCCAAATAAGAGGATACTGAGGGTGTCAAAGTTTTCATGGATTTGTAAAGGTCTTGATTTTTTCAATTTCTTCATCCAAGTCACCTCTAACATCATCCCATTAATCTTGAGTCTTGTAAATATAATCAGATACTGTTCTGTAGCCACACTTTCCATCACCCTGGACCATGATGGGCTTGAAGGTTTATTTCAATATAAACTTTGGAAAGTCTTCTGAGCTAGGTACCTGATCAAAATAGGTCAAAAAATTAATAAATATTAAAATAAAGAAAGAAATTAAATTAAATTGAGTCAGAAACTCACACAAAATCCTGGAGCATCCATCAATTGTGTGATAATTGCTTTGTAAACTCTCACAGGTCAATTCCATATGAATCTTCAAAGTTGTTGCAGGATTGTGGTACTTTATTTGTGAGGGTTTGCTACCCATTGCTAATCGTCTGGACCATCTAAGGGTGACTCCTGATTCTCCATATTCATTAAATTCAGCTTTTGAGGGTAGTGAATCTTATGAACTTGTTGATTTGGATAATTATTCCTCAGAATCTTCAGATGAATCCACCTCTATAATCTGGGAGGGTGAAATTGACTGGGATCTTGATGTTTTTGTGCTTCTCACTTTTGATGGGGGCCTTCCTCTTCCCTTGGAATGACTTTCAATGATTTCAAATATTGAGGGATCTTTTTTATTTTTAGTTTTGGCTCCTTGAGATCTTCCATGCATTTTTTTCACTCTAGTGGGTATTCATAATATTTATCATCCTCCTGACTCTTAGCAATTTTATCATAAGGGACTTTTCAAGTGAAAACATCTTGAAAATGCCGAATATCATTTTGGCCTCATTCTTTCTTTCTTTCTCAACACTTTGATCCTCATGTTGATTACCAGTATGAGAAGAATATGACAAAGAAAATTGGCTAATATGAAAAAAACTAAGAATTTGAATATCAAAAAACTCTCACCTGTTAACTCAAATAACACTTAGTGTGGAAGTCTCATATAGGCAGCCTTTGGTGCTTTTCAAATTCCTATTTGTTCTTGTGCTTGCAAGTTATTCCTTGATAATTTTTTTATTTGTTGGTGCATTTTTAATTAGGGGGAAATTTGGTTTTGAAATTTTTGAAGGAAATCTCAAGGGAGAAACAAGATACCTTGCAATTGAGAGAAAATATGTGTGGAGGAAAATTCTTGACATGCACAGTCATTTCTATGGAGATTCTGTTTATTATTTCAATAAATTGTTTCTTGAAAGCCATTTAAAGAGCCCTAACTACCTCCAGGAGAGTACCAGTGGACCTTTGGAGCCAAATTTTAACCATGGAATGGGCACCTTCAACTCTTGATGTGGAGCCCACACCAAGGAGGCAATGGTAGTTGGTCCATTCTGGCACAAAATAGTTCTTTAGAGGAATCCAGGACTTTTCCAAATATTTTAAGACTTCAGGATTTTTGACTTTTTTTTAAGCTTCTTCCAGTTATATTTGAAAGACTTTTCAGTGGATGAATACATAATCTGAGAAATGAATTCCAAAGTCATTAATAAAAATAATAATAATAATAAAAGATCAAGATAAAAGTAAATTAATTGATTCAAAAGGCCTATAAAAGTTTCAATATTGATTCGATGACCAATTTCCTTCATACAAAGGGAAGATACGTCCTTATTCATGTGCCAAATTCATAACCTGAATTTTGATTCTGGGAACAGCTTCTTAAGCTAATTTTTCAAGTCCAAATCCCTGTCAATAACAATGACTTGATGGGGAACAATATTGCTGTTGCTGAGAATTTTTTGTATGTATTTATTCAATTACCAATTATATGAGGGTTAAGTTTCATTCTTCATCAAACAAAAAGCCCCAGAAAAGGTCTTATTTGTTGAGCTGAATACAACAATATGAAAAAGGGGCATTTTGTACTTATTGGTTTTATAAGTACAATCCATAAGAATGACATGAGGAAAGCCATGAAGAGGTTTTATGGCCAAGGGGTGAATGAAAAAACAAGGAGGCAATGTATCCCTCACAATCCCTTTCAGAGGAACACACAAAATTTTCTTCTTTGAGGGTGTCAATAAGAGCATCAATGGGCCTTCTGCCTTTCAGCTTGTCTCTCTTGATTTTCTTGACTTGGTTGTGAATTTCTTGAAGGATGAAAGGCCTGTCATTCTTCCTCTGGACGCATAATCGGGCCTGAATTTTCCTTGGCATGAGGAGTGATTCAGACATTTGAGATATTTGGGATGTTTCTTGCGCATTGAATTTTCTGAACACAGGATGTTCCATGGTATTTTCACTGGCATCATGACTGTGTTCAGAATTTTTGACTCAAAGAGTCCAAGAACTACACTTGGCATATTTTCCAGCATAAAGTCTAAATGGACAGTAAATCTTTCTTGAAGTGACTGTTTTGCAAGTGTTTCTGTGGGTATTAGGGGTCACAGACCTGTCACAACCTATTTAAATTTTGTTGTGGGCTATATTGGACCTCAAGATTGACACAGCATTCCCCTGTGCCCTGCCAAAATTATGCACATGCCTCCAAAGAAGCTCAAGGGTCTGAAATTCACCTTCAGTGGGGGGTTGAAGCATTATATAGCAAAAAAGATGTATATTTTTTCCCAAAAGGGGGGATTGGGGGATTTGGAATGAGGAAATAACCTTTCAAAATGTGAAGAAGAACGGATAAAAGGTGTGAAAACTCAAACCAAGTGGGAAAAGTTGAAATGAAGATTTTTAAATTGAATAATGAAAGAAGAGGGAAGGTAAAAAAAGGAATTTTTAGAGGCTTTGAAGCACATTGTTTTGGAGGAAAATGCAGTTCTTGGGGGGAAAATATAAATAAAAGTGTGGAAAGCTCTTCAAAAACATTTGTCATGCTGTTTTTAACAAAAATTGTTTTGGGGAGATAATATGTATTATTTGATTTTTTGGTCTTTCTTTTGGGGGAATGAGAAAAAAAGTGAAACAAATGGGTTAGGGGGCCTTCTTGGGGAAAAATCCTATTTTTGGGGGTTTTGGGGAGGTTTTGGACCAATACATGTTTTTGTTTCATTTTACTTGAATATGGGCCCAGGGGACCCCTTATGTGGTTTTTCCAATTTATGGCAAAAACTTGTAAGTTTTTAGTAGAAACACATAAGGCCTTATGTGGGTTTACCAATACCCTTAATTCAAATTAATTGAAATTACTTAAAATTAATTTAAATTGATTAGAATTAATTATACCAACCTATAATTAATTAGCAATTCTTAAAAATTATTACAATTAATTGCAAATAATCACAATTAGTCAATATTAATTCAAAGTACCTGAAATTAAGTACATTAATTAAGATCACTTAGAATTAATATTAATTAAGTTTAAGTGATCAAAATTATCCAAACTTGATTGTAATCAAATTAAAGTACTTGAAATTGCTTAAAATTTCTTGTAATAAACTTTAACTAATTAAAATTTCTTAAAATTAATTGTAATTAATTCAAATTACTTCAAATTGATTACAATTCATCACAAGTAATTAAAATCAATTACCATTAATTAATAATCAATTTTAATTAATTAGAATTACTTAAAATTGACTTTAATAACTTTTTGTATCTTATTTATTTGTATTATTCATTATTATCAGTTATTTATTTATATTAATCATATCTTTTGCTTTATTCATAATTCATATTTATGAACTATATTTCATATTTTAATTCTTATTCATTTTTATTGCTTACATTTTATATTTTATATATTATTATGATTTATATCTTATTGATTTTTATTAATTATATTTTTTATTTTATATATTATTTATTTTTGTCAATCAAATCTTATATTCAATTCATCATTTGCCTTTATAAATCATATTTTAGATTTGATTGCTTATTTAGTTTTATTAATTCTATTTTCTATGTCATTTATTATCTATTATTATGATTTACATCTCATTCATTTTAATTATTTATCTTGTCTTGTGTATCATTATTAATTCTATTCTATATTTTTTTATTATTACTTTTCATTAATCATATTTTATATTTGATTTATCATTTCTTTTTGTAGGTTATATTTTATATTTCATTTATCATTTCTTTGTATTAATGATATTTCATAGTTGAGTTATTCTTTATTTTTGTTAGCCATGTGAGCCTTGAGGTATGTTTTACATACCCAAACAGGCCGCAATTATCTTTAAAAGAAATTCCAAACTATGCATAACCCATAAGTCATGCATATATTCAAAATTCATCATTTTGATTTCAGAAAAGATGAATAACCTTTTATTGAGTAAGTAAATACATGGATTTAAGGCCAGATTTGGATTCTACACAGAGTTTCACCTAAGGTAGCTCCATATAGTGAATAAGCTTAAATAAACTCCTTGAGGTGGTAATATGGAAAATAATTAAATACCACATCATCAATACCACATAAAATAAATGTGAAATGTTTTGTTTTTGTCAATTTCACCCCAAAATAATTGACATGTGAAAAATCCCATGTTGCATATACACTAAGAACAGTGTTGTGAATTTTTGTGTCACTTAATATTATGGTATTCTTACAAATACTGTTGGTACACTCATAGTGGATATCAGTCTTGAAGCCTGAATTTCTATTTTTGATGTGAAAATAGTAATGGGGGACCAAAGGGATCAAAGAGAGCCAGGGTACCCAACTTCTGAGGAATCTGAGGCGTGGAAAGCTCTAAAGCTTGGATCAATGGCTGATCCTGGCCCAATTAGTATGCTAAGACCTTTTGGGAACTTGGTTACCAAGTTAAAATCTCATTAAATCGTGAGAAAATAGCAAATAGGCTTCTCTTTTTGATGTGCCAAGGAGGTAAAGAGAAACTTAGACTGCTGTAAACATTTCAATTCTTAATGAATTTCCAGGGATAAACCCCGAAAGAGTAATTAAAACCCTTTTTCGACTAATATCCATTGATTTACCTCATAGCAATCAGCAATATAGTATTATTTACAATTCTTCATAGAAATGAGGTAAAAACTTCAAAAATTCACTAAAAAATACAATTATTAATTAATCTTTCTGAAACTTTCAGTACCAATTAAGAGCAGTATAGTTCATATAACAACCAAAAAGAATTTTACTTTTATAAGTAAAATCAAAAGTTTGACTTACAGTCCATTTTTGATGATTGCAAGTGAAACACTGAATCTTCAAAAATTCACAGAAAATACACTCTGTGATGAAATTTCCAATAACATTGATAGATTTGAGAAATTAATGTTTATTTTGAAATAAAAGTAGATTTATGGTTTTTACTCCTTTCATTCTTAACCATATTTGGGTTGGTAGTCACATAAAAGCTTCAATTAAGTAATTATGATAATCTTACATGACAAAAGATGATGCAATCAATAATGCAAAAAGGTTTATTGTTTTCTCGCTCACTAGTCTTTCAGTTTTTTCCATGGCACACCTCTGTGAGCTGCCTTAGACTTAAAAGAGGCCTCCTCTTGCTGTTTTTTAGATCATCACATTATTCAATTATACCTTTATTCCCAACAACTAAGTATTAGTTAAAACATTTCTTAAGTGTTTTATTCTTTCAAAATCAATAAGAAAGACGTGAAATCATAGAAATAAACTATATTTTGTTGTAATATTGTTATAAATCAATTTTGATCCTTTAAATCCACAATTCTTTATCAAATTTCTCTACTATTATCTTTCAATAAGTCCTTTGGAGTATTAGTGGGTGTTTTGTTTTAATTCTTAAAGTTTTTCTCTAGCAATAGCTTTCTTCAAGGGTTATATTTTATAATTATTCTTATAAAATATAATTATATATTAAAATAACTATCATTTTAATAAAGAAGATTTATTATTAAATTCTTCTTGTAATTGTCTCTTGTAGACAATTACTGCTTGCTGTTATAATCACTAGTAGTGTATAACAAGTAAAATAAATAAATAAATAATTAATGCTTTAATTTTGGCCATAATAATTTTTATTTTTATATCTCATAAGAACAATCATACTACTGTTGATTAATAGTAATATTATCAGAAGTCTCATAGACACATCTTACATTTGGGGGCCTGGCTGTGTTTTTTTAACATTGTACCCTTAATTAATATATTTTTAAGCTCTAATATATATTAATTTAATTATTTTTCTTGCAATTTAAACTTAAAATTATTATTTTTTTTGAAATTGTCTTTAAAATATTTTTCATTGAGGAATTTGGTTTATTTTTATATTGTTGTACACATGGCTTTTTCTCATCCAAAATAATTAAAATTATTCTTTGAGTTACTCTGAATTAATTTTGAAATCAAAATCTTGAATTTTATTTTTTTTTCTTTAAAAAGAATAATTTTTTTAAAGAAATAATAAAAACTTATAAAAAATCTTTTGAAAAATCTATTAAGTATAAAGAATAATTTTTCTCGTTTGATTTTTCTCTCTGGTGTCCTTAATAAGATACTGTGCAGCTGGTAACAGACTCAGTAAAAGATATATTAGCAGTCCAAGATCTTCAGAAAAAGAATCTGAAGACAGTATTGAAGTGCAAATCACTAAAATAGGCACTTTATTCAAAACAAAAAAAGCCAAACAACCACCAAAAAGTGTGTGTTATCTGTTTTCAATTCTTATTTTTCTCTTGAATTGACATGAAAAATGGTGCATACCAGAAATGGAAGCAGCTATTCAGTCCAACCAGATGGACCTGGACAGGGAAGAGGTATGACCAGAACAAGTTCTGCCAAGTATTCCTCAAGGAAGACACATCTGGAGGATGCCAGACCTGCCCCCCATTGCCCAAGGTCTGTACCAACAAACTTTGATGTGAACTCTGAGCCTGAGCTAATTGAGGGTAATATTTTAAGGGCTGAACCATTTCCAAATGGCAGCCATAGAGATATATCAGTCCCAATACAAAAATTTGTTCAGATAAGAAAAAGAAGAGGAGTGGGAAATATGCCCAAGCCTTTGGCAGGGGGCCATGAACTTTTACTTACCCATCAAGAGCTTTCTGGGTCAGGAGAAGACCAGAGAACTCTTAGGAGGGTGTGTTGGAGCATGTTATAGCTGCTCTTAAGCATGCTTGCACACCTGCTGCACCATGATTAGGCAGGGCTAATTCATAGTCAAAGCAGGCATGGCTTCTTCACTCACCGCTCATCTGCAACGAGCACTTAGCTCAATTGGTAAGAGCATCGCTCATGAATGTTGACGATGAGGGTTCGAGTCCCTCAGTGCTTGTTATTCTTGGATTAAGGTTTAGAGACCAAAACTAACTCTGTCATGGTAGCGAGAGTTAGTTGCTTCAATAAACACTCTAGCGAGTGGAAGTAGTCCATTTTCCAAATTGGAAAATCTCCCGAAATATCCAGAATCCATCAAATATGACGTTGCAACCCTGCACAGAGCAAAGGGGAGTGTTGGAGCATGTTATAGCTGCTCTTAAGCATGCTTGCACACCTGCTGCACCATGATTAGGCAGGGCTAATACATAGTCAAAGCAGGCATGGCTTCTTCACTCACCGCTCATCTGCAACGAGCACTTAGCTCAATTGGTAAGAGCATTGCTCATGAATGTCGACGATGAGGGTTCGAGTCCCTCAGTGCTTGGTATTCTTGGATTAAGGCTTAGAGACCAAAACTAACTCTGTCAGGGTGGAGCCCATTGTCTTGCAAAGACAAGGTCAAAAAGATAAAGAATTGGTTGAAGAACCAAAGTCTTTTATCCATAGACCAGAAGAGGGAATTGAAAATTACTCCAGCTTTGGAAGAAGGCCCAGTGGCGTCTACCAGCTCCAAATAAGCTCCAGAAACATCCAAAGAGAAGTGCAAAGGACCTCAGAGGAAGAAGAAAGGTCCCAAGAACCATCAGGGGAAGGGAAAAGCAAAGAAAATTGGCACAGAACTCACCCACAGGGGTACAGGATCCCCAAATTGGAGCCTTCAACCATGGACAGTGTCTTCAATATGGCCAGGACTCTTATGGACTTCACAGCCAAAGAGAAGGAAAGGATGAACGGACCTTTCCACACAAATAATTGAAGAACTACAATTTGTTAAATCCAGTATTTACGTAGAACTTTGTAAATTATTTTCAAATTTAAATAAAATAAAATCAGATATAAGTGAATTAAAAAGAAATGAAAAAAAGTATACTGAGTGGTATAAGCTGAAAAATGTCAAACTTGATTCACTTAGCAGTAAATGTGACAGAATTGAAAGTAAATTTCAAGCCCAAAATTATGAAATGGAAGATATTTCCATTTTAAACATTAATTATTCACTTAGAATTCTAAAAGATCATGTTTTGGAAATAATTGATAATACCAATCAGTTTGCCACACAATTGGCCAGAAGTGACAGTGAGAGACAGAAATTAAAGAATTAAATCATTGCAAATGTGGAGCAAATTGATAAGAATTATGAATCACATATGCCATGACATTCTACACCTTTGACTGAAGAGAAACGTTCTGTAAAAGGATGTTTGACCCTATTTGTAAGGTTTGACTATGAAACAATAAGTAAAAATTACTAATTTATTACTTATTGTACTCTGAATGTCCTTATAATTGAAATAAGATTAAAATAATAATAATAATAAAGAAATATTATTATTATGGCGTAAAAATATTATTTTATTAAATAAATATAATAATATAATTAATATTATATGAAATTATAATATTATAAATAATATATTAGTATAAAATAATTAATATATTATAAAGCTCTTTATTATTGTTAACAACAAATAATAAAGGCGTAAAAAACTGGTTTTTATAAATAAAAAACAATTAATAACAATAATATTACTAATATTAAAGTTATATATTAATATAAATACTATTTATATTAAATAAGGATTATTAAGAGTAATAATAAGAGAAAAATTATTATAATAAGATGAAATAACCTACTTTTAACACTTGAAATAATAATTTTGAGATATTTTACGCCAAAAGAAAATAATACAACCTTTTCAAATTGTATTTACAATAAAAAATAAAGAAAATTACTAAAATTCTTGATTTTACGTGGAAATGAGTTTATAGAGAGATTTATGACAAAAACAATAAAAGATTTGATTTAATCACGTAAAAATAGTGATTAATATTAAGATGGTCTTTGGTCTTTAATAATATAAGAGTTTTATATATAAAGAATAAAGAAATTACCTTTTATTTAATTGATTTAATGTTTTTGATGCGTCTGAGGGGTAAATAGAGTAAAAAGAGCTCTATTTATAGTAAATACCTCCCTCCTAGAGTCCAACAGGCTTCTAGTAGACGTGTACTGATCATATCCACTGGAATTGATCAATATTTTAAGGTTTGAGGGTGATTACATCATGATCAAACCATATTACATCATTATTACACCATTATTTAGAGTTATCACTATAACTCTAAGTTTGATGACATCAGAGGCTTGGCAGAACCCCAAATTTCGTGGATTTTATTAGTTTTAATCATAAACTAATAGTATTCACCAATTTTATCACTCTTAAGAGTGTTAAACCTAAATTAAGGTTACAGTATGTGATCATAACTGCTCAAATTAAGCTCAAACTTTGATCCTCAATGACTTTTAAGATTTACACGCTACAGCAATTCAGAGAGTGAATTCTGATAGCCTGGCATAACCTTATTATGCTGCCAAGAGCTTTTCATTACATCATCAAAACTCTATTTTTGATGATTTTTCTGGTAACTCATCTTTTCTGTTGAAATTCAATATTTTAAACTTCAAACCTTGATTTTAGGGGGTTATACCCTGAATTTAATAATAAAAATTACATCATTCTTCACGAATGAACTAGTAGAATCCAACTGTATACTTTTTTTTAAGTTTGGAACACTCTCACAACAAAGTGGTCAACAGCGCTGTTGATTTTTATCAATAATTCATCATAGGTTTTAACCTTGTTTATAATTTGTAAAATAAAGTTCATATCTGTGTTCTTACAGTAATTACGTGATAACTTTATTTTTGGTTCATCATTCTATCATGTATAGTTTAGAAGATATTAGCTATTTTCCTTGAATATATGCGTTGACCAAAAAAGTGCATATATTCAGGATAATTCCTTAAGTATTAACATTGGGAATTAGCTTATTAATTGTTTTATGTGTGGACTTTCATGGGGAATCCACTGGTACAATTTATTTCACATGTTGTTTCATTAGGCCTTGAGATAAATAAGGGTTTATGATTTTTATAAGGTATTATACCTTATAATTCCTTAAATATTGATTTTACAGATATGCCATAAAAATGGTATATGTGTATTTTTCCATGGGGAATCCAATGGTATAATTTATTTTACATTTTGATTCATTGGTTTTTAAGTTAAACCAATTTTTGTACCAATTTATGGTATTTTTTGTATATTTAAGTAATTATTCTTAATGTATAATTATTCTAAGTAATTTTAATATAATTATATTAAAGGTATAATTGTTCTGAGTCTTTTTTGTGACCTTATTGGGTATGTGGTCATATCTCAAAGGCTCACACTATTTTTAGGAGAAAATCCTGTCTGTGCAAAAGATATTCCCAAACTGGAAGAACAGCCAACATTCTCTGGTGAAGTAGAATACAATCATATTGATTTCATCAGAACAATTTATATGTTGCAAGAGGAATTTCACATACCTGATGAAATTATAGTGGGCAAGCTACACTCTTTTCTTACCAGAACTGCAAAGAAATGGTATTAAAAAATGAGACAAGATCATGGTAAACATGATTGGCCTTGGTGTCAATCTGAAATAATCACCAAATGGGCTAAAAGTTCTTGGAGATTTAAAATAGAAAATGCTTTTTGAAGTGCCATTTTTAACTCAGAAAAGGATAAACCATTTACTTGATTCCTCAAGCAGAAAGACAGATTATCTGCCTTACACCCTGACATGTCTGACTGTATGATTAATATAAAAAAATTAAGAAAGTTTGGAGGAGAACTAGAACATGCTATCAAGTGCAGATGTGTATACCCCTGTTCAACAGAAGACTACATTAATGCCATGGAAGATATCATTACTAGGAGAAGAATTGGTAAAACCTGGACTGGAGTCCCTATGGAATACAAAATGATCTCTAAAACTTCCAGCAAATATAAGAGGCCTGAAAGACCTGTTTTGAAGTTTCATAAATGTGGAAGCACTTCACATTTGGCCAACACTTGCACCAAGAAGACAAAGATTAATGAATTTCAAGTCATTGAAGAAGCTCAGAGTACTGAAGAGGAAGAAGAATCTGACCTAGATTCTGTAGTCTCTGAGCATACACCAGTAGAAGACTGTCCCATTGAAAACATTACAGCTTTCTTTGAGGTCACAGAAGTCCATACTCACTTGCCACAATACAGTGAGAATTGTCATAACCTGATCAATATCCAGGATTCCAGAATGTGTAAACCCAAACCTGCTAGAGGTAAAGAATACACTTCTGGAGAATCTGTTATCACATCAATCCTTGTGAATGATACTGAAGCCAGAGTAAATTTGCATGTAGGGATATTTTGTACTTGTGTAGGCAAAGATTATTCTCAAGCCATACTCCCTGGATTGAAGAGCCATCTATTACCAATAGAGGGTGTACAATTTAGTAGTGCAAGTAATAATATGTACTCTTTAGGCATATTGGACACTAATCTTGTATTTTCACATCCAGCAGGAAGTGTAAGAATGAAAACTGAGATAGTAGTAATGGAAAATTGCAAATCTCAGCACATCATTCTTGGAAATGATTACTTGAATATTTATGGTATTGACATCAATAACCATAAAGACAGATATTTCACAATTGGAGAAAATAAAAGACAAAAATTGGCTTTTTCCAATATGCCAAAACAAATATCTATGATATCTTTTGTTAAAGACACTTATAGGGATGAATTTGTGGATAACCAACTTGTTAAAGCACAAATTAACCCATCATTATAACCCAAAATAAGGCATGATCTTATTGATGTATTATACACATATAAGAATGCCTTTGCTTCTGCTAATGAACCATTAGGCACTATTAAAGGGCATGAAGTTTATATTACTCTTAATATTTCCAGACCATACCCTACAAAACTTATAAGATCGGCTTATCCAGCCACTCCCAGAGCTAGAGGAGCCTTGGAAAAACATATCCAAGAGTTGATCCAACTTGTTGTACTAAGGAAAGTAGGCCATAATGAAGAAGTTGAAGTGACAACACCTGTTATTATTGATTGGCATAATAATAAATCAAGGATGGTTGGAGATCTTAGAGCATCTAATACCTATACAGCTCCAGATAGGTATCCAATTCCTAGAATTTAAGAAACCTTGACTAAATTTTCTAAAGCCAAGTACATAACATCAATGGATGCATTAAAAGGCTTTCATCAAAATTGTTTGACACCCAAAACTAGGAAATTACTTAAAATTATCGCTCACTGTGGTATTTATGAGTATCTTAGAATGCCATTTGGTATTGAAAATGCACCATCTCATTATCAAAGAATTATGAATACCATCTTCCCCACAGAATTATCTGAAGGCTGGCTTATCATTTATATTGATGGTATTATCATATGTTCTGACTCATGGTCTTGGCACCTTGAAAGACTTGCAAGAGTACTTGACAAAGATACAGGAGTAAATATGATGATCTCACTCAAGAAATGTAACTTTGGATTTGAAGAACTTAAAGCTTTAGGACATATTGTTTCTTGTTTAAGCTTGGGTATTGAAAAAAATAAAGTGGCAGCAGTATTACTTGAGCCAATACCCCAGAATAAGAAAGAAATGACGTCTTTTCTTGGCTTTGCCAGTTATTACAGGCAACACCTGAAAGACTTTGTCATTCTCGCCAAGTCACTCTGTATAATCTGTGATAAACAGACAGTATTTGAGATGACACAGGAAAGAATTAAAGATTATGAGAAGATAAGGAAAGCTCTTACAGAAGAACCTTTACTCCTCATACCTGACTGGAATATACCTTTTAAATTGTATATTGATTCATGTGGAGATGGATTAGGGGAAGCCCTACATCAGGTCCAAATTATTGATGACAAACCTACAGAGAGACAAGTTTGTTACATCTCAAGACAAATGAAACCAACAGAAGCCAGATGGAGTGCTTATGTTGGGTATGGGCACTTGAGAAATTACAATATTATCTTGATGGCGGTGTTTTTTAAGTGATAACTGACTGTACTGCAGTGAAATCACTTCTTAACATGCAAACTCCCAACAGACATACGTTGAGATGGCAAATAGCCACTCAAGAATATAGAGGTAACATGACTATAGCTCATAATGCAGGAAGAATTCACAAGAGTGCTTATGGACTTAGCAGGTGGGCATTAGCCAATACTCCTGATAACCCAGCTTATGTACCTTTGGAAGCAGAACCACAGATTCCAATTGAGGGAATTAACATAACTGATATTGAGACTGAATTCTTTAAAGAAGTCGGAGAATCTTATTAGAGAGACAAGAACTGCGATATCTTGACTTCCTTATTAGATAAAGACTGCAAAGATACATCTTTAGTCAATGTACTGGATGAAGTTTGGAAGAATTCCTATTCTGAAGGAAGATTTCACTTTTTTGATGGGATAATTTACCAGAGAACCAAACATTCTTGTGTAATGAAATTGCATAGCCAATTTCTTATCAATACCATTCTTCATGAATGCCATCATAGCATCTACTCTGGAAACCCTTCAGAAGACACCACACTTGAAAAGGTGAAGAACTGTGCATGGTGGCTATCTGGGAGAAAAGAAACCATTGAATATTGCCATACCTGTGATAGATGCCAAAAATAAAACAGGAGTACAGGAAAGAAATTTGGCCTGATGATTCATATTCAAGAAGCAAAATGCCCTTTGGAAGTTTTTCACATGAATTGGGTCACAGAACTTCCTCCAAGTGGTGACAAAAGTTCTAATGCTGGTTTAGTCATTGTACACAGATATAGCAAAACTGCAATATTCTTACCATGTCATAAAGATGACACTGCTATGGATACAGATCTTCTTCTGTGGAGTAGAGTTATCTCTCATACAGGGTTATTTAAGAATATTATAAGAGACAGAGATCCCAAGTTCACATCTGCACTTTGGAGCAATCTTCACATATTGTTTGGGACTAAGTTATCATTCTTAACAGCATATCACCCTCAAACAGATGGACTAGCAGAAAGAATGATTCAAAATTTAGAGGACATTATCAGGAGATTCTGTGCTTATGGGTTAGGATTCAAACACTCAGATGGTTTTACCCTTGACTGGTGCACTCTAATACCTGCATTGTAACTGGAATATAAGACATCAGTCCATGCTTCTATAGGCCAAACTCCTGCTATGTTCAAGAAAGGATGGAATGCAAGACACCCAGCAGACACACTGAGGAAAGACTTGATTGAAGTTCATCCTACATATCATTCAAAACATAGTATGAATGATGCTTTTGACTATGCAAAACAGAAGTGGGACAAGAGTCACAAAGTAGGGGACTTAGTTTGGTTTCAACCTTGAATTTTAATAATATCTTAGGCCCAAAGAAACTTAAAGATTCTTATGTAGGACATTTTTCTATGGTTGCCTTACATGAAACCAATGCAGTTCAAGTGGAATTGAGCGGTGAATTAGAAAATAAACACTCCACCTTTCCAGTCAGCTTGATAAACATTATCAACCAGGTGACAAAGAATTTTTTCCTTTAAAAAACCCAACTCCTTTAGCTGTCCAACCAGTGGAACAGAGTGACACCAAAAGATAAAGAAATTCATTAAAGAAAGGAGACTTAGGGGTGAAAAAAAGAGAATATCTTGTCAGATATATAAATCCAGTACATGAAGATGAATGGCTGGCAGAATCAGAAATACCTGACTCAGATAAACTCTTGAGAATATTTAGACATGAAAGAAGGCCACAATCCTGAATATATCGATAAATTTGCTTTAAACTACTTGATCTGAGTAATGTAAAGAGGTTGGACAGTGGACATTACCCCCCTTTGGGGCCTTTTTCTTTTCATACCTGTAATAAAATTGTAGCACAATTTTATTTTTGGTGGGAGGGGATGCAAGGCTTGAGGTATATTTTACATACCCAAATAGGCCACAATTATCTTTAAAATAAATTCTGAGCTATGCATAAGCCATAATTCATGCATATATTCAAAATTGATCATTTTTGATTTCAGAAAAGATGAAATACTTTTTATTGAGTAAGTAAATCCATGGATTTAAGGACAGATTTGGTTTCTACACAACATTTCACCTAGGGTAACTCCAAAGAGTTAATAAGCTTAAATCAACTCCTTGAGGTGGTAATATGGAAAATAATTCAATCCCACATCATCAATACCACATAAAAGAACTGTTAAAAAAATTTGTTTTTCTCAATTTCGCGCCAAAATAATGGGAATGTGAGAAATCCCATGTTACATATACACTAAGAATAGTGTTATGCATGTTTGTGGCACTTAATATTATGGTATTCCTACATACGCATTTGGTACACCCATAGTGGATATCAGTCTTGAAGCCTGAATTTCTATTTTTGATGTGAAAATACTCAAGGGGGACAAAAGACTTCAAAGAGAGCCAGGGTACCCAACTACTGAGGCCTCTGAGGCGTGGAGAGCTCTAAATCTTGGATCCATGGCTTATTTTGACCCAATTAGTATACTAAAACCTTTTGGAAACTTGGTTACCAAGTTAAAATCTCATTAAATCATAAGAAAATGGCAAATAAGCTGCTATTTTTGATATACCAAGGAGGCAAAAAGCAACTTAGACTCCTGTAACCATGTCAATTCTTAACTTATTTCCATGGATAAACCCCAAAAGAGTAATTAAAACCATTTTTGACTACTATCCATTCATTTACCTGATAGCAACCAGCAATATAGTATTATTTACAATTCTATGTAGAAATGAGGTAAAAACCTCAAAAATTCACTAAAAAATACAATTCTTAATGAATCTTTATGAAACCTTCAGGACAAATTAAGAAAATTATATTTCATATAAAAAGAAAAAATGATTATACTTTTATAAGTAAAATTCAAAGTTTTACTTACAGTCTATTTTTGATGATTCCATGCGAAACACTGAATCTTCAAAAATTCACAGAAAATACACTCTGTGATTATATTTCCAATAAGCTTTTTAGCTTTGAGAAATTAATTTTTATTTTGAAATAAAATAAGATTTACAGTTGTTACTCCTTTTATTCTTAACCATATTTGGGTTGGTAGTCACATAAAAGCTTCAATTAAGTAATTATGATAATCTTACATGACAACAGATGATGCAATCAATAATGCAAAAAGGTTTATTGTTTTCTCACTCACTGGGATTTCAGTTTTCTCCATGGAAAACCTCTGTGAGCTGTCTTTGACTTAAAAGAGGCCTCCTCTTGCTGTTTTTTCCAGATCATCGCCTTATTCAAACATACCTTCATTACGAACAAGTAAGTATTGGTTAAACCTTTTCTTAAGTGTTTCATTCTTTCAGAATCAATCGGAAAGACATGCAATCATAGAAACAAACTATATATTGTTTTAATGTTGTTATAAATCAATTTGTATTCTTTAAATCCACAATTATCCATCAAATTTCCTTACTATTATCTTTCAATAGGTTCTTTGGAGTATTAGTGAGTGTTCTGTTTTAATTCTTAATGTTTTTCTCTAGTAATAGCTTTCTTCAAAGGATATATTTCTTAATTATTCTTATAAAAGATAATTATATATTAAAATAATTTTATTTTTTTAATAAAGATTTATTATTAAATTCTTCTTGTAATTGATTCGTTTAGACAATTACTGCTTACTGTTATAATCACTAGTGGTGTATAACAAGTAAAAGAAATAATTCATTAATTATTTCTTTAATTTTGGTTATAATAATTTTCATTATCATACTTCATAAGAGCAGTCATAGAGATGTTGATTAATAGTAATGTTATCAGCAGTTTCATAGACACATCTTACAAGTCATATTTCATTTGTTTTAATTATAGTTTATTTTTCTTCAATATGCATACTTATTATACATATTTTCTATTTGAGTTATTCTTTCTTTGCATAAATTATCTTTTATATTTTATTCATTAATTATCTTATTAATTATAATTTATCAATCAAAGCTTTTTTGAAAAAAATTTCAAATTTTAAAGGTCATAAAATATTTAATATCAAATTTTGAACCTTATCAGATATTTGGAATTTAATTTGAGCTAACTTCAAATATTGGAAATCAAACTTTGTATTCAGTTTTTTAGAGTAATGAAAGATATCTTTACATGGACATTTTTCTTTATATTTAGGGATTTGTTAAATCTGCATAAGCCCTTAAATTCTTTTGCCATTGATTGGTAAAAACATGTCAGTCTTTAGTAAAAACACATAAAAGGTGTTTTCAAATTGAAATTAAGCTAAAAGGTGTATTTGAATTTAAATTAAGCTAAGAAACCTGCATTTGGAAAAAGCAAATTTATGGCATTTTTATGTTATAGTTAATTCAATTAATATCATAAATGGCATTTTCAATTTACTTAAAAACATGAAAAAAAACATAAAGGAACACTTTTTGGGCCTAAAATTGTCCCACCCAAAAAATATAGGCTCCTGGTTTTTGATCCTTGATATCCTCCCCTTTATTACAAAAAATGATGGAATTTCATAGGTGAAAATATTTTCAATGAATCTTTCAAAAAATTGCCCAATTTGAAGTAATTTTGCAAAAAGAAAAATTTGGAAAAATTTGGGGATCTTCAAATTCCATGTCGAAAAAAATATGGAAAAAAAGTTAAAAAAATCTTCAAAGCTAAGTTGGGAAATTTTTTCAAACAAATTGGTCATTTATGTGTTTTGGCCATAAATTAATGAAAAAATTTGAGGGCTTATGTGTATTTTTAAGGTGTGGATCTGAAACTTTGGTTAAAAATCAAGTACTTTTCCTGTCCTCAAACTTTTATAAGGTAAAATATAATTCAAAAAGAGTATGAAATAGTATTCTTATGAACAAACACGCCCATTTTATTGTTTAACAGTGATTAAACTAATCATAAAAGGAAAAGATTCTAACATTAAGAGAAAAAGTGGGGCAAAGAAGACATTCTTTTATAGCCATCAATTTTCTTACTCCAAAAGTGAAATTTACTCTTGTGAGTCGTGGAAAAAACTCTGACAAAAGAAAAGCCAATTATGGCATCATTGGACCCTGGTTTGGACCAAAAAAGGGCTGGATTTAGCCATTTTTTGCTATTTTTAGCCATTTTAGACCCTTAAATCAGCCATTACTATAGTAATACCTTTCCTAGAGCCTTCCAAGCACGTCAGAATGTGTGTAAAAGACGTAGAAACCAGTTAAAACTTTTTTACTAAGATTGTTTTAGCTTAAGGGTAGTTTTACACTCTTGGCAACAGTTAAAACTGCCCTGGTTGGTATCAAAACCTCATCATCAATTGAGTCACAGACCCTGTGACTCAATTCCAGGCCAAAAAGTGATGAACCTTTCCGCTAATTTTGACATCCCATGCCTGTCAGAAAGGATTTTGATGGTCTGGCTCCCCATTGGAGCTAGAGTACCTTTTCCCCCCCAGAATTAATCTTTCCAATTTATTTTTTCTTTAATTCCTTATTATGTAATATACTTGTAATTTACACATACATTTCAGTTGAGGTTTACAGTACACAACTGTAATAATTGATACCTTGTATGTAAATTACTGTTCACTTATGTAATACACATGCACATTTTGACATTTCAATTGAAAATACTTCAATTCCTCATAGCTTCTAAACTACACACAACACCTCAGTTTTGACCAAAAATTGATGGTTAACACCACATGTGGTGTGAATTAAATCAAGATTTTGAGTATTTACAACTTTTGTGCAGAAAATACTAAAAACGTAATTTAAGCTTATTTATAGTTGAGTTACAGAAATCTTAGCCAGAGGTGACCCCACCTTATTTTTGATGAGGAATCCAATGGTGAAGCAATTTTCTTAAGTTTATTGATTGGATAAAAATTTACAATATATTTTATTTAACATTTCTCCAAAGATATTTTAATTTCATTAATTTTATTAATAATTCATTTTTACTTAATTTTTTCAAGTAAAAATGCAATTTCACAATTTTAAAATTTAATGTAATTTTTATTTTAAAGGGTGTTGGTAAACACACGTAAGCTTTTAGTAAAAACACGTAAGCCCTTACGTGTTTTTACTAAAAACTTACGTGTTTTTACCAATTTATGGTAAAAACACGTAATTATATGTTAAAAAGACATAAGGGGTGGTTTTTAAATGAAATATGCCTATTTATGGCATTTTTAAGGCCATTAATGGAATTATAAATGCAATAAAGGGCATTATTAATTCCATCAATGGAATTGCTAATGCCATTTATGGTATTTTGAAGGCCATTAATGCCATTTATGGCACTTTTAAGGCCACAAATGACATTAACAATGCCATTTATGGACATTTTAAGGCTATAAATGACATTAACCATGCCATGAATGGCATTTTTAAGGCCATTAATGCCATTTATGAAATTATTAATGTCATTTATAGCCTTACCAATTCCATAAATGGCATTTTGAATGGCATTTATAGCCTTAAAAATTCCATAAATGGCATTGTTATTGTCATTTTTGGCCTTAACATTTTTAGTAAAAACACGTAAGGGCTTACGTGTTTTTACTAAAATCTTACGTGTGTTTACCAACACCCATTTTAAATTATAATTAAATTTTTATTTTTGTATATATATTTGTATTTATATTTTCATTTTCTTTTGATAATATAAATAAATTTATTCTACTTATATTTATATCTTATTGCATTATTTGTGGTCTTTTGGGTATATTAAAGTACCTCTAAGGCTCACAGTATTTACTAAAAGCTTACATGATTTTACCTGCACCATATATATAATTTAATTCCAATTTCTTATTTCAGGCTCACTTTTATGAGAATAAATATTATATATGAGTATTTAGATAATGATGTTATATTTATTGCATATAATGGAAAATATTTATTGCATATAATGGAAAATATTTGATATTATTATTCCATGATGTTAGAGTAGATTAGGGTAAGGTAATGTTTATGAAAATTGAAAGATGAAAAGTTGGGCCATATAAAATCAGAAAGAAAATAACATTACAAAAATACAGGTTGTGTGGTTTAAATGATCATGCAAACAAAATCACATAAAAATAACTATTCCTCCCCATCATCATTGCAGAAAAACAAAGGCCATTGTCTCAAAATATCTGTTTTAATTATTGATTTCAAATATAGAAATTGAATGAAAAGTGTTTTTCATTTCAAAAATAAAATTGTGAGTTTTTGACAGAAAAATATTATATTACTTAAACTGTAGTAAAACCATTTCCTAAATAACAAAGTTCTGATGAATAGAATGAATCTCAATTGAAAAATATAATGATAAAAAGTCTTTTACTTTGCATAATTTTTGGATTAATTGAATTTTTGGTCATATGATTTTAAGAGAAAACAATTAAACAAAAGAAAAACATGAAATTATTAAACATTCTTATACCGATAATGCATAATTTCATAAATCCCATTCTTTGACCATAATCATAAATACATATTATCCTTCACAGAATCACATGAAAGTTATGTGCAATTGTTAGTAATCAAGTTCCCAGATTCAGAAAATAAATTTTGACTAGGTGCTGAGGTTGCAGGTATTCCAAAGTAATCTCTTGCAATTTTTGATAATACTGGAAACCCTTTTTCATTGCTTTTCCACCATTCAAGAATGAATATTGAAGAATTTGGTGAATAAGTTTGCAAATATTCAAGAATTTTCTTAGTTTTTTTTTGGTCAGTCTTTCTTCAAAGGGATTCAATTGTTTTGAGTTTGTGGTATTTTTTTAGAAACTTGAGGATCTTGTGAACAGTTGCTTTCATAATCAGAATAATATTCATAATATACTTCTTGGAGATATTAGAGTGCTTCATCCTTATATCTGATTGTTTCAGTATCACTGTTTCTTTCATTGTCTTGCAACAATTCTTACTGAGTAAACCATGTAAACTTGAATCATGAATCAAGGATCAAGCACATCGCACAGAAATTTTATCTAATTTTGTAATAACTTACAATATTTGAATGTGCTTGATCAGCTGCATCAAATAGCTGGGATTCTCTTGAGAATTCATTTTTTTGGAATGTTTCAAGGAGGATTTGGCACCAAGACATTACTAACCCAAGTGAAGGATAAGAATCACCTTGAACTTTATTGGTTGCAGAGGCAAAGACATTTAGAAATTCAGATATTTGTTTCAAAAAAGGCCATTCATATTCATAAATTATATCCTGAATAGTCATAAAGAAAGGTAGTGAGATTTATATTGCAGAAATATAATAAAGTAGGGAGACATACAAGCCGGATATCATGTTGAAGGTCAGATTCTTCAATTGCATGGGAGATGGTTTTCTGATTTTTACACCTGAAGTTTCTTTTCTTGAGCTTTTAATGTGATTATCCCCTAATTTTTAGTTTTTAGAATTATTGTGCTCAGAAATAAAATCATCAAATGAGCTCTTCTGTTCCAATGCTGAAAAAAGCATTGAATATGTGGAGTTCAATTTAATGGTGTTGTCAGCTGTGGGCCATCTTGGTGGCTCTTTATGTTTTCACAAATGCATTTAAAGTGCTCCCATGAGTTGTTTGATTGACATATTAAATGGACCACCTTCTTAAGCTTATCAATTGATCCATCTAGCTCCTTTAAGGACTATGTATCAGCCAAATTGAGAATATGTGAAAAAAATCAAATATGAGAGTTAAAACCTTTCAGAAAGCCATTTTCAACATTTGGATCCATAAATGATGTATTTGATGAAGCATTATCTAGGGCTATGTCCATGATTTGATTATCAATTGATGAGACATCCAAATTTTACAAATCATTTGAAAAATTAGATATGTCACTTTCAGTTTCTGAGGAGGAATCAATGGAGGTATCTATTTGAATTGCATCATACTTTCATTTCCTTGGAGTTTCAGAGTGTTCAATAATTAATTAATTAATAATATCCACAAGCTTTATATGTTTTTTCAATTCTGAGCTTCAGGGAACTTGGAAAATACAATGGTTGCAGTTAATTGGTTCCAATCAGTTGATATGTAATGAGCAGTTAGAGTAATATATGAAATTACACCTGGGACAGACCAGATGTCAGTAGACAATGACAAATGTGGTGCTTGTTAATTCATAAAGCTAAATATATGTTCTTTCTAATTCAAAAACCTTTGCTCAATTTGTTTGTAAATGGTTGTTTCAGAAATTAAGTTAATGTCCTTGTTCATAGTATGCATAAGCTTTCAAAATTACTTGAATTTAACTAAAACATATTATTCTTCATCTTTAATTAGGAAGCTTACTAGATCATCATTAAAATTATTCTGTAAGTGAACATTCATATTTTTATTATTCTTCAATGGGTTTTTGATAAATTACTGTGTACATTGGTGTTCTTTTCTGCAATTGTTTGATACTGTATTTCTTTATGAAATTCTTTCAGATGAGAGACCAGGTTTTGCTTGGTTCCTTAGTGGTGCTTAATTCTCTTTGAGAATCCATAGACTGATCATAACTGGTATCCATTCTTTTCTTGGGAAAGATAGCATTGTGCAATTTGACTTTGGTTTGCTTTGGAGTTTGAAGAGTGATTTTTTGGTAAAGAGTTTGAAACTCAACTGAAAGATTCATTGGGATTTATTATGGAGCTGATTTGGCTCATATTGAGTGTGATATAAAGATGGTTTAATTAAAACTGATATTAATTTGGAAAGAGTGAATGAAAACCAGAATTATTGTGGCCAAACCAGTAAAAATAGTTATGGTTAGAACCTACTTACTTTGAAAATTTGGAAATCATTGATTAAATTGCATTAAATTTAGGGTGTTGGTAAACACACATAACCCTTACATGCATTTACCAATTTATGGCCAAAATACATAAGTGACCTATTTTTTTATAAAATTCCTCAGGCTCAGTTTTGAGGGTTTTTAATTTTTTTGCCTTATTTTTTCCAACATGGGATGTCAATATCCCCAAAGCTTTTTGAATTTTTTTTGCCCAATTTGACAAAATGTCATATTTTTTTATAAATTGATTAGAAATCTTTCCACTTATGAATTTCCTTCATATTTTTAAAAAAAATGAAGGGTGCAATCTTCAAAATTATAAACTAGAATCCCATAATTTTGGGGAATCATTTTGGTGGGAGAAGTGAAGGCACAAAAAGGGTCTTTCTCATTTTTGTAATATGACTCTTTTTAAGTACACAAGTGCCACATTTTTGATGAGAAATGAGACTGAGGTTGTATTTAAGCAATAAATAGGACTGAGGAGGGTGATAATTGGCATAATGTCACAGGGGCTCACTTAAATGAGGAGAGCCTGGTACTCAGTGAGCAGACTTACTTATGGTGGGCTCAAAAGAAGTACTGAAGGGGTAAGAGCAATAAGATTAAGAGTAAAATTCCGACTGATAAAGAATTAGAATTAAATGACTTTAAATAAAAACAAAAGCAATATCAAAGAGCCAACCACAAATAATCCTGAATCACTGTTTCAACCTGTTCAGAAAAGAGAAAGGGATTAATAAGGATATTACCACCAGGACTCTACTGAACAGGTGAGGAAAGGAAAAGACTAACTTAATAATCAATAAAAGAATACTTCTTAATGAGAAATAAAATAGGATTGATTAATAAATCAAATATCTTAATTAACTGGGGGAAAACCCCCCAGGTGGGTGAAAGGGGGCTGGTATATGTGAAAAAATGCCGGCCTGGAGTTTGAGTGTTGAGAAACCATGACTGTATGATTAAAGAGCCTTTATTTGATATGTGAAACTGTATTGATGTATCCAATACAGTTATTTGAATCAATACAGGTGTTTGCACCTGTATTGAGGGCAAGCCTGTATTTGTGTTTTCCCTGTAATGAGCTGTATTGAGATTTGAAACTGTATTTGGTGAATCTTCCATGAAACCCCTTGCTTATTAGGTGTTGGATGATTTTCCATTAGTAATGAATGGTAATTCACTTCCTGTCTCCATGGCTGTGACATTATCCCCCTCTTAAAAGTGGTGATCTCTGAGCACCATAAGAGTAAGTGAATCGTTATGAGGTCAAATAAAACTTTCTCCCCCTCAATTACCCAATTTTCATCCCTCATAATTCTTCTTCATCAATCATAATTTCAAATTCTTTCATCTTCAAAACTTGTAGGTCCTCTTATTTGACTTGATTCGGATTCCTCTTCCCTTCTTTGGAATTTCTCTTCATTTTCTTCTGTTTTTTCTATTTTTTTTGTGATCTTCTTCTTATTGCAGTGTTCTTCACCCAATTTGTCTTGAGTCCTCATGGCTCATGATAAATGGTGATTTCAGGTCTATGTCCTAAGGACTTACTGCCATGGCATAAAATTGTCTTCATTTTGAGATTGGGCCAAATTGGACCTTTGCAGGATCCATTAAAAATCTTCCCCAAATTTGTTGTTTTCTGGGGTTTTTGGCTGATTTGGCCAAAATTGCGCAAAATGTGCAAATGCGTCATTATGCAAGATATTGAATATTTTGATGATTTCTTGATTGAAATGACTGAATTGGCAGTTTGTATGGTTTTGAAGAAGTAATAGCCAGAAATGTGAAAAATGCGCAAATATGCCAATATGACAGAAATGGCATATTTTGATGATTTTTTCAATGAAATGAAGGTTTTGAATTTTTTGGAAGTGGATGAGCCAGAAATGCGCAAATGAACCAATTTGACTATTTTCTTTGGGTTTCTGATGTTTTGAAGGATTTTCACATAATTTGAAGATGATTTGATGGCATTGTGTGCAAAATGTGCAAAAATGCGCTAATGCATAAAAATGACCAATTTGGCCAATGAAACAGCTTTTGATGATAATTTCTTCTATTTTCTTGTTCTTCACTCCCTTCTTGAATTTTTAATTGCCATATTTGACTTGCTGACTTGGATTCTTTCCATGATTTTGTTGGGCTTGGCTTTAATTCTTGACTTGAATATGAGTTCAAAGCTGACTTCCATTTGCGACTCCAACCACTCTGATTCTCCACCTTCTTTACTTTATGGTGCTGGTGTCTTTGATACCTTGAGGGAGCTTTCTGAAGATAGTATGGCCCCTACAGAGATTTATTACATCAATAAAACCTATAATGGTTTTAAATCTGTTAGAGTTATTCAACCACCCTGCATCAATTGTTGGAAGAAGGGGGCTCCTTGCATTGAATCTTCTACTGCTAGGTCCACCAGGTTCCAATTCTGCAACCTTGGGAAAAAAAATTGCTCTCAGGCCAACCATAGTTTCCTAGACAATCCCTCAAGATTATGAAGCAGAATCAAGAAGGGTGGAAGATTTGGGGTGGAAGCTCCTGTTGATGAAGCTCCAACATCTGATGTCACCTCTGGCGACTCCAATTGTGAGTTGAATGATCAAGGAATTTCTGAGTTATTGACTTCTTTGGTCTTCTTTTCTTATGCTTCAGTTACTGGATCAAGAATGAGAGCTGTTCAACAATGGACTAACACCAGCAGCTCTTGGGCCAACACTGGAGGGCCCATTCACCCCCAAGGCAACCCCATTGGAGTAGCCCCAGAAGTTCCTACTGTGGTCACCAGAAAGGATGGAAGACTTGGAAAATTGAAGAGAAATGTGGTGATTCAAGATGAAAATGATACTGATACTTAAGGCAATGATGAGATTGATGGAGAAGAAATTCAAATTACTACCCCCATCCAAAAAAGAAGGATCCAATCCACTTCACTATCCCTAGTCCAAGAAAGTACCACCATCCATGGAGTAATCAGGTCCCCCCAACCACCTCAGCCTCCAATTATTTCCCCAACCAGGCCATCCACACTTGCCTCTACCTCCACCAATTTTCAACCACCTGTGGCCAGAGCGTCTAGAGACCCAATGTCTCCAGAACCTGAATCATTCTTTGACAACTGTCAATGCTGGAATATCACTGGAAACTTCACTGATCAGAAGAAGGTGGTAACATCCCTATTTTCTGAAGTGGATGCTTTGACTGAGGTATTTGTTGATAAAGCTATGAAGAGTGCTATTCCAGGTGAACCCACTAGGGCTTTGGCCAGGGAGGCAGTTGCTTATGAAGATGCCTTGGGTTTTAAATTTAGAGAAGCCTTGAAGAAACTTTGATGAGGATTATCTGTAGGTTGGTTTTATTATTACTAGTTTTTCCTCTTTGATTATTAAATAAATTGACTCCCCAAACAAGATATGGGAGTGATTACTTCTGCTTTTGTAAAAAAGAAATAAAGAATAAAATCATACAAGTAAAAGAAAATGAAATGAAAAGAAAGGAAAAAAATGAGAGAAAAGAGAGTAAAGAAAAGAGAATAAAGAAACTCTTGAGGATTGATATTCTTGTGGTGAGTTGCTTGATTTTGGCCATAATTTTCCTGAAAAGATAAAACCAAACATTTGATGCTCACAGAGTGGCAAAGGTGTTGTTTTAAAAGAAGTAGAACCCTCAGAGATGCATACCAGGAGATGGAACTTATTTTCATAACTTCCACTCCCCACCAAGCATCATAAAAGAATAAAAACTTTGCCATAAATGAACTTGAGGTAAGGAATGTCTTCAACAATAGCTAATGGCATAATTTGAAATAATAAAATATGAAAGAAAGAGAAAGAATAAAAAAAAGGGAATTTGGCCATATCTTGATGAAAGGTCCAAATTCAAGGGTATTGATGTTTCAAGTCCTTCTAAACCTTTTGAAAGAAATTGACAAGTGCTCAAAAAGTGGCCAAGGTGATGCTTACAACATATTTGGGTATAATACCCCCTTAAAGGTGCATGCCAGGAGAGGAACTTACTTTCATAAACTCCAATCCCCACCAAGCACCATAATAAAACTCTTGAGGCATTTGAGCCAGGCTTGTCAGGATACAAAGTGTGAAAGTCCTTGACAAGGTCTGGGGAGCTGATAAGGTTGGAAGCTGGTTCCCAAGTTGTTCTTTCTGGGTCTTCATTGAGTCCTTTCCACTCCACTATATACCATAATGTACCTCTCTTGAGTTTTGAGTCCAGAAACTGAGCTACTTCCCAATTCTTCTTGATCTTCAACTATGGCTGGTGGTGGTGGCAATTGATGTCAATTTGGGATAGTTGATTGCTTCATTGGTTCTAATAAGGACACATGAAATACAGGGTGAACTGACTTCCATTGTTGAGGAAACTTGAGGTGATATGCATGGCTGACAATTTTCTTCAGAACTTCAAAGGACCCTGACCATCTGTCTGAGAGTCTCTTGGTGGGTATTTCTGTCTTGATGTTCTTGGCAGCTAGCCATACTTTGTCCCCAGGTTGGAAATCAGGTGGAATTGCTCTATTTATATCTGCATACTTCTTGAAATGCTTTATTGCTGAGTATAATTCTTCTTTGACAACTTGTTGTACTAATTGAAGTTTTTTTGATAGCTGTCCAGCAGGTGTATCTTGAAAAATGTGAATTGAGCCAAAGCTGCGATTTTGTCCATAAATGGTAACAAAAGGTGACTGTTTGGTTGATGAATTTTCTGAATTATTATAGGCAAATTCGGCCAGAGGGAGCCAGGTGTGCCAGTCATGTTTATGATAACTGACATACATCCAAATATACTGTTCTAGAATCTGATTTACCCTCTCTGCCTGTCCATCTGTTTCAGGGTGAAAGGCAGTTGAAAGATCTCTTGATATCTTGAGCTGCTGGCACAATTGAGTCCAAAATGATTAAACAAATAATGAACATCTATCACTAACAGTACTGATTGGAAGACCATATTTAGAAAAGACATGACTAATAAAGAGTTGAGCTAAGTCAAAATAGTTGATTCTTGAATAAGTTGGAATAAAGATTTCCATTTTTGAAAATCTGTCAACAACTACTAAAATTTAATCAAAGTTGCTTGACAGAGGAAATTGAGTGATAAAGTCCATTGATAATGAATTCCAAGGACCAGATGGAATGTGAAGAGGCTTGAGTAATCCAAACTTCTTATGGTGAATGTTCTTGTTTCTTGAACATTTCTGGCATTAGGACACATAGTCCTTGATATTTTGATTCATGCCAGCTCAATAGAAATCCCTCTTTATGAGCTTGAGGGTCTCCTCCTGGCCAGGGTGGCAAGCCAACGGTGAGTCATGACACTTTTGAAGGATATCCAATTGAAGTTCATGATTGCTTGGGATGACTACTCTATCTTTGAATAATAACAATTTGGCATGAGGTTCAAGAGAATAATCTGAAACTGATTCACCTCTTGCTAATTGCTTGAGAATTTCCTTATAATCTTTCTCTTGCCATACTGCCTTATGAATTTAATCAACTAAATCTGAGAAAACTTCAACTTTGATTGAGAAAAATCTTGACTCTTTAACTTTATTTTGCTTGAGAAATTGATGAAAGTTTTGAGGATTCTTTCTGATGAAGTCCACCCCCTTTCTTCATACACATCTTCCTGACGTGACAAGGAATCTTGTAAAGTGGCCAGTCTGCCTGGGCCGTAAGTAATAGAAAAATGGAATTCAGACAGAAACTCTGCCCAACAGGCTTGACAGCAAGTAAGGACTTTGGAAGACATAAAATATTGAAGGGAAGAGTGGTCTGTCAAGCCCTCAAAGGAATCATAAATAGAAAGAAGAAAGTCTCTCCAGTGCTTGAGAGCCCAAACTATGACAAGGAGTTCCTTGTCATGAATTTAATAGTTTTTCTCTGCTGGGAGGATCTTGCGACTATTGAATGCAATGGGATGCTTTGCTGAGTCATTCACCTGACTCAGTAAAGCACCAAAGGCATAATAAGAATCATCAGTCTCTACAATAGTTGGTAGATAAGGATTTAAATGGGATAGGATAGGAGCAGTGGTGAAAGCTTCTTTGAGTATTTGAAACTGACTAAGAGCTCCCTCATTGAAGATGAAGGGAGAATATTTTTATAGGAGTGAAGTGAGAGCAGAGATTTTTTTGTAATAATTTTTAATGAAGAAACAATATAAGTTGGAAAATCAAAGGAAAGATTGAAGTGCTTTGATGTTCTTTGGATCTGGCCAATTGAGGATTTGCTGATCTTTGGAAGAATGCATCTTGAGGCCTTCATTTGAAACAACATAGCCAAAGTATTCCACACTTGAGGCATGGAATACACACTTTGAGGCTTTAGCAAACAAATCATTTTCCCTAATTCTTTGGAGGACAGAGGCCACATTTTTGAAATGTTCCTCCTCAGAACTACAGAAGACCATAATATCATCTAGGTAGACTACAACAAAAATATCCAAGAAATCTTCAAATATATTATTCACAAGACTCTGGCATGAAGGAGGAGCATTGCTCAAGCCAAATGGCATAAACAAATACTCATAACTACCATTATTAGTTCTAAAGGAAGTTAAATGCTCATCCCCCTCTTTGATTCTCAAGAGATTATAAGCACCATGCAAATCTATCTTGGAGAAGATAGTAGAGCCATTAAAGAGGGTAAGGAGCTGATTTATTGTAGGAACAGGATACCTGTTCTTCCTACTTACAGCATTAAGTTTTGGGTAGTAAACACCCAAATGAAGGCGACAATCCTTTTTCTTAACAAGAAGGACAGGTGCTCCTATTGAGGAGGAGCTTGGCCTGATGAAACCTTTTTCTACATTCTCTGAAATGTAGGCCTGTAGTGTTTCCAACTCATTCTTTGATAAAGAGTAGATAACACCAACTGGAGGTAGAAGACCCTCCAGTTTTATATGATGATTACAGGTGCAGTGTGTAGGAAGTTTGTCTGCTTTCACCTTGGATAATAAATCAAAATATAGGTGAAAAGAAGGATGGACTACCTTCAGCACAGCTTTAATCTCTTCTGGCTCTTCCTCCTCATCCCACAGCTCCTACAGGGAGGCATGGAAAGGTAAAGGAGGAAGGTCCATATCCCCTAGAAAGAGATGAAGTGAGGATATAGCAACATCTTCTCTAACTTCTTTTATCCCTTTGAAGACTTCATCTCTTGATGGAAGTAATGACTGTGTAAGGTTTGACTATGAAACAATAAGTAAAAATTACTAATATTTTACTTATTGTACTATGAATGTCCTTATAAATAAAATAAATAAGATGAAAATAATTATATTATTGAATAAATATAATAATATAGTTTATATTATGAAAAAATAATATAATAAATAAATATATTAATACAAGATAATTAATATATTTAAGAGCACTTTATTATTGTTACCAACAAATAATAAAGGTGTAAAAAATTGTTTTTTATCAATAAAAAACAATTAATAACAATAATCTTACTAATATTAAAGCTATTAATTAATATAAATACTATTTATATTAATTATAGAATTATTTAAAGTAATAATAGAGTGAAAATTATTATAATAAGAAGAAATAACCTACTTTTAATACTTCACATAATAATTTTGAATACCTTTACGCCAAAAAATGTAAATACAACTTTTTTTTAAATTGTATTTACAATAAATTTTAAGAGAAATTACAAATATTCTTGATTTTACGTGGAATTGAGGTTTTTAAGAGAATTTTAAACAAAACAGTTGAATAAATATAATAATCACGTCAAAGATGATGATTATAATAAGATTATCTTTGTTCTTTAATAATATAAGAGTTTTATATATAAAGAATAAAGAAATTACCTTTTGATTCAAATATTTTAGTGTTTTGTAAGCGTCTGAGGGGAAAACAGAGTAAAAAGTGCTCTATTTATAGTAAATACCTCCCTCCTAAAGTCCAGAAGGCTTCTAGTAGACGTGTACTGATGCTGTCTACTAGAATTGATTGATATTTTAAGGTTTGGTGATGATTACATCATGACCAAACCATCTTACCTCATAATTACGCCATTATTTAGAGTTATCACTATAGCTCTAAGTTTGATGACATCATAGGCTTGGAATAAGCCCAAAATTTGTTGATTCTATTAGTATGAATCATATTCTAATAGTATTCACCAGCTCTATCACTTATATGACTGTTAAACGTAAAATAAGATTACAGTGAGTGATCTTAAATGATCAAATTTAAACTTAAGCTTTGATCATTAATAGCTTTTAAGTTATACACACTACAGCTATTCAGATAGCTGGGCATGTCGTCTTTACACTTCCAAGAGCATTTTATTACATCACAAAACTGTACTTTTGATGATTTTTCTTGTAACTCATCTTTTCTGTCAAAATTTAATATTTTAAACTTCAAACCACGATTTCAAGGGGTTATACCTTGAATATTTTAATAAGAAATACATAATTATTCACAAATGAACTATTTGAATCCTACTTTCTACTCTTTTTTAAGTTTGGACCACTTTCACAACAAAGTGGTCAACAGCTCTATTGATTTTAATCAATAATCCCTTACAGGTTTTAACCTTGTTTATAACTTGTGAAATAAAGCTCATTTCTGTATTCCTACAGTAATTACGTGGTGACTTTATTCTTGGTTCATCACTCTATCATGTATATTTCAAAAGATATTAGCTAAAGTCCTTGAATATATGTGTCGACCAAAAAAGTGCATATATTCAGTGTAACTTTTTAAGTATTGACTTTGGAGATTAGATTCTTAATTGTTTTATGTGTATATTCCTATGGCAAATCCAATAGTACCATTCATTTCAAATGTTGTTTCATTGGTATTTGAAATAATTAAGGATCCATGTTTTTTATAAGGTATTATTACTTATAACTCATTAAATATTGACTTTACAGATATGCCATAAAAATGGTATATGTGTATTTTACCCTGGGGAATCCAATGGTATAATTTATTTTACATGTTTATTCATTAGTCGTTAATTTAAACCAAGTTTTATGCCTATTTATGGCATTCTTGTAGCTTTAAGGTAATTATTTTTAATGTATAATTATTTTAAATATTTCTTGTGATCTTTTTGGGTATGTGGTCATATCTCAAAGGTTAAAAGACTGAGAGGAAATTATGGAAGGGATATGGATAGAAGGAGGAAGGGAAGGTGTCTTAAGTTCACCGACCAGAGCAACACTGTTGACAGCAGTGGCAAAGTCATTACTGATAGAAGAAGTAATACCACTAGAATCATAGGTGATAAGTCCATTTTTCCAATCAATAATGGGATTAAAATGGTAAAGAAATTAATATCCCAATATTAGGTCTTCTCCCTTGGGTGAATCTATGATAAAGAAATCCCATTCAAAGCTTGGGAAAGAAGGCAAGTCAACAACCCACTTGGTATAATGGGTGATGAACAGGGAAGTGGATTCATTGGAATCCAAAAATGGAAGGAGGAATCTTTTCAGGGAGTTCTTACATGGTCAAGGAGTACTTGAGAACAAAATTGCTTGCAATAAAAGAGTTTTTAGCACCAGAATCAATCAGAATACTATAAAAAATATCAGAGAGAAGAGAAAATAAGAAATTTTAACAACTTCTTGATACTAGTATTCAGAGTGCACAAAAGTGCTCTTGAAGGAAATAAGTGAGAACCATTGAACACATCATGATCCCCACTCAGGCTTTTCCCTGCTTGCTGGGGAAGCCTCTTGATGGCCCTTGCCTATTTTCAGGCCTCTTGAAGCATTTTTAAATTGGGTGCTTGCCACCACAATAAGTGAATAAGCTTTCTTTAATCCTCCTCTCCTTTTCAGAACCAATTAATTTGTTGTCCTTAGTGAGGATAGCAGCATGAGGCTTGTCTTTGGACTCTTTAAAATTCTTCCCCTTCTTGTTCTTCCTGTGATAAGGGCTTTTTGAAGATGAATTTTGTGGAGGCTTGGAGGAGTTGGTTCCACTGATTGGAGGCTTCTGCTCTTGATTACTACCCTTTTCCTTCTGCCTCTCATGGTACCTGGTATCTAATTCCAAAGTGATGTCCATGAGCTCTTGAAGGCTATCAAAGTTTCCAGGGTGAGAGGCCAATTGGTCCAACAATCTTGATTCTAAGCCTCTTCTATACACAGAAATTCTTGACATTAAGCTTCTGAAATCTGCTATGTACAAGAAAACTTGGTGACTTTCTTTCATCCTGAGATTGTCTAACTCTTGTTCAGCCTTCCTGACTTCATTAGGGTCACCAAACAGAATGAATAACTGGGTTTCAAATAACCGCCAGTTATTGAAAAGATAAGAAGGGTATTCATTGGAGATATTTGAGAGGTAAGGTTCAATCCATTTTCCAGATCTACCAGTGAGAAATGAAGTTGAGTACAAAACCTCTTTCCTGTCAGAGAAGAATTTTTCTAGGTTATTATGGAAAATTAATTGACAAGATTGAATAAATCCTCTCAATTTATCAGCTTTAGTACCATCAAAGAAATCAGGTGCTTTCATTGATAGAGTCTTGAATTCTGGGGCTTTTGAAGTTTCCATTGGGGAAACTGCTTGAGTTAGTTGACCCATGAATTGAGTCATCTGCTCCATCATTTTGAGAAAATTTGGTTCAGCTTGAGAGACAAGAGGTTTATTAGAAGGGTCTAGATTTGGAGCTTCAGAAGCCTCAGGGGCACCTGTCAAGGCAGCTGCCACTTCAGTTTCTTCAGACTCCTCCTCTTCCACAGACTCCTCCCCCTCTTCATCCTCAGCTTCCCCTGATCTGCTTCTAGGCCCTTGACAAATTCTTGGATAGCCACCCAACAAGCCAGATAATGATCTTGATCTTTTTCAGCTTCACACCTCCTCTTCTGCAGGGTTTCTTCTCCTTCCATTGGTGGTCCTCTGTGCAAATTTGCACTCAGTTGATGAACTGATGGTGTGCAGTCAAGAGGAGCCCTTGCTGTAGGAGTGAGAACAGCTTGATTTCTTTGAGATCTTGTATTCTTGGCTGGAGGGCTATGCTGAACTGGCATTTTTGAAGAAAGAAAATAAAATTTGATTATACTTGATAGTAAAACAAGGCTTGACCAAATCAATCAAATGAGAATCTTGATGAACTTGAGAAATAAATCAAAAGTCTTGAAGTGAATCAATATGAATAAATCCTGAAGGATGAAAATGACAAAGTCAGATTCTTATGAATAATGTATTTCAATCAATAAGTCAAATCAAGTCAATCAATAAATCAAATCAAATCAATCAAGTCGATTCAAAATGAAATCAATTGTGTCTTGAGGAATTAAATCAATTCAATTTCTTGAGGAATCAACTTCAAATCAATCAATTAAATCAATCTTGAGGATCAATCAGCTATCTTGGGGAATAAAGTCAGATCAATCAATTAAATCAAATTACAATCTTGAAGTAAAGTCAATTTCTTGAACAATCAAATCAATCAATCAATAACTCTTGAGAAATTTCACTATCAATAAATGATAACCCCAATTCAATGAAAACTCCTAAAATGATGAATCAATTAACCCCAAACTGCAATCAATTAAGCCTGATAAAAGAACATGAATTCAGACAGAAAATTAAAATAAAATTTGATTGATAATTAAGAATAAATTGAATTGGTCAGCAAAATTTAAGAAATGATAAATAGAATCAATTTTTGTTTGAATAAAATGAATGTGATGAAAATTGATGAGAGATAATGAAATCATAAAAAATCATAAGATCATGATAATCATAATTGAGAATGCGAGAAATGAATAATAATGAATGAATGAAAAGAAGCAATTATGGGTTAATTTAAATAATGTCACAGGGGCTCTTCTAAATGAAGAGGGCCTGGCACTCAGTGAACAGACTTACTTATGGGGGGCTCAAAAGAAGTACTTGAGGGGTAAGAGCAATAAGATAAAGAGTAAAATTACTACTGATAAAGCATGATAATTAAATGACATTAAATAAAAACAAAAGCAATAACACAGAGCCAACCAAAAATAATCCTGAATCACTGTTTCAACCTGTTCAGAAAAGAGAAAGGGATTAATAAGGATATTACCACCAGGACTCTACTTAACAGGTGAGGGAAGGAAAAGACTAACTTAATAATTAATAAAATAATACTTTTGAATAAGAAATAAAATAACATTAATTAATCAATCAAATATTTCAATTAACTGGGGGAAAAAACCCCCAGGTGGGTGAAGGGGGGCTGGTATATGTGAAAAATGCCAGCCTGGAGTTTGAGTGTTGAGAAACCATTCCTGTATATTAAAGAACCTGTATTTGGGATGTGAAACTGTATTGGTGTATCTAATACTGTCATTTGAATCAATACAGATTTTTTCACCTGTATTGAGGGCAGGCCTGTATTTGGGCTTTGGGTTTATTGAGCTGTATTGAGGTTTGAAACTTTATTTGGTGAATCTTCCATAAAAGCCCTTGCTTATTAGGTGTTGGAAGATTTTCCATTAGTAATGAATGATAATTCCCTGCTTGTCTCCATGGCTGTGACACATAAACTGTATATAAAATAATCAATCAATCTTAATAAGCCTCCAAAATAGTTTGGTTTTTCTGAGGCGGAGGAATATTGGGAAAATATAACATCCTGTTTTTCTTATATTTATCTTCCCACCCCAGGGCTTGTGGTTGGGCATAAAATTTCCAATTCAAAGCAATTGGGGTACTGGAAAAACTTTATAAATGATTATATACAATGGGATAAAATGAGAACAGCTATCCAGGAAGCAGATGAGAATGGGTGAATTATCATTTGGAGGACATAAATAAGGGAAAAGAAGAAATATTGGACTTTGGAATAAAAAAACCAGGTCTTCAATACTTATTTGCAATTGGATCCCCCATATCAGGCATGGACATCCACTTGCTCTTTGGAGCCTGGCCAACATCTTTATACTACTCAATTCTGTCCAAATAAGAGGATAATTAGGGAATGAAGTGCTCATGGCTTCACCAAGTTCTTCATTCTTTGAATTTCTTCAGCCAAGTCACCTCTGACATTAGTCCATTGATCTTGAGTCTTGTAAATTTAGTGGGATACTGTTCTGTAGCCACAGTTTCAATCACCCTGGCAATTGATGGGCTTTATGGTTTATTTCAATATTAACTTTGGCAAGTCTTCTGAGCCAGGTAACTGATGAAATTGGGTTAAAAAATGAATAAATATTCAAATAAACAAAAAAAATACATTAAAAAGGATCAGACACTCACAAAGAGCTTGGATAATTCATCACTTGTGTGATAATTTCTTTGGAAATGCTCACAGGTAAAGTCAATTGCATCTTATATTTTCAAGCTTTTGGCAGGCTTGTGGGGCTTTCTGTGTGAGGTTTTGCTACCAATTGCCAATCTGCTGGACCTTCTAAGGGTGACTCCAGATTTTCCATATTCATTCAATTCAGCTAATAAAGGTAGTAAATCTGATGAACTTATTGAGTTTGATAATGAGTCCTAAGAATCTTCAGATGAATCCTGTTCCATAATTGTAGAGGGTGCAATTGACTGTAATCTTGATGTTTTTGTGCTGGTCACTTTTGATGGAAGTCTTCCTCTTCTATTGGATTGAATTTCAATGATTTAGAATCTTGAGGGTTCTTTGATTTTGATTTTTTATTTTTATTTTTATTCCTGGATCCTTGAGTTCTTCCCCAGATATTCTTGACTTCTAGGGGTTCTTCATAATATTGATAATCCTCTTGACGCTTGTAAATGCAATTAAATGGGACTTTTCCAGTTAAAACATCTTGAAAATGTTGAAGAATTGTGGTTACTTCTGCCATTTGTCTTTGAAAAAGGCCTTCCCTAATATCTTCAAATATTCTTTTGGATTCATGCCTTCTTTCTTTCTTAAAAATTTGAGTGTCACCTTGATAGCCAGTTTAAGAAAAATATGACAAAGAATATCAGAAAATCAGAAATAAAATAGATTATCAAAGAGTTCTCACAGGTAAATTCAAATGCCATTGAGGATGGAAGTCTGATATCTGGAGCCTTTGGACCTTGGCAAATGCCTGTTGGTTCTTGTGCTTGCAAGGAATCCCTTGATAATTCTTTGTATTTGTTGGTGCATTTTTCATTGTGGAGAAATTTGGTTTTTAAATTTTCAAAGGCCATCTGAAGGGCATAATGAGACACCTTTCCATTGAGAGAACAGATGTGTAGAGGAAAATTCTTGAAATTGACAATAATTTCTTCAAGATTCTGTTGATTCTTTCAAGAAATTGCTTTCTGAAAGCCATGTGGAGAGCCCTCACTACCTCCAGGAGAGTGTCAGTGGACCTTTGGAGCCAAAGCTTAACCATGGAATGGGTACCTTCAACTCTTGAGGTGGAGGTCACACCCAGGTGGCAATGGTGGTTGGCCCAGGCTGGCACATAACACACCTTTATAGGAAGCCAATTATTTTCCAATTATGACAAGACTTGAGGATTTTTGACTTGCTTTTGAAGAATCTTCCAGTTTGCTTTGAAAAATGTTTGAGTGGATGAATACATAACCTGAGAAATTAATCCCAAGTCATTAATAAAAACAATAAAAAGAATAAAAGTGAGAAATAAGGTTATATTAATTGATTCTAAAGGCCCATAAAATTTTCAAAATCAGTTCCATGACCAATTTTCTTCATGCAATGGGAAGATACATCTTTATTGATGTGCCAAATGCATAGAATGACTTTTGAGTCTGTGAAGAGCTTCTTAAGATGATTTTTCAAGGCCAAATCCCTGTCAATAATAATGACTGGAGTGGGGGAAATATTGGTTTTATTGAGGACTTTGTCTATGTGTTGATTTATTTCCCAAATATATGTGGGTCAGCTTCATTCTTCATCAATAAACAAGTCCCGGAAAAGGTGATATTGGTTGAGCTGAAGCCAAAAATATGGAAAAGCAGTATTTTGTACTTATTGGTTTTATAATTAGAATCCATAAGAATCACATGGGGACAGCCATGAAGGAGTTTTATGGAAAGGAAGTGAGTGAAAAACAAGGATGTAATGTGTCCCTCAGCAGCCCTTGCATATGGCCACACAAATGTTTCTTCTTTGAGGGTTTCAATAAGAGCATCAATGGGCCTTCTGCCTTTCTGTTTGTCTTTCTTTATTTTCTTTACTTGGTTGTAAATGTTTTGAAGAATTACAGGCAGCTAAGACTTCCACTTGATTCATAATTGTGCATAAATTTTCTTTGATATGAGCACTGTTTCATACATTTGAGCAATTTTGGATGTTTCTTGCTCATTTAATTTTTTGAAAGCAGGATGTGCCATAATATTTTCAGTGGCATCATGGCTGTGTTCAGGATACTTGACTTTAAGAGTCCAATTGGTACTCTTGGCATATTTTCTGGCATAAAGTCTAAATGGAAAGTCAAGTTTTCTTGAAGTGACTGTTTCCAAGGAGTTTTGTGGGGATTTGGGGTCTCATACCTGTCACAACCTATTTAAATTTGTTTTTGGGTCATATTTGACCTCAGGGTGGACACAGCAAACCCCTGAGCCCTGGAAACATTATGCACTTTCTTTGAAAGCAACTCAAGGGTCTGAACTTCACCTTCAATGGGGGGTTGAAGCATGATTGAGTGAAAAATATGTATTAATTTAAAAAAAGCAGATTTTGGGGATTTGGAATGAGAAAAGAACCTTTCTAACTGTGAAAAAGAAGTGATAAAAGGTGTGAAAAATGACAAGAAGTGGACAAAAGTCAAATAAAGTGGTTTAAATGTGGGATTAATAGATTATGGAAGGTAAAAAATTGCAATTTTGGAGGCTTGGAAGCAGGTTGTTGTGGAGTAAAATGCAGTTTTGGGGGGAAAAAAAGAAAAAAGTTTGAAAATCTTTGCAAAATTTCTTTGGCAATTCTGTTTTTCATAAGAAAAGTTTTGGGGGGATAACATGGATTATTTGGGTGTTTGGTCATTTTTTGGGGGGATGTTCAAAAAGACTGAAACAATTGGGTGAAAGGGGTTTTGTGGGGAAAAACCTCTTTTTAGTGGTTCTTGGGAGGTATTGGCCCAATACAGGTTTTTTGTGTTTCATTGTTAATTAAAAATGGGCCCAGGGCACCCCTTGCATGCTTTTACCAATTTATGGAAAAAACACATTAGTTTATAGTAAAAACACATAAGAGCATATTTGGGTTTACCAATACCCTGAATTTGATCTAAAGTATTGATAAATCACTATTATGATTGAATGATTAAATAATTATGAATTGATTTTTTATTATTTAAATTTCATTCATTTATTTCTTACTTACTTATTGTTTATATATTTGTTTATACAAATAAAACAAAAATACAAGAAAGAAATAATAAAAATAAAATAAAATAAATATACAAGAATAATAATCTTAAGGGAAAAAAACCTGATGATAATAATAAATTTTATCATGTAATTTTGGCATACATAAAACTAAAATATAATATAATCCAAATAAAAATAAGAATAAAGAACAAAATCTCAATAAAATAAAAATAAAATAACTACCAAAAAAATATTTTGGTAAATTATTATTACAAATAGTTATTTTTTATTATTATGGAGAATCAATACATGACTATTGTATGTAATCTCCCTGTCATTATAATTATTACAGAAATTTTATTATTAATGAATATTAAATTTGTCAAGGATTGATATTTTTTAGTTATTATTCTTCTAATATGAATTATTCTCACTGAATTTTTGATTATATTCCTGATAAGGAATTCAGATATTATTGCTATGATTACTTGTTTATTTAGCTTATTAATTTTCAAATATGCATGGAACTGAATATGAATAATTCATGAATAATTAATCGATGAGTTTTGATTATATTCATAAGGAATGAATTACATATTATTCTTTTATTCTTTAATTTATGTATTAATCTCTTAATTTAATTTATTTTCTATGTTTTATTATTGATGGGATAATAGTATTATACTTCTTTTTATTATTAATCAATGATCTCTCATTAATTTATATTTCTATAATGACTTATTGATTTAGCTTATCAATTGTAAATTACAAATGAGTTTGTATATAATTAATCATTAATAATTGTTATATTTTCATAATTTAATAATGATTCATTTTTATTATTTTCATTAATCTCTTTTATTTTATTTTTTTATTATTGGTTGTTGGATAGTTTTTTTCTTCTTTTTATTATTTATTTATTATTCATTTTTAATAATTTATTTATATTTTTATGATGAATTATTAATTGCACTTATTAGTTATAAATGTTAGATAGATTTTAATATAAATTATTTATTAATCACTATCATAATCAAATAATTTAATAATGATTCATTAGCTGTTTATTTTTTATATTTAATTTATTCAGTGTTTAGTTATTATTTATTCATTTATTCATTTATTTGTTAATTCCTTCCTTTTTATTATTTATTTGCTTTTGAGTTTTTTATTTTTTATTTCTTTGTCTCTTATCATTTATGAGTTAATTGTTTTTTATCTCATTTTATTATTTATTCATATTCTTATTGGTTATTTTTAATTTTGTAATAATGTTTTATTATTCCTTTATCTATTAATTATGTGTTTGTTATTTTGATTATCTATATATTATTCTTGTTTTTTTAATTTTCATTCCTTTATTTTTGGTTATTTATGGCTTAATTGTTTTTTATTCCATTTTATTAGTTATTTATATTTTTATAAGGACTTATATATTTCACCTATGAGCTATAAGTTAATCATGAGTTTGAATACAACCAGTTTTAATTATTTATTATTTACTTATGATTTATGCATTTATTAATTTTTTTCTTAATTTCTTACTTTTCTATTATTTATCTATTTCTTATTTTTGATTTCTTTCTTTTATACTATACTCAAAAAACAATATTTTTATTTCTTGAATTTTATTGTTTGAGGAAATTTGGGGAGCAATTCCCCATTAAATAAGAAGTTCAAAGTGATACAGATACTTGTCACAGAATGGGCCCCCACCATGACAAGAGAAAATTATAATCTAATTAAATCAATAAATAATTGTAAAAGTTTTATTTGTTGAAGATTTTGACTTCATCTAGTGTTATAGTGGTGCTTCACTCTTTATTTTTCCAGGCACAAGGCATATTGGCCTGGAAACATCCTCTTTTGTGAATCTGTTGACCCAAGCCCTCAATTTATCATTCACCACAAGGTGTTACAGCCTCAAGCCATCACTATTCAGGTGCACCCACATAGAGAGGCAAAGCCTTAATCAACAACCTCCTTTTATCAAGTTCACTGAGGGCTTCTGGTGCATATCTTGAAGCAGGGCAGTATTCTGAAAAAAAGACGGTACATTGTAAGCTTAAGGGAGAAAAGATTTTTTGCATTAAATGAAGGTTACAAAGTTTTCCTTTTCATAGATATACTTTACACTAAGCCTTGATCAAGCTCAGAAACTTAAGAATGGGCCAATGAGGCAAATAGGATTTGTCTCTGAGTATCAATTGGTCAATCAGATGAAATGGCTTGAATATGGAGTTGATTAGAAGTGATGAGGCCAATGCAATACAATGGTGGTTGAGGAGAAGGAAGCTGTAAGTTAATTTTGTGCAGGAAGAACGGATTTGAGTGCTTTGGGTGGCCAAAGGTGGTTGGATAATCCAATTGTACAAATTCTGGTAGTTCAGGCAAATTAGAAATCTCTGGGAGAGAAATTGTAGGAGGCGGAGCTTGGCTGATAGGGGAAGACAAAAAGCTGGGTAATGTATTACTTGGAAGCGTTTTTTTGGATTAAAAGGGTTAACTTGAAGGGCTGAGGTTAATCAAGGAGATTATTGTTCTTGATTTTCTATTGGATGAGGTTGCTCAATACTTGTGGAAAGATGGTAGAGTTGGATGGGTAAAATGACTTGAGAAAGAGCTTGACAAGCCAAGAGAGCAACGTGTTGCTTTGCTTGTCGTTTTGACAAATGAGCTTGTGAGGTGGTGAAAAAATTTGAACCAATTGGAAACTCTGGATATATGGGTGGCAGAGAAGGTGTTGCAGTACAATTCAGGTTTTGATTGGTTTTAGTTAAAACTTGATATTTTTACTCTAGCTGAAGACTTGGTTTATTGGTTTGGAATTGTTGTTAAAGTGGAGGATAGAGGAATGGCTCAAGGTGGTTCAGAAAAGCAATTGACATTGACGGTTGAGCCTTTGGGAAGTGGAAAAATTAACTGTTCTGCTTTAGAATATTAATAAAAAAAATTATAAGACTGGTGCAAAACCTAAATCAAGTAAACTGTCCTAAACGCTTGTTAGCTGCAATAAATAGGAGTGATGGATACAGGAACCATACTTGTCTGCTTCATAAAGTACTAAGCGAGAAGAAATAAACTGATTAGAAGCGTGACATATTTTACTGGACAGCTCCCTGGTCATTAAAAACACAATGTTTCATGATTTAGTTTAAGGCATTAAGTAATAGAGTAAATGAAGCCTAACCTTGGTTCTATTGTAATTTTCATCTAACAATCTAGCGTCAAAGCCATATGAGTGGTTGCTTTGATGTAAGCTGGATGTGAAGACTTGAGTAAGTACAAATGTAACTTTGGAAAGAATCTACTAGTGAAATAATTTGGAGTTCCTAATTATTATTCACTTCCACCAACTTGACTATTGGTATTAGATCTCATCGGTTCAATTAGATCTGTTGATTTGCTAAAGCTGTCTCTTGTTTTTCTGCCAGACTCAAGTGCCTCTTGATCTTGATTAGATCAAATTTTTGGATCAGAAGGCCTGGACGTGGTTAATTTCCATCTTGGGATTGACGAGAATTTGATTTTGAGCATGAGTTGATATTTGCGCTGATGATGAGAGTTCTTTTTTCAAGTCAAGGTGAGTTGGGTAAAGTTGAAAATGAATTTAATTATTAGAGTTTTTGGAAACTAAAAACTAAAAGGCTGATGATGAGAAATAATTAAATATTAAAATTTCACTTTTATTTCAGTAGAATTTAATTTTCAGCAACATACCCTAACATAGTGATAAATAATAGTGCATATGCATAACACTGATGCAGAATAATGGATAATGAAAACTAAACATCAATAAAAAATAATAAGAAGTGGTGATTAAATGAATGATAAATAGTAATCAAATAATACATAAATAATAAAATTGAATATTAAAACTGAAAAATCAACTAAGTAATGAACAAGTCATAAAAAATATACCTTGAAATATAGATTATAAGAACTAATGAATAAATATATAATATATATATAATGAAACACAAATAAAAAAGGTAAATAATAAATAAAGAAAGCTACAAATAATTCATAAGCAATAAATATTAAATAATAAATAAATAACAAATGAAAAATAAACAAAAAATAAGTGAATAGTAGATAAATAATAAATAGATAATAAATAAATAACAAATAAATAATAAATAAATAATAAATGAATAATAAATAAATAATAAATAAATAATAAATAAATAATAAAGAAATAATAAATAAATAATAAATAAATAATAAATGAATAATAAATAAATAATAAATAAATAATAAATGAATAATAAATAAATAATAAATAAATAATAAATAAATGATAAATAAATAATAAATAAATAATAAATAAATAATAAGTAAATAATAAGTAAATAATAAATAAATAATAAATAAATAATAAATAAATAATAAATAAATAATAAATAAATAATAAATAAATAATAAATAAATAATAAATAAATAATAAATAAATAATAAATAAGTAATAAATAAGTAATAAATAAATAATAAATAAATAATAAATAAATAATAAATGAATAATAAATGAATAATAAATAAATAATAAATAAATAATAAATAAATAATAAGTAAATAATAAATAAATAATAAATAAATAATAAATAAATAATAAATAAATAATAAATAAATAATAAATAAATAATAAATAAATAATAAATAAATAATAAATAAATAATAAATAAATAATAAATAAATAATAAATAAATAATAAATAAATAATAAATATATAATAGGGGGTGTCAAAGTCACCAAATCCCGCCTTAAAATAACACCGGATTTGGACCCTAAATCCCGGGTTTTTTATGTGTAAATCCCATGGAATTTTAACTGAGTCCCCTGTTATTTTGACCAAATCCCATGCATCTGGGATTTCAGCTTGAAACCTAACCCAAAATAGTACTCACAATTCATACCTGCACAACATATTCTTCTACACTCCATTTTGGACAATCTGACCAAACAGCTTACAGTCCATTTATACTTCTTCATCCATATAATAATGCCTCAATCCAAAGCAAGACAAATCAAGACAGATATGAAGATCACCTCTAGCCTGCCTCATCCATCAGGTCACTTAATACGTACAGATTATTTAACCATAATTAATTGGCTTTCAGTCAAAGCCAATTTCGAGTCATGTTTTGGTAGTAGTGGTTCAACAACTATTGGAAGACCTCCCTCATCAAGGCAGCATGGATTTCAGCTTATGGTGATTGAGGTCAACAAAAAATCACATAATCGACTAAACCTTAGTTCAAGCAGCATCTGAGATTGATGGCGAACATATAAAAAGAAACATATGGCCGCAAAAAAATTTGAGAATTTAACTGGGGCTGGAATCATCGAAGAAGATGAGAGTAAAGGAATAAAGTCAATGAGTGAAAAGCTTGAAAGTATGTGTCCTTGCTATGCTGAAATAGATGGGCTCTTTGGCCACAAGCCCAATGTCACTCTGGTTGCAAGCTATGATTCACAAGCAAAAGACAGCTTAAATGGTGATGATGATGTTTTGCCCGATAAGGTAATTAATTTCTCTTCCTTTTTTACCTGTGATAATTAAAGTTCATGTGCTTTTTAAAGGAGAATAATGGATTGGAATCACCTCTCAATCTTGTTCCTTTGGTTCATAATGAAGATGACTTGATTCAAGCGGAAAACCTTCAAGATGAATCAGTAAGTATGTTTAAGCCTGATACTTATGAAATCCATTGTTAATTATTTCTCCTTTGAACAGAAAATTAAATCCATAACGCATTCAACACAAAAGCTTAATCAAGCATTGACACCCAACTTGAATGACAAGAGTGGCTCTAGGAAAAGGCCAATGGATATGTTTTCACTGACATATGCCAGTTTGCTTGAATCACGGCAAAAGGGTATGTTTTGGAATTATGGCTACTCTGATCAATCCCACTGACTAAATTCATGATTTGTAGCCCGTGAAATCAGTGAAAATTCTTGTTTGGAGTGGGAAAGGGAGAGGTGGAATGAAGAGGAAGCAAGCAACATGGAAAATCAACAGTTTGAAGAAGTCAAGTTGCAAAAGCAAATGGAGCTTGAGGAGAAGAAACATGCAAAGAAATATGAATTTGAAAAAGAAAAGTGGAATCGTGAATTGGAATTGAAGGAAAAGCAATGCCAGATGGATCTCACTATAGCGGCATTGTCATCAAGCAGGCCAATCGGGGAGCTGGAACGCATTCTGGCATTAATCAATAAAAAATAACTTATTACATATATTTAATGTGATCAATTTATATGTGGTGCTTGTTCAATAAATCTTATGTTTATGTTTAATGATTGATCTTATGTCATGAAATCTAACTCCACTTTATTACCAAATGGAAATTTCAATGTTTATGCATAATTGGGGCACCAACTTGCAATTTCAATTTCATATGACATTTATTTGCAATTTCAGACAGATTGGAAAATTTGGGCAAGTTTTGCATTGAGAATTCATATGAAGTCTGTTCAAAAATCTAATTCAACAATGGCTTTTTTCCTTTTTTATGAAAATGTCATTTTATGGTTTTTTTTTAATTTTTTCATCTTTTTCTATATGTTTTTTTTAATTCAATGGTTATTTTGTTCTTTTCAGTTTGAAGGGTTTCAACTTTTAATTGGGCAATGTCCCTTGTTTTGTTGATTTTTGATTTTTAATTCTTAATTTTTAATTTTTTTTTTAAAGTTGATTTTTTTCTTTAATTTCTTTTAATTTATTCTTTTTTATTTTTACTTTTCACCTCTCCAATTTAAAAAAAAAAACACCTTTTTTTTAATTTCAAATCTTAAATTTCACTTTTTTTTTATCATTTTGACTTTTTACCCCTCCCTCTTAAAAAAAATTACCAATTTTTTTTTGTTTTTTTTTTAAATTTTAATTTTTAATTCTCAATTAGTTTTTTTCTAATTTTACTCTTCACCCTTCCCTCTAAACAAAAACCCACTTTTTTTAAAATTCAGGTAAGTGAATTTCTCTTCTTTTTGTTTAATCATAACCATCTTTTGCTAATTTTTTTTTTATTTTTATATAGGTAATTTTTTTTTTGTCTTTTAAATTTTTTTTATTCAATTTTTTGCACCTCCCAAACTCACCCACCCATCACCATCATCATCCACAACTCACCCACCCAACACCATCGTTGTGAGCCTTGAGGTATATTTTACATACCCAAATAGGCCACAATTATCTTAAAAAGAAATTTTGAATTATGCAAAACTCATAAGTCATGCATATATCCAAAATTCATCATTTTCAATTTCAGAAAAGATGAATAACTTTTTATTGAGTAAGTAAATCCATGGATTTAAGACCAGATTTGGATTCTACACAAAAATTCAGCTAGGGTAGCTCCATAGAGTGAATAAGCTCAATTTAAGTATTTGAGGTGGTAAAATGGAAAATACTTCAATACCACATCATTAATACCACATAAAAGATCCGTGAAAATTTTTGTTTTTCTTGATTTTTAGCCAAAATAATGGGAAAGTGAGAAATCCCATGTTACATATACACTAAGAATAGTGTTATGCATGTTTTGAGCACTTAATATCATGGTATTCTTACATGGACTTTTGGTACACCCATAGTGGATATCTCACTTTAAGCTTAAATTACTATTTTGACGTAAAAAATAAGCAAGGGGGACAAAAGACATCAAAGAGAGCCAGGGTACCCAACTTCTGAGGCTTCAGAGGCGTGGATAGCTCCAGAGCATGGATCCATGGCTCATCTTGGCCCAATTGGTAAACTAAAACTCTTTGGGAACTTGGTTACCAAGTTACACCTACTGTAATCATAAGAAAAATAGCAAATAACCTGCTATTTTGACGTGCCAAGGAGGTAATGAGCTACTTAGACTCCTGTAACCACGTCAATTCTTGATGACTTTCCATGACTAGACCCTAAAAGAGTAATTAAACCCTTTTGGGATCCATATTCATTGATTTACCTCATAGCAACCAGCAAAATACTGCTATTTGCAATTCTACGTAGAAATGAGGTAAAAACTTCAAAAATTCATTAAAAATACAATTCTTAATGAATCCTTCTGAAACTTTCAGGACCAATGAAGAACTGTAATATCTATGGTACAACCAAAAAAAATCATGGTTTTACCAAAGGAACTCAAAAGAAACAGAGAGGTCGCAAGAACCATCAAGGCAAGGGCAAAGGCAAAGCCAATTGGCACAGACCTTACCCACAAGGGTACAGGATCCCCAAATTAGAGCCTTCAGCCGTGGACAGTGTCTTCAATATGGCCAGAACTCTTATGGAATTCATAGCCAAGGAGCAGGAAAGGATGAACAGGACTTTTCCATGCAAATAAATGATGTACATAGAAGTATTAGTGTAGAAATTGGCAAACTTGAGTCAAAGTTGAAGCAAATTTCATTAGACATCAATGATTTAAAGAAAAATGACAAGCAACATTCTGATTGGCATCAATTGACAAATGTCACCCTTGAGTCAATTAGCAATGCTTGTGAAAGAATGGAGAACCAATGTCAAAATAATGACACAGAGGATCCTTCCATTTTTAAAGTAAATGATAGACTTAAAACTCTTGAAGACCATGTCTTACAAATAGTTAAGAACACCAATCAATTTGCTATACATTTAGCAAAAAGTGACAGTGAGAGGCAGAAATTTAAGAATGATATAATTGCAAGTGTGGAGCAAATTCATAAGAATCATGAACCACATATGCCAAGACATTCTACACCTTTGACTGAAGAAAAACTTTCTGTCAAAGAAAGTTTGACTCCATTCTTAGGAGAAAATGCTTACTCTGCAAGAGATATTCCCAAAATAGAAGAATGGCCAACATTCTCTGGTGAAGGAGAATACAACCATATTGAATTCATCAGGACTATTGATATGTTGCAAGAAGACTTTAATATACCTGATGAAATCATAGTGGGAAAATTACACTGTTTGTTTACCAGAACTGCAAAGAAATGGTATTACAAAATGAGGATTGATCATGGTAAACATGACTGGTCTTGGTGGAAATCTGAAGTGATTACCAAATGGGCCAATAATTCTTGGAGGTTTAAAATGGAGAATGCTTTTGAAAGTGCCATTTTTAACTCAGAAAAAGACAAACCACTTACTTGTTTCTTCAAACAAAAAGACAGATTATCTGCTTTACACCCAGATATGTCTGACACTATGATTAATATTAAAATATTAAGAAAGTGTGGAGGAGAACTGGAACATGCTATCAAAAGCAGATGTGTGGAACCCTGTTCAACAGAAGACTACATTAATGCTATGGAAGATATTATTACCAGGACAAGAATTGGTAAAACTTGGGTTAAAAACCCAATAGAGTCCAAAATAGTCTCAAAGATTCCTAGAGAAGAAAGAAGACCAGAAAGACCTGTCTTGAAGTGTCATAAATGTGGAAGTACTTCACATTTAGCCAACACTTGCCCTAAGAAGACAAAAATCAATGAAGTTCAAGTCATTGAAGAAATTCAGTGTACTGAGGAGAAAGAAGAGTCTGATCAAGATTCTGCAGTCTCTGAAGATACACCAGTGGAGGACTATCCCATTGAGAACATTTCAGCTTTCTTTGAGGTCACAGAAGTCCATACCCACTTGCCACAGTACAGTGAGGATTGCTGCAACCTGATCAATATCCAAGATGCCGGAATGTGTAAAACAAAACCTGCTAGAGGAAAGGGTTATACTGCTGGAGCATCCTGTATCACATCAGTTCTGATGAGTGATATTGAAGCCAAAGTAAATTTGGATACAGGGGCATTTTGCACTTGTGTTGGCAAAGATTATCTCCAAATTATACTTCCTGAATGGAAAAACCATCTATTACCAATAGAAGGTGTACAATTCAGTAGTGCCAGTAACAATATGTACCCCTTGGGCATATTGGACACTAATATTGTATTCCCACATCCAGCAGGAAGTGTAAGAATGAGAACTGAGATTGTAGTAATGGATAATTGCACATCTCAGCACATCATTCTTGGAAATGATTACTTAAATATTTATGGTATTGATATAAATAACCATAAGGACAGATATTTCACAATTGGAGATAACAAAAGACAAAAATTTGCTTTCTCCAATATGCCAAAACAGATATCTGTAGTATCTTCTGTCAAAGATACTTACAAAGATGAATTTGTGTCTAAACAACTTGTTGAAGCACAAATTAATCCATCATTGTCACCAAAGATGAGGAATGAACTTATTGATGTATTATATACATACAATAATGCATTTGCATCTGATAATGAACCATTAGGCGCTATAAGAGGACATGAAATTGATATTACTCTTAATATTGATAGACCATATCCTCCAGTACTTAGAAGACCAGCTTATCCAGCCAGTCCCAGAGCTAGAGAGGCCTTGGAAAAACATATCCAAGAGTTGATCCAACTTGGTGTGCTAAGGAAAGTTGGCCATAATGAGGAAGTTGAAGTGACAACACCTGTTATTATTGCATGGCATAATGATAAGTCAAGAATGGTTGGAGATTTTAGAGCTTTGAATACCTACACAGTTCCAGATAGGTATCCAATCCCTAGAATCCAAGAAACCTTGACTCAATTGTCTAAAGCCAAGTATATAACATCAATGGATGCATTGAAAGGCTTTCATCAAAATATTTTGACACCCAAAGCTAAGAAATTACTTAGAATTATCACTCACTGTAGCATTTTTGAGTATCTTAGAATGCCATTTGGCATTAAAAATGCTCCATCTCATTATCAAAGAATGATGAATACCATCTTCCCCACAGAATTGTCTGAAGGATGGCTTATCATTTATATTGATGATATTATTATATGTTCTGACTCATGGTCTTTGCACCTTGAAAGACTTGCAAGAGTACTTCATAAAGTTGCAGAAGTGAACATGAAAATTTCACTTAAGAAATGCAATTTTGGTTTTGAAGAACTCAAAGCATTAGGACATGTTGTTTCTGGTTTGAGCTTGGGTATTGACAAGAATAAAGTAGCAGCAGTGTTACTTAAGGCAATACCCCAGAATAAAAAAGAAATGATGTCTTTTCTTGGATTTTCTAGTTACTATATGCAACACTTGAAAGATTTTGCAATTCTAGCCAAGTCACTTTATAGAATCTGTGATCAACAGACTGTATTTGAAATGACACAGGAAAGAATTAAAGCTTATGAGAAGATAAAGAAAGCCCTTACAGAAGCACCTTTACTCCTCTTGCCTGACTGGAATATTCCTTTGAAATTGTACATTGATGCATGTGGAGATGGATTAGGGGCAGCCCTACACCAAGTCCAAATTATTGATGACAAACCTACAGAAGGACCAGTTTGTTATATCTCAAGACAAATCAAACCAACAGAAGCCAGATATGGTGCAAGCCAAATGGAGTGCTTATGTTTGGTATGGGCACTTGAGAAATTACACTATTACCTTGATGGCAGTGTTTTTGAAGTGATAACTGACTGTAATGCCGTGAAATCACTTCTTAACATGAAAACTCCCAACAGACATATGTTGAGATGGCAAATAGCCATTCAAGAATATAGAGGAAACATGACTATAGTTCATAAAGCAGGAAACATTCACAAAAATGCTGATGGACTTAGTAGATGGGCTTTAGCCAACACTCCTGATAACCCAGCTTATGTACCTTTGGAAGCTGAACCACAGATTCCAATTGAAGGGATTAACATAACTGATATTGGGACTGAATTCTTTGAAGAGGTCAGAGAGTCTTATAAACAAGACAAGAATTGCCATATCTTGACTTCTTTATTGGATAAAGACTGCAAAGACACATCTTTGGTTAATGCACTAGATGAAGTTTGGAAAAATTCCTATTCTGAAGGAAGATTTCACTTGTTTGATGGGATTATTTACCATAGAACAAAACATTCTTGTGTAATGACACTGTGTAGTAGATTGCTCATCAATACCATTCTTCATGAATGCCATGATAGCATTTACTCTGGACACCTATCAGAAGACAGAACACTTGAAAAAGTGAAGAACTGTGCATGGTGGCCATCTTGGAGAAAAGAAACCATTGAGTATTGCCATACCTGTGATAGATGCCAAAAAGCAAACAGGAGTACAGGCAAGAAATTTGGATTGATGATCCATATTCAAGAACCAAAATCCCCTTGGGAAGTTGTTCACATGGATTGGGTCACAGCACTTCCTCCAAGTGGTGACAAAAGTTATAATGCTTGTTTAGTCATTGTAGACAGATATAGCAAAACTCCCATATTCTTACCATGTCATAAAGATGACACTGCTATGGATACAGCTCTTCTTTTATGGAGTAGAGTTATTTCTCATACAGGGTTATTTAAGAATATCATAAGTGACAGAGACCCCAAGTTCACATCTGCACTTTGGACCAATCTTCATAGATTGTTTGGGACTAAGTTATCATTCTCTACAGCATATCACCCTCAAACAGATGGGCTAGCAGAGAGGATGATTCAAACTTTAGAAGACATGATCAGGAGATTTTGTGCTTATGGATTAGAATTCAAAGACTCAGATGGATTTACCCATGACTGGTGCACTCTGATACCTGCATTAGAATTGGCATACAAGACATCAGTCCATTCTTCTACAGGACAAACTCCTGCTATGTTAGAAAAGGGATGGAATCCAAGACTCCCAGCAGACACACTAAGGAAAGACTTGATTGACATTCATCCTACAGCTTCCAGCTTCAAATTAATGCTTGATAAAGTAAAACACCATGCAAAACAGAGTATGGATGATTCTTTTGATTATGCAAAACAGAAGTGGGACAAGAGTCATAAAGTACCAGACTTCAAAGTAGGGGACTTAGTTCTAGTTTCAACCTTGAATTTTAATAATATCAAAGGCCCAAAGAAACTTAAAGATTCTTATGTAGGACCTTTTGTTATTGTTGCTTTACATGGAACCAATGCAGTTCAAGTGGAATTGAGTGGTGAATTGGAAAATAAACACCCCACATTTCCAGTCAGCTTGATAAAGCCTTATCAACCAGCTGACAAAGAATTGTTTCCTTTAAGAAACCCAACTCCTTTAACTGTGCCCCCTGTGGAACAGAATGAAGACAGAAAGATAAAGAAAGTCATTAAAGAAAGGAGACTTAGGGGTAAAAATCAAAGAGAATATCTTGTCAGATATAGAAATCCAGTACATGAAGATGAATGGATAGCAGAATCAGAAATACCTGACTCAGATAAACTCTTAAGAAGATTTAGACATGAAAGAAGGCCACAAGCCTGAATATGTCTATAAATGTGCTTTAAATTACTTGATCTGAGTAATGTGAAGAGGTTGGACAGTGGACATTAACCCCCTTTGGGGCCTTATTCTTTTATCACTAATAAAATTGTAGTACAATTTTATTTTTTGGTGGGAGGGAATGTGAGCCTTGAGGTATATTTTACATACCCAAATAGGCCACAATTATCTTAAAAAGAAATTTTGAATTATGCAAAACTCATAAGTCATGCATATATCCAAAATTCATCATTTTCAATTTCAGAAAAGATGAATAACTTTTTATTGAGTAAGTAAGTCCATGGATTTAAGACCAGATTTGGATTCTACACAAAAATTCACCTAGGGTAGCTCCATAGAGTGAATAAGCTCAATTTAAGTATTTGAGGTGGTAAAATGGAAAATACTTCAATACCACATCATTAATACCACATAAAAGATCCGTGAAAATTTTTGTTTTTCTTGATTTTTAGCCAAAATAATGGGAAAGTGAGAAATCCCATGTTACATATACACTAAGAATAGTGTTATGCATGTTTTGAGCACTTAATATCATTGTATTCTTACATGGACTTTTGGTACACCCATAGTGGATATCTCACTTTAAGCTTAAATTACTATTTTGACGTAAAAAATAAGCAAGGGGGACAAAAGACATCAAAGAGAGCCAGGGTACCCAACTTCTGAGGCTTCAGAGGCGTGGATAGCTCCAGAGCATGGATCCATGGCTCATCTTGGCCCAATTGGTAAACTAAAACTCTTTGGGAACTTGGTTACCAAGTTACACCTACTGTAATCATAAGAAAAATAGCAAATAACCTGCTATTTTGACGTGCCAAGGAGGTAATGAGCTACTTAGACTCCTGTAACCACGTCAATTCTTGATGACTTTCCATGACTAGACCCTAAAAGAGTAATTAAACCCTTTTGGGATCCATATTCATTGATTTGCCTCATAGCAACCAGCAAAATACTGCTATTTGCAATTCTACGTAGAAATGAGGTAAAAACTTCAAAAATTCATTAAAAATACAATTCTTAATGAATCCTTCTGAAACTTTCAGGACCAATGAAGAACTGTATTATCTATGGTACAACCAAAAAAAAGTATGGTTTTACTAGTAAAATTAAAAGTTTTACTTACAGTCCATTTTTGACCATTCTATGTGAAACACTGAATCTTCAAAAATTCACAGTAATTACAACCTGTGATGAAATTGGCAATAACATTGATAACTTTGAGAAATCAATGATTATTTTAGAATAAAAGAAGATTTACAGAAGTTACTCCTTTTATTCTTAACCATATTGGGGTTGGTAGTCACGTAAAAGCATCAATTAAGTAATTATGATAATCTTACGTGACAACAGATGATGCAATCATTAATCCAAAAGGGTTTATTGTTTTCTCACTCACTGGTTTTTCAGTTTGCTCCATGGAACGCCTCTGTGAGCTGTTGTTGACTTAAAAGAAGCCTCTTCTTGCTGTTTTTTCTGTATCATCATCTTATCAATTTATTAAATCATTATTACCAACAAGTGAGTATTAGTTAAAGCTATTCTTAAGTGTTTTAAATCTTTCAAAATCATCCAGAAAGACGTGAAATCATAGAATCCAACTATATTTTGTTGTAATACTGTTATAAATCCTTTTGATCCCTTAAATCCACAATTCCACGTCAAATTTCTCTACTCTTACCTATCAATAAGTTCTTTGGAGTATTAGTGAGTCATTTATTCTTAATTCTTAAAGTTTTTCTCTAGTAATAGTTTTCTTCAAGAATTATCTTTATAATTATTCTTGCAGAAGATAATCATATATTAAAATAATTTTATTATTTTAATAAAGAAGTTTTTATTATTAAATTCTTCTTGTAATTGATTCTTGTAGACAATTACTTGCTCACTGTTAAAATCACTAGTAGTGCTTAACACGTGAAAGAAATAATTTTTTAATTATTTAATTGTGGTTATAATAATATTTTATTATTATATTTCATAAGAACAGACATAGTACTGTTGATTAATAGTAATATTATCACCAGTTTCATAGTCACATCTTACAATCATCAATCACCATCCACCTCCCAAAACCCCCCACCTAACTAACCCTGGAACCTCCCAAATAGGCTCCTGGGAGGTTCCAGGGCCTGAGACCTTAAAATCGATCCGAATTGATTCAGAATCGATTCAGAAGGCCTCCCAAATCGATTCGGCATTGTTTTACTTCTTCATCATTCTAATGGCCCCTAGAGGCCATTAGAATGTTTATTTTATTTTATTTTTCATTTTTTTTTAATTATATCATTTAGATAAAAAATTATACTGATGTTTTTTTTTCTATAATTCTCATTACTCTTCTTTTTCTTTTTCAATTCTGGAATTTGGAAACTGATCTCAATTTTTTTTTCTTATTATTCATTTATTGACTTTGAATAATATCTTACTGATTTCTTTTTATTCATTTATTTTATTTCAAAAATCTATGACTGATAATGATTTCTTTAACACTGATGATTTTTTTTATTTTTTTTAATCATTTATTTTATTTCAAAAATCATTTACTGATAATGATCTTTTTTTTACTGATGATATTTTTTTTCCTTTTTTTAATTTTTTGGGATAATAATCATTACTGACCCTTGATTGATTTTTTATTTTAATTTTTGTTTCTCTTTTTTATCTATTTGTTCATATAGGGGAGAATTAATTATAAGAATTTATTTTTCAATGTCATTTCATTTCCCATCCCTTCCATCATCCTTAAAATTCAAAAAAACTCTCCTCCTCCCTCTCATTCTTCCAATCATTTTGATGATGTCATGGTTAGGACTAAACCAGACTCAGCACATCATCAGAGTGATTTGAAAGATGATCAAGCTCATATTACTCCTCTTGATGTCATGGTTAGGACTAAACCAAATATAGAACATCATGAGTATAATAATACCAAATTAAATAATAAAAGAAAGCTCACCCAAATCCAAAGACAACACATCCATGATTAAAAACAAATAATGTCTCACCTTGGCCATTCCAAGAATGAATTTAAAAACTTTTCAACAATTTTTATTGACAAGAAATCTGCCAATGTCTCATGGTTGAAACTTCCATCACTTAACACTCTCCCCCATCCTTATATCCTCATTAATAAAACATCCAAGCCGTTTTTGCCTGTCATCATATATGAAATAACCCCATTTGATAATTCTTCTGGCCACTCTCAAATTCTGCAAAACATCATCATGACATTAATTTCCTTACCTCAAAATCGACAAGAAATTAAAACCAATAAGCAACTCCAAGGTGGCATTATGAAAGGTATTGGGTTTCGATCTGGTTCTGATGCTGGAAAATCTGCAGGTGTGTGATATTTTTGGCATATTACCTTAATAATTACTGACTAATTACAAAATTACTAGGTGTTTACTCCAGAAAACCCGGTTTAACTCCTCATCAAATTGAAACAGATAACAATCAATGGATCAAGCTTCATCAATATGACGAATTCATTTACTCAAGAATCTCCCATTTTTCAAAATTAGCAGCAAATGAAAATCAATCATTAATGGAAGCAGCCCAATTACCCAACTTCAGTCAACTCGAATGGACTTCTGTCAATCCCAAGGAAGAATTCAAATAGTTTACCAATGTCATTGTCACCCAAGATGGATTTTTCAATAAGCCACACAAAGATTTAAACGATCTCAATGCCTGGACTTATGGTATATTTTCTTTTGTATCAAAAAAAGATTTCCTTCCACTTCCTACTATCTTCACCCCCTCTGGACATGGCTTACACTTCCCTGAATTAAAAATGGAGATCGATTTTTCAAAAAAACCTGGCATGATGGAAATTCTTTGGAAGACATCAACAATGGTTCATCATACAACAAAACCACCTCCAGAAATTATCAATCATGACAAAATTACTCATTTTGGATGTTCTTTTCAAATAAACCACAAATTATTTAATGTAGGTGACAAATTCTTGAAAATGACACCCACTGAAATTAATTCAAGAGTCAATGGGTACTTTGAAAGAAATATGCAGGATCAAAAAGAACTAAAAAATCTTAATTTTAAATACTTTTATTTTATGAATAACATCTCCACTCCGTTGTATGCCAATAAATTAAGTTTATAAAACATTGGTCCTGATGAAATCTACAATTGACTATTTTTCCATGCCAAAGTGATTGGTTTAATTTTTTCATGCATATTTACCACATCTTCCCCAATGTCATTGTTGGCCAGATCTTCCGCATGTGGTGGATCATCATCTTCATATAAATCAAACCACTCATCACCAATTTGAGCTAACATACTATGTAATATCGTGCAAGACACAACCCAACTAACAAAATATTCAATTTCATTATTATCCCTCATTTGATTTCGCATTTCCCTTAGAGAAAACCACCTCCCCTTCAAAATTCCAATTGCATGCTTGATTCTGACCCTTGATTTTGCTAGACAGTAATTGAAAGAACGGTTGTCTTGATTATGTGCTACAACTCCCTTATATGCTGGAACAACCCAAGGGGAGCTTGCATATTCCGAATCTGCAAGTAAGTATTGATCCTTTTCATAAAACTCTTGAGGTCTTTGTGCTATTTTCATATGTTGATTGACATTCAAATCATGAAGTGACCCAGTACAACCAACATGCAGAGAAGTGAACTGTTTGTTGATATCGCAAACCAGTTGTATTGACATAGAATACCTTATATGTAAACCATCAGTAATATTGAAATAAAGAATAAAGATTCAACAGCTTACCTTTTTTTGCGATCAAAATACGCTTCACCATCATTGGGAGGACTTTGTGATAATGGTATGAGACTCCCATCAATAAACCCAATGCACCCAGGGAAGCCTTCTGCTTGCATTACTTGAGACATCTCTCTGCGTTGTTCTATTGTTGGCCACACAATCACTTTGCGCTTCAACTTCATTAATATCTGGATGACTTGTTGAGTGTACAACACAATAGCCCCATGGCTAATTCCAAACAACATTCCAATCTTTCCCAAAGCAGCCCCATTTCCATTTGATCCTAGCCTTGATAATGCTACAGCCAATTGGATGGCAGGATTGTGTTGTTTGTTTTGTGATGAGTTTTGAAAGGTTTTATCAGCTTGAATTTGTGAAACCAATTTTTCAAATGATTCATGTGTGGTCCTACATAGCTGTTGAAACTTTTCAGATGATAATTTCTGTAAATCATTCATTGTATACATGTAATGAGATGGATATCTTCTACAAGGATTGATGTATCTTTGTGATGTTATCATATCTAATAAGATTATATCTTCCTGGATATCAGAATCACTATCAGAGTTGAGAGCATTGATGAACTGAAGTGAGCTCAAGGTCCAAAGTAAAGGTAGCCTTTGCGATGCCTTGGACATGGTAAATGAAGAAAAGGCTGGTAGTAAATGCAATTTGAAATCAAATAACTTAATAAATGATGAGTGTATTTAGATTTTATGCAAGAGAAGGAAATTTTTATGCAATTTAACATGCCCTTACTGAGTTGTGTGTTTGAAAAATGTGCCTTTATGGGAATCTAAAGGTGGGATTTTGGTATTTAAACATGGGATTTGGTACCAAAAAACCTGTGTTTTTGTACCTCAAAATACCTCACCTCTTGAGGTGTGGGATTTCCCAAATCCCAAAAAATTAATGCAGGATTTTGGCAAAGAAAAACTCAGGATTTTGAGTGTGGGATTTGGTAACTTTGACACCCCCTAATAAATATATAATAAATATATAATAAATAAATAATAAGTAAGCAATAAATAAACAATAAATAAACAATAAATAAACAATAAATAAACAATAAATAAAAAATAAATAAACAATAAATAAACAATAAACAAACAATAAATAAACAATAAATAAACAATAACTAAACAATAAATAAACAATAAATAAACAATAAATAAACAATAAATAAACAATAAATAAACAATAAATAAACAATAAATAAACAATAAATAAACAATAAATAAACAATAAATAAACAATAAATAAACAATAAATAAACAATAAATAAACAATAAATAAACAATAAATAAACAATAAATAAACAATAAATAAACAATAAATAAACAATAAATAAACAATAAATAAACAATAAATAAACAATAAATAAACAATAAATAAGCAATAAATAAGCATTCAATAGACAATAATAAATCATAAAATGTAAAAAAAATAAATGGGTGATAAATATTGCAAACCAAAAAATATATAAAATATATATATATCATGAAAAAAAATAATACAAAGGAGTAATTAACCATGAAACATCACAGATAAACAAATATTAGATAGATCATATAATATAGAAAATAGAATAAGAATAACAAATAATTAAACCTAAAAATGAATAATAAGAATAAAGAAATAAAAGTACATAAATCATAAAAAATGCAAAATGAAAAATGAAAACAAAAAAAGAAACAAATAATAAGTAAATCATTACATATATATTATATAAAATGAATAATTAACTTTAAAACAATTACTCATAAATGATAGAAATACAAAGCTAAATGAACAACAAGTAAATGTAAAGTAATAGAAAATGAAAAGAATAATAATACAAAATAATATAACAATAACAAAATAACTAGTGACTTATAAAAATTAAAAATTATTCCATAAAAACTCAATGAATCAAATATAAATAGTCAAAAATGAATAATAAACAATAAGAACTAAGAAATGAATAAATAAAACATAGAATTGAATCATACGTAATAAAAATCAAGAGTTAAATAAATAACAAATAAATCATCTATAATAAACATAAAAAATGAAAAATAAACAAAGAATCAAACATAAAAATGATAAAATTAATGAAAATAATAAAAATAATAAAAATACTAAAAATAATAGAATAATAAAAATAATGAAAATAATAAAAATAATAAAAATAATAATAAAAATAAAAATAATAAAAATAATAAAAGTAATAAAAATAATATAATAATAAAAATAATAAAAATAATAAAAATATAAAAATAATAAAAATAATAAAAATAATAAAAATAATAAAAATAATAAAAATAATAAAAATAATAAAAATAATAAAAATAATAAAAATAATAAAAATAATAAAAATAATAAAAATAATAAAAATAATAAAAATAATAAAAATAATAAAAATAATAAAAAAAATAAAAAAAATAAAAAAAATAAAAAAAATAAAAAAAATAAAAAAAATAAAAAAAATAAAAATAATAAAAATAATAGAAATAATAAAAGTAATAAAAGTAATAAAAGTAATAAAAATAATAAAAATAATAAGAATAATAAAAATAATAAAAATAATAAAAATAATAAAAATAATAAAAATAATAAAAATAATAAAAATAATAAAAATAATAAAAATAATAAAAATAATAAAAATAATAAAAATAATAAAAATAATAAAAATAATAAAAATAATAAAAATAATAAAAATAATAAAAATAATAAAAATAATAAAAATAATAAAAATAATAAAAATAATAAAAATAATAAAAATAATAAAAATAATAAAAATAATAAAAATAATAAAAATAATAAAAATAATAAAAATAATAAAAATAATAAAAATAATAAAAATAATAAAAATAATAAAAATAATAATAAAAATAAAAATAATAACAATAATAAAAATAATAAAAATAATAAAAATAATAAAAATAATAAAAATAATAAAAATAATAAAAATAATAAAAATAATAAAAATAATAAAAATAATAAAAATAATAAAAATAATAAAAATAATAAAAATAATAAAAATAATAAAAATAATAAAAATAATAAAAATAATAAAAATAATAAAAATAATAAAAATAATAAAAATAATAAAAATAATAAAAATAATAAAAATAATAAAAATAATAAAAATAATAAAAATAATAAAAATAATAAAAATAATAAAAATAATAAAAATAATAAAAATAATAAAAATAATAGAAACAATAAAAATGATATAAATGAATCATTAATAAATTATGGGAGTATGAAAATGAATTAATGCGTAATTTATAATTAATAAGCTCAATAAATAGGTCATCCTAGAAACATAAATAAATAATAGATAATAGATAAATCATAAAAAGAAATTACAAACTATTGGCCCATCAATAATAAGCACTGAGAAATAAATTATAATAAATTAATAAATTAATGAATAAACTAATAAATGAAAAGATAATAAGTAATGAATTATTTATAAATATCATAAAACATTCACTTATAAGTGATTCATAAATTATTCATATCGAGTTTCATGCACCATTTCTGATTAATAAGCTCAATAAATAATCATTTCAATTCAGTTTAATAATTAATTCATGTTTTATAAGTTCAATAAATAATTAATGATAATAATAAATGAATTCCTCATCAGTGATATCATCAAAGATTCATTGATAATAATTCATATTATAATAATAATAACTAACCAAAATTTGAGTCCTTGACAAATTCAATATTAATTAATAAGCTAACTCTTTTAATAAGCAATATCTGACTTAAATCTGAAGTTCATTATCCTTTTCTTATAACAAAAAAATGAGGAGATTATATATAATAGTAATTAATCAATGCGCCATCACAATAAAGGAGAATTATTTCTAATAATAGTTAACCAAAGTATTTATATTAAGAAATATATGATTGTAATTATTGTATCATAAATCATTATTGAGTAATAATCATAATAAGTAAAAGCATGTAAGCTTTCAGTATATATACATAAGCCCTTATATGTTTTTACCATAAAGTTAAGTGTTTTTATGAATTTTTGCCCAATACATGTAAGTGACATATTTTCCAATAACAAATTTTTAAGAATCAGATTTTTGGATTTTTTGGATTCTTTTTGCAATATTTTTCCTGACATGGGATGTCAAGATCCCCAAATTGTTTCAACTTTCTTCAAAATGGCCAATTTTTTTGAAAAATTCATTACAAATCTTTCCACTTATTAATTTTCCTACTTATCTTTTTAAAATGAAGAATAAAATCTTGAGAATCAAATAATCAAAGCCTATATTTTTGGGAATTTTCTTGGTGGGGAAATTGTAGGCCCAAAAAGTGTTTTTTTATGTTTTTGTCACAACCACAAGGAATGACCCCCCCTCCATGGGTGTTGCGGCAATTTAGCCTAGACCCAAGTTGGGGCCAATTGGCCAAACCATATCCTTTATGGCCAATTGGCCCCCTTTGGCCATGGCACCTCCCCCTGGCCTTTTATGGCTCCAATCATCATTTATGGCCTCATGATATATCCTTCCATCATTGGCCTTCCTGGCCAATTTCCATATCTCCAACCCTCAGGCCTCTATCTGTTTTTTTGGGCCTTGGGGTGATCTTTTGTCTCCTAGGGGGTTCTGGGCCCCCTAGCCATAACCATCATACTTGGGCCACCCCCTTTCATTTGGGGGTCTAGGGCCTAAATGGCCTTTTTGGGCCATGGGCCAAAGGGGGCATACCACTAGCCCACAAGGCCAGGTGGGTCCCAAACCACAATTGGGCTTACCTGAGCCCAATTTTGGCCACAATCACCATGACACCAAAAATGGCCCCAAATTGGCCAAGGACCACCATGGACCACATTTCAGCCCATGGCCTCTGGTAGCCACCAGAGGCCACCAGATCAGCTCAGCTCAATCTTTTCCCTCAAGTTAACGGGGATTCCTCCCATTCCTCCATGCACCCCGTACTCAAGGTTGCAGAAGTGGTGCATATATGGTATTATATACCATTATGCACCATTTTTGCTCAGCAATTCAATGGTGACGTTTTTAGGAACAAATTCCATGATTCCAAATCAAGGTCCCGAAATCCAATGCCCATTTCGAAGGAGGACTCTTCAGCTCATTAGTCTGGTAATCCATGGCGGCTATCAGAAGACTATTCAAGGACCCCAACCACCTGGCCCTGTAGGAGTTGGGTTGGCAGTTCAATTAAGGATTATTCAAAGGGCCATTTCTCAGGGGTATTACATCATTTCAATCATCTGTCAAGGAAGCAAGTACTTCACCATCCCTTGGAAAATTCGATTGGTTCATACAGGTAATACTCAATTATCCTGTATGGCCTTGGCCCAATTGGGCCAGTTCAGTTTTCAAGATGACCAGAACTGTATTAGCCCAATTCAGACAATACAGCCGGCGACTCACCTTCCAGGATCAGCCTTTTAGCTTTTCACATATACTGGCCACCTTTCAGCACCTGGGGACTTTTTCCCCAGTTGATTAATATATTGGTTTAATTTTTATATTTATTTTTCTTTTCATTTGTGAAAGTAAATACTGATATTTTTAACTCAGTCCTTTGCACCTTTCTTCTTTGCCTGTCAGTGGATATTGGTGGTCATATCCTGTACTAATTCCATTTCTTTTCTATCAGGCTGAAACAGTGAATTGGGGATTTGCATGGTTGGCTTCTTGGCTTTTGGCTTTCTTATTTCTCTGGCCATTGGCTTCATTTACTCTTTCTTATCTTTGACATACTTGTCCTTATTCTTACTCTCATTCTTCTTTATCTCTTTTATCCTTTTGGAGCCTTCCAAGTGAGTTCTTGATTCCTGAGTGCCAGGCCACTCTGGCTTTCTGTCCAAGAGCCCCTGTGACATTATATTAATTAACTCATAATTTCTTTTCATTCTGTTCATTCATTCTTTTATCATTTTCATTCTTTCATTCATCAAAATTATGACTCTTCAATTCTTATGAACTTAATGCTTCTTTGTCCCTTCTCAATTTTCTCTCATTCATTCTACATTCTTGAAAATTGATAACTGACCCATTTTTTATTTTATTTTTATTTATCTTCTTTTTTAATCTCAATTTCAAATCATCAAATCTCATTCCAATAATAATTCAAGCCTCTTTTATTTTTGATTCTCAAATTGCTCATCAGATTAATTCAGACACCTTCCTCACATCAAGATTCATTTTGATTTTTAAGGAATAATTCACTTGATATTCATTTGATTGATTTACTTGACATGATTGGCATTTACTTCAAGAAAATTGATTGACCTGAAGATTTCATCAATTTTTCTGAGTACTCACATCAAGAATTTTGACATAAATCCATTTTGATTCAAGAATTTCATTTGATGGACTGATTTTCTGCAAGAATTCAATTTTGATTGATTTGATTGACTGATTTATTCACTTCAAGACTTCATTTGATATTTGATTTATTGACGTACTTGAAGATTGTTATTTGATTCATTATTTTCACTTCAAGCTCTCACTTTCAATTGCCTCAAGTTATCCATTTAAATTTTAATTCACTTGAATTAATTTTTATTCCTGAAATCATGCCTATCCAACATTCACCTCCTGTAAGACATACCAGATCTCAGGCCAGAACTCAAGCTGTTCTAACTCCAACTCCAAGAGCTCCTCTTGACAGCACCCCAGCAGCTCCTCAACTGAGGGCCCAATTAGACAGAGGACCAACTATGAAAGGAGCAGCACCATTCAGGAAGTAAGGAAGAGGGCCAAGGAGTTCAAGCTAATTCTCAGGAGTAGTTGGTGGATTTCCAGGACTTTCAAGAACCAGTCTCAAGGCTCCAGGTGAAAATGATGAAGAGGAGGGGGAGAATTCTGTGGAAGAGGAAGAGTCTGATGGTACTGAGGCCGCTCCCACTCCTGTGGGGGCACCTGAAGGGACTGGAAGACCAACTCTAGCCTAGTCTGACTAGCCTGTCTCTCATCAATCTGAATCATCTTTATTGGCCATTATGCAGCAGATGACTCAGATTATGGCCAATCTTCAAGAAGTTTCTTCTTCTGAATAATCAAGACCACCAGCCTTCAAGACTCCATCTATGAAGGCACCAGAATGCTTTGATGGGACTCAGCCCTTCAAAGTCAGAAGGTTTATTCAGTCTTGTCAATTAATTTTTCATAATGATCCAGCAAATTTCTCTCAAGACAGAAAGAAAGTTCTTGATGCCACTTCATTTCTTATTGGCAGGTATGCAAAATGGATTGAGCCTTATCTTTCCAATTTCACTAATCAAGACCCAAGCTACCTTCCCAACTCTTGGAAATTATTTGAATCTTAACTCTTCCCTTTATTTCGTGACCCGAATGAAGTCAGAAAAGCTGAAGCAGAGTTGGATTATTTGGGAATGAAAGAAGTTGGGCATGTATCTTTATACATTTCTGGTTTTAGAAGCTTAGTGTCAAGAATCGGGGATTGGGGTGAAAGGGCTCTCATTTATCATTTCAGGAGAGGCTTGGCCTTCAGGATTCTGGATCAATTGGCCTCCCATCCTTCAAGACTTGATGTGTATTACCCTGGAACTTGATACCAGGTACCATGAGAGGCAAAATGAGAAGAATCATCATCAAGAGAAGAAGCCTGAAGCCTCAAAGTAAAATTCTTCTCATCCTCAAAATTCTTCAAGTTCAAGTCATAGGAAGAAGAAGCATTTTCAGAAGAGGGACAAGCCCCATTCTTGTTCCTTGAATAAAGACTTCAAGTTAATGAATTCTGAAAAAGAAAGAAGAATCAAGGAGGGCTTATGTACCTATTTTGTTGGGAAGCATAGTCTTGAGTCCTGTTTCAAAAGGCCTCAAAACAAGCTTACCCAATCCTCCTGCAATTTTCCCAGCCATAGCAAAGTGTGAGTGAAGATCATGTTGTGTTCAATGGTCTTCTCTGTTTTCCTTCCAGAGCACAATTGTGCATTCTGAATACTGGTGTCAAGAATTCTTTAAATTTTTTGTCTTTTCTTCTCTTTCTGATGTTTTTTACAATATTCTCATTGATTCTGGTACTACCAACTCATTTATTGCAAAGCAGTTTGTTAACAAGTAGTCATTGACTATGTCAGAACTCCAAGAGAAGATTCCTCTTATCATTTTGGACTCCTCTAAGTCCCCGTCTTTATTTGTGACTCACCATACTAAATATATGTTTGCGCTCCCTTCCTTCCCAAGCTTTTAATGGGACTTTTTAGTCATTGATACTCCCAAGGGAGAAGACTTCATATTGGGCTTTGACTTTCTTAATCATTTTAATCCTTCTATTTATTGGAAGCAAGGGCTGATCACCTTTAATTCTGATCAAAAGGACTATTATGATCCTTCTAATTCTTTCAGTAATGACTTTTCTTTTGCCAAATCATGTGCAGCTCTGGTTGGTGATTCTAGAGCACCATCAATTCCATCTTCTGTCCATATTTCTTCTCTTAATTCCCATCAGTCATTACCATCATCTAGAGATGAAGTCTTCAAAGAGATTCAAGATGTTGGAGAAGATACATATGTGTGAGCCTTTGAGATATGACCACATACCCAATAAGGTCACAAGAAAGACTCAGAATAATTATACCTTTAAAATAATTATACTAAAATCACTTAGAATAATTATACATTAAAAATAATTACTTCAAAAATACAAAAATACCATAAATTGGTACAAAAATTGGTTTAACTTAAAAACCAATGAATCAACATGTGAAATAAATTATACCATTGGATTCCCCATGGTAAAATACACATATACCTTTTTTATTGCATATCTGTAAAGTCAATATTTAATGAGTTATAAGGAATAATACCTTATAAAACCATAAGTCCTTATTTATTTCAAAAGCCAATGAATCAACATGTAAAATAAATTGTACCATTGGATTCCCCATAGAAGCTCACACATAAAACAATTAATGAGCTAATTTCCAAAGTTAATACTTAAGGAATTAACCTGAATATATGCACTTTTTTGGTCAACGCATATATTCAAGGATCATAGCTAATATCTCTTAAACTATAGAAGATAGAGTGATGAACCCAAAATGAAGTTACCACGTAATTACTGTAGGAACACAGATATGAACTTTATTTTACAATTTATAAACAAGGTTAAAACCTATGATGAAATATTGATAAAAATCAACAGAGCTGTTGATCACTTTGTTGTGAAAGTGGTCCAAACTTAAAAGAAAGTACACAGTTAGATTCTACTAGCTTATTCGTGAAGAATGATGTAATTTTTATTATTAAACTCAGGGTATAACCCCCTGAAATCATGATTTGAAGTTTAAAATATTGAATTTTGACAGAAAAGATGAGTTACAAGAAAAATCATCAAAATTAGAGTTTTGATGATGTAATGAAAATCTCTTGGAAGAAAAATGAGATTATGTCAGGCTATCAGAATTCACTCTCTGAATTGCTGTAGCATGTAAAACTTAAAAGTTATTAAAGATCAAAGTTTGAGCTTAAATTGAGCAATTATGATCACCTACTGTAACCTTAAATTAAGTTTAACAGTCATATGAGTGATAAAATTGGTGAATACTATTAGTTTATGATTAAAACTAATAAAATCCACGAAATTTGGGGTTCTGCCAAGCCTCTGATGTCATCAAACTTAGAGCTATAGTGATAACTCTAAATAATGGTGTAATAATGATGTAATCATCCTTAAACCTTAAAATATTGATCAATTCCAGTGGATATGATCAGTACACGTCTACTAGAAGCCTGTTGGACTCTAGGAGGGAGGTATTTACTATAAATAGAGCTCTTTTTACTCTATTTTCCCCTCAGACGCATCAAAAACATTGAATCAATTAAATCAAAGGTAATTTTCTTTATTCTTTATATATAAAACGATTATATTATTAAAGACCAAAGACCACCTTGTTATAATCATCTATTTTGATGTGATTAAATCATTTATTTAATTGTTTTTGCTAAAAATCTCTCTAAAAAACTCATTTCCACGTAAAAATCAAGAATATTAGTAATTTTCTTTATTTTTATTGTAAATACAATTTGAAAAGGTTGTATTTATATTTTTTGGCATAAAATATTTCAAAATTATTATATTAAGTGTTAAAAGTAGGTTATTTTCTCTTTATTATTATTTTAATAATTCTTCAATTAATATAAATAGTATTTATATTAATTTATAACTTTAATATTGGTAATATTATTGTTATTAATTGTTTTTTATTAATAAAAAACAATTTTTTACGCCTTTATTATTTGTTTGTAACAATAATAAAGTTCTTTTAAATATATTAATTATTTGATATTAATATATTTATTTTATTATATTATATTTTATAATATAAGTTATATTATTATATTTTATTAATAATATAATTATTTTTACGCCATAATTATAATAATTCTTTATTATTATAATTATTTTTTATCTTAGTTATTTCATTTATAAGGACATTCAGAGTACAATAAGTAAAATATTAGTAATTTTTACTTATTGTTTCATAGTCAAACCTTACAATATGTATCTTCACTTCATCTCTTTTTTGGGAATATGGACCTTCTGCCTTCTTCTTATCATCACTCCCTGGAGGAGCTGTGGGATGAAGAGGAAGAGTCAGAAGAGATAGAAACCATGTTGGAGGTTGTTCCATCTGTTTATCATCAGTATTTGGATGTATTCTCCAAGGTGAAAGCAGAGAAGCTTCCTCCTCACTGTGCCTGTGATCATCATATTGAACTGGAGGGGTCTCTACCTCCAGTTGGGGTGATCTACTCTTTATCAAAGCAAGAGTCGGATACACTCAGGGCCTACATTTCAGAGAATTTAGAGAAAGGTTTCATCTGGCCAAGCTCCTCTTCAACAGGAGCACCTGTCCTTTTTGTCAAAAAGAAGGATGGTGGACTTCATTTGTGTGTTGATTACTGCAAACTCAATGCTGTTACTAGGAAGAACAACTATCCTGTTCCTCCTATGAATCAGCTTATCAATGTTTTTAATGGCTCTTCTATCTTCTCCAAGATTGATTTGTGTGGTGAATATAATCTGCTGAGAATCAAGGAGGGTGATGAACATCTGACAGATTTTAGAACTAAATATTGCAGTTTTGAGTACTTGGACATGCCTTTTGGACTAACCAATGCTCCTGCCTCCTTTCAAAATCTTTTCAATGATATCTTCCAAGACCTTCTTGATGTTTATGTTGTGGTTTACTTGGATGACATTATGGTATTTTCCAAATATGAGGGAGAACATTTCACTCATGTGTCCACTGTTGTTTCCAGACTCAGAGCCAATAACCTCTTTGCTAAGGCTTCAAAGTGCCTTTTTCATGTTTCTAGTGTAGAATATCTTGGTTATGTTGTTTCTTCTGAAGGCCCCAAGATAGACCAAGAAAAGGTCCAGCAGATTCTCAACTGGTCTCCTCCAAGAAACCTCAAGGATCTTTAAGAATTCCTTGGCTTTGCCAACTTCTACCACCATTTAATCAAGAATTATTCAAAGAAGATCAGTTCACTCACCAGTTTCCTGAAGAAAGATTCCTGTTTCCCCCTCAATGAGGAAGCTCTCAGTCAGTTTCACCAACTCAAAGAGGCTTTCACCACCGCTCCAATCATTCTCTACCCACCATTGTAGAGACTGATGCATTCTATTATGCCTTTGGTTCTGGACTGAGTCAGTTTTCTGACTCAGGAAAACATCCCATTGCATTCAACAGCCACAAGCGTATACCAGCTCATCTCAACTATGAGATTCATGGCAAGGAACCCCTTGGCATAGTCTGGGCTCTTAAGCGCTAGAGGGCTTTTCTTCTGTCTCTTTCTTCACCTTTTGAAGTTCTCACCAATCACAGTTCCCTTCAATACTTCATCTCTTCAAAGGTTCTTACTTGCCAGAAATCCCGCTGGGCTGAATTCCTCTCTGAATTTCATTTTTCAATCACTTACCTCACTGGCCGCCTAGCTACTCTTCCGGATGCCTTATCACGTCGGGATGATGTTTATCCGGAGAGGGGGAGGATTTCATCAGCAAGAATCCAATGAATTTTCAACAACTCATTAAGCAAGATGAAGTTCAACCCTCAAGATATTTTACAGTAAAGGTGGAATCTTTTTCAAATTTGATTGAATCAATTCAGAAGAATTTATGGCAAGATTCTCAGTACAGAAGTATTCTTCAAGAATTGGGCAAATGTAAATCTGTTCAGGATTATTCTCTTGATTCCTCTTCCCAACTTCTTCTATTCAAAGATCAGGTGGTGGTCCCAAATGAACCCACAATTCAACTCAGCATTCTTCAAAAGCGTCATTACTCTACTCTAGCTGGACACCCTGGCCAAGAGAAGACTCTCAAACTTGTCAAGCAGGATTTCCACTGGTCCAGCATGACTCGATTTATCAAGGATTATGCCTCATCCTGTCAACAGTGTTCAAGAAACAAGAATATTCATCATAAGAAGTTTGGACTCCTCAAACCCCTCCCAATTCCAAATGGTCCTTGGATTTCATCACTCAATTGCCACTGTCCAATTCCTTTGACTCAATCCTTGTCATAGTGGACAGATTCTTAAAAATGGCAGTTTTCATTCCAACAATGTCTTCAATATCTTCACTGGATTTGGCCCATTTGTTCATCGAGAATATTTTCTCAAAGCATGGCCTTCCTTCAACCATTGTTAGTGATAGAGGTTCTCTTTTTGTTTCTTCCTTCTGTACCAATCTTTGTCAGCAGCTCAAGATTTCAAGAGATCTTTCAACTGCTTACCATCCAGAAGCTGATGGACAGACAGAGAGGGTAAACCAGATACTAGAACAGTACCTTTGGATGTATGTCAGTTATCATCAAGATGATTGGAACACCTGGCTCCCTCTGGCTGAATTTTCCTACAATAATTCTGACCACTCTTCAACCAAGCAATCACCGTTTTTCACTGTTTATGGAAGAGATCCACAATTTGATTCAGCTCACATCACTCAAGACAATCCTGCTGGAAAGTTATCAACAAAAATCCAATCAGTACAGCAAGATTTCAAGATAGAACTTGAAGTTGCCATAAACAGGTTTAAGAGGTATGCAGATAAAAGTAGAGCAAGTCCACCTGATTTCAATCCTGGTGACATGGTATGGCTTTCCTCCAAGAAAATCAAATCAACTAGACCCACCAAAAAACTGTCTGAAAGATGTTTGGGTCCATTTCTAATCTTGAATAAAGTCAGTACTCATGCTTACCACCTCAATATTCCATCCCAATGGAAATCCATCCACCCAGTCTTCCATATTTCCCTCTTGGAACCAGTCAAGACATAAACAATCCCAAATTGGCATCAAGAGCCTCCTCCTCAAATTATCATTGAAGAAGAAGAGGAATGGGAATTATCCCAAATACTGGATTCAAAGCTCAAGAGAGGAAAATTATGGTATCTGGTGGAATGGAAAGGTTTCAGTCAAGACTCAGAAAGATCCACTTGGGAACATACTGAAAACCTGAAGAATTTTCCTGAACTCATCAAAGATTTTCAGTCTTTATATCCTGATGAGCCAGGACCCAATTCTTCAAAAGCTTGATTCTTTATGGTGCTTGGTGGGGAGAGGAATTACCAAAAGTAAGTCCCACTCCTGGTATGCACCTTTAGGGGTATTCTACCCTTCTTTGTTGTAAGCATCACCTTGGCCACTTTGGACACAGATCTTTGGCCTGGCTTCAACATTAATTCCAATTTATGGCCATTTACACTTGGGAAAATAGACCATTCCTTTTCTTATTTCCTTTCAAAGACATTATCCATTAAACACATTCCTTTGACAAGACCTTTCTTTATTTATGGCACTGGCGGGAGTGGTAACTACCCAAAATAAGTTCCTCTCCTGGTGTGCACTTCCCTGAGGGGTCTACAATCTTTCAAAACATCACCTTGGCCACTCTGTGAGAACCTGGAATCAAATTCTGTTTTTCCAGGTCCTTGGCCACTTTCAAAATCAACTGTCAAAATCTGTGATGAAGATTGGAATCCTCCTCAAAAGTTTTTTTCCCTTTTTTTCTTTATTTCTTTCTTTATTCTTTATTTCCTTTCATTTCCTTTATTATAATCAATAATGCCAAACTTTTACGCCAAAATCAATCTGTCAACACTTTCAAAGCCAAATGCCAAGAGAAGACCAAGTTAACCCCATCTCATATTCCCTCATCAGTATCAATTCAAAATTTTCCTTTCAAGAATCAATACCTCTGGAATCCCTACACCCAATCCATCTCAACAGCCTCAACAGGCTCTTACCTTATCTTGGTGCTCAGGAGCTCACTATTCAAGGTAGGGGGGTACTGTCACAACCACGAGGAATGACCCCCCCTCCATGGGTGTTGCGGAAATTTAGCCTGGAAACAAGTGGGGGCAAATTGGCCACACCATATCTTTTATGGCCAATTGGCCCCCTTCGGCCATGGCACCTCCCCCTGTCCTTTCATGGCTCCAATCATCATTTATGGCCTCAGGCGATATCCTGCCATCATTGGCCTTCCTGGCCAATTTCCATATCTCCAACCATGAGGCCTCTATCTTTGTTTTTGGGCCTGGGGGTGTCCTTTTGTCTCCTAGGGGGTTCTGGGCCCCCTAGCCATAACCATCATACTTGGGCCACCCCCTTTCATTAGGGGGTCTAGGGCCTAAATGGCCTTTTTGGGCCATTTAGGCCCCCTGTGGCCTCTACGGCCAATGAGGCCAAAAGGGGCCAAAGGGGGCATCCCACTAGCCCTCAAGGACAGGTGGGTCCCAAACCACAATTGGGCCCACCTGAGCCCAATTTTGGCCACAATCACCATGATACCAAAAATGGCCATAAACCACCATAGGCCCCAAATTGGTCAAGGACCACCATGGACCACATTTCAGCCCATGGCCTCTGGTAACCACCAGAGGCCACCAGATCAGCTCAGCTCAATACTTTTTCTCAAATTAAGGGGGATTCCTCCCATTCCTCCATATGGTATTATATACCATTATGGACCATTTTTGCTCAGCAATTCAATGATGAAGTTTTCAGGAACAAACTCCATGATTCCAAATCAAGGTCCCAAAATCCAATGCCCATTTTGAATGAGGCCTCTTCAGCTCATTAGTATTCCAATCCATGGAGGCTATCAGAAGACTATTCAAGGACCCCAACCACCTGGCCCTGCAGGAGTTGGGTTGGCAGTTCAATTCAGGATTATTCAAAGGGCCATTTATCAGGGGTATTACATCATTTCAATCAGTTGTCAAGGCAGCAAGTACTTCAGCATCCCTTGGACAATTCAATTGGTTCATACAGGTAATACTCAACTATCCTGTATGGCCTTGGCCCAATTGGGCCAATTCAGTCCCACAGTTCAGCTTTGAAGATGGCCAGAACTGTATTGGCCCAATTCAGACAATACAGCCGGTGACTCACTTTCCAAGATCAGCCTTTCAGCTTGTCACATATACTGGCCACCTTTCAGCACCTGGGGACCTTTTCCCCAGTTAATTAATATATTGGATTAATTTTTATCTTTACTTTTCTGTTCATTTATGAAAGTAAATACTAATATTTTTAAGTCAGTCATTTGCTCCTTTCTTCTTTGCCTGTCAGTGGATATTGGTGGTCATATCCTTTACTAATTCCATTTCCTTTTCTGGAAGGTTGAAACAGTGAATCAGGGATTCATATGGTTGGCTTCTTGGCTTTTGGCTTTCTTATTTCTCTGGCCATTGGCTTCACTTACTCTTTCTTATCTTTGACATATGTTTCCTTAATCTTACTCTCATTCTTCTTTATCTCTTTTATCCTTTTGGAGCCTTCCAAGTGAGTTCTTGATTCCTGAGTGCCAGGCCACTCTTGTTTTCTTTCCAAGAGCCCCTGTGACAGTTCTTTGATTCATGTTTATAAGTAAATTGAAAATTACATTTATGGAAGAAACAATGACATAAAAACTCCATACATGGTATTTTGTGAAATAAAGTTTTTTGAGCTTGATTTTAATTAAGCAGCACCCCTTATGTGATTTTACTAAAAACTTACAATTTTTTACTAACTTATGGCAAAAACATGTAAGTCCTTATGTAGGTTGACCAAAGCCCTATATGAAATTTTTTAGGCAAAAAATTCTTCCATTATCCTAAAAAACTGAATCCACAATTTGATTTTTGATATTCAAAAATTTGAAAATAAATTTGCAAATATTTGAAGGTAGCTCAACTTTGATTCTGCATATTTGGCCAGGCTGAATATTCTATATTGAATATTCAAGGACCCTAAAAATTTGACAAATTTTCAAAAAGCTATGCAGTTCTTATCACATTATGACATCAAAACATAGCAATTGCTATCTACAAGTTCTCACCCCTGAAGCATTTCAGTTCCTTTTTCTTGAAAATTCCTATAGCCACCCAAAAGATTTAAATAGAGATCCTCTTTCCCTCATTTTCCCAAGACTGATGCAACAAGTTTCACTATCTAGGATCCCAACAATTTCTGAGATGTCTGGAGATCTAGATTGACATTAGTGCTTTAGTTGTCAAATTCTTAGTTTCCTTGCTCAAAAGCTTAGCACCATTAGCAGAAATTTATTATTGATATTGGATTAGTATTGAAAAACCATTGCAGAATTATTCTCAGAAAAGGCCAAGTATCCCTTTCAAAATATCAAAATACAAGGCAATAAAGCTTATTTTTGAGAGATTATTTGAAGATATTTCCAAAGACCCAAGTTTTACCTTGTGATTTTTCTCTCAAAGAAAAAGCTGATTCCAAGCAATTTTGGGGAGAAATTTTCAAGAAAATGTTTTATTAATTTCAAAAAATATACCATCTTTCATGAGTAGGCGCTTTTTAAAATAGCCTTTTGTGGTTAAATTGGCTCTTTGGAGTATTTAATCAATAAATTTGTTTTCCAATGAATGTAAGGGATTTTTGTAGGCTCCAAAGAAAACAAAATAAAGCTATTTCTGGTATCAAAATGTGAGAAATTTGGGAACATCTATTTTTTCTATAAGAAAGAAAGTTTGGACATGGTTTCACTAAATTATTTTATATATACTTTGGCCATTTTTTTTCTAAAACATGCATTGGATTGATAAACATATATAAATAGCTCATATTATCTTACAAAAACCGTTTATGAGCTTAGTGCTTCCTTGACATATGTCTGGTTGATATATGATAAAGCTACAAACAAGTGTGTTTTCTATTTCTGTAATTTTCATTTTTTTCAGCTAATTTTTTTTATCCTTTGAGGTTTTCTCAGTATTAAGTAATATTTCAATTTATTCAATAATCTTGAAAATAAAAAAATCTTATAATTACGTTTCAAAACTTTGTTTACTCAAATTTCAATAATATTTTTTTCGAAATCAGGCAAATGACTCTATGATTTCCGCTGAATAGCATTTGTAGTGATTCATAATTCATTTGATTGACTTACTCAGAATTTTTACATAAACTTAATGTTGAAATTTGTTTCAAATTGGAAATAACAATTTGTAGTAACCTTGGCTTTACATTTGTTATGATTTCTTTTGAGTTCTCATGTCTTAATAAAATATATGAAAATAAAAATATCACAAAAATAACTACAAGAAATCAATTTTATTTCTCTAATTACTATTCAAGTTGGGTTTTTTTGGTTGTAAAGTAGTCTGAATATTACAAGATGCAAGCTTAACTTGTTCAAAGATTCCACTGGACCCACCCAGATTACAAAATCACTATAAAACTTATGCTTAATGTAGCTTGAAGAAGCTTTAATGAATTAACATGCATATAGATTGATGTCACCAAAAAAGCCCAATGGTAGGCTTCGAGCCAAACAGTGTAAGACCAAACCCTTCTTGCAGCCTCTAGGGTAACAAAACTAATACAATCTACTCAGCAAAAGCACACAAACTTATACCCCAGGATTGATGGAGAAACTTTGGCCCTGACTTGCTGAAAAGCTTAATTAGGTAAGGAAGAGTTGAAGTCCTTTTGGGCACGTGTGATGTGAAAAAAGGAAAATATTACCTGTTGATTTTGCGCCTTCCATGACAAATTAGACGAAATTAGGACCGCTTCATTTTTTTTTTTAAAAAAAAACTCTTCACTGTATACTTCCCGCACAGAGTTGCATACTCGAACATGAAATCCACTTGTGCTCTTTTTCTCACAGCCTGATGGCTATTATAGTACCATATAAAGTCTATCGCATTGTTCGACATGGATTGGCTGTAAGCTGCAGGAGAAAACACAAAAATAGGCCCTGAAGACAAATTATTTTCGGCTACAGTGGTAAAGATGTTATGAAGCATTTACAATGACAGTATTCAATAATTTATTCAAGCATTCTGTAAATCTTATCATCTCTCAAGCTAGCTAGCGCTTTTGCATCAATTGGTTTGCCTTTGCAGCTTTCCAGAAGCTGATCCCACCATGGATAGAGGAACTTATTTACGATTAGCTTAAACCATGGTGTGAAAGAATTTGCTAAAGGAAAGGATCAAAGAAATTAGTTGAAAAGAACCGAACGCAAAGCTATAGGGTCATGCACTACCGATTTGAAACATACTTTCATCCGCAATCATAGCTTTCAATTCGACAGGGGAGACCCAAGCAACATCCGAGCATTCGTTGACATTAACTTTTAAATCTACTTCAGCTGTGATAAAGAGGATATAATCGACTTTTTTATTTTCAATTAAATGTGAAAAGTGGTTAGCGTGGTTGTCTCAGCTCATATAATTTTTTTCTAGATAGCAAGTAGTGTTCATACTTTCGTGTTCTCCCCAAATGCCATCGCTTGGAGCCAAATAATGAATTCGGGTGAGATACACAAAATCGGATAAGGGAACTTGAGTCGGATTGATGCCCAATTCATGTTCTAGTTTCCTTTGAGCCCCTCGGCGAACACCTAGGAGTCAAAAAAGAATGTATATAGATTAATAGAGTAAAAGATACTGGGGCTCAAAAGTTGTTTGGAAAAGCGATCTTGCCTTTTTCTTCTGCGAGCTCCATTTCATCCTGGCTAGCAAGGGGATGGCTGCAACATGTGTTTGTCCATAGGCTTGGAAAAGTAATTTTTTCTTCTGCCCTTTTTTGGAGCAGGAGCTTCCCATCCGAGGGTCGAAACAAAAAGCAGGAAAATGCACGGTGTAAAAGTGATCGAGGAGGGAGAATATTGGCCATGAGGTGACCTAAAGGTTAAGAAATCCATGAAGGTATTAAGAGCAATAGATCCAAGATTATTTTCAAAGAATAACGTTGTATCTAAACGAGTGTGAGGGAATGATTTCCAACTTGCAAGTCTTTTTGCTCTCCACCCCAATCGGATTGTCATTTTCGTCTACCACAATCAACTTTTCCTCCATCAGCATGACCTGTTCAGAATCGTAACCTTCGAGTTCGGGCGGAGGTACCTGGGTGGCCGACATCGGAAACGGAGGACGTGATGGGAAAGGACTTTGTTGCAGAAACGAAGGTGAGTATTGGATTGAAGAATTGTTATGGTTTTCTTGCTTGTTGGTCAATTAAATCCGATCCGGACGCATGCATCTGACAGGTACCACCCCCCAGAAAATCTTTTTTCACCGCTAAACAATAAATATCAATAAGACCACTGAAAGCAAAATGATATACTACTCTAATATAAAGAGATGAAATTAAGAAGCTGAAACTCTTTTTATCGACCACATTGAGGAAATCTTTCTAACATGGCTCAGAGCAACTGTAGAGGTCAATTTTCTTTATTATGAAGAATATGTTGCTAACTTCCTCCCAGATGTCACCAATATTGGTAAATTCTTTTTCTAATCCTCCGATTGGATCAACAACTGCACAGAAGAGAGTCACAGAGACTTCATTCATTATAAAATGCTATCTCTTTTCAAAAAGATATATTCCTTCAAATAGCTGTTTTATCAATATTTGAATTGTTTTAAAGAACAAAACATGCATCAACACCTTTTCGCTTTTTCATTCAAACCGTAGTTTTTGAACATTTCCTTTGACCTAGAGGATACTTATTTTAATTTTAATCATGATTAAGCCATCCTTAAAATTCTTTTAAAATGTTTTTTAGCTTTCAGTTTTAAAAATGTGATTGTAGAAGTTGAATTTTTTCATAGATCTATTTGAAACATTTTCAATATGTGAAAAAGCTTTGATCTGGCTGGAAATCATTAGAAACTTTGTCAAAAAAAAGAAAGCTGAGTTTCAAATATCCTACTAGAGTACCATTTTGAATATTTTTTGTGAATATTAGTCTTACAAATGCAAGATTTATAGGAGTAAAAAGTAGTTTATGTAAAAACCAAAGAGTCTAATGGAAATCAACTTGAATGAGACACCAAGGAAAGATCTAGAATCAATAATTTATGCTTTCCAATTAAACTTACAAAATCCTTTGAAGTAATTTGGTAGCTATATTCAGCCGGAAGAAAATCTGATTATCTTTCATAGTCATCAACAATACTCATTTGAAGATCACTTTCACCAGGATCCAATTAATTAAAAAACATATGGCAGGTCTTATAGATAAACAAAGACTGTCAAAAAGAAATAGAAATATGACTTAGGGCCTAGATAACAAAATGAACACAAATAATATAACAAAATCATCTCAATTTGAGTTTAATTTTCCTTTTGCTTAAAAGAAAAAACGTACAATTTATTCAGATGGCCCTTGAATCAAGCTTACATTAAGAATTTGCGCACCAAAAGGAAGGTCCTATGACGTCATATGACATCACACTCATTTGATCACCATTAAAAATCTCTTCAAGAGTGAGTGGGTTTGGGAACACATTTACAAGCCTTATCACTAATTTTGCAAGATCTAATTCTCAGTCTATTTGATAATTTAGTAAGCAATTCAGATTTTTTGATTGCTTATGAATTTTGAAAAGTAGAACATATCTGATGATCTTAATTGAAATTTTTTTCAATTGTGAAATATCTAAAATTTTCAAAGAAATTCCTTTATATTTTTGGAGTAATGAACTTCTGAATTAGTTCATCTAACCTTTGAAATTTTACCAGTAGCTATTTATTGCTTATACTACTTTTCTATTTTGAAACTTTAAGCTCTAATCAAGAAATAACAATGCTATTAGATATAGATTTTGTAAAATTTGTCTATGAAACTGATGATAATATTACTATTGATCAACAGTACTATGACTGTTCTTATGAAATATAAAAATAAAAAATTATTATAACCACAATTAAATAATTAATTACTTGATTATTTCTTTTACTTGTTATACACTAATAGTGATTATAACAGTAAGAAGTAATTGTCTACAAGAATCAATTACAAGAAGAATTTAATAATAAAAAACTTCTTTACTAAAATAATAAAATTATTTTAATATATATTATCTTTTACAAGAATAATTATAGAGATAACTCTTGAAGAAAACTATTACTAGAGAAAAACCTTAATAATTAAGATAAATCACTCACTAATACTCCAAAGAACTTATTGAAAGATAATAGTAGAGAAATTTGATGGGTAATTGTGTATTTAAAGGATCAAAATTAATTTATAACAAGATTAAAACAATATATAGTTGATTTAAATTATTTCACGTCTTTCTGATTGATTCTGAAAGAATAAAACACTTAAGAAAAGATGAACTAATACTTACTTGTTGGTAATAATGGTATAATTGAATAAGGTGATGATTTGGAAAAAACAGCAAGAGAAGGCCTCTTTTACATCAACAACAGCTCACAGAGGCATTCCATGGAGAAAAATAAAACCCCAGTGAGTGAGAAAACAATAAAACTTTTTTGGATTATTTATTGCATCATCTGTTGTCACATAAGATTATCATAATTACTTAATTGATTCTTTCACATGACTACCAACCCATTTATGGTTAAGAATAAAAAAAGTAACAATTGTAAATCTTCTTTTATTTAAGAATAATAATTTATTTATCAAAGTTATCAAAGTTATTGGCATTTTAATGACAGACTGTATTTCCTGTGAATTTTTGAAGATTTAGTGTTTCACATGGAATCTTCAAGAATGGACTGTAAGTAAAGCTTTGTCACAACCATTGCAATTCACCTCCTTGGATCTCTGTATGGCATATCAAGCCACAGTCAATTTATGGCTAATTGGCCATATCCATCACCAGTGGCCAATATGGCCACATCATCATATTATGGACCATTTATGGCCATTTGTCTTTTGGGGCCTTCATGGCCCTTCACCTCAATCCAGAAGCCATAGCGGCAATTTATGCAAAATTGGGTATTTCTGGTCATTTCCCTCAAAAACAGGGGAAATGGCCCAAATGGCTGTTTTGGCCATTTGGGATCACAATGCGCATTTGCACACTTTTGCGCACTTTGACGCAAAGTGTCCAAAAGACACTTTCCCGCCCTTTGGGCCAGTTTTTGGCTCAGAAACCAAAAGTGGCCAAATACCCCAAAGGACCCAGAAACACCTTTACAAGCTCTGAAGCCATAACATCCATCTTTTTCCCCTCTGTCTTTCCATCTCAAGACCTTTGGATGTAATCTTCTTTCCAATGAACCAATATGCCATAAATGATGTTATATATCATTATGCATCATTTTTCAACAGCAATTCAAAGGTGGCAATATCAAATGGTCATTTCAATACTCCAACATATCATCATGTCATCCAGGCACCCAGTAATTCAGAGGACTCATCAAGGCTCAAGAGCAAGTGTTTCAGTGTCAAAGACCAATCACGCCATCAAGACGTCATTGCATGATTTCATTTACAGTATTCCTCCAAGGCAATACTGTTCAACAATTCTCAAGGGATTAAAAAGGAAGTTCATTCATTCATTCATTCATTCATTTGTCAAGTGTCAAAGCTCCACTCAATCCATCTTGGCAACCACCTTCATTTCAATACAGTCTGGATCCATCAAGAACTGTATTTCATTTTCAAGTATGGGAAATTCATTCAACCCATTTCAATTTCAATATTAGCCAGCTGTATCAATTCCCAAAACAAACAATACAGCCTCAAGGATCAATACAAATCAGTTTTCAGCCTGAAGAACTCAAGCTCCCAACTTTTCACATATACCGGCTACCCTTTCCACCCTGGCAGGTTTTCCCCAGTTAATTAATATACTTTGTATTTATTTTATCTTTATTTATCCTATCATTTTTGTTAAGTGAATACTGATATTATCAAGTCAGTCATTTAGCACCTTTTCTCTTTTATTTCTTTGCCTGTCAATGGATATTTGGTGGTCATATCCTTACTAATTCCATTGTTCATTTTGGCAAGTTGAAACAGTGATTAAAGACTTACTTGGTTGGCTCTTTGGCCATTTGGCTTCTCTTTCCTCTTATTTCATCTCATCTTGTACCTACATATTTCTTAGAGGAATTCAATTCTTTATTTTATTTTCTTTATTCTTTGGAGTCTTCCAAGTGAGTTCCCTGATTGCTGAGTGCCAGGCCACTCTTGTATTTCTGTCCAAGAGCCCCTGTGACATTATATAAATTAACTCATAATTTCTTTTCATTCTGTTCATTCTTTCTTTATGATTTCATTCACTCCTTTCATTGAAATTATGACTCTTTAATGCTTATGAACCTTATGATTCATTGTCACCTTTCAATTTTCTCTCATTAATTCTTCATTCTGAAAATTGAAAGCTGACCCAATTCTATTTTTTGTTTCTCTTTTTGAAAATCTTATCTCAAATCATCATTTTCAATTCATTCATAATCCAAGCATCATCTTAATTTTCATTTGTTTAAAATTTTCCATCAAGTTATTCAGACACATTCTTCAAATCAAGATTCATAATTGATTCATTCTTCAAGAATTTCAATTTTTAAGAAGAACTCACTTGATTTTGATTTGATTTATTGATTTGACATAAATTGTTATTGACCTCAAGAAAATTGATTGACCTGAAGATTTCATTGATTTTGCTGATTTTTCACATCAAGAATTTTGACATTGATTGATTTTGCCTCAAGAATTCATTTGATTGATTGATTGATTTTGCAAGATTTTGATTTTGATTGATTTGACCTATTTGATTCATTTACTTAAAGTTTTTATTTGACATTTAATTGATTGATTTACCTGAAGATCTCATTTGATTTATTTATTTTCCTCAAGATATTTATTTTGAATTTTGACTTCAAGCATTATTACAATTGCCTCAAGTTTTCATCTTCAAATCTTGATTATTGTTCATTTATTTCATTTTTATCCTGAAATCATGCCCATCCAACACTCACCTCCTGCAAGGCAGACAAGATCTCAGGCCAGAACTCAAGCTGTTCTCACTCCAACTCCCAGGGATCCTCTTGATGGTACCCCAGCAGTTTCTCAACTGAGGGCCAAATTGGACAGAGGACCCATTTTGGAAGGAACAGCACCATCCAGGAAGGAAGGAAGAGTGCCAAGAAGATCAAGCTCATTCTCAGGAGTAGTTGGCTGATTCCCAGGAACTTCAAGGACCATTTTCAAGGGTCCAGGTAAAGATGGTCAAGAGGAGGAGGAGAATTCTGTGGAAGAGGAAGAGTCTGATGGTACTGAAGGTGTCCCTGCTCCTGTGGAGGCATCCCAAGGTACTGGAGGGCCAACTCTATGCCAGTCTAATCAGCCTATCTCTCATCAGTCTGAACCATATTGATTGGCAATTATGCAGCAAATGACTCAGATTATGGACAATCTTCAAGCAGCTTCATCCTCTGAAGCATCAAGGCCACCAGCCTTCAAGACTCCATCTATGAAGGAACCAGAATGCTTTGATGGGACTGAACCCTTCAAAGTTAGAAGCTTTATTCAGTCTTGTCAACTGATTTTTCATAATGATCCGGCAAACTTCTCTCAAGACAGGAAGAAGGTCCTTTATGCCACTTCATTTCTCATTGGCAGGGCTGCAAAATGGATTGAGCCTTATCTTCACAATCTCACCAATCAAGATCCAAATTACCTTCTCAATTCATGAAAATTATTTGAATCTCAACTCTTCACCTTATTTGGGGACCCAAATGAAGTCAGAAAAGCTGAAGCAGAATTGGATTCTTCAAGAATAAAAGAATGTGGGCATGTATCTTTATACATTTCTGATTTCAGAAGTCTTGTGTCAAGAATTGGAGATTGGGGTGAAAGGGCTCTTATCCATCATTTCAGGAAGGGATTGCCATCCAGGATTTTCGATCAATTGGCCTCCCATCCTTCAAGAACTGACTCTCTTCAAGACTTAATGGAACTTACCCTAGAGCTTGACACCAGGTACCATGAGAGGCAAAATGAAAAGAGTCATCATCAAGAGAAGAAGCCAGAAGCCTCAAAGTCAAGTTCTTCTAATCTTCAAAGTTCTTCAAGATCAAGTCAAAAGAAGAAGAAGAATTTTCAGAAGAGGGACAAGCCCCATTCTTCTTTATTGAATAAGGATTTCAAGTTGATGAATTCTGAAAAAGAAAGAAGAATCAAGGAGGGTCTATGTTCCTATTGTGGTGGGAAGCATAGTCTTGAGTTCTGTTTCAAAAAGCCTCAAAACAAGATTACCCAACTGTCAGGAAAATTTTTCAGCCAGGGAAAAGCCTGAGTGAAGATCATGTTGTGTTCAATGGTATTCACTGTTTTCCATCCAGAGCACAATTGTGAATTCTGAATACTGGTGTCAAAAATTCTCTTAAATTTTTTGTTTTTTCTTTTCTCTCTGATATGTTTCACAGTATTCTCATTGATTCTGGTGCTACCAACTCATTCATTGCAAAGCAGTTTGTTCACAAGTATTCTTTGACCATGTCAGGACTCCCAGAGAAGATTCTCCTTATTATTCTTGACTCCTCAGAGTCTCCTTCTCTATTTGTGACTCACCATACTAAATATATGGTTGAGCTCCCTTCCTTCCCAAGCTTTTAATGGGACTTTTTAGTCATTGATACTCCCAAGGGAGAAGAACTCATATTGGGCTTTGACTTTCTCAATCATTTTAATCCAGTTATTGATTGGAGGCAAGGGCTGATCACCTTTAATGCTGATCATAAGGACTATTATGATCCTTCAAAATCTTTCAGTAATGACTTTTCTTCTGCCAAATCATGTGAAGCTCTGGTTGGTGATTCTAGAACACCATCATTTCTACCTTCTGTCCATATTCCTTCCCTTAATTCCCATCATCTAGAGATGAAGTTTTCAAAGAGATTCAAGATGCTGGAGAAGATAATTGTGTATCTTCACTTCATCTCCTGTTTGGGAATATGAACCTTCCTCCTTCATCTTATCATGACTCCCTGGAGGAGTTGTGGGATGAAGAGGAAGAGCCAAAAGAAATAGAAACCGTGATGAAGGTTTTTCCTCCTGTCTATCACCAGTACTTGGATGTATTCTTCAAGGTGAAAGCAGAGAAACTTCCTCCTCACCATGCCTGTGATCATCATATCAAGCTGAAGGGGTCTCTACCTCCAGTTGGGGTGATCTACTCTTTATCAAACCAAGAGTCAGATACACCCAGGGCCTACATTTCAGAGAATGTAGAGAAAGTTTTCATCCAGACAAGCTCCTCTTCAACAGGAGCACCTGTCCTCTTTGTCAAAAAGAAAGATGGTGGCCTCTGTTTGTGTGTTGATTACCGCAAACTCAATGCTGTTACTAGTAAGAGCAAGTATCCTGTTCCTCCTATGAATAAGCTTCTTACTGTTTTCAATGGTTCTTCCATCTTCTCCAAGATTGATTTGCGTGGTGCATAAAAACTGCTCAGAATCAAGGAAGGTGATGAACACTTGACATGTTTTAGAACTAAATATGGCAGCTATGAGTATTTGGTTATGCCAATTGGGCTCACCAATGCTCCTGCCTCCTTTCAAAATCTTGTCAATGATATCTTCCAAGACCTTCTTGATGTTTATGTTGTGGTTTACTTGGATGAAATTATGGTATTTTCCAAATATGAGGAAGAACATGTCACTCATGTGTCCACTGTTCTTTCCAGACTCAGAGCCAATAACCTCTTTTCTAAGGCCTCCAAGTGCCTGTTTCATGTTACTAGTGTAGAGTATTTGGGTTAGGTTGTTTCTTCTGAAGGCCTCAAGATGGACCAAGAAAAAGTCCAGCAAATTCTCAATTGGCCACCTCCAAGAAACCTCAAGGATCTTCAATCATTCCTTGGCTTTGCCAATTTTTACCGCCGTTTCATCAAGAATTATTCAAAGAAGATTAGTTCAATCATAAGTTTCCTCAAGAAATATTTCTGTTTTCCTGTAACAACCATCCATCAGGGGTAAGGGTATTCATTCATACACCCACTCAAACACCTCAAATCAGCAAATCCAGTATCTGCATCAGCAGTCAGTTTCAGCAATCTTCATTCTGAAACATGCATACAGCTTGGTACATCAATACAGCCTTTCAATACCTGTACAGGTTGGATTCACCCAATACAGTTTCAATACACCAGTATGGAACTGTATGATCACTCAAATACACCACACCTCTTTTACAGGTTCTGTACAGCTGTACCGGACCTGTATTGGCCAGACTCAATTCAATCATCAATTGTTCTCATGAAAATTCTTCCTCTGGATCAGGGCTGGTGATTCTCACATATACCAGCCCCTCTTTCTCCTCCCTGGGGACTTTTCCCCAGTTAATTAATTTAGTTTATTTATTATTTTATAATTACTCTTATCCTTATTTTGGGTATTATAATTATTTAATCTTAAGTTAGTCTTTGCATTTCTCTCTTTGCCTGTACAGTATGAGTTGGGTGGCCATATCCTTATTAACCCTTCTCTTTCCATTCTGACAGGTTGAAACAGTGGACTTGGACTTGTTTGTGGTTGGCTCTTCTATTCTTTTACTCTTAACTTTTGTTGCTGCTTTTCTTATATTTATTCTTTAGCAATTTATCTTTAACACTCTTAAGTGTATCCCCTTTTATCTTATCTTTGAGCCCTCCATAAGTGAGTCCCAGTTTACTGAGTGCCAGGCCCTCTTCACTTCGAAGAGCCCCTGTGACATTAAATTAATTAACTCATATTTGATTCTTTCTCTTCATTCATTTATATTCATTTCCTCTCATTCATCAATTATGACCTTTTCATGATTTTATGATTTTTTATGATTTTCTATGAAATTTTCTCTCTCATCAATTTTCATCTCATTCATTTCATTCTTATGAAAATTGATTCTTTTTCCTTTCTTAATCATTGCTGACCATTTCATCACTTCATTTTATTTTTATCAATCAAATTTCTTCTGTGTTCTTATTCAGGTTTTACCTAGGGATTATTGATTGGTTTAATTGATTGGATTATTCATTGGGATTCATTTGGGTTATTGATTCAGGATTTATTGGATTTATTGACTTTGAACTCTCAAGATATTGAATTGATTTCTGAAGATTTTGAACTGATTGATTGATTCCTCAAGACTTGATTTCATTTGAAGACACTTATTGATTGATTATTGATTGAATATTGATTGATTATTGATTGGATATTGATTGATTATTGATTTCCTCAAGATTATTGATATTTGATTGAATTGATTGTTGATTGATTGAATTTATTTGACTGTTGATTGAATTTGATTCCTCAAGATTTGAATTGATTCCTCAAGATTCATCAAGATTTTATTGTGATTGATTTGGCCAAGCCTGATTATTCTTCTTAATACCATCAAGTTATTTTAATTCTTTTCATAATGCCAGTCCAGCATAGCCCCCCAGCAAAGAATACTAGATCCCAGAAAATTCCAGCTGTTCTCACTCCTACAGCAAGGGCTCCTCTTGACCGCACACCATCAGTTCATCAACTGAGTGCAAATTTGGACAGAGGACCACCAATGGAAGGAGCAGCACCCTCAAGAAGAGGTGGAATGAAATCTAGAAGATCAAGATCCTTTTCTGGACTTTTGGGTGGCTACCCTGGCATGTCTGAAGGTGCAAGAGCAAGATTAGGGGAAGTTGAAGATGAAGAGGGGGAAGAGTCTGTGGAAGAGGAAGATTCTGGGGAAACTGAAGTGGCAGATGCCTTGGCAAATGCTCCTGAGGTGCCTCAGGGTTCTAATCTAGCCCTTTCTAGTCAACCTCTTGTCTCTCAAACTGATCCAAGTCTCCTCAAGATGATGGAGCAGATGACTCAATTCATGGGACAACTCACTCAAGCAGTTGCCCCCAGGGACAATTCCAAAGCCCCTGCTTTCAAGAATCCATCAATGAAGGCACATGATTCTTTTGATGGTACTCAAGCTCATAAGTTGAGAGGATTTATCCAATCCTGTCAGCTAATTTTCCATAATGATCCAGCAAACTTCTTCTCTGACAGGAAGAAGGTTTTGTACTCAACTTCTTTTCTTACTGGTAGAGCTGGCAAATGGATTGAACCTTACCTCTCAAATATTTCCAATGAAGACCCTTCCTACCTCCTCAATAATTGGCCATTGTTTGAATCTCAATTATTCACTCTGTTTGGTGACCCCAATGAAGTCAGGAAAGCTGAACAAGAGTTGGACAATTTGAGGATGAAGGAAAGTGGTCATGTTTCCTTGTACATAGCAGATTTCAGAAGCTTAATGTCAAGAATTGGAGATTGGGGGGAAAGAGCTTATATCCATGTTTACAGAAGAGGATTGGCATCAAGATTATTGGATCAGTTGGCTTCTCACCCTGGAACTTTTGATACTCTTCAAGAACTTATGGATGTCACTCTAGAATTAGACACAAGATATCATGAGAGGCAAAAGGAAAAGGGTGGCAATCAAGAAAAGAAGCCTCCAGTCAGTGGATCCAATCAGTCTAGGCCTCCTCAAAACTCATTTCAAAAGAGGCCTCATCAGAAGAAGAATAAGAAGGGCAAGCAATTTCAATCTTCAAAGGACAAACCCCATGCTGCTCTCCTCAATAAGGACAATAAATTAATTGGTTCTGAAAAGGAGAGGAGGATTCAAGCAGGGTTGTGTACTTATTGTGGTGGCAAGCACCCAATTGAAAAATGCTTCAAGAGACCTCAGAACAAGCCTGGGTCATCATCAGGAGGCTTCCCTAGCAAGCAGGGAAAAGCCTGAGTGGGGATCATGATGTGTTCAATGGTTCTCACTTATTTCCTTCAAGAGCACAATTGTGCACTCTGAATACTAGTGTCAAGAAATCTTTAAAATTTCTTATTTTCTCTTCTGTCTCTGATATTTTTTATAGTATTCTCATTGATTCTGGTGCTACAAACTCTTTTATTGCAAAGAATTTTGTTCTCAAGTACTCATTGACTCTGTCAGAGCTCCCTGAAAAGATTCCTCTTTTCATTTTGGATTCTAATGAATCCCCTGCCTTGTTCATCACCCATTATACCAAGTGGGTAGTTGACTTGCCTTCCTTCCCACGCTTTGAATGGGATTTCTTTATCATAGATTCACCCAAAGGAGAAGACCTGATATTGGGCTATGATTTCCTTTACCATTTCAATCCCATTATTGATTGGAAAAATGGATTGATCACCTATGATTCTAATCATAAGGATTCTAGTGGTATTATTCCTTCTACTAGTAATGACTTAGCCACTGCTGTCAACAGTGTTGCTCTGGCTGGTGAACTTAAGACACCTTCCATCCCTTCTTCTGTCCATATCCCTTCCATAATTCCCTCTCAGTCATTACTTCCATCAAGAGATGAAGTCTTCAAAGAGATAAAGGATGTTGGAGAAGATGTTGCCATATCTTCACTTCATCTCTTCCAAGGGGATATGGACCTTCCTCCCTTATCTTTTCATGCATCCCTGGAGGAGCAGTGGGATGAGGAGGAAGAGCCAGAAGAAATTGAAACTGTGTTGAAGGTTGTTCCTCCCGCTTATCACCAATATTTGGATGTATTCTCCAAGGTGAAAGCAGAGAAACTTCCTCCACACCGCGCCTGTGATCACCATATCGAATTGGAGGGTCTTCTACCTCCAATTGGTGTTATCTACTCATTATCAAATCAAGAGTCAGAAACACTGCGGGCCTACATTTCAGAGAATGTAGAGAAAGGTTTCATTAGACCAAGCTCCTCTTCAACAGGAGCACCTGTCCTTTTTGTCAAGAAAAAGGATGGAGGTCTTCGTTTGTGTGTTGACTACCGCAAACTCAATGCTGTCACTAGGAAGAACAGATACCTTGTTCCTCCTATGAACCAGCTCCTTACCGTATTCAACAGTTCCACTATCTTCTCCAAGATAGATTTGCGTGGTGCATATAACCTTCTGAGAATCAAAGAGGGGGATGAGCACTTAACTGCCTTTAGAACCAAATATGGCAGTTATGAGTATTTGGTCATGCCATTTGGTTTGACCAATGCTCCTGCTTCTTTCCAAAATCTAGTAAATGATATCTTTGCAGATTTTTTGGATGTGTTTGTTGTGGTTTATCTAGATGATATTATGGTCTTTTCCAGTTCTGAGGAGGAACATGTCAAACATGTGGCCTCTGTCCTCCAAAGACTGAGGGACAATAATCTGTTTGCCAAAGCCTCCAAGTGTGTATTCCATGCCTCAAGTGTGGAATACTTGGGCTATGTTGTTTCAAGTGATGGCCTCAAGATGGATTCTTCAAAAGTTCAGCAAATCCTCAATTGGCCTCAGCCCAGAAACATCAAGGCTCTTCAATCTTTTCTTGGCTTTGCCAATTTTTATCGACGTTTCATTAAAAATTATTCTAAAAAAATCACTTCTCTCACTTCCATCCTTAAAAAAGATTCTCCCTTCATCTTCAATGAGGAAGCTCTTAGTCAGTTTCAAGCACTCAAAGAAGCTTTCACCTCTGCTCCTATCTTATCTCATTTTAATCCTTCTCTACCTACTATAGTAGAGACTGATGCTTCTGATTATGCATTGGGCGCCGTACTGAGTCAGGTGAATGACTCTGGAAAGCATCCCATTGCATTTGATAGTCGCAAGCTCTTACCAGCTGAGCTCAACTATGAGATTCATGACAAGGAACTCCTTGGCATAGTTTGGGCTCTCAAGCGCTGGAGAGCATTTCTTCTTTCTCTTTCCAATCCTTTTGAGGTCTTGACAGACCACTCTTCCTTGCAATATTTCATGTCTTCCAAAGTTCTTACTCGTCGTCAGGCCCGTTGGGCCGAATTTCTCTCAGAATTTCATTTCACTATCACTTACCGCCCAGGCAGGCTGGCCACTTTACCAGATGCCTTGTCACGTCGGGACGACGTGTACCCAGAGAGGGGGGTGGACTTCATCAGCAAGAATCCTCAGAATTTTCATCAAGTACTTAAGCAAGATGGAATTCAAGAGTCAAGATTCTTCTCAATCAAAGTGGAAATTTTCTCAGATTTAGTTGACAAGATTCAAGAAGAAGTATGGCAAGACAAAGACTATAAAGAAATACTCAAGCAACTAGCAAGAGGTGAATCAGTTCCAGATTATTCTCTTGAACCTCAAGCCAAGTTATTATTATTCAAAGATAGAGTGGTAATCCCAAGCAATGAAGAACTTCAACTCAATATTCTTCAAAAGCGTCATGACTCACCATTGGCTGGCCATCCTGGCCAGGAGAAGACCCTCAAGCTCATCAAGAGGGATTTTTATTGGGCTGGCATGAATCAATTCATCAAGGACTATGTGTCCTCATGTCAGCAATGTTCAAGAAACAAGAACATCCATCACAAGAAGTTTGGATTACTCAAGCCTCTTTCAATTCCATCTGGTCCTTGGAATTCATTATCAATGGACTTTATCACTCAATTGCCACTGTCCAACAACTTTGATTCAATTTTAGTAGTTGTGGACAGATTCTCAAAAATGGCAATCTTCATTCCAACTTATGGCACAATCACTGCTCTGGATTTAGCTCAAATATTCATTAGCCATGTATTTTCCAAGCATGGACTCCCAGTCAGTATTGTCAGTGATAGAGGATCCTTATTTGTTTCATCATTCTGGACTCAATTGTGTCAGCAGCTCAAGATATCAAGAGATCTTTCAACTGCCTTTCACCCTGAAACAGATGGACAGACAGAGAGGGTAAATCAGATACTAGAACAGTACCTTCGGATGTATGTCAGCTATCATCAAGATGACTGGTACACCTGGCTCTCTCTGGCTGAATTTGCCTATAATAATGCAGAACATTCATCAACCAAGCAATCACCTTTTTTCACCATTTATGGAAGAAATCCCAGCTTTGACTCAATCCATATTTCTCAAGACTCACCGGCTGGAAAGTTATCAACAAAACTCCAATCAGTACAGCAAGTTGTCAAAGAAGAATTAGAGTCAGCAATAAGGAGATTCAAGAAGTATGCAGATAGAAATAGGGCAAGTCCACCTGATTTCCAACCTGGGGACAAAGTATGGCTAGCTTCCAAGAACATCAAGACAACAAGACCCACCAAGAAATTATCAGAAAGATGGTTGGGACCCTTTGAAGTTCTTAAGAAGATTGGCAGCCATGCATATCACCTCAAGTTGCCTCAGCAATGGAAGACAGTTCACCCTGTATTCCATGTGTCCTTATTAGAACCAGTCAAGCATTCAACTATCCCAAATCCTCATCAATTGCCGCCACCACCAGTTTTAGTGGAAGAGCAAGAAGAATGGGAAGTGGCTCAGGTTCTGGACTCAAAACTCAAAAGAGGTAATTTATGGTATCTTGTAGAGTGGAAAGGATTCAGTGAAGACCCAGAAAGAACCACTTGGGAACCAGCTTCCAACCTTACCAACTCACCAGACCTTGTCAAGGATTTCCACTCATTGTATCCAGACAAGCCTGGTCCAAATATCTCAAGAGTTTGATTTTATGGTGCTTGGTGGGGAGAAGAAGTTATGAAAGTAAGTTCCTCTCCCGGCATGCACCTTTAAGGGGGTATTCTACCCATATGTTGTTGTAAGCATCACCTTGGCCACTTTGTGAGCACTTGTCAATTCTTTGAACAGGTTCAGGAAGCATACAACATCAATACCCTCCATTTGGACCTTATCAAGATATGGCCAAATATTTTCTTTCTTTCTTTATGTTTCATTTTCTTTCTTTATTATCATTTCATTTTATGCCAATCATCATAATTCAAGACATTCATTACTTCAAGTCATTTACGGCAATTCATTTCAGTAGTCATTTATGGCAAATCATTTCAGAAGGAATTTATGGCAATTTATTTCAGTCTTATGGTGCTTGGTGGGGAGTGGAAGTTATGAAAGTAAGTTCCATATCCTGGTATGCATCCCTGAGGGTTCTACTTCTTGTAAAACATCACCTTGGCCACTCTGTGAGCATCAAAATGCTTGGCTTTCACTTTTCAGACACTTTTTTTTGGCCAGAATCAAGCAACTCACCACAAGAAGGACCAACCATCAGGATTTTTCTTTATTTCTTTCTTTACTCTCATTTTCTCTTATTATTTTTCTTTCTTTCTTTACTTGTATAATTTTCTTTCTTTTATTTCTTTAAAGCAGCAGCATCCCCTCCCCAAATCATGTATTGGGAGGTTCCATTATCTTTTTTATTTTTTATTTTTTAGTATTTATAAGAGTGGGGATAGAAGCCAAACCAAACACAAACAAGGAAAAGGAAACTAGTTATCTCTACCCAAGTCATCAAAAGTTCTCTGGAAGTCATTTATCAACTCATCCTCATACCAGGCAAATTTTGCAGCCATCTCTTCAGAAGCAGTACCTGGAATAGTCCTGTCATTGGCATACATAATCACCTCTCTGCTATTTCTATCAACCCTCCTGAACAATCTGGCCACAGCATCTTGATTTTCACTAGCCGCGTTGGGATCTTCTCTGGTAACCCGGATAGGCCAACGTTCTCTTCTTTGGAAGACTTGGGTGGCAGGAAACGGCAAAGGGGATAATCCATCTCTTCTTCTGCTGGAGCTGGCCACAGGTTGGAGTTGACGGGAGGTGGTTATGGGTGAGTTTCTAGGCTGTTGAACTGGTGATGGTCTTACTGCTGGAATCAAGGCAGGCCTGGTGGTATGGGAAGTAGTTGGTGAAGGAGGAGGAAGGGTTGTAGGAATGGGGGCAAGCATTGGTTGAAAGGTTCTTGGAGTACTGGGAATGACTTGACTTTGGAATCTGGTGTTGGCAAGAGGTTGAGAGGAGGAATTGCTGGATGGATGGCCACTTGAATGGGGAATAACTTGGACTTCTTCACCATCCAACTCATCACTTCCTTCAGCATCTGGATCTGATGGGGAATCAACAATTCTTCTTAGCTTCTTCACTACTTTCACCACTCCATCTGCATTGGTCCTTGAAATTGGAATTTCTGAGCTGTAGTGGATGGGCCTACCACCAATTGGAATGGACCCTCCAACATTAGTCCATCTGGCCACATCCCTCTGCCTGGAACCAGTCACTACATCAAGATATCAGCACCAATTCAATCAAAATATGCAAAGCACTCACATTGAGAAAATCCAGAAGTGGCATCAGGGGTAGGCTCCTCAAGAATGGGGAATTCCTGCCCATAAGGCCCATCCTTCCTACTCCACAAGTGTCTCTTGACCCGGGACAAAGTTGATCCGGTACGGCAGCATGGCTTCTTCCCAATAAAGCAGAAATGGCACTTTGACGATCGAGGATTGTAATGTTGAAAGCAATCCTTACCCCTGGCCAAACACTCAGTACAGGCAGGATCAAGGACTTCAACTGCTCTGAACCCATCATATGTTTGGGAGGGGTCAAAATGGCCAGAATATGCCATAGAAGGAGAAGACAATCGACTGAAGACGCCAGAACCATGAAGAATAGACGGTGGCGGTGCAGAAGGGGAAGATTCAGTGAGCTCAGTCAGTTTGGAACTCATAACTGAAGAATATGCAAGCAGAAGATTCAAGACATCAGAATCAATCCACTCCATATCAAGAAAAAAGGAACTTGACTCAAGGAAATGGGGCCATAACTCAATTATGCCCCCCCTCAAAGCCTCTAAGGTGAAGGTTCATACCCCTTTGGGGCTGAACTCATCACCAGGGGCCTCCCCTGCAACTTTGGGGAGGCCAGGATCTTGATGGTCCTGGACCCCATCAATGGGTCCAGGCCATCTCTGGACCCCTTGGTCACCCTGGGTCCCCAGCAAATTTGGGCCCAGGGGCCTCCAATAGCCCCCACGGCGTATGGTCCACGGACCGCGGCCCACAGCCCACGGACCACGGCGTACGGACCGCGGACCGTAGGATCCCAAAGACTCAAAAGGGCCAAAAAAGGCCAAAAATCAAGATATCAAGGTTTTTCACCAGAGCACCCAAAAAGGCCCATAGGCCATAAAAAATCAAAGACATCAAAATCCATCAGAGCAAAGGCCATAGCCCAAAGTGCCTTATAGGGCTGTTAAGGCCATCTCCATGGATTATGGGGACAAGACCCCTTGGAGGAAATTTTTTCAATTTTTTCCAGAGATTTAAGGCTTGCCCAATGAGTACACTTCATATACTCATTGGGCATCATTTTTTGAGCACAAGAGCTCAGTGGTCCTTATTCTGGGATATATCCCAAGGCCACACCCCAAGAGCATGGCTGATTGAATCAAAAGGAAGAATGACATATTCTGGAAGGAATACTCACTTAAGCTTGGAAAAAGGGGGGAATCAATTGAATTTGGCAGGGAAGAAGGAATGAAGGATTTTCAGGATAATGGTCAAGAGGAAAAGAAAATTAAAAAGAAATTTTTTTGAAAAAATGTGGGGATATTGAGATGCCACTCAACAGTGGCAGGGTATTATGGTGTTCAGGGGCCCACCAGTTTCAAGAGGGGGATACTGTAACAACCATCCATCAGGGGTAAGGGTATTCATTCATTCACCCACTCAAACACCTCAAATCAGCAAATCCAGTATCTGCATCAGCAGTCAGTTTCAGCAATCTTCATTCTGAAACATGCATACAGCTTGGTACATCAATACAGCCTGTCAATACCTGTACAGGTTGGATTCACCCAATACAGTTTCAATACACCAGTATGGAACTGTATGATCACTCAAATACACCACACCTCTTGTACAGGTTCTGTACAGCTGTACAGGACCTGTATTGGCCAGACTCAATTCAATCATCAATTGTTCTCATGAAAATTCTTCCTCTGGATCAGGGCTGGTGATTCTCACATATACCAGCCCCTCTTTCTCCCCCCTGGGGACTTTTCCCCAGTTAATTAATTTAGTTTATTTATTATTTTATAATTACTCTTATCCTTATTTTGGGTATTATAATTATTTAATCTTAAGTTAGTCTTTGCATTTCTCTCTTCGCCTGTACAGTATGAGTTGGGTGGCCATATCCTTATTAACCCTTCTCTTTCCATTCTGACAGGTTGAAACAGTGGACTTGGACTTGTTTGTGGTTGGCTCTTCTATTCTTTTACTCTTAACTTTTGTTGCTGCTTTTCTTATATTTATTCTTTAGCAATTTATCTTTAACACTCTTAAGTGTATCCCCTTTTATCTTATCTTTGAGCCCTCCATAAGTGAGTCCCAGTTTACTGAGTGCCAGGCCCTCTTCACTTCGAAGAGCCCCTGTGACATTTCCCCTCAATTAGGAATCTGTTAGAAAGTTTCATCAACTCAAAGAGGCATTCACCATTGCTCCAATCCTTTCTCACTTTGATCCTTCTCTACCCACCATTGTAGAGACTGATGAATCAGATTATGCCTTGGGTGCTGTACTGAGTCAGATTTCTGACTCAGAAAAACATCCCATTGAATTTGATAGCCACAGGCTTCTCCCAGCTGAGCTCAATTATGAGATTGATGACAAGGAGCTCCTTTGCATATTCTGGGCTCTCAAGCGCTGGAGAGCTTTTCTCCTTTCTCTTTCTTCCTCTTTTGAAGTTCTCACCAATCATTCATCACTTCAATATTTTATTTCTTCAAAGATTCTCACTCGCCGTCAAGCCCGCTGGGCTGAATTTCTCTCTGCATTCCATTTTTCAATCACCTACCACCCTGGCCGCTTGGCTACCCTTCCAGATGCTTTATCACATTGAGAAAACCTTTACCAAGAGAGGGGAGAAGATTTCATCAGCAAGAATCCAATGAATTATCAAAAAATAATCAAGCAAGATGAAATTCAAGCCTCAAAATTCTTTGCAGTCAAGCTGGAAAAATTTTCAAATTTGACTGAATCAATTCAGAAGTCATTATGGAAAGATTCTCAATATAGAAGTATCCTTCAAGATTTGGGTAAAGGTAAATCTGTCCAAGATTAATCTCTTGATTCCTCCTCCCAACGTCTCCTGTTCAAAGATTGGGTGGTGGTCCCAAATGACCCCACAATTCAACTCAGAATACTTCAAAAAGGGCATGACTCTCCTCTAGCTGTACACCCTGCCCCAGAGAAGACTCTCAAACTTGTCAAGAAGGATTGTCACTGGCCTGGCATGACTCAATTTATCAAGGATTATGTATCATCCTGTCAACAGTGTTCAAGAAACAAAAGTATTCACCACAAGAAGTTGGGACTCCTCAAACCTCTTCCAATTCCAAATGGTCCTTGGATTTGTCTTTCAATGAATTTCATCACTCAATTGCCACTGTCCAATTCCTTTGACTCAATCCTTGTCATAGTGGACAGATTCTCAAAAATGGCAGTTTTTATTCCAACAATGTCTTCAATAACCTCATTAGATTTGGCCCATTTATTCAACAAGAATATTTTCTCAAAGCATGGCCTTCCTTCAAGGATTGTTAGTGATAGAGGTTCTCTTTTTGTTTCTTCTTTTTGGACCAATCTTTGTCAGCAGCTCAAGGCTTCAAGAGATCTGTCAACTGCTTATCATACAGAAACTGATGGACAGACAGAGAGGGTAAATCAGATACTAGAACAGTACCTTTGGATGTATGTCAGTTATAATCAAGATGATTGGAACACCTGGCTCCCTCTGGCTGAATTTGCCTACAATAACTCTGACCACTCTTCAACAAAACAATCACCATTTTTCACTGTTTATGGAAGAGCTCCACATTTTGACTCAGTTCACATTACTCAAGATAATTATTCTGGAAAGTTATCAACAAAAATCCAATCAGTATAGCAAGATGTCAAGAGAGAACTTGAAGTTGCCATAAACAGGTTTAAGAGGTATGCAGATAAAAGTAGAGCAAGTCCACCTGTTTTCAATCCTGGTGACATGGCATGGCTTTCTTCCAAGAACATCAAATCAACTAGACCCACCAAAAAACTGTCTGAAAGATGGTTGGGTCCTTTTCCAATCTTAAAGAAAGTCAGTACTCATGCTTACCGTCTAAAGCTTCCACCTCAATGGAAATCCATCCACCCAGTCTTCCATATATCCCTCCTGGAATCAGTCAAGACATCAACGATCCCAAATTGGCATTAAGAGCCTCCTCCTCCAATCATCATTGACGAAGAAGAGGAATGGGAAGTCTCCCAAATACTGGAATCAAAGCTTAAGAGAGGAAAATTATGGTATTTGGTGGAATGGAAAGGTTTCAGTCAAGACCCAGAAAGATCCACTTGGGAACCAACCAAAAACCTCAAGAATTGTCCTGAACTTGTCAAATATTCTCATTCATTATATCCTGACAAGCCTGGCCCCAATTCTTCAAAAGCTTGATTGATTATGGTGCTTGGTGGGGAGAGGAATTACCAAAAGTAAGTCCCACTCCTGGTATGCACCTTTAGGGGTATTCTACTCTTCTTTGTTGTAAGCATCACCTTGGCCACTCTGTGAGCACTTTGCAATTTGGACACAGATCTTTGGCATGGATTTCAACTTCATTTCCAATCTTATGGCCATTTTCACTTGGGACAATGGGCCATTCACTTTTCAATTCATTTTCAAGACTTCAAGATTCAAATTCATTCCTTCAACATTTTTTGTTTTTGTTCTCATGGCACTGGCGGGAGTGGTAACTACCAAAAAGTAAGTTCCTCTCCTGGTGTGCACTTCCCTGAGGGGTCTACAATCTTGTCAAAGCATCACCTTGGCCACTTTTTGAGCACCTGGAATCAAATCTCTCTTTCCAGGTCCTTGGCCAATTTCAAAATCAGTTATCAACCTCCGTGATGAAGATTGGAACCTCCTCAAGATTCAATACATTTTTCTTTTCTCTTTTCTCTTTCTTTTATTTTCATTTTATTATATCAAAAATTCATTCATTACAACATCATCAATCATGAAGCCAATCTCAAAAGAAGATCAAGCAAGTCCTGCGTCATGTGACAAATTTTTAATATCAGTTATTATTTAATTTTCCTCTTAAAAGAACCTTCCTCTATCCCACTCCCAATCCTTTGCAACAGCCTCAACAGGATTCACCTTGTATTGGTGCTCAGGAGCTCACCATTTCAAGGTGGGGGTACTGTCACAGCCATGGCAATTCACCTCCTTGGATCTCTGTATGGCATATAAAGACACAGTCCTTTTATGGCCAATTGGCCATATCCATCACCAGTGGCCAATATGGCCACGTCATCATCTTATGGACCATTTACGGCCATTTGTCTTTTGGGGCCTTCATGGCCCTTCACCTCAGTCCAGAAGCCATAGCGGCAATTTATGCCCAATTGGGTATTTATGGTCATTTCCCTCAAAACCAGGGGAAATGGCCCAAATGGCTGTTTTGGCCATTTGGGCTCATATTTGCACATTTTGTGCATTTTTGTGCACTTTGTGCATTTTGCGCACTTTGACGCAAAGTGTCCAAAAGACACTTTCGCGCCCTTTGGGCCAGTTTTTGGCTCAGAACCCAAAAGGGGGCAAAAACCCCAAAGGACCCAGAAACACCTTTACAAGCTCTGAAGCCATCACATCCATTTTTTTCCCCTCTGTCTTTCCATCTCAAGACTTTTTACATAATCTTCTTTCCAATGAACCAATATGCCATAAATGATGTTATATATCATTATGCATCATTTTTCAACAGAAATTCAAAGGTGGCAATATCAAATGTTCATTTCAATATTCCAACATATCATCACATCATCCAGGCACCCAATCATTCAGAGGACTAATCAAGGCTCAAGAGCAAGTGTTTCAGTGTCAAAGACCAATCACGCCATCAAGACGTCATTGGATAATTTCATTTACAGTATTCCTCCAAGGCAATACTGTTCAACCATTCTCAAGGGATTCAAAAGGCAGTTCATTCATTTGTAAAGCTTCAAAGCTCCACTCAATCCATCTTGGCAACCACCTTCATTTCAATACAGTCTGGATCCATCAAGAACTGTATTTCATTTTCAAGTATGGGAAATTCATTCAACCCATTTCAATTTCAATATTAGCCAGCTGTATCAATTCCCAAAACAATCAATACAGCCTCAAGGATCAATACAGATCAGTTTTCAGCCTGAAGAAATCAAGCTCCCAACTTTTCACATATACTGGCTACCCTTTCCACCCTGGGGGGTTTTCCCCAGTTAATTAATATACTTTGATTTTATTTTATCTTTATTTATCTTATCATTTTTGTTAAGTGAATACTGATATTATCAAGTCATTAATTTAGAACATTTTATATTTTCTTTCTTTGCCTGTCAATGGATATTTGGTGGTCATATCCTTACTAATTCCATTGTTCATTTTGGCAGGTTGAAACAGTGATTAAGGACTTACTTGGTTGGCTCTTTGGCCGTTTGGCTTCTCTTTCCTCTTATTGCATCTCATCTTGTACCTGAATATTTCTTAGAGGAATTCAATTCTTTATTTTATTTTCTTTATTCTTTGGAGTCTTCCAAGTGAGTTCCCTGATTGCTGAGTGCCAGGCCACTCTTGTATTTCTGTCCAAGAGCCCCTGTGACAAGCTTTCACTTTTACTTATAAAAGAATGATTCTTTTTGGTTTCTTTATGAATAATTCTGTTCTGAATTGGTCCTGAAAGTTTCAGAAATATTCATTAATAATTGTATTTTAAATGAATTTTTGAAGTTTTTACCTCAATTCTACATAGAATTGCAAATAGCACTATATTACTGGTTGCTATGAGGTAAATCAATGGATACTAGTCCAAAAAGAGTTTCAATTATTCTTTTAGGGTTTTATCCATGGAAAATCATCAAGAATTGACATGGTTACAGGAGTCTAAGCTACTCTTTACCTCCTTGGCATGTCAAAATAGCAGCTTATTTGCAATTTTCTTATGATTTTATGAGATTTTAACTTGGTAACCAAATTCCCAAAAGGTTTTAGTATACTAATTGGGCCAAGATCAGCCATGGATCCAAGATTTAGAGCTATCAATGCCTCAGAGGCCTCAGAAGCTGGGTACCCTGGCTCTCTTTGATGTCTTTTGTCACCCTTGACTATTTTTTGCATCAAAATAGAAATTCAGGCTTCAACACTGATATCCACTATGGGTGTACCAAATGTTTATGTAAGAGTACCATAATATCAAGTGCCACAAACATGCATAACACTATTCTCAGTGTATATGTAATGTGTGATTTCTCACATTGCCATTATTTTGGCATTAAATTGAGAAAAACAAAAATTTTCACAATTATTTTATATGCTATTGAAGTATTTTCCATATCACCACCTCATAGAGTTAATTTGAGCTTATTCACTCTATGGAGCTACCCTAGGTAGATTTCTGTGTAGAATCTGAATTGAGCCTTAAATCTATGGATTTGATTACTCAATAAAATGTTTTTCATATTTTCTGAATTCAAAAATGATGAATTTTGAATATATGCATGACTTATGGGTTATGCATAGTTCAAAAAGTATTTTTTAGGATAATTGTGGCCTATTTGGGTATTTAAAATATACCTCAAGGCTCACAGATTTAATCATCCAAGAGTAAACTCAAGGCTTTCTCATCACTGAGTAAGACAAACAAAAGATAAAAACAAAAAGTATTGTGATTACATAAAATTTCTATAGCTGGATTACAGATATCTTGGGACTCTATTAATCACCAATAAAGGTTGAATTTGAATTTACATTAGGAGAATAATTACAAGAATATCTTTCCAAAATTAATCAATGAAAGATGTTTGGGAAAACCTGGATGAATTCTAAATTCAACATTGTATTATATCTCAATTTTATTTTCAATGCAGCTTTACTATTTCAGGCAGGTCTTTGGGAGAACAACAAGAAGCAGAATTTCTTTCTATACACACCCTCATGAATTACCATTAATGATTTACAGACTGTGAGCCTGTGAGTTATGTATAACATACCCATAAGGCCACAAACAATGTTTTACACAATAAATTTAGTCATTAAATGAGTTTTTAATCAGCTTTAAAACCAGAAATAATGGGATCTAATTATAGCTTTGTTTTGGATAAACAAAGTTAAGATTATTATTTCATATTTGGATTTGAATGCAAAATTGACCTAGGGTAACCTCATAGGTCAAGATACCCTAAATAAATCTGTTTAAGAGGTATACAATAGTCAAGAATTCTTCATTAAAATAATGAAAAAAGAACATTGTTTACTTTTAACATATTTTAAAGTTACAAAATGTATGGCTTAGCTTATAAAAAAGTGTTAATGTTAGAGTGTGGTGTTTATTAATAAAATTGGCCAAGTATTTTCCATAGAGGTGGTAAATCACAAATGATAAAAGCTTACAAGGGTTTGAAGCCATGAGTAGTGCTTCACAGAAATAACAAAGGGAAAAATCTCATGCCTAGTGGGTGGACAAAGGAGAAAGTCAAAAGGGTCCGCATCTGTAATTTGAATTTTTAAATAAAGGCTGTACTCTGTATGGAAGGATTTTCAAAATTAAAAAATTTAATATTAGACTTTGATTGAACAATAAAAGTCTAATCTGGTTTATTCTCAACTGGAGAGGACTTTCAAACTTCCAAGGGGGTAAATCCCACTTGAATGACTTTAAATTAAGGCTTGGACAACTGTCAAATCTTGAAAAATACTTAAATGAGCTCAAAGAAGCTTAAATATCATATCATTGAAACCTTATCAAATGTTAATTTTTCATGTAAACTGCTTAAATTTGTTGAGAAAGCAAATATGTTTGAAAATTCATTAAAAATCTAAATTTTGATTAATTGATCTGAACCTTTTGAAAATTAGAAGATATTATAATTTGTTTATAAACAAGAAGTGAAGATAAGGTTATAGATAAAATTACTTGGTAATTTAAATTGGAATAACCCTCTTTTAATCTCACTAAAGATTTAAAGGGAAATTCTATAAAATCAATCAAACATTTAAATATGGCGGCTTTTTGCTTTAAAAATTATCTTTGTATTCTTCAAATAAAGAAATTAAATAAAAAAAATCAGTTTTTAAACATTAATGCTATACCTATTCTACATAAATGAGGATTGAATTTTCTTTGAGCTAAGAATAGTGCTGCTCACCTTAAAGTAAGATTGAAAAGAAGTGTTTTTATATTAATAACTCTATTTTTCAGTGTGGTTTTGATTTTTATGTGAGGATGCCCTCTATATCTATTTTTGACCATGAAAGCTTATTTTTCAGGAATGAAAGGAGCTCTTCATCATATTTTTGTCAATAATAATAAATCAATTCATCATAAATTTCAAATCAGTAATATTGTATTAGATATCAGATCTTATATTATTGAGAATGATCCTTCTGGTACTTTCTACTTTAAAAACTATGAATAGATAATTGAAATATTATAATTAAGATTATATTGTTTTAATCACCAACAAGTGATATTATTGTATAAAATTGTTGTCATAGAATTTCTCTAAAATCCACAAATTCTCTCTCAAAATGCTGATTCATATTTTAAAATGAAATTATTGCTTCATTGGTAAAAATGTTAACTGTCAGGTTTTTTTAGCTTATAAACATTATTCAATACTATTAAATTTTGTTTTTGAATTATTGTATTAAATAAATATTATAAGTACGTTTTTCTCTTAATTTCTATATTTTTCATCTTGGAATTTGTTTTTCATATGGAATTTCTCTATAACATTTATCTCCAAACAGGTTTTGTGATTAACTCTTTGGAAAAAAATATTTCTATTTTTAATAACTGGATCAATATTATCATTTTAAATGTGAAATTGTCTCACTAGAAGCTTTTGTATTTCTAATTAGTATAACTGTCAGTGACTTCAAGAATAATAGAATAATTAAAATTCATTATAATTATCTAATTATTTAAGAAGAATTGTTGTTTAATATTTTTTTTGATTATTATATGAATCTGTGATTATCATAATTAGTTTCATTATCTTTATACTAAGTATGGTCATATTAATTTTTACTAATATCAATATTATTAAGGGTTTCATGGAAAAAACTCCCAAAAATAATATTTTTGAATGCAACACTTTCAGTTTTCATAAAAGCTGTTTGGATTCGGGGGTGGGGTTAAGATCAAATGAGAATGGTCTTTTTCTTGGTGGTGGGGAAATAAATGCATACTTGAAAATAAAAATTTTAATTTCAGAAGTAAGGAGAGTAGTTTTGGTATTGAATCCAAACCTTGGGGTATATTTCACATACCCAAATAGGCCACAAAACACCTTAAATAACTTCTTGAATATGAAAAAACCATAAGTCACATTCCTATTAAAAATCCATTATCTACTTAAAAAAAAGTAGGGTCTTTTTGTGAGTAAGCGATTTCATGGATTCAAGAAAAGATACTTATTGTACATAAAATTTGACCTGGGGTAGCTCCATGAGGTGCATAAGCTTAATTTGACAACTCACAAGCAATACCACATGAAATATTTGTGTAAATTGTTGTTTTTCAAATTTTCATGCCAAAGTAATGGGATCCTAAAAATTTCCATGTTACATATACACTAAATTTAGTTTTATTCATATATGTGGAACTTAAAAATGCTATATTTACAGATGAATCTTTTCTAAACCCATTGTGGGTATCTTTTTTGGGACCTGAAGTGCTATTTTTGATGTGAAAATAGCTAAGGGGGACAAAATACCATGAATAGAGCCAGGGTACCACAATTTCTGGGATCTCAGAGGCATAGCCGACCACAAATTCAGGATCAAAAGCTGATAATGACCTACTTAGTCAGAGAAGACCTTTGGAGAACCTTGTCACAAATGGATAAGTCAAATTTAATCATGAAAAAATAGCAAAAAAGCTTCTACTTTGATATGAAAATGAAGTAATTAGAGCATCTGACTCCTGTAACCATATCTATTATTGTTAATTTATCATGGATAAGCCTAAAAAAACTGCCTGAAACCATTTTTTGACTATTATATATGCAATTAACTCATGGAAAACAGAAATCATTATGGTATTAGCCTGAACCACATAGAGAATGAGGTAAAGATTTAGAAAGTAATTCAAAATAATATTCTGAATTAATCACTGTGAAAAAACCAAGGACTAATAAAGATAGTGGTAATTTTAAATGAAAAAATCAAATAAGGACTTTGTAATCTAAATTAAAGAATTTACTTACAGTCACTATTTGAGAATTCTACATGAAACAATGAATCTTTAGAAAACTCACAGAAATGAAAACCTGTGATGAAATCTGAAATGAATTTGACAAAAAAATTCTTATTTCAAAATGAGATAATATTCCCAGTGGTAGCTTTATCACTTCTTACCCACAAATGGGTTTCTATCCATGTAAAATCACTTAATTAAGTAATTAAAATAATCTTATGTGAGAAAAAGTGATTTTATGATTTATCCAAATAGAACTCTTTGGTTTTCATTTAACAATCTGAATAAATCTGTGAGCCACTTCAGAATCATAAGAATCATACTGTTGCTGTTTTTTCCACTATTCATGATTATCATCTGGTGAACTAAAAAATTATTTGATATTAGTTATTGAGATAATTATAAAGAATTTTTGTATTTTAAATAAACCTGAAAGATTTAAAATTAGGTTATACTCCTATTTTTTTTAATTTTCTTTTAACTGCAGTTGTTGTATTATTGCTCTTATACCCAACTTTTGTTTTTGAATCCACAAATAATCCACCAACTCACTATTCTAAGTCTCCTAAGTATCTTGTTGGAGAATTAGTGAGTTTCTTTACTGAATTATTAAGGTTCTTTCTTTAAATCACATAGCTATTGTTGAAGAATTTCTAACAATTACTCCTCAAGAAGATAACTATTATTCAAAATAATTTCATATTATTTCAATAAGAAGATTTATTATGAAAGCTTCTTTGAATATTTTCTAGAATGAAGCCACTTCATACTGTTTTAATTTCTAGAAATGTATGAAGAAATTTCAATGATTGATTATTCATTCATCAATTTGTAGCTATTATAACCAATTGAAGCAAATTTTCAAGAACAGTCATAGTATCATTGATTCATAGTAACATTTTCAGTAGTTGTATAGACACATCTTACATTCAATTCATTATACAAAACAAAATTTAGCTGGTAAGATCAATAAATAAGACTCTACATATTTTGGGCTATGAAGAAGGAGGAATCTTGAGGGATGTGTGGGTTTCATCAATGGAAAACCTATTACTCCCTATCAAGATTCTGGAATATATTGTCAGAAAATTTGATAGAAAAAAGGATAAACTTTGAAAGTTTGAATCCTTTGAAGAAATGAAAAGAGAGAAACATGAAATGTGACTGAGATTACCAGATCCTTGAGTGAATTAGAGATTTTAAAGGATATCATAATAATGAAACATTCTTGAATTCTTTTAAGAAATTTATTTGAGTATTCCCAATTTTAATAAACTTCTTAATGTCGATTTAACTTCCATTTTGGTCAATAATTTCTATCACATTCTATTTATCCTTTGAGTTATCACTTTATTCAATGTGTAAGGCACCAGAGTTATGTATAGGAGCAAGATTCAAGAGATTTATATAAATCTAGCTATATGTTATGAGCTAAAAAGATACCATCTATGACAAAAGCTATAAAATAATAATAAAAAGTGAAGACTATAATCATTGTTTTATCAGAAACTTCTCGCAATAATATAAAAACAAGAGGGGTGATATTTCTCTACAACACTCAATTTCATGTGAAGAAAATATTCTTGAAATTTTAGAATTTTCAGTATTAAATAAAGACACCAAGCTCACTCTTTCAATACTGCCAAAGGATAAAAATTTTAAAAAGAATCTTTAGAAATAAAATGAAAACTCACAAATGTAAGAAAGTATTTTGAATAAATGTTTGTTATAGAAAGAACTAGAAATATTATAAAAGCTATTAGATATTATATAAATGGAATTTTAAGAGTTTAAGATATGCTAAAAAGGAAGAAGGAAATTTTCTATAGGAGCTTAAGAGTAATTTGTGGATTCCAGAGCAAAGAATTGTAACAGATTCACCAGTATCAAGCCAAGAGTTTAGATAATATATCTAATATAATAGTCCCCTATTATAAGATTAATCTTATGAGAAACAAAAAAGTAAGATTTTGAGGATAATTAGGAATCTGATTAGTACCCCATACTGGTTTCAATCAGGTAATAACATGAAGACATATGTAAAAAACGGCAACAATAGCGCCCCTTTTAGGCCTAACAATGAGTAAAACTTTCATAGGGAAAGAAGAATGTGTCAAGAGAAGTCCGGTGTGATTATAAATAGGTTGAGCTTATTAAATTAATACTTTCAAAATAAGTTTTCATATAGGACTTACTATATGTGCCAATTAAGTGACTCTACATCGTTACCAAGCAATTTATTTTTAATTATTGCTTTAATATCAGGAACTAGGAATATTTAATATCAAGGGAATACTTATTATTTCAATATGATCAATATTTTTTTTTAATGTAATCACGGTTTTGTTTTCTGTGTATTTGATAATCTCGTTTCTGTGAGATTTATTGACCAAAAAAGAGCTAATGGGTAGGGACTCTACCTTATATTCAATGATCCTGATTTCTTATGGATCTGTACAAGAATTCAAATCTTCTGCATTTTTGAAAAAAAACTCATAAAAATTCTTAATAAATCTCATTTGTAATGAATTTCCCAAGTATCTCATCATTTTTATGTGAAGAGTACTATTTCTTAAAATAAAATCCAGTTTTCAGGGGCTTATAGCTTTTTCACTCGTAAAAACTGGCTTTATTAGTAATAATTGTGACTCCTATCTATAATAATAAAGATTATGAAGAATTAAATTATTTTTAATTAATGAGTTCAAGCTAGCTTAGAAATTTCTGTTAATTTGATGATATTATATCATGATTCAATGACGTGAAGATCCCTCATGATTAATTAATTCATATCAAAGCGGATGAAATATTCAATTTAATACTAGGAAATTTAATTGACGAATTAATAAAAATTATGTAAGCTTTGGGAACAAGGAAACATCAGTATTATGGCTCCCTTCACTGAATTTTATCCAATCCAACATTTCTCCATGGCCTCAGACACTCTCAGATAAATTTTGTTTTTTGGTATAGCTATAACTTGATTTAATTCAGAATTATTGTATTCCTCCTTTTAATAATGCCAATTTTCATTTAACATATGTTTTTTCCAAAATAGAATCAATTTATATAAAAATGAGAGGAAAAAAATTTCCAAAGGTTTTTTGTTTTTTTTTATACAGTTTATAAAGTTACCTTAGGTTACATTAGTTTATAATTCAAATATTATCATAAATTATTGGGAATTTTTAAACAAATAAATTTATTAATATTTTTTTCCTTAAAAAATAGGAAATTTCAGTATAAAAAATACCTACAGGCAACACATACTTTGTGAGTTATTTCGAGTTTTGTTTTGTAAATTTTGGGTATAAATAATAGACCTCAAGGCTAAACTCAATAAAAAATTATATTCTTTTATCAAAAGCAGACATTAAAGAGGAGAAGGTCGTTTTGATCCTTAATTTCTACCAGGTATCTATCAGGAATTTATGATTATGGCTGTTTGAGCCTGATCATATGGTTCATCTTATTAGATTTATTAAATGTTTCTTCCTCCTGAACAAAATATGTGTAACATTGATTGGCTATTGAAAAGCATCTGATATAAAGGGAGGAGGTGTATTCATTTATGTAAATAACCACTTATAAACAGAATTCAAAGATTAATTGTAGTATCAAATACAAATCAATCATCTTTGGGTTGATAAAATGAAATTTTCGGTATAATTCTATCTCTTAATGGGAAAAGGCCAGATATATATTGAAGATTAGCGTTCCAAGACATTCGAAATGAAAAAAGAATCCCTAAATTAAGAAAGTAAGACTATGAATTTTCATAGAAAATCTCAATAATTTCATGTATCAGACAATATGTATAAAATTGATTTTTGGTCATATTTTACTATATTGTCAGTGGTGAAGATGTTGAGGCTGATTATTTATTCCATAAATTATATTCTATAAATTTTTTTTTCTCTTCAAAAACTTACTCTTTCTTCAGTAATAAATCAAGATATATTACATAGTTCAATTTTAAAGTCCAATTATTCCTCTTGATTCTCACAATATACGCTCCAGTACCAAATCTTGATAAATGAAAATTGATCCTCATTTTCTAAATACATCCTTATAAATTGAATTTCATATGACTTCTTCTTTCACAATTAATCCGATTATCTATAAGCTATCTCATGCTTTTTCATGAAAAGCGCCAATGCATTTCCATCTTTTCATACTATTTAATTTGTTGGTGACTCAGTTGGTCAAGCTTTGGCTGGATTGTTTAAGGAATTTCTTGTGCTCCATATCAAATATTTCGCATTGTGGTCTTCCGATTGATCTCAACTTATGAAAATACATAATTATTAAAAATTGACATTTTAATAGCTCCAAATTGGGACTGGTCATAGATGAGTTTAATAAGGGTTGCTCAAAACTTTACCTTTAGTCAAATTTTTCTTTTGACTATAACATAAAAGGTCTGAAGATTAATTTTCATGTGAGCAATCTTATATTTATCTTCCTCCACTAAGATAGATCCAACCATTAATTAACCTCTTGAATTTTTTATATTACCTTTCTGTCGAAATATTTGGCCCATGAATTAATATAATGGACACTTAGCTTCTGATGAATAGGGTGACCACACCTTCTCTTCAATTATAATTAAATAATTGGTTTCAATCTCCAGCTTCAGCTTTTCATATTTTTCTTTGGTTGAATAATTGCTGTTGTAGCCTACTAATATCCAGATCAAAGTGCCCATTTTTTTTCAATTGAATATCTTTAAAAACCATCAATTTATTAAATTTGAATGAATCGATTTAATCCTATTTTTGTGTATAGTTCACTACCTAACCAAAGAAGTGTTAATAACAATCTCAAAGAATAAAGAAATGGAATTCCATTCAAGTGCTTGCCTTCAAAGGCTTCTTCATACTAAAGGTAGCTATAGGGAATTCAGCTGTGCTCATTCATAAATTGAGAACCCTTATCAGTATTCACCATGAAAAAGGGCAGATACTGGGGCATGTGATGTGCGTCAAAAATAGTATCAGTATGGAAGGAGAATGAATTCAAAATTAACCCAAACATGGCTTTTTTATTCATCTTCATTTTCAAATAATTTTCTTATTCCTTAAGTGAATTTCAATTTGACTCTTTTTGGAAGAATTGGCAGATGTGTTTGGAGACCTACCCCTGAGAGCTGCCCTGTTTCATGGTGAATATTGATAAGGGTTCTCAATTTATGAATGAGAAAAACTAAATTCTCTATAGCTAACTTGAGTATGAAGAAAAATTTGAAGGACCACACTTCAATGGACTTTCATTATTTATTCTTTGAGATTGTTATTAACATTTTTTGGTTAGGCAGTGAAATCTAAACTAAAATGGGAAAAAATAAATTCAGTCAAATTTAATAACTTTATTGTTTTGAAAGATATTCAATTGGAAAAGGGCACTGAGATCTTGATTCAAAGAATTTTTTACAGAAGTTTTGAGGGGAAATTCTTCTGAATTTAGAGATTATTATTTGGAAAGGGAAAATGCTGCTCAAAAATGTTACATTTCTAATTTCTGAGGTTAGTACATATTATGAAAGAAGGAAATTTATTCATTAGATAGCGTTCAAGTAATAAAATAGCTTCTTTGAAAGGAAATGTGTAATATTTTTCTATGAAACTCTTAATAATATTACTATTAATAAAGAGTACTATCAAGGCTCTTATTAAATATAATAAATAAAAAAATGGAGAATTATTTCTTTTACTTGCTATAAGTTACTAGTAATTATAGCCCTAAGCAGGATATCTTTAGTATAATCAATTACAAGAAGTATTAATAATAAAACTTCTTATCAAATTTGATAATAAAAAATTATTTTAAATAAAAAATATCATTTAAAAGCATAATTATTATAAATTCTTGAAGAAAATACAAAAGATTAGAGAGAAATTTTAAGATTCCATAAAATAACTCACTATTAGTCCAACAATACCTTCAAAACATTTTTTAGACTGATTTGATGAATTATTTGTGGATTTGAAGGCTAAAAATTGAATTTAAAGCAGAAATACAGGAATTTATAATCAAGAGCTATTCAAAATAGTATTATTCTTGGAATTAATGTCTTTCTGGTTAATTTGGAAAGATGGAAATTTTTGATAATGATTTTGTGAGCCTTGGAGGTATTTTCATATACCAAAAGAGCACAAATAAGAAAAAGAAGCTATAATTAAAAAATTCATCTTTTATAAGAACAAAATTAAATCTAAATTCAAGTTTGTTAATGAAAATTCAAAATTAAATTTACATTGAAAAATTAAAAATGTGAAAATACAGTTTTACATGAAAAAATTGAATAAAAATAAATTTTCCTGAAAACTAGGAAAATTCAAATATTTTTTTGGAAAAAGTTAATAAAAAATAATTATTATAAGTTTTCTCCAATTAATGATCTTATGAAAATTGTTTTACCATTGGATTCCTCATTATAAATTAGATGGGGTCACATCTGCATGAAAAATATGTAACTCAACTCTGAATAAGCTGAATTAAAGTTTTTAGTAATTTCTGTATCAAAATATGGAAATCCTCAAACCCTTTACTTAATTCACACCAAATGTGGCTTTAACCATCAATTTTTGTTTTAAAATTGAGGTGTGGTGGGTAGTTTAGAAGTTATGAGGAATTAGAGCATTTTCAATTGAAATGTCAAAATGTGCTGTGTATTACATATGTGGAATCAAGATTACAGCTGTGTACTGTAAAATTTAAATTGAATTACATATTTACACTTTTAGTATAATTAATGATGAGGAATGAAAGAAAAAATAAATTGGAAAGATTAATTTCGGGGGAAAAAGGAATGTTGGCTTCAAGGGTGCCAGACTCCCCCAAATTCCTTGCTGACAGGCATGAGATTTCAAATTCATGCAAAATTTCATCACCTTTGGCCTTGAATTGAGTCACAGACCCTGTGACTTAATTGATTATGAGGTTTTGATACCAACCAAGGAAGCTTTAACTGTTTCCCAGAGAGTAAATCTACCCTCAAGTTAAAACAAAATTAGGAAAGAGTTTCAACTAGCTTGACAGTCTCTCAAAACCATTTTGACGTGTTTTGCAGGCTTTAAACCAAGTATTACTATAGTAATGGCTGGTTTGAGGGACTAAAATGGCTAAAAATGGCCAAAACCAGGGTTTGATAATGCTATGATTGGCTTTTCTGGTGTAAGTGTGTTTCTGAAGACTAATTAGAGTAAATTTGGATTTTGGAGTAAGAAAATTGGTGGCTATAAGAGAATGTCTTCTTTGCCCCACTTTTCCCTTAATGTTAAAATATTGTCCTTTTGAAAGTAGTTTTAACACTGTTAAACCAAACAATGAAATATTCCAACAACTATTGTTTAATTTTTTTAAAACCTTTACACATGTGAAAAACCATTATAATAACTTTTTGTAACTCTTATAATCATTTTTACCCTTGAAACACCCCCAAAGTGAATTAACACATCTTTAATCACTGTTGAGTTTGTCAATTTCTCTCCAAACTCACTCTGGTCACTTTTGGGGTTGTTTTCTCTTTAATGTTCTTTTTAGAGAATATTTTCTCATATTAATTGCCTGCATTTCTCTGCTAAATTCATTCCAATTGAAATTGCTCTTGAAGAAATTTCTTTTGTAGCCATAAATATCTCTTTTAGAGTATTTCTTTTGACAAGCTTTTATTGTTGGTAAAACAATAAATCTTCCTATTCTTATTCATTTATACTAACAAAGCTGGAAATAATTAATTTGGTGGGTTGTCTCTTAAAAATCTTAAATTGAACTCTTTTCAATTAAATCTTATCTTATTTTTAGGACAGGAAAAGTACTTGACTTACAATCAAAGTTACATATCCACACCTTACATATTTACACAAAGACTTGCTTGTTGGTGTTTATAATAAAGCTTACTAATAGGATGGTATGGGAAAAATCAGAAAGAGTAGGCCTCCTTTAAGTCTACAACAGATCACAGAGACGTTCTATGGATCACACTGAAAGAAAAGTGAGTCAGAAAAGCTTTTACTTAATTGGTTCAATGATTGCATTACTTGTAGTCACATAATATTATCATAATTACTTAATTAAGTCATTTTACATGACAACCAACCCATTTATGATTAATGGATAAAGCATTCAAAACTTTGAATGTTGTTTTATCTCAAAATAAACATTTTTTTCTCATACCTATCAATGTTTTTGGAAGTTTCATTACAGGTTATGTTTTCTGTGAATTTTTTAAGATTCAGTGTTTCATGCTAAATCATCAAAAATAGACTGTAAGTAGAGCTTTTAATATGAATGATGAAGCCATAGTTCTGTTTGGTCTTAGTGTGGATTATCCCGTTCTCCATTGTTTCTTCCAGGCTTAGAAAGATTAATTTAAAATTGTATTTTGTATGAATTTTCAAAGTTTTACCTGATTTCTAGATAGAAAAACAAATGGTGTAGTGACAGCTAGTTGCCATGAGGTCAATTCATGGATAAAAGTCCTAAAAGGGTTTGAATGACTCTTTTTGGGCTTATCCATTGAGAATAATTAATAATGGAAATTGTTACAGGAGTCAGAGTAGCTCATTACCTCTTTGTAATGTCAAAATATCATCTTATTTTCCAGTTTCTCATGACTTAATGGGATTAAAAATAGGTTACCAGTTTCAAAAAAATTCTAATGGACAAAATAAGGAAAGTTCAACTATGTATTCAATGTTTGGAGCAGTCCACGCCTCAGAGGTCCCAAAATTTGGGTACCCTTGCTCTCTTTGATGTCATTTGTTTCCCTTAGCTATTTTGCTGTCAAAAATAGTGTAAGATGTGTCTATGAAGCTGTTGATGATATTACTTTGAATCAAAAGTACTATGACTGTTCATATGAAATATAATAATAAAATTTATTGGAACCACAATTAAATAATTACTTAATTAATAATTTATTTTACTTGTTATACACTACTAGTGGCTATAACAGTAAGCAGTAATTGTCTACAAGAATCAATGACACAAATTATTTGATAATAAGATTATTTTAATATGTAATTATCTTTTGAAAGAATAATATTAAATATAATTATTGAAGAAAAATAATACTAGAGAAAACTTGAACAATAAATTGAAAACCACTCACTAATACTCCAATGAAACTTGGAAAGAGTTGGTAGAGAGATTTGAAAGATAAATTATGGATTTAAAGGATAAAAATTGATTTAGAGCAGTATTTCAGCAAAGTATAGTTCATATTCATGATTTCACATCTTTCTTATTGATTATGAAAGATTAAAACATTTAAGAAAAGATTTAACTAATACTTGTTGGTAATAAAGGTATAATTGGATCATAAGATGATTTGGAAAAAACAGCAAGAGGAGGCCTATTTTAAGTCAAAAACAGCTCACAGAGGCGTTCAATGGAGCAAACTGAAAAGACAGTGATTGAGAAAGAAATAATCCTTTTTGGATTAATGATTGCATCATCTGTTTTCATTTAAGATTATCATAATTAATTGGGCCTTTTATGTGACTACCAACCCATTTATGGTTACAAATAAAAGGAGTAACAACTGTAAATCTTCATTTGTTTCAAAAGAAACATCAACTCAGCAAAGTTATCAATTTCATTGGAAATTCTATCACAGTTTGTATTGTCTGTGAATTTGTGAAGATTAAGTGTTTCACACAGAATAATCAAAAATGGACTGTATGTAAAACTTTGAATTTTACTGATTGAAACATGATTATTTTTGTTTTTTATGACTCATAAAATTCTCCATTGGTCCTGAAATCTTCAGAAATATTCATTTATAATTGTATTTTTAATAAATTTTTGAAGTTTTTACCTCATTTCTATGTAGAATTGCAAATAACAAATTATAGCAGGTTGCTATGGGGTAAATCAATGTATAATAGTCCAAAAAGAGTTTTAATGACTATTTTAGAGATTATTGATGGAAAAGAATTAAGAATTGACATGGTTACAGGAGTCTAGGTTTCTCTTTACCTCCTTGACATGTCAAAATAGCAGGTTATTTGCAATTTTCTTATAATTTACTGGGAGTTTAACTTGGTAACCAAGTTCAAAAAGGGTTTTGGTATAATAATTTGGCCATGATCAGCTCTGAATCAAATATTTCAAGAAATCCATACCTCAGAGGCCTCAGAAGTTGGGTACTCTGGCCCTGTTTGATGTCTTTTGTCCCCCTTAACTATTTTTACATTAAAAATAGTAATTCAGGCTCAAAGACTGATATCCACTACGGGTGTACCAAAGCTGTATATAATACAACCATTATTTTGAGTGCCAAAATCATGCATAACACTAATCTTAGTGTATATGTAGCTTAGGATTTCCCACCTTCCCATTATTTTGGCATGAAATTGAGAAAAACAAAACTTTTCACAATTCTTCTATATTGTATTTATGATGTTTTATTGAAGTATTTTCCATATTACCAGCACATAGAGATGATTTAAGCTTATTCACTCTATGGAGCTACCCTAGATGAAGGTTTGTGTAGAATCCAAACTATCTTTCAATACATGGATTTACTTAATCACAAAAAGGTTATTCATCTTCTCTTGAATGAAAAAAGATAAATTTTGGATATTTGCCTGAATTATGGGTTATGCATAGTTCAGAACTTACTTTGAAGATGATTGTGGCCTATTTGGGTATGTAAAATATACCTTAAGGCGCACATTCCCTCCCACCCCAAAAAACTGGCACTACAATTTCATTAATGATAGTAAGAAAAATAAGGCCCCAAGCAGGGTTAATGTCCACCATCCAGCCTCTTTGAATTACTAAGATAAAGTAATTAACAGCACATCTATAGAAATATTCAGGCTTGTGGCCTTCTTTCATGTCTAAATCTTCTAAAGAGTCTATCTGAGTCAGGTACCTCTGATTCTGCCAGCCATTCATCTTCATGTACTGGATTTCTATATCTTACAAGATATTATCTTTGATTTTTACCCCTAAGTCTGATAAAACATGAATGTTTTAAGATAATTGATTTTTGTAATAATAGTGTTTCTCACAAAGGGAAAAGCCACAAATAGAATTCTAATGTGTAGATAACAGTTTGTTCTCTAAGATAAAATAAATGTGACTTCAAATGAGACTCTCCAGTAGTAAATTTCCCTCCCCCTCCCTTTCATGAAGGGAGCCTTTTAATAATCCTTGCTACAGGTTTTTGTACAAGCATTGTTTACATTTCTAGTCAATGTTGACAAACTTGTAACTACTCATACACCATAAGATTTTGGTCTAAAGGTATGGTTCAGAGTTAGTTTCCGGACCATGCCATGTTTCCTACAACAGGTATGTTTTTAGGGTAGGATTGAATAACCTAATCTCCTTATGGCTTGATTTTTGACACCCCCCTTCACTCCTAGCCCACAAACCGCTAAGGTTGTCAAGTCATGTTGTATAGTGGTCTTTGTTACTGACTCAGTGAGGAAATTGACTATAATTTCCATTGTTGGAGAATGTTGAAGCTTAATGAAGTTGGATTGAACAGCTTCCTTGAAAAAGTGAAGCTGTATATCCACGTTTTCCATTCTCTTGTTATAAAGGTTGAAATTGCCATTAGCAGTACTAATGCAACTCTGATTGTCTTCCCAGAATACTATAGAATTTTAAAACTGATATATCTATGCTTCTTGGAACCATTGGAGAAACCACAGGAGTTCTGAGGCTAAATTACATAGACCTTTGTATTCAGCTTTAGCTGTTGAGATTGAAACTGACGGTTGTTTTCTTGTTTTCCAGAAAATAAGACAACCATTCATTTGTGCAAGGAAGCCAGAGTTTGAACAATGTGTTTCACGGAAATTACCCCAGTAAGCATCACTTAATGCAGCTAGACCTGATTTTTTATTTTGCATGTAGCAAAGCCCCACATCTTGTGTACCTCATAGGTACTTTAGCACCTGTAAGATGGCTTTCCAGTGCTGTACTCCTGGTTTTTCCAAGTACTGAGACAGGAAACTAACAGAAAAAGAGATATTGGGTAAAATGGCTGCGCTGAGGTAGTTGATTCTGCCGATGGTACTTTAATAGCCTCAAATAATTTTCTCTCTTCCTCTGTTGCTGGCCTAAATGCACATTTGGTACAAGTGGGCTGCTTACAGTGTTAAACTCCTACATTCCATATGAGTGCAGCAGTGATTAGATGAAGTATTGTTGGTTGAGATTTATAAATTCCTGTAGTTTGTTCACTTTGAATCCCAAGAGCAAGTCAGCTTGACCAAGATCTTTAATTTGGAATTATTTGTTGGTTTTCTCTTTGAAGTTCTATACGTTTTGCACAAAAATTACCATGTAATCAACATGGACATATCTCCACATTTGTTTTGGTGTCTTCCTATTGAATATGCATGGGTCCTGTCTGCAGAAAAGAAGTACTATATTTTTTAGCCATGCTTTAAAAGAAGTGTGCCATGCTAATGGGGCCTGTTTGAGGCCATATATTGCCTTTTTCAGATGAAGGAACTGTTTTCGGCAGTTAATGTCCAAGCCTTGTGGAATACTAAGGTAAAAAGTTTCTTTGAGTGGAGCATTCAATAATTCACTTTTTACATCTATATGATGAAAATCTAAGTCATTAGCACATGCATGAGAAATTAGTGCTCTAAGGGAGCTTAGTTGAACCGTGGAGGCATAGGGTTTATCAAAGTTAATTCCAGGAGTTTGTGTAAATCTTTGTGCACAGAGTCTAGCTTTGTGCTCAATGATGTTCTTTTGGTGGTCTCTTTTCAGCTTAAAGACCTATGTTGTGCCTACAATTCTATATTCCTTTCTAAATTCTAAAACCTCCCATATGTTTAGGTTGCTCATTGTCATCAACTCTTTTTCTATTGTCAAAGCCCATGACGCTTTATCTTTAGATTTAAAGGAACTTTGGTATGTAGCAGGTGTGTCATTTTCTATGCTGAGATAATTTTATGCCCTTCTTTTATACAGTAGTATGTGCAGGGGGTAAACATTATCGGTGATGATAACGGGATTATGAGGACCAATTAATCATACTCTAGTTTACCTGGTGTTGCCATCAACCTGTTGATGGTTTCTCATTCCTTCTTCCCTTGAGTAAGTATCATTTCTTGTTTGTTTTTTAGTTGTCTCTTGCTGTTCTCCTAGGTTTTCATATAGATTTAGCTCTACAGGAATAGATTCAGTTTTTTTGGAGAGTGAATCATTCATTTCTACTGGATTTACATCAATTTCATCCAAACATTGTCCTGTTGGAATTGTTTCAATATCCCACAAGCGTTTACTCTTACCCCCCAAGATGTGAGGAAAGATTTTTTCATTAAAGTTTGCGTTTCTTGTAACAATTACATTTAAGTAAGATAAGAATAGTATTTGATAAGAGCTATTCTCTTTTTCAAATCCTAGTAGAACAACTTCTTGGCTTGGAGGAGAAAGTTTCCAGATTTGCCAATTTTTCAAGTTATAGATTACTGCACAACACACAAATATTATCAACCTATTAAGTCTAGGATAATTGTTGCCCCAGAGCTTATGGGGTGTTTTGTTTCCTCTGGATGGAGTGGGTGACATATTTGAAAGGAAGATAGCCATATTAATTGCTTTGGTCCAATATTAGTTTGGCAAGTTAGCAGTACCCATAAAACACCTAGATTTTTCAAGAATGGTGCAATTACGATTCTCCACTGTGGTATTCCATACCAGTTCTGCCAAGGTTCAAATACACAATGTCAAAGCTAAAAATGTAATCAATAATAATAATATATATAAGAATAAAATAGAGATAAAAATAAAGATTTGCAAAAAAGAAGAGAATTATATCAGAACAACAAAAATAAGTATTCAACTGGAATCTACATCAAATTTTACCTATAGTCACATATTGCCTCAACCTCATAACATGAATAATTATCTAGATATCATGGATTAAAGAAGAGGAATGATACTATACACTCTATACTAGGGACAAGAATATGCTTGAAAAGAATGCAGCTTGTTTAAATATTCAATATGAATAGAAATCTGTAAGATTACATAAGTGATACCATTACCCTTAAAACATCATGTGTTACATTTCTTGACATAAAAAGAGTCACATATAAGCTAACATAGTGTTACATTACTCAATCCCCACTTGAACTCCCATAACAAAACATTACAGGTATTATTTACAGATTAAATTTTACATAGAAAAATCCTCAACTAAATACAAATCAAGGATACTCAGAGGAAAAATAAGGTTAGTAGAGCTTAGAATACAGTTTTAAAAAAATGGTGCAATCAACCCAACATATGGTGCAATATCTGTATCAAATGACACCATTCAAAATTTAACAACTAGAAAAAGTGTCTCAAGGCTGTGAATAACAAGAATAAATTTTAGTTAAAAAATACCAGTATAATTCAAAAATTATGGTGCAATATCCTTAGCAAATAACACCATTCCAAATTTAACCACTAGAAAAAATGTATCCAGGCTGTTCACTGACAATAATAAGGTTCAGAATAGTGCAATCAACCAAAAGTATGGTGAAATATCTTGATCAAATGACACCACTTTCAATTTACCCACCAGAAAAAATGTCTCAAGGTGGAATGTTTTCTAAGTCCCTTGTTTTTGGAAGGCTCTATGGAGGGCCCAAAAGGTATAAATAAAGGGCCTCTCTACCTGTTTCTCCCCATGCTTCTGATTCAGAAAATAATCTTGAGCATCAATAAATCCTTTCTCTAGTAGGATAATCTAGTATTATATTGAAAAATATCAGTAGCAAGGCTCAGTATTTATAGTATTATTTATGATTAATTAATTAAAGATATTCATAATATTGATGAAATAGTTTAATATTATTCAATAGTCTTACCATTATAGTAGCAGTGTTGAATTAGTATTTGAAGATATTATAATAAGTGCTCTTATCAAATTTATCAATAACCTTTATTTATAGAAAGGATATATATTCTTACCATTATACCTCATATTATAGCCATTATAGATATATTGGATTATATTTATATTCATCCTACTAGTATTATATTGCTATTATATTATTTATATCTTACCTTTCTATTAACCAGCAGCACCCTTATGAATTTTCTTACCTTTAAATTATTATAGCTATATTGATAGTATTATTAAATTACCTTCAAAATTATTAATTAGCTATCAAGATTATTATTAATATTAATAGTGATATTAAAAAATATTCTTTAAGTATCTCAATTATTGAAAGAAGGAATCCTAGAAGAGTTATGCCCAATTATAAGAAGTTAAGCAAAACTCAATTATTAAACAAATATTAACTATTACCATTATTATCATAGTGATCTTTCATTGACAGATTGATAGAGACTGATAAATAAAATTATTCAATTGGAGATACACAGAACTAAATAATTGATTTGTGATCTCATCAAAAAGGGTATCTTTTTTAGTATATATAGAGGGGCAGAAAATACACCTCAGCACCTATGGTTATTGGATAATTCTGAGATTCAAAACAGACACACCAATAATTTCCCCCTCAAGGTACTGCCTATTATTGATCCCACAACAAAAGGAGTTCCCACAACTCACAAACATTTCTCTCAGGAGTCTCAGGAGGCAAGAATATGTGGATGAAGCCACAGGTTTCAGCCAATTTTTTGAATTTTTCATCTAGAAAAACACCTCCACGATCTAAGGTTAGTTTCTTTATCTTTTTATCCTGTTGATTTTCCATGTAGTTGTTGGCAATGAAAAATTGGTCAATCCATTCAGATTTCCTTTTTAAAAACTTAATTATTTTGAAGGATATTTATTGGTCAACAATTGTAAGCAGGTATTTGAACCCAGATATTGAAGGTGGGGTGATTGGTCTTACTACATCAATGTGGATCAAGGCCAAAGACTTTCTTGCTGGGGTAAAGTGGTGATTGGAAACTAAACGGCGAGATTTATTTGTTTCACATATGAAAAGATGGGAATTCTGTGTTTGACAGGCCTAGAAGCTGAAGAACAGCTAGTCCAGGCTGTCCTAGTCTACAGTTCCAAGGCAGATTCCCATTTTCAGTGGTAAGTAATGCTGTTGGTAGTTCATAGTTGATAGTCATCAGCCAATTAATGACTTCTCCATTTATTAATGTCTTCCCATTAGCGATGGGAGAATAGGTGTTGTTTTGTCAATGCACAATAAGCCCGTCTTTAAACAATTCCAGCATGGTCAAAAGATTCCATTTCAAAGTTGGGATGAAAAGAAAGTTTTCTAGCTTTCAAGCAGTTTCATTAAATCTTAATTTTACTTCACCTATTCCATGAGCTGTTTAGCTTCTTTGGCTATCCCCTGTTCCAACTTCCAAATTTATGGGTGTAATTTGACTGGCAAAGAATTTTGTTGAGTTGAACATGTGGTGCATGGCACCACAGTCAATGAAAATTTGATTGGATGTAGGGTTCTATGTCATGGAGAGTGTTGTCAGGGCCTGAACCATGGATAGGTGAGCAGCAGGGTTTTTCTTGCACTTCTTATCCTTTTGATTAGGTCTCAATTGTGAGTTCTCTGCCCAACATTAAGCTTTTCTGTGTGTGGTGAATTTGTCGTTGTGCTTACCATTGCTGAAGTAATGGATTATTTTGTGTGGTTCATCCAGAGATGTTTTTAACACAGTTGACATTGTCTCTTTTCTAAGAATTGAATGATAGTTGTGACTGGAAAAATCTTGAATCCTTGATAGAATGGATTGTGGTTTTTCAATGATGTCTTTGTTGAAGATCAAACCTTCAAGAAATTAACTGAGATGAGGTTTTCCTCCCAGTTTTCCTAACAACGAGTATGATAAGAGCTTGTTTGGAACTATGATGCTTACAGAATCCAGTTCAATCATCAGTTTATGGAAAGTATCAATATAATTATGTAAGTTGCCATCCATCCAAACTCAACCTCTGTTGGCAGCTCATTTGGATGCATATTGTTCAGCAATTTTGGACCAAAGTTTGCAACTATTCCCAATGGTCTCAGAATTGATTACTTCTCTGAAGACCCTCTCTGTTATTCTTGTTGTGATCAAGCTGATGGATTCAAAACTTACTCTGGTCCATTTGTTTACTGTGCTGGTGGAAGCATCTGAAGCTACTCATTTCTTGCAGATTTCAAGTAAGTCTCTGGAGCTTAGGTGAATTTTCATTTGCATTAGCCAGTGACCATAGTTGGTTCCTTCATCGATTCGAATTGTGGAAATATTTTTGATTTCAAGTGGTTTTTCATTCATTGTGAGTTTTATTGGTAGTATATATAAGAGATTATCAAGACTGTAAATCTGATGAAATATGAATGTCTTAAGATAATTGATTTTTGTAATAATGGTATTTCTTACAAAGGTAAAAGCCACAAATAGAATTCCAATTTGTAGATAACAGTTTTTTCTTTAAGATAAAATAAATGTGATTTCAATTGAGACCCTCCAGTAGTAAATTTTCCTCCCCCTCCCTTTAATGAAGGGAGCCTTTTTATAATCCTCATTACAGGTTCTTGTACAAGCACCATTTACATTTCTGGGAAATGTTGACAAGCTTTTAACTAATCATGCATCATAAGAGTTTGGTCTAAAGGTATGGTTCATATTCAGTTTCTGGACCATGCCATGCTTCCTACAGCAGGTATGTTTTTGGGGTAGGATTTAATAACCTAAGTTCATTAGGCCTTGATTTTTGACAAAGTCTCCTTTATTTAATGAATTTCTTTATCTTTTTGTATTCAATCAGTTCCACTGGTTCCCTAATTGGAAGTCTGCAATTTATGACTCTTGTCCCACTTCTGTTTTCCATTGTCAAAATCATCATTATTGCTGTGTTTTGCATGGTGTTTAACCTTATCAAGCATAATATTGAAGTTGGAAGCTGTAGTATGGATGTAAATTAAGTCTTTCCTCTGTGTATCTACTGGAAGTCTTGGATTCCATCCTCTTTCTAACATTGCAAGAGTTTGACCTGTGGAAGAATGAACTGATGTATTATATGCCAATTCTAATGCAGGAATTAGAGTGCACCAGTAATGGGTAAATCCATCTGAGTCTTTGAATTCTAAGCCATAGCCACAAAATCTCCTTACCATGTCCTCTAAGGTTGGAATCATTCTCTCTGCTAGCCCATCAGTTTTAGGATGGTATGCTGTAGAAAATCATACCTTGGTCTCAAAAATATATGAAGATTGGTCCCAAGTGCAGATGTGAACTTGAGGTCTGTGTCACTCATTATATTCTTAAATAAACCTGGATGAGAAATAACTCTATTCCATAGAAGGAGAGCTGTATTCATAGCAGTTTCATCCTCATCACATGGTAAGAATATGGGAGTTTTTCTGTATCTGTCTACAATGATCAAACAAGCATTATAACCTCTCTCACCACTTGGAGGAAGTGCTGTGACCCAATCCATGTGAACAACTTCCCAAAGGGATTTTGGTTCTTGGACATGGATAATAAGCCCAAATTTCTTAAATGTACTCCTGTTTGCTTTTTGGCACATGTCACATGTATGGCAGCACTCAATGGTCTCTTTTCTCCAAAATGGCCACCACCCACAGTTTTTCACTTTTTCAAGTGTTCTATCTTCTGAAGGGTGTCCAGAATAGATGCTATCATGTCATTCATGAAGAATGGTATTGATAAGCAGTCTACTGCATAATGTCAGTAAACAAGAATGTTTGGTTCTGTGGTAAATTATGCCATCAAAAAAGTGGGATCTTCCTTCAGAGTAGGAGGGTTTCCATATTTCATCTAGTGAATTAGTCAAAGCTGTTTCTTTGCAGTCTTTATCCAGAAATCCTGTTAAGATATGGAAATTGTTTTCCTGTTTGTAAGAATCTTGGAATTTGTGAGCCTTGAGGGATATTTTACATACCCATATAGGCCACAATTATCTTAAAAAGAAATTTTGAATTATACACAACTCATAAATCATGCATATATTCAAAATTCATCATTTTTGATTTCAGAAAAGATGAATAACCTTTTATTGAGTAGGTAAATCCATGGATTTAAGGCCAGATTTGGATTCTACACAAGAATTCACCTAGGGTAGCTCCATAGAGTGAATAAGCTCAAATTAACTCTTTGAGGTGGTAAAATGGAAAATACTTCAATGCCACATAAAAGATCCGTGAAATATTTTGTTTTTCTTAAATTCACGCCAAAATAATGGGAAAGTGAGAAATCCCATGTTACATATACACTAAGAATAGTGTTATTCATGTTTTGAGCACTTAATATCATGGTATTCTTACATGGACTTTTGGTACACCCTTAGTGGATATCTCACTTTAAGCTTAAATTACTATTTTGACGTAAAAAATAGGCAAGGGGGACAAAAGACATCAAAGAGAGCCAGGGTACCCAACTTCTGAGGACTCAGAGGCGTGGATAGCTCCAAAGCTTGGTTCCATGGCTTGACCCAATTGGTAAACTAAACCTCTTTGGGAACTTGGTTACCATGTCACAACTACTGTAAATCTTAAGAAAATAGCAAATAACCTGCTATTTTGACGTGCCAAGGAGGTAAAGAGCTACTTAGACTCCTGTAACCACGTCAATTCTTAATGACGTTCCATGGAGAACCCCCAAAAGAGTAAGTAAAACCCTTTTTGGACTTGTATCCATTGATTTACCTCATAGCAACCAGTGAAACACTGATATTTGCAATTCTACGTAGAAATGAGGTAAAAACTTCAAAAATTCATTAAAAATACAATTCTTAATGAATCTTTATGAAACTTTCAGGACCAATAGTGAACTGTATTATCTATGATACAACCAAAAATAATTACAGTTTTACTAGTAAAATTAAAAGTTTGACTTATAGTCCATTTTTGACCATTCTACGTGAAACACTGAATCTTCAAAAATTCACAGTAATTAAAACCTGTGATGAAATTGGCAATAACATTGATAAATTTGAGAAATCAATGATTATTTTTGGAATAAAAGAAGAATTACAGATGTTACTCCTTTTAGTCTTAACCATATTGGGGTTGGTAGTCACGTAAAAGCATCAATTAAGTAATTATGATAATCTTACGTGACAACAGATGATACAATCATTAATCCAAAAAGTTTTATTGTTTTCTAACTCACTGGTTTTTCAGTTTGCTCCATGGCACGCCTCTGTGAGCTGTTGTTGACTTAAAAGAAGCCTCTTCTTGCTGTTTTTTCCGCATCATCATTTTATTAATCATTTATATCAGTATTACCAACAAGTAAGTATTAGTTAAAACTTTTCTTAAGTCTTTTATTCTTTCAGAATCAATCAGAAAGACGTGAAATCATAGAAATCAACTATATATTGTTGTAATACATTTATAAATTCATTTTGATCCTCTAAATCCACAATTCTACGCCAAATCTCTCTATCTTATCTTTCAATAAGCTCTTTGGAATATTAGTGAGTGATTTATCTTGAATTCTTAAAGTTTTTCTCTGGTAATAGTTTTCTTCAAGGATTAGCTTTATAATTATTCTTGCAAAAGATAATTATATATTAAAATAATTTTATTATTTTAATAAAAGAAGTTTTTATTATTAAATTCTTCTTGTAATTGATTCTTGTAGACAATTACTTGCTCACTGTTAAAATCACTAGTAGTGCTTAACACGTGAAAGAAATAATTCTTTAATTATTTAATTGTGGTTATAATAATATTTTATTATTATATTTCATAAGAACAGACATAGTACTGTTGATTAATAGTAATATTATCAACAGTTTCATAGTCACATCTTACATTTGGGGGCCTGGCCGTGTTTTTTGAACCTTGTACCCTTAATTAATATATTTTTAAGTTCTAAAATATATTAATTTAATATTTTTTTTCTTCAATTTAAAGAAAAAATTATTTTTATTTTTTGAAATTGTCTTAAAATCTTATTTCATTGAGGAATTTGGTTTAATTTTGTACTGTTTTTACACATGTCTTTTTCACATCCAAAAACTTATAAAATTATTCTTTGAGTTACTCTGACTTGATTTTTTATTCAAATTCTCAAATTTCAATTCCTTTTTCTTTGAAAAGAATATTTTTTTAATATCAAAAAATAATAAAACTTATAAAAAATCTTTTAAAAATATCTTAAATCATAAAAATAATTTCTTTTATCATATTTTTTCTTTAAGTGTCTTTAATCAAATACTGTGCAGCTGGCAACAGACTCAGTAAAAGATACATCAATAGTCCTGAATCTTCAAAAGCAGAATCTGAAGAAAGTATTGAGGTGCAAATTGCTAAAAGAGGCACCTTAATTAACTCAGAAAAGGCTAAATTACCACCAAAAGGTGTGTATTTTATCTTATATTTTCACTTTTATCTTTAAATTGACATGAAAATGGTGCATACTATAAATGGAAGCAACTATTCAGTCCAACCAGATGGATTTGGACAAGGAAGAAGCAAGGTCAAATCCAGAAGTGCCAAATATTCCACAAGAAAGACACATCTGGAGGATGCCGGAGTTGCCCCCCATTCCCCAAGGTCTGTACCAACAGATTTTGATGTGAATTCTGAGCCTGAACTAATTCATGATATTACTTCTAGGGCTGAACCATTTTCAAGTGGCAGCAATATAAATATATCAATGCCAGTACAAGAATTGGTTCAGAGCAGCCAAAGAAGAAGAGTGGGAAATATGCCCAAGCCTTTGGCAGGGGGCCATGAACTCCTACTTACACATCAAGAGCTTTCTGGGTCAGGAGAAGACCATGGAACTCTTAGGAGGATGGAGCCCCCTGTCTTGCAAAGACAAGGTCAAAAAGATAAAGAATTGGTTGAAGAACCAAAGTCTTTTATCTATAGACCAGAAGAAAGAGTTGGAGATGACTCCAGCTTTGGAGACAGAGGCACCAGTGGCGTCTACCAGCTCCAAACCAGCTCCAGAAGTGTCCAAGGACAAGCCCAAGGGACCTCAGAAGAAGCAGACAGGTCCCAAGAACCATCAAGGCAAAGGAAAAGGCAAAGCCAATTGGCACAGACCCTACCCACAAGGGTACACGATCCCCAAATTGGAGCCTTCAGCCGTGGACAGTGTCTTCAATATGGCCAGGACTCTAATGGAATTCACAGCCAAGGAGCAGGAAAGGATGAACAGAAACTTTCCACGCAAATAATTGGTGTACAGACTAGTATTAATGTATAAATTGGTAAACTTGATAGAAAGCTAACTAAAATTGCATCAGATATAGTTGAATTAAAGAAAAATGACAAGACATACATTGAATTGCACCAAGTGACACATGCCAGACTTGACTTAATTACCAATTCTTGCAAAAGAATTGAAAACATGTGCCAAGTTCAGCATGATGAGATGGAAGAATTTTCCATTTTTAAGGTGAATAATCAACTTACAATTTTACAAGACCAAATCTTAAAAATAGTTGAGAATACCAACCAATTTTCTATACACTTAGCAAAAAGTGACAATGAAAGGCAGAAGTTGAAGAATGAAATAATTGCAAGTGTGGAACAAATTCATAAGAATCATGAACCACATATGCCAAGACATTCTACACCTTTAACAGAAGAAAAACTTTCTGTTAAAGAAAGTCTCACCCCATTCTTGGGAGAAAATGCCTACTCTGCAAGAGATATTCCCAAAATAGAAGAATGGCCAACATTCTCTGGTGAAGGAGAATACAACCATATTGAATTCATCAGGACTATTGATATGTTGCAAGAAGACTTTAATATACCTGATGGAATCATAGTGGGAAAATTACACTGTCTGTTTATCAGAACTGCAAAGAAATGGTATTACAGAATGAGGATTTATCATGGTAAACATGACTAGTCTTGGTGGAAATCTGAAATGATTACAAAATGGGCTAATAATTCTTGGAGGTTTAAAATAGAAAATGCCTTTGAAAATGCCATTTTTAACTCAGAAAAAGATAAACCACTTACTTGGTTCTTCAAACAAAAAGACAGATTATCTACTTTACAACCAGATATGTCTGACACTATGATTAATATGAAAATATTAAGAAAGTGTGGAGGAGAATTGGAACATGCTATCAAAAGCAGATGTGTAGAACCCTGTTCAACAGAAGACTACATTAATGTTATGGAAGATATCATTGCCAGAACAAGAATTGGTAAAACTTGGTCTAAAATCCCAACACAATCCAAGATGACCTCTAAGATTCCCAGAGAGGATAAGAGACAAGAAAAACCTGTCTTAAAGTGTCATAAATGTGGAAGCACTTCACATTTAGCCAATACTTGCACAAAAAAGACAAAAATCAATGAAGTTCAAGTAACTGAAGAGATTCAGTGTACTGAAGAGAAGGAAGACTCTGATCAAGATTCTGCAGTCTCTGAAGATACACCAGTAGAGGACTATCCCATTGAAAACATTACAGCTTTCTTTGAGGTCACAGAAGTCCATACCCACTTGCCACAGTACAGTGAGGATTGCTGCAACCTGACCAATATCCAAGATGCCAGAATGTGTATAACAAAACCTGCTAGAGGAAAGGGTTATACTGCTGGAGCATCCTGTATCACATCAGTTTTGATGAGTGATATTGAAGCCAAAGTAAATTTGGATACAGGGGCATTTTGCACTTGTGTGGGAAATGATTATCTCCAAATTATACTTCCTGGATGGAAGAACCATCTGTTACCAATAGAAGGTGTACAATTTAGTAGTGCCAGTAACAATATGTACCCCTTGGGTATATTAGACACTAATCTTGTATTCCCACACCCAGCAGGAAGTGTAAGGATGAAAACTGAAATTGTTGTAATGGATAATTGCACATCTCAGCACATTATTCTTGGAAATGATTATTTGAATATCTATGGTATTGACATCAATAACCATAAAGACAGATATTTAACAATTGGGGATAACAAAAGACAAAAATTTGCCTTTTTCAATATGCCAAAACAAATATCTGTGGTATCTTCTGTCAAAGATACTTATAAAGATGAATTTGTGTCTAATCAACTTGTTGAAGCACAGATTAATCCATCTTTGTCACCAAAAATGAGGAATGAACTTATTGACGTGTTGTACACATACAATACTGCATTTGCCTCTGATAATGAACCATTAGGTGCTATAAGAGGACATGAGGTTAATATTACTCTTAATATTGACAGACCATATCCCCCAGTACTTAGAAGACCATCTTATCCAGCCAGTCCCAGAGCTAGAGAAGCCTTAGAGAAACATATCCAAGAGTTAATTCAACTTGGTGTACTAAGGAAAGTAGGCCATAATGAGGAGGTTGAGGTGACAACACCTGTTATCGTTGCTTGGCATAATGATAAGTCAAGAATGGTTGGAGATTTTAGAGCTTTGAATACCTACACAGTTCCGGATAGGTATCCAATCCCTAGAATCCAAGAAACCTTGACTCAATTATCCAAAGCCAAGTATATAGCATCAATGGATGCATTGAAAGGCTTCCATCAAAATGTTTTGACGCCTAAAGCTAAGAAATTACTTAGAATCATCACGCACTGTGGTATTTTTGAGTATCTTAGAATGCCATTTGGCATTAAAAATGCTCCATCTCATTATCAAAGAATGATGAATACCATCATTCCCATAGAATTGTCTGAAGGATGGCTTATCATTTATATTTATGATATTATCATATGTTCTGACTCATGGTCTTTGCACCTTGAAAGACTTGCAAGAGTACTTCACAAAGTTGCAGAAGTGAATATGAAAATTTCACTTAAGAAATGCAACTTTGGTTTTGAAGAACTTAAAGCATTAGGACATGTTGTTTCTGGTTTAAGCTTGGGTATTGACAAAAATAAAGTGGCAGCAGTACTACTTAAGCCAATACCCCAGAATAAAAAAGAAATGATGTCTTTTCTTGGATTTGCTAGTTACTATAGGCAACATTTCAAAGACTTTGCAATTCTAGCCAAATCACTCTATAGAATCTGTGATCAACAGACTGTATTTGAGATGACACAGGAAAGACTTAAAGCTTATGAGAAGATAAAGAGAGCCCTTACAGAAGCACCTTTACTCCTCATGCCTGACTGGAATATTCCTTTTAAATTGTACATTGATGCATGTGGAGATGGATTAGGGGAAGCCCTACATCAAGTCCAAATTATTGATGACAAACCTACAGAAGGACCAGTTTGTTATATCTCAAGGCAAATCAAACCAACAGAAGCCAGATATGGTGCAAGCCAAATGGAGTGCTTATGTTTGGTATGGGCACTTGAGAAATTACACTATTACCTTGATGGCAGTGTTTTTGAAGTAATAACTGACTGTAATGCAGTAAAATCACTTCTTAACATGAAAACTCCCAACAGACATATGTTGAGATGGCAAATAGCTATTCAAGAATATAGAGGAAACATGACTATAGTTCATAAAGCAGGAAACATTCACAAGAATGCTGATGGAATTAGTAGATTGGCTTTAGCCAACACTCCTGATAACCCAGCTTATGTACCTTTGGAAGCTGAACCACAGATTCCAATTGAAGTAATTAACATAACTGATATTGGAACTGAATTCCTTGAGGAGGTCAGAGAATCTTATAAACAAGACAAGAATTGCCATATCTTGACTTCCTTATTACATAAAGACTGCAAAGATACATCTTTAGTTAATGCACTTGATGAAGTTTGGAAAAATTCCTATTCTGAAGGAAGATTTCACTTGTTTGATGGAATCATTTACCACAGAACAAAACATTCTTGTGTTATGACATTGTGCAGTAGATTACTTATCAATACCATTCTTCATGAATGTTATGATAGTATCTACTCTGGACACCTGTCAGAAGACAGAACACTTGAAAAAGTGAAAAATTGTGCATGGTGGCCATCTTGGAGAAGAGAAACCATTGAATATTGCCATACCTGTGACAGATGCCAAAAAGCAAACAGGAGTACAGGCAAGAAATTTGGATTAATGATCTATATTCAAGAACCAAAATCCCCTTGGGAAGTTGTTCACATGGATTGGGTCACAGCACTTCCTCCAAGTGGTGACAGGAGCTATAATGCTTGTCTAGTCATTGTAGACAGATATAGCAAAACTCTCATATTCTTACCATGTCATAAAGATGACACTGCTATGGATACAGCTCTTCTTTTATGGAGTAGAGTTATTTCTCATACAGGATTATTCAATAATATCATAGTCATACCTGTGACAGATGTCAAAAAGCAAACAGGAGTACAGGCAAGAAATTTGGACTTATGATCCATATTCAAGAACCAAGATCCCCTTGGGAAGTTGTTCACATGGATTGGGTCACAGCACTTTCTCCAAGTGGTGACAAAAGTTATAATGCTTGTTTAGTCATTGTAGACAGATATAGAAAGACTCCCATATTCTTACCATGTCATAAAGATGACACTCCTATGGATACAGCTCTTCTTCTATGGAGTAGAGTTATTTCTCATACAGGATTTTTTCAGAATATCATAAGTGACAGAGATTCCAAATTCACATCTGCACTTTGGACCAATCTTCATAGATTGTTTGGGACTAAGTTATCATTCTCTACAGCATATCACCCTCAAACAGATGGGCTAGCAGAGAGGATGATTCAGACTTTAGAAGACATGATCAGGAGATTCTGTGCTTATGGATTAGAATTCAAAGACTCAGATGGCTTTACCCATGACTGGTGCACTCTGATACCTGCACTAGAATTGGCATACAAGACATCAGTCCATTCTTCCACAGGACAAACTCCTGCTATGTTAGAAAAAGGATGGAATCCAAGACTCCCAGCAGACACACTGAGGAAAGACTTGATTGACATTCATCCTACAGCCTCCAGCTTCAAGATAATGCTTGATAAAGTAAAACACCACGCAAAACAAAGTATGGATGATGCTTTTGATTATGCAAAGCAGAAGTGGGACAAGAGTCATAAAGTACCAGACTTCAAAGTAGGGGACTTAGTTTTAGTTTCAACCTTGAATTTTAATAATATCAAAGGCCCAAAGAAACTTAAAGATTATTATTTAGGACCTTTTGTTATTGTTGCTTTACATGGAACCAATGCAGTTCAAGTGGACTTGAGTGGTGAATTGGAAAATAAACACCCCACCTTTCCAGTCAGCTAGATAAAGCCTTATCAACCAACTGACAAAGCATTGTTTCCTTTAAGAAACCCAACTCCTTTAACTGTACCACCTGTGGAACAGAATGAAGACAAAAAGATAAAGAAATTCATTAAAGAAAGGAGACTTAGGGGTAAAAATCAGAGAGAATATCTTGTCAGATATAGAAATCCAGTACATGAAGATGAATGGATGGCAGAATCAGAAATACTTGACTCAGATAAACTCTTAAGAAGATTTAGACATGAAAGAAGGCCACAAGCCTGAATATGTCTATAAATGTGCTTTAAATTACTTGATCTGAGAGATGTAAAGAGGTTGGACAGTGGACATTAAACCCCTTTGGGGCCTTATTCTTTTATCACTAATAAAATTGTGGTACAATTTTATTTTTTGGTGGGAGGGAATGTGAGCCTTGAGGTATATTTTACATACCCAAATAGGCCACAATTATCTTAAAAAGAAATTTTGAATTATACACAACTCATAAATCATGCATATATTCAAAATTCATCATTTTTGAGTTCAGAAAAGATGAATAACTTTTTATTGAGTAAGTAAATCCATGGATTTAAGGCCAGATTTGGATTCTACACGAAAATTCACCTAGGGTAGCTCCATAGAGTGAATAAGATCAAATTAACTCTTTGAGGTGGTAAAATGGAAAATACTTCAATACCACATCATCAATACCACATAAAAGATCCGTGAAAATTTTTGTTTTTCTTAAATTCATGCCAAAATAATGGGAAAGTGAGAAATCCCATGTTACATATACACTAAGAATAGTGTTATGCATGTTTTGAGCACTTAATATCATGGTATTCTTACATGGACTTTTGGTACACCCATAGTGGATATCTCACTTTAAGCTTAAATTACTATTTTGACGTAAAAAATAGGCAAGGGGGACAAAAGACATCAAAGAGAGCCAGGGTACCCAACTTCTGAGGACTCAGAGGTGTGGATAGCTCCAAAGCTTGGTTCCATGGCTGATCTTGACCCAATTGGTAAACTAAACCTCTTTGGGAACTTGGTTACCATGTCACAACTACTGTAAATCTTAAGAAAATAGCAAATAACCTGCTATTTTGACATGCCAAGGAGGTAAAGAGCTACTTAGACTCCTGTAACCACGTCAATTCTTAATGACTTTCCATGGATAAACCCCAAAAGAGTAATTAAAACCCTTTTTGGACTTGTATCCATTGATTTACCTCATAGCAACCAGTGAAACACTGATATTTGCAATTCTACGTAGAAATGAGGTAAAAACTTCAAAAATTCATTAAAAATACAATTATTAATGAATATTTATGAAACTCTCAGGACCAATAGAGAACTGTATTATTTATGGTACAACCAAAAAGAATTACAGTTTTACTAGTAAAATTAAAAGTTTGACTTATAGTCCATTTTTGACCATTCTACGTGAAACACTGAATCTTCAAAAATTCACAGTAATTAAAACTTGTGATGAAATTGGCAATAATATTGATATCTTTGAGAAATCAATGATTATTTTTGGAATAAAAGAAGATTTACAGATGTTACTCCTTTTATTCTTAACCATATTGGGGTTGGTAGTCACGTAAAAGCATCAATTAAGTAATTATGATAATCTTATGTGACAACAGATGATACAATCATTAATCCAAAAAGGTTTATTGTTTTCTCACTCACTGGTTTTTCAGTTTGCTCCATGGCACGCCTCTGTGAGCTGTTGTTGACTTAAAAGAAGCGTCTTCTTGCTGTTTTTTCCGCATCATCATCTTATTAATCATTTATATCAGTATTACCAACAAGTAAGTATTAGTTAAAACTTATCTTAAGTGTTTTATTCTTTCAGAATCAATCAGAAAGACGTGAAATCATAGAAATCAACTATATATTGTTGTAATACATTTATAAATTCATTTTGATCCTCTAAATCCACAATTCTATGCCAAATCTCTCTATCTTATCTTTCAATAAGCTCTTTGGAATATTAGTGAGTGATTTATCTTTAATTCTTAAAGTTTTTCTCTAGTAATAGTTTTCATCAAGGATTAGCTTTATAATTATTCTTGCAAAAGATAATTATATATTAAAATAATTTGATTATTTTAATAAAAGAAGTTTTTATTATTAAATTCTTCTTGTAATTGATTCTTGTAGACAATTACTTGCTCACTGTTGAAATAACTAGTAGTGCTTAACACGTGAAAGAAATAATTCTTTAATTATTTAATTGTGGTTATAATAATATTTTATTATTATATTTCATAAGAACAGACATAGTACTGTTGATTAATAGTAATATTATCAACAGTTTCATAGTCACATCTTACAGAATTCTTCAAAGAATTCTGTTCCAATATAAGTTATTTTAATGCCTTCAATTGAGATCTGTGGCTCTGCTTCTAAAGGGAAATAAGATGGTTTATCAGGCGTATTGGCTGAGTCCCCCCTACTAAGTCCATAAGCATTCTTATGACTATTTCCTTCCTTATGAGCTGTAGTCATGTTACCTCTAAATTTTTCAATGGATATCTGCCATATCAACATATGTCTATTGGGTGTTTTCATGCTGAGGAGTGATTTCATGGGTTTGCAGTCAGTTATCACCTCAAAAACACTTCCATCAAGGTAATAGTGTAACCTCTAAAGTGCCCATACCAAAAAAACACACTCCATTTGGCTTGCACCACATCTGGTGTATGTTGTTTTTATTTGCCTTGAGATATAACAAATTGCTCCTTCTGTGGGTTTGTCATCTATCATTTGGAATTTATGTAGGGCTGCTCCTAATCCATCTCCACATTCATCAATTCACAATTTGAAAGGTATATTCCAGTCTGCAATAAGGAGTAAGGGTGCTTCTATAAGACCTTTCCTTATCTTGTAAGCTTTAACTCTTTCCTGTGTCATCTCAAATACTATCTGTTGATCACAGATTCTATTGAGTGACTTGGATATAATTGCAAAGTATTTCAGTTGTTTCATTCAATAACTGGCAAATCCAAGAAAAGAAATAATTTCTTTTTATTCTGGGGTGTTGGCTTTAGTAACACTTCTGCTACTTTGTTCTTGTCAATATCCAAGCTTAAGCAAGAAACAATATGTCCCAATAATTTAAGTTATTCAAAGGCAAGTATTTCATTGCTGGAGTGAAATCTTCATATTAACTCCTAAAACGTTTTCAAGTAGTCTTGCAAGCCTTTCTAGTGGCAAAGACCATGAGTCTGAGCATATGATTATATAATCAATATAAATCATGAGTCATCCTTCCCACAATGCTGGAGGGAAGATGGTATTAATCATTTTTTTATAATGTGATGGAGAAATTTCAATACCAAATGGAATTCTAAGATATGAATTGATACCACAGTGAGTGATAATTCAAAGTAATTTCTTGGCTTTGAAAATTAATTTTTTTTGATGGTGGCCTCTTAATGCATCCATAGAAGCTATATACTTGGCTTTGGATAATTGGGTCAATGTTTCTGGGATTATAGGAATTGGATACCTATCTGGAACTGTGTAGGTATTAAAAGCTCCAAATTATCCAACCATCCTTGATTTATCCTTATGCCAATCAATAATAACAGGAGTTTTCACTTCAAATTCCTCATTATGGCCTACTTTTCTTAGTACACCAAGTTTCATAAGCTCTTGGATATGCTCTTCCAAGGCTTCCCTAGCTCTGGGGCTTGCTGGGTAAGCTGGTCTTCCAAGTACTGGAGGGTATGGTCTATCAATATTAAGAGTAATATCAACTTCATTTCCTCTAATACCTCCTAATGGTTCATTATCCGAAGAAAAAGAATTCTTATATTAGTATAACACATCAATAAGCTTGTGCCTAATATTGGATGATAATGATGGATTAATCTGTGCTTCAACAAGTTTATCAGTTACAAATTCCTCTGTTTAAGTATATTTATTTGGAGATACTACTGATATGTGTTTGGACATATTGGAAAATGCAAATTTTATCTTTTGATTTCTCCAATTGTAAAATATCTGTCTTTATGGTTATTGTTGTAAATGCCATAAATATTTAATTAATAATTTGCAAGAATGATATGTTGAGATGTACAATTGTCCATTACTACTATCTCTGTCTTCATTCTCACACTTCCTGAAGGGTGTGTAAGTACAGGATGAGTGTACAAAATTCCCAAGGGTAGATATTATTGTTGGACCTACTGAATTTCACAGCTTCTATGGATAATAGATGGTTCTTTTACTCAGGGAGTATTACTTGAAGGTAGTCTTTGCCTACACAAGTTCAAAATGCTCCTGTGTCCAAATTTACTTTCGCTTCAACATCATTCATCAGGACTGATTTAATACAAGATGCTCCAGAAGTGTATCCTTTTCCTCTAGCAGGTTTAGTCTTAAACATTCTGGCATCCTGGATATTGATAAGGTTATAGAAATCCTTACTAAGTTGTGGCAAGTGAGTATGGACTTCAGTGACTTCAAATAAAGCTGTAATATTCTCAATGGGATAGTTCTCTACTGGTGTGTCTTCAGAAATTGCAGAATCTTGGTCAGATTCTTCTTTTTCTTCATCACACTGAACCTCTTCAATGACTTAAACTTCATTGATTCTGGTTCTTTGGTGCAAGTTTTGGCTGAATGTGAGGTGCTCCCACATTTATGACACTTCAATACATGTATTTCAGGCTTCATATTCTCTCTGGAAACCTTTGGGACCATTTTTTGGCTCCATAAGGTTTCTATTCCAGGATTTACCAATTATTGTGCTATAAATGATATCTTCCATTGCATTAATATAGTCCTCTGTTGAACAGGGTTCTAAGAATATTGATTTGATAGCATGATCTAGTTCTCCTCCACATTTTCTTAATATTTTCATATTAATCATGCAGTCAGACATATCTGGGTATAAAGCAGATAATCTGTCTTTCTTTTTGAGGAACCAAGCAAGTGGTTTATATTTTTTCTGAGTTAAAAATGGCACTTTCAAAAGAATTTTCCCTTTCAAATATCCAAGAACTATTGGCCCATTTGGTTATTATTTTGGATTTCCACCAAAGCCAATCATGTTTACCATGGTCTTGTCGCATCTTTTAATACCATTCCTTTGAAGTTCTGGTAAACAAGGAGCTTAATTTTCCAACTATCATTTCACTAGGTATTCGAAAATCTTCTTGAAACATATAAAATGTTCTAATGAACTATATATGGCTATATTCACCTTCACCAGAGAACTTTGGCCATTATTCTAATTTGGGAATATCTTTTTCAGAGATTGCATTTTCTCCTAGAAAAGGGGTGAACTTTCTTGAACAGAATGTTTCTCTTCAGTCAAAGCTGTAGAATTTCTTGTAATATGTGAATTTGGTTAATAGTTCTTATGAATTTTTTCTACATTGGAAGTTCTTTCATTCTTTAATTTGTGCCTTGAACTTTCATTTCTTGCTAAATGTGTGGGAAATGATTAGTATTATTAACTATTTCTAAGAAATGATTACTCAAAATTGCAATTTGTTCATTAATGTGATTAATGGAAAGATCATCCAATTAGTCATTTTTTACTTGAAAGTTACTTTCAATTCTGTAACATGTGTTTGAAATTGACGCAAGTCTGTAATCTTTCACTTTATTCCATTCAGAAAAAGCTCTGTAATTCTTTTTTAGTCATTAATATCTGATGTTAATTTATTAAATTTTGCATCAAATTTACCAAGTTGTACATCAACACTATATTTAATAAAGCTTATTTCATCTATTATTTTCATGAAAAGCTCCTGTTCACCCTTTCCTGATCCTTGGCTGTGAATTACATAAGGGTTCTGGCCATATTGAATACACTGTCCATAGATGAAGTCTCCAATTTGGGGATCCTGTACCATTGTGGGTAAGGTCTGTGCCAATTGGCTTTGCCTTTCTCCTTTCCTTGATTGTTCTTGGGACCTCTATGCTTCTTCTGAGGTTCTTTGGGCTTGTCTTTAGATGCTTTTGGAGCTGGTTGATGCCACTGGGCCTTCCTTCTGAAAAGCTGGAGTTACTTCCAACTATTTCTTCTGGTCTATGGATAAAAGACTTTGGTTCTTCAACCAATTCTTTATCTTTTTTTACCTTGTCTTTGAAAGACAATAAACTTAATCCTCCCACAGCCTCTATGGTCTTCTGCTTACCCAGAAGGCTCTTGATGTATAAGTAGTAGTTCATAGCCCCCTTCCAAAAGCTTGGGCATATTTCACACTCATCTTCCTTCACTTCACTGTACCAGTTTCTGTACTGGGACTGATATATTTCTATTTCTTGCACTTGAAGATGGTTAAGCCCTTAAAAATCACCTTTAATCAGTTCAGAATCAGGGTTAATGTCAAAGTTTTTAGGTACAGACCTTGGGGAATGGGGGGCATCTCTTGCAACCTCTAGAGATGTCTTTCTTCAGGAACACTTTCCAGATATGGGCCTGGTGTTTCCTCTTCCCTGTCCAAATCCATCTGGTTGGACTGAATAGTTTCTTCCATTCCTGGTATGCACCATTTTCATGTCAATTTAAGAGAAAATAAATAATAAAGACAGAAAACACATACCTTTTGGTGGTTGTTTGGATATTTCTGCTTTGAATAAAGTCCCTCTTTTAGGAATTTGCACTTCACTACTCTCTTTAGATTCCGCTTCTGAAAATTATGGACTAGTGATATATATCTTACTGAGCTTATTACAAGCTTAAATATACTTTATTGAAGACACTAGAGGAAAATTGATGAAAGAAAAATTATTTTTCATACTTTTAAAATATTTTCAAGATTTTTAATAAGTTTATTATTTTTTAATACTAAAAAAATTGTTCTTTTTAAAGAAAACAAATGAAAATTTAGAATTTTGAATCAAAATTAATTCAAAGTAGCTCAAAGAATAACATCATAAGTTTTTGGATGTGAAAAAGCCATATGTAAAACAGAATAAAATCAAATCAAATTGCTCAATGAAAACAATTCTAAAGACTATTTCAAAAACAAAATAAATTTCACTTCAAATTGAAAGAAAAAAATTATTGAATTAATATACTGTAGAGCTTTAAAATATATTATTTAAGGGTAAAAGCTTCAAAAAAACATGGCCAGGACCCCAAATGTAGGATGTGTCTATGAAACTGTTGATAATATTACTATTAATAAAAAGTAATATGACTGTTTCATAAAATATAATAATAAATAGTATTATAACCACAATTAGTAAATTAATAATTAATTATTTCTTTTCCTTTTCTACACTACTAGTGAGTATAACAGTAAGAAGTAATTGTCTAAAAGAATAAATTAAAAGAAGTATTTAATAGTAAGGCTTCTTTATTAAAAGAATGAAATCATTTCAATATATAATTATATTTTGAAACAATAATCATCAATATATTTTTTGAAGAAAACTCATACTAGAGAAAAACTCCATAATTAATTAAAAAACCACTCACTAATACTCCAATGAACCTTGGAAATAGTTGGTAGAGAGGTTTGATGGAAAAATTGTGGATTTAAAGCATAAAAATTGCTTTATAACAGTAATACAACAAATTATAGTTTAGGTATATAATTTAACGTCTTTCTAATTGATTATATAAGATTAAGACACTTAAAAAAGATTTAATCAATAGTTACTTGATGGTAATAAAGGTATAATTAAATAATAAGATTATTTGGAAAAAACAGCAAGAGGAGGCCTGTTTTAAGTCAGCAACAGAGATGTTCCATAGAGAAAACTGAAAAAAAGGTGAATCAGAAAGCAATAACCCTTTTTGGATTAATTATTGAATCATCTGTTGTCATGTAAGATTATCATAATTACTTAATTAAGGCTTTTATGTGACTACCAACCAATGAAGGTTAAGAATAAAAGGAGTAACGAATTTGAGTATTCTATTATTTAAAAATAAACATTGATTTCTAAAAGTTATCAATGCTATTTAGAATTCCCTCACAGGCTGTATTTTCTGTGAATCTTTGAAGATTCAGTGTTTCATGCAGAATCATCAAAAATGGACTGTATGTAATAATTTGAATTTTAACTATAAAACCATAGTTCTTTTTGGTTTATTTATTAGTAATGAAATTCTCCATTGGTCCTGAAAGTTTCAGAAGTATTCATCTTGAATTGTATTTTTAATGAATTTTTGACATTTTTACCTTATTTCTACATAGAATTGGAAATAACACATTATAGGAGGTTGCTATGAGGTCAATCAATGGATATTAGTCCAAAAAAGGCTCTAATTACTCTTTTAGGGTTTATCCATGGGAAATAATTAATAATTGACATGGTTATAGGAGTCTAAGTTTCTCCTTACCTCCTTGTCACATTGAAATAGCAGCTTGTTTGCAATTTTCTCATGATTTAATGAGAGTTCAACCTAGTAACCAATTTCCAAAAGGTTTTGGTAAAAAGATTGGGCCATGATCAGCCATGAATCAAAGATTTCAAGAGATTCATGCCTCAGAGGCCTCAGAAGTTGTGTACCCTGGCTCTATTTGATGTCTTTTGTCCCCCTTAACTATTTTCACGTCAAAAGCAGTAATTCAGTATTCAAGACTGATATCCACTATGGGTGTACCAAGACTGTATGTAAGAATACCCTAATTTTAAGTGCCACAAAAATGCATAACACCAATCTTATTGTAAATGTAACATGGGATTTCTCACATTCTCATTATTGTGGTGTGCAATTGAGAAAGAAAAATCTTCACAAATCTTTTATGTGGTATTGATGGAGTGGTATTGAAGTATTTTCCATATTAACACCTCATAGAGTTAAAATAAGATTATTCACTCTATAGAGCCACCCTAGGTGAAATCTTGTGTAGAGTCCAAATCTGGCTTCAAATCAATGGATTTACTTACTCTCAAAAAGGTTATCCATCTTTTCTGAAATCAAAAATGATGAATTTTAGGTACATGCATGCCTTATGGGTTATGCATAGTTCAGAACTTACTTGAAAGATAATTGTGGCCTATTTGGGTATGTAAAATATACCACAAGTCTCACCAATAGTAATTCAGAATTCAAGACTGATAGTTACTATGAGTGTGTTGAAACTTTATGAAATAATAAAGTAGTTTAAAGGGTCCAAAACATGCATAATAATATTCTTAGTGTATATATAACATGGTATTTATTCCATTCCCCTTTTTTGGTGTGAAAGTGAGAAAAAAAAACTTTTCATAATTATTTTATGTGGTATTGATGATGTAGGCTTAAAGTATTTTCCATATTACTGCCAAATAGAGTTAATTTAAGCTATTTCACCCTATGGACTTCTCTCAGGTTCATTTTTATGTAGAACTCCAATCTGGCCTTAAGTAAATGGATTAGCTCACAAATAAAAAAGTTAATCATAATTTCCTCAATAAAAAGTGCTGAATTATGGGTATATGCACAAATTGTGGTTTTGAATGGTCCAAAAAGCTATTGCAATATTAATGTTGGCCTATTTGGGTATGTAAAGTATACCTCAAGGCCCACAAAATAATTGGGAATCATTGAGCTCTTAATTTAGAACAAAAATTATAAATTGGCAACTATCCACTAATTAGTTCTCAACCATACAAGTGATAATTATTGATCATACACAATAAAGCTGAAATATTTGTTCATTGATGGAAGTGTAAATTGGGGTTCTTGAAAGGTTTGGACAATGATAGGCAAAACTTACAAGCTTTTGAACAATCATGTTGAAATTAGTATTATGCTGAATATACAATCATTTAGTTTTCCTTTTATCTTTCACAGCAAAATTTACAAATTATATGGGAAATATTTTGGAATTTAGAACAACTTGAAAGTATTTTGGAAAAAAGATATCAAATATTACATATCATAAATATAGATATCCATTGAAAATTATTTTCACATCCTATTACTGATAATGAAGCTCTCTGAGGAAAGCTGTTAAATATATATCACTAAATGGAATCTTTCTACTCAGAAATGATTGACAAAATGAGTTTTGAGAGTTTATACCAGAGTGTTATCAACCAAAATAAGTCTTATTTCTTGAAGAAACATCTTTATCCTATTGAGTCTCTTTTACAGCTTTTTCACATTGAAATTTCAATAAAATGCCCAAATGTCTTTCAGATTAACAGATAACAAATTAAAGGTTTTCTTTAGCTAACAGATAAGTATCAACAATTTAATATGATAAGAAAATCTATCCTTGAGATAATTTGAAAATGTTTTGAAAAATTTATTTGGCAAAGATCATAGTATTTTTTGATTCAAGCCTAAAGAACTATTTCTTTACCTAAATCATCACTTGCTCTCAGATGCGTGAAAGAAAATATTTATTAATCAATCTCCTGCAAGATAATTAATTTTGAACTTGTACAAGAAGAGTTTATGATAAAATGGATTAGAAGCCACTACCCTTTCGGGGAAACATATCAATTTTATTAATTTTTGACAATATCTTTTCAGAATATATTGAGCTTCAAATTAATCATTCAAATTTGTATGGTTGTACCTTTAGTTTTCATCAATAAAGAATATAAATAAGCATAAACTATGATAGCTATAAAATAGTAGTAAACGTACTAATTCTCCAAAATGTTAATATACTTTCTAGATCTGAATTCAATATATAAATTTTAAGATGTTTCTTGATATAGACTTAAATATATCAACTTCTCTTAAGCCATCATTTTTAAACTTTTCATAGGATTAAAAAAATTTCAATCAATTTTTCCGAATAGAAATCTTATATTTGAATATGATTAATTATGGAATGATATTGGAGAAAACCTGCCCAGGGCAATATATTCATTTTTTCATAAAGAATTTTTTTTCAACTTTTGTTGTTTTAAATAGGTTTTTAGGCTTAAATTCCAAACGATTCGAAGGAAAACCTCTTTTTAAAATGATTTCACTTCAGAAATCTTGAAATCAACTACTCTAACACAATAAAAATATTAAACCTTGCTAAATCAAATTTTGATTAGCTGGAAGGGAAATTCTGTTGAGAAATCTCATGGTTAGATGCTAGTTGTTTCCTTCTGCAAAACTACAATAAGAACCCATTTTTTCATTAAAATTGTTGTGGGAAGCTTTCTGATGGAGAATTTTGAGTTTATTTGCACAGATAAAAAATTTGCAAGAAAAATATGTTGAGAATAACAATTGAATTTATCTATATAGATTATGTTGTGTATTTTCCAAATGTGGAGCTATTTTGAAAAATTAAATTTGAAAGGGTTTAATATTTTTTTGGGAAAGTATAACTCCCCAAAGACCTCTCTAATTTTAGAATATATCTAATAAGGAATGAAGAGACTTATATTGATGAAAGTCCATGTCCTATCTTTTCACCTATCCCATATATAAAATAATATTCCTCGCCATTAATATAAATTTGAAAGAACTCATATTAGCTACATCTCTTAATTACCCATGATTCGCAAAAAATAACAGTTCATCTCGGTTTTAGGCAGAACAAAATTTGTGTTCCATTTTCAGTATGTTAAGAATGGGTAACCAGTTTCATCATTAATCATTTATTTATAAAGAGAGCCTGTAATTGCGAGTAGGTTCCCATACCTTCTGCCAACAAAGTTATTTATTTCAATATTTAATATTTAAATAAAGAAGAAGATTCATTCAAGGAACAATGAAGATGTGAAATTATAAGATAATAATCAGAGAACTGACTTATGTTTTAATTTGGGATAACCTAAAATTACTTTGCGTGATATTTCTTCAAGTATTTAAGATAAAGCACTTTATTGTGCTTGACTAAATGATCCTTTGAAGAAATTCATAATTAAAACTCACGATTTGAAAAACTCTTTCCTGAAATAAATATAAACAGAATAAGGAAAATTTCATTTTATTTGAGATCAGTTTCTTCTGTTTCAGGTGAGAGCTTTATTATGAAATGATATAATGGAAATTGGTTTTTAATTGTAATTTATTTTCAAAATTAGGAGAGGTTTTTCAAAAATTAAATTCAGGTATCAAACTTCAATATTTATTTGGAGTTTTCTTAGTCCTCCTCAAGATAAATTATATAGCATGATAGTAGTAGCCCCATATATCTCCTGAATTTTTTTCAAGCTAAATTTCAATTAATATCTGATATCTAATGATTTTCCATCTTATATAATAAATAAAAAATTTAATCTCAAAGAATCTATAAGCTACTTACATGATGAAGAAAGGAATTTTCTGGCATGCATTCTTTCTATTTGTCAACCTTTGGATTTAAAGGCAGATTCTGAAAATCAGGTCATGTGATAAATATAATATGGGCTGAAAATAGATCCCTTTTAAAACCACTTGAAGCCAATATATGGAAAGGAATGGGATTGTTCATTTTATGTCGAGATAGATCTTTGGTTAGTTCTTTTTTGTCCAAATAATCCCTCCATTTTATATCTTTCTGAAGGTGTATTTCAAATATTAGATTTTGGAAAATTGATAAATAAAATATTAAATTTTGAATGATTGGAATTATTCGAAATATGGAATTTAATAGGAATCATACATAAAGCAAAGGAAAAGTCTTATAGATGTATTTATCTATTTAGCCCTTTCAAAATCCTCCAAAAGCTGGGTTTCAAACCCAAAAAACTAAAAAGAGCTTTCCAAGTTTCCAATGAGTATTACTCTTTTACATTCTGAATTGAAAATATTGTTGACATAATGGGATTTCTTTCAGTAGGGGAAAATTTATATTCAATAGAAAATAAAAATCAAAAGTTTCATACTTAGAAGGCCTTCCAAAAGAGAAGATTCCTAAATTTCTTATTGTACTTTGGGAGTTTGATTAGAAGATATAAATGGTCACCCAAATTTTGAACAAATGCTGATATTTGAAAATTGTTCCTTTTAAATGGAGTTTGATATACATTAGTTTTGAAATATTCTGCTTGAGATTAAAAATTATTTTTGTAGATTTGATATTCCCATATTTATTAAAAAGAATAAAACCTATTATCGTATAAAAGCAAAAAAAGATGTATGGAAGAATACATGAAAGCCAGGCCATGCAGCTGCTCATATAATGAAAATTGTGATCATTAAAAATTCTTAGAGTGTACAAATAGATTGAGACAAACTTCCATTTTACAGAAATATTATTCAGAAGAGGTCTTCACCATTGAATGATTAGAGAATACTCAAAATGGACCAATAAATGATCTATAAAGCTTTATATTTTACCTCAGAAATTCATTTTGGTGGTATTTAGAGAAAGATTTCAATTATTACTTAAATAAGGGTTGTTATGCTGATTATTATATTTCATTCTTTAAAATAATATATATTACACTTTGAATATTTCTCACCAATTTTTCATCCCCATAAACATTTTTGAATATTTTTCACATTATTTTTTGATTTAGAATGAATAATATACCTTGAGAGGAAACTAATTATCATAAAGTGCAATAAACTTGACCAGTAATTTTTTGATTGTTTAATGTATTCCTAAATGAATTTTGGTGTCCCATCAAGAAATTGATTTCATTTCCTATTCTTATCAATCTCCTTTTGAACCAGAAATTAATTGTTTGAGAATTCAACTATGAATTTTCAAATTTTGTCCTTCGGTGTATCTTTTCTGACTAGAAATATTCTTTTCTATTGTTCCTTTGTGGTTTATTTAAATTACTATTACCTTCCTTATTATCTTTGACTTTAAAAAGAACTTTTGAATTTGGGTTCATTCATTCATGTTTTTTATTACCAATTTCCTATTAATCTTTGGGATTCTGTTGTCTGAATTTGCTGTATATCCATTGTTTCATAATTTTGAATTATTTTTTGATATGTTTTAAATTTTTTGTGATTTTTTTTTTCATTTTTATTTTTTAAATATTTATCTCAAATTTTTGATTCATTTCCCCATTTTTTTAATTAATTTTTAATATTATATTTCTATTTTATTCTGTCTAATTTGATGCATTTTCGCATTTTATTTATTTATAATATTGTTTTATTTCAACGTTTTTGTCTCGATTTAAATTATTTCAGTCTTTTTGAGGCTTAACTTTGAATAGATTCAATATTTTTCTTGGTTTCCTTTGATTTTTTAGCTTTTTATTAAGTAATTTATAATTTCTTCTTTTCATTTCTATTATCTGTCTTTATGATATTATATACTATTATCATTCATCTTTGAAGATAATTGTTACTGAAAATTTATAGATCCTTCATTTCTTATTAAATTGTGATTTTGTCTCATCACACTTCTCCATTTAGTTGATTTTTTCAAGCCTGTTTGGCTTTTGTGGTTTGTATAAATTCTAATTTTTGTAATTCTTCGTTTTTTACCTTCTTGTATTGAAGCTGTGTTAGAAGCAAATAAAAAAGGGAACCTCAAAGAGGAATGTAAAAAAATATGTAAAGAATTTCAAAAAAACCATTATCAAATAGAAAGAGAAATGAATAAAAATTAAATAATAAAAACATCAAAAAATGGCATATATAACCAAAATGCAAAAAGCTAGAAGATAAATTAAAAAGATGGATAAACAATAGAATCAATAAGAAATATGGAATTTCTCTTTTAGGAAGAGAAAGTTCCCGTTTTATCCTTAAATTGGGTGGAAAGACCATTAATTTTTACCATGTAGAGGAAGTGAAGATATTTAAACTGCCAGGGAAAGGCCTGTTTCTCTAATACACCATGTATAACCTTTATTCAACTCAGACATGGCTTTGGAACCATGTCTGGGAATTTTTAACCAATACAGGTTGAAAACCTTTTTTTGGGGACTACACAGCCCTCTTCTGAGGTGTGTGATTCCTAGAATACTGTAAAGATCTTGTATGGTGATCCCACACAGTCCAAACTATGAGGTATTGAAGGATAAAAAAGCTCCTTCATAGAATGGACCCCTCATATTCAAGGATATGGGTAGTATCCCATATTATTGGTTTTTTGACAATAGAGTGAGATTTAGACCTTGAAACTGTTATACCTTTGTCAGTTTTGAAGATGATGAGCTCAAAGTTGTTTCATTGTTTAGCCCTGGATGGGTTGTGCAAAGTGGTATCTCATTTGGTATGGCCAATATTGAATATGGCAAAGTTATGCCACTTTTAAATGCTATTATTCAAATATTTATTTTTCTTGAATCCCATATAGAGCTTTCTGCCTTCATCCCCTTTGCTTTAGATGAGATATTGGGAAATGGATTTCACCAGCTAAAAGCCCTTATTTTTCATTTTCTAGAAAGACCCCTCTTTAGATATCTCACACTAAAACTATGGAAGCTATATGAGAGGTGAATATTCTGTACACCCATATTTGGCTTAATTTTGGCCATAACCTCTTTAGTTTTGATGCTACCTTGATTTTTTGAGTAAAATAAAATAGCTCCAATCGCAAGCTTTGATTTGAGACCCATGTGATGGGGTTCTGCCTCTTTCTCCGTATTTGAGATGAGAGGTGAAATTTAAGGCTTATGCTCAGTTCTTGATTTGAGAAGGAATAACATTTTTAATCTTTTTATTATGGTTATGGGAGCTATATATTTGGAAAGAGGTGGAATTCCTCTTTCCTTTAATACCATTTGTAAGGTATTTTGGCTCAGATCCATGTTTTGTAGTATCTTGTGCTAACATTGGTTTATGATATTTTGGATGTCATGCTTGTTCTCTGCTTTTGAGTCACAGGCTGACATACCATCCCTCCACAAGAGGTGTGAGCCTTTGAGATATTAGGACATACCCAAACAGGTAACAACAAAACTTAACAATAATTATTCTTTTAAATAGTTATCCTAAAATAAGTTTAAATACCATAAAAAGGCATAAGTGCTGAATTAACTTAGAATATTATAGATAAAAATTTGAAATAAATTACACCATTGGATTCTTCATGATAAAACACACATATATCATTTTTATGGCATATCTTTAAAGTCAATACTTAATGAGTAATAAGTAAAAATGCCATAAAAAGACATAAATTGTTGTTTATCTCAGAAACCAATGAAACAGAATGTGAAAGAGATTTCACCATTGAACTACCCATTAAAAAGTACACATAAAACAATTTTATATCATTTCTCTAAAGCTAATACTTAAGGAATTAAGCTGAATATATTCACTTTTATGATCAGTTCATACATTCATGGTTTTCAGCTAATATCTCCTGAAATATACATGATAGAGATTTAAGCCACAAGGTTTTAACAATTGATTACTGCAAAAATAAAGATATGAGCTTTATTTGACAAGCTACAAATAAGGTTATAACTTGTAAGGGTTTATTGAACAAAATTGATAGACCTGTTGACCACTTTGTTGCGAACGTGGTCCAAACTTAAAATGAAGTGTATATTCAGGCTCTACTAGCTCATATGTGAAGAATGATTTTTTTATCATGATATTCAAGGTAAAACCCCATGAAATCATGGTTTGAAGTTTAAAATAGTAAATTTCAGCAGAAAAGAAGAGTTACAAGGAAAATCATCAAAAATGGAGTTTTAAGTATGTAATTAAATTCTCTTGGAAGTTTGATGAGGACATTCCAAGCTCTCACAATTCACTCTTTGAATGGCTTTAGCATGTATAACTTCAAAGTTGTTAATTATCAACATTTAACCTTAAATTTGATCATTTTTGATCACTCACTGTAATCTTATTTTAAGCTTAACAGTCATATGAGTGCTAAAACTGGTGAATAATATCGAATTATAATTAATACTAATAAAATCCACAAATTTTAGGCTTCTATCAAGCCTATAGTTTCATCAAAGTTAGAGTCATAGTGATAATCTAAATCATGGTGTAATAATGAGATAAGATGGTTTTATTATGATTCAATCATCACTAAGCCTTGAAATACTGATCAATTCCAGTGGATAACATCGGTGAACGTCTACTAGAAGCCTGTTGGACTCTAAAAGGGCAGAATTTACTATAAATAGAGCTCTTTTTACTCTATTTCCCCCTCAGACACATCCAAAACAATAAAACACAAAAACAAAAGGGTAAAATATTTATTCTTTATATATAAATCCTTTATGTTATCAAAGACCAAAGGTAATATTTATTATAATTGTCAATCTTGATGTGATTACTTCAATTGTTTAATTGGGTTTGTTATATTTCTCTATAAAACCTATTTTCCACATAAAATTAAGAATATTTGTATTTTCTCTTATTTTATTTTTGTAAATACAATTTAAATAAGTTTTATTCAAGTTTTTGGTGTAAATGCTTTCAAAATTATTATATTAAGTGTTAGAAGTAGGGTATTTCCTCTTTTATAATGATTTATCTCTATTATTACTTTCATAATTAATTTATTAATATAAATAGTATATATATTAATATATAACATTAAAATTGGTAATATCATTGTTATTAATTGTTTTTTCTTATTAAAAAATTTATTCTATGCCTTTATTATTTGTTGGTAACAATAATAAAGAGCTTTAAATATATTCATTATTATATATTAATATACTTATTTTTTATTATATCATATTTTTATAATATAAATTATATTATCATACTCATTTAACAATATAATAATTTTACATCATAATTATAATAATTCTCTATTACTTTGATTAATAAGGACATTAATAGTACAATAAGTGAAATTTTTGTAATATTTACCTATTGTTTCATAGTCAAACCTTACATTTGGGGGCCTGGCCATGATATTTACTTAAAGACCTTTAAAAAAGATACAAATTTGGTTTATCCAATAATAGAATATATATTTATAAGTATACTATTATGTGATAATTTTATATTTATTGACTTTAAGAGCTATTGAGGCATTTGGAAAGCATTTTTACTGTCTTACACATGGTTTTTCACATCCTTAGACTTGCAAGAAATTTCTTTAAGTGACTCTAGAGATTAAGAAAAATAATTATAAATTTAAAATAAATTTATATTATAAATGAATTTCAAAAGAATAATCTTAATTTTATTTTATTCTTTAAAAATGAAAATATAAAAATATTAAGAAAATATATAAAAAAAATACCAATAAAAAAGTTATTTTTATTCTTTTTGATAATTTCTTTTATTGATTTAAAGACTTAAAGGAAATTTTTACGCGGAAATTGCCATATCTTATCAAAATAAACACTTTTGAAAAAATGCTTATATTTATTTGTCTTTTTAGTGTTTGTAGACAACCCAGAAGAGGATAATCAAACCACTGTTGAGAGATTGGTGGAAGAAACTTGTTCAAGTTCTCCAACACAAATTTTAAATAAGAGAAAGAAAGCTAAGAAATTAGTCTTTCCAGAACGGACTTTTCAGGACTCTGAAGGTGAGTACCTCCTTTCAATTGCCATAAAAGATTTTTATTTATTCTGAAATCTTTTTGTTTTCTTAAATTTTTACTATTAATACTAGAAGCATATCCCAATACTCAATCCAATCAGATGGAGTCGGACTAAGGGGTAGAGTTGATCCCTCAAAAGGGAAAATAAAGGGCAAAAACCCCAGTGGAACAGAATACACACAAGGAAGTGCCATATCCAAAAGGCAAGTCACAAATATACCCATTATTCCTTAACCAGAGATGGAACTAAGTATGAGTAACTCAAACAGGGACAAATCACATTCAGAGGGCTAAAATAGACATTTATATGAGCCAGTACAAGCAGTATTACATGGTGTACAAGGACAAAGATTGAGAAATGATGCCGCAAATCCACCAAGAAGTGATGAACTCCTGGCATATCCTGAAATCATTCCTCAAAGAAGAGGAAATAGTGAGATACTCTAATGGATGGAATCCACTATCATCCAAGCCTCAAATCAAGAAGATAAAGGAATACCAGGCAAAAAAGCGGGAGGCAAGCAAGGAAGAAGCCCCAGTAGCTTCTACCAGCAAGCCTCAAGCCAATGATATTTCCAAAGAAAGGAAGAAGAACAAGTAAAAGAATTGGAGGAAAACATATTCCCCAATTTACAGGATCCCAAAAATACAAAAAGATGCAATCAACAATTTCTTCAAAATGGCCAGAACCTTGATGGAATTGAAGGACAAAGAGGAACAAAGAGTTACACAACCTGTTTCCAAAATAAATAACTTTGACTCCTGATATTGTAAATAATTTAACTTTAATTAGGAATAGTATTTTACCTCTTCAAGACATTAAAAATAGTCTATTATCCTTACAAGAAAAAAATAACAGCCTATCATCTTTAACAAAAATTGTTGTACAAAATAAAAAAGAAATTGACACCATTGAATTTATGGTTGAACATAATAAACCAAAAATTTTAATTGACAATACTCAAAAGTTAATACAAGGAAAACAACAATTGTATAAATACATAAAAGATATTAAGGGAAAAAATTTAACAATCAATTATGATGTGATCATTGACAATTTAACACAAAAATTAAACAAATTGAGTATTTATGTTAAAACATTTGAAGAAAAAACTTCATCACATCAAAATTACTTCTGGACCATGTAGAAAAGAGTGATGAAGCAAGAATGAATCCTAAGGAGGACATCCAAAGTGAAATAAGACTTATTACTGAAAAATTAGATAAAATAAATGTGGCTAACCTAAATATGCCAAAGGTATCAACCCCATTTTCTCACATAAGAAGTCCTGATAATTGGCTTTTCTGTTGTCAGACTGTTTTTCACTACTGACAAGAGTAAATTTTACTTTTTGAGTCAGAAAATTGATGGCTATTAAAGAATGTCTTCTTTGCCCCACTTTTCTCTTCATGTTAGAATCTTTTCCTTTTATAATTAGTTTAAACACTGTTAAACCAATCAATAAGAGATTCCAACCACCTTTATTAAATCATTTTAAACCTTTTAACCACGTGAAAAATCATTATAATCATTTTTTGTAACTCTTATAATCATTTTTACCCCTGAACCACCCCAAAAGTGAATTAAAGCATCTTTCATCACTGTAAGCTTTGTCGCTTTGTTTCCAAATTCACTCTGGTCACTTTTGGGTGTGTTTTCTCTTTAAATAACTTTTTAAAGACTTTGCTCTTTAATTAATTGCTTGCAGTCCTTTTCTCAATTAATTCCAATTGAAATTGCTCTTGAAGAAATTTCTTTGGTAGCCTTAAATATCTCTTGTAGAGTATTTTTGGATAAATCTTTATTGTTGGTAAAACAATAAATTTTTATTATATTATTGTTTTATACTTATAAAGCTAAAGACAAGAAATAATTCTACCTTATACAAATTTTGAGGACAGGAAAAGTACGTGATATTTTATCAAAGTTTCATATCCACACCTTACAGATACAATGAGTTGAGATATGACTGACATAATTCCTGATCCTGAGCCCAAAGCTTAATCCTCTGCTGATTATTAAGGAATATTTTTATCCTGCATTGAAGCATTTGGAAAGATTCTGAATTATCATTCCAATATTACTCAAAAATCATGGAAAAGAGGGCTTGATAATATCAATAGTATTCAAAAAAATCAATGGGAAAATGTACCAACAAATTATTCTGGTACATTCCTGCATGTTTGTATTAAGTTTCTCAATAACAAACAGCTTAAAATGCTGTCCTGGCTTGAGAAGCTTGATATTGCAGGTGATTTTTATCTTTGTGAATGATACATTATTATTTGGCTGTTGACTCATGGAATATGCAGTGCAATATATAGGGTTAGGGTTTTTAGGGCAACAGAAACCAAAGCATTTTTTAGTAATAACATTTTTAATCTCAAATTGATGAAGGAATCAGCAAAAACTCCATATAATCTCCCAAAATCTGAACACTCCTTCTTCAAAATGGTTCAGAGCCTTCTTTACCCTGCCAACCCAATTTAAAAAAAATTAGGAAAATTTTATGTTTGAATCCATTAGTTTAGTCTCATTGGATGGGATTGCACCCAAATCATATGTGGCACCAACAGCAAATTCCACCAATCGTCTTCGGCTTGCATGGGGAGCAGTTGAATACCTTTCCTCCTGCTTGAGTACATCAAAGCAACGTTCAACACAGCTTACCATTGAAGGTGGCAGAGCTGAAAATTAGATATCAACAAACCCCCACAAGAGCTTGAAGGAACTAATGGATACAGTCATACACTTGATGTGTCAGGGTGACTGTATGATATAGCTTCAAAATGATAATTAAAGCTAAAACTCTGAGTGTGAAACAAACATAATGATTATTAATTAATGATGAAATTTTTAAAAGGGATATACTAAAGAAGTTAGTGACTGTGAGTGCTATTGATAGCCTTTGGTGCAGTGTTTACCTATTGGTTTACAATAATTACAGTTATAATTATACCTGCTTAATTCTAATGGTACCACTTCTTTAAGAAGCTATACCACATAAGAATAATAAGAACAAGATTATGGATTGGCCTTCTGGTGAGGAAAGCCCTCCTTTTATCTTGTTCTGGGGTATTGGGAGGTTGTTTACCTCTACACACGACCACAGAGTAAAGTATTTCACTCTTTTGGGCTGGTTTGTGGTTTTACACACTCAATACAGATTGTTATTGGGTAGAAATGTGGTTTTAGAGCCACAAGTTGTCATTTTTAACCTATACAGGGTGAAACCTTTCACCAATGGAGTTTACAGGTGTTTTCTGGTGATTCTGATGCGTCAGAAGCTGTACAGAACCTGTATAGACCCCTGCATTTGACTGAACTATCAGGTATTGAAGTATAAACAAGCTTCTTTGTCTATTTGACACCTCATAATCATAGTTATGGGATATTATCCCACAGTAAATATGTATTGGTCTAAATGTGGGATTTTGACCTTAGAACCGCTATCACTTTGTCAGTTTTTAAGATATTGAGCTCAAAGCTGGTTTATTGTGTATCCCTGGATGAAATCTACAAAATGTATCCTCATCTGATATGGTTAAAATTAAGTATGGAAAGGTGATTCCATGTTCAATTTTTGTTATCCATATATATGATTATCTTGAAATCTGTAGGGAACTTGTTTGCCCCATAGCTTTTGTTCTGGATACGATATGGGGAAATGGATGGCACCATAAAGTATCCCTGATTGTGCTCTTTCCAAAATGACCTCACTTTAGGTATCTCATACTAAAACTGTAGAAGTTAGATGAGAGGTGAATATTTTGTTCCTCCTTATTTGGCTTTATTTTGGCAATAGCTTCTATAGGTTTGGTGCTGGCTCAATTTGGCTAGTACAATTGAATAGCCCTGACCTAGAGCTTCAATTTGAATACCCACTTCCTGGGGTTAAGCCTCTTCCTCTGTATTTCAGATGAGAGGTGAAAATTAATTTTTATGTTCAGCAACTTCTTTGAGCAGGAATGAACTTGTTATTCTTTGTCCTATGATTATGGGACTTGAATATTTGGAAACAGATGAGTGTCCTCTCTCTTTTGATACCTTTTGAACTTGTTTGGCTCAGCTCCATATTTTGGTGGTATTTTGCTCTACCATTAGTTTATGGTATTCTGGCTGTCATGCTTGTGCTCTGGCTTTGAGTCACAGGCTGACATTATTATTGCATAAAACATTGTACATGTACATAAAAAGGTCAAATTCTACAGCATGAAAGGAAAACTCACAGGTTCTAAAGAAAATGAGGCCAAAAAGATCTTTTGGTGTTTCACACAAATCTTGTAATAAATAGAATTTGCTATGGTATATTGGCTGCATTATGTGCAGCAGGGGTTCATGGTTTGATGGTATGCTCAGATTACTGGAGGACAAGCTCAGTGAAAGGGACTTTATCACTTATTGACTTTGCCAAAAGACTTTCAGAGGGTAAACATTTAGTAGATCCAGTGTGGCTAGGTACTAATAAGTATATATGTAATTTACTGAATAATAGTTTATTCTCATCAGAGTCTTTTAACCCCACTTTACCTCTTAGATTTTAATTTTAATGATGCTTGGTATTAGACTTGGTGATGCCTGGGTGAAGAAGCAGGGTTTTGGCTCAAATGAAGAGGTCACATTGACTGTACCTAGGTCAGCTAAGCTTACAACCAGGATTGACCAGTAAATAGATTTTATTTAGATTTTAGAAAGCAATTTATTAATATAATAATTTTGAATACCTATCCTACTCTGGATGTCTCAGTATGAATATCAATAATAAAGAGCTTGTACAATGGCATGCCTCTGTACACAATAGAAAATACTCCAACCTGATACAAGCTCAGTCAGGCAGCTGTGCCTTCATTGACCACATGCAGGGGCAGTTGTGCCCCAATTACCACACACAGGGGCATTGTGGGGAGTGAATAATTTCATCCCCAGCTCATAATGGGCCGAAATTCACTGGTTCTTTGATAAGGACAGGCAGGATCAGGCATCCTCAGCAGGGTGCACAAAGAAATTGCCATGGGTGCATCTTCTACCTTCACTTCCTTGCAATATTTGATCTGGTTGGATTTAAAACTCTTTGAATGGGAAAATAAATATATCAAATTTAGCAATACAGTATTAACTTCAGTGAATTTGTTTCAGGTATTTGAGATGACCAATTTGCAAAATTCTCATGTAATATTTTATTTTTAATGTGCAATGAAAAAAATTCATCAACTAAAAACAAATTTAGGTGAAATTAATAATCCAAACAACACTTGCTAATATTTTGGTTTCATCTCATTTTCCTGCACAACCATTCCATTCACAAAAAAGGGAACCCACTGTGAAACCTTGGGGGAGGAAGGAAAGTGTGAAATGCTCTGTTATTTTCAAGGTATATATAGATATATACATGGGGCGGCATTAATTCAGCACCCTCATTGGGCCCCATGGAGGAAAATTGGCTGTAGTAAGTTTAGATTGAGCCAATTCCATGTGGGCTCCAACCGGGAATTCATGGATGTGTTCAAAAGAAAGCTCATTAGGCATGGGGCACCATTTGTGATTAAAATGGGAGTCAGCAGTATCTGATATCTTGTCTGATTCAACACCAAGTGATCCCTAAACCACTTGTGAATATTGGCACATACTGAAAGACAAATGAGGCCAAAACCACCCAAAGAAAAAAGTTTTTTTCCTCCAGTTGACCAATAGCACAAATATCAATGCCAGTATCAGCAAATATAACACTCAGTGAAATTTGGAGTATTGTAAATTGCACTCAGACCAAACACATTAGCTTTGGCTGCATGGGGATTCTCTACTTTCCCAGATTACTCATTGCCCTTGTTGAATTTAGACCATTCTCAACAATGAGTGATGTGAGCCTTTGAGATATGACCACATACCCAATAAGGTCACAAAAAGACTCAGAACAATTATACCTTTAATATAATTATATTAAAATTACTTAGAATAATTATACATTAAGAATAATTACTTAAATATACAAAAAATACCATAAATTGGTACAAAAATTGGTTTAACTTAAAAACCAATGAATAAACTTGTAAAATAAATTATACCATTGGATTCCCCATGGAAAAATACACATATACCATTTTTATGGCATATCTGTAAAGTCAATATTTAAGGAATTATAAGGTATAATACCTTATAAAAATCATAAAACCTTATTTATCTCAAGAACTAATGAAACAACATGTGAAATAAATTGTACCAGTGGATTCCCCATGAAAATCCACACATGAAACAATTAATAAGCTAATTTCCAATGTTAATACTTAAGGAATTATCCTGAATATATGCACTTTTTTGGTCAACGCATATATTCAAGGATCATAGCTAATATCTTCTAAACTATACATGATAGAATGATGAACCAAAAATAAAGTTACCACTTAATTACTGTAAGAACACAGATATGAACTTTATTTTACAAATTATAAACAAGGTTAAAACCTATGATGAATTATTGATAAAAATCAACAGAGCTGTTGACCACTTTGTTGTGAAAGTGTTCCAAACTTAAAAAAAAGTACACAGTTGGATTCTCCTAGTTCATTCGTGAATAATGATGTAATTTTTATTATTAAATTCAGGGTATAACCCCCTGAAATCAAGGTTTGAAGTTTAAAATATTGAATTTCGACAGAAAAGATGAGTTACAAGAAAAATCATCAAAATTAGAGTTTTGATGATGTAATGAAAAGCTCTTGGCAGCATAATAAGGTTATTCCAGGCTATCAGAATTCACTCTCTGAATTTCTGTAGCGTGTAAATCTTAAAAGTTATTGAGGATCAAAGTTTGAGCTTAATTTGAGCTGTTATGATCACATACTGTAACCTTAATTTAAGTTTAACAGTCTTAAGAGTGATAAAATTGGTGAATACTATTAGTTTATGATTAAAACTAATAAAATCAACGAAATTTGGGGTTCTTCCAAGCCTCTGATGTCATCAAACTTAGAGTTATAGTGATAACTCTAAATAATGGTGTAATAATGATGTAATATGGTTTGATCATGATGTAATCACCCTCAAACCTTAAAATATTGATCAATTCCAGTGGATATGATCAGTAAACGTCTACTAGAAGCCTGTTGGACTCTAGGAGGGAGGTATTTACTATAAATAGAGCTCTTTTTACTCTATTTACCCCTCAGACGCATCAAAAACATTAAATCAATTAAATAAAAGGTAATTTCTTTATTCTTTATATATAAAACTCTTATATTATTAAAGACCAAAGACCATCTTAATATTAATCACTATTTTTACGTGATTAAATCAATTCTTTAATTGTTTTTGTCATAAATCTCTCTGTAAACTCATTTCCACGTAAAATCAAGAATTTTAGTAATTTTCTTTATTTTTTATTGTAAATACAATTTGAAAAAGTTGTATTATATTCTTTTGGCGTAAAATATCTCAAAATTATTATTTTAAGTGTTAAAAGTAGGTTATTTCATCTTATTATAATAATTTCTCTCTTATTATTACTCTTAATAATTCTTATTTAATATAAATAGTATTTATATTAATATATAACTTTAATATTAATAATATTGTTGTTATTAATTGTTTTTTATTTATAAAAAACAGTTTTTTACGCCTTTATTATTTGTTGGTAACAATAATGAAGAGCTTTATAATATATTAATTATTTTATATTAATATATTATTTATAATATTCTAATTTCATATAATATTAATTATATTATTATATTTATTTAATAATATAATATTTTTACGCCATAATAATAATATTTCTTTATTATTATTATTATTTTAATCTTATTTATTTCAATTATAAGGACATTCAGAGTACAATAAGTAAAAAATTAGTAATTTTTACTTATTGTTTCATAGTCAAACCTTACATTTGGGGGCCTGGCCGTGATATTTACTTAAAAGACCTTTAAAAAGATTCTATTTGGGTTTATCCAATAATAAATTATATTTATAATCATAAAATTATATAATAATTTTATATTTTATTGATTTTAAAAGCTATTGAGGCATTTGGAAAGCAATTGTACTGTCTTACACGTGGTTTTTCACATCCTTAGACTTGCAAGAACTTTCTTTGAGTGACTCTAGTGATTAAAAGAGATATTTTATAAATTAAAAAGAATTTTTATTATAATTTAATTTTATAAGAATCATATTCATTTTTTATCTTATTCTTTAAAAATAAAAAAATATATAAAAAATATTAAAAAATATTAAAAACCAATAGAAAAGTTATTTTTATTCATTTGTATTCATTTCTTTATTTATTTCAATTTTTCAAAGATATAAAAGCAATTTCTACGTGGAAAATTGCCATATCTTGCCAAAAATAACACTTCTTATAAAAAGACTTATATTTATTTGTCTTTTTTAGTGTTTGAAGATAACCCAACAGAAGACAACCAAGCTACTGTTGAGAGATTGGTGGAAGAAACTTGTCAAAGTTCTCCAACACCAGTTATCACCAAAAGAAAGAAAGCTAAGAAATTAGACTTTCCAGGGCCCACCATTCAAGACTCTAAAGGTGAGCACCTCTTTTTAAATTGCCATAAAAGAATTTTATTCTAAAATACTTTTATTTTTTCTTATTCTTTAAATTATGACTACCAGAAGAGGTTCCCAATACTCCATCCAATCAGATGGAGCTGGACTCAGAGGTAGAATTGATCCCTCAAAAGGGAAAAGAAAGGGCAATATCCCCAGTGGAACAGAATCCACACAAGGAAGTGCCTTATCCCAAAGGTAAGTCCCAGAAATGCCCATGATATCTGAACCTGAATTGGAACTAAGTATGAGTAACTCAAATAGGTACAAATCACACTCAGAGGGCTCAAATAGACATCTACATGAGACAGTACAAGCAGTATTACACAGTATACAAGGACAAAGACTGGGAAATGCTGCCTCAAATACACCAAGGAGTGATGAACTCCTGGCACATCTTGAAAAAGTTCCTCAAAGAGGAGGAGATAGTGAAATACTCCAATGGATGGAATCCACTGTCATCCAAACCTCAAATCAAAAAAATCAAGGATTATCATGCCAAAAAGAGGGAGGCAACCAAGGAAGAAGCCCCAGTAGCCTCTACCAGCAAGCCTCAAGCCAACCCACTTCCCCAAGAAGGGAAGAAGAACAAGAAAAAGCATTGGAGGAAACCATATTCCCCAAGTTACAGAATCCCAAGAATCCAAAAGGATGCCATGGACAATGTTTTCAACATGGCCAGAACCTTGATGGAATTCAAGGACAAGGAAGAGCAAAGAATGAGACAACCTCATTTCCCAAAGAAATAACCTTGTCCAAAGATGTTGTAAATACTTTAACAGAAATTAAAAATAGTATATTACCTCTAAAAGAAATTAAAAATAGTTTATTATCACTACAAGAAATAAATCAATTTATCTTCTTTAAAAAAAATTGTTGTGCAAAACAAAAAAGAAATTGACAACATTAAGTTTATTGTTGAAAATAATAAACCAAAGAATTTGATTGACAATACTCAAAAATTAATACAAGGACAACAAGAATTGTATAAATACATAAAAGATATCAAAGACAAGACTTTGACAATCAATTATGATGTGAGTATTGACAATCTTACAGAAAAATTAAATAAATTAAGTATTTCTGTAGAAAAATTTGAAGAAAAGACTTCATCACACCAAAAATTACTTTTGGACCATGTGGAAGAAAGTGATGAAGCAAGAATGCATCTGAAAGATGATATTCAAAGTGAAATAAGGCTTATTACAGAAAAAATGGATAAAATTAATGAGGCTAATTTAAATATGCCAAAGTTATCAACACCATTTTCTCATATAAGAAGCCCTGTTAAAACAAAAGAGGAATTGTCAAATCCTTTCATAACAGACTTGAGTCACCAAGACAATAACCAAGTCTTAATGAAAGAAGCACCTCAATTGAAGGAATGGCCAACATTCACAGGAGAAGGTGAATATGACCACATGTCATTTATTAAAACAATTGACATGTTACAAGAAGACTATGCCATACCAGATGAATTGATCACTGCAAGATTACATTCATTATTTGAGAAATCTGCAAAAAGATGGTATTATGGCATAAGACAGACAAATGGTAAAAATACCTGGTCTTGGTGGAAACAAGAAATAATCACCAAGTGGGCAAATGATGCCTGGAGGTATAAGATAGAAAATGCATTTGAAAACTCTTTCTTTGACCCAGAGAAAGATAAACCTTTAACTTGGTTCTTAAAACAAGTTGAAAGGCTTAATGCACTGTACCCAGAAATGTCACAGAAGATGGTGCATATGAAAATACTAAAAAAATGTGGAGGGGAACTAGAACATGCCCTAAGAAGCAGGTGCATAGAACCATGCTCCACAGAAGAGTATATAAATGCACTAGAAGATATAGTGACAAGAACAAAAATTGACAGGACTTGGAAAAAATTGGACATTAAAAGCCCAAATAAACCATTTATCAAAAAAGATAAATCAAAAAAATCCTTTAAGCCCAATACATCCAACAATAATGAGCAAAGAAAATGCCATAAATGTGGAGGTATTGGACACTTAGCCAATAATTGCCTTAAAAAAGCAAAGATTAATGAAATTGTGGAAACAGAAAACCACAATGACAAAGAAGAGGAATCTGACTCTGAAAAAGAGACAGAAGAGTCAGAAAGCTCTGAAAGTGATGAAATCAATATAATTAATGTACAAATTAATAATATTGATATAATTTATGAAGTACTGGATGTTAATTCAAACTTGCCACAAGTTGGAACATCTGACACAAATCTGACAAACATACAAGATGCCAAATTGTATAGAACCAAACCTGCAAAAGGAATGGGATATACAGCTGGAAAATCAAGTATAAGTATTGTTATGGTTAATAACCAAGAAGGAAAGGTTAACTTGGATACAGGAGCATATTGCACTTGTGTTGGCAAAAGTTATTTAAAACCATTGTCCCAGACTGGCAAGAAAAACTTATGCCAATACAAGGTGTCAAATTTAGTAGTGCAAGTGAGAGCATGAAGCCCCTTGGAATAATTGATTTAACACTAATTTTTCCTCATCCCTCACAATGTGTCAGAATTAAAGTAGAGTTTGTAGTAATGGACAACTGTACTAGTAATCATTTCATACTTGGGAATGACTACTTATCAATCTATGGTATAGATATCTCCAACCAAAAGGATAGATATTTTACCATAGGAGATAACAAAAGACAAAATTTTGGATTCTTAAATAACAAAAAACAAATCACAGTTATTAAGAATGAAGAAAAAATTCCAGAAAAGGAACTTTTTATATCTGAACAACTCAAAGAGGCAGAATTCAATCAAGAATTAACAGAAAAAATGAAAGAAAAATTGATTGACCTCTTATTTAAGTATAAAAATTCCTTTGCAACTGACAAAGAGCCACTAGGTGCCATAATTGGACATGAAGTGGATATAATTCTTAATGTAGAAAAACCTTACCCACCTTTATTAAGAAGACCTGCTTATCCAGCCAGTCCAAGAGCTAGAGAAGCCTTAGAGGTGCACATTAAAGAATTAATGGACCTTGGAGTATTAAGAAAGGTTGGACATAATGAACAAGTAGAAGTTACTACACCTGTCATTATAACTTGGCATAATGGAAAATCAAGGATGGTAGGAGACTTCAGAGCCCTGAATACCTATACCATTCCAGACAGATATCCAATACCCAGAATCCATGAGACATTGACCCAATTGTCACAAGCTAAGTTCATCACAGCTATGGATGCTCTTAAGGGTTTTCATCAAAATGTCTTAACAGACAATGCCAAGAAACTACTAAGAATAATAGTCCATTGTGGAATTTTTGAATACTTAAGAATGCCATTTGGAATAAAAAATGCACCTTCCCATTATCAAAGAATGATGAATACCATATTCCCTGAAGAATTATCAGAAGGATGGTTGATTATCTATATTGATGATATCATAGTTTGCTCAGAAACTTGGGAAAATCACCTTACAAGACTAGAAAGGGTACTACAGAAAATAGTCCAAGTAAATATGAAAATTTCCTTGAAAAAATGTCATTTTGCATACAGTGAATTAAAGGCACTAGGACATGTAGTTTCTGGCCTTAGTCTAGGCATAGACAAAAATAAAGTAGCAGCAGTACTACTTAAACCAATGCCTCAAACCAAAAAAGAAATGCAATCATTTCTAGGATTTGCTGGTTACTATAGACAGCATATAAAGGACTTTGCAAAGATTGCTAAATCCTTGTATAAGCTATGTGACCAACAAACAGTCTATGAGATGACAGAAGAAAGAGTCAAGGCATATGAAGAATTGAAAAATTCCTTAACAAATGCCCCATTTCTTCTGATGCCAGATTGGAAACTACCCTTCAAGCTGTACATTGATGCTTGTGGAGAAGGACTAGGTGCTGCACTTCACCAAACACAAATTATCAATGATAAACCAGTGGAAGGACCAATTTGTTTCATTTCAAGGCAGATAAAGCCAACAGAAGCAAGGTATGGAGCAAGCCAAATGGAATGCTTATGCCTAGTATGGGCTTTAGAAAAACTGCATTATTATTTGGATGGCACAGTATTTGATGTAATCACAGACTGTAATGCTGTGAAATCACTATTAAATATGAAGACTCCAAATAGACATATGCTGAGATGGCAAATTGCTATCCAAGAATATAGAGGAAATATGACTATTGTTCATAAATCTGGGAATATTCATAAAAATGCAGATGGTCTTAGCAGATGGGCTCTAGCAAATACCCCTGACAATCCAGCATGGGTACCACAAGAGGAGCACCATATAGAAGGAATATGTGTTACAGACATTGGCACAGAATTCTTTAACCAAGTTAAAGAAAGCTATAAGACAGACAAAAATTGCCATATCTTAAGCCAACTTCTAATGAAAGACTGCAAAGATCCATCACTTTCATCAAAACTAGATGAAATATGGAAAAAGGCATATGATGAAGGAAGATTTCACCTCCTTGATGGAATCCTTTACCATAGAACAAAACACACATGTGTTATGGCCTTAACAGATAGAACACTAATAAACACTATTTTACATGAGTGTCATGATAGTGTTGCATCTGGACATCTCTCAGAAGATAGGACACTAGAGAGGGTGAAAACCTGCTCTTGGTGGCCAAATTGGAAGAAAGATGTTGCAGAATACTGCCAAACCTGTGACAGATGTCAAAAAGCCAACAGAGCCACCGGAAAGAAATTTGGAATGATGATACAAATCCAAGAACCAAAATCCCCATGGGAAATAGTTCATATGGATTGGGTAACAGCCTTACCTCCAGGAGGAGACAGGAGTTATAATGCATGCCTAGTGTTAGTGGACAGGTACAGTAAAACTCCAATGTTCTTACCATGTCATAAAGATGACACAGCTATGGATACAGCCATAATGATATGGAATAAAGTCATTAGCCACACAGGCTTATTCCAAAATATTATAAGTGACAGAGACCCAAAGTTCACTTCAGCATTATGGACAAATCTCCATAACTTGTTTGGGACAAAGTTATCATTCTCAACAGCTTACCATCCCCAAACTGATGGTTTAGCAGAAAGAATGATACAGACCTTAGAGGACATGATCAGAAGATTCTGTGCTTATGGGCTAGAATTCAAGGATTCTGATGGTTTTACCCATGATTGGTGTACACTAATACCAGCACTTGAACTGGCATATAAGACATCAATCCATTCTTCTACTGGCAAAACACCAGCAATGCTAGAGAAAGGTTGGAATCCAAAACTTCCTTATAACACCCTCAAAAAGGACTTAGTGGATATACATCCAACAGCAAGCAGTTTCAAAATAATGCTTGACAAAGCAAGACACCATGCAAACAGATGCATGCAAGATTCTTTTAAATATGCAAAAGAAAGATGGGATAAAAGTCATAAGCCACCTGATTTCAAAATAGGAGACTTGGTTTTAGTATCAACCCTTAATTTCAATAACATTAAAGGCCCAAAGAAATTGAAAGATTCCTTTGCAGGACCATTTATGATAAAAGCACTCCATGGACCCAATGCTGTGCAATTAGAACTCACAGGTGAACTAATGAACAAACACCCAACTTTCCCTGTAAGTCTGATAAAACCTTACAGTTCAAGTGACAAGGAGTTATTTCCACTAAGAAATAAACCCCCACTTGAAATTCCACCCTTGGAAGAAGGAGAAGAAAAGAAAATAGTAAAAGTCCTTAAAGAAAGAAGGACAAGAAACAAAAAAGAAAGGGAATACCTTGTAAGGTATAGAAATTCAACTCAAGAAGATGAATGGCTACTTGAGAAAGATATAATAAATGCTGATAAACTACTAAGAAGGTTCAGACATGAAAGAAAGCCTGAAAAATAGAAAAGTTAAGCATTATTGAGCTTCAAGACTAACAAAGTCTAATGAAGAGGTAGGACAGTGGATGATACCCTAATCACAAATATCAGATTGTGGTACAATCTTTTTTGGTGGTAGGGAATGTGAGCCTTTGAGATATGACCACATACCCAATAAGGTCACAAAAAGACTCAGAACAATTATACCTTTAATATAATTATATTAAAATTACTTAGAATAATTATACATTAAGAATAATTACTTAAATATACAAAAAATACCATAAATTGGTACAAAAATTGGTTTAACTCAAAAACCAATGAATAAACTTGTAAAATAAATTATACCATTGGATTCCCCATGGAAAAATACACATATACCATTTTTATGGCATATCTGTAAAGTCAATGTTTAAGGAATTATAAGGTATAATACCTTATAAAAATCATAAAACCTTATTTATCTCAAGAACTAATGAAACAACATGTGAAATAAATTGTACCAGTGGATTCCCCATGAAAATCCACACATGAAACAATTAATAAGCTAATTTCCAATGTTAATACTTAAGGAATTATCCTGAATATATGCACTTTTTTGGTCAACGCATATATTCAAGGATCATAGCTAATATCTTCTAAACTATACATGATAGAATGATGAACCAAAAATAAAGTTACCACTTAATTACTGTAAGAACACAGATATGAACTTTATTTTACAAATTATAAACAAGGTTAAAACCTATGATGAATTATTGATAAAAATCAACAGAGCTGTTGACCACTTTGTTGTGAAAGTGTTCCAAACTTAAAAAAGGGTACACAGTTGGATTCTCCTAGTTCATTCGTGAATAATGATGTAATTTTTATTATTAAATTCAGGGTATAACCCCCTGAAATCAAGGTTTGAAGTTTAAAATATTGAATTTCGACAGAAAAGATGAGTTACAAGAAAAATCATCAAAATTAGAGTTTTGATGATGTAATGAAAAGCTCTTGGCAGCATAATAAGGTTATTCCAGGCTATCAGAATTCACTCTCTGAATTTCTGTAGCGTGTAAATCTTAAAAGTTATTGAGGATCAAAGTTTGAGCTTAATTTGAGCTGTTATGATCACATACTGTAACCTTAATTTAAGTTTAACAGTCTTAAGAGTGATAAAATTGGTGAATACTATTAGTTTATGATTAAAACTAATAAAATCAACGAAATTTGGGGTTCTTCCAAGCCTCTGATGTCATCAAACTTAGAGTTATAGTGATAACTCTAAATAATGGTGTAATAATGATGTAATATGGTTTGATCATGATGTAATCACCCTCAAACCTTAAAATATTGATCAATTCCAGTGGATATGATCAGTACACGTCTACTAGAAGCCTGTTGGACTCTAGGAGGGAGGTATTTACTATAAATAGAGCTCTTTTTACTCTATTTACCCCTCAGACGCATCAAAAACATTAAATCAATTAAATAAAAGGTAATTTCTTTATTCTTTATATATAAAACTCTTATATTATTAAAGACCAAAGACCATCTTAATATTAATCACCATTTTTACGTGATTAAATCAATTCTTTAATTGTTTTTGTCATAAATCTCTCTGTAAACTCATTTCCACGTAAAATCAAGAATTTTAGTAATTTTCTTTATTTTTTATTGTAAATACAATTTGAAAAAGTTGTATTATATTATTTTGGCGTAAAATATCTCAAAATTATTATTTTAAGTGTTAAAAGTAGGTTATTTCATCTTATTATAATAATTTCTCTCTTATTATTACTCTTAATAATTCTTATTTAATATAAATAGTATTTATATTAATATATAACTTTAATATTAGTAATATTATTGTTATTAATTGTTTTTTATTTATAAAAAACAGTTTTTTACACCTTTATTATTTGTTGGTAACAATAATGAAGAGCTTTATAATATATTAATTATTTTATATTAATATATTATTTATAATATTATAATTTCATATAATATTAATTATATTATTATATTTATTTAATAATATGATATTTTTATGCCATAATAATAATATTTCTTTATTCTTATTATTATTTTAATCTTATTTATTTCAATTATAAGGACATTCAGAGTACAATAAGTAAAAAATTAGTAATTTTTACTTATTGTTTCATAGTCAAACCTTACAAGTGAGGTTGAGGTCAATCAATGGGATGAATTATTACAATTCTTATTTTGCAAAAGTAACTTCACAGACCTCATTTCAACAAATTGGGCATTACTGGAGGGATTTATGTTTGCTATTGGGTGGTGCAAATGCAGCACAAAGAATAAACAATTTGCTATTTACGGAAGTCTTGGGAAAATTGAAGACACAAAAGGAGAATTTCTGAACCAAGGTGCAAGTCTTAGCTTGGCAGGTTGCATTCTAGGTCAATCCTTACAATAAATTGGGGATAAATTATTTCAGAAGATTCAAACTTGATCCAAGTCATTAAGGGTCCCCTCCTTTTATCAAATCAACTATGAAGCAAATATTTCTGCAAATAAGGGGGAGTTCAAGTTTGCTTCTGCACTTACTTTAACCATGAAAATATTCAAAAATTCACCACATTTTGAGAAGGATGCATTGCTATATGCTTTGGAATGGTGGTTCCAAGCTGATAAGTGGACCAGCAAAATTCAAAAATATGTGTCAAAGCATTGTACTGGGGGAAAATTGATTTTCCCAAATGAGAATTTTTTGGATTCATCTAGCCAAATGTCATGGGCTCATTCAGCTGGTGTTGGGAATTATTAAATTATTTCATTATAATTATCCAGAACAGGACAACATAATCACAACCCTAATGAGGATTTCTGCTTAATGCTCAAGGAGGTTAGCAAAAACATTGTTGCAGAAAATCCATGGCTATTATGAGATTGGTACTGGAGTAGGCTATCAGATCAGGGATGGTAATACAAATTCATTCCAATTTGAAGAATGAGGGAATTTGGAGGCATTTTGGAATTAGAGTGTGATTGGACAATGATGGTGTGGTACGGCAGAGTACAGTATACATCGGGATTGCATGGTTTGAAATTGGGGATATAGGGTGGTAATGGCTCATGTACAGTGGCATGCCACTGTACATGGTCACATACTGAGGTTATAATCACAATTCTGACTTTTTTCAATAATTGAAGCAGATGGTCATCCTGAAACATGGGAATTACCTCTCATTAGGCTTTTATGCCTCATTGTCACACACCAGGGCATAGAAGTCCCACAGTGGTTTGGGGTCATGCGCATGTAATTTATCCCTGAACTTCACACACAAAGCCACATGCACATCCAAGAAGCCTGAACTTCACACACCAATTGTCCCATGTTTCCAGGAAACCTGTGCTTCACACACCAATTTTCCCACTTGTCCGGGAAGCCTGGGCTTTACACGCCAATTGTCCTGCTTTTCCAGGAAGGCTGTGCTTCACAAACCGATGCTCCTGCTTGTTCAGGAAACCTGGGCTTCAAATTCCAATGCTCCTTCTTTTCCAGGATCCTGGCCCTTCACACGCAAATACTTACATATGTAAGATTATTTGCATGTGACCTTAGGACTGGAAATGACTCATGGAGCTCATGTCAGGCTGAGTCTATGTTGAAGCTTATTAATGACTAGTTACAAGCTTTAACTATGATTGTGACACAGTGAAAATATTATAAAAGAGGTTTATTTAAGATAATAAAGGTTGATAAAAGAATATTCAGGGATTTACTATTGAGGAATAGTGGTGGTGAGCGTTGTTGAAATCCCTGGGTGTAGCTTTACCTGTTGGGTTACAATGATAAAGACTACAAAAATGGAATTTAAAATTATACCTGGTTATTTTCCAAGATTATAGCTGTTTTTGAAAGCTGTACTACATATTAATTCAAGAGCAGGATGAAGAAACCTTTTATGGTGGAGAAAATGTCCCTTTTTATCCTAAAATTGGGTGAAAAAGGCTTTTACACCTTTCCACGTAGAGGAAGTAATGAGCTTTCACTTCCAAGGACTTGCTTGTGGTCTTCACAAGGCCTGTATACCTGGTATTGGGCTCAGATGTGGCTTTGAAACCATCTCTGGGCAGTTCTCACCAGCACATGGTGAGGGTTTTCATCTGGGGACCACATAGCCCTCTTCTGACTTGTATGACGCATAGAATGCTGTACAGGACCCCAGTATTGACCAAACTATTAGTTATTAAAGTATAAAAAGGCTCCTTCATCTGTTTAACACCTCATACTCATAATTATGGGAGAGTATCCCACAGTAAGGCTGTATTGGTCTAACTGTGGGATTTTGACCTTAAAACTGCCATACCCATGTCAGTGTTTGAGATATCAAGCTCAAAGTTAGTTCATTGTGTATTCCTGGATTTGTTCTACACAATGGTACCTCATTTTATATGGTTATCATTAAATATGGAAAGGTTATTCCATGTACAAGATGTTTTGTATATATGTATGATTTGCTTAAAATCTGTATGGAGCTTGTTTGCCCTATACCCTTTGTTCTAGATACAATATGTGGAAATGGTGGGCACAATCAGATATCCCTGACTTTGTGCTTTCCAAAAAAGACCCCACTTTAGGTATCTCACACTAAAACTGTAGAAGTTAGATGAGAGGTGAATATTTTATTCACCCTTATTTGACCTTATTTTGGTCATAACCTCTGTAACTCTGGTGCTAGCTCAATTTGGCTAGTACCATTGGATAGACCTGACTTAGAGACTTATTCTGCATACTCATTCAATGGGGTTAAGCCTCTTCCTCTGTATTTCAGATGAGAGGTGAAAAATAAGGTTTATGCTCAGCAACAACTTTGGGCAGGAAGAACTTTGTTATTCCTTGTCCTATGATAGTGGAGCTTGTATATTTGGAAAGAGGTGTGTTTCCTCTTTCATTTGATACTTTTTGTGCTGGTTTGACTCAGCTCCATGTTTTGGTGGTATCTTGGCTCTACCATTGGTTTATGGTATTTGGTGTCATGCTTGTGCTCTGGTTTTGAGTCACAGGCTGACATACCCTCCCTCTAAAAAAGTCTCATAATTGATGAGACTTTTCAGTCCTCCTAGAGGCCCCAAATCTCCTTAAGTTAAGGTTCCCATCTGTTATGGCATCTTCTGCCAACCATTTGTCTGTATCTGCTGTCTGGTTTTTAAATCTGACCAAGTCCTGTCTCTGGTCTTTACCATTCAGTCTAATCTTCCTGGACTTGATGATTTTCTTCACAGTCCCAGGGGAATGTTACACTTCCACTATATCTGGTGGAGTGGGATTTTTCTTCCTGGAGGGGAACTTGTCCTCCTCTGTCTGGAAGTATGGCTTAACCAAACTCACTGGTAATACTGGGTGTTTCCTAGAAAATTCCACTGTGAGTTTGACCTCCACTGCATTTTTTCCTATCATCTTAATGATAGTGAAGGGCCCTACAAATTAGTCTATTACTTTCTTTGGTCCATTAAGATTGTTGAAGTTAAGTGTAGACACTAGCACTTGGTCCCCTTTTTTAAAGTCAGGTTCCATGTGTGATTTGTCCCACCTCTTTTTGGTGTATTCTATTGCATCAGCTATGCATTTGGAAACTTTGTCACAAGCATTCTTCTACATATCATGGAATTCCTTGGCTGTGGGGTGGATGGTTAGAAGATTTTTCTTCAGGTGATCCACAGGCAATAGGGGGTTCCACCCTTTTTCTACCAGTGAGGGTGATTTACCTGTGGTGGAGTGCTGGCTTGTGTTTTAAGCCGGTTGGACTTCTGGTAGAAGGGTAACCCAGTCATTGGTGTATCCTTCATGGTCCTTGATATGTGCAGAATCTTCTGATGATGTCCTCTATTGTTTGGTTCATCCTTTCAGCTAGGCCATCTGTTTGTGGATGGTAAGCTGTATAAAATGCAAGTTTTGTACCTAGCATGTCATAGAGGTTGGTCCAAAGTTCTTATGTGAATTTTGGGTCCCTATCCCTGATGATGATTTTTGGGACCCCACTTGTGGACATTATGTTATTCCAAAATAACAAGGCTGTATCCATTTCTGTGTCTTCCTTATGACATGTTAGGCACCTCACACTTTTGCTATACCTGTCAACTATGATTAGGCAGGCATTGAAACTTTCTTTGCCTCCTGGTACAAGTCCTTTCACCCAGTCCATATTGATTGTTTCCCATGGGTGCTTGGGTTCTTCTATATGCTGAAGTAGCCCATATTTCTTCCCATGTTTTCTATTTACCTTCTGGAATCTTTCACAAGTGTTTATATATTCACTTAACTCTTTTTCCCATTTGCGCCACCAAGCTATGCTTGCTACCCTTTCCTTGGTCCTGTCTTCACTCATGTGTCCCATATAGGGGCAGTCATGGCATTCCTGCAGGATCAGGAATATATGGTCCCTGTCTACTACTGCAAGTGCACTCGTGCGTTTCTCTCTATGGTAGAGCAGGCCATCTATAAGGAAAACTTGTTGTCCTTATAGTCTCTCAACCAGGGTTCCCCTAAGTGGGATTCCAGTTCTGGGCTCCTGTACTTCTGTTGAAGGAGTTGCAACAGTATGCCACACTGTTTGTGTTTGGAATATGTCTTTATTACTTCACTGAAGAATTCATTATGAAGTTGTGAGGATCTTATTCTTATTCCCAATATGGGAGTTCTTGTTCCTTCTGAATCAGTGTCTCTACTGTCTGGGGTACCACTTTCTGGTGCCCATTCAGAAAGTCTGAAGTTCTTCCTCCTATCTATTTCCATGAAATGGATAGGAATATTGGCTTCTACTTCAGGGTCATAGGCTGGGTTGCTTTTTACATTGTCTAGTGGCCATCTGCTGAGGCCATCTGCATTTGTGTGGCTTTTGCCTTCCTTTTATATGATGGTCATACTTCCCCTATACTCTTGGATGGCTATTTTCCACCTCAACATGTGTCTATTGGTAGTCTTCATGTTTAGTAAAGACTTCAAGGATGTGCAGTCTGTGTAGACTTCAAATACTGCACCCTCCAAATAATAGTGGAGTTTCTCTAGAGCCCAAACTAAGTATAGGTATTCAGTCTGGGTGCCCCATACCTGGCTTCTGAATATTTCAGCTGCCTAGAGATGTAGCATATCACACCCTCTCTTGGTTCACCATCCACAATTTGTCTCTGGTGAAGGGCTTCCCCTAAGCCTTGGCTACATGCTGCATCTATTTATAACTTGAATGGCAGTTCAAAGTCAGGTAAGATGAGCACAGGTGCATTTTTTAGTTCATGTTTGATCCTCTCATATGCATCCCTCCTTTCCTTGGTAATTTCAAAAACTACATCTTTTGAACATAACTTGTATAGACTACTAGTTATGTGGGAAAAATTTCTGATGTGGTTTCTGTAGTAGCTAGCAAACATAAGGAAATATTGCATCTCTTTGATGTTCCTTGGTACTCTGGTTGGCTAAAATTGAACTTTCTAAGTAAAATTTTCAGATTAATGGATGTGCACTTACTTAGTAACCTGTCTATGTACTGCACATGGTCTTCCCATGCCTCTGAGTATATGAAGATGTCATCAATATATACTACCATCCAGCCTTCCAATATTTCTTCTTGAAATATTTTTTCCATCATCCTTTGGAAGTGGGCTGGTGCATTTTTGATTCCAAATGGCATCCTGGTGTACTCATATATTCCCATATGGATTATGATCCTTATTAGTTTCATGGAGTTTGGTTTAACTCCATTCTGGTAGAAGCATTTTGTACAATCCATCTGGGTTATGTATTTGGCTTTTTCTAGTTTGTCTAGCAAATGAGGTATCCTTGGTATAGGGTACCTGTCAGCTTTTGTGTAGTTATTTGGAGCTCCTTAATCCCCACACAACCTAGATTTTCCATCATTCCAGGTGATAAGGACAGGAGTGGTGATTTCCACTATTTCATTGTGTCCTATCTTCCTGATTACATCCATTTCAAGGAGTTCATTGATGTGTTTTTAAATGTCCTTCCAAGTTTCCAGACTTGCTGGGTATGGATGCCTTCTCAGCATGGGTGGATGGGGCCTTTCCACATCCAGATATAATTTTATATCATTGCCTCTGATTTTGCCTAATAGTTCTTCACCAATGGCAAATGCTGGTCTATTTTTCCTCACCATCTTCAGTAAACTAAGTTTTTGTTTACTGGTGATGGTAGTACTTGATTGGCCCTCCCTGAACTCATTCAGTAATTCTTCTGGAGGGTCATGGGTTGATATTTAATGGTCTGTTGAACCACAATTGTGACAATGGTTCTTCTTCTTAGTCACTTCTTCCACTCTTTCTCTGGGGTTTTATTTAAACTCCACCCTCTATATGGGAAATATTTCCCTATATTTGTTCCTTTCCTTACATCTTGTAAGGTGTTTGAAATGTCATCTAGAGTTCAAATTTGGTTACATCTGAATTTTACTGAATGCTCTAGTTCTCATGGCATTTGTGTCAGGAGTTTGTGATTCCTCATCTGAATATTCATTTGAGGATCAATGGCTTTAAGTCCTTTAGACTGTCTGAGACACCACTCATATGGATCTTTGTCCACAGAGCACTTGTCATTTTCAAATGACGTGGTCTTCTGCCATATCCAAGTACTATTGCTGTACTTTTGGATGATTTGACTCTTCCACCATGGCCAGTTTTTTCTGCCATGGATTTCTTTCATCTCTGTGTACCAAATACCAGCATTTCCTCTGAGTGCTGTATTCAATCTAGCAGTAATCCAGTAGTCTGGTATGCTTGGTACATCAATGAAGAGTCCATCAATATAATCAATGAGCTCCATATGATCATATTCTCCTGTTCCAGAGAATTTGGCCCAGCTTGGGTCCTCTGGAAGCTGTTTCAAGTCTTCCTTCTCAGAATAAGACATATTACCTCCATCCTGGTATTGAGATGGAGATGTTGCCTTATTCACCAACATAGTATCTGGCTTTATGTCCTCTTTGTGATATGGATTATCCATAACATGGCCTTGTGGTTGGGGCTTTAAGTTATGGTAGAAATTAAACAGTTTTTTTATGTCTTGATCCAGACAATCCCTGTCCCTTTTTCTGTGGTGTTGTTCTTCAAAGACTTTATTAAGTCTTTTGTTGGTCTCTTCAGAGGCTTTGCTCAATTAAGCATGTCCCTCTTGAAGAGTTTTGACAACTTTGTCCTTGGAGGCTGTTAATGTTTTGATCCTCTCATGGCTTTCTTAGAGTTCTGCAAACTGCTTTTGACTTTTCTCAGAAAATTGGGACATTTGTAACCACAGTGCATCACTGTTCAAGTTACTCTCAGGTGTAACAACATTATTTTCAATCTGACTGGGGGTAAGATTTCTATTAATGGGGCTACTGATTCTAGAATTATGTAAAACTATTTCTGGTTCTTGTGTATTTCTTTCACCAAGTCCAACAGCTTCTGGATCATTGCGTCTGACTCTCTCTGCCTTTGGTTGAAAAAGGTCTTGTTTTTGCCCTTGTATCCTTGTCTTCTCCTCAAATCTTCCTGGGATTGTGAAGAATGGTGACTCTTGGCCACTGATCTGTTGGTTCCTGAATGGTGTGAAGCCATTGGAGAGCTGGTTTGGCCTACTCCTTGTGAGCCTGAAGGAATCTTAGTAAGCCCTGTCTGGGTCAGCTGTTCTTCTATATTTTGGATAGTGGCTTTATTCTCCCTTATCCTGCTTGCCCTCACCTCCAGGAGTCTGAACTTTCTGGTGGGATTCCAACCTTTGGTGATTACCATAAGGTCTTTGAACTCTATCTCTTTGAGACATATCTTCTGGCAACTTGCTCCAAGTTCTGCCAAGTGGGATGCTAGGTTGAACCTCTTGTATTCCATGCTCCATTGAAAAAAGGTCTTTGAGGACTTGGTGGAGCTGAAGAACTTGATCCATATCCTTCAAGTCCTCTGGTTTGAGGTTTCTTTTTAATTGGAATTTGAATGGCAGAGTGGGTATTATTTCCCTCAATGTCTTGCCATCCACCACTGTGTCCAAGGTGTCCTCTTCCAGGTCTTCTGGTTCTGGACAAGCCTTCTATGTCCTCTGGCTGGTTCCTTTGAAAGAAAAGGTTTCTGAGGTGTACAGGTGACATGTCAGTGCTTGCAAGAAGTCAACAACTTAATTTTCTTAGGGTATTCACCTTTGACTGTGCCTTGTCCAAATTTGCTGTCTACTGCTTTTGGTAATTTTCCTTTAGAGGTTACAACTGGGTTAATGATTTTAATCTTCCCTTTACAAGTGGTTAAGGTTGGTTTATCTTGTATTGATGCAGATTTTTGTGGTTTTCCACTCCTCTGAGTGGCACTTGGTGTCCACTTTTTAGGTCTAATAAGGCCTTCACTGTGCCTCTTTCCTTTGCCCTTGATGCCCTCTGGTTCTGAGGGTGTCACTGGTGTGTTGGCCTGTGACTGGGTCTCAATTTAAATGAATTTTTCTTCCACTGAATCAAACAGGAGAAAAGAGAGCTTAATTTCAGTTAAGACTTCTTAAAAGGCTGTTTGCACATCTAAGAATGGCCTCTGGGCAATATATTTCTATATTAAGCCCTTGTATTATGACAGTGCAATTAAAATTAACAATTACACATCAGAAATACAGCTTATGGATATCTGGTACACTGTCTTTATACCAGTATCTCACAGATCAACTTATAGTTAGCGAGTATAATCCAAAAAGTGGTTCTGTAAAGGGCAATTTAAATTATCAATATACCCAACCATGCCTCTAATACTGTTGGTTTCACAGTAAGAGGTTTCCTTTTTAATTAAAAAATGTACAGTATTGATGGCTTAAAGTCTTTTGATACGTAACACACACCAAAAAGAAGGGTTTTTGTGGTGGTTAAACCACACAAGGCAATTAAAAAACACAAAACACAGTGGTATATAACATATACCACTCAAAAAATAAATATAAGATATATATTATAATTTATTTTTTGATGGAACTACGCCTAAAAAAATAAACAAGATGTCAGAAATAAAAGAAAAATAAGAAAAAACTCACTTTTATGTGTAGTAAGGTCCAAATATCCAAAAAACAAGGCCAGGACCCCAAAATGTCAGGCTGAGTCTATGATGAAGCTTATTAATGACTAGTTACAAGCTTCAACTATGACTGTGACATGGTGAAAATAGTATATAAAGGGTTTATTTAGGATAATAAGGGTTGATAAAAGAATATTAAGGGATTTACTATGGAGGAATAGTGTTGGTGAGCACTGTTGAAATCCCTGAGTGCAGCTTTACCTGTTGGGTTACAATAATAAATACCACAATAATTTAAGTCATAATTATACCTGGTTATTTTACAATAGTATAACTTTTTTTGACAATTGTACTACATAGGAACTCACAAGAAGGATGAGGAAACCTTTTCTGGTGGAGAAAAGGTCCCTTTTTATCCTAAAATTGGGTTAAAAAGGTTTCTAGACCTTTCCACATAGGGGAAGTGAAGATGTTTCACTTCCAAGGACTGTCCTGTGGTGTTCAAAGGGTCTGTATAGCCTGTATTGGGCTCAGATGTGATTTTGAAACCACATCTGGGGACCACATAGCCGTCTTCTGATGTGTATGACATGTAGAATGCTGTACAGGACCTTTACAGGACCCCAGTATTGACCAAACTATGAGTTATTAAAGTATAAGCAGGCTTCCTCATCTGTTTGACACCTCATACTCATAATTATGGGAGAATATCGCACAGTAAATCTGTATTGGTCTAACTGTGGGGTTTTAACGTTAAAGCTGCCATAATGATGTCAGCTTTTGAGATATCAAGCTCAAAGTTGGTTCATTGTGTAGTCCTGGATCCTTTCTACACAATGGTACCTCATTTGATATGGTTATCATTAAATATGGAAAATTTATGCCATGTACAAGAGTTTTTGAGCATATGTATGATTTGCTTAAACTCTGTATGGAGCTTGTTTGCCCTATACCCTTTGCTCTAGATACGATATGTGGAAACAGTTGGCACCATCAGATATCCCTGATTGTGTGCTTTCCAAAAAGACCCCACTTGAGGTATCTCACACTAAAACCGTAGAAGTTAGATGAGAGGTGACTATTTTATTCACCCTTATTTGACATTATTTTGGTCATAACCTCTGTAACTCTGGTGCTAGCTCAATTTGGCTAGTACCATTGAATAGCCCTGACTTAGAGCTTCACTCTGCATACCCATTTGATGGGTTTAAGCCTTTTCCTCTGGATTTCAGATGAGAGGTTAAAAATAAGGTTTATGCTCAGCAACAACTTTGGGCAGGAATAACTTTGTTATTCCTTGTCCTATGATTGTGAGACTTGTATATTTGGAAAGGGGTGTGTTTCCTCCTTCTTCTGATAATTTTTGAGCTGGTTTGGCTTGGCTCTATGTTTTGGTGGTATCTTGGCTCTACCATTGGTTTATGGTATTTGGCTGTCATCCTTGTGCTCTGTTTTTGAGTCACAGGCTGACATCTCAGGTGGATTTCTCATATGTGGGGAGACCCAAATTTTTTCTGTGTAAATCTCAAACAATTTAGGACCATGAATGTAGAAGGTGTAGAAGGTGTTGATGATGAATTTATGAGTATTTTCTTAAAAAGAGGATCACAAAAGCGATTACTTGGTAATTTATTTGGTTGGGCCCTCACCAAATTACATCATTTATTCCATTGATCACATAAGAAAACACAATTCACAAAAAAAATAAGAGAAAGTGAATGTTTCTGTCTTTCATTACACCTGCATCATTCAAAGGAGAATATTACAAAAGAACTACATTGAAAACAGTAGTAAAACTAAATATTTCAATTTTTCTTTTGAAGAAACTTTGAAACTATCCTCATGATTTCCTCCACTTTATAGGCCTTGAATGCATTTCCAAGGATGAAGTTTAGTTCCTCCCATAATTCCCAGTGAATCTCATTTTGATGAGCTGCATCTCTGAAGGGAATCATGTGGAGAAATTGGCAATGTGCCAACAATATTCAGTTGATCAATTTGTATACTATTTCTTGAGGAATCATGAGGGTTGGTCACAAGCTTGTGTATTCCTGCAGAGCCTCATTGTGGGTTTGAGGATTGCCTCATGGTGGAGGAGGAGGGAATTGGGTTCTCCAAGGAAACAGGAGGTATTTCAGGGGAAGGCACCAGGGTGGAGGGGGGATCCCACAGGTGTATTGTCAATGATGATGAAAGACCAGGGAGTGTTGGGATGAGCTGAAGATTGTGGAAGAAGGGGTGAGGGTTTGTTGGTAACAGAAAAAAAAAGTTTGTACTTACCAAAAGCTTCCTCCATTGATTTCATCAGAGCCACCTCAGGTTCAGGTTCATTAGTTGAATTGTTCTCAGTCAGTGGTACTTTAGAGGCTGGGACTTTGCTTGGGCCTGGAATAGGTGGGGTAGGGGTGAAAATGGGTGGCTCATTGTGTTGGTAGGGTTCTACAAAAGGGGGCAGAGTCAGTTCACTTAATTCAAAAGTTACAATTAAGAAAGGAATAGATTTCTGCTTACCACAGAATAAGTCCTCCAACCATCAGGTGCCACTTGGGCCTGGAGTGGGTTGCCATGGAGTTTTCTTTCAAGGCATACAGGGAACAGGAGGGTCTTTTTGAGAGGGATTTGGTGGTTTTTGTTCTATGGGTGATGAAGAAGAGTCAGTGTTATTGAATGAATAAAAATTAGTCAAGGATAAGAATGAGAAATTACTTTGGCATTTGAATCCCATGGGTGATAAGACATGGTGATGATTAGCCCAACTTCAAATGTCCTCTTGCCATCACCATCCTTTATTGGCCAGATAATCACTTTTCTCAGGTCAAGGAGTAAATTTACCATTGGATGGTGGCCTGGGAGGGGGAGTGGAAACATTGATGCTTGAGGAAACCAGGCTAATTGTGCAGAAACATTCTCATAAGCCTGTTTGTGGTCCTGGAGTCCATTTGTGCTCAAGAATGCTTTAATAATCATCAACTACAAAGGAGTACTCACGATGGCATCTTGTGCAGGAAATCCTCTGGGCTTGCAACATGTGAACATTTTTTGGGTGCTTGTCAGCAAGAATCACAGGTACTGGTCATCACAGAGGAGCAGATGCAGGGCATAACCCTCTTAGAGAACAAAGTGCACAACATCTAAAAAAATTCAAATCAGATTAGCATTGGAATGGTAAGTAATAGTTCAAGTAAAAAGGGATACACACAATTAATATTAAATTTGAAAGGGAATGAAAATATTATAGTGCATGTAGTGAGTTTTTAAAGGTCTGAAAAAAGGTCATGAAGAAGATTTAGTATTAATAGTGGAACATACAACCTACAAACGTCTTGAATGGGGAAGATGATGCACAATGTAGATAGAAGGGTGGTTCTGGATGTATAATTGGGAAAAACCATAGCAAAAGGGAAGGGGAGTGGTTAGTGTAGTGCAATAGAAAAGATTGGAAAGCAATTAAGACCAAGTGCAATACACACCAGAATAAGAAGTGGGGAGAGGTGGGAGAAAGTGGAGTGGGTGAGAAAAAAAGATAATTGCATGTTGAGCAAAGTTGATCTTATATACCAGGGTGAAGCTGAGCCATTTGCAGAAGTCATAGCACCCACAAAGGGCTCAGCTTCAAGGCCAGTTGGGGGAATTGGATCTCAATTTCAAGAGGTACTGCAGAAGAGAAGGGAAATGCGCTTAGTATTACAATTTAATGAATTATTATACTTGGAACCCCTTTGTTGAATTGAAAATTCACACAATTGCAGGGGAGTGCTTTCATGAGGGGGTTGTTGAATGTGCATGGTGGCTGCAATCCACAAATTCACCATTCAGAAAAGTACATGGTGCATTTGGCCACATGTCACCACAGAAATCATACCACTGCTATGGCTGGGTGATAGAGTTTGAAAAAATGGTAGAGGCTGTATGACAAGTGAATACAGCATGAGCTTGTGTTGACCTGTTGAGCAGGTCTTCTTTGGTTTCATAATTTGAATTATCAGTGTCTTAAAATATGAATTGCACTACTGTGGAGCTATTGCTACAAAAATATCAAATGCTCCCCTACAGAGCTATTGGGATATCATCTTTGTAAGCATGCAATCTGGACATTTGGCACAACATCAAAAGACATTTCTGCCAGGCTGAGCATTTCATGCTCTTTGGTCAAGTTCACAGCAGTGGGTTTTCTGATAAACCATTTTGAAAAGTGCTCTGACCATGGAATTCCAAAAATCTTCCACACTGAGGTTTTGACACTGCATTTGGAAATTCTATACATGCTGAGATTGTGGGTGCAAATCAGGTGAATCACCACCCTGAGACTTTGGTACATGAGCTAAATGTATGCAAAAAATGGCAATGTGGGTACTCAACTTTATTATGCATTCAGGCTGAACTCTTATTGCACTATCCTAAATTGTATATCAGCCATCATCATAGTGTTCACACCATTGGGGCAAGCTGTGGGCCTGAGCAAATCCTGCACAATAATGTAACACACAATCCAGCCCAGGAATTGACATAAATTTCTCAAATGAATCCTTTTTTTGCATCTAGTCTGAGAGCTCTGGCACACTTTGACTTAGATGATTAAGCCTTCTAGCTCATGCTGGGGGGTGCTTATTGGGATGAGTAATGATGAGGGTCATATGTAAAATTTGGACTCACTCTGGTGTCAAGGCCAAAAGAAACTATGAATGGCACCTGCTTACAATCAATGAGGTCATATATTGTTGTGCAGGCACATGCATTCACACACACATCACCACAGGTCATATGCATGGTGGAACTTTGTGGGCCTGTCTTCCAGCCAACAACTTGCTTTTGAGGATGGCAAACTTCACCCAAAATGCTCACACATGTGAGGGAGAAAACCTGAGTCCAATATGCATGTATTTATTACAGTCTAATACACAATAGCATAGCAAATGCATATGACTAGCACCCTCTTATGATCAATGAGGCTGGATATCATTGTGCAGGCACACACATTCATAGGCACCCCACTGCATGTGATATGCAGGAAAGTTTCACACACACAGCGGAACTTTGGGTGCCTGTCTTCAAGCCAGAAATTTGCTTGTTCCAGTGGCCAACTTCACCCCAAATTCTCACATGTATGAGGGAGGAAACCTCAGGCCAATATGCATGGATTAGCTACAGACTCATACACAATAGGTGTTAGTCCACAAGTGCTTCTGGACACACCAAACTGATTTTTGGGTGCATGCCACCATACATACCTCACACCTGCCCAAACAAAAAGATCCCCATGGTTAAATTTTCATTTCCACCACCACCATTTCACTGTAGGTTACTGCACCACAATTAGCATTTGGACAATCAATTTACTGCTTTCTGTCACACCAGCAAACATGGCTGCATTCTTCCAATATGCCACTGTACAGGAATTCTCTATATCCCATCCAATTTTTGATATTTTAATGTGATATTTGGTGAACCAATCCTCATGTAATATTCCGCATAGTCAGAAGTCATATGGGCCTACCCACATTTTGGTGATCTTGGCTGGATATATGCGCCAAATTAGATATGAAAACTATAAATACAGGTGACCCATGATCCAGACCACCATCCATGTAGCCACAGGCCATCCCCCTTTTTAACCCATTGCCACCTCTCATTTAATCTCCTTCACCTCAAATTTTTTTCTCTTCCTCCCCCATAGCTAAACCTTCCTGATAATATTATTTCCAACTTTCCCCAAATAATGCATAATAGCCATAATCTCAACCCCTTCACAACCACTTTGCATTGGGATGATTAATATTTCTATTTTAATTAATAGTGATATAGCCTTAGCTAGTGCTAATTTCTACTTAGCTTCTTGTATTATCCTATGGCGCAATCAACATAACATATTTTTATATCTCCCAATCAGCTTAATCCTATTGGCTCTCTCCCTGAAACTCCTTCTAATGCGTTGATACCATTCCTTGGGGCACCAAAAACTTTCATGCACTGTGTTGCTGGTGGGGAATGGATTGAAAATTGCCAATCCAATCCTACTCAAACATTATTTGTTGGGAGATTATTTATGACTGATCAGAATTATCCTTCTTCATCTCAACAACCTAATCTTGTGTTCATTTTCTTCACATGGTATTCAAACATTCTATTCATAATTGAAAGTCTTATAAAACAAGACTTCAAGCTTAAAATTCCTAAATAATATGATTTTAATTCCCATAATCAATGTCAGTTTTTTACTCCCACATATCCCGCTTCAAACTCAACTCCATCCTTGTATACAGATCTCTTTTCTATTTCATCCAAGAAAAAACTGATACAATTACCAGTGGATCAGATCTTCCCATTCTGAAAACCCCCCTCCTCCCTCATCAAAAAAACAGACTAGCTTTCTCTGGGATGGAGAAATCACCAATGAACAATCTGCACATAGCCTTTGGGCAACCTCACCCCCTGGATTCACTTTCAATTTCAGGCACATAATTACAAACAAGGTGGTCAGCTTATTTGAATCCCTTTCAGCCAATACCCCTCTTGTTGGACTGCTTGCAGATGATATGGGATTAGGTAAAACCATTAAGGCCATTGCACTAATTGGTACCTCCAAGGAGAAGCTAGCTACCAACCCCCAACGCACCAGACCCCCCCTTATCATCTTCCCACCCTGCTTAATCACCAACTGTAAATCAGAAATACCCAAGCATTCCCAGGATGGAGTTCTGAAACCCAACATCTACCATGGCCCCACTTGTCACTAATTATCCAAGGTAAACATCTTACAATGTTATATCATCATCACTTCTTAAAATACTATCACCCAAGAATTTAAACAAACAAATACCTCTACATCATGCATTTTCCAAATCAATTGGCATTGTATAATTTTGGATGAAGCACAGTGAGTTTCTGATCTTTTAATAAATAAAATGAGCTATTATATCCAATAAATCTTCCCACATCTTATAGATATATTCACTCTCAATACACCCCCACTCACCCTGCCATTGATAGCCTCCAATTATCCCGTCAAATATATTTAACAGGCACACTCATTTGCAACACCATTTATGCACTTTTGGGCATAATATCATTCATCACGCGACCCCAGAGCCCAGATAAAGATAATTGGTCACCTTTCATCCTGAATTGTCTTTCCAAAGGTAGCAATTATATTTGGAATTTGGAATTGTGCTGAACCAAAGCCACACATCTCAAATCTTTCCCCACTATTACCCATCACTATGAGCTTCTCCTACTTAACCCACAATGCAGATACAATATTCTGCATTATACAAAGAATTTCTATCATTAAAACAAAAGGACCAGGGGAGTTTTTCAGAAGTATTAATAATCTGCATATATATTTTAACCATCATATAATGCTTAACATAATTGGAGATCCAAATTTGGAAGACCATAAGGGCAGGAGCACTCCAGATCTCTCAACAATAACCCAAACTATTTTAGATGTGGAAAAATGCATTATGAGTAGTAAAATTTACCACCTCCTCAAATGCTTACTGAAGAACAAACAATCAAACTGTGGCCCATCCAGATTGGTTGTTTACTCACAATGGACCCAATATGTTGATTTGTGATTAAATTAAAATATTAATCCTTCTGAAAACCTTCTTTTGGGAGAATTGGCATTGTACTTTCCCATCACTCTATCCTTTCAGCACTAATTGATGGAACAATTATGGCAAGAGGCCAGGAGAAGGCCCTAGAGAAATTATTCTATAATCCTGAATGAGAAGTACTCATTTCATCCATTTACACAGCTGTAACAGGCCTCAACATAGCTTGTGCTAATATTTTCTATTTAATGGTGACAGGACCCCTCAACATCCACCCAAATTTTCCATCTCTGAGATCCACCCTTCCAGGAGCCCAATTGGAACCCAGATATTGAGGTGCAGGCTGTTGATTGACTCCATTGTATTGGAAAGCAATGATCCATGAAGTTTATGCACTATATCACTCTTCTTTCAGTTGAGGTCAACATCTGTAAGGTACCTTTCAAGCTCATCTGTGTCACTGATCATATTACTATTCTGAAATCTTACTCCATGGGAATCTCATATTCAATTTGAAAATAGGTCCAAGAAACAAAACAATCATTAACTGGGTAAGCATTCCTGATATTATCTAACTTTTGTTCCACAAATTGTTAACTCCTTTTCCCCTCATCACAGGTCCACAAGGATGAACACCATGAGCTGGATTGAGCTCATTCAATATTTCCGCAATGAAAATGGGCAATAGAGTAATATTTCTAAGTGAAAACATAGTACAGTACATGCAAAATCATATTGTTTATACTCTAATGTATTCATCAGGCTGTTGCACATTTAAGAAATTATTATTATATTTTATTACACCTGCACAAACTATTCACAAAGCTTTAATATGTATCTGTGCTATACATTTATTTTCCTAACTTATTGCAGAGCATCACCATTAGTGCTAATAACTGGCATGTCAAGTATCTTGATGGTGAGATTCTGCATCTTACTACAACCTTTGATCAAATATTGATCAAATACCTGAAAATATAGCCCTTCAGGAATATCACCATCATCTATCAATTGTATTTCTGGCAATCTGTCACAATGCTGTCTGCCAGACCTAAACAAAGGGAACTCTTGAAAAAAAGGCTATCAACCCAGTTGAAAGACCAGTTAATACTGGAAAGTTTTAGATCACATTCCACCATGTGACAGTACCCCCAGGCTTAGAGCACTGCATCCTGAAGTGCATGCAACTGATGGTATTACCCATGTCCTCCTCATGGAGCTACATTAGTCACAACAGGAGCCTTCAAGGAACACCCAAGTGAAAGAACCCTTGTATTCCAATGGAGCAGAAACCCCAGCAATTTCTGGCTGTTTTATTGAGACCCCTCGTTGTGTCCAACCATAATTGAACCCATGACATTGTTAACTGGTTTATTGTCACAATGCTGTCTGCCAGACCTCAAAGAAGGGAACTCTTTCCAAAAAGGCTGTTAAACCAGTTGAAAGACCAGTTAATACTGGCAAGTTGTAGATCACATTCCATCATCTGACACAATCTATAAATAGTTATTTTACCCTTTTTTTAATCTGATTAGAAAACTCTATGTCTCTATCAATTTTTAATACTAACTCAATAAATAAGCATGAGCACCAGCATAAACCCACTTTTCAGTAAAGGAGATGACAATTTTTGACTACCTCCTTAGTATCTTAAATTACCAAAGGTTCATTGAATTATGACTCTAGAATAGTAAATTTAGCAATATCACACCATTAATGATGGAGCTCACAGGTCTGCACATAATCAATTCAATTATTATCAGAATTATTTCACAATGATGAAAAATATAATGTGACTCACCCTTTGACATATCTTTTCCAGCCTTTGATTCTCCACCTTTTTTATCAAATATTCCACATCCTTTTGAATTTACTTCCACTGTCTTTTCAAATAAGTGAAATATTGCTCCATTAAAGCTGCAACAACCCTGTAGTTATTATGATCCTTGTTCCATGAGTAATGATTATACTTGGTGCTGATAAGTGCAAGATGGAAGGTACAGTAAAGCACCAGAGAAATCAGCTTGTTGAGCGGATGTTTCAATGTTCTCTCCCCGTCCCAAGTGAATTGTATCAGTCTTATCTTGTGGAGCTCATCTTTGCAGTAGATTTGGAAACCCTGAGACTGCACTTTTGTTGATGGTTCATTGAAAACATCTTTGGGGACACATCCAAGATGACCTGAAACTTGAACCGCAATTTCAAACTCTTCTTGCTGGGTGGTTCTGGTAGTGAGGAAAAATCTTTATCATTCACTTTGAGAAGGAATAGGAAATGTGAATGTACAAAGGATCTCATCCCATGGACATTATCAGGAAGTTCTTCTTCAAGCCATCTTTGTTGCTCCTTCTGGCTTGCACTTTTTGACACATTGTGAGCTTTGCAAGCCTGGTTCTTTTTCTATCTCATCTTGGATTGATTGAACATACTCTGGGCCAGGGGCATTTGAGGGTGGTTAAACTCACTATTTGCCTGAATGCCCTCCACATGTGCCATAAACTTGTTCCTCCATGGTTCACCATTTGCTCCACTTTGAGTCAGATACATGTTCTGATCCTCATCATCCAGAATTTGTTTCTCTCAATGAGCTGCAATGACCTGTTCTTTGTTTGGAGGAATACAGATGATGATTTCCAGTGACTTTTCTTTATTGACCGGAGGCAAAGATGCATTAAGCTCATCACCTGTCATGCAAATCAACAGTTAAAAAATCAAAAAAATCACAAAGACTGAACATACTCATGATCTTCAATTGGCTCCTGAGATCAGACTGTCTGGCCTTTAGGTGCCATATCTAACCAATGAAACAAACATATCAGATTGTGAAAAAAGGTTATACTCCAAAATTGAAATGACTTACTTTGATGAAGCATAAATCCAGGATTACCCTCCAAAGGACCACTCTGAGTAACATTTTCTAATGGTCTTTCTTGTTGCCCACATGAACCTGAGATCCTGATAGAATATTGAGAGATGGATGTTTACTTTTCCCAAAGGGCTCCTGTGACTCCACAGGATTTCAACCAGGATTTAGGAGGAAGTCACATGTAAGTTTGGATTGTGGATTAGCCTTTGATTAAATTTCTGGTGTGTTTCCTGGTCCCTCAGAAACATTAATTTTTGTATTAGTGAGATCCAGGGGAATTGGAATGACAGAAATGTGTGGTATTGTCCAAGTGGTCGACGTTTGATCTGTTTCATTTCCAACATCAATGTTGAGACCTGATAGATTCATCAAGGATGCAATAGGGGTTGTTAGGGGAATGTTGGGACTCATTTGTTAATTTGTTTGAAAATATTCTATTCTAGATTCACTATCCAATTCATTAACAGATCCTGAACAGGATTTAGGAGGGTAAGAAGATGACATAAGGGATAAAAAACTAAATTAATATTTGAAACTTTATCAAAAATCTCAGTATTATGATAAAATAGAGTGATCTCAGATGAAATATTTTAAATGTATAATAGAGAAATTCAATGAATAGTTGGAGCCAAGTCTCTTGTGGAATTCTAATAAGACTATTTTTAGGAGAATTAACCCGCCCTATTTTGAGCTGCTCCGCTTTTGTCGGAAACCACACTGCACAGCCCACCAGCATATAATGTGATATTTCCTTTATCTCAAAGGGGACCCATTGTACATAGGTAATCATATTCAATAAATATTTCCAAAACGCTTTCATTCCCTCTCCCCATTGTCTTATTTTGTGGATTTTTCAAACTTCCATTGAACACTTCAAAATTCCCAGGCATTCTATATCCATATAATTATATATTTATGAAGGCTTTACCCACCAAAGATACATCACCTTTTCAAGAAAGGAAAGACATTCCATATCACAAGCTAACCATTTAAAAGCCCCCATGCACTCAAATCAAATACCAAGACCTTAGCTCACCTCCCAATCATTATGTAATTGAGTTATATACTTATGTCTGAAAAAAGGTTTAAACCATGTATGATGCCATGGCAGCATACATGGTTTAAATGTTACTCCCCTCAATTCAATGGTGACACATCTCTAATGGAACCCCCCTCAATGGCAAAATACACTTTATTTCAATGTGTAAATAGACTAGAATATGTGCAAGCATTGAGCAGAAAGTCCTTTCACCCAAGTAGACTCCTAACCAATTCCCCCATCAAGATGTTACATTTTACACTTTATACCCTGAGGCTCACCCAACATTACACTTTGGATAAAATCCTTCACTGGCTCAAATCATATCCCCCTTCATAAACAATCACCCAAATATTTTCCCTACTAATCACCCTCCTAAACAATTTCATATAAAGCATAGATATTCATAGAAAATTCAACCTTATTCACAATTCACGCAACAATTCCAACCCCCCACTATTCCTCAATGTGTATATGCATGTGTCAACACTTCTCAACTCACACACAATCTTCCCCTGAAGGTGATAGGCAGGGAGTTGACTTCACACCTTTCCAAGATAAACAGCACAATAAAAAGCTCAAATCAGCCATTGAACCCAAAACTATTGCAGACATCCCTACTTCAGAATAAGAACCTTGGTTCCTGCAAATTTTATTGGATCAAATCTTCCCAAATGATTATTCTCAATTGACCCAAAGCATTTTGTCCACTCCACTGGGTCTCAATTAAACTGCACAGAAATCCTACAGTGGGAGTCAAAGCCTTCCCCCACAAGACCTTGTAATTATAATATTTGCCATTCTATCCTTAAAGTATAATATACCTCGCAGGGCTTCACGCACTCTCATCCCCGCCCTGAACCTTCTTATCAAGTAAAGTATCTCAAGCTCAGTTGGTCAGTCCACTGCCACATTCCACATACCTCAAGATCTCAGTACCATATTTGAACATCATCAGTTGGATCCACTTATTGAGAGCTATATATGCTGTCCTCAATGTTTCTTCCTTAATGGCCCTACTGAATTTGCCACAACTGACCAACCCCACTGTCAATGTAATAATTAACCAAATGATCATGATCCACCTTGCACACAATCATTAGGAAAATTCATCACTTTAGTTTAACCCCAAACCCAAAACACAACCAACATCAAACAAAAATTTATACCAACAAAGCATTTCATTTCTCAACCATTCAAAAATTGGCTTGCCAGATTTTTCCAGAAGTCTGGCATAATGGAAATTCTGCATAAAAATCAACAATCCCAAAATCATGAATGTTCCCCCAAATGTGACATCTGGGATGGATTGGTCTTGAGAGGCTTCATTGGGACCAGAAATATCAATTACCCCCATTCATTTCTATTCCCGGTGCATTGTCCTTCTCAATTTATGTGGACTGGTTTAATGCACATGGAAATTCCAGATGCTTGGCCAGAATTGGACCTATCATACTGAGTTGTCTTAATCTCCCCCCAAGTGAAATATTGAAGCCAGACAATGTCTATGTTGAAGGAATCATTCCTGGTCTGAAGGGGCCAACTGTCCTTCAGTTAAATTACCTATCAATGCCACTCATCAAGTAGCACCAAGAACTGTGGCAAGGTTGCCATTTTCACCCACCTCAACAGGTCCTTCAGGATCCTTTATCCGTTTTTCTATCCTCACAGCCATTGTGGATGTGGCTGCCATGTGCAAGCTTACTGGATCCATTTCTCATTCAGGGAGCCACTCTTTTAATTTTTGCACTGTTAACAAGGCTCAAATTGAGGAAATTGGTCAACAATTTCACTACAAATGCTCATAACCCAATCATAAATCACACATTGTGAAATGGCTTTGGGAAACCCCAAAACAACAGGAAAAAAGTTTCTCTGACCATGGAGTGCAATATTCAATTTTGGAAGAACTTCCAAATTGGGATGCAACCAGAATGGTTAATCTTGACATAATGAATAATTCAATACTTGCAACTTTGAAGGATCATGCGACTTTCAAATTGTGCATTCTGGAGGGCAAATCAAAATTCTAAATCAGGTCCCGCAGGAAATCCAATGACCCTAATAGTTCAGACTCGGATTCCATGACCTCCAATAGCTCTCTCAATCAAATCACATTGAGAGAGACCCAGAAAAATAATGAATAAGTCACTTCCCATTACTTCTCAATTCCCACCCCTCACACACAGCATCCATCTAGTGGTTCTGTGGAGATTCCCATATTTTATGTGGATTAAATCCCCACTTCTGAATTCCCCTCTAAGTTGGAAATTAGTGCATTGAGTGATCAACAGATAAAGGTTGAGGCTCTGGAGAATCTTTGACAAATCATATCTGATACCATGATTCCATCATCATGGACAAGAGTACCCCTCTCATGGTAGCTTAAGAGCCGCTTAATGGTCTCTCTTATACAAGTTTTATATTCAAATTTTAACTCTCAGTAAACAGATGTCATTAAATGAACACAATTCCCCCAATACGCAAAGAAAAATTGGTAAATTAGAAGACCTTGAAAATGAACTAACCAAGAATACATTCCATTTTATTAGTGCTATCAACATTGCCACAAGTTAGACTTTTCCAATGGATGATGCAACTGCATTTTCTGAACATTGGAACAAATTTCCCCTGTCCAATCAAAACTCATTCCTAAAACATAATATTAAATTCAAATCATCATTTTTCTGATCATATTTTGGAACTCTTCCAATGTTGGGGCCCAGAACAAGCCTCAGCCACATGGAGGTATGAGTTCTTGATTGGAGTATTTGAGAATATGCCAACAAATAACAAAATATGTATCTTAATTAATAAGAGAAATATATTCACATTGATTATACACATGGAGTGAATAAGACTAACTTCTTGTAGCTCTGAATAGATGATATAGATAAAACCTTACTTCAATATATCTGTAAATTTTCCAACCTTTCCATTGTCTTGAGATCCCCATCAGCCCTATGTGAATTAAAATAACTTTTGGAATCACAGGCTCCTTCCCCATTTGATAACCAAAAATATAATAAACCCTTGAGCCATGAACATCAAAATTATGATTTCCTGGTTGATTACTTACATAATTTTCATTTAACAAGTGAAATAGTTTCATGGATCAGCTTAGACACTACTATACAATCCACAAGTCATCCCACTTCAATAACTGTCTCACCTTGGTATTTTCCAGGTCAAACATTAATATTGGCAACAAGATATATTCAACTGAAACCAAAAATTCCAGAAACAGTGTGATATTTCTTCTCAGGGAAAAATCACAACAATTTGGTATTATTAATAGCATTTTTAAAGTCTCTCATCTATCTTGTATGCTGAAAAATAACCTTCTGATCTTAAAAACTTCAAAGATTGATGTGACCTTCTTACTAGATTGGCCACATCTCAATATTCATGGAGCTGTTGGTTTTTATTATGGACACTTGACTATATCTGAAGAAGAAATAGAAGGTCACTGTGGATTTGATGATAACAAAGTGATGCCATGTGGACTTCTTGTAATGATAAAACCCTTATTTAATTATATGTATTATATTCTTTTTGCTGAAAATATAGTGATACAATAATGCAATTATCTCATCTTCATTAGAAATTTCTCTAGAGGAATAACTGCCTCAAGATTTGGTGACAGTAAAATGCAATTGTGATGAGTAAAGCCCATTATTTCACATGGCGACAAATAAATTACTATTATGACATTGCCTAAAGTGTGAATAAGCCAATTTCAATGATTAAATTATCCACACACTCACCTATCACAGGATCTAAGATGAAACAACTCTTCTATCATCAGGTTGGAGGGGGAATAGGCCCAGGAACCAAGTGGGCCTCAGAAGTACATTCTGTCCATGAGAGTTTGAATGTTTTTTAGCTGCATGGGGCTGGTCACATTCCCCTAGTTAGTTCTGTGTGCATGTATGTCTCAAAAATTTACCCCTGCACATGATTTTACCTTTAAGTGCATGTGTCACAATTACACACACACCTCATTGTGTGGCTGTCTTGACACATGTCACCCACAAATTGTCAATGCCACTTGAAATTAGGCCCTCACATGCTTTTTTCTTTGTGTGCATGTGTCACCCATGCACCTGCCACATTTTGTGGTGGGCTCCACCTGTGTCACTCATAAAATTTTAATCCTGCTCATGAAAAGCTGATCCATAGCTACACAAAATTAGGCCCATGCATGTCACACTTATGCACCCAGACCCACAGAATTGTACATCTGGCTCAACCCATGTGACACACAGCTTATCAATCCTTCTCATGCTGAGTTTTTTCATGGATGACCTTGGGAAATCACTTACCCCTCCACTACATAAAAACTGGCTGAAGGACCTTTTTGATGTGTGTGGAAACAGGTGGTTCATTTGTTATTTTTACCAACCTTTGGATGGTTGTGGGGGGATCAGGTGGTGAGGAAACTCATTTGAAGGCACAGGGGAACCAATATTGGTGGATTTCACAGGATTTGGTTTCAGACCAAAGTGTGATGTGTTCTCAATGTTTGCTTGATTTTTTCTTGATGTGAGCTTTACTTTTATCTTTCTTTACATGGAGTACACAACATTTTTCCTGGTGGTAGGACCCACAATTCAGGAATCTAAAGGTAAGAGCCTCTCTTAAATTAACTTAAAAAGATTTCTTATATTAGCTTTTCTGATATCTTTTTTTAACTCTTCTTGTCTCAAAATGACTACTAAAGGAGGTTCCCAATACTCCATCCAATCAGATGGAGGTGTACTCAGAAGTAGAAATAATCTCAGAAAAGGGACAAGAAAGGGAACAATCCCCAGTGGACCATAGTCCACACAAAGAAATACCATATCCCAAAGACAGGTCCCTGAAATGTGTAAGGTGTGGATATGAAACTTTGATTAAAAATCAAGTACTTTTCCTGTCCTCAGAATTTGTATAAGGTAAAAATCAATGAAAAATAGTAAGAAATATTATTTTCAAGAGAAAACACGCCAATCTTCTTGTTTATAACTTTATTAGTATAAAACAATAATATTATAAAAATTTATTGTTTTACCAACAATAAAAATTTATCCAAAAAATACTCTACAAGAGATATTTTAAGGCTACAAAAGAAATTTCTTCAAGAGCAATTTCAATTGGATTTAATTGAGCAAAGAACTGCAAGCAATTAATTAAAGAACAAAGTCTTTAAAAAGAATATCAAAGAGAAAACACGCCCAAAAGTGACCAGAGTGAATTTGGAAACAAAGTGACAAAGTTTACAGTGATGAAAGATGCTTTAATTCACTTTTGGGGTGGTTCAGGGGTAAAAATGATTATAAGAGTTACAAACAATGATTTTAATGATTTTTTCACGTGGTTAAAAGGTTTAAAATGATTTAATAAAGGTGGTTGGAATCTCTTATTGATTGGTTTAACAATGTTTAAACTAATTATAAAAGGAAAAGATTCTAACATGAAGAGAAAAGTGGGGCAAAGAAGACATTCTTTTATAGCCATCAATTCTCTTACTCAAAAAGTAAAATTTACTCTTGTCAGTCGTGAAAAACAGTCTGACAACAGAAAAGCCAATTATGGCATCATTGAACCCTGGTTTAGATCAAAAAGGGCTGGTTTAAGCCATTTTTAGCCATTTTAGACCCTTAAATCAGCCATTACCATAGCAATACCAGGCCTAGAGCCTTCAAAACACGTCAGAATGTGTGTCAGAGGTGTAGAAACCAGTTAAAACTGTTTTTACTATGATTGTTTTATCTTAAGGGTAGTTTTACCCTCTTGGCAACAGCTAAAACTACCCTAGTTGGTATCAAAACCTCATCATCAATTGAGTCCACAGACCCTGTAACTCAATTCCAGGCCAGAAGTGATGAACTTTTGCATGAATTTTGACATCCCACGCCTGTCAGCAAGGACTTTGGGGGTCTAGCTCCCCCTTAGAGCTGGAGTTCCTTTTCCCCCCCAAATTTAATCTTTCCAATTTATTTTTCCTTTAATTCCTCATCATGTATTATACTTATAAGTTACATATGTAATTCAATTCAATTGTACAGTACAATACAGTAATAATTGACACCTCATATGTAAATCAAAGTTCACTTATGTAATACACGCGCACATTTTGACATTTCAATTGAATTCAATTGAAAATACTTCAATTCCTCATAACTTCTAAACTAAACACAACACCTCAATTTTAACACAAAAATTGATGGTTAACACCACATGTGGTGTGAATTAAATTAAAGTTTTGAGGATTTTCAACTTTTGTATTGAAAATACTAAAAACTTAATTTAAGCTTATTTAGAGTTGAGTTACAAGAATTTCACTCAGAGGTGACCCCACCTGATTTTTTATGAGGAATCCAATGGTGAAATAATTTTTATATGTTTATTTATTGGATAAAAAGTTATAATAATTTTTATTTAACTTTTTTCCAAATTTATTTATTTTTTTACAATTTTGTTAAAATTTCATTTTTACTTAATTTTTTCAAGTATAGATGTAATTTTATACTTACAAAATTTAATGTATTTTTACTTTTAAATTGTAATTAAATTTTTATTTTTAATTTAATTTTATATTTATATTTTTATTTTTATTTTAATAATATAAATAAATTTATTTTATTTATATTAATATGTTATTTTTGTATTTGTGGTCTTTTGGGTATATGAAATTACCTCTAAGGCTCACATTACCTCCCCCTAAAAAAGAATATTACTTTGTAATATTGGTGTTTTTAGTGTGTCTGAATCTCCTGAGGAGTTTGGTAGCTTCTGGTATATTTTTTTCTTCTAACCATTCATCTTCACAAGTTGGGTCACTGTACCTAACAAGGTATTCCCTCACTTTCTTGGTTCTTAATTTCCTTTCTTTAAGAACTTTGGTAATTTTCTTAGTACCAGATGTCTCAATAGGAGGTATAACTTGGGGAATCTTATTTCTCAAGGGAAATTTCTCAGCATCACTAGATTTATATGGCTTTATCAAGCTCACTGGAAATGTAGGATGCTTATTGCTAAGTTCTTCAGATAACTCTACTTCAACAGCATTTTATCCATGGAGGGCCTTAATCACAAAAGGTCCTGCAAAGGAGTCTTTCAACTTTTTACATCCTTTGATGTTATTTAAGTTAGTGGTGGATACAAGAACTAGGTCACCCACTTTGAAATCTGGAGTTGCATGTGATTTATCCCATTTGTCTTTAGCATATGCAAAAGAGTCCTCCATGCACCTTACTGCATGCTTTCTAGCTTTGTCTAGCATTCCTTTGAAGCTAGCAGCTGTGGGATGTATTTCAATTAAGTCTTTCCTCAAAGAATCTTGGGGTAACTTGGGGTTCCATCCTTTTTCTAGAATAGCAGGAGTCTGATTGGTACTGGCATGGATTGATGTTTTATATGCTAATTCCAGTTCTGGCAACAGAGTACACCAATCATGGGTAAATCCATCACAATCTTTTAATTCAAGGCCATATGCACAAACTCTTCTCACCATGTCCTCTAAGGTTTGGATCATCCTTTCAGCCAGGCCATCAGTTTGTGGGTGGTAGGCTGTAGAGAAAGACAGTTTAGTGCCAAATAATTGGTGAAGATTTGTCCATAGTGCTGAAGTGAATTTGGGATCTCTATCACTGATGATATTTGTAAATATCCCAGTCCTTGACACTACTCTATTCCATATCAGAAGAGCTGTATCCATGGCTGTATCATCTTTGTGACATGGTAAAAAGATTGGAGTTTTACTGAGTCTGTCCACAATTACTAGGCAAGCATTATAGCTTCTGTCACCTCCTGGTGGTAGGCCAGTTACCCAATCCATATGGACAATTTCCCAAGGTCTGTTTGGTTCTTGGATTTTTATCATATTTCCAAGTCCATTGCCAGTGGATTTATTTCCCTTTTGGAATCTGTCACAGGTTTTGCAATACTCTGTAACATCTTTCTGCCACATTGGCCACCATATGCAGGTCTTTACTTTTTCTCTTGTTCTGTCTTCAGACAGATGTCCTGAAAAGGGACTATCATGGCATTCTTTCAGTACAAGATTGATTCATGACCTGTCTACAACTGTCATGACACATGTGTGCTTGGTTCTGTGGTAAATTATACCATCCTGTAGGTGAAATCTTCCTTCATCATAAGATTTTCTCCATACTTCATCCAAGGCATGTATTAGAGAGTTGTCTTTACATTCTTTGTTAAGTAATTGGCATAAGATGCTACAATTCTTATCTAGAGTGTAACTGTTTCTGACTTCTTCAAAGAAGGTGGTGTTTAAGTCTGTAACACTTATTCCTTCTATTGGAATTTGTGGTGAAGCTTCTTCTGGCACATAAGCAGGGTTATCAATATTATTTGGTAATGGCCATCTGCTTAGTCCATCTGAATTCTTATGAATATTCCCATCCTTATGAACAATAGTCATATTGCCTCTGTATTTTTGTATGGCTATTTTCCATCTGAGCATATGTCTGTTGGGTGTTTTCATGTTTAAAAGTGATTTGACAGCTGTACAATCTGTTATCACTTCAAAAACACATCCCTCTAAGAAGTAGTGCAATTTCTCCAAGGCCCAGACAAGGAATAGACATTCCATTTGACTTGCTCCATATCTGGCTTCAGTTGGTTTGATTTGCCTGGATATGAAACATATGGGTCCTTCTGCAGGTTTATCATTTATGATCTGAACTTGGTGAAGTGCAGCACCTAGTCCATCCCCTGATGCATCAATATACAGCTTGAAAGTCAATTTAAATTCTGGAATCAATAAGAGTGGAGCAGTGTTCAATGCTTCTCTTAGAGACTCAAAAGTTTTGACTCTGTCAACAGTCATTTCAAATACTGTGTCTTTGTCACACAATTTATAAAGTGGTCTTGCTATGGATGCAAAATCTTTAATGTGTTGCCTGTAATATCCTGCAAAACCTAAGAATGACTGAACTTACTTCTTGTTCTGAGGCATGGGTTTTAGCAATACTGCTGCAACTTTGTATTTGTCAATTCCAAGGGACAAACCAGATACAACATGTCCTAGTGCCTTAAGTTCCTTAAATCCAAAATTGCATTTCTTCAAGGAGATTTTCATGTTGACTGATTGAATTTTTGTCAAAACTCTGGACAATCTGTACATGTGCTCCTCCCAAGTCTTGGAACAGACAATAATGTAATCAATGTAAATGATTAACCATCCCTCTGAGAGTTCTTCAGGGAAGATTTCATTCATCATTCTTTGGAAGTGTGAAGGTGCATTTTTGATACCAAAGGGCATCCTTAAGTATTCATACACTCCACAATGAACAATAATTTTCAAGTATTTTCTTGCTCTTGGTGTCACCACATTTTGATGGAATCCTTTAAGGGCATCCATAGTGGTTATATACACTGCTTGAGATATTTGAGTAAGGGCAATTTGGATTTTTGGTATTGGGTATCTGTCTGGAACAGTGTAAGTTTTCAGAGCTCTAAAGTCCCCAACCATTCTGGATTTTCCATTATGCCATGCCACTATGACTGGTGTAGTTATTTCTACTTCTTCATTGTGGCCTACTTCTCTTATTACACCAAGGTCCAGAAGTTCTTTGATATGAATTTCTAGAGCTTCTCTTGATTTTGGACTTGCTGGATAAGCAGGTCTTCTTAAGAGTGGTGGATAAGGTCTCTCAATGTTAAGAATGATGTCAACTTCATGACCAATAATTGCTCCTAGAGGTTCTTTGTCTGTAGCAAATGCTCCTCTGTGGTCATACAAAAGGGAAGAAAGTTCATTTTTTTGTTTATCAGTCAGATGAAGGCTTATTTCAGCCTCATTTAACTGTTCAGACTTGAATTTCTCTAACTCTAAGTTGACTGGTGATACTTTGTTTACTGTAATTTGTCTTTTAAATGGTAAAAAGGCAAATTTTTGGCGCTTATTGTCTCCAATTGTAAAGTATCTGTCTTTGTTATTATGTAAATCTATCCCATACATGATTAAATAGTCATTTCCCAATATAAAATGGGTACTAGATCAATTTTCCATAACAACAAATTCAACTGTGATTCTTAAATTCCCATTTATGTGTGGGAATATGACATTGGTCTCAAATATTCCTAATGCTTTCATTGGGTTACTTGCACTGTTGAATTTTATACCATCAATTGGTAACAATTGGTCTTCAAAATTTGGTACACAAGTCTTAAGAAAAGATTTTCCAACACAAGAGCAGAAGGCCCCTGGGTCAAGTAAAAGCTTGGTGGGCTTGTTGTCAATCACCACTTCTGTTATACAGGAGTTACCAGCTGTATAACCTTTTCCTCTGTTTGGTTTTGTTTTCATAAGTTGTGCATCTTTAACCTTGGATAAATCAAGTTGACCATTGCTCAATTGTGGTAAGTGGGAATAAGATTCCATGATGTCAAAAGTGGCATTGATATTTTCTATATCTTTTGAAGATTCAGAAAATATGGATGACTTATCATCTGAATTGTCTTCAATTATGTCTTCTTTTTCAACATCTGGTTCCTTTTCAATGTCAATTTCATTGATTTTCCCCCTTTTTGGACATGTATTGGCTAAATGGTTGGTGCTTTGGCAAATATGGCATTTTTTGACTGTACCTGCAGATTTATACTTAATATTACTAGAATTTTCTTTGGGGTTTTTGTCCACAGAATCTTTCCAAGGTGTATTAAACCTTGTTTTGAGATTCACCCTACTAGAACCAATTTTGGTTCTGGTGGTTACTTCTTCTAGTATATTGATAATATCCTCTTCTGAAGATTGTTCAGTAGTCCTGCTTTTGATAGCATGCTCTAAGTCACCTCCACATTGTCTCAGAATTTTCCTATGGATCATAACTTCTGACATGTCAGGATATAATGCTGTTAATCTGTCCTTTTGTTGTCAAAACCATGGTAAAGCTTTGTCTTTATCAGCATTAAATCTGGCAGATTCAAAGGCTGTTTCAACTTTAAACCTCCAAGCATCATTTGCCCATTTGTTGATTATTTGGGTTTTCCACCAAGTCCAACTCTGGTGTCCATGTGCTTGTCTTATTTTGATGTACCATCTGTGAGCTGATCTGGTAAACAAGGTGTTAAACCTGGCTGTTACCAATCTGTCTGGTAATTCAAAATCCTCTTTGATCATGTCAATACCTCTAATGAATTCCATATGGTCATACTCTCCTTCATCACTGAAGTGAAGCAATTCTTTAATTTTTGGAACTTCTTTCAAGAGTGCTTGGCCCATTGATGGTTCCAAGTTATGAAAAGAAGTGGATAATTCATTTTTTAATTGTGAATTATCAGGATCCAATACTTGTGGATTTGGAATTCTTGTGCCCTCATTTTGATTTAGAGGTGTAGACATTCTTGGTAAGGTGATCAGTATTTGTTCAATGTCATTCATTTTACTGTTGCTACATTTTTGGGAATTTCTGTATTCATGTTGGACGCTTTGTATTAAATTTATTACTTCAATTTTATACATGTCTTCTTTATGTGTCAGTTCTTGCCATAACTCTGTCTGTCTTGTATTATCAGCAGTGACTTGATTCAATTTCATTGATAATTTTGATACTTCTTCTTGTGAAGCATCAAAACACTTTTTCAAGGCAATGGTATATGTCTTTACTTCAGTAAATGAATTTGAAATGTCATCAAGGACTTTCTTGTTATCTGTCTTGATAATATTTATGGCTTGTTTAATTCTTGTTTCAATTATGTCATCAATATTGAATTTAGAATATTTATCTGTTAATTCTTTAATAATGGCAGATTGTTCATTTATTTTATTGTTAGAAGAATTATCATTATTGGAATTTTTAATTGTTCTTAAAACTTTTTCAAAACACATAAGTGTTTCATTAATTTGGCACAGACTCAGGCTGTTTGTTTTAATGTTGTTACAAATGGTTTCCTTTTTATCAGAAAGATGTTTTTTCACGTCATTTATAGCATTATACAACTCTGGGATGGAATCAAATATGTCAGAAATCATTTCTGGAATCTTAATCTGGCTTCCTCCTTCTTCTGTAATTCCATCATGGTTCTGGCCATCTGAAATACATTTTCCATGGCATCCTTCTGAATCTTTGGAATTCTGTATCCTTGGCTGTAAGGCTTTGGGGCTGGTGCCTTCCCTTTGCCCTTGTTTTGAACTTGTGGCTGTTTTTTCATGTTGAAATTGCTGGTGCTGGCCACTGGGGCTGTTTTTGGCACTGGTTTGGGTGGTGGAGGGTTGTTTTTCCTCCATTCTAGTGTCAAAAGCATCATGTTTTTCTTCTCCATCAATGGATGCCATCCATTGAGAAATTTGCAAGTGTTGGGATGGCCCAGGAATTTTCTTACTTTCAGGTAAGAATTCATGCAATTCTTCCACAGGTATGCAAGGATCTGGTACTCCTTTAATTGAAGTGCATTGTTGTATGCACTGTGGCTGGCTTTGTATATGTCCACAGAGGCTTGTTGTGGTGGTGTCAGCTCTTTTTGAAGGTAAAATAGTATTATCAGCTTCAGAATGACCCAATTTAGTTGTTTGGAAGTCATCAACTGACCCTTTTCCTTCTGTACCTGATTGGCCTCTGCCATAATCACGTCTATTACCTTTTTGGGAGCTGCTTGAGGGGTTATAGCTGGCTCCTGACCTGGTTGAAGGCATAATTATGTTTAAAAAGGCTTAAAATAGTAATTTTACGTCAAAAAACTTACTATTGGCCAAATCTTTGGCTTTCTGAAGAGTATTACTTATGTCCAAGTTAATCAATTGAGAAGATATTGGTTCAGTTTGGTTATTATGAGTCACAATAACAGTACTATTATGGTCTGAATTAATAGTACTAGCAGGAATAATGCTGGTTACTGTTGAGGCTGTTTCAATGTTTTCTTGTCTTACCATGTTGTCAGACACTAAAATTAATTAAAAAACCAATCAATTAAAAAGGATATTTCAAAAAAGAAATAAAAATATAAGCCTCACTTATAATATGAAAAAAAAAAATATTTTTTTATGGATTTTTTGAATTATAAGTATTTTTTATATGTTTTTTAAATTTTTCAATATAAGAAACAGATTTAAAAAAAGTAAAAAAATATTTCACAGGTAAAATATCACGGCTGGGCCCCCAAATGTAAGGTGTGGATATGAAACTTTGATTAAAAATCAAGTACTTTTCCTGTCCTCAAAATTTGTATAAGGTAAAAATCAATTAAAAATAGTAAGAAATATCATTTTCAAGAGAAAACACGCCAATTTTATGGTTTATAACTTTATTAGTACAAAACAATAATATTATAAAAATTTATTGTTTTACCAACAATAAAAATTTATCCAAAAAATACTCTACAAGAGATATTTTAAGGCTACAAAAGAAATTTCTTCAAGAGCAATTTCAATTGGAATTAATTGAGCAAAGAACTGCAAGCAATTAATTAAAGAACAAAGTCTTTAAAAAGAATATCAAAGAGAAAACACACCCAAAAGTGACCAGAGTGAATTTGGAAACAAAGTGACAAAGTTTACAGTGATGAAAGATGCTTTAATTCACTTTTGGGGTGGTTCAGGGGTAAAAATGATTATAAGAGTTACAAACAATGATTCTAATGATTTTTTCACGTGGTTAAAAGGTTTAAAATGATTTAATAAAGTTGGTTGGAATCTCTTATTGATTGGTTTAACAATGTTTAAACTAATTATAAAAGGAAAAGATTCTAACATGAAGAGAGAAGTGGGGCAAAGAAGACATTCTTTTATAGCCATCAATTCTCTTACTCCAAAAGTAAAATTTACTCTTGTAAGTCGTGAAAAACAGTCTGACAACAGAAAAGCCAATTATGGCATCATTGAACCCTGGTTTAGACCAAAAAGGGCTGGTTTAAGCCATTTTTAGCCATTTTTAGCCATTTTAGACCCTTAAATCAGCCATTACCATAGCAATACCAGGCCTAGATCCTTCAAAACACGTCAGAATATGTGTCAGAGGCGTAGAAACCAGTTAAAACTGTTTTTACTATGATTGTTTTATCTTAAGGGTAGTTTTACCCCCTTGGCAACAGCTAAAACTACCCTAGTGTAACAACCATCCATCAGGGGTAAGGGTATTCATTCATACACCCACTCAAACACCTCAAATAAGCAAATCCAGTATCTGCATCAGAAGTCAGTTTCAGCAATCTTCATTCTGAAACATGCATACAGCTTGGTACATCAATACAGCCTGTCAATACCTGTACAGGTTGGATTCACCCAATACAGTTTCAATACACCAGTATGGAACTGTATGATCACTCAAATACACCACACCTCTTGTACAGTACCTGTATTGGCCAGACTCAATTCAATCATCAAATATTTTCATGAAAATTCTTCCTCTGGATCAGGGCTGGTGATTCTCACATATACCAGCCCCTCTTTCTCCCCCCTGGGGACTTTTCCCCAGTTAATTAATTTAGTTTATTTATTATTTTATAGTTATTCTTGTCCTTATTTTGGGTATTATAATTATTTAATCTTAAGTTAGTCTTTGCATTTCTCTCTTCGCCTGTACAGTATGAGTTGGGTGGCCATATCCTTATTAACCCTTCTCTTTCCATTCTGACAGGTTGAAACAGTGGACTTGGACTTGTTTGTGGTTGGCTCTTCTATTCTTTTACTCTTATCTTTTGTTGCTGCTTTTTCTTATATTTATTCTTTAGCAATTTATCTTTAACACTCTTAAGTGTGTCTCATCTTATCTTATCTTTGAGCCCTCCATAAGTGAGTCCCAGTTTACTGAGTGCCAGGCCCTCTTCACTTCGAAGAGCCCCTGTGACATTAAATTAATTAACTCATATTTGATTCTTTCTTTTCATTCATTTCTATTCATTTCCTCTCATTCATCAATTATGACCTTTTCATGATTTTATGATTTTTTATGATTTTCTATGAATTTTTCTCTCTCATCAATTTTCATCTCATTCTTTTCATTCTTATGAAAATTGATTATTTTTCCTTTCTTAATCATTGCTGACCATTTCATCACTTCATTTTATTTTTATCAATCAAATTTTTTCTGTGTTCTTATTCAGGTTTCATCTAGGGATTATTGATTGGTTTAATTGATTGGATTATTCATTGGGATTCATTTGGGTTATTGATTCAGGATTTATTGGATTTATTGACTTTGAACTCTCAAGATATTGACTGATCCTCAAGAATTGATTTTGATTATTGATTTGATTTGACTCATCAAGATATTGAATTGATTTCTGAAGATTTTGAACTGATTGATTGATTCCTCAAGACTTGATTTCATATTGAAGACACTTATTGATTGATTATTGATTGAATATTGATTGATTATTGATTTCCTCAAGATTATTGATATTTGATTGAATTGATTGTTGATTGATTGAATTTATTTGACTGTTGATTGAATTTGATTCCTAAAGATTTGAATTGATTCCTCAAGATTCATCCAGATTTTATTGTGATTGATTTGGCCAAGCCTGATTATTCTTCTTAATACCATCAAGTTATTTTAAATCTTTTCATAATGCCAGTTCAGCATAGCCCCCCAGCAAAGAATACTAGATCCCAGAAAATTCCAGCTGTTCTCACTCCTACAGCAAGGGCTCCTCTTGACCGCACACCATCAGTTCATCAACTGAGTGCAAATTTGGACAGAGGACCACCAATGGAAGGAGCAGCACCCTCAAGAAGAGGTGGAATGAAATCTAGAAGATCAAGATCCTTTTCTGGACTTTTGAGTGGCTACCCTGGCATGTCTGAAGGTGCAAGAGCAAGATTAGGGGAAGTTGAAGATGAAGAGGGGGAAGAGTCTGTGGAAGAGGAAGATTCTGGGGAAACTGAAGTGGCAGATGCCTTGGCAAATGCTCCTGAGGTGCCTCAGGGTTCTAATCTAGCCCTTTCTAGTCAACCTCTTGTCTCTCAAACTGATCCAAGTCTCCTCAAGATGATGGAGCAGATGACTCAATTCATGGGACAACTCACTCAAGCAGTTGCCCCCAGGGACAATTCCAAAGCCCCTGCTTTCAAGACTCCATCCATGAAGGCACCTGATTCTTTTGATGGTACTCAAGCTCATAAGCTGAGAGGATTTGTCCAATCCTGTCAACTAATTTTCCATAATGATCCAGCAAACTTCTTCTCTGACAGGAAGAAGGTTTTGTACTCAACTTCTTTTCTTACTGGTAGAGCTGGCAAATGGATTGAACCTTACCTCTCAAATATTTCCAATGAAGACCCTTCCTACCTCCCCAATAATTGGCCATTGTTTGAATCTCAATTATTCACTCTGTTTGGTGACCCCAATGAAGTCAGGAAAGCTGAACAAGAGTTGGACAATTTGAGGATGAAGGAAAGTGGTCATGTTTCCTTGTACATAGCAGATTTCAGAAGCTTAATGTCAAGAATTGGAGATTGGGGGGAAAGAGCTTATATCCATGTTTACAGAAGAGGATTGGCATCAAGATTATTGGATCAGTTGGCTTCTCACCCTGGAACTTTTGATACTCTTCAAGAACTTATGGATGTCACTTTAGAATTAGACACAAGATATCATGAGAGGCAAAAGGAAAAGGGTGGCAATCAAGAAAAGAAGCCTCCAGTCAGTGGATCCAATCAGTCTAGGCCTCCTCAAAACTCTTTTCAAAAGAGGCCTCATCAGAAGAAGAATAAGAAGGGCAAGCAATTTCAATCTTCAAAGGACAAACCCCATGCTGCTCTCCTCAATAAGGACAATAAATTAATCGGTTCTGAAAAGGAGAGGAGGATTCAAGCAGGGTTGTGTACTTATTGTGGTGGCAAGCACCCAATTGAAAAATGCTTCAAGAGACCTCAGAACAAGCCTGGGTCATCATCAAGAGGCTTCCCTAGCAAGCAGGGAAAAGCCTGAGTGGGGATCATGATGTGTTCAATGGTTCTCACTTATTTCCTTCAAGAGCACAATTGTGCACTCTGAATACTAGTGTCAAGAAATCTTTAAAGTTTCTTATTTTCTCTTCTGTCTCTGATATTTTTTATAGTATTCTCATTGATTCTGGTGCTACAAACTCTTTTATTGCAAAGAATTTTGTTCTCAAGTACTCATTGACTCTGTCAGAGCTCCCTGAAAAGATTCCGCTTTTCATTTTGGATTCTAATGAATCCCCTGCCTTGTTCATCACCCATTATACCAAGTAGGTAGTTTACTTGCCTTCCTTCCCGAGCTTTGAATGGGACTTCTTTATCATAGATTCACCCAAGGGAGAAGACCTGATATTGGGCTATGATTTCCTTTACCATTTCAATCCCATTATTGATTGGAAAAATGGATTGATCACCTATGATTCTAATCATAAGGATTCTAGTGGTATTATTCCTTCTACTAGTAATGACTTAGCCACTGCTGTCAACAGTGTTGCTCTGGCTGGTGAACTTAAGACACCTTCCATTCCTTCTTCTGTCCATATCCCTTCCATAATTCCCTCTCAGTCATTACTTCCATCAAGAGATGAAGTCTTCAAAGAGATAAAGGATGTTGTAGAAGATGTTGCCATATCTTCACTTCATCTCTTCCAAGGGGATATGGACCTTCCTCCCTTATCTTTTCATGCATCCCTGGAGGAGCAGTGGGATGAGGAGGAAGAGCCAGAAGAAATTGAAACTGTGTTGAAGGTTGTTCCTCCTGCTTATCACCAATATTTGGATGTATTCTCCAAGGTGAAAGCAGAGAAACTTCCTCCACACCGCGCCTGTGATCACCATATCGAATTGGAGGGTCTTCTACCTCCAATTGGTGTTATCTACTCATTATCAAATCAAGAGTCAGAAACACTGCGGGCCTACATTTCAGAGAATGTAGAGAAAGGTTTCATTAGACCAAGCTCCTCTTCAACAGGAGCACCTGTCCTTTTTGTCAAGAAAAAGGATGGAGGTCTTCGTTTGTGTGTTGACTACCGCAAATTCAATGCTGTCACTAGGAAGAACAGATACCCTGTTCCTCCTATGAACCAGCTTCTTACCGTATTCAACGGTTCCACTATCTTCTCCAAGATAGATTTGCGTGGTGCATATAACCTTCTGAGAATCAAAGAGGGGGATGAGCACTTAACTGCCTTTAGAACCAAATATGGCAGTTATGAGTATTTGGTCATGCCATTTGGTTTGACCAATGCTCCTGCTTCTTTCCAAAATCTAGTAAATGATATCTTTGCAGATTTTTTGGATGTGTTTGTTGTGGTTTATCTAGATGATATTATGGTCTTTTCCAGTTCTGAGGAGGAACATGTCAAACATGTGGCCTCTTTCCTCCAAAGACTGAGGGACAATAATCTGTTTGCCAAAGCGTCCAAGTGTGTATTCCATGCCTCAAGTGTGGAATACTTGGGCTATGTTGTTTCAAGTGATGGCCTCAAGATGGATTCTTCAAAAGTTCAGAAAATCCTCAATTGGCCTCAGCCCAAAAACATCAAGGCTCTTCAATCTTTCCTTGGCTTTGCCAATTTTTATCGACGTTTCATTAAAAATTATTCTAAAAAAATCACTTCTCTCACTTCCCTCCTTAAAAAAGATTCTCCTTTCATCTTCAATGAGGAAGCTCTTAGTCAGTTTCAAGCACTCAAAGAAGCTTTCACCTCTGCTCCTATCTTATCTCACTTTAATCCTTCTCTACCTACTATAGTAGAGACTGATGCTTCTGATTATGCTTTGGGCACCGTACTGAGCCAGGTGAATGACTCAGGAAAGCACCCCATTGCATTTGATAGTCGCAAGCTCTTACCAGATGAACTCAACTATGAAATTCATGACAAGGAACTCCTTGGCATAGTTTGGGCTCTCAAGCGCTGGAGAGCATTTCTTCTTTCTCTTTCCAATCCTTTTGAGGTCTTGACAGACCACTCTTCCTTGCAATATTTCATGTCTTCCAAAGTTCTTACTCTTCGTCAGGCCCGTTGGGCTGAATTTCTCTCAGAATTTCATTTCACTATCACTTACCGCCCAGGCAGGCTGGCCACTTTACCAGAAGCCTTGTCACGTCGGGACGACGTGTACCCAGAGAGGGGGGTGGACTTCATCAGCAAGAATCCTCAGAATTTTCATCAAGTACTTAAGCAAGATGGAATTCAAGAGTCAAGATTCTTCTCAATCAAAGTGGAAATTTTCTCAGATTTAGTTGACAAGATTCAAAAAGAAGTATGGCAAGACGAAGACTATAAAGAAATACTCAAGAAACTAGCAAGAGGTGAATCAGTTCCAGATTATTCTCTTGAACCTCAAGCCAAGTTATTATTATTCAAAGATAGAGTGGTAATCCCAAGCAATGAAGAACTTCAACTCAATATTCTTCAAAAGCGTCATGACTCACCATTGGCTGGCCATCCTGGCCAGGAGAAGACCCTCAAGCTCATTAAGAGGGATTTTTACTGGGCTGGCATGAATCAATTCATCAAGGACTATGTGTCCTCATGTCAGCAATGTTCAAGAAACAAGAACATTCATCACAAGAAGTTTGGATTACTCAAGCCTCTTTCAATTCCATCTGGTCCTTGGAATTCATTATCAATGGACTTTATCACTCAATTGCCACTGTCCAACAACTTTGATTCAATTTTAGTAGTTGTGGACAGATTCTCAAAAATGGCAATCTTCATTCCAACTTATGGCACAATCACTGCTCTGGATTTAGCTCAAATATTCATTAGTCATGTATTTTCCAAGCATGGACTCCCAGTCAGTATTGTCAGTGATAGAGGATCCTTATTTGTTTCATCATTCTGGACTCAATTGTGTCAGCAGCTCAAGATATCAAGAGATCTTTCAACTGCCTTTCACCCTGAAACAGATGGACAGACAGAGAGGGTAAATCAGATTCTAGAACAGTATCTTCGGATGTATGTCAGTTACCATCAAGATGACTGGCACACCTGGCTCCCTCTGGCTGAATTTGCCTATAATAATGCAGAACATTCATCCACAAAGCAATCACCTTTTTTCACCATTTATGGAAGAAATCCCAGCTTTGACTCAATCCATGTTTCTCAAGATTCACCTGCTGGAAAGTTATCATCAAAACTCCAATCAGTACAGCAAGTTGTCAAAGAAGAATTAGAGTCAGCAATAAGGAGATTAAAGAAGTATGCAGATAGAAATAGGGCAATTCCACCTGATTTCCAACCTGGGGACAAAGTATGGCTAGCTTCCAAGAACATCAAGACAACAAGACCCACCAAGAAATTATCAGAAAGATGGTTGGGACCCTTTGAAGTTCTTAAGAAGATTGGCAGCCATGCATATCACCTCAAGTTGCCTCAGCAATGGAAGACAGTTCACCCTGTATTCCATGTGTCCTTATTAGAACCAGTCAAGCATTCAACTATCCCAAATCGTCATCAATTGCCGCCACCACCAGTTTTAGTGGAAGAGCAAGAAGAATGGGAAGTGGCTCAGGTTCTGGACTCAAAACTCAAAAGAGGTAAATTATGGTATCTTGTAGAGTGGAAAGGATTCAGTGAAGACCCATAAAGAACCACTTGGGAACCATCTTCCAACCTTACCAACTCACCAGACCTTGTCAAGGATTTCCATTCATTGTATCCAGACAAGCCTGGTCCAAATACCTCAAGAGTTTGATTTATGGTGCTTGGTGGGGAGAAGAAGTTATGAAAGTAAGTTCCTCTCCTGGCATGCACCTTTAAGGGGGTATTCTACCCATATGTTGTTGTAAGCATTACCTTGGCCACTTTGTGAGCACTTGTCAATTCTTTGGACAGGTTCAGGAAGCATACAACATCAATACCCTCCATTTGGACCTTATCAAGATATGGCCAAATGTTTCTTTCTTTCTTTATGTTTTCATTTTCTTTCTTTATTATCATTTCATTTTATGCCAATCATCATAATTCAAGACATTCATTACTTCAAGTCATTTACGGCAATTCATTTCAGTAGTCATTTATGGCAATTCATTTCAGAAGGCATTTATGGCAATTTATTTCAGTCTTATGGTGCTTGGTGGGGAGTGGAAGTTATGAAAGTAAGTTCCATCTCCTGGTATGCATCCCTGAGGGTTCTACTTCTTGTAAAACATCACCTTGGCCACTCTGTGAGCATCAAATGCTTGGTTTTCATTTTCCAGACACTTTCTTGGCCAGAATCAAGCAACTCACCACAAGAAGGACCAACCATCAGGATTTTTCTTTATTTCTTTCTTTACTCTCATTTTCTCTTATTATTTTTCTTTCTTTCTTTACTTGTATAATTTTCTTTCTTTTATTTCTTTAAAGCAGCAGCATCCCCTCCCCAAATCATGTATTGGGAGGTTCCATTATCTTTTTATTTTTTATTTTTTAGTATTTATAAGAGTGGGGATAGAAGCCAAACCAAACACAAACAAGGAAAAGGAAACTAGTTATCTCTACCCAAGTCATCAAAAGTTCTCTGGAAGTCATTTATCAACTCATCCTCATACCAGGCAAATTTTGCAGCCATCTTTTCAGAAGCAGTACCTGGAATAGTCCTGTCATTGGCATACATAATCACCTCTCTGCTATTTCTATCAACCCTCCTGAACAATCTGGCCACAGCATCTTGATTTTCACTAGCCGCGTTGGGATCTTCTCTGGTAACCCGGATAGGCCAACGTTCTCTTCTTTGGAAGACTTGGGCGGCAGGAAACGGCAAGGGGGATAATCCATCTCTTCTTCTGCTGGAGCTGGCCACAGGTTGGAGTTGACGGGAGGTGGTTATGGATGAGTTTCTAGACTGTTGAACTGGTGATGGTCTTACTGCTGGATTCAAGGCAGGCCTGGTGGTATGGGAAGTAGTTGGTGAAGGAGGAGGAAGGGTTGTAGGAATGGAGGCAAGCATTGGTTGGAAGTTTCTTGGAGTGCTGGGAATAATTTGGCTTTGGAATCTGGTGTTGGCAAGAGGTTGAGAAGAGGAATTGCTGGATGGATGGCCACTTGAATGAGGAATAACTTGAACTTCTTCACCATCCAACTCATCACTTCCTTCAGCATCTGGATCTGATGGGGAATCAACAATTCTTCTTAGCTTCTTCACTACTTTCACCACTTCATCAGCATTGGTCCTTGAAATTGGAATTTCTGAGCTGTAGTGGATGGGCCTACCACCAATTGGAATGGACCCTCAAACATTAGTCCATCTGGCCACATCCCTCTGCCTGGAACCAGTCACTACATCAAGATATCAGAACCAATTCAATCAAAATATGCAATTCACTCACATTGGGAAAACCCAGAAGTTGCATCAGGGGTAGGTTCCTCAAGAATGGGGAATTCCTGCCCATAAGGCCCATCCTTCCTACTCCACAAGTGTCTCCTGACCTGGGACAAAGTTGATCCGGTACGGCGGCATGGCTTCTTCCCAATAAAGCAGAAATGGCATTTTGACAATCAAGGATTGTAATGTTGAAAGCAATCCTTACCCCTGGCCAAACACTCAGTACAGGCAGGAGCAAGAACTTCAACTGCTCTGAACCCATCATATGTTTGGGAGGGGTCAAAATGGCCAGAAGACGCCATAGAAGGAGAAGACAATCGACTGAAGACGCCAGAACCATGAAGAATAGATGGTGGCGGTGCATAAGGGGAAGATTCAGTGAGCTCAGTCAGTTTGGAACTCATAACTGAAGAATATGCAAGCAGAAGATTCAAGACGTCAGAATCAATCCACTCCATATCAAGTAAAAAGGAACTTGACTCAAGGAAATGGGGTCATAACTCAATTATGCCCCCCCTCAAAGCCTCTAAGGTGAAGGTTCATACCCCTTTGGGGCTGAACTCATCACCCAGGGCCTCCCCTGCAACTTTGGGGAGGCCAGGATCTTGATGGTCCTGGACCCCATCAATGGGTCCAGGCCAGGTAGGGTGAAAATTGGGTAAGGGCCATTTCTGGACCCCTTGGTCACCCTGGGTCCCCAGAAAATTTGGGCCCAGGGGCTCCATTTTGGTCCTGGGGGCCTCCAATAGCCCCCACGGACCGCGGACCGCGGCGTACGGCCCACGGACCGCAGACCGTAGGATCCCAAAGACTCGAAAAGGCCTATTATGGCCAAAAATCAAAAAAAATACCCTAGTCACTAGAACACCCAAAAAGGCCATAAAAAGCATAATGCATCAAGATCACCCAGGATGGAGGCCATAGCCCAAAAAACATTTGGAGGGCTGTCTGAGGCCATTTCCTTGGACAATGGGGACAAGACCCCTTGAAGGAAACGTTTCATTCATTAATTGGATTAAGTCTGGGCCAATGATTACCAGTCAGATACTCATTGGGCACCAATTTTTGAGCACAAGTGCTCAATGGCCTTTATTATGGGATATATCCCAAGGCCACATCCCAAGGCATGGCTGATTGAATCAAAAGAAAAGAATGGCATATTTGGAAGGAATACTCACTCAAGCTTGGAAAAAAAGGGGGGAATCAAATGAATTTGGCAGGGAAGAAATAATGAAGGATTGTCAGGATAATGGTCAAGAGGAAAAGAAAATTAAAAAAGAAAATTTTTTGAAAAAATGTGGGGATATTGAGATGCCACTCAACAGTGGCAGGGTATTATGGTGTTCAGGAGCCCACCAGTTTCAAGAGGGGGATACTGTAACAACCATCCATCAGGGGTAAGGGTATTCATTCATACACCCACTCAAACACCTCAAATCAGCAAATCCAGTATCTGCATCAGCAGTCACTTTCAGCAATCTTCATTCTGAAACATGCATACAGCTTGGTACATCAATACAGCCTGTCAGTACCTGTACAGGTTGGATTCACCCAATACAGTTTCAATACACCAGTATGGAACTGTATGATCACTCAAATACACCACACCTCTTGTACAGGTTCTGTACAGCTGTACAGGACCTGTATTGGCCAGACTCAATTCAATCATCAAATATTCTCATGAAAATTCTTCCTCTGGATCAGGGCTGGTGATTCTCACATATACCAGCCCCTCTTTCTCCCCCCTGGGGACTTTTCCCCAGTTAATTAATTTAGTTTATTTATTATTTTATAATTATTCTTGTCCTTATTTTGGGTATTATAATTATTTAATCTTAAGTTAGTCTTTGCATTTCTCTCTTCGCCTGTACAGTATGAGTTGGGTGGCCATATCCTTATTAACCCTTCTCTTTCCATTCTGACAGGTTGAAACAGTGGACTTGGACTTGTTTGTGGTTGGCTCTTCTATTCTTTTACTCTTATCTTTTGTTGCTGCTTTTTCTTATATTTATTCTTTAGCAATTTATCTTTAACACTCTTAAGTGTGTCTCATCTTATCTTATCTTTGAGCCCTCCATAAGTGAGTCCCAGTTTACTGAGTTCCAGGCCCTCTTCACTTCGAAGAGCCCCTGTGACACCTAGTTGGTATCAAAACCTCATCATCAATTGAGTCCACAGACCCTGTAGCTCAATTCCAGGCCAAAAGTGATGAACTTTTGCGTGAATTTTGACATCCCACGCCTGTCAGCAAGGACTTTGGGGGTCTAGCTCCCCCTTAGAGCTGGAGTTCCTTTTCCCCCCCAAATTTAATCTTTCCAATTTATTTTTCCTTTAATTCCTCATCATGTATTATACTTATAATTTACATATGTAATTCAATTCAATTGTACAGTACAATACAGTAATAATTGACACCTCATATGTAAATCAAAGTTCACTTATGTAATACACGTGCACATTTTGACATTTCAATTGAATTCAATTGAAAATACTTCAATTCCTCATAGCTTCTAAACTAAACACAACACCTCAATTTTAACACAAAAATTGATGGTTAACACCACATGTTGTGTGAATTAAATTAAAGTTTTGAGTATTTTCAACTTTTGTATTGAAAATACTAAAAACTTAATTTAAGCTTATTTAGAGTTGAGTTACAAGAATTTCACTCAGAGGTGACCCCACCTGATCTTTTATGAGGAATCCAATGGTGAAATAATTTTTATGTGTTTATTTATTGGATAAAAAGTTATAATAATTTTTCTTTAACTTTTTTCCAAATTTATTTATTTTTTTACAATTTTGTTAAAATTTCATTTTTACTTAATTTTTTCAAGTATAAATGTAATTTTATACTTACAAAATTTAATGTATTTTTATTTTTAAATTGTAATTAATTTTTTATTTTTAATATAATTTTATATTTATATTTTGATTTTCATTTTAATAATATAAATAAATTTATTTTATTTATATTAATATGTTATTTTTGTATTTGTGGTCTTTTGGGTATATGAAATTACCTCTAAGGCTCACAAAATGCCTATCATCTCTGAAAATGCATTAGAATTGAGTATGAGTCATTCAAACCAAGACAAATCATACTCAGAGTTCTCAGATAGATATATACATGAGCAGATACAAACAATATTACAGTCTACAAGGAAGAATACTGGGAAATTCTGCCACAAATCCACAAAGGAGTGATGAACTCCTGGAACATCCTCAAAAAGCTCTTATAAGTGGATAGAAGAGTGAAATACTCCAATTGATGGAATCCACTATCATGCAAGCCTTAAATCAAAAAGATAAAGGATTAGAACAACAAAAATATGGAGGAAAACAAGGCAGAAGCCTCAGTGGCTTCTACCAGGAAGCCACAAGCCATCCAACCTCCCCCAGAGGGGAAGAGGAACAAGAGAAGCAATTGGAGGAAGCCATATTCCCCCAGTGAAAGGAATCCAAAAATCCAAAAATATGCCATGGACAATGTATTTAAAATGGCCAGAGCCTTGAAGGAATTCAACGACAAAGAGGAAAAAATAATTGGAGAACCATCTTTCCCAAAGATATAAGTTTTTCTCCTGATTTTGTAAATACTTTATCAGAAATTAGAAATAGTATATTAGCTTTAAAAAATATTAGGAAAATTCTATTATCACTAAAAGAATTAAATAGTAGCATATCATCTTTAAGCTGAATTGTTGTAAAAACAAAAAAGAAATAGATAGTATTAAATTTATGGTTGAAAATAATCAGCCAAAACTTTTGATTGAAACTACTCACAATTTAATACAAGGACAACAACAGTTTCACAAATACAAAAGCAATATCAAAGAAAAGACTTTGAAAATCTATTACGGCCAGAGTATTGAGAATTTGACATAAAATTGAACAAATTTCATATTTATATTGAAACACTTGAAGAAATAACTTCATCACACCAAAGGATACTTCTGAACCATTCAGAAAAGAGTTATGAAGCAATAATCAATTTTCAAGATGATTTAAAAAGTTAAATCAGACTTATTACAGAAAAAATGGATAAAATAAAAGATGCAAACTTAAGTATGCCAAAGTTATCAACCCCATTTTCCCACATAAGAATTCCTGTTAAGCCAAAGGAAGAAATAACAGGCTTAATTCATCAAGACAACAATCAATTCTTGATGAGAGAGGAACCTCAACTTAAATAATGTCCAACATTCACAGGTTAAGGATAATAGGACCACATGTCTCTCATTCAAAAAATCAACATTTTACAAGAATATTATTCCATAACAGATGAATTGATCATTGAAATATTACATTCTTTATTTGAAAAATCTGAAAAGGGATGGTATTATGGCATAAGACAAGCAAATGGTAAAAATACCTGGTCCTGGTAGAAAAATGAAATAACCACAAATTGGGCATATATTTCCTGGAGGTATAAGATAGAAAATGCATTTGAGAACTCATCCTTTGATTCAGATAGATAAAAAACTTTAACTTAGTTCTTGAAAATGGTTGAGAGATTAAATTCATCATATCCAGAAATGTCACAAAAGTTGGTGCATATGAAAATACTCAGAAAGTGTGGAGGAGAGCTGGAGAATTCCCTGAGAAGTAGGTGCATAGAACCATGCTTCACTGAAGATTAAAGCAATTCACTAGAAGATATTGTGACAAGAACCAAAACTGGAACAACTTGGAAAAAATTGGACATAAAAAGCCCAAATAAACAATTTATCAAAAGCACAAACCAAAATAACCCTTCAAACCCAATGAAACGAATGAGAAAAGTAAGCTCCAGAAATTTGGTGGTATTAAACACTTAGCTAATAATTTTCTTAAAAAGGAAAATAAAAATGAAATTGTGGAAACAGAATATTGCAATAATTAAGAAGAAGAATCTAATTCTGAAAAAGATACTGAAGAATCAGAGACCTCCAAAAGTGATGAAATCAATATAAGTAATTCTCAAATTAATAATATTGATTCAATCTATAAAATACTAGATGTGACCTCAAATTTTCTTCAAATTGGAACATCTGAGACATGCCTTAAAAACATACATGGTTTCAAATTGCATAGAAGCAAACCTGAAAAGGGAATGGGCTATACTTCTGTTAAATAAAGTATAAGTATTATTATGTTGAACAATGAAGATAAAAGAGTGAATCTGGATACAGGAGCATACTCTACATGTGTTGGAAAAAACTATCTGCAAACACTTGTACCAGATTGGAAAAATCAACTTATACCAATACAAGGATTCAAGTTTAGTAGTGCAAGAAAAAGCATGAAAACTCTTGAAATAATTGAATCAACATTTATTTTACCACATTCATCTCAATGTATAAGTAAGAAAGTGGAGTTTGTAGTAATGGACAATTGTACTAGTAACAATTTCATACTTTGAAATTATTAGTTATCTATTTAAGAAATAGATATCTCTAACCAAATAGATAGATATTTTAGTATGGGAGATAATAAAAGACAAAATATTGGCTCCTTAATTAATAAGAAACAAATCAATTCTGTAAAAAATAAGGGAAAAACCCCAGTACAACACTTATTCATAAGTTAACAGCTAAAAGTTTCAGAATTAAATGATGAATTGAGAGAAAAAATGAAAGAAGAATTTATTAACCTCATATGCAAATACAAAAGAACCTTTGGAACTGACAAAGAGCCACTAGTTTCCCTCATTGGACATTATTTAGACAATATTTTAAATGTAGATAAGCCTTGTCTACCCCTATTAAGGAGGCCAGCTTATCCAGCCAGCCCAAGAGCTAGAGAAGCCTTAGAGGAACACATTAAAGAAATAATGGACCTAGGGTTTTTAAAGAAATTAGGCCATTATGAGCAGATCAAAGTAACTACACCATTCATTAAAGTTTGGCACAATGTTAAATCAAGGATGGTAGGGGATTTTAAAGCTTTAGATACCTATAGTATCCCTGACAGATATCCAATGCCTAGGATCCATGAGACACTAACACAACTGTTACATGCTAGGTTAATTACATTCATGGATTACCTTAAGGATTTTCACCATAGTTTCTTAACAGATAATTCCAAAAAACTACTGATGACAATAGCCTATTGTGGAATACATGAATAATTAAGAATGCCATTTGGCATAAGAAATTCCCCTTGCCATTACCAAAGATTGATGATTAATATATTCCCTGAAGAATTATCAGAGGGATGTCTAATTATCTATATTGATTACATTAGAAGTTGCACAGAAACTTGGGAAAATCCTTTTAAAAGACTTGAAAGAGTCTTACCGAAAATAGTCCAAGTAAACATAAAAATATCATTAAAGAAATGCTACTTTGAATATGGTGAACTAAAAGCACTAGGAGATGTAGTGTCTATAGTAATCTTGGGCATGGATAAAAATAGAGTAGCAGAAGTACTACTTAAAGTAATTCCCCAAGCTGAGAAAGAAAAGAAATTCTTTTTTTAGGATTTTCTGGAAATTACAGGTAGCATATGAAAGACTTTGCAAGGATTGCACAATTTTTGTGCAAACTCTGTGACCAAAAAAAGTTTATGAAATGATTGAAGAAAGAGTTAAAGCATATTAGGAGCTGAAGAAATCCCTCAAAAAGTCTCCTTTTCTTTTAATTTCAGATTGGAAATTACCTTTCAAGCTGCATATTAATGCTTGGGGAGAAGTATTAGGTGCAGCACTAAACCAAACACAGATTAGCAATGATAAACCCAATTAAGGGTAAATGTGCTTCATTTAAATACAAATTTGGGAAACAGAGATAATATATGGAGCAAGTAAAGGGAAATGCCTTTTCTTAGTGTGGGCTTTAAATACCTTACACTATTACTTAGCTGAAGATTTCTGTAACAGTGATTTGAAAGAAAAACTTGGACTTACTATATGGTAGCTCAGGTGAAGACTCGCAAGCAGAATCCGTCCCATAAAAAGGGACTTCAGGATCTTTTTTTTGACTTTGGCTCAGATTAGGTGGAGTTGCCTCACAATCAAATGGGTCATAATGGGATTCTTCTAAAAGGCAATAGAATCAAAGATTGATATTGAATACACTAACTTTTGAAAAAGAAAATTATATTAGAAATCAGTTTCTACTTACTATGGAAAAATTTTTCTGAGGTTTGGATACCACCTGGGGCATGAGATGGTTGCCATGAATCTTATTCACAAGCCAAAAACAGGTATTCATGTATGGGTTTCATGGGTTATTTGATGGGTTTTGTTGTAAATTAGATCAAAAGAAAGTATAATTGGGTAAAGATATATGCTTAAAGTAAAATAAAAAAAATCACTTTGTCACTCAAATCACATGGGAGAAAAGAAATTATGACAATCACCTCAAGATCAAATTTCTTCTTGCCATAATGATCCTTCATCCAAAGGATAATTGTTTTGATCAGGACATGGAGTGAAGTGGCCTTGGAGGTAAGATAGACAGGAAAATAATTGTGGGAAAAATACTATTCATGAATAATGGCTACAGTCATCCTATTTGGGAATTTTATCATATGTTTCAACCATAAAAGGGTCCCCAAAATAATTCCTGCATCTGGCTTTCTTCTTTCATCATAGTTAAGAGGGGAAATTGAAAAGGGATATATTCTGTTTGTGTAATGGAAAGGTTGGAAGTGAAAATTTAGGGTATTCCCCTTCTCTGATTAAAAATTACACAGAATTTAAAAGAGATAAAAATCATGTTAGAATTAGATTTGAGGGTATACTTTCAGGGCTAAAGAGATATTTACAATAGATATTAAATGAATTAATTAGTTGTATTTATTAAGCTTGATCTCAGAGGTATTGGAATTCGAGATTAAAGCAATTTGGTAATGCTAAGATGTTCTTTTATAGCTGAGAAAGTCTGATACACTTGCAGAAGAAGCTATTGTATCAGCTTGGGGTTCAGCTTGGTTTCACAACCATGGTTAATTATTCCCCTTGGATAAAATTATGTAAATTCTGTACTATAGTCATCTTTTGGCTATTTTACCATATCCATCATTCTTTTCTGAATTGTTCTTACATCATCTGCGACCAACATGGCCCCTTCACCAACCCAATGCCATCTTGACCCTTCTATTCCTTTAGGAAATTTGGGGGATTTCCCTTTTAGTAAAGGAAATTCAGCCCAAATGGCTTTATTTTTCAATTTTTGTTTTGAATTTATTTTGTCCCATTTTTGGTACATTTGGCACTTTTTGCCATTTTCCCATAAAACAAGGAAAATATGCCCAAATATTAATATTGGACCACTTTTTGGATTTTTTGTCAGATTTGTGTTTGTTTGTTTTTTTGCACTTTTTAAAAATACAGTTTTCAACCTCAGTTGAGCTTTTTGGCCAAAAACACTCAGCTACCCCCTGAAGCCCATTAGATTCCACTTTTCCTTAGTGTTCAAGGCAATATTTCAGAGGAGCTTTGTCAAAATTTTCCCATTAATTACAAAGAGTTCCATAAATGATGCTTTACATCAATATTCACCTTTTTCTTACCCAGAAATTAAATGAAGAAAAATTTGAAGTACCATTAATCATTTGAAATACCTTTTAATTTCTCAGGGAACAATGCTTCAAGGGCCACACTAAGGGTTCAAGAACAAGTTTTTTTTTTTTGTAAAGACCAATCCTCTAATTAATCAATTCTTGTTTAATTTCAGTTATTCAGTATTCTCATAAAGGAATACTTATGATTTTAATTTCCATGGATATTCAGGAGGAAATTTGTGAACCTTGGAGGTATATTCATATATCCAAAGACCACAAAAACAAAAATTAAAATATTATATAATTATTAAAAAATGATAAATTTAATTTTATTCAAACAAAATTAAATATAAATATAAAATTGAAATAAAATAAAAAAAATTAAATTTATAAATCAAAAATTTAATAATAAATTTATATTAAAATTATAAAAATATATATATTTTTATATAAAAAAAAATTGAAATAATAATAAAGTTTCATATAAAAAAAAAAATATAAAAATATAAATATTTTCTAAAAAAAAAAAAAAAGTTTCATAAATAAAATTATTATAAATCTTTTTTTCCTATAAATGAATTTGTGAAAAATCTTTTACATTAAATTCCTCAATGAAAAAAATGAGTTGGGTTTACCTCTGAATTAAAAATTCTTTAACTTAAATCTCAATAAGTTTAAATTAAGTTTTGAAATATTTTTTTTTATATAAAAATTTGATAATCTTCAAAAAAAAAAAAAAATAATTTACTTCTCATCAAATTTGGTTTTACCCATCAATTTTTTGTGTTAAAATTAAGGTGTGTTGTTTATTTTAAAAGTTATGAGGAATTAAAGTATTTTCAATTTAAATTTGAAAATTTTTGAATTAATTACACAAGTGAACTTAAACTTAAATATGAGGATTCAATAAATACAGTTTATTACTGTAATTTTTTAATTTAATTACATGTGTAGAATATATTTATATTACATGATGAGGAATTAAAGATAAAAGAAATTGAAAATATTAATTTTGAAGGGTAAAAGGAATCTTGGCTCCAAGAGTTCCACCTTCCCCTAATTCCTTGCTTCCAGACATGAAATGTCAAGATTCACACACATTTTCATCATTTTTGGGCTGAAATTGAGTCAGAAGGTCTGTGATTCAATTTATGATGAGGTTTTGATACCAACAATTTCAGTTTTAACTGTTTCCAAGAGATTAAAACTACCCTTAATCTAAAAAAAGCTTATTAATTAATCTTAAATTCCTCAAAAAAAAAATATTTAAAATTATTAATTTAAAGATTCTTTAAGAAAAACATATTAAAGTTATTATTTCTAAAAAAAAAAAAAAAAAAAAAAAAAAAAAAAATTAACTCCAAAAAAGAAATATTTATTTCTCAAAAAAAAAAGGAAAAGATAATTCAATAGAAATTTTTTCAATTTTTAATTAATTTTTTAAAAAAAAAAAAAAAAAAAAAAAAAAGAAGTTTTTGAAAGTTTAAATTAAAACAAAGGAATTAAAAAATTTAAATTTAAAAGAAAAAAATATAGTTAAAAGTTTGATCATATTGAAGTTAAAAAAAAAAAAATTTAAAAAAACTCAAAATTGATTAAAGTTTTTTTTTTATTTTACTTTTTTTAGATTATTTTAATTTTAAAATAAATTATTATAATAATAATAATATTTTTTTTTTTCTTATGATTATTATAAAGGTTTCAAAATTATTTAAAATGAATTGATAATAATCTCTTATTGATTTTTTTTTTTTTTTTGATAGTTTTTAAACTAATTATTAAAGAAATAGAGGAGAAAAAAAAAAAAAGACATTATTTTATAAAAACAAATTCTTTTTCCTTTAAAATTAAAACTTTCTTTAAAATCAGTTTTTTTAAAAAAAAAAAAAAAAAAAAAAAAAAACAATAATTAAAAAAAAAAGAAAAGTAAATTATTTTTATTATAGAACCCTTTTTTTTTTTTGAACTATTTTAGTATTTAAAGTTAGATATTAAAAAATTGATAGTTAGTTTTAGGTCTATAAAGAATTTAATAATGTTTTTTAATGAACCTCTGAGACATTTAAAATTTCCTTTGTGAAGGTTTTGTGGAAACTTAAGTGCTATTTTACCCTCTTGGAAGTAGTAAAAAAAATACTTCTTTGGTATTAAAACCTTGTGGTAAATTGAGTTACAGACCCTGTGATTCAATTTCAGGCCAAAATGAATGAAATTTTTGTGTGAATTTTGAAATCTCATTCCTATTAAAAATTAATCTGGGATATTCTAAAACCCTTAAATTCAAGATTTCTTTTCCCCTCAAAATTTATTTTTTTTCTAATTGATTTTTTTTTCTTTAATTACTAATCATTTATTTTATTTAAAATATTAAATATATGATTAAATTCAAAAAAAAACTAAAAGTAAACAAATTTGATTTTTTTTAATTCTTAAACATTAAAATTCTAAAATTTCAATTGAAAATAATTTAATTCCTCATATCTACTAAACTATATATCATAACTCAATTTTAGCACAAGAATTGATGGTTGAAACTAAATTTGGCCTGAGTTAAATTAAGTTTTTTGAGTATCTTCACATTTCATACAAAAAAAAAAAAAAAAAAAAAAAAAAACTCAAAGATTTAATTTAATCTTATTTATAGTTTAGTGATGTAAATTTTAATTAGAAGGGACCCCACTTAAAATTTTCTGAGGAATCTAATGATTAAATAATTTCATATTTTTTTTATTTTTTTTTTTTAATAATTTATAATAAATTTAATTAAATTATTTTTAAAGAAAACTTAATTTTTTTTTTTTTTTTTTTACAAAATTATTTTTTTTATTTAATTATTTTTAAGTTAAAATATTCTTTTTTCTTATGAAATTTAAATTTTTAAAGATTTAAATTTTTAAAAAATTATTATTTTTTAATCCTTAAATTTTAATTTTATATTCAAAATATAATATTTAATTTTTTTTGATTTTTGATTTTTGTGGTCTTTTGGGTACATAAAAATACCTTTAAGACTCACATATTGACACTGTGTTTGTGTCATGTCAGTTGCAGCTGCAACTTCTGCTATGATGCCACTGTAGCAGCTGTGTGATATAGATTGATTACTGTTGGTAAGGATATATTAAAATTTAATTAAATGTTGTTTTAAGTGAGCTAATGATAATCAACCAATAATTTTAGTTTCATTCACATTCTCAAAAAAAGTTTAAATTGGTCAACCAATTTCTTAGGTAAGCTTTTGTGACATCATTTTAAAATTAATGTTGGCTAAGTTTGATTTTTTTCTATTCTAAAGTGGACCTGTGGTGAGTTATTAATATGTTATTTTCAAATATTCTCCCATTGATCTTTTGGTAGGCCATCATAATAAGCTCCTAAGCTGATATTTTGGTACAAAATCTTGAGATCTATGCAATTCTGAAATTCACCCCAACACCACTTTTTATAAATTATTTTGAAAAGAAACCTTAATTATCTATTGGTACACCATCCAAAAATTCTTATATGTTAAGATTTTTATAAACCATTTTAAAATAAATTCTCTGATCACTTCCCTTCCCCCCTCCCTTCACATTACTTTTTTTAGTTTAAGATTTCATTCTCAAAAAATAAAAAACTTTTAAGTGTAAAAATAATTTTATATTTTTTTTTTAAAAACTTTTTCCTTTTTTTTTTTTTTTTTTTTTGGAAAAAAAAAAACTCAACTTAATGTTTTAAAGTTTAATTTAAATTAAAATCATACTTTTGATTTTTTTTTTTTTTTTGGTATGTAAAATTTATTCCTGTTATATCTACTACACCTACTCCTCCCTCTTCCCTTACCACACTCAATAAGTTTTATTTTTTTTTTATTTTATTTATTAAAAAATTTCATCTTTTTTTTTTACACCTATTAATCAGTTTCTTTTTTTTTTAAAAAAAAAAAAAAATATGATAAATTTTTCATACCCAAAAAAAAAAAAAAAACTCACTTTTTTTTTTTTTTAAAAAAAAAAAAAAAAAAAGAATTTTTGAAAAAAAAAAAAAAAAAAAATTGATTGATTGATTGATTGATTAATTAATTAATCATTTTTATATAAATCAATTAAAAAATTTTAAGAATTTTTTTTTTTTTTTTTTTTTTTTTTGGGATCTTTTAACATTTAACAAAATGAAAAAATTTGACCCAAAAAAAAAACAAAAAAAAAAAAAAAACTCTTTCAAATCTTGGCTTGAGGAATTTATATTAAAAAAAAAGGGGACCCCTCTATGTGTTTTGGCCATAAATTGGTAAAAACATTTAAGGGCTTATGTGTATTTACTAACAACACCTTACAGCTTTTACCAGAACCCTAAAAAAACCAAGATTATTATTTTTTCTGTTTTTGGAATTTTTTCAACTTAACTAAATTAAATTAAATTAAGCTTTTTTTAAAAAAAAAAAGAAACAAAAAAAAACCAATAATTATTCTTTTGAAGTTCTTTCTAAAAATAAGAGTTTTCCTTCAACAACAATCATTTACAAAAAAAAATGATGCTCACAAACCAATATATATGATGATTAGAGGATCTTAAGTAACTTTATAGATGATGTCTTATTCAGTTGGAGGGTTCGATTTATAGTTTCCTGATTTTTTTGTAATTTAAATTTCATTTTTTTCAATTGGTGAATTTTTTTTTTTTTTTGGTTATCTACTAGTTTTCCTTTTTAAATGTGCGTAATTCTCAATAAGAGTAACAAATGTAACTAATTACAGTCCTTTAATACTAATATAAACTAAATTCAATTCCTATTTTAAACATGTTTACAATTCTGTACAAAAAATTTAATTTATTCCTGTTAAGAAAAATATATATATACTGTCGAAATAACGAGTAAGAGAAAATTTAATAACGTCAAACTTATTCTTTTTTATTGATGCTGAGACCGCAAAAATGTTTGATAACATTTGTTAGTCTATAATTATATAACTTTGAAAACACACACTCGAGCTCGTTCTTCTTTCATATCTTTAGACTCTTCATTATCATTGATTTTATCAGGTTCGTCATCTATGACCTCAGATAAACATATTGAGTTCCCCATAACAAACGACATTCCGTCCGTTCTGATCAATGTGATCGGTAGAGCAGGTATATGATTTGAAGCTACAACTGCCTTTTCATGTTCACTGCTTGGTTTGGTCCTCTTCTCGACACCTTCTCGGCCTACTAATTCACCCATACATCTATTTGTTTCATCTAGTACGACCAAAGCCCGGCTAGGCATGGCCTTGTGATGCAATGTCCAATAAATATTTTCGAGTGGGGGTAGATTTACCAAAATCGTAGTTTCTTGCCTGACTTCAGACCGGTTTGGTAGCCAACCCATCTGCATTTCGTCTACAGACCTCCCACCATTGATACTAGCAGGAATACCATTAGCTATACCGCCGTCACCAGAACATGACTCTAGAGATAATCCAGGTGTTGACAAAACAGTTGAAACTAAAGGTCCAAGTGGCCCTAACCAAATCTCTATGGCACGACCTTGAGAAAAGAAACCAGCTATTCTAATTGTCATGGTCAAACCGTTGAGGTCTACGTGAGGTTGGCTAATTAAAGTTGGAAAAGGAGTAATTGGAACTTGAGGTATTTGAGGATAATGTGGAGATAAGTCAATGAACGAGTGAGAAAAGTGTGCTACCCAAATAGAAAGAATTCAAATAAATAAATTTCCTTTAACCATCTTAAAAAATTTCAAGTGCTTTAAGACTAACCAACACCAATAACTGTCCAAGCCACAGTATCATCAATCTCCTCTAAAAACGAGCCGCTTTGAAGATCTAATGATTGAATAGCACGCGGAGGTTGAAGCTGTAATTGATGAAGCTTTTGCGACGTTGAACGCAAGGGTGAGTTTAAAGAGTTTGATTTTGAGCCCATTAAAATTGGAACGTGGTTTGTCGGGGGTTCTTGGTGATCAACAAGTGGCTCTGAAGAGGCCTCAAATTCAGGTTTGGGGTGCGGTATCGCACTGGATAAAGAGCCCTCTAAAGAACTGATATACATATTCGTTCCTTCGACTTTATGAACCTGGCTAAAAGCCAGTTTTTGCATTTGACTTACAGGTCCAACTGCATCTCTTTGAACTATATTTTTCTCTACCTTGCGGACTATCAAAGGACCACTTGAAACCCCGGTCACGAAATCAATCAGTTCAACTACCGATCCGTAAGTCACTGTGCGATCAGCGCCAGGTATGCTACTCGATAAAAGTGTTCTAGCCATGATTGGAGGGGTACCGTCTTCACCAGCTTCTTCCGCACGGCGAACTACTCGAATGATAAAAGCGGACCACTGTGCTGCTCGAGCAGCCAATTGACCATCATGGACACAAAGGTATTTAGTTCTCACAGTTTGAGAATTAATTCGGTTGAACAAGCAAATGGTTGAGCCATTGAAAATACAAGAATGGGTATTTCGTGCTTTGGCCGTTTTCTAGATTTTATCTATCAGTATGCCAAAACCTAGAAGATATTAAAATTATAAATTATCTTTACTAACTTTGGAGGGCTTTGATATAATGCTACAATCAGTTGACCTGAACTTTGCAAAAGGTGGTAAGAGTTCATCTATCTCAGGTCCTAGGCTACGAACTGGCTTGGGGTCTGTTCGCATGGGAGGATGAAGTGCAAGCTCAAGTTTGACGTATTTGGCTTTTTTGGCAGCGCCGCTAATATGCAAGCTCTTGAAATGAACATTAGAAGCATCATCACCAAGAAAAGCAGCTTGACATAAATGTCTTTGACCCTCTTCATTTAAAATTGACATGGACAAAATTGGCCGATTTGCCATAGGTAAAAAGCGATAGGGACCGGTGATACGAACTAGAGGTGGTGGACAAAGAAAACGTTTTTCTTGACCATATGATTTTTGTGCGACTATTAAGCAAATAAATCCAATGAATCCAGGTAAGATTAATATGATTATTATTATCTTATTTAAGCCTCAAGTTTGAAAGAGAATATTACCAGAAGCATGTAGGCAAAGTACAGTTGTCATTCTCTCGTGACCTGATTGAAGATTAGGTGGGGAATAGGAAATGCTTGAAGCAGGTTGGCTGGTAAATGCGGACTTTTTAGGTCTAACTGATGATGGTTCATTCATTGGAGATGCTTGATATTTGCGTTTCTGGCCTGTACTAGCAGGCGACAATATCATTCGTGCTTCATTAGTAGGGGTAAATGAGTTGAGCGGACTGAGTTGGACCTGACTAGATAATTCGTAAGTATTGTGAGTGATAGAGGGGGATGTAATATGGGTGATTGAGAGTGAAGGATTATGGGGAGCTGAGGGGGAAGAAACGCGGGAGATATAGTCAGATGGACCGAGGTGAGTATTATTAGTAATGGGTTGCAATGCCCTCCTGGATGGCAAATTGCTTGCCATGGAGGTGAAGCGATGGGAATGATGAGATGGAAAGCTATAGCCAGCATCCAAATTCGACAAACCAAGGGAAAAATGATAATTATCCGTTGGGGAGCAAGTTGGCTCGGGTGAATGGAGAGGGTAAGGCATGACGAGTGGTCGATGAATAGGAGGAAAATTTCGAGAATCTGGAATTGGTGGAACACATTTTGAGGAAGTTGCAGGCGTTGAAAGAGAGATACTTCGATGGCGTAAATGAAGGGAGTCTGTTAGTTGAGGATGCTGGGTATTGGGCCAAGTAGGGGATGAGTAGTGAACAGGATCAGAAGAGTGAGATCCTAAAGGTTCAGTGTGAAAGTTTGAGGGCGAGTAAAGTGAATCAGGTTGATTAGAAGATTGATGATAATAATGAGGATAGTGAGGTTGATTTGAAAGTGAAGAAGAATGACTGGTAGTGAGGTTAGAGTTGTATGGGGGAGATCTGGCAAAATGATTTGGATTATGATTGTGAAGATTCTCAGATGAAAGTGAGTGATGATAAGATAAGCTAGGAGGATTTAAAAATGAGGAAGAATGAACTGAATTTGAAGGCAAAGGTGAGGAGGATTGGGATGTTATTTGATGAGACAACTGAGAGTGTTGATGTTGATGTTGATGCTGATGCTGATGCTGATGCTGAAGTTGATGTGGATGTTGATGAGATGAGTGATTTGGATGAAATTGAAAAGTTTCATTGGAGGCAATTGAAGCTTGAGAATAAACTGATTGATGAGGTAGTGATTCAGTTCCAATACGAGCTGGATGAGGTTGATGTTGATCTTGTTCAGGTGATTGATTGAGGCTGATTGAATGATGAAGATGTGGTGATAAGAGCTTTTAAAAATTGAATAAATTTTAAATCCGAGGTGATTAGATTAATGAAGATTTTAAAATATTAAAAAAAAAAACTGAAATTTTCCATAAATGTTTAAAGAGAATAATTAAAGAATGATTACAAAGATTTTAAAATTAAAATCATCCAACTCAAGATAATAAAGTTGAATGTAGTTTGATTATGTATACCCCATGTTAATTAGTGATAAGGATAAGAGGGATAACATGTCACAAATAATTTTATTTATTGATAAAAGAAACAAGATGAAGAAATTGATGAATTAAAAGTTCAAAGTTCAAAGAAAAAAGGTTTGACTATCAATAAAAATTAGTCTTTAGAGCACCAAAGGGTGATCATAAAGGTTGATCGAGAGAAATCACGAAATAGATATTGATTCTTTAAAGGATAATCCCAAATGAATGATGCTTTTAAGGCGCCTAAAGAGGCCCACCCTAGCTGAAAGAAACATAGCTCAAGTATGACAAAGGTAGACGAAGATCATACTGTACCAAAATAGGTAGTGTACAGTATGACGATTATTACTGAGAAGGGGAAAGAAAAAGCGGGAAGATTGAAGAATTAATTGGAATGTACAGTATGTATCCGAATTTTTAATATCTCTTTTTAGATGCAACTGTGGCAACACTTTGGACAAGAAATGTATCCAATTAAATCTTTCTATTATTGGTCAAATTTGACTGTCACTCAGCTTTGCGATTGTGGATAAGCTTAAGTTAGTTGGATAGATTTACGGAAATGAATTAAGTAAGCCTTGAGAAGGATGTTATTTTTAGCACCATCTGACTTGAGTCAAGTTGAAGATTCATATTGAGAAAGAGTTAAAGGTGATTCAAGTCCAAAGTAATAAATTTTCAAGCAAGAAGAATTGATCAAGAATAAAAAAGAAAATATGAAAAAAAAGGAATTTAAAGAAACTAAAAAAATAAAAAAATTTAATCTAACCTGATGATGATGACGAATATCTTGACTTGTTCCATCTCTGAGATCATTTGTTACAAAAGGTGAATGTAAAGCTGGGTAAGTGGGAGTATTAGGAATTTGATTATCTGGCCTATGATTGGTGGATGGATGATGAGAATGACCATCACCTCCGATAGTTGGATTTGAGAGATGTGACATTGTAGGTACGATCATTCCACCAAGATCACGGCCACGAATTACGGTACTACTGCTACTACTACCTGGACCTTCGCTAATCATTTTCTAAAATAAAAATATCTCAGGGAATGGGTAAATCTGCGAATCAATAATTAAGAATTACAACAATAAAAATTAATGATAGAGAGTTAGAATTTGGATGGTATGACCACATTTAAAGAATTGAGAGTGAGAAACTGACGGGGAAAATGAAAAGGATTCTTACTGAGAGTGAGAGAGAAAAAGCGAGGGAAAGTGAAGAGTGTTGGGTGTGGGATAAAGAGGTGAAGAAATCAAGCAAGAAATTAAATTTATATAGCTTAATGATTCTAATATAGGGTCAAAAGTAATATGATTCCAAAGGGTAGATGTGATAGATTTTCTCAATCTACAATTATTATATTGGGTATTGCTAATAAGAAGACACTAAATGCTCAATAATCTATGACAATGAAATTAAGCCTAACGAGTTTTAAGAGGCGTGAGAATTTGGGACAATTTTCAAAGGATGGAAAGATTTCAGTTGAGGGGTTGAATCATGAAAAGACTAAAGGAAACAAATTCCAAGTAAGAAAATTAAACTAACCAGATCAGAGTTGAATAGGCTTAATAATGTGTTAATAGAAGAAATAAGTAAGTAAATGTTAGGCCTTAATTGTTTGATCTTGGGATGAAGGAAGGAATCGGGTTGGTGAGGGTAGAAAAAGTTAGAGAACAAAACCAAAGAGGTTCTTACGAAAATGAAAATCTAAGACAAAGTGTGAGATAAAATAAAGGGAGAATATAGATGTAAAAAAACACTGTGAGATAGGGAAAGGTCCAAATGAGAAGGATTTTTAATTTTTTATTATAAGAAGCTGATTAATTTGATGAGGATGGTATTGTAGAATGTAGATTGATTGATTGGATTGAAGAAAAAAAAAAGCTAGTTTGGATGGTGTGAGAGAGAATCAAGAAGAAAAATGGAGTTTAAGAAGAGTAGATGGGATGGGATAAAGATGAACGGATGAGTGAGAGGATTAAGAAGCTGCAAGAGAGCTAGATTAATTGTATAAAATAAAATGGTGACCTAATTTTAGCATTATAAATTAAAATTATGAAATGTTCCAAATCTTAAGGTTAAAAATTAAAATCAAAAAAGAAAAAAAACAAGGATTCGGCAGGAGAATAGATGTCACGAATTTAAAAGGATACAAAAAAATCAAGAAAAAAGGTGAGAAAGTGAGTAAGAGGGTGAGAAAAATATAAATTTAAGTGAGATAGTTAGAGAAATAAAAAAAAAAGAATAAAAACCAAGAAGATGAAATCAAGCTTGTAATACTTTAAAGTTTTAATTTTGATTTTTTGATTTTTTGATTTTTTGATTTTTATTTTAGGATGAGATACCAAATTTAAAATTAATAGAATTAAGTAATGATCAAGGCAGTGTTAAGATTATTTTATGAGATTTTTTATTTGTGAGATTAAATTAGTGAGATAATAAATAAAAATTAATGACAGTCAAGGGAGATCACACCAAATTCTTAACCAAGAGCGTGAGTGAGAATGAGTTCATAAGGATAATCTTGACTCAATCTTGAAAGATCACCCTCAATAACTCATTATTGAACTCGATTTAACTTTAACTCAGCTTGATTGAGTAAGATTGCGACTGTGATTGGTATTGTGACTGTGTGTAGGTGTACTGTACATGTACAACAACTAGATTATACAGCTGAGATGAGCCAAAGCTATCAACTTCAACTCTCGAGGTTGACAAGCAGTGAAAGACTACCTGGACTAGCGTAGTAGAGTAAAGTACAGTTTATAGCTGAGAGTTTTCTATTATTATAGTACAATAGCTCATTTAGGTTATAGTGTTAAGGTATTTATTCATTTTGGATTTGAAAAAGGATTACGAGATTCTAAAATCAAATGATTTCTCGAAGACCTCAACTTGAAACTATTTGAGACTTAACTCGTCATCGAATAAAAAAAGTGAATTCAAATAAAATAAATTTTGACAGGAAAAGTCTGACCAAAATTGGTAAGATTTTAAATCTGAATCATTCAAAATTAAACTAAATCAATGGATTATGAGATATTGAGAATAAGTCAGGGTAAAATGTAATTCTTAGTTGAATTTTAAATCAATTTATCAACTTGAAATCTTTAGTTTTGAAAATAAAAATCAAAAGCAAGCCATAGATTTTCAAAAGAATCAATCAATCTCTTTATAGATTATTATTTTATTTTTTTTGATGGTCACACACATTAAATCAGACAAGGCAGTAAAGCAAAATGATTCAATTCTTAATGATATAGGATAAAATTTATTAAAATCAATGAATTATTAATAAGAAAATTTAACATCAAGCACAAATAAATCAAAAATTTTCGAGGACAAGGGTGTGGAGAGGTGGCTGGGTTGCCGATTACTCAAATTAATTAAAATATTTTGAGTTTTGTTGCCTTGGACGAAAAAAAAAACATCTTAAATGATAATGTTTAGGTTAACACCGAAGACAAATATTTAAATTTTAGCGGGGATTTAATTATTATATCATTTTATTTTATATTTTATTATTTTGAGTTCTAAAATCCAAGTCAACTTAAGGGTAATTTAGCACTGCCTCAAATGATTATTTTAAAAACTAAAAAAAGAAAAAAAGATTCATTTAAATGAGTTGATATTTATTACAATTAAAAAATAATGAATAAAATATTAAAAATTAATGAGTTGGCAAAACTTTTTTTTAATCAAATTATGATAAATAAATAAAAAAATTAAATAAAATTTATCTTTTTCATTTAAATAAATTATAATTTTTAAAATTTAAAAATCATCATCATCAAAATTTATTATATTTTTATCTTAAATAAATCATTAAAACTCTTCTTCAAATAAATAAATAATTACAAGATATTGGAAATTTAATCACTTGATTTAAAAAAATTTCAGTCATCCTAAATAAATCTAAAATTATATTGTGTACTGTATTATTTGTTTTACCCTGTAAAACTTAAATTTATATAATTAATCTCTTGTTTTTTTTCTTTTTTAAAAAATAATAATAATAAACAAACTAAATTACAATTTAAATAAAATACAGTAAGTAAGATTATTTTATTATTTTTTAAGAAAAAGTTCAAAAATGAATCTTCAAACTTTTTGTTTTTTAATTTTTAAATTCTGAATATAATAATTAAAATTTTAATTATTTTTTAAAAAAAATATTGTACTGTAATAATGGGTTATCATTATCATCATTAAAAGGAAAATAAATATATAAATAAATTGGTTATTTTTAAAAATTTATTTAAAATGATTTAGAATTTAATTTGAATATAATATTATTACACTTAAAAAAAATATTTGATTAATTTATTGATTAATAATTAATATTTTATTAAATATATCCTATTTTTTTATTCAAAAAATAATAATAATGGAGTTTTTTGTTTCTTAATTAAATTAAATAAATAAATGGATTAATTTCTTAATATAAGATTAAAGGTTCTTTTTTTGGGGGGGAATTAAGTATATATATATATATATATATATATATGTATATATACATGAATTTAAATTTCCCACTCCCACTCACTTGAATTATTTTTAATTTTTGAAAAATAAATATCAAAGAATAAAAATCCTTTTTAATTATTAAAATCTTATTCAATAATTAATAACAAAAAAAAAATTATAAGATTTTTTATAAATTTTGATTTAAATAAATTTCATTCTTAAATTGAATAAAAAAAAATTAAGAATTAAAATTTAAAAAATAATAATAATAATAATAATAATAATTAAAATAATACATTTTATTTCAAAAAAAAAAAATAATATTAAAATTTTTAGTAATAATTTTTTCTTTTAAAAAAATTAAAAAAAAAAAATATGAAAAAAAGTAAGAAAAATTAATTTAATTTTTTATTTATTTTTAAAAAAAAATTAAATTTATTTAATTTAATTATATATATATATATAAAATAATTTTTTTTTAAAAAAAATAAAAATAATAATAATAATAATAATAATTAATTAGATAAATGAAAATTTTATTGTTATATTTTCTTTCTTAAATTTAAAACCAAAATTAAAAAAAAAAAAAAAAAGTAAATTTTCATATTCTTTTTTAATAATAATAATAAATTAAGAAAAAATTATTATTAAAAAATTATATAAACCTATTAATAAGAAAAAAATTTATTCAAATTTTTAATTGATTAAAAATTAAATATATAATATTAAAAAAAAAAATAGGTTATATAACCCATTAGTATTCTATTAACCAAAAAAAAAAAAAAAATTATTTAAACCTTTTTTTTTTTTTTTTAAAAAAAAAATAGTATTAGAAATAATAATTTACCTAACAATTTTACTTTCAGTCAATCTTCTTATATTCTCAAAAAAAAGTATTCAAAAAAAAAAAAAAAAAAAAAAAGAAAAAAAAAAGATAAATTAAAGTTAAAAAAAAAAAAAAAAAAAAAAAATCTAAAAAAAAAAAAATTAATAAATTCATAATAAAAAAAAAAAGAAAAAAAAAACTTAAATATTAAAAATTTAATAAAAAAAAAAAAAAAAAAAAAAAAAAATTATTTTAAAAAAAAAAAAAATTAAAAAAATCTATTTAAAAATTAATCATTAAATAAATAAATAAATAAAAATAATAATAATTCAGTTTATTAAATATTTCTAAAAAAGATATAAATAATAATTAATGGGTGAAAGATTAAATAATTTAAAATATTCTTTTTTAATTAATTTTTTGAATATGATTTTTTTTTTTTTTTTAATTTATTCCTTTATTTAAAATTTATATTTTTTAATTTTTTTTTTATCATGATTTTTTTATTTTTTTTTATTTTTTTTTATTTTTTAAATGACTTGAATATTTAAATTTAAATTAAAAATCATAAACTTAAAAAAAAATGTGAGAAAAAAAAAAAAAAAAAGTTTTTTTTTTTAAATTAATTTCAAATTTTTTCAAAGTTTTAAATTTTGAAATTTTTTTTTTTTTAAGAGTAAATAAATTATTAAATATTTATTAAATTTAATTTTAAACCTCATTTTTTTTTAATTCAAAAAAATAAATAAAATAAATAAACTTATTAATTTAAAATTAATAAAAAAAATTGGGATATAGAATATAAAAATAAAATCTCTCCTTTATTTTTCATTTTTTAAAAAAAATGTTTTTTTGATAATAAAAATTAATTTTATTTAAAGAATTTAAAATTTTTTTTTTTTAATTTTTTTTTTTTTCTTTAAAATAAATTTATTCAAAAAAAATGATTAAAAGTTAAAAAATTATAATTAGGTATTAGTAATTCTAATTAAATTAAATTAATTTTTTTTTTTTTTTTTTTTTTTTTGAGGTTAATCTTAAAATAAATCAAATTTAATGTAAATAATTTTTTTTTTCAAAATAGAATATTAATTAATTTATAATTAATTAAATTCAAATAATTTTTTTTTTTTTCTTTGAATTTTGATATCTTTTTTTTCTTTCTTATAAAAATAATAATAATAATTTAATCTTTTATAAATAAAATTAATTTTTAAGAATTTATTATTAATTATTTTATTTTATTTTTTTTTTTTGTCAAATTTAAAAAAATAAAGTTAGTTAAATAAAAACATTTTAATATAATTTTATAATAATTTAATAATAAATTTATTTAAAAAAAAACTTTAATTATAAATTTAAAATTAATAAATAAGAATTTTTTTTTTTTTTTTTAAAAAAAATAAAAATAAATAAATAAATAAATAAATAAATAGTTTATAGTAATTTTTTTTTTTTTTTTTTTTTAAAGGTCTTTAATTTAAAGAAATAATGTTTTTTTTTTTTTTTTGAGAACTTTTTTAAATCATTATTGTTTTAAGTTTTTTTTTTTTATAAATTTATTTATTATAATAAAAAAAAAAAAAAATTAAGATTATAATTATAATTTATTATTTTATAAAAGCAAAAAAAATTATGAAATTTTGATAAAAAAGTTTTAATAAATAAGAATTAAATAAAAAGATAAAGATTTTTTTTTTTTTTTTTTTTTTTTTTTTTTTTTTTGGGTAAAGAAATTTTCCTTTTTATTTTGAAATTTAGTAAAATGATAATTAATTTTTTTTTAAAATTATAAGGAATTAAGATTTTTTTTTTTTTAACTTTAAGAACAGGATTTTGATTAATAAAAACTTTTTATACACTTTTTTTTTTTTGGGATTATATGTGGTTTTTGAAACAAAATATGGGAAATTTTAACCAATAAAAGGTGAATTTTTTTTTTATTTGGGGTCCAAATAACCTTCTTCTAACATGTATTATTTATATAATTCTTTAAAGAACCTTTATTAAAGCCTCATAAAGTTCAAACTATGAGGTGTTGAATGATAAAAAAGTTCTTTTGTAGAATTGAAAATTAATATTCAAGTATATGGGAAATTATTCCAAAATAAATTTAATTTGATCAAACTATGGGATTTTAAACTTAAAAATTTAATAAATTTTTTAAGTTTTAAAGATAATAATCTCAAAGTTGATTCATTTTATAGATTTGAGCTAGGTATACATAATTAATGGTATCCAATTTTGTATAGGTATCAGTGAATATGAAAAAAATATATCACTTCTAAATCCCATTATTAAGGTATTTATTCTTCTAAAATCCTTTTTAGAGTTTATTTTATTCATAAATTTTGTTTCATATGAGTTATTAGAAAAAATGGATTTCAATCTTGGAAAGGCCTATCTTTTTTTCTTTCCAAAAAAAGAGTTCAATTTGGTTATCTCAAACAAAAAACTTTAGAAGTTAGATGTGAGGTGAATATTTTGTTTACCCATAATTTGAATTAATTTTATTCATAAATTATTTAGTTTTAATGATATATTGATTTGAATATTAAAATTGGATAGAAAGAAATGAGGAATTTATTTTCAAAATCTATTTGATGGTTTTATTCCTTTTTCTTTGGATTTTATATTAAAGCTAAAATTTAAGGTTTATTTTAAGTTCTTGTTTTGAGAAGAAATAAATTTTTTGAGTATTTTTCTTGTGATTATTAGATTTATATATTTAGAAAGAGGTAGTTTTATTCTTTAATTTAATAAAATTTATAGATTATTTTGGCTCAATTCCATTTTTTAATAGTATTTTTCTCTACCATTGGTTTATGATATTTTGGCTATTATGATTATTTTCCAGTTTTTTGAGTAAAATTATGAAACCTAGTAATCAAAAATTACCAAAAATATGTTGGATCTGAAGAGTCAACATCACCACCAAAAAATGGAATAAGAGAAAAATATAATCCAGAAAGAAAACCAAGACCTTGAACTAATCAAAGGAGATAATTCTTCTAAAAATCTACAAGCCCAAGTCCATTAAAGAACAAATTCCAAGGCAAGAAAGGAATGTGGAAAAAGTCAAAGCTAGAGATTAAAATTTAAAGCTCAATGGGGAATAAGTAGATAGGTTTATCAGAAACTTAGAAAGGATAACTTCAATGGAATGGGCACATGAAGAATAATTAGAAATGTAGATGGCATTTTGGACAACAGACCCAAAAATCAGTGATGCAATAAAAGAAATTATAGGTTATTAATAAGGAAACTGAACTCATCTAAAGAAGTATATTACAGCTAGATGGTGAATATTTGAGAAATAAATGAGATATAGAAAGGATTATTTTATCAACCTACTCAATAATACCAAATATGAAGGAGTAACCAGAATTATTTCTCAATAAAAAAGTTTCATAGGGGAGTATGAAACTATCATAAATTATCTTATCAGATATTAATATATTCCTTGAAATAATATGCTTTGTGAATATTGGTTTGACTGTCTTTCTGACAATATAAGAGGAGTCATCAGCAAAGTCATGATCAAGGAAAATGTAATGGTTAGAGCTAAATATGGAGGGGATCTAATACCACCAATAAAGTTTTGAAGAAGTAAATTTAACATTAATTAGAATAAATGATATTAGTCACCAAAAAAGACTTTAAAGTCCAAGAATAACCTAAATAAATTAAGAAAAATTTAAATATATGAAGCTCAAATTAAAGGATAAGGTATTTCAAGGGATTCAAGAATCCCACAAGAAAATGAAACAGATTAAAAAAAAATCTTAAATAGAAAAAAGAAGTAGTCAAGGAGGAGGAATTTTCTTAAAATAAAGATTTAAAGAAATTAATAAAACATCTAAATTAATTAAATAATGTGGCTATAACTCAAAAGAAAATAATTAATAATCCTGACTTAAAGAATCAATATTTAAGACAAAAAGAAAATCTTTCTTCACCTAAAACATGAAATTTTTCTTATTAACCAAAACCATTTTCAAAGTGTTATAATTGCTTAAAAGAAGGACTTCTAACAGGAATATTTAATTATCTTATTGAAAATCCAAATAAGAAATGGATAATAAGACATGGATTCAATTATGCATACTCCAATTGGGAAAGAGTCCAAAATGATGAGAAATTCTCACCCAATTACCTATTAAAGGAATTTAAAAATGAAAAAGAAGAAATAAAAAGAAAATTAGATGAGAATAATAAAGAATTAAGAAAAGTAAACTTCCTTTATTTTAATGAATGATTGAGGAGATTAGTAACAAACCATTTTTAATCTCAAAAAAGACTAAAATATCCACTTGAATATTCTTTTGGACTAAGGAATAAAAAATAAATTAAAGAAAATGAATAGAAATGAAAAACTAAATCCAAAACATTACCCTCAAAAAAAAAAAACTTTTAAAACCAAAAAAACCATCAAATAAAAAAAAAGACTAGCATTCCTGATGGGTTTGTTGAAAATGAAGATCCTGAATAAGAGAGAGTTATAATTCCAAAAAAAAAATGAAAATTATAAAAATATATTGAAATAAATACAGTAAAAGAACTTAGTAAACCCAAAATACAATTAATAGTCAAGGAAACATTAGAAGAAAAAATAGAGTTAAGATAAAAAAGAAGAAGGGGTAAAAAAAACAAACAATAATCTTCCATTAAAGGAGAATTTTTAACAATAAATCATTGGAAAAGTAAATGAAAAAGGGGTTATATTGGAAGAGTAATCTTAAATTAGAAGAAATTTTGACAATATAACCAAGATTTGTTGAAGAAATTAAATTTCTCTCTTAGAAAGAAAAGAAATATTTAATTTCACTAAAATCTATTAACAATAAAAAACAGGAATTAACTCAAGAGAAAATTATTGTCATAGATAAATTAATTTTTTTTTCTTTCCTAGGAATTATGGAAATATTTATGGGTAAGAAATAATACATAGTGAAAGATTTGTTTGATACTGGATCTGAGTAAAATGTCATACCTTGAAATTAATCAATAAAGGAAGGATTATCTATGAGGACTTTAGATATTAAACTAAGAGTAATAGGAGGAAAAAGAACTTAAAGTTTTGGTTTAGCAGAAAATATACCCATAATTTTACTATATTAAGATTAAAAGAAGAATTATTTCTTTTTCTTCTAGAGGGGAAGTAAACACTGGTATTGGAAGAAATTTCCTGAAAGATTTTAGAATTAGATTAGAAAATTCAAAATAACAAGGAGAAATTTTCAGCTATAAAGAACCTGATGGAAAATATTTTTGCAACCAAAGAATGGAATTTAAACCCACCAAAGGGGATAGAGCTGTGTAATGCTACCAAAATTAAAGAATGGAAGATCAATAATATAAGTAATACTAGAGAATTTAATGAGTCTCCTAAAGAAAAATCAAGAATAAAAGAAAATAAACAATCTGTAAAATTAAACACAGAAATTCCTATCAACCATTCGAAATCTTAATTTACTAGTAATGATTTGAAAATTAATAAAAAAAAACATACTTTTTAGCTTTATTAACCTCAAACATAGGAGAAAAATTATTGCTATAATATTTAATCTTGTAATTCAAATTAAGTGGAACTAGTAAAAAAGAATGGCCTAAATCTAAGACAGCTAATCAAAAGTTTCTCACTTGTTTTTTAGTAAAAATAGGTTTTATTTTACTTAGAAACACAATTCTGTTTATAAATTCTAAAAAGTATTTGTAGAAGATATAATTTGAAAACAAAAGAATATTATTTAGACAATTAATTTTTTGAAGGTAAAATGGTTTAATAAATTTGAAAGACATAAAATTAAGGAAAATTAACCTATTAAAGACCAAAATTAAAGTAATAAACAGATAAAATTGCATTACTCATTTAATTTCTTAGCTCAAGAAGACCCTTAAAAAATGGAAAACCCTCAAAATTATTTAAGTTTTAAATATTATAAACCCAATGGGAAGAATTCAAATCAAACTGAATATTAAGCTTAATTTCATAAATAATAGAAAATGAAATTTTATTATAGGTTATGTATTAATATAAATTACCTCAGTATTAAGGAAGAAGAAATAATTGAAGTAAATAGTCAACATAAAGGATTTAAAATACTCAATATAAATATCAAACAAATTTACAAATAAAACTCACAAATTAATTTCAGATTAAGATGGGAGGAATATCCTTTCATAGAAATTATGAACCTGAACACTGAAGAAAATATTTTTTCACTTAAGAATTGGATTTAGTATTTATATAAAGCCAAAGAAGAAAAATAAAATAAACCAGAAGATAGTAGTGAAAGAACTAAAGGTTTTTATTCCAACCAATAAAAAAAATTTTACTTACCATTTACTTCTTAAGGATAAGAAAAAAAAATTTCATTTTGGGAAAGAAATTATTTGATTATTTTATTTCTATAAAGAATATTCACAAATCATCATTAGAAGTGAAAGAAATTAAAAAACACATAGGATAATGAAATAAAATAAGAGGAAGAATAAAAATATTCTGATGTTTTTTTTTTTCTATAGAATATTCAACAATTTTTAAGAAGACTTTAATAAAGGAATATGACTTATGAAAAATAAATATATGCATAATGAAAATTCTTGTAGTATTGCCTTGGTTTGTTTTAATATATATATATATATATATAAGGAAAATTAAAAAAAGTTCAGTTTAATAAACGTGTGACATCCAAATTTGAAATGTTTGCAGTGCAGAGAGGCACTCGCAGAAAGCTTTACTATTTTATATTTCATTTTTGGTTATATATATATATATAATCAATGTCATGTATTTAGATGAATATAATATATAAATAGTTCAAAAAAGAGTATATAATACTAGTAGAAGATAAGGATTTAAAAAAAAACTATCATATTCAGAATAAAAATAATAATTATAATACTAAATAAAATAAATACAATTTAAAAATTGAATCAAATCAAAATTATTAAATTTAGTTAAATAAATAAATTATTAAAGCTTACTAATTATTGAAAAAATAAATTATAATTTAATCATGTTCAATAAAGAAATAAAGATCAACTAAATAAAGAAATCAATATATGTATATGATAGTATCTGTTGCAACTTTAATTAAATATTCCATTTTATTTTATTTTTTTCGGAATTTAATGGATATACCTTAGTCATATATATATATAATGTTTCTTCAAAAAGGATGGAAAGGGGACTAGGCCCTCAATAAATGTGATAATTATAAAACTTATTTAACCTATGTTGTTGTATCTGGGTTATTTATTCTTTTTTACATATTTTTACCATAACATCTAAAAGTTCTTTTTATTTATATTTATTTCTTCTTATTTATTAGATGAGAAAGTTTATAGAAAAAATAAGAAGTAATAAACTTATTAAATTGGGAGGGTACTAGTCCCTCAGCCATTCAAATTATTGCAATTTGTTTAGATTTAATAAATATTTTTGTTTCCTTTATGAGTTTCTTTATCTGAGGTTTCATAATCAAAAACTTGCTGTATTTATTTTTTTCTATTCACTCTTTCTCAAGAGCTAAGTGAGATCATTTATTAAAAGTTATCAGATCAAGTGGTTGTGAGAATGACATAAAGCTGCACCATCCCTAATTCTCATTTTTTTATGCATTTATTATAAAGGATTTATCCTAAAGAAAGGATATTTTATTTAAGTAATTTAAGAGAAATTTATTAAATGTAGATTAAAAGAGTTCTCAGAAACCAGCTTGGATGAAGCTATTAAAAAAAAAAGAAGGATTATCTTAATTTTACTTTTCTTTTTTCCTGATTTGGATTTTAACAGTACTGCTGAATTTATGTATTTTTTAATTTTGAATTTGATATACACAAAAAATAAAAATAAATTAATAAATAAAATAATAATAATAAATGAAAAATAAGGGATGTTAACTTATTTATTCATATCACTCCTTATTATATAAAGTTTTTGGGGGAAATGGTGAGAATTTCAATTTTATACCCACTATTTCTTTTATTTTTAGTCGCAGTTAAACTTTCAATATTCAAGGATGAAACTATGAATATTTCAAGCTAGAAAGTAAGAAATAAAAACAAACAAACAGAAATTCATTAAGAAAGAACACAAAAGGTTCAAGAATAAAACAAAGAAGAATAAGAAGAATAAGAAGAAGAAAATACAACAAATACCTCAAAGGGAAATCATCTATAGCCAGTATAAATAATTGAAACCAATACAATGAATTAATTAGCTGAAAAGGGTTTTTTTCTTTATTAAAGACAAGGAAGGGTAAATAAATTACTATGGAATATTCAATTGGTAATTAGAATAAATATATGGTGCACTAAATATTCATTATTAATAAGGAAGTTCTAAATTAGGTAAGCCAGTTTCTCATATCCAAAACAGGGGGAATAGTAAATCAAACTTCATTGAAAATTTTGTGTACAGAATTAAAAGGGGAGGGGATGTGGTATCCCTAGATCATATTATATTAATGAACCATAAATTGAATTTGATTTGGCTTATAACAACTGTTGATTTAATTTGAGGAACCATTATTCTCTAATCTGAGGGTATAAAAATTAAAGTGAACAATAGTTTCAAATTAAAATAACTTATAAGTGGATAAATGAATCTTCTAATTAGAATGTGACACCCCACTGCACCATCCAGAACTACAAAGCTTGAAGGACTGGTTTACCCAAAATGATCAGTAATTTTCCATTTCTTTGTGTTCATTTGAATTTTTATTTTTTTTTATCATTTTAAGTGGGAAGTAAGTTATTAATACAGCACAAAGGGTATAAGCTATAATGATAATGCATGAAATAATTTTTTATGGAAGAGCTATAGTTTCATAGGTATCACATTCTAAGAACAGGTTAATTTACATCACTTGAAGTAAGTTCAGCTATAAATTAGTGTAGCTGAGTCTTGCTATATGAAAGAAAAGGGAAATATGATATCTAGTATTTATCATAGATAAATGAAGTTGAATGAAATTAAAAATGTGGTACAAGCTATGTATGACTGATTTCTATTAAAGATGACCTTGGTATTGTTTGTGAAAGGAAAAGGATTTGTTTAGCTGTTGAGGATGGGTTAATTTAATAAGTAAGATTCCATTAATAAGGAAGAGAGGTGTAATAATCATATGGTATGAAGACAACAAGTGAATATTTATAGAGGGATATTGAAGGAATCGAAATGAATTGTTCAAAATGGAAGATGGAAATTATATTCATGTTAAATATAAATATTACATAAGGAGTAAGGAGATAGAATAAATATTGTTAAATAATTTGGGATTTCTGAGTAATCAATTAAACTTATTAGTAATCAACCAAATTTCTTAGTAATCATCAGAAGATGAGGGATCCAGAAACTCAATTTAATCAAGATCACCTCCCCTTAAATTTAATCAAGCACCATAGAAAAAAAACCAAAGTTCTCTCAAAAATTCCAAAACATTTTATTAAAATGCAGTTTACATTATCCCAAACCACCAAACCTTATTTCATAATACAGGTCACATGATAAAAACCCAAATTGGAGACTTGAAAAAATTCCAATTCACATTTTTTTGACACTCCTATGGAGGACCAAAAAACCATAAATAGAGGTTCTCTCTCCCACTTTCAATTTTTTTCCCCAGCTCCAAAAAGGGACTTCACCAAACAAAATAAGACTTATTGATATTTTATCTGAGGTAAATCCCCTCATCCATAAAGTATTATCCTAATAGCTTTCAAAAAACCTTATATATAATAGTCATAAAAATCTGTCCAAATTATATTATAAGCTTACTAATCTATAATAATTAAAAGAAATAGCCTTATAAGCTCAAACAGGGGAGCTCAAAAAACAATCCATCAAGATTTTGTCTGAGGGACATTCTCTCATCCATAAAGTATCATCCTAATATCTTTTAGTACATATTATTTATAATATTAGTCAACAGTAATAAAAATTATACTATAAACTTACTAAGCTATCATCATTAGAATTAATAGTCTTATGAGATCCAACAGGGAAGCTTGAACAAAAAAGTAAGCTCTTAATATTTTATCTGAGGGACATCCCCTCATCCATGGAATATTATCCTCATTGTTTATGTGATTTACACCCAATAGTAGTTAGAAGTGGTTTAAAATATAGTATAATTTACTTAGAATAAATAAAGAAAAAAGACTTATAGTATATAAGATAGTAAAAAAAACCCTCAAGAAAAGAATTTATTATCATTAGTATTATTAGAGCTCATAAATTGTATTCTTATCAACAGAAATATTCTATCAGTAATTTTTTCCTTATATTATTTTCTTTTTCAAAAAATCATTATCAATCTATCAATAGCTATTGCAAAATTTTGAGATTTTACTGGATTTAATATTATTGTTATCCCACAGATTATCAACTTTCATTTTAGAAAAAATAAATTATTAAACATAAAAAAAATCACAAATACTAAAATCAATTAAAAAGAAATATCATTATTAGTCTGGTTTTCAAGTATATTATAGTAGCTCCATCAGATTTTCTGTTTTTTGTGTTTTATCACATAACAAATTCATTAGTAGTTTGTTATTGGTTAAATTCACATTGTTTTTTAGTTTTTTTAAATTGTTTTTTCAAGTTTTTTTTAACCATCTCACAATATAAAGAAAATTCTGATAAGAGTTTGTTAAATAGACTTTTCTGATGCAGCCACCATCAAAATAAATAAACTGATTTTGAAGCTCAAGTCAATATAATTACTCATTATTTGGAAGTAAAGTCCAGAGTATTCTAGCACACAAGAAGTGAAAGGGTTGCAAGTCATAAAATCAATTAAAAAATTTCCTTGTAAGTTCTCCTTCCAGGTAATTCCTCATTTATTCAACATAGAGGAGTGTCTCACAACAATCAAATAAAATTAAATCTTGCTGTGAATCAAAATTCTTGAAGAAAAAACAAATATAAATCTTGGTGAATAAAGATTGTGTTTGAAATTGAATTTTATGACAAATTTGGAAAATTAAAATTGAAGCTGTGACCTCAATAAAAATTCAATTGAAGTCCAATGACTAAAAATGGTCAGAAAAATTATTTTAGATGAAAAAAAATTGAATGGGGTTGAAAGAAAATTATGTAAAGAAGATTAATTTTCAAGGATAAAAGATTTAGTGAATGTTGAGATGATTGAAAAAAGAATCATTAAGGATCTTGAAAGTTTTGTAATTGATGAATGAGTGATTGTAAAATCAGAAATAAAGAATGAAAAAATAAATAATGAGATAGTTAATATAATATCACAGGGGCTCTTTGGAGTAACAAGAGTGGCTTGGAGCTCAGTAATCAGGGAGATCATTTGAAATACTCCAAATAATTGAAGAAATAAGGAAAAGAGTCTATTCCTTTAATAAGGGGAATACAAGTACAGGGAGATATGAATCAAAAAGGAGAAATAAAATGACCAAAGAGCCAACCAAGTAAGTACTTAATTAATTTTTCAAAATTACAGAAAGAACAATGGAGTTAGTAAAGGATATGACCACCAATATCCACTGACAGGAAAGGAAAAGGGTGCAAATGACTGACTTAAGATTATCAGTATTTAATATCAAGATGACAAGAAAATGAGGATAAAAAGAATTGATTAGATTAATTAACTGGAGTAAAAGTACCCAGGGGATGAAATAGTGGCCATTATATATGAGAAGTTTGGAACTTCAATCCTTCAAGCTGACCACTGGACTGTATTGAGTAATTGAAGCTATATGGAAAGCTTGGGACAAATACATCTGGTAAGATTATAAACTACACTGAGTTCAATTATTACTACCAGGGATTTTAATTAACTACAGGATTCTTGTATGAATCCTGTATTAACTTATTGAGGTTGACAAGGTGAAGTTATTGAGCTTTGCAACTTGAAAGCTTATTTGGGTAGCTTCCTACTAAACTTACCTATGAAGATCCCTTGGAAGTATTACCTTGGGGGAACGATTCATAAATAAATTTACCAATACCCAAAATTAATAGGTTATTTGTGTCCTTAAGTAGCCTTCTTGAAGTCCTACTCACCACCCCTATTGATAATAACTTAACATCCCTGAGTCCTCCCTTAAAAGCTGTCTTGAGGCTTGCTGACTTCTCTGACAGGACAAAATTGAGTCTTGAAACTTTCACGATTTAATTTATGGCGAATAAATGGTTCATAATAGTGTATAACCCCATTTATGGAACTTTGGAATTTCTAGAATTATTGTGTTCCAAAGGGGGAAGGGGGTGATTTTGGCCATTGAAGGGAATTGGCCAAAATTGGTGGTTTTTGGACCTTTAGTGACTTCCAGGGGCCAATACTTGATTCTATGCATCATTGAAGGTATTTTCTCACTTTGAGATTGGTGGTACATAGACCCTTTGGGCCTCATTTTATTTAAGCCAAAAGGGGCGCAAAGATCCCATGGGGGGTAGAGGGCCTAAATGGAGCCAAAACCCCCTAATTAAAGGGCCAGGCCAAATGAACAGAGGATGGTGAAAGAGCCATGAGTGGATGGATAAGCTCAGGAGGGGCCAAACAGAGTGGAATAGCATAGAGGCAAAAACATGATGAAAGTCCAGAAAGGACCAAGGATGCTGTAATGAACAGTCAATCCATTTCTGAGTGTTGAGGCCAAAAGGGAAATTAAGTGGGTGTGGATTTCAAAGCCACAGATAATTGGATCTGGCCAGTTGGCTATAAAACGATAAATATGGAAAATTAGCCATAGTATGGATATGGATAAGGCTTCCATAATTGCATCCATGAAGGCATTCCCATCGCTGTGACAATATCAGTGACATCCTCAGTCAAGGATACCAATGATGAATAATCAGTGTCTAATAATGTTAGTGATGCAGAAATGAACCCAGGATTATCAAAAAAGATGAAGCAAAATCTTATATTTAGATTTTAAATATACAAGAAGTCTTTTTCTTGAGATAATGAGCCACCAGGTGCACTCAAAAACCATAAAGTGGACAGTACCCACAATATTGAGAGACCATACCCTCCAGTATTGAGGAGACAAGCTTATTATGTAAGGCCACATGCTATGGAAGCCTCAAGAAGACATATCAAGAGTTAATTCAGCTTTATTTCTTAAGAAAAGTAGGCTGTAATGAATAAGTTGAGGTTTCAACTCCTGCAATTATTACTTGGAATCATGGTTGGTGACTGTGGATAATTGTATACCTATAGTTCTAGATAAGTTCTGTGAGCCTTGAGGTATATTTTACATACTCAAATAGTCCAAAATTGAAATCAAAATGCATTCTGAACTCTTAATAACCCATAAGTAATTCTTATATTCAAAATTCTTCATTTTTCATTTTACAAAAAATGAATAAGTCTTTTCTGAGTAAGTAAATCCATGGGTATAAGTCCAGATTTGTATTATACACAAAAAAATCACCTAGGGTAGCTCCATGTAGTAAAGGAGCTTAAATAAACTCTAAAAGGTTTTAATATGGAAAATACTTCAACACCCAATCATCAATACCACATAAAGGAACTGTGAAATTTCTTGTTTTTCTCCATTTCAAGCCAAAAAATGGGAATATGAGGAATCCCATGTTACATATACACCAAGAATAGTATTATGAATGTTTGTGGAACTTAGTATTGATGTATTGTTACATACAGATTTGATAAAGCCATAGTGGTTATAAGTCTTTTAGGCCTGAATTACTATTTTTGACATGAAAGTAGCTGAGGGAGACAAAAGACATCAAAGAGAGTCAGGGTACTTTGCTTCTGAGGCCCCTGAGACATGGATATCTCTAAAGATTGATTCCATGGCCTATAATGGCTCACGTAGTATGCTAAATCCTTTTGGGAACCTGGTTATCAAGTTAAAATCTCATCATAACATGAGAAAATAGAAAATACGCTCCTCTTTTGACATGACAAAAAGGTAATGAGCAGCTCTGACTCATGAAAAAATTTCCATTATTGATTTTTTACATGTATAAGCCCAAAAGGAGTGATTCAAACCATTTTTTGGACTATTTTCCATGAATTTACCTCATGGCAACTATCTATAACTATACTATCTGCTTTTCTATGTAGAAATGAGGTAAAACTTCAGAAATTCATTAAAAATAAATTTCTGAATTAATATTTCTTAAAACTCCAGGACTAATGTAGAAAGGGATATTCCATAGTAAAACCAAAGATAATTAAGACTTCATAATTAAAACTAGAATTTTTATTTACATTCCATTTTTGATGATTCCAGGTGAAACACTAAATATTCCAATATTAATAGAAAATACAATCTAAAATGAAATTTTTGATAAATTTGATGAATTTGAGTAATTCATGATTATTTCAAAATAGGAAGGAGATTGAGGGTTTTCACTCCTTTATTTCTTAGCCATAAATGGGTTGGTAGTCACATAAAATGACTTAATCAAGTAATTATGATAATCTTATGTGACAACAAGTGATATAATAAATAATAAAAAGAGGATAGCTGGTTTCTCACTCATTGGTTCTTCAGTTTTCTCCACTGAATCCCTCTATGAGCTGTTGTTTACTTAAAAGAGGTCTCCTCTTGCTGTTTTTACCAAATCATCTTATTATTCAATCATATCATTAGTACCAACAAGTAAGTATTAGCTTAATCTTTTCTTAAGTGGTTTACTTATTTCAGCATCAATAATAAATATTATAAATGAAAGCATTATACCATTTTCAATATTTTTCAACTATTATCTTGGTGTATTAATGCTGTAAATCTATCTTGATATTTGAAATCCACAACTAATCTTCCAAAAAACTCTGCCAATTCTTTTCAAGGTATCATTGGAGTATTAGTGAGTGTTTTATTTTAATTCCTAAATTTTTTTCTCTGAAGTATAGTTTTCTTAATCAATTATCATTATAATTATTCTTTTAAAAGATAATTATGAATTAAGATTATCTCTATTATTTAAATAAAGATGCTTTATTATTAATACTTCTTGAAATTGATTCTAGTAGACAATTACTTCTTACTGTTATAATCACTAGTAGTGTATAACAAGTAAAATAATCAATTAAGTGCTTAGTTCTCTATTTGTTATATTTAATAAGAAAAGTGCAGTACTCTTTTTTAATAGTAATATTATCAATAGTTCCATAGACACATCTTATATTTGGGGCCCTGGCTGTGTTTTTTTAACCTTGTAAACTTAATTACTATATTGTCAAGCCATAAAATATACTAACTAAATAATTCTTTCTTTTATTTTGAGGTTGAATCATTTGTATTTTTAAAATTGCTGTAAAGATCTCCTTCATTCAGGAATTTGGATCATTTTTATATTGTTTTAGACATGGCCTTTTCACATCCAACAACTTATGAAATTTTTCTTTGAGTTATTCTGAATTAGTCTTTGATTAAAAATGTTAAATTTTGCTTATATTTCCTTAAAAAGAATAATTTTTTTTAATATATAAGAAAACAAAACTTATAAGAAATCCCAAAAAGATTCTAAAAAGAATAAAAATACTTCTTTCTCTTATAATTCTTTTTAACTAGTCTCTTTAATCAAAAATATTGCAGCTGGTAATGAGCTTAGCATGGGGTATATCACCAGTACAGAATTTGAAGCAAGTATTGAAGTGAAAATTTCAGAAAGAAGCACTTTATTTAAAGAAGAGCTATCCAAAAAAACACCAATTTTTTTCTTTGTCTTTATTATTCATTTTGTCCTAAATTTATGTGAGAACAGTACATACCAGGAATGGAAGCAACTATCCAGTTCAACCAGATGGATCTGAACAAGGAAGAGGCAGTACCAGGTCCAGAACTGGCAAAAATTCCTCAAGAAAGACACATTTGGAGGATTCCATAGTGGCACCTTTTCCCTAAGGTCTTTACCAGCCAACACTAACATTAAATCTGAGCCTGAACTTATCCAAGGTAATTTTCTAACATTTGAACCACTTACAAGTGGCAGCAATGGAAATAAATAATGCCAGTACAAAAACAGGTACAGAGAAGCCAAGGAGGGAGAGTGGGAAATATTCCCAAGCCTTTGGAAAGGGGATATGAACTCCTACTTACACATCAAGAGATTTCTGGGTCAGGAGAAGACCATAGAACTATTAAGAGGTTGGAGTACATTGTCTTGCAAAGACAAGGTCAAAAATATAAAGAATTGGCTGAAGAACCATAGTATTTTATAAGTAGACCAAAAGAAAGAACTGGAAATGACCCCACCTTTGGAGATAGAAGGACCAGTAGCATTAAACACCTCCAAACCAGCTCCAGAACTACCCAAATAAAAGCCTAAAGGACCTCAGAAGAAACAGAGAGGTCCCAAGAACAATAAAGGCAAAGCCAACTGGCACAGACCTTACCCAAAAGGGTACAGGATTACCATATTGGAGCCTTAATCCATGAAAAATGTACTCAATAGGGCCAGGACTCTTATGGAGCTCACAGAAAAAAAACAAGAAAGGCTTAAAAGGACCTTTCCATGAAAAATGATGGATGAAATTAAGAATATTAAATCAATTATTGATGTTAAACTTAACAAATTTGAGAAAGAATTAAATAAATTAACATCAAAGATTAATTAATTAAGAAAAAATGACAGAGCTTTCAATTAATGGTGTGAAGTGACAACTGTGAGAATGGAGTAAATTTCTAATAAATGTGACAGAATTTAGAGAAAATGTGAGGTACAAAATGAGGAATTGAAAAATCTTTCCATTAATCACATTAATGGCCAACTCAAAAGTTTTGAAGATCATGCTTTAGAAATATTCAATAAAAAAATTATTTTTTCCACACAGCTGGAAAGAAGTGAAAATGAAAGGCAAAAATTAATTGATTGAATAGTTTCAAAATTTGATACAATTCATAAAAACTATGAGCCTTATTCATGTATGCCTGGAAACTCCACATCTTTAACAGAAGAAAAACTTTCTGCGAAAGAAAGTATGACCCCTTTTCTAGAAGAAAATTCAATTTCTGCCAGGAGATATTTCCAAAATGGAAGAATGGCTAACATACTCTAGTGAATTAGAGTATAGCTATATTGAGTTCATTGGCGCAATTGATATGTTTCAGGAGGATTTCATATACCCAATGAAATAATGGGGGGAAAATTGAACTCCTTGTTTATCAGAACTGCAAAATAGAGGTATCACAAGATGAGACAAGAGCATGAAAAACATGATTGGATTTTGTTGGAATGTGGGATAACCAACAAGTGGGCTAAAAATTTCTGCATATTTAAAATGGAAAATGCTTTTGAAAGTGCCATCTTTACTCATAAAAAGATAAACCACTTGGTTCCTCAAACAAAAATACAGATTATCTGCTTTACACCCAGATATGTCTGACTCAATGATTAATATGAAAATATCAAGAAAATGTGGAAGATAACTAGAACATTTCATCAAGTACCAATGTGCAGAACATTGATCAACAGAGGACCATATTAATTAAATGGCAGATATAATTACTAGGACAAGAATTGGTAAAACCTGGACTAGAAGACTTATGCAGTCCAGGATTGTCCCAAAGACTTCTAGAGAGGATAGAAGACCTGAAAGACCTTTATTCAAGTGTCATAAATGTGGGAGAACCTCACATTTAGCCAAAAATTGTACCAAAAAGACCAAAATGAATGAATTTCAAGTCATTTAATAATTTAAGTATACTGAAAAGAAGAATCTGACCAAAATTCTGAAGTATCTGGGAGCGCACCAGCAGAGGACTATCCTATTACAAACATAATAGCCTTTTTTGAATTCAATGAAGTCCATACTCACTTTCCACAACCTGATAAATATCCAGGAGGCCAAAATGTGTAAGACTAAACCTGTTACAGACAAAGGTTACACTTCTGGAGAATCTTGTATCATATCAATATTGATGAGTGAAGTAGAGGCCAAAGTCAATTTGTACACAGGAAAATCCTACCTTCAAGTAATACTTCCCCAATGGAAGGTGTGCAATTCAGTAGTACAAGTAATAATATGTACCCTTTGGAAATATTAGACACTAACATGATATTTCCACATCCTGAAGGATGTATGGGGATGAAAACAGAGATAGTGGTAATGGAAAATTGTACCTCTCAAAATAGCATTCTTGGAGTCAACTAATTACAAATTTATGGTATTGAAATAAATAACCATAAATATAGATATTTTACCATTGGGAAGAACAAGAGACAAACATTTGCTTTTTCCAATATGCCCAAAAAGATACACATAAAGAGAAATTTGTGTCACATCAACTTAGTGAAGCACAAATTGATCCAAAATTATCATCCAAAATGAGGCAAGAGCTTATTGATGTGTTATACATATATAAGAATGCGTTTGCTTCAGATAATAAACCATTAGGTGCTATTAGAGGGAATGAAGTTGATATTAATCTTAATATTGACAGACCATATGTGAGCCTGTGAGCCATGAGGTATATTTTAAATACCAAAATAGGCCAAAATTATCTTCAAAAATAAATTCTGAACTATGCATAACTCATAAGTCATGCATATATTCAAAATTAATCATTTTGAATTTCAGAAAAGATGAATGACCTTTTTGCAAGTAGGTAAATCCATAGATTTAAGGCCAGATTTGGATTCTACACAAAACTTTACCTATGGTAGCTCCATAGAGTGAATGAAGTTAAATTAACTCTGTGAGGTGGTAATATGGAAAATACTTCAACACCACATCATCAATACCACTTAAAAGAATTGTGAAAAGTTTTGTTTTTCTCCATTTCACACCAAATCAATGGTATGTGAGAAATTCCGTGTTTCATATACACTAAGAATAGTTTTATTAAAGTTTTCAGAACTTAAAATTATGGTATTCTATATACAGTTTTGGTACACCAATAGTAGATATCAGTCTTGAATCCTAAATTACTATCTTTGATGTGAAAATAGCTAAGGGGGACAAAATACATCAAAGAGAGCCAGGGTACCCAGCTTCTGAGGCCTCTGAGGCATGGATAGATCTAAAGCTTGGATACATTGCTTATAATGGCCCAATTAGTATACTAAAACCTTTTGGGAACATGGTTACCAAGTCAAAATCTCATTAAATCATAAGAAAATTGCAAATAAGCTGTTATTATGATGTGACAAGAAGGTAAAGAGCAACTTAGACTCCTGTAGCCATGTCAATTCTTAATAATTTTCCATGAATAAAGCTTAAAAGATTAATTAAAATTTTTTTTGGACTAGTATTCATTTATTTACCTCATAGCAAGCAGCTATATTGTGCTATTTGCAATTCTATGTAGAAATGAGGTAAAAACTTCAAAAATTCATTAAAAATACAACTCTTAATAAATATTTTTGAAGCTTTAGGACCAATGAAGAATGGTATGACTCATAAATATATCAAAAATAATTATGGTTTTATAGGCAAAATAAAAGTTTTACTTACAGTGTATTTTTGATGATTCCACATGAAACACTAAATCTTCAAAAATTCACAGAAAATACAACCTGTGATGGAATTTCCAGTAAAATTGATAGCTTTGAGAAATTAATTCTTCTTTTGAAATAAAAGAAGACTTAGAATTTTCAATCCTTTTATTCTTAACCATAAATGGGTTGGTAGTCACTCAAAAGCTTTAATTAAGTAACTATCATAAATCTTATGTGACAACAGATGATGCAATCATTAAACCAAAAAGGATTATTGCTTTCTCACCCACTGGTTTTTCAGTTTTCTCCATGGTATGCCTCTGTGAGCTGGTTTTGACTTAAAAGAGGCATACTTTTGCTATTTTTTCCAAATCATCTTATTATCCAATTATACCTTTATCACCAACAAGTAAGTATTAGTTAGAGCTATTTCTTGAGTGTTTTACTCTCACAGACTCAATCAGAAAGACCTGAAATAATATAAATAAACCATAATTTGTTGTAATACTGTTACAAATTAATTTCAATCCCTTAGATCCACAACTCAACCATAAAATCTCTCTATCAATCTCTTTCCAAGGTTCATTGGAGTATTAGTGAGTAATTGCTTATTAATTATTGAAGTTTTTCTCTAGTAATAGTTTTCTTCAAGAATTGTATTTATCATTATTTTTGAAAAAGATAATTATACATTAAAGTAATTTTATTATTAAATACCTCTTGTAATTGATTCTTGTAGAAATTTACTGCTTACTGTTATAATCATTACTAGTGTATAGCAAGTAAAAGACAGAATTAATTAATTAATTGTTTAATTGTTGTAATAATAGATTTTTCTATTATATTTCATAAGAACAGTCATAGTACTGTTTATCAACAGTAATATTATCAACAATTTCATAGACACACCTTACAGAGCATTAGAGGTATTTTGATATACCCAAAAGACCATAAATCATGAAATCAAGTTATAATTAAAAATAAATAAATATATTCTTATTATACAAAAAAATTTAAATATAAATATTAAATATGAATTCAAAAACAAAATTTTAATCATAATTTAACATTAAAATTGGATTAAACTTTAAGAATGTGAAAATACATTTTTGCTTGAAAAAATTAAGCAAGAATAAATTATTATCATAAATATTAAAATAAAAATATTTTTGGAAAAAATTGAATAGAAATTATTATAGCTTCCTTCAAAATAAATAAAATTATAGAAATTATTTTACCATTGGATTCCTCATGAAAAATCAGGTGGGGTCACCTCTGAGTGAAAATTCTGTTACTCAACTCTAAATAAGCTTGAATTGAGTTTTTAGTATTTTCTGTATTAACATTTGCAAATATTCAAATCTTTAGCTTAGATCACAGCACATGTGGTATTAACTATTGATTTTTGTGTTAAAATTGATGTGTGATGTATAGTTTAGAAGTTATGAGGAATTGAAATATTTTCAATTGAAATGTCAAACTGTGCATGTGTATTAAATAAGTGCACTTGGATTTACATGTTTAGTCAATAATCACAGTTGTGTACTGTAAATTTTTAATTGAATTACATATTCTAAATTCTAGTATAATACATGATGAGGAACTAAAGAAAAAACAACTTGGAAACATTAATTTTTTTGGGGGGGAAAAGAATCTTGGCTCCAAGGGTACCAGACTCCTTCAAATTTCTTTCTAACAGGTGTGGGATGTCAAAATTGATGCAAATTATTATCACTTTTGGCCTGGAATGGAGTAACAGGGTCTGTGACTTGGTTGATGATGAGGTTTTGATACCAACCAGGGAAGTTTTAACTCTTTCCAAGAGGGTAAAACTACCCTTAAGCTAAGTCAATCTTAGTAAAAAAAGTTTTAACTTGTCTTGAGGTCTCTTACACACATTTTTACATGTTTTTAAGGCTCAAAAACAAGTATTACTATAGAAATGGCCAATTCAAGAGACTAAAATGGCTGAAAATAACAAAAATAGCTAAAACCAGCACATTTTGGGCTTAAACCAGGGTTCAGTAATGCAATAATTTTGTTTTCTGTTTTCAGTGCATTTCTCAAAGCTGATTGAAGTAAATTTAAGTTCTGGAGTAAGGAAACTGGTGGCTACAAAAGAATGTCTTCTTTGCCCCTCTTTTTTTCTTCATGTTTAAATCTTTTCCTTTTATAATTAGCTTAAAATCTGTTGAGCCAATGAATGAAAGATTCCAAAAACCCCTTTTAAATAATCTTAAACCTTTTTGCCAAGTGAAAAAATGATTATAATCATTTTTACCCTCAAAACACCCCAAAAGTGAATCATAGCATCTTTCATCACTGTTAACTTTGTCACGTTGTTTCCAAATTCACTCTGGTAATTTTTGGGTGTGTTTACTCCTTAAAGTTATTCTATGGACTCTGTTATCATATTAATTGCCTGCAGTCTTTTGATAAATTAATTTCAATTGAAATTTCCCTTGAAGAAATTTCTTTTGTAGCCATAAATATCTCTTTTAGAGTATTTTTAAATAAATTTTCATTGTTTATAAAGCCACAAGTTGTTATAATAGTATTTTTTCATACTAAAAAATTCAAAAACAATAAATTTGGTGGTTTTACTATTAAAACTCTTAATGGTTATCATTTTTAATTGAATTTTACCCTATAAAAATTTTGAGGAAAGGAAAAGAACTTGATTTTGAATCAAAGTTTCATATCCACACCTTACACCATACCCACCAGTACTTAGAATACCAGCTTTCCCAGAAAGCCCCAAAGCTAGAGAAGCCTTGGAAAAATATATCCAAGAGTTAATACAGCTTGGTATACCAAGGAAAGTAGGCCATAATGAAGAAGTTGAATTTACAACTCCTGTTTATATTGCTTGTAATAATGATAAATTTAGGATGGTTTGAAATTTTAGAGAATTGAATAGCTAGACAGATCGAGGTAGGTATACAATTCCTATAATCCAAGAAACCTTGACCCAATTATCCAAAGCAAAATACATAAATTCAAGGGATTAATTAAAAGGCTTTCATCAGAACATCTTTATTCCAAAAGACAAGAAAGTACTTAGAATTATCACTCACTGTGGTATTTATGAGTATCCAAGAATGCCCTTTGGGATTAAGAATTATCCATCTCATAATCAAAAAATGATGAATACTATACTCCTCACAGAATTGTCTGAAGGATGGCTCATTGTTTATATTGATTATATAGCTATATTTCCAGACTCATGGTCTTTTAATCTTGAAAGACTTGAAAGACTACTGGACAATGTTTCAGAAGTTAATATCAAAATTTCACTTGAGAAATGCAATTTTGGGTTTGAAGAACTCAGTTGATTTGGAAATGTAGTTTCAGGATTAAGGTTGGTTATTGAAAGAAATAAAGTAACAGCAGTTTTACTCAAGCCTATAACCCAGAATAAAAAAGGAATGATTCCTTTTCTTGGATTTCCCAGTTACTATAGGAAAGATTCAAAAGATTTCTCAATTCTAGTAAAGTCACTCGACAGAATATGTGATAAACTGAAATTATTTGGGATTATGGAAGAAAGAATTAGAGCATATGAGAAGTAAAAGTAAAGCCCTCACAGACACACCTTTAATCCTCATGCCTGAATGCAATATACCTTTCAAGTTGTACACTTATTGGGGAAGCCCTACACCAAGTCCAAATTATTGATGACAAACAAACAGAAGGACCACTTTGTCATATCTCAAGAAAAAAAAAAACCAACAGAAGCCAGATATGGTGCAAGCCAAAGGGAATGCTTGTGTTTGGTATGGGTACTTAAGAGATTACACTATTAGCTTGATGAAAGTGTTTTTGGAGTGATAACTGACTGTAATACAGTGAAATCACTTCTGAAAATGAAAACACCAAGCAGAAATATGTTGATATGGGAAAAAGAAATTTGGAAATATAGAGGAAATATGTCTATAGCTCATAAGGCAGGAAATATACATAAGAATACTGATGGAATTAGCAGGTGGGAATTGGAAAATATACCCGATAATCCAGTTTATGTACCCTTAAAGGAAGAATCACAGATCTCAATTAAAGGAGTAAATATTACTGAAATAGGAGCTGAATTCTTTGAAGAACTATGGGAGTCATAAAAACAAGACAATAATTGCCATATCTTGACATCCCTATTAGAAAAAGAAGATAAAGACACAGCTCTGGCCAATTAACTGGATGAAATATGGAAAACTTCATATTAGGAAGAAAGATAATGTGTTTGGAAGTATAATATATCACAGAAAAAAACATTATTGTGTAATGAAACTATGTAGCAGATTTCTTTTCAATACCATTACTGATAAATTTCATTACAGAATCTGCTCTTGAAACCTGTCAGAAGAAAAAAGAAATTGAAAAAGTCAGAAACTGTGCATGATAGCCATCTTGTAGAAAAGAGACCAATGGTATTTCCATACTTGTAAAAGATTTCAAAAAGAAAACAGGACTAAAGGCAAGAAATCTGGACTTATGAATGATATTCAAGAACCAAAATCCCCTTGGGAAGTTATTCACATCAATTGGGCTACAGCACTTACTCCCAGTGGCGACAAGATTTATAATGCTTTCTTATTCATTGTAGACAGATATAGAGAAAATTACATCTTCTTACCATGTAATAAGGATGAAATTGATATGGATACAGCTCTTCTTCTATGGAGTAGAGTTATTTCCCATACAGGGTTATTCAAGAAAATAATAAGTGACAGAGACCCTAAGCTCAAATATGCACTTTGGACCAATATTCATAGATTTTTTGGGACCAAGTTATCATTTTGTAAAGAGTACCATCCTCAAAATGATGGTATAAAATAAACAATGATTCAAACATTGGAAGACATGATCATGAGGTTCTGTGCCTATGGTTTAGAATTCAAAGACTCAGATGGCTTTACCCATGACTGGGGCACTCTGATACCTGAATCAGAACTGGAATATAAGAAATCTGTTCATTCTTTCACAGGTAAAACTCCTGCTATGTTAGAAAAAGGATGAAATTGAATAATCCCAGAAGATACACTGAGGAAAGACTTCATTGACATTCATAATTAATATAAATACTATTTGTATTAATTAAAAAATTATTAAAAGAGTAATAATAGAGAAAATAACCTACTTTTAACACTTAATATAATAATTTTGAGATATTTTACGCAAAATAATGTAAATACAACTTATAAAAATTCTATTTACAATACAAAATAGAGAAATTACAAATATTCTTGATTTTTTAGGTGGAAATGAGTTTTTAGAGAGATTTTTAACAAAAACAGTCAAACAAATGATTTAATCACGTCAAAATTGATTATTATAATAAAGATGAACTTTGGCCTTTGATAATATAAAAGTTTTATATATAAAGAATAAAGATATTACCTTTTGTTTGTATTGATTTAATGTTTTTGATGCGTCTGAGGGGAAAACAGAGTAAAAAGAGCTCTATTTATAGTAAATACCTCCCTCCTAGAGTCCAACAGGCTTCTAGTAGATGTGTACTGATCATATCCACTGGAATTGATCAATATTTTAAGGTTTGGTGATGATTACATCATGATAAAACCTCATTACATCATTATTACGCCATTATTTAGAGTTATCACTATAACTCTAAGTTTGATGACATCAAAGGCTTGGAAGAACCCCAAATTTCGTGGATTTTATTAGTTTAAATCATAAACTAATAGGATTCACCAATTTTATCACTTATATGACTGTTAAACTTAATTTAAGGTTACAGTGAGTGATCATAAATGATCAATTTAAGCTCAAACTTTGATCCTTGATAACTTTTAAGATTTACACGCTACAGCAATTCAGAGAGTGAATTCTGATAGCTTGGAGTAACCTCATTATGCTTCAAAGAGCATTTCATTAAATCATCGAAACTCTATTTTTGATGATTTTTCTTGTAACTCATCTCTTCTGTCAAAATTTAATATTTTAAACTTCAAACTATGATTTCAAGGGGTTATAGCTTGAATATTATAATAAAAAAATACATCATTCCTCACGAATGAGCTAGTAGAATCCAACTGTCTACTTTTTTTTAAGTTTGGACCACTTTCACAACAAAGTGGTCAACAGCTCTGTTGATTTTAATCAATAATTCCTTACAGATTTTAACCTTGTTTATAACTTGTGAAATAAACTTCATTTCTGTATTCCTACAGTAATTACGTGATGACTTTATTTTTGGTTAATCACTCTATCATGCATAATTCAAGAGATATTAGCTAAAATCCTTGAATATATGCGTTGACCAAAAAAGTGCATATATTCTGGTTAATTCCTTAAGTATTGGTTTTGAAGCTTAGCTTATTAATTGCTTTATGTGTGGAGGTTTATGGAGAATCCAATGGTACCATTTATTTTACATGTTGTTTCATTGGTGTTTGAAATAAATAAGGATTTGTGTCTTTTATAAGGTATTATTACTTATAACTTATTAAATATTGACTTTACAGATATGCCATAAAAAAAGTATATGTGTATTTTACCATGGGGAATCCAATTGTATAATTTATTTCACATGTTTATTCATTGTTTTTCAAGTTAAACCAAGTTTTGTACCAATTTATGGTATTTTTATAGTTTTAAGGTACTTATTTTTAATGTATAATTATATTAAATATTTCTTGTGACCTTTTTGGGTATGTGGTCATATCTCAAAGGTTCACATTACATACCACCAAAAAAGATTGTACCACAATCTGATATGTGTAATTAGGGTATCATCCACTGTCCTACCTCTTCAATAGACTTTGTTAGTCTTGAAGCTCAATAATGCTTAACTTTTCTATTTTTCAGGTTTTCTTTCATGTCTGAATCTTCTTAGTAGTTTATCAGCATTTGTTATATCTTTCTCAAGTAGCCATTCATCTTCTTGAGTTGAATTTCTATACCTTACAAGGTATTCCCTTTCTTTTTTGTTTCTTTTCCTTCTCTCTTTAAGGACTTTTACTATTTTCTTTTCCTATCCTTCTTCCAAGGGGGGAATTTCAAGTGGGGGTTTATTTCTTAGTGGAAATAACTCCTTGTCACTTGAGCTGTAAGGTTTTATTAGACTTACAGGGAAAGTTGGGTGTTTGTTCATTAGTTCACCTGTGAGTTCCAATTGCACAGCATTGGGTCCATGGAGTGCTTTTATCATAAATGGTCCTGCAAAGGAATCTTTCAATTTCTTTGGACCTTTTATGTTATTGAAATTAAGGGTTGATACTAGGACCAAGTCTCCTATTTTGAAGTCAGGTGGCTTATGACTTTTATCCCATCTTTCTTTTGCATATTTGAAAGAGTCTTGCATACATCTGTTTGCATGGTGTCTTGCTTTGTCAAGCATTATCTTAAAGCTTCTTGCTGTTGGATGTATATCCACTAAGTCCTTTTTGAGGGTATCATAAGGAAGTCTTGGATTCCAACCTTTTTCTAGCGTTGCTGGTGTTTTGCCAGTAGAAGAATGGATTGATGTTTTATATGCCAGCTCAAGAGCTGGTATTAGTGTACACCAATCATGGGTAAAACCATCAGAATCTTTGAATTCTAGCCCATAAGCACAGAATCTTCTGATCATGTCCTCTAAGGTCTGTATCATTCTTTCTGCTAAACCATCAGTTTGAGGATGGTAAGCTGTTGAGAATGATAGCTTTGTCCCAAACAAGTTATGGATATTTGTCCATAATGCTGAAGTGAACTTTGGGTCTCTGTCACTTATAATATTTTGGAATAAGCCTGTATGGCTAATAACTTTATTCCATATCATTATGGCTGTGTCCATAGCTGTGTCATCTTTATGACATGGTAGGAACATGGGAGTTTTGCTATACCTGTCAACCAATACTAGGCATTCATTATAGCTTCTGTCTCCTCCTGGAGGTAATGCTGTTACCCAATCCATATGAACTATTTCCCAAGGGGATTTTGGTTCTTGGATTTGGATCATCAGTCCAAATTTCTTTCCTGTGGCTCTGTTGGCTTTTTGACATCTGTCACAGTTTTGGCAATATTCTATAACATCTTTCTTCCAATTTGGCCACCAAGAGCAGGTTTTCACCCTCTCTAGTGTCCTGTCTTCTGAAAGGTGTCCAGCTGCAACACTATCATGACACTCATGTAAAATAGTGTTTATCAGGGTTCCATTTGTTAAGGTCATAACACATGTGTATTTTGTTCTATGGTAAAGGATTCCATCAAGGAGGTGGAATCTTCCTTAATCATATGCCTTTTTCCATATTTCATCTAGTTTTGATGAAAGTGATGGGTCTTTGCAGTCTTTCATTAGAAGTTGGCTTAAGATATGGCAATTTTTGTCTGTCTTATAGCTTTCTTTAACTTGGTTAAAGAATTCTGTGCCAATATCTGTAACACATATTCCTTCTATATGGTGTTGTTCTTGTGGTACCCATGCTGGATTGTCAGGGGTATTTGCTAGAGCCCATCTGCTAAGACCATCTGCATTTTTATGAACATTTCCAGATTTATGAACAATAGTCATATTTCCTCTATATTCTTGGATAGCAATCTGCCATCTCAGCATATGTCTATTTGGAGTTTTCATATTTAATAGAGATTTTACAGAATTACAGTCTGTAATTACATCAAATACTGTTCCATCCAAATAGTAATGTAATTTCTCTAAAGCCCACACTGAGCAGAGGCATTCCATTTGGCTTGCTCCCTATCTTGCTTCTGTTGGCTTTATCTGTCTTGAAATAAAACAAATTGGTCCTTCCACTGGTTTATAATTGATAATTTGTGTCTGGTGTAGTGCAGCACCCAGTCCCTCTCCACAAGCATCAATGTAAAGTTTGAAGGGTAGTTTCCAATCTGGCATTAGAAGAAATGGGGCATTTGTTAAGGAATTTTTCAATTCCTCATATGCCTTGACTCTTTCTTCTGTCATTTCATAGACTGTTTGTTGGTCACATAGCTTCTACAAGGATTTAGCAATTTTTGCAAAGTCCTTTATATGCTGTCTGTAGTAACCAGCAAATCCTAGAAATGATTGCATTTCTTTTTTGGTTTGAGGAATTGATTTAAGTAGTACTGCTGCTACTTTATTCTTGTCTATGCCTAGAGAAGTCCAGATACAACATGTCCTAGTGCTTTTAGTTCACTGTATGCAAAATGACACTTTTTCAAGGAGATTTTCATATTCACTTGGAATATTTTCTGTAGTACCCTTTCTAGTCTTGTAAGGTGATTTTACCAAGTTTCTGAGCAAACTATGCTATCATCAATATAGATAATTAGCCATCCTTCTGATAGTTCTTCAGGAAATATGGTATTCATCATTCTTTGATAATGGGAAGGTGCATTTTTTATGCCAAATGGCATTCTTAAGTATTCAAAAATTCCACTGTGGACTATTATCCTCAGTAGTTTTTTGGCATTGTCTGTTAAGACATTTTGATGAAAACCCTTTAAGGCATCCATGGCTGTGATGAACTTAGCTTGTGACAATTGTTTCAATGTCTCATGGATCCTGGGTATTGGATACATGTCTAGAATGGTATAGGTGTTCAGGGCTCTGAAGTCTCCTACCATCCTTGAATTTCCATTATGCCAAGTTATAATGACAGGTGTAGTAACTTCTACCTGTTAATTATGTCCTACTTTTCTTAATACTCCAAGGTCCATTAATTTTTTAATGTGTAGCTCTAAGGCTGCTCTAGCCCTTGGGCTAGCTGGGTAAGCAGGTCTCCTTAGTAAAGGTGGGTAAGGTTTTTCCACATTAAGAATTATATCCACTTCATGTCCAATTATGGCACCTAGTGGTTCTTTGTCAGTTGCAAAGGCATTTTTATACTTAAATAAGAGGTTAATCAATTTTTCTTTCATTTTTTCTGTTAATTCTTGATTGAATTCTGCCTCTTTAAGTTGTTCAGATATAAAACGTTCTTTTTCTGGACTTTTTTCTTCATTTTTTATAACTTTGATTTGTTTTTTGTTATTTAAGAAGCCAAACTTTTGTCTTTTGTTGTCTCCTATGGTAAAATATCTATTCTTTTGGTTAGAGATATCTATACCATAAATTGATAAGTAGTCATTCCCAAGTATGAAGTGATTACTAGTACAGTTGTCCATTACTACAAACTCTACTTTGATTCTGACACATTGTGAGGGATGAGGAAAAATTAGTGTTAAATCAATTATTCCAAGGGGCTTAATGCTCTCACTTGCACTACTAAATTTGACACCTTGTATTGGCATAAGTTTTTCTTGCCAGTCTGGGACAATGGTTTTTAAATACCTTTTACCAACACAGGTGCAATATGCTCCTGTATCCAAGTTAACTTTTCCTTCTTGGTTATCAACCATAACAATACTTATACTTGATTTTCCAGCTGTATATCCCATTCCTTTTGCAGGTCTGGTTCTATGCATTTTGGCATCTTGTATGTTTGTCAGGTTTGTGCCAGATGTCCCAACTTGTGGTAAGTTTGAGTTAACATCCAGTACTTCATAAATTATATCAATATTATTAATTTGTGCATTAATTATATTGATTTCATCCCTTTCAGAACTTTCTGACTCTTCTGTCTCTTTTTCAGAGTCAGATTCCTCTTCTTTGTCATTATGGTTTTCTGTTTCCACAATTTCATTAATCTTTGCCTTTTTAAGGCAATTATTGGCTAAGTGTCCAATACCTCCACATTTATGGCATTTTCTTTGCTCATTATTATTTTATGTATTGGGCTTGAAGGATTCTTTTGATTTATCTTTTTTGATAAATGGTTTATTTGGGCTTTTAATGTCCAATTTCTTCCAAGTCCTGCCAATTTTTGTTCTTGTCACTATGTCTTCTAGTGAATTAATATACTCTTCTGTGGAGCATGGTTCTATACACCTGCTTCTTAGGGCATGTTCTAGCTCTCCTCCACATTTCTTGAGTATTTTCATATGCACCATTTTTTGTGACATTTCTGGGTATAATGCATTAAGTCTTTCAACTTGTTCCAATAACCAAGTTAAAGGTTTGTCTTTGTCTGGGTCAAAGCAAGAATTTTCAAATGCATTTTCTATTTTTTACCTCCAGGCATCATTAGCCCACTTGGTGATTATTTCTTGTTTCCACCAAGACCAGGTATTTTTGCCATTTGTTTGCCTTATGCCATAATACCATCTTTTTGAAGATTTTTCAAACAATGAATGTAATCTTGCAGTGATTAATTCATCTGGTATGGCATAATCTTCTTGTAGCATGTCAATTGTTTTGATAAATGACATGTGGTCATATTCACCTTCTCCTGTGAATGTTGGCCATTGTTTCAATTGAGGTGATTCCTTCATTAAGACTTGGTTATTGTCTTGATGACTCAAGTCTGTTATGAATGGATTTGTTAACTCCTCTTTTGGTTTAACAGGGCTTCTTATGTGAGAAAATGATGTTGATAACTTTGGCATATTTAGATTAGCCTCATTAATTTTATCCATTTTTTCAGTAATAAGCCTTATTTCACTTTGAATGTCATCTTTCAGATGCATTCTTGCTTCATCACTTTTTTCCACATGGTCCAAAAGTAATTTTTGGTGTGATGAAGTCTTTTCTTCAAATTTTTCTACAGAAATACTTAATTTGTTTAATTTTTCTGTAAGATTGTCAATACTCACATCATAATTGATTGTCAAAGTTTTTTCTTTGATATCACTTATGTATTTATACAACTCTTGTTTTCCTTGTATTAATTTCTGGGTATTGTCAATTAATACTTTTGGTTTATTATTTTCAATCATAAATTTCATGTTATCAATTTCTTTCTTATTTTGTACAACAAGTTTTGTTAAAGATGATAAACTGTTATTTACTTCTTGGAAAGATAATAAACTATTTTTAATGTCTTTAAGAGGTAAGATACTATTTTTAAGCTCTGTTAAAGTATTTACAACATCAGGAGACAAGGTTATTTCTTTGGGAAATGGGGTTGTCTTGTTCTTTGTTCCTCTTTGTCTTTGAATTCCATCAAAGTTCTGGCCATGTTGAAGACATTGTCCATGGCATCTTTTTGGATTTTGGGAATCCTGTAGCTTGGGGAATATGGTTTTCTCCAATTCTTTTTCTTGTTCTTCTTCCCTTCTTGGGGAAGTGGGTTGACTTGGGGCTTGCTGGTAGAAGCTACTGGGGCTTCTTCCTTGGTTGCCTCCTTTTTTTTGGAATGATACTCCTTGATCTTTTTGATTTGAGGTTTGGATGATAGTGGATTCCATCCATTGGAGTATCTCACTATTCCCCCCTCTTTGAGGAACTTTTTCAGGATGTTCCAGGAGTTCATCACTCCTTGGTGTATTTGAGGCAACATTTCACAATCTTTGTCCTTGTACACTGTGTAGTACTGTTTGTATTGGCTCATGTAAATGTCTATTTTAGCCCTCTGAATGTGATTTGTACCTATTTGAGTTACTCATACTTAGTTCCAATTCAGGTTCAGATATCATGGGCATTTCTGGGACTTACCTTTGGGATAAGGCACTTCCTTGTGTGGATTCTGTTCCACTGGGGATATTGCCCTTCCTTTTCCCTTTTGAGGAATCAATTCTACCTCTGAGTCCAGCTCTATCTGATTGGATGGAGTATTGAGAGCCTCTTCTGGTAGTCATATTATGAGAAAAATAAGAAATAAGAAGACTTCAGAACAGGAATTTTCTTATGGCAATTTATAAATGAGGTACTCACCTTCAGAGTCCTGAATGGTGGGTCCTGGGAAATCCAATTTCTTGGTTTTCTTTTTCTTGGTAATTATTGGTGTTGGAGAACTTTGACAAGTTTCTTCCACCAATCTTTCAACAGTGGTTTGGTTGTCCTCTGTTGGGTTGTCTTCAAACACTAAAAAAACAAATAAATATAAGTCTTTTATATAAAAGTGTTATTTTTTGGTAAGATATGGCAATTTTCCACGTAAAAATTGCTTTTATATCTTTTTTTTTATTAAAAAAAAATGAAAATAATTAAAGAAATGAAATTAAAATGAATAAAATAACTTTTTTATTGGTTTTTTAATATTTTTATTTTTAAAGAATAAAATAAAATGAATATGATTCTTTTTATAAAATTAATTTATAATATAAAATTATTTTTAATTTAAAAAATATCTTTTTTAATTACTAGAGTCACTCAAAGAAAGTTTTTGCAAGTCTAAGGATGTGAAAAACCACGTGTAAGACAGTACAATTGCTTTCCAAATGCCTCAATAGCTTTTAAAATCAATAAATATAAAATTATTATATAATTTTATGACTATAAGTATAATTTATTATTCGATAAGCCCAATTAGAATCTTTCTAAAGGTCTTATAGAGTAAATATCACGGCCAGGCCCCCAAATGTAAGGTTTGACTATGAAACAATAAGTAAAAATTACTAATATTTTACTTATTGTACTATGAATGTCCTTATAAATGAAATAAATAAGATAAAAATAATTATAATAATAAAGAATTATTATAATTATGGCGTAAGAATGATTATATTATTAATAAAATATGATAATATAATTTATATTATAAAATATAATATAATGAAATAAATATATTAATATAAAATAATTAATATACTTAATAGCACTTTATTATTGTTACAAACAAATAATAAAGGTGTAAAAAATTGTTTTTTATCAATAAAAAACAATTAATAACAGGAATATTACCAATATTAAAGTTATAAATTAATATAAATACTATTTACATTAATTAAAGAATTATTAAAAGAGTAATAATAGAGAAAATTATTATAATAAGAGAAAATAACCTACTTTTAATACTTAATATAATAATTTTGAGATATTTTACTCCAAATAATGCAAATAAAACCTATACAAATTGTATTTACAATAAAAAATAGAGAAATTACAAATATTCTTGATTTTTTACGTGGAAATGAGTTTTTGGAGAGATTTTTAACAAAAACAATTAAACAAATGATTTAATCATGTCAAAATTGATGATTATAATAAGATGATCTTTGGTCTTTAATAATATAAAAGTTTTATATATAAAGAATAAAGAAATTACCTTTTTAATTGTATTGATTTAATGTTTTTGATGCGTCTGAGGGGAAAACAGAGTAAAAAGAGCTCTATTTATATTAAATACCTCCCTGCTAGAGTCCAACAGGCTTCTAGTAGATGTTTACTGATCATATCCACTGGAATTGATCAATATTTTAAGGTTTGGTGATGATTACATCATGATAAAACCTCATTACATCATTATTACGCCATTATTTAGAGTTATCACTATAACTCTAAGTTTGATGATGTCAAAGGCTTGGAAGAACCCCAAATTTCGTGGATTTTATTAGTTTTAATCATAAACTAATAGTATTCACCAATTGTATCACTTATATGACTGTTAAACTTAATTTAAGGTTACAGTGAGTGATCATAAATGATCAATTTAAGCTCAAACTTTGATCCTTAATAACTTTTAAGATTTACACGCTACAGCAACTCAGAGAGTGAATGATGATATCTTGGCATAACCGTATCATGCTGCCAAGAGAATTTCATTACATCATCAAAACTCTATTTTTGATGATTTTTCTTGTAACTCATCTTTTCTGTTGAAATTTAATATTTTAAACTTCAAACTATGATTTCAAGGGGTTATACCTTGAATATTATAATGAAAAATACATCATTCTTCACAAATGAGCTAGTAGAATCCAACTGTCTACCTTTTTTTCAATTTTGGACCACTTTCACAACCAAGTGGTCAACAGCTCTTTTGATTTTAATCAATAATTCCTTACAGATTTTAACCCTGTTTATAACTTGTGAAATAAACTTCATTTCTGTATGTTTTTCAGTAATTACGTAATGAATTTATGTTTGGTTCATCACTCTATCATGCATAATTCAAGAGATATTAGCTAAAATCCTTGAATATATGCATTGACCAAAAAAGTGCATATATTCAGGTTAATTCCTTAAGTATTGGTTTTGAAGCTTAGCTTATTAATTGCTTTATGTGTGGAGGTTTATGGAGAATCCAATGGTACCATTTATTTCACATGTTGTTTCATTGGTCTTTGAAATAAATAAGGATTTGTGTCTTCCATAAGGTATTATTACTTATAACTTATTAAATATTGACTTTACAGATATGCCATAAAAATGGTATATGTGTATTTTACCATGGGGAACCCAATGGTATAATTTATTTCACATGTTTACCCATTGGAGTTTAAGTTAAACCAAGTTTTGCACCAATTTATGGTATTTTTATAGTTTTAAGGTACTTATTTTTAATGTATAATTATATTAAATATTTCTTGTGACCTTTTTGGGTATGTGGTCATATCTCAAAGGTTCAAAATTAAAGCCTCATACAGTTCAAACTATGAGGTGTTGAATGATAAACAAGTTCTTTTGTAGAATTGACAATTAATATTTGAGGATATGGGAAATTATTCCAAAATAAAGTTAATTTGATCAAACTGTGGGATTTTAAACTTAAAAATTTAATAACTTTTTAAGTTTTAAAGATAATGATCTCAAAGTTGATTCATTTTATAGATTTGAGCTAGGTATACATAATTAATGGTATCCAATTTTGTATAGGTATTGGTGAAGATGAAAAAAATATATCACTTCTAAATCCCATTATTAAGGTGTGTATTCTTCTAAAATCCTTTATAGACTTTATTTTATTCATAAATTTTGTTTCAGATGAGTTATTAGAAAAATGGATTTCAATCTTGGAAAGGCCTATCTTTTTTTTCTTTCCAAAAAAAGAGTTCAATTTGGTTATCTCAAACAAAAAACTTTAGAAGTTAGATGTGAGGTGAATATTTTGTTTACCCATAATTTGAATTAATTTTGTTCATAAATTATTTAGTTTTAATGATATCTTGATTTGAATAGTACCATTGGATAGAAAGAAATGAGAAATTCATTTTAAAAATCTATTTGATGATGTTCTTTCTTTTTCTCTGGATTTTATATTAAAGCTGAAATTTAAGGTTTATTCTAAGTTCTTGTTTTGAGAAGGGATAAATTTTTGAGTATTTTTCTTGTGATTATGAGATTTATATATTTAGAAAGAAATGGTTTTACTTTTTAATTTAATGAAATTTATAGGTTATTTTGGCTCAATTCCATTTTTTGATAGTATTTTTCTCTACCATTGGTTTATGATATTTTGGCTATCATGATTATTTTACAGTTTTGAGTAAGATTCTGAAACCTAGTGATCAAAAATTACCAAAAATATGTTGGATCTGAAGAGTCAACATCACCACCAAAACATGGAATAAGAGAAAAATATAATCCAGAAAGAAAACTAAGACCTTGATCTAATCAAATGAGATAATTCTTCTGAAAATCTACAAGCCCAAGTCCATTAAGGAACAAATTCCAAGGCAAGAAAGGAATGTTGAAAAAGTCAAAGCTAGAGATTATAATTTAAAGCTCAATGGGGAATAAGTAGATAGGTTTATCAGAAACTTAGAAAGGATAACTTCAATGGAATGGGCACATGAAGAATAATTAGAAATGTAGATGGCATTTTGGACAACAGACCCAAAAATCAGTGATTCAATAAAAGCAATTATAGGTTATGAATAAGGAAACTGAACCCATCTCAAGAAGGATATTACAGCTAGATGGTAAATATTTGAGAAATAAATGAGATATAGAAAGGATTCTTTTATCAACCTACTCAATAATACCCAATATGAAGGAGTAACCAGAATTATTCCTCAATAAGAAAAGTTTCATAGGGGAGTATGAAACTATCATCAATTATCTTATCAGATATTAATATATTCCTTGAAATAATATGTTTTGTGAATATTGGTTTGACTTTCATTCTGAAAATATAAGAGGAGTCATCAGCAAAGCCATGATCAAGGACAATGTAATGGTTAGAGCTAAATATGGAGGGGATATAATACCACCAATGAAGTTTTGAAGAAGTAAATTTAACATTAATTAGAATAAATTATATTAGTCACCAAAAAGACTTTAAAATCCAAGAATAACTTCAATAAATTAAGAAAAATCTAAATATAGGAGGCTCAAATTGAAGGATAAGGTATTTCAAAGGATTAAAGAAGCCCAAAAGAAAATGAAACAGATTAAAAAAAATCTTAAATAGAAAAAAGAAGTAGTAAAGGAGGAGGAACCTTCTTAAAACAAAGATTTAAAGAAATTAATAAAACAGCTAAATTAATTAAATAATGTGGCTATAACTCAAAAGAGAATAATTAATAATCCTCACTTAAAGAATCAATATTTAAGGCAAAGAGAAAATCTTTCTTAACCTAAAGAATGAAATTTTTCTTATTAACCAAAAACCATTTTCAATTGTTATAATTTCTTAAAAGAAGGACACCCAACAGGAATATTTGATTATCTTATTGAAAATCCAAATAAGAAATGGATAATAAGACATGGATTAAATTATTTATACTCCAATTGGGAAAGAGTCCAAAATGATGAGAAATTCTCACCCAATTACCTATTAAAAAAATTTAAAAAGGAACAAGAAGAAAGAAAATGAAAATTAGATGAGAAGAATAAAGAATTGAGATAAGTAAACTTTCTTTATTTTAATTAATGATTGAGGAGATTAGTAACAAACCATTTTTAATCTCAACAAGACTAAAAAATCCACTTAAATATTCTTTTGGATTAAGGAATAAAAAATAAATTAAAGAAAATGAATAGAAATGAAAAACTCAAATCAAAACATTACCCTCAAAAAAAAAACTTTTAAAACCAAAAAAACCATCAAAAAAAAGACTAGCATTCCTGATGGATTTGTTGAAAATAAAGATCCTGAATAAGAGAGAGTTATAATTCCAAAAAAAATGAAAATCATGAAAATATATTGAAATAAATACAGTACAAGAACCTAGTAAACCCAAAAGACAATCAATAGTCAAGGAAACATTAGCAAAAAAATAGAGTGAAGATAAAAAAGAAGGGGTAAAAAAAATCAATAATCTTCCATTAAAGGAGATCTTTTAACAATAAATCATTGGAAAAATAAATTAAAAATGTGTTATATTGGAATATTAATCTTAAATTAAAAGAACTTTTGACAATATAACCAAGATTTGTTGAAGAAATAAAATTTCTCTCTTAGAAAGAAAAGAAATAATTAATTTCACTAAAATCTATTAACAATAAAAAACAGGAATTAACTCAAAAGAAAATTATTGTCATAGATAAATTAATTTTTTTTTCTTTCCTAGGAATTATGGAAATATTTATGGGTAAGAAATAATACTCAGTGAAAGATTTGTTTGATACTGGATCTGAGTAAAATGTCATACCTTGAAATTAATCAATAAAGGAAGGATTATCTATGAGGACTTTAGATATTAAACTAAGAGTAATAGGAGGAAAAAGAACTTAAAGTTTTGGTTTAGCAGAAAATATACCCATAATTTTACTATATTAAGATTAAAAGAAGAATTATTTCTTTTTCTTCTAGAGGGGAAGTAAACACTGTTATTGGAAGAAATTTCCTGAAAGATTTTAGAATTAGATTAGAAAATTCAAAATAACAAGGAGAAATTTTCAGCTATAAAGAACCTGATGGAAAATATTTTTGCAACCAAAGAATGGCATGTAAATCCACCAAAGGGGATAGAGCTGTGTAATGCTACTAAAATTAAAGAATGGAAGATCAATAATATAAGTAATACTAGAGAATTTAATGAGTCTCCTAAAGAAAAATCAAGAATAAAAGAAAATAAACAATCTGTAAAATTAAACACAGAAATTCTTATCAACCATTCCAAATCTGAATTTACTAGTAATGATTTGAAAATTAGTAAAAAAAAAACATACTTTTTACCTTGATTAACCTCAAAAATAGGAAAAAAATTATTCCTATAATATTGAATATTGTAATTAAAATTAAGTGGAACTAGTAAAAAAGAATGGCTTAAATCTAAGACAGCTAATCAAAATTTTCTCACTTGTTTTTAGTAAAAATGGGTTTTATTTTACTTAGAAACACAATTATGTTTATAAATTCTAAAAAATATTTGTAGAAGCTATAATTTTAAAACAAAATAATATTATTTAACAAATTAATTTTTTGAAGGTAAAATGGTTTAATAAATTTCAAAGACATAAAATTAAGGAAAATTAACCTATTAAATCCCAAAATTAAAGTAATAAACAGATAAAATTACATTACTCATTTAATTCCTTAGCTCAAGAAGACCCTCACAAAATGGAAAACCCTCAAAATTATTTAAGTTTTTAATATTATAAACCCAATGGGAAGAATTCAAATCAAACTGAATATTAAGCTTAATTTCATAAATAATAGAAAATGAAATTTGATTATAGGTTATGTATTAATATAAATTACATCAGTATTAAGGAAGAAGAAATAATTGAGGTAAATAGTCAACATCAAGGATTTAAAATACTCCATATAAATATCAAACAAATTTACAAATAAAACTCACAAATTCATTTCAGATTAAGATGGGAAGAATATCCTGTCATGGAAATCATGAACCTGAACACTGAAGAAACTATTTTTTCACTTAAGAATTGGATTTAGTATTTATATAAAGCCAAAGAAGAAAAATGAAATAAACCAGAAGATAGTAGTGAAAGAACTAAAGGTTTTTATTCCAACAAATAAAAAAAAATTACTTACCATTTACTTCCCAAGGATAAGAAAAAACCATTTCAATTTGGGAAAGAAATTCTTTGATTATTTTATTTCTATAAAGAATATTCACAAATCATCATTAGAAGTTGAAGAAATTAAAAAACACATAGGATAATGAAATAAAATAAGAGGAAGAATAAAAATATTCTGATGTTTTTTTTTCTATAGAATATTCAACAATTTTTAAGAGGACTTTAATAAAGGAATATGAATTATGAAAAATAAATATATGCATAATGAAAATTCTTGTAGTATTGCCTTGGTTTGTTTTAATATATATATATATATAAGGAAAATTAAGAAAAGTTCAGTTTAATAAACGTGTGAAATTCAAATTTGAAGTGTTTGCAGTGCAGAGAAGCAGTCGCAGAAAGCTTTTCTATTTTATATTTCATTTTTGGTTATATATATATAATCAATGTCATGTATTTAGATGAATATAATATATAAATATTTCAAAAAAGAGTATATAATTCTATTAGAAGATAAGGATTAAAAAAAATATCATATTTAGAATAAAAATAATAATTATAATACTAACTAAAATAAATACAATTTGAAAATTGAATCGAATCGAAATTATTAAATTTAGTTAAATAAATAAATTATTAAAGCTTACTAATTATTAAAAAAATAAATTAGAATTTAATCATGTTCAATAAATAAATAAAGATCAACTAAATAAAGAAATCAATATATGTATATGATAGTATCTGTTGCAACTTTAATTAAATATTCCATTTTATTTTATTTTTTTTGGAATTTAATGGATATACCTTAGTCATATATATATATATAATGTTTCTTCAAAAAGAATGGAGAGGGGACTAAGCCCTCAATAAATGTGATAATTATAAAACTCATTTAACCTATGTTGTTTTATCTGGGTTATTTATTCTTTTTTACATATTTTTACCATAACATCTAAAAACTCTTTTGATTTATATTTATTTCTTCTTATTTATTAGATGAGAAAGTTTATAGTAAAAATAAGAAGTAATAATCTTATTAAATTGAGAGGGGACTAGTCCCTCAGCCATTCAAATTATTGCAATTTGTTTAGATTTAATAAATATTTTTGTTTCCTTTATTAGTTTCTTTATCTGAGGTTTCATAATCAAAAAATTGCTGTATTTATTTTTTTTCTATTCACTCTTTCTCAAGAGCTAAGTGAGATCATTTATTAAAAGTTATCAGATCAAGTGGTTGTGAGAATGACATAAAGCTGCATCATCCCTAATTCTCATTTTTTATGCATTTATTATAAAGGATTTATCCTAAAGAAAGGATATTTTATTTAAGTAATTTAAGAGAAATTTATTAAATGTAGATTAAAGGAGCTCTCAGAAACCAGCTTGGATGAAGCTATTAAAAAAAAAGAAGGATTATCTTAATTTTACTTTTCTTTTTTCCTGATTTGGATTTTAACAGTACTGCTGAATTTATGTATTTTTTCATTTTGAATTTGATATACACAAAAAATAGAAATAAATTGATAAATAAGATAATAATAATAACTGAAAAATAAGGGATGTTAACTTATTGATTCATATCACTCCTTATTATATAAAGTTTTTGGGGGAAATGGTGAGAATTTCAATTTTCTACCCACTATTTCTTTTATTTTTAGTCGCAGTTAAACTTTCAATATTAAATGATGAAGCTATGAATATTTCAAGCTAGAAAGTAAAAATTAAAAACAAACAAACAGAAATTCATTAAGAAAGAACACAAAAAGCTCAAGAATAAAACAAAGAAGAAAAAGAAGAAAAAGAAGAAAAAGAAGAAGAAGAAGAAGAATAAGAAGAAGAAAATACAACAAATACCTCAAAGGGAAATCATCTATAGCCAGTATAAAGAATTGAAACCAATACAATGAATTAAGTAACTGAAAAGGGTTTTTTTCTTTATTAAAGACAAGGAAGGGTAAATAAATTACTATGGAATATTCCATTGGTAATTAGAATAAATATATGGTGCACTAAATCTTCATTATTAATAAGGAAGTTCTAAATTAGGTAAGCCAGTTTCTCATATCCAAAACAGGGGGAATAGTAAATCAAACTTCATTGAAATTTTGTGTACAGAATTAAAAGGGGAGGGGATGTGGTATCCCTAGATAATATTATATTAATGAACCATAAATTGAATTTGATTTGGCTTATAACAACTGTTGATTTAATTTGAGGAACCATTATTCTCTAATCTGAGGGTATAAAGATTAAAGTGAACAATAATTTCAAATTAAAATAACTTATAAGTTGATAAATGAATCTTCTAATCAGAATGTGACACCCCACTGCACCATCCAGAACTACAAAGCTTGAAGGACTGGTTTACCCAAAATGATCAGAAATTTTCCATTTATTTGTGTTTATTTGAATTTTTAATTTTTTTTATAATTTTAAGTGGAAAGTAAATTATTAATACAGCACAAAGGGTATAAGTTATCATGTTGATGCATGAAATAATCTTTTATGGAAGAGCTATAGTTTAATAGGTATCACACTCTAAGAACAGGTTAATTTACATCACTTGAAGTAAGTTTAGCTATAAATTAGTGTAATTGAGTATTACTATATGAAAGAAAAGGGAAATATGATATGTAGTATTTATCATAGATAAATGAATTTGAATGAAATTAAAAATTTGGTACAAGCTATGTATGACTGATTTCTATTAAAGATGACCTTGGTATTGTTTGTGAAAGGAAAAGGATTTGTTTAGCTGTTGAGGATGGGTGAATTTAATAAGTAAGATTCCATTAATAAGGAAGAGAGGTGTAATAATCATATGGTATAAAGACACGAAGTGAATATTTATAGAGGGATATTGAAAGAATCAAAATGAATTATTCAAAATGGAAGATGGAAATTATATTCATGTTAAACATAAATATTACATAAGGAGGAAGGAGATAGAATAAATATTGTGAAATAATTTGGGATTTCTGAGTAATCAATTAAACTTATTAGTAATCAACCAAATTTCTTAGTAATCATCAGAAGATAAGGGATCCAGAAACTCAATTTAATCAAGATCACCTCCCCTTAAATTTAATCAAGCACCATAGAAAAAAAACTAAAGTTCTCTCAAAAATTCCAAAACATTTTATTGAAATGCAGTTTACATTATCCCAAACCACCAAAACTTATTTCATAATACAGGTCACATGATAAAAACCCAAATTGGAGACTTGAAAAAATTCCAATTCGCATTTTTTGACACTCCTATGGAGGACCAAAAAACCATGAATAGAGGTTCTCTCTCCCACTTTCAAATTTTTTCCCCAGCTCCAAAAAGGGACTTCACCAAACAAAATAAGACTTATTTATATTTTATCTGAGGTAAATGCCCTCATCCATAAAGTATTATCCTAATAGCTTTCAAAAAACCTTATATATAATAGTCATAAAAATCTGTCCAAATTATATTATAAGCTTACTAATCTATAATAATTAAAAGATATAGCCTTATAAGCTCCAACAGGGGAGCTCAAAAAACAATCCATTAAGATTTTGTCTGAGGGACATTCCCTAATCCATAAATTATCGTCCTAATATCTTTTAGTACATATTATTTATAATAGTAGTCAACAGTCATAAAAACTATACTATAAGCTTACTAAGTTATCATCATTAGAATGAATAGTCTTATGAGATCCAACAGGGAAGCTTAAACAAAAAAGTAAGCTCTTAATATTTTATCTGAGGGACATCCCCTCATCCATGGAATATTATCCTCATTTTTTATGTGATTTACACCCAATAGTAGCTAAAAGTGGTTTAAATTATAGTATAATTTACTTAGAATAAATAAAGAAAAGAGTCTTATAGTATATAAGATAGTAAAAAAAACCCTCAAGAAAAGAATTTATTATCATTGATATTATCAGAACTCATAAATTGTATTCTTATCAACAGAAATATTCTATCAGTAATTTTTACCTTATATTATTTTCTTTTTCAAAAAATCATTATCAATCTATCAATAGCTATTAAAAATATTTGAGATTTTACTGTATTTGATATTAGTGTTATCCCACAGATTATCAACTTTCATTTTAGAAAAAATAAATTATTCAACATAAAAAAAATCACAAATACTAAAATCAATTAAAAAGAAATATCATTATTAGTCGGGTTTTCAAGTATATTATAGTAGCTCTATCAGATTTTCTGTTTTTTGCGTTTTATCACATATCAAATTCATTAGTAGTTTGTTATTGGTGAAATTCACCTTGTTTTTTAGTTTTTTTAAATTGTTTTTTCAAGTTTTTGTTTAACCATCTCACAATATCAAGAAAATTCTGATAAGAGTTTGTTAAATAGACTTTTCTGATGCAGCCACCATAAAAATAAATAAACTGATTTGAAAGCTCAAGTCAATATAATTACTCATTATTTGGAAGGAAAGTCCAGAGTATTCTAGCATACAAGAAGTGAAAGGGTTGCAAGTCATAAAATAAATTAAAAAATTTCCTTGTAAGTTCCCCTCCCAGGTAATTCCTCATTTATTCAACATAGAGGAGTGTCTCACAACAATCAAATCAAATTAAATCTTTCTGTGAATCAAAATTCTTGAATAAAAAATCAAATATAAATCTTGGTGAATAAAGATTGTGTTTGAAATTAAATTTTATGACAAATTTGGAAAATTAAAATTGAAGCTGTGACCTCAATAAAAATTCAATTGAAGTCCAATGACTAAAAATGGTCAGAAAAATTATTTTAGATGAAAAAAAATTGAATGGGGTTGAAAGAAAATTATGTAAAGAAGATTAATTTTCAAGGATAAAAGATTTAGTGAATGTTGAGATGATTGAAAAAAGAATCATTAAGGATCTTGAAAGTTTTGTAATTGATGAATGAGTGATTGTAAAATCAGAAATAAAGAATGAAAAAATAAATAATGAGATAGTTAATATAATATCACAGGGGCTCTTTGGAGTAACAAGAGTGGCTTTGAGCTCAGTAATCAGGGAGATCATTTGAAATACTCCAAATAATTGAAGAAATAAGGAAAAGAGTCTATTCCTTTAATAAGGGGAATACAAGTACAGGGAGATATGAATCAAAAAGGAGAAATAAAATGACCAAAGAGCCAACCAAGTAAGTACTTAATTAATTTTTCAAAATTACAGAAAGAACAATGGAGTTAGTAAAGGATATGACCACCAATATCCACTGACAGGAAAGGAAAAGGGTGCAAATGACTGACTTAAGATTATCAGTATTTAATATCAAGATGACAAGAAAATGAGGATAAAAAGAATTGATTAGATTAATTAACTGGAGTAAAACTACCCAGGGGATGAAATAGTGGCCATTATATATGAGAAGTTTGGAACTTCAATCCTTCAAGCTGACCACTGGACTGTATTGAGTAATTGAAGCTATATGGAAAGCTTGGGACAAATACATCTGGTAAGATTATAAACTACACTGAGTTCAATTATTACTACCAGGGATTTTAATTAACTACAGGATTCTTGTATGAATCCTGTATTAACTTATTGAGGTTGACAAGGTGAAGTTATTGAGCTTTGCAACTTGAAAGCTTATTTGGGTAGCTTTCTACTAAACTTACCTATGAAGATCCCTTGGAAGTATTACCTTGGGGGAACGATTCATAAATAAATTTACCAATACCCAAAATTAATAGGTTATTTGTGTCCTTAAGTAGCCTTCTTGAAGTCCTACTCACCACCCCTATTGATAATAACTTAACATCCCTGAGTCCTCCCTTAAAAGCTGTCTTGAGGCTTGCTGACTTCTCTGACAGGACAAAATTGAGTCTTGAAACTTTCACGATTTAATTTATGGCGAATAAATGGTTCATAATAGTGTATAACCCCATTTATGGAACTTTGGAATTTCTAGAATTATTGTGTTCCAAAGGGGGAAGGGGGTGATTTTGGCCATTGAAGGGAATTGGCCAAAATTGGTGGTTTTTGGACCTTTAGTGACTTCCAGGGGCCAATACTTGATTCTATGCATCATTGAAGGTATTTTCTCACTTTGAGATTGGTGGTACATAGACCCTTTGGGCCTCATTTTATTTAAGCCAAAAGGGGCGCAAAGATCCCATGGGGGGTAGAGGGCCTAAATGGAGCCAAAACCCCCTAATTAAAGGGCCAGGCCAAATGAACAGAGGATGGTGAAAGAGCCATGAGTGGATGGATAAGCTCAGGAGGGGCCAAACAGAGTGGAATAGCATAGAGGCAAAAACATGATGAAAGTCCAGAAAGGACCAAGGATGCTGTAATGAACAGTCAATCCATTTCTGAGTGTTGAGGCCAAAAGGGAAATTAAGTGGGTGTGGATTTCAAAGCCACAGATAATTGGATCTGGCCAGTTGGCTATAAAACGATAAATATGGAAAATTAGCCATAGTATGGATATGGATAAGGCTTCCATAATTGCATCCATGAAGGCATTCCCATCGCTGTGACAATATCAGTGACATCCTCAGTCAAGGATACCAATGATGAATAATCAGTGTCTAATAATTTTAGTGATGCAGAAATGACCCCAGGATTATCAAAAAAAGATGAAGCAAAATCTTATATTTATATTATAAATATACAAGAAGTCTTTTTCTTGAGATAATGAGCCAACAGGTGCACTAAAACACCATAAAGTGGACAGTACCCACAATATTGAGAGACCATACCCTCCAGTATTGAGGAGACAAGCTTATTATGTAAGGCCACATGCTATGGAAGCCTTAAGAAAACATATCAAGAGTTAATTCAGATTTCTTTCTTAAGAAAAGTAGGCTGTAATGAATAATTTGAGGTTTAAACTCCTGCAATTATTACTTGGAATAATGGTTGGTGACTGTGGATAATTGTCCACCTATAGTTCTAGATAAGTTCTGTGAGCCTTGAGGTATATTTTACATACTCAAATAGTCCAAAATTGAAATCAAAATTCATTCTGAACTCTGAATAACCCATAAGTACTTCTTATATTCAAACTTCTTTATTTTTCATTTTACAAAAAATGAATAAGTCTTTTCTGAGTAGGTAAATCCATGGGTATAAGTCCAGATTTGTATTATACACAAAAAAATCACCTAGGGTAGCTCCATGTAGTAAAGGAACCTAAATAAACCCTAAAAGGTTTTTAATATGGAAAATACTTCAACACCAAATCATCAATACCACATAAAGGAATTGTGAAATTTATTGTTTTTCTCCATTTCAAGCCAAAATAATGGGAATATGAGGAATCCCATGTTACATATACACCAAGAATAGTATTATGAATGTTTGTGGCACTTAATATTAATTTATTGTTACATACAGATTTGATAAAGCCATAGTGGATATCAGTCTTTTAGGCCTGAATTACTATTTTTGACATGAAAGTAGCTGAGGGAGACAAAAGACATCAAAGAGAGTCAGGGTACTTTGCTTCTGAGGCCCCCGAGACATGGATATCTCTAAAGATTGATTCCATGGCCTATAATGGCTCAAGTAGTATGCTAAATCCTTTTGGGAACCTGGTTACCAAGTTAAAATCTCATCATAACATGAGAAAATAGAAAATAATCTCCTGTTTTGACATGACAAGAAGGTAATGAGCAGCTCTGACTCATGAGAAAATTTCCATTATTGATTTTTTTAAATGTATAAGCACAAAAGAAGTGATTCAAACCATTTTATGGACTATTTCCCATGAATTTCCCTCATGGCAACTATCTGCTTTTCTATGTAGAAATGAGGTAAAACTTCAGAAATTAATTAAAAATAAATTTCTGAATTAATATTTCTTAAAACTCTGGGACTAATGTAGAAAGGGATATTCCATAGTAAAACCAAAGATAATTAAGACTTCATAATGAAAACTAGAATTTTTATTTACATTCCATTTTTGATGATTCCAGGTGAAACACTAAATATTCCAAGATTCATAGAAAATACAATCTAAAATGAAATTTTTAATAAAACTGATTAATTTGAGTAATTAATGTTTATTTTAAAATAGGGAGGAGATTGACAGTTTTCACTCCTTTATTTCTTAGCCATAAATGGGTTGGTAGTCACATAAAATGACTTAATCAAGTAATTATGATAATCTTATGTGACAACAAGTGATGTAATAAATAATACAAAGAGGATAGCTGGTTTCTCACTCATTGGTTCTTCAGTTTTATCCACTGAATCCCTCTATGAGCTGTTGTTTACTTAAAAGAGGTCTCCTCTTGCTGTTTTTACCAAATCATCTTATTATTCAATCATATCATTAGTACCAACAAGTAAGTATTAGCTTAATCTTCTCTTAAGTGGTTTACTTATTTCAGCATCAATAATAAATATTTCAAATGAAAGCATTATACTATTTTCAATATTTTTTAACTATGATCTTGGTGTATTAATGTTATAAATCTATCTTGATATTTTAAATCCACAACTAATCTTCCAAAAAACTCTGCCAATTCTTTTCAAGGTATCATTGGAGTATTAGTGAGTGTTTTATCTTAATTCCTAAATTTTTTTCTCTGAAGTATAGTTTTCTTAATCAATTATCATTATAATTATTCTTTCAAAAAATAATTATGAATTAAGATTATCTCTATAATTTAAATAAAGATTCTTTATTATTAATACTTCTTGAAATTGATTCTAGTAAACAATTACTTCTTACTGTTATAATCACTAGTAGTGTATAACAAGTAAAATAATCAATTAAGTGCTTAGTTATCTATTTGTTATATTTAATAAGAAAAGTGTAGTACTTTTTTTTAATAGTAATATTATCAATAGTTCCATAGACACATCTTATATTTGGGGCCCTGGCTGTGTTTTTTAACCTTGTAAACTTAATTACTATATTTTCAAGCCATAAAATATACTAACTAAATAATTTTTTCTTTTATTTTGAGGTTGAATCATTTGTATTTTTAAAATTGTTGTAAAGATCTCCTTCATTCAGGAATTTGGATCATTTTTATATTGTTTTAGACATGGCCTTTTCACATCCATCAACTTATGAAATTTTTCTTTGAGTTACTCTGAATTAGTCTTTGATTCAAAATGTTAAATTTTGCTTATATTTCCTTAAAAAGAATAATTCTTTTTAATATATAAGAAAAACAAACTTATAAAAAATCCCAAAAAGATTCTAAAAAGAATAAAAATACTTCTTTCTCTTATAATTCTTTTTAACTAGTCTCTTTAATCGAAAATATTGCAGCTGGTAATGAGCTCAGCATGGGGTATATCACCAGTCCAGAATTTGAAGAGAGTATTGAAGTGAAAATTTCAAAAAGAAGCACTTCATTTAAAGAAGAGCTATCCAAAAAAACACCATTTTTTTTCTTTGTCTTTATTCTTAATTTTCTCCTAAATTTATGTGAAAATGGTACATACCAGGAATGGACGCAACTATCCAGTTCAACCAGATGGATCTGAACAAGGAAGAGGCAGTACCAGGTCCAGAACTGGAAAACATTCATCAAGAAAGACACATTTGGAGGATGCCATAGTGGCCCCCTTTTCCCTAAGGTCTTTACCAACCAACACTGACATTAACTCTGACCCTGAGCTGATCCAAGGTAATTTTCTAACATTTGAACCACTTCCAAGTGGCAGAAATGGAAATAAATCAGTCCCAGTACAAAAACAGGTACAGTGAATCCAAGGAGGGAGAGTGGAAAATATTCCCAAGCCTTTGGAAGGGGGCTATGAACTCTTACTTACACATAAAGAAATTTCTGGGTCAGGAGAAGACCATAGAACTCCTAAGAGGCTGGAGTACATTGTCTTGCAAAGACAAGGTCAAAAATATAAACAATTGGATGAAGAACCATAGTTTTTTATAAGTAGACCAAAAGAAAGAACTGCAAATGACCCCACCTTTTGAGATAGAAGGACCAGTAGCATTAAACACCTCCAAAACACCTCCAGAACTGCCCAAAGACAAGCTGAAAGGACCTCAGAAGAAACATAGAGGTACCAAGAACAATAAAGGCAACGCCAACTGGCACATACCTTACCCAAAAGTGTACAGGGTTACCATATTAGAGCCTTAGGCCATGAAAAATGTACTTGAAAGGGCCAGGACTCTTATGGAGCTCACAGAAAAAAAACAAGAAAGGTTTAAAAGGACCTTTTCATAAAAAATGATGGATGAAATTAACCATATTAAATCCATTATTGATTTTAAACTTAACAAATTTGAGAAAGAATTAACGAAATTAACATCAAAGATTAATGCCTTAAGAAAAAATGACAGAGATTTCAATGAATGGTGTGAAGTGACAACTGTGAGAATGGAGTAAATTTCTAATACATGTGACAGAATTTAGAGAAAATATGAGGTACAAAATGATGAATTGAAAAATCTTTCCATTAATCACATTAATGGCCAACTCACAAGTTTTGAAGATCATGCTTTAGAAATATTTAATAAAAAATTATTTTTGCCACACAGCTGGAACAAAGTGAAAATGAAAAGCAAAAATTAAATGATTAAATAGTTTCAAAATTTGACACAATTCATAAAAGCTATGAGCCTTATTCACATATTCCCAGAAACTCCACATCTTTAACAGAAGAAATACTTTCTGTGAAAGAAAGTCTGACCCCTTTTCTAGAAGAAAATTAAATTTCTGAAAGAGATATTTCCAAAATGGAAGAATGGCTAACATACTCTAGTGAAGTAGAGTATAACTATATTGAGTTCATTGGCGCAATTGATATGTTTCAGGAGGATTTTTATATACCCAATGAAAGAATAGGGGGAAAATTGAACTCCTTGTTTATCAGAACTGCAAAATAGCAGTATCACAAGATGAGACAAGAACAAGAAAAACATAATTGGATTTTGTGGGAATCTGGGATAATCAACAAGTGGGCTAACAATTTCTGGATATTTAAAATGGAAAATGATTTTGAAAGTGCCATTTTTACTCAGAAAAGGATAAACCACTTGGTTCCTCAAGCAAAAAGACAGATTATCCGCTTTACACCCAGATATGTCTGACTCAATGATTAATATGAAAATATTAAGAAAATGTGGAGGAGAACTAGAAAATTCCATCAAGCACCAATGTGCAGAGAATTTCTCAACAGAGGACCATATCAATGCAATGGAAGATATAATTACTAGGACAAGAATTGGTAAAACCTGTACTAGAAGCCTTATGGAGTCCAGGATTATCCCAAATACTTCTAGAGAGGATAGACGACCTGTAAGACCTGTCTTGAAGCGTCATAAATGTGGGAGAACCTCACATTGAGCCAGCAATTGTACCAAAAAGACTAAAATAAATGAAGTTCAAGTCATTTAATAATTTTAGTATACTGAAAAGAAGAATCTGACCAAAATTCTGAAATATCTGAGAACACACCAGCAGAGGATTATCCTATTGAGAACATAATAGCCTTTTTTGAAGTCAATGAAGTCCATACTCACTTTCCACAACCTGATAAATATCCAGGAGGCCAAAATGTGTAAGACTAAACCTGCTACAGGCAAAGGTTACACTTCTGGAGATTCTTGTATCAAATCAATATTGATGAGTGAAGTAGAGGTCAAAGTCAATTGGGACACAGAAAAATTTTGCACTTGTGTAGGAAAATCCTACCTTCAAGTCATACTTCCCCAATGGAAGGTGTGCAATTCAGTAGTACAAGTAATTATATGTACCCTTTGGGAATATTAGGAACTAACCTGATATTTGCACATCCTGAAGGAAGTATGAGGATGAAAACAGAGATAGTGGTAATGGAAAATTGTACCTCTCAAAATATCATTCTTGGAGCCAACTACTTAAACATTTATGGTATTGAAATCAATAAGCATAAATACAGATATTTCACAATTGGGCAGAAGAAGAGACAAAAATTTGCTTTTTCCAATATGCCCAAAAAGATAAACATAAAGAGAAATTTGTGTCACATCAACTTAGTGAAGCACAAATTAATCCAAAATTATCATCCAAAATGAGGCAAGATCTTATTGATGTGTTAACACATATATAAGAATGACTTTGCTTCAGATGATAAACCATTAGGTGCTATTAGAGGGAATGAAATTGATATTAATCTTAATATTGACAGACCATATGTGAGCCTGTGAGCCATGAGGTATATTTTACATACCCAAATAGGCCAAAATTATCTTCAAAAATAAACTTTGAACTATGCATAACTCATAAGTCATGAATATATTCAAAATTAATCATTTTGAATTTAAGAAAAGATGAATGAGCTTTTTGTGAGTAGGTAAATCCATAGATTTAAGGCCAGAGTTGGATTCTACACAAAATTTCACCTATGGTAGCTCCATAGAGTGAATAAGCTTAAATTAACTCTGTGAGGTGGTAATTTGGAAAATACTTCAACACCACATCATCAATACCACATCAAAGAAATGTGAAAAGTTTTGTTTTTCTCAATTTCATGCCAAAATAATGGTATGTGAGAAATTCCATGTTGCATATACACTAAAAATAGTGTTATTGATGTTTTCAGAACTTAAAATTATGGTATTCTACATACAGTTTTGGTACACCAATAGTAGATATCAGTCTTGAAGCCTAAGTTACTATCTTTGATGTGAAAATAGCTAAGGGGGACAAAAAACATTGAAGAGAGCCAGGGTACCCAGCTTCTGAGGGCTCTGAGGCATGGATAGCTCTAAATCTTGGATAAACTTCTGATAATGGCCCAATTAGTATACTAAAGCCTTTTGGGACCATGGTTACCAAGTCAAAATCTCATTAAATCATAAGAAAATTGCAAATAAGCTGTCATTTTGATGTGACAAGGAGGTAAAGAGCAGCTTAGACTCCTGTAGCCATGTAAATTCTTAATAATTTCCCATGGATAAAGCTTAAAATATTAATCAAAATGATTTTTGGACTAGTATTCATTTATTTACCTCATAGCAAGCAGCTATATTGTGCTATTTGCAATTCTATGTAGAAATGAGGTAAAAACTTCAAAAATTCATTAAAAATACAATTCTTAATAAATATTTTTGAAACTTTAGGACCAATGAAGAATGGTATGACTCATCAATATATCAAAAAGAATCATGGTTTTATAGGCAAAATAAAAAGTTTTATTTACAGTGTATTTTTGATGATTCCACATGAAACACTAAATTTTCAAAAATTCACAGAAAATACAACCTGTGATGGAATTTTCAGTAGAATTGATAGCTTTTATAAATTCATTTTTATTTTTGAATAAAAGAAGATTCACAATTTTTAATCCTTTTATTCTTAACCATAAATGGGTTGGTAGTCATTTAAAAGATTTAATTAAGTAATCATCATAAATATTATGTGACAACAGATGATGCCATCATTAATACAAAAAGGATTATTGCTTTCTCACCCACTGGTTTTTCAGTTTTCTCCATGGTATGCCTCTGTGAGCTGGCTTTGACTTAAAAGAGGCCTACTTTTGCTGTTTTTTCTAAATCATCTTATTATCCAATTATACCTTTATCACCAACAAGTAAGTATTAGTTAGAGCTATTTCTCAAATGTTTTACTCTCTCAGACTCAATCAGAAAGACCTGAAATCATATAAATAAACTATAATTTGTTTTAATACTGATATAAATCAATTTTGATCCCTTAGATCCACAATTTACCCATAAAATCTCTCTATCAATCTTTTTCCAAGGTTCATTGGAGTATTAGTGAGTAATTGCTTATTAATTCTTGAAGTTTTTCACTAGTAATAGTTTTCTTCAAGAATGATATTTAGAATTATTCTTGAAAAAGATAATTATACATTAAAATAATTTCATTATTAAACACTTCTTGTAATTGATTCTTGTAGAAATTTACTGCTTACTGTTATAATCACTACTAGTGTATAGCAAGTAAAAGACAGAATTGATTAATTAATTGTTTAATTGTTGTAATAAGAAAACTTTCTATTATATTTCATAAGAACAGTCATAGTACTTTTTATCAATAGTAATATTATCAACAATTTCATAAACACATCTTACAGAGCCTTAGAGGTATTTTGATATACCCAAAAGACCATAAATCATGAAATCAAGTTATAATTAAAAATAAAGAGATATATTCTTATTATACAAAGAAATTCAAATTTAAATATTAAATTTCAATGCAAAATAAAATTTTAATCATAATTCAACATTAAAATTAGCTTAAACTTCAAGAATGTGAAAATACATTTTTACTTGAAAAAATTAAGCAAGAATAAATTATTATAATAAATATTAAAATAAAAATATTTTTAAAAAAAAGGGAATAGCAATTATTATAGCTTTCTTTAAAATAAATAAAATTATATAAATTAGTTTACCATTGGATTCCTCATGAAAAATCAGGTGGGGTCACCTCTGAGTGAAAATTCTGTTACTCAACTCTAAATAAGCTTGATTTAAGTTTTTAGTATTTTATGTATGAATATTTGTAAATATTCAAATCGTTAGCTTAATTCACAGAACATGTGGTATTAACTATCAACTTTTGTGTTAAAATTGATGTGTGATGTGTAGTTTAGAAGCTATGAGGAATTGAAATGTCAAACTGTGCATGTGTATTACATAAGTGCACTTGGATTTACATGTTTAATCAATAATCACAGCTGTGTACTGTAAATTTTCAATTGAATTACATATTTAAAATTTTAGTATAATACATGATGAGGAAATAAAGAAAAAACAACTTGGAAACATTAATTTTTGGGGGGAAAAGGAATCTTGGCTCCAAGGGTACCAGACTCCTGCAAATTTCTTTCTGAAAGGTGTGGGATGTCAAAATTAATGCAAATATTCATCACTTTTGGCCTGGAATGGAGTCATAGGGTCTGTGACTTGGTTGATGCGGTTTTGATACCAACCAGGGAAGTTTTAACTCTTTCCAAGAGAGTAAAACTACCCTTAAGCTGAGTAAATCTTGGTAAAAAAAGTTTTAACTTGTCTTGAGGTCTCTTACACACATTTTTGTATGTTTTGAAGGCTTGAAAACAAGTATTAATATAGAAATGGCCAATTCAAGAGACTAAAATGGCTGAAAATAACAAAAATAGCAAAAACCAGGGTTCAGTAATGCCATAATTGTCTTTTCTGTTTTCAGTGCTTTTCTCAAAGCTGATTGAAGTAAATTTCACTTCTAGAGTAAGGAAACTGGTGGCTACAAAAGAATGTCTTCTTTGCCCCTCTTTTTTTCTTCATGTTGAAATCTTTTCCTTTTATAATTAGCTTAAAATCTGTTAAGCCAATGAATATAAGATTCCAAAAACCCCTTTCAAATAGTTTTAAACCTTTTTACCAAGTAAAGAAATTATTATAAGAATTTTTACCCTCAAAACACCCCAAAAGTGAATTAAAGCATCTTTCATCACTGTTAACTTTCTCACTTTGTTTCCAAATTCACTCTGGTAATTTTTGGGTGTGTTTACTCCTTGAAGTTATTCTATGGATTCTGTTATCATATTAATTGCCTGTGGTCTTTTTCCAAAGTAATTCAAATTGAAATTGCTCTTGAAGAAATTTCTTTTGTAGCCATAAATATCTCTTGTAGAATATTTTTGAATACATTTTTATTGTTTATAAAGCCACAAGTTGTTATAATAGTATTTTTTTATACTAAAAAATTTAAAAACAATAAATTTTGTGTTTCTACTCCTAAAACTTTTAAGAGTTACCATTTTTAATTGAATTTAACCCTATAAAGATTTTGAGGAAAGGAAAAGAACTTGATTTTTAATCAAAGTTTCATATCCACACCTTACACCATACCCACCAGTACTTAGAATACCAGCTTTCCCAGAAAGCCCTAAAGCTAGAGAAGCCTTTTAAAAAAATCTAAGAATTAATACAACTTGGTATACCAAGGAAAGTAAGCCATAATGAAGAAGTTGCATTTACAACTCCTGTTTATATTGCTTGGAAGAATGATAAATTTAGGATGGTTCAACATTTTAGAACATTGAATAGCTAGACAGATCCAGATAGGTATACAACTCCTATAATCCAAGAAACCTTGACCCAATTATCCAAAGAAAAATACATAAATTCAATGGATTCATTAAAAGGCTTTCATCATAACATTTTGACTCCAAAAGCCAAGAAAGTACTTAGAATTATCACTCACTGTGGTATTTATGAGTATCTGAGGATGCCCTTTTGTCAGGTTGAGTCTATGATTGTCAGGGTGAGTCTATATAGTAGCTATAAAAATGTAAATAAAAGCTAGTATTATGACTGTGACACGTCAAAAAACAAATAAATTTAATTCTTCAGGTCCTACTGCTACATGGTAACAGTGGTGATGAGTCGGTTGAGGACCTGGGTTGCAATACTCTGATATCTTTGACTGTAAACAAATACTACAATAATTATGCTCTAATTATATCTTTAATAATTCTAAGGACACTACTGATGGATAACAGTTTTGTCACGTAAGAATATGGGTAAATAAGATAAGATGATGGGTTTTCAAGGAAAAAACCCTTCCTTTTATATCTTTCAAGACTGTCACGAGTTATTAACTCTTCACACGTCAGAGGAGTGAAAATTTTCACTCCAATGATCAGCCTGTGGTTCTGGATCATCACATCTGACGTCAACAGAGGCAGAATTGTGGTTTTGGAACCACAAATGATCATTCTGGATCAATACAGGGTGAAAAAACTTTTCACCTGCCACGTCAGCACTTGGATGACGTTGTTCTGGTGTATTTATGATCAATAATGATGATTTTGGAGAGGTTATATCTTCATAAGTATACTATTTTAAGTATGGGAGCAATACTGTTTGATACAAGTTTGATACAGTCATGTATTGCCAAAAAAACCTTCCAATCAAGATATCTCAGCCATTTCTTAAGATATCAAGAAACCAAGAGCACAGAATTGAAGGGCTTAATGACCTCTTCAATTTGGTATGCTTCATGTTTACCCTTCTTTAAAATAGCAAAAGTTATAAGGGTTTTAAGTTTTTGGGTGTATTTTTGTACATCAGTATGAGGCTTCAAAAACTTCCATACCAGATATCTTCTTCAATTTGGAAGATATCTGTATTCTGATGATACAGTCTTGTAGGGCTTGGTTAGCTCTACAGTTTGGTATATTACACTGTACAGTTGTATGAGTGTATGCCAAAGATACAGGGGTTTTTTTACCTTGTTGTTTTCATAATATCTGTATTTTGGTTGTTAAACCTTTGAACCAAGATCCCTCAGTCAATTTAAGAGATACAGAGGTCTAAGGTGTCTCAAATTAAAGCTCTTGTTTAGATCTTTAATTTGGTTATACTTTTGTACAGTTTTGTACAAGCCCTCTTTGATTTTCAGGGGGGTCTTGGTTTTTAAAATAAAGGTCATATGTTATCTCCAGTTGTAGTGGTGTTACAGCAACATGGATGATAACATTGTGTAGCTATCTATGTGAGCTTTAAGAAAAATACCATTTTGGTATGGAATAACTTAAATATGCATAAGTTAGATGAGAGGTGAAAATAAGGGTTTTGACTTGTTTGTTCTCCTCTAGGTTTCCTTATTCTGTTTGGATAAGGTTGATGTTTAATTTAAGAGGAGTTTTTTTCTTCTTATTTATTACCTGTATTGACTATGTTTGTTCAATACTTGTCATACCATTATTTATGGTATGTTGGATGTCATGCTAGTGCTCTGTTTTGAGTCACAGGCTGACAATGATGAAGCAGTAATTAGACTATTTACAACTTTAACTATGACTGTGACACGTGATAAAAGATTAAAATAAGAGTGTTTTTATGAAGAAATAAGGGCTTATAATAAAATTGAAGGGCTTTACTATTATGGAATAGTGGTGGTGAGCGCTGTTGAAAGCCCTGGGTGCAGCTTTACCTGTTGGATTACAATAATTAAGATTATAATTATACCTGTTTATTACCCAGTAGTAAAACTTTTTTTGACAGTTTGCTATGTAGGGTACTCAAGAGCAGGATGAGGAAAGCATTTCTGGCTGTGAAAAGCCTCCTTTTTATCCTGAAATGAGGTGGAAGGGCTGTTAGACCTTTCCACGTAGAGGAAGTGAAGGTTTTTTAACTCTCTGAGACAGGCTTGTGGTTGGCAAGGACCAGTATAGTCTTTATTGGGATCAGATGTGGTTTTGAAACCACATATGGGCAGTTTTCACCAATACAGGGTGAAAATTTTGATCTGGGGACCACATAGCCTTCTTCTGACATGTATGACACGTAGAATGCTGTACAGAAACTGTATGGGACCCCAGTATTGACTGAATTATGAGGTATTGAAGTATAAAAATGCTCCTTTGTCTGTTTGACACCTCATAATCATGGTTATGGGATATTATCCCATGGTAAGACTGTATTAGACAAAATGTGGGGTTTTGAAATTAAAGCAGCCATAACTTTGTCAGTTTTTGAGATATCAACCTCAAAACTAAACCAGTGTGTAGCCCTTTATGTGTTCTAAAAAATGGTACCTTATTTGATATGGCTATCAGTAAATATGGCAAAGTTACTCCATGTACAAGACCTTTATACACATGCATGGTTTAAGTAAAAAGCTGTATTGGGCTTGTTTACCCCATAACTTCTGCTATGGTTGAGATATGAGGAAATGGCTGACACCATCAGATAGCCCTGATTGTTCTCTTTCCAAAAAAACCCCACTTCAAGTATCTCACACTAAAACTGTAGAAGTTAGATGGGAGGTGAATGTTCTGTTCAACCTTATTTGGTCTGAATTTGACCATAACTTCAGTAATATTGGGCCTAGCTCAGTTTGGCTGGTACCATTGGATAGCCCTGACTTAGAGCTTCATTTTTCATCCCAATCTGATGGGGTTAAGCCTCTTACTATTTATTTTAGATGAGAGGTGAAAATTAAGGTTTATGCTCAGAAATAACTTTGTTATTCTTTGTCCTATGATGATATGACTTGTATATTTAGAAAGGGGTGAGTTTCCTCTTTATTTTGATACCTTTTGAGCTAATTTGGCTCAGGTACATGTTCTGGTGGTATCTCGGCTATACCATTGGTTTATGATATTTTGGCTGTCATGCTTGTGCTCTGGTTTTGAGTCACAGGCTGACACCTTTGGGATTAATAATTATCCATCTCATAATAAAAAAATGATGAATACTATATTCCCCACAGAAATTTCTGAAGGATGGCTGATTGTTTATATTGATTATATAAATATATTTCCAGACTCATGGTCTTTTAATCTTGAAAGACTTGAAAGAGTACTGGAAAATTCTTCAGAAGTTAATATGATGATTTCACTTGAGAAATGCAATTTTGGGTTTGAAGAGCTCAGTTAATTTGGAAATGTAGTTTCAGGATTAAGGTTGGTTATTGACAGAAATAAAGTAACACCAGTTTTACTCAAGCCTATAACACAGAATAAAAAAGAAATGATTCCTTTTCTTGGATTTTCCAGTTACTATAGGAAACATTTGAAAGATTTCTCAATTCTAGTAAGGTCACTCTACAGAATCTGTGATAAGCTGAAATTATTTGGGATTATGTAAGAAAGAATTAGATAATATTAGAAGATAAATAAAGCACTCACAGACCCACCTTTAAGCCTCATGCCTGACTGCAATATATCTTTCAAGTTGTACATTTATTGGGGAAGCCCTACACCAAGTCCAAATTATTGATGACAAACAAACAGAAGGACCAAGTTGTAATATCTCAAGACAAATAAAACCAACAGAAGCCAGATATGGTGCAAGCCAAAGGGAATGCTTGTGTTTGGTATGGGGACTTAAGAGATCACACTATTAGCTTGATCGAAGTATTTTTGGAGTGATAACTGACTGTAATACAGTGAAATCACTTCTGAAAATGAAACACCAAGGAGAAATATGTTGATTTTGGAAAAAGAAATTTGGAAATATAGAGGCAATATGTCTATAGCTCATAAGGCAGGAAATATACATAAGAATGGTGATGAAATTAGCAGGGGGGCATTAGCAAATACACCTGATAATCCAGCTTATGTACCCTTAAACAAACAACCACAGATCTCAATTGAAGGAGTAAATATTACTGAAATTGGAACTGAATTCTTTGAATAACTAAGGGAGTCATAATAACAAGACAAGAATTGCCATATCTTGACATCCCTATTAGAAAAAGAAGTTAAAGACATAGCTCTGGCCAATTAACTGGATGAAACATGGAAAACTTAATATTAGGAAGAAAGATAATGTGTTTGGCAGTATAATATATCACAGAAAAAAACATTCTTTTGTAATGAAACTATGCAGCAGATTTCTTATCAATAACATTACTGATAAATTTCATTACAGAATTTATTCTTGAACCCTGTCAGAAGAAAAAAGAAATTGAAAAGTCAGAAGCTATGCATGGTAGCCATCTTGTAGAAAAGGGACCAATGGTATTCCCATACTTGTAAAAGATTTTAAAAAGAAAACAGGACTAAAGGCAAGAAATATGGACTTATTATTGATATTCAAGAACCAAAATCCCCTTGGGAAGCTATTCACATGGATTGGATTACAGCACTTCCTCCAAGTGGCGACAAGATTTATAATTCTTTCTTAGTCATTGTAGACAGATATAGAAAAAATTACATCTTCTTACCATATAATAAGAATGACACTGCTATGGATACAGCTCTTCTTCTATGTAGTAGAGTTATTTCCCATACAGGGTTATTTAAGAAAATAATAAGTGACAGAGACCCTAAGCTCAAATATGCACTTTGGACCAATCTTCATAGATTGTTTGGGACCAAGCTATCATTTTGTAAATAATAACATCCTCAAAAGGATGGGATAAAAGAAACAATGATTCAAACTTTAGAGGACATGATCATGTGGTTCTGTGCCTATGGTTTAGAAATCAAAGACTCAGATGGCTTTACTCATGACTGGTGCACTTTGATACCTTAATTGGAGCTGGCATATAAGACATCTGCTCATTATTTCACAGGTAAAACTCCTGCTATGTTAGAAAAAGGATGAAATTGAATAATCCCAGAAGATACACTGAGGAAAGACTTCATTGACATTCATAATAAAGCTTCCAGATTCAATATAGTTCTTGAAAAGGTAATAAATAATTCAAAACAAAGCATTAATGATGCTTTTGAATATGAAAAAAAGAAGGTGGAAAAGATTCATAAAGTACCATACTTCAAAGTAGGGGACTTAGTTCTAGTTTCAACCTTGAATTTAATAATAGAAAAGTCCCAAAGAAACTCAAAAATTCTCAATTAGGACTTTTTTTATTGTTGCCTTACATGGAACCAATGTAGTTCAAGTAAAAAAAAGTGGTGAATTGGAATGCAGAGACCCTAGATTTTCAGTCAGCCTGATTAAGCCTTATCAACCAGCTGATAAAGAATTTTTTCCTTTAAGGAACCCAACTCCTTCAACTGTACCACCAGTGGAAAAAAATAAAGAGAAAAAGATAAATAAATTAATCAAAGAATGGAGAGTTAGGGGTAAAAAGGAAATAGAATATCTGTAAGATATAGAAATACAGTAAATAAAGATGAATGGATGGTAGAATCAGAAATACCTGACTCAGATAAACTTTTGAGCAGATTTAGACATTAATTAAGGACACAAGCCTGAATATTCCTATGAATGTGCTTGAATTAATTCATATGAGTAATATAAAGAGGATGGAAAATGGATATTAACCCCCTTTGGGGCCTTTTTCTGGAAAAATATTTTAAAATTGTAGTACAATGTTATTTTTTGGGTGGGAGGGAATGTCAGCCTTGAGGTATATTTTACATACCCAAAAAGACCACAATTAATATTAAGATAAATTCTAAACTATGAATAACCCATAGGTCATGAATATATTCAAATTCTTCATTTTTTATTGTACAAAAGATGAATAATGTTTTTGTAAGTAATTTAATATATGGATTTAATGCCAGATTTGGATTCTACACAAAATTTTACCTATGGTATCTCCATATAGTTAATAATCTTGAATTAACTCTATGAGGTGGTAATATTGAAAATAATTCAACACCACATCATCAATTCCACATAAAAGAATTGTGAATTTTTTTGTTTTTCTCAATTTCATGCCAAAAAAATGGGAATGCAAAAAATAACATGTTACATATTCACCAAGAATAGTGTTATTTATGTTTTTGCAACTTAAAATTACTGTATTATCAAATACAGGTTTGATACACCCATAGTGAATATCAGTCTTGAAGGCTGAATTACTATTTTTGGCATGAAAATAGCCAAGAGGGACACAAGAGATCACAGAGAACCAGGGTACCCAGCTTCTGAGGCCTCTGATGTGTGGATATATCCAAAAATTTGATTCATGGCTGATAATGGAATAATTTTTATGCTAAAACTATTTGGGAACCTGGTTACCAAGTTTAAATTCCATTAAAGCATGAGAAAATAGTGAATAAGATGCTATATTGACATGACAAGGAGGTAATGAGGAACTCTGACTCCTGTAACCATGTTTATTATTAATTTTTTTCCATGGAGAACCTAAAAAGGAGTAATTGAAACCCCTTTTGGACTAGTATCCATTAATTAAACTCATGGAAACCAGCCATAACTATACTGATTGCTTTTCTAGATAGAAAGGAGGTAAAAATTCATCAATTAATTCAAAATACAATTCTTAATGAATATTTCTGAAAACTTCAGGAAAAATGGAGGAAGTGATAATAAATAGAAAGAAAAATTATTTCTTCATAATTCAAATTAAAAGATTTACTTTCAGACCATTTTTTATGATTTGATGTGAGTCACTGAATCTTGAGAAACTCACAGAAAATACAACCTGTAATGAAGTTTTCAATAAAGTCAATAAATTTGAGAAATAAATGTCAAAAGCTTTTTATAACTCATTTCTCAACCATAAATGGGTTGGTAGTCAAAGAAAATGACTTCAATAAGTAATTATAATAATTGTATGTGACAATGAGTGATGTAATCCATAATGAAAAGCGGATAACGTATTTATCACTAAGTGTAATTTCATTCTGATCTATGGAAAGATCTATGGAACATCTCTCTGAGATGTTTTTGACTTAAAAGAGGCCTTCTCGTGCTTTTTACCAAATCATCTTATTACTCATTAGTACCGACAAGTAAGTATTAGTTAAATATTCTCTTAGGTGTTTTAAATCTGTAAGAATAAGTCAGAAAAACATGTAATGGAATAAATATATTATTTTTAATGGTTATTAGCTGTTATATCACTGTATTACTGTCATAAATCTATTTTTATCTTTTCAATCCACAAAGTATCCATAAAAACACTCTACCAATTCTTTTCAAGGTATTGTTGGAGTATTAGTGAGTGTTTTATATTAATTCTTAAGGTTTCCATCTAAAGTCATTTTTTCTTCAATAATCAAATATTATTATTGTTGTAAAAGATAATTTTAAATTAAAAGAATTTTATATCATTGTAATAAGGAAGTTTTATTATTAATACTTCTTATAGTTGATTCTAGCAGAAAATTACTGATTACTGTTATAATCACTAGTAGTGTATAGCAAGTAAAATACATAATTAGGTGATTAGTTATTTGTTTGTTTTTATGAATAATTTATCTTCTATATTTAATACAAAAAGTAATATTAATACTATCAAGAGATTCATAGACACATCTTACAGGCTCCCAATACCTAGGGGTAAATATGACTTTACCCAGCTATTAAAAGACAAGTAAATAAAATAAATGGATGCATTAAAAGGCTTCCACCCAAATTTCTTGACACCAAAAGGCACTAATGTAATTCAAATTATCACTTGCTGTGGTATTTATGGGTATCTGAGGATACCCTTTGGGGTTAAGAATTTTCAATCTCACTTTCATAAAATGATGAATACCCTCTTTCTCACAGAAATATCTGAATGATGTCTCATCATTTATATTTAGGATTCAATAATATGTTATGAATTATGATATTTGTCCCTTGAAATAATACTGAGAGTTCTGTACAAAGCTACATAAGTGAAGCTGAAAATATAACCTAAGAAGTACAATTTAGGGTTTGAAGAACTTAAAGCATTTGGTCATATTTTTGCAGTCTTGAGCATAGTTATTGATAAAACAAAGTAGCAGAAGTGTTTCTTGAGCCAATTCCCAAAAATAAGGAAGACATAATTTCTTTTCTTGGATTTTCCAACTATGATATAAAGCACTTTCAAGAATTTGCAATCCACGCTAAAAGTCTCTACAGAATATGTGATAAGAAAAACCTTTTAAAGATTATGCAGGAAAGGATTGAAGAATATGAGAAGATAAAGCAGGATCTTACAGAAGTGCCTTTGCTTCTCATTCCTGACTGTACTATACCCTTCAAGCTGTAAATTGATTCCCATGAAGATGGCTAAGATATTTCCCTATACCAAGTCCCAATTATTGATGATAAACAAAAAGATAACAGTTTGTTTTATCTTGAAAGAAAACCCCAACTAAGAAAAATATAGTGAAAGATCAATAGAATCCTTATGTTTTGTATGGACACTTGATAAATTAACATTTTATATTTATGGAAGTTTTTTAAATTGATAGCTGACTGCAATTAAGTGAAATTACTTCTGAACATAAAAAGACCCACAAGAACTACATTGAGATGGAAAATGAACATTCAAGAATATAGAGAGAATATGAAGATATTCCATAAATTAGGGAAGAAACATAAGAGTTCTGATGGAATTAGTAGGTGGGAATCAGCCAATACCCCGAAAACCCAGCCTATGAATTCCTTAAATTAGAGCCACAAATTTCAGCTGAAAGAATGAGAATGACCAATATTTCATCTTGACATCTTTATAAAGTCAGATAATCATATTTGAGGGGTTAAAATTTCCATATCTTGACATCTATATTACATAGATTTTGTAAATATATGTATTTAGTCAATCCATTGGATGAAGTACAGAAGAAGCCTTATTATGAAAGAAGGTTTCATCTGTTTGATGTTGGAATTTATCATAGAACCAAAAAATTTATTTTCATGGTATCATGCATGAAATTGTTAATTAATACTATTCTCCAGTAATTACATGAGAATAAATACTCTGGAAACCTGTCAGAATATAGGAAAATTGAAATAGCTAAGGGTTTCCTTATTGTAGAAACTTTTCACAGCCACTATCAGGGGTAAGGGTATTCAACCTTAAACCCACTAAAGCTCACCAAACCAGAAATACACTGTGTGTATGAGCATTCAGTTTCAGAAAATCTTCTTTCTGAAACACTCATACAGTTTGGTTCATCAATACAGTTTTGAATACACCAGTCTGAAGCTGTATGATCACTCAACTACACCACACCTCTTGTGCAGACCCTGTAGGTCCACACAGGAGCTGTATTATCCAAATTAATACAAATAAAGATTCCTCTCAAGAAAATTCACTATCTTGATCAGGGCTAGTGTATTCTCACATATACCAGCCCCTCTTTCTCCCCCTGTGGACTTTCCCCCAGTTAATTAATATTTTTGATTTATTACTTAGAAAATACTCTTATTCTTATTTTTAAAATATTTTATTGATTGGTACTAAGTTGGTCTTTGCATTTCCTAACCTGTTCAGTAGAGTTGTGGTAGCCATATTCTTATTAACCCTGGTTTTTCTTTATGACAGGTTGAAACAGTGGACTTGGAATTGTTTGTGGTTGGCTCTTTTATTCTTTACTCTTAGTCTTTGTTTTTTCTGCTTTTACTTATAATTCTTTTATTAGAAATCTCATTCTAATTAAAATCTCAAGTGTAGTCTTTATCTTATCCCACTTGAGCCCTCCATAAGTGAGTAACAGCTTACTGAGTGCCAGGCCCTCTTCACTTAGAAGAGCCCATGTGACAAAAAGAAATTATTTGGTATTTCTACACTTGTGACAGGCTCCAAAGCACAAACAGGAGCACTGGCAAGAGCCTTTTATTTATGATCCAGCTCCAAAAACCAAAATCCCCCTTGGAAGTAGCTCATATGTGTGATATTTGAGGTATATTTTACATACCCAAATAGGCCACAATTTTCTTGAAAAATAATTTTTGAACTATGCATAACCCATAAGTCATGCATATATTCAAAATTAAACATTTTAAATTTCAGAAAATAGGAATGACTTTTTTTGAGTAAGTAAATCCATGGATTCAAGGCCAGATTTGGATTCTACACAAAAATTTACCTGGGGTAGCTCCATAGGGTGAATAAGCTTAAATTAACTCTATGAGGTGGTAATATGGAAAATGCTTCAATCCCACATAAAACAATTGTGAAATTTTTGTTTTTCTCAATTTCATGCCAAAATAATGGGTATGTGAGAAAAACCATGTTACATACACACTAAAAGTGGTGTTATTCATGTTTGTGGGACTTGATATTATGGTATTCATACATACAGTTTTGATACACCCATAGTGGATATCAGTCTTGAAGCCTTAATTTCTATTTTTGATGTAAAAATAGCTAAGGGGGACAAAAGAAATCAAAGAGAGCCAGGGTACCCAACTTCAAAGGCCTCTGAGGCATGGATAGCTCTGAAGCTTGGATCCACAGCTTATCATGGCCCAATAAGTATACTAAAGCCTTTTGGGAACCTAGTTACCAAGTTAAGATCTCATTAAATCATAAGAAAATTGCAAATAAGCTACTGTTTTGACGTGGCAGAGAGGTAAAGAGCAGCTTACAATCCTGTAACAATGTAAATTATTAATGATTTTCCATTGAAGAGCTTTAAAAGAGTAATTGAAACCCTCTTTGGACTAGTATCCATTGATTTACCTCATAGAAACCTGTCATACTGTGATATCTGTAATTCCATGTAGAATTGAGGTAAAAACTGAAAATTCATTAAAAATACAATTCTTAATTAATATTTCTGAAACTTTCAGGACCAATGAAGAGGTATATGATGCATTAATAAAAAAAAGTATTTTTGGTTTAATAAGTGTTTAATAAGTAAACTTAAAAGCTTTACTTACAGTCCATTTTTGATGATTGCATGTGAAACACTGAATCTTCAAGAATTCACAGAAAATACAACCTGTGATGAAATTTCCAATAAAATTGATAACTTTGAGAAATTAATGTTCAATTTTAAATAAACCAGGATTTACAGTTGTTCCTCCTTTTATTCTCAACCATAAATGAGTTGGTAGTCACGTAAAAGCATTAATTAAGTAATTATGATAATTTTACATGATAACAAATGATGCAATCAATAATCCAAGAAAGGATTATTGTTTTCTCACTCACTGGATGTTCAGTTTTCTCCATGGCATGCCCCTGTGATATTTATTTGACTTAAAAGAGGCCTCCTCTTGCTGTTTTTTCAAAATCATCTTATTATCTAATTATATCTTTGTTACCAACAAGTAAGTATCAGTTAAATATTTTCTGAAGTGTTTTAATTCTTTTAGAAACAATCAGAAAGACATAAAATTATTAGAATAAACTATATATTGTTGTAATACTGTTATAAATAAATTTTGATCCCTTAAATCCACAATTTATCCATCAAATATCTCTGCAAAACTCTTTCTAGGTTCATTGGAGTATTAGTGAGTGATTTATTATTAATTCTTAAATCTTTTCTCTGGTAATAGTTTTCTTCAAGAATTATCTATATAATTATTTTTGAAAAAGATAATTATATATTAAAATAATTTTTCATTTTAATAAAGAAGTTTTATTATTAAATACTTCTTGTAATTGATTCTTGTAGACAATTACTTCCTACTGTTATAATCACAAGTAGTGTATAACAATCGAAAGAAATAACTAATGAATTAATTATTTAATTGTGGTTATAATAATTTTCTATTATTTTATCATAAGAACAGTCATATTACTGTGATTAATAGTAATATTATCAACAGTTTCATAGACACATCTTACATTTGGGGGCCTGGCCGTATTTTTTGAACCTTTCACCCCTAATTAATATATATTTTTAAGATCCAAAATATATTAATTCAATAATTTTTTCTTTCAATTTAAATTTACAATTATTTTTATTTTTGAAATTTTTGTTAAAATCTTTTTCCTTGAGGAATTTGGTTTAATTTTATACTGTTTTTACAAATGGCTTTTTTACATCCAAAAAACTTAAAAAATTATTCTCTGAGTTACTCTGAATTAATTTTGAATCAAAATCTGAAATTTTATTCTTTTTTCTTTAAAAATAATCCTTTGTTTTATTAAAAATATTTTTAAAGTATCAAAAATAATTTTTTGTTTTTATATTTCTCTCTCTATTGTCTTTAATAAAGTATATTGCAGCTGGTAATAAGATCAGTAAGAGATATATTACCAGTCCAGAATCTGAAGAAAGAATTGAAGCACAAATTGAAAAAAGAGTCACTCTATTTAGATCAGAACAAGCCAAACAACCACAAAAAAGTGTGTGTTTTCTGTGTTTATCTTATATTTTCTCTTAAATTGACGTGAAAATGGTGCATACCAGGAATAGAAGCAACTATTCAGTCCAACCAGATGTATCTGGAAAAGAAGAGGCAAGACCAGGGCCATATCTGGCAAGTCTTCCTGAAGAAAAACATGTCTGGAGGATGCCAGAGTTTCCCCCCATTCACCAAGGTCTGTGCCTACAAACTTTGATGTTAATTCTGAGCCTGAGATGATTAAATGTAATATTTCAAGGGCTGAACCATTTCCAAGTGGTAGCCATAGAAATATATCAGTCCCACTACAAAAACTGGTACAGGGCAGCCAAGGAAGAGGAGTGGGAAATATGACCAAGCCGTTGGCAGGGGGCCATGAACTCCTACTTACACACCAAGAGATTTCTTGGTCAGGAGAAGACCATAGAGCTCTTAGGAGGGTGGAGCCCATTGTCTTCCAAAGCAAAGACAAGGTCAAAAAGATAAAGAATTGGTTGAAGAACCAAAGTCTTTTATCCATAGACCAGAAGAAGGAGTTGGAAATGATCCCAGATTTGGAGAAAAAAGGTCCAGTGGCTCCTAAAAGCTCCAGAAATGTCCAATGACAAGCCCAAGGGACCTTACAAGAAGCAGGAAGGTCCTAAGAACCATTAAGGAAAGGGAAAAGGCAAATCCAATTGCCACAGACCTTACCCACAAGGGTACAGGATCCCCAAATTGGAGCCTTCAGCCATGGATGGTGTTTTCAATATGGCCAGAACTCTTATGGAATTAAAAGCCAAAGAGCAGGAAAGGATGAACAGGACTTTTCCACACAAATAATAGATGAAATACATTTTATTAAATCTAATATTGAAGTACAACTTGGTAAATTTGATGCAAAGTTAAAAAAAAATAACATCAGATATTAATGACTTAAAAAAATGACAGAGATTCTGCTGAATTGCATAAGTCTATGATGAACATACTTGACTTAATTTTCAACTAATGTGACAGAATTGAGAGCAGATATCAAGTCCAAATTTATGAAATGGAAGATCTTTGCATTTCAAACATTAATGATCAACTTAAAATTCTGAAAAATCATGTTTTACAGATAGTTGATAATACCAATATTTTTTCCACACACTTAGCAAGAAGTGACAGTGAGAGGCAGAAATTGAAGGATGAGATAATTGGACATGTGGAACAAGTTAATAAGAATTATAAACCAAATTCACATATACCTAGATATTCCACACCTTTAACTGAAGATAAACTTTCTGTGAAAGGAGGTTTGACTCCTTTTCTAGGAGAAAATGCAATATCTGAAAAAGATATTCCCAAATTAGAAGAATGGCAAACATAATTTGGTGAAGGCAAATATAATCATATTGAGTTCATCAGGACAATTGATATTTTGCAGGAAGATTTTCATATACCTGATAAAATACTAGTGGGTGAATTACACTCTTTATTTACCAGAATTGCAAAGAAATGGTTAGACAAAATGAGACAAGATCATGGAAAACATGATTGGCCTTTGTGGAAATCTGAATTAATCACCAAATGGGTCAATAATTCCTGGAGGTTTTAAATGGAAAATGCTTTTTAGAGTGCCCTTTTTAGCTCAGAAAAATATAAACCACTTACTTGGTTCCTAAAACAGAAAGACAGATGATCTGCTTTACAACCAGATATGTCTGACTCAATGATTAAGATGAAAATATTAAGAAAATGTTGAGGAGAACTAGAACATGCTATCAAGTGCAGATGTGAAGAACCCTGTTCATTAGAAGACTAAATTAATGCCATGGAAGATATCATTACTAGAACAAGAATTGGTAAAACCTGGACTAGAAACCCTATGGAGTCCAAAATGGTCCCAAAGACTTTCAGAGAAGATAAGAGACCTCAAAGACCTGTCTTGAAGTGTCATAAATGTGTAAGTACCTCACATTTAGCCAACAATTGCACCAAAAAGACAAAAATCAATGAAGTTCAAGTTATTTAGGAAGCTCAGTGTACTGAAGAGAAAGAAGAATCTGACCAAGATTCTGCAGTCCCTGAATAAACACCAGTAGAAGATTATTCTATTGATAACATCACAGCTTTCTTTTGAGAAGTCCATACTCCCTTTCCACAGTATAGCGAGTATTTCTATAACCTGATCAATATCCATAATGCCAGAATGTGTAATACTCAACCTGCTAGAGTCAAAGGATACACTGCTGGAGAATCTTGTATTACATCAATGTTGATAAATGATGTTGAAGCTAAGGTAAATTTAGAAACAGGAGAATTTTTCACTTGTATAGGCAAAGACTACCTTAAAGTCATACTCCCTGCATGGAAAAACCATCTTTTACCTGTAGAAGGTGTTAAATTTAGCAGTTCAAGTAGTAATATGTACCCTTTGGACATATTGGATACTGATATTGTATTTCCATGTCCTGCAGGAAGTGTGAGAATGAAGACATATATAGTAGTAATGGACAATTGTACATCTCAACATATCATTCTTGGAAATGATTATTTGAATATTTATGGTATTGACCTAAATAACCATAAAGACAGATATTTTACAATTGGAGAAAATAAAAGACAACAACTTGCTTTTTCCAATATTCCCAAACAAATATCAGTAGTATATTCAAATATGGATGCTTATAAAGAAGAATTTGTGACTGAAAAACTTGTTGAAGCACAAATTGATCCATCATCATCACCCAAGATGAAAAATGCGCTTATAGATGTGTTATACAAATATAGAAATGCATTTGCTTCTGATAATGAACCATTAAGTGCTATTAGAGGGAATGAAGTTGCTATTACTCTTAATATTGAAAGACCATATCCTACAGTACTCAGAAGACCACCTTACCCAGAAAGTCCCAGAGCTAGAGAAGACTTGGAAAAAAATATCCAAGAGTTAATACAACTCGGTGTACTAAGGAAAGTAGACCATAATGGGGAAGTTGAAGTAACAACTGCTGTTATTATTGCTCGGAATAATGATAAGTGTAGGATGGTTGGAGATTTTACAGCACTGAATACCTACACAGTTCCAGATAGGTATCCATTTCCTAGATTCCAAGAAACTTTGACCCAATTTTCTAAATCCAAGTATATAGCATCCATGGATTAATTGAAAGGATTTCATCAAAATATTTTGATGCCCAAGGCTAAGAAACTGGTTAGAATTATCACTCACTGTGGTATTTATGTGTATCTTGGAATTTCATTTGGTATTGAAAATGCTCCATCACATTATCAAAGAATGATGAATACCATCTTCCCTGCAAAATTATCTGAAGGATGGCTCATTATTTATATTGATGATATAATCATATGTTCAGACTCATGGTCTTTGAATGTTGAAAGACTTTCAAGATTACTTGCCAAAGTTTCAGGAGTGAATATGAACCTTTCACTTAAGAAAGGAAAATTTGGCTTTTAAGAACTTATAGCTTTAAGACATATTATTTTGGTTTTAAGCTTGGGTATTGACAAAAATAGAGTTGCAGCAGTTTTACTAAAGCAAATACACCAGAATAAGAAAGGAATAATGTCTTTTCTTTGATTTTCCAGCTATTACAGGCAACACCTGAAAGACTTTGCAGTTCTAGCCAAGTAACTCTATAGAATCTGTGATCAACAGACAGTAATTTAGATGACACAGGAAAGAATTAAAGCTTATGAGAAGATAAGGAAAGCTCTTACAGAAGCACATTTACTCCTCATTCCTGACTGCAATATACCTTTTAAATTGTACATTGATGTATGTGGAGATGGATTGGGGGAAGCCCTACATCAAGTCCAAATTATTGATGACAAGCCTACAGAAGGACCAGTTTGTTATATCTCAAGACAAATCAAACCAACAGAAGCCATATATGGTGAAAGACAGATGGAATGCCTATGTTTGGTATGGGAAATTGCAAAATTACACTATTGTATTGATGGCAGTGGTTTTGAAGTGATAACTTACTGTAATTCTGTGAAATCACTTCTTAACATGAAGACACCCAAAAGACATTTATTGAGATGTCAGATAGCCCTTCAAGAATATAGAGGTAATATGACTATAGTTCATAAAGCTGGAAATATTCATAAGAATTCTGATGGACTTAGTAGGTGGGAATTAGCCAATACTCCTGATAACCCAGCTGATGTACCTTTGGAAGAAGAATCACAGATTCCAATTGAAGGAATTAACATAACTGATATTGGGACTGAATTCCTTGAAGAAGTCAGAGAATCTTATAAGCAGGACAAGAATTGCCATATCTTGACCTCCTTGTTAGATAAAGACTTCAAAGATGAATCTTTGGTTAATTTACTATATGAAACATGGAAAACTTCCTATTCTGAAGGAAGATTTCACTTGTTTGAAAGCATAATTTACCACAGAACCAAACATTCTTGTGTAATGAAATTATGCAGTAGATTGCTTATCAATACCATTCTTCATGAATGTCATGATAGCATCTATTCTGGACACCTGTCAGAAGACAGAAATTGTGAAAAAGTAAAAAACTGTGCATGGTGTCCATCTTGGAGAAAAGAAACCATTGAATATTGCCATACCTGTGACCGATTCCAAAAAGCAAACAGGAGTACAGGCAAGAAATTTGGACTTATGATCCATATTAAATAACAAAAATTCCCTTTAGAAGTTGTTCACATGGATTGGGTCACAGAACTTCCTCCAAGTTTTCACAGAAGTCCTAATGCTTGTTTAGTCATTGTGGACAGATATAGCAAAACTCCCATATTCTTACCATTTCATAAAGATGACACTGCTATGGATACAGCTCTTCTTCTATGGAGTATAGTTATCCCTCATACAGCATTATTTAAGAGTATCATAAGTGACAGAAATCCCAAATTCACATCTGCACTTTGGGCCAATCTTCAAAGAGTTTTCGGAACCAAGTTATCATTTTCTATAGCATATCACCCTCAAACTGATGGGCTGGCAGAAAGAATGATTCAAACATTAGAAGACATGATAAGGAGATACTGTGCTTATGGATGTGAATTCAAAGACTAAGATGGCTTTACCCATTACTGTTGCACTCCAATGCCTGCATTAGAATTGGCATAAAAGACATCAGTCCATTCTTCCACAGGTCAAACTCCTGCTATGTTAGAAAAAGGATGGAATCCAAGACTCCAAGCAGACACACTGAGGAAAAACTTGATTGAAATCCATCCCACAGCTTACAGTTTCAAGATAATTCTTGATAAGGTGAAAAATAATGCAAAACAAAGCATTAAAAAAGCTCTTGACTATGCAAAACAGAAGTAGGACAAGCATCACAAAGTACCAGACTTCAAAGTAGGGGACTTAGTTCTAGTTTTAAATTTAGAATTTTATTAATATTAAAGGCCCAAAGAAATTTAAAGATTATTATTTAGGACCTTTTATTATTGTTGCCTTACATGGAACCGATGCAGTTCTAGTGGAATTGAGTGGTGAATTAGAAAATAAAAACCCCACCTTCCCAGTCAGATTGATAAAGCCTTATCAACCAGCTGACAAAGAATTGTTTCCTTTAAATGTACCACAAGTGGAACAGAGTGAAGACAAAAAGATAAAGAAAGTAACTAAAGAAAGGTGACTTAGGGGTAAAAATCAAAGAGAATATCTTGTCAGATATAGAAACCAAGTACATGAAGATGAATGGCTGGGAGAATCAAAAATAACTGACTCAGAAAAGCTCTGAAGAAGATTTAGACATGAAAGAAGGCCACAAGCCTGAATATTTCTATAAGTGTGCTTTGAATTACTTGATCTGAGTAATAAAAAGAGGTTGGAAAGTGGACTTTCACCCCCTTTGGGGCCTTTTTTCTTCTTGATATCATTGATAAAATTGTAGTAAAGTTTTATTTTTTGAAGGGAGGGAATGTGATCCTTGAAATATATTTTACATACCCAAATAGGCCACAATTATCTTCAAAAATAATTTTTGAACTATGAATAACCCATAAGTCATGCATATATTCAAAATTCATCATTTTTAATTTCAGAAAAGAGGAATAACATTTTTGTGAGTAAGTAAATCCATGGATTTAAAGCCAGATTTGGATTCTACACACAAATTTCACCTAGGGTAGCTCCATAGGGTGAATAAGCTTAAATTAACTCCATGATGTGGTAATATGGAAAATAATTCAATACCACATAAAAGAATTGTGATTTTTTTTGTTTTTCTTAATTTAACACCAAAATAATGGGAGTGCGAGGAATCCCATGTTACATATACACCAAGAATAGTGTTATGCATGTTTTTGGCACTCAATATAATGGTATTATTACATACAGTCTTGATACACCCATAGTGGATATCAGTCTTGAAGGCTGAATTTCTATTTTTGATGTAAAAATATCCAAGGGGGAAAAAAGACATCAAAGAGAGCCAGGGTACCCAACTTCTGAGGTCTCTGATGCATGGATAACTATAAAGCTTGGATCAATGGCTGATCATGGCCCAATTGGTATAATAAAACCCTTTGGGAACCTAGTTACAAAGCTAATATCTCATTAAATTTTAAGAAAATTGCAAATAAGCTACTATTTTGATGTGACAGAGAGGTAAAGAGCAGCTTAGAATCCTGTAACAATGTAAATTCTTAATGATTTTCCATGGATAAGCCTTAGAATAGTAATTAAAACCCTTTTTGGACTAGTATCCATTGATTTACCTCATAGCAATCTGTCATACTGTGATACTTGTAAGTCTACATAGAAATGAGGTAAAAACTTCAAAAATTCATTGAAAATACAATTCTTGATTAATATTTCTGAAGCTTTCAGGAAAAATGAGGAATGGTATGATCCATAAATAAACCAAAGATATTAATGGTTTCATAAGTAAAATTGAAAGCTTTACTTACAGTCCATTTTTGATGAGTCCACGTGAAATACTGAATCTTCAAAAATTCACAGAAAGTACAAACTGTGATGAAATTTCCAATAGCATTGATAAATTTTAGAAATTGATTCTTATTTCAAAATAGAATAATATTTAAAGTTTTTACTCCTTTTATTCTTAACCATAAATGGGTTGGTAGTCACATAAAAATGTTAATTAAGTAATTATGATAATCTTACGTGATAACAAATGATGCAATCAATGATCCAAAAAAAGGATTATTGTTTTCTCACTCACTGGATGTTCAGTTTTCTCCATGGCATGCCCCTGTGATATTTATTTGACTTAAAAGAGGCCTCCTCTTGCTGTTTTTTCAAAATCATCTTATTATCTAATTATATCTTTGTTACCAACAAGTAAGTATCAGTTAAATATTTTCTGAAGTGTTTTAATTCTTTTAGAAACAATCAGAAAGACATAAAATTATTAGAATAAACTATATATTGTTGTAATACTGTTATAAATAAATTTTGATCCCTTAAATCCACAATTTATCCATCAAATATCTCTGCAAAACTCTTTCTAGGTTCATTGGAGTATCAGTGAGTGATTTATTATTAATTCTTAAAGTTTTTCTCTAGTAATAGCTTTATTCAAGAATTATCTTTATAATTATTCTTGCAACAGATAATTTTCTATTCAAATAATTTTTTTATTTTAATAAAGAAGTTTCATTATCAAATACTTCTTCTAATTGATTATTTTAGACAATTACTTCTTACTGTTATAATCACTAGTAGTGTACAACAAGTAAAATAAGTAATTAATTATTCAGTTATATAATTGTGGATAGCATAATTGCTTATTATTATGTTTCATAAGAGCAGTCATAGTACTGCTGATTAATAGTAATATCATCAACAGTTTTGTAGACACATCTCACATTATGGATTAGGTCAAATAACTATGTCAAGTGGTTACAGAAGGTATGATCCTATCCTAGTCATAGTAGAACATGTAGCAAAAATTTCATAATCTTACCAGGTCATAAGGATGACACTTCTATGGATATAGATCTTCTTGTATGTGGTATAGTCACTTCTCATACAGGATTCTATAGGAGTATAATAAGTGAAAGAGACCTTGACTTCAAGTATAAAATTTGTCCCACAATTTAAGTATGGTTTGGTAATAGGATATCATTTTTGACAGCATTGAACTCTTAAAATGATGGGTAAATAAAAAAGATTATATAGACTCTAAAAGAAAGCATCAAGAAATTTTGTTGTTTGGAGTTATAGTTTAGGTATTCGGATGTAATTATCCCTTATCTTTACACTTTTATGCCTGTACTAGAGCTTGAGAAAAATAAATATGTTTCTCTCTCAATAATAAATACTCCTTCTATTTTTGAAAAATTATTTAATCAAAGACTCAAAAAAGACACACTAAGGAAAGTATTGATTGATATTAATCCTATATCTTCCATATTAAAGTTAATCCTTGATAAAGTCAGAAACCATGAAAAACCAAGCATGGATTATGATCTTGAATATGCTAAACAGAAGTGGGATAAAATACATAAAGTACAAGAGCTCACAGTAGGGGACTTTATTCTATCTTAAAATTCAAATTTTAATAATACTCAAGGGCCAAAGAAACTTGATATTTATCATTTGGGACTTTTATTCTTATTTCCTTCAATCCAAAAAATTCACTTAAAGTGGAATTTAGTCGTGTATTGGAAAACAAACACCCTACCTGTAACCATATCAACCGGATTATGATGGATTTTTTCCTCAAAAGGACCCCACTACTTTACCCATTCCACCAGTGGAACATAATTAAGAAAAAGATATCAAGTAATAAAGTAAAGAAAGCTTGGGGTAAAAATAAAAGAGAAGATCTAATTAGATATAGCAATCCAGTACATTATAATCAATGGCTGGAAGAAGTAGATATACCCAACTCAGATAGACTTTTGAGAATATTTTGGCATGAAAGAAGGCCACAAGCATGGATATGATTATAAATGTGCTGTTATAGCTTGATATTAATAATACAGATATCTTAGACAGTTAATTATAACCCACTATGGGGTCTTCTATCCATTTATTCTAGTAAATTTATGTAAAGTCTTATTTGTTTGAGGTAGGGCATATGAGACTTTAAATAATCTATACATATTGAAATAGGCCACAAAGAGATTCAAGTAAGATTTTTGATATGAAAAGCTTATTACTGATATGAAGAATTTAAATTCATCATTTTTTGGAGAAAAAGATGAATAGCTTTTTTTTATTGATTGAATCCATGTACTTAAAGCCAGGTTTGGATTCTAAACAAACAATTTACCTAGGGTACCTCCATTTGGTGTATGAGAATAAATTAGCTCTATTACGTTGTATTATAGAGAGTTAATTCAACACCTCATCATCAATACCATGTAGAAGATTCTTATACATTTTTTGTTTTTTACATTTTCATTCAAAAATAATAGAGTTTCAGAAATTAATATGTTACATATACACAAAAACTAGTGTTATGCATGCTTATAGAGCTTATAATTGATTTATTTTTACTTGAATTATTCTTAAAAAAAATAGTGAATATTATTCTTGAAGCAATAAGCACTATTTTTGATGTAAAATTATCTAAGGGGAAAAAGACAAAAAAGAAGGCCAGGTCACCCAAATTCCTGGAACCTCTGAGATTTAGACATTCCCAGAGCTTTTACACAATGATTATCATGAATTAATAGGCAAATAAAGGCCTTTTGGGAAACTTGTTGATAAGGCCAAGTCTCATCAAATCTTTAGAAAGGAAACATAAGATGCTTTTCTGACATGACAAAGAAGTAATTATAAGCTCTGACTCCTGTAAACATGTCCATTATTGATTATTTTTCATTGATAAACTCAAGAAAATCAATTAGAACCCTCTTTTTACTAGTATCAATGAGATTAACTCATGGACTCCAGATTTGGCTATCCTTGTGAGGATGCCTCTATGATATATCTATAAAAAGGATATAAATATGATGTTAACATGAAATTGATATTGAAAAATAAGTTATAAGAACTCTACTATAATGATATAGTGGTTATTCTTCTACTGAGAGCCCTGTTTGCACTAATAATTAGCTGGATTACTATAACAATAACTAAAATAGTTAGTACTATAGCAATATATGCTTAGTTCTAAGAGTACTTCTGTTTTTTACAGCTTTATTAAGTGAGAATTCCAATAAGAAAAAGATGAGTTCTTATTTTGGTGAGACAAAGACCTCTGTTTATATTACTTCAGGGTTGTGAGAATTTCACAGGGGCTTTTGGGGATAACAAGAGTGGCCTGGAACCCAGGAATCAGAAAGCGCAATTGGAAAAATACAAAGAGTAGAAGAAATGGAAGAAGAATATATTTATTCACTACAAAAAGATTTCAAGTAAAAAATATGCAGAAATAAGAAAAAGGAATCCAATGTCTAAAGAGCCAAACAACCAAGTCCTTTATTCACTGGCTGGTTTCAACCTTCCAGAAAGAAAAATAGAATTAGTAAAGAATATTACCACCACTTATCCACTGACAGACAAGAAAAGAGGTGCAAATGAATGAATTAATAATATCAGTATTTACTATCAAGATGATCAAAAATAAAAGATAGAAATAGATATTAGCAGATTAATTAACTGGGGAAAAAACCTGGGTTGAAAGAGAGGCTGGTATATATGAAAAGTTGAGAGCTTGACTCCATCAGGCTGACAATGTCACAGCCATCATCAAGGGTAAAGGTTCTTCAAGCTCCTTGATGTGTATGAGTATCCAGTTTCAGAAATCTTAATTTGAAACAATCATACAGTTGGATTCACCAATACAGCCTGTCACTACTTGCACATGATGGATTGACCAAATACAGTTTTGGATTCACAAGCCTGAAGCTGTATTATCACCCAGCTTCACCACAACTCTTGTACAGACCCTGTACATCCATACAGGGTCTGTATTATCCAAATCAATTTATTAAGGTTTTTTCAAGAAAATCCACTCTTTGGATCAGGGCTGGTGAATTCTCACATATACCAGCCCCTCTTCCTCCCTCTGAAGACTTTTCCCCGTTAAATTATATATTGGATTTATTATTTAATAAACAAATTAATCTTATTTATTGAAATATTATATTTTGAAGTATTAATTAAGTCTTTGCATCTTTCCTCACCTTTTCAGTGGAGCTGTATTGGCTATATCCTTATTAACCACCCTCTTTCCTTCTGAAAAAATGAAAAAGTAGACTTGGGCTTGTTTGAGGTGGCTCCTTTATTTCTTAATTTCTATCATTGTTGCTTCTTTTCTTATTATTTTCTTATTATAAATCTTATTTCATTTTCACTAATTGAGTGTTTCATCCTATCCATTCTGAGCCCTCTGCAAGTGAGTTCCAGTTTACTGAGTGCCAGGACATCTTCACTTAGAGGAATCCCTGTTACAGAAAACTGGTAAGTATTAAATATTTGAAGCTGTATTAATTTCTTGAAGGAATGTAAACCTGGCCAAATTGGGAAATGTGCTAGGTTGAATGATCTTCCCAGGGTGTATCATTGAAAGAAAGGCCTCTATAAAAAGAGACTGTATTGAAAGGTGTGGTTTCCAACGTTGATTGATGGAGAATCAAAAATTGGTAGATCATTTGGAACTGCCTCTTTAATATCCCTTGAGATTAAGCATGTAATTATTCCCTGAGGGGAATACTGCACATTGGAAATTAACAAATACTTCAATGAACAAGATGAGTGGTCTTGAAAAAAAATTCTCAGATTGAGCCATGATTAATACCCCTGAGATTATTATTCTATAATTGCTGGAAAGGTATTTTTGATTTTTAATTATGGCCCCTTTATTTGGTCCCCATTTGATGTCTGGTGAAAGAGGATGAATAATGGTGTAAAGCACCATTCATGGTGCTCCTAGGCAAGGAAGGGCAAGGGGGATCAAAGAGCTTCTGGAGGATGGCCTTGAAAAACATTGATCAAAGGTGAGTTTGATGGCTCAAAGGCGTTCTGGGTGTTTTTGGCCAAAACTAGCCTATACAGGCTTTAAAACTATATTTGCCCAAATCTAGCAATTAAGTCCCAAATGGCCAAATATGGGAATTCAGGCATCTTTTTCATAATTAATAGTAAAATGGAATATTATGGCATAATGCACAGACATGCACAAATTGTGCAAAACTGTAGTTATAGCTAAAAAAAGACTAATACAGCCTTTTGGGATGTATTTTCCCTGTTGAATGGGAGATTCCCAAAAGTGGCCAAGAATGGCCTGGTGATGGTGAGGTGCCCAAGATGGTCCCAGATGATGAAATGACCATAGAAGGCTAACAAAGTTAATTTGGCCAAACTACCATAGATCTGATATGACAGAGATATGCCATAAAATGATCCAAGAGGGTGATTTTCCATGCTTGTGAAAAGGAGGGCATCTGCCTTTTCAAACAGCCACAGAATAAAAAAATTCACTCCTAGGGCCTACTTGTGGCTCCAAAGGTTCAATACAACCTTGAAATGAGCTAAAATGTGGTTTTGGGACCACAAGTTTCCATTTTTAGTCCATAAAGGGTGAAAATATTTTTCTATAAACTTTCCAGACCTTTTCTTGTGCTTCCAAAATGGCAGAAGCCATGAATTAAATTTCTGGAAGTCTATGATTAATCAAGATTTAATTGTCATTTGGAAAGCTTTGATTACTCATAATTCAGCTATATGGGAGAGTATCCCACCGTACCACCCTGTACAGGCTGGTGAGGTAATATATTATCCTAATTATGAGGAATAAAGTGATATATAAGCTTTTTGAGAGGGGAATCTTCTCTTTAGATCTTTATTTATCTTCTCTTCTATGCATTATTTCTTTTCATATTTTGAAAACATTTAATGGGTGAAAATACTTATTACCAAATTCATATCACTTATATGAAAGATATTTGCTAGTGGAAAGCTTTCTCTTCAAATTAATATTATCTTTAAAAGCTCTTTTTTAAAAATATGAGCAATTGAATATTTATTAATATGTGAAATCTAATATATTTGCCTTTATATGACTTACTCTGAAGCACATTGTGGTATACCATGAAATATCAGCTGAATAAATTCTCTATTTTTATGGTATTTATTAATATGAAAGAGGATACCAATATTATAAAATCACCTTTAAGGTAAATTGACAGTAAAATGATCATGGAAGAACACAAATGATATATTTATTAAGGAAATTGACCACACGTTTACTCCACCAGTGTCACCCCACTGCACTATCCAACACATAATTGTGATGAAGAGTACCCAAATCAAAGACATTATTCAATTTTCTCTGTAAATAATTTTTTGTATGTGTATATTTTTTAATATGCTTAAATATAAGCAATTGGGTGATTATTATAATCAGAGTCACAATTAGGATGCCAATTAATGAAAGAGAAGAGCTGTAGGAATCATAGGGGACATAAAAGGTTCAAGGTGTGGAAAAGAAACCTTTTGAGGTATTAATTTTAGAAAATTTCATGTTTTTTGCTGTTATGAACCACCCAAGGAGGGGATAAGTATGATTGAGTTCCTTTAATAATTAAATTATTAATTTTTTAATACTGAAATAATTTGTTGTTGAATGGGAAAGGCCATATTACATCAACTTTTCTGTTAATGTGACCTCCAAATTTCTCATTGGAGTTTCAGAAATGAAGAGTGCAACTGGAGGTTGGAAGGGATATGGTGTGTATTATTTTGTTTTATTTTGTTTTTATCTATTAGTATTGCATAGTCATCCTCTTTTAAGGAAACTCTGAAATTCCAGTAGGTTTGAAAAATATTTTTGGGAAGAGAAAAGGAGTGGGACATGTGAGTGTAGTCACCATTTTGAGAGTGTCAGAAAAGGCCAACTGGCAGATTTGGAAGGAATACATCTGTCTTGGAAGACTAGAAGTAGGAATGTCATGGATTCATTCCACATGAAGGACACACTAAACAGCTTAGAGCTCTGGGGAAGTGAAATTTCTGCAAGTTTGAGGAGGTTTTGGGAAGAGTTAAGAAGATTTAGGAATTTTCAGGAAGAACACAGGTAATACAGGTAATAAGTCCTACATGTATTTTCAGAAAAATGTGGAGCCTAACCCGCAAGTAAGCCCTCAGAGGGTCATAAGAGCTATAATACAGTAAAATCAGCTTACTGATTAGTAATAAATTGAGTAATACATGGAGATAAGGGCCAGGGCCAAAAATTGAATTTTTTCACTTCTTTTTACAGCCACCAGAGGATGCAAATTGTGGAGTACCCTGATTTTTGTACTCCTATGGAGGGTCCCATGGATATAAATAGAGGGCTGCTCTCCCACTTTTTCCCTTTTCCCCATCTAGAAATTGTAAATTTAATTTAATTTTTCTGATCCCTCCTCTAGAAGATTTTACTAGAAATTTATTTGATAAATTAAGCCTAGTAACTGAGGTTTCATTTTGATAGAGATCAAGAGAACCAATAGTGTGAAAAGACTTAAAGTCATCCCTTACTAGCAGTTAGACTAATGGCTCATTTAATTGTAATACTAAAGCTTGAAGCTCATGAGCAAGATGTCTCTGCAGTTTAGTGTTCAAGCCTTCAATGTAATATTTAGATAGTTTTAAAAGAAAACCATCACCCAAAAGTAATTTTGTAGCCTTCAAAATAAAACCTAATAATTTCCTATTATTTTTGAGGTAGTTTTTGTTGTAAACTTCCTCAAGGAGGGTAATTTTGCCTTTTTAAAAAGAAAACTTGCATAACTGAATTAATTTTACTACTTTCAAAATAAAAGTGGATTTGTATTTATTGGGTAATACATAATAAATTATAATCAAGGAAAAGGAAGGAACAAAATTAAATTGAATACTTTAGTGTTTAGTTAAAATTAATATTGAGCCTATAGCAATTAGCCCGTATTATTACCAACAACCCAGAAGAGATTAAATGGTTTATTATTACAACAGAACACCAAACATAACATTGAATTACCCATATCATACTATAGTATTAACAATTATTAGAATATTAGCCTATTCACCACATCACAAAAGGCTTGAAATATATTTTTATCCTTATCAAGTTTATTATTTAAGAGAATTAAATATTGCAGTTATCTTAGCTATTAGTTTATATATTTACCAAGAGTTATGAAGAAAGATTTTGTGTTTTTGTATTACAACATAGTTTTTCCTGCTATTTATTTATTCTTATTGTTATATTAATTTATATATCTGTGTACAACTATTTAGTGGAATCCACTCAGCCTTCTGAAAGTTTCAAAAAGAATTTTTTTTAAGGTTTTAAATAACCATTTTTATTAGTAGAGAAAAGTTTGACTAGAGATTTTTGAATAAAATATTACCTGATCAAGCCACTCTCAATAGTAAAATTGATTTGGTGAACTTATTAAAGATAGCTTAGCATATTAGGAAGGGAAGTATAGATCATTCTAGCATGCAAGCACAGAAAGGGTTACAAATCTTCAACAGCAATTCAGAACTGTTTACTTGTAATTCCCCCTTCCAGGTACTGCCACATTTTATCCCACATGCAGAGGAGCTCCCACAAAATTACCTCAGCTTTATGTTGAAAGAAGACAGGTTAAATATTCTTTCAATCATTTTCCAAATCTCACTATAATCCGATATAGTTCAATTATCTTGATTTTCTAGATGAGGTTAGCATGAACCCTTTCTAAATTTTATTTTTAGTTTCTTCTTTTTGAAAGATATACTTGAATATTTCTTGTATCATTGTGTTTTTACTAATGAAATGAGGTGGGTCAATAATATAATTCTTAACCAATTTGATGCATTTATTATCTCTAGACTATGTAGGTCTATATAGCTTCAGTATTTTTTTCATCTTCAAGCCATAAGGAATTATCAGTTCTCTATTTAGCTTTTTTAAAGTTTATTAATGAGATTATAAGAAGATTTTTGCTGTTCAAAGGTTTGGTACTCATTCTCATTGTTTTGAATTTGTTCATGGATTTAAGTTTTTCTACAAAACACTTGATAATATTGACATATATCAAGATTACTATTACTGTCCTCAGTAGAAAATATAATATAATTAAATATTATAGCCACAAATTAATATAATTATCAAAAATAAGTACATAACAAGCAAAGAATTAATTATTATTAATTAATTTAATAGCCAAAAATTCTCAATAACTATAATAAATTATAATTATTTTATTATTACTATAGTCACTGACAGCTATAATAATAAGAAATATAAAAGCTCTTACTGAGACAATTATATGTGGAAAGAAATAATATTTATCCAGCTATAAGTGATATAAATATTATTTATAAAAAAATATCACACACTGTGCAGAGATAAATACTATAGAGAAATCCTATATAAAAAACTAATACTAGATAAAGAAGATATAGATCTTTAGAGAGAACTTACTTATAATATTTATTTAATACAATGAGTCAAACAACAGCAGCTATAGTATTAAAAAATGTTTATAAGCTAAATAACATGCCAAAAATAAATATTTTAAAGCATAAAAACAACTTTTTCATGATATTATAAGTATTTAAGAGTTCTTAGAAGAATTTGTGTATTTTAAAGAATATTTAAGGCAATAATTTTAGAAGAGAAAATTTATTATTGATGATTACAACAATATAATCTGTATTCTATGATTCCAATTCTTTAATTTGAATTTTATGAATGATAAAATACTTAAGAATTACTTTTAATAATAAGATTCTATATTTGATAAAACTTTACCTGTTCAAATGTCTAATATTATTGATTGAATGATGATTATGAAAGAAAACAATGATGTAAAGGCTCTGTTTACTCCTTGAAAGAAGTTATCATGATTCATAATGGGTATAGAGGGCATTCTCAGGTCAAAATTGAAAACCCATACTAAAAAATAAGGTTCTTAGCTTAAGGTAACTTATTTTTTATTCCGATTTAAATTTGCCAGTATTATTATGAACTCCAATTAACTTGAATATTCTTTTGGGTTGATTATTTTAAGCTCATTTATACTAAATTTCATCAAATTAGCAACTTAAACATAAAGTTTTAAGTGACAATCTTCTAAACTAGATTTTCAATTAATTTTTAAAGACATCTTAATTTTCTTTAAGAATAATCAAAAAGGTTAATTTCAAGGCTAATTACCAATTAATCCTTTTTTGCAATAATACTTAAAATTTCATTAATACACAGATAACATTGAGTTTCAATGTGTGTCAAATTTTCAAGGAAATCCATCAAGAATTAGATTTTGAATGAATTTTTGAAGTTATTGCTATTTTTACATGTAAAATAGCAATAAACACCAAATCTTAACTTTCACTAAGGTTTTAATACTTATAAATTCAGAATTTAAGCTTATTTAATCTTTGGAATTTCTTAAAACCTTGATTAAAATACTGCATATGGGGATTTACCATTTGGCAGCTTGTAATTCCTGTCCGAATTGGGATAAAACCAGCTTAAACTTTAATTTTCAATTAAAGTCTAATTTTGAATTTTAAATAAGGTTCGAAATCCTCAATTACAGGTTGACAACCTTTATTGACTCCTTGCAGATCTCAAAATTGGGTACCCTGGCTCTGCATGGATTTTGCCCTTTTATTTATTTAAAGCCATACTATGGCCTTAAATCAAATTAATTTGAGCTCACACAGGATTTAAATCTTATATGGCAAATCCTTAGACAATTCAGTAAATATACACCACGCCTCAATTTTAGCTAAACTCTTGGTAAGTTTGCATAAAAATCATGCAACTTTAATTTCAAGCTTATTTAAGCTTAAATTTAACAATTTTAAAAAAAAGTTTAAACTGTGCAATTGTACTTTGAGATTTTCAAATCTTTCAATAACATAATAGATAGCCATTTTTGGGTATAACACCCTATGGGTCTAGGCTAGGTTATTTTTGGTGTAAAATCCAAAAATGACATAATATTTATAACTTTTCTTATCAAAAAGAAAGTTATGCTCATTTTTTGTCATTTTTCACTTTGAATCAACTTGATTAGTCTGTTCAAGACTCAATCAACTGTATAGAAAGCTGTCTGCTGCCTTATGGGTACCTAATACATACCTCACAGTCTCACAATTGAGCTTTCATACCTGTAATTAGATCATTTTTTCTGTATGGTGAGTATTCCTATCAATTTCTTATACTTTATATATGAGCTTTATATTTCAAGTATAATTTCTCTGTGTATATCAAAGAATTTTTTGATTTTAAGGAAGTTTGAAAATACTATCTATGAAATTTATGTTATTTTTGAATAAAAAAATTATTCAAATTCCATATTTGATTTTACAAATCAATTACAATACAGAAATATTTATCTTTATAATAATTCTTTCACATTCCAGTTGTTAATTTACATATTAGAAACTCAAAAGTTCCTTTCTGAGAGTAAGAATTAGAATTCCATAATCCCACTTGTGACTGGAAATATTAAGCTTTCTCACATTTCTTCAAAATCAATATTAAAGATTTTAATTTCAAATTTTATCCTCAAAGATTAAGCTTTTCATATCAAAAATCATTTTTTTATAATTCATATGTTACATTTAAGCTTTAATATTAATCTCCTAAATAATTTTTATATATAATTCTTTCTTGCTAATTTTAGTTTTAATATTCAGAAAATTTGCTTTTTAAAGTTCAATTTCAGCTTATATCATTTTTAAAGCTGAAAGAATATGAATCTACTTGAATATTGAAGATTATACCAATAGTATTGAATACTATAAAAAATTAATATATTTTTTACTTAAGTCAAATTAACCAGTTATTAATCTCTACTTTTTCTAGGTAGATTGAAAGAAAATATTTTTTAATTTAATGCTAATACCTTTTTACTTTTCCAATCTCCAAATACATACTCTATTTTCTAAAAAATAATTAAAACTATAAAACTTCTTTTGATGAGCTTATAGAATGTTTAAGTGAGTTATACATTTTCAAGGTATTTGTTGATTATTTAGTCAGCCTAATTCCCCTGTCTTATACTCAAATTTTTCATTTTCTTATGAAAATTATATAGAAATTAATTCAACCAAACTGAAAACCACTCAAATTAATAAAAAAACTCCATAAACCTAAATTATTTTTAATGGAATTTTCCACTATTATCTGCTGGACTCTTCTTTAAATAATATTGAATATTCAAACAAAGTTGTGAGCTTATTGAAAGAAAGACTCAATTCATATGAAAATTAAACAAAATTACTTTTTGTGAATCTCTCACCCCAGCTTAGTCTTCTTCATGGCAGAGAGCCCCATCATTCTCTCAAAATAGTGTTTAACACTAAGATAAAAGTAAATAATGTAACAATATATAAGATACCAATGAAAGCCCTTGATTGCAGTACCCAAGAATTCCATCTGACAGCTTCAAATTATTTATGAAGACCCTTTTGCCCAAAATAAAAACTTACAAGTTGGTGATATGAATATTTTATTAAAGCTCAGATATGTTTTATATCATAAGAACTATTTTAGCAAAAAATAACTCAAATAATATTGATATGATTATTTTGAAAAAGGAAGAAAACCATTTATTCAAATTTATGGGTAAAAAGAATAAGATTACAAAAACTCACACTTTTCGAAAAATAAAAAATTTGTCCAAAAAGACTTTACCAGAGATATTTGAAGCTACAAAAGAAACTCTGGGAGAATAATTATTTTGAATTAATGGTGAAAATATTTAATGAATATATATGAGAAAAGACTTCTTAAAAACTTTTATTAGAAGGAAAAACACCCAAGGATTGCCAGTGTAAAAACTTAGACCAACCTACCAATTATACAGTGATGAAGGATGCTTGAATTTACTTTTGTGGTGGTTCAAATATGAAATTTTTTTCCATATTATATAAAGAATGAGTTAATATCTGTAATTTATGTCTTATATTTATTTGTTTGAAGATAATTAAGATATTTTTCAAAGTCAAAACATTATCACCTGAAAATGAAATACTGTTAAAAGGATACATACATATATTTTAATGGACTTTCACAATTTTTAAAGATAAATTCAAATTGATTAGGAATTATATTTACCAAATAAAAGCCAGTTATGGCATCAGTTGGGCCCTGGTCTGGTCCCAAATAAATCTTGTATTTTTGCTACTTTCAGCCATATTTTCTCAGGGTTATAGATGATTTTGTAGGCTTAGAGCATGTCTAAATATCAATAAGAACTCTTTAAAACATATAGAACTGGCTTTAAAATCTCTCATCATAATTTTATCTAAAAATTATTGGAAACAAGTGAGGACTTCCCTCATTGGTATTGAAACCATATGTCAGCCTGTGACTCAAAACCAGAGCACAAGCATGACCGCCAAATACCATAAACCAATGGTAAAGCCAAGATACCACCAAAAAATGGAGCTGAGCCAAACCAGCTAAAAAAAGTATCAAAAGAAAGAGGAAACTCGCCTATTTCCAAATATACAAGTCTCATCATCATAGGACAAAGAATAACAAAGTTTTTGATGAGCATAAACCTTAATTTTCACCTTTCATCTGAAATCCAGAGGAAGGGGCTTGACCCCATCAAATGGGTATTCAAAATGAAACTCTAAGTCTGGGCTATTCAATTTTACTGGCCAAATTGAGCTAGCATCATGATTACTGAAGTTACAACCAAAATAAGTTCAAATAAGGGGGAATAAAATATTCACCTCTCATCTAACTTCTACAGTTTTAGTGTGAGATACCTAAAGTGGGGGCTTTTTGGAAAGAGAACAATCAGGGCTACCTTATGGTGCCATTTATTTCCCCATATCTCATCTAGAATAAAAGTTATGGGGCAAAAAAGCTCCATACAGATTTTAAACAAATCATACATATGTACAAAAACTCTTGTACATGACATAACTTTGCCATATTTAATGATAGCCATATCAAATTAGGTACCATTGTGTATAACACATGCAGGGCTACACAATGAGCCAACTTTGAGCTTGATATCTCAAACAAATGATGAAGTTATGGAAGTTTTAAGGTCAAAATCCCACAGTTATACCAATACAGCCTTACTGTGGGATAATATCCCATAACTCTGATTATGAGGTGTCAAACAGAAGAAGAAGCTTGTTTATACTTCAATACCTCATAGTTTTGTCAATACTGGGGTCCCATACAGGTTCTGTACAGCATTCTATGTGTAATACATGTCAGAAGAGGGCTGTGTGGTCCCCAGATGAAAATCTTCGCCCTGTATTGGTGAAAACTTCCCAGATGTGGTTTCAAACCCACATCTGAGCCCAATACAGGCTATACAGGCCTTGTGAAAACCACAAGCCAGTTCTTGGAAATGAAAAATCTTCACTTCCTCTATGTGGAAAGGTCTAGAAGACTTTTTCACCCAAGTTTAGGAGCAAAAGGGGCATTTTCTTCACCAGAAAAGGTTTCCTCATCCTGCTCTTGAATTTCTACATAGTACAACTTTCAAAAACAGTTATACTCTTGGAAAATAATAAGGTATATTTCTAATTTTAAGTATTGTATTCTTTATTATAATAACCCAATTGGTAAAGCTGCACCCAGGGCTTTCAACAGCACTCACCACCCCTAAAAATGTTTTAGTAAAGCCTTTATATTTTAATCAAAACTTTTCTTTATAATTATTATTTGCATCATAGTCATATTTTAGGTTGTAAATCCTATTATTATCACCTCTTCATAGACTCATCCTGACACCATATTATTCATTGAACCATGGAGCCTGTGAATTAATTTCAGCCCAAAATTAATAGATGTTTTTATAATTTTGCAACCCCAATCATATAGTAAATAATTTTGGGAAATAAAAGCACCTATTAATCCCTTTTTAACCTCAAGATTAATATTTATAATTTGTAGATATTTTATATAATCCACTTTTATGGTAATATCAACATCATATAACAAATTAAATTGAATTTTGAAATAATAAAAATTTAAAATCTCACACCTCATATTATAATTAAATTCCAAAAATTGCAAAAAAATTCAATTAAGTAATCTTCAATCTCCCATAATTATCAACTTACACACCCCATGAAAATTGACACAAACAATTATGGTTGGAATCCCATATGGTGTGAATAAATTGTATTTTTTGTTTATCTGCAGATCTTCATACTAAAAATTCTCAAAAATTAATATAAGCTCCTTTATAGTTTATTTCAAAAATTTTTAAAGAGGTGACCCAAGGTAAATTTTCTAGGAGAATCCAATATTGAAAAAAAAAATACATATTTTCATTCATAAAAATTTTCATTTTGATATATTTCTTATAAAAAAACAAACTTAAAATATAAATTTCTCAAAAATATTTGTAATTATTTTTTTACTTTTTTCTTAATATTTATAAGTAAAATGCTTATTTTTTATTTTTTTCATTGATTTCTTTTTTAAAACAATAATTTTCATTGACTTTTATTAAATTTAAATTCTTTTTTAATTAATAATAAATCTTCTTAATTTTAGCTTTGTATTTGTAGTTTTTTTGGGTATCTAAAATTACTTTTAAGGTTTAAATATTTTTGTATATATATTCAATTTCATTATTTTGAAACTGTAATAGTAATTTTATTCCATTTTTTTAACAATTAATAATAATAATGAAATGAATTTTTCACGAAAGTAAAAAAGTGCTTTATTTTCTTTATTGTGATTATAAATTAAAAAGTTAATATTAAAATTATAAATCATTAGTTTTTTAAAGACAAAAAAGAAGAGAATTAATTTAAATATATACCTTTTGGGACATTATTTCTGTAAGAAATCCATTTAAAATAACTTTTATATGATAATTTGGGAAATAAAATGGGTTAAAATTCTCAATTTGGAATAATTTTTTAGCATAGACTTGGAAAATTCCTGTTGGACCCCAGCTTTTGTCATTTTTTTCCCAATTCCTTTTTGGGGGTTTCACTTTGAGATTCTTTTTTCAGGCCACTTTTTGAAATGTTTTTGATTATAAATCTCATTATTGTTCTTCTCTTTTTAAATGTATTTCTTGACCTTTTGAAATATGTCATTTCTGCTTTTTACCTTTCTTTTATATCCATTTATATTATTATTGTTTTGGCTATTCATTTTTTTTGATGGTTTTTTTTAAAATTTTAATTTTTTTACTTTTAATTTATGCTTAGTTTTTTTAAAAAATTATGATTTCTTTTATTTATGTATTGTTTTTTGTTTTTGTTCCTTTTTTTCATTTTTCTATTTAGTTTCTTGTTTTTCTGTTACATTTGTGTTTTAATTTTTCTTAATTCTTTTCATTGTTTTCTTTTTCCTTTTCAGTTATATTTTTTATATTTTGTAAAAAAAATGTTATTGGGGGTTTTGGCCTCAAAAAAAGTCCAAAACTCTCTGGGGGTATGCCAGCGTTCATTTCAGTATGTATTCAGCAACAATAAAGCTAAAGGCATGCCGCCGTTTTTTAAGTAAATGACGAAGTCGATGTTGATTTAGAAAAAGGGTCGCAGGTATGCATTTAGCACGCCCCTATATTTTACATTTATAACCAAACATTATTGAATTCCATTTATTTATTTATTTTCTTTTGTTTTTTTTAGGCAAAAAATTAGTTTAATATTAACATTATAATTTTCAATGAATAACTTAATATATCATCATGCCTTGTTTTTTATTCCATTTTATTTTTTGTGTTTGTCTATGTGTGTGTATGTGTCTGCAATTTGAAATAAAGTTGAGTTATAATAACCAAAATGTTTTTTAGTTGATTTAGAAGTAATTACTGAAGCTGAACAAAAAAATTATGTTATACAGCTTTTTGTTTGTAGCACTAGGTGACAAGTGTTTGTTGAGAATACAAATTTTTGCAACTTGGAGTAGAATGGAGGGTAAAGTTGACATTTGGTCAAGGTGCAAATTTTTGGTTTATTTTCTTCATCTAGTCATGAGCTTGTATTTGGCAATAAGCGGAAAGAATTGTGAAGGTGTTTGTCGTGGTTTGATTGGCTTTTATCATTTTTGGCGTTTAAAGCCTACCTTGTAAGAGCCATTGATGTTTTTGTTACAGTATATAGGCATTCAAAAGGTTTTCATGCATTTTTGGGACTTCCAAAAAATTACCAATTTTCATTTGCAAGTTGATTAAGCAAAGGAAGGGCAAAGCAATTGGGCCCTGGCCAGAACAGTAAATCAACTTTCTTGTGTTGGGACAAGTAGAAGTTCCTATGATCAGTGCAGTGAGAAAATGAGATTTTCACCGATTTCGCAACAATTACTGGAAACATCAAGTTTTGCTACTTTCAAGAAACCTGATTCAAGTCATTATTGCTAACCATTGGTAGTTTGCATTTAAATTTTAACTTTTCTAAGGTAAAAATCATGTTAAACAAACGACGTTTCATGCAGCAGTTATGTCGCAGAGAGATGATGATATGAAAGCAATTCATTCATGAGCTAAAACCGCAAAATCACCTAAGCTACTAACCACATATTCTGGCAAAATTTGAGCATTTAGTTGACTGAGGTCTGCTCTTGTAACTACACCTGTTAAGACTAGTAACGTTGAAAGACCGCCATTAATTCCAAATGCAATATCTGTATCTAATCGATCGCCAATCATGCAGCTCCTTGATGGCTCCAAATGATGTCTTTTGCAGTTTGGAATGGAAAGAAAAATCCCAATTAAGTTAAATCATATTTTTCATGTGAAAAAAGTGTAACGCAATCAAATTGACTAACTTTTCGAGAATACAATCTAACATTGGTTTGTTAGGTTTTCCAACAACAATTGGATCTTTCTTTCCGATCATTGCATAGCGTAATGGTGCAGAAATAGCTCCAGATCCAGGAAAGATTGAACCATCAGTGGGAAAAGTCTGGTTTTTTTTTTGTTTTTGGTAGAAAAGTGGATTAAAATGTAAATATTGTGCCAGCCAATAAGTGCATATTTTCAACCAAAAAAAATAAAATAAAGCATACTGAATCATCATTAGTTAGAATAAAATGACAATCCTCATTTTCATGAAGATAACGATGGGCCTTGGCTAGTTTTTTGTAACTAAAAAAACGATAAAAGCCATCATGATGAAAAAAAACTGGTGATTCATAAGAAAAAAAGGGCAAACTTGATATGCATATCAAATCCACACATCACTGCACCAACTTCTTTGTCCGTTTTGATTGAAGAAAAGTCCATGAGATCAATAAACTCATTATCCAAGGGATCCTGGATCAATTAATACGGATTAAAGCAGATAAACAAGAGCGATAAGTGATTTGATAAGGAAAGTGACATCGAAATCAAGAGGATGAAGGTTGCTTACTGTTCCTCCGCAAAACTTTACATTCACACTTTCTAACTCATCCTCAAGACCTTTTTCGCCAATTACATAAACTTTCTTATGATCAGGAAACTTGAGTATTCGTTTTAGATAAAGTGCAGTAGCATATGCTGAACCAAAAATCTCGTCCTAAATTTTGAAAATTTTGAAATTTAAATTTAAGCAATACAATCTGATAAGTCGAAACCAACGACTTTCTAAGATTAAAAATAGATAAATAAATACAATATTTAGCGTAGTGCTTCAAATTCTCACGATCAAATTGAAGAAAATAACTTTGTTGATTGAAACTTACGTACACACCAAATCAGCTTGAATTCCTAATCGATCAAATTTAGCTTTAAAAGATTGACGACTTTTGGTTGCGTTGTTAGTGACAAAGATCAATCGTTTATTGGAAGCACGAAGGAACTCCAAGACAGATTTGACACCAGGTATGAGTTGATCGCCATGCCATATAACTCCATCACAATCGAACAAAAAATTATCGAATCGATTGATGAATGACTGAAGCTCTTGATGAGATTGTAGGGATTTGACACTCATACTTTATCAGTCAGCGTTGACTGACAGAAGGTATAAGTTGTTTGTTGATTAAAATGCTAAATGTTGAGACTTGGATTAGATTGCAATGAATCAATCTGATTATTAGGTTATAAAGACACCAGCCAAACCTGTTAAGATTTATTTAGTGATGAATAAAATTGATCAACTTTTCATTTTCAATTACTAAAGGGTATAAATTCAATGCTCAATGGGGTGCATGCCTCATTGTCCATGTATTTTTCTTTGATAATCTTCTCAGACATCTCTTCAAAGCTTGAAAAGATTTCACATAAAATGTAAATCACATTCTAATAGGGGCAATTCAAATTCAACTGAAAAGGCTCAAAGCTTTTATGAAATGTGCTTCTGATTTGGTCTAAAAAAGAGCCATGGGACAGTAGTATTGCAGTCAAAAAACTCATTGATTTCAGGCTGATCTCCAAATGTCAGCTGGGGACCATTTTTGTAAATTTGCCAAATTTCACAGGTCTTCTTTTTTTCACACACAAAAGTTCAGTGAGACCTGATTTTTTTCTGCATGGATTCTGTGATTTTATAGGCATTCAAAACCTCTTTATTTTCCATAGGTCTTCATATATTCTGTCCAACTTCACCAACAATAAGACTCTAACATTTAAGGCAAGTGGTACGCCATTCACTGGAAATCACACTCATCATTTCTTTTGTGTGGATGAAAAATCACAAGCAGGTTGTTGCTCCAATCATGCCAGTTTACAGTAGCCAAAATGGCCAAGGATGACATATTGAAAATGTTCTAACACATCTAATAGTCCAGCATATCAATATTAAGGGTAGTAAAGTCAATCGGATTCTTGTACATCAGTATGATCATGTGACACGAATGGATCAATAGGTGCCAAGAGCTGAAGTGATCCCACCCTCCATCCAACCCAATGAATAAGCTTCATGGTACTATTAGAAAAAAGCTGAATGGGTAACCAATTGGTCCTACCACCATTACGATCACCAGGTGATGAGTCCTCTCATAGCATGTGGCAGACCTCTTTGGTAGGACATTTGGAACCAATGAGTCCAAGCACCGTGGAAGTGCCTCATCTTGGGGTATCCAGATTTTGGCCACAAACAAGACTGACACAATCAGTCAAACAATTGCATCTGACATCTTCAACCTCAAGAAGGGGCGGTTTACCACAAAGCTGTCACCTCGGTTATCCCAGGCAGTCCGATCGGACTGCATAACGGACATAATCATGACGGAACCATTCAGTCCCCCAAACCCACCACATGCATACACCAGAACCGGAACTGACCAATTAGATCAACCATGAATACTTATTCAGCCCCAACCAGCCTTCTCCATTGACGCAACCGCATTAAACATACTCCACAAATAAACAATGTTATTCTCTTCCTCCCCACTCCCAAATATCTGTTTGCCTGCTTCCGTTTACTCCTGGATCCATTAGTCCAAAGCCTTCACAATCTTACTTTGACACCAAAAGCACTCAGAAGTCACAATCTCACAACCTTGCATAGACCTTGGGCCATCACTTCACAAACCTTTGCCACCTGCCATGGGCCTTATAAAAGATTGGATCATGGCCCCCCAAGAACACATCAACCCACTCCTCTTTGTCACTGACTGCCTAATGGAAACTGCCGCCTCTTTCAGTGATACTCACTTGGACCCAGGACCAAGCCTTTCTTGTCACAATGGCGGCCTCTATCAGGAAATGGCATCTGATGATGAAAGATCTTCAGAATTGCTTCTCAACAAGGATGGTTGCCTTGGAATGGCTGATGATGTCACACCACCAAAGCAAAGTAAAACATCAGTAAAGTGCCACCATAGCCAATCCAATGTATACAATTATTTTGAGGTGAGTATCACTTAACCTAGATTGCTATCAATTTAGAAATTGAACAACAATGGAAAATGGGTCAAAACCAAAGGGAATTTCTGATTTATGTACAAATGCCAGCATTTCAGGTGACATGCAATTCATGTGCTAACTTGTATCCATAACAAATCAGTGTGAGGCTCATGATTATTGGACGCAACACTTCCAATCTGAACAAACATTGTGGGTGATGTTGCAGATGATTCAATGCATGGGCCACCAAAGCCCCAGGGCCTGCTGACCCCAATATTGGTGTGGAAATTGCTTCTGAAGAATATGAATTAATCCTCAATCAACTTGTTGAGGCCTTGGTGGAAATTCAGGTATCGTTTTTGATCTTCAAAATTCCTCAATTACATAACATCTTACAGAGACTCGCACCTGATTTCTCTTGGCCAAAGAGGTGATTAATGGCAATGACTGCCTCACAATGCTACTTTGAATGCAAAAGAAAATTGCTTGAAGAGGTCCAAACCTTACCAAATGAAACAGCTCTATGTGGAGAAATCAATTGTTGGATGACCAAGGACCAGAGCAAAAGCTACTTAGCAATTGTCTTGAAATGGATCAACCTGGCCAATTATGAATTCCATAAGTCTTTGGTGGCCTTTGAGGTGAGTTAATCACTCTCTAATGTCTCTTATTTCTTGTTGACTGACATGAATATTTATTTATAGTCTCTCCAAGGGCCTCATACAGGGGAGGCCTTAGCATGAAGTCTATGGGAGTCCTTGTCTGGATGCAGAATGAGTAAGAGCTTGTACAGCATCACAGGTGAAAATTCTGGAAAAAACACTTTGATGATGTCTCACCTTCAATGCAGGTTTGTGGGGATCGACCTGCCTTGGGACCAGGAAAAGCGCTTTAATCAGTGTGCATGTCATGTGCTCAACTTAGTTTCATAAAAACTTCTTACTATACATGGGTTAACTTATTGATGAAAACTACTTGACTGTTGAAAAAGTACTCCTTGATGACAGTGATAACGAGCTGGCACCAAAAGATGTTCAAGGTGCGCAAAGAATTTAACTAATCACATGTGGACTAAGCTGATGATATGACCATTTTTCGCACCAAATAGCAAGCATCAATGCAGTCAAGAAAACTCTGGAAAACCCCCAAAGAATAAATGAGCTCATGCCCTTAACCAGGCAACCCTGGAAACAAAAGATAAGTCTGCTGATTTATCTTTAACTGTGGGAACCAATGGTCATGATGAGGGCAATCATGATGTCAATGAGTTGGGGACAGTGAGCCATGAATAAGTGTAGTTGCTAGACCACTGAACTTCCTTAGGACATCCATCCCTATGGGTTTGTAGGTGACAAAACCATTGTCAGGATCCTGCGAGACCTTTGTACCCACATTTGTGACTCTAGCAAGAAGCGTGCAACAAAGCTTGTGATCCAAAGGTCTTTCTAATCAGTATTACCATGACAAGGTCGAATTTCTTCCTCAAAACGATCCAACAAGTATACAATTTGAAACTTTTGATTCATATCTATACAAATTCCCCTCAAAATGACAAGTTTCATCTAACCAAAGAGGTGTGGAGTGCCATGGAATACATGGTTCCAATCCTCCACATGTTCAAACAATCTTGTAACATATTCCAATTGAAAGCTCCAACAAAACACCTTGTAAGGCCATACTATCAGGTCATTCCCAACAGGCTCACTCATTATGCTGGGGTCAGCCCCCAATCTTGGAGACAAGAATGTGAAGTGTCCCATAAGAAACTTAAAAAATATTACAATTATGAACTCACAAAAAAAGACTCGCTCATTGCCACCATATTGAACCCAAAATACCAAGAAAGAATTTTCAAGCAGTTAGGTGTCCCTCCCAGCTTTGCAAAGGTGGTCATAGATATTTTGGAGGGAAAGTGTGCACAATTGGGTTGCATGCATCTTGCCAACCATGCCCAAGGAGAATATCATTTATACTCTGATAATCTGAGTGAACCTGAAAGTTTTCATTTTCTCAAACACTTGAAGCAGCCTCCCATAGAGGCATCTTAAAATGTCCTGCAGTTGCCTCCTATCTGCAAACCAACCACCCAATGGCCAAAGGTGAACCCATTATTGAATATTAGAAGGTATTTCTATCGAGCTAGAAATCTCCAAAGGACAGCTTACTTATCAGAAATGCATTACAGCACCAGATACTACCTGCCAATTTCCCAAATCTAGGCAAAATAGCTCTTAAATATTTGAGCATCCCGGCCTCTTCTGTGTCAGTGGAGCAGGTGTTCTCTTATAGTGGACACCTCAAATTTCCCAAAAGGGGGTCTTTGGGATCCTGGACTATAGCACATTTGACGTGCCTGAAGGAGTGGCTCAACAATGAGGCCCCTCCTTTCTGATTAATTTTTTGTATTTGTGTCTTGAATAGTTTTATATACAAGAAAATTTATTTTTATTTAATCCTTTGTATTACATGTTGTAAGTGAGTAGACTGAATTAGCCCATGAGGTACGGAATGAGACTTCTTAACATAGTATTCAGACTTTGTCTTAGTAATCTATTATCAATTATGCACATATGTGGAACCGGCCATAATGGGGCTGACTCGACTGGAGTCAGACCCAAAACTGCTTTTGGACTGCATATCCACCTCTGGTGTACCGTATATTGATTGGAGTGGCTGCAGGACTCCTAATGGCAAACAGAAAACATAAACAAAGGTTCCACAAAAAGTCAATCAAGAAGTAAAAAGGGGAAAATGAAAATTACAATCATGAAACATTCCCAAGTTCATAAACAAATATTTCCGTAATATCTGGGAATATTTGGAGGAGTCAGAACAATATCATTGACTTTGAGAAATATAGCCAATAAAAGTATAGGTAAGCAGATACTAACACATGGTGTGGGAAACTAAGGGTCGACCCCATAGATTTTTCCCCACCTTGGCCCTAGCCCTATCCCATCCTGGCTCAAATCCCTTTTTTGATTTCTTGTAGGCCCCGTCCCTACCCTCCCAGAACTTCAGGCATTGGGTGGGACACATGGGGTTTTATGTCTCCTTTTTCCCTAATTTATTTTTGTTGAAGAATTCTATTTTGTATAGTTCTTTATTAAAATCCTTGCTTGTTTTGATTGGTTTACTCTAGGGTTTCCATTCTTTGCTTTCTATGTAGTATCCTTTTTTTTGGATATTTTATGTCCAAAATGGTATTTTGGGATCCCTTTTGGAACATACCTCTTGACCTGTGCCCATTCCCTTTGGAAAAATCTTTTTTTTCCTCAAATGTGTGCCAATTCCTGGATCCCAAAATCCTGATACACGGGAAAACCCGCATGGATCGGGATCAGGGCCCACCCTTATGGGAAACAGTATCTTTACTGGTTACCTGAAATATCTATATTATGGTTTGGAGCTCAGTGGGAAGCATTTCTCTAAGAAATCGAGTACATAAATAAAGAAATATATAATAAAACTGAGGGGAAAACAACTCTGGTGAAAAGCTGACTGAGAAACAAATAGGGATGATACACACTCAGAATGTAAATGAAATATGTCACTGTTATGAATGTATGCACCAGAAACTCAGGGAAAGACTCTGAATGGATGCTCTCAACAAGCGCAATTCAAATAATTAGGGTGGAATTTTGAAGGATAATGGAACTGATAGCTCTGAAAATCTAATTTGTAATAACTCCTGTTTTTCAGAGTAAAAACTAAGGGAAAGAACATCTAATACTTTTAATCAGGAGAATATAAAATAAAATAGCCAAACTATAGCTAAGAAAGTTTAGAATGGAATTAAAATAAAATAAAGAAAAATTGGCTATTAAAAAGCATTAGGTACTTCAAATTTCCATCACCATGTGTAAAAAAATTCAACTTCCTACAGGTGAAGCATTTAGAATTCAGGTTGAATACAGCTAGGGTACAACATGAATTTTGGGTTGGACATGGATTTCAACTCAGCTTTCTAATATTTTAAATAGTTCTCCAACCTTCTCAGCCACGGAATATTGAAGAATTTAAAATTATTTTTTTTCCAATTTCTTGTTTTTTAACCTAAGATTTTCTCAATTTCAAATGAATTTGAAGAACCAATGAATTTTTTGAATTAAGAAAAATTGAGGTGACCAACCACAGAATCAAATTATTCAATACTAATATAATTTCTTCTTCTATATTCATTCATGTACGAATTAAGTGATTTTTGTGTTTGATCAGATACCTAAGATTAAATAACTTGATAAACAATAAAAGCTATTTTCAGCTTATAAAATCTATATATGAGAAAATTAAAAAATATCATTTGATTTTAAAAAAACTGATCATTGAATTTTCTTAAAATAACAATTAATGGTATTGAAAGCTTTGAAAGAATATAAAGCTATAGAACTTGATAATGCACTATTAATACTCATATTTTAGTCCCTTGAATACCCTTCAAAATATATCAACAAATTAAATCTTAGAAGAAATTAGGGGAAGTAAATTCCATCCCCCACCAATAAGAAATAAAGAAAGTATTCATGAAAAAGAGATATGTAAGTAAGATGAATCATTAACCAAAGAAAACCACTTCAAGAATATTTATCTTAATCCAAAAATATATGGAATTTCAAGTTTATTCATCCACATTTCATATTCTTTTGAATCACAAGAAGATTCAAAACAATATTCACCAATATAAACAAGGAATTTATGTAAGTTTTCAGCTTCTCAGAAAAAAAAGGAGGAAGGTTTTTTTCTAAAGACATTTATCAATAAATTTTGGACTGATTTCAAAACGCAAAATAAACCAAAAAAGGATTTTGTGTTCTAATTCCTCCTTTTTTGAACTTCATTTCACTTTAATTTTCAATTTTCAATTTTTGATTTGATCCTTTTTTTATTTTTTGACTTTTCATTTATATTTATTTTCTTTACCTACATTGTTTGTTTAAATTTTCATTTTAGCTGAAATTATTTTTGTTTTTCCAAGGTTAACTCATTTCTCCTTTTGGGTGTCTTATACTCATTCTTTTGGCCTTTTTTTGTGCTCAATATAATTTCTCTTTATATATTACTTATTAGGAATAATTCTCTATGTTATTTTTTCATGAAATTTTGGTTTCACCTTATTTTAAAAGATTCATTCAAAGAAGTTTTCTTCAAAATCCATTTTTAGAAAAAACTTTCTCTTAAAAATTTTTTTCAAAGAAATTTTTTTTAAAGTTTTTTCCTTTTATATTTTTTAATTTCATTTTACGTTGATTTATTTCATTTTAGTGAATTCTTTCTGTTTCATTTTGAGTTTTTTTCTCTTCTTTTTGTTTCAAAACCATCACTTTCTTTCCAAGATTTTTTTCAAAAGAGATTCTTTTAATTTGAAAAGTTTTTGTTTGAGAAGGAGGGGGAGAATTTGTGTCATTTCCTTTTTTCAAACAAATTGTGCTCAATTTTGTTTATTTAATTCAATTGAATTTCTTTTTTTCTGAGTTTTTTTTTTTGGATTTTTCAATTTTTAAATTCTTAATTATGGAAAATTAATGATAATCAAGTAAAGAGAATCATCTGCACTCTGTAATACTTGTGGGTGTCAAGGATTACAGCCTACAGCTTTTTTCAAACTCAATTGTAATCAACTTTCACTAATCCTTTCTCCAAAAAAATAAGAAAAAATGTAAAATAAAATAATTGAAAAAATTGAAAAAAGATATTTATAATAAAAATCAAATAATTTTCAAAAGAATCTAGAATAAAAAACAAACAAATTGAAATCAATAAGCCATGAAAAAGAACAATAGCTAAAAAGTGAGGTAGAGAATTAAAATGAAAACATAAAAAAGGACGAGTCTCAATTTTTTTTCATTTCCTTATCTGTTTGTTTCTTGTTTTTTTAGATATCATTTTTTATTTGAGTATTTTTTCTAGTTATTTTCCATTCTTTATGACTATTATTTTTGGTAAGTTTTCTTCCACATAAGCTTTTTTTTATCTCAATGAATTAATTTTCAAAAATAAAGAACAATCTTGTTATAATATGAGAAAGCTGAATATACTCAAGTCTAATTTCTCTGAAAATTATGAAAAAGAAGGTTTTAAAAAACAATTCAGTTTTTTCATATTTTTTTGGAATTATATTTATCTATCGCTGACTTGAAATTTTCTGCCTTGAGGGTACTGTGCGTAAAAGATATCCTCAAAATGTTCAAGTTATTCTAAACTCCACAGATTGAAAGTTATGAAATAGAGAAAAATAAATTACCATTCAGTAATACGTCTTTTTTAAAAATGAATTGTGTTTCTCATTCAATTGAAAAAAAGAATAAAACAACAGGTTCAAAATCCGGCTTTTTTGAATTTTTTCAATTACATAGGAGATTTTGGAAATAAAGTCTGAACTTAATTGCGGCATATATAATATGTCAAGGGGACTATAATTAATTCTCAAAGGGAGTTAAAATGAATTTTCAAAAGGCTTGAAGGTATGAATTATATTAATATAACCTTAAAAAATAAATTTCTGAAGTTAAATCACCTATTTGCTAATTTAACTTTAATTATTTCTTTCAAGAAATAGAGTTAATATCTTTCACCTCTTTTATAGTTTTTGAGATATTTCATAATTTAATATGAAATCCATATAAGTTTCCTTTACAGATAGACCCAATAATTACTAATGAATTACTCACCCTTTCCGAAAAAACCTTTATAATTATAATTTTAGACTTTATCACTAAGGCAAACTTATATAATCTTCTGAGATATTTATTAATCTTGATATTAATAAGAAGAAAAACTTACCTATAATAAATTGAATAACTTTGGGTATATGTGCTATTTGCTTTATGAAAAGCCTTTTTCTATATGAAAATTGAAGAACTTCTGATGGCTTACTATTATATATTTTTTTTGGAAACTGTCCAAATTTTTCTCTAAATTGTGGTGATAATAAATAAAATTTGAATTCTTTCAAAAAATATTCTTTGGTTAAAATATGAATATAGTAATTGAAATTTCACTTCATACTAGGAAAAAGAAAGCGCGCTTTGGAAGGAGCCTGAGAAGCAAGCTTTTGTTAGAAATATATACAATTTATTTTTCAAAAAAATTACTCAAAACATAATCGAGGTGCTAAAAAAGTGAGAATATTAGATAACCTCTTTTATAGATTTTGATTAATTTCATTCTGTTATTATGTTTTTTTGAAAAATTTTAATTTCAAAGAACTAAAAAATGAAAAAACATTACCTTTCCCAGAAACAAATTGTGTTTGGCATGTTTTTGTCCAAAATTTTCAAGTGTCAGTTCCTTTGATATTGATTTGGGGTATATCTCCTTAATTATCTTCAGTTTAATAATAAAAATATTTGTGGTGATTATATTTTCATCATTTATTACATATCAATTAGATTTCTCAGCTTTTTTCAATCAAATCCTTGGAGATTATTTCAGAAAACTTGCTTTCCAAAAAAATCATTCCTTTCATCTTGGAAAAATGAAAAAATTAAGAATTTGAATTATCTTTCAGTAAAGTCTTGTTTTAAATCCTTTTACTTTAGGTTTAGTTACTTATAGCTATTAAACATAATTTTAGAATTTTCAACCAACTCAATGGATTTTCAATTATTCATTTCAAGTTAAATGAAGTCCAAAGTTTTAATCTAAGAAGTCTAAATCTTGAGTCATTCTTCCAGCAAGTTCTTTTTCATAAATTTTAAAAGTAAAACTAAACAGTATTTCCTTTTTATTTATATTTTTTATCAACTTGTTTCACAATATAGATATACTTTAGAGGTATCCGGCTGTAAATCTGTGATGTAGACCCCTTCAAATCATTTGAAAGCTTTTTTATCTTTAAGTAAAAAATTCATGGTAAAGTGGCTCCATAAGGGTCTCTTTCACATTTATCCAAAAAGTATAAATTTGAAATAGCTAAAAATGAAAATTTTTCAGCATTAGAAAAAGAAGTTCCTTTATTTATTATTAGTGTATTAATATTAAAACTTTCTCATATGAATAATGAAATAATTATTTCAAAATGTCTTGTGGTATTGACTAAATTGATTCTTTCAGGATTTCCTTCATTTACAAAGAAATACTTAAAGAAGAATTTCTGTACATAATTAATTTTGAATTATTTTCATAACCCAAATATTTAGCATTATTATAGGAATATATGAGAGATCTGTAGATCATATATACTTGAACCTAGGGGAATTCAACATTAGTAGAATGAATTGAGAAAATCTTAAAGAGTTGAGACAGGAATTTTTTGATTTAATTTAATGAACTATGGATGGATTTTATATGTTTCCCCTTTTATCCTGAATATTCTAAAAAAATAATATATGGATAGCCTTAAAAACTTAGCTTAATCCAGGTTTAACCCAGGAGAAATGTAAATTTACCTGTAGGAATCTGAATCCATTTTACTCATGGTGAATAGAAACACTAGTCTTTCTTGTAAAGTAATATTCATTGAAACTTCTTCTTGTGGGGTTGAAATAATTAAGAAGTACCTTGAGGGGGAAAATATAAATAGGTATTCCTCATACGTCATTATTACCCAATAGCCATGGATAACAAAGTGTATTAGCTAAATTTCTTAATTTTGTGGCTATGAAAATAGATATACTTATTTAAACTTCACTATCAATATCTCAAAAGAAAGAAACTATTATAGTAATATCAGAATTTAATAATATGATAGAAGACCTAGGTGGTATTATTTAAAATGGATACTATAGCTTTAAAGTTAGAGGTATATTATCCCTTGATAACTATATTATATAAGGAATATCTTTTAATATCACTTAAATTACAATACTTCATCCCATAAAGTTTCTTCCTATAGGCTTGACAGATGGAACCATATGTTTGAAATATTGGACCATGATTTAAGCTTCATTTTTTATATCTGCCAATATTTGATAATTTTGTAGATAGACTTGAGAAAGCTTAATAGGCGAGTCATTTTTGAAATGATTTTCTTTTAATGAGATATGAAATAATATTTTTTGGTACAAAATCCATTAAATGGGGGAACAGCCTTGAATACTATCTAATTAGTTCTTTATTATTAATATTCTTAGTGGAGATTGAGTATTTTAATACCACATTAGCCTTTATGTAAGTATCTTTATTTACACAGAAAAATTTAATATATATTTTTCGAATACTTGTATTATCAAATATTCAACTTTAAGCCTGCTTATGTAAATTTAACATGTGATCTATTATGAAATTCTGCAAGAATACACATATTCCTAGTCTAGAGTTCAAATATCTATGGTATTTGCTAGCTTTATTGAGAAAGAAATTTCTTCTTTAAAGTTAGGAAAATGTGTTAATACTAATAATTCTTGATAGAAAATCCAATAAGATGGGTATTCTCTGGATTTCAGCTCAAAATTTTGAGAGTCATTGTTTTTTTATTTTATGATATCTTATGGCTTGAATTGTTTTCTATTTCCATCACTTCGATATTATTATAGGTGATTGAAGCCTTGCTACAAAAGCTATTTGATACCAAAGATTTTCTCTCAGAGGTGCTTAAAAATGTGTGGATAATTTTTCTCATAGGAATAATAATCATGACTATAAGCTTTGTGTCAAGTTTCTGTAATATTTATTTGGAATTAAATCAAATAAATGTAGTGAATAGCTATAAAGGAAAAGTATTTTTTGGGAGTATAGCTTGTAAAAGGAGAAGGGGTGGAACTGCAAATTATAAAAAGTGAAGTTAGTTTCAGAGGACGATATGGATGAATTTCAATTACTAATTCAAAGAGTAGATATTAGAATTTAAGAGAATATTTAAGGAAATGGATACTTTACTGGAGGTTTTAAGTAAACTTTTATGGAGGTAATATTCCAATAATAACTTACAAGTGTAAATTCATGGGTAAATCTGAGATTAATGAACTTTCTTTTCCAGAATCATAAATTTCCTTAAGCTAAATGAAAATCTCCTCCAGTAAGATATTCAAGAATGAAATTTATTGAAGCTCATATAGTTCCTCTTACTACAATTAGGAGTAATGGTAATCTAAAAGGAAGTCCTTTCTTATTTCTCACATTTAAAAATTAATATTCTGGCTATTAATTATATCACACTAGGATTCATTAAGAACTTTTAGTAGAGGAATTTAACTAACCACATCAACAAGGATTTGGAAACTGCTTCAACTCATACAGAAATCCTTGTTTGATGATCCATGGAAGAATTTCCGCCAACAATTTTTATGTAAATTATTTAACCAACCTCCATTTAGCAACTCGAGGGCATGACACTTTTTTTTCTCAGCCCCTCAAGGGGCCTGTAGGGGGGTTAAAAGTCACTTTTTGACCATCTAATGCCAAAATAGGCGAAAGCATCCATACAATCCGAGCTTCCTAAGAGCAACCATAAGCCCTATGAGAATCCTTCTAGTCCTCCCAAAGGAAATCCATTGTTTGGCAAAAACCCCAAAAAGAGGCCATGGACCATGGTACTTCAATTCTTCAATAGAGGATCATAATTCCAAAATTGATTAGTTTATTACATTGTCCCAGTTCTGGACATCTTACTTTCTAAAATTGAGAATAATATCATTATGCCTAATTTTTTTTTGGTTATTCATTTCCTGCCACTCTTATCCTCTAAATCTTCATTTATGTCAATTTACCCAAGGAAAACCACTTCAAGAAGACAGTGGCCATTTATGACAATAGAAGCCAATCCATTCCGGCCTCTTCTTTCCATCAAGCTGTACCATTAATCATACAGTATTCTCCCAAGGGAGTACTGTTTTTGTATTTTAAATTAATAAGAACAATTATTATCCAGGACCATCTTTCAAATTTTTAATTCTCACTACATCATTGGACAACTTAATTCAGCCATAAAAACTTCATTCAAAGAATCCTGTATGGAATTGACCATTGTGGTCAATTGAACTCAATAGTGTGGGTATTTTAAATAAAACCAGTCAATTTCCCAATATGGCCAAGCTACATTTCTCAGATTAGTAAATAAAGCTTTCCACAAATCATAAAGCTGTGGTTTCAACCTGCGAGGATCAAGTTGTCAGCTTTCCACATATACTTGCCACTCTTTCATCCCCTGGGGACTTTTCTCAAGCGAATTAATGCGTTTGATTAATTTTGATAATTTAGCTTCTATCATCTTTTGATATTTAATACCAATAATTTCAGTAAGTAATTTTTAACCTTTCCTTTCATCTTCAAAATGAATGGGGGGGCCATATCCTCGCCACTTTCCTTATTCCTTCTGAACATTTTGAGACAGTAAAATAATAATTCAATTGGTTTTCTCTTTCAAATTTGGGTTCTTCTTTGTGCTTACCATTTTTGTACTACATTCATTTCAAATGGATAGAGCTCATATTCTTTCATTTCTTTAATTCTTTGGATTCCATTCAAGTGAGTTTCTATCTATTGAGAGCCAGGCCACTCTTGTGTTCCCCAGATGCCCCTGTGATATTATATTAATTAAATTTTGAGTAATTTTTTGATTAATTTCCCTTTATTTCTATTGTTAATTCATTAATTAATCAATTATTATAATTCTATTATTTCAATAAATATCATATTCAACTGTCTTAATTTTCACTTCTTTGCTTATCCTTTAAATCTTATTTCCTCCTGATGAACTTCTTCAATACTTTAATCAAATTTTCATTTTCATTTTAGAATTGTTTGGCTGCCCATCCAATGATGTTGATTGCATCAAATTTTTATTCAGGTCACAGCTCAATTTATTTTCTTCAAATATGTTATAAATTCATTTTAATCCACAATTTTGATTATTGGAATTTGGATTTATTTGTTCCTCAAGATTTTTGACTCACAGAAGAATTTCATTTTGTTGGTCTTTGATTGATTTGTTTGGCCTTAATATTGACTTTGACCTCAAGAAATTGATTTCACTCAAATATTGTCTTGATTTGATTTATTTCTTAGATTTATCCAAATAATTCATTTGATTTGATCATTTTCCTCAAGCTTTATTGATTGAATTTCTGAAGCTCTATTCATTTATTGATTAACTTCAAGAGCTTATTGACTTTTATTTTACCTCAATATAATGATTGGATTTAACTTCAAGCCTTCCTTATTTAATTTTTCCCCAAGTATTTCATACTCAAGAGTGTCATATTATATTAATTTAATTTCTTACTTTCATAATTCAGCCATGAAAGTCCAAAATTAACCTCCTAAAATAGAGAAAAGCTCTCAGGCCAGATATAAAGCTGTTATCACTCCTACCTGAAGGATCCCTCTTGATGGGACACCCACAGTTTCTGAATTGAGAGCCTTTTTGGACAGAGGACCAGTAATGAAAGGAGAAAAACCACCCAGGAATGAAGGAAGGCGGCTCAGAAGAGAAAATTTATTCTAAGGAGTTTTTGACTCTTGGTGAAGAGGAAGAGTCTGAAGGTACTTCAGTTTTCCTTTCTTCTAAGGGGGAATCTGAAGGTGCTGAGGGGTAAGCTCTAGCCCATTATAATCATACTGTCTCTCACCAGTCTGACCTAGCTCTATTCTCCATTCTTAAAAGCTTCAAGATCACCATACTTCAAAAATCCGTCTGTAAAGGTCCCCAACCACTCAAATTGAGAAGTTTCATCCAGTATTTCCAAATTATCATCTATAATCATACAGGTATAATGCTCTTTATTAAACATAATTTTTTGATTGCATGGCCGGAAAATGGATAGAGCCATTATTTTTAAATCTTGCCAACATGAACCCAAAATATCTTTCCAATATTTAGAACTTATTTTAAATCAAACTTCTAGCCTTATTCAGAGATCCCACTCACCAATAAAATGGATATCCCCTCTGGAGGGGGTATCAAGTCCAATCCAGGTTCACCCTCCTTTTGACCTTGGTTTTGAACCTGTAATAATCCCAAAGATACTTGTAGCCACAGGATTCGTCATTCAGAAGATTATGAAGTTTCAATTTTTTAACTGTTTACTCTTTGATTTCATATACAATATTTATTTATACAGGAACTTCTCAAATAACACTTATTTCAAACAGATAAAGAATATTCTTCAAGAAAAATATGTGGAGAAATATCACACGAGTTACAATGGAGTTTATGGTTTGAAATACTCACCTTTCTCACATGTGGACACCATTACAAACCGGAATTATTAACTTCTCTGAAGTCGAAACTTCAATGTATAAAGATATTCAAAGAAAATAAAACATCTTCTACCCATATTTGAACCATATCATTTTTTCTCTCTCCTCTCACACACTGCATATATCTTTTAAAACTTATATAACAAGGATTTAGATATTTTTTGATATATACGTAATCTCTTTTGTATCAATAATTTATATGGAAAGGTTTTCTGGGAAAAATTATTTCTACATACATTTGGTGTGTAAATTTAAGCTAGCCATTTACATAAGTTAGGATAATTGATATTTTATTTATATATTAGTACTCTTATCTTGATTATTCAAAATATCTATTCAAAGTCTATTCTCACAGATTTATATATTTTTTTCCATTTAATGAAAAATTCTAATTGTAAAAGGTTTTTTTTTGATCTAAATTTCCTTTCCAGTTGTGCTCATCCTCAAACTAGAGGAATTTGGTTCTTATTAATATTGAATTATTTTTTTCAAATTGTTGAATTATTTTTGAACACCTCATCAATATTCAAAGTCAATCATCTTATTACAAATCTTCTTCAAAAAAATTTGGAAAGAATGCAAGAATTAACTTCTCAAAGCTCCCATTGCTAGTTCACTTTTCTTCATTGAGTGCCTCATTTGCATATTTCCAGAAAGTATGATATCTCTTTTTTCAAATCTTGTTAGTAGTCAAAAATATTTTTTTGTGAATTTTTTTGAAAACAAAATATCATAATCAAGAAAAAATTTGATTATAAGTATAATAGAATTGTTTTTTTCAAAATTTAATTTTCTTCTTCAGTTTTCAATCTGTTGTTTTTTAAAAATGTATTTGTGATTGTTTATTCTTTGATTATTGGAAACTTTAATGTTTCTTCTTTGATCTTTTTTTGATATTTTTCCGATTTGTTTTCAATTTTTTCCTTTTTTTCAGCGTTTTTTTGTTATTTTTTGAATTGCTCTGGAATTTTTCTGGGTTTTTTAATTTTTAATTTTTCAGTTTTATCGAATTATTTATTTTTTATTTCTTTATCTTTTTTTTGTTTTTTTCAAAATTTATGTAGGTTTTTTTTTTGAGATTTTCTCATTTTGAAGTTTTTTTGGGGGTGTGAATACTCCAAATTAGTGTAAAAACAGGACTTTGGGGCTTTCCACTTATTTGGAGTATTCACACCCTTTTAAAATTTAAAAATTCAAAAAAATTAAAAAATATCAATAAATAAAAATTAGAAGGAAATAAAAACTGAAAGATCAAGATGAAGAAATGAAAATAAATACAAAAATACACCCAAACTAACAAAAATAAATAGAAACACAAAAAAAAATACTAAAAATTCATTGTGAAAAAAATGGAGAATTCAAAAAATAAAATAAAATCCAAAGCAATACAAACCAATGACTTAAAAATTAAAAAACCAAGACAATAAGGCAATTCGAATCAAAAAAGCAAGGAAAATATTTTTAAAAAGAAGGATGCACAGGTAAAAAAAAGTGTGATTGGCATAATATTTCCCAAATGTGAGAATCATTTAACACAAAACTAGTTAAAAAGAAAGTGAAATTAGCCATAATTAATATGAAAGAAAGAACAAAATTGCTGAAAAATGTTTAGAAGAATAAAGAAACATGTTTGATATGGAATTTGTAAATATGTAGAAACTGGAAAACGTTCATGTAATAGCTCCCTGGGGATCAAATATGTTGAAGTTAGAACTTACTTGGCATTTTATGATCTAATATTAACATCATCAAGAGAAATCAAGGAAAATAAAAAGGCCAAATATATTACTATTCTTACAACTAATTATAAGGTGATAGATAATATTTCCCTAAAATCAATCAATCTTTTGGTGTGTCAGTTATTTGAGCTAATAAGGCCATGCCTACTAGTAGCTATTTTGCACTTAAGGTATGTATAAGAATAATAAATTATTAGATCTTCCCAAGTCTCCTTTGGTTCCAACTGGATTAAAACATATTCAGTGAGGGTGGGTAATACAAAGGTTTAAGCCAAATTTGAATGGAGGTGAAAAAAGGTTTCCTCCAGAACTCCAGAAAAACCCCAAGCTTCCAGAAATGGGTCTGTAGGAGCCATTTTATAACATAATAGCTTCTGGAGGAATTAAAGTTTTTCAAAATGAAGCAGAATTCAAGACCACTTAGAAATTTATTTAACATAAGCTAAAACCATTCAAAGGGAAACTTTGATTCTTTTTGGCTCAGATACTGGAATAATGTACAATAAAAAATTCTACCAATATGAACAATTAGTATCAGATACCACATTCCTAGATAGAGAAATCTATTGTTTTATTAATTTCTCAAAAATTGGAAAATAAAACACTTTGAAGAGGCTTTCCTTGAATGTTATCAAATCCTCTGCAGCTTGGAAGCATAATTATTTCCACTGAGATGGGGGAAAAATGGTTTTAAATTTCCATAAATTACTTTAAGGATTATTCCTGTGAATCAAAGAGAAAAAAAGTATACATAAGCCACTACCATGAGATTGGTTTGTATTTTGTTGGTATTTAGTGTCACAGGGGCTCTTGGGGAAAACAAGAGTGGCCTGGCACTCAGGAATCAAGAACTCACTTTGAGGGCTCCCAAAGACAAAGAAATAAAACAAGAATATATTTATTTAGAAGAAAATAAGAGCAAGTACAGTATATTGCAAAACATAAGAAGGAAGACAAAGCCCAAAGAGTCAACCAAATGAATCCTACATTCACTGTTTCAACCTCCTAGAAAGAGCAATGGAATTAGTAAAGGATATGACCACCAATATCCACTGACAGGCAAAGAGAAAGGTGTAAATGACTGACTTAATAATATCAGTATTTAATTTCACAAATGAAAAGAAAAATGATATTTGAAGAGTCATAATTTATGAATGAATGATTTTAAAATGAGAAATTAATAACAAAGAATGAAAGAACCAATTATGAGTTAATTAATTTAATCTCACAGGGGCTCTTGGGGAAGACAATAGTGTCCTGGCACTCAGGAACCAAGAACTCACTTGGAGGGATCCAAAAGAGAAAGAAATAAGAGCAAGTACAGTATATTTCAAAAGATGAGAAGGAATCCAAAGGCCAAAGAGACAACCAAATGAATCCTCAATTCACTGTTTCAACCTGCCAGAAAGAGCAATGGAATTAGTAAAGGATATGACCACCAATATCTACTGACAGGAAAAGAGAAAGGTGCAAATTACTTACTTAATAATATCAGTATTTACTCTTGAGAATGAAAAGAAAAATGATAACAAAATTCAACACAGTATATTAGTTAACTGGGAAAATAGCCCCCAGGGGTCAAAAGGTGGCCAGTATATGTGAAAATCTGAAGACTGATCCTGGAGATTTGATAGCCCAGCTGTATTGACTGTTTTAGGTAAATACAGATCTGGCAATCTTGAAAAATGAACTTTGTGCCTGATATTCCCACAGTAGAATATGAATTGGCTGAAAAGGGCCAATGCCATACAGGTTACCTGAATACAGCCTGTATGGACCAGTTGAATTTTCCAAGGAGTGCTTGATTCCTTGAAAACTGATTTTGATATTAACATCCTCTTGAAATTTCCCTTGAAGAATCCTGGGACAGTATTCCCATGGGGGAATACTGTTGGAAAGAAAGAGCCAGCACCTGAAGGGCAAGGTAGTTTGTGTCCTCACATGGTCTTGTAAGTTCCAACATGAATTACCAGCTTGAGTAAGATGAGTCTTCCTTTAAAGTGGACTTATGAGCTGGTGATGTGGCTTTCAATCAAGGAACTGAGTCTTGAAAGTGTCACCATTGGATTTCTGAGGGAAAATGGTGCATAATGGTATATAAAACCATATATTCCCCATTCCTGGTTCCTGCAGTACAGGGTCCATGACTGAGGAAAAGGATTTCCCTTGACCTGAGAAGAAGCCCTGCTGGAAGTGTGCTGGTGGCCTCTGGTGGTTGTCAGAGGCCATGGGTAGAGTCTTGAGGTCAATGGCCATTTTGATGGTTTTTGGAATCCTTGGGCCAAAACTGGGCCCAGGTGGGCCCACTTGTGGTTTGGGAGCCACCTTCCCCCTTTGCCCCATTAGATTTACACCAAAAGGAGCCTAAACAGTACCACAGCCTGTGGGCTGTGGGCTATAGAGGCTATAGAGGGGGGCTAAATGGCCCAAAAAGGCAATTTAGGCCTAAAACCCACTAATAAAAGGGGGTGGGCCAGGGGAAAAAGAACCCTGGAACATGAAATTCCCCCTCAGTCCCAAAATCAAAGGTATTGACCTGGGGTTTGGTGAGGTAAGGAATAGGCTAAAAGGGTCAAAGGAGCAAGATATGGCCTGAAGGCCATAAATTGGGTCAGGATGAAATTGCTATAAGCACTGATTGGGGGGGGGGGGGGTTCTTCCCATAGTTGTGAAAGTACCCCCCAAATTGAATGGTGAGGTTCTGAGCACCAAGACAAGTTAAAGGCCTGTTGAGGCTTTTGAAATGGATTGAACATAGGAGTTCCAGAGGTGTCAAAATTTGAAGCATCAAATGATAACTGAGAAGGGGTTGGCATATTAATTGAGGGGATTTGGTCTTCCTTTGACAATTGGCTTTTTAATTGAGGAATTGAGTTGAAATGAAGGTTCAGAATTGAGAGTATAAAGAAAGAAAATGAAAAGAAAGAAAAGAAAAATGAAAAATGAAAATATGAGGATGTTCCAATCTTGATCACTGAAGATGAGAACTGAGTTGAATTGGCCAAGGACCTGGAAAAGAAGATTGATTCCAAGTGCTCACAGAGTGGCCAAGGTGATGCTTTGACAGATTGTAGACCCTTCAGGGAAGTGCACGCCAGGAGAGAAACTTAATTTTGGAAGTTACCAATTTTGACAGTGCCATAAAATTCAAAACAAACCTGCTGAAGGAATGAATCAAACATGAGAAGACTTGTAAATTGAATTAAAACATGAATGGTCCATTTTCACAAGTGAAAATGGACATAAAGATTGGCCAGAGTACTGTCTCCAAAAATTGAAAAGTTCTCACAGAGTGACCAAGGTGATTTTTACAACAAGAAGGGTAGAATACCTCTAAATGTTCATACCAGGAGTGTGAAATTAATTTCATAAAATACTCTCCCTGCCAAGCACCACAAAAATAGGGTGTTGGTAAACACACGTAAGCCCTTACATGTTTTTACTAAAAATGTTAAGGCCAAAAATGACAATAACAATGCCATTTATGGAATTTTTAAGGCTATAAATGCCATTAAAAATGCCATTTATGGAATTGGTAAGGCTATGAATGACATTAATAATTCCATAAATGGCATTAATGGCCTTAAAAATGTCATTCATGGAATTGTTAATGTCATTTATAGCCTTAAAATTTCCATAAATGACATTGTTAATGTCATTTGTGGCCTTAACAATGCCATAAATGGCATTAATGGCCTTCAAAATACCATAAATGGTATTAACAATTCCATTGATGGAATTAATAATGCCATAAATAGGCATATTTCATTTAAAAACCACCCCTTATGTCTTTTTAACATATAATTACGTGTTTTTACCATAAATTGGTAAAAACACGTAAGGGCTTACGTGTTTTTACTAAAAGCTTATGTGTGTTTACCAACACCCTAAAAATAAAGCTCTTGAAGAATTTGTTCCTAGCTTTCCAGGTTACAAGGAATGAAAATCCTTGAAAATCTCAGGACAGTTCTTGTGGTTTTTAGCTAGTTCCCAAGTGGATCTTCCTGAATCTTTACTGGAACCTTTCCATTCCACCAGATACCATAATTTTCCTCTATTGAGCTTGGAATCTAGGATTTGAGAGACTTCCCATTTCTTGTATTCTTTAATAAGGATTGGAGGAGGAGGCTCTTGATGCTGATTTGGAATTGTTGATGTCTTGACTGCTTCAAGGAGGGAAATATGGAAGACTGGGTGGATGTATTTCCATTGAGATGTTAGGAATAAGTACTGACTTTATTCAAGATTTGAAAAGGATCAAACCATCTTTCTGAAAGTTTTTTGGTGGGTCTTGTTGATTTGATGTTTTTGGAGGAAATCCATACCATGTCCCCAGGATTGAAAACAGGTGGACTTTACTTTTATCTGCATACCTCTTGAACCTGTTTATGGAAACTTGAAGTTCTCTCTTGACATCTTTATGTACTGATTGGAGTTTTTTTTGATAAATTTCCAGCAAGAGTGTCTTGAGTAATTTGAACTGAGTCAAATTTAGGATTTCTTACATAAACAGTTAAAAATGCTGATTTTTTGGTTGAAGACTGGTCAGTGTTATTGTAAGGAAATTTAGCCAGAAGAAGTCAGGTGTGCAAATCATCTTGATTATAACTAAAATACATCCAAGGGTACTATTCTAGTATCTGATGTACCCTCTCTCCCTGTCAATCAGTTTCAGGATGTTAATAAGCTGACAGATCTTATGAAATATTGAGCTTATGACAAACATTGGTCCAAAGGAAGAAACAAAAAGAGAACCTCTATCACTGACAATTCTTGAAGGAAGGCCATGCTTCCAGAAAATATTCTTGATTAATAAATTGGCCAAATACAGTAAAGTAATTGAAGAAATTGTTGGAATAAATGCTTCCATTTTTGAGAAGCTATCCACTATGACAAGAATTGAATTAAACAAATTGGACAGTGGTAGTTGAGTGATAAATTCCATTGAAAGAAAAACCCAAGGAAAATTTGGAATTAAAAAAGCTTTGAGGAGTCCAAACTTCTTGTGATTAATATTTTCGTTCTTGAAAACTGTTGACAGGATGAAACATAAGCCTTGACAAATTGAGTCATTCCGGAACAGTGGTAATCCCGCTTTAAAAGTTTGAGAGTCTTCTCTTGGCCAGAATGGTGAGCTAGAGGAGAGTAATTATGGCTTGGAAGTATGCTGAGCTGGATTGTGAAGTCATTTGGGACCACCACCTGATCTTTTAAGAGGAGAAGTTAGGAGGAAGTATCAAGAGAATAATCTTCAACACACTTAGCTTTTCCCAAATATTGATGGATAGTTCTATACTGCAAATCTCTCCATAGTGCATTATGAATTTAGTCAATCAAATTTGAAAAAGATTTCACCTTTACTGCAAAGAATATTGAGGGTTGGAATTCATCTTGCTTAATGAGTTGTTAAAAATTCACTGGAGGATTGCTGATGAAATCCTCATCCCAATGTGACAGTTCCTCTGGAAGAGTAGCCAGGAAGCCAGGGCATTAAGTGATCTAGAAATGAAATTAAGAGAGGAATTCAGCCCAGCAGGCTTGAAAGAAAGTGACAACATTTGAGGTCATTAAGTATTGAAGAGAGGAATTATTGGTAAGAACTTCAAAAGGAAAAGATAGAGAAAGAAGAAAAGCCCTCTGGAACTCAAGAGCCCAGACTATGCCAAGGAGCTCCTTGTAATTAATCTCATAGTTGAGCTCTTCTGGAATATGCTTGCAGATATCAAATTAAATGGTATGTTTTCCCAAGTAAGTGACCTGACTCAGAAAAGCACCCAAGCCGTAATCTGATGCATTGGTCTCTAAAATGGTGGGTAGAGAAGGATTGGAGCAGTGGTGAAAGAATATGTGAGCTGGTGAAACTGTGTGAGAGCTTTCTAATTCAGGGGAAAACATGAATATTTCTTGAGGAACTTCGTGAGTGAACTTCTTTTCTTTGAGTAATTCTTGATGAAATGGCAGTAGAGGCTGGCAAAGCCAAGTAATGATTGAAGAGCCTTGAGGTTTCTTGGTGGAGGCCAATTGAGAATTTACTGGACTTTTGCTTGACCCATCTTGATGCCCTCAGACAAAACCACATAACCTAAATACCCCACACTTGAGACATGAAAAAAGCACTTGGATTCCTTAGAAAAAATCTTATTGGCTCTAAGTCTGGCAAGAACAATGAACACATGAGTGACATGCTCTTCCTCAGACTTGGAAAAACCATTATATCATTTAAATAAGCCACTACATAAAAAACTAGAAGATCAGAGGAAAATATCATTGAAAAGAGGCAGGAGCATTGGTGAGCCCAGATGGCATAACCAAGTACTCATAAATGCCATATTTGGTTTTAAATTCTGTCAAATTTTCATCACCTTCCTTAATTCTGAGCAGGCTATATGCACCACACAAATAAATCTTGGAGAAGATAGAAGCAAAATTAAAAACAGTGAGAAGGTGATTAATGGGAGTAAAAGGATATCTGTGATTCTTGGTAACATCATTGAGTTTGTGGTAATCAAAACAAAAGCAGAGGCCACCATCTTTCTTTTTGACAAAGAAAACGGTTGCTCCTTTTGAAGATGAGCTTGGAAAGATGAAAACATTCTTTACATTCTCTGAAATTTAGGCCCTGAGTGTCTCTGACTCTTTATTTGATAAAGAGTAGATGACGCCAACTGGAGGTTGAGACCCCTTCAATTTGATATGATGATCACAGGAACAGTGTGGAGTAAGTTTCTCTGCTTTCACCTTGGAGAATAAATTCAAATACTAGTGAAAAGCAGAAGGAACAACTTTCATCATGGTTTATATTTCTTCTGGCTCTTCCTCTTAATTCCACAACTCCTCAAGGGAGTCATGATAAGATGAAGGAGGAAGGTCCACACTCCCAAGGAAGAGATGAAGTGAAGATGCAGAATTATCTTCTCCAACATATTTTATCTCTTTGAAGACTTCATATCTAGAGTATGGTAATGAATGATGGGAATTAAGGGAAGAAATATGGACAGAAGTGGGAAATGATGGTGTTGTAGAAATACCAACCAGAGCTGCACATATATTGGCAGAAGAAATGTCATTACTGGAAGAATTAGAAGGATCATGATAGTAATTATGATCAGGAGTAAAGGTGATCAGCCCTTGCCTCCAATGCATATATGGATTAAAATGATCAAGAAAGTCAAAGCCAAGTATGAGTTCTTCTCCCCTGGGAGTATCAATGACTGAAAAGTTCCATTCAAAGCTTGGGAAGGAAGGGAGCTCAACCATATATTTATTATGGTGAGTCACAAATAAAGAAGGGGACTTAGAGGAGGCTAAAATAATAAGGGGAATCCTCTGGAAGTTCTGAAATGGTCAAAGAATACTTGTGAACAAACTGCTTTGCAATAAATGAGTTTTTAGCACCAGAATCAATGAGAATACTGTAAAACATATCATAAAGAGAAGAAAAAACAAAAAATTTAAGAGAACTTCTGACACCTGTATTCAGAATGCACAATTGTGCTCTGGGTGGAAAATAGTGAGGACCATTGAAAACAACATGATCTTCATTCGGGCTTTTCCCTGGTTGGGTAAGCTGGTTTTGAGGCCTTTTGACATAGGCCTCAAGACTATGCTTCCCACCACAATAAATGCACAAGCCCTCATTGATTCTTCTTGCTTTTTCAGAACTGATTAATTTGTGATTTTTATTCAAGGGGGAAGAATGGGGCTTGTCCCTTTTCTGAACCCTGAAATTCTTCTTCTTATAACTTGAGCTTGAAGAATCTTTATGATAAGAAGAGCTTTAATTTGAGGCTTCAGCCTTCTTTTCTTGATCTTTATTCTTCTCCTTCTGCCTCTCATATTACCTGGTATTAAGTTACAGGGTAACATCCATCAAGTCTTGAAGAGAATAAATGCTTGAGGAATGGAAGGCCAATCTCTTCCTGAAATGATTAATGAGAGCCCTTTCACATCACTCCTCAATTATTGAAAATAGAATTCTGAAATCAGCAATTTATAGCAATACATGTCCACCTTCTTTCATTCTTATACCATCCAGCTCTTCTTCAGATTTTCTAACTTCATTTGGATCCCCAAATAAAGTATAGAGTTGGGATTCAAATAAGGCCCAATTATTGGGAAGGTATGCTGGGTCTTTGTTGGTGAGATTGGAAAGATAAGGCTCAGTAAATATTTTAGCCCTGCCAATGAGGTATGAAGTGAAATAAAGAACTTTCTTCCTGTCTTTAGAGAAATTCACCTTTTCATTATGAAAAATAAGCTGGCAGGACTGAATAAAACTTCTTACTTTGGAGGGTTGAGTCCCATCAAAGCAGTCTGGTGCCTTAATAGAAGGAGTCTTTAAGGCTGTTTGTCTTGAAGATTCAGAAGATGAAGAATCTTGAAGATTGGCCATAATATGGGTTATCTGCTGCATAATGGCTCAGATTGATGAGGGACAGGCTGATTAGACTGGGCTATAGTTGGTCCTCCAGTACCTCGAGATGCCCCCACAGGAGCAGGAACAACTTCAGTACCATAATAATCTTTCTCTTCCACAGAATTTTCCTCCTCCTCTTCACCACCTTCACCAGGACCTTTGAAAAGGTTCTTTGAAATTCCTGGAAAAGCACCAACTACTCCTGAAAATGACCTTGAGCTTCTTTGTCCTCGCACTTCCTTCCTGGATGGTTCTTCCCCTTCCATGATTGGTCCTCTGTTCAAATGGGCCCTCAGTTGAGGAACTTCTGGGGTTGCATCAAGAGGAGCTCTTGGTGTTGGAGTGAGGACAGCTTGAGCTTTGGCCTGAGATATTGTGTGTCTTGCGGAAAGTGAGTGTGGGACAGGAACTATTTTCAGAATAAAATGAAAAAAAATTTGAAGGCAAAGGAAAATTGAATTTGAGCACTAGAGGCAATTTGACAAGAAAGCTTCAAGTCAAAATCAAAAATCAATATTTTGAGAAATTAAATAAATTAAAGTGAAAACCTTCAGGTCAATAAATCAATCAAATGTAAAATGAAATCCTGAAGTCAATAGTCAACAATGAATATTGAAGGATAAATGAATTAATGAGTCAATATCTTGATGAATTTAAATAAATAAGTCCCAAGGTAAGTCAATCAATAATCAGAATCAAATCAATTCAAAATTAAATCAATGGAGTATTCAGGTTGACCAATCTTGAGGTCAAAATTAAATATGTCAAATCAATAAATAAAAAGCCAATAAAGTGAAAATCTTGCTGTGAATAAAAATCCTTGCACAATATTTTCAAAATGAATTTTTATGAATGAAGATATGTGCCAGAAATGAATTTTGAGACCAATTCAAAAACCAAATGAACCTGGGACCTGAATGAAAATTTATTGATATAAGAATGACTAAAACAAATGGTCATCCACACAATTCTGAAAGAAAATTTTCATAATATTGAGACAAAATTTGTAAGAGAAAATCAATTCTCAACAGTGAAAGAGTGATTGAAAATTGAGAATTTTGAATAAAAGATTATTAAAGTCATAAAAGAGTCATGACCAATGAATGAAGAATTTTAAAATAAGAAATTAATGACAAAGAATGAAAGAATTAATTATGAGCTAATTAATTTAATTTCACAGGGGCTCTTGGGGAAAACAAGAGTGGCCTGGCACTCAGGAATCAAGAACTCAGTTGGAGGGCTCCAAAAGAGGAATAAATAAAACAATCATTGGTTTCTTAAAAAGAAAAGAAGGCAAAGTACAAGATATTCCAAAACATAAGAAGGAAGACAAATCCCAAAGAGTCAACCAAATGAATCCTCAATTCACTGTTTCAGCCTGCCAGAAAGAACAATGGAGTTAGTAAAGGATATGACCACCAATATCCACTGACTAAAAAAGAGAAAGGTGGAAATTACTGACTTAAGAATATCAGTATTTACATTTAAGAATGAAAAGAAAAAGGATAATAAAATTAAGTACAGTATATTAATTAACTGGGGAAATAGTCCCCAGGGGTGAAAAGGTGGACAATATTTGTGAAAGGCTGAAGACTGATCCTGGAGGGTTGATCACCCAGCTGTATTGACTGTTTTGTGTCAATACAGATCTTTCCATCTTCAAAAATTAACTGTGTGCATTGAATTTCCACAGTGGAATATTAATTGGCCCAAAAGGGCCAATGCCATACAGGTTAGCTGAATACAGCCTTTATGGACCAGTAGAATTGTCCAAGGAGTTCTTGATGCGTTTAGAACTTATTTAATATAAACATCCTCTTGAAATTTTCCTTGAAGAATCCTGGGACAGTTTTCCTTGGGGGAATACTTCTGGAAAGAAAGAGCCAACACCTGAAGGGCCAGGTAGTTTGTGTCCTCAAATGGTCTTGTGAGTTCCACCATGAATTACCAGCTTGAGTGAGATGATTCTTCTTTTGAAATGGAATGATGGGCTGGCAATGTGACTTGAAATTGAAGAATTGAGTCTTGAAAGCTTTACCATTGTATTTCTGAGGTAAAATGGTGCATAATGATATATAATAACATATATGCCCCATTCCTGGTTCCTGAAGTATGGGGTCCATGACTGAAGAAAATGGTTTCCCTTGACTTGAGGGGAACCCCTGCTGGTGTCCTCTGGTGGTTGCCAGAGGCAATGGCTATGTGTGGCCATTTTGAGGTTTTTTGGGTTCCTTGGGTCAAACCTGGGCTCAGGTGGGCCCACTTTGCATTGGGGGCTAATGAGCTTCTCCCTTAGCCCCTTTTGGCTTCATTCGATTTAGGCCAAAAGGGGCCTGAAAGGGTCTGAAGTTCATAGTGGCTTTATGGGGACTAGAGGGCCCAAAAAGGCCATTTAGGCATACAACCCCCTAATCAAAGGGGGTGGGCCAGGGGCCAAAGACCCCTGAAACATAAAATGACCCCCAGGCCCAAAATCAAAGGGATTGGCCAAAAGGGCCAAAGGAGCAGGATATGACCTGAGGGCCATAAATACACATAAAAGGTGGGTGTGGCCCAAAGGCCCTTTAAACACCCATAGAGGCCAATTGGGTCAGGCTGGAATTGCTGCAAATACCAATTGAGGGGTTCTTCCCATGGTTTTGACAATTATTAACAAAATAATTCAAAATATAAAATTCTTTTTGGAAGAAAATTAAGCTTTTTTAATTATAGAAAAATAATTGAGTATAAAACAATTACATCAGCCTGAAAGCTACCTTTTCTGTTTCCACTATTCCATATACAGAAAAATTAATAGCAATTATTCTTCAATGGCATAAGAGAGAAATATTTAAGTCATGAATGAATATGGGCTGAAGCTCTATTCCATCGATAAATTTCACATCTAAAGCTAACACCAGATTCTACCTTAAAATAGAAAATTCTGAATAAAATTTACAGCTTGAAGGAAAAATTGAAAATTCCAATAAAAACACCCAGTTCAAAGATTTTCTTTCAATTCTCTTATGAAGAGATTTCTAATTTTAGTATTATATTTTGTAGAACTCACAGATACCATTGAGCTATATGAATATTCAAATTTGTACTTTTGAATATATTATTTATTTTTCAAAAGGAAATGAATAAATATACTTAACGTTTCCTGATTACAAGACACACTGGAAGGGTGTTTATCTGTCTAAATATCTGGGAGGTGAATTCTTAAAAAAAATAGTATTTTAGACCTTTCAGGTTGAACAAATGATTATCATGTCAGAAATATTTGACATTCAGGAATGACATGAGCTCATTTGAAATATCAGTTTTTCCATTAGTTAGAGTTTATTGTATAGGTCCAGATATGATCCTGGAAGATTTCTAAAAATTAGACTCATGAATACATTTCTAATCAAATCTTATTCATTGGAGAGGAATTTTTCAAATTAAGTATATAATTATCACACCAAAATGATTTTTTTTTTGGATATTACTAGGAATATCTGGAGCTTGTGATAAATATTTATAATGATCAATAGGATTTTTGGAGAGTGTTAATTTTGTTTGTTTTTGAATGGATCCCAATATCCACCTACAAGTGCATCTAGGTTTTCCAAGCAATATTTTAGCTTAATAAATATTATGCATAAAATTGAAAAAATGATCATTCATCATAAAGCACCATCATGGTAATTGAGCTATAATTATTCAATAAAGGAAAAAAGGAAATAAGCTTGGAAATGAATTAAAAAATTATTTCGACATAAAAAGCTTTATTTTAAAAACTAATTCAGAGAAAATCAAATATTTATATCATGAAAGTTAGTTTTTTCCAAACTCATGGCTTCTCTTAATTGAGATTTAGGACTCTCTTCAAAAAAGGAAGATCGATTCCTCATCTTTATATTATGTGGAGCTTATTGAATAATTTCAAACTAAATAAGATAATTATCTATGTGAAAATTTAATATATATCGGTGTAAGATTGATATCAAGAATGCTTATTTTGTTGAACAAGTAGTAATTCATTAACCTCTTTCTGATATTCAATTTTAATTTTAAAATTTCTTATTTATCTTTACAAAATAGAAAAATGTTGAGAACCTAATTTAACCTTCATTTACCCACAGCAGCGGGATATAATGAGTGTTTTTTAAGTAATATACTTTATATGAGATAAATCATATTTCAGAACATTTTCCTATCAAGTAGGTTTTTCTGGAAATTTTGGGTATATTAAATTTTTAGTGATAAGGACAGAGGCTGTTTGTGAGTAATAAGAAATCTAATATCATTTATATCGTGGGAAAATAGTGTGAAAATGAATAAATTTTAAGTTTTGGAAAAATAAAAGTTTTATTTTCTCTCAATCTTGAAGAGAGAAAAATCAATTTTATGGATGAGTGAGATATAAAAATATACTTTGTGAATTATGTATTTTGAATGAAATATTCCCCATAAAGTTCCAAAATCCTTTCTCACTTGTTGAAACAAAACATGATCTGTTTTTAATTTATTTTTAATTATTATCAATAAAAATGAGGCAAGCTTTCAGGAAGAATCATTAATTAAAAAACATTTTAATTTTTTCTGAGTGAGATTAACTTCTTATAAGTAGCTATTTGAAGAAAAACAGGTTGCTGTAAATATTTTTGAAGCTTGAAATATTGAGATTTGATAAAACAATTTCAAGAGAAAAAGGTTCATGGAAGGAGGGATATGATAGGAGAAGAGGAAGGGGGTTATTTTGATTTGGAGAAATCTGAAGAGATATTTTATGGTTAATGACTTCAAATTCATTCAAAAATATTTGTTTTTTGTCAGGGTCACTCTAAGATATATCTTCAAAATGATAATAAAAGCTATATCTCTGAGTGTGACACAAAAATGATGATGATTCATTAATGATGAGATGGTTAAAAGGGCTATACTAAAAGAATTTAGTGATGGTGAGTGCTATTGATAGCCCTGGGTGCAGTGTTTACCTGTTGGTTTACAATAATAAACCCTAAAATAATTACAATTTATAATTATACCTGTTTAATTATAAGGGTACCACTTCTTTAATAAGCTATACCACATAAGAATACTAGGAAAAGGATGATGGATTGCCCTTCTGGTGATGAAAAGCCTCCTTTTATCCTGTTCTGGGGTAGTGGGAGGTTTTTTACCTCTGCACACAACCACAGAGTCAAATACTTCACTACTGTGGGCTGGTTTGTGGTTCTACACACTCAATACAGACTGGTATTGGGTGGAAATGTGGTTTTGGAACCACAAGTTGTCATTTTTACCCTATACAGGGTGAGAGTTTTCACCAATGGAGCTTACAGGTGTGTTCTGGTGCTCCTGACGCGTCAGAAGCTGTACAGAACCTGTATGGACCCTTGTATTTGACTGAACTATGAGATATTGAAGTATAAGCAAGCTTATTTGTCTATTTGACACCTAATAATCATACTTATGGGATATTATCCCACACTAAAGCTGTATTAGTCTAAATGTGGGGCTTTGACCTTGAAGCTGCTATAGCTTTGTTATTTTTGAAGATATTGAGCTCAAAGCTGGTTTATTTTGTATCCCTGAATGGGATCTACAAAATGGTGCCTCATTTTGTATGGCTAACATTCAATATGGAAAAGTTATGCCATGTTCAATTTTAGTTATACAGATATATGAGTATCTCAAAATCTGTATGGAACTGGTTTGCCCCATAAACTTTGTTCTGGATGGGATATGGGGAAATGAATGGCACCATCAAATATCCCTGATTTTTCTCTTTCCAAAGAGACCCCACTTTGGGTATCTCACACTAAAACTGTAGAAGTTGAAAGAGAGGTGAATATTTTATTCACCCTTATTTGCCCTTATTTTTGCCATAACCTCTATATTTTTTGTGCTAACTCAATTTGGCTAGTACCATTGGATATCTATAATTGAGAGATATAATTTGGATACCCATTGTATGGGGTTCAGCCTCTTTCTCAGGATTTTAGATGAGAGATGAAAATTAAGGTTTATGCTCAGCAACTGCTTTGAGCTTGATTGACTTTGTTATTCTTTGTCCTATGATTATGGGACTTTCATATTTAAAAATAGGTGAGTTTCCTCTTTCTTTTGATAGTTTTTGAGCCTGTTTGGCTCAGCTCCATGTTTTGGTGGTATTTTGCTCTACCATTGGTTTATGGTATTTGGCTGTCATGCTTGTGCTCTGGTCTTGAGTCACAGGCTGACATTTTTGCTTTCAAAGAGAATATATAATAAAATTAATTTTATGTGAAGAATTTCTGAATATTGAAAATATGGCTTGGAGGATGACCAAGTGATTATAAGAAGTTAGAGAGCAGTATTAAGCAAGCCCAAAGCCCATTGGAGCCTTGGCTGTACCTCCTAATCCTGTAGGAAGGGGTAGATTTTTTCCCATTGTGAATGAAGTGAGAAAATCTGCAGAATGATTGGATGCTTTAAGGATGAAGAGAGATCGACATGTATACCTGTGAATATCTTATTTCAGAAGATATATGTAAATGATTGGAGATTGGGGTGAAAGGGCTTTTATGAATAATTTCAGTAAGGGATTGGAATTCAGAATTGTAGGTTAATTGGGCTCCTATCCTTCAACTATTAGCTCTCTTCAAGATTTATGGGTATTCTCCTCAAACTTGATTCCAGTTACCATGAAATGGAGAAAGACAAGAATTTTCATCAAGAGAAGAAGATTGAATACTTTATATAAAGCTCTTCTTAGTATGAATATTCCTCAAAAAATTTTCAAAATAAGAACAACAACTGAAGTTCTGAAAGGTCAGACAAACTCATTTTTCCCCCTTGATAGGACCCACAATATTCTTGGTTCTGAAAAGGAGGGTTTATGTACTTATTGTGGTGGGAATCATAGCATCAAGGCCTGTATAAAAACACCCCCAAAAAAGCCTTTTCAACCAGAAGGCATATTACAGAATAATGAAAAAGCCTCAGTGAAGATCATGTTGTGTTTAATGGTCCTCACTATTTTCAACCCAGAGGAAAATTGTGAGCTCTTACTACTGGTGTTAAGAAATATTGATCATTTTTTGTTTTCCCTTCTCTATTGATTTTTCTTCATATTATTCTCATTTATTCTAGCTCTACCAACTTATTTATTGCAAAGATGTTTGCTCACAAGCCTTCCTTTCCCATATCAGAGCTCCTGGAGAGAATTTCTCTTATCATCTTAGATTACTCTGATTATCCTTCTTTATTTATTACACAAAATACCAAATGCATGATTGAGCTTCCTTCTTTCCCAATATTTGAATGGGATTCATTTTTAAGTAATATTACAAAAGGAGAAGACCTTATATTGGTCTTTAGCTTCCTCAACAACTTTAATGCATCCATTAATTGAGGGAAAGGGCTATTTCCCTTTAACCTCACTATAAAGACTCCAGTCCTTCTTCAATTCCCCTTATGAATTACACCAGAGTTAGTGGTGCAGCCCTGGTTGGTGATTCTAGAACACCATCTTTAACCTCTTCTGTCCACATTCCTCTTTGCAGTTTCCATCTATAACTACTAGTTTCTAGGGTTTAGTTTGTCAAAAGGATACAATATTCTGGAGAATAGAAATATATATCTTCACTTCATTTCTTCCATGGGTTTGTAGAACTTCCTCCCTCATCTTACCATGCCTTCCAGGAGGATCTATGGGATGAGGAGGAAGAGCCTTAGGAACTCTAAACTGTGATTATTTCTTCCTTCTTGCAATAACAAATATTTTATGTATAATCCAGATTGAAATTCAATAAACTTTTACCACATTTCACTTGTGATCACCATATAAAATGTGAGGGGTCTCTAGCTCCATTTGGTTTTATCTCCACTTTATCAAGCCAAAGGTTAGAGACACTCAGTGCCTGAAATTTGGAAAATGTAGAGGAATTTTTCATATTTCCAAGCTTTCCTTCAACAGGAGCACCTTGTTGTTTTGTTTAAAATAGGGATAATGGCCATTTTTTGTGTGCTTCTGTCACAGCCACTACCAGGGGTAAGGGTTTCAACCTTATACCCACTCAAAGCCACCAAACCAGAAATTCATTCCTTTCAGAACTTGTATAGACTGAATCCACCAAATAAAGGTTTGTATTCACAAATCTCAAACTGTATAATCACCCAGATCCACCACACCCCTTGTAAAGACCTTGTACCTTCCATACAGGGGCTGTATTATCCAAATGAATTCAGAGCAAGATAACTCTCAATAAAATTCACTCTTTGGATTAGGGCTGGTGAATTCTCACACTTACAAGCCTCTCTTTCTCACCCTGGACATTTTTCCCCAGATAATTAATACATTTGATTTATTATTTAGGGATATTTTATTTATTGAGATTAAGTTGGTATTTGCATTTCCTCACCTGTTCAGTAGAGGTGTGGTAGCCATATCTTTATTAACCCTTCTCTTTCTATCTTACAGGTTTAAACAGTGGACTTTGACTTGTTTTTGGCTGGCTCTTTTATTATTATTTTTTGTGCTTTACCTTATAGCTCTTTTATTAGAAATCTAATTATTATTACACTTATAAGTGTACTATTTATTGTCTCCCACTTGAGCCCTCCACAGGTGAGTTCCAGGCCCTCTTCGCTTAGAGGATCCTCTGTGACATTATATTGATTAACTCATAATTTCCTATTTCTTTTCATTAATCCAAAGTTCATTTTCTCATTCATCAATTATTTTATTCTTATGATTTTTTTATGAGTTTCTAAGTTCCTCATCAATTTTCAGCTCAGTCATTTCATTCATAGGAAAATTGACCTTTTTCTCATTTTTAAATCCTTGCTGACCATATCGTTCTTTTTATATAATTCTCAGTCAAATTTCAAAATCTCATTTTTTTGTGTGGTATTCAGGTCTTATCATGTTTGAATTTGATTGGCTAATTGATTGGGATTCAGCAGGATAAGTGATTAAGCATTCTCAGGATTTCATTTAATTGACTCATTGATCATTTGTTGAATTCATAAAGATAACTGATTACCACTAAAAAGTTAATTTCATTGACTTATCAGATTTTGACCAATCAACATATTGAACTGATTCCTGAAGATATTGATTGATTTATTGAATTCCTCAAAATCTTGATTTTGATTTTGAATACATTTATTGATTTATTTATTGAATTCTTCAAGACTTCATTGATATTTCATTTTTTTCTTTTATTTTGATTTCAGTGATTAAATCAATTGAAAATTGATTTGATATTCTTCAAGATATTTATTTCACCTCAAGATTTGAATAATTCCTCAAGCTCACATCAAGATTATAATTTTATTTTACTTTCTCAAGCCCCATTCTTTTATTCTCAAAGTAGCATCAAGTTTTCATTTATTATTCTTAAGTAGTTCCTGTTAAGCAAGACCCCCAGCCAAGAATACAATATCTCAAAGAAATAAAGCTGTTCTCACTCCTACAGAAAGGGTTCCACTTGACTGCACACCATCAGTTCATCAACTGAGTGAATATTTGGACAGAGGACCACCAATGGAAGGAGAAGCATCCTACAGAAGAGGAGGTATCAATTAAAGAAGATCAAGATCATTCTCTGGCTTTTTGAGTGGCTACCCACATATTTCTCAAGGATCTAGAAGTATATAAAGGAAAGCTGAAGATGAAGAGGGGGACGCTGTGGAAGAGGAAGAGTCAAAGCAGACTAAAATGGAAGCTGCCTTGTAAGGTACCCCTGAAGCTTCTGAGTCCCTAAATATAGCCCTCTCTGATCAACCTCTTGGCTTTTAAGCTGAACAAAATTTCCTCAAGATGATGGAGAAAATTACTCAATTAATAGGGAAGCTCACTCAAGAAGTTTCCTCAAAGGGAAATTTCAGAGCCCCAGCATTCAATACTACATCCATAAATGGACCTTATTCTTTTGATGGTACTTAAGCTCATAAGTTGAGAGGCTTTGTTCAATCCTGTCAATTAATTTCCCATAATGACCCAGGAAACGTTTTCTCTGACATGAAGAAGGTTCTTTATTCAACTTATTTTCTCACTAGTATATTTGGAAAATGGATTGAACCTTACCTCTCAAATATCTCCAATGAAGACCCTTCTTATCTCCTTAATTACTGGCAGCTGTTCACTCTGTTTTGTGATCCCAATGAAGTCAGGAAAGATGAAAAAGAGCTGTAAAATATAACAATGAAGGAAGGTGGTGATGTTTCATTTTACATTTCTGATTTCAGAAATTTAAGGTCAAGAATTGGGGATTAGGGGGAAAGGGCTTGTATTCATGTGTATAGAAGAGGGTTGGCATCAAGGCTGTTTGACCAATTGAATTTTCACCCTGGAACATTTGATATCCTTCAAGAACTAATGAAAACTAGTCTAGAGTTAGATACCAGGTACTATGAGAGTAAGAAGGAAAAGGGTGGTAAGCAAGAAAAGAAGCTTCCTGTCACTGGATACAATTCCTTCAGGCCTCCTCAAGACTCATCTTCCAAGAATCCTCACCATAAGAATGACAATAATGGGAATAATTTTGAAGTCTCTAAGGATAAGTCTCATGCTGCTCTCCTTAATAAGTAAGAAAAGCTATTTTGTTCAGAAAAGGAGAGGAGGATTAAAGTAGGCTTATGTCCTTATTGTAATGGAAAGCACCCAATTGAAAAATGCTTCAAGAGGCCTCAAAAAAGTCCAGTTTCATCAAAAGGCTTCCATAGAAAGCAGGAAAATGTCTGAGTGGGAATCATGATGTTTTCAATGTCTCTCACTTATTTCATTCACTAGCACAATTTTACATTCTTAATACTAGCTTCAAGAAATCTTTAAAAGTTCTTATTTTCTCTTCTGTCTCCAATATATTTGATATTATTATCATTGATTCTGGTGCTACAAACTCCTTTATTGCAAAGAGGTTTGCTCACAAGTACTCACTGACTGTGTCAGAGCTCCCTAAAAAGACTCTTCTTTTCATGTTGGACTCAAATGAATTGACTTCCTTATTCATCACCCATTGACCATAAAGAAAATCTATCCCTTCCAGCAGGGTAGCAGGTCTAACCCAGCTTTCAACTTGCTCCATACTTGGTTCTAACTTGCTATTATTATTTGGTCATCTTCTAAGCCAGATTTTCCAGATTCAGAAATAATTCACAAAGCTAATTAAATTTGGTAGCCTCTGGAAATCTCAAAAAATCCTTCATTCCACAAAATTCTTTGAAATAAAAATCAACAGCTTTGAAATGAATATGAAGCCATTGGTCATTAATTTTTCTTTGAAATTCTCAAAATTAAAATACCTACTTTCCTTATCTCATATCCTTCCTTTCATGTTTCTTCTTTCTCTGAAATTTCATTTTTCATACCTCAAGACTTCCAAATTTTAAAATATTTACATAAAAATAATTGACTTCAAAAAATTATCTCTCATCATTTTTGTTAACTAACTCAAAAAAATATGTATGTTTCATTAACATGTTCTCCAAAAAGCTGAATTAATCTTGATTTCTTCAAATTCAACTCAAATTAAGATATATTATGTCCTTCTTTTTGCATTGGAAATTTCTTTGTAAATTTCTTGTAAATATTATATTAAAAAGAAATATCTCAAAAAAAATCAATCAAGTATGTTTTTTTTCTCTTATCCTTCAAATCCAATATCTTTTTTTAAACTTGAAACCAGATATCATTCCCATTTTCCCAAAATTCAAGATTAAAATCACTGTCACGCTTTTTTCCATTGATGAAACTAACTGGAGACCCCTTATGACCCAGAAATTATTTCTTTCATCTCAAATAAAACTCAATATATCCACAAATTAAAAAATTAGCAAATTAATAGAAATATATCATGGAAGGTCATATAATCTGTACAAATGCTATCAATAAGAGAAGAAATCATCATATTATACTGTTTTAGGGGAATAGAATTTAACTTGGGCTCTTCATATTTTATTTTATAGAGGAAATTAAGAGTCCTATAATTATTTTTCAAATTGGAAACATGTTGGATAATTAATAAGCATCCATCAAAACACCAGACTAAGAAAGTAATTTTTGGCTTAAATCTTTCAATTATTTATATGAAAAAAATAATTGGATTTAAGGTATTTATTAATATTTCATAGTTTAAAAATAAGCAATCAATCTTCAAGATCTTTTAAATCCTGGAATCTCAAAGAGGGAAGTCATTTTTTTGAAGAAAATTAACCCTCATGAAATCAGTATTAAAGCTTCTCAAACTTATTTTTTCCAAAATAATCGTTGCAGTTTAGTTTGTAATCTATTTCATATTGACAGCTTTGTACTAGTAATAAGGTTATTACCATGGTGATATTTCATGTCGCACAATTATAATCATCAAAATTGAAGAAAAATTGTCAAGGTTAAAAAATTCTTGCAAAAATGTATGCACTTTCATTTCAATATTTCAATCTAATTAGAAACAAAAACATTATTTCTTCTGTAAAAATGAATTTCAACTATTCAAAATGAATAAATTCTATAGAGTTTTAGGACTGAATTGAGGCTTCATAATAATAATCAAAGACAAGAGTTTCATTTGGTGGTCAGAATGATATACTTAGCTTCAAAGCTCCCCCCCAATTTGTAAGATCTTATAGAACATCAATCATGATAATCATTTTCCAGAAACCCCAGGGACCATATTCAGATCAATATAATGATCTCAGATTTTTGGAAAAACTGATATTTTTCAATAAGCTCACTTCATTAATGAATTCAAAATAGTTGCCCCATGGTATTTATTTCTTCCACCTGAAAGGTATAACATCTTATTATTCCAAGAAACCACCTCCCAGATCTTTTTAAAGATCGGTACCCTTTGAGTTCAACTTATAAGAAGACAGCTTTAAATATTTTTTTTCTTCTTCCTTGGAAAAATAAAGAGCATATTTAGGTTTATCAGTTTGAATACTCATATAGGTTTATAAATTTAGTGAGCTCTAAAAAAAGGTAATACTCAAAATCTCAATCCCCACAAAATGGAACTGGAAAGGAGTTTTCTTATCAAATAGTGATGTTATAATCTTGAAATGACTCCTTTAAGCTAGAAATTTTATTCATAATTTGTAAACCTCATCTTTATATACATTTATTTTTATTTCTTGATTATGAGCTTGTACTAGCTTTTGATTTGTCATTTTTCATCTACTATTAATTCAGCCCATTTATATTCGAAACTCAAATGTGTACAAAATAAATATTATTTTCTTTGCTTCAAAATCACTTCTATCAATGTTTTAAAAATGGGAGAATTAAAACAGAAAGGTTAGATTATCATAATGAAACAAATTTTCATACAAATTGATGCTCCCATACAAGGGAAATTCTAACTTTCCCTTTAAAGAAATTTTTCTTTTTTTGACACTTTGTTACTATAATGGAAAGAATGAAAAAGAATTTTAGTCTATGGCCTTTTTGTTTTTCTTTCTTGAGACAAATCATTCTCCAAGAATTTTAAGTCAATTTACAAACCCATGTTTTGGTTTTACACCCCAGTGCAAATAATTATCAAATTATCATTACTATACTGTCTAGCTTTAGAGATTCAAATAACATCAACTTACAGAAGCCATCTTTGAAGTGGAATATTTCAAAATTTTTGTGAACAGAATATTGGCATAAATTTCTCTATTTGCATGTTTTGAATCTGATAAAAATTGCTTATCTCAAGAAAAACACTCAGTATGAATTCTACAGCTATCTGAGTCAAATAATATCAGGGTATCCTTAGACTTTTCCTTAGAAATTTTCAAATGAACTGGTAAAAGGTCAAATTTTCTGTTCATTTTGGGAAAAAATAATGCCTCCAGAAGTGATAATATTAGAAATCAGCTCCTAAAGACCTTTATGTGGTGGTTTTTGGTTGTTTTAAAAATATGGATAGAATAAATTTCAACCTTCATTCAAATTTGCCTCAAATATTTGTCCAACCCACACGCACTAGCCATGCTGTGGTCCAGCTGAAAATAAGCTGTATAAAGGATTGATTAGCAATTTAATGTTATTTCCAACTCCTGAATTGAAAAAGAACTAAGAGTTAATTTGGGTTTATTGATTCAGATCGCTGACACATAACACTTATCCAAATATTTTAAATAAGAATCCTCCATGAAATTTTCAATAATCTTGATAAAACTGATATACTTGGCCTTTGAGCTTCTTTCCATGTCTTTTGATGATTATGGGATATTAATATGAATTACAAATTCCACTTTAAGCTCAATAAATTTCAATCCACAGGAGCTTATTACATCTGAATGCATGGTTTTTGATACATGTAACAATTTCTAAATAACCATGCGACCTCATGCATCTACACTATTCTCAACATTTCTGTAATTAATTTTATCTTAATTTCACTTTTTTCATTGTCCTTTTATCCAATTTTGTGTTGCAATTTTTGTCATATTTAATCAGTAAAATTGAAATCATTTTGGTCTTTTGAATTTGGGCATGGTTTTTATCACTATTTGCTTCATTTTTTTCTAAATTATTATTCTCTTATTCTCTTATATTCTCTGCCTTTTTGAATTTCTGGCTTAATTCAATTCTTCATTTCATTTGATTGTCTCATAATTTCTATCTTTCATTTTGACTCAGTTTTAGTAATTTTTTCTATGATTATTTCATTGTTTTTCAAATTTCAACTTCTTTGAATTTTCTTTTTATTTTGTTTTTTACTTCTTTGTAATTTTTTGAATTTCTAAATTTTGATTAATTTATTTTCATTTGTGATTTTATCAAGTTTTTTTTAATTTTGTTAGTTTCTTTTTTCTTAATTTTTAATGTTTTTGTTTGCAATTTTGAATATTTTTTTTCCAATTTTTACATATATGTTTTTTTATTTCTTTTATTCTGGATGCAGATACTCCAAGTCAGTTCTGCACCCATAAAACAAATTGGAAACAAAAATAAAAAAACATGTAAAAATCTTTTAAAAAAAAGAATCAAATTAAAAAAATTCACACCTGAATTTATTTTAAAAAAAACAATGAAATTGAAAGAAAAAATTCAAATCAAAAAAACGATCTTAAAACCCATATTCAAAACAAAAAAAGAAAAATAACTGAGCAAAGCATATAAGATAAATGCAGAAGAATTTAAAAAAATAAAAAAATGGGCAAAATGAAATAAAACACTAAAGACATTTTTATTTATTAAAATAGAAAAATATCATAAAATAACCAAATACAAAAATATCAAAGGAAAAAAGAAAGCTAGAGAGATTTTGAAAAAAAATTAAAAAGGAAAAAACTAAATAAAATAAAATAAAAGTGAAAAAGCTGGAAAAAAAGTCAATTTTTAAAATCATTGAAAAATAAGTTGGTATAAATATCAGAAAATCCCAAAGCTTAGTGAGAAGCCCAGTGCAATAGGGAATAGTAAGAGAAAGATAAAATTGAAATTTGAAAAAGAAATATGATTTTTTCCTTATGAACGGACTTCCTCATGTTTATTATTTGCACTTTTTTCTGGAAATAAATTGTTTAATACATAAAATTTCAGCAACAAACAATAATTTGAAAGAATAAATTAAAATTTATGGAAATAAATAGCTGATATCAGGAGTGAAGAGTTTGAACCAGAAATGGGAACCATAAAAATTCAATACTTGCATTGTTTGTAAAATTTTGTATAGAAAATGTTTGAGAAAATGAATTGAATTTGAAGAGTTATTAGATAAGCAAAAAAACATAGCAATTTGAAAAAAGAATCAACTTAGCCTAACTAAGTAACTTTTTTATTTCTTTGAAAAATGATCAAACACAACACACTGGTAAATTTCAGCTGGAAGATACCTTTAATAATGCAAGTTTTGCAATACATTGACAAAAAAATATGAAGCTGCAAGAATATAATTGGATGAATATTTTAAATAATAAGAAGAAGAGAAAAAAGATTCAAAATAAAGTATACTACCCCAGATTTAGAAATATAAATTACTATATATTAAGCTTCAAACATGTGTGAAAAGAATTTTTTTGATATAAGAATGAGATATTAATGAGTAATAATAAAAAGAAATGTCTATCTATCAAGAAGATATTAAATCCTTGGCCTATGTCTTTTAAAATTCTTATAAAGTATTAAAGGTGAAAAATTGGTCTGGATAATGTTTCAGTTTTTCTTTTAAAAAAAGTTAAAAGTTAATGTTTTTGTAACAGTTGCACATTTTAAGTGAGATTATTCTTCCAATCAAGAGGGAAAATGAAATGAATGTGAATATTTTCAGCAAATTTTAATAAGAGAGGTTTCTTTTCCTGTCCAAAAAAATTTCAATTCAAGACCCCCTTGCATTAATGAATATTGGGAATGTTATGCATAAGGACACAAAGAAATATCATGGAAAATCCATAATATTCTATTTCAATGGATTTAAATTCTTAATGTCCAAAAACATGGCTCAAAGTAACTGAAAACATATTTAAAGGTTGGGACCAAGGTTGAAAGCAAGTTGGACCTGTGGGGGTTGCTTTTTTCCATGGTGATTATACCCAGTGGGTTGTTGACTTGCCTTACTTCCCAAGTTTTGAATGGGACCTTTTTATCATAGATTCCCCCAAGGGAGCAGACATAATATTGGGCTATGACTTCCTTTACTACTTTAATACCAGTATTAGTTCCAAAAACAGATTGATCACACATGATTCTAATCATAAGGATTCTAGTGGTATCATGCTTCCTGCTAATAATAGCTTTTCCACTACTGTCAGCAGTGCTTCTCTGGTTTCTGAACTTAAGAGCCCTTCCCTTTCTTCTTCTTCTGTCTATATTCCTCTCATCCTTACCTCCCAGTCATTACTTCCATCAAAAGATGAAGTCTTCAAAGAGATAAAAGATGTTTGAGAGTATTTTTCTATATCTTCAATTCAGCTATTTCAAGGGTATATGAACCATCCTCATTTATCCTTTCATGCCTTCCTGGAGGAATAAGAGACAGAAGGAATTGAAACTTTGTTCAAGGGACTCCTGCCTGCTTATCACCAATATTTGGATGTATTCTTGAAGGTTAAATAAGATAGAATTCCTCCACACAATGCCTGTGATCATCATATTGAGCTCAAGGTGTAATATCTCTCTCTTAAACTCTTGGTAATAATACTAACATATTTCAAGAGTACTATGACTGTACTAAGTATAAAATATAATATTACTTTATATTATAGCAAAAAATCAATACAGTTAATAGGAATAATTATATAAAAAAGAATAAATTATTATTGAATAATTTAATAATAAAAAAATCTTAATAATTGGAATAAATTATAATTATAGTCACTGGAAGTTATAATAATAAGAAATATAAAAGATCTTAATGAGAAAACTATATATGGGAAATAATAATATTTATCCACTTATAGATAATATGAATAATATTTATAAATAAAATATTACACACACTGTTCAGAGAAAAATCTTATAGAGAAATTCTATGTAAAAAAGATATAAAAAATCAGAAAAAACTTACTTATAATATTTACTTAATACAATAAGTCAAACAACGACATCTATAGTATTAAGTAAAGCTTGTAAGTTAAGAACACACCAAAAATCAATAATTTAAAGGAATAAAACACTTTTTTCATTATAAAATAATATTTAAGACTTTTTAAAGGGAATTTGTGGATTTAAAATATATTTTAAGAGAACAATTTTTGAAAATAGTGAATGATATTGGTGATTACAAAAATATAATCTAAACTTAATGATTGAAATTCTTTATTTATAATTTATAAAGAGTAAAATAACTTAAGAATTCCTTTAATAATATAATATTTTATATTGAATAAAAATATTACCTGTTCAAAATGTCCAATTTAATTGGTGATGATTGATGATGATGGAAAAAACAGTTATTTAAAGGGTCCTTTTATGCCTTCATAAAAACTCTCATGATTAATAATGGATATAGACAGAACTATCAGGTCAAAACTGAGAAACAATGCTTGAAAATAAGGTTCTTAACTTGAGGTAACTTGTCAGCCTGTGACTCAAAACAGAGCACTAGCATGACATCCAACATACCATAAATAATGGTATGACAAGTATTGAACAAAAACAGTCAATACAGGTAATAAATAAGAGAAAAAAAATCCTCTTAAATTAAACACCAACCTTATCCAAACAGAATAAGGAAACCTAGAGGAGAATAAACAAGTCAAAACCCTTATTTTCACCTCTCATCTAACTTATGCATATTTAAGTTATCCTATACCAAAATGGTATTTTTCCTAAAGCTCACATAGAGAGCTACACAATGATATCATCCATGTTGTTGTAACACCACTACAACTGGAGATACCATATGACCTATTTTAAAACCAAGACCCCCTGAAAGTCAAAGAGGGCTTGTACAAAGCTGTACAAAAGTATAACCAAATTAAAGATATAAAAAAGAGCTTTAATTTGAGATACATTAGACCTCTGTATCTCTTAAATTGACTGAGGGATCTTGGTTCAAAGGTTTAACAACCGAAAATACAGATATTCTGAAAACAAGAAAGTAAACAAACCCCTGTATCTTTGGCATACACTCATACAACTGTACAGTGTAATATACCAAACTGTAGAGCTAATCAAGCCCTAAAAAACTGTATCATCAGAATACAGATATCTTCCAAATTGGAGAAGATATCTGGCATGGAAGTTTTTGAAGCCTCATACTGATGTACAAAATTACATCCAAAAACTTAAAGCCCTTATAACTTTTGCTATTTGAAAGAAGGGTAAACATGAAGCATACCAAATTGAAGAGCTCATTAAGCCCTTCAATTCTGTGCTCTTGGTTTCTTGATATCTCAAAAACTGACTAAGATATCTTGGTTGGAAGTATTCTGACCAATACTGGCCTGTACCAAACCTGTACCAACCAGTACTGGCTTGATACTTAAAATAATGGTTGTTTAAAGCTTAAACCCGCCCAGAATTACTAATATTGATCATACAGACACCAGAACAACGTCATCCAAGTGCTGACGTGGCAGGTGAAAAGTTTTTTCACCCTGTATTGACCCAGAATGATTATTTGTGGTGCTAAAACCACAATTCTGCCTCTATTGACGTCAGAATTGAGGATCCAGAACCACAGATTGACCATTGGAGTGAAAATTTTCACTCCACTGACGTGTGAAGAGTTAATAACTCTTGACAGTCTTGAAATATATAAAAAGAAGGGTTTTTTCCTTGAAAACCCATTATTATTATCTTATTATCCATATTCTTACGTGAAAAAACTGTTATCAATCAGTAGTTCCCTTAGAATTATTATTAAAAGATATAATTAGAACATAATTATTGTAGTACCTCTTTACAGTCAAAGATATTAGAGTATTGCAACCCAGGTCCTCAATAGACTCATCACCACTGTTACCACATAGCAGTAGGACCTGAAGATTTAATTTTATTTGTTTTTGATGTGTCACAGTCATAATACTAGCTTGTAACTACATTTTATAGCTACTATATAGACTCACCCTGACATAACTAATTTTTCATTAAAATTTAAGGTCATCAGTGCTATTCTTAGCTTCAAGTAACTTTACTCCTCTTTTTTTGGATGATTAACTTATGTTTAAGTATGAAATAAGTTTATTTATATTAAATTTCATCACATGAAAAACTTCAAAATAAATTTTCAAATAAAAATCTCTTAAGCTGGATTATCAATTAGTTTTTAAAGAAATCTTAATTGTCTTTAATAATAATTGAAAAAAGTTAATTTAAAGGCTGATTACCAATTAATCCTGTTTAAAAAAGGTAAATAAATTGTGATTTATACACAGATATCATGGAATTTTAAGGTGTGTGAGATTTTCAAGATAATTCATTAAGTAGTGGATTTCTAATGAGATTTTTAAGTTATTGCTATTTTTACATGTAAAATAGCAATACACACTAAATCTTAAATTTTGATAAGTTTTTAACATTTATAACCATAAATTTTGAGCTTATTGATTATTTTCTAAACTTAATTAAGCTTTTAAATTTTTTGAAACCTTGTTTAAAAGCCTTTATATGGGAATTTACCCTTTGGAAACTTTTAATTCCTGTCTAAATTGGGGATAAACCAGCTTAAGCTTTGGTTTTCAATCAAAGTCCAATTTTAAAATAAAAAACATATAAAAATAATAAAAAAACATATAATACCTGAATATTTTTGAAAAATAACAGTAGAATTGAATATAATCATTTTGTTTTATCATAAAATACTGATATACAATCTGAAATATCTTTTCTGAATAGTGGAAAAAGACTATATTCCATTAGAAACCCAGTCACAAGGAAATCCATTTGTGACAGCCTCAGAAGACAGAGAGGTGCTGCCGAAAACCAAGGGCAAGGAGAAAAGACACAGTGAAGTGACAATTAACTCAAAAGATTGGACACCAATAGCCGTGCCAAGGGCCAAAAAACCCAGAAAAGCTCCAACAAAACCAGTTGGATCACCAAAACAAATTGAAAAACAGAAAATCACTGTTATCAACCCAGTTGTAAACTCTAAAGGCAAATTGCCAAAGAGTATAGATCATAAATTTGTACAAGGGCCTGCTAAAGGTAAATAAACCTTGAAACATACAACATTTTTCATTGTCTGTCATTTTTTAACATTGTTAACATGACACCTCCACTTCTTAGAGATCTTGGATTCCCAAGAAATCAACCAGAACACTGGCCAAGAAGACACAGAGGAAGAAGACAGCCAATCACTGGATCAAATGACCAGCAAAGGACTTACCATCAGGGAACTCCTACCCAAGGTCTTATTCCAAATCAATTTCAACCCAGAATTCCAACCAGGAGATTGGACAGATTCAGAACAGGTCCTTCAAATACACAAACTGCTGAAAGACCTCTTCACATGGAGCATGGACAACAAAATGTTCACTATGGCAGCATCATGGGCAGAAGTGGGGATAACAACTCAGAAGATCTGTCTCAAGCAAATGGCTTGGATGGAGCTTATGACAGAAATGCAAGGTTGGAATCCCAACAAGAATTTAAAACTCTTAGAAGAAAGAGCAATCAGAATCAAAGAGAACCAGGCAGCCATACAAGCCATAGAGAGATCTTGGCACAAGGAAGAGCCCAGTCAGATTCAGGTACCCCCAGAAATGGAAGGAGAAGCCCCATCTTCCCCACAACAATCCAGCAGCTCCAGGCCTTACAAGCCAAAGGAAACTTCATCCAAGGCTCCCCAACCATTCCAGGTAGTTTCCAACAGGAGAAAAGGAGCCCAAGGGAGAAGCAAAACTTCTTTCAACCAGAGGAAGAAGGAAGCAGACCCATTGATGAAAAAGCTGATGGACTTAGTCCAAGAAGTACACAAAAGCAAAAAATAGTTGTACCTACAAATAGTGTTGATAGTTCTGACTCAATTGATCCAGAATTAATAGCTGAGACTACAATCCACACTCATGAGTTTGAAAACAAATTCACATGGACCAAATTGGCCCAATTCATGGATTGGACACATGAAACCTCAGGAAAAATGAGGACAGAAGTGGAAACATTGAAAGAAGAAAATGCTTTCCAAGCAACAGTCATAAAAGACTTAAATACAAATCTGGCCAAAATTTGGACAGAATTTGAAAAAACTAACAGACAGTTGAATTCAATTCTAGAAGAACAACAAACTGTACGGAGAGATCTGAGGAGTATCCAGCAGCAACAGGATAGCTTTGATAAGGAAATTGATTACCTCTATGACAGAGAAGACAATCAATACCCTCCAACACAAGGTCAAACCACTAACTCTACAAAATTGAAAGAAGAGGATAAAGACTATGACCAGAAACCTGAATATCAGATTCCAAAGTTAAGATCAGAGTCAATGTACCAAGATGGGGAAAATCTCAGCTATTCAGAGAAACAGGCACTAAAACAGTTACCAGAAGTAGAAAACTGGCCAAAGTTCTCAGGAATTGGGGAATATGACCATATGGAAATCATTGACTATATTGATGGACTCTTTGTTGATGTCCCAAATATACCAGACTACTGGATCACAACAAGACTTAACACAGCATTCAGAGGCCATGCAAATATATGGTATACTGAGATGAAAGAAACACATGGCAGGAAAAGCGGGCCATGGTGGAGGAACCAGATTATACAAAAGTATAGCAATGGTAGTTGGATCTGGCAAAAGACCATGTCCTTTGAAAGTTATAGATACTCCACAGAAAAAGACCCATATGAATGGTGTCTCAAACAAACAAAAAGGCTAAAAGCTATTGATCCCAATATGACAATAGAAATGAGAAACCATAAACTTCTAAAAAAATTACCAGGAGATCTAGAACATGCAGTCAAATGCAGATGCAACAACATCAGCAGCATTGATGACATAGCAAATGTCATACAAGATGTGAGGAAAAAAACCTCCATAGGAAGGTACACATCCTATAAACCAAACTTCAAAGACAAGAAGTCTGAAGTTAAAGAGACAAACAAAGAGAAAGGGAAAGAAACCCCAAAAAAGAAATATGTGTGCCATAACTGTGGATCACCAGACCACTATGCCAACAATTGCACAAAGCCAAAAAAGAAAATATATGCAATTGATGAAGAATCAGAAGAAGAACAAACAGGTGACAAATCTGATTCTGACAGTATGGGAAATGGTATGAGAGCAGAATCACAAAGTGAACTTGATACCATAGAAGAATACATAGTGGAATGCAATGAAGAAAGTTCACTTGACATACAAGACATTGAATTAGATTCAGGAATACCACAAATAACAACAGACAAAGAGCTCTGTAAGCACACACAGAATGCACAAACATTCCTGGTAACCCCAAATAGAGGGATGGGATTCATTCATGGAACACCTACAAAATTGACAGTTTAAATTGAGAACTGTAAACACCCAATGATCACTGACACAGGAGCAAGTTGCTCCATAGTAGCAAAAGAATACTTAAAACAACACTTCCCCAAATGGGAAGAGGATATAATCCCAACAAAAGCTAGAAACTTTAAAAGTGCATCAGGCAAAATGCACTCACTGGGGACAATGATCAAAGAGATAATTATCCCACACCAAAAAGGAAATATCAGACTAGAACCTGAATTTGTAGTTCTAGAGAATGCACATGTACAAGGATTCTTACTAGGTACAGAGTACCAAAGAATGTATGGTATGGACATTTGCAATAGTAAAAATAGATATCTTACCATAGGTACAAACAAAGACAAAAAATTTTCCTTTGACATAAATCATATAACAAATGATAACACCCTGAAAGAACTAGTGGAAGAATTCAAAGAAGCCCAATATAGCACTCAACTCACCAGTAAAATGAAACTCAACTTACTGAAAGTATTGAGGAAGCATAGAGGAGCTTTTGCAATAGGAGATGAACCACTAGGAAAAATCAAAGGACATGATATAGAATTATATCTGGATGTAGAAAGACCATATCCACCTATGCTTAGGATACCACCATACCCAGCCAGCATGGAAACTAGGAAAGAAATTGAGAAACATATCAATGAACTCCTAGAAATGGGGGTAATAAGGAAAATAGGACATAATGAGATAGTAGAAGTCAATAAACCAGTCCTTATAACTTGGCATGATGGTAAATCCAGACTATGTGGTGACTTCAGGGCTTTGAATAATTACACCAAAGCAGATAGGTACCCCATCCCAAGGATACCACATGCACTAGATAAGCTAGCAAAAGCCACGTTTATTACAAAAATGGATTGCATGAAAGGTTTCCACCAGAATGGGGTGAAACCAGATTCCATCAAATTGCTAAGAATTATATGCCATATGGGCATATATGAATATACTAGAATGCCATTTGGCATTAAGAATGCACCAGCCCATTTTCAGAGGATGATGGATACCATATTTCAAGATGAAATAATGGAAGGGTGGATGGTAGTGTACATTGATGATATCATAATATACTCAGAAACATGGGAAGACCATGTGAGGAAAATTGATAAAATATTGGGAAAATGTACACCAATAAACATGAAGATATCTCTTAAAAAAATGTAACTTTGGACAGCAAGAACTGCTAGCCCTAGGACACAAAGTTTCAGGTTTAAGTCTAGCTATAGACCAAAATAAAGTTGCTGCAGTACTGAAGAAACCAGTACCAAAGAACATTAAAGAAATGCAATCTTTTTTGGGCTTTGCTAGTTACTACAGGAGCCACATAAAAAACTTTGCACACATCACAAGTAGCCTATACAAACTGTGCTCAAAAGATGTAGTCTTCGAAATTACCAAAGAAAGAAGAGATGCATTTGAGAAGATCAAATATGAACTGACCAATGCCCCTGTCCTAATGATGCCTGATTTTGAACTACCATTCAAACTATATATAGATGCAGCATGTAGCCAAGGACTGGGGGCAGCACTACACCAGAGGCAACTAGTGGATGGAATACCCAAAGAAGGAGTAATTTGTTATATATCAAGAAAACTGAAAGACTCAGAAGCCAGATATGGAGCTACTCAGACAGAATGTCTCTGTTTGGTATGGGCATTAGACAAACTCCATTACTACTTAGAAGGAGCAGTATTTGAAGTTTTTACTGATTGCACAGCCCTCAAATCACTGTTGAACATGAAGACAACAAACAGACACATGCTTAGGTGGCAAATATCCATACAAGAATACAGAGGGAATATGACTATCATCTATAAAGAAGGGAAAAGTCATACTAATGCAGATGGTCTCAGCAGGTGGCCACTGAAGAATGACCAAGAGAATCCAGCATATGACCCAGAAAATGGGGCCAAAATACCCATACAATGCATGGAGATCGATAGGAGAAAGAACTTCAAACTATCAAACTGGGCATTAGGGAATGACCATCAAGCCCAGCACAGAGCTATGGGGAGAGCAAAGAGATACCCATATTGGGAATCAGCTCCTCTAATCTGAATACAGAGTTCTTTAGCATAGTACAATCATCATGCAATAAACACAAACAGTGTAGTATATTGATACAACTATTAAAACAAAAGTACAGGAGTCCTGAACTAGAGAGCCAATTGGAAGAGCCATGGCTCAAAAACTTCAAAGAGAATAGATTTTTTCTGATAGATGATCTACTATACCATAGGGAAAAACACACAAGTGCTCTGGTAATAATAAATAGAGAACATATTTCCCCGATACTACAGGAATGCCATGACTGCCCATACATGGGACATATGAGTGAAGAAAGAACTAAAGAAAGAGTCTTTAGCACAGCTTGGTGGCCAAAGTGGGAACAAGACTTGAGTGAATACATCAACACTTGTACCAGATGCCAAAAAGCCAACAAAGGTCATGGCAAAAGATATGGATTACTCCAGAGTATAGAGGAGCCCAAACACCCCTGGGAAATAATAAACATGGATTGGGTGACAGGCCTGGTCCCTGGAGGGAAAGACAGCTTTAATGCATGCCTAGTAGTAGTAGGAAGGTACAGCAAGAGTGTCAGATGTCTCCCCTGTCACAAAGAGGACACAGCAATGGACACAGCCATATTGTTCTGGAACAATGTGATAGCAAACTGCGGAGTTCCAAGAATTATAATTAGTGACAGAGACCCTAAATTCACATCAGAATTTTGGACTAATCTATATGAGATGCTGGGAACCAAACTAGCATTCTCCACAGCTTACCATCCACAAACAGATGGTCTAGCAGAAAGAATTATTCAAACATTAGAAGACATCATTAGAAGGTTTTGTGCATATGGCATGGAATATAAAGACAATGAGGGATATACCCATGACTTGGTAACCCTCCTACCAGCTGTACAATTAGCATACAACACAAGTATACACTCAGTGACAGGAAAAACTCCTGCCACATTAGAGAAAGGATGGAACCCACTACTTCCAGTAGACTACTTGAAGAAGAACCTCCTCTCAGTACACCCCACAGCTAAAGACTTCCACACAATGTGGAAAACTGCCTGTGAAAAAGCAGAACAATGTGTGGCTGAAGCCAAATTATACAACAAACAGAGATATGATAGAAGTCGCCAAGAACCTGATTTCAAAGAAGGAGACCAAGTTCTAATCTCAACTCTTAACTTCAACAATCTAAGAGGACCCAAGAAGATGAGAGACTCATGCATAGGACCATTCACCATTATTAAATTAATAGGAAAGAATGCAGTAGAAGTCAACCTGACCAAAGAGTTTTCTAGGAAACACCCAGTTTTCCCTGTGAGCCTGGTCAAACCTTATCACCAAACAGATGAGGAGAAATTCCCGGACAGAAAGAAGACAGTCACCCATGAAAGATTGGTAGAGGAAGATGACTCACCTGGACCAGTGAAAAAGATCATTAAAGCCAGGAAAATAAGAATTAATGGGAAAGACAACAGGCAATATTGGGTTAGATTTAAGAATCAACCAGCAGATAAAGATAAATGGCTAACTGAGAAAGAGATCCCAGATGGACAAATACACCTCAGAAGATTCAGAGCCTCCAGAAGGGCTGAAGAGTCTCATCAATGATGAGCCTTCTTTTGAGGGAGGTTATGTCAGCCTGTGACTCAAAACAGAGCACTAGCATGACATCCAACATACCATAAATAATGGTATGACAAGTATTGAACAAAAACAGTCAATACAGGTAATAAATAAGAGAAAAAAAATCCTCTTAAATTAAACACCAACCTTATCCAAACAGAATAAGGAAACCTAGAGGAGAATAAACAAGTCAAAACCCTTATTTTCACCTCTCATCTAACTTATGCATATTTAAGTTATCCTATACCAAAATGGTATTTTTCTTAACGCTCACATAGAGAGCTACACAATGATATCATCCATGTTGTTGTAACACCACTACAACTGGAGATACCATATGACCTATTTTAAAACCAAGACCCCCCTGAAAGTCAAAGAGGGCTTGTACAAAGCTGTACAAAAGTATAGCCAAATTAAATATATAAACAAGAGCTTTAATTTGAGATACATTAGACCTCTGTATCTCTTAAATTGACTGAGGTATCTTGGTTCAAAGGTTTAACAACCAAAAATACAGATATTCTGAAAACAAGAAAGTAAACAAACCCCTGTATCTTTGGCATACACTCATACAACTGTACAGTGTAATATACCAAACTGTAGAGCTAATCAAGCCCTAAAAAACTGTATCATCAGAATACAGATATCTTCCAAATTGGAGAAGATATCTGGCATGGAAGTTTTTGAAGCCTCATACTGATGTACAAAATTACATCCAAAAACTTAAAACAATTATAACTTTTGCTATTTGAAAGAAGGGTAAACATGAAGCATACCAAATTGAAGAGCTCATTAAGCCCTTCAATTCTGTGCTCTTGGTTTCTTGATATCTCAAAAACTGACTAAGATATCTTGGTTGGAAGTATTTTGACCAATACTGGCCTGTACCAAACCTGTACCAACCAGTACTGGCTTCATACTTAAAATAATGGTTGTTTAAAGCTTAAACCCGCCCAGAATGACTAATATTGATCATACAGACACCAGAACAACGTCATCCAAGTGCTGACGTGGCAGGTGAAAAGTTTTTTCACCCTGTATTGACCCAGAATGATTCTTTGTGGTGCTAAAACCACAATTCTGCCTCTATTGACGTCAGAATTGAGGATCCAGAACCACAGAATGACCATTGGAGTGAAAATTTTCACTCCACTGACGTGTGAAGAGTTAATAACTATTGACAGTCTTGAAAGATATAAAAAGAAGGGTTTTTTCCTTGAAAACCCATTATTATTATCTTATTATCCATATTCTTACGTGACAAAACTGTTATCAATCAGTAGTGCCCTTAGAATTATTATTAAAAGATATAATTAGAACATAATTATTGTAGTACCTCTTTACAGTCAAAGATATTAGAGTATTGCAACCCAGGTCCTCAATAGACTCATCACCACTGTTACCACATAGCAGTAGGACCTGAAGATTTAATTTTATTTGTTTTTGACGTGTCACAGTTATAATACTAGCTTGTAACTACATTTTATAGCTACTATATAGACTCACCCTGACATAACTAATTTTTCATTAAAATTTAAGGTCATCAGTGCTATTCTTAGCTTCAAGTAACTTTAATCCTCTTTTTTTGGATGATTAACTTATGTTTAAATATGAAATAAGTTTATTTATATTAAAGTTCATCACATGAAAAACTTCAAAGTAAATTTTCAAATAAAAATCTCTTAAACTGGATTATCAATTAGTTTTTAAAGAAATCTTAATTGTCTTTAATAATAATTGAAAAAAGTTAATTTAAAGGCTGATTACCAATTAATCCTGTTTAAAAAAGGTAAATAAATTGTGATTTATACACAGATATCATGGAATTTTAAGGTGTGTGAGATTTTCAAGATAATTCATTAAGTAGTGGATTTCTAATGAGATTTTTAAGTTATTGCTATTTTTACATGTAAAATAGCAATACACACTAAATCTTAAATTTTGATAAGTTTTTAACATTTATAACCATAAATTTTGAGCTTATTGATTATTTTCTAAACTTAATTAAGCTTTTAAATTTTTTGAAACCTTGTTTAAAAGCCTTTATATGGGAATTTACCCTTTGGCAACTTTTAATTCCTGTCTAAATTGGGGATAAACCAGCTTAAGCTTTGGTTTTCAATCAAAGTCCAATTTTAAAGTTGAAATAAGGCTTAAAATATTCCCTTACAGGTGGACAACCTTAATTGAGTCCTTTCAGATCCCAAAAGCTGGGTACCCTGGCTCTATTTGGCTTTTTCCTTTTTCCCACCTTTCTTTATGGACTTTGCCCTTTTATCTATTCAAAGCCATATTATGGATTTAAATAAACTTAAATTGAGCGCATGCAAGATTTAAATCCTGTATGCTGAATCATCAGCCAATTTGGTAAATGTACGCCACACCTCAGTTTTAACTAAATTTTTGGTAAGTTTGCAGAAACTTTATTAAACTTTAAGCTGTAGCTTATTTAATCTTTAATTTAGCAATTCTGACAAAAAAATTAAATGTTTAAGATTTACTGTGAGAGTCTTAAATATTCTAATAACATGATAAATAGCCATTTTTGGGTATAACACCCTATGGGTCTACCCTAGGATATTTTTGGTGTATGATCCAAGAATGACATAATATTTATAGCTCTTATTTCTATTTTTAATTCATGTGATAAGTCTGTTCAAGCTAAATCAACTCTATAAAAAGCTATTTGTGGCTTCATGGGTATTTCATACATATCTCACAGGCTCAAAAGAGGGGTCTCTACCTCCAGTTGGTTTTCTCAAATCTTTATTAAATCCCAAGTCAAAAACACCATGGGCCTACATTTCAGATAATGTAGAGAAAGGCTTAATCAGGCCAAGCTCCTTCCATTTTCATAAATAAAAAGGATTGAGTCCTTTCCTTGTATGTTGACTACCCCAAGCTCAATGCTGTCACTAGGAAGAACAGGTATCCTGTCCCTTCAATTAATCAGCTTCATACAATTCTCAGTGGTTCCATTATCTTCTCCAGGATAGATGTGCATGGTGCATATAATCTTCTGAGAATTAGAGAGGGGGGTGATCACTTAGCTTCCTTTAGAACAAAGTATGGTAGCTATGAGTACTTGGTAATTCCATTTTTCCTGACCAATAAACCTACTTCATTCAAAAATCTTTTGAATAATATATTTACATATTTTTTGAATATCTTTATAGTAGTTTATTTGGATGTTACTATGGTCTTCTCAAACTCTGAGGAGGAATATGGAAAACATGTGGCCTCTGTCCTCCAGAGACTGAGGTATAATAATTTTTTCTCCAAAGCCTCAAGTGTAGAATACCTGGGCTATGTTGTTTCAATTCATGGCCTCAAGATGGATTCTTCCAAATTTCAGCAGATTATCAACTGGCCATAGCCCAAAAACATCAAAGCTCTTCAATATTTTCTTGGCTTTTCCAATATCTACTGCCATTTCATCAAAGATTAGTTCAAAAAAATAACTGCTCTCACTTCCCTTCTCAAAACATATTCTCCCTTAATCCTCAAGGAGGAAGCTCTTAGTCAGTTTCAATTACCCAAAGAATCTTTTACCTCTGCTCCTATCTGTTCCCATTTTGATCCTTCTGTAACAGATATTTTACAGACTGATGCTTCTTATTATGCCTTGGGTGCTGTACTAAGTCAGGTGAATGACTCAGGAGAGAATCCCATTGAATTAGATAGTCACAAGCTTTTCCCAACTGATATCAACTATTAAATTCAGTATGAGGAACTCCTTTCCATAGTTTGGGCTCTCAAGTGCTGGAGATCTTTTCCTCTTTCCCTTTAAAATCATTTTGAGGTCTTGATGGACCATTCCTCCCTTCAGTGTTTCATTTCTTCTAAAGTTCTCACTTGCCCTCAAGCCCATTTGGCTGAGTTTCTCTCTGAATTAAGTTTAACTATCACTTTCCACTCAAACAGACTGGCCACCTTACCAGATTCCTTGTCACATTGGGCCTAAATGTACCCTGAGAGGGGGTGGACTTCACCAGCAAGAACACTCAAAATCTTCATCAAACTCTTAAGAAAGATGAAATTCAAGAATCAATATTCTTCTCAATCAAGGTTGAAATTTTCTTAGATTTAGTGGACCAAATTAAGAAAGAACTATGGCAAGAAAATAAATATAAAGAAATACTCAAGCAATTAGAAATAGGTGACTCATTTTAAGAATATTCTCTTGAACCTCAAGCCAATTTGTTATTGTTCAAGGATATAGTAGTAATTTAAAGAAATCATGAAATTGAATTTGCTATTCTTCAAAATAATCATGACTCACCTTCATATGGCCATCAAGGCCAGGAGAACACCCTCATGCTAATCAAGAGGAAGTTTCATTGGGCTGGCATGAATTAAATCATCAATAAATATGTGTCCTCATGTCAGAGATTTTCAATAAACAAGAAAATTCACAATAAGAAGTTTGGATTACTCAAGCCTCTTCAAAATCCCTCTGGTCCTTATAATTCATCATCAATGGACTTTATCACTCAATTTACCCTCTCCAAAAACTTTGATTTTATTTTAGTAGTTGTGAAAATATTCTCAGAAATAAAATCTTAATTCCAACTTATTCAGAAATTACTTCCCTGGACATGGCTCAAATCTTCATCAGCCATATCTTTTCCAAGCATGGACAGTAAGTGCTTTTAGTAATAGAGTTTCTTTATTTGTTTCATCATTCTGAACCAATTTTTTAGCAGCTCAAGAGGTAAATATATATTCAAACTTCCTTTCACCCTGAAACAGATGGACAGACAGAGAGGGTAAATTGGAGCCTAGAACAGTATCTTCAGATGTATGTCAGTTACTGTCAATGTGAATGGCACACCTGGCTCCCTATGGATGAATTTTCCTACAATGGTTCAGAAAATTTATAAAAAAACAATAACCCTTTTTTACAATTTATGGAAGAAGTCCAGGTATTGAATCCATCCATATTTTCCAAGACACACCTTCTGGAAAAGTATCAAAAAAACTCCAATAAGTACAGCAAGTTGTAAAAAAATAATTAGGGTCATAAATCAAGCATTTTGAGAATTATTAAGATAGAAATAGGTCAAGTACACCTTATTTCCAACCTGAGGACAATGTATGGCTAGCTTCAAAGAATATCAAGACAAGAATACGCACCAAGAAGCTTTAAGAAAGATGGTTGGAACCCCTTGAAGTTGTGAAGAATATTGGAAGGCATGCATATCACCTCAAGTTTCCTTCACAGTGTAAATCAGTTAACCCTTTATTTCATGTGTCCTTATTGAAACCATTCAAGAAATCAACTATCACAAACCCACAACAATTGCCACCACCACCAGTCATAGTGGATGAGCAAGAGGAATGGGAAGTGGAACAGGTTCTGGACTCAGAACTCAAAAGAGGTAATTAATGATATCTTGTGGAGTGGAAAGGATTCAGTGAATACCCAGAAAGAAAAGCTTGGGAACCATCTTTCAACATTACCAACTCACCAGACCTAGTCAAAAACTACCACACTTTGTATACTGACAAGCCTGGCCCAAATGCCTCAAGAGTTGGCTCTCATGGTGCTTGGTGGGCATTATATTTTACAAATTTAAGTTCCTCTCCTTGCATGCACCTTTAAGGGGGTATTCTACCCAAATTTTGTGTAAGCATCACCTTGGCCACTTTGTGAGAGATTTTCAATTCCTTGGACAGATTCAGAAGGCCTTGAAGCATTAATACCCTCAAATCTTTACCTTCAATCAATATATGGCCAAATTCTCTCTTTTCTCTTCATTTCTCACCTTATTTATGCCATTAATCATTATTCATGGCATTCCTTACATCAAGTAATTTTATCAAAAAGAGTTTTCTTTTTTTATGTTTGTTGGTTGGGAGTGGAAGTTATGAAAGTAAGTTTCATCTCCTGTTATGCATCTCTGATAGTCTCTACTTCTTGTAAAGCAACACCTTGGCCACTCTGTGAACATCAAATTTTTGGTTCTTATCTTTCAGGAAATTTATGGCCAAAAATCAAGCAGCTCACCTCAAGAAAGACACCTCTCAGAAGTTTCTTTTATTTATTTTTCTTTACTCTCTTTTTCTCTTAATTATTTTGATCGATTTATTTCTTTTACTTGTATAATTCTTGCATAATTGTTATTTTTTTATCAAAGCAGCAGTATCCCCTGCCATGTCATGTATTGTGAAGTTCCATTTATTCTTGTATCAATATAAGTGGGGATAAATGACAAACCAAACACAAACAAAGCCAACAAACTATTTATCTCTACCCAAATAATCAAAAGTTCTCTGAAAGTCATTTATCAACTCATCTTCATACCAGAAAAACTTAGAAGCCATCTCTTCAGAAGAAGTACCAGGAATAATTCCATCCTTGGAATACATAACTACCTCTCTACTTTTTCTATAAACCCTTCTTAGCAACCTGGCACAGCATCTTGACCTTCATTACCCACAATTGGATCATCTGTGCCAACTGTGATAGGCCAATGCTCCCTTCTTTGAGATACTTGAGCAGCTGGGAGTAGTAAAGGTGACTGGTCTTCTCTTCTTCTACTGGTTCTGGCCACAGGTTGTAATTTTTTGAAGTCAAGGACTGGTGAGAGCCTGGGCTGTGGAATGGGGGATGGCCTAATTGGTGAAAGTAGGCAAGGCCTGGAAGTGGATGTATTAGGTGAAGGAGGAGGAATTTAGGATTTAATAGTGGACAGAACAGGTTGGAAGCTTCTTGAAGCACTGGGAAGGACTTGGCCATGGAATCTCTTGGAAGAAGGTTGAGTAGGTGAAGCACTTGAAAGGTGGCCAATGGATTGGCTTACTACCTAAATCTCTTCACCATCCAATTAATCACTTCCTTCAGAAGCTGGGTTGGTTGGTGAATCAGAAATTCTTCTTATTCTTTTCACCACAACTCTATGATTGACTCTAGATATTGCAACCTCTTAGCTGGAGTGAATAGGTCTACCTCCAGTGGGAATGGGCCCACCAACATTGGTCCATCTTGCAACATCCCTCTTCCTGTATCCAGTCACTAAATCAAGGCATCAGTATCAAGTCAAACCAAGAAGACCACAGCACTTACAATTGAAATAACCTGAAGTACCATCAGGGGTAGGTGTGGGCCTGTGAGGTATGTGTGACATACACATAAGGCCACAAATAACATTATACATAGTTGATTTGGTCTTAAACAGACATTTCAACTGAATTCAAAATAAAAAATAACAAGAAATAAGTCTAAATTTTTTTTGGATAAACAAAGCTATAGTTATAATGTCATTTTTGGATTCTACTCCAAAAATAACCTAGGGTAGATCCATAGGGTGTTATACCCAAAAATGAATATTCCTCAAGTTATTAAAAGATTTAAGAATCTCACATTGAAATCAAAATTTTTGTAACATTTCTATAAAATTGTTAAATTTAAGCTTAAATTTAAGGTTTCATAAGGTCTATGCAAACATACCAAAATTTTAGTTAAAATTAATGTTTTTGTATATTTACTGAATTGGCTAAGGATTTGCCATACAAAATTTAAATCCTGTGTAAGCTCAATTTAAAGGGGTTTAAGGCCATAGTATGGCTTTAGATAAATAAAAGGGCAAAATCCATGCAAAAAGGTGGGACAAAGGGAAAATACCAAACAGAGCTGGGGTACCCAACTTTTTGTATCTGCAAGTATTCAATTAATGTTGTCCATCTGTATTGGAGTATTTTCAACCTTATTTAAGCTTTTAGATTAGACTGTGATCCAAAATTAGAAGTTAGACTGGTTTTATCCCAATTTGGACAGGAATTTCAAGCTGCCAAAGGGTAAATCCCAATATGAAAGCTTGAAATTAAGGTTTTAAGAACTTTCAAAGCTTAATTAAGCTTAAAATTTTGAATTGACAAGCATTAAAACCTTATCAAAAGTTAAGGTTTGGTGTGTTTTGCTATTTTACATGGAAAAATAGCAATAACTTCATAAATTAATCAAAAATCCAATTCTTAATGGATTTGCTTGAAGCTTTCACACAGCTTACAAATTAATGTTCTTTGTGTATAAATTGAGTTTTAAGTACCTTTGATAAACAGTTCTTATTGTTAATTAGTGTAGAAATTTACTCTTTTAATTATACTTAAATAAAATTAAGATTTCTTTACAAACTTAATTAAAAATTTAGTTTAAGAGATTTTTTCTTGAAACTCTATTTTTAAGCTTTTCATGTGAAGAAACTTAAAGTAAATAAGCTTAATTTATATTAAAACTTAACATAATTAAACCCAAAGAGGATTAAAGTTACTTGGAGTTAAGAATAACACTGGCAAATTTAAATTGGATTTAAAAATAAGTTACCTTAGGTTAAGAATTTTATTTTTAGGTATGATTTTGCATTTTTGACCTGAGCACACCCTCTATATCCATTATGAATTATGAGAGGTGCTCTTTAGACATAAAAGGAGTCTATTCATCACTGTTTTTGTTCATCACTCATCATCATTCCAATCATATTAGACCTTTAAGCAGCTAAAGTTTTAATAAATATAAAATCTTATTATTAAGCTAATTTTTAAGTTATTTTATTCTTTGTTAATTCTAAAAATGCAATAATTGAAATTATATAATTCAGATTATTGTTGTAATCACCAATAATATATTTTATTATATAAAATTATTGTCTTAAATATCTTTTAAAATTCCCAAATTCCTCTTAAAAACTCTTTAATCATATTTTTTATCATAAAAAGTTGTTTTATCTTTTGAAATATTGACTTTTGGCATTCTTTTAAATTATCATCATTATTTAATATAATAACTGTTGTTGTTTGACTTGTTGTATTGAATAAATATTATAAGTAAGTTTTCTTTAAAGTTCTATATTTTGTTTATCTAGTATTAGGTTTTTTATAGAATTTTTCTATAATAATTATCTCTACACAGTGTGTGTGATAATTTCTTTTATAAATAATCTTCTCATATTATTCAGAAGTGGATAAATATTAAAATATTCCATGTTTAATTGTCTCATTGAGAGCTTTACACTTCTTATTGTTATAGCTGTCAGTGACTATAAAAATAATAGAATAATCATAATTTATTATAATGATTAATAATTTTTTACTATTAAATTATTTAATATTAATTCAATTTCTCTTTTTATATATAATTATTTTTGATAATTATATAAATTTGTGGTTATAATATTGAATTATATTATATTTTCTACTGAGGAAAGTCATAGTAATCTTGATATTTGTCACCATTATCAAGAGTTTCATAGACAAACCTTACAGTAGGGGCCTCAAGAGCTGGGAACTGTTTTTCAAAATGCCCATCCTTCTTTCTCCACAAATATTTTCTGATTTTTGGAAGTGGAACTCCTGGATGTTGACATGGCTTCTTCCCAACAAAAAAAGGATGGCACTTTGAAAATCTAGGATTGATGTGTTGGAAACACTGCTTTCCCTTCTTCAAGAACTCAGTACAGGAAGGACCCAAAGCTTCAGCTGACTTGTACCCATCATAAGTTTGAGAAGGTTAAAGGCTTCCTGAAGAGGCCATGGACAAGGGGTAACCCAATTGACTAAAGATTTCAGACCCACAAAGGACAGATGTTGGTGGCATAAGAGGAGGATATTCAGTGATCTCATCAGTTTGTAATTTATTTCTAATGTTATGGAAGCAGAATAGTACATTAAGTCACATATGCATATCACTCCTGAAAGTCATCAAGGTTCTGGGGCCATAACTTCATTTCTGGCCCCCTCATGGTCCTCAATATGGGGATCCAAGTATGTCTTAGACCCCAACCATCAATCCAGGACCTCCCCCTCCAGCTATGGGGAGGTAACTCCTTTTTACGGCCATGGACCACTCTCAATTTTTCTTATGGACCTCCTGGATCCCCAGCTAATTTGGGCCCTGGGTAACTTCTATAACCTCCACAGAAAGAGGACCATAGGAACCTCAAAAGGCCAAAAATGGCCAAAACTTCAAGAATTTCCACAAAATTGGAAGGGAACCAGAGGGACCACAAGTTCCCCAAAAGGTCATTTGGGGACAAGACACCTCATTTCAGTACCATTAAGATATGCATAATTTTGGCTTGATGCAAGAAAAGGCCTTGGAATACCAATATGGTCAATTCTTGCAAGGTTACACCATCACATAACCATTATTAATAAAATTCGAAGCTGAAGAGCTTGAAAGCCTTCATTTTGGCATACATCCAAAGGCCAATTAAGGAAAATACATTTTAAAGATAAAAGACTTAGGATGGAAGATATAACTCAATAAAATTGAAATGAATTACTTATTGAAGGGGGGAAAGTTATTAATTAAAAATGAAGGCAGGGAGTTTTTAAGATAATTATCAAGAGGAATGAAGTTTAAAATTAAAATATTTTGAAAAAAATGTGGGGATATAGGGATGAGACTCAGAAGTGGAAATTTATTATGGTGTTCAGGAGTCCACCAGTTTCAAGAGGTTGATACTGTCACAGCCACTATCAGGGGTAAAGGTTTCAACCTTAAACCCACTAAGACTCACCAAACCAGAAATTCATTCCTGTCAACACTTGTACAGACTGAATCCACCAAATAAATTTTTGTATTCCCAAATCTGAAACTGTATGATCACCCAACTCCACCACACCTCTTGTAAAGACCCTTTACATTCTATCAAGGGCCTTTATTATCCAAATAATTTCAAATCAAGATTTCTCTCAAGAAAATTCACTCTTTGAATTAGGGCTGGTGGATTTCCACATATACAAGCCCCTCTTTCTCACCCTGGGGATTTCTCCCCAGATAATGAATATATTTGATTTATTATTCAATAAATACTCTTATTTCTTATTTTGGGATTTTTTTTATTGGTTTTAAGTTGGTCTTTGCATTTCCTCACCTTTTCAGTAGTGTTGTGGTGGTCATATCCTTATTAACCCTTTGCTTTCTTTCTGACAGGTTGAAACAGTGGACTTTAACTTGTTTGTGGTTGGTTCTTTCATTCTTTGTTGTTGCTTATTTTTCTTATAGTTTTTGATTATAAATCTCATCCTTATCCAACTCCTAAGTGTACTCTTAATCTTATCTCACTTGAGCCCTCCATAAGCTAGTTCTGGTTTACTGAATGCTGGGCCCTCTTCACTTAGAAGAGCCCCTGTGACAGTTGCTTACCACAAAATCAATTCTGTCACTAGAAAGAGCATGTTTCCTGTTCCTACTATGAATCAGCTTCTCACTTATCATATTTTTTCTTCTATATTCTCCATTATTTATCTGCATGGTACATATAACCTTTTTCAAATCAAGGAGGGTGATGAACACTTGATAACTTTAGCAATTAAGTATGACAGCTATGAGTACTTGGGTATTCCATTTCGATTCACCCATTATCCTTCCTCTTTTCAATGATATTTTTCTTATCTTTTTGATGTATATTTGGTTGTGTAATTTGATGATATTATGGTATTTTCCAAGTCTGAGGTAAACCATTCCACAAATATTTCTATTGTACTTCCCATACTAAAAGCTAATAATATCTTTCAAAAGGACTCCAAATTCCTTTTCCATACTCATTCTTCTGATTATTTAGGTTATATTTTTCCTTGTGAAGGCCTCAAGATGGACATATTTAATGTTCAGCTGATTCTCAATTGCCCACCCCCAAGTTTTCTCAAAGCTCTGCAATCATACCTTGGCTTTTCCAACTTCTACAGCCTATTCATCAAATATTATTGAAATAAAATCAGTTCACTCACCAAATTCCTCAAGAAAGATTAATTTTTCTCTCTCAATTAGGAAGCTCTTAGCCATTATAATTAACTTAAAGAGGCTTTCACTGCAGATCCAATTTCTGTCTCCCAGAACTTGTGGAGACTGATTCTCATGATTATGCCTTGGGTGCTGTACTGAGTCAGGTGAATAACTCAGGGAAATTGTTCACTGCTTCTGATAGTCACAACCTCCTTCAAAAAGATCTTAAATATGAAATTCATGACAAGAAACTCCTTGGAATAGTTTGGGCTCTCAGGAGCTTGGGGAATTTTCTTCTCTCTCTCTTTCTTCCTTTTTGAAGTTTTTGGCAAGCACTATTCCCTTAAATCCTTCCTGTCTTCAAATATCCTTGCTGGAAATGAATCCTGCTGGTATGACAGCTTTTTAATTACTTACCACCTTGATTCAACTCTAAAAATTCTTTTTGGTCAAGGTTTTTTCAATCTCAAATTTGATGAATCCAATTCAGAAGGAAAGTTTTTAAGATCCTCAATACAGATATTCCCCTCCAGATTTGGAAAAAGGGAAATTTTTCCCATATTATTCTCTTGATTCCTCTTCCCACTTTTTCTCTTTGAAGATTGGGTGGTGATCCCAAAGTACTCCACAATTCATCCCAATATTCTTCAAAGCTTCCATCATTCTCCTCTATTTGGCCACCCTTGTCAAGAGAGGACTCATAAAGTTTACATGAAGGATCTACACTGTTCTGGAATGACTCAATTCATCTAGGATTATGTCTTATCCTGCTAACCTGGCTCAAGAAACAAGAATTTTAACCACAGGAAGTTTGAATTTCTAAAACCTCTTTCACTTTCAAATGGTCCTTGAATTTTTCTTTCAATTTTCTTCATCACTAAACCTAATCTTTTTTATTCTTTTGGCTAAATCCTGGTAATAGTAAACTGATTTTTAAAGATGGAAGTATTAGTTTACAAGATTTCTTCAATCACCTCCCTGGATCTGGCCCATATCTTCATCAAGAATAATTTTTCCACAAATTTTCAATAATGAAGGTTCACTTTTTTTTCTTCATTCTGTACCAATCTCTGTCAGAAGCTCAAGATTTGAAGACATATTTCAACTTCTTATCATCCTTAAACTGATGGGCAGACAGATATTGTAAATCATACTCTAGAAAAGTATCTTTTGTTGTATTTTAGCTATCATCAATATTATTGGCACACCTGGATCCCTCTGTCTTAATTTTCTTCTCATAAATCTGACTACTATTCTACCAAGAAGTTCCTTTTTTTAAGTTTTTATGAAAGAGATTCACATTTTGACTCAATTTACATCACTCAAGAAAGCTCTGATAGAAAGGTATCAACAAAAATATAAACAGTAAAGCAATATTTCAAGAGAGGGCTTAAATTTTCCATAATCAGGTTCAATAAGTATGCAGATAATGGTAGAGAGAGTCCACCCAATTTCAACCCTTATTAAAGGGTATGGCTTTCCTCCAAGAGAATCAAATGCACAAGGGCTGAAAAAAACCCTTCAGAAAGATGGTTGGGCTCCTTTTAAATGCTGAATAAATTCAGAACTAATTATTACCACCTCAAGCTCCCATCTCAATGGAAGTCTATCTGCCAAGTCTTCCATAGCTCCCCCCTGGAACCAGTTAATAGATAGAAAATCCCTAATTAGAATTCAGAGCCTCCTTCAATAATTATTGAAGAAGAGGAATGAGAAGTCTCTCAAATCCTGCATTTCAAGCTCAAGAGCCAAAGGATATGGTAAATGTATTGATGGAAGGGTTCAGTCAAGAATCAGAAAACTCCACCTGGGAACCAGCTTAAAGCCTCAAGAACTTTCCACAGCTTGTAAGATATCTTTATCATTTACACCCTGATAATCCAGGACCAGATTATTCAAGAGCTTGATTTTTGTAGTGCTTAGTGGGGAGAGGTTTTGTGAGATTGAGTTCCCCTCCTGGTATGCACCTTTAGAGGTATTCTACTCTTTTTTGTTTCAGGATCACCTTGACCACTCTGTCAGAACCTGGAATCTTTTTAAAACAGAAATGTTCCCTTTGGAAACAATAATACTTCCTCTTTATTTTTTTATGTTGAATTCCTTCAAGATACTCTCCATGAAAAACATTTCTTCAACCTTTCAATTTTTCTTTATTTTCATATATTTTTTGGTGGGGTTGTATTTTATGAAATTAATTCCCTCTCCAGGTATGTACTTCTTAGGGGTTTTGTATGTTTTCAAAAAATCACCATACCCACTCTGTGAGCATTCTTTGGCATTTTGTTCACAAAAGAAAATTTCCACCAATCACAAGGGAAAGAGGTAAAAACCCCTTCTCTTCAACATTTTCTTTGCTGTTCACTCTTTTCTTTATTTTTCTTTGTTTCTTTTCTCTTTATTGTGTTTTTTGGTGGGGCTCTCCCTGTAAGGTGTGGATATCAAACATTTATTAAGAATCATATACTTTTCTTGTCCTCAAAATTTGATTAAAATAGTAAATTTTGAGGGTTTTAAGAGAAAACACACCAGAATTATTATTTGTAACTTTTTTAGTATGAAAAGATAAGATTTTAAATATTTATTTCTTCAGTAACAACAAAGATTTATCCAAAAAATCCCCTAAAAGACATATTTATGGCTACAAAAGAAATTTCTTAAAGAGAAATTTCAATTGGAATTAATTGAGCAAAGAGCTGAAAACAGTCAATACAAGAAAATAGTCTCTAAGAAGAATATTTAAGGTAAAAAATGCTCAAAATAAACAAAATCTGAAAGCTTAACTGTGATGAAAGATTCTTTCATTCACTTTTGTAGTGGCTTAAGGGCACAAATGTCTATAGGAGTTACAAAAAATGGTAATAATGATTTTTTCACAAGGTTGAAAACTTCAAAATGTTTTAAAAATGGTGGTTGTAATCACTTATTGTTTGGATAAACAGGTTTTAAGCTAATAATCAAAGTAAAAGATTCTAACATGAAGAGAAGAGTGGGGCAAAGGCCTTGTTTCATATCCACCAATTCTTGTACTTTAAAAGTAAAATTTACTCTAATAAGTCATTAGAAACACACTGACAACAGAAAAGCCAATTGTTTCATCATTAAGATCTGGTTTTAGCCATTTTGGTCCCTTAAACCAGCCATTGCTGTAGTAATACTTGGTTTAAAGCCTTCAAAATACATCCGAATGAGTGTAAGAGAGTTTAAGAACAGTCAAAACTGGTCTTACTAATTTTTCTTAACTTAAGGGTATTTTTTCCCCTTTCTGAACAGTTAAAAATGCCTTGGTTGGTATCAAAACCTCGCCATCCATTGAGTCACAGGCTATGTAACTCAATTCCGGGCCAAAAGTCATGAATGTTTGTGTGAATTTTGACATCCCATGCCTGTCAGAAAGGATTCTTGGGGAGTCTGGCACACTTGGAGCCAAGATTCCTTTCCCCCTCAGAATTTATATTTCCAATTTATTGTTTCTTTAATTCCTAATCATGTATTATACCTAAAATTTACATATGTAATTCAATTAAAAATTTATAGTACACAACTATAATTATTGATTGCACATGTTTGAATCAAATTTCACTTATGTAATATAGTTGAAAGTTTATGGTACACAACTGTACTTATTGATTGCACATATTTAAATTCAATTTCTCTTATTTAATACATGTGAACATTTTGACATCTCAATGGAAAATACTTCAATTCCTCATAACTTCTAAACCACACACCACACCTGAATTTTAACACAAAAATAGATAGTTGACACCCCATGTGGTGTGCACTAAGGCAAGGCTTTGAGTATTTTCAGATTTTCATACAGAAAATACCAAAAACTTAATGTAAGCTTGTGTAGAGTTGAGTTACAGAATTTTCACTCAGAGGTGACCCCACCTGATTTTTCATAAGGAATCCAATGGTAAAATAATTTTAATATGTTTATTTATTGGAAAAAAAAGTTAAAATAATCTTTATTAAAATTTTGCCAAAAAATATTTCAATTTTGATTATTCTTGATGAAACGTTTTTTTACTTTATTATTCCATGTAAAAATATTTTTTTACATTTTGAAGTTTTAATGTAAATTTACTGTTGAATTCTCATCATTAATTGTATTTTTATAATATTTTTTTGTTTTTATATCAAAACTAAATTTATTATTTTTAATTAGAGCTTATTTTTATTATTTGTAGTCTTTTAGGTATATTAAAATACCTCTAAGGCTCATACTCCCCACCACAACACTCCTTTTTTCAAAATTTCTGTCAAATTCAACTTCAAGAAGAAGATAATGCTAGAGTTATACCATGTGATCCTTATCCATGTTTCCATATCCCTCATCAGTTCATTATTCCATTTTTTTATCATAATCTTTCCTTTCCAATCCTTTGACTTCCTATCCAGAGTACCTTGTAAAGGTACTCAGAAGCTCACCATTTCTAAGGTTGGAATTACTGTTTCAGACAATGCCAAAAAAGCTTCTTCAACTGCCTCAACTCATACAGAAAAACTTGCTTCATCATACATGAAATAATTTCCACTAAATACTTTACAGAAATTATTGGACCACACTATTTATTGTCACTTAAGAGAAAATAATAGCTTCAAGACCCAAGCCACTGTATTTTTGAGCCCAAATTTGGTTAGGTTGCTTTTTTTCCCAGCCCCTCAGGGAGTTTCATAGTCACCTTTTGACACCCAGGCCCAAAATCGGCAAAAAGGGCTATAAACCTGAGTTTCCCAGAAAGTTCCATAATTCCTATGGGACTTCTTTCAGGAATCCAGCCCAAAATCCATCCTTTTGCCAACAAACCATCAAGGGGGAATGGGCCATAGCCCCCCAATTCTTCAACAGATGATCAATCTACCCCAGGGCTCCAGTTCTGGAAATCATACTATCATCATGGGGCAAGTCTTGTGGTGATTAATTCCATGTCATTCTTATACTCCCAATCTTTATTTATGACAATTTTCTCAAGGAAAGACCCTTCAAAAGGAATGTATCCAGCATCAACAGTCAAAACCAATCACGGCTGGCCTCTTCCTTCCATCATGCTGTACCATCAATCATACAGTATTCTCCCAAGGGAATACTATCCATGTATTAACCAGGACTAAGGACAAAGAAAATCCAGGACCAGATTTCAAGTTTTTTATCCTCACTGCATCATTGAACAAATCATTTCAGCCATACAAATTGCATTCAAAGCAGCCTGTATGGAATTGACCATTGTGGTCAATTAATCTTAGAAGTGTGGGTATTTCAAATAAACCCAGTCCATTTCCCAATCTGGCTAAGCTATATTTCCTAAATTAGTAAGTCAAGCTTTCTGCAAATCATTTAGCTGGGATTTTAACCTGTAAAGATCAAGTTTTCAAAGCTTTGGATATACTGGTCACCCTTTAATCCCCTGGGGACTTTCCCTCATTTAATTAACCTATTTCATTTATCTTTATACTTTAGTTTCTTTCATCTTTTGATAGTTAATCCCAGTAATTTTCAGTCAGAAATTTTCAACCTTTCCTTACCTATTCAGTGTATATTGGTGGTCATATCCTTACTTATTCCCTTATTTCTTCTGAACTGGTTGTAAAAGTGAAATAATTATTTACTTGGTTGGTTTTTTTCCATTTGCTACTTATTTCCACTTAATATCTTTGTACTAGATTATTTTCAATGAAATATAGTCCATATTCCTTGATTTTTTCAATTCTTTGGATTCCATCCAAGTACGTTCTTATCCATTGAGCTCCATGCCACTCCTGTTTTCCCCAACAGCCCCTCTTATAATAAGCTTCAATGCTTTGAGCTGAGGTGCAGATATTATCAAGCACTTTTTGAAATGATTTTATCAGAATTAATGAAGATTTGAGTCCTCTTAGAACCACATCAGAGTTAAAATCAGGTAGCTTTTGAGAAATGGATTATGACTCACCTTTATGAACACTGTAATTCCTAGGTTATTGACTTTTTATAAGTATCAAATACCCTCAATTCTAACCTGTATCACTTTTAAATGGTATTTTAGCCACATCACAACTATGTTTAAATTCCAAATCAAAAGCTTTCTTAATTCCATTTTTAATCATGTGATCCTCTCTTTACTCATATTTTGATAGATCATAATTTAAATATTCCATTATATTGAAACTAATCCCAAATGATACAGATTTATTAATATATTTTCAAACAGGAGCTTCTTAGACCCAAAGGAAAAATTTAAGCTACTTAAGAATTTGGATACATTCCTATGCAATTGACCCATAATTGGCGTTTCAAATGAAACATTCCTAAATTAAAATCCATTTTCCATGAATAAATACTACTTATCTTACATATGTAAAAGCAATTATCATTTGAAACACTCATTTCTGCAGTGCATATACAAAAGAAGCTTGGATGAAGTATCCAAATCTGTCACTAATGCTAAAATCTTTAAAAAACAACAAAATAAATTCTGAAGTAGGACTTATACTTAAATATATCTTTAAGCAGTAGTGCTGACGTGATGGTGAATATATTCTCAATTTTTACCCCATTGCTAATTTTTATTCTGTTTTTTATAAGATAAAAATCAGACAAAAATCAATTTCTTTCATTGAAAGTAAATCTTATTGGTTCTATTTTCCATTTTGATCATATTTTATAATTTATCCTTTTCAAATCTTCTCAATAATTAAAACTCATACAGGTTACACTTGAATAAATAGGAAAACAACCAAATATAAGTCAGTTTCAACAAATTTCTTCTGCTATCAGTCTGGATATCATTTTATTTCATATCTTGAAATAGCTTACATGATGGAAGAACTTTCATCAATATGAATTGGTCTATAAAACACTATGAACTCTACATTAAATACTCAAAATGATCCATTACCTTCTCCTATTAATATTTCCCAAACAGTAGAAGCTTTCTTTTATCCAATAATTCTACTAATGAGAAAAAAAAAAAAAAAGGTGTTTTATATAATTTCAGGTATATAAAATGGACCCTTCCTAAAGTTATACAAAAAAGGAAATATTATCTCAAGTCTTGCCATCACAGAAAATTATCAACTCTTAATTAATAACTTCCTGGTAAGATAATATGGAAAAAAATCCAATGGTTGAAGTGGCAATTCATGACATTTCTGGATCTCAAAACTCTTTATCTTGCAATTCTATACATCTTCCCAAAGTAGCACTTTCCAAAATTCAAGTATAACACACAATCATATTTAAGAAAATTCAATCAATCATCATTTATATATGGAGGGAAATAGTGCTAGTAGTTACTCATCAACTGTTAATATGTAAAAGAATTCATTCCCTGATACAAATTCAATTGTATCTTTTTATGATTATTTCAAGGTTTACATGGAATTTAATTCTTTTTTACTTTTAACTAATATAATACTACTCCTATGTAATAAATTGATAGATATCATTTTAAAGTGAAAAATGGGATAAAAGAGTAAATATTATTTATCTATCAGTCAAATTATTATAGTTCACATCTTAACATAGCAAAAAAGGAATACTTTCCAGCCTCAAAAATGAAAGGGGCACTTTGAAAGTTAATCTTAACCCTTTTACCCATCAATGCCAAGTAGAAATCTATCCAAAAGTTATTAACATCATCGTAATGAAATATCTCAACCAGTTTTCACAAGGAATTATTCCTCTTAATAATCAAAAATGGCATTCCATTTGAGAATATCAAGGATGGTATTTTATGGATCACATTATCAAAAATTCTACCAATCTTGAACTGACCTCAACATAAGAAGGTCACAAAGCTCGCCAATTAGATTCACTATTAATACATAGCTTTTTCATTTTATTATCTAAATTACTAATCTTAAGCTCAATTAATTTCCACTTCCATAAGTTTCTGGTAATTTTTTTATTTCAATGATTCATATTTAACCATTGTTACCCAATGCATAGATCTTTGTACCTTCCCTTTTCAATCCAGAATTTTTGCATTAAAATCACCATGTAGAGGTCAAACTGGTGAAGATTTAGGTCAAGTATTATGGGGAATCTTACAAGAAATATTCCACATTGAGCTATTTATACTCAATACCTCAATTTAATGATTCAAGACAAATCTCAATGCATAATTTTGTGTAAAATATCTTCAGGACTCTTGTGATTAATTTTCCAGAAAAAGAAATTCAACAGATTTAATTTCATTTTTTTCCATTTTCTAAAGAATTAATGTTCAAAATAGATTAATTAATTTATTTTGATTAAAATTCATTGCTCACGATTAAGTTTATTCCAATAAATTAATTCCTCTTTAGAGACAATTGAAGACAGAAATTTAAAAAACCTTGATTTCAAATTTACTATGACTATTGCATAAACATAAAAATCTCACTTGTGTGTAATGTTATCATGATATTTTCTTAATTTTGTTAGAATATATACTCATTACACAATAAATGCGAAATTTTAAAAAAAATAACATCAAAGTACTAAGGATTCCCCACTGCTTCCCATCAGTATTCCCACAATAAAGGTGGAACTAATACTCCTACAAGAGATGATTCTTCCACCTCAACTGAATGAATTTTCAGTAAACCTTTTAAAAAATGAGACATTGGAATACATGAAGTATGTTTAGCTTATATTACAGCTTTTGGATGATCCATTGAGAAAATTTTAATTAGAATAACCCACCAAGAACCTTCTATTACATTTCTACTATTCAATCTTCAATTTTTAAGCTCATATAGGCTCTTCAAGCCAAACCTGATCTCTTTATGGTCTTCAAAAATCAGAATCTAAAAATTAAAATTTATATTAATTTTCAAATCAAAAAAATAAAAATTCAATTAAACAATTCTAATTTATTAGAATAATTATTTTTGAATTTAAATTAATGATTTAAGCAACATCCTAAAAGAAAATAAATAAATACTATTATAAGCTTTAAAATCTTACTCAGAAATAAAATTATATGCAGAGACACCCCTCCCTAAAAAAGTAGCATTTCTAAAAAAATGAAAAAGCACAAAGTTAGCACCAGGAGAAACCAATTTTAAAAGTTATTCCAAGTTAATTATTCAACAATCTCAAGCCAAATTTATTTTCTAGAAAAAAATAAACAAATGAGGTTGTAACATATCTTTTCAGTAACCAAAATATAACATCTTAAGATTATGTATTAAGATTGGTGAGGTTAAATTCCTTATAATTCACCTTTTGAAATTGGGAATTGATTAATTTTTTGATCAAATAGAATTGAATGAATTTAGTTCATTTTCCAATTTTTTTGCAATTGCTTTTCAATATTTATACATGATGGATTAATGTATGGAAGTGAAGAGATTGTTATCTCATATCTTCAGAATTTTCACTCACACTAATGATAACTAGGTCAAAATATGATTTCTCACTTGACTTGTCTCAAAAAGTGGGGTCATATTCCATATGTACTAACTGAGGCTTTATAATTGAATTATGATTTTCTTTTATTTTTAGTATTGATTTCTTTATGCTTCTATCCTAATTTATTCTTTTTTGAAATATGACTTACCCCTGAAATTAAAAATATAAGTATTTAATTACTTCAGTGATTCAATTATGACAAAACTGAGGATTTCCTATTAATCTTCATTTTAATTGAAGTTATAGTAAAACTATTGGTTACAGCTTCCTATTTCTATAAGCAGTGTCACTTCATGTTTATTTGAAGTATTTTCACGAGTTGGTACATAATTCACTGTAACCTTACTAAACAAAGTGCTGTATTGAATTAAATAAGTTAAACTAGGCCCTTAGACCTCCTCTTCAGGTACAAATACAATTGGAATTTCCATCCCAATCATGTTATCTATTCCACACCCAAACTGAAAAATGTCTTTATCAAACTCTTGATGATATTACTATTAATCAATAGTACTCTGACTTTTCTTATGAAATATGATAAATTAATTTAGGGCTTTTGTAAAAACATCTAAGGGGTTCCCTAGGCCCATTTTGAATTAAAATGAAACAAAAACCTGCCAAAACCCCCCAAAAATAAAAAAAAACCAAAAAACCCAATAATCCACATCATCCCCTCACCAAAAAGACAAGTTTTTTTGAAAAACAGAATTACAAACCAGATTTTCCAAAGCTTTCCACACTATTTTGCTTTTTTTCCCAAAGACTGAATTTTCCTCCGAAACAACCTGCCTCCAAGCCTCTAAAATTACAATATTTTTTACATTTCCTCATCTATTAATCTCACATTTGAACCAATTTTTTTTCACTTTTACCCATCTTGGTTTACTTTTTCCACATTTCATCCCCTCTTGTTCATATTTGGAAAGGTTCTTTCCTCAGTCCAAATCTCCCAATTCCCCTTTTTTTTCTAAGTACTGCTCCAACCCCCCACTGAAGGAAGATTTCAGACCCTTGAGCTTCTTCTGAAGCATGTGCATAATTCTTCCAGGTCACAGGGGTATGCTATATAAACCTTCAGGTCCAAGATGACCCACAACCGATTGAAAATAGGTTGTGGAAGGTCCATGACCCCAAATTCCCACAAGAACTTCTCCAAAAAGTCACTTGAAGAAAACGTGACTGTTCATTTAGCCTCTATTCAAGAAAATATTCCAAGAGTATCACTTGGACTCTTAAAGTCAAAAATCCTGAAAAAAGCCATTATTCCACTGAAAATATCATGGCACATCCTGCTTTCACAAAATTCAATGAGCAAGAAGCAGCCCAAATTTCCCAGATTTCTGAATCACTGCTCATTCCAAGGCAAATTCAGGCCCAATTATGCATCCAGAGGGAGTCTTACGGGCCTTTAATCCTTCAAGAAATTTACAAACAAGTCAAGAGACTCAAGAAATACAAACTACAAAGCAGAAGGCCCATTGATTCTCTTATTTAAAGCCTCAAAGAAGAAAGCTTTGTGTGGTCTTATGCAAGGGATACTTAGGGACACATTACCTCCTTGTCTTTCACTCACCCCTTGCCATAAAACTCCTACATGGCTTTCCTCATGTGATTCTTATGGATTTCACCTATAAAATAATAGTTATAAAATGCCACTTTTTCATTTTTTTGGATTCAGCTGAACAAATAGGAAATTTTATCTGTCTTTTTTTGATGAAATCTGAAGCTGAACCCTCATATACTTGGGAATTGAATCAATACATCAAAAAAGTTCTCAAAAACACCAATATTTTACTCCCTCCAATTATTGTTATTGAAAGTTATTTGGCCTTGAAAAAATTCTCTTAAGAAGCTCTCCCAAGACTCAAATGTCATTTTATGCATTTGGCACATCAATAAAGAAGTATCTTCCCATTGTATGAAGAAAATTGGTCATGCACAGATTTTGAAAACCTTATGGGCGTTCTGGATCAATTGACTTACTTTTATCTTTCACTTTCAATCTTATTATTGTTCTTATTTATGACTTTGGTATTTGTTTCCCAGGTTATTTATTCATAAACTGCAAATTCTTTCAAAGATAACTGGAATAAGCTTAAAAATCAATTCAAATATACTGAAGTTTTGCAGTACTTGGAAAAATCTGGCTTCCTCTAAAGGAGTATTATATGTAAGTCTGGAAAAAATACTATTTTCACCTGGGTTTGGGCTCTACCTCAAAATTTGAAGATGCCCATGACATGGTTAAGCTTTGGCCCCAAAGGTTCACTGATATTTTCCTGGAGGTTGTTAGGGCCCTTCACATGGCTTTCAAGAAACATTTTATTGAAATAATCCACAGAATCTTCAAAGTTATGATTTTCAATGTCAAGAATTTCTCTCCATACATCTGTTCTCTCAATGGAAAGGTCTCTCATTATGCCCTTAAGATGGCCTTTGAAAATTCCAAAACAAAATTTTCCCCTGATGAAAAATGCACCAACAAATACAGTAATTCTCAAGGCATACCTAGCAAGAACAATACCCAAAAGGCATTTCCAAGTGGCAAAGGCTCAATTTATCAGGATTCTGTCCTCAGTTGAATTTAAATTTTTCTGTGAGGATTTTTTCATCACCAATTTCTTGGTTTTTTTCCATTAACTGATTTCCCTTTTCATATTCTTCTCAGACTGGCTATTAAGGTGATAATCAAAATGTGTAGAAAGAAAGAATTAATGAAGGCAAAAGAATATTCAAATATTTGGGGAAAGACCTTTGGAAAATTTCAATGGCACAATTAACACCAATTCTTCAGCATTTTCAAGATGTTCTGACTGGAAAATTCCCTTTTGATCAAATTCCCAAGAGCCAAGATGATCAAGAATATTCTAAAGACCCACTAGAATGCGGCAATATTCATGGAAGACCCAAAGGAGCCAATAAAAATATAAAAATAAAAGAGATCTCTCAATATTTTAAATCATTGAAAGTCAATCCAACAGAAGAGGAAGACCCCATCAAAAGTGACCAGCACAAAAAGTTCAAGATCACAGTCTATTTCCCCCCCCCTCAAGCTACACAAATGGCTTCATTTAAAGATTCTGAGGCCTCATTATCCAAATTAATGAATTCATCATATTCACTACTTTCAGAATCTCAGCCTGTGACTCAAAACCAGAGAACAAGCATGAAATCCAAAATACCATAAACTAATGGTAGAACAAAATACCACCAAAAGATGGAGCTGAGCCAAACCAGCTCAAAACGTATCCAAATGAAGAGGAAACTAACCTCTTTTCAATATACAAGTCCCATAGTCATAGGACAAAGGATAACAAAGTTATTCAAGCTCAAAGCAGTTTCTGAGCATAAACCTTTATTTTTAGCTCTCATCTAAAATCCAAAGAAAAATACTGAACCCCATCAAATGGGTGTCCAAACTAAATCTCTCAATTAGGGATATCTAATGGTACTAGCCAAATTGAGTAAGCACTCAAACTACAGAGATTATGGCCAAAATAAGGTCAAATAAGGGTGAATAAAATATTCACCTCTCATCTAACTTTGACAGTTTTAGTGTGAGATACCTAAAGTGGGGTCTTTTTGGAAATAGTGAAATCAGATATATCTTATGGTGCTATTCATTTCCCTATGACTCAACCAGAACAAAATTTATGGAGAAAACAAGTCCCATACAGGTCTTGAGAAAAATACATATCTGGATAATAAAAATTGAACATGGTATAGCTTTTCCATATTTAATTATACCCATACCAAATGAGGTACCTTTGTGTAAATCTCATAAAGTGCTACTCAATGAACCAAATTTTAGCTCAATATCCCAGAAACTGAAAAAGCTATGGCAGTTTTAAGGTTAAAATCCCACAGTTTGGCCAATACACTTTTACTGTGGGATACCTGCACACATCTTTGATTATGAGGTATCAAATATACAAAGTAGCTTATTTATAATTCAAATCCTCATAGTCCATTCAATACTGGGGTCTAATACAGGTTCTGTACAGCATCCTGCACATCAGAAGATGGCTATGTGGCTCCCAGATGAAAATTTTCACCCTGTATTGGTGAAAACTGCCCAGATGTGGTTTTGAAACCACATCTAAGCCTAATACAGAGTATAAAGTCTGTAAAAAATCCACAAGCCAGTCCTTTAAAGTGGAAATTTTTCACTTCCTCTAAGTGAAATGGTCTAGAGGACCTTTTCACTCAATTTCAGAATAAAAAGGGACCTTTCTCTTCCCAAAAGAGAAATCCCCATCCTGCTATTGCATTCCTATGTAGTACAGCTTTCAAAAACAGTTATACTCTTTGTAAATGATCAGGTATACTTATAATTCAAAGTATTGTAGTCTTTATTATAATAACCCAATTGGTAAAGCTGCACCCAGGGTTTTCAATAGTGCTCACCACCACTATTTTTCTATAGTAAAGCCCTTGAATATTTTTTCTTAAAATCTTTTTGATTATAATACACTGTGTCACAGTCATAGTTTATTTTTTAAATAATCATATCACAGATTTTCCATAGACTCATCCTGACACAAAAACTGAATTGTATGAATATTGCAAATCAGGAGTCACCTTCAGAATTTCCAGAAGATTGGTCAAGAGTAGCAGAACCTCACAAAGAAAGTCCCACAAGCCTGCAACAGCTTTGAAGACATATGATGCAATTGACTTAACCTGTTAGTATTTTCAAAGCAACTATCACACAAGTGAGGAGTTCCCCAAGCTCTTTGTGAGTTTTTTATTCATTTTAATGTACAATCTTTATGTTTATTTGAATATCTATTGAGTTTTTTGATCCATTTTTATTAGGTACCTGCCTTAGAAGACTTTCCAAAATGAATTTTTAAATAAGCCTTCAAGCCCGTTAATTTCTAGGGTGATGTAAAATGTGGCTTCAGAACAGTATTCCGTTACATTTACAAGACTCAAGATCAATGGACTGATTTCAGAGGTGACTTGGCTGAATAAATTCAAAAAAAAACAAGACCTTTTTGAAGCCATGAGCACTTTGGTACCCTCATTATCCTTCCATTTTGATGTAATGTAGTTTTCTGAAGGGTTTTCCAGGCTCCAATGATAAAGTGGGTTTCCATGCCTGAGATGGGAGATCCAATTACAAATAAGTATCACAGACCAGTTTTCTTTTATTCCACAGTCCAAACTTCCTCTTTTTTTTCCCTTATTTCTGTCCTCAAAATGACAATCCACCCATTTTAATCTGTTTTTTGGATAGCTTTTCTCACTTTGTTCCACTGGATATCTTCATTTATAATGTTTACCCTGTTCTCTTCTATTACTGTTAGTTGTAAATTTCATTCCCAACCACAAGCCCTGGGGTGGGCATATGAATTTAGGAAACACAGGATGTTATATTTGTCCAATCTTTCTCCTCCCTCTAAGAAACAACCTACTATTTTGGAGATTGATTCAGATTTATTTTTTTTGTACTTACATTTTGTTCCAATTGTCTCCCCCTCAGTCCTATTTATTGCCAAACTCCCACTGAAGTCTCTTTTTTTATTAAAAAAGGGAATTTTTTACTTACAAATATTCATACTACAAACACAAAAAAAACTCTTGAAAAAAAAACAGCTTTTTGGGCCTTCACTGGTCCCACCCAAAACAGTCCCCAAAATTCTGGGATTCTGGGTTTTTTTGAATATTCTCCCCTTTAATTTAAAAGAATAAATTTGAAATTCATAATTGGGAACATTTTCAATAAATTTCTAAAAAAGTGGGCCATTTTTTCCAATTTTCCCAATTGTAGAAATTTGGAAAAACAAAATTGAAAATATTTGGGAATCTTGAAATCCCATGTTGGAAGAAATATGGCAAAAAAAAATAAAAAAAATTCCCAAAACTAGGTTTGAGGAATTTTCTTGGAAAAATGGGCCACTTAAGTTTTTTGGCCATATATTGGTAAAAACACACAAGGGCTCACATGTGCTTACCAAAACCCTAAGCTTATTACAACCGCCAAAAAATAAATAATTTCTTAATTATTGTTTTTACTTGCTATACACTACTAGTTATCGTAAAAGTAAGCAGTAATTGTCTACCAGAATCAATTACAAGATCATTTAATAATAAGAATTGTTTTAAGAAATAATTATTTTAAATTATTGAAGAAAACTACAACACTTAGAGATAAAGTTTAATAATATAACAAAAAACTCACTAATACTCCAAAAAAAACCTTTAAAAGAATTGTTATAGTTATTTGATGGATTATTTGTGGATTTAAGGTATCAATAATAGATTTCATACAGTAATACAACATTTAATGGTTAAATACTATTGGAAATAGTAAAACTCATTTATCTAATGTCTTTCTGATTGATTTGGAAAGACAAAAATACTTAAGAAAGATCTTAAGTAATATTTACTGATGGTATTAATGATCAAACTGAACAATAAGATGATATCTGCAAAAACCAGCAATAGTAGGCTTCTATTGATTCTAAAACAGCTCACAGAGATGTTCCATGGAGAAAACTGAAAAAACAGTTAGTGAAAAACCAGTAACATTGATTTTCTTTATTGATTAAATCACTTGTAGTCATGTAATATTAGCATAATTACTTAACTCATTCATTTTACATGACTACCTATGCATTTATGGTTAAGAAATAAAGTAGTTGAATCTCTAAATATTCTTTAATGAACACTTTTTTCTTCAATTTATTACTTTTATTGGAAATTTAATCACAGGTTGTATTTTCTGTGAATTTTTGAAAATTTAGTCTTTCACATGAAATCATCAAAAATGAACTGTAATTAAAACTTTTAAATTTAATTCTGAATTCATAATTATTTTTGGCTTTATTTTAGATTATAATTTTCTTCATTGGTCCTAAAACGTTAAGAAATATTCATTAATAATTGTATTTTTAATGAATTTTTGAAGTTTTACTTCATTTTCTACCTCATATATGCAAATAGCATAGAGATAGCTGGTTGCCATGAGTTAATTTCATGAATACTAGTTCCAACAGGGCCTTAATTACTCTTTTTTTGGTTTATCCATGGAAAATAATTAATAATGAACATGATTACGGGAGTCATATTCTCTTATTACCTCCTTGTTATTCAAAAATAGCAACTTATTTTCTATCTTCTCATAATCTAATGGGATATTAACTTGGTAACAAGGTTTCCAAAAGTTTTGAATAGACCAATTGGGCCATTATCATCCATGGATCTAATATTTGACGCTGACCATGCCTCAGAGGACTCAGAAGTTGTGTACACTGGCTCTCTTTGATGTCTTTTGTCCCCCTGAGCTATTTTCACATCAAAAATAGCAAAAATGAGATTTCTCAAAATACAATTATTTTGGGATGAAACTGAAAAAAAAAATCTTAATTATTTTATGTGGAATTTATGAGGTGTTAAAGTATTTTCCATATTCCCACTCAGAGAGTTAATTTAAGCTAATTCACCCTATGAAGTTAAATGGGTGAATTTTTGTGTAGAATAAAAATCTTTCCTTAAATCCATTCATTTAATTACTAAAGAAAATTATTCATATTTTTCTATATGAAAATAATGAATTTTGCATATATGCATGAATTATTGGTTATGAATATTCTGGAATTTATTTTAATATCAGTTTTATTCTATGTGGGTATGTAAGATATACCTCAAGGCTCACATAAACTGCAGTTCAGCTCCAATAAAGACTCCAATTCACCTCATCCACCCTCCCACAACTGGTTTTTTCTTCCCCCCCCCCTCCTACAACTCTTTGTCCAACCCACTCAGCCTTTAAAGTTTAAATATAAGAAAAATTGCATTTCTCATTGACACCTAATTTCCTCAAAGCTAAAAAAACAACCCTCCTTGGCTAATAATGTTTTGGACATGACTAGACCAAGTTCCATTGACCAAAATTTTACTCTATCAGCGCCTCTCCATTTCCCCCTGATAAAGATTGCATTGGGATAAGAATTTTATATTAATGACATGTGATTTCTTTGGAGAAATACTCAGAAACAAAGAATAATTAATTCAAAATTAGCTCCATTTGTTCCATTTAATCCAATTTTATTGAATCTTTCATGATTTTTATTTAAATAAAAATGGAAAAATTTCAAAAAATCTAATACATCACTTGTTTTGTATTTTCATCCACATATCTAATCAATGTTTTTGTTCTTTTTGTTCTCTATAGGTTTTTATTGCACTTTTGGATCTGTAATCAACAATTCCAATAAAAAAATTATTATTTTAGAATCTCTCACAAATAATCTTAAATGAAGTGATGAATTTGACCCCTGAACTTTTATATTTTCTCCCTGTACACCTATTCTACATCCCATAACCCATATACTCAATTAGGACCCATACCCTTAGTTTTACACCACAAAACATTATGAATAAACTTGAAGTTTCTAATAATGAGTTATCAAGCTCAGGAATTAGAAATGGATCCTCCATGGAGGCTACTATACCTACAGGCTGCTCCCCCAAGGCAATTGTTTTAGGACCTAAAATCGGGTATTCTCAATAATCGTGCTATAAATAATATCAGGTAAGGTTTAATTTTTGGTATCACTACTATCATGAATCTTTTTTGGCTTAACAATTTTTTTTATATTTTTAACCGACCCTTAGCCTTGAGGTATATTTTAAATATACCCAAATAGCAAAAAAATAACTCTAAAATAACTTTTGGACTATAAAAAACACATAAATTATTAATATTCAAAATTCATCATTTTTAATACAGAATAACATGTATAATATTTTTGTTAGTAAGTAAATAAATGAGTTTAATTCCAAATTTAGATTCTACCCAAACTTTCTCCTAGTTTAACTTAAAATAGTAAATAAGATTAAATTAACTCTATGAGTTTGTAAAATAGAAAATAATTCAACACCTCATCATTAATACCACAAAAAAGAATTGTGTAAAATTTTGGTTTTTTACTTTTCATTATAAAATAATGGGGTTTAGGAAAATACCATATTAGCTATACACTAAAAGTGATTTTCTGTATTGTTTCATATGGTATTTTTTAGCTGTAGTGAATATCAGTCTTAAAATGCTTAATAATTATTTTTATGTGATAAATAGTCAAATGGGACCAAAGACATAAAAGAAAGCCAGTGTACCCAATTTCTGAATCCTTTGAGGCAAATCCAGATTCAGATTTTGGATAAATAATTGAAACTTCCCCAATTAGTTTATAAAATCATTTTTGGAACTATTTTTACTAAATTTGAGTTTTATTAATCATGAGAAAATAGCATATAATCTTTCATTTTGATATGCAAAGATAGTAACAAACACTTTTGACTCCTTTAACCAAATAATTTCTTCATTATTTACCATGAATAAACCAAAAATTATCAATTAAAATGCTTTTCAAACAAGTATTTATAGAATTACTTCATAGAAAATAGTTTTTTTCCATTCTATTTCACTATACCACGTAAAAATAGAGTAAAAATTTATTAAAAATACAATTCTTAATTGTAAGAGGTGTCTATGAGACTTTTGATAATATCACTATCAATAAACATTACTATGACTTTTCTTATTAAATATAATAAATAAATTTAATATAACTACAACTCAATAATTAATTACTTAATTATTTCTTTTACTTGTTATACACTACTAATGATTATAACAGTAAGCAGTAATTGTCTACAAGAAGTATTTAATAATAAAACTTCTTTATTAAGATAATATATATTATTTTAATGTATAATTATCTTTTGCCGGAATAATTTCAATGATAATTCCTGAATAAAACTATTACTAGAGAAAAATTTTAATAATTTAAGTAAAAACACTCACTAATACTCCAATAATACCTTGTAAAGAATAGGTAGAGCAATTCAATGGATTAATTGTGAATTTAAAGGATAAAAATTGTATTATAATGGTAATACAACAATATAATAGTTAAATACTATTTTAAATAGTATACTTCTATTATCTAAATTCTTTCTGATTTATTCTGAAAGAATAAAAACACTTAAGAAAAGGATTAACTAATACTTACTTGTTGGTAATAATGGTATGGTATAATAATAAGATGATTTTGAAAAAACAGAAAGAGGAGGCCTCTTTTCAGTAAATAAAAGCTCACATAGGTTTTCCATGGATAAAAGTGGAGAAAAAATGAGTGAGAAACCAATTATCCTCTTTTGATTATTTATTTCATCATCTGTTGTTATGTAATATTATCATAATTACTTAATTAAGTCATTTTACTTGACTACCAATCAAATTATGGTTAATAATAAAAGGATTAACAGCTGTAAATATTCTTTTATTCAAAAATGAAAATTAATTTCTCACATTTATCATTGTTATTGGGAATTTTCTCACAGACTGTAAGTTCTGTGAAATTTTGGAAGATTCAGTGTTTCACATGGAATCATCAAAAATGAACTGTAAGTAAAAATTTTAATTTAAATTATGAAGTAATAATTATTTTTAATTTTTATATGGATTATCCATTTATCTATTTTTCCTGAAATTTTCAGAAGGACTAATTAAGAATTGTATTCTTGATCAACTTTTGAATTTTTTACCTTATTTTAATGTTGAATTGCAAATAACACAGTTGTAGTTTGTTTCCATGAGGTAAAGGCATGAATACTAGTACAAAAAGGGTTTAATTACTCATTTAATATTTTATCCATGGAAAATAATTAATAATTTACATGGTTACAGGAGTCAAAGTAGCTCAATACCTTCTTGTCATGTCAAAATAGCAGCTCATTTGCTATTTTATTCTGATTTTATGGTATTTTAACTTTTTAACCAAGTTCCCAAAAGGCTTTAGCTTATTAATTGAGCCATTATACTCCATGGATCAATGCCTCAGAGCTATCCACACCTCAGAGGCCTCATAATTTGGGGACCCTGGCTATCTTTGATGTCTTTTGTCCCCCTTAGCTATTTTCATGTCAAAAATAGTAATTCAGGATTTAAGACTGATATCCACTATGGGTGTACCAAAACTGTATGTAAGAATACTTTAATTTCAAATACCAAAAATATGCATAACATTAATATTAGTGTATATGTAACATGGGATTTCTCACATTCCCATTATTTTGGCATGAAATTGAGAAAAAAAATCACAATTCTTTTATGTTTTATTCAAGTATTTTCCATATTACCACCTTGTAGAGTTAATTTAAGCTTATTAACTCTATGGAGCTACCCTGAGTAATTTTTTTGTGTAGAATCTAAATCTGGCCCCAAATCCATTAATTTACTTACTCACAAACAATTTATTCATCTTTTCTTGAATAAAAAATGATAAATTTTAGATATATGAATGACTTATAAGTTAAGCATAGTTCAGAATTTATTTTTATATTAGTTTTGGGCTATTTGGGTATGTAAGATATACCTCAAGGCTCACATTAATGGATTAATCTGAGAGCTTAATTCCTAATGTGAAAAAATTAAAATAAAAACTAGAACCAAAGATAATTATGGTTTAATAATTTTAATTAAACGTTTTACTCAAAGTCCAATTTTGATGATGTTACAGGAAAGACTAAATCTTCAAATTTTCACATAAGCCACATTATTTCATAGAATTTAAAAATAATATTTATAAATTTTACAAAAAAAAAAACTTTTAAAAAATAAAGAGTTAATGTTGTAAACTCATTATTTCTTGACCATAAATTGGCTTTTATTCGATTAAAATCACTTAATCAAGTCATTATGATAATTTTACATGACAAAAATTGATGTAATCATTAAAACTAATGCATTGAATGATTTATAGTCTATTTTTTTTAATTTAAATTATTTAAATTCCTCTTTTAATTGTTTTATACTCAAAAGAATCCTACTATTTCTGTTTTTTTTTAAGAATTATTCATTCATAACTTTAAATTTGAAAATTCATACTATTATATTACTACCAATTTATTATAAAATTATTCTTAATATTTTAAATCTTTTTTAAATAATTAAAAGATTTGAAATAAATAATATTATTTTTAAATTTAATTTTATCTTAATAAATTCAAATTTTAATACTTTATGAATTTCTAATTAAATTGTTTTAAATCTAAAATTACCTTTCAAAATTTACTTCAAAAAAAAAACTTTAAACCCTTTAAACTTTTAATTAGGTTGTTTTAAATTTTTAACCTTTTAATTATTTCTTTTTTAAAATTTTTCTTTTTTTTATTTTTTTTTTAATTTCTTTTTTTAAACTTAAAATTTTATTTATTTTTTTAATTTTAATCAATATTATAAAATAATTGAATTTATAAATTATTTTTAAAAAAAATTCTAATAAATAAATCTTTTTTTTTAGTTCATAAAAAAAAATAAACTTTATTTTTAATTAATATTATTTTTTTTTTATAATACAATTTTTTTTAATACATTTTTTTTCTTTTTTAATAATAATAATTATTATTAAATAATCTAAAAAAAAAATTATTTTCATCATAAATTTAAATTAAAACAAAATTAAAATATTTAGGTTGTTGGTAAAAACACATAATTTGATGGTAAAAACATGTAAGGGGTCATTTTCAAATGAAATGTAGCTATTTATGGCATTTGTGATGCCATTAATGCCATATATGGCATTTCTGATGGCATAAATGGCATTAGAAATCCCATTTATGGAATTAAAAATTCCATTTATGGCATTGTTAAGGCCATTCATGGCATTGTTAAGGTCATTCATGGCATTGTTAAGGACATACAATGCCATTTGTGCCAATTTTATGGCCATAAATGGCATCTATATGTCATTCTTGATGCCATTTATGGCACTTTTGATTCCATTTATGACATTATTATATCATTTGTGATGCCATTTATGGCACTTTTAATGCCAATAATGGCACTTTTGATTCAAAAAATGGAATTTTTTAACTCCAACTAATTTCATAAATTAAATTTTTAATTAAATTGATGTTATGAATGAAATTTTCAATTTACTTAAAAACATGAACCAAAAAAAAAAAAAAAAAAAAAAAAAAAAAAAAAAAAAAAACAATATGGAAATTGAAAAATTTGAAACATTTTTCAATGATTTTTTTTTTCTTTGAAAAAGAAAAAAAAAAAAAAAAAAAAAAGGCCATTTTTCCAAATTGGCCAAAAAAAAAAAAAAAAATAGAAAAATTGGGCAAAAAAAAAAAGAAAAAAAAACTTGAAAAAAAAAAAAACTTGAAAAAAACTTGAAAAAAAAAATTTTTGGAACCTTCAAATTCCCATTTCTAAAAAAAAAAAAAAAAAAAAAATGGCAAAAAAAAACAAAAAAACAAAAAATGTTTAAAAAATTCTCAAAAACTGAGATTTTGAGGAATTTTTTTTTTTTTATAAAAAAAAAAAAAAAAAAAAAAAAAAAAAAAGTCACTTAAAAAATGTTTTTTACTATAAAATTATGTGTTTTTTTTTTGCCCATAATTTGTTAAAAATAAAAAAAAAAATCAATTTTAATTAATTTAAAGATTTAAATAATAATAAAACATTTTTGAATTTATTATTTTTTCAATTTTTTTTTTTTTCTAAAAAAAAAATAAATATTATATAATTTAAGAAAATTATTAATTATTAATTATTATTAATTATTATTATTTTTTAAAATTTAAATAAAAAAAAAAAAATTAAATTTTAAATTTTAAATTAATTTTTTTTTTCATAATAAATGTTCAAATTTTTATTTTACATTTTTTTTTTTTTTTTTTTTGAAAAAAAAATTTTTAATAGATTTTATTAATTTTAATATTAAAAATTTAAAAAATTATTAATAAATTATAAAATAATAAGATTATTAATTAAAAGATTTATATTTTTAAAAAAAAAAAAAAAAAAAAATATTTTTTTTTTAATATTTTTTTTTTTTTTTTTTTTTTCAATTAATAAATTATTATTTTTTTTATTCAAATTAATTAATAGATTAATAAATATCAATAAAACTTATATCTATTAATATTTATTTATTCAATTTTTTTTTTTTTTTTTTTTTTTAATAAAAAAAAGATTATTTTAATTAAATTTAATAAATCAAATTAAGAAAAAAAAAAAAAAAAAATAATAATAATTTCTTTTTAAAATTTTTAATAAAAACTTTTTTTTTTTTATTATTTATTAATTATATTATTTTATCATTTTTTTAATTAATTTAATTAAATTAAATTTTTAAAATTATTTAATAATTAAATAATAATAAGTTTTCAAAAAAAAAAAAAAAAAATTATAATTTTTTTTATAATAATTTAGATTTAAATTAATTTAAATTAATTTTTATTCCTTTTTTTTTTTTTTTTTTTTTTTTTTTTTTTTTTTGGTGATTAAGGAATTAATTAAATCTATTTGAAAAATATTAAATTATTAAAATTAAAAATCTTTTTTTTTTTAAATAATTATTATTCTAAATTTAAAAAAAAATTTAAATTGATAATTTTAATAATTATAAAAAAAAATTTTTCCATTAAAAAAAAAAAAAAAAATATTTTAAAAAGTTAAATTTTGATTCTTTACTCATTTTTTTTTTTTTTTTTTTTTTTTTTTTTTTTTTTGGTGATTAAGGAATTTCATAAATCTATTTGAAAAATATTAAATTATTAAAATTAAAAATCTTGTTTTTTTTTAATAATTATTATTCTAAATTTAAAAAGAAAAAATTTTAAATTGATAATTTTAATAATTAAAAAAGAAAAAAAACAAAAAAAATTTCCATTAAAAAAAAAAAAAAAAAAAAAAAAAAAAAAAAAAAAAAAAAAAAAAATATTTTTTAAAAAGTTAAATTTTGATTCTTTACTCATTTTTTTTTTTTTTTTTTTTTTTTTTTTATGAATTTTATTCTTAATAACTTAAATTTTTTTTTTTTTTTTATTAAAGATTTAAAAAAATTAAATCATATTAAAAAAAGGTACTTTTTAAGATTTTTTTTTTTAAAAAATTCATTTTCCTTAATTAAATCTTTTCAATTTAGAATTTAAATAGTATCTTTTTTAAGTAAGTTAATCTTCTTAAAATTTCTTTTTGATAATTTTAAATATTTAACTTCTTCATTTGATGAACTTTTGAACAATTTATTAAAGTCTTCAGAAACAAAAAAAAAAAAAAAAAAAAGTCCCAAGTATGGGTTTTTTATTCCAAGACTTATATTCTTACATCAGGGGGGGTCTAAAAAAGTAACAACACAACTATATAATTATACACAATCATACCTTGTACCTCAAACTCCTCCTCCTCTCAATTTTTACCACCCTTTTGGAATTAATTTCTCAAACAGATTGAGAGATCTCAATTACTCAATAATATCTTGCATTTATATAATCAAACCCCCAATGGATTCATGTTTTCTTTAATAGACAATAATTGGGTTAAAATAAAGTTCATACAGATTATTTTTGTTCCTTTTTAAAGGATCTTGTGACTTATTTCAGTCTAATAACCACACCGAGCACATTGTCTTAGTAATATACCACTCCTTTATCAATAAACTCCACTAAAATACCACTGAATATTTTCATATGTGTGCCTCTGCCTGTCATGCTACCATTGAGAAATTCCATAATTACAAGGACTTTGAGCTCAAGAATGATAATATGTTGATGATGACACCACTACTTGATCCTACCTATAGGAAGATAATTTTCCAATCTGTTAGGGTACTTCCTTTGAAATCCAAGGAGATTTTCTTCATGCTTTCACAACAATACATTTCACTTACTGCCAAAAAAAATTCTGCAAGGCACCTTAAAAGGGACAAGGTCCTTTTCTTCTACCTGCATCACTGAATCCCCTTGATACAAATTATTGAAGATGGATAATTCAGCCATCCAGTTTACTGCATTGACAAGTGCACACCTAGCTAATGTCAATGAGGTCATTAAATAATTGCAAAATCAACATCTAATAATGGCCCATCAATAAGTTCTCTCATATTGGAACTTAAGTCCTTTTCAAAGCAATTAATGAAAGTCAATACTAAGCTAACTAGTCATTTTTTTCACATGACTCAATCACAATCAAATGATTATGGTCAATTTCCCAGATCTTGGAAAAATTGCCTTGCTCTACCTTTCTTCATCCCAGCTTCAACAGCTGTTGTGGGGAGGGTTTTCTCTCAGAGTGGACACTTGGTCACACCAACACAAGCCTGGCTAGTGGGCAAGAGCATAGCCCATTTATGTTGTTTGAAAGAGTGGATTGGGCATGATGGGTCATAGGCTGCACTTGGGAGAACAAATGTCTAACAGTGTTTTTAATAGTTTGAATCAAATTGAAATTGCTTCATTGTTTGCTGTAGGCTCAGATATAAATCATAAAACTAAACCAGACAAAGTGTGTGCCCCCATGAGCCAAACTAGTTATTCTCGGCTGCTACAGGTTTCGTACCTAAAATATGTGGTCTATGAGTCTTTCGTCATAGATTTCGCCGGAAAATTGGTTAGTCTGTGCAATGATTAGTTCTGGCACGAAACACAAAACCTCATTATCATTGCGTGTAATTGCGACTGCCGTTGGGCTCTAGCGAAAACTGTAAAAGAGCCGAGATGACATCTCTGGGGTGTAGTAATACCGCACACGGGAAAATTACTGCAAGTCCAACCTTTTTATGTATAAAGACATTAGTGTTTTTTTTTTTTTAAAAAAAAGTGTATGATGAATTTTATTTATTTATTTATTTATATGGCTATATTTTCTTTTCAAGAAAAAATCATTCATAATTCACCAAAAGAAAAAAGATTTAAATAAATCTTAATATTAATTGAATAAAATTATAAAAAAAAAGATAAAAATCTTCTTTTTGATTCGATGAAATGTTATATTTATTTAATCATAAAAAAATTCTCAAATGGAAAACTTTGTGAGCACCAACGCAAAAGTGAAAATGTAGCCTAAGAGAACTGAGCAGTTATCAATCAAACAATCAAATTTGGACAATAGAATACTTTTGAGGATATTTGAGGGTGTCAAGGGTTGTCGCATTCATTAGGCCCTAACAGCCTTTGAGGAGTAGCACCTGAGAGATAACAATCCAAACATTCATCTTCAATGTAAAGTAAAAATATTGCTTTAGATTTTGGGTTCACATCTTCCAGTATTGTGGTAATCAAAACGCAATTTATATGCAACTTTCATATCTGTCCCCTAATACTACAATTGTTCAAAAACAAAGATTATTAATTAATACAAATCTATAAAAACATGCTATGGGTTGTTTTTTCGACAAGAGATTGACGCATGGCCAAGATCTTAAATCAAGAACGATAATCCATTGAAGTTAAATCCTCAATACTTCTATTTAATAATCTTGAGTATTCCTGAAAAATATTGATATGTAGTGTTTCAGTGCTTTGCAAGTGAACATTGTTTTCTTAGAAAAATGAATCAACAAACCAGTATTAATAAATACATATAAGCCTGCATGTCTTGTGTTCGCCAAAACTCTTTGACCCAATCGCTGCCTGCTTGGCCGATTTGTCTTCCAATCTCATCATGATCATGTTTTCCATCGATATCTCCTAAAAAGAAGGCTGCTCTGAAATCAATACAAAACCCCGTAAAAATTAACATTCACGCTTATTTCAATAAAATCAGTCCTTTAGAAGGAAAATTTACATGTCATATAAGTCCTGATAGTCCACTCGAACTGGTATATAACTAACAGAAATTGTTTGATTCTAGTAGTTCATTAAAGATTTCGCCCATAAAGCTCAAGGTTCAACAACTTACTGATACCAAGGCTGGATTCGATCGGAGTACCTGAGAACGAGTCATGATCAGGCTCTAGTGCGCAAAATATAAGCCTAAAAACTATCATAAAATTCTTACCATTCAGGAAAAACAGTACTATTGTTATCAATGTGAAAGTTTAATTTGATAACCCAATTTCATCAACAATTAGCAGACGGGAATAGTAATCATAATCAACAAAGTTCTGAGAATTTCAAAAAATAAATCGTGGATGACGAATGAAAGAGACTGACCTTTTTAGGATAGCACTCCTTGAAGACATTAGTTTATGAAACCTGCCGCTCCAACCATTTCCATCAACATCTAATATATACCTAGGAAGAACAAGAAAAAAATTGTTATTAGTATTTTGTTTACGAAAAAAAAAGGATCGGATGCTGACTTGAAACCATTCATGACAGAAGGGCCCACAGTTTCTTTAAAAACATAAGTATGATTCAAAATACTACAAGTTCCATCTTCAACCTAAATTAAAAAAAAGAAAAAGATTAAATGATTAGAAGATTGCTTTAAGAATATATACACAAGCATATTGGCTTTACCGTGCATTGAACAGGTGAATCAACAAATCCGACATCGAAATATTTTTCATTTAAATCTTTTGTTTCGGCTTCAAATAATTTTAGATTTCCAAAAGAATCTGTAGTTCTAACTTTTTTTTTCCCTCTTGATCGATTGGCAACTGATAGGCTCTCTCAAAAAAAAGAAAATCAAGTAAATGATATTAGATGGTAAAATGTTGCTTGGAAAGAAGCCTGAATCTTACACATGACCAATCTAGCTCTTTGACTCTGTCTCCAATTAGTGCCAGAAGTAAATGAAATACCCGTTGTTCTACCTCTCCAATAAAATTTTGGCATTTTTTCTTGCCAACTGGGATCATGACCCAACTCGTCAAAGAATTGTGAAGGGGATGCTAAAGGGAGTTCAGAATATCCATGTGGTTTAGTGAAAGAAAAGAGTGGGAAGAATTGATGAACTGGAGCTCGAGTCCTAATGAATGTAAATCAGCTAATAGATTTGATTGACATGAAGGAAAAATTATAGACTGACATGGATAAGAAGCCTATTTGAGACTTTAATTGAGGATGATTACATAAATTTGCAGCAGGGGTGTGATTGTAAATGAAGCTTTGAGTGAAACCATTTTGATGAGAACTTGTCAAACCATCTAATTGTAAGCGTAACTCAGATTCAGGTGGACAAGTGTTGGGCCAACCGTCAAGTCCGGGATAGCTCATGACATCTTCAAGGGCTAGATCGCTAAGGACTTTAAAAAAGATTTGATTACCAAGATTGAAGATGAGATTAGTTGAGGGAGAATTTTGATTGTTAGCAATAATTGCGGAATGACAATATTTTATTTTAATGAAAGCAAACCAACATTGTGAATTTTGAGCAGCCTTGACATGTTTTTGATAATTACTATCAGAAACGGCGATGGCTAAGAGATATATTAGGGATAGATGACAAGAATAAGTTTTTAATTAAGCAAGATTGAAATTTTGAATCAAAGAGAAGGTTCCGACCTGGCAAGTCTTCAGAATAGATTGGTATGTCAATGTCAGGCAAGTAAGGCGCAAGATCGCTTAATAGTGATAAGATTTCGGCTGGTCTTGGATCAGAATAAGCTCGCTGACCTGAGCGACTTAAATTACCATTTTTAATCGAGATCACAAAGATGGACTGATGAAGAAAATTTGAGAGTAAGTTTTGATTAGTTTAATTTAAAAATAAGTTTTGAATAAAAAATTATATTTATTAAGAATGAGATTTTTGACTAACAGATGACCATTTGGTTTTATCATTTATCAAAGCATTATGACGAGCTTTAAAGACTTGAGGGGGTAAAGCAAAGAAAGGTTGAATTGCACGATGTAATGAGTCATATTCGTCTAAAAGTTTGACGTTATTTTTATTTGCCCAATTCCACCAAAGATCGAAACCTTTAGGTGGAGGACGATGATTACGTTTAAGATATTGTTGAATAGCCGATTGAAAGTTATTCGATTGAGATTCAAGTTTAAGATTCCAATTTTTCGAGGCATTATTTAATAAATTTAAGATTGGATGATTGAATGAGTTTGAATTTAAAGAATGATAAATTTGATCATTAAAATAAAGATGACCATCAGAAGAAATCCAAGAATTTATCAATGGATGATTTTGAAAAGTTTGATCTTGATGAAGATTAAGATGATGATTTGATTTAAATTTGAAAGATAAGATCGAATTTGATAATTTAAAATTTTTATCATTCAATTTAAAATTAAAAAAGTAAATTAAAATTAAAATTAAACTGATCAAGAACCAATTTAATGAATTATTATTAAAATTGATTTTTCTAAGAGTTAATCTAAACATTTATTTTATTTTTTTATTTTAAAATTTAAATTCAACTTTTTTATTTTTATTTTGAAAAGTTTAAAGAAAATAAATTGAAAAGAGTGGTGATTATTTTAAAAGGGCTTGCTTTTAAGATTTTAATTATTTTTTTTCAATTTTTTGTTTTTTTAAAAAAAAATCTAAAAAAGTAAATTAAATTATTTTATTTGTGATTTTTAATATATTTTTTTGTTAATTTTTAATTTTTAAATATCTGATTTGTTTCTTTCTTTCTTTCTTTCTGTTTTTTTTTTTTTTTGAATAAGGAGTAAAATATTAATTAAAATAATCACCACTAAAAAATATTGTAAATTAGTTTTTTTAATCATCATTGGATCATACTAATGATTTACTAAACTCAGTTTTCAATTTTTAATCTACAACTAACTCCTTTGAGTTAAAGTTAATTAATTTATTAAAAAGTAAGATCTTATCAATTCAAAAATAATTAGTGAGTTTCAATCTCATGAATTTTTTAAATCATTACGATTTAAAACCTGGCTCACGACTAATGTCTTTATTCATTAAATTTATCTTCATCATCCAGGTCATCAATCATGTTTTCTGGTGGCTAATCACCTATAATATAATACGACAGTTGCTTGGATTATCTTTTTGGTTTTTTAAATTATTTTTTATAAAAAGTTTTAAATCTCACCTTTTTCCAAGGGAATTATTTCTCTGTCAAAGTCTTATGCTACGCAATGATTCTACTTTTTTCCCTAATCAGAAATCAACTTTTTATACTTAAAAATCAAAATTTATATAATTCAAGTTAGATCTCCAACCAAAAATCCTTTGTATCACCGCTATCCAGACTAGGTTTTGGTATCTTGAATAGCAATCAGGATGATGAATTGCGACAAAATATTAATTTAAAAACCAGCTCATTTCCACACTAACATCAAATTATTCAAGAGAATTTTCTATAATACAACTTTTATGATCATTTGAACCAACTCCACCACGTTGTGAGCCCAGATATTCAGCACTGTGGGAATAACTCTGGCAATTTATCCACAACACAATCTTTATAGACAATCTAATAGTTCATTACATGCGATGGAACATGAATTGAATAATGTGATTTCAGCTATGCCTGATAAATGACTCACATGAAAGAAATGAAAGAGATAAACATTCAGTTATAGCCTCATCCAATAATTTCTTACATGTCAAAGAGGAATTTGACTTGCCTGTCCGATTTCAAACAGCACAGACACAGGAGTTAACATTATCCAAATAAAGTAGTGCTACTTTGGGAAATGAGAAGAAAAAGAGAAAAAGACGCACCAAGAAAGAACTAGAACATGATAAAAGACAAAACATCATTGAGAAATCCAGAAACAACAATAATTTACCAGTCATCTAATCTAATTTTGAACATATTTGTTCCTACTTAGAAAACAAGGAGAACTATCATGGTAAGTCATTTTGTTTAATTAAACACATAAATTTGATTTATTTTACTAGATCTATTTGAAGATAGCAAAAAGAACAGCTGGGGAAAAAAGAAACATACACCTGCCCAAGATTTCAAACATTTTGCAATTTATTTGAAGTTGCATCATGAAGAAGGCACACTAAATCTAAGTGGTCACAACCTTCAACAGCGTTGGAGAACATATAAAAGGAAATTTGTTCAAATGGCGCAGTTTTTGAAAGAAACAGGCCATGGACTGGACCTAATGACTGATAACACACTCCAAGAAGATGTGAATGCTCACTGTCCATGCTTCAATCAAATGGTAGCAATATTTGGTAACAAGCAAAATGTCATAGGACACAATGTATTTGATAGTACAACTAAAATTAATTAAGAACTTGATACTGATAAACATAGCAAAAATTTAGATGAGTCTGATATAGAATAACAAAAAATCAGCAACATGGATCATTCATCTGAGAAAGATGTATCAAATTAACAACCATCAAGAGTTGTAATTTCAGTTGAAGATAGTCAGTCAGAAATGTCTAATCATAGCATAATTGCTTTCAAAGTACAAACTAATCAGAAAGAATTAACTATAAAAATCACATCATTTAAATTTAATAAAAGAAAACAATTGGGAAATAAAACTTAAATTCCACCCAAGCTTTTACCAAAAAAAAGAAAAAAAAAAACAACAATCAATATTTGGTATCCTTAACCATAAACTTGAAATCCAAAAATCAACAGGTGAATGAGTAAATAAAGAGAAAAATCCATTATGATTATTATTGAGATGAAAAATCAAAAAAAATTAAATCTAATGTAAATGAAAGAGAACAAAGAAATTTTCTTAATGGAAATTAATAATCAAAATGAATTTCAGATTTCTGAATTGAAACTCAAGAAATCAACAATAAGAAATTCCCAAATAGAACTTGAAAAATCATCAAAGTCTAAAAAGATGGAATATGAGATGAAAAAAGAGGAGTTAGATCAAAAAAGATTATCATTAAATTGAAATGTCTAAAAGATTGGAAAGATTATTTAAAATAACTGAATTTCATAAGTAGGTTATGACTCCAGAATAGATAAATAAATATTTAAAACTTTATTTCCAAGTCTTAATTTTTTTTTTTAATTTATGTTTCAAAATTATATAATAAAATATAACTAAATAGTTTTGATTTATTTATTTAAAATATTTTCTCTTATTAATTGTTGTTTAACAATGTTTATTTTTTAAAAATAATAGAAATTAAGAAAAATTTTCTCTTATAAACTTTTTGTGTCATTATGTTTAATTTAAATTCAGTTAATTTATAATCAAACATTCTAATAATACATCACTCAAGGAACTGTAAGAGTTCAAATGGAATAATTGTGACATACACATTGATTCTTCTTCTGTTGGAGTTGGCTTGTCAATTTCTAGTTTCACAGGTAATCTATCTTTGTCTTCTTCACTTAGATCATCCCACAAGTCTCTTATATGAGAAAGAATTTTGTGTAGAATACATCATTCCTTTATCCAATCAACATATCTTGTTATATCATTCTAATTTCTCTCAAAGAAACCCATCCATCTATCTACCTTTGAGAATACAAATCACATCTTCATTTTGTACATGTGCCTTTTCCAAGCAGAAATTAAATTCTTTATTGATTTTTTTATTTGAATTTGGTGCTTTGAATGAAGTTATTAGTGTTTTAGTAAGGGGTTATATCAAATATTCCAATAAGTATTAACCTGTTTAGTAAAAACATTGTAATTTGAAATATTTGAATCAAAAAAGACATGTTCTTTACCTTTATCAAAAAAAAAGATGTGGATTTTTGAAAAGTTCCATTTCCTTGTAGAACATTGACATCAGAACAAGATCTAGGCTAGCAAGTAATAAAATCTATGATATTTTTATCAAAATAATATATTATTTTAGAATTAAATGAATAATTCTTTTTTTGAAATTAAAGTCCACTTTTCCCTTCCAAGATGGCTTTTTGATAAATTGGGAATTTTGTTCCATAAAAAAAACCTTCTTGCCACATAACATGTGATATCTTCTGCCTTCTAAAGCAATCTGGCCAAGCAAGGTAGTCTTTTTTGATAATAAATTATTGCCTTTATTACCCACCTTGATATAGTAATAACAGAACTCCTGATGACATAAAAATTATGTGCAAACTTTTTCAACTGACCCTGAATTACTATTGGAACCAAAGTGCTTCAAAGTTAATTCCAGTTGATGTGAAATTGGGAGCTACTTAAATTTACTTGAATTTTAAAAAACATAATTTTATTTTATCATTTTATTTATTAAATTAAACCCTTCTTTTGAAATCCAAATTCTCTTATTTAAATCCTCATCTGTAATTTTAAAGAGAATTTCAATATCAAAAAAGGTGAGTTCTTGTTTGTTTTAATGGTCTTTTCATTTATATTCTACTCAATGTTTTTTTTTTTTTTTAAAAAAATGAGCTTGTAGTATATCCATTACTTGTTATAAGTTAAATATAAAACTTTTGAAAACAAAATATAATGTGGAAATTTTATTGAACCAAATTTTTTTTTTGGGAGGATTCTTAATATAAGTAAAATTATTAATTTTGTTTTTATTTCCTATATTTGTTTCATCATAAAAAATTACTTTAAATTCACTTATTAATTTCTTTTATTGTGAAACCTTAAGAATTTCTAAATAAAATGATTAACTAAAGTATTAAAAAATTAAATATATAAGAAAAAAAAGAAAAAAAAATTAAATTTCTTTTAAATAATTATAAGGAAAAGATTATTTAGGAATTTACTAATAATATTAATTACCTTTATTCATATTATCAATATTTTTTTTTTTTTAAAGCCAAAAAAAATTATTTACTGGATTAAAAAAAAAATTAATTTTAGATTTAATTAAACAATATTATAATTTCTTGAAAGAGGGAAGAAAAAAAAAAGGGAAAAATTAATTCATGATATAAATTATTAATTTTATTTTTTTTTTAAAAAAAAAGTAAAAAAATTTATATTATGAGGATAAAAAGAAATTAAATAATTGATTTATTAAATTAAGTCATATGGAGCTTTCAATGGATTTATAGAAAATAATTTTATAATAAAATTATGTTAAATAAACTTCTCATGAATTAAAATGTAATCTAGCTAATGAAATTTCTTGAATAAAAATTTTTATGTTCATTCCAAAATAATTTTTTTTTTTCTAATCAAACCTGGAATTCAAAACAAATAATTAATTTATTAAAAAATTAAGATCTTATCAATTTAAAAATAAAATAAAATATTATATTAATCAATTAAAAAATTTAAATTATTTATTTTTTAAATAAAAATTTAATTCATAATTTCAAATTCTGATAAATTAAATAATCTTCAAATTTAGTAAGATGGAGTTATATAATTAAAATTAATAAATTTAATAAAGAGAAATAGCTGGTCCATTTGTTTTATGTTCATTTAATTTGTATAGAAATTTGATGAGAATGAAAATTGGGTTGGTAATTTAAAAAAAAAGCTACTTGAAAAAAAAATATTTTAAAAATAGGTAGTTGGGACTAGACAGGTCTTTTTTTTTGTTTAAAAGTGCTATTGATTTCACATATCACATTAATTTTGTTTATCTTATTTACCAAAAAGAAGAGTAATACTCTAAAAAATACCAATTATAATGTGTTTCCTACTTTTAAGTATATGTAAATTGTTAAGATAATAAAGAAAATAAAAGGGAGTTAGGAGTAAAAGAAAAACTTAAATGAAAGTTATCATAAATTCCATTAGCTTTGCTTTCCTGACTGCAATGCATATTGAAGAGTAGGTAATTCAAATTTAGATGAAGGTACAGACTACAGTAAATGTGAAAATTTCTTTTATAATTTATTTTTAACACCTTTTAAGGAAGATCTTGCTTTAGTTACAAAAATTATACATTCAGTAAACTCGTAGGGTACCAAAAGATCCAGCTTACACTGCTGCACCACTGCAACGGCACTACCAAGGATGGCAATTGTCCCTTTTTTTGGTTACAAGTAGTACTCATTTTTAAGGAACCCAAGAGTTCATGGAATTCCCGTCGGAGACAGGGCTTTATTTTGTTAAAAAAAAAAACCTAATCCCGGACTGGGACAGGCTTGGTATAAGCTTACTCAAGAGTCAATGGGGACCCCGTAAGCCTTCCACCCGACCCCAGGTTTTTGAAGAATCCCCGAGGAGACACCTTTCGGGGAAGGGGTTGGAGATTAGGACTTTTCTTTTTTTTGTGGGGGCTCAAACTCTCATGGTGGCAAGGGTAGAATCCAAACCCCAGAAGTGGCCAACAGACCCATAATGACATGAATTTAGATGTAATTTCAATTCAAATGAACACAGAATTACAAGTACTAAGATAAAAAATAATCAAAATGAATAAAAAATACCAATAAATCATTTAGATAGATTCAACCACACATACTGACCCAATCTTTGAGACATGATAATTGTTTAAAATGGGTAGAAGATAGAGAGGCTTGTTGATATGTGATCAATTTTCTCCCACAAGAGAAAACCTGCTAATTTGGGGAACTGGTAGCTGGAATTGAAAAATATTTGCAAGCCATGAGAGAAATGATGTGGTAAAATGCCACCAAAGGACTTCCAAAATAAGAGTATATCCATAGATTTGGGTTCAGGGGGTTCTGCCAAAAACCTCTGTATTTCAATTTCCCAAGTATCTCTTTTGAGCCATTTCATCAAAAAAGTCACTTTATCCATTGCGTTCAGGCTCTGGTGGTGGATTATTGAGGCTGGTGCAACGTTGTTATGATTGTCCAAAGAATCAAAAGAAAATGATGGAATGTTCCAAAACCTAATTTAGTGATACATAAAATATGTAAAACTAATTAAGATTAAACTCCTTTCAACAAATGATCTCTTCTCCAAGGTAGATCCTTCTTTGAGATTTTTTATTTTTTACCAATTTTTATCATTTATTTTTTTTATTTATCAGATATTCTTATTCTTAACTAATAGGGAAGATCAAAATAGTTATAATCAAAAATTATATCTATAATTTTATTAATCTAATAACAAATATAATTAGATAATCTAGCTCATTAAAAATACTTTTATCAATTATCTCAATTGAAATTGAAATTATCTATTATATATATTATCATACATAAAAAAATAGGTTATGGGACACCTGAAATTATCATATTATTATTGATTTACCTTATTTATATCCCATTGTGGAGCGATTTACTACTTTTTCTGCAAAGAAATACTAAACTCTTCAATCTTCTTCATTAAAATAAATGCCCTCTTTGAGTAAAGACAACAAACCCCCTATTGATATATCTTCTCTAAATATTTACAATGATGATGCAGTATCTCAAGGTAAAACTATCAATCATTTCTCTCTCATTGCTGAAAAAATATGACCTTGACTTCTACTCAATGGGTCAAACTTCATCCTTTGGTCCCAGGCGATTATTAAAACTTAGGGGAGCTGTTTTTTTGACAATCTTGATTATTTAAATACCAACTATGATCATAATTTAGTAGCTTTATCTTACATCCATAATAGCATTAATAAAAACATATTTCAGTAAACTACTTCCCAAATTTATATGCCAATTTCCCAAAAAACTTACCAAGGATTAAATAAAAATTTCAGCAAGACTTCCTGGTTGGCTATCATCCAACATGCGAGCCGGATATTTGCTCCTACTTATAAATAAGATAATCTTCTTCAACATTTGATTACTGTTCAAGCATCTCTTGTTGCTTTACACTCAAAAAAAAGGGCCGCTTTCGGCTGAAAATATCATGCCATTAATCCTGTTTTTTTCAGATCCTCAATTTCAAGAACAAATTACAACTTTCCTTGATACCATGAAAGCCAGAAATCCAAATCTGGATATATTAGAAAATGATGTTCTGGATATTGTAAACCGTCTACAATATAAATTAACTCAAGAATCTCCATGAACACTTCAGCTCTCAGGCGTAGAAGGATTGAAGCACAAGAATTCTTCCCAGAAAGTAAAATCAATTACTCAATCTATCAACCAAAAATATCCATACTAAAAAAAGAAATGATTGACTTCAAAGAATTCTTTTTTCTATTGTGGGTGAACTGGCCACTGGGCAGCCAACTGTCCAGTAAAAATAAAGGCAGAAGAAACACAGTCTAAGCAGGCAAAGGTTCCTTCTGTGGAAAGCTTAGGGGTGGTACCTGCCATGGAAACTGACGAGGCTCTTCTAGATTCTGGTGCTACCCACTCTGTTGTAGGTGAAATCTCCCTCTTCACCCATATCTCATATACTAAGATTTCACTATCTATTGAATCTCAGCACTTCTTCTCTGTAGAGGGAATCAGAAAAGTCCAATTAAAAACTCCCCACGGTATACTAAATCTCAGAATTTCCTGGTATTTTAATTTCCCTAGGGAAACTATTTAACAACCAAGTTCAAATTTTTTCTCCAAAAGTAATTTTTTCTTTCTCCAGAATTACATACTATTTCCCTGTTACTTTTGTCACTACCATTGGTTTTTATCAGTTATCCTCACTTCCCTTCCAAATCCCTCCATTAAACCAATATTGATTGAATGTGATAATGATGCACCACCAATTAACAGTAGCCAGCTTATGGCACCTTCAAATTGGACACCTTTCTCTTTGCAATTTTGAACGAGTTATAAAAAATGATTCTTTCCAAGGGTTGCATTCATCCTTCCCTAACAACATCACCATCTGTCATTACTGTTCTATTTCTAAAAGTACCCATCATCCAATCTTAACTCCTTACTGAAATCATATTCAAGCACCAGGGGATCTGATAGGACCTCTACCACCAAGCCATGACAACATGAAAGACATTTTAATAATACAAGATCTTATCCCTGGTCTAACTGCTGCTATACCTCTCCGCAAAGAAACATAAACTAAAATCCAGTTTATCTACTAGTTTCTGCGCTTTACAATGACCACCTCATTTAAAATAAAATACATTCCTACTGAGAATGGATCTGAATTCAAGAACTCAACTATATTATCATTTACCAACAAACACAGAATTGCTCATGAAACTTCAATTACCTATTAACACCATCAGAATGGTCGTGTTGAGTGTACTAATTAAACAATCATTGAAATTGCACATACCTCTCTCATCTTGGCTAAACTACCTGTTCAACTATTTTCATTTTCTTTAAAGAATTCTGCCTTAATTTTTAACCATTTGCTGTATTCTGAATCAAAAAAGACACCATATGAGATAGTTAGTGACCTCAAACCATCACTTTTACTTCTAAGAGTCTTTGGTGCAAAATATTATGTTTTTAATCCACTGAAAAGAAAATAACTCATCCCAAGAGGAATTGTTGGATACCAAATGGTTATATCACCAGATTCTAAAGGATGGAATTTCTGCATACCCAAGAAGAGAAACTTTTTCATGAGGTCTTAAATCTTTTAGTTTTATGAAAACAATTTTTATCACATACCAAAGGATCAAGTGATTTCTTCTATTAAAGAATTAAATCTATTCAATACCTTCATGATTAAGGAAATTTATGAACAAGATTTTCTAATATCTTAACTAAATACTTACTCCAATCTATCCAATATGATTCCAGAAATCTTTAAGGAAGTGTAATTTTCTCCTGAAAGAGAAATTTGGGAGGAGGAAATAAATGATGAAATTAAAAGTATTAAAGATGAGGAAGTTTTTGAACTAACTAATATTAAAACTTTTCTTCAACTCCAAAAACTCTTCAACATATTTAAGCTCAAAGTGGGTTTTTTAAAAGAAGAGTTTTCCAATGTTATATAAATCCTGTTTAGTTTCACAAGGATTCAATTAAACAAAGGGTATAAATTTTGAGGAGACCTTTGAACCGACTCCAACCTTTGGTGAGCTACACCTCCTAATATCAATAGCAATCAGTAATAATTTTCCAATTAGAGCTTTTTTATTTGAAATTGGCCTTCCTACATAGCCTTATAGATATTAAAGTCTTAATTTGGCCACCTCATGGAATGGCAGTTGACCAAGGTAAAGTAATTAAACTCAAAAAATCCCTATATGGCACAAAACAGTCAGAACAATTCTGGTATCAAAACCTAACCAAAATTCTTTAAGGCATCAGATTTCACCCTAATGAAGAAGATCTCAGCACTTACACTTATGTATCCAATATGGGAATGACCATCCTCTGTATTCATGTTGATGATGGGGAACTTGAAACTTCCTCTAGCAACTGTCACAGGGGCTCTTGGGAAAAACAAGAGTGGCCTGGCACTTAGTAATCAGGGAACTCACTTTGAGGTCTCTAAATATTGAAGAAGATAAAATAAAAAAATAATAAATTTCTCTAATAAATATGAAAGTACAAGATTAGATTCAAAAGAGAAAGGGAAGCCAAAATGTACAAAGAGACAACCAAGTAAATCCTTAATAAATTTTTCAACCTTCCAGAATTAAAAATGGAATTAGTAAAGGATATGAACACCACTATTCACTGAAAGGAAAAGAAAGAAACAAAGAGGTGCTAAATGACTGACTTTATGATATCAGTATTAACTTAACAAAAAAAGATAAGATAAATAAAGATAAAATAAAATCAAAATATATTAATTAACTGGGGGAAAAACACCCCAGGGTCAAGGGATGCTGGTATATGTGAAAATTTGAGAGCTTGAATCCTTCAGTCTGGAAGCTGATCTGTATTGAATACTGGAAGCTTTATTTATTGTCTGATGAAATTTATACCTTTCCAAATTGAGAAATAAACTGGGTTGAATGATCTTCCTATGGTGCATGATTGAAATACAGGTCTTGATGGAAACAGACTGTATTGAATGAATTTAGTAACCAAGGTGGATTGATGGAGAATTGAAACTTGACAGATTGTTTTGGAACTACCTTTTGAATATCCCTTGAGAATGAACTGCCAGTATCCCCTTGGAGGAATACTGTGAATGAGAATATCCAATGACTTCCTAATGGTATCATTGGTATTTGAGAGTAATAATTTTCCTTGAGCCTTGATGAATTCTCTGGATAATGTGATGCCTCTATGAATTTAGGAAATTTTAAAATAATTTTTTGATATTGATGCCATTGGATTTCTGGAGAAAAAAGATGCATAATGGTATATAAAACTATTTATGGCACTTTTGGTTATTGAAGGATGAAATTGGCCAAAGGTCTTGAAAGGGTTCCAGGAGGATCATGCATGAAATTTTGGTTTTTGAGTGGCTTAAGATGTTTCAAAGTTTTTTTGAGTGTTTTTGGCCAAAACAGACCTATGCGCAAAGTGTGCAAAAAACACACAGAAATGCACAAAATGTGCAAATCTGGCAATTAAGCCCATTTGGGCATATATTCCCATATAACATGGGAAAATGGGATAAATGGGCTGTATGAACCAAAATGTGAATACTGTATTTAAAGCTTAAAAAGTTCATAGCATGGATATGGAATACATAGGTGATGATATTGATTTTGGTGCTCATTTGGTGAAAATTTCAAGCTTGAGCTTCAGTAAGAACTTCCCAGGTTCATAGCATACTATTTCAAGTATTATAGAAGCTCAAGTAATATTTCTTCTCTTTAAAATGAAACTAAGAAATGAAAAGGAAATTGCATAATTTAGGATTCATTAAATAATAAAATAGTAACTTATTATTAAAGAACAGTATTCTAATATGTTAAATAATTATAATTACACAAAATCTCACCTTGAAATCAATTCTGGGAGAATATCTATATATTTCAATGATTATATGATAAATTGAGTCCTATTAAAAATTCTTCTTGCATCATTGATGCTACTTAACATTACTAAAACATATCTAAAATCTTCTATCAGTGGTATTGAATTTAAAAAACAGTTCCAATAATCTACCTTCTTCTAAGCCAAATGTGCATATGCTGGTAACTTTGATATTTATGAGTCCAGGAGATGAATATATATTGATTATTATTACATAAATTGGATGATCAAAGTGAACTCATGACAAATAAAAAAATTCAACAAAAAATTAGCTGAGCTCACTGTGAGAAAAACCTTATTCCATCCTAAATAAGAATGAATATTATAATACTTTAAGATTCTCATAATGAGGTTTTTATCATGTAATAAGACTATTCTGGATATTTTAATCATAAAGATTTTATTATTCTAAAAATTCAATTCTTGGAATTCCAATAACTTCCCTTTTATTACATTAATGAAACTTCTATTTTACAAAGAATCTAAGTTTTAACATGGAAACAGTGAGAATTCTATTAAAGGGTTGGTGAGACTTTTCTTATAGAGACATGAAAATCTTCATCATTAGATAAATATGCTTCTTATTATCTGATTGATAATGGATTTTTTGTTTTTTCAAGTACAAATTCATATTTTATTAATTGTAGAGTCTTTATTACTTATTTCTATATGTCATGATAAAATAATATCAGGGAAATATAAACAGACACCTTTTTCAAAGAAGAATCATTTTTCCATTACTCAATTGTTATTTTTAATTATTAAACTCAAATAACTGTTGTTATTGAAGCTATATGAACCTCATTTTATGCATTTGGAAAATCAATAAAAATTTATATTCCCATTGCATGAGGAAAATTGGTCATGTAACTGATTTTGAGAATTTTATGGTCCTTTTAAGTCAAGTAATTTAATTTTATCTTTCACCTTTATTCTTGTTATTGTTTTTATTGATGAATTTGGGATTCATTTCTCAGGTTATTTATTCATACACTGAGAATTATTTCAAAGATAACTGTAAGAAGATTCAAAGGAAAGTCAAAAATTCTTAATTGTTGCAATATTTGGAAAAAAACCTGGATTCCTCTAAAAGAGTATTATATTCCAGCCTGGACCAACTACCATTTCCACCTGGGTGTGGGCTCTGCCTCAAGAGCTGAAGATTCCCATTCCATGGTTAAAATTTAGCTCCAAAAATCCACTAGTACTCTCCTGGAGGTAGTTAGGGCTCTTCACATTTTGTGAGCCTTAGAGGTATTTTCATATACCCAAAAGACCCCAAATAATAAAATAAGATATAAATATAAATAAAATAAATTTATTTATATTATCAAAAAAAAATAAATATAAATATAAATTTATATATAAAAATGAAAAAACATTTAATTTTAAATTTGTGAAAACAACTTTTTACTTGTAAAAATTGAGTAAAAATGGATTTTCGAAAAAAGTACCAAAATTAAAATATTTTTGGAAAAAAGTTAAATAGAAATTATTATAACTTTTAATCCTACAAAGAAACATATCAAAAAATTTTTACCATTGGACTCCTCATAAAAAATAAGGCACAGTCACCTCTGGGTAAAATTTCTGTGACTCAACTCTAAATAAGCTTAAAGTAAGTTTTCAGTATTTTATGTACAAAAGTTGAAAATCCTCAAAACCTTAATTCCATTCACATCACATGTGGTGTTAACCATCAATTTTTGTGTTAAAACTGAGGTTTCATGTGTAGTTTAGAAGCTATGAGGAATTGAAGTATTTTCAATTGAAATGTCAAAATGTGTGCATGTATTGCATAAGTGAACTTCAATTTACATATGAGGTGTCAATTATTACAGTAAGTGTATTGTAAAAATCAGTTGAATTACATGTGTAAATTACAAGTATAATACATGATGAGGAATTAAAGGAAAAATAAAATTGGAAAGATTAATTTGGGGGGGGGGGAAAGGAACTCTAGATCTAAGGGGGAGCCAGATCCCTAAATCCTTGATGACAGGCATGAGATTTCAAAATACATGCAAACGTTCATCACTTTTGGCCTGGAATTGAGTCACAGGGTTGATGATGAGGTTTTGATACTGTGAGCCTTAGAGGTATTTTCATATACCCAAAAGACCACAAAAGATGAATTAAGATATAAATATAAATAAAAGAAATTTATTTGTAATATAAAAAATTAAATATAAATAAAAATTTGTATTCAAAAATCAAAATTTAATTATAATTTAAAATCATGAAATTATATTTTTACTTGTAAAAATTAAGTAAAAATAAATTTTTAATAAAAATTGTGAAATTAAAATATTTTTGGTAAAAAGTTATATAAAATATATTATAACTTTTTATCCAATAAATAAACATAAAGAAACTATCACACCATTGGATTCCTCATGAAAAATAAAGTGGGGTCACCTCTGGATGAAATTTTTGTAGCTCAACTCTAAATAAGCTTAAATTAAGTTTTTAGTTTTTTCAATACAAAATTAAAAATCCTTAAAAATTTAATTGAATTCACACCACATATGGTGTTAACCATCAAATTTTGTGTTAAAATTGAGGTGTTGTGTTTAGTTTAGAAGTTATGAGGAATTGAAGTATTTTCAATTGAATTCAATTGAAATGTCAAAATGTGCGCATGTATTACATAAGTGAACTTTGATTTACACATGAGGTATCAATTATTACTGTATTGTACTGTACAATTCAATTGAATTACATATGTAAATTGCAAGTATAATACATGATGAGGAATTAAAGGAAAAAATAAATTGGAAAGATTAAAATTGGGGGGAAAAGGAACTCTAGCTCTAAGGGGGAGCCAGACCCTCAAAATCCTTGCTGACTGGCGTGGGATGTCAAAATACACGCAGAAGTTCATCACTTTTGGCCTGGAATTGAGTCACAGGGTCTGTGACTCAATTGATGATGAGGTTTTGATACCAACCAGGGTGGTTTTAACTGCTGCCAAGAGGGTAAAACTACCCTTAAGTTGAAACAATGTTAGTAAAAACAGTTTTAACTAGTTTCTACGTCTCTTACACAGACTCTGATGTGTTTTGAAAGCTCTAGACCAGGTATTGCTATAGTTATGGCTGATTTAAGGGTCTAAAATGGCTAAAACCAGCCCTTTCTTGGTCTAAACCAGGGTTCAATGATGCCATAATTGGCTTTTCTGTTGTCAGACTGTTTTTCACGACTGAAAACAGTAAATTTTACTTTTGGAGTAAGAAAATTGATGGCTATAAAAGAATGTCTTCTTTGCCCCACTTTTCTCTTCATGTTAGAATCTTTTCCTTTTATAATTAGTTTAAACACTGTTAAACCAATCAATAAAAGATTCCAACCACCATTTTTAAATCATTTTAATCCTTTCAACCACGTGAAAAAATTATTATAACCATTGTTTGTAACTCTTATAGTCATTTTTACCCCTGAGCCACCCCAAAAGTGAATTAAAGCATCTTTCATCACTGTAAACTTTGTCACTTTGTTTCCAAATCCACTCTGGTCACTTTTGGGTGTGTTTTCTCTTTGATATTCTTTTTAAAGAATTTGCTCTTTAATTAATTTCTTTCAGTTCTTTGCTCAATTAATTCCAATTGAAATTTCTCTTGAAGAAATTTCTTTTGTAGCCTTAAATATCTCTTATAGAGTATTTTTGGATAAATTTTTATTGTTGGTAAAACAATAAATCTTTATAATATTATTGTTTTATACTAATAAAGTTAGAAACAATGAAATTGGTGTGTTTTCTCTTAAAAATAATATTTCTTACTTTTTTTAATTGATTTTTGCCTTATACAAATTTTGAGGACAGGAAAAGTACTTGATTTTTAATCAAAGTTTCATATCCACACCTTACAGATACCAACCAGGGCAGGTTTAACTGTTGCCAAGAGGTTAAAACTACCCTTAAGTGGAAACAATCTCATTAAAAATAGTTTTAACTGGTTTCTACCTCTCTTACACACATTAAGACGTGTTTTGAAGGCTCTAGACCAGGTATTACTATAGTAATGGGTGATTTAAGCGTCTAAAATGGCTAAAACCAGCCCTTTTTTTCTCTAAACAAGGGTTAAATGATTCCATAATTGGCTTTTCTGTTTTCAGAGTGTTTTCCACGACTGAAAAGAGCAAATTTTCTTTTTGGAGTAAGAAAATTGATGGCTGTAAAAGAGCGTCTTCTTTGCCCCACTTTTCTCTTCATGTTAGAATCTTTTCCTTTTATAATTAGTTTAAACACTGTTAAACCAATCAATAAAAGATTCCAACCACATTTTTTCAATTATTTTAAACCTTTTAACCATGTGAAAGAATCATTATAATCACTTTTTGTAACTTTTATAATCATTTTTACCCCTGAACCACTCCATAAGTAAATTGAAGCATCTTTCATCACTGTAAGCTTTGTCACTTTGTTTCCAAATTTACTCTGGTCACTTTTAGGTGTGTTTTTTCTTTAAATAATATTTTGAAAGACTTTTTTATTAGATTGATTTCTTGCAGCTTCTTTCCCAATTAATTCCAATTGAAATTGCTCTTGAAGAAATTTCTTTTGTAGCCATAAATATCTCTTGTAGAGTATTTTTGGATAAATGTTTATTGTTGGTAAATCAACAAATCTTTATAGTATTACTGTTGTATACTTATAAAGTTAAAAACAATAGATTTGGCATGTTTTCTTATAAAAATACTATTTCATACTATTTTTATCAAATCTTTGCCTTATACAAATTTTGAGGACAGGAAAAGTTATTGATTTTCAATCAAAGTTTCATATCAACACCTTACATTTGGGGGCCCAGCCATGATATTTTGCCTGTGACATAATTTCTACTGTTTTTATTTTTTTTCTTATATTGAAAAATTTAAAAACATATTAAAAATTCTTATAATTCAAAAAATTCATAAAAAATAAAAAAAATTCATATTATAAGTGAGGCTTTATTTTTCATTTCTCTTTTGAAAAAAAAAATCATTTTTTACTTAATCAATTGGCTTTTTCATTAATTTTAGTGTCTGAAAACATGGTAAGACAAGAAAACATTGAAACAGATTCAACAGTAACCAGCATTATTTCTGCAAGTACTGTTAATTCTGACCATAATAGTACAATCATTATGACCAAGAATAATCAACCAGAGCCAATTTCTTCTCAATTGATTAGCTTGGATATAAGTAATACTCTTCAAAAAGCAAAGAATTTGGCCAAGAGTAAGTTTTTGACGTAAAATCACTTTTTTGAGCTCTTTTAATAATAAATATGCCTTCAACCAGATCAGGAGCCAGCCAGAACCCCTCAAGAAGTTCCCAGAAAGGTCATAGACATGATTATGGCAGAAGCCAATCAGCTACAGAAGGACAAGGGTCAGTTGATGACTCCCAAATTAATGAGTTAGTTCATTCTGAAGCTGATAATACTGTTTCACCTTCAAACAGAGCTAACACCACCACAAGAAGCCTCAGTGGATATATACAAAGCCAGCCAGAAGGCCTACAACAATGCATTACAGTACAAATAGTATCAGATCCTTTCATATATGTAGAAAAACTGCATGAATTTTTACTTGACTGTGAGAAAATTCCTTGGCCATCCCAACACTTGCAAGTTACTCAATGGATGGCAACCATTGATGGAGAAGAAAAAAATGATGCTCTTAACAGCATAATGGAGGAAAAACAACCCTCCTCCACCCAAGCGAGTGCCAAAAACAGCCCCAGTAGCCAGCAGCAGCAATTCCATTGTGAAAAAGCCGCCACAAGCTCCAAACAAGGGCAAAGGCAAGGCACCAGCCACAAAACCTTACAGCCAGGGTTACAGAATCCCAAAGATTCAGCAGGATGCCATGAAAAATGTATTTCAGATGGCCAGAACAATGATGGAATTGCAGAAAAAGGAAGAAGCCATATCAAAATATCAGAAATGATTTCTGACATTTTTGATGCTATCCCAGAGTTTTTTGAAGCTATAAATGACATAAAAAGTCATATCTCTGATGAAAATCCATCAATTTCTAACAATCTTAAGACAAATGAATTAAGTCTGAGCCAAATAAATGAGACACTTATGTTTTTTGAAAAATTTTTAAGAACAATTAAAGCTTCCAATAATGAAAATTTATTTGTAAATAGGTTAAATGAAAAATCTGCCATTATTAAAGAATTGAAAGACAAATATTCTAAATTCAATATTGATGAAACAATTGAAACAAGAATAAAAAATCCATAAATATTTTCAAAGAAGATATCAATAAAGTCCCTGATTATATTGACAGTTCATTCACTGAAGTAAAGACATATAAAATTGCCTTGAATAAGTGTTTTGACACCTCACAACAGGAAGTATCAAAATTGACGATTAAATTGAATAAAGTCATTTCTGATAATACTAGACAGACCAAATTATGGCAAGAATTAAAAAATCAAGAAGATATGTATAAAATTGAAGTAATAAATTTAATACAGAGCTTCCAACATGAGTTCATGAATTCTCAAAGGTGTAGCAGCAGTAATATGAATTATCTTGAACAATTACTGAACACCTTACCAAGAATGTCTACACATTTGAATCATAATGAGGGCACAAGAATTCCAAATAAACAAGTATTGGAAGTTGAAAATTCACAATTAAAAAATGAACTTTCCACTTCTTTTTATAAATTTGAACCATCAATGGGCCAAGAACTCTTGAAAGAAGTACCAAAACTCAAAGAATGGCCTCATTTCAGTGGTGAAAGAGAATATGACCATATGTAATTCATCAGAGGTATTGAAATGATTAAAGAAGATTTTGAATTACCAGACAGATTGGTAACAGAAATATTTAACACCTTGTTTACCAGATCAGCCCACAGATGGTATATCAAATTAAGACAAGCACATGGACACCAAAGTTGGACTTGGTGAAAAACCCAAATTATATACAAATGGGTCAATGATGCTTGGAGATTTAAAGTTTAAGCAGCCTTTTAATATGCCAAATTTAATGCTGATAAAGACAAAGCTTTAACATAGTTTTTCCAACAAAAATAAAGATTCACAGCATTATATCCTGACATGTCGGAATTTATGATTCACAGAAAAATTCTAAGACAATGTGGAGGTTACTTAGAGCATGCTGTCAAAAGCAGGACTACTGAAAAATCTTCAGCAGAAGATATTATTAATATATGAGAAGAAGTAACCACCAGAACCAGAATTGATTCTAGTAGGGTGAATCTCAAAACAAGGCTTAATACACCTTGGAAAGATTCTGTGGACAAAAATCCCAAAGAAAATTCTAATAATATGAAGTATAAATCTGCATATATAATCAAAAAGTGCCATATTTTCCAAAGAGCCGCACATTTAGCTAATGCATGTCCCAGGAAGGGAAAAATCAATGAAATTGGAATTGAAAAAGAACCTGATGTTGAGAAAGATGCACTTTGCCAATACATGTCCAAAGAGGGGGAAAATCAATGAAATCGACATTGAAAAAGAACCTGATGTTGAAAAAGATGATAATATAATTGAAGACAATTCAAATGATAATTCATCAATATTTTCTGAATCTTCAAAAGATATATGATATATCAATGCCACTTTTGACATTTTAAAATCTTATTCCCACTTGCCACAATTAAGCAATGGTCAACTTGACTTGTCAAAAGTTCAAGATGCACAACTTATGAAAACAAAACCAAACAGAGGAAAAGGTTATACAGCTGGTAACTCCTGTATAACAGAAGTGGTGATTGACAACAAGCCCACCAAACGTTTGCTTGACCCAGGAGCCTTCTCTGCTTTTGTTGGCAAATCTTTTCTTAATAATTGTGTACCAAATTTTGAAGATCAATTATTTCCAATTGATGGCATAAAATTGAATAGTTCAAGTAGTCCAAAAAAAGCATTATGCATACTTGAAACTACTGCCATATTTCCACACATAAATGGAAATCCAAGAATCACTGTTGAATTTGTTTTTATGGAAAGTTTCTCTAGTACCCATTTTATATTGGGAAATGACTATTTAATCATGTATGGCATAGACTTACATAACAACAAGGACAGATACTTTACTATTGGAGACAATAAGTGTTGAAAATTTGCCTTTTTACCATTTAAAAGACAAATTAAATTAAGCAAAGTATCACCACTAAGCTTAGAGTTGGAGAAATTCAGAGCTGAACAGTTGTATGAAGCTGAAATAAGCCTTCATCTTACTGATAAACAGGAAAGTGAACTTTCTGCCCTTTTATATGGCCACAAGGAAGCATTTTCATCAGAAAAAGAACCTTTGGGGGAAATTATTGGTTATGAAGTTTACATCATCCTCAATTTTGAAACACCTTATCCACCACTCTTAAGAAGACCTGCATATCCAGAAAGTCCTAAATCAAGAGAAGCTCTGGAAATTCATATTAAAGAACTTCTAGATCTTGGTTTAATAAGGAAGGTTGGCCATAATGAGGAAGTAGAAATAACTACACCAGTCATAGTGGCATGGAATAATGGAAAATCTAGAATGGTTGGGGATTTTAGAGCTCTGAACACTTACACTGTTCCAGACAGGTACCCAATACCAAAAATTCAAATTGCCCTTACCCAGATATCTCAAGAAGTGTATATAAGCACTATGGATTCCCTTAAAGGATTTCATCAGAATGTGGTGACACCAAGGGATAGAAAGTAATTGAGAATCATTGTTCATTGTGTAGTATATGCATATTTGAGGATGCCTTTTGGTATCAAGAATGCACCTTCCCACTTCTAAAGAATGATGAATGAAATCTTCCCTGAAAAACTTTCAGAAGGATGGTTAATAATTTACATTGATGACATTATTGTCTGTTCCAAGACTTGGGAAGAACATATATACAGATTATCCATAGTTTTGACAAAAATCCAATCTGTAAAGATGAATTTTTTTTTGAAGAGATGTCATTTTGGATTCAAAGAACTCAAAGCACTGGGACATGTAGTATCTGCTTTATCCCTTGGAATTGACAAAAATAAAGTTGCAGCAGTACTACTGAAACCTATGCCCCAGAACAAAAAAGAAATTCAGTCATCTTTGGGGTTTTCAGGATACTACAGACAGCATATTAAAGATTTTTCATCCATAGAAAGACATCTGTATAAATTGTGTGACAAGGACACAGTGTTTGAAATTACTGTTGACAAAGTCAAAGACATTGAATCTTTAAGACAAGCCTTAACCACTGCTCCACTCTTACTGATGCAAGACTTTACGCTGCCTTTTAAGCTTTATATTGATGCATCAGGAGATGGGCTTGATTCTGCACTTCATCAAGTCCAAAATTATCAATTATAAGCCTGTGGAAGGACCCATATTCTTCATATCCAGGCAAATCAAACCAACTTAAGCCAGATATGGAGCAAGTCAAATGTAGTTTTTATGCCTTGTCTGGGCCTTGGAAAAGCTAAATTACTTCCTGGAAAGATGTTTTTTTGAAGTAATAACAGATTGTAATGCTGTTAAGTCACTTTTAAACATGAAGACACCTAACAGACATATGCTCAGATGGCAAATAGCCATACAAGAGTATAGGGGCAATATGAATATTGTTCACAAAGATGGGAATATTCATAAAAATGAAGATGGACTGAGAAGATGGCCATTACCAAATAATATTGATAATCCTGCTTATTTTCCAAAAGAAGCTTCCCCACAGATCCCAATACAAGGAATTATTATTACAGATATGAACACCACTTTCTTTGAAGAAGTGATAAACAGTTATACCAAGGATAATAATTGTAGCAGTTTATTCCAATTACTTACTAAAGACTGTAAAGAAAACTTTTGATACATGCCTTAGATGAAATATGGAAAAAATCATATGATGAAGGAATATTCCACTTACTGGATGGTATGATTTACCACAGAGCTAAGCATACATGTTTCATGACAGTTTTGGATAGGTCCTTAATCAATCTTGTATTTGAAGAATGCCATGATAGCCCCTTCTCATGAAATCTGTCTGAAGACAGAACAAGAGAAAATATCAAGACCTGTATATGGTGGCCAATGTGGCAGAAATATGCTTCAGAGTATTTCAAAACCTGTGACAGATGTCAAAAGGCATATAAATCCACTGGCAAAAGACTTGGAAATATGATCAAGATCCAAGAACCCAGAAGATCTTGGTGAATTTTCCATATGGATTGGGTAACTGGCCTACCACCAGGGGTTGATAGAAGCTATAATGCTTGCCTAGTGATTGTTGAAAGATTTAGTAAGACTCCAATCTTTCTACCATGTCACAAAGATGATACAGCCATGGATACAGCTCTTCTGATATGGAATAGAGTAGTATCATGGACTGGCATATTCACAGACATCATTAGTGACAGAGATCCCAAATTTACCTCAGAACTATGGACAAATGTTCACAAACTATTTGGGACAAATTTATCCTTCTCTGCAGCTTACCACCCACAAACTTATGGTCTGGCTGAAAGAATGATCCAAACCTTGGAATACATGGTAAGAAGATTTTGTGCATATGGCCTTAAATTCAATGTGATGGATTAACCCATGCTTGATGTACTCTTTTACCAGCACTAGAATTGGCATATAAGACATACATTCATTCCAGTACCAATCAAACTCCTGCTATTTTAGAAAAAGGATGGAATCCCAAATTATCTCAGGATTCCCTGAGGAAATATTTGGTTGAGATACATCCTACAGCTTCTAGCTTCAAAATAATGCTAGGCAAAGCTAGAAATCATTCAGTAAGGTTCATGGAAGACTCATTTGCATATGCTAAAGACAAATGAGACAAATCACATGCCACTGCAAATTTTAAAGTAGGGTATTTAGTACTTGTATCCACCACTAAGCTCAATAACATACAAGGATGTAAGAAGCTCAAAGACTCCTTTGCAGGACCTTTTGTTCTTAAAGCCCTCCATGGAGAAAATTCTGTTGAAGTAGAACTATCTGAGGAACTTAGCAATAAGCCTCCTACATTTCCAGTGAGCTTAATAAAGCCATATAAATCTAATGATTCTGAAAAAATTTCCTTTAATAAATAAAGTTCCCCAAATTATACCTCCTATTTAATTATCTGGTATTAAGAAAATTATTAAAGTTCTCAAAGAAAGAAAGCTGAGAACCAATAAAGTAAGGGAATACCTTGTTAGGTAAAGTGACCCAACCTGTGAAGATGAATGGTTAGAAGATAAAGACATACCTGAAGCTACTAAACTTCTCAGAAGGTTCAGACACACTAAAAATAACAATATTAAAAAGTAATATTCTTTTTTAGGGGGAGGGAATGTGAGCCTTAGAGGTATTTTCATTTACCCAAAATACCACAAATAATAAAATAAAATATAAATATAAATATAAATAAAATAAATTTATTTATATTATCAAGATAAAAAACAAAATATAAATATAAACTTATATATAATGATAAAAATTGAATTATAATTTAAAAATAAAACTAAATTGAATTTTAATTTTTTTTTTTAAAACAAATTTTTACTTGAAAAAAAATTAAGTAAAAATGAATTTTTCAACAAAAATACCAAAATTAAAATATTTTTTTTAAAAAAAAAGTCAAATAAAAATTATCATAAATTTTTATCCTAAAAATAAACATATGAAAATTGCTTTACTATTATACTCCTCATAAAAAAATAAGGTGCAGTCACCCCTGGGTAAAATTTCTGTGACTCAACTCTAAATAAGCTTAAATTAAGTTTTTAGTATTTTATGTACAAAAGTTGAAAATCCTCAAAACCTTAATTCAATTCAAATCACATGTGGTTTTAACCATCAATTCTTGTTTTGAAATTGAGGTGTTGTGTGTAGTTTAGAAGCTATGAGGAACTGAAGTATTTTAAATTGAAATGTCAAAATGTGTGCATGCATTACATAAGTGAGCTTTAATTTAAATATGAGGTTTCAATTATTACAGTAAGTGTATTGTAAAACTCAATTGAATTACATTTGTAAGTTAAAAGTATAATACATGATGAGGAATTAAAGGAAAAATAAAGTTGGAAAGATGCATTTGGGGGGGAAGGAACTCTAGCTCTAAGGGGGAGCCAGACCCCCAAAATCCTTTCTTACAGGCATGAGATGTCAAAATCCACACAAAAGTTCATCACTTTTGACCTGGAATTGAGTCACAGGGTCTGTGACTCAATTGATGATGAGGTTTTGATACCAACCAGGGCAGGTTTAACTGTTGCCAAGAGGGTAAAACTACCCTTAAGTGGAAACAATCTTATTAAAAACAGTTTTAACTGGTTCCTACGTCCCTTACACACATTATGATGTGTCTTGAAGGCTCTAGACCAGGTATTACTATAGTAATGGCTGATTTAAGGGTCTAAAATGGCTAAAACCAGCCCTTTTTTGGTCTAAACCAGGGTTCAATCATGCCATAATTGGCTTTTCTGTTTTCAGAGTGTTTTCCACAACTGAAAAGAGTAAAATTTACTTTTTTCAGTAAGAAAATTGATGGCTATAAAAGAATGTCTTCTTTGCCCCACTTTTCTCTTTATGTTAGAATCTTTTCCTTTTATAATTAGTTTAAAAACTGTTAAACCAATCAATGAAATATTCCAAACACCTTTTGACCATGTAAAGAAATCATTATAATCACTTTTTTTAACTCTTATAATCATTTTTACCCCTGAATCACCCCATAAGAAAATTAAAGCATCTTTCATCACTGTAAGCTTTGTCACTTTGTTTCCAAATTCACTCTGGTCACTTTTGGTAATGTTTTATCTTGAAATATTCTTTTTAAAGACTTTTTTTTTTCTTTAATAAATTTCTTTCAGTTCTTTTCTCAATTAATTCTAATTAAAATTTCTCTTGAAGAAATTTCTTTTGTAGCCTTAAAATATCTCTTGTAGAGTATTTTTTTTTTTGGATAAATTTTTATTGTTGGTAAAACAATAAATCTTTTTAATATTATTATTTTATACTTATAAAGTTAAAAAAAAAAAAAAATGGCGTGTTTTTTCTCAAAAAATATTATTTCATACTATTTTTAATTATATTTTACCTTATAAAAATTTTGAGGATAAGAAAAGTACTTGATCTTTAATTAAAGTTTCATATTTACACCTTATATTTGAGGGCCCAACTATGATATTTTACCTATGAAATAATTTTTTTTACTCTTTTTAAATCTTTTTTTTTTCTTATATTTAAAAATTTAAAAACAATATAAAAAAATACTTATAATTTAAAAAAATCCATAAAAAATAACTTTTTTAATATTATAAGTGAGGCCTTATTTTTTCATTTCTCCTAAATTTTTTCATTCATTTCATCAACCTAATGTCTTTTTTTCTTTTTTTTCTTTTTACTCAGATTTTTTAATAAATCACCTTTAACCATTTTGATTGAATATAAATTAAATTTGGTGATCATCCTATCATGTGTGTTTATATTATTTTTAATTTTGTTTAAAGGATTATTTCTATAAATATATTCAATCCTATTGTTGATTAAGCTGTTTTTTTTTTAAAAAAAAAAAATCAATAATTTTAGCTACTCATCATAATGGCTCCTTACTATAGTGAAGGAATTTGTGGTTAAATTGTTGGTATGCATGATTCTGGTGCTTCAATTTTCATAATTGCCCAACATCTTGAGGTACCACTAACCACTGTTCACAATACAATTCATCAATACCAAGAATAAGGAAATCTTAAAAGCTTACCTATACCAGGTCAACCTCCAAAATTGAATGGTCAAGACCAATGGGAGCTTTCCCAAGTTATTCATTAAAACTTTCAAGGCACTCTTGTCTTCATCAAAAATATGATCACAGCCAATGTATCAATCAACACCCTTTGCAAGGCTATTCATGAACTCAGTAAACAATCATGCATTGCAGTCAAGAAACCTTACCTCAGTCCATGACACATGCAACATTGCCTGGACTTTGCACTGGACCATTTCTGATTGGTCTCAAGTCATATGGACTGACAAGTCCTTGTTTGAGCTTGGTAAGCCAGTCACTCAAAGGCATATCTGGCGGTCAATAAATCAAAAATATCACCTTGAATCAATGGCTGTGAATCATTGTTCTGGTCTTTGTTCAATTATGGTTTGGGGGGCGCTTTGTGGACCGATTCAATCTGAATTAATTTTGGTTCCACCTGGACAATGTCAAACCGTGGATTTTATTGAAAATGTTTATGAGACGGGCTTATTGCCCTGCATGGATGAATTGGTCAAGGTAGGCATTGCTGAAGATTGCAAAGAACTCACCTTAATGGAAGACAGAGCTCCCATCCATAATGCAATTGCCAGCCAACAATGGTGAGAAGAAAATCAAATCCATAAGTTAGTCTGTCCAGCTTATTCTCCTTATCTTAACCCCATCAAGAACTTATGGTTCAAGATGAAATAAGTTTTTACACACCTTTTCAATTCCAAGATGATGGAAAAGTTAACATTTGTTGTTAGTTCTGTTTTTGGAGACATTACCTTTTGATCATGTTGAGGCCTTACTCTTATCTTTTCCTGCAAGGATACAGATGGTAGTGGATCAGAATGGTGCTCCTACTCAATGGTAGTAGTTATCTTTTTTTTTTTATTATTACTCAAGTTTGTTTGTCTTATGAGGTTTTTTATTGAATTACTACTTATACATATGTCTTTATTATTAGCTTGATTTAAAACAAATAAATCTGTAATCATACAAAAAAAAAATTCTTGACTCTTCCATTTAGTCTTGTAAGACATGGAGAGTCAATTGTGAGAAAAAAAAATCACAAAACAATAAAATAAAAAAAGTGTTTGAAGGTTTGTTAGAGGGCATTGTACAGTACCCTATAACAAAGATTCAAACATTCAGGACAAATTCCCCTACCCCCTTTTTTTTTTTTTTTTTTTTTTTTTTTTTTGATCATTTTTTTAATTTGTTTTGCCATATTTCCTATATCTTTACCACCTTTAAATTTTCAGATCTTACCAATCAGAATTGTTCTCAATTTCTGAGAATTCATATAATGGATACCTTTTAACTCACAATTCAACTTACTAGAAAATTCAGTGGTTATCTTATTTAATGGGGATATTTTGGCTTATTGGTGAGTAGCCAAATTCTTTTGTATTTCTTTAACTAACCCCAACCATTCTAGTAGGACCATGGGCCATTACTTAGATGAAGGCATGCATGGGATGATCATAGGAATGTACAAAGGATGGGAATTCATTTGAGGCATCAGAAATCAAGTAGGTATTCCTTTTACCACAGTTTTTGATACTATAAAGAAATATGAAGAAAACAGTCAATTAAAACATCAATTGATTCCTGGATGTCCAAAAAAAACTTGGGGAGAGAGATATGCAACAGCTTTCCTGTGTGCTTCAGCAGCATCAATGTGCAAACCTAGGTTCACTAAGAAATCTTATTATGGTGGATTTTTCTACCTCAACCCTCCAAAAAGCAATTTAATCACTTGGAAAGAAATCCTGCAGTGCTGTCAAGAAACCATACCTCAGTGAGAAACACATGCAATGTTGACTTGCCTTTGCACAAGAATATGCTCACTGGACCATTGATGATTGAAGAAGTGTTATATGGATTGATGAATCACTCTTCAAACTTGCAAAGCAATCAACACAAGTCTGAGTGTGGAATACTCCACAATAAAAATACAACCTTGAATCAATGACTGTCAATCATCATTCTGAAAGGCCTTCAGTTATGATTTGGAGGGCTTTTTTTCAACTTATTTCAATCTCAAATCATCATCCCACCTCCAGGAAAATGACAAGCATAAGATTTCATCAAAAAATGTTTATGATCCTGGGTTGTTGTTACCTTTCCTAAACTACCTGAATTAGAAAATGGTTATTAATCATGAAGAGCTTATACTTATGGAAGATGGTGCACCAATACATATAGCACAAGTAAGTAAAGAATGGTAGTAACAGCATGGAATAAGAAAACTACAATGTCCATCCAATTCCCTTGACTTGAACCTAATTAAAAATATTTGGTTCAAGATGAAATATTATTTCATTCAATTCTTTCAACCTAAAATAATGAAGAAATTGATTTCAGTCATTTCTTACAGTTTTGGGTTATAATTCCTATTAAGTTTTTAAATAGATTAATCACTTAAATTCATGAAAGGATTCAAAGAATAATTTTAAAGAATTATACTCTTAAATAATTATAATAGAATTTATTAATTATTAACATTTTATTACTTTTTTTTTTCTAACAAAAAAAAAAAAAAAAAAAAAAAATGTTTGTGATGAAATAAAAAAAAAAAAAAAAAAAAAAAAAAAAAAAAAAAATTTTTTTTTTTTTTTCTATTTATTCTTAAGTTATTGATTATACCCTTTTTTTTTTTTTTTTTTTTTATGGTCATATTTGTTTTTTATTAATGATTTATAGGTTTTTTTTTTTTTTTTTAAAAAAAAAAAAAAAAAAAAAAGTTCTAAAATTTCATACTAGAGTGCTTGAATCTTTTCTATAGGTAACTTTATTTACTTTAAATTTCACATTAAACAAACCTTTGAACACATTTTTTTTTTTTTTTTTTTTTTTCTCACAATTTTTTCAATTTTTTTTTTTTTTTTTTTTTTTTTTTTCTAATTTTTTTTTTAACTCTCTTTATTTTTAAATTCCAAAATCATCTTTTATTAATCTCACCTCATTTCTTCTCTTTTTTTTATTTTATTTTATTTTTTTTTTTTTTTGTTTTGATCTTGTTTTTTTTTTTTTTTTTTTTTTTTTTTTTAATCAATCAGGAATTAAAGATTGATTATCTTTTTTTTTTTTTTCTAATCAATGAGATTAATTGGTCTTTTTGGATCATTTCAGTTTCTTGTCTTTGTTTGGCTGTTGCCTTGTTTTATGCTTATTTATACAAGTCACCAAAATTAATGGTGAGTTTTTTTTTAATAATCTCATTTGAAATCTTGGACAAAATACTAAATACCCAATTCATTATTATTCCATCATATTGAAATCCTATAGACTGATGGAAAATCATTGAGATGTGTGATGCAGGGGAATTAATCAGAACGATTTCCAACTTTTTAGGTGTTCCTCCAATAACTGTCCATGATACCATCCAACAATTTCAAGAGCAAGGTAATTTAGAAAACCTTCCAATACCCGGCCAACCTCTAAAGTTAAATGATTGTGACTTAAAAGAACTTGGCCAAGTCCTTTAGCAACATTGTCAAGAGACACTTGTCTCAATCAAAAACCTCATCATGGCTGATTTTTCTCTCAATACTATTCACAAGGCAATACATCACCTTGGTAAAAGGTCTTGTATTGCCATCAAGAAACCTTATCTCAGTCCTTGCCAAATAGAACAACAGCTAGAATTTACCCATGCTCACCTCCATTGGACCATTAACGATTGGTCCCAAATTGTTTGAACAGACAAATCTTCATTTGAACTAGGCAAGCCTGTAACCCAAAAGCAAGTTTGGCAAACACCTGAACAAAAATTTGACCTTGAATCAATGGCAGTCAATCAATGATGATTTGGGGGGCCATCTGTGGACCAATTCAATCCAAACTTATTATAATGCCACCAGGGCAATGTAGGGAATTAGACTTTATCAATAATGTTTAAAAACCTGGCCTATTGCCGTTTATGGATGAATTGGTCAAAGTTGGTGTAGCAGCCAATTGTGAAGAGCTCATATTAATGGAGGATGGAGCTCCCAGCCAACAATGACATCAAGATCATCATATTCAAAAATTTACTTGGCCTCCCAACTCACCTGACCTCAAACCAATTGAAAACCTTTTGTTTAAAATGAAATTTGTCATTACTAACCTTTTCAACCCAAAAATAATGGATGAGTTGAACAAAGCCATTCACATCATTTGGGATACAATTCCTTTCAATCACTTAGAGGAATTACTTGTATCCATACCTGCAAGAATGCAAATGGTTGTGGATAAAAATGGAGCTCCTACTCAATGGTAGGAACTTTATTTTAATATTACTCAATTTTATTCTATTACTATTTTTACACAATTTTTTTTTATTAATTTGATTTAAAAACAAACACATGTGTAATCATAAAAAAAAAAAATTGACTATTTCATTTAACCTTGTATAATAACATGATAGTAAATTGTTAGAAAAAAAAAAAAATTAAAAAAAAAAAAAAAAGTGTTGAAAGGTTTGTTGGAGGGCACTTGTACATTACGTTACATTACATACTATTTTTTTTTTTAAAAAAAAAACAAATTAATTAAAATCTTAAAATTATTTTAATGTAAAATTTAATGAAAAAAAAAAAATCATTTTTGATTTTTGATTTTTTTTTCTTTTTTTTTTTTTAACTCTTGAATTAGATTTTTACACCTTTTTTTAGGTGTATCAACTTTACAATAGCATTGGCGTTGGAAACTGTTGATGTTTTTTTTTTTTGGTTATTCAAAAAAATTATTATTCAGAAAAAGACTTTTTGTGTTTGAAATTGTCTTTTGTTTTTTAAAAAAAAAACTTAGTAATAGAAACTTGTTTTTGGATTTTCTTTGGGACGTGCTAAATTACTGATGATTTCTTTGAACAGTTAAAGATCCAAACTTGATTTTTGCAAGAGCCAGTTTAACAAGAAACTCATCCAATGTATTCATATATATATCAAACTTTTAAGGTATTGATTTAAATTTCCAATTGGATATTTATGATCAAATATACAAGTTTACTTGAAGCTCAACAATAATTTTATCATCTAAAATATCGATTCTACGACTCAAAACGAAAATGCAATATAAAGATATAAGTTTTATTTTCAAAAGACTTATTAAATGATAATAATAATTGATGGCGAGGGATTACTAAAATTTGTTCAATTATGATAAAAAACTAATATATATATTTTTTTTTGATTCAAGGCGAAGGAAGACATTGAAAAAAAAAAAAAAAAAACGAGCAAGAAATTTCAAACAAGACGATTTATAGAATATTACAAAAAAAAAAAAAAGATTTCATGGTTACAATTACAATTTATTTTAGTATAACGATATTAAATTTTAGGATTTAAGGATCATTTCCCTAAAGAAGATGAGTAATTGATTTTTTTGATTTTTAGTTATTAAGTAATAAATGAGAGCAAATCCCAACCTTAATATGATGATTGAAAGGAATCCAAATTAAAGTTAAATCTCTGGCCAATTCCATTGATGATTAGAATGATCTTCAATAAGGGTTTGAGGTGTAGATGGTGAATTTGAGATTTGTGAAAAGTTGAGATTATCAAAATTAAAGTTTGATTGAAAATCGAGTAAATTAGAATTCAATAAGTTTGAAATATCATCTGTCATGTAAGGGTCAAACTGAAGATTATTATTAGAAGGATTCAAAGAATCCGATTGATCGAGATTAGAATGAAAGATTTGAGTATTTGATGAAGTTTGAGAGATGTTTTGAATAGGATTTTCTAATGTAAGATTTTTAGATGTGGATTGATTTTGAATTATTTCTTGAGAGGAAAATGAAGGGTTTAAGTGATTGTGATGAATTTTTGATAAAGTCAAGTTTGAAGGTTGATTAAGATTAAGATTTAAATCAAGATTTGTATTTGATGATAATCCAAGTGAATTTAAGATTTGATTTGAAAGGGACATGGTATTATTATTAATTGGTTCGTTTGAGATTTGAGCAAGATTATTAGATGAATTTAAAGTTGAAGGGGATTGATGTGATGAGATTGAATTTGAAGTTTGAGGTGAAAGAAGATGATGATCTAAATTGAAGAATTGAATTGAAGTTTTAGATTGATTTTGTTGATTAGAATTTAATAAGGGATGAGAAGGAATTGATTTTTTAGAGTTTGAGTGAAGATTTTCAAGATGAATTGTAGGATTAAGATTTGAATGATGAATTAAAGAGGATGATGAAGGATTTAGTAATTCTAGAGGAGAAGTTGTGATGGTTGATTCATCATAATCTGAGCAACAAGTTAATTCAGGAGCAATAGATGAAGATTTAGATGAAGAAGATTTAGATGATAAATTATTAAGATGAAGAAGATTATTAGATGAATGAAGGTTTTGAGATTGATGATTAATGAGAGATTTAGAATGATTGATTGAATTTGAAGGATTGAATGCGGTGGATAAAGAAAGTTGAGCTAATTCGACTAATTTATCTTTATCTAATTTTTGACCTCTTGCATCTATGATGACTTTAGCTAAAGCGGCAGCAGTAGCTTTTTCTCTTTGAACTCTTTGTTCAGGTGTTTCACCTGGAAGTTGACCATTACGTTTACGACGAATGACTTGCCTACGTTTTTGATTTGGAGTATGTTTTAAGTCTGGATTTTTTGCACGAGCAGCTGCTCTTAATTCTCTTGAAGCATTTCTCCAAGTATTAAGATCTTCTTCACTTAAACCAGCCCATAGACCTGAAACGATTCTTGAGATTTGACGATTATCATTTTCTACACCTGGGGGTAAAAGTTTATTAGAGATTACATGAGATCTAAACATTAAAAATGAATTAGGTGTTCTTTTAACGTATCCAGGAGGTACTTTACGACCATGAGAGATTTTACCATTAATTGTAGGAGGGGGTTTGACTAGTTTAATTTCAGGTTGAAGATTATCAAGAGATTGATGATTTTGATTTTGTTTAGATTTTTTAAGATTAATGGATGAGGAATTAGAAAGATTTAAAGATTGAGAATGATGATTTTGATTTTGAGAAGAAGGATTTGAGATTTGAGAATGATGATTTTGATTTTGAGAAGGATTTAAAGATTGAGAATGATGATTTTGATTTTGAGAAGAAGGATTTGAGATTTGAGATTGAGATTGAGATTGAGATTGATTGGAGTTGGATGATAATGAAGAATGATCAAGAGAGTTAAAGATTTGAACTGATGGAGCAGGAATTGAAAAAGTTCCAGGTGAAGGTATATCATATTGATCGGATGAATTTTGAGAACGTCGATAAGAAGGAGGGATTGAGTTATGAATAAGATTTTGATCTATAAAATAAAATGATTCAAATGAATGAATAAGATGATGAAGATAATAAAATCAAAAGTTTTTAATGAAAAGATACCTTTATGTTTTAATTCAATAAGAGGGATTTTTTGAATGATTGTAGAATCTTTTGATGATGAAAGAGGTTTAGAAACCAAAAGAGATTTATTGATGATGGGTGATTTTGAAATCTTGTTAGAAATTTGAGATGAATTAGGATTTGAATGGATTAATTTTTCGAATGACTGAGAGGAAGGAATAGATTGAAAATTTGTTGGAATATTTTCAGACTGAATTATATATAAAAAAAAAACAATCAAAATCAAAAAAGAAAAGAAGAGTTTAAAAAAAGGAAAACATACATTTTGTTTTGAAATGAGATTATTTTGATGATTTAAATTTTTAGATGGTAAAGAGAGTGTACTCTAAAATGAAAATTGCAAAGGAATGAATTTATAAGTTTTAATAAATGAGATTAAAGAAAACTTACTTGAATGATAGCTTGAGATGATTCAGGAATACCTACCAAGATGGCTAATTTTCTAGTTGCCATAGGGAGTTGACTCTAAATAAATTTAAAAATGAATGATTATGATGAGATAATGATTTAGATGAGAGAATAAGAACTGACGAGATTTTGATTTGATAAAGTTTTAGAGTTTGATTTAAGTTTTGATGAAGAAGATGAATTAATAATATGATTAGATTTTAAAGGATTAGGATGAATATTAGTGATATCAATAGATGAATTTGAAAGATTTTTAAAATGTTTAGTTGAGGATGAGATGAGATTTTTTTGAATTGAATTTCTTGAAGAAGAATTAAGATTTGAAGAGATATTTAAATTTTTATTAAGATTTGATAAAGATGAATCAATTTGATTTAATTTTAAAGAGTTTTTTTTTAATCTTTTTGATTTAGGTAATTGAAAAGATTGATGATCTAATTCAGCATCTGAGAATTGACCTTGATCGAAATGAAAATCATTAAGATTAGATTTAATTTTATTTTGATTTGATGAAAGATTAAAAAAATTTGAAGAAGAAGGAGAAGAATAAGAAGAAGCAGTAGAAGATTGAAATGAATTAATATTTTGATGATTAATTTTTGAGTTTTGATTAAAGATTGAATGATTTAAATTTAAATTTAAATTGATATGATGATTTAATGAATGAATTTGATTAGAATTTGAATTTGAATTTGAAGTTTTATTGATAGAAGGTGTGGAATTATTAAGATTGTAAGAATTTTTTAACATGATTAAAATTTAAAAATTTAAAAATTTAAAATAAAATAAAAGATTGGATTAAATTGGATTAGATTGGATTAAATTGGATGATAAGAGAATATTAAAGAAGATGAAAGAAAATTTATTTTAAATTAAATTAAAAAAATTTTAATTTTTTGTCGATCCAATTTTATTAAATTTTAGTTTGGGTGAAAGGTTAAAGTGAAAGGTTTAAAGTTAAAGTGAATTTTAAAATGAGTAAAATCAAATTTATGAGTAAAAAAACTTTAATTATTAAATTTTATTTAAATTTTATTTAAATTTTATTTAAATTTTCTTGTATTTTTTTTTTTTTTAATTTTAATTAATTTTAAAAGAAGTTTGAAAAAATTTGAATTGAATATTGAATATTGAATATTGAATATTGAATATTGAATATTGGATATTGGATAATTTTCTAGTAGTAGCACAATTTAACAAATAAATTTATTTAAATTTTTTTGATTTCCTTTTTAACTAAAAATTTAAATTGAGCAAAACAGTAAAGTATATTCTGAGTTTGAGATTTAAATTTTAAATTTCAAAATTTTTTCACTCTTTTTTTATCTGTCAAATCTTAATTCAAATTTAAAACTCACACATACTGTACAGTACAGTCTTAATCTTATTAATTAAAGTCCTTTGACGATTTAAACAGATATCATTCGTGTTATTCATATCAAATTTAATTTTAATTTTACTCTAACTCTATCTTTCTTTAAATTCAATTTCAATCAATCACATTCAATCACATTCAATTTCAATCATCATCATATCAAATTCTTATATTCCTTTTTAAAAATAAAATCTAATTTTAATATCACTTTTGTTTAATTTATATTTTACAAAAACAACTTATTTTTAGTTTAATAATAATCAGAAAAAAATAATCTAATTTTATATTTATAAAATAATTAAATTGAATTAAATTAAAATTTTGAAAATTAATTTTTAGTTTTAGTTTTATTTGTTCATTTTTTAAATATATATAAAGGAACTTTTTAATTAATTAATTAATTCAAAATAATAAATAATATCATTGTTTTTATAAAGTTAAGAATTTAAAATTCAAATTTTAATCTTCTAACTCAGAATTAAGATAAAATATAATAATTTATTTGATTAATTATTTTGAAAAAGAAATAATTAAATATTATTAAAAATAAAAATTTTATTTTATTTTATTTTATCAAAAATCTTATACACAACTTAAAATTTTATTACTAATTTTTATTTTTTCAAAAAAAAAAAGATGAATTTTTATAAAATAATTATATGTTAATTTTTGAAATTGAAAATTGATATTTTTATCCTTTTAAAAATAACAGTTAAATTAAATTACTCAATTATCCAAAATAAAAAACAACAACAACAACATCATCATCATATTAATTCTATTTTTTTTAAAAATCTTATTCAAATTTTAAATTCTAATAAATTTCTAACAAAACAAAAAAATTAAATTCATAAATTTGAAATACTATATTTTTTAATTTTCAAAATTATTTGATTAAATTTAAACTGATCAATCTGATAATAATAATTATTATTTTTAAAAAAATATTTATAAATTGGGGTTTTAAATAGTTACAAAATCTTAAACTAAATATCCTTTTGTTGTTGTTTTTGTTGTTATTGTTTATTTCTTGTTTACTTGTTTTCATTAGATCTCATATTAATTTTTTTTTTCAGTTACTAAAAAAATAGTTAAAGTTTTGTGAATTTGTAAATACCAAAAAAGAAAAAAAAAAGAATTATTTTTTATTTTAATTCTAATAATAATTATTTAAAAAAAAGAAATTCTAATATCTTATTAGTTTGTTTTAAATAATAAATATATTTATCAATCAAAGAAAAAAAAAGAAATCCTTAGTTCCAAATTTATAATTCTAATATGATAAGTTTTGAAAACTTTCTTTTAAAGAATATAATTTATTTTTCTAAATTATTTAATTCCAATTAAAGAAAATTGAAAAAAAAAAAACCCCAAAATTCCTCATAAAAAAAAAAGAATTCATCATTCCATGAAATTAAATCTTTTAAATTAAAAAATTTTAAGATAAAATTGAAAATATTAGATTAATTTTAGAAAAATTAAAATGTTTTTTTTTTTTTTTTTTTTTAGACTTATAAATTTGAATATTTCTTTTTTTAAAAAAATTAAAAGTTTCATTTTAATATTAATTAATTTTTTAAAACAAAAGAAGAATTATAGTTTTTGGTAAATAATTCAACAAAAAAAAAAAAAAAAAAAAAAAAAAAAAAAAAAAGAGAGAGAGAGAGATTTAAGAAGTTATTTAAGTTAAAGAATTTAAATTTTGAAATTTAAATTTATTTATTAGATTATTATAAATTTATTTAAATAATTCTTTAAAATTAATTTATTTTTTTTTAATAAAAAATATTATCTTAATAATAATAAGAAAATATTCATAATATTCTTTTTTTTTAAAAAAAATTATTAATTTTAATTAATTAATTTTTTTTTTTAAAAAAAAATTATTTATTTATTCTATTTTTAGAAATTATGTTTTTTTTACATAAATAAAGTATATATATATATAGGGTGTTGGTAAAAAAATGTAAGCAAATTGGTAAAAACATGTAAGGGGTGCCCTGGGCCCATTTTTAATTAAAAATGAAACACAACCACGCCTGTATTTGGCCAAAACATGCCCAAAAGAGGTTTTTTTCCCACAAAACCTCTCTAACTGTCAATTGGCTCAGATTTTTTTTCCCTTCCCCCCCCAAATAATCCACATTATCCCCACCCCAAACAATTTTTTTTTTGAAAAACAGCATTACCAAAGCAATTTTGAAAATAATTTTACACTTTCCTTTCTTGTTTTCCCCAAAAGACTGCATTTTCCACCATAACAAACTGCTTTCAAGTCTCTAAATTTCCAATTTTTTTACCTTCCCTCATCTATTAATCCCACATTTAAACCACTTTATGTCACTCTTAACCACTTCTGTTCATTTTTCATACCTTTTTTCACTTCTTTTTCACCTTTTGAAAGGTTCTTAACCCATTCAAAATCCCCAAATCCCCCCTTGTTTTCAAATTTATACATATTTTTCATTCAAAAATGCTTCAAACCCCCACTGAAGGTAAATTTCAGACCCTTGAGCTTCTTTGGCAACATGTTCATAATGTTTCCAGGGATCAGGGGTATGCTGTGTCCAACTTGAGGTCCAATATGACCCAAAACCAAATTGAAATATGTTATGACAGGTCTGGAACCCTAAATTCCAACAAAATCCCCTCCAAAACAGTCACCTTAATAAAGCTTGATTGTACTTTTAGAATTTATTCCAGAAAATATTCCAAGAGTATCACTTGGAATATTAAAGTCAAAAATCCTCAACATAGCCATGATGATACTTAAAATATCATGGCACATCCTGCTTTCAAGAAATTCAATGAAAAAGAAACATCCCAAATTTCTCAAATGTCTTAATCACTACTTCCTCCTCCTCCCCCCCCCAACCCTCAGAAAAAACCCACTATTTTTTGGAGGTTGATTTTGATTGATTGATTTTTTTATATAAAATTTATTCAAATTATTCCCCTCCTTAATCATATTTATTTCTTAAATACCACCTAAATCTCCTTTTTTTTTTTTTTTAATCAAACTTTTTAAAACTTTTTTTTTGTAATTAGAAATAATCATATTTATAAAAACAAGGAAGAAAAAAAAAAAAAAAATTAAACTTATTTTTTACCTTTGAACTTTAATTTTCAAATAAAATAAATTCCTCCCCCCCCCCAAAAAAAAAAAAAAAAAATCATGAGATTATGATTCTTTAATTGTTTAGATTTTTTTAACTTTTTCAATTTTTTTTTTTTTTTTTAAAAAAAATAAGAATATTAAAATTAAAAAAAAAAAAAAAAAAAATCACTTTTTTTTTTTTTTTTTTTTTTTTTTTTTTTTTTTTTTTTTTGTACGTTCAAATTTTCTCACCCACCATAAAAAAAAAAAAAAAAAATTATGAACTTTTTTTTTGAATTTTTTTTTTGATTTTTTTTTTTTTTTTTTATTCTTTTTTTTTATAAGATTTTAAAACCTTTGATTATTATAAAAAAAAAAAAAAAAAAAAAAATTGAGAAAAAAATTTGAAGAGAAATTTAAAGAAATTTATAATTGAAAAAAATGATTTTAAATGAATTTTTGAAAAAAAAAAAAAAAAAAAAAAAAAAAATTTTTTTTTTTTTTTTTGTTAATATTAAAGAAATTTTAAATAAGGGAAAAATATGGTAAAAAAAAAAAAAAAAAATTATTAAAAATTAGATCTTGAGAAATTTACTTTTTTGAAAAAAAAAAAAAAAATAAAGGTCACACTTATTTGTTTTTTTTTTTATCATAAATTGGTAAAAAAAAAAAAAAAAAACATTTTAGGGTTTATGTGTTTTTATTAAAATCTTACATGTGTTTATCACAAACAACAATAAAATATATAAATATATATATATATATATAATTAATTTCTTTGAATTTTAAATTTAATTAATTTTATATTAAAATATTAGAAAAGTTTATCAAAAAAAAAAAAGAAATGATTATTAATTTATTAAAAAAAAAAAAGAATTTTTTTTTTTTTTTTTTCATATTTTATATTTAAGCTTTTTTTTTTTATTTTTTTTTTTTAAAAAATTTAAAATTAATTTAAAAAATTTAAAAAATTAAAAATTAAATTATATATATATATATATATAAATGTATTTGAGTTTTTTTTTTTTCTTTGTTATAATTTTATAATTAGGAAATTAAAAAATTAAAAAAAAAATCTCAAAGGTTTTTTTTTTTTTTTAAATTAAAATCCCACCCCTGCTTTTTTTCTTTTTTTCTTTATTTATTAAAATATAAATCTTTTGAATTTAATAAGTTTGATATTTAAAGGTAAAAAAAAAACAAAAACCTATACATATATATATATTCAATAAAAAATTTTAAATTATAAATTGATCAAATATATTAAAAAAAATTAAAATTCATTATAAAATTTTATAAATATATATATATATATATATAAGAAATTACTTATTTAATTCAGTTAAATTATTATTATTATTATTTTAAATCTTTAAAAAAACTTTTTTTTTTCATTTTTTGTATTAAATTAAAATAATTTAAAACAAATTAATAATTATTTCAAAAAAAAAAAAAAAAAATCTCTACTTAGAAACTAAGAATTTTTTTTCATTTAAATCAAGATTATTAAATAGAAAAATTTATTAATCTACTAAATATTCTATTTTAGTAAAAGATAACTTCAAAAAAAATAATTCTTTTTTAAAAAAAAACCCTTCAATATAAATTTAAAACTAAAATTATTTAAAAAATCTTTTATTAAATAAGTTTTAATAGATATTAATTAAAAATCATGATTGATTTTAAAAAATTATTTAAAATAATTAAATATTATAAAATGTTCAAAAAAAATTTTTTTTTTTTAGGAATAAAAAAAAAAAAAAAGGAATCTAAAATACAATTGGAATTTAAATTAGTAAGATTAGGATCAAATGGTAATTAAGTAGATTTGGGTAAGGTTGGAATGTTTTTTTTAGTTAGATTTGGGGTCATTATATTTTTATATAAAGTAATTAATTTAATTTTTAATAAAGAAAAAATTTATTTATTTTTTTTCTTAATATTTAATAAATGAAAAAAAAATTAAGTTTAATATAAATTTCCAAAAAAAAAAAAAAAAAAAAAAAAAATTAAAAAAATTTAATTAAAATTATTTTAATTTTTTTTAAAAAAAAAAAGAAATTAAAAAAAAATAAATAAATAAAAATTTGAATTTAAATTCAAAAAAAAAAAAATAATATTTATTTTAAAGAATTAATTAATTAATTGATTTTTTTTTCTTTTTTATTAAAAAGTTAAAGATGAATTTTAAATAAAAAATTAATTATATTCAATTAAAAAGAAAAAAAAAATTATTATTATTATTATTAATATTAATTTATATCTTGATTTTTTTTTTTTTTTTAAAAAAAATTTAAATTATAAAAAATTCAATATATATTAAAATATTTAATTCTAAAATAATATATTAAAAAATAAAAATAAAAATAAAAATAAAAATTCATATGAAAATTTTAAAACAAATAAAAAAAAAAAAAAAAAAAAGAAAAAAGAAATTCCTTATAAAAAATTTAAAAAAAAGAAATTATATTATAAATTAAAGAATTAAAAATTTATTTAAGATTAATATTATTATTTTTTTTTTTTTATAATTATTATCATTATAAAGAAAAAAAATTTTTTTTTTTTTTTTTTTTTTAATATTTAGAAAATATAAAATTTTAAAATTTAATAAAAAAACAGAAAGAATTAATTAATTTTTTGATATATATATATATTTTTTAAAAGAAAAAACATTTAAATTTTTATAAAAAAAAAATATAATAATAATAATAATAATAAAAAAGCATACAAATTATTAAATTAAATTCTTAATATTATGAATTTCTACAAAAAAAAAAATAATTAAAAAAAATAATTAATTAATTAAATCTTAATCTTTTTTTTTTTTTAGCTTATTTTCAATTCTTTGAATTAAATTGATTTTTTTTGTTTTTTTTTTTGGATTCTTTTGTTTTTTTTAAATTGATTATCTATATTTTTTTTTTTTTTTTTCCTCAAAATCAAATATTTTTTTTTTATTAATTTGAAAAAAAATAACAACATCCAAAGTTTTTTAAAAGTTTAATTATTAATAAAGCTTCTGGGTGGTTTTATTTTTTGATACTTAATGAATGAGTTTCTTTTTTTGAAATAAAATTTTAATGATTTAAGGGTTTTTTTTTTTTGAAAAGAAATTAAACTTAATTTTAAGTTTAAGAAATTAAAGTTAATGATAAGGAGAGGGGAGGGGAATGGAAATAAAGAAAGGTTTTTTTTTTTTTTAAAAAAAAAGATCTGATTTTTAAATCAAAGAAAAAAAAATATCATAAGTCAAAGTATTAAGGTCTTTCTTATCAGTATTTGGATTATTGTAAAATCCATTTTGAGCTATAATCAAATTGAAGAAGTTTTTAAGTTTATTGGATTCTTTACTGGCATATTCTGTTTGAATTAAAATTGATAAATTAAAATTATAGATTGTTTATTAATTATAATCTAAAGAAACTTTTGTAAAGTGAATAATCTTTTAATGAATTAATTGATCAAATTAATTTCATTTATTCCAAAGTTTATTATAAACTTGAATTTATTAAAGAGTTATTAATGATTTTCTCTAGGTAATATACCTACTGATTTTCCTATATAAAATCCTTTAAGAAATTTAAATTCTTTAATGATTCCTTCCTAATAAATCTGAATTATTAGTAATTTTCTATCTATTATTTGAAAAGTGAATTAATTTGATAATTAAATTTTTCAATATTCTTCAAATATAAAGTTGGATTTTTAAATTAATTAATTTGATATATAAATTTTTTTTAAAGGAGGTTTTATTATATTATTAAAAAACTATGTATTGATTTGAAAGAGTTTTTTAATTCTAGAAGATTTAAAAATGATGAATTCAAAGGATTTTTGTTGAGTTGAATCATAAAAAAAAGATTTATAATTATTTGAATTAACTTAAAGATTTAAAATTAATTTTTTATTAATATTGATTAAAACTCTTTGAGATTGATTAAATTCAAATTTAATTTAAAAATAATTTATATTTGGTTTAATATTAATCATTTAATTATTATTATTTTTTTTGGAAAATTTGATGAGATGAATTTATAAAAATCTTCTCTTGGTTTTATCCTAAAAAATTACTTAAGTTTTTTTTTTTTTTTTTTTTTTTTTTTTTTGGAAATTTAAATCTTTAGGTAGTTAATTATTAAAAATTATTATAAGAATTATAAGTAGATTAACAAAAAAAACTTAAAATTTAATTAAAAATTGAAACAAAAAAAAACAAAAACCAAAATCCGTACAATAAATTAAATAAATAAATAAAAACCAAAAAAAAAAATCACATCAATGGTGATAGGAGGGATTTAGGTTTTAGAAAATCAAAAGAATAAATAAATAAAAATTCACTTATAGTGTAAGTAGAGGGTGGGGACTAAAAAAAAAAAAATAATTATAATTTTAAAATAAATTAAAAAATTACAAAAAAAGATAAAATTTCACCAATGGTTAAAGTAGAGGGTGAGGTACTAAAAAATCAAAAAAAAAACAATCACAAATGGTTTAAGGAGAGGGTGGGGGCCTGAAAAAAAACAAAAAGGAAAAACATGCACCTATGGTGAAAGGAGAGGGTGAGGGCCTAGAATTTTTTTTTTTTTTTGAAATAATTAAAGAATCAAAAAAAAAGAAAAAAAATGCACCAAATGGTGCAAGGAGAGGGTAGGGGACTAGAAAATCAAAAAAAGATAAAAAAAAAACCAATGGTGCAAGGAGAGGGTGGGGGCTATAAAATTAAAAAAAAGAAAAACAATTCACCAATGGTGAAAGGAGGGGGTGAGTGCCTAAAAAAATGAATTAAAAAAAATAAAATAAAAAAAATAATTTCACTGAAGGTGCAAGGAGAGGGTGAGGGGGCCTCAAAAAGTTAAAACAATCATACCAAATTTTCTAGGAGAGGGTGGGGCCTAAAGAAGAAGAAAAATATTAATAATTGAATTGGTGGTTCCAAAAAATTCACCTATAAAGTATTAAAAAAAAAAAGCAAATTAATTGGTTAAAAGAACTACCTGATTGTATAAATTGATTCATCTTAATTACAATAAAATATTTGAATCTTTTCTAGCTTTTAATAGGAAAAAATAATAAAATTTCAAAATTTCCTTGCATTTCTCAATAATCTAACTGAAACAAACAAATTGGGACTTGATTATAATAGATTATTAAAACTATCATTTATGATTAATTAATTCCATAAGGTGTTTTAACTCTGACATTAGTCTGGTTGAATTCAGTGCTTCAAAAGTCATGTCCAGAACTTGTTGTTCCTCCTTAATCTCCATTTCTTTATGCCATATCTCTTTTTCAAAAGAAAGTTTGCTTTGTTGCTTCTTTTCTTCATCTTTCAATTGCATTTTTAGTTTTAAATCTTCAAACTTGCAAGCCACCAAGCCATTTAGCCTTCTCCAATTACAAATTCTCCCTTTCTTCTACTTCATGTGCTGAAAAAAAAACAAAAAAACAAAAAAAATTTAAGTGAATGATTGGTAAAAGTCTCAAACCTTTTTTCTGACTCTAAAAGAAGCTGGTATATGGGGGAGAAAATTTATCATCATTCTTCTTCCAAGCACCACTCCTTTCATTTGTATTTGGGATTTAAGGAAGTGGATGGTCTTTCAGATGGTGGTAGCTGAATTTATAGGGAGATTCATTTCAAACATCATTTCTAATGTATTTAAAAATTGTTTCACTTACCACTTCATCTTCTATGTTTTCAAATTGCTCCAATTCATCATCAAGAATCCTCTCTATTTGTGGGTCAATTAGTACTTCTAATGGATTGAACTTTGGCTTAATAAATAAGATTAATATTTATTAAAACCTAATATATTAATTATAATGACTTATTACAGCATCTGAAATACCATTTTCATTGTCCTTATCCACACTATCAAAATATTGAGAGTCATATATTGCAATGGGGGTGATATTTGGATTACTACCAAATATATTATCCAGTTCAACAAAGGATGGAAAAATTCTTTCAAGCTTTCACTCATTCTCTTCGATGATTCCAGCTCCAGTTTGATTCTCATACTGCTTATCCATGGTATTTCTTTTTGCAAGTACATCATCTATCTCTAATACTTGCGGCACTGAGCTTTAAGCAATTTTTAGACTTCTTATTAACTTCTATAGCCATCATTTGGATGATTGTGGTCGGACAATTAATGTTAAACCACTTGTACCGAAACATGCCTAAAAAATTTATTTAATTGAGAGCCAATTAATTATGTTTATATAGTCTGGCTGAGTTAAATGGCTTGATTGATGTGCGTGGGAGGAATTTGGCTTATGCATGGTATTTCTTGAACACAATTTTGTTTGAGGAATTCTGATCCAATTAGAAGAAAAATTTAATAAATATTTTTTAAATAAATTAGCATTTATTTATGAAAATGAAGGAGGGTAAGCCCTGAATTGGGAAAATAAAATTCCTTGTTAGGTTAGATTTGGGTAAAATTCATGTACCTATTATTTTGTTTGAATACCAGGAGACTCAATTAAAAAACATTGATTTTTGAATTGGAAAAAACAACTTCTTTTCATGTGGAATTTGTGTACCAAATCTAATAAGATTTTAAGGTGGGATTTGGTAACATTGACACCCCCTAATATTATTTTTTTTTTGAAAGAAAATTTGAAGAATTTTTTTTTTTGAATTTTTATTAAGATAAATGATTCAAAAAAAAGAAAAAAAAATATTATTATTAATTTTTTTTAATTTAAATAATTTGATTATATATTAAATTATTTTCATTAATATAAATTAACTTAAAAAGTTTTTTAATCAATGAAGTAAATTATATTCATTTTTTATTTTTTTATTTTATTTTTTTTTAGCTTTAATTTTTTTTATGTTATTCTATAAATTTAAATATTAGTAAAGTAGAATTTCATTTTTTTTAACTTTTTTTTTGAAATTTAATTTAAATACCTGACTTGTTTTACAAGGGTATAACTGTTTTAGACAGTTGTACTACATAGGAATCTAAGAAAAGGACAAAGAAACCTTTTTGGGTGGAGAAAAGGCCTCCTTTTATCCTAAATTGGGGTGGAGTGGTCCTCTAGACCATCCACATAGAGTAAGTGAAGGGTTTTTCACTTCAGAGTACTGGCTTGTGGTTTCTACAAAGCCTTTATACACTGTATTAGTCTCAGATGTGGCTTTGAAACCACATCTGGGAAGTTTTCACCAATACAGGGCAAAAAATTTCATCTGGGGACCACACAGCCCTCCTCTGATGTGTATGATGTGTAGAATGCTGTACAGAACCTGTATAGGACCCCAGTATTGAATTAACTATGAGGTATTGAAGTATAACCATTCTTCTTTCTCTTTTTGACACCTCATAATCATGATTGTGGGATATTAGCCCACAGTAAAGGTGTATTGGCTCAATTGTGGGATTTTAACCTTAAAACTGCTATAGATATGTAAGTTTTTAGGATATCAAGCTCAAAGTTGGTTCATTTTGTAGCCCTGGATGCAATCTACACAATGGTACCTCATTTGGTATAGGTAACATTAAATATAGCGAAGTTATGCCATGTACAAATTTTGTTATTCATACATATAATTCTCTCAATATCTGTATGGAGCTTATGTGCTCCATAACTTTTGTTCTAGATGGGATATGGATAAATGAAATAAAACATCAGATAACCCTGATTGCGATCTTTCCAAAAAGACCCCACTTCAGGTGTCTCACAATAAAACTGTAGAAGTTAGATGGGAGGTGAATATTTTGTTCACCTTTATTTGACCTTCTTTTGACCATAAATCCTGTAATTTTGATTCTAGCTCAGTTTTGCTAGTACCATTGGATAGACCTGACCCAGAGCTTCAATTTGAATACCAATTTGATGGGGTTAAGTCTCTTCCTCTGGATTTCAGATGAGAGGAAAAAAATAAGGTTTATGCTCAGCAACAACTTTGAGCAAGAATAATTTTGTTATTCCTTGTCCTATGATGGTGGGACTTGTGTATTTGGAAAGTGGTGGGTTTCCTATTTCTTTTGATAAATTTTGAGCTGATTCAGCTCAGCTCCATTTTAGGGTGGTATCTTGGCTTTACCATTGGTTTATGGTATTTGGCTGTCACACCTGTGCTCTGGTTTTTTTTGAGACTTTTCAGTCCTCCTGGAGGCTCTTAATATCCTCAGATGAAGTTTTTCATCTGGTATGGCCTCTTATGCCAACCATTTATCTTTGTATGCTGTCAGGTTCTCAAATCTGACCAAGTATTGTCTCTGGTCTTTACCATTCAGTCTAATCTTCCTGGCCTTGATTATTTTCTTCATGGGGCCAGGGGAGTCTTCAAATTCCACTATTTCTGGTAGAGTAGAATTTTTCTTCCTGGAGGGGAACTTATCCTCCTCCATTTGGAAGTATGGCTTAACCAAGCTCACTGGGAATGCTGGGTGTTTCCTAGAAAATTCCTCTGTGAGTTTGACCTCCACTGCATTTCCCCTATAGGTTTAATGATAGTGAAGGGCCCTAAAAATGAGTCTCTCACCTTTTTAGGTCCCTTGAGATTTTTGAAGTTGAGTGTGGACACTAGCACTTGGTCCCCTTCCTTGAAGTCAGGTCCCATATGGGATTTGTACCACCTCTGTTTGTTGTATTCTTTTGCCTCAGATATGCATTTAACAGCTGTATCACAAGCCAACTTCCACACATCATGGAAGTCTTTGGCTGTTGGGTGGATAGTGAGAAGATTATTCTTTAGGTAATCCACCCTTTTTCTAACAGGGAGGGTGATTTCCCTGTGGTAGAGTGCTGACTTGTGCTGTAAGCCAGTTGGACTGCTGGTTGTAGGGTAACCCAGTAATGGGTATATTCTTCATGGTTGTTGTATTCCATGCCATATGCACAGAATGTCCTAATGCTATCTTCCATAGTATGGATCATCCTTTCAGCTAATCCATCTGTTTGTGGATGGTAAGCTGTAGAAAAAGCAAGTTTAGTACCCAGCATATCATAGAGGTTGGTCCAAAATTCAGATGTGAGCTTTGGGTTGCTATCACTGATTATGGTATTAGGAAATCTGCAGGTAGATATGATGTTTTTCCAGAATAACAGAGCAATATTCATGGCTGTGTCCTCCTTGTGACATGGTAGGCACCTCACACTTGCTTGGTCCTGTCTTCACTCATATTTCCCATATAGGGGCAGTCATGACATTCCTGCAGGATCAGGGATATATGGTATCTTTCTATCACTGTTAGTGCACTTGTGTGCTTTTCTCTATGATAGAGCAGGCCATCCATAAGGAAAAAATTGTTGTCCTTATAATCCCTCAACCAGGGTCCTTCTAACTGGGATTCCAGTCCCGGGCTCCTGTACTTCTGTTGAAGGAGTTGCAACAGTATGCCACACTGTTTATGTTTGGCATAGTTCCTCATTACTTCACTGAAGAGCTCATTATGCAGCTCTGAGGAACCTATTCCGAATATGGGAGTTTCTGTTCCTTCTGAATCAGTTTCTCCACTGTTTGGGGTACCACTCCCTGGTTCCCATTCAGAAAATCTGAAGTTCTTTTTCCTATCTATTTCCATGAAGTGGATAGGAATCTTTGCTACTACTTCAGGGTCATAATCTGGGTTGCTTTTGAAATTATACAGTGGCCATCTGCATTGGTGTAGCTTTTACCCTCCTTGTATATGATGGTCATATTGCCTCTATACTCCTGGATGGCTATTTGCCACCTCCACATGTGTCTATTGGTAGTATTCATATTTAATAAAGACTTCAAGGCTGTGCAGTCTGTGTAGACTTCAAAGACTTCACCTTCCGAATAATAGTGGAGTTTCTCTACAGCCCAGACTAAACATAGAAATTCAGACTGGGTGGCCCCATACCTGGCTTCCGAATCTTTCAGTTGCCTAGAGATTTAGCATATTACTCCTTCTCTTGGTTCACCATCTACAATTTGTCTCTAGTGAAGGGCTACCCCTAGGCCTTGGCTAGAGGCTGCATCTATATATAACCTAAATGGTAGTTCAAAGTCAGGAAAGATGAGAACAGGTGCATTAGTGAGTTCATGTTTGATCCTCTCATATGCATCCCTTCTTTCTGTGGTAATTTCAGAAACTACATCTTTTGAACATAACCTGTATAGACTACTAGCCATGTGGGAAAAGCTTTTGATGTGGTTTCTGTAGTAGCTAGCAAACCAAAGAAAAGATTTCCTTTCTTTGATGTTCCTTGGTACTGGTTTTTGCAGTACTGATGCTGCTTTATTCTGGTCTATGGCCAGACTAAGTCCTGAGACTTTATGTCCTAGTTCCAGTAATTATTTTTGGCCAAAATTGCACTTTTTAAGTGAAATTTTCAGATTGATGGGTGTGCATTTACTTAGTACTCTGTCTATGTACTGAAAATGGTCTTCCCATGTCTCTGAGTATATAATTCTTTCATAAATATATACCACCATCCAGCCTTCCAATATTTCTTCTTGAAATATTGTTTACATAATCCTTTGGAAGTGGGCTGGTGCATTTTTGATGCCAAAAGGCATCCTGGTGTACTCATATATACTCATATGGCATATGATTCTGAGTAACTTCATGGAGTTTGTTTTAACCCCATTCTGGTGGAAGCCTTTCATACAATCCATCTTGGTTATATATTTGGCTTTTGCCAGTTTATCTAGGGAATAAGATAACCTTGGTATGGGGTACCTATCAGCTTTTGTGTAGTTAGTTAGGGCTCTGAAAGCCCCACAAGACCTAGATTTGCCATCATGCCAAGTGATAAGGACAGGGGTGGTGATTTCCACTATTTCATTGTGTCTTATCTTCCTGATGACATCCATTTCTAGGAGTTCATTGATGTGTTTCTCAATTTCCTTCCTGGTTTCCAGATTTTCTGGGTATGGAGGTCTTCTCAGCATGGGTGGATAGGGTCTTTTCACATCTAGATATAGTTCTATATAATGGCCTCTTATTTTTACTAAGGGGTCTTTACCAATGGAAAATGCTTGTCTATTTTTTCTCAAAATTTTCAGTAAACTAAGTTTTGGTTTGCTTGTGAGGGTAGTGCTGAATTGGCCCTCTCTGAATTCATTAAGTAGTTCTTCCAGAGGTTCATGGGTAGATATTTGGTATATATCAAGTGGAAATTCATTTTCCTTATTTTTACCAATGGTAATATGTCTGTTTTTACTATTGTAGATATCAATGCCATACAATCTCTGGTAGTCTATCCCCAGTAAAACCCCTGGATGTGGGCATCTTCAAGCACAAAAAACTCTGGGTTGAGTCTGATATTAACTTTCCTATGGGGTGTAATTATCTCTTTGATAATTGTCCCAATGGATGTCATTTTCCCTGATGAACTTTTGAATTCCTTTGCCTTGGCTGGCAAGAGTTGTATTTCCCAATTTGGGAAGTGATCATCCAGATAGGTTCTGGCCACTATTGAGCAGTGTGCACCACTGTCAATGATCAATGGGTGTTGAGAATTTTCAATAAAAACAGTCATATTTGTGGCTGTCCCATGTATATATTCCATTCCTTTAGTTGGTGTGACTAGGAATTTTTGTGCATCTTAAATTGTCAGGCTGAGTCTATAATAAAGTGATAATAAAGGTATGTACACCTTTAACTATGACTGTGACACAGATAAGGAGTATTAAAAAAGGTTTGGTTTTAAAGATATTAAGGGCTTTACTAATAAAATTAGTGGTGGTGAGCACTACTGAAAGCCCTGGTTGCAGCTTTACCTGTTGGGTTACAATAATAAAGACTACCATACTTAAGTTTGAAGTATACCTGACTTGTTCTCCAAGAATATAACTGTTTTAGACAGCTTTAGTACATAGAAATTCAAGAACAGGATGAGGAAACCTTTTTTGGTGGAGAAAAGGCCTCCTTTTATCCTAAAATGGGGTGGAGTGGTCCTCTAGACCATCCACATAGAGTAAGTGAAGGGTTTTTCACTTCAGAGTACTGGCTTGTGGTTTCTACAAAGCCTGTATACACTGTATTGAGCTCAGATGTGGTTTTGAAACCACATCTGGGAAGTTTTCACCAATACAGGGTGAAAATTTTCATCTGGGGACCACACAGCCCTCTTCTGATGTGTATGACACATATAATGCTGTACAGAACCTGTATGGGACCACAGTATTGAATTAACTATGAGGTATTGAAGTATAAAAATGCTTCTTTGTCTATTTGACACCTCATAATCATGGTTGTGAGATATTATCTCACAGTAAAGGTGTATTGGCCCAATTGTGGGATTTTAACCTTAAAATTGCTATAACTTTGTTAGTTTTTGAGATATTTAGCTCAAAGTTGGTTCATTGTGTAGCCCTGGATGAGATATATACAATGGTACCTCATTTGTTATGGGTAACATTAAATATAGCAAAGTTATGCCATGTACAAATTTTGTTATTCATACATATGATTTTCTCAATATCTGTATGGAGCTTATGTGTTCCATAACTTTTGTTCTAGATGGGATATGGGGAAATGAAAGGAAACATCAGATAGCCCTGATTGTGATCTTTCCAAAAAGACCCCACCTTAGGTGTCTCACAGTAAAACTGAAGAAGTTAGATGAGAGGTGAATATTTTGTTCACCCTTATTTGACTTTATTTTGGCCATAACTCCTGTAATTTTGATTCTAGCTCAGTTTGGGTAGTCCCAATGGATAGCCCTGACCTAGAGCTTCAATTTGAATACCCTTTCAAATTAGTTAAGTCTCTTCCTCTGGATTTCAGATGAGAAGTGAAAAATAAGGTTTATGCTCAGCAGTAACTTTGAGCAGGAATAATTTTGTTATTCCTTGTCCTATGATGGTGGGAGTTGTGTATTTGGAAAGTGGTGGATTTCCTTTTTCTTTTGATACATTTTGAGATGATTTGGCTCAGCTCCATGTTTTGGTGGTATCTTGGCTTTACGATTGGTTTATGGTATTTGGCTGTCATGATTGTGCTCTGGTTTTGAGTCACAGGCTGACAATATTGAAATTTGATTCAAAATCAAGTATTTTTCTTGTGCTAAAAATGTTTTTAAGGTAAAATTATGTAAAAATCATAATTTAAAGAGATTTAAAGTAAAGAAATTCCAAAATTATTGTTTTCAATTCTTTTGAGTATAAAACAATAATATTTCCAAGATTTTATTGTTTTGCCAAAAATTAAAATTTATACAAAAAAAAATCTAAAGGAGAGATTTCAATTGGAGTTAATTGAGAAAGGAACTGCAGGAAATTGATATGAGAACAGAGTCTCTAAAATTGTAATTAAAGAGAAAACACAATCAAAATTTACCATAGTTATATTGGAAACATAGTGATAAAGTCAACAGTGATGAAAGATGCTTTGATTCACTTTTTGGGTCATTCAAGGGTAAAAATGATTATAAAGAGCTACAAAAAGTGATCATAATTCTTTTTTAATGTGACAATAAGGCTTAAATTGATCTGAAAGGTGGTTTAAATATCTTATTGATTGGCTTAAAAGTGTTTAAATTAAATATAAAAGGAAAAGATTCAAACATGAAGAGAAAAGAAGATATTTTCTATAGCCATCAGTTTTATTTCTCCACAAGTAAAATTAAATCTAATCCATAATGATGAACACACTGACAACAGAAAATCCAAATATAAAATAATTGAACCCTGGTTTGGAGCCAAATGAGATGGTTTTGGACATTTTAGTCCCCTGAACCAGCCATTGCTATAGTAATAGATGGTTTATAGTCTTAAAAACACATCCAAATGTGTTGAAGAGACATAAAGAACATTTAAAGCTTTTTTCATAAAGTATTTTTAAATTAAGGATTGTTTTGTTTTCTTGGAAACAGTTAAAACTTCCCTGATTGGTATCAAAACCTCATCATAAATTGTGTCTCAGGATCTGTGACTCAATTTCAGGCCAAGAAGTGATAAAATTTTGAATAAAGTTTGACTTCCCATGCCTTTTAGCAAGGAATTTTGAGGAGTCTGGCACCCTTGGAGACAAAAGTTCTTTCCCCCCTCAAAATCAATATTTCTAACTTATATTTTACTCAATTCCTCATCATTTACTATACTCAGAATTCAAACATGTAATTCAATTGAAAAATTACAGTAAACAACTGTCATTATAAATTACACATATCTCTATTTGAGTTCACTTATGCAATACACACACACATTTTGAAATTTCAATTGAAAATACTTCAATTCCTCATGGTTTTCAATTACACACCACACCTCAATTTTCAAACATAAATTGATGGTTAACACCACATGTGGTACAAAATCAACTAAGGCTTTGAGGATTTTCATATTTTTATACAGAAAATATCAAAAACCCAATTTCAGCTCATTTAGAGTTGATTTACAAAATTTTCACTCAGAGGTGACCCCACATGATTGTTGATGAGGAATCTAATGGTGCAATAATTTTTATTTATTATAAAAAAAAAGTTATAATAATTTTTATTGATTTTTTTTTCAAAAATATTTTATTTTTATTATTTTTGTTAAAAATTTATTTTTAATTCATTATTTCAAGTAGAAAGATATTTTCACATTTTTAAGATTTAATGTAAATTTATTATTAAATTTTTATTATAAATTTTATTTTTATATTTAAAAGTAAAATAAATAAATTTCTTTAATTATAACTTGATTTTAACTTCTTGTGGTCCTTTGGGTATATAAAACTACCTCTAAGGCTCACAATCCTGTTCTTAGAATTCTTACATGGAATTACTTGTTGATAAGTGATACCCTGAGAATTAAAAAGGTATAATCATAATATGAACTATCATAGGGTTTATTATTGTAAAAAAACAGATAAGCACTGAACCCAGGGCTCTAATTAGTACTCACAATCAATAAGATTCATTAGTCTAGCCCTATCAATCATCTTTTAACTTATTTGGTGGTTAGTGGAAGTGATAATGAGGAGGATGGTGATGGTTGGTGGAGGTCACAATGAGGAGGATGGTTTTGAATAGGTGGATATAGACTAATTGATACTTATTTCTTGGTAATTAAGGAGTAGAAGGCAATGATACTAAGGATAAAAAGTAATGATAAGAGATATTATACTTAAATGTGATAACAAAAATATTTCCCCCAAAAATTTGAAAATAAATCAAATGAAAATAATAATATAGCTTTTTCTGAGTTGAATTCCCAATATTATAATGAATAAGTGAGTTAATTTTTAGTTATAATCTATTAATCAAGAAAAAAGAAGAAATAAATAGAAATTTGATTTCCTTTTTGAAAGAAGTTTGAATTGAATTGACTTATTATTTGTTAAAAACAGGATTGTATATTGAAAAATAAATCAAAAATTTGAATTTGAATTTAAAAATAATTGAAGTTCAAATTGAAAAATTAAATTAGAATTGAAAATTTCAGTACAAAATTATTAAAAGTTTAAATTAATATTAAACTTAATTTCTAAAAAATAACCAATTCAAAATTAAATTATTTTTCTATGAAAAAAAACAAATTGAGAAAAAAAATTACTTGAATTCCCAATTAAACACTCAAAAAAAAGGATTTTCTCCAGCTTAAAAAGTTGAAAATAATTTACAAAAATAAGAAGAAAATTTGAATTTAAATTCAAAATTAAAAAATGAATGAAAAAAATTAAATTTGGATTTAAAAATAAAAATAAAAATTTCAAATTTTGGCAAAAAATTCTCATAGAAGCAATTGAAAATTTATGTCTTTTTTTTTCAAAAAAAAACATATTTTGATTCTGAATGAAGCCTGACAAAACAGAACTGGGGAATAATTCACCATAACAGTGATGTATCAGCAACTTATCAATGGAATGATCTCAAAATATTAATTTATTGATAATTCCTTTGCACCATTAAATGATTGATAAATTGTATTTATGCATTATTGGATCCAAAAAAATCAATTTATATCCACAAAATCATGGTTGCAAATCAATTTTTATTGTCAAATTTCAGAATATTCTGCAGATCAAAAATAAGCCTTCTGTATGAATATTCCTCTATAGTAATATACATATGGAATTTCTTCTTCTTTAGCTCCAATTACAAATCCTGTGAGCCTTGAGGTATATTTTACCTACCCAAATAGGCCACAATTATCTCAAAAATAAATTCTGAACTATGTATAACCCATAAGTCATGCCTATATTCAAAATTCCTCATTTTTGATTTCAGAAAAAATGAATAAATTTTTATTGAGTAAGTAGATCCATGTATTTAAGGCCAGATTTGGATTCTACACAAAATTTCACCTAGGGTAGCTCCACAGAGTGAATAAGCTCAAATCAACTCTTTGAGGTGGTAATATGGAAAATACTTCAATACCACTTAAAAGCTCCATGAAAATGTTTGTTTTTCTCAATTTCACACCAAAATAATGGGAATGTGAGAAATCCCATGTTACATATACACTAAGAATAGTGTTATGCATATTTGTGGAGCTTAATATTATGGTATTCTTACATACACTATTGGTACACCCATTGTGGATATCTCACTTGAAGCCTGAATTTCTATTTTGATGTAAAAAATAGTCAAGGGGGGACAAAAGACATCAAAGTGCACCAGGGTACCCAGCTTCTGAGGGATGGACAGCTCCTAAGCTTGGATACATTGCTGATATTGGCCCAATTAGTAAGCTTAAACCTTTTGGGAACTTGGTTACCAAGTCAAAGCTTCATTATATCATAAGAAAATAGTAAATAAGCTGCTATTTTGATGCGCCAAGGAGGTAAAGAGCAACTTAGACTCCTGTAGCCATGTAAATTCTTAATGAGTTTCCATGGATAAGCCCCAAAAGAGTAATTAAAACCCTTTTTGGACTAGTATCCATTGATTTACCTCATAGCAACCAGCCATATAGTGCTATTTGCAATTCTATGTAGAAATGAGGTAAAACTTCAGAAATTCATTGAAAATACAATTATTGATTAATCTTTCTGAAACGTTCAGGACCAATTGAGAACTTTATAATTAATATTAAAACCAAAAGCAATCTTACTTTTATAAGTAAAATGAGGAGTTTTACTTACGGTCCATTTTTGATGATTCCACATGAAATACTGAATCTTTAAAAATTCACAGAAAATATACTCTGTGATGAAATTCCCAATAACATTGATAAATTTGAGAAATAAATTATTATTTTGGAATAAAAGAATATTTACAGTTGTTAATCCATTTATTCTTAACCATAAATGGGTTGGTAGTCATGTAAAAGCATCAATTAAGTAATTATGATAATCTCATGTGACAACAGATGATGCAATAAATAATCCAAGAAGGTTTATTGTTTTCTCACTCACTAGCTTTTCAGTTTTCTCCATGGAATGCCTCTGTGAGCTGTCTTAGACTCAAAAGAGGCCTCCTCTTGCTGTTTTTTCTAAATCATCACATTATTCAATTATACCTTTATTACCAACAAGTAAGTATTAGTTAAATCTTTTCTGAGGTGTTTTAAATCTTTCAGAATCAATAAGAAAGAGGTGAAGTCATAGAAATAAACTATATATTATTGCAATATTGTCATATATCCATTTTTGATCTTTTAAATCCACAATCAACTGTCAAATTTCTCTACTTTTATCTTTAATAAGTTCTTTGGAGTATTAGTGAGTGATTCATCTTAACTCTTAAATTTATTCTCTAGTAATTGTTTTCTTTAAGAATTATATTTATAATTCTTTTTTGAAAATATAATTATATATTAAAATGATTTTATTACTTTAATAAAGAAGCTTTATTATTAAATACTTCTTGTAATTGATTCTAGTAGACAATTACTTCTTACTGCTATAATCACTAGTAATGTATAGCAAGTAAAAGAAATAATTAATTTTTTAATTATTTAATTATGGTTATAATAATTTTCTTTATTATATTTCATAAGAACAGTCATAGTACTGTTGATTAATAGTAATATTATCAACAGTTTCATAGAAAAATCTTACATATGGGGGCCTGGCCCTGTTTTTTGAACCTTGTACCCTCAATTAATATATTTTTAAGCTACAACATATATTAATTTAATTATTTTTTTGCTTTCAATTCAAAGTTAAAGTTTTTTTTATTTTTGAAATTGTCTTAAAATCTTTTTCATTGAGGAATTTGGTTTAATTTTATACTGTTTTTACATGTGGCTTCTTCACATCCAAAAACTTATAAAACTATTCTTTGAGTTACTCTGAATTAATCTTGATTCAAAATATTAATTTTCTTTTTCTTTAAAAAGAAAAATCTTTTTAATATTAAAAAATACAAAACTTATAAAAAATATCAAAAATATTTTAAAAGTATAAAAAATAATTTTCTTTTATCAATTTTTTTCTCTAGTGTCTTTAATCAAATACTGTGTAGCTGGTAACAGACTCAGTAAGAGATACATTACCAGTCCAGAATCTGAAGACAGTATTGAAGTGCAAATTGATAAAAGAGGAACTTCATTTAAGACAGAACAAGCCAAACAACCACCAAAAGGTGTGTGTTTTCTGTTTTCAATTCTTATTTTCTCTTGAATTGACATGAAAAATGGTGCATACAAGAAATGGAAGCAGCTATTCAGTACAACCAGATGGACCTGGACAAGGAAGAGGTAAGACCAGAAAAAGGTCTTCCAAGTCTTCCTCAAGAAAGACACATCTGGAGGATGACAGAACTGCCCCCCATTCCCCAAGGTCTGTACCAAAAATCTTTGATGTGAACTCTGAGCCTGAACTAATTGAAGGTAATATTTTAAGGGATGAACCACTTCCAAGTGGCAGCCATAGAAATATATCAGTCCCAATACAAAAATTGGTTCAGAGCAGCAAAATAAGAGGAGTGGGAAATATGCCCAAGCCTTTGGCAGGGGGCCATGAACTCTTACTTACACATCAAGAGCTTTCTGGGTCAGGAGAAGACAATAGAACTCTTAGGAGGGTGGAGCCCATTTTCTTGCAAAGAAAAGGTAAAAAAGATAAAGAATTGGTTTAAGAAAAAAAGTCTTTTATCTGTAGACCAGAAGAAGGAATTGGAAATGACCCCAGCTTTGGAAGAAGGCCCAGTGGCATCTATCAGCTCCAAACCAGCTCCAGAAGCATCCAAAGAGAAGCCCAAAAGACCTCAGAAGAAGAAGAAAGGTCCCAAGAACAATCAGGGAAAGGGAAAAGGCAAAGAAAATTGGCACAAAACTTACCCACAAGGGTACAGGATCCCCAAATTGGGGCCTTCAGCTGTGGACACTGTCTTCAATATGCCCAGGACTCTTATGGAATTCACAGCCAAAGAGAAGGAAAGGATGAACAGGAATTTTCCATGCAAATATTAGATGAAATACAATTTGTTGAATCTAGTATTGATTTAGAACTTGGAAAATTTGATGCAAAGTTAAATAAAATAAAATCAGATATAAGTGAATTGAAAAGAAATGACAAAAAGTATACTGAGTGATATAAGTTGACAAATGTCAGACTTGATTCAATTACAAATACATGTGACAGAAGTAAAAGTAAATTTCAAGCCCAAAATGATAAAATGGAAGATCTTTCCATTTTAAACATTAATGATAAACTTAGAATTCTAAAAGATCATGTTTTGGAAATAATTAATAATACCAATCAGTTTGCCACACATTTGGAAAAAAATGACAGTGAAAGGCAGAAGTTAAGGAATGAAATCATTGCAACTGTGGAGAAAATTTGTAAGAATTATTAACCACATATTCCAAGACATTCTACACCTTTGACTGAGAAAAACCTTTCTGTAAAAGGAAGTTTGACCCCATCTTTAGGAGAAAATACTATCTGTGCAAAAGATATTCCCAAGCTGAAAGAATGGCCAACATTCTCTGGTGAAGGAGAATACAATAATATTGAGTTCATCAGAACAATTGATATGTTGCAAGAAGATTCTCACACACCTGATGAAATCATAGTGGGAAAGCTACACTCTTTGTTTACCAGGACTGCAAAGAAATCGTATTACAAAGTGAGACTAGATCATGGTAAAAATGATTGGCCTTGATGGAAATGTGAAATAATCACCAAATGGGCCAACAATTCTTGGAGATTTAAAATGGAAAATGCTTTTTAGAGTTCCATTTTTAACACAGAAAAGGATGAACCACTTACTTCATTCCTCAAACAGAAAGACAGATTATCTGCCTTACACACAGATATGTCTGACTCTATGCTTAATATTAAAATATTAAGAGAATGTGAAGGAGAACTAGAACATGCTATCAAGTGCAGATGTGTAGAAACCTGCTCAACAGAAGACTACATCAATGACATGAAAGATATCATTACTAGAAAAAGAATTGGTAAAGCCTGGACTAGAGTCCCTATGGAATCCAAAATGGTCTCTAAAGCTTCCAGAGAAGATAAGAGGCCTGAAAGACCTGTCTTGAAGCTTCATAAATGTGGAAGCACTTCAAATTTGGCCAACACTTGCACCAAAAAGACAAAGATTAATGAAGCTAAAGTCATTGAGAAAGCTCAGTGTACTGAAGAGAAAGAAGAATCTGACCTAGATTCTGCAGTCTCTGAGGATAAACCAATAGAGGACTATCCCATTGAAAGCATTACAGCTTTCTTTGAGGTTACAGAAGTCCATACTCACTTGCCACATCACAGTGAGGATCCAGGATGCCAGAATGTGCAAAACCAAACCTTCTAGAGGTGAAGGATACACTGCTGGAGCATTTTGTATCACATCAATCCTGATGAATGATATTTAAGCCAAAGTAAATTTGGATACAGGAAAATTTTGTAGTTGTGTAGGCAAAGATTATCTTCAAGCCATACTACCTGGATGGAAAAGCCATCTATTACCAATAGAGGGTGTACAATTTAGTAGTGCCAGTAATAATATGTACCCTTTGGGGATATTGGACACTAATCTTGTATTTCCACATCCAGCAGGAAGTGTAAGAATGAAAACTGAGATAGTAGTAATGGACAATTGCACATCTCAGCACATCATTCTTGGAAAAGATTACTTGAATATTTATGGTATTAACATCAATAACCACAAAGACAGATATTTCACAATTGGAGAAAATAAAAGACAAAAATTTGCTTTTTCCAATATGCCAAAGCAAATATCTGTGATATATTCTGTTAAAGATACTTATAAGGAGCAATTTGTGGCTAATCAACTTATTGAAGCACAAATTAATCCATCATTATCACCAAAAATGAGGCATGATATTATTGATGTGTTATACACATATAAGAATGCCTTTTATTCTGATAATGAACCATTAGGCACTATTCAAGGGCATGAAGTTGATATTACTCTCAATATTGACAGACCATACCCTCCAGTACTTAGAAGACCAGCTTATACCACCAGTCCCAGAGCTAGAGAAGCCTTGAGAAAAAATATCAAAGAGTTGATCCAACTTGGTGTACTAAAGAAATTAGGGCATAATGAAGAAGTTGAAGTGACAACACCTGTTATTATTGCTTGGAATAATGATAAATCAACAATTGTTGGAGATTTTAGAGCATTTAATACCTACACCATTCCAGGTAGGTATCCAATTCCTAGAATTCAAGAAACCTTGACCCAATTATCTAAAACCAAATATATAAAATCAATGGATTCATTAAAAAGCTTTAATAAAAATGTTTTGATACCCAAAAATAGGAAATTACTTAGAATTATCACTCACTGTGGTATTTATGAGTATCTTAGAATTACATTTGGTATTACAATTGCACCATCTCATTATCAAAGAATGATTAATACCATCTTCCCCACAGAATTATCTGAAGGATGGCTGATAATTTATATTGATGATATTATCCTATGTTCTGACTCATGGTCTTTGCACCTTGAAATACTTGCAAGAGTAATTGGAAAAGCTACAGGAGCAAATATGAAGATTTCACTCAAGAAATGTAATTTTGGCTTTGAAGAACTTAAAGCTTTAGGACATATTGTTTCTGGTTTAAGCTTGGGTATTGACAAAAATAAAGTGGCAGCAGTGTTCCTTAAGCCAATACCCCAGAATAAGAGAGAAATGATGCATTTTCTTGGATTTTCCAGTTATTACAGGCAACACCTGAAAGACTTTCAAATTCTAGCCAAGTCACTCTATAGAATATGTGATCAACAGACAATATTTGAGATGACACAGGAAAAAATTTAAGTTTATGAGAAGATAAACAAAGCTCTTACAGAAGTACCCTTACTCCTCATGCCTGACTGGAATATACCTTTTAAATTGTACATTGATGCATGTGGAGATGGATTAGGGGAAACCCTACATCAGGTCCAGATGATTGATGACAAACCTACAGAGGGACCAGTTTGTTACATCTCAAGACAAATCAAACCAACAGAAGCCAGATATGGTGCAAGGCAGATGGAGTGCTTATGTTTGGTATGGGCACTTGAGAAATTACACTATTATCTTGATGGAAGTGTTTTTGAAGTGATAACTGACTGTAACGCTGTTAAATCACTTCTTAACATGAAAACTCCCAAAAAACATATGTTGAGATGGCAAATAGCCATTCAAGAATATAAAGGTAACATGACTATAATTCATAAAGCAGGAAACATTCATAAGAATGCTGATGGACTGAGCAGGTGGGCATTAGCCAATACTCATGATAACCCAGCTTATGTACCTTTAGAAGCAGAACCACAGATTCCAATTGAAGGAATTAACATAACTGATATTGGGACTGAATTCTTTGAAGAGGTCAGATAATCTTATAAGAAAGACAATAATTTTCATATCTTGACTTCCTTACTAGATAAAGACCGCAAAGATACCTCTTTAGTTGATGCACTGGATGAAGTGTGGAAGAATTCCTATTCTGAAGGAAGATTTCGCTTGTTTGATGGGATAATTTACCACAGAAACAAACATTCTTGTATAATGACATTGTGTAGCAGATTGTTTATCAATACCATTCTTCATGAATGCCATGATAGCATCTACCCTGGACACCTGTAAGAAGAAAGAACACTTGAAAAAGTAAAGAACTGTGCATGGTGGCCATCTTGGAGAAAATAAACCATTGAATATTGCCATACCTGTGATAGATTACAAAAATAAAACTGGAGTACAGGCAAGAAATTTGGACTGATGATTCATATTCAAGAACCAAAATGCCCTTGGGAAGTTGTTCAAATGGATTGGGTCACAGCACTTCCTCCAAGTGGTGACAAAAGTTATAATGCTTGTTTAGTCATTGTAGACAGATATAGCAAGACTCCCATATTCTTACCATGTCATAAAGATGACACTTCTATGGATACAGCTCTTTATCTATGTAGTAGAGTTATTCCTCATACAGGATTATTTAAGAATATCATAAGTGACAGAGATCCCAAGTTCACATCTGCACTTTGGACCAATCTTCATAGATTGTTTGGGACTAAGTTATCATTCTCAACAGCATATCACCCTCAAACAGACGGACTAGCAGAGAGAATGATTCAAACTTTAGAGGACATGATCAGGGGATTCTGTGCTTATGGGTTATAATTCAAACACTCAGAAGGATTTACCCATGACTGGTGCACTCTAATACCTGCATTGGAGCTGGAATATAAGACATAAGTCCATTCTTCTACAGGCCAAACTCCTGCTATGTTAGAAAAAGGATGGAATCCAAGACTCCCAGCAGACACACTGAGGAAAGAGTGTATTGAAATTCATCCTACAGCTTCCAGATTCAAGATAATTCTTGATAAAGTGAAGCATCATTCAAAACAAAGTATGAATGATGCTTTTGACTATGCAAAACAAAAGTGGGACAAGAGTCAAAAAGGACTAGACTTCAGAGTAGGGTACTTAGTTCTAGTTTCAAACTTGAATTTAAATAATGTCAAAGGCCCAAAGAAACTTAAAGATTCTTATGTAGGACCTTTTGTTATTGTTGCCTTACATGGAACCAATGCAGTTCAAGTAGAATTGAGTGCTGAATTGGAAAATAAAAACCCCTTCTTTCCAGTCAGATTGATAAAACCTTATCAACCAGCTGACAAAGAATTGTTTCCTTTGAGGAACCCAATTCTTTTGACTGTACCACCAGTGGAACAAAGTGGATACAAAAAGATAAAGAAATTCATTAAAGAAAGGAGACTTAGGGGTAAAAATAAAAGAGAATATCTTTTCAGATATAGAAATCCAGTACATGAAGATGAATGGCTGGCAGAATCAGAAATACCTGGCTCAGATAAGCTCTTAAGAAGATTAAGACATGAAACAAGGCCACAAGCCTGAGTTCATCTATAAATGTGCTTTGAATTACTTGATCTAGGTAATGTAAAGAGGTTGGACAGTGGACATTAACCCCCTTTGGGGCCTTTTTCTTCTTGATACCATTAATAAAATTGTAGTACAATTTTATTTTTTGGTGGGAGGAAATGTGATCCTTGAGGTATATTTTACATACCCAAATAGGCCACAATTATCTTAAAAATAAATTCTGAACTATGAATAACCCATAAGTCATGCATAGATTCAGAATTAATCATTTTTGATTTCAGAAAAGATGAATAACTTTTTATTGAGTAAGTAAATACATAAATTTAAGGCCAGATTTGGATTCTACACAAACTTTCACCTAGGGTAGCTCCACAGAGTGAATAAGCTCAAATCAACTCTTTGAGGTGGTAATATGGAAAATACTTTAAAACCACATCATCAATACCACATAAAAGATCTGTGAAAATTTTTGTTTTTCTCAATTTCACACCGAAATAATGGGAATGTGAGAACTCCCATGTTACATATACACTAATAATAGTGTTATACATGTTTTTGGCACATAATATCATGGTATTATTACATACACCTTTGGTACACCCATAGTAGATATCTCACTTTAAGCCCGACTTTCTATTTTGATGTGAAAAATAGTCCAGGGGGACAAAAGACATCAAAGAGAGCCAGGGTACCCAACTTCTGAGGCCTCTGAGGCGTGGAAAGCTCTAAAGCTTGGATTCATTGCTGATCTTGGCCCAATTAGTAAGCTTAAACCTTTTGGGAACTTGGTTACCAAGTCAAAACTTCCTTATATCATAAGAAAATAGTAAATAAGCTGCTATTTTGATGTGCCAAGGAGGTAAAGAGCAACTTAGAGTCCTGTAACCCTGTAAATTATTAATGAATTTTTCAGGATAAACCCCAAAAGAGTAATTAAAGCCCTTTTTGGACTAGTATCCATTGATTTAGCTCATAGCAACCAGCCATATAGTACTATTTGCAATTCTATGTAGAAATGAGGTAAAACTTCAAAAATTCATTAAAAATACAATTTTGAATTAATATTTCTGAAACGTTCAGGACAAATTGAGAACTGTATAAAAAATATGAAAACAAAAAAGAATTATACTTTTATAAATAAAATTAAAAGTATTACTTACAGTCCATTTTTGATGATTCCACATGAAATACTGAATCTTTAAAAATTCACAGAAAATACACTCTGTGATGAAATTTCCAATAAAATTGCTAAGTTTTAGAAATCAATGATTATTTTGGAATAAAAGAAGATTTACAGTTGTTACTCCTTTTATTATTAACCATAAATGGGTTGGTAGTCACATAAAAGCATCAATTAAGTAATTATGATAATCTTATGTGACAACAGATGATGAAATCAATAATCCAAAAAGGTTTATTGTTTTCTCACTCACTTGCTTTTTTGGTTTACTCCATGGCATGCCTCTGTGAGCTTTCTTAGACTCAAAAGAGGCCTCCTCTTGCTGTTTTTTCCAAATCATCACATTATTCAATTATACATTTATTACCAACAAGTAAGTATTAGTTAGATCTTTTCTTAAGTGTTTTGAATCTTTCAGAATCAATAAGAAGGACATTAAATCATAGAAAGAAACTATATATTTTTGTAATCTTGTTATATATCCATTTTTGATCTTTTAAATCTACAATTATCCGTCAAATCTCTCTAATTTTATCTTTAATAAGCTCTTTGGAGTATTAGTGAGTGATTCATCTTAACTCTTAAAGTTTTTCTCTGGTAATTGTTTTCCTCAAGAATTATATTTATAATTATTCTTGCAAAAGATAATTATATATTAAAATGATTTTATTACTTTAATAAAGAAGTTTTATTATTAAATAATTCTTGTAATTGATTCTAGTAGACAATTACTTCTCACTGTTATAATCACCAGTAGTGTATAAAAAGTAAAAGAAATACTTGATTCTTTTATTGTTTAATTGTGGTTATAATAATTTTTATTATTATATTTCATAAGAACAGTCATATTACTGTTGATTAATAGTAATATTATCAACAGTTTCATAGACACATCTTACAAATCCCATTTTTTTGAGATGTGTGTTTGATTTTGTGTTTTATCACATCAAAATGAAACTGTTTTTGTAAATTCACCTCTTAAAATAACTGAATTTTCCTCATGCCATTATTTCTTTTCCCACTACAAAAAAAGACTTATGATTTGATTCTTGAACTAAGAGAAACTGTTACTAAGTGAGAATGAACAGAGTAAATACATAACTATTTGCAGAATTCCAGAAGATTTGCATATGGTGGTTGAAAAATATTCATGGAATTTTTCATTTAATAACTCTATTCATCCAGGTTGAGGTTTGATGATTGATTACTATTCTTTGTTGAGTGAGGAATAAATTTACATATCTGGAGGAATGGTAAATAAATAATTGAATTAACAAAGATCATGTTTAATCATATGTACTAATTCATAATTCCGGTTTTCAGACTAGATTAGATATAAAAATGTTTAAGAAGAAAAGGATTAAGATTAGGTTCTTATTCCAAACCATTAGAAATCTTTCAGATTTCAGTAATTTTTAATAATTCCACGCAATAAAAAGATGATTTATTACCTTTATGATGAATAGTTAATTTCTATCATCATTATCTAAACCATTTTTTTCTTGAAAATTGTAACTTCAAGTGGGAGTGATATAGGGATATTCAACAAAGAGTGAAACCATTTTCACAAAAGAAAGAAAAAATAATTTCAAGATTTTCAGACATTGTATTAATAAATTTACTCTCATATACGTCAGCTTGTCCATCCTAAGCTCAATTCTTTGGAAGCCATATAAACTTCTTTTTGTATTATTTCCATTCATGTTGTATACTTCTTAAATTTTAGCTGAATATATGATGGGATTTTTGGTTTACCTCAATGGCCATGAGCTAAAATAAATTCTGATTTGATAAAGAGAGCCTTTTTATGGAAGCTGAGCCACTGGTACCAAAAGATGACTTAAAGTTCAATTTTATTGAAAGCCAATTGATTATTGTGAAGTAGTCTCCACCTATTAAGTGAAGAGATTGATGAGGAAAGACAGAGGTTGTCTTCATGTCTGAACTGATGGTATTTTCTTTGAAGTAAGGAATTATTATATTATTGAAGAAATAAAAAGTGATTATACTGTTGTTTTAGAAAATATTTAAAAATGGATCATGGGGGAATATTTTATACATTTGAATATAATGAATTAATACTGAATTATGATGTGCATTAGGTTTCAAAGAAACATCCCATATGTGTGGTCTTTGGTGAAAATACTCAGGGACTAAGTTAAAATCTCATGTAACTTACAAATGAAAAAACCTGGGGTGTACCCATGGGATTTGGAAATCAAATCCCCTGTTATCTTAAGGTGAGATTTGGTTACTTTGAAAGCCCCTTATGAAAGTAACTATCAATTATTTTTTTTAATAATCAAAATGAATTGACTAATTCGTGTTAAAGAAAAAATTCTAATTAGTTTAAATTGAAAATAATGAAAAACTAGAATTAATACATGCTATGAAAATTCATTTTCTCCCCTAACCCCCACCACAAAGAAAAAAAAGAAAAGTGTGAAGAAAAAAGTTCAAAAAAATTTAATAATCCACTGCCGACCCATAAGCTTTTTCTTTTTCTGTTACTTATTACAAATTATGAAATTTTAAAACAACATAAAAATTTTCTTTGAAAATTTTCAATAAAAGTTATTTCATTTTCCTACCAAGTTTTTTTTTCCAGAATCATATTCATTTATCAATAAATATCCACATCCTCTTATTTTTGGTTTCTTATTTTTAACTTAATCTTCCTTTCTTTGAAATTTAATTTGATGTAGTTTTTATTCAAATGCAATTTAAAAATGACAATTCAAAGCACTTGAATAAATTTTAGGATGATTTAAACAACATCTCAAAGCTTGGAGATTATTTTGTGACAACATATAAATAAAGAATTACTAAAAAATAGAGTTCAAATATGATGATAACTTTATTAAGGAAGAAAATAAAGTCAGATTATACCAAAAGAAAATATTTAATAACTCAGATATTTTCTTTTGAAAAGGAGACTATAAAATTAATAATTAATGTAATAAGAATATGATGAATAATTATTTAAGGTGTTGATATGACACTTTGATTGAAATGCAGTACTTTCCCTGTCCTTTAAATTTCTATAAGATAAAATTATGTAAAAAGATAGTAAATTCAAGAGATTCAAAAGTGAAAACACCAAAATTATCGTTATTAATTATTTTAGTATAAAACAATAATATTATGAAGATTTATTTTTTTTATAAAAATAAAAAATTATTTCAAAATACTATAAAAAAGATATTTATGGCCACAAAAAGAATTTCTTCAAGAGAAATTAAAATTCAAATCAATTTGGTAAGGAGCTGAAAGAAATTATTATATGGAAAGAGTCTTTAAAATAAAAATTTGAGGGAAATATTCCCAAAAGTGACCAGAGTGAATTTGGAAATAAAGTGATAAAAGATGCTTCACTTTTGGCTTGGTTAAAAGGTTAATATGATTATAAATAGTTTAAAAATGTGATTAAAATAATTTTTACAAGCTCTTAAAATATTTGAAATGATTTCAAAATGGTCTTTGAAATATTTTATTGATTGGTTGAACAATTTTCAAACTAATTCTAAAAGGACAATATGGGGAAAAGAAAAAATCATTCTATATACACCATTTTTGTTCCTCAAGAAGTTGATTTTTATCCTCCAAGCTGTGGTAAAGGTATTGGAAAAGAAAAGACAATTATGAAATTTTTGACCCTTGTTTTAGACAAAAAAGGATTGTTTTTGGCAATTTTTTGCTATTTTTAGCCAATTCAATCCTACAAACCAGCCATTAATAGGGTAAGACTTAGTTAAAGGCTTCCAGTACACGTAAAAATGTGTTTAAGAATCATTTGACACACCTAAAACATATGTTGTGAGGGTTGCTTTAAATTAAAACCTGTTTTACCCTCTTAGAAATAGTAAAAACTGCCCTGGCTGGTATCAAAATCTCATCATCAATTGAATAACAAACCCTTTCATTAAATAAGAGGCCAAAAATGATGAATTTATATATATATTTTGATTTAAAATGAATTTTGGAAAGGAATTTGGGGGAGTCTGGAACCCTTGGAGCCAAGATTCCTTTTTACCTCAACATTCAATATTTCAAATTAATTTTCCTTTAAATACTCATCATGTGTTAATACTTGAGATTTTACATATGCATTTAAATTTATTAATAATAGTAAAAACCTTTCATTATGAATCCCTCATATGAAAATTGTTGTTCAATTATTCAATACAAACACACATTTTAAAATATCAATTGAAATTACTTCAATTCCTCTTAGAATCTAAAATACACACCAAACTTTGATTTCGATACATAAATTTATAGCTAGAACCAAATAAGGTAAAAATTAAATAAAAATTTTGACAATTAACAGTTTTTCATACATGAAATATTTTGAGCTCAATTTAAGCTCATTTAGAGTTGAGTCACAGAAATTTCACTCAGAGGTTCCCAACCTGAAATTTCATGGGGAATGCAATGGAAAGATAAACATTGGATTTTTCTACATTTGATGAAATTATAATAATTTTTTATTAATTTTCTTACAGAAACTATTTTATTTCTAGATTTCATATTTAATTCATTCACTTTTTCCAAGTGAAGATATCTTTTAGAATTTTTGTTAAGCTTTCATATTTAGAATTTTTATGATTATTTTCTCATAAAATTTATTTTGATATCCAAAATGGTTATATTCAAATTTCTGGTTGTTTGGGTATATGAAAATTCCTTCAAGGATCACAAATAACCATTTAAAAGAAACTCTTTTTATCTCAAGTGCAGATTATTAAAAGACAAAAAAGATTTCTCAATCTAAACTATTCACATTGGGGGATGAAATAAGGCATCACCTTGAAGGGGGAGTTATTGATATTTCTGTTTTGAACTTCAGAATTGTCAAATAACCATGGGTGCTAAGGTATATTAGCTGTCCCTCTATATACTGAATAGTAATCCTGCAGAGAATCACAAAATTAAATAAGATTTGTTGTTTTAACAGATAGATAAGACTTATCATCAGTCTCTAAATCAGACCTATCAATAACTCTATTCCCAAAACTCTGATCAAAACAATAATTTATCTTAATCTAAAGACTACTATTTTATTTTATTTTAATAATAATAAAAAAGATCTTTTTTTGTGTTTTATTTTTGATTATGATGATTTTTCAATATTACTACTAATAATAAGACTATGGGATTTAATACTAATAATAGTTCTTCAATAATTTTTTTAATAATATTATTATATCTGTACTGCTTTCCTTTAATACTACTAACTCCTGATAAAGGAAACTGAGCTTTTCACTTTGGCTATACTACTATTCTTCCCTAATTATAAGCTACTGAGTAAGGCTACTGAGATTTTCACAACCAAAACAATACTACTAAACTAGATATCCTACTAGCTCAGGGATGGTTGTGATCCTCCATAGTGGGAACTTGTTCAATCATTTTTGGAAAAATGAGGGAGAGAAGACCTCTATTTATACCTTTTGGTCCTCCATAGAGATTCTCAAAACAGGGGACTCAGGAAAATCATAGCTGAGATGTTTTAGGTGGTGAGACATGTAGTTTTGGTGTAGAAATGTGTTTTCTGAGAGAAATTTTGTGGCGGTATTGTTTCTTATAAAAATAATGTGATTTAATTGAGATAATTTGGCTGGTGAGATATAATTTTTGCCAAGAAAGTGGAGAAAATTCAGGTTCTCACAATTGAAACTTCTTTTAGTCATATGATATTTTTGAGAAAATTGAGCTGGTGACATTTTTCTTTTAAAAATCATGTGATGTGATTTAGATAACTTGGCTAGTGAGATTCAATTCTTTTCCAAGAAAGTGGAGAAAATACAGGTTTTTAAAATTGAACTTTCTTCTAGCCATATGATATCTTTTAGAGAATTTAGCTGGTGAAATCCTTCTTGGAAGTGGAGAAAGTGGGGAAAATACAGAACTTTTTATTGAGTGCACTTCCATTAAATTTCAACAAAGGCAGGGAAATTCTTGTTTTCAATGTTGATATGTAATATTGAGAGAATATTTCTGGTAGTTTAACTTTATTATTTCATTTTATACAAGCAGATATTACCTCATTTCTATCAAATTTGATGTGTGTCAATATTATTAAGCAAATATTTTCTCTTGGTAAGTCAACTGTAATTTCTTGCATAGCCTTTAGATATTTCTTTTAATTAGATTGGGGTGGAGAAAATGCAGTTCTGATGCTGTGCTCAACATGAATTTAAATAGCTGTATTTAGTTTATCTCCAATGAATTGTTTAACTTTGCTATGGATGATGAAATAAGGCAGAGAAATTGGTATTTCTTATTTCAATTAAAATTATTCTGGTTGAAACTTTGGTCTTCTAGATTTTCAAAATACCTGATTATGCCCTAGGACTTCTTCACAGTTTGATTTACCTAGTTCCAGAGCTCTGAAATTTGATTTCCTTTTCCAGAGTTATTCCAAAATTATTCCACAACTCTTGTATAATTCTTACATCCTATTTTAATATATGAAATAATTCTGCAATTTCATTTTCTTCTACTGAGTTATTCCACAATTTTATTCTTTCTCTGGAGTTATTCTGGGATTTTTCTATGATTCTGAAAGCTTCTTTCCATCAAGTTATTCTGAAATTTTCAAAATACTCCATTTCTTCTCTAAAAATCTGCAATTTTATTCTGAAATATCTTCCATAATTTCCCCCAAGTTCCTCAATTTTATTCTAATTTCTTCCAAATTATGCAATTTTATTCCCATCTCCAGCATTATTCTTCAATTAGTTTTTTATGCTTTGGTAAGCTTGAGACTAATATAGCTGGTATGGAATACCACATCCCCCTCTATGTTTAATGCTGTCCCAAGATTTCCAATATCAATTAGATGATGTATGATTTTCAATTTCTTCTTCCTCTAAGATTTAATCTTAAACTTCACTTTATTAAATTCTATCATTTCCTGATTCTCAAGTTATGTGAGCTAACTTTCCCCTTGGATGAAATCTCTTGATGTGACTTGCTGCAAATTTCCTTGTCAGCTTAGTGCCATCCAATTATTCAAGTTCATAAAGTCCATTATTAAATTGACTGAGAGCTCTAAATGGTCCATTCTATTGGCTCTTAAAGAGTAAACCCCAATGTGACTCAAGTGTTATATTGTAAAATAATACCAAATCCCCTGGTTGAAGTGGAGGTGTTTGTATGTCATCCTTTTGTCCAAGTATTGAACAGATATTTTTCTTGAATCTCTCAGTTTTTCTTCTTCTTTCAATCCTGTTTCTTTTTCTGAAATATGTATGGCTATTTCTTCCAATGGCTCTTCTGTTGTTGATATTTTAACCCATTCTATGGCCAGGTATGCGTTTGTTTCTAATTCAACTGGTAAGACAGCCTGCTGACCAAATTGAAGTTTAAAAGATGAGTATCTTGTTGTTTGTTTTGTGGAAATTATATCTTCCAAGGTCACAATAAGTAGGTCTTCTTTCCATTTGGATCCATTTCAACCACATATCTTTACAAGTGCATCCTTTAATTGCTCATGGCCTCTTTCAGCCATTCCTTATGATTCTGGGTAGTAAGGTGTAGTTATTCTGATGTTTGATCCTGCTATTTTTACTTCTTCTTGTAGTTCTTTTCAAAATTATTTTCCTCTGTCTACTTTTACTTCTTTTGGTGCTCCATATCTACAAATAAACTCTAAATTAAACCATTATGAGACTGATTTTGCAGTTAGCCTAGTTAATTACACAGTTTCTGGCCATCCTGAAAAGTTGTCTCTTTCCACCACTGATATTTCCATGTTGCTTCCCTGATATGGACTGTATACATACTTACTACTTAAAGTGAAGTTCATTTTACAGATATCTTCCCTTCTTCTTTTTGTTCAAATAACTTCTTTTTGAAGAATTTTAAAATTATTTAACCCATTTCTTGACTATAATTCTTATTCCTTCCCACCAATATATTCTATTTATTCCTCTGAATGTTTCATTTTCCCCTTAATGACCCAATTATCTGTGCATTTTCTTTAGAATCCAATGCTGAGCTTTTTCATTAAATACAACTATTTGATTATTCCCTTGATTTCTCCTTTTCAGCTTCCATCCTTCTAGATAGAAGTTTACTTATATTATTTTAATTCTCTTGAAGTACTCTTCCCCAATACTATGTGGCTTTTGCAAAATATCCAAATATTCCTGAATTTGTTTTCCAAATACTTCTTGTTTTATTGGAATTTTTATATCATTTGTTTCATTTCTTGATAATTTTCCCACTTTTCTTGTATTTACTTCTTTTAGGCCAACTACTGGATGTGGTTTTATCAATTCTTCTTATTCATCAGAATCATCCTTTTCACTTTCATATCAATTTTCCCCCTTTGGTCTTCTTGATAACCTATGTGTAACAGTAAATCTCTTCCATGGTTTGTGTGCCAGATCAAAAGAAGAAAAAGCTGAATAAATTCTACCCATTTTTTCATTTGTGTATTTGGTAAAGATGGTGTGTTGATAATTTCCATCAAAGCTTTAGAATCTACTTGAAGCTCAAAGTGTTTACACCATAATATTGTTTGAAGTTTTTTGAGTATTCTTACAACACTACACAAATCAAATTTAGGCCAAGAGTGCTTGAATTCTACTCAAGAAAAAGTTACTGATTCATATAGTAATGGTTTATCCTTTCCATTCTCATCCTCTTGCATAAGATCTGCACCAGCTGAAATATAACTTGATTCTATTTCTAATTTTATCTTCCCTGACCCTTGTCCATAATTCAATGTCTTCAAATTAATTTCTTCTCCTACTATATTCCTGAGCTTCATAAAAGCTTCTTCACATTGTTCATCCCATTTCCACAATGAATCCTCCCTTTTCAATCTTCCAAATGGCTCTGCAACTTTTGAAAAGTCCTTGATAAAAATTCTTAAATATGCACATAGGCCTAAAGCTCATCTAACTTCCTTCTTTTCTGTGTGTCTAGGCAAGTTTTGCATCTTGTTTATATTCTGTTTTGAAATATTTCTTCCTCCCAAAGATACAACATGCCCTACAATATCAAGTTCTGGAACACAAAACGAAAATTTTGATCCTGAAATTGTGAGTACTTCCTCTTCTATCATGAAAAGTATTCTTTCTAATGTTACTGCATATTCTAAAACAAATTTTGTTATGACTGGATTCTCCTTCAATTTTTTGTGCTGGTATGTTGATCTGGCACCTTTGATCCCTCCATCATCTATAAATATTCTTAGGTTCTCTGGTATTCCTTCTTGAAGTATCCAAGTAATTTTTGCTTGATAAACTGCCACAGATTTTGCTGCTCCTTGAGGTAGTCTGGTAAGCTGAAGTCTTGGAAGTGGTGTTCCAAAGGTCAAAAGGGGTGTTGTAGTAATACACAGTTCTCTTTCATCATATCCTCCCATAATATCTCCTAATCCATAAAATGCTCTTCCTGAAAATGATTCCACAAGCTCATTGATATTTGGTGGTAGTCCTAAATCTCTTATTGTGACTTTATTGAGGTCTTAAAGATCATGAACTATTCTAAGTTTTCCATTTGATTTTGCCACACAAAATACTAGGCTGTTATAGATTGATGTTGATTTCTCATAGAGTCCTGTATGTATTCTTTCTCTGACTAGATAAATAAATTGAGGTAAAATTGATTTTGGGATTGTTATTGGTTTCTTTTTCCATGGTTCATGTAGTATGAATGGTACTTTATAAGGTTTTCCATGAGTATCTTTGAATATGCCTCTTTCTTCTTCACAGAATGCTATTTTGGATTTTGCCTAAGTAATATAACACTTTTTAATATATTTATCTCTTCTTCTGATAAACACCCAGATGGTCCAAAATTTATCATTGAAATCCTTTTTTCTGCAACTTTGAATGTTTCAATAAATAGAGGTGTGTTGGGTGATAAAGGTGTTTCATATGGATATCTTGATAATTCAGGTCTTTCCAAACGGTGGATTCAGATCTTGGAGAATAGCTTCATTGACTTGTTGGACCTTTTTGGATACTGATTTGTATTTTACTTCATTTTATTGAACTTCCATGATTATTAAGCTGGTTGAAATTATCAATTTATCATATTATTTCTCTTCTTTCTCTTTTTTTTGATTTTTAATTTTTTAATGAAATAAAACAGTCGTTTAGTATCTTCTTTTTCCTTTTGTTCTTAATTAAGTTTGAGTTGTAGTTTTAAGTAATGCAAGGAATTTACCTCTTGGTGGATAAAACCCAGTATATTAGGTATACCAAATCCTACAGTTTAATTTAATACAATAAAATTTGAAAAACCTAGTTCACAATTACACAAGGGAACCACATACTATCTTACTTGTGGGAAAGTGTATTAACATTCATAGTTTTATTTGATTAAATATTATTCATTATTTGCACCTTCAAGTCTTTATTATTCTATTCTTCACTTTTGTTGCTACTATTGACATCTTCATTTTTTTTAATTTTTATTATTCCTTGATTTTACTTGTGTGAGCCTTTGAGATATGACCACATACCCAATAAGGTCACAAAAAAGACTCAGAATAATTATACCTTTAATATAATTATATTAAAATTACTTAGAATAATTATACATTAAAAATAATTACTTAAATATACAAAAAATACCATAAATTGGTACAAAAATTGGTTTAACTTAAAAACCAATGAATCAACATGTAAAATAAATTATACCATTGGATTCCCCATGGTAAAATACACATATACCATTTTTATGGCATATCTGTAAAGTCAATATTTAATGAATTATAAGGTATAATACCTTATAAAACCATAAAAACTTATTTATCTCAAGAACTAATGAAACAACATGTGAAATAAACTGTACCAGTGGATTCCCCACAAAAATACACACATAAAACAATTAATAAGCTAATTTTCAAAGTTAATACTTAAGGAATTAACCTGAATATATGCACTTTTTTGGTCAACGCATATATTCAAGGATCATAGCTAATATCTCCTAAACTATAAATGATAGAATGATGAACCAAAAATAAAGTTACCACGTAATTACTGTAAGAACACAGATATGAGCTTTATTTTACAAATTATAAACAAGGTTAAAACCTATGATGAAATATTGATAAAAATCAACAGAGCTGTTGACCACTTTGTTGTGAAAGTGTTCCAAACTTAAAAAAAATTATACAGTTGGATTCTACTAGTTCATTCGTGAAGAATGATGTAATTTTTATTATTAAATTCAGGGTATAACCCCCTGAAATCAAGGTTTGAAGTTTAAAATATTGAATTTCAACAGAAAAGATGAGTTACAAGAAAAATCATCAAAATTAGAGTTTTGATGATGTAATGAAAAGCTCTTGGCAGAATATTAAAGTTATGCCAGGCTATCAGAATTCACTCTCTGAATTGCTGTAGTGTGTAAATCTTAAACGTTATTGAGGATCAAAGCTTGAGCTTAATTTGAGCAGTTATGATCACTCACAGTAACCTTAATTTAAGTTTAACAGTCTTAAGAGTGATAGAATTGGTGAATACTATTAGTTTATGATTAAAACTAATAAAATCCACGAAATTTGGGGTTCTGCCAAGCCTCTGATGTCATCAAACTTAGAGTTATAGTGATAACTCTAAATAATGGTGTAATAATGATGTAATCATCTCCAAACCTTAAAATATTGATCAATTCCAGTGGGTATGATCAGTAAACGTCTACTAGAAGCCTGTTGGACTCTAGGAGGGAGGTATTTACTATAAATAGAGCTCTTTTTACTCTATTTTCCCCTCAGACGCATCAAAAACATTAAATCAATTAAATCAAACGTAATTTCTTTATTCTTTATATATAAAACTATTATATTATTAAAGACCAAAGAACACCTTGTTGTAATCATCTATTTTGACGTGATTAAATCATTTATTTAATTGTTTTTGCTAAAAATCTCTTTAAAAACTCATTTCCAGTTAAAAATCCAGAATAATTTGTAATTTTCTTTATTTTTATTGTAAATACAATTTGAAAAAGTTGTATTTATATTTTTTGGCGTCAAATATTTCAAAATTATTATATTAAGTCTTAAAAGTAGGTTATTTTCTCTTATTATAATAATTTCTCTATTATTACTCTCTTAATAATTCTTTAATTAATATAAATAGTATTTATATTAATTCATAACTTTAATATTAGTAATATTATTGTTATTAATTGTTTTTTATTAATAAAAAGCAATTTTTTACGCCTTTATTATTTGTTGGTAACAATAATAAAGAGCTTTTAAAATATATTAATTATTTTATATTAATATATTTATTTATTATATTATATTTTCATAATATAAATTATATTATTATATTTATTTCATAATATAATTATTTTACGCCATAATAATAATAATTATTTATTATTATTATATTTTTAATCTTATTTATTCAATTCATTAGGACATTCAGAGTAAAATAAGTAATAAATTAGTAATTTTTACTTATTGTTTCATAGTCAAACCTTACAACTTGCATTTTCATCCCTCTGGTGTGCTACCCCTGTATTTTACAGTCATAAAAGGACTAATTTTAGCCTTAAGGTTGCTACCCTTTAGTTAAAATTTATACAAAGACTAATCTTGGACTTAAGGTTGGTACCCTGTGGTTTAAAGTAATACAAAGAACAAATTTAGCCTTAAGGTTTCTACCCAGAAGTTTAAAGTCATAAAATGACTATTATTTAGCCTTAATTTTGCTACCCTGTGGCTTAAAGTCATAAAAGGACTAAATTTAGCCTTAAAGTTGCTACCTCATGGTTTGAAGTCAAACAAGGACTAATCATGGCCTTAAGGTTGCTGTCCTGTAGTCTAAAGTCATACAAGGACCAATTTTAGCCTTAAGGTGTAGGCCAGTAAGTTTAAAGTCATAAAAGGACTATTCTTTAGCCTTAAGGTTTCTACCCTGTGGTTTAAAGTTGTACAAGGACTAATTTTAGCCTTGAGGTTTCTACCCTGCTGTTTAAAATCACAAAAGGACTATTATTTAGTCTTAAGGTTGCTACCCTGGGGCTTAAGGTCATACAAGGACTAATCTTGGCTTTGAGGTTGCTACCCTGCATTTTAAATCTGTACAAGGACAAATTTTAGCCTTAAGTTTGCTAATCTGAAGCTTAAAGTTGTACAAGGCCTAATATTTAGCCTTAAGGATTCTAACATGTAGTTAAAATTCATACAAGGACTAATATTTGCCATCTGGGTGCAACCCTTCAGTTTAAAGTCATACAAGGACTAATTTTTAGCCTTCTCTTTTTATTTTATTTTTTGATTAAAAAACCCTTTTTTTGTTGCTACATGTTAAAAAAATTTGTTTTTTTTTTATGTTGAAATGTTTTTTTTTTGGAGTGAATTTTGAAATTTGTTGAAGGAAATTTTGGTGTCAGGAGTGATTTTATGAGTTTAAGTAGTGTAGTCACCACCACAAAGATGCTGAAGTAATCAGTTTTACTTTGCACTGGCATAAAGGTTAACCTAAGAGGTTTTTTATCTCCAAGAACTTTGACATTTTAATTTCTCTTTTAGAACTGTTTTTTTGCCTTTATTTCATTTAATGTTTCTATATATCTTCTCTTTGATGATATTATCTTAACTTACCACCATATTCCTCATGGATTTCTGTACCTGCTCCAGCTGCAGAAATGATGTCATTACCAATGAATACAGAAATACTTGCTAAGGAATTTTTGTTAATTGTGGTACTCAAAATTGCCACTGGGAAAAAACTGCTTTGCAGTCTGATTAATATACAATCTCTATATTGTTTAACATTATTTTTCTGAGATAGAATTCAAAAGAAGAATCCAAGCCAAAACAAACAAGGAAAAGATCACAGAAGCCACCTGAAAAATCAAACAAACTGGGATCAGAGATTATTTGTAATTTGAAAAAAGATTCATCTCACATTTCTGATTTACTGATCTAAATTTCCTATAGATCTTGCTCTTTACTTTATTATTTTGATACACCTTCAATGTGGAATCAGTCGATCAAATTTCAGGCAAGAGAAGGACATAATTTTCTACATAATTCAACTGATTGCAAGAAAAAAGTTCCAATGAGCTTATTGTACCACATATTCCTTCGGATCCTCAAAACATTGAGAAGAATTTGAAGCTTCAATTGAAACTGGACTATTATGTATGTTTTCCAAAGTGCTATGCACTTTATTATGTTGAGGTAGCTCTTAGTGATTGTGACAGCAAGCTAACTATCAATAGTACTCCAAGTGGCACTGAGTTCTTTTGAATGTCTGAACTGAAAATTCTTTCAATAATTAATTTCAAAACTAAAGATAATATAGTCTTTTCTTCACCACAAAAACATGGTCAAGTTCAGCTATCAGGTCAACGTTTTCTACATATTCCTTATGTGAATTTTATTTCACAAGGTCTATTTACTGGAATAGAATGGTTAATAAACTTACCAGGAATGAGAATGAGATTGAAAAATGGGTGAACTAAATTTCATCAAAAGTTTCTTATTTCATTTTTGATGTGATGTGGGCGAAATGTTGGAAAAATATCATGTGAAATAATGGGCCCCAAACAAGTCTTAATTTAGAGTTCTGTTATGTTGCTTATTGGTTCAATAAAAGGGGAATTCAACTTCTGGAAAACAACTTTCAATGGGTGTCATTGCTCTTAACTTCCTCAACCTTCCACCAAAAATTAGATTTCAGCCATAACATACCTGCACCAATACAGTAAAACATGTTTACTAAAAACAACCCTTTGAAGCCCCTTGTTGATTAGTTAATTGATCTAATTAAAGGAATCAAAATAGCTACCCAAAAATATCCTCATGAACATTAAATATTTTTCAGGCTTGTTGGCTTAATTGGAGATGTTGTAGCCATTCACAAGTTTTCAGGATTTATGTTGCATTCAGAAAAGCAATTTTACTCTTGGTGAGAAATCAACAATTATGAAAAAGACAAATTACAACTTGGAACAATTCATAAAAAAAGAAAAGTACTTACATCATCTTGGAAATAGAGGGAAATGAAAACAATAACTGCATGCCAGCAATTATCACAAAAGAGGTCTTTTGTGGTCACAAATTGATAGCTTAGCTTTTTGGTATCCTGTTCTATGTGTGTCTCTAGGAGTAATGCATAATTGGTATGAAGGAGTCTTACATTACCACTTTTGCTTCCACTGGGGTTTTGATTCAGATTTAATTCTGGAAGAAGTAATGTAATTGGGCAATGATGGGGTGGAATCAGAATTACTGAAACTTGATGATAGTGACACCAGAAATGAAGAAATTGAAGCATTTTCAGTTGGATTTCTTTCAAACTACTTAAAGAAAAAAATCAGAAACAAAATTGAAGAGGTCATTGTTCCAAAAGGGGTGAGCCAAATAAAATCTCAGGTTGGAGCTTCTGGAAAGTGAAGTTTGAAAGAAAGTGAATTGACTGCTTCATTTTCAGCTTATATCCCCTTAGTATTTCTGAATTAATTATTTGAAACAGAACCACAAAACCACCTCTCACTCATAAAAACTACAGCACTTATTAAGTGAACTGAAACTGTGGGGGCCAAATCCATATCCCAAGAAGAAGAAGAGTTTTGTGCTCACTCATATGGGGTTTATCAAACAACATCTAGTAAGATACTTGAAAATATAAAAAGAACCCCAAATAATCACTATTCAATAAATATAACCAGGAAGCTGATGAGATGGGGGCCATTAATGGGGTTGTCAGAGTTTGGTGGTGAAATACTGATTGGAAAATTGGTTAAATTGAAAAACAACTCAATAAATGTCATTTTTTCATAAATATTAATTGAATATAGGCTTCTGATATGCTTTGTAGTTTACAAAAATAGGTTCTGTAGAGGAAAAAGTAATGAATAAGTCTGTCAAAATGCAGAGACTTGAAAAGGCTTCTAAGACATACAAAGGGATGACATCAAAAGAAGAAAACAGAAGTAAAACATCAAATTTTAAAGAATTAGATCAAAAAACATGCACAAAATTACTCAAACACCTCCAGGAAAAGTTTTCAACACTACAAGATTATTGGAATTTACCATATGATGGCCCAGTTCTTTGGAATTAAAGCACTGAGAATAATGATCTGACCTGGAATTTTGGCTTTAAGGTCTCAAAGATCTCACAAAATAATCTTATTATTATTAAAATATCCATTAATGAAATTCAATTTGGTAATGTGGCTCATATCCTGGATTTACAGAGTGAGGCGCTCCATAAATGCCCAATTATATTGGTACATTTGCTAGATGATTTGAGAAATTGTGATGATGTCTTTTAGAGGCTTGAAAGAATCTTGAGGGACTGGGAAATAAAGAATTTAAAAAGAACAAATGAGTTTAGTTTCATTATAATTTCTGATATTATAGGCCTGGGGGCTTAGCACAATCTGCATTCATGGGCAGTAGGTTGTTGTGATAAAACTATTCTTGCATGCCATATCAATGAGCTTGTTGAATTAGAGGCTTTTAAATAGCTTTAATATTATGTTTTAATTTATAACAGACTCCTAAATGAAATTTTAGCGATCATGTAAGTGATTGGGTACAATTTGTTTAGTTAGTTTGAAATGATAATGTTTTTGTGTGAATATTTTGAGATAAAGACTTTTAAATATTTCCAAGCTCCAAGATGGGACAAATATTTGATTCTTATGTTGAAGTATGTCAAATTAGTGTTTTAAGTACCTCAATGATGTCTGAAATCTAAGTCTATGTTATCAAAATAAAAAAAACAAATTCATTACAGCTAAAGACATTTTATTACTTAAATTTCTGAATTATTTTTTCATACAAAAATAACCTTAGTAAAAGATTAACCACTTTTTTGTGTAAGTAATAAGAATGATCTTGTTGATGAAATATTAGAATTTTTATTCAAACTACGACCATGAGATTGTCAAAATGAAGTGATTAAGAGAATAAAAGTTGAACCATTTCAATAAGCTCAGTAATGGTAGACTCAAAATATTTAAAAAGAATAACAAGTAATATGTTTGAAATATTATCATTTTTACTAGAGGATTTAGCATATTTATCATAAAATTAAAAACAACTTGAGTATTATAATAATATTAATTAATTATTCCCAGAGGTAGAGGCTTATTATTAATTTGATGACAAAGCAATTATTACAAAAGTCATCAGTATTAATATTTGAACTATAACATGTTTTAGAATTTTGATAATTAAGTTATGAGGAAAATTTAGATATCAAAAACACACATTTTAGTAAGATAATAGAAAATAGTGACGTTAAAAGAATTAATATATATAAGAAGTACAATTATGAAGAGAGCCACATTGCTATTATCCAAAAGATAACAACATAAAATTGAAAATATCACAGCTTTCTTATAAAAAGAATGACGATAGAGTGAACGTAATCATGACTATGTTTTAGTGAAATAATTGAAATCTTATGAAAAAATTATCTTCAAAGTGTTGGACTTGTCACTTTGGGTATAAAAAAGAATGGTGGTAATAGAATGTTATCAATTCCAATACTGAAATTAATAATAATGGTGCTATTGTCGAAATAATTACTTCATAGAAAATAATAGCACTAACAATTACAAACATAAAAATGATCTACAGAAGTTTTTGACAAAATTACTTCGCCTCTTGATCAACAGGTTAAATATAAATTTAGGATTATAAGAATATGAAGTAATTATTTGAACAGTTAAGGACTTATCATTAATTTAATTACAAAGGCATTATTCAAAAAGTCCTAAGTATTAATATTTGAATAAGAACCTGTTCTATAGCTTTGATAATTAAATTATGAGGAAAATTGAGATCTCAAGATAAACACATATTACTAAAATAATAGAAAGTAGTAAAGCTGAAAGAAATAATAGAAGTAAAGTTAAGAAGATAACCACATTTCTATTATTAAGAAGAAAACAATTTAACATCACAAATATCACAATTTTCGTATAAGAAGAATAAGAATATGGTGGATGTAATCATGACTATGCTTATAGTGAAAGAATTGAAATATGATAAAAAAATATTCAAAGAAATAAACTTTCCCCTATGAGTATCAAGAAAAAGGGTGGTAATAAAATGTTATCCCTTTCAATACTTGAAGTAATAATAATGTTGTTGTTTTAAAGATAATTAATTCATAGAAAATAATATCACTCACAATTACAAAATTAACAATGATATACAGAAGTTCATTAAGGTTATTCAATACCTTAATTTTTAAATGAAAAATAATATAATTAATGAAAAAACAAGGTTATTTGTAGAATAACTACAATGCATAATAACCAAAAATATTTTCAATTAATTTTTATGTTATTATCCTACTATTCTCTAATAATGCTGATTAGGCATATTTAATTCTTTTCAAACCAGCTACATGTCTTTGAGAATTCAATTCTTAATAATTGAATGACATAATGTTTATAATTTAAATAATTTAATTGCTATACATTAATAGCAAAGAATCTTGTGATTGTGTCTTGATTACATGAGGTGTTGTGGTACTTTACTGCGTGTATATACCAATTGTGGATTTCATCCAATTTTGGAAAAGACTTGGAACAGAAATTTTTCAAAGTTTAGATAGGACAATTTTCAATATGAATATATAGTATTTTATTATATCACCATACTATACCATCAATAGCTTACTTTTTGTGCTAATAATGGCAGTCTTTCTGAACTTGAGACAAGTATTAGTATTTCCCCGAGTAATGAGAAATACATTTCTTGGCTTTAAAATAGTCAGAGGCATAAACCAAAAATTTAAACTTTCAAAATGTGCGATTCCTTTTTTCAAAAATTTAATGTACTATTCACAACAATTAAGGCAGTAAAAAATAACCAAAAAGATCAAACATGGATAGCTATTTTGAATGACTCATTATGAAATAATATCCTCATTTATATCCATATCAAATAGAGAAATTTACTGTTCCTACCACCCAGACTATTCATTTGCAAAAGCAAGATGGCTTGACCCGGTGGTAAAATCATAAGCCTCTGGAGCTTCAGCCATCTTGGTGTCTTCCTCACAAAGTTGATTGAATTCTGCCACATATTGAACCTCTTCCTCTCCATTTCTTGGTACTACTTCAGAGTCATTGTATGTTTCTTCATCTTTTTCATCTAACTCTTCTTCATCAAGAATTTCATTCAAGATATTGTAAGGCTCAATTAGTTGATCCCATTACTTATTGGTAAATTTCCTTTCACACAATCTCTAATCAGGATTTTGAATTCCGCTAAGGTGTCGTGAAGCATCGGGAAGCAATGCAATATTGAATGCAGCAGAAGTTAAGGTCTTTTGTCCAGCTGAGCAGCTTTTGAACCATGAGGGATTTTGAAAGTTTATTTGGAGGCCTTTTCGAGCTCAAGTGCCTAATTATTTCAAAGGTTCATTAGGAATGATGTGCTCACTCCAGTTCTGTGTCTCTCAAGAATCTTCCTCAGCCTTAAGTATCTCCTTTTCAACCCTTTTCATGAGAAAATTTTCATTGTAGGATTGACATGGAAGTGTTTTGATGTAATACTTCTGGGAACCAGGGATATTCCCATCATCGCTATGTGCATAAGCATTTTTTAATATTTCCAAGTAGCATCTTGGGAATTTTCGGGAAACACCAAATTTATATCAAAGATTTTTTAACTGGAAGAAGAAAGATCTAAATCAGACATATCATAGCAAATTCAAAAGAGATTGACAACTCACCCTTAGTATGGCCCCTAATGTAGCTTGCCTCTCTTTACCTTTGAGGTATGTACCAGTTTCTTTCATTTCTTGCTTGTATTTCTTGGCCAATGTGAAGTATAAAATATGATTGTAGGTTTATTCTGGTAATTGAATATTTTCAATAAACTTGAGGTTTATATTCATATACTTATATGCACCACAAGTAGCAAGCTGACAAAAAGTCTGAAACACACTAATTTGGCATTCCTCATTGTAAATTGAATGATCTGAATCATCTTGCTACTAGTGAAAGGAAATAATTAATGAAGAAGTAATTAAAGTTGATTATACCATAAAAACTCTTCTTCTTTCCTTCTTTTACATCTTTCAATGTGAGAAATTTGTTTTATGGTACTAAGGGTGTTGTGTTGGGATTTTGCAGTGTGTGTTTAATTTCATCAGGAAATGAAAATCAAGTATTGAATTATTTTAGCAAGGAATAATTGGGTGCTACATGAATTGAATCTTGATAAACAAGGTTCCATAGCTATTTTATGAGCTCAGAGAATTCATGCTTAATTTGAAAAAATAAGCACACAAAAGCATAGATAAATTAATATTAAAAACACAAAAGACTTTCCTTTGTTGGTTCAAATCCTTCAGGAATTTCATCAGTGGTTTGCTGATGGGGGCTTAGCTTTTTTGGAGAGCTTTTTTAAATTCTTTTTCTAATTTGCTTGATCAAATGTTTCTTTGAGCCTCCAGAGAATTTCCTTTATATTGGCTGATTTGTTCTATTGAAGATTTTCTTTGATGAAAAGGTGTTCTTTTTCTTTTGCTCTAGTTCTTTCAGAGGAGATCAGAGCTTGTTTAGTTGAGAAATTAATCCTTCTAATCATCTATCACAACAGTTTGCCTCTTCTTCAAGATTTTTGATGTGGTTTGCTTCAATATTGAGCAGCGCGCTGAGATCAGGTGGAAGAGATGGACAAGAAGGGTGAGTGGTGGCTGAGCTACTTGGGTACCCTAAATTCATAAGTTAAGAAAATGTGGGATTGGGGTGCTACTATATACTATCAAATTTTTTGTTGAGATTTCTAAGAAGAAGGAATGGATAAAGAGAAAAAAATAGTATATATAGCAAATGAAATTATATAAATAGAGAAATGGAAAGTAAGAAGCTTTCAAGAGAGAAGTGTATACACTAATAAGACCAATAATGATTAGAATCAAAGAAATATAAGGCATGAGAAAATAAATTTTCAAGATGAGAGAGGGAAGAAATATTCACTCACAATGCAAAGGCTTATGAAATAGCTCTCCAAAGAACAAAGGTATTCCAAAAAATTTATGCATTGTTTTATGTAGAAAGAAATTAACAATGGGTATTACAAAAACTAATTAAGAAATTTGAAAGTGATTGAAAGCATCTTTTTACTTCTTTAGTTGTGAATTGAACCCTTGAAAAAAACCTCAAACTTGTCAGGCTGAGTCTATGATGAAGTAGTAATATAGGTATATACAACTTTTGTAAGAGGTGTCTATGAGACTGCTGATAATATTACTATTAATCAACAGTACTATGACTGTTCTTATTAAATACAATAATAAAAATTATTATAACCACAATTTAATAATTAATTGTTTATGAAAATATTCAAAAAAACCAAGGATAATCATTTTGATTTTATTGCGCTAGAAAGAATTATCCCCTTATAATATTTCTTCCTTAAATTTCACCAAAATATCAATTTTAAAAAGAAGAACTCAGAATAGACTCTCATTAAGTCAAAGTGGATGGCTTATGGTACATGAAATTAAATAAATATATTCTTAAGCTTAATACCAAATGAAATGGAAAGCTATTGAATTAAAATATCATTATTTCATAAAGCTCTTATTAAATCAATTTTTCAAATTCAAGGTGTATTTTTGAAATTGGTTAGATATATTACTATTTACCTCACTATAATTAATCCTCCATTGAGCTTATTGATTATAATTATCTTGATCTCAGCACATAAGATTTTTCGAGAAGGGTTTTTACCTCAAAAAATATCAATAACAATATTTATTTCAGAATTAATTAGCTATATATATAAGAGTTTATATAGGTGTCATGTATATATATTATATTCTCTCCAATGCCTTATAAATATTTCATATTATCAAAATCTCATATTTAACTAATTCAGTAGCCTAAGTATCACAGCTCCTAAAACTGAATAAAATGAACTAGAATTACTCTAAATTAATTATTAGGAGTTTTATAATTCTATACAAGTTCAATAAGCTAAAGTATAGGGGTTTTCATTAAATATTGAAGCAAGTATCAAGCTATTTAATGAAAACTATTCAATTACAGCAATTGTCCATTATTGAATATTTGAATAATAATTTATAAATAATTTACTGATTGAATTAATATTGTCATGGATTTTTTTGGATCTAAAGTTTCTTTCTCTTTTTGTGAATCAACATGAAGTTGAATATCAATCTATGAAAAATAACTTTGGTTTCCCAAAATTTGTCTCTCCAAAATTGAATTTTTCCACTTTTAATTTTCAAAAACTCAATTTAAATCTCTTTTCAAGTGTTAAAATGTTTGATATATTTCAATTTTAGCTGTTTTTACAAATATATTTTGTTTCCACCCAATATAGTATTAGCTTTGAATCGGAAACTTTCACTATCAGTTAAGCTTAATTAATCAAAAAGATGAAGCAATTTCAATTTAATTTTCTATTTGGGTAAATTTTTAGATTGAAAATACTCAAATTATATGTACCTAAGAAGAATTCAGAGGGATTGGATTTAATAACCTCTTCTTATTTTCACAAATTTATTTTCATTAATAAATACTAATAAAAATATTTTATGGTAAGAGCATAAATATGGGATTATATTCAATGCTCACATTTTGTACCTTTTGTTGTCTAAGAAGGGTATTACTTAGTAATATATAATATTAAACGGAATAAAATTACTAAAAGTACCTTTGAAAGTCTCTATTATCCGATCAGAATATATAAAAGTCAAAATTTTCGCTATCATTTCCACTAATCTGAAATATGGCCATCATCTAGTGTTTTTTAACTGGCTTGAAATCTCAAAAGTGAGCATAAATTTTGATTTATTAAGTATTGAATTAGGATATATTAATTATATCCTCATTTTTTGGGAAAGTCTTCCGTATAAATCGGGCCATCCACATTAATATCAAGAATATTCCAGCCTGGAATTACTGATATCGGGCTTATGGTAAAAGTGTTAATCTATTTGTTGATATAATTGAAAAAGATATTTAATTTACTTATCAATATTTTGACCAAGTCATTTTGATATATTCCTTACTAATTCCTGAGCTTGTGTAATTTGAAAATTTTTATTTAGGAGTTATATATTCACTTCTATAGTTTAACTGTAGATAAAAAAATATTTTTTGATTTAAGTTTCAATGAAATTTTTGGATTTTTTTTAAATTGATTATCTGCAAAATTGAAAGAAATTTGGCTTTATAATAACGGAGCTTAAATTCAACTCATAATTTTGAAATAAAAAACAGTATTTAAAGTGGCTCTATAACTTAAAAAATATTATTTCTAAAGTATTTAGAATTTATTTGATTGAAAGAGAATTTATAATTAGTATTAGATTTTCTATGAGGCTCATTTGTTGAAATGGGAATTAATTTGGATTCATCTAATAAAAGGAGATAATAATGATATTATTAAATTTATTTAAAACAATATTAGAAAGATAAATGATTTTGTTTCAAAATTTAATGAATACAAACAATATGAATTTTCTCACTATATTAATTCCAATCAAAATTCAAGTTTGGAAACCAATTTTGCTATTTTGATAGATACCAACATCTTACTTTTTGATATATTAAGCCATTTAAAGCTCACTTTGAAATATAATCTAACATGAAAATGATACATATTTTTTGATTTATACTTTTATAAAAATCCTGAATTGAATTCATTCAATATCTGTGAAGCTTGAGGGGGATAACAATAATGATGAAATAAGATTTGAGTAAAGTGATTTCTTAAAAAGGTAAAATATTTGAATTTTTTTTCAAACTTGATAAGATGTATATAGAAATACAAGGTTTCATATTCTTTTTCCTTCTTGAAAATAAGTTCCACTCAATTTAATCAAGTGAAAACAAAAAAATGAAGACAAATTCTTTTCAAAATTTAGAAAATTTCACATATAATTCCAAATTCTTTGTTTTGAAAAAACCTATTTCTTTTTTGTATTATTTCTATTTTTATTATAAATATATATAGGGGCCTTCTGATTCTCGGTCCATCGAAAAGAACTAAAACAGGGCATATCACACACCATCATGCCATCCATTCACATGTGGCCTTGAAATCACTTCTGATTTCTGGTGCTGTTTCCAGGTACATAACTCCACAAGTTGAATTGATAATATTAAAAGATCACATCTCAAAATTTATGAAGAATATTCTTTTCAGGATAAAAAAGGATGATTTATTTAATTACTCACTTTCTGTCTAGAAATTTTTCTGTTAAATTGAAGAATAGACATATGGAACATCAAGACACTATCATCTATTTCCCTTCAGCCTTTTCAGGGTGGACCATAGCCCATTTTGGCGGTAAATATGGAAGATAAAAATCTTAGATTCCTTTCTCATTTAAAAAAATAATTATCCAGTGATTCCCATTCACCTGAGCCAGTGAAATTGGACCAATATTGAAAACCTCTACAGAATCATAACCATATGTATTTGGAAGATATTTCTGGAATTAATGTGTTTTTAGGTCTATATAAAGATAATAGAATGTGTCTAATGTAGTAATTTGGTATTTTTTTCCATTATATAATGTACCTAATAAGATGTTCAAAATAGTAATTCATTCGTGAAAGATATTATTTTGACTATCTTCCACTCTATTTGAACCTCCCAAAACCTTGCTATAATAATACCTCTTACGATTGATATTGCCTCACATGCTTCAAATTTCTTTAGTATTTACTTTCCTGAATAGAAATTAGCTTTGAAGACTTATGGAAGCTACAAATTTCATCAGGGGAATTATTGGAAACATTAACAATAAATTCAATAAACTTGTGCATGAAGGAAGGCTGAATTTGTTTCAAATACCAAGTCTAAATAGACTTAAGCTAATCAGTCTTTAAAGGGATTTACATATTCCAAATAGGATTAAATCACTTTCTTTTATATAAGGTAACTGAACTATATTCCATCCTAGTCTTTTTTCTAAGGAATATTCATTTTATCTTTGTTTTTGAAATATTCCCTCCAATTTATTTTGGTAAATGTTTAGATATTTTGAGCTTTATTTTTGTATATTAGCAGCTCTAGACCTCGTGAAATTTAAGAGAAATGTTTTTTTGTTGAGGAATTTCAAGGGAGTCAGTCTAATTCTATCTATTTTCTGAGTATTCTCTCAAATCACGTCAGAAATTAATGCAGGTGATTCAAAGGAACAATGCATTTGTGAGAGATAGTGTTATATGCTCCAAGGAGTTTATTTCAACAATAATATTTCCAGGATAATGAAGTGAGTTCCATTAAGGATTGAAGCCTTCTGTTTAAATATATTCTTTCATGAAAAAGGTTTTGTATTTGATGTGAGCAAAGGACCTTCATCCCATTTATGAATGTGTTTGAGAAATGAATATGATTTTTATCCCATTCCAATTCTTGAAACTTTTTCAACCAAAGAAATTTTTTGATAGGAATAATACCAAGAAAGAGCTTTTATGGCGGAGAAACATTGGTCAATTTCCCGATTTTTTCTTTCTCCATATTATGCTCAATTTAAACTAATCTTCTATTTATTTCACCTTGAAAATTCTGGAATAAAATTGATAGCTTTCCTTTTTCATTATTGATTAAAGACTTTATATAGTTGTGGGCTCAATCCACATGGGAGCTGGAATGATCATTAAGATGGGGATTTTGGCTTTCTTAAGAAGTGAAAATTTAATTTTTATGAGGAATAATATCTGCATTAATGTATGCCTATGAACTAGAGAAGTATTCTTCAAATATAAACTGTATAAGACTTGGGTTTTGGTGAGCTAACTTATATTCCCCACAACTCGAAAATCTATTGCTACTCATTTTTAAGGAAGAATTTTTTGGAAATTTGGAGTTAAGATTTTTGCTATATTCCAGAAGAGATAGCTATTGGTAGCCTCTGTAAGACTACTTCAAGAGCTAAAGGAAGTGCTAACTAACAATAAGTGAGAATAGCTCTTGGATGTTTTTGCGGATGGAAAATTCTTCCGAGCTCCTCGAGAGCCCATCAATAACAATCATTATTTTCAAAGTTGGAATAAAAAGGGTCAATGAAAAAGTATGTCCTGTTTCAGTCTGTCCAGCCATATCAAATAAGGGTAATCCATACCTGCATGTGGAGTAGGTCTAATAAACTAGGTTAAAATGATGTTTGATATGTACTAGCTGGTTACAATTCAAATTTGAAAATAAAAATTCATGATCTGAAAATTTTCATCATTTTGATGTATTTGAATACAATAACTTGATTTGAATAGGAACGACAAGCATTCAAGGGGTGTTTGATCATTCTTTCTCTGGAGGCTGAGGCTTATTCTTTTAGTTATAAATCTCTCAGGAGGTTTTACCTCTATATCAATCCTCAAGGAACTATGTTAAAATGTGGCTGGAATGGAAAATTGCATTTGTTCATTTTCCACTTTATTTTATTATAATTAATTCAGGAATCAATAAATAAAATTAACTGACTTTATTTTGAAGGTCTATTATTTATTTTGGAGTATAAAGTAAAAAGGATCTAATAGCTACATATATCTTGAAAATGAGATTCTATATCCTGGGGTTTTACTAGCCAAGTAAGTTCCTAATTTTTAAAACCTAATATTTCCTTTTTTAATGAGGTGTTTCTAGAACGGACCCCCAAGGGAAAACATGAAGCCACACTTATTGGTGATTGCATTATTTTTTAAGTAGTATTGGCATGAGAATTATGCTCACCATAAATTTCAAAGAAGAATCTTAATTAGATATTCAATCAGGTCAATAAGTAGGAATCTGGAGAATGTTTCAAATATTCACTTTTAGGCTTTTAGGAGAACTAAGTATTTCTTTGTGGTGAGGGGAGGGAAGATGTGCCAAATGGTGCAAAGACTTATATGATATTTCAGACTGTCAGGAAAAAGGGGAAATTTTGTTCAATGAATTGAATTATTATTTCTCCTAGGCTTTGAAGACTTTAGTTTGATTATAAGATCCAAAGAGCTTTCAGAAATTCAGTTCTAAAAGGGACTCAAAGCTCTAACTACACAACATAAATAGAACATAAATATCCGATTCAATGGTAAAGTATAATATTTCATGTTCTTGGATGAGTAATATAAGTGCAAAAATGCAGTAAAAAATATTATTTTTGATCTTTGTTAAAGCAAATAGGGAAAGCTTTGATATTCAATATAAGCCTTGTAAAAAATGATACATGCATATTATTTGAATTTAGATACTGTATCAAATGTGGAATTTGCAGACCTATCCATAAAATTTTCCATTTTTGGACTTTTTGTAAGTCCTTATATGGAATAAAGCCATATGGGGCATTCAAAACAAGTAAATTTCCAAAATATTTTGATCCAATAAAGTGATGGCCAAATTCTTTGTAGATTATATTTATCTATTATATTGATATAAAACTTTTAGTATTTACTTGCAAAGTCAAATTTTTCCAAATTTTTCCAAAAATTTCAATTTAAAACTAATTTGTCTCAGTATTCTTTCTATTAACTTCAATTCATTCAAGGTAAATATTAATTAAAGCTGTAATATATTTGATTCAGAAACAATTTTGATATAGAAAATATACTATTCCAATTAAATAAATCGATCTTTGCAGTATAGAGCTTCCTTTAATCCAGAGATCAAAAATTCCTTCTTAGCCTGAGAATGATGAGTAAGATCTGGAAATATAATGTTCAGAAAGTGTGAGTCAACATAAAATCATTTTATCGAGCCAGCTACCTGAATTAACCACTAGTAAGATGTATTATACAAGTTGAATTTGGGATTGGATATAATAAATAATGCATTACTTTTTTTAATCCAGAATTTATGAGTCAGTAATAAATACCACCTACTTCAGCCAATTTGATAGAATATGTGGAAGACTCAGGAAAGGTAGTTATTTTTGGTGGAGAAATCAAATTCCCCACGAAATCTCCATTTATAGTCACTTCAAAACAAAATATTAAGAAGCTTGAAAACTTCTTGAAGAATTATCATTTTTCTCATGTGAAGAGAATGATCCAGAAGCCTAATGGGAAATTCAAGGCAGATATTTATTGTAGGCTACCCTCCAAAGATTATTTGTACATGATTAGTAATATTATCACCATTTTGAAGTGAATCAAAGTGGTAAATATTTCCCTCCTGAGGTGCATTTAACTATGCACCACGGGTAAAGTGTCTAAACCTGAAAGCAGGCGTTGAATTAGTAAATTAGTTTTGACACACCCTAGACTGAGCTTGAAGCCTGGTTTAGACTAGGCTTAACCCAGGAGTTAAAGTTTTTTCATTATTACAGGTTATTCCAATCCACTGGAATATAAGGAAATTTTCAATAATTTGAGCTCTACTTTTGATTTGAAAAGATGAATATATCATATATTACGTGAAAATTATTTACATTCCTGTTTTCATCTTCCTGAGAATATCATTTATGATAGAAAATTTACTCTACATCCATGTTTTTAATTTAAGATCTTCTCTTTTTATTTTTGGAGAAAAATAATTCAAAGCCAGTTTAGAAAGTGAGTAAATTCTTTATCTTTGTTTATTTATTCCTAATTTATACTTCAATATAATATTAATTATTATTATATCTTCAAAAAATACCCCAAAAGTATCACAATAAGTTTTTTTCAACCAAAGCTCCTTCTGGAGAAACTTGATTTTTAAATAAGTCTTTCTTATAAGATTCAATTTTGGTAGTCTCAGAAGCAAAAAACAAAAGTTTTGAGTTTTCTTAATAAAATTATATCCCAAAAAAGTGATAAAATGTATATATTTTTTATTCTGCATTTCTTAGAAGTGTTCAAATTCAAGAATTATTTATATTTCTATTTATCTATTTATTTCTTTGTATCATCACACAATCTTATTGCTTTGCCTTACTGGTGAGATTCAAATTTCTATTTTTTAAAGGGAGAAAATTTCCTTGGTTTTTCTTTTTTGAAAAATTTATTTCTCAATTAAAATTAGAAGTAGTAGAATCTGTAAAGTAAAGCACCTTCTACTCAAAAAAATAAACAATTTTGAAAAAAACCGGTATAGCCATTGAAAGGGGCTACTAATGTAAAATTGCCAATTATTTTTGAGAATTTGACAGTAGCAATAATTACAGGAACCATACCTTAACAAAGGAAAAAACTGTTCATTTATTTACAGTAGCAGGCGCTACAGGGAGCTCCAATGTAATTTTGAATAAAGAATAAAAAATATTACAGAAATAAAGACAAAAACTTAGGAAAATATAAAAAAATATTTAAAAGAAAGAAGTAATAGAGTTTAAAAAAAACATATCAACAGGAAATAAAAAATAATAATTCTTGAAAAATGGAAATAAAATGGTTAATTTTTTCAAGAGTATCAGGAATACAGTTTAGCCTACTTCTTTTCTTCAAAAAATCTACAAAGAAATCCCAATTTGAATAATAAAATGAATTAAGTCCACCACTAATAAATTTTCTCATCATTTATTTCCTCAAATCAATTGTATCTTTCTTTGAGAAGATTTGTCAAAAATATTTCAGAATATGTTTTGCATATGTTTTTTGGGTTTTGTGTTCTTTTTCTCTGTGGAAAATAACTAAATTTCAAGTTATAAAAAACATGTGGGAAAGACAAATAGGAAATAAATGAATTCAGTATTATATGGATAACACTAATAAAAATATATAAATATTTTGTTTATTTCAAGAAATGAGGAAAACGTTTCTCAATATCCAAGGGCTATATTCTCATATTATGCATAGGGTTCTGTCAAAATGTTCCAAAAAACTTGATTATGCTATGATTATGCTAAAGTGTAAGGTTTTTCCATGAAACTCTTCATAATAGTAAGAAATATCAAGAGTAATATTACTTCCTTCAGTAGAAAATATAACATAATTATATAAAAGAGATTTAATCATTATGAAATAATTTAGTAATAAAAAAATCTTAAAACCTATAAGAACTATAATTATTCTATTATTATTATAGTCACTGAAAGTTGTAATAATAAGATATATAAAAGCTCTTAATGAAACAATTATATGTGGAAAATAATTATATTTATACACTTTTAAATAATATAGCCATTATTTTTGAGATAAATATCACACACACTGTGGAGGGATGAATATTATAGAGAAATTCTATATAAAAAAATTAATACTAGATAAAAAATATAGAAATTCAGAGAAAACTTACTTGGAATATTTATTTAATACAATAAGTCAAACAACAACAGCTATAGTACCAAATCATTTTTATAAGCTAAATAAATTCCAAAAAACTAATATTTTGAGGGAAATATAATGGTTTTATATGATAAAATAAGATTTTTGGAATTTTTAGAGGAATTTGTGGATCTTAATTGATGTTTAAGACAAAGATTTTATAAGATAAAATGTATTATTGGTGATTACATCAATATAATCTGGATTCTATTGGTCCATTTTTTAATTCAAAACTCATAAAGAATAAAATACTTAAGAATCAGCTTCAATAATAAGATCTTATATTTAATAAAACTTTACCTGCTTAAATGTCTAATTTGAGTTATTTAATGATGATGATGGACAAAAAAAGTGATTTAAAGGCTCCTTTTATTCCTTCAGAGAAACTCCAATGATTTATAATGGATATAGAGGGAGCTCTCAGGTCAAAAATAAAAACCAAACTTGAAAATAAGGCTCTTAGCTTACAATAATTCATTTTTCATTCCAATGTGAAGCTACCAGTGTTATTCTTAACTCCAAGTAGCTTTCATCATTTTTTGGGTCAATTAATTTGAAGTTCATCACATGAGAAATTTAAAATAATTTTTTCAAATGAAAATATCTTAAACAGGATTTTTAGATAATTTTTAAAGGAATCTTAATTTTCTCTAAGAATCATTAAAAAAGCTAATTTAAAGGTTAATTACAGGTTAATCCTGATTGAAATATATATATATATCAATTTATACACCAATAAAATTTAATTTTAAGCTGTGTGAAAACTTCAAGGAAATCCGTTTAAAATTGGACTTTAAATGATTCTTTGAAGTTATCACCATTTTTCCACATAAAATAGCAATAAACACAAAACCTTAGCTTCTTCTAAGGTTTTAAGACTGATGACCTTAAATTTTAAGATTATTTAAGCTTTTTAAGCTTTATTAAGCTTTTAAAGTTCTTAAATCCTTGATTACAAGCCTGAATATGAGCATTTACCCTTTGTTGGCTTTTAATTCCTGTCAAAATTGGGGATAAACCAGTTTAAACTTTGATTTTCAATCAAATTCTAATCCTAAATCTTAAATAAGGTTGAGAATCCTCCAATACAGGTGGAAAACCTTCAATTGAGTCTTTTCACATCCCAAAAGCTGGGTACCCTGGGTCTATTTGGTTTTTTTCCTTTGTCTCACCTTTCTGTGTGGATTTTTCCTTTTTATTTTTGAAAGCCATACAATTGTTTGAGGCCAATTTAAATTCAGCTCACACAATATTTACAGACAATATGGAAAATCCTTAGTCAATTCATTAAATATACACCACACCTCAATTTCAACTACATTTTGGTAATTTTTCACAAACCTTATGCAAATTTATATCTAAGCTTATTTGAGCTTAAATTTAACAATTTTAAGATATTTTTAAATTGTGAAATTTTACTGTGAGATTCTTAAATCGTCTAATAACATGAGAAATACCCATTTTTGGGTATAACACCCTATGGGTCAACCCTGGGTTATTTTTGATTTAGAATCTAAAATTGACTTTATATTCATAACTTTGTTTGTGAAATATAAAGTGATAAATTTTTTTTTTTTTCATTTTGAACTCACTTGATAAGTCTGTTTAACACTAAACAAACTGTATAAAAAGTTTTTTTGGCCTGATGGGTATGTCATACATATCTCACAGTCTCACATTCCCTACCACCAAAATAAATTGCACCACAATTTCTCATTGAATAGTATAGCCCCAATTGATTTGGGGGGGTATAATCCACTGTACAATTTCTCTACTTATACTTTTTAATTATGTAAAGAACACAATTCAACCTTCTTCTTGAGGAACTGTTCTTCTCTCATGTCTGAATCTTCTGGGAAACCTTTGGGAATCGGTTACTTTAGTTTCTGAAAGCCACTAATCTTCATTTTGTGGGTTTCTATATCTGACTATGTATTCTCTTTCATTTTCCCCCTAAGTCTTATTGCTTTCAAGAATTGCAGTACCTTTTTCTCTTCACTATGATCAAGTGGTGGTACTTCTAAGGGTGTTACATTTCTCAAAGGAAATAATTCCTTATCACTTGAAGTTTAATGCTTTACTAGACTAACAGGGAAGGTTAGATGTTCATTTTCAAGCTCTCCTATGAGTTCTATCTGTACTTCATTTGTTCCATGAAGGACTTTAATAATGAATTGTCCTGCAGAGGAATCTTTCAATTTGTTTGGATATTTAATATTATTGAAACTCAAGGTTAAAGCCAAGACTAAGTCCCCTACGTTGATTTCAGGGGTCTTATGACTTTTATCCCACTTTTTTTAGCATATTAAAAGGAATTATTTAGTCTTTGGTTTACATGATGCCTCACTTTATCAAGAAGTAATTTAAAGCTTGAAGCAGTTGGATGAATATCAACTAATTCCTTCTTAAAATCTTCAACTGGAATTTTAAAGTTCCATCCTTTCTCCAACATTTCAGGGGTTTTTCCTGTTGAATAATGCATAGAAGTATTTTAGGCTAGTTTCAATTCTGGTATTAGTGTACATGAATCATGGGTGAAGCCATCAGAATCCTTAAGCTACAGGCCATAAACACAAAATATTCTGATCATGTCCTCAAGGGTCCAAATAATTCTTTCTGCTAAGCCATCTGCCTTCGGATAGTAAGCTGTTGAGAATGATTTTTTTACCCAAAATATTCTGTAATGTTTTCCATAAGGCTGATGTAAATGTTGAATCTCTATCATTAATGATATTTTTAAAGATACCAGTAGGAGATATAACTTTATTCCAAATTAAAGGAGCCATATCCATAGCTGTGTAATATTTATGAAATGGTAAAAAGAATGGAGTTTTTTTGTACCTTTCCACAATAACAAGACATAAATTGTAAATTTTCTCACCACCAGGTGGTAAGGCAGTCACCCAATTCATATGAACCACTTCTCATGGGTTATTTGGCTCTTGGATGTGAATCATAAAAAAAATCTTTTACTGGTAGCTTTATTGACCTGTTAGCATATTTCACAACTATGACAGTACTCAATTACATCTTTTCTCCAATATACCAAGCATATGTCTTAATTTTTTCTATTGTTCTGTCTTCAGACAGATGTCCAGAATAAATTTTGTCATGGAACTCTAGTATTATTGTGTTAATTAACAACTTACTAAAAAAGAATATCACACTTGTGGTACTAGACCTTTGATAAAAGATACCATCAAATAAATGGAATCTTCCATTGTCATATGGTTTTTTCATATATCATCCAAAGAATTATCCAAGGCTGCATCTTTGAAATCCTTGTCAAGTTGAGAAGTAAGAATATGACAATTCTTATCTTTCTTGTAGCTTTCTCTGACTTCCTCAAAGAATTCTGTTTCCACATCTTTGATGTCAATTCCTTCAATTGGAATTTGGGGTTCTGCACTTTCAGGAACATGGGAAGGCTTGTCAGGTGTATTGAATAATTCCCAGATATTAAATCCATCAGCATTCTTATGAATATTTCCAGATTTATGTACTATTTTTGTATTGCCTCTATACTCCTGTATAGCAATATGACATCTTAAAATGTGTCTGTTTGTAGTTTTCATGCTAAGAAGTTATTTAACGGCATTAAAATCAGTAATTACCTCAAACACACTACCATAAAGATGATAATGACGTTCCTACAGAGCCCATACAAGGCAAATGCACTTCATTTGGCTTTCTCCATATCTAGCCTCAGTGGTTTCTATTTGTCTTGAGAGAAAAAAAATTGGAGCTTAATAAGGTTTTTCATTGACAATTTGTACTTGGTGAAGAGTTGCACCTAGGCATACACCACATGCATCAATATACATCTTGAAAGGAAGTTTTCATTCAGACATCAATAATAATGGTGCATTGGTTGAGGCATACTTGATATTTTTGTGTTCCTGAATCCTTTCTGTGTCTTTTCAAAGACATTTTTTGATCAAACGTTCTGTACAATGATCTGGAATGGATTGCAGAATCTTTAAGGTGTTGTGTGTAATAACTAGAAAGCCCTAAGAAAGACATAATTCATTTATTTTTCAGGGAAGGTTTTTCCAATAAGACTGCATCCACTTAGTTTTTATCAACACCAAGACTTGGTTGTGAAACTACATGTTCCAGAGCTTTTAGCTCATGAAACCCAAAATTCCATTTATTAAGACATATTTTCATGTTCACTTGAATAATTTTCTTAAGTACTAATGAAAGTCTTTCTAAATGCATTTTCCAGTTCTCTGAAAAAATTATAATATGATAAATATAAATTATTAGCCATCCCTCTGATAATTCATGTGGGAAAATGGTGTTCATCATTCTTTGATAATAGGAGGGTGCATTTTTAATTGCAAAAGGCATCCTGAAATATTCATAAATACCACAATGAGAAATTAATATCAATAATTTCCTAGCATGGGGTTTCAATAAATTATGATGGAAACCCTTAAGTGCATCCATAGAAGTAATAAATCTTCCTTTGGATAATTGATTCAAAGTCTCATGGATTCTAGGAATTTGATACCTATCTGGAATGGTGTAGGTATTAAATGATCTAAAATCACCAACCATCCTTGATTTTTCATTATTCCAAGTGGTGATTACAGGGGTTGTTACTTCTACTCCCTCATTATTTCAAAATTCAATGAGAACTCCCAGTTTCATCAGCTCTTTAATATGAGTTTCCAATGATTCTTCAGCTCTAGGGCTAGCTGGGTAAGCTGGTCTTCTTAATGGTGGAGGATAAGGTCTTTCCACTTTAAGCATAACTTCCACTTTATGGCCTCTCATGGTGCCTAGTAGCTCATTATCAGAAGCAAAGGCTTCCCTATATTGGAATGGCATTTCAATAAGGTCTTCCTCCATCTTCAATGTCAATTAAGGACTAATTTGTGCTTTAATTGATTGATCAGTCATAAAGGAATCCTTTTTGACATTTTTTAATTGTCTTATGAAAGCTATTTCTTCCTTTTCTGGGGAAAAAGAAAGTTTTTGTCTCTTATTTTCCCCTATTTTGAAATATCTGTCTTGATGATCAGTAAAATCAATACCATAGATATGAATAGAATAATTTCAAATTATGAAATTTTTTGAAGTGAAATTCTTTGTAACAACAAATTCAAATTTCAGTCTAATAATTCCTGCTTCAAGAATTCCTAAAGAATGCATATCCTGGCTAGCACTTCTGAATTTTATACCTTCAATTGGAATCAAGTTTCCTTTCCAATTGGTATAAATTCTGTAAAGATAATTTTTCCCAACACAAGTGCAGAAAGCACCTGAGTCAAGGCCTATCTTGGCTTCTCTTCTATTTATCACAACATCAGTAATACAAGATGATCCAGCTGTATAACCTTTACCTCTGGCAGGTTTGGTTTTCTGCATTTTAGAATCTTAAACATGTATGAGGTCCATACATTAATCACCATATTGTGGCAAGTGAGCATGTACTTCTGTGACTTCAAAGGAAACATTTATTGATTCTATGCTAAATTCATCTGGCATTTCTTCTTCTTCAGAAGGCTCAGAATCACTTTCATGTACATTTACATCATTTTTTTCTTTGATTAAATCAGTATTTTCAATTTCTATCTCATTAATTATTGTTTTCTTTGAACAAGTATTAGAAAAATAAGATGTGCTTTGACATTTATTAAATTTGAAAGGAGCTCTATCTTGTGGCTTATTTGATCTTAAAATTGGTTTTCCATTAGTATTGTTGTCTATTGGGGGTTTATACCAATTTCTAACAATTTTTTCTCTGGTAGTGATGTCTTCCATGGCATTGATATAATTTTCTATAGAGAAAGGCTCAATAAATTTGCTTCTTATATAATTCTCAAGGTCACCACCACATTTTCCTGAATATCCTTTTATGTACCATTGTTTCAGACATATCAGGATGGAGGGCAGTAAATCTGTCCTTATCCCTAAGAAACCAGGACACAGGCTTGTCTCTTTAAATACTAAAAATAGCTTCTTCAAAAGAATTTTCCATGTTAAATCTCCAATAGTAATCACCCCATTTCAAAATAATCTGTTATTTCATCAAGGCCAAGGGTGTTTACCATGGCCTTGTCTCATTTTATAATACCATTTATTTTCTGATTTGGTAAATAATTAGTGTAATCTGGAAATTACATATTCATCTGGTATGTTAAATTCTTCTTTAGGGATATCATTTTTTTCATAAATTCCATATTATTATATTCTCTACCACTAAAGGTAGGCCATTCCTCTAATCCTGGAGTTTCTGTGAAGTTAAAGGCAGTATCCACTTCTGCATTTCTTGAAATTTTATGATGTAATTCATTATTCAAGTTCAACACATTGCTGTCAAGAATTGGTGTAGACTGTCTTGGTAATTCATTTTTCAATGATATATTTTTAATTCTTTATTTAGTATCTTCTTTCAATTCAAGTTTTGCTTTATCACTTTTATCCAATTGTTCTTGAAAAAGCGTTGCATTGTGACCAGTTGAATTTTCCAAGTTTTGAACATGTATTCTCAATTTGTTATAACTGTTTAGTAATAAAACAAATAGAATTATCATCTTTCTTATCAAGAAAAGTAACTTTGTATTTTATTTTTTCACAAATATGTGTTAAAGACAAAATCTTGTCCTTATTGACATTTTCAAGACCCAAAAGGGTGTTTTGTGACTCCCTGACTTGTAAAATTTCTCTGCCCAACTTTGTTTCACATAATTAAAATTTTCAAATTTTGTTAAAATTTCTTTTTGACAAGTTTCAAAATTAGATAAAAGCTTTTAAAAATCTATTTATTCAGGAAAGAGTCATTCATTATTTTTTTCTCCTTTTTTTTGAATTCCATCAAAGCTCTTTCCATATTGAACACATTTTTTATTGCTGTCTTTTCTTTCTTTGGAATTATGCAATTCTGAGGGTAAGCTTGTTCCACTTGGAATTTTCCTTTTCCTTTCACTTTTTCTTAACCTTCTGTGTGTTTTTTGGGGCTTCCTTGGCTATATTTGGTGCTTGTGGAGGCTTGGGGAGCTTCCACAGGGCTGTTTTCACTTTTTGGGCCAGCTTCTTCCTCTACTCCTCTGATAAAATTATTTGGGTTTTCAACCAGTCTTTTATCTGTTGGACCTGCCCTTTGATAGACATTGGAGACCAAAATTTAATAAGTTCCTCTGTCCTTTCTGTTCCTAAGAACTTCTTCAATTGAAGATATTAGTTAATTTTCCCTATCCAGAGGCTTGGTAGAAGTTTCCATTCCTGCTTCTTTGCCACCATAAACCATTTCTTGTACTGAGACTGGTATATCTCTAATGCTGTTTGTTGGAAATTTCTCATATCTGACAAAATTAATAGCAGTTATGTAAGCTTCTGGAGTCCCAAGAAAGAGTTTCAAATTTTCTGGCTAGGCTCTTGGAACTGGTGAAAGCTCTGGCATCCTCAATTTGTGCCTCTTTTCTGGGCTGACATTCTTGCATTTTGGATTTATGACTTGAATTTCCTGTTAAAAATCCATTGTATTGGATGGAGTAGTTCCTTCCACTTCTAGTAGGAGTAATTTCCTTTCATTTTAAAGCAAATTTTTCTAAGGAATGGGTTTAATTCACCTTTTGGACCCTTAAAGGGTTTTTTTGTAAGTAAGCCTCTTGGTATTGTGCTGGTTTGAATTTCAACACTTGACTCTGAGATTCTATACTCAAAAGGGCTTTCTGTGATATATGAAACTAGAATCAAACAGGAGTATAAGTTATTCTTATCAAGTAATAAAAAGAGCTTATTGAATCAATTTATTGGATAAAGCTTTTTTAAAGTAATTTATGGCAAACTACATAAAAAATAAATGAAAGTATCTAAAGAGTAGAGAAAAATATTTTTAAGTAAAGATTTTTATTTCTTATTTTTCTTATTTTTTTATTTTCTTTAAAGAAATAATAATTATGCAATTAATAAGCTATTAATCAAAATTATATTATTATTCAATTTATACTAAAATAACTAAAAGAATAAATTTCAAGTGTGTGATGTGAAAACCCCACTAGTTAGACAATAGAAATTTATTCCAAATCACTCAATAGTATATTGTTTCAAACAAAGTGTTTTTCAAGTAAAATAGCTTTATTGATATTATCAAGATTATTTATAAGGGATAAGTCCCAGAAAAACTGTAAAATGAGGTCTAAAATATAATTTATGTCCCAAAAATTGGTTAAAATCAGGGCCAGGCCCCCAAATGTAAGGTTTTTCTATGAAGCTCTTGATAATAGTAACAAATATAAAGAGTACTATTACTTTCCTCAGTAGAAAATATAATATAATTAAATATTATAGCCACAAATTAATATAATCATTAAAAATAATTCATTATTCTTAAATACATTAACAATGAAAAATCTTAATAATTATAGTAAATTTTACTTATTCTATGACTATTATAGTCAATGACAGCTATAATAATAAGAAATATAAAAGCTCTTAATGAGACAATTATAGGTGGAAGATAATAATATTCATCCACCCATGAATAATATGAATATTATTTATGAAAGAAATATTATGCATACTATTCAGAGATAAATCTTATCAAGAAATTCTACATAAGAAGACTAATACTATATAAAAAATATAGAAATTCAGAGAGAAATTACTTATAATATTTATTTAATACAACAGGTGAAACAACAACAGTCATAGTATTAAATAATGTTTATAGGCTAAAAACATTCCAAAAGAAAATATTTTTAAGAAATATAATAAATTTGTGAATCTTAAAAGATGTTTAAGACAAATATTTTATAAGATAAAATGTATTATTGGTGATTACAATGATATAATGTGAATTCTATGGTTTCAAATTTTTAATTTAAAATTTATCAAGAATAAAATACTCAAGAATTCACCTTAATAATAAGATTTCATATTTAATAATCCTTTAGCTGTTTAAATGATGATGATGGACAAAACAATGATTTAAAGGCTCCTTTTATGACTTCAGAGAAGCTTTCATGATGAATAATTGATATAGATGGCTTTCTCAGGTCAAAACTGAAAACCATGCTTCAAAATAAGGTTCTTAACTTAAGGAAACTTATTTTTCATTCCAATTTGAAGTTACCAGTGTTATTCTTAACTCCAATTAGCTTTTATCCTCTTTTGGATTTATTTTTTTAAGCTTTAATATAAAATAAGATTATTTCTCTTAAATTTCATCACATGAAAAACTCAAAAATGCATGCTTCAAGTGAAACTCTTTCAAACTGAATTTTTAATCAATCTTGAAATAAAGATTAATTTTCTTCAAGAATAATTAAAAAAAGTTAATTTCAAGGCTAATTACCAATTAATACTGTTTGGAAAAAGATACTTAAAACCTAATTTATACATATATAACATTTAATTGTGCACTGTGTTTAATGTTCAAGCAAATTAATTAAGAATTGTATTTTCAATGAATTTTTGAAGCTATTGCACTTTTTCCATATAAAATAGCAATACACCCCAAAACTTAACTTTTGATAAGGTTTGGACACTTATAACTTTAAATTTTAAGCTCATTTAACTTTTGACAGTTCTTGAAACCTTGATTACAAGCCTTCATATGGGGATTGACCCTTTTGCAGCTTCTAATTCCTGTTAAAATTGGGGATAAACCAGTTCAAACTTTAACTTGAAATAAAAGTCCAATTTTAAAGCTTAAATAAGGTTTCAAATCCCCCAATACAAGTGGAAAACCTTAATTTAGTCCTGTCAGAGCCCAAAAGTTCGGTACCCTGGCTCTATTTGGCTTTTTTCCTTTTTCCAACCTTTCTGTTTGTATTTTTCCCTTTTATTTACTTTTATTCATACAAATGCTTTAAACCAATTTAAATTGAGCTTGCACAACATTTACTGCCTTTATGGAAAATCCCTATCCAATTAATTAAATATACACCACACCTCAATTCTAACTAAATTTTTAATAAGTTTTAATAAATCTTATGCAACTTTAAATTTAAGCTCATTTAAACTTAAATTTTAAAATTTTGAAAGAATGTTAAAATGATTAAAGTTTACTATGAGATTCTTAAATCTTCTAATAACATGAGAAATAGCCATTTTTGAGTATGACACCCTATAGGTCTATCCTATATTATTTTTGGTGTAGAATCCAAGAATGACATTATATCTATATCTTTGTTTAACAAAACAAAGTTATACTTATTTTTTTGTTTTTTTTTATTTTGAATTCAGTTTATAAGTCAGTTTAATACTAATCAACTGTATAAAAACTTTTTGTGGCCTTATTTGTATATCATACACATCTCACAGGCTCACATAAATTATTATCAAAAGCTATATTAATCAGATTATTTTAATTTTTGAAAGTATTAATACAAAAGTTCATGAATTTCAAAGCTATATATTTGAAAATTTACATCAAATTTTTACAAATAAAAGCATATGATCAATTATTTAAGTGCATATTTAATACAGTATATGAAAATAATCTTCAGTTTCAGCTTTTAATTTAGAAAGGGATATAAATTGGGTCAGTTTCTTGCAATATTTTTAAATGATTAAAGAGTTTGTGGGAAAATATTTTTAATCAATTTGGATATGGCTCTGAAGTTATATATGTGTTACTTCAAGATCAATTCCCAAAATTTCTCAGCTTATTTCTTTGGACTCTGTGTTTTAAATATTGAATTAGCTAATAAATTAAAAATTTAATTAACAATGAATATATAAAGAAAAAAAGAGCTTTTCTTATATCATATTTTTAAAAAATTAAAAACTGTCACATATATAGTCTACCTAACTACAGCTTATTATTCTCAATTTATTTCTTTCTAGGTTTTGTAAATTTATCAAAGTAATTTTAGCTTAAAAGGAATCCCAGAAACTCTTTGAATAACCCTTGGAGACAAAACTTTATAAAATAGTGTACTTATTTTGGTTATTCTTCCTTAATATTACATAGGATTCCAATTATCTCAAATGAATTTTATTAATTGTTTCATTTACCCATCAAAATGTAAGCCTTATTTATTTTCAATGGATTTCTAATATCTATACTAACTTTAATTTAACAAACAACAATAATAAATAAAGATTACCCACATAACTCTGGGAAAAATTTCCTTCAGATAAAATAAAAAATCATTTTCTCTATCAGTTGCAATAGTTTCATTTCTTATTTTGAATAGTTTTTAAGATAAAACAGTTATCATGAAATCTTCAAGGTTATCAGCTCATCAATTTAAGCCAAATTTTCTCATTTTGTATCTCAAGAAAAGTCTTAAATATACAAATAATGACAAGATTGATTGAGTTATAGTATTTTAAAGGTAAAATGGAAAATTTATATAAATTCCAACCAGAATACCTTGAAAATGAATCAAATTAAAGTGTATCCTATGAGGAAAATAAGGTTCAATAATTTTGTTTAATGAAGATTACCTTTCTTAAGACTTAACACAAATACTTGCTTTAAAGCTCTAGAAGATCAAACTGTTAGAAATTCCCTTCACCTATAGATATAGATTCTATCCCAATCCTTTTGAAATAAGAAATCACATGAAATTATCTTTTCCTGTAGTAAAGTAGTAAACCAGATTAATATGGTTAATTCAAAATTTATGATTTTTAAATAGGAAATTCAAGTTAAAGCAAAATTTTTATCAAAAAAATAAAATATTAAACAAATAAAACTCAAGAAACCTGAGATTATTGATGGCTACAAAGATTGGATATGCTATTATTAAGACATTTGTTTATATTTTTCTAAGAATTATTCATATTTTACAACATGGTATTGTAAAATAGAAAATTAACAACTTCTATATTTGAGACCAAATATTCTACTTTGAATAGCTATATATTCTATTTATAATTTTAAATAACTGATATACAAAGTTTTAGGTCCTATAATACTGGGTAAATTTATTCAATATACCAAACTTTTTTGATGAGAAACTCCTTATAATGACTTTTTTACACATTTATTTACAGTTTTTTTGAATTTTGAATAATAACTTGATTTTAGGAGGGAACAAAGAGAAAGGATATAATTTGTTGAATAGTGGAGATTTTCATAAGAGAAAAAAATTTGATGGTGGGGTATATTGTTATAATATCTATTTTTTCAGAAATTCCCCAAGCAATTTCCTAGTAAATAGATAGTTCATTTCAAAATAAAAATATTTGAGCTTTACTAATATTCATATATGAATTAGTATTAGTGATATTTACAGAGAATTAATATTTTAACTGGAATATATATGTAGAAATCTACAAGAAAAATATCAAAAAAAAGGATTTTTTTGTTCATTAAAAGATTAAAAGTAATAATGAAGACCAAATAAAGGGGGATGAAAAGAATTCTTATTTTAATTTGTCTTTCAATTATTGAGCTTTTCCAATACTGACAAAACATCAATATTAAGAAAATTGAACTGGGACCTTGTAGCTTGCATATGGGGCTTTGTTTTGTTCCAAAACTCCTATTTCCAACTTAAATTTCTTTCCTGTCTCTGATTTAAATTTTCAAACTCAATATATTCTTTTGGGTGTATCCATATTACTGGTTGTTATTGGAGCTCTAACAAGAAGCCTAACTAGAAAAATTAAAGACATCCACTCATACGGAGAAAATTGAGGAGAATAACATATTAAGTTACTAATGGTGTAACTAACAAATAATTTGAGCTTTAAAGCTCTTAATCCTTGAAAAAGAAAGCTTGTGAGAATTGTGAATAACTTGTGGTATTTGAAAATTAAGTGATTATACAAAAAAGTAGCAATGAAAATGAAGTAATTTCAAAAAATATCAATAGAGGTTATAGTTCTATGGTATTTCTAGAAATGAATTAATCTTTCCTGTATTTAAAATAAGGGTTTTGGTAAGCCCACATAAGCTTTTAGTAAAAGAATGTAAACCCTTACATTTTTTTACCAATTTATGTCCAAAACATATAAGTGAACTATTTTTTTTAAAAAAAATCCTCAGTCTCATTTTTGAGGATTTTTTTATTTTTATTTTTTTTGCCATATTAAATCTTTACAATTAAAAACTAGAAGGTCATAATTTTTGGGCAATTTTTTTTTGATGGGAAAAGTGAAGGTTCAAAAAAGGTTTTTTTTTCATGTTTGTAATATGAATATTTTTAAGTAAAAAAGTGCCAAATCTTTGATCAAAAAAATTTGAATTAGTTGGGATTCAAGTAATAAATAGGACTTAGGATGGGTGATAGTTTGAAAAAATTGTATTTAAAAAAATCAATCAATCTGAACCAACCTCCACAATAGTTGGTTTTTTCTGAGGGTGGGGAGAGGAATATTGGAAAAATATAGAATCCTGTGTTTCTTAAATTTATCTTCCCACACCAGGGCTTTTGGTTGTACATGAAATTCTTGATTCCAAGTAATTTGAGGCACTGGATAAACATTAGAAATGATGAGATCCAATGGGAAAAAAATGAGAACAGCCATCCAAGAAGATGAAAAAGGGTGTATTATCATTTGGAGTACAGAAATTAGGGAAAAAAGAGAAATATTAGACTTTGAATTATAAGTAAACTTGTCTTTGATACTTATTTGCAATTGGATCCCCCATATCAGGCATGGACATCCACTTGCTCTTTGGAGCCTGGCTAACATCTTCATACCACTGAATTCTGTCCAAATAAGAGGATACTGAGGGAATCAAAGTGTTAATGGCTTCATAAAGGTCTTGATTTTTTTAATTTCTTCAGTCAAGTCACTTCTGAAATCAGCCCATTTATCTTGAGTCTTGTAAATGTAGTGGAATACTGTTCTGTAGCCACAGTTTCTATCACCCTGGACATTGATGGGCTTGAAGTTGTATTTCAATATAAACTTTGGAAAATCTTCTGAGCCAGGTACCTGATAAAATTAGGTCAAGAAAATTAATAAATATTAAAATAAACAAAAAATACATTAAAATGAATCAGAAACTCACAAAGAGCTCGGAGAATTCATCACTTGGGTGATGATTTCTTTGTAAATTCTCACAGGTCAATTGAATCACATCATATATCTTCAAAATTGTGCCAGGCTTGTGGGACTCTCTTTGTGAGGTTCTGCTAACCATTTCCAATCTTCTAGACATTCTAAGGGTGACTCCTGATTTGCCATGATCATTCAATTCAGTTGTTGAGGGTATTAAATCTGATGAACTTCTTGATTTTGATAATGAGTCCTCAGAATCTTCAGATGAATCCACTTTCATAATTAGAGAGGGTGCAATTGACTGTGATCTTGATTTTTTTTGTTCTGGTCACTTTTGATGGGGGTCTTCCTCTTCTCTTTTATTGACTTTCAATGATTTCAAATCTTGAGGGTTCTCTTTTACTTTTATTCTTGGCTCCTTGAGGTCTTCCATAGATATTCTTTCATTCTGGTGGGTCTTCATAATATTTATTATCCTCTTGACTCTTGTGAAGTTAATCAAATTTGACTTTTCCAGTAAAAACATCTTGCAAACTTTTAAGAATTTGAGTTATTTCTTCCATTATTATCTTAAAAAGGTCTTCCCTAATATCTTTAGATATTCTTTTGGATTAATTCTTTCTTTCTTTCTTTCTAAAAGCTTTGATCATCACCTTGATAACCATTCTGAGAAGAATATGACAAAGAATATAAGTTAATAAGAAAAAAAATTATTGATCAAAGAATTCTCACAGGTAAATTAAAATTCCATTGAAGATTGAATTCTGCTTTCTGAAGCCCTTGGCACTTGGCAAATTCCTGTTTGGTCTTTTGCTTGCAAGCAGTTCCTTGATAATTGTTGTATTTGTTGGTGAATTTTTCTTTGAGGGGAAATGTTGTTTTGAAATTGTTAAAGGCCATCTGAAGGGCATAATAAGACACCTTTTCATTGAGAGCACAGATTTGTGGAGAAATATTCTTGACAAGGACAATCATTTCCTTTTATATTCTGTTGATTATTTCAATAAATTGTTTTCTGAAAGCCATGTGGAGAGCCCTCACTACCTCCAGGAGAGTACCAGTGGAATTTTGGATCCAAAGTTTAACAATGGCATGGCAACCTTCAGCTCTTGAGGTTGATCCCACACCCAGGTGGCAACAGTGGTTGGTCCAGGCTGGAACATACTACTCCATTATAGGAAGCCATGTATTTTCCAAATATTTCAAGACTTCAGGATTTTTCACTTTCTTTTGGAGCTTCTTCCAGTTATCTTTGAAATAATTTTAAGTTGATGAATACATAACCTGAGAAATTAATCCCAAATTCATTAATAAAAACATAAATAAGAATGAAAGTGAAAGATAAAATTGTATTACTTGACTCCAAAGGACCATAAAATTTTCAAAATCAGTTCCATGACCAATTTTCTTCATGAAATGGGTAGATACATCTTTATTGATGTGCCAAATGCATAAAATTATTTTTGAGTCTTGGAAGAGATTCTTAAGATAATTTTTTCAAGGCCAAATCCCTGTCAATAAAAATGACTGGAGGGGTAAAACATTTAGTGTTTTTGAGAAATTTTTCTATGTATTGATTTAATTTCCAAGTATATGGGGGTTTGGTTTCATTCTTCATAAAACAAAAAGCCCCAGAAAAGATCTTATTTGTTGATCCAAAGCCAAAAATATGAAAAAGGACCATTTTGTACTTATTGGTTTTATAAGTAAAATCCATAATAACTACATTAGTAAATCCATGAAGTAGTTTTATGGCAAGGGGTGAGTGAAAAACAAGGAGGTAATGTGTCCCTCAGTATTCCTTGAAGTGGACCACAAAAATTTTTCTTCTTTGAGTGTTTCAATAAGAGCATCAATAGGCCTTCTGCCTTGCAGTTTGTCTTTCTTGATTCTCTTGACTTGACTGTAAATTTTCAAGGTGTGGATATAAAACTTTGATTAAAAATCAAGTACTTTCCCCTTCCTCAAAATTTGTACAAGGTAAAATTGATTAAATAGAGTATGACATAAGATTTTTAAGAGAAAACACACCAATTCTATTGTTTTTAACTTTTTAAGTATAAACAATAATATTATAAATATTTAATGCTTTACCAACAATAAAAATTTACCCAAAAATACTCTACAAGAGATATTTAAGGCTACAAAAGAAATTTCTTCAAGAGAAATTTCTATTGGAATTAATTGAGCAAAGAAATTCAGGAAATTAATAAACAATGCTTATGATGATTTTTTCAAATGTTCAAAAGATTTCAAATGATTTTAAAAAGGGTGGTTGGAATCTTTTATTGATTGGTTTGAGAGTATTTAAACTAATTATAAAAGGAAAATATTCTAACATGAAGAGAAAAGTGGGGCAAAGAAGACATTCTTTTATAGCCATAAATTTTCTTACTCAAAAAGTAAAATTTTCTCTTTTCCATCAGGGAAAAAACTCTGCCAACAGAAAAGCCAATTATGGCATCTTTGAACCCTGGTTTAGACCAAAAAAGGGCTGGTTTTGGCCATTTTGGACCCTTAAATCAGCCATTGCTATAGTAATACTTGGTTTTAAGCCTTTAAAACACATCATAATGTTTTTAAGAGACGTCAAAACCAGTCAAAGCTGTTTTTTCAATGATATTTTTATCTCAAGGGTAGTTTTACCCTCTTAGCCACAGTTAAAACTGACCTGGTTGGTATCAAAACCTCATCATCAGTTGAGACACAAACCCTGTGACTCAATGCCAGGCCAAAAGTGATGAAATTTTGTGTGGTTTTTTTTCCTCTCAGGCCTTTCAGAAAGGAATTTGGGGGTCTGGCTCCCCCTTGGAGCCAAGATTCCTTTCCCCCCCAGAATTAATCTTTCCAATTTATTTTTTCTTTAATTCCTCATCATGTATTATACTTATAATTTTCATATGTAGTTCAATTGATTTTTTACAGTACACAGCTGTCATAATTGACTATGTAATACACGCGCACATTTTGACATTTCAATTGAAAATACTTTAATTCCCCATAACTTCTAAACTACACACAACACCTCAATTTTAACACAAAAATTGATGGTCCAGATCACATTTTATGTGAATTAAATTAAGTTTTGGAGGATTTTCAACTTTTGTACAGAAAATACTAAAAACTTAATCTAAGGTTATTTAGAGTTGAGTTACAGAAATTTTCCCCAGAGGTGACCCCACCTTATTTTTTATGAGGAGTCCAATAGTGAAATAATTTTCATATGTTTATTTTTTGGATAAAAAGTTATAATAATTTTTGATTGAACATTTTTCCAAAAATATTTCAATTTTTGTATTTTTGTTGAAAATTCATTTTTATTTAATTTTTTCAAGTAAAAATGTGTTTTCACAATTTTAAATTTCAATTTAATTGTCTTTTTAAATTATAATTAGATCTTTATTTTTGTGTATGAATTTATATTTATATTTCAATCTTGTTTTGATAATATCAATAAATTTATTTTATGTATAATTTTATCTTGCTTTATTATTTGTGGTCTTTTTGGTATCTGAAAATACCTCTAAGGCTCAAATTCCCTCCCCCTAAAAAAAGAATAGGACTTTGTAATACTTTTATTTCTAGTGTTTCTGAACCTCCTGAGCAGCTTAGTAGCTTCAGGTATGTCCTTTTCTGCTAACCATTCATCTTCACAATTTGGGTCACTGTACCTAACAAGGTATTCCCTTACTTTCTTGGTTCTTAACTTCCTTTCTTTGAGAACTTTGGTTATTTTCCTAGTACCAGAAGATTAAATAGGAGGTATATGCTGGGGAACTTTCTTTCTCAAAGGAAACTTCTCAGAATCACTAGATTTATATGGCTTTACCAAGCTTATTGCTAAGTTCCTTAGATAATTCTACTTCAATTGCATTTTCTCCATGGAGGGCCTTAATAACAAAAGGTCCTGCAAAGGAGTCTTTGAGATTTTTACATCCCTTGATGTTATTGAAGTTAGTGGTGGATACAATTACTAAATCTCCCACTTTGAAATCTGGAGTGGCATGTGATTTGCCCCTTTGTCTTTGGAATATGCAGACTAGTCCTCCATGAACCTTATTGCATGCTGATTAGCTTTTTCTAGCATTTCTTTGAAGCTACTAGCTGTGGTATGTATTTCAACCAAATTCTTCCTTAATGAATCTTGGGGTAATTTGGGATTCCATCCCTTCTCTAGAATAGCAGGAGTTTTATTGGTACTGGCATGAATGGATTCTTTATATTCCAATTCCAGTGGTGGTAAGAGAGTACACCAATCATTGGTGAACTCATCACAATCTTTTAATTCAAGGCCATATGCACAAAATATTCTGACCATATCTTCCAATTTTTGGATCATTCTTTCATACAGACCATCAGTTTGTGGGTTGTAGGTTGTAGAGAAGGACAGCTTTGTTCCAAATAATTGGTGAATATTTGTCCATAGTGCTGAGGTGAATTTGGGATCTCTGTCACTGATGATATTTGTGAATATGCCAGTCCATGATATTACTCTATTCCATATTAGAAGAGCTGTATCCATGGCTGTATCATCCTTGTGACATGGTAGGAAGATTGGAGTCTTACTAAATCTGTCAACAATCACTAGGCATGCATTATACCTTCTGTAAGGTTTGACTATGAAACAATAATTAAGAATTACTAATATTTTACTTATTTTACTATGAATTTCCTTATAAATAGAATAAATAAGATAAGAAATAATTATAATAATGAAGAATTATTATAATTATTGCATAAAAAGAATTATATTATTAAATAAATATAATAATATAATCTATATTAAAAAAAATATAATAAGTAAATTTATTAATATGAGATATCTAATATATTTAAAAGCACTTTATTATTGTTACCAACAAATAATAAAGGTTTAAAAAATTGTTTTTTATTAATAAAAAACAATTAATGAAAACAATATTACTAATATTAAAGTTAATGATTAATATAAATACTATTTATATTAACTAAAGAATTATTAAAGTAATAATAAAGATAAAATTATTATAATAAGATGAAATAACCTACTTTTAATACTTAATATGAAGGTTTTGAATGATTTTACACCAAAAAGTATAAATACAACTTATTTAAACTGTCTTTACAATAAAAATTAAGAGAAATTACGATTTATCTTGATTTTACATGGATTTGAGGTTTTTTAAGAGAAATTTAAACAAAACATTTAAATAATTGAAGTAATCATGTCAAGAATGATTTTTATAATAGGGATGATCCTTGGTCTTTAATAATATAATAGTCTTATATATAAAGAATAAAGAAATTACCTTTTTGTTTTTATTATTTAATGTTTTGTAAGTGTCTGAGGGGAAAATAGAGTAAAAAGAACTCTATTTATGGTAAATACCTCCCTTTTAGAGTCCAGAAGGCTTCTGGTAGACGTGTACTGATTCTTTCTACTAGAATTGATCAATATTTTAAGGTTTAGTGATGATTACATCATGATCAAACCATCTTACCTCATTATTACGCCATTATTTAGAGTTATCACTGTAACTGTAATTTTGATGACATCATAGGCTTGGAAGCCTAAGCTTTGTGGTTTTTATTAGTATTAATCATAATATAGTATTATTAATCAATTTTATCACCTATATGACTGTTAAACCTAAAATAAGATTACAGTGAGTGATCATAAATGATCACATTTAAGCTTAAACTTTGATTATTAATACCTTTGAGGTAATACACGCTAAAGCTATTATGAGAGTGGATTCTGATAGCTTTGATAGTCCTTATTCAACTTCCAAGAGAATTTGATTACCTCATCAAAACTCTCTTTTTGATGATTTTTCTTGTAGCTCATATTTTCTGTTGAAATTTAATATTTTAAACTTCAAACCATGATTTCAAGGGGTTATACCTTGAATATTGTAATAAAAGCTACATTATTCTTCACAAATAAGCTAGTAGAATCTAACTGTCTACTTAATTCTCAGTTTGGACCACTTTTACAACAAAGTGGTCAACAGCTCTATTGATTTTATTCAATAATCCATTACAAGTTTTAACCTTGCTTATAGCTTGTGAAATAAAGTTCATATCTGTATTCTTACAGTAATTATATTGTGACTTTATTTTTGGTTCATCTCTCTATCTTGTATATTTCAAGAGATATTAGCTGAAAACCAGGAATATATGCATTTACCAAAAAAGTGCATATATTCAGCTTAATTCCTTAAGTATTGACTTTATATATTAGCTTTATAATTGTTTTATATGTAGTATTTTATGTAGAATCCCATGGTACAATTTATTTCACATGTTGTCTCATTTGTTTATGAAATAAATTTGGTGTTGTACCTTTTTTAATGTATTATTACTTATACTTCAATAATTATTGACTTTTCAGATATGCCATAAAATTGACATATGTGTATTTTACCATGAAAAATCTAATGGTGTCATTTATTTCACATGTTTATTCATTGGATTCTGAGTTAATTTATATTTTGTACTTATTTATGGTATTTTACTAATTTTTGAGATAATTATCATAAGTATAATTATTACAGAAATTCTGTTGTGACCTTTTTGGATATGTGGTCATATCTCAAAGGCTCACATTCCCTACCACCAAAAAAGATTGTACCACAACCTGATGTAGTTAATTAGGGTATCATCCACTGTCCTACCTCTTCAATAGACTTTGTTAGTCTTGAAGCTCAATAATGCTTGATTTTTCTATTCTTTAGGTTTTGTTTCATGTCTGAACCTTCTTAGTAGTTTATCAGCATTTGTTATATCTTCCTCAAGTAGCCATTCATCTTCTTGAGCTGGATCCATATACCTTACAAGGTATTCTCTTTCTTTTTTATTTCTTGTCCTTCGTTCTTTAAGGACTTTCACAATTTTCTTTTGCTCTCCTTCCTCCAAAGGGGGTATTTCTTAGTGGAAATAATTCCTTGTCACTTGAGCTGTAAGGTTTTACCAGACTTACAGGGAAAGCTGGGTGTTTATTCATTAGTTCACCTGTGAGTTCCAATTGCACAGCATTAGGTCCATGTAGTGCTTTTATCATAAATGGTCCTGCAAAGGAATCTTTCAATTTCTTTTGTCCTCTTATATTATTGAAATTAAGAGTTTACACTAGGACCAAGTCTCCTATTTTGAAGTCAGGTGGTTTATGACTTTTATCCCATCATTCTTTTGCATATTTGAAAGAATCTTGCATACATCTGTTTGCATGGTGTTTTGCTTTGTCAAGCATTATCTTAAAACTGCTTGCTGTTGTATGTATATCCACTAAGTCATTTTTGAGAGTATCATAAGGAAGTCTTGGATTCAAAACTTTTTCTAGCATTGCTGGTGTTTTGCCAGTAGAGGAATGGATTGAGGTTTTATATTCCAGTTCAAGAGCTGGTATTAATGTACACCAATCATGGGTAAAACCATCAGAATCTTAAAATTCTAGTCCATAAGCACAGAATCTTCTGATCACATCCTCCAAGGTTTGAATCATTCTTTCTGCTAGGCCATCAGCTTAAAGATGGTAAGCTGTTGATAATGGCAATTTTGTCCCAAACAAGTTATGGAGGTTTGTCCATAATTCTGAAGTGAACTTTGGGTCTCTGTCACTTAAGATATTTTGGAATAAGCCTGTGTGGCTAATGACTTTATTCCATATCATTATGGCTGTGTCCATAGCTGTGTCATCTTTGTGACATGGTAGGAACATAGGAGTTTTGCTATAACTGTCAACTAACACTAGGCATGCATTATAACTTTTGTCTCCTCCTGGAGGTAGTGCTGTTACCCAATCCATATGAGCTATTTCCCAAGGGGATTTTGGTTCTTGGATTTGTATCATCATTCCAAATTTCTTTCCTGTGGCTCTGTTGGCTTTTTGACATCTGTCACAGGTTTTTCAGTATTCTGCAAGATCTTTCTTCCAATTTGGCCACCAAGAGCAGGTTTTCACCCTCTCTAGTGTTCTATCTTCTGAGAGATGTCCAGCTGCAACACTATCATTACACTCATGTAAAATAGTGTTTATTAGAGTACTGTCTGTCAGGGCCATAACACATTTGTGTTTTGTTTCATGATAGAGGATTCCATTAAGGAGGTGGAATCTTCCTTCATCATATGCTTTTTTCCATATTTCATCTAGTTTTGATGAAAGTGATGGGTCTTTGCAGTCTTTCATTAGAAGCTGGCTTAATATATGGCACTTCTTGTCTATTTTATAGCTTTCTTTAACTTGGTTAAAGAATTCTGTGCCAATGTCTGTGACACATATCCCTTCTATATGGTGCTCCTCCTGTGGTACCCATGCTGGATTTTCAGGAGTATTTGCTAGAGCCCATCTGCTAAGACCATCTGCATTTTTATGGATATTACCAGATTTATGAAGAATAGTCATATTTTCTCTATATTCTTGGATAGAAATTTGCCATCTCAGCATATGTCTATTTGGAGTTTTCATATTTAATAGAGATTTTACAGCATTGCAGTCTGTAATCACATCAAATACTGTTCCATCCAAGTAATAGTTTAATTCTTCTAAAGCCCACACTAAGCAGAGGCATTCCATTTGGCTTTCTCCATATCTTGCCTCTGTTGGCTTTATATGTCTTGAAATAAAACAGATTGGTCCTTCCACTGGTTTATCATTGATGATTTGTGTTTGGTGTAGTGCAGCACCTAGCCCTTCTCCACAAGCATCAATGTAAAGCTTAAAGGGTAGTTTCCAATCTGGCATTAGAAGAAATGGGGCATTTGTTAAGGAACTTTTCAATTCCTCATATTCTTTAACCCTTTCTTCATTCATCTCATAGACTGTTTGTTGGTCACATATTTTATACAAGGATTTGGAAATTTTTGCAAAGTCCTTTATATGCTGTCTATAGTAACCAGCAAATCCTAGATATGATTGCATTTCTTTTTTGGCTTGGGGCATTGGTTTCAATAGTACTGCTGCTACTTTGTTTTTGTCTATTCCCAAACTTAGTCCAGATACCACATGTCCTAGTGCTTTCAGCTAACTGTATGCAAAATGACACTTTTTCAGAGAGATTTTAATGTTTACTTGGACTAATTCTGTAAGATTCTTTCTAGTCTTGATAGGTGACTGTCCCAAGTCTCTGAGCAAACTATGATATCATCAATATAAATAATAAGCCATCCTTCTGATATTTCTTCAGGAAATATGTTATTCATCATCCTCTGGTAGTGGGATGGTACATTTTTTATACCAAGTGGCATCCTGAGATATTCAAAGATTCCACAGTGGACTATTATCCTTAGTAGTTTCTTGGCATTGTCTGTTAAGACATTTTGATGAAAACCCTTTAGAGAATCCATGGCTGTTATGAGCTTAGCATGAGATAATTGTGTTAATGTCTCATGGATTCTGGATATTGGATATCTCTCAGGGATAGTGTAGGTGTTCAGAGCTCTAAAGTCTCCTACCATCCTTGATTTTTCATTATGCCAGGTTATAATGACAGGTGTAGTTACCTCTACCTGTTCATTATGTCCTACTTTCCTTAGTACTCCAAGGTCCATTAGTTCTTTAATGTGTACCTCTAAAGCTTCTCTAGCTCTTGGGCTGGCTCAATAAGCTGGTCTTCTTAATAGAGGTGAATAAGGTTTTTCTACATTAAGAATTATGTCTACCTCATGTCCAATTATGGCACCTAGTGGTTCTTTGTCAGTTGCAAAGGCATTTTTATATTTAAATAAGAGGTCAATCAATTTTTCTTTCATTTTTACTGTTAATTCATGATTAAATTCTGCCTCTTTTAGCTGTTCAGTGAAAAGATTCATCTCTGAGCTCTTTTCTTCATTCTTGACAACTGTTATTTGTCTTTTATTGTGACCTATGGTAAAATATCTAACCTTTTGGTTAGAGATATCTATGCCATAAATTGACAAGTAGTCATTTCCAAGTATGAAATGATTACTAGTACAGTTGTCCATTACCACAAACTCTACTTTAATTCTGACACATTGTGCAGGGTGAGTAAAAATGAGTGTTAAGTCAATTATTCAAAGGGGCTTCATGCTCTCACTTGCACTACTAAATTTGACACCTTGTATTGGTATAAGTTCTTCTTGCCAATCTGGAACAATTGTTTTTAAATAACTTTTACCCACACAGGTGCAATACGCTCCTGTATCTCATTTCACTTTTGCCTCTTGGTTATTAACCATCACAATACTTATACTTGATTTCCCAGCTGTATATCCCATTCCTTTTGCAGGTTTGGTTCTATACAGTTTGGCATCTTGCACATTTGTCAGGTTTGTGTCAGATGTTCCTACTTGTGGCAGGTTTGAGTTAACATCTAGTACTGTGGGAACTCCTCTGCGTGTGGGATAAAATGAGGCAGTACCTGGAAGGGGAAATTACAAGAAAACAGTTTTGAATTTCTGTTTGAGACTTGTAACCCTTGCTCTGCTTGTGTGCTAGAATAATCTAGACTGCCCTTCCTAATATGCTAAGTTATCTTTACTGAGTTCACCAAATCAATTTTATTATTGATAGTGGCTTGATCAGAAAATATTAGACTCAACAATCTCTAATCAGACTTTGCTCTACTCAAAACAATGGTTATTTAAAACCTTAACAAATAAATTATTCTTGAAACTTTCAGCAGGCTGAGTGGATTCCACCAGATGATAGTACAACAATATATAAAATAATATAATGACCAAAATAAATAAAAAATAACAGGAAACACTATCTTCTAATACAAAACCACAAAATACTCTTTTCTTGATAATTCTTTAATAAATATAGAAACTAATAGCTAGGATAACAACAATCTTCAATTCTATAAGATGATAAACTTGAAGAGGATCAAAAATATATTTCAAGCCCTTTGTGATGTGATAGCTAGGCTACTAATCTAATAATTGATAATAATTTAGTATAATATGGGTAGTTTAATGTTATGTTTTGTGTTTTGATTTAATAATAGATTATATGATCTCTTCTGGTTTTCTTATAATAATAATATCTAATTGTTATAGGTTCAATATTAATTTGAACTAAACACTAGAGTATTTAATTTTATTTTGTTCCTTGATGATAATTTATTAGGGATTACCCAATAAATACAAATCCACTTTTATTTTAAAAGTAGTAAAATTACTTTGGTTGTGCAGGTTTTGTTTTAAAACAAGCAAAATTACTCTCTTTGAGGAAGTTTTCAACAAAAACTAGCCCAAAATTAATTATAATGGTTAGGTTTTATTTTAAAGCCTACAAAATTACTTTGGTTTGATGGTTTTATTTTAAAACTCTCTAAAAATTACTTTTAAGGATTTAAACACTAAACTCCAGAGACGCCTTGCTCATGAGCTTCAAGCTTTAAGATCCTAATTAAATAAGGCACTAGTCTACCTGCTAGTAAGGGATGAATTAAAGTCTTTTCACACTATTGGTTCTCTTGATCTATGTCAACAACAAACCTCAGTTACTAGGCTTAATTTATCAAAATTTCTAGTATACCTCCTAGAAGAGGGATCAGAAAAAATAAATTCAATTTACAATTTCTAGATGGGGAAAAAGGAAAAAATGGGAGAGAGGGCCTCTATTTATAGCCGTGGGGCCCTCCATAGGAGTGCAAAAAAGAGGGGACTTAGAAATTTTCAGCCTCTGGTGGCTATGCAAAGCTGTGCAAACTATTCACATGACACATTTGTGACATGTGGCTGTGAAATACAGTCAAACCTTAATTTCTGACCCTGGAACCCTTATCTCCATGTATTACTCAATTGATTACTAATCTGTCATCTGATTTTACTGGATTATAGTTTTTGGGCCTTTGAGGGCTGACTTGTGGGTTAGGTTTCACCTTTTTATGAAAATTCACATAGGACTGATTACCTGTATTCCTTTTGGCCTGTATTACCTGTATTCTTCCTGAAAATTCCTAATTCTTCTCAAATCTTCCTAAAACTTCTTAAAACTTCTTAAAACTTCCTAAAACTTCTTCAAACTTCCTAAAACTTCCTAAAACTTCTAGAAATTTCATTTTCCCAAAATTCCCAATTTTTAAAATGTTGCCACTGTGGCTTGAACCCATGACCTTTCCAGATCTCAGCTTCAGAGACCCTCCTTACCAACTCTTGCAATTGACCTTTCCTGAGATTCTCAAAATAGTGACCCCATTCACATGTCCCATTCCTTTTCTCTTCAAAAATATTTTTCAAACTTACTAGCCTTGCATAATTTCCTTAAAAGAGGAGCACCATGCAAGACTAATAGATAAAGACAAAATAAAAAAACTAAGACATACCATATCCCTTCCAACATCCAGTTCCACTCTTCATTTCTGCAGCTTCAATGAGAAATTTGGGGGTTACATTAACAAAAACGTTGATTTAATATGGCCTTTCCAATTCAGCAATAAATTATTTCAGTCTTCAAAAATTAATCATTTAATTATCTAAGGGAACTCAATGATGCTTATCCCCTCTTTGGGTGGTTCATAACAGCAAAAATACATGAAATTTCCCAAAATTGATACTTCAAAAGTGTTTTGTTCCACACCTTGAACCTTCTATGCCCCCTACAATGCCTACAACTCTGCCCTTTATTAATTGGCATCCTCATTGTGACTCTGATTATATTAATCACCCAATTGCTTATATTTAAGCATATTAAAAAATTATTTACATAGAAAATTGAAAAATGTCTTTGATTTGGGTACTGTCCATCACAATTATGTGTTGGATAGTGCAGTGGGGTGACACTGGAAGAGCAAACCTGTGGTCAATTTTCCTTAATGAATATATCATTTGTGTTATTCCATGTTTATTTTACTGTTAATTTTCCTCAAAGGTGATTTCATACTATTGATATCCTCTTTTATATAAATAATTACCATAAAAATAAAAAATTTATTCAGCTGAACTGTCATGGTATACCACATCCCCCTCTCCATTTAATGCTGTCCCCAGCATTCTAAGTGAAGCTGAATGAATTATACTATGTCATCTGCAATATAGTCCTTTGATATGCTACTACTATTGTCTTCCTATCCATTATTTAATATATCCAGTGCATGAAAAAAAAAGAAATGATACCCTTAAATAATTTCCACTAATCCCCCAAAACCTAACATCATAAGGTGTGATGTAAAGAAACAAGCACCACCCCTTATTTTTTATATGTTTTCATTACAAATTCCAGGTCAACCATAACAATAATACTAATAAAAAAACAAATTATAACACTAAACATAAAAGAGATCCCTTCATTATTATATCTTTTTTTTTTTTTGAGAATAGAGGGGTTGAAACCCCTCTCCATTTAAGAAATAATCATAGCCTCTTCCAAAACAAACTACATCAGAAGTCAATCCAAAACAAACACAAGGTATATTCCTTTTACTCTAAAAAAAAATAATCTTCATGAAATATCCATAGAAAATGAGAAAGTATATAAAAAAACAATGATGCAGCTTTATGTCTTGCTCAGGACCTTTATATTTATGGAAAGGGTAACATACCCCTCTCCGTTTGATAAAAAAAACCATATGTATATCCAATAAACAGAAAACAGCTGAACACTCTAACATTGATACTCCAAGTCTTTCTTATCTTTCTTATTACCCTTGATATGGATTAATACTTCTTTTTATATTGTTATTGTTCATACTCAAGAGAATCTTTAACTTTAAATAGCGCCCTGACACTATATAGTGGTCATCACCAAGGACATAACTTTAATCAACTCAAAGTTATTTCCCCTTATCAGACTATGTCTGACCTTGGCTGCTTAGAGTATGTGCTTATCAATGTGAATTTACACCTAGTCTTCCGGTCCAAGTACCACCTAATGCAGGGAGGCCATTAAAGATCATCATTTTTTTTGAATCAATAATATCTACAAACTCAAAGTTATAAATGAATCAAAGCTTGTGGAGAAGATTTGAGAAGCTTCTTGTAGTAATGTATGTAGAGTGCTTTTAAAGATTAAATAAAAAAAAGGTTATGTACTAGAAGCTTCAAAAGTTCCCCTTTTGCAGATACAGGGATAAATGAAATAGATGTATATAACTACAACATAATTGTGCAAAAGAAAACTGATAAATTAAATGAGTCATGAGGACCAAATGGACTAAAATAAAAAACAACAGTTTAGAGTCTTGTTTAGGACTAAACTGAAGATAAACAGCACCCTTTTTTGGACTTATGTCTTTCAAATTTAAAAGACATTTCACTTTTAAATTTATGATTAAAAAAGATAAATAACTGTTTTTTGATTTTATGCTTGAGAACTCTGAGAGGAAGATGAAGTTTCTCTTGATGATGATTATAAGTAAGTTTCAGATTAACTTCAATTTTATTTCTTGTGGTATGTTCATTATTTTGATTTCTGATGGAGAATTTTCAGTTTTTTGTATTCCTAGTGACTTTTCTTTCTCTAGAAATATGGATTGGTTGAGCCAAAGTGTTATCATGCAGAATTTCAGACATATGGCCTGAAGGAATGGTATTTTCTTGTGGAAGTTGAAAGTTATTCAACTCTAATCTCTGGGCCAAATTTGTTGTTTCAACTTGTTGGTTATCCATATTAAAGAATGCATCATACAGTTTTAAGATTTCTTTTTCTTCAGAGGTTAACTGTTCTTGGCATTTTTGCTCAGAAATAGCTGAAGGTTGGTTTTTATCATCTTCTTTCTTAAAAATTCCCTCAATTGGCTTTTTGTTCATTTCTTTTGATAATTTTACTTCATAATTTGAGGGTTCATGAGTTTTTACTTGGAAGTGAGGAGCTTGAGGGTTTATATTGGGATTTTGCTTAAATTCTTGAATAAAGGGAAGAGGAACCTCCTGTTGTGCGGTTGATACTTGAGGTTGAGACAATAGTTCATTATCCCAAGGATTTCCTTTGAATATTTCTTCCAGAATAGCTTGGATTTCTTCTTCTTCCAATGCTAATGTCTCCTTAATTGGTTTCTTGTCCCTCTCAAACAGATTGAATGCTTTTGATTGTCTAATGTTGAGTAATTCTTGATTTTCTTCTGAAAGGTCTTCATTAACTTTATGAGTGTGTTCCATATCATAAATTCCCTCTGAATGGAAGGTGTTTACTTTGAAAGTACTCAGACTGTTTTCCCCCTCCTCTTCTTCTTTTGAGTGGTAAAATTCTCCTTTTTTCTGCATTTCTTCTTCTCCTTCTATCCCAATATCTTGTGAATTTGTACTTTCTTCAACTTCTATTGATGACATATGAATACTCTTTACAACAGACAAGTAATGACAAAATTTCTTTCCCAAAATTAGGTGGTTTAATGATCCTTCAACTGTAAATGGTAAGTAAATGGTTTCATCAGTTGGCATCAAAATCTGTACTTTTTTCATTAAAATTTTATGTTTTGTTTTATTTTTCTTCTTGGGCTTCATTCCAATACTTAATCCAATTTTCAATGGCAAAATATTTTCTTCTAGGCTTGGGTTCATAATTGCCATAACAGGATATTCCTCCCATCCTACTCTAACATAAATTGGTGAGTTGAATCCACAATTGGGTGGCAAATTAGCAAAGGAATTCTTTTGAGAGTTGTCACTACCAATAGATCCTGTGCTGCTTTCTATTTCCAATTCCATAAAATTTAACTTTTTAATTGCTTGGTCTAGGCCCAAAGGTTCTGGAGATTGAATTGATCCTTCTTCTGATAAATTGGTTTCTAACTTTTGATTTGTTGGTTCCACTTCAGGTTCAGTTATGCTATTTTCAATTTCAGTTGGATGGATTTCTTCTAAAATGGTTGGTTGAGTTCCAGGGCATTGAAAGTCCCATTTAAATTCAGATTTATGATTATTTTTTATTTTAGAAATTATTTTTGAAAAATATCTTTTGATTTTAGAGGACCCCTTCATTTTGGAATCCTTACAGTATTCTTCATTAGAGATTGCATCCTTTTTCTTTTTCCAATAAGTACCATTCTTTCCATATTTATTTGAAACACTTTTGACTAGCTGTTTTGGCTTTAAGCCTTTCTTTTGTACTGGTTCCACTTCAATAGTGGAAGCTTCCATGTTAGAGCTATAAGTATTTTCAAATTTTGGATGGAGAAGAGGGTCATTATTGTCTAGATTGCTAATTCTCTGTGAAAATACTAATAATGGTTCAATTTTTTGAGGTTCCTCTTCTTTCAAATGATATATTGACTCATTTGTTTTCTTGCCACTATAGTTTTTCTTCTCTTCAATATCAAATTGAACTTTCTTGGGGGGTGATTTTGATTTTGGTTCTTCATTTTTAAGTTCTGTTATTCTAGCCATATTACACATTTCCCTTCCTCTTGGTGGTCCTGTGTGCCATCCTTTTGATTCTGGTGTACATATAGGCATACACAATCTTCTTCCATCTGATTCTTTGTAACTCAGAATTTCACCTTGTTGTTGAGAGTGTTCAAGTCTAATACCATTGTCAGCAAGGAAGGGTCTTCCAATAACTGTGTGAACAGCACCTCTGGCCACAAAGAAGTGAATTCTTCTTTCATCATCAGATGGTAAGACAAGTAATGTATTTTCAGATAATCCCACAATTGCTGTGCTGTGACCTCCAATTCCTCTAAGCCTCATGTTCAGAACCCTCATTGGTAATCTTGCTTTTATGGATTCCACTTCTGGTATTATACTGAGTTCAGCTCCAGTATCTACTAGTGCTTTTACTATATGTCCTTCTTGCCCAACTGCAACTTCAATCATCCCAAGGGGACAAGAGTAATGAATTTTATCTTGAATGATTATTTCTTGAGTGGTTGTTTGCTCCTGAGTACTAATTGATTTAAGAGACATTAAGTATTTCCTTTCTTTATCTGAGAGAAATTTTAATTCTTGCTTAAACTTGGGTGAGATTGTGACTATTTCTTCTAAGGTGAGGTTGATTTTCTGATCCATGACCTTCTTCATGACTTTTTCAATTATTGATCCTTCTTCTTCAACTAAAGGATTTTTATTAACCTCCATCTTTGGTACTTTTATTAGTGCTCTCTTATCAATATCCTTCTCTTTAGCTGGTGCAGTAGGCTTAGGCTGGGTTGGCTCTGGTGGTTTATTAACCTCTTGTGGCTTTGATGATTTATATTTTGTAGGTATTATTACCTTCTCTTCTTCAGCTTCTTCTTCTTCAATGAATCCACCAGGAATACTTGTCTTCTTTTTTATGGTGTCTTTGGGTTGAATAGTCTCTTTTGAGGGAAGAGGTTGGGCCTTAGATTTCTCTTGATTTTCAATCCTTTGCTTTGTGTTTCTCAAGCCATGAGCATAACCAAGAGGTTCTTCTAATCCTGTTGAAATGCATGGTGGTTCCCAATCACCCCAATTATCCATTGATATAAAGGCAGTTGATTTTTCCTTTTTCTTTTTTTCTTCCTCTTTGGTCTTTTCCTCTAACTTTCTTTTGAGTTCCTCTTGTTCCTTCTGAAATTCTCTGACTAAATATTTTGGTGGAAATTTTCCATCATTGGGGACCCTTTCCCAATTGGGATATAAATAATTGAAACCTTGTCTGATAACCCATTTCTTGTTTTGATCCTCCACTAGTTCACTACATCTTCCAACTGAATGACCTTCTTCCATGCAATAGTAACATTTAACAGAAAACTTTGGTACATTCTGTGCTGGGACATAGGGTACACTTCTGTTTGGTGGTGGAGAAACATTATCTCTTGGTCTTAATCCTTGATTTTTTGACTGAGGGTTACTAATTATTTTCTTTTGGGGTGTAGCTACATTAGTTAATTCATTTAATTGATCCATGAACTGTTTGACATCTTCATTTTCAGTAGGTGCCTCCTCCTTGACTAATTCCTTTTGTTCTTTTAGGGTTCTTGTAAGTTCTTTCATTTTCTTAAGGGCTTCTTGCATTCCTGGAAATACCTCTTCCTTAAATTGAACTCTCCTTTCCTTATTCTTTAATTCTTTCTTTTCAGCTATCCTTGAGGGTGAAAGTCTTTTGGTGACTAATACTCTTGCTTCCAATTCCTGTTCAATGTACTTCTTCAAGATCTTCATTGGTGGTATGAGGTATCCTCCATCTTCTGCTCTAACCATGACATTTTCCTTTATCATTTCTTTACTGATAGCTCCTTTTATGTCTGCAGAGAGACAGTCAAACAGATCTTCATGAAACATATTTTCTTGAGGAATATATTTATATCTTAAAAGGTATGTAATAATTGTCTCATATTCTCCCATAAATCTCTTATACTGTACAAGATTACTGATTCCACCTTCATCCTGTGTTTCATTGAATAGCTGTACAAGGGAATCCTTTCTATATCTTCTTTCAGGTTCAACTCTCCCCCATTTTGTTATAAGGTCCTTTTTAAGCTGCATCCAATTTCCTTCTTCATATCCTGGCATAGCTTCTATTGCATCACTAATTTTGGAATCTGTTGTCCAAAATGCCATCTGCATTGCCAGATCTTCTTCTGTTGCACCTTCAATTTGGGCTATTCTTTCAATCTTCTTGATAAATTTCTCAAATTCTTCACCATTGAAATTGAGGTTGTAATTCTTTGCTTTAATTTTTACTACTGATCTTTCTTTCCTTGGGATCTCTTGTTGTAGTGGACTTGGATGTGTTGGTGTTGAAACAAAAACTCTCCTTGGAATATTTGATGGTCTTGACTCTGTTGCTGGAGTAGATGTTGCTCTATGTCCAGGTGTTGGTGATATTGGTGATTCTTCTGGTCTAACATGTCTAGGTAAACTGGATTCATTAGGGCTCGCCCCTGGTGTATATGATGTTGATTCTCTTCTCTTTCCCTTCTTTTAACTTAGATTATTGATAGTATCCTGCAACTTCTGTGCCATTTGCTCTTGTGTCTCTTTGAAAAGCCCCATGAGATATTCACTCTGATCTTCTTCTTCACTTTCCTCCGCATACTGTCCTTCTACAGTATCCTCAGGTAATGGTGGTAATTTTGATGTGGACTGATCCATGGTCTCTACTTTATAAATACTCCCTCCTGACTCCTTTGATTTATTTATTCCTTTTCTTGATTCTTGAATGAGATTAAAGAAGAACTTCCTTATCTTCTCCTTTTCCTTTTCTTCTGTTCTTGGTGTTGGGACAAGATCACTATATTCTACTTGAGATTCTTGTGCTGATGGTGTTGAGTTTTGAAGTGGATAATAATAATGATATGAGGATGATGATGATTGATGAGATGATGGTGAATTATGATATGATGATTTTTGATTGGTTGATTCCAGTTTTTAAAAGATATTTATTTTGTTAATTTTATTGTTTTGAGGTCAAGCTGAAGAGATGCTAAGGGTATTCCAATCTGACAGGCCACTGTTGGGACACCAGATGTGGGAACTCCTCTGCATGTGGGATAAAATGAGGCAGTACCTGGAAGGGGAAATTACAAGAAAACAGTTTTGAATTACTGTTTGAGACTTGTAACCCTTTCTCTGCTTGTGTGCTAGAATAATCTAGACTGCCCTTCCTAATATGCTAAGCTATCTTTACTGAGTTCACCAAATCAATTTTATTATTGATAGTGGCTTGATCAGAAAATATTAGACTCAACAATCTCTAATCAGACTTTGCTCTACTCAAAACAATGGTTATTTAAAACCTTAACAAATAAATTATTCTTGAAACTTTCAGCAGGCTGAGTGGATTCCACCAGATGATAGTACAACAATATATAAAATAATATAATGACCAAAATAAATAAAAAATAACAGGAAACACTATCTTCTAATACAAAACCACAAAATACTCTTTTCTTGATAATTCTTTAATAAATATAGAAACTAATAGCTAGGATAACAACAATCTTCAATTCTATAAGATGATAAACTTGAAGAGGATCAAAAATATATTTCAAGCCCTTTGTGATGTGATAGCTAGGCTACTAATCTAATAATTGATAATAATTTAGTATAATATGGGTAGTTTAATGTTATGTTTTGTGTTTTGATTTAATAATAGATTATATGATCTCTTCTGGCTTTCTTATAATAATAGTATCTAATTGTTATAGGTTCAATATTAATTTGAACTAAACACTAGAGTATTTAATTTTATTTTGTTCCTTGATGATAATTTATTAGGGATTACCCAATAAATACAAATCCACTTTTATTTTAAAAGTAGTAAAATTACTTTGGTTGTGCAGGTTTTGTTTTAAAACAAGCAAAATTACTCTCTTTGAGGAAGTTTTCAACAAAAAACTAGCCCAAAACTAATTATAATGGTTAGGTTTTATTTTAAAGCCTACAAAATTACTTTGGTTTGATGGTTTTATTTTAAAACTCTTTAAAAATTACTTTTAAGGATTTAAACACTAAACTCCAGAGACGCCTTGCTCATGAGCTTCAAGCTTTAAGATCCTAATTAAATAAGGCACTAGTCTAACTGCTAGTAAGGGATGAATTAAAGTCTTTTCACACTATTGGTTCTCTTGATCCATGTCAACAACGAACCTCAGTTACTAGGCTTAATTTATCAAAATTTCTAGTATACCTCCTAGAAGAGGGATCAGAAAAAACAAATTTAATTTACAATTTTTAGATGGGGAAAAAGGAAAAAATGGGAGAGAGGGCCTCTATTTATAGCCGTGGGGCCCTCCATAGGAGTGCAAAAAAGAGGGGACTTAGAAATTTTCAGCCTCTGGTGGCTATGCAAAGCTGTGCAAACTATTCACATGACACATTTGTGACATGTGGCTGTGAAATACAGTCAAACCTTAATTTCTGACCCTGGAACCCTTATCTCCATGTATTACTCAATTGATTACTAATCTGTCAGCTGATTTTACTGGATTATAGTTTTTGGGCCTTTGAGGGCTGACTTGTGGGTTAGGTTTCACCTTTTTATGAAAATTCACATAGGACTGATTACCTGTATTCTTTTTGGCCTTTATTACCTGTATTCTTCCTGAAAATTCCTAATTCTTCTCAAATCTTCCTAAATCTTCTTCAAACTTCCTAAAACTTCCTAAAACTTCTTAAAACTTCTTCAAACTTCCTAAAACTTCCTAAAACTTCTTAAAACTTCTAGAAATTTCATTTTCCCAAAATTCCCAATTTTTAAAATGTTGCCACTGTGGCTTGAACCCATGACCTTTCCAGATCTCAGCTTCAGAGACCCTCCTTACCAACTCTTGCAATTGACCTTTCCTGAGATTCTCAAAATAGTGACCCCATTCACATGTCCCATTCCTTTTCTCTTCAAAAATATTTTTCAAACTTACTAGCCTTGCATAATTTCCTTAAAAGAGGAGCACCATGCAAGACTAATAGATGAAGACAAAATAAAAAAACTAAGACATACCATATCCCTTCCAACATCCAGTTCCACTCTTCATTTCTGCAGCTTCAATGAGAAATTTGGGGGTTACATTAACAGAAAAGTTGATGTAATATGGCCTTTCCAATTCAGCAATAAATTATTTCAGTCTTCAAAAATTAATCATTTAATTATCTAAGGGAACTCAATGATGCTTATCCCCTCTTTGGGTGGTTCATAACAGCAAAAATACATGAAATTTCCCAAAATTGATACTTCAAAAGTGTTTTGTTCCACACCTTGAACCTTCTATGTCCCCTACAATGCCTACAACTCTGCCCTTTATTAATTGGCATCCTCATTGTGACTCTGATTATATTAATCACCCCATTGCTTATATTTAAGCATATTAAAAAATTATTTACATAGAAAATTGAAAAATGTCTTTGATTTGGGTACTGTCCATCACAATTATGTGTTGGATAGTGCAGTGGGGTGACACTGAAAGAGCAAACCTGTGGTCAATTTTCCTTAATGAATATATCATTTGTGTTATTCCATGTTTATTTTACTGTTACTTTTCCTCAAAGGTGATTTCATACTATTGATATCCTCTTTTATATAAATAATTACCATAAAAATAAGAAATTTATTCAGCTGAACTGTCATGGTATACCACAGTACTTCATAAATTATATCAATATTATTAATTTGTGCATTAATCATATTAATTTTATCACTTTCAGAGGTTTCTGACTCTTCTGTCTCTTTTTCAGAGTCAGATTCCTCCTCTTTGTCATTGTGGTTTTCTGTTTCCATAATTTCATTGATTTTTGCCTTCTTGAGGAAGTTATTGGCTAAGTGTCCAATACCTCCACATTTATGGCATTTTCTTTTCTCATTATTGTTTGATGTATTTGGCTTGAAAGCTTTTTTTAATTTATCTTTTTTGATAAATGGCTTATTTGGACTTTTGATGTCCAATTTTTTTCCTTGTCACTATGTCTTCTAGTGCATTGATATACTCTTCTGTGGAGCATGGTTCTATACACCTGCTTCTTAGGGAATGTTCTAGCTCTCCTCCACATTTTTTAAGTATTTTCATATGCACCATCTTTTGTGACATTTATGGGTACAGTGCATTTAGTCTTTCAACTTGTTTTAAGAACCAAGTTAAAGGTTTTTCTTTGTCTGGGTCAAAGAAAGAGTTTTCAAATGCATTTTATATCTTGTACCTCCAGGCATCATTCGCCCACTTGGTGATTATTTCTTGTTTCCACCAATACCACATATTTTTGCGATTTGTCCGTCTAATTCCATAATACCATCTTTTTGCAGATTTCTCAAACAGTGAGTGTAATCTTGCAGTGATAAATTCATCTGGTATGACATAGTCTTCTTGTAACATGTCAATTGTTTTAATAAATGACATATGGTCATATTCACCTTTTCCTGTGAATGTTGGCCATTCTTTCAATTTAGGTGCTTCTTTCATTAAGACTTGGTTATTGTCTTGGTGACTCATGGCTGTTATGAATGGATTTGTTAATTCCTATTTTGGTTTAACAGGGCTTCTGTCAGCCTGTGACTCAAAACAGAGCACCAGCATGACATCCAACATACCATAAGTAATGGTATGAGGAGTATTGGACAAATATAGCCAATACAAGTAAATTATAAAGAGGAAACCTCCTCAAATATAATAAGAAAGGACAAAGATATGCCCTATCAAAGATAAGACCAAATAAGCAAAAACTCTTATTCTAGTCTCTAATCTAACTTATACATATTTCATGAAACCCCAACCAGAATGGTTCTTTTCTTGAAGCTCTAAGGTAGAGCTATCCAATGGTATCATCTATTCATCCGTAGCACTCCTAAATCAGGAGATACCATTATACCACCTTTTTTCCACCAACAACCCCTCAAAGGTGTAGGAGGGCTTGTACAAAACTGTACAAAGGTACAGCCAAATTGAAGGTCTGAGTGAGAGCTTTAATTTGAGATACCTTAGACCCCTCTATCTTCAAAATTGACAGAGGGATCTTGGTTTAAAGGTTTACATCTCAAAATACAGGATTTCTGAAACTAACCATATAAAGAAACCCCTGTATCTTTGGAATATATTCATACAGCTGTAAAGTGTTGTATACCAAACTGTAGATCTAATCAAGCCCTAAAATACTGTATCATTGGAATACAGATATCTTCTAAATTGGAGAAGATATCTGGCTTGGAAGGTTTTGAAGCCTCATACTGATGTACAAAAATACATCCAAAAACTTAAAGTCCTTATAGCTTTTGCTATCTTAGAGAAGGGTAAGCATGAAGCATATCAAATTGAAGAGCTCATTAAGCCCTTCAATTCTGTGCTCTTGGATTCTTGATATCTCAAAAACTGACTAAGATATCTTGGTTGGAAGTATTTTGACCAATACTGGTCTGTACCAAACCTGTACCAACCAGTACTGGCTTGATACTTAAAATAATGGTTGTTTAAAGCTTAAACCCGCCCAGAATGACTAATATTAGTCATCCAGACACTCTGGACACGTCACAATGGTGCTGACATGGCCTGTGAAGAGTTTTTTCACCCTGTATTGATCCAGAATGATCATTTGTGGTCCAAAAACCACAATTCTGACTGTGCTGACGTCAGAATTGATGGTACAGAACCACAACCCAGCCTCCAGAGTGAAAAGTTTCACTCTGTAGACGTGTGAAGAGCCTACCAGTCTTTCACAGTCCTCAGAGGAGATAAAAGCAGGTCTTTCCTCACTGGAAAAGACTCATCTTATCATGAATTAACATCCTTACGTAGTAAAACTGTCTTATACCAGTAGTACTCTTAGGATTATATTGATATAATTAAAATAATTAATTATTGTAGTGTTTCTTTACAGTCAAAGATATTAGAGCATTGCAACCCAGGTCCTCAATAGACTCATCACCACTGTTACCACATAGCAGTAGGACCTGAAGATTTCATTTATTATTTATTTTTTGTGTGTCACAGTCATAGTGCTAGCTTGTATTTACTATTTTTAAGCTACTACATAGACTCACCCTGACAATTTGGGGGCCTGGCCGTGGTTATTCAACCTTATTGGACGTATTTTGAACTGAATTAGGCGTAAAATTCAGCTATTTAAAAGGTATTTCACTACAAGTGAGTAAAATTTCTATTTTGTAATCATTTTTTTTTATATACAATTCTTTTTTTACTCCAAAAATATATATTATAAAATATTTTTGTTGAGAATAAGAGTACATATCCTCTTTGTTTTATTATATTGCAATAAATTCCACGAAATTTCATAATAATACATCTGTATTATTTAAATTTCAATATAAATAATAATATACAAACAGTATATTATTTATTTTACTATTATTTTTCACCAAAGTGCGTGAAAATTAATATATAAACATTTATTAATTAATAATTAATAAATATTAAATAATAAAATAATTTTTTATTATTTTACAAGGAATATTTTAATTAAATATTTCCTTTAAAACAAGATATCACTCAAATTGACGTGAAAACTTGTAATTACTTGATATTTAACCAATATCAAAGTGTTATAATAAATATTATCTATAATATTTATAATAAAAAATTAAATTTATTATAATTTAATAAATTTGACGTGTTTATATAAAAACACAATAATATCCAAGTGAATCATTCACAAAACACTTGGATATTACAGTTTTTTCACTTATAAAACATAAGTAAAAAACTCAAAACTGTTATTTTTCAAACAAAAACATATAAAAACAATAAAAAAACATAAAAACACTTAAAAATTTCGAAAAATAACAGTAGAATTGAATATAATCATTTTGTTTATCATAAAATACTGATATACAATCTGAAATATCTTTTCTGAATAGTGGAAAAGGACTACATTCCATTAGAAACCCAGTCACAAGGAAACCCATCTGTGACAGCCTCAGAAGACAGAGAGGTGCTGCCAAAAACCAAGGGCAAGCAGAAAAGACACAGTGAAGTGACAATCAACTCAAAAGATTGGACACCAATAGCTGTGCCAAGGGCCAAAAAACCCAGAAAAGCTCCAACAAAACCAGTTGGATCACCAAAACAAGTTGAGAAACAGAAAATCACTGTTATCAACCCAGTTGTAAACTCCAAAGGCAAATTGCCAAAGAGTATAGATCATAAATTTGTACAAGGGCCTGCCAAAGGTAAATAAACCTTGAAAAATACAACATTTTTTATTTTCTGTCATTTTTTAACATTGTTAACATGACACCTCCACTTCTTAGAGATCTTGGATTCCCAAGAAATCAACCAGAACACTGGCCAAGAAGACACAGAGGAAGAAGAACTGGAGCAGATGACCAGAAAAGGACTTACCATCAGGGAACTCCTACCCAAGGTCTTGTTCCAAATCAAATTCAACCCAGGAGTCCAACCAGGAGATTGGACAGATACAGAACAGGTCCTCCAAATACACAAACTCCTGAGAGACCTCTTCACATGGAGCATGGACAACAAAATGTTCACCATGGCAGCATCATGGGCAGAAGTGGGGATAACAACCCAGAAGATCTGTCTCAAGCAAATGGCTTGGATGGAACTTATGACAGAAATGCAAGGTTGGAATCCCAACAAGAATTTCAAACTCTTAGAAGAAAGAGCAACCAGAATCAAAGAGAACCAGGAAGCCATACAAGCCATAGAGAGTCCTTGGCACAAGGAAGAGCCCAGTCAGATTCAGGCACCCCCAGAAATGGAAAAAGAAGCCCCATCTTCCCCACAACCATCCAGCAGTTCCAGGCCTTACAAGCCAAAGGAAACTTCATCCAAAGCTCCCCCACCATTCCAGGTAGTTTCCAACAGGAGAAAAGGAGCCCAAGGGAAAAACAAAACTTCTTTCAACCAGAGGAAGAAAGAAGCAGACCCATTGATGAAAAAGCTGATGGACTTAGTCCAAGAAGTACACAAAAACAAGAAATAGTTGTACCTACAAATAGTTTTTCTAGTTCTGACTCAATAGACCCAGAATTAATAACTGAAACTACAATGCACACTCATGAGTTTGAAAACAAATTCACATGGACCAAATTGGCCCAATTCATGGATTGGACACATGAAACCTCAGGAAAAATGAGGACAGAAGTGGAAACATTGAAAGAAGAAAATGCTTTCCAAGCAACAGTCATAAAAGACTTAAATTCAAATCTGGCCAAAATTTGGACAGAATTTGAAAAAACCAACAGACAGTTGAATTCAATTCTAGAAGAACAACAAACTGTGAGGAGGGATCTGAGGAGTATCCAGCAGCAACAGGATAGCTTTGACAAAGAAATTGATTACCTCTATGACAGAGAAGACAATCAATACCCCCCAACACAAGGTCAACCTACTACCTCTACAAAATTAAAAGAAGAGGACAAAGACTATGACCAGGAACCTGAATCCCAGGATCCAAAGTTAAGGTCTGAGTCTATTTACCAAGATGGTGAGAACCTCAGTTACTCTGAGAAACAAGCATTAAAGCAATTACCTGACGTGGTAAACTGGCCCAAATTCTCAGGAATTGGAGAATATGATCATATGGAGCTTATTGATTATATTAATGGACTTTTTGTTGATGTACCAAAGATACCAGACTACTGGATCACCACAAGACTCAACACTGCATTCAGAGGCCATTCAAATATATGGTACACTGAAATGAAAGAGATACATGGTAGGAAAAGCTGGCCATGGTGGAGAAACCAAATAATACAAAAGTACAGCAATGGTACTTGGATTTGGCAAAAAACCATCTCTTTTGAGAGTGACAGATACTCTACAGAAAAAGACCCTTATGAATGGTGTCTTAAACAAACCAAAAGACTCAAATCTATTGATCCAAACATGAAAATAGAGATGAGAAATCATAAGATTCTGACAAAACTTCCAGGAGACTTAGAACATGCAGTAAAGTGCAGATGCAGCAAAATAAGCAGCATTGATGACATAGCAAATGTCATACAAGATGTCAGAAAAAAGACATCAATTGGCAGTAGTTCACCCTATAAGTCACATGATAGCAGAGAAAAACCAAAGATACTCATGGAAAAAGACCTCAAACCTACTAATGGTTAAGAAGCACCAAGGAGAAGGAACACATGCCATAACTGTGGATCACCTGACCACTATGCAAATAATTGTCCCAAGGGAAAAAAGAAAATATTTTCAATAGAGGAAGAGTCAGTAGAAGAACACATGGAGTACAAATCTGACTCTGACAGCATGGGAAATGGGCTAAAACAGGATTAAGACAGTGGATCAGAGCCTATTGAACAATATTTATTAGAGTATGAGGATGAGAAAACAGAATCAGTCCTAGGAAACTCTTTGAAACCAGAACTCATTCAACCCAAAAATGGGGAAGACAGAAGTGGCAGAACCATTGATGCTAAAGAGTATTTGGAAGTACCCAAAACTGGTATGGCCTTTATTCATGGAGCAAAATCAAAGCTTGATGTGTACATTGAAAATAAAAAGCATCCTTTGATTTTTGACACAGGAGCAAATTGCTCAGTAGTAGCCAAAGAATACTTGGACAGACACTTTCCAATGTGGAATGCAGAGATACTTTTAACAAAAGCAAGAAGCTTTAAAAGTGCTGCAGGCAAAATGAAGTCACTTGGAATAATCCAAAAAATAATTATAATACCACACAAAATGGGAAACCTCAGATTACACATTGAATTTGTGGTACTTGAAAATGCTAAGTTTGATGGATTTTTAATGGGTACAGAGTACCATAGAATCTATGGCATAAGCATACATAATTCCCTAGAGAGTTACTTGATAATTGGGCAAGACAAACAAAGAAAGTTCTACTTTAAAACTGACAACCCCAATCAAATAAAAAGATATTCCAATAGGGATTATTTAACAGAAAGAAGGAATAAACCACCAGAAAAAGACCAATGGGTAAAGCTGGATGATGTTTCAGATAGAGATTCTTTTTTGAAAGGATGAAGAGCCTCCATAAGGACAAAAGAGTCTCATCAATGATGAGCCTTTTTTGGAGGGAGGGTATGTCAGCCTGTGACTCAAAACAGAGCACCAGCATGACATCCAACATACCATAAGTAATGGTATGAGGAGTATTGGACAAATATAGCCAATACAAGTAAATTATAAAGAGGAAACCTCCTCAAATATAATAAGAAAGGACAAAGATATGCCCTATTAAAGATAAGACCAAATAAGCAAAAACTCTTATTCTAGTCTCTAATCTAACTTATACATATTTCATGAAACCCCAACCAGAATGGTTTTTTTCTTGAAGCTCTAAGGTAGAGCTATCCAATGGTATCATCTATTCATCCGTAGCACTCCTAAATCAGGAGATACCATTATACCACCTTTTTTCCACCAACAACCCCTCAAAGGTGTAGGAGGGCTTGTACAAAACTGTACAAAAGTACAGCCAAATTGAAGGTCTGAGTGAGAGCTTTAATTTGAGATACCTTAGACCCCTCTATCTTCAAAATTGACAGAGGGATCTTGGTTTAAAGGTTTACATCTCAAAATACAGGATTTCTGAAACTAACCATATAAAGAAACCCCTGTATCTTTGGAATATATTCATACAGCTGTAAAGTGTTGTATACCAAACTGTAGATCTAATCAAGCCCTACAATACTGTATCATTGGAATACAGATATCTTCTAAATTGGAGAAGATATCTGGCTTGGAAGGTTTTTAAGCCTCATACTGATGTACAAAAATACATCCAAAAACTTAAAGTCCTTATAGCTTTTGCTATCTTAGAGAAGGGTAAGCATGAAGCATATCAAATTGAAGAGCTCATTAAGCCCTTCAATTCTGTGCTCTTGGATTCTTGATATCTCAAAAACTGACTAAGATATCTTGGTTGGAAGTATTTTGACCAATACTGGTCTGTACCAAACCTGTACCAACCAGTACTGGCTTGATACTTAAAATAATGGTTGTTTAAAGCTTAAACCCGCCCAGAATGACTAATATTAGTCATCCAGACACTCTGGACACGTCACAATGGTGCTGACGTGGCCTGTGAAGAGTTTTTTCACCCTGTATTGATCCAGAATGATCATTTGTGGTCCAAAAACCACAATTCTGACTGTGCTGACGTCAGAATTGATGGTACAGAACCACAACCCAGCCTCCAGAGTGAAAATTTTCACTCTGTAGACGTGTGAAGAGCCTACCAGTCTTTCACAGTCCTCAGAGGAGATAAAAGAAGGTCTTTCCTCACTGGAAAAGACTCATCTTATCATGAATTAACATCCTTACGTAGTAAAACTGTCTTATACCAGTAGTACTCTTAGGATTATATTGATATAATTAAAATAATTAATTATTGTAGTGTTTCTTTACAGTCAAAGATATTAGAGCATTGCAACCCAGGTCCTCAATAGACTCATCACCACTGTTACCACATAGCAGTAGGACCTGAAGATTTCATTTATTATTTATTTTTTGTGTGTCACAGTCATAGTGCTAGCTTGTATTTACTATTTTTAAGCTACTACATAGACTCACCCTGACAGCTTCTTATGTGAGAAAATGGAGTTGATAACTTTGCCATATTTGGGTTAGCCTTATTAATTTTATCCATTTTTTCAGTGATAAGCCTTATTTCACTTTGAATATCATCTTTCAGATGCATTCTTGCTTCATCACTTTTTTCCACATGGTCTAAAAGTAATTTCTGGTGTGATGAAGTCTTTTCTTCAAATTTTTCTACAGAAATACTTAATTTGTTTAATTTTTCTGTCAGATTATCAATACTCACATCATAATTGATTGTCAAAGTTTTATCTTTGATATCTTTTATGTATTTATACAATTCTTGTTGTCCTTGTATCAATTTTTGAGCATTGTCAATTGAAACGTTTGGTTCATTATTTTCAACCATAAATTTAATTTTATCAATTTCTTTTTTATTTTGTCAAAGATGATAAGCTATTATTTATTCCTTGTAAAGATAATAAACTATTTTTAATGTCTTTAAGAGGTAAAATACTGTCTTTAAGCTCTGTTAAAGTATTTGCAACATCAGGAGATAAGGTTATTTCTTTGGGAAATGGGGTTGTCTCATTCTTTGCTCCTCCTTGTCTTTGAATTCCATCAAAGGTCTGGCCATGTTGAAGACATTGTCCATGGCATCTTTTTGGATTTTTGGAATCCTGTAGCTTGGGGAATATGGTTTTCTCCAATTCTTTTTCTTTTTCTTCTTCCCCTTGTGGGGAGGTTGGTTGGCTTGAGGCTTGCTGGTAGAAGTTACTGGGGCTTCTTCCTTGCTTGCCTCCTTCTTTTTGGAGTGGTAATCCTTGATCTTTTTGATTTGAGGCTTGGATGACAGTGGGTTCCATCCATTGGAGTATACCACTATCTCCTCCTCTGTGAGGAACTTTTTGAGGATGTGCCAGGAGTTCATCACTCCTTGGTGTATTTGAGGCAGCATTTCCTGGTCCTTGTCTTTGTATACTGTGTAGTACTGCTTGTAATAACTCATTTAAATGTCTATCTGAGCCCTCTGAATGTGATTTGTACCTGTTTGAGTTACTCATACTTAGTTCTAACTCTGGTTCAGATATCATGGGCATTTCTGGGACTTGCCTTTGGGATAAGGAACTTCCTTGTGTGGATTCTGTTCCACTGGGGATATTGCCCTTTATTTTCCCTTTTGAGGAATTAATTCTACCTCTGAGTCCAGCTCCATCTGATTGGATGGAGTATTGGGAGCCTCTTCTGGTAGTCATGACTTAAAAAATAAGAAATAAGAGGATTTCAGGACAAGAATTAATCTTATGGCAATTTATAAATGATGTACGCACCCTCAGAGTCCTTAATAGTGGGTCCTGGAAAGTCTAATTTCTTAGCTTTCTTTTTCTTAATGACAATTGGTGTTGGAGAACTTGGACCAGTTTCTTCCACCAATCTTTCAACAGTGGCTTGGTTGCTTTCTGTTGGAATGTCTTCAAACACTAAAAAAGACAAATAAATATAAGTCTTTTATAAGAAGTGTTATTTTTGGTGATATATGGCAATTTTCCACCTAAAAATTTCTTTTATATCTTTTTCAAAAAAAAAATGAAATGAATAAATAAATGAATAAGAATGAATAAAAATAACTTTTTTTATTGGTTTTTAATATTTTTTATTATTATTTATGTTTTTATCTTGAAAGAATAAAATAAAAATGAATATGATTCTTTTATAAAATTATTTTTAATTTATAAATATCTTTCTTAATCACTAGAGTCACTCAAAGAAAGTTCTTGAAAGTCTAAGGATGTGAAAAACCACCTGCAAGACAGTACAATTGCCTTCCAAATGCCTCAATAGCTTTTAAAATCAATAAATATAAGATTATTATATAATTTTATGATTACGATTATAATTTATTATTGGATAAACCCAATTAGAATATTCTTAAAGGTCTTTTTAGAGTAAATATTCGCGGCCAGGCCCCCAAATGTAAGGTTTTACTATGAAACAATAAGTAAAAATTACTAATATTTTACTTATTGTACTATGAATGTCCTTATAAATAAAAGAAATAAGATAAAAAATAATTATTATAATGATGGCGTAAAAATAATTATATTATTAAATAAATATAATAATATAATAAATAAATATATTAATACAAGATAATTAATATATTTAAAGGCACTTTATTATTGTTACCAACAAATAATAAATGCGTAAAAAATTGTTTTTTATTAATAAAAAACAATTAATAAAAATAATATTACTAATATTAAAGTTAATGATTAATATAGATACTATTTATATTAACTAAAGAGTTATTAAAGTAATAATAAAGAGAAGATTATTATAATAAGAAGAAATAACCTTCCTTCAATACTTAATATGATAATTTTGAATGATTTTACACCAAAAAATATAAATAAAACTTATTTAAATTGTATTTACAATAAAAATTAAGAGAAATTACAATTTATCTTGATTTTACGTGGATTTGAGGTTTTTTAAGAGAAATTTAAACAAAACAATTGAATAATTGAAGGAATCACGTCAATAATGATGATTATGATAAGGATGATCTTTGGTCCCTAATAATATAAGAGTTTTTTATATAAAGAATAAAAAAATTACCTTTGTGTTTTTATTATTTAATGTTTTGTAAGTGTCTGAGGGGAAAATAGAGTAAAAGGAGCTCTATTTATAGTAAATACCTCCCTTGTAGAGTCCAGAAGTCTTCTAGTAGACGTTTAATGATGCTTTCCACTAGAATTGATCAATATTTCAAGTCTTAGTGATGGTTACATCATGATCAAACCATCTTACCTTATTATTATGCCATTATTTAGAGTTATCACTGTAACTTTAAGTTTGATGATGCCATAGGCTTGGCAGAAGCCTAAACTTTGTGGATTTTATTAGTATTAATCCTAATATAATATTATTCATCAATTTTATCACTTATATGACTGTTAAACTTAAAATAAGATTACAGTGAGTGATCATAAATGATCAAATTTGAGCTTAAACTTTGATCATTAATACCTTTTAAGTTATACACACTAAAGCTATTGTGAGAGTGTATTCTTATAGCTTGGAATTCCCTTAGTAAACTTCCAAGAGGATCTTATCAAATCATCAAAACTCTATTTTTGATGATTTTTCTTGTAACTCATCTTTTCTGTCAAAATTTAATATTTTAAGCTTCAAACCACAATTTCAGGGGGTTATACCTTGAATATTGTAGCAAACATTACATAATTATTCACAAATGAACTAGTAGAATCTAACTGTCTACTTATTTTGAAGTTTGGACCACTTTTACAACAAAGTGGTCAACAGCTCTATTGATTTTATTCAATAATCCATTACAAGTTTGAACCTTGTTTATAACTTGTAAAATGAAGCTCATATCTGTATTCCTAAAATAATTATATGGTGACTTTATTTTTGGTTCATCTCTCTATCTTTTATATTTCAAGAGATATTAGCTAAAAACCATGAATATATGTGTTGACCAAAAAAGTGCATATATTCAGCTTAATTCCTCAAGTATTGACTTTAGAGATTAGCTTTATAATTGTTTTATATGTATATGCTTATGGATAATTGAATGGTACAATTTATTTCACCTGCTGTTTCATTGGTTTCTGAGATAAATGAGGTTTTGTACCTTTTTTAAGGTATTATTACTTATACTTCAGTAATTATTGAGTTTTCAGATATGCCATAAAAGTGAAATATGTGTATTTTACCATGATAAATCCAATGGTGTAATTTATTTCAAATTTTTATCATTAGATTATGAGTTAATTTAGATATTGTGCTCATTTATGGTATTTTACTAATTTTTGAGATAATTATCATAAGTATAATTATTACAGAAATTTTGTTGTGACCTTTTTGGATATGTGGTCATATCTCAAAGGCTCACGACTTCAATCACCCCCTGGTAGTAGGCCAGTTACCCAATCCATATGGAAAATTTCCCAAGGTCTGCTGGGTTCTTGGATTTTGATCATATTTCCAAGTCTTTTGCCAGCCTGTATGGCTATTTGTGATCTGAGCATATGCCTGTTTGGTGTTTTCATGTTTAAACGTGATTTAAAAGAAGTAAAATCTTTTATCACTTCAAAACCACATACTCCTAGGAAGTAATTGAGTTTTTCAAAGGCCAAGACAAGGCATAAACACTCCATCTTACTTTCCCCATATCTAGCTTCAGTTGGTTTTGTTTTCCTGGATAGGAAACATATGTGTCCTTCCACAGGTTTTTCATTTACAATCTGGACTTGATGAAGTGCATCACCTAGCCCATCCCCTGATGCATCAATATAAAGCTTAAAGGGAAGCTTAGAGTCTGGAATAAGTAAGAGTGGAGAAGTGGTCAAGGCTTTGACTCTGTCAACAGTCATTTCAAATACTGTGTTATTGTCACATAATTTATAAAGAGGTCTTTCTATGGATGAAAAATCTCTAATATGCAGCCTTTAATATCCTGAAAACCCCAAAAATGATTGAATTTCTTTTTTTTTCTGAGGCATAGGTTTCAGTAGCACTGCTGAAACTTTGTTTTTGTCAATACCAAGGGATAAACCAGATACTACATGTCCCAGTGCTTTGAGTTCTTTAAATACAAAATGACATTTATTTAAGGAAATTTTCATGTTTACAGATTGAATTTTTTTCAAAACTCTGGATAATATGTATATATGTCCTTCCTAGGTCTTGGAACAGACAATAATGTCATCAATGTAAATTATTAACCATCCTTCTGAAAGTTCTTCAGGGAAGATTTAATTCATCATTCTTTATAAGTGTGAAGGTGCATTCTTGATACCAAAAGGAATCCTTTAATATTCATACACTCCACAATGAACAATAATTCTCAATTATTCTCTTGCCCTTGGTGTCACTACATTTTGATTAAATCCCTTAAGGGCATCCATGGTTGTTATATACACTGCTTGAGATATTTGGGTAAGGGAAATTTGGATTTTTGGTATTGGGTACCTGTCTAGAACAATGTGAGTATTAAGATCTCTAAAGTCCCCAACCAGTCTAGATTTTCCATTATGCAATGCCACTATGACTGGTGTAGTTATTCCTACCTCCTCATTGTGGCCAACATCTCTTATTACCCCAAGGTCTAGAAGTTCTTTGATATTAATTTCCAGAGCTTCTCTTGATTTAGAATTTTCTGGATATGCAGGTCTTCTTAAGAGTTGTGGGTAAGGTCTTTCAATATTAAGAATAATTTCAGCCTCATGACCAATAACTTCTCCCAGTGGCTCTTTATCTGATTCAAAGGCTTCTTTGTGGTCATATAAAAGGGAAGAAAGTTCACTTTCTTGTTTATCAGTGAGATGAATACTGATTTAAGCTTCATTTAACTGTTCAGACTTGAACCTTTCCAACTCTAAGCTTACTGGTGATACTTTGCTTGCTTTAATTTGTCTTTTAAATGGTAAAAAGGCAAATGTTTGATGCTTTTTGTCCCCAATAGTAAAGTATCTGTCTTTCTTTTTATGTAAATCTATGCCATACATGATTAAATAATCATTTCCCAATATAAAAATGGGTGCTAGAGCAGTTTTACATAACAACAAGCTCAACATTCATTCTTAAATTTCCATTTATATGTGGAAATATTACAGTAGTTTTAAATATTCCCAATGCTTTCATGGGATTACTTGCACTGTTGAATTTTATGCCATCAATTTGCAATAATTGATCTTCAAAATTTGGTACACAAGTCTTGAGAAAATATTTTCCAACACAAGAGCAGAAGTCTCCTAGGTCAAGTAAAATCTTAGTGGGTTTTTTGTTAATTACCACTTCTGTTATACAGGAGTAACCAGCTGTAGAACATTTTCCCCTGCTTGGTTTGGTTTTCATTAGTTGTGCATCTTGAATTTTTGATAAATCAAGTTGAGAATTGCTTAATTTTGGCAAGTGGGAATAAGATTCCATGATTTGAAAAGTGGAATTGATATTTTCTATATATTTTCAATATTCAGAAAATATTAATGATTTATCATCTGAATTATCTTCAATTACCTCATCCTTTTCAACATCAGGTTCCTTTTCAATTTCAATTTCCTTTATTTTCCCCTTCTTGGGACATGTAGTAGCTAAATATGTGGCTCTTTGGCAAATATGGCACTTTCTAATTGTATCTTCAGATTTATACTTAATATTATTAGTATCTTCTTTGGGATTTTTGTCCACAGAATCTTTCCAAGGTGTATTAAAACTTGTTTTGAGATTCACCCTACTAGAACCAATTCTGGTTCTTGTGGTTACTTCTTCCAATATATCAATCATATCTTCTTATCAAGATTGTTTAGTAGTCCTTCTTTTTACAGCATGCTCTAAGTCACCTCCACCTTGTCTTAGAATTTTTCTGTTAATCATAAATTCTGACATGTCAGGATATAATGTTGTTACTTTTTCTTTCTGCTGAAAAAACTATGGTAAAGCTTTGTCTTTTTCAGAATTAAATTCAGTTTATTCAAAGGCTGTTTATACTTTAAACCTCCAAGAATGATTGGACCACTTATCAATAATTTGGGTTTTCCACCAAGTCCAACTTTGGTTTCCATGTGCTTGTCTTAATTTTATATACCATCTATGAGCTGATTTGGTAAAAAATATGTTAAATATTGCTGTTATCAATCTGTCACATAGTTCAAAATCGACTTTAATAATTTCAATACCTTTTATGAACTCCATATGGTCATACTCTCCTTCACCACTGAAGTGAGGCCATTCTTTAAGTTTTGATCCTTCTTTCAAGAGTTCTTGGCCCATTGATGGTTCCAGGTTATGAAAGGAAGTGGAAAATTCATTTTTCAACATCCAATACTTGTTGATTGGAAATTCCTGCACTCTCATTTTGATTCAGAGGTGTAGACATTTTAGGTAAGTTGTGCAGTAATTTCTCAATATCATTCATTTTACTGTTGATACACCTTTGAGAATTTCTAAAATCATGTTGGAAGATTTTTATTAAATTTATTACTTCAATTTTATACATATCTTCCTTATGTGTCAATTCTTGCCATAATTCTGTCTGTCTGGTATTATAAGAAATGAATTTATTCAACTTCATTGTCACTTTTGATACTTCTTGTTGTTAGGTGTCAAACCACTTTTTCAAGGCAATTGTATATTTCTTTACTTCAGTAAATTAATTTGCAATATCATCAAGTACTTTCTTATTATCTTCTTTGATAATATTTATGGCTTTTTTTATTCTTGTTTCACTTATGTCATCAATATTGAATTTAGAATATTTGTCTGTTGATTCTTTAATAATGACAGATTGTTTGTTTAACTTATTTCCAAATGGATTTTCATTATTGGAAGTTCTAATTGCTTTTAAAACTTTTTTCAAAACACATAAGTGTCTCATTTATTTGTATCATACTTAAGTTATTTGTCTTAATATTGTTACAAATTGATGAATTTTTATCAGAAATATGTTTTTTCACATTATTTATAGCTATGTACAAGTTTGGAATTCCATCTAGAATATCAGAAATCATTTCTGATATTTTAGTCTGGCTTCCTCCTTTTTCTGTAATTCCATCATTGTTCCGGCCATCTGAAATACATTTTCCATGGAATCCTGCTGAATCTTTGGGATCCTGTAGCCCTGGCTGTAAGGGTTTGTGGCTGGTGCCTTTCCTTTGCCCTTGTTTTGAGCTTGTGGCTGCTTTTTCACATTGGAATTTCTGCTGCTGGCTACTGGGGCTGTTTTTGGCAGTTTCTTGGGTGGTGGAGGGTTATTTTTCCTGCACTCTTCTGTTAAAAGAATAATGTTCTTCTTTTCCATCAATGGATTCCATCCATTGAGTAACTTGCAAGTGTTGGGATGGCCCAGGAATTTCTTCACAGTCAGGTAATAATTCATGCAGTTTCTCCACAGATCTGCAAGGATATGGTACTCTTTGTGATGCAATGAATTGTTGTAAGCCTTCTGGCTGGCTATTTATATGTTCACTGAGGCTTCTTGTGGCGGTTTCAGCACTTTTTGAAGTTAAAACAGTATTATCATCTTCAGAATGGCATAATTTCTCAGTTTGGAATCCATTTAATGACCCTTGTCCTTCTGTAACTGATTGGCTTCTTCCATAATCACGTCTATAACCTTTTTGTGAGCTTCTTGAGGGGTTATATCTGGCTTGGGATCAGGTTGAAGGCATTATTATGATTAAAAAGGTCCAAAATATTAATTTTATGTCAAAAACTTACTATTTTCCAAATGCTTAGCTTTTTTGGAGACTATTACTAATTTGTAAAATGATTAATTTTGAATAAATTGGTTCTTGATGATTATTCTGAGTTATAATAACAGTACTATTATGTTCAGAATCGACAGTACTTTCAGGAATAATTTTAGTAACTTTTGATGCAGTTTCAATATTTTCTTGTCTTACCACATTGTCAGACACTAAAATAAATTAATAAAGAAATTAATTGAGTAAAAAAAATTACAAGAGAAATTAAAAATGAAGCCTCACTTATAATATCAAAAAGTTTTATTTTTTATGAAATTTCTGAATTATAATTATTTTTTATGGATTTTTTAAATTTTTAAATATAAGAAAAAAAAGGATTTAAAAAGAGTAAAAAACAAAAAAAAATGTCACAGGTAAAATAACATGGTTGGGCCCTAAAATGTAAGGTTTGAAGATGAAACTTTGATTAAAAATCAAGTAATTTTCTTGTCCTCAAAATTTGTATAAGGTAAAATTGATTAAAATTAGTATTAAATAATATTTTTTAAAAAAAAAAAACATTAAAATTTTATTTTTTTGAATTTTATAAGTATAAAACAATAATATTATAAATATCTATTGTTTTACTAACAATAAAAATTTAGCCAAAAATACTCTAAAAGAGATATCTAAGGCTAAAAAAGAAATTTCTTCAAGAGCAATTTCAATTGAAATTAATTGAGCAAAGAGCTGCAAGCAATCAATTAAAGAACAAAGTCTTTAAAAAGAATATTAAAGAGAAAACACACTGAAAAGTGACCAGAGTGAATTTAGAAACAAAGTGACAAAGTTAACAGTGATGAAAGATGCTTTAATTCACTTATAGGTTGGTTAAAGGGTAAAAATGATTATAAGAGTTACAAAAGATGATTATGATTATTTTTTCATGTGTTTAAAAGCTTTGAAATGACTCAAAAAGGGTGGTTGTAATCTTTTATTGATTTTTTTAATACTTTTTAAACTAATTATAAAAGGAAAAGATTTTAACATGAAGAGAAAAGTGGGGCAAAGAAGATATTCTTTTATAGCCACCAATTTTCTTACTTAAAAAAGTAAAATTTACTCTAATAAGTCATTAGAAACACTCTGACAGTAGAAATTTATATTATGGAAACATTGAACCCTGGTTTGGACCAAAAGAGGATTGGTTTTAGCCATTTTTTTGCTATTTTCAGCCATTTTGGATCCTTAAATTGGTCATTGCTATAGTAATACCTGGTTTTGAAACTTCAAAACATGTCAGAATGTGTTTAAGAGACGTCAAAACCAGTTCAAAGTGTTTTTAAAGTGGTTTTTGTATCTTAAGGGTAGTTTTACCCAACTTGGAAACAGTTAAAACTTCCCTGGTTGGTATCAAAACCTCATCATCAATTGAGACACAGACCCTGTGACTCAATTCCAGGCCAAAAGTGATGAAATTTTGTGTGGATTTTGAAATCCCACACCTTTCAGAAAGGATTTTGGGGTCTGGCTCCCCCTTGGAGCTAGAGTACCTTTTCCCCCCCAGAATTAATCTTTCCAATTTATTTTTTCTTTAATTCCTCATCATGTATTATACTTATAATTTACATATGTAATTCAATTCAATTTTACAGTACAATACAGTAATAATTGACACCTCATATTTAAATCAAAGCTCACTTATGTAATACACGCGCACATTTTGACATTTCAATTGAATTCAATTGAAAATACTTCAATTCCCCATAACTTCTAAACTAAACACAACACCTCAATTTTAACACAAAATTTGATGGTCAACACCAGATGTGGGGTGAATTAAGTTAAGGCTTTGAGGATTTTCAAATTTTGTATTGAAAATACTAAAAACTTAATTTAAGCTTATTTAGAGTTGAGTTACAAGAATTTCACTCAGAGGTAACCCCACCTGATTTTTTATGAGGAATCCAATGGTGAAATAAATTTTATATGTTTATTTATTGGATAAAAAGTTATAATAATTTTTATTTAACTTTTTTCCAAATTTATTTATTTTTTCACAATTTTGTTAAAATTTCATTTTTACTTAATTTTTTCAAGTATAAAAGTAATTTTACACTTACAAAATTTAATGTATTTTTATTTTTATATTGTAATTAAATTTTTTTATTTTTAATATAATTTTATATTTATATTTTGATTTTTATTTTAATAATATAAATAAATTTATTTTATTTATATTAATATGTTATTTTTGTATTTGTGGTTATTTGGGTATATGAAATTACCTCTAAGGCTCACAGTCATATTGGACCTCAAGTTAGACACAGAATACCCCTTATCCCTGAAAACATTATTCACATGCTTTGAAAGAAGCCCAAAGGTATGAAATTCACCTTCAGTGGGGGGGAGGGTTTGAAGTATTATTGAGTGAAAAATATGTATAAATTCAAAAAAAAAAGAGGGAAATTTGAGGATTTGGAATGAGGAAAGAAACTTTTCAAAATTTTCAAAATAAGTTATAAAAAGCTGTTTAAAATTAAAAGAATTTGGTAAAATTTAAATGAAGTGATTGAAATTTGAGATTAATACATTAGGGAAGGTAAAAAAAATTGGAATTTTAGAGGTTTAGAAGCAGTTTTTTGTGGAGTAAAATATAGTCTTTGGAGGAAAAAGAAGGAAAAATAGTGTGAAAATGTTTTGCAAAATTGCTTTGGTAATGCTGTTTTTGAGAAAAAATGTTTGGGGGTGATAATATGGATTATTTGAGTGTTTTTGTCTTTTTTTTGGGGGGGGGTGCAAAAAAAAACTGAAATAATTGGCTTAGAGGGGTTTTGTGAGGAGAAAAACCTCCTTTTGATGTGTTTTGAGAGGTTTTGGCCCAATAAAGGTTTCTTTGTGTTTCATTGTTAATTAAAAATGCACCTAGGGCACCCCTTATGTGTTTTTAGCAGAATGCTTATGTGGGTTTATAAATACCCTTTTGATATAATGGAAAGGTTTTCCCATCTATAAAACCTATGCACCCTTCAAGCCCTTCCTCCTTCATTACCTTAAAAATCTTGTTCTGTCTACTTTGACATGTCCATTTGATGTAATGGTACTCTCATAATAATTTATTGCCTCAATTACATGTCTTGTAATTGATATTACTGTACCTTTTCCAACTTGAAACAAGACTAAATATTCAAGTGTTAGGGCTAATTGGTGGGAAATTGTAAGTTTTTTTCATGTTATGTTATTCTTAAAAACAGAATTGTTTTTCATTTTTTCATAAATTAACACAAATCCCTCCTTTGATGTTCTCATCCCTTGCCAGAAATCATTATCTCTCATATTAAACAGAGAATCCATTTCAAATGATTCTAGTGTCTGTTAATTCAATAGTCTTGAAATGTATAAACTATTCAGTTTCATCACCATGACCCAAAGGTATAGTCTTGAGGAGTGACTGGCCAGGGATGCACAAGGGGTTCCCAAAAGGTCATGTCTTGGACTAAGAAAGTGCAAAGGTGATTCAAGTCTCATCATGTTTATTGCTGAAATATACTTTTGATTTTATTTGATTCTTGTGAAAAGTCACATTAATTGAAGATCCTTTATTGTTCTCTTTCTGTCTGAGATTCTGGGCATCTTGACCAGGGCAGGTAAGGTATTGAATTATTGGAAAGTGATGATGAAAAATCACATTTTATACATGTTTTCTGGGAGAAAATCTCACTGACCTACATTTACACAGTTTCAAAGTACCAACAGAATGACTGAGGAGTGTGTGTGTTAAAACAGTTTATGTGGAGGTGTGTGAACAACTGAAACAAATTATGTTTTTTTTGTTAAAAATCTTTTAAAATATCTTATTTTTATCTCTTATAAGCAAGTGTGTGAGTAAGCTCATGAGGTTTGGTCTATTATTGTTAATTCTCACTTTTGAATTCATAAAGTTTTTCTTATGAAACCTGGCCTTGAAATCCCCTATTATAATTTTTTTTTTTTTTTTTAAAAAAAAAAATATTAATTTAAAATATTTTACTTATTTTTTTTAAAAAAAAAATATTTAAATAATATTTTATAATCATATAAAAATTAATTTGATAAAGTTTAAAAAAGATTTTATTTAATTTAAAATAAAAATAAGAATTAAAAAAAAAAAAAATTAAATTAATTAATTATAAAAAATAAAAAAAATATAATTATTTTAATCTTAATCAAGTTTTTTTTTTTTTGAATTTAAATTTGATACCTTTTAGAGTTGTTTTTTTTAAAAAAAATGAAGGTTTTTCGATAGATATTTGTAAAAGTTAAAAAAAAACAACAATTTGAAATTGAATGATATTTCTTTTTTTTTACAAACCTTCAAAAAAAAATAATAATAATAAAATAAATAAATGAATAATTTTATTATGATTATTTGATTTTCTTATTTTTTTTCTTTGTTTTGTAAATAAAAGAATTGAAAGGTTTTTTTTTTTTTCTAATTTTCATTTTGTTTTTTTAGGTATTTTAATTTAGTTGTAGTATATTAATTAATAAAAACTTATCCTTTGAAAAAAAAAAAAAAGTAATACGTGTAATGATTATAATTTATTTATGTTAATTATCTATTCATATGTAAAATATTAAAATTTAAAATAATTAAAAAATTTGATTTAATTAAATTAAATTAAATTAAATTAATTTATTTCAATTATGATATACAATTTTAAAATAATCCATCAGTTCTAAATCAAATTGAGATTTTTTTAAAAAAAAATAATTATTTTATTTTATTTAATTTTTTAAAATAAAATTCAATTTAATTTTAATAATTATTATTAAATTATGATCAACCAAAAAATCCTATTATCACCTTTAGAATTAATGCCATTTATGACACTGGTAATGCCATTTATGGGACTGTTAATGCCATTTATGGCATTGTTAATGCCATTTATTGCATTGTTGATTCCATAAATGGCATTAATGGCATCAGAAATATTTCATTGATAATGCCATTAATGGCACTGTTAATGTCATAAATAGAATTTTTAATGCCACAAATGGCATTTTTAATGCCACAAATGGCATTAATGGCATCATAAATGCCATAAATAGCCACATTTCATTTAAAACCCATCCCTTACGTGTTTTTACCATAAAATTACGTGTTTTTACCAATTTGCTTACGTGTTTTTACCAATACCCATTTAATATTTTAATTTTTTTTTTTTTTTTTTTTCAAAATTATTTCAATTTTTAATAATATATATATATATATTGTTGAAAATTGATTTTTTTTTTTTTTTTTTTTTTTTTTTTTTTTTTTTTTTTTTTTTTTAAAAAAAACAAAAATTTATTTTAATAATTTATTTTAACAATTTTAATTTAATTTTTTTTTTTTTTTTTTATAAATTTATATTTATATTTTAAATATTTTTTTTTTTTTGATAATAATATATAAATAAATTTATTTATTTTTTTATTTATAAAATATTTAATATCTTATTTTATTTTTTTGGTAGTTTTTTTTTTTTTTTTTTTTTTTTATTTTGGGGGGTAACTTAAAATACCTTTAAATCTCAAAAAAAAAAAAAAAAAAATTTCTTAAAGAATTAAAAATTCTTTAAAACTACCTTCTTTAAATTAATAATTTTTTTTTTTTGATTTAATTTTCATTTAAAATGAGTAATGATTTAAAAAAAAAAAAAAAAAAAATTTTTACTTTTTTTGAGAAATTTGGAAATTTTTCTAATTCATTAAAAAAAAATTTTTTTTTTCTTAAAAATAAGATTTAATTTTAATATATATATATATATATATATATTTTTTAATTAAATTATTCTTATTTCCAAGATTTTTTTCTTTTTTTTTTTTTTTTTTTTTTTTTTGAATTTAAAATTTTAAGTTTTAATCTTTGAAATATTTTCTAAGAAAAAAAAAAAAAAAACTTTTAAATGAAAAAAATTAATATTTCTTTAATTAATTGTTTTAAAGGAGCTTTTTTTGTAAGGATTTAAGGTTCCAGGATTTTCAAAAACTATTTTAATTTGGTTAAGGGTCATATTGGACTTCAAGTTAGACACATAATACCTCTTATCCCTGAAAACATTATTCATATAATTCCAAAGAAGCCCAAAGTTATGAAATTCACCTTCAGTGGGGGGGGGGGAGGGGTTGAAGTATTATTGAGTGAAAAATATGTATAAATTCAAAAAAAAAAGAGGGAAATTTGAGGATTTGGAATGAGGAAAGAAACTTTTCAAAATTTTCAAAATAAGTTATAAAAAGCTGTTTAAAATCAAAAGAATTTGGTAAAATTTAAATGAAGTGATTGAAATTTGAGATTAATACATTAGGGAAGGTAAAAAAAATTGGAATTTTAGAGGTTTAGAAGCAGTTTTTTGTGGAGTAAAATATAGTCTTTGGAGGAAAAAGAAGGAAAAATAGTGTGAAAATGTTTTGCAAAATTGCTTTGGTAATGCTGTTTTTGAGAAAAAATGTTTGGGGGTGATAATATGGATTATTTGAGTGTTTTTGTCTTTTTTTTGGGGGGGGTGCAAAAAAAAACTGAAATAATTGGCTTAGAGGGGTTTTGTGAGGAGAAAAACCTCCTTTTGATGTGTTTTGGGAGGCTTTGGCCCAATAAAGGTTTCTTTGTGTTTCATTGTTACTTAAAAATGAGCCCAGGGAACCCTGTATGTGTTTTTACTAAAAGTTTGCATGTGTTTAGCATAATACTTATGTGGGTTTTCAAATACCCTTTGAATATAGTGGAAAGGTTGTCCCATCTATAAAGCATATGCACCCTTCAAGCCCTTCCTCCTTCATTACCTTAGAAATCTCCTTCTGTCTACTTTGGAATGGCCATTTGATGTAATGGTACTCTCATAATAATTTATTGCCTCAATTACATGTCTTGCAATTGATCTTACTGTACCTTGTCCAACTTGGAAATTTTGGGAAAATTTTCTAACAGACCCTCAATTACCATTTATGACTAAATATTCAAGTGTTAGGGCTAATTGGTGGGAAATTGTAAGTTTTTTTCATGTTCTGTTATTCTTGAAAACAGAATTGTTTTTTATTTTTCATAAATGAACACAAATCCCTCCTTTGATGTTCTCATCCCTTGCCAGAAATCATTATCTCTCATATTAAACAGAGAATCCATTTCAAATTATTCTAGTGTCTGTTAATTCAATGGTCTTGAAATGTATCAACTGTTCAGTTTCATCACCAGGGACCAAAGGTATAGTCTTGAGGAGTGACTGGCCAGGGATGCACAAGGGGTTCCCAAAAGGTCATGTGTTGGACCAAGAAAGTGCAAAGGTGATTCAAGTCTCATCATGTTTATTGCTGAAATATACTTTTGATTTTATTTGATTCTTGTGAAAAGTCACATTAATTGAAGATCCTTTATTGTTCTCTTTCTGTCTGAGATTCTGGGCATCTTGACCAGGGCAGGTAAGGTATTGAATTATTGGAAAGTGATGATGAAAAATCACATTTTATACATGTTTTCTGGGAGAAAATCTCACTTACCTACATTTACACAGTTTCAAAGTACCAACAGAATGACTGAGGAGTGTGTGTTTTAAAACAGTTTATGTGGAGGTGTGTGAACAACTGAAACAAATTATGTTTTTTTTGTTAAAAATCTTTTAAAATATCTTATTTTTATCTCTTATAAGCAAGTGTGTGAGTAAGCTCATGAGGTTTGGTCTATTATTGTTAATTCTCACTTTTGAATTCATAAAGTTTTTCTTATGAAACCTGGCCTTGAAATCCCCTATTATAAATTTTTTTTTTTTTTTTTAAAAAAAAAAATATTAATTTAAAATATTTTACTTATTTTTTTTAAAAAAAAAATATTTAAATAATATTTTATAATCATATAAAAATTAATTTGATAAAGTTTAAAAAAGATTTTATTTAATTTAAAATAAAAATAAGAATTAAAAAAAAAAAAATTAAATTAATTAATTATAAAAAATAAAAAAAATATAATTATTTTAATCTTAATCAAGTTTTTTTTTTTTGAATTTAAATTTGATACCTTTTAGAGTTGTTTTTTTTAAAAAAAATGAAGGTTTTTCGATAGATATTTGTAAAAGTTAAAAAAAAAAAAACAATTTGAAATTGAATAATATTTCTTTTTTTTTACAAACCTTCAAAAAAAAATAATAATAAAAAAATAAATAAATGAATAATTTTATTATGATTATTTGATTTTCTTATTTTTTTTCTTTGTTTTGTAAATAAAAGAATTGAAAGGTTTTTTTTTTTTCTAATTTTCATTTTGTTTTTTTAGGTATTTTAATTTAGTTGTAGTATATTAATTAATAAAAACTTATCCTTTGAAAAAAAAAAAAAGTAATACGTGTAATGATTATAATTTATTTATGTTAATTATCTATTCATATGTAAAATATTAAAATTTAAAATAATTAAAAAATTTGATTTAATTAAATTAAATTAAATTAAATTAATTTATTTCAATTATGATATACAATTTTAAAATAATCCATCAGTTCTAAATCAAATTGAGATTTTTTTAAAAAAAAATAATTATTTTATTTTATTTAATTTTTTAAAATAAAATTCAATTTAATTTTAATAATTATTATTAAATTATGATCAACCAAAAAATCCTATTATCACCTTTAGAATTAATGCCATTTATGACACTGGTAATGCCATTTATGGGACTGTTAATGCCATTTATGGCATTGTTAATGCCATTTATTGCATTGTTGATTCCATAAATGGCATTAATGGCATCAGAAATATTTCATTGATAATGCCATTAATGGCACTGTTAATGTCATAAATAGAATTTTTAATGCCACAAATGGCATTAATGGCATCATAAATGCCATAAATAGCCATATTTCATTTAAAAACCATCCCTTACGTGTTTTTACCATAAAATTACGTGTTTTTACCAATACCCATTTAATATTTTAATTTTTTTTTTTTTTTTTTTTCAAAATTATTTCAATTTTTAATAATATATATATATATATTGTTGAAAATTGATTTTTTTTTTTTTTTTTTTTTTTTTTTTTAAAACAAAAATTTATTTTAATAATTTATTTTATAAATTTTAATTTAATTTTTTTTTTTTTTTTTTATAAATTTATATTTATATTTTAAATATTTTTTCTTTTTTGATAATAATATATAAATAAATTTATTTATTTTTTTATTTATAAAATATTTAATATCTTATTTTATTTTTTTTTTATTTTGGGGGGTAACTTAAAATACCTTTAAATCTCAAAAAAAAAAAAAAAAAAATTTCTTAAAGAATTAAAAATTCTTTAAAACTACCTTCTTTAAATTAATAATTTTTTTTTTTTGATTTAATTTTCATTTAAAATGAGTAATGATTTAAAAAAAAAAAAAAAAAAATTTTTTACTTTTTTTGAGAAATTTGGAAATTTTTCTAATTCATTAAAAAAAAATTTTTTTTTTCTTAAAAATAAGATTTAATTTTAATATATATATATATATATATTTTTTTTTTTAATTAAATTATTCTTATTTCCAAGATTTTTTTTTTTTTTTTTTTTTTTTTTTTTTTGAATTTAAAATTTTAAGTTTTAATCTTTGAAATATTTTCTAAGAAAAAAAAAAAAAAAATTTTAAATGAAAAAAATTAATATTTCTTTAATTAATTGTTTTAAAAGGAGCTTTTTTTGTAAGGATTTAAGGTTCCAGGATTTTCAAAAAACTATTTTAATTTGGTTATGGGTCATATTGGACTTCAAGTTAGACACATAATACCTCTTATCCCTGAAAACATTATTCATATAATTCCAAAGAAGCCCAAAGGTATGAAATTCACCTTCAGTGGGGGGGGGGAGGGGTTGAAGTATTATTGAGTGAAAAATATGTATAAATTCAAAAAAAGACAGGGAAATTTGAGGATTTGGAATGAGGAAAGAACCTTTTCAAAATTTTCAAAAAAAGTTATAAAAAGATGTTTAAAATCAAAAGAATTGGGTAAAATTCGAATGAAGTGATTGAAATTTGAGATTAATACATTAGGGAAGGTAAAAAAAAATTGGAATTTTAGAGGTTTGGAAGCAATTTGTTGTGGAGTAAAATATAGGCTTTGGAGGAAAAAAAAGAAAAAATAGTGTGAAAAGGTTTTGCAAAATTGCTTTGGTAATGCTGTTTTTCACAAAAAATGTTTGGGGGGGATAATATGGATTATTTGAGTGTTTTGTCTTTTTTTTTGGGGGGGTGTGTGTGCAAAAAAAAAAACTGAAATAATTGGGTTAGAGGGGTTTTGTGAGGAAAAAAACCTCTTTTTGATGTGTTTTGGGAGGTTTTGTCCCAATGAAAGTTTCTTTGTGTTTCATTGTTAATTAAAAATGCACCTAGGGCACCCCTTATGTGTTTTTAGAAGAATGCTTATGTGGGTTTACAAATACCCTTTTGATATAATGGAAAGGTTGTCCCATCTACAAAGCCTATGCACCCTTCAAGCCCTTCCTCCTTCATTACCTTAGAAATCTTGTTTTGTCTACTTTGGCATGGTCATTTGATGTAATGGTACTCTCATAATAATTTATTGCCTTAATGACATGTCTTGTAATTGATATTACTGTACCTTGTTCAACTTGGAAATTTTGGGAAAATTTTCCAACAGACCCTCAATTACCATTTGAGACTAAATATTCAAGTGTTAGGGCTAATTGGTGGGAAATTGTAAGTTTTTTTCATGTTCTGTTATTCTTAAAAACAGAATTGTTTTTCATTTTTTCATAAATTAACACAAATCCCTCCTTTGATGTTCTCATCCCTTGCCAGAAATCATTATCTCTCATATTAAACAGAGAATCCATTTCAAATGATTCTAGTGTCTGTTAATTCAATAGTCTTGAAATGTATAAACTATTCAGTTTCATCACCATGACCCAAAGGTATAATCTTGAGGAGTGACTGGCCAGGGATGCACAAGGGGTTCCCAAAAGGTCATGTCTTGGACTAAGAAAGTGCAAAGGTGATTCAAGTCTCATCATGTTTATTGCTGAAATATACTTTTGATTTTATTTGATTCTTGTGAAAAGTCACATTAATTGAAGATCCTTTATTGTTCTCTTTCTGTCTGAGATTCTGGGCATCTTGACCAGGGCAGGTAAGGTATTGAATTATTGGAAAGTGATGATGAAAAATCACATTTTATACATGTTTTCTGGGAGAAAATCTCACTGACCTACATTTACACAGTTTCAAAGTACCAACAGAATGACTGAGGAGTGTGTGTGTTAAAACAGTTTATGTGGAGGTGTGTGAACAACTGAAACAAATTATGTTTTTTTTGTTAAAAATCTTTTAAAATATCTTATTTTTATCTCTTATAAGCAAGTGTGTGAGTAAGCTCATGAGGTTTGGTCTATTAATGTTAATTCTCACTTTTGAATTCATAAAGTTTTTCTTATGAAACCTGGCCTTGAAATCCCCTATTATAATTTTTTTTTTTACAAAAAAAAAATATTAATTTAAAATATTTTACTTATTTTTTTTAAAAAAACAATATTTAAATAATATTTTATAATCATATAAAAATTAAATTGATAAAGTTTAAAAAAGATTTTATTTAATTTAAAATAAAAATAAATTGATTAAAGAAATTTAATTTAAAATAAAAACAAGAATTAAAATAAAAAAATTAATTTTTTAAATTAATTAATTATAAAAAATAAAAAAATATAATTATTTTAATCTTAATCAAGTTTTTTTTTTTTTTGAATTTAAATTTGATACCTTTTAGAGTTTTTTTTTTTTTTAAAAAAAATGAAGGTTTTTCGATAGATATTTGTAAAAGTTAAAAAAAAAACAATTTAAAATTGAAATATATTTCTTTTTTTTTACAAACCTTCAAAAAAAAAAATTAAAAAATAAATAAATGAATAATTTTATTATGATTATTTAATTTTCTTATTTTTTTTCTTTGTTTTGTAAATAAAAGAATTGAAAGGCTTTTTTTTTTTCTAATTTTCATTTTGTTTTTTTAGGTATTTTAATTTAGTTGTAGTATATTAATTAATAAAATGATTATAATTTATTTATGTTAATTATCTATTCATATGTAAAATATTAAAATTTAAAATAATTAAAAAATTAAAAAATTTGATTTAATTAAATTAAATTAATTTATTTCAATTATGATATACAATTTTAAAATAATCCATCAGTTCTAAATCAAATTGAGATTTTTCTTAAAAAAAAAATTATTTTATTTTATTTAATTTTTTAAAATAAAATTCAAGTTAATTTGAATAATTATTATTAAATTATGATCAACCAAAAAATCTTATTATCACCTTTAGAATTAAATTTAATTGATCAAAATCATCAATTTAATTTTTTAAATTGGTCCAAATTTCCAATTGAAAAATTTCAAACTAAATGGTTTATTATTTCAACTTCTTTACCTTTTTGGAAAAATAAAAAAAATGTAACGATCACATATTCAATTTTAAATCAAAATCAACCTAAAATACTTTTCGAGTAAGAAAATTTTAAATTTTCAAATTTCCTTTTTAAATATATATTTTGATTAAGATAGTAATTTTTTTTTTCTTTTTTGATTTATGAATTTTTAGTTTGGTTGAGTATCATCCTAGCTTAACAAGCGATCCTTCAAGTGAACGTAAGCAGATCAGAGGAATCGATTATCCTAATGAAGAAGAACATGATGATAAGGTAAAATGGAAGTGGAGGGGTAATGGAATCTTAAGATTTTTGACTAGTAATTGGCAATTACTCGGATACAATTTAAGGGATTCAAATGATTTAAATCAACAAGAAAACGAATTTGAACCTGATTGGGTTATCACTTATTTCTCTAAAACACTTTTCACTCCAGCTGGTGTAGATATTTATGCCAAAAGTCAAAGATCATTAAGTCTAGAATTTAAAATGATTTTAATTGAAGTAAGTTATCAAAAATTTTAAAAATTAAAATAAAATTAAAAATTATTAATTTTGATTAATTTAAATAATTTTGAATAATTTTTTAGGCTATTAGAAATTGTCCTACAAAATCTATTTCCGATTTAGCTGATTTAATGTTTGATATTCCTCATGATTAAAAATAAAAAAAGAGATTATTTTTGATATCATAGTAAAGATATTTAATTAAAATGATTTTTTAATATTTTTTTTAAATTATTTTCAAGTTTTTAAAAATTAAATTAACCTCCTTAGTTTAGTTGACTTTACAAGTTTAGTAAATAATTTTTATCATCAGACCTAAAATAATTAAATCCATCAATCAATCAACCTGCTTGTCTCCTAAATCACAAAAATTAATTAAAATAAAGTAAAACTAGAAATTTTGTACATTGTACTGTTTAGTGTGTACCATTGTTGTAGTCTACGCTGTACTTTAATCTTTAAAACTTTTAAATCTCAATTTACTTTAATTTTAATTTTAGTTAATTCTTTATAAAATTTTAATAATTTCAAATTTTTATCTTTTAGTAGTCTTAGTTTTTTTTTAAAAATCATCAATAAATTAAATCAATTCTCAAGTTTTGGAATGATTTAAATTAATTTTGTTGATATCTTTAAATTAAAATTATTTCTTTTGATTGGTTTAAAAAAAATAAAATTAAAAAAAAATAAGATTAATTTATTATCTTTATCAAATTCCTTTTTTTAAATCAAATTAAAATTTCTTTTGTTAATTTTACTCGTTCAATCTTGTCTTATTTCATTCATTTTTATTAGAATTCAAAAAAAAAGAAATACAATTAATTTTTTATTCGATTTAGGAAAAATAATTATTTTCTTAAATTTAATCCAATTTGTTTTAATTGTTCTTTTATTCTTTTCATCTTAAAAGAAAATTTAATCAATTTTTTGTAAATTTTTTAATAAATTTTAATTATTGAAAAAAAAAGTAAAAAAAAGTAAAAAAAAGTAAAAAATTAGTCAAAATCTCAAAATCAATGTCAAAATTATTCTTTAAGATTACCACTTGGAATGTAATCTTTATCTTGACCCTTATTTGCTTCTTGTTATACATAATTTACTTTGATAATAAAAATCAAAAATTTATTAAATCCAATCATCATCTTAATCTTCATCAAGATCAAACTTTTCAAAATCATCCATTGATAAATTCTTGGATTTCTTCTGATGGTCATCTTTATTTTAATGATCAAATTTATCATTCTTTAAATTCAAACTCATTCAATCATCCAATCTTAAATTTATTAAATAATGCCTCGAAAAATTGGAATCTTAAACTTGAATCTCAATCGAATAACTTTCAATCGGCTATTCAACAATATCTTAAACGTAATCATCGTCCTCCACCTAAAGGTTTCGATCTTTGGTGGAATTGGGCAAATAAAAATAACGTCAAACTTTTAGACGAATATGACTCATTACATCGTGCAATTCAACCTTTCTTTGCTTTACCCCCTCAAGTCTTTAAAGCTCGTCATAATGCTTTGATAAATGATAAAACCAAATGGTCATCTGTTAGTCAAAAATCTCATTCTTAATAAATATAATTTTTTATTCAAAACTTATTTTTAAATCAAACTAATCAAAACTTTCTCTCAAATTTTCTTCATCAGTCCATCTTTGTCATCTCGATTAAAAATGGTAATTTAAGTCGCTCAGGTCAGCGAGCTTATACTACTACAAGACCAGCCGAAATCTTATCACTATTAAGCGATCTTGCGCCTCACTTGCCTGACATTGACATACCAATCTCTTCTGAAGACGGACCAGGTTGGAAGGTTTTCTTGGACTCAAAATTTCAATCTTGCTTAATTAAAAACTTATTCTTGTCATCTATCCCTAATATATCTCTTAGCCATCGCCGTTTCTGATAGTAATTATCAAAAACATGTCAAGGCTGCTCAAAATTCACAATGTTGGTTTGCTTTCATTAAATTAAAATATTATCATTCCTCAATTATTCCTAACAATCAAAATATTCCCTCAACTAATCTCATCTTCAATCTTGGTAATCAAATATTTTTTATAGTCCTTAGCGATCTAGCCCTTGAAGATGTCATGAGCTATCCCGGACTTGACGGTTGGCCCAACACTTGTCCACCTGAATCTGAGTTACGCTTACAATTAGATGGTTTAAAAAGATCTGATCAAAAGGGTTTTACTCAAAGTTTTATTTATGATCATCCTCCGGCTTCAAATTTATGTAATCACCCTGAATTAAGATCTCAAATAGGCTTTTTATCTTCGTCAGTCTTAAATTTATCATTCAGTTTTAATCTCAACTAATTTAAATTCATTAGTACACGTTTTCCAGTTCATCCATTCTTCCCACTCTTTTCATTTAACAAACCACATGGATTTTCTGAACTCCCATTAGCACCACCTTCACAATTTTTTGATAATGTTGGAGTAGATACCGATTGGAAAGATAAAAAATCAAAAATGTTTTGGAGAGGTAGAACAACCGGTATTTCATTTTCTTCCTACACTGATTGGAAACAATCTCAAAGGACTAGATTGGTCATGCGTAAGTCTTCAGATTTTTTTACCTAAAATTTCATCATCTAATCTTTTTGGGACAATGTGGGGCATCATCAGTTACAAATCGTTCAAATAGAAAAATAAAAGTTAGAACAACTGATTCTCAAGGAAATTTAAAATTATTTGAGGCTCAATCAAAAAATTTAAATGAAAAATATTTCGATATCGGCTTTGTTGATTCTCCAGTTCAATGCGCGGTAAAGTCCATATAGTTGTATATTCTTTCTTAAACCGATCTTTTAAGCTTTTTTTTCAATTTAGGTTGAAGATGGAACCTGTAATATTTTAAATCAAACTTATGTTTTTAAAGATACCGTGGGCCCTTCTGTCATGAATGGTTTCAAGTTAGTATACAATCTCATTTTATTATATATTTAATACTAATCTTCATGATTTTTTTCTTTCCTTATTTAGGTATATAATAGATGTTGATGGAAATGGTTGGAGCGGTAGGTTTCATAAACTAATGTCTTCAAAGAGTGCTATACTAAAAAGGTCAATCTCTTTTACTCTTGATGCACTTTTTATTTTTTCTAATTCTCAAATTTTTGCTGAGTATGAGTACTATTGCCGTCTACCAATTGTGGATGAAATTATCTCATCAAATTAAAATGTCACATTGATCACAACAGTACTGTTTTCCCTGAATGGTAAGAATTTCATGACCACTGTTGGGCTTATATTTTGCGCACTAGAGACTGATCATGACTCTTTCTTAGGTACTCCGATCGAATCCAGCCTTGGTATCAGTAAGTTGTTGAACCTTGAGCTTTATAGGCGAGATCTTTAATGAACTGTCAAAATTGAACAAGTTGAACAATTTTTGTTAGTTACATACCACTTCGAGTGGACTATCAGGATTTGTATGACATGTAAATTTTCTTTCTAAAGAACCGATTTCTTTGAAACGAGCGTGAATGTTGATTTTGACGTGTTTTGGTATTGATTTCAGAGCAGCCTTCCTTTTAGGAGATATCGATGGAAAACATGATCATGATGAGATTGGAAAACAAATTGGCCAAGCAGGCAGCGATTGGGTCAAAGAGTTTTGGAGGTTGGAAGATATGCAAGCATATTTTTATTTATTAATTTTGGTTTGTGTAGATTTTTTTTTTACAAGAATTTACAATACAAAATGAGTTGAATGATTGCATGCTAATCTTTTTTCAGGAATATTCAAGATTATTAAATAGAAATATCGAAGATTTAACTTTAATGGATTATCAGTATTAATGTTAAATTATATATCATTGTTCTTATTTATCCTTGCAAAATGGCAAAGAATGTCAAAATATTATTTTAGATGCTATTATAATGTAAATGGTTGTAAATTGTAATTCTAAGGAGTTTGAAGTTTTAATTTGAATGTATTGATTTTTTTAGAGGAGTACCTTGTTAACGAAGGCTCATGAAATGAGTCAGTTTGGAAGAAAGGTACAAGTGAATAATATATGAGTAGTTGGATAAGGAGAGAACTACTCATATCATTCTTTATTATACAATAAACACAAGCAGTAAAGCCGTGTCTGTTGAGAGCACCGATTGATAAGTTTATGAGAGTAATGAAACTAAGATAAGCAGATGTTGAGAATTAAGAATTAAAATAATAAATTGAATGTACAGTACATAATCGTCAACTTGAGTACACGAAAACTACCGTTGATGATTATTATTCACACCCTCCCATGCTCAAATTTTGAATACCCTGCATATTAAGGAATGAACAGTGTTCAAGGTGATGAAGTCTTGGAAGAGGCCTAGTGAGAAGGTCAGCACTCATCATTGATTTGGTCGGGATATCATGGGCTTTAAGATGTCCTTTGTTGAGAAGCTGACTGCACCAATGCAAGTGTAATTTAATGTGGTGAGTTTGGTGTTGATAAATTGGGTTCTTGAGGTAGCAAAGCGCACCCTGATTGTGACACATCAGGTTTAGTTTAAAATTGAGACCAAAGTCAAAAATACAAGCTCAAAGAGTGCCAATTCAAATCATGACAACAGGAGGATATAAAACAATACTCAACCTCAATAAAAGATAAGGCAAAACTCACTACCTCCTTCTTAATTATTTTTTTTAGCCTAAAGAAGTTATAAAAATAAATACAAAACTTTTAAAAATCAATCTAAAAATGAAAATTTGAAATCAAGTCAAATGAAAAATAAATTCATTTATAAATTATTTTTGAATTAATTAATTAATAAGAAGAATTAATTAATTAATTAATAATAAGAATTAATTTAAATTTTTTCTTATCTTAAATTAATTAATTAATTAATTAAAAATAAAATAAAAATAATTAATTTATATTAAAAAAAAAAAAATCTTTAACAAAAAACCATCATCATCATCATCATCATCATCATCATCACCTACACCTTTTTATTTTTATTTTTTTTAATATATATATATATATAAAATTTATTTATTTATTAATTAAAAAAAAGGTAATAAAAAGAAAGAATTATGTTAATTTTTTTTTTTTAGTTAATTAATAGAAAAAAAAAGTTACTTTTTTTTTTGTTCTTCTTCTTCTTATGGCATGTCAAGTGAGTTTTCCCACTTGTAAAGTTGTGTATGATTAATGGGTTTTTTCACTTTGAAATAAGACAATATATAGCTTTAAAAACAAATTTCTTGACTTGTAAACATAAACCTCTGACCTAGTTTCAAAAAAAAAAAAAAAAATTAGAATCTGACTTGAAAATTTTCAACAATTGATTTATTTTTTTTTTTCTTTTATTTAGAAAGATGGGAAACTAAAACTCAACTCCATCTAATTAATTAATAAATAAATCTAAATAAAGATCAAATATAAGATTAAGTAGAAGAAATTCTTCAATTAAACTAACAATTAAAAAAAAAAAAAAAAATGAAAAATGAATAAATTTTTTTTTGTAAAAAAGATTTTTCTTAATTCCCAGTTTAAATTATAAAAAAAAAAAAAAAAAAACCAAAAAAAAAAAAAAAATTAGTAAAAATTTAACTCACAAAAATTGAAATCCTAATAATGTAACTGTGAAACATTTAATTTTTTCAATTTTAATGAATTTTAAATTAAAATCTAAATCAAAACAAAAAAAAAAAAAAAAAAAAAAAAACTTAAAAAGAAATAAGTAAAAAAATAATAATAATAATAGCTTAAATGAAAAAAAAAAAAAGAGTTTCTTTAATTAATTTAAGATAATTTAAAAGTTTTTTTAATTTAAATTAAATAAAGGAATTTTTTTTTTTTTTTTTGTTTTTTTAGATTAAAAAATTTTTTAATCAAAATATTTTTTTTTCAAATAAAATAAATAAACCTTTTTTTTTTTTTTTTTTTTTTTTTTTTTGAATATAGGATATTAATTTGAATAAGGAAGGTTAAAAAAAAAAAAAAAAAAAAAATTGTTTTTTTTTTTTGAATCTTGAAATAAGAAAAAAAAACTTATTAATTAAAAGAATTAAAATTTATTAATTATAATGATATAAATCTTAACTTAAAAAAAAAGAATTTTTTTTTTTTTTTTTTTTTTTTTTTTTTTTTTTTTTTTGTTAATTAATTAAAATTTAAATTTTCAATAATTAATAAGATTTAATTATTTAACTTAATTTTATTTTAAAAATATTTTTTAAAAATATTTTTTTAAAAAGGAAAACTTAAAATTCTAAAAACTTAGTTCTCAAATTTAAGAAAGGTGTTGGTAAACCCATATAAGATTTTAATAAAAACACATAATAATTTACATTTTTTTTTTTACTAAAACTTATTTGTTTTTTTTCTATCAATTGGTAAAAAAATATAATTTTATGGTAAAAAAAAATATAAGGGGTGATTTTTTAAATGAAATATACCTATTTATGGCATTTTGAAGGCTATTAATGACATTATCAATTCAATAAAGTGCATTATTGATGCCATAAATGTCATTATTAATGCTATAAATGAAATTATCAATTCAATAGAGGTAATTATTAATGCCATAAATGGCATTATCAATTCAATAAAGGGAATTATTAATTCTATAAATGACATTTTTAATGCCACAAATGACATTCTTAATTCCATCAATTGCAATTTCAATTCCATCAATGGCATTGTTAATGCCATTTATGGTATTTTTAAGGCCATTCATGCCATTTATGGAATTGTTAAGGCCAAAAATGACATTAACAATGCCATTTATGAAAGTGTTAAGGCTATAAATGACATTAACAAGGCCATAAATGGCATTGTTAAGGCCATTAATGTCATTTTTAAGGCCATTAACAATGAAATGAATGGCCTTAACATTTTTAGTAAAAAAATGTAAGTGATTATGTGTTTTTACTAAAATCTTATGTGGTTTTACCAACACCCTTTAAGAAAGTAAATTTCATTAATATAATTTTATAAAATTAATTTTTTTTTATATTATTAAATCCTCAATAAAAAAAAAATTTTAAAATTAAAAAAATCAAAAAAAAAAAAAAAGATTGTTATTATTAATAAATTTTATATTTATTTTTAATTTTTTAATTAAATTCAAAATACCTCTCCCCCCCCAAAAAAAAAAAAAAAAAATTAATTAATTTTAATTATAATTAATAAAATTCATTTATTAAAAAATGAAAAGAAATTTTTTTAAAAAAGTAAAAAAGTAAAAAAAAAAGTTAAATTTTTAAATTAAATTAAATTTAAATTTTTTTTTTACTATAATAATAATAACAATATTTTTTTTTTTTTTTTTTAATTAAATAGAAAGAAAAAAAAAATTAAATTATTTTTTATTTTTTCAAGTTTAAAAACTTAATATTTTTTTTTATATTTTAAAGTTAAATTGAAATTAAATAATTAAATTAAATATTTAAAAAAAAAAACTTTACAAATTGAATTAATGAATTTAATTAATTTAATTAATTTCATTTTTAATTTTTGATTTTTTTTTTTTTTTTTTTTAAAAAAGTTCTTTTTTTTTTAAAAAAAAAAAAAAAAAAAAAAAATTAAAATTTATCAAATAAATAAAATTATAAATAAATATCAAAAAAAAAAATCTTTTTTTTTTTTTTATAAAAAAAAATATTATAAAAAATAAATGAATAAAAGAAGTCAGAGTTTAATTTTGTTTTTTTTTGTTCAAAAAAAAATAATATATATATAAATAAGTTAATGAATAATAATAATAACATTATTTTCTTTTCACAAGTTTGAAAATGAATAAATAATTTTATTATTTTCAAGATTTATTTTCTTAAATTATTTCTTAATAATAATAATAATAATAATAATAATATTATTATTAATTCATTAATTAAGATTATTATAAATTAATATTGTCAAATTCTAAATAAAAATAATATATTTTTGAAGTTAAATAAAATAATTTTTTAATAATAAGAATTAATCAACAAAAAAAAGAAGATTCAATAATAATAATGATAATTTTTTTTTCTTAAATTAATAATTTAATTTTAAAAATTTTTTAAATTAAAACTTTAAAAAAAAATTTAAGAAAAAAATAAAAAAACTTTTTAAGAAATTAATAAAAAAAAAAAAACAATTCTTAATATTTAAAACAAACAAAAAACTAAAATTTTAGAGAAAAGATATATAATATAAAAGTGATTTGAAAAATTATCTTTTTTTAAATTTTAAATAAGAAAAATTTAGATAAAATATTAATTTAAAAAAAAAATAATCAAAATTTTATAATAATATTGAGAATAATAGTAATATTATTTAATTTAAAGTCTTTATTAATGATTTAAAAAATTCAAAATTTTAATAATGATTTAATAACTAATACTTAATTTTGTGATGTTAATGATTTAATAGTTTAACTTAATGATAATAGGATATCTGAAAAAAAGAACAGAAATAGTAGGCTTCTTTTAAGTCTAAAGAATCTCTCAGAGGAATTTTATGGAGAAAGATGAAATGTTATTATTGATAATTAGGAGTTGAATTATTTTAAATATTACCACCTTATAAAGTCAATATAAGTTTATTCACCACATGAAGTTACCCTAGGTGAATTCCTTTTTCTAGAATAAAAATCTTGTCTTAAATCGATATATCTACTTACTCAAAAAAAAATTATTTATATTTTTCTATATGAAAAATAATTAATTTTGGATGTATAAATGAATTATTTGTTATTTATATTCCAAAATTTATATTTATATTAATTGTGGAATATTTGGGTATGTAAAATATGCCTCAAGGTTCACATTCTCTTCCACCAAAAAATAAAATTGTACAGCAATTTTATTAGTGAGTAGTTGAATAAAAAGTGAAAAATTCCCAAAGGGGGTTAATTTCCACTTTCCAACCTCTTTCTATTACTCAAAGAAAGTACTTAAAGCACATTTATAGGCATATTCATGCTTTTGGATTTATTTCATTCCTAAATCTTCTCAATATTTTATATGAGTCAGGTATGTTTGATTATTCCTGCCACTAATCTGCATGTACTGGGTTTCTATATCTGAAAAGATATTCTATTTTATTTTTAGCCCTAAATATTCTTTCTTTAGTGACTTTATTTATATTTTTTTCTTCATTCTATTCCACTGGTGGTACAGTTAAAGGAGCAAGTTTGCTTAAAGGAAACCATTCTTTATAAACTTGTTGATGAGGTTTAATAAATATTACTGGGAAAGTGTGGTGTTTGTTTTGAAATTCACCAAGAAATTAAGCTTGAACTGCATTGTTCTTATGTAAGGTGACAATAGAAGAAGGTCCTAAATAAGAATATTCAAGTTTCTTTTTCTCTTTAATATTATTAAGCTTTAAGGTTGAGACTAGAACTAAATCCCTTAAGTTGAAGTCTGGTATTTTATGAATCTTGTACCACTTCCTTTTTTCATACTCAAAAGCATAATTAATGCTGGATTTTTCATGGTGTTTCACTATATAAAGCATTAACTTGAAGCTGGAATATGTAGTATGAATGTCAATAAAGTCTTTCCTGATTGTATTTTCTGGGAGTCTTTTATTTCATCCTTTTTTTAACATAGAAGGAGTGTGAACTGTGGAAGAATAAACAGATGTCTTATATGCCAATTATAGTTCAGGAATTAAGGTGTACCAGTCATGGGTAAATCCATATTAATCTTTTGAATTATAAATCATAGGCACATAATCTCCTTATCATTTCTTCTAAAGTTTAAATAATTGTCTCTGATAGCCCATCAGTTTGAGTGTGGTAAGCTTCAGAAAAAAGATAGCTTGGTCCCAGCCAACCTGTGAAGATTGGTTCAAAGTGCAGATGTGAAGTTAGGGTTTATCTCACTTATTATATTCTTAAATAACCCTATATGAGAAGTAACTTTATTACATAGGAGGAGAGCTATATCCATAGCAGTGTCATCTTGGAGAAATGGTAAGAAGATGGGAGTCTTTCTATATCTTTCTGCAATGAATAAGAAAGGATTATAACTCTTGTCACTAATTTTTGGTATTTCTGTGAGCCAATCCATGTGAACAAATTCCCAACACAATTTTGGTTCTTAAATTTGAATCAGAAGTCTAAATTTACTTCCTGTGATCCTGTTTGATTTTTGGAATCTGTCAAAAGTATGGAAATATTAAATGGTTTATTTTCTCCAAGATGGCCACCATGCACATTTATTGACTCTTTCAATTTTCTTATCCACTTATAGGTGTCCAGAATAGATTCTATCATGAAATTAATGGAGAAAGGTATTGATAAGAAATTAACTGCATAATTTCATCACACAAAAATGTTTAGTTCTGTAATATCTCATTGAATAAAAAAAGTGAAATCCCCCTTCAGAATAGGAAATCTACCATATCTCTTCCAATGAATTAACCAAATTTGTGTCTTTAAAGTATTTTTCCAATATTGATGATAAGAGATGGCAATTCTTGTCCTGCTTGTATGGCTCTCTGGCTTCTTTGAAGAATTAAGTACCAATTTCAGTTATGTTAACTTCTTCAATTTAGAGTTGTGGGTATGCTTCTAGAGGTACATAAGCTGGTTTATCAGGTGGATTGTCTAATTACAACCTTCTAATTTCATCAAAATTTCTATTTATATTTCCTGCCTTCTGAGCTATAGTCATATTTCCTCTATATTCTTGAATGGCTATTTGCCATCTCAACATGTGTTTGTTGGGTTTTTTCATGTTCAGAAGTGATTTTAATGGATTAAAGTAAGTCATCAATTCAAAAACACTTCAATCAAGATAATAGTGTAGCTTCTAAGTTGCTCATACTAAACATAAGCATTCCATCTGGATTATTTTGGTTTTATTTGTCTTGAGATAAAAAAACTGGTCATTCTGTTGGTTTGTCATCAATAATTTGGGCTTTATGTTGGACTGACCCCAATCCATCTCCACATGCATCAATGTGAAGCTTTAAGCTTAGATTCCAGTAAGGCATGAGACGTAAAGGTGATTCTATGATTACTTTCCTTATTTTTTAATATTCTCTAATCTTTCTTGTGCCATCTAAAATAATATCTATTTATCACAGATTCTATAGAGTGACTTGAATGCATTTACAAAATATTTCAAGTGCTTCCTATATTTACTGAAAAATCCAAGAAAAGGCCTCATTAATTTCTTATTCTGTTGTATTGGATCAAGTAACAATGATGCTAGTTTGTCTTTGTCCATAATAAAGCTTAATCCTGAAACAATATTTCAAAGTTCTTATAGTTCTTCAAAGACAAAATTGAATTTCTTTAGTGAGATTTTAATATTCACTTCTGTGGCTTTTTTTAGTACTCTTTCAATTCTTTCAAGGTGAAAAGACCATGGGTCTGAACATATAATGAACATATAATTATATCATAAATTTAAATAATAAGCCATCCTTTAGAAAATTATTTAAGAAAGATATTATTCATCATTCTTTGATAATGAGATTGAGAAATTTAAAACCAAAAGTTATTCACAGATACTTATTAATACCACAGTGATTAATGATGAAAATTAATCCATTGAATTTTTGTGTCAAGAATTTATTTTGAAAACCTTTCAATTGATCAATTGAGGTTATATACTTGGCTTTAGAAAATTGGGTCAATATTTCTTTTATTCTAGTAAATGGGTACCTATCTGGAGCAGTGTAGGTATTCAATGCAATAAGATCTCCAACAATCCTTGATTTCACATTATTACAAGAAGTAATGAAAGGATTAGTAACTTCAACTTCTTCATTATTGACTAATTTTCTCAATAGAAAAAGTTAATTAAACTCTTGTATAGTTTTTCTAAAGCTTTCCTAGCTCTTGGGATTTCTGGGTAAGCTGGTCTTCTAAGCACTGGAGGATATGGTATTTCAATACTCAAAGTAGTATCCACTTACTTCCCTCTTACTGTGCCTAATTGTTCATTGTCTGAAGAAAAGTCATTCATATTTTTGAAACACATTAATAAGCTCTTTAATCATTTTTGGTAATAAGTCTGGATTAATTTGTGCTTCACTAAGTTTGTTTGAAACGAATTCTTCTTTATTATTCTCTTTATATGAATATATCACTGATATTTGTTTGTTAATGTTGGAAAAGGAAAATTTCTGTCTTTTATTATCTACAATTGTAAAATATTGGTCTTTATGGTTACTGATATCAATGTCATAAATTCTCAATTATTCCTTACCAATAATGATGTGTTGAGAAGTACAGTTATCCATTACTAATATCTCTATTTTCATACTCATACTTTCTTCTGTGTGTGGGAATACCAGTTTAGTATCCATTATACCTAGTGAGTACATATTTCTACTAGAACTGCTAAGCTTCACATCTTCTATTAGAGAGAGATAGTTCTTTTCCTACACAAGTGCAAAGGTATCCTGTTTCTAGGTTAAATTTGGCTTCTACATCATTTATCAAAATAGATGTAACCCAAGATTTTAAAGAAGTATAACCTTTTGATTTATCAGGCTTGGTTTTACACTTCTAAAATCTTTAATATTGACCAAGTTATTCTAGTCCTCACTATATGGTAATAAATGAGTATGAGCTTCAGTAACTTCAAAGAGTGCTGTGATATTTTCAATATGGAACTCTTATACTGGTTTATCATTAGAAATTTCCTAATCTTGGTCAGATTCTGTTTTTTCTTAAGAAACCTGGAGTTCTTAAATGACTTTTACTTAATTGATTTTTTTCCCTTTTGGTACAAATATAGACGAAATTTGGAATTATTCCATATTTATGTAATTTAAGGACAGGTCTCTCAGTTCTCTTTTCCTCTTTTGGGTTCTTTGGAATAATTATGGACTCAATACTAGGCCTAGTCCAGATCTTACCAATTCTATTCCCAGTGATGATATCTTCCATTTAATTAATTTAGTCCTCTGTTTAACAGGGCTACACACATCTAAATTTGATAGAATTCTCTATTTAACCTTCATATTTACTGAATATCTTTATTTTAATCTTTGAGTAAGACATATTTAGCTTTCAAGCAGATAGTCTTTCTTTCTGTTTTAGAAAACAAGTAAGATTTTTGTTTTTTATAAAATTAAATATGGAAATTTCAAAAGAATTTTACATTTCAAATCTCCAGGAACTATTGGCCCACTGGAAGATTATCCAAGATTTCCACCAAGTAAAATTATTCTTTTCATTATCTTGCCTCACCTTATAATACTATTCCTTTGCAGTTCTGGAAAACAAAGAGTGAAATATTGCTACTACGAGTTCATCTGATATTATAAAGTCCTCCTCTAACATTTCCACTGTTCTTATAAATTCAATAAAGCTGTATTCTAATTCACCAGAGAATGCTTACAATTCTTCTAGTATGCAAATATCCTTGGAAGCAAATAGAACTTCTTCAAGGGTATCTATTGGAAATGAATTTTAACTTTCTTTTTGAGATAATTTCCCTTCATTTAAAGGTGTAGAAAATATTGGCATATGTGAAGTTGATTCATAAGTATTATGAATTTTATTCACTTGAAAAATTATTTCCTCCTTCAATTTCTTTCTTTAATTATCACTACTTTCCAAGTGTGTGGTGAAAATATTAGCATTATGAGCTGTCTAGAAAGTTTTCTTTCAAATTCATGAGTTGGTGATTGATAATATTAATGGAAATATTATTCATTTTTTCACTATTAAACTCAGTTTTTCTCTCAATTCTGTCATATGTGTGAGAAAATAGACTCAATTCCTGCAGCTTTCACTTTATACCATTCAGTGAAAGTTCTGTCATTCATTCTCAATTCATTAATTTTTAACATTAGTTTCTTTAAGTCTTTATAATTCTTTTAATTTTTCCATTAATGGTGAAATGAATATGTTTAATTTCATTAATCATTTTCATGAAAAGGTACTTTTAATCCTTTCTTGTTCCTTTGCTGTGAGCTCCATGAGAGTCCTGGCTATATTTAACAAGCTGTCCATTGCTGAAGGCTCCAATTTGATAATCCTGTAACCTTGTGGGTATGGCCTGTTCCAATTCTCTTTTGCTTTTTTCCTTGTTCCTGTTGTTTCTTGGACCTTTCTATTTGTTCTGTGGTCCTTGGGGCTTGTCTTTGGGGATTTCTGGATATGGTTGATGCTACTGGTCCTTCATTTTACAAATATGGGGTCATCTCCAGTTCTTCCTTTTGGTCTACTGATAAAAGACTCTGGTTTTTGACCAATTATTTATCTTCTTAACATTTTCCTTACAAGACATGGGGCTCCAACCTCCTAAGAATTATCCTGTGTTCTCCTTACCCAGAAAGCTCTTCATGTGTAATTAAGAGTTCCTGGCCCCCTTCCAAAGGCTTGGGAATATTTCCCTTTCTTTCTCTTTGTATTCTCTGGACCAGCTTTTGTACTGGCACTAATATATCTCTATTTCTGCCACTGGGGAATGGTTCAGCCCTTAAGACAGTACTCTAAATCAGCTCTAGTTCAGGATTCATGTCAGGATTTGTATGTACAGACCTTGGGTAATGGGAGGAAACTCTGTAATTCTTGAAATATTTCCACACTCTCCTTGGATTATTCTGTTGAAGATTCTTGGCTGTTAATATATCTCTTACTAAGCTTATTACCAGCTGGAATTTACTTGATTAAAGACACTAAAAAATGGAAATTATAAAAAGAATTTTTTTTTTATACTTGAAATATTTTTAAAAGATTTTTTGAAATATTTTATTTCATATTTAAAAAGATATTCTTTTTAAGAAAAAAAAAATCCTGCAAGATTTTTAATCAAAGAATAATTCAGAGTAACTCAAAGAGGAATTTTATAAGCTTTTGGATTGGAAAAACCCATGTGTAAAACAATATAAAATTAATCCAAATTCCTCAATAAGAAAAAGATTTTAAGACAATTTGAAAATATAAAAATTATTATCATTTTAGAAGGAAGGAAGAAAAATCATTGAATTAATATATTTATTAAGGGTTTGAGGTTCAAAAAAAATGGCTATGCTCCCACATATAAGATTTTTATATTAAAATCTCAATAATATTACCATTAATCAAGGGTACTATTACCATTCTCATGATATATAATAAATCAATAAATAAATTATAAATTATTTCTTTTACTTTATATACACTACTAGTGATTATAACAGTAAGAAGTAATTGTCTACTAGAATAAATCAAAAGAAGAATTAATAATAAAGCTTCTTCTTAAAATAATATGATTTTTTCTAATTAATTATTATCTTTTACAAGAATAATCATTATAAATTCTTGAACAAAGCCAAAAGAATTAGAGAAAAACCTGAATAATTCTATAAAACACTCACTAATACCCCAAGAATACTTTGAAAAGAATTGGTAGAATGATTTGATGTATTATTTGTGGATTTAGAGGATCAATAATTGATTTAAAACAGTAATACAACAATTGAAAGTTAAATAATATTGCAGATAATATAAGTTTTTATTCCACATATTTCCTATTAGTTTTTAAATATGAAGATATTTAAGAAGGATTTTAACTGATACTTATTTGTTAGTATTACTGATAAAACTAAATTATAGGATGATATCTGGAAAAAACAGAAACAGTAGGCCTATTTTAAGTGTAAAAAATATCAAAGAGAATTTCCATGGTTCAAACTGAAAAAAATTCATGTTGATTTTTTTAATAATTACATCACTTTTAGTCATGTAAAATTATCATAATTGCTTAATTAAGTCATTTTACATGACTACAAACCCATTTATGGTTCACACATAAAGGATTAACAACTTTAATACTTCTTTTATTTTAAAATAGGTATTTCTTTCTCAAATTTATCAAATTTATTGGAAATTTCATCACAGTTTGTATGTTCTGTGAATTTTTGAAGATTCAGTGTTTTACATGAAATCATCAAAAATGGACTGTAAGTAAAACTTTTAATTTGTATTATAAGTTCATTATTCTCTTTGGTTTTGATATGGATTATCTCTTTCTCCATTTCTCCTGTAAACTTCAGAAAAATCCATTAATAATCTAATTTTTAATGAATCTTTGAAGTTTTACCTCATTTTCTATGTGGTATAGGCAAGTAGCATAGAGATAGCTGGTTTACAAGAGGTAATTTCATGGATACTAGTCCCAAAAAGGGTTTTTATTAATCCTTTTGAGTTTATAAATTGAAAATTATTCAGAATGAACATGGTTAAAGCAGTCAGAGCTGCTCATTACCTCCTTATCATGTCAAAGTAGCAGCTCATTTGCAATATCTCATGATTTAATGGGATATTAACTTGGCAACAAGGTTCCCAAAAGGTTTGAATATACAAATTGGAATAATATCAGCCATTTTTTCAAGTTTTAGATATGTTCATACCTTGGAGGCCTCAGAAGCTGGGTACCCTGGCTCTCTTTAATGTCTTTTGTCCCCCTTAGCTATTTTCATGTCAAGATATTAATTTAAGGACTGATATCCACCATGGGTGTACCAAAGCTTTATCTAAGAATAAAGTACTTTCAAGTTTCAAAAAAATGCATAACACTATTCTTGGTGTGTATGAAACATTGTATTTCTCATGATACCATTATTTTGGAATGAAAATGAAAAAAATGAAAGTTTTTACAACTATTTCATATGGTTTTGATGATTAAGTATTAAATTGTTTTTAATATTACCCCCTCATATAGTTAATCTAAGATTCTTGACTTCATGGAGCTACCCTAGGTGTAATTCTTTGTAAAATCTGGATATGGCCATAAAGTTATGGATTCACATACTCAAAAAAAAGTTATTCATATTTTTCTATATGAAAAAATAGCGTGTTTTGGATATATGCAGGATTGATGAGTTATGTATATTAAATAATCCATCTTAATATTAATTTTTGCCTATTTGAGTATTTAAAATATACCTCAAGGCCTACAAATTCAAAACAAGAATTCTGGGAAGCAAAAGTATACCTAACCCTTTTTTGTTTTTGTGGATAAATATTTGAAACTTATTATCTTTCTTAATTAGTGATTGTGAAAATGAAATATAATTATGTAAACTTTGAATATAAATAGAAATTTTTTTTCACATACCATCTAAGTACCAGAGATCTTGAAAAGGGAAGAAAGACTTATGAGCCAATAAAATAAAGTAATGTTAATTTCTTATTTATTCTTACCCTGATACTAATGTGATCTTATTTTTTTGGTAGAACTCCTTTAGGTGGCTTACTACTCTAAATAGAGAAACTTTCATTATTCTTTATCAAGCTTACAGGGGAATTCCCATAAGTTTATTTTTAATCACCTCAGAACTAAATTGATCCCATTGAAGGAGGGTTCTGTCTCCTACTGGACCAGAAAAAGCTACCATTTAGGAAACTAAAACAATTCAAGGGTCAAAGCTGGTAGGTTTATGTTCAAAGCTTAGATTAACAAGGCAGATGAAAAACTTTCATATTTTGTTCAAAACATCACCATTTTAATCAAAATAAAACATAATGAGGGTTTGGGAGGTAACTTTTATTAATATTCAAAGATCTGGATTAAAAATTTTAAAAGAGCTTTTCATCTCTCAGGAAGAATTTACCATTATTTCCTGAGGAAGGTTTATTCTTAAGCAATATAAAAGAGTCTAAATTATGATACATGCACCAAAGAACATGGAAATAATACAGCAATTCCATGAAATAATCAAATCCAGAATTACCTAACCCATAGAAATTTAGTGACAATGCAATATTTTCATCCTCAATGGCACTCAAATATCCTAGTATGTTTATTTATTTTTCACAATATTCTATTTACAGGATTATTTGTAGAGAAAAAATTCAGAATCATCAGAATAAAGGAAAAAGGAACTCAATAAAAGGTTGGACCAGATACTAAATAGAGATTCACAAAGAGATTTATATTACCAAATTTAATAAATAAGAGGTGTTGAAGAATTCATGATGGGAAGGACACACATTTTGTATACTTAAGATCCTCAAATAGGCACTGTAATAACAGGAATACGAAAAGGGATGCTTCTATATTTTATGTACCAAATGCAACACAGAAAAAGAGATGAAAGCCAAAAAAAGAACAAATTTCAGAATGAAAAAACTCTTATTAAAAAAACAATACTCAATAGCTACTTCAGAGCAGGATCCCGAACCTGAAATTTTTGATTCATCTTCTGAGTCTAGTGATGAAGTCAAGCTCAAAAAGCAAGCTTTCCAGAACTCTCAAGATGGTATAAGCCTAGAAATATACTCAATGTTGAGTTCTGGAATCAAAATTAGAAGCTCAGAAAGAATGAATAGCTTTTCCACACAGAATGTTTCCCCAAAAGTTTCAGATTTGGACTTTTAATGTGATTATTGTGGAAGCAAATATCACGTATTGAAGTATGTCTCCAGAATAAATGTAATTAATATTAATTCCTTGAATTATCGTAGATTTTTTTATTTTCAATGATTTGTCTTTCCATATTCCCAGATCACAGAAATTACATAAATACCAGGATTCATTATTCTGTACATCAAGGAGCCACTAAATGGGGTTAGAGATGATCACTGTGGCTTCATAAGTGTACTATATTCCATTCATTATGCCAAAGATATGTGGGAAAGTGTAATAGATCAAAATTAGATTTAATAATATTGGCCTCTGGAAATGAAAACAAAAGCATGAGTTACTTTAATAAAAAATATAATAGTAGTTAGATATCCTGATCACTTTCCATTTGATAATTATAGCCTTCAATCAATTTTGAAAAAAAATATTAATGTGATATTCACATATAAATTTACTTTAAACCAATTTGGAAGCATTTGTGAAAATACTGGGAGCTAAAGAAACATTTAAAAATCATTCTGAATTAAATTAGAAATTTCTGGAGATCAGAAACCAGCAATTCATAATGGAATTTAGTGGTTATTGTAAGAGGTATTAGTGGATTTTGGGAGGTAAATGGCCGATATTTCCTGGAGTGTAATGGATCTGGGTGAAGGTGATTAAGAGTTTTTATTTGCAATGGGATTATTAAGCTTCTATTGAAAGAAAATTAAAGAAATTGGGCTTAGTTTTAATAAAAATATCAATATTTACAATAGACTTATATGAAACCATGTCCTACAGGAAAGAGACTAGCTATCAATCTCCTATGAAGTGGAGGAAAAATCATGATTAAAACCAAATTGGAGCTAAAATTAGAAAGTTTAGGATGAATTTGAGATTTGAAGAAATTCAAATGAAGTTTCAAATTTTGATGGAAGTTATAGTTTTCTGATAAAGATTCATGAAAAGAAGAATGAGACTTGTGACTGAAAACACAGGCTTTTTCTTATAGGCTTTTGTAGGTTTGACGCCCCCTATTACTATTTTATTCCGTTTTTTAATAAAGAAAAATTGAATTATTATTATTATATCATTAAAAACCAAAGATAAAATGAAATGAAATAAGGAGTAATAATGAGAAATTGAAGCTTATAAGAGTATATTCAAAAAATTATGGAAAAGACTTGAAGATATGGGTGGATTAACACCAATCAGTCGAAAGCATGATGTAATTAAAAAGGTAAATTAAATTTTACCATTAATTTGATGATTTGATTCAGTTAAATGATAATAACTGAAAGTCAATAGAAAGTCAAGAATGTGAAGAATGGATGGATTAAACTATAGAGCTAATGGTAATAATGAATAATTTTTGAAGGCATTTGAGCTAAGTCAAAGAAAAGATTAAGAAATTATATGAATCTATGATAAATTTCAATGATGACTTGAAAAATCCTAGGTTATTTTCAAAGTCCAAAGTTGAATCTGATAAGATAGGCTATAGACTATTAAAACTTTGCATGATGTTCATCAAGTAATTATTATCGATTTCCATTAGGATCAGGTCATGAGATCCACAAAGAATTGCTCTGCAACAGGAAAGCATCCTTACACCAATATTGACGGTTCATGTGGGCCAGAGTCTCATAGCAGCTATATTGAAGAGGAAACGACCTAAGTCATAAATCCAAGCTACCTTGAAAAACAAGGACTGGACTATTGAGAAGCGACACTTCAGATTTTATGCAATACTCAAAGCTTGAACCGCCTTATCTCATTGCCAGCTCACAAACGTCGTCGCGTCTAATAACTATCCAGTCGAAAGTACTGTGGTCTCCATCAAGGTAAAAGTCATCATGGCCGTCACTCTGACGGCTCTTCGGAAAAGGTTTCCTATGAAACCTCCAGAGGTAAGTAAGTTTGGCTTGGTCTAAAAATGATGATGGTTGCTCTCTAGAAAGCCTGATAACTAACTCTTTCTATATTCCGGTCTTGTCAATTAACATCGTAGGCCGCTGTGGACCATCTTATTATTGGTGCTGGAGCTGTTGGTTTGGCAATCGGTCAGCAGCTGATTCGTAAATTTGAGGACAAGTCAACTTTTATCGTCGAGCGGTTAGTGGACTCATACCATTGGTAGACAATTTCGTGATGATGAATGCTTTAGTAATCGCCTCTTGGTTTCTTGTTTGATGGCCTAGCCACGCACAAGCCGGACAAGAAACAAGGTGATATGTTGGTCTATCTGCTTATATGTTTTTGCTTGATCTTTTGACACTTTGACTGTTTATATTTAACTTCTTTAGCTCTCGGAATAGTGAAGTCATTCATGCAGTAAGTCAAACGATTCGTAATTTAGGAAGAACCAAGCCGCCGAGTTGAGCACAAGATCATCTCATCCTCTAACAATTCGTCCTTGGGTCCTGGTCTCTTTTCCCAGGGTATCTACTACCCATCCAACTCTCACAAAACCGCCCTTTGTCTGAGAGGCAGGCGTTTATTGTATGATTATTGTCGCAAAAAATCAATACCTCACAAGAAGATCGGAAAATTAATCATCTCCCAATCTCCCGCTGAAGCTGAATACTTAAAGAGCATTCACGATAAATGCCAATCATTGAACAGCAATCTTCATCTCAATCGCGCTGTCAATTATGGTTTGGAGAAACGTAATCAAGACATCATACCACTAACCTTTCTGAGCAATCTCCAAGCTATTGACCTAGAGCCAAACCTCAGTCCTGAACTTTCTACTTGTTTATACAGTCCTGAAACCGGAATCATAGACTCTCATGCTTTTATTTCTTCATTAGAGAATTCGATTTGTGAAAGTGAAAACGGTCAAGTTGTATATGGTACTAGCGTAGTAAGGATTGACAGGTCACCCAAAAATGACGGCTGGCTTGTACAAACCAAGGTTCAGTTAGATAAAGACGAGGGTGATGAACCGAATAGCGTTCTTGCTAAATGTATTATAAATTGTGCTGGACTTAAGTAAGTATCATTGAAAACTTACTAACTTATACAAACCAAGCACGATTGAAAATTTATAATGATCTTGAGCAGTGCTCATAACATTTATAATCATGTACTATATCCAGAAGCACGCAGACTTCAACTTGGTTTTTGTAAAGGAAATTACTATTCGTATACATCTCGGCAAGGCGTAGATTCAGTCAAACATTTAATCTATCCTGTACCCGCTTTAGGTAAAAAACAAGGATCTTTTGCTGGCTTAGGAACTCATTTAACTCTAGATATGAATCAAAAAATTAAGTTTGGTCCGGACGTGGAATGGTTGAAGCCAAAATATGTTAAAATCGAAAAGAGCGTAGCAACAGGCTCATCAGTCAAAGCGTATATTGATGAAGAGATTCAGGATTTTTGGGAAGAAGAGCTGAGGCCAAATGACATCAGATTAGAAAAGACGTATGAATCAGTAAAAGCTTATTTACCCGGGATTCAAATAGAAAACTTTGCTCCAGATTGTTGAGTGAAATTTGGCTTTGATTTCTATGAAAATAATAATTATTAACATGATACTTGAACATTGCACATAACCAAATTCAACCCTATGTGGATTGGACCGGAATGCATAGATTGTGGAATTAGGCCGAAGTTACAAACAGTGGATGAAACTGAAGTTCGAGCAAGATTTGACATTTTGAGAAAATTTGAAAGCGATGATTCAACCGACCTATTGACTGATTTTTTCATTCGACAAACTAATCAAGGTTTCATCAATTTATTTGGTATTGAATCGCCTGGTTTGACTTCCTCTTTGGCCATTGGAGAATATGTAGAGAGGATGATTAGAAAAGAAGTTTGGGGTTTAACAAGAGATAAGTTTGAAGATGACGGTAGAGTTTATCACACTGCTCAAAATTACAATTCACGGAATCAATTAGTCAGTCATATTGGTAATTTGAATGATTGGGCTTAGAAGGAAAACGACTATTTGTGAAAGTACATCAAAGCACTATTAGCTATCAACATGTTTGTTTCCTGTTGGAGCATATTATTCCAGCTGAATAACTGCATTGTATTACTATTTTTTCAAGTGCTGAGATTTTTTTTGTGAAATGGCCCACGTCTCCCATGAGTAATTTGTGAGTGCCGGGCAGCGCAGCCTTGAATCGACTGAGCAATTAAATACCCAATGTTACAACGTTTGCGCAGAAACTTACAAACAATTAAGACTGGTTCACTTTGTTTAAGAACGCGGACACTAAGAAACCACATAGATACCTGTGAAGCAATTTCTGCCTAGGGCCATGGTCAGCTCTATGTGGTTTCTTAACAGATAAACAATCAAAGTGCCTATTACCTCTTGCTTCACCTTGCCAGCTTTTACTTTACCATACATGTAGTTTTTGGTGATTTGCATTTTAGTGATACTCAAAGCCAATATTCATAACTTGAAGAAAGTCCCTTCAATAAGCATTAAAGCTAGTTCCTTCAAATTTCATTCACTCCAAAAACCAGTCCTAAAACTTAATCTTCTATGAAAAAGGAATAGGTTGTCATTTTGATTGGGATTGTTCTTTTCAAGATACAGTAGAATAGATTCGACAGCTTTATAATCAAAAATAAATAATAAAATAATGTTATGATAAAGTAAATAAGTAAAATGACAGCTTTAAAAAAATAAAAATAAAAAATAAAAAATAAAAAATAAGATTCAAATCAAAAAAACAAGATTGAACTGCAAAAATTATTTTTTTTATAAACTAATCATTATCATGACTTAAGCTTATGTTTTACGAAAAACAAAATATATTAAATAATGAGTAAATAATAATAATTAAATGCAATATTAAGGAGGACATGACCTTTTCTCTGTATGGCAATTAATACTATAAAGAGTATGTTTTTGGATTTTTAAAGGGGTTAAACAAAAAAAACTCATGAAACTTTCTCCTACCATATTTTTTTGAGCAGATACTTTTTTTTTGGTTTAAAACAAAAAAAAGAAACATCAGTCAGTTTTCACACTTTGGAAAATATCAGACTTTTTGATTGAGGTTTTGTTCAAAAATCAATTTTTTTAATTAAATTACTATCTTTCAAAAAACTAGAAGGCTTTGAAATGATATTACTAACATTAATTTCATTGATTTAATTGTTTGTTCAATTTTAATTTGAAAAGGGTATTGTTAAAAAAAATATAAGCAACACCCTGGGTGCTGTTTGAATTAAAAAGACTGTATTGGGTAAAAACTAGTCAACCCCCCCCAAAGAAGCTTTTTTCCAAAAAAAAAACCTTTCCCAAATATTTTGCAGTTTTTTTGCATTCCCCCCAAATAAAATCCTTTTCCCAAAAGAAACAAATTTTTCCATAATTTTTTTCCCCCCAACCAAACTTTTTTTTCCAAAAAAACTTGCAAAACCATTTTTTCCAAAAAAACCTCCTTCCAAGACATTTTTCTATTTTTTTGGCTTCACCAAGGGAGAAATTTATGATATTCTTTTCTTGCCTTAATCAATCACCAATAATATTTTTTCAAACCACTCTTACCTTGAACCAATTTCTTGATACTTTTCCTTTGTTAGTTCCCATTTTCTCCTCCCCTTGAAGGCTCCTTTTGCTTTCCATAAGCCTCATTTACCCCTTTTTGTTTTTTGGATTTCTTCATTTTTTTCCTTAAAAAAATGTTTCAAACTCTCAATGAAGGTGAGTTCTAGAACCTTGAGCTACTTTGGAAGAATGTTCATAATGTTTCCAGGGAAGAGGCGTATGATGTGTTCATCTTGAGTTTCAAGATGATCCACAATCAAATTTGAATAGGTTGTGATAGGTCTAGGACCTCTAATTCCCACAAAATCTCATCCAAGATAGTCACTTCAATAAAACAATACTTTCCACTTAGACTTTTTGCCATCCAATATGCCAATAGTACCACAAGGAGTATCAAAGTTGAAATTCCTAAAGACAGTCATTTTGCTATCAAAAATCTCATGTCTTATTCTTCTTTCAGAAAATTAAATGAGAAAGAGAAATCCTATATTTGTCAGCTCTCTGAATTTTTGCTCATTCCAAGGCTAATTCAGGCCCAATTATGAGCCTGAGGGATCCTGACAGGCCTGTTATACTACAAGACATTTCTAGCCAAGTCAAGAAGATCAAGAAAGACAAACTTCAAGGCAGAAGGCATATTGATTCTCTTATTGAAACCCTCAAACAAGAGAGCTTTGTGTGGTCCTCTGCAGGGGATACAGAAGGACACATTATCTTGTTGTTTTCACACACCCACATGCTATAAAACTCCCTCAAACATTTCATCATATTATTATTATGAATTGTTAATATAGAACAAACAAGTAAAGAATTCTAATTTTCTATATTGGAGGATTCAGATCCACTCATAAGCTTTTTCTTTATGAAGGATAAAACCAAATACTACTATACATGTTCATTGAATTGATATATTCAAAAAACTTCTTAAGAATCCCTGTATTGTTCCTACTCTGGATGTTTTTATTAATAGTTATTTGGTGTTAATTGATTCTCCTCAAAAACCCTTACCAGACTCAAAAGTCATTCTCTCCATTTTTCACATCAATAAAGATGTATCCATCTATTTAACTTGGAAAATTATCCATGGAAATGATTTAGAAGATTCTATGAGCCTTTGAGATCAAGTAGTGCATTCCTAACTTTAACTTTTATTCAAATTAATGTTTTAATTTTATGAATTTGAGCATAATTTCTCAGGTTATGTACTCCTTCAATGAAAAATATTTTGAAGAAAACTGATATAAACTTCAAAGAAAAAAAAAATAATCCTGAATTAGTTTAAAATTTGCAAAAAATCTGGATTTCTCTAAAGGAGTATTTTATTTCATCCTGGACCAACTATTATTGTCAAATGATTGTTGTTTATGCCTCAAGAGTTGAAGGTTCCCATGAAGTGGTTAAAATTTGGATTCAAAAGTCTAATGGTCCTCCCAGGAGGTTTTTAGAGCCCTTGAAATGGATTTGTCACAGGCATGGCAATTCACCCTCTTGGACCTCAATATGGCATATCTGTAAGCCTTGAGGTATAATTTACATACCCAAATAGGCCACAATTATCTTCAAAAATAAATTCTGAGCTATGCTTAACCCATAGATCATGCATATATTCAATATTAATCATTTTTGATTTCAGAAAAGATGAATAACTTTTCATTGAGAAAGTCAATCCATGGATTTGAAGACAGATTTGGATTCTAAACAAAATTTCACCTAGGGTAGCGCCATAGAGTGAATAAGATAAAATCAACTCTTTGAGGTGGTAATATGGAAAATACTTCAATACAACATAAAAGATCCATGAAAAATTTTGTTTTTCTCAATTTCATGCCAAAATAATGGGAATGTGAGAAATGCCATGTTACATATACACTAGGAATAGTGTTATTCATGTTTTTGGCACTTAATATTATGGTATTCTTACATACACTTTTGGTACACCCATAGTGGATATCTCACTTTTAAGCCTGAATTTCTATTTTGATGTAAAAAATAGTCAAGGGGGACAAAAGACATCAAAGAGAGCCAGGGTACCCAACTTCTGAGGCCTCTGAGGCATGGACAGCTCTGAAGCTTGGATCCATGGCTGATATTGGCCCAATAAGTATACTAAAGCCTTTTGGGAACTTGGTTACCAAGTCAAAACTTCATTATATCATAAGAAAAGAGCAAATAAGCTGCTATTTTGACATTCCAAGGAGGTAAAGAGAAACTTAGACTCCTTTAACCATGTCAATTCTTAATTATTTTCCATGGATAAACCCTAAAAGAGTAATGAAAACCCTTTTTGGACTAGTATCTATTGATTTACCTCATAGCAACCAGCCATATGGTGCTATTTGCAGTTCTATGTAGAAATGAGGTAAAAACTTCAAAAATTCATTAAAAATACAATTCTTAATTGATATTTCTGAAACCTTCAGGACCAATTGAGAGCTGTATAATTTATAAAAAACCAAAAATAATTATACTTTTATAAGTAAAATTAAAGGTTTTACTTACAGTCCATTTTTGATGCTTCCATGTGAAACACTGAATCTTTAAAAATTCACAGAAAATACACTCTGTGATTAAATTTGTAATAAAGTTAATAAATTTGGGAAATAAATTATCATTTTGAAATAAAAGAATATTTAAAATTGTTACTCCTTTTATTCTTAACCATAAATGGGTTGGTAGTCATGTAAAAGCATCAATTAAGTAATTATGATAATCTTACATGACAAAAGATGATGCAATCAATAATACAAAAAGGTTTATTTTTTTCTCACTAACTTGCTTTTAAGTTTTCTCCATGGAATGCCTCTGTGAGCTGTTGTTGACTTAAAAGAGGCCTCTTCTTGCTGTTTTTTTTCCAAATTATCACATTATTCAATTATACCTTTATTACCAACAAGTAAGTATTAGTTAAAATTTTTTCTTAAGTGTTTTATTCTTTCAGAATCAATCAGAAAGACATTAAATCATAGAAATAAACTATATATTGTTGTAATACTGTTATAAATACATTTTGATCCTTTAAATCCACAATTATCTGTCAAATTTCTCTACTTTTATCTTTAATAAGCTCTTTGGAGTATTAGTGAGTGATTTATCTTAATTATTAAAGTTTTTCACTAGTAATTGCTTTCTTCAAGAATTATGTTTTTAATTATTCTTGCAAAAGATAATTACATATTAAAATAATTTTATTATTTTAATAAGGAAGTTTTTTTTAAATACTTCTTTTAATTTATTCTAGTAGAAAATTACTGCTTACTCTTATAATCACTAGTAGTGTATAACAAGTAAAAGAAATAAGTAATTAATTAATTATTTAATTGTGGTTATAATAATTTTTATTATTATATTCCATAAGAACAGTCAGAGTACTGTTGATTAATAGTAATATTATCAACAGTTTAATAGACACATCTTACAATATCCATTCCATATCCAATTTATGGAAATTTGGCCATATCCATAATAATTGGCCAATACTGATAATCTTAAGTCAGTAATTTGAACATTTTTCTTTGCCTGTCAGTGGATATTGGTGGTCATATCCTTTACTAATTCCATTGCTCCTTCTGGCAGGTTGAAACAGTGAATTGTGGATTCATTTGGTTGGCTCTTTGGCCTTTTTTTCCTTCTTATTTTGGCATATCTTGTATTGATTTCCTTGTTCCTTAAAGAAATATATTCTCCTTCTATTCCTTTATTATTTTGGAGCCCTCCAAGTGAGTTCTTGATTCCTGCTTGCCAGGCCACTCTTGTTTTCACCAAGAGCCCCTGTGACATTATATTAATTGACTCAATTTCTTTTCATTCTTTTCATTCTTTCTTTATAATTTTATTCACTCATTTCATTAAAATTATGACTCTTTAATGCTTATTAACTTTATGATTCATCATCATCTCTCAATTTTCCCTCATTCATTCTTCATTTTTAAAATTGAAAGCTGACCCAATTTTATTTATTTATTTTTATTTTTAAATCTTTATTCAAATCATCCAATTTATTTCATTCATAATTCAGGCTTAATCTTATTTTAATTTGATTTTCAAATTTATCATCAAGATTATTCAGAAACATTCTTCACATCAAGATTCATATTGATTCATTATTCAAGAATTTTGATTTTTAAAGAAGAACTCACTTTATTTGATTTGATTGATTGATTTGACATAAATTGATATTGAACTCAAGAAAATTGATTGACCTGAAGGTTTGATTCATTTTGCTGATTTTTCACATCAAGAATTTTAAAATGAATTGATTTTGCCTCAAGAATTCATTTGATTGAATAATTTTCTGCAAGATTTTTGATTTTGATTGATTTGACTTATTGATTTATTTACTTGAGAATTTCCTTTTGATATTGATTGATTGATTTACCTCAAGATTTAATTTTGATTCATTGATTTTTCTTCAAGACATTGATTTTGATTTTGACTTCAAGTTTCCTGTTGATTTTCCTCAATATTTTCATCTTCAACTTTTAATTTTTATTAATTTCATTTTATCTTCATTCCTGAAATCATGCCTATACAACACTCCCCCCCTGAAAGACAGACCAGAGATAAAGCTGTTCTTACTCCAACTACAAGAGCTCCTCTTGATGGTACCCCAGCAGTTCCTCAACTGAGGGCCCAATATGGAAGGAGCAGCACCATCCAGGAAGGAAGGAAGAGGGACAAGAAGATCAAATTCTTTCTCAGGCGTAGTCGGTGGATTTACAGGACTTTCAAGGACCAGTTTCAAGGGTCCTGGTGAAGATGGTGAAGAGGAGGAGGAAGAGTCTGATGGTATTGAAAGTGTCCCTGCATCTGTGGGGGAACCCCAAGGTACTGGAGGACTAACTCTAGCCCAGTATAATCAGCCGGTATCTCATCAGTCTGAACCATCTTTATTGGCCATCATGCAGAAAATGACTCAAATTATGGCCAATATTCAAGCAGCTTCATCTTCTGAATCATAAAAAACCACCAGCCTTCAAGACTCCATCTATGAAGGCACTAGAATGCTTTGATGGGACTCAGACCTTCAAAGTTAGAAGCTTTATTCAGTCTTGTCAATTAATTTTTCATGATGCTCTGGCAAATTTCTCTCAAGACAGGAAGGAAGTCCTTTATGCCACTCCATTTCTCATTGGCAGGGCTGCAAAATGGATTGAGCCTTATCTTTCCAATCTCACAAATCAAGATCCAAATTACCTTCTCAATTCATGAAAATTATTTTAATCTCAACTCTTTACTTTGTTTGGGAACCCAAATGAGGTTAGAAAAGCTGAAGCAGAGTTGGATTCCTTAATAATGAAAGAAGGTGGTCATGTTTCCTTATACATTGCAAATTTCAGAAGTTTGGTTTCAATAATTGGAGATTGGGGTGAAAGGGCTCTCATCCATAATTTCAGGAAGGGATTGCTATCCAGGATTTTGGACCAATTGGCCTCCTATTCTTCCAGAATTGACTATCTTCAAGCCTTAATGGATATTACCCTGGAGCTTGATACCAGGTACCATGAGAGGCAAAAGGAGAAGAAGCCATAAGCCTCAAAGTCAAATTCTTCTCATCCTCAAAATTCTTCAAGCACAAGTCAAAAGAAGAATAAAAATTTTCAGAAGAGCGACAAGCCCCATTCTTCTTTGTTGAATAAAGATTTCAAGTTGATGAATTCTGAAAAAGAAAGAAGAATCAAGGAGGGTTTATTTACCCATTGTGGTGAAAAGAATATTCTTGAGTCTTGTTTCAAGAGACCTCAAAGCCAGCTTTCCCAACCATCAGGGAAAAGCCTGAGTGAAGATCATGTTGTGTTCAATGCTCTTCACAGTTTTCCATCCAAAGCACAATTGTGCATTCTGAATACTGGTGTCAAGAATTCTCTTAAATTCTTTGTTTTTTCTTCTCTCTCTGATATGTTTTACAGTATTCTCATTGATTCTGGTGCTACCAACTCATTTATTGCAAAGATGTTTGTTCACAAGTATTCTTTGACAATTTCAGAACTCCCATACAAGATTCCTATTATAATTTGGACCCCTCTGAGTCCCCTTCCTTATTTGTGACTCACCATACCAAATATATGGTTGAGCTCTGTTCCTTCCCAAGCTTTGAATGGGAATTTTTAGTCATTGATACTCCCAAGGGAGAAGACTTAATATTGGGCTTTGACTTTCTTAAGAATTTTAATCTATCTATTGATTGGAGGCAAGGGCTGAGAGCCCTTAATTCTGATCATAAGGACTACTATTATCCTTCTGAATTTCCCAGTAATGACCTTTCTTCTGCCAAATCATGTGCAGCTCTGGTTGGTGATTCTAGAACACCATCATTCCCATCTTCTGTCCATATTCCTTCCCTTAATTCCTGTAAGTCATTACTATCCTCTAGAGATGAAGTCTTTAAAGAGATTCAAGATTTTGGAGAAGATAATTCTGTATGTTCACTTCATCTCTTCTTTGGGAATATGGACCTTCCTCCTTCATCTTATCATGACTCCCTGGAGGAGTTTTGGGATAAAGAGTGTGAACCTTTGAGATATGACCACATATCCAAAAATGTCACAAGAAATATTCAATATAATTATACATTAAAAAATAAGTACCTTAAAGCTACAAAAATACCATAAATTGGCATAAAACTTGGTTTAACTTAAAAAACAATGAATAAAAATGTAAAATAAATTATACCATTGGATTCCCCATGGTAAAATACACATATACCATTTTTATGGCATATCTGTAAAGTCAATATTTAATAAGTTATAAGTAATAATACCTTATAAAAAACACAAATCCTTATTTATTTCAAACCCAATGAAACAACATGTGAAATAAATGGTACCATTGGATTCTACATAAAAATCCACATATAAAACAATTAAGAAGCTAAGCTTCAAAATCAATACTTAAGGAATTAACCTGAATATATGCACTTTTTTGGTCAATGCATATATTCAAGGATTTTAGCTAATATCTCTTGAATTAGGCATGATAGAGTGATGAACAAAAAATAAAGTCATCACGTAATTACTGTAGGAATACAGAAATGAAGGTTATTTCACAAGTTATAAACAAGGTTGAAACCTGTAAGGAATTATTGATTAAAATCAACAGAGCTGTTGACCACTTTGTTGTGAAAGTGGTCCAAACTTAAAACAAAGTAGACAGTCGGATTCTACTAGTTCATTCGTGAAGAATAATGTATTTTTTACTATAATATTCAAGGTATAACCCCTTGAAATCATAGTTTGAAGTTTAAAATATTAAATTTCAACAGAAAAGATGAGCTACAAGAAAAATCATCAAAAAGAGATTTTTGATGGTGTAATGAAATGCTCTTGGAAGAATAATAAGGTTATGCCAAGCTATTAGAATTCACTCTCTGAATTTCTGTAGCGTGTAAATCTTAACAGTTATTAAGGATCAAAGTTTGAGCTTAATTTGATCATTTATGATCACTCACTGTAACCTTAAATTAAGTTTAACAGTCATATGAGTGATAAAATTGGTGAATACTATTAGTTTATGATTAAAACTAATAAAATCCACGAATTTTGGGGTTCTGCCAAGCCTTTGACGTCATCAAACTTAAAGTTATAGTGATAACTCTAAATAATGGCGTAATAATGATGTAATATGGTTTGATTATGATGTAATCATCACCAAACCTTGAAATATTGATCAGTACACATCTACTAGAAGCCTGTTGGACTCTAGGAGGGAGGTATTTACTATAAATAGAGCTCTTTTTACTCTGTTTTCCCCTCAGACGCATCAAAAACATTAAATCAATACAATCAAAAAGGTAATATCTTTATTCTTTATATATAAAACTTTTATATTATTAAAGACCAAAGATAATCTTATTATAATCATCAATTTTGATGTAATTAAATCATTTATTTTATTGTTTTTATTAAAAATCTCTCTAAAAACTCATTTCCACGTAAAAATCAAGAATATTTGTAATTTTCTCTATTTTTTATTGTAAATACAATTTGTATTAGTTGTATTTACATTATTTGGCGTAAAATATCTCAAAATTATTATATTAAGTATTAAAAGTAGGTTATTTTCTCTTATTATAATAATTTTCTCTATATTATTCTTTTAATAATTCTTTAATTAATATAAATAGTATTTATAGGGTGTTGGTAAACACACGTAAGCCCTTACGTGTTTTTACTAAAAACTTACGTGTTTTTACCAATTTATGGTAAAAACACGTAAGTTTCTGGTAAAAACACGTAAGTGACCTTAATTTTCAAAAAAAATTCCTCAGGCTCAGTTTTGAGGATTTTTTTAATTTTTTTTTGCCATATTTTTCCCGACTTGGCATGTCAATAAGCACAAATTTTTTCAATTTTTTTTTTTCCAAATTTCACAAATTTGGCCAATATGCCAAAATGGCATATTTTTTTCAAAAATTCATTTAAAATCTTCCCACTTATGAATTTACTTAATTTTTTTTTTAAAATGAAGGGTTCAATGTGAAGAATAAAGCACAAGAATCCCATAATTTTGGGATTTTTTTTGGTTGGGACAAGTGAAGGCGCAAAAAGGGTTTTTTTTCAAATGTTCTTTCCCGTCATTGTAATATGCCTATTTTTCAAAGGTGAATTTAATAACTTCCCACTTATGAATTTCCTTCATTTTTTTTTAAATTAAAGGGTTCAATCTGGACAATAAAGAACCAGAAGCTCATGAATTGGGAAATTGTTTTGGGTGGGACAACAAGTGAAGGCGCAATGAGTGTTTTTTTAACTGTTTTTTCTCTTGTGTGTAATATGAATATTTTCAAGTACAAAAGTTCCACAAGTTTGATAAAAAATGAGACTGAGGTGGGATTTAAGCAATAAATATGACTGAGGAGGGGGATAATTGGCATAAATTGTATATACAAAAATCATTCAATCAGAATCAACCTCCAAAATAGTGGGGTTTTTCTGAGAGGGGGGAGGAAGATTGGACAAATACAACATTCTGTGTTTCTTAAATTTATCAGCCCACCCCAGGGCTTGTGGTTGGGCATGAATCTCCCAGTTCACAGTAATGGGGGGGACAGGATAAACTTTAGAAATGATGATGTCCAAAGGAACAAAATGAGCACAACTATTCAAGAAGCAGATGGAAATGGGGGGATTATCATTTGGAGGACAGAAATAAGGGAAAAAAGAAAAAGATTGGGCTGTGGAATAAAAGAAAACTGGTCTTTTATACTTATTTGCAATTGGATCCCCCATGTCAGGCATGGACATCCACTTGCTTTTTGGAGCCTGGCCAACATCTTCATACCATTCAATTCTTTCCAAATAAGAGGATACTGAGGGAATTAAGGTGTTCATGGCTTCATAAAGGTCTTGATTTTGTTGAATTTCTTCAGCCAAGTCACCTCTGACATCAGCCCATTGATCTTGAGTCTTGTAAATGAAGTGGGATACTGTTCTGTGACCACAGTTTCCATCACCCTGGACATTGATGGCCTTGAAGGTGTATTTCAATATAAACTTGGGCAAGTCTTCTGAGCCAGTTATCTGATAAAATAAGTCCAAAAAATGAATAAATATCAAAATAAACAACATAAAATTACATTAAAAAGAATCAGAAACTCACAAACAGCTTGGAGCATTCATCACTTGTGTGATAGTTGCTTTGACAATGCTCACAGGTCAAGTCAATTGCATCATAGATATTCAAACTGGTGGCAGGCTTGTGTGATTTTCTTTGTGATGTTTTTCTTCCAATTGCCAATCTTCTTGACCTTCTAAGGGTTACTTCTGATTTATTTAATTCAGTTGCTGAGGGTAGTGAATCTGATGAACTGATGGATTTAGATAATGAGTCCTCAGAATCATCAGAATCTTCAGATGAGTCCACTTCCATAATTGGAGAGGGGACATTTGACTGGGATCTTGATGTTGTTGTACTGGTCACTTTTGAGGGGGGTCTTCCTCTTCTCTTGGATTGACTTTCAATAATTTCAAATCTTGAAGGTTCTCTTTTGTTTTTATTCTTGGCTCCTTGGGGTCTTCCATGGATATTCTTGCATTCTAGAGGGTCTTCATAATATTGATCATCCTCTTGGTTCTTGGGAATTTGATCAAATGGGACTTTTCCAGTCAAAACATCTTGAAAATGTTGGAGTATTGGAGTGATTTCTGCCATTGGTCTTTGGAACAGGTCTTCCCCAATGTCTTCAAATATTCTCTTGGCTTCATTCTTTCTTTCTTTTTCAACACTTTGATCATCACCTTGAAAACCAGTCTGAGAAGAATATGACAAATAAAATCAGTTAATAAGAAAAAAAATAATAAGAAGAAATTCAAAAAACCTCACAGGAAAATTCAAATGCCATTGAGGATGGAAGTCTGATAATTCAAGCCTTTGGTGCTTGGCAAATGCCTTTTGGGTCTTATGCTTGCAAGGAATGCCTTTATAATTGTTGTATTTGTTGGTGCATTTTTCATTTGGAGGAAATTTTGTTTTGAAATTTTCAGAGGCAATCTGAAGAGCATAATGAGACACCTTGCCATTGAGGGCACAGATGTGTGGAGGAAAATTCTTGACATGGACAATCATTTCTTTGGAGATTCTGTTGATAATTTCAATAAATTGTTTTCTGAATGCCATGTGGAGTGCCCTGACTACCTCCAGGAGAGTACCAGTGGAATTTTGTAGCCAAAGTTTAACCATGGCATGGGCACCTTCAGCTCTGGAGGTGGATCCCACACCCAGGTGGCAATGGTGGTTGGTCCAGGCTGGCACATAATACTCCTTTAGAGGAAGCGAGGTATTTTCCAAATACTGCAAGACCTCTGCATTTTTAACTTGCTTTTGAAGCTTCTTCCAGTTGTCTTTGAAAGACTTTTCAGTGGGTGAATACATAAGCTGAGAAAAGAATCCCAAAGTCATTAATAAAGACAATAATAAGAAAAAAAGTGAAATAAAATGAAATAAAGTGAAGAAGTATATTACTTGATTCCAAAGGCCCATAAAATTTTCAAAATCAGTTCCATGACCAATTTCCTTCATGCAATGAGCAGATACATCCTTGTTGATGTGCCAAATGCATAGCATGACTTTGGAGTCTGGGAAGAACTTCTTAATAGAGTTTTTCAAGGCCAGATCCCTGTCAATAACAATAACTGGAGGGGGAACAAGATTGGTGTTGTTGAGGACCTTTTCAATGTATTGATTTAATGCCCAAGTATATGAAGTTTCATTTTCATTCTTCATCAAACAAAAAGCCCCAGAAAAGGTCTTATTTGTTGAGCTGAATCCAACAATATGAAAAAGGGGCATTTTGTACTTATTGGTTTTATAAGTACAATCCATAAGAATGACATGAGGAAAGCCATGAAGAAGTTTTATGGCCAGGGGGTGAGTAAAAAACAAGGAGGTAATGTGTCCCTCAGAATCCCTTGCAGAGGACCAAACAAAATTTTCTTTGAGAGTGTCAAGAAGAGCATCAATGGGCCTTCTGCCTTGCAGTTTGTCTTTCTTGATTTTCTTGACTTGGTTATAAATGTCTTGAAGGATTACAGGCCTGTCAGACTCCCTCTGGCTGCATAATTGGGCCTGAATTTGCCTTTGCATGAGGAGTGATTCAGACATTTGAGCAATTTGGGATGTTTCTTGCTCATTGAATTTCCTGAAAGCAGGATGTGCCATGACATTTTCAGTGGCATCATGGCTATGTTCAGGATTTTTGATTTTAAGAGTCCAAGTGGTACTCTTGGCATATTTCCTGGCATAAAGTCTAAAAGGACAGTCAAGCTTTCTTGAGGTGACTGTTTTGGAGGGGCTTTTGTTGGGATTTGGGGTGCCAGACCTGTCACAACATATTTCAATTTGGTTGTGGGTCATATTGGACCTCAAGGTGGACACAGAATACCCCTGAGCCCTGGCAGCATTATGCACATGTTGCCAAAGAAGCTCAAGGGTCTGAAATTCACCTTCAGTGGGGGGTTGAAGCATTTTTTTAATGAAAATTATGTATAAAAGTAAAAAAAAGGGGGACTTGGGGGATTTGGAATGGGGTAAGAATCTTTCCAAATGTGAAAAAGAGGTGAAAAAAGGTGTGAAAAATGAACAGAAGTGGTTAAGAGTGACAGAAAGTGGTTTAAATGTGGGATTAATTGATGAGGGATGGTAAAAAATTGAAAATTGAGAGGCTTGAAAGCAGGTTGTTGTGGTGGAAAATGCAGTCTTTGGGGGAAAAAAAGAAAAAAAAGTGTGAAAAGCTTTGCAAAATGGCTTTGATAATGCTGTTTTTCCAAAAAAAAACAATGGTTTGGGGTGGGGATAATGTGGATTATTGGGGTGTTTGAGCTTGTTTGTTTTTTTTGGGGGGGGGCTGGGCAAAAAAATCTGAAACAATTTGGAGTTAGAGAGGTTTTATGGGGAAAAAACCTCTTTTGGGCATGTTTTGGCCCAATACAGGCCCAATGGTGTTTCATTTTTAATTAAAAATGGGCCCAGGGCACCCCTTACGTGTTTTTACTAAAAACCTACGTGTTTTTACCAAATTATGGCCAAAACACATAAGCTCTTACGTGTTTTTACCAATACCCTCTTTATATTAATTTATAACTTTAATATTGGTAATATTATTGTTATTAATTGTTTTTTATTAATAAAAAACAATTTTTTACGCCTTTATTATCTGTTTGTAACAATAATAAAGTGCCATTAAATATATTAATCATTTTATATTAATATATTTATTTTATTATATTATATTTTATAATATAAATTATATTATCATATTTTATTGATAATATAATTATTTTTACGCCATAATTATAATAATTCTTATCATTATAATTATTTATATCTTATTTATTTCATTTATAAGGACATTCATAGTACAATAGGTAAAATATTAGTAATTTTTACTTATTGTTTCATAGTCAAACCTTACATTTGGGGGCCTGGCCGTGATATTTACTCTAAAAGACCTTTAAAAAAATTCTAATTGGGCTTATCCAATAATAAATGATACTTATAATCATAAAATTATATAATACTTTTATATTTATTGATTTTAAAAGCTATTGAGGCATTTGGAAAGCAATTGTACTGTCTTACACATGGTTTTTTCACATCCTTAGACTTGCAAAAACTTTCTTTGAGTGACTCTAGTGATTAAAAAAGATATTTTATAAATTACAAATAATTTTATATTATAAATTAATTTTATAAAAAGAATCATATTCATTTTTATTTTATTCTTCAAAAATAAAAACATAAAAAATAATAAAAATATTAAAAACCAATAAAAAAGTTATTTTATTCATTTTAATTTCATTTCTTTAATTATTTTCATTTTTTTCTATAAAAAAAAAAGATATAAAAGAAATTTTTACGTGGAAAATTGCCATATCTTACCAAAAATAAAACTTTTATATAAAAGACTTATATTTATTTGTCTTTTTTAGTGTTTGAAGACAACCCAACAGAGGACAACCAAACCACTGTTGAAAGATTGGTGGAAGAAACTTGTCAAAGCTCTCCAACACCAATAATTACCAAGAAAAAGAAAGCCAAGAAATTGGACTTTCCAGGACCCACCATTCAAGACTCTGAAGGTGAGTACCTCATTTATAAATTGCCATAAGTAAATTCCTGTTCTGAAATCCTCTTATTTCTTATTTTTCTTATAATATGACTACCAGAAGAGGCTCCCAATACTCCATCCAATCAGATGGAGTTGGACTCAGAGGTAGAATTGATTCCTCAAAAGGGAAAAGGAAGGGCAATATCCCCAGTGGAACAGAATCCACACAAGGAAGTGCCTTATCCCAAAGGCAAGTCCCAGAAATGCCCATGATATCTGAACCTGAATTGGAACTAGGTATGAGTAACTCAAACAGGTACAAATAACATTCAGAGGGCTCAAATAGAAATTTACATGAGCCAATACAAACAGTACTACACAGTGTACAAGGACAAAGATTGGGAAATGTTGCCTCAAATACACCAAGGAGTGATGAACTCCTGGCACATCCTGAAAAAGCTCCTCAAGGAGGAGGAAATAGTGAGATACTCCAATGGATGGAATCCACTATCATCCAAACCTCAAATAAAAAAAATCAAGGAGTGTCATGCCAAAAAGAAGGAGGCAACCAAGGAAGAAGCCCCAGTAGCTTCTACCAGCAAGCCCCAAGTAAACCCACTTCCCCAAGAAGGGAAGAAGAACAAGAAAAAGAATTGGAGAAAACCATATTCCCCAAGCTACAGGATTCCCAAACTCCAAAAAGATGCCATGGACAATGTATTCAACATGGCCAGAGCTTTGATGGAATTCAAAGACAAAGAGGAACAAAGAATGAGACAACCCCATTTCCCAAAGAAATAACCTTGTCTCTTGATGTTGTAAATACTTTAACAGAGCTTAAAAATAGTATTTTACCTCTTAAAGACATTAAAAATAGTTTATTATCTTTCCAAGAAATAAATAATAGCTTATCATCTTTAACAGAACTTGTTGCACAAAATAAGAAAGAAATTGATAGCATAAAATTTATGATTGAAAATAATAAACCAAAAGTATTAATTGACAATACTCAGAAATTAATACAAGGACAAAAAGAGTTGTACAAATACATAAGTGATATCAAAGAAAAAACTTTGACAATCAATTATGATGTGAGTATTGACAATCTTACAGAAAAATTAAACAAATTAAGTATTTCTGTAGAAAAATTTGAAGAACAGACTTCATCACACCAAAAATTACTTTTTGGACCCTGTGGAAAAGAGTGATGAAGCAAGAATGCATCTGAAAGATGACATTCAAAGTGAAATAAGGCTTATTACTGAAAAAATGAATAAAATTAATGAGGCTAACTTAAATATGCCAAAGCTATCAACACCATTTTCTCACATAAGAAGCCCTGTTAAACCAAAAGAGGAATTAACAAATCCATTCATAACAGACTTGAGTCACCAAGACAATAACCAAGTCTTAATGAAGGAAGCACCTCAATTGAAAGAATGGCCAACATTCACAGGAGAAGGTGAATATGACCACATGTCATTTATCAAAACAATTGACATGCTACAAGAAGATTATGCCATACCAGATGAATTAATCACTGCAAGATTACATTCATTGTTTGAGAAATCTGCAAAAAGATGGTATTATGGCATAAGGCAAACAAATGGAAAAAATACCTGGTCTTGGTGGAAAAAAGAAATAATCACCAAGTGGGCTAATGATGCCTGGAGGTACAAAATAGAAAATGCATTTGAAAATTCTTTCTTTGACCCAGACAAAGACAAACCTTTGACTTGGTTCTTGAAATAAGTTGAAAGACTTAATGAATTGTACCCAGAAATGTCACAAAAAATGGTGCATATGAAAATACTCAAGAAATGTGGAGGAGAGCTAGAACATGCCCTAAGAAGCAGGTGTACAGAACCATGCTCCACAGAAGAGTATCTTAATGCACTAGAAGACATAGTGACAAGAACAAAAATTGGCAGGACTTGGAAGAAATTGGACATTAAAAGCCCAAATAAACCATTTATCAAAAAAGATAAATCAAAAGAATCCTTCAAGCCCAATACATCCAACAATAATGAGAAAAGAAAATGCCATAAATGGGGAGGTATTGGACACTTAGCCAATAATTGCCTTAAAAAGGCAAAGATCAATGAAATTGTGGAAACAGAAAACCACAATGACAAAGAAGAGGAATCTGACTCTGAAAAAGAGACAGAAGAATCATAAAGTTCTGAAAGTGATGAAATCAATATAATTAATGCACAAATTAATAATATTGATATAATTTATGAAGTACTGGATGTTAACTCAAACTTACCACAAGTTGGGACATCTGACACAAACCTGACAAGCATACAAGATGCCAAAATGTATAGAACTAGACCTGCAAGAGGAATGGGATATACAGCTGGAAAATCAAGTATAAGTATTGTTATGGTTGATAACCAAGAAGGAAAAGTTAACTTAGATACAGGAGGATATTGCACCTGTGTTGGTAAAAGTTATTTAAAAGCCATTGTCCCAGACTGGCAAGAAAAACTTATGCCAATACAAGGTGTCAAATTTAGTAGTGCAAGTGAGAGCATGAAGCCCCTTGGAATAATTGATTTAACACTAATTTTTCCTCATCCCTCACAATGTGTCAGAATCAAAGTAGAGTTTGTAGTAATGGACAACTGTACTAGTAATCACTTCATACTTGGGAATGACTAATGATCAATTTATGGTATAGATATCTCTAACCAAAAGGATAGATATTTTACCATAGGAGACAACAAAAGACAAAAGTTTGGCTTCTTAAATAACAAAAAACAAATCACAGTTATTAAGAATGAAGAAAAAATTCCAGAAAAGGAACTTTTTATATCTGAACAACTTAAAGAGGCAGAATTCAATCAAGAATTAACAGAAAAAATGAAAGAAAAATTGATTGACCTCTTATTTAAGTACAAAGATGCCTTTGCAACTGCCAAAGAGCCACTAGGTGCCATAATTGGACATGAAGTGGATATAATTATTAATGTGGAAAAACCTTACCCACCTCTACTAAGGAGACCTGCTTACCCAGCTAGTCCAAGGGCTAGAGAAGCCTTAGAGGTACACATTAAAGAATTAATGGACCTTGGAGTATTAAGAAAGGTAGGACATAATGAACAGGTAGAAGTCACTACACCTGTCATTATAACTTGGCATAATGGAAAATCAAGGATGGTAGGAGACTTCAGAGCCCTGAACACCTATACCATTCCAGACAGATATCCAATACCCAGGATCCATGAGACATTGACACAATTGTCACAAGCTAAGTTCATTACAGCCATGGATGCCTTAAAGGGTTTTCATCAAAATTTCTCAACAGACAATGCCAAAAAACTACTGAGGATAATAGTCCACTGTGGAATTTTTGAATACTTAAGAATGCCATTTGGCATAAAAAATGCACCTTCCCATTATCAAAGAATGATGAATACCATATTTCCTGAAGAATTATCAAAAGGATGGTTAATTATCTATATTGATGATATCATACTTTGCTCAGAAACTTGGGAAAATCACCTTACAAGACTAGAAAGGGTACTACAAAAAATAGTCCAAGTGAATATGAAAATTTCCTTGAAAAAGTGTCATTTTGCATACAGTGAATTGAAAGCACTAGGACATGTTGTATCTGGACTTAGTCTAGGCATAAACAAGAATAAAGTAGCAGCAGTACTACTTAAGCCAATGCCTCAAACCAAAAAAGAAATGCAATCATTTCTAGGATTTTCTGGTTACTATAGACAGCATATAAAGGACTTTGCAAAAATTGCTAAATCCTTGTATAAGCTATGTGACCAACAAACAGTCTATGAAATGACAGAAGAAAGAGTCAAGGCATATGAAGAATTGAAAAATTCCTTAACAAATGCCCCATTTCTTCTAATATCAGATTGGAAACTACCCTTCAAACTTTACATTGATGCTTGTGGAGAAGGACTGGGTGCTGCACTACACCAGACACAAATTATCAATGATAAACCAGTGGAAGGACCAATTTGTTTTATTTCAAGACAGATAAAGCCAACAGAAGCAAGATATGGAGCAAGCCAAATGGAATGCCTCTGCTTAGTGTGGGCTTTAGAAAAATTACATTACCATTTGAAAATTTCCTTGAAAAAGTGTCATTTTGCATACAGTGAATTGAAAGCACTAGGACATGTTGTATCTGGACTTAGTCTAGGCATAAACAAGAATAAAGTAGCAGCAGTACTATTGAAACCAATGCCCCAAGCCGAAAAAGAAATGCAATCATTTCTAGGATTTTCTGGTTACTATAGACAGCATATAAAGGACTTTGCAAAAATTGCTAAATCCTTGTATAAGCTATGTGACCAACAAACAGTCTATGAAATGACAGAAGAAAGAGTCAAGGCATATGAAGAATTGAAAAATTCCTTAACAAATGCCCCATTTCTTCTAATACCAGATTGGAAACTACCCTTCAAACTTTACATTGATGCTTGTGGAGAAGGACTGGGTGCTGCACTACACCAGACACAAATTATCAATGATAAACCAGTGGAAGGACCAATTTGTTTTATTTCAAGACAGATAAAGCCAACAGAAGCAAGATATGGAGCAAGCCAAATGGAATGCCTCTGCTTAGTGTGGGCTTTAGAAAAATTACATTACCATTTATATGGAACAGTATTTGATGTGACTACAGACTGTAATGCTGTAAAATCTCTATTAAATATCAAAACTCCAAATAGAAATATGCTGAGATGGCAAATTGCTATCCAAGAATATAGAGGAAATATGACTATTGTTCATAACTCTGGTAATATTCATAAAAATTCAGATGGTCTTAGCAGATGGGCTCTAGCAAATACCCCTGATAATCCAGCATGGGTACCACAAGAAGAACACCATATAGAAGGAATATGTGTTACAGACATTGGCACAGAATTCTTTAACCAAGTTAAAGAAAGCTATAAGATAGACAAAAAATTGCCATATCTTAAGCCAAATTCTAATGAAAGACTGCAAAGACCCATCACTTTCATCAAAAATAGATGAAACATGGAAAAAGGCATATGATGAAGGAAGATTCCACCTCCTAGATGGAATCCTTTACCATAGAACAAAACACACATGTGTTATGGCCTTAACAGATAGAACACTGATAAACACTATTTTACATGAGTGTCATGATAGTGTTGCAGCTGGACACCTTTCAGAAGACAGAACACTAGAGAGGGTGAAAACCTGCTCTTGGTGGCCAAATTGGAAGAAAGATGTTATAGAATACTGCCAAACCTGTAACAGATGTCAAAAGGCCAACAGAGCCACAGGAAAGAAATTTGGAATGATGATCCAAATCCAAGAACCAAAATCCCCTTGGGAAATAGTTCATATGGATTGGGTAACAGCATTACCTCCAGGAGGAGACAGAAGCTATAATGCATGCCTAGTAATGGCTGACAGGTATAGCAAAACTCCCATGTTCCTACCAAGTCATAAAGATGAAACAGCTATGGACACAGCCATAATGATATGGAATAAAGTTATTAGCCATACAGGCTTATTCCAGAATATTATAAGTGACAGAGACCCAAAGTTCACTTCAGCATTATGGACAAATCTCCATAACTTGTCTGGGACAAAGTTATCATTCTCAACAGCTTACCATCCTCAAACTGATGGTTTAGCAGAAAGAATGATACAGACCTTAGAGGACATGATCAGAAGATTCTGTGCTTATGGGCTAGAATTCAAAGATTCTGATGGTTTTACCCATGATTGGTGTACACTAATACCAGCTCTTGAACTGGCATATAAAACATCAATTCATTCTTCTACTGGCAAAACACCAGCAATGCTAGAAAAAGGTTGGAATCCAAGACTTCCTTATGATACCCTCAAAAAGGACTTAGTGGATATACATCCAACAGCAAGCAATTTTAAGATAATGCTTGACAAGGCAAGACACCATGAAAACAGATGTATTCAAGATTCTTTCAAATATGCAAAAGAAAGATGGGATAAAAGTCATAAGCCACCCAATTTCAAAATAGGAGACTTGGTCCTAGTATCAAACCTTAATTTCAATAACATAAAAGGCCCAAAGAAATTAAAAGATGCCTTTGCAGGACCATTCATGATAAAAGCACTTCATGGACCCAATGCTGTGCAATTGGAACTCACAGGTGAACTAATGAACAAACAACCAACTTTCCCTGTAAGTCTGATAAAACCTTACATTTAAAGTGACAAGGAGTTATTTCCACTAAGAAATAAACCCCCACTTGAAATTCCCCCCTTGGAAGAAGGAGAGGAAAAGAAAATAGCCAAAGTCCTTAAAGAAAGAAGGACAAGAAACAAAAAAGAAAGGGAATACCTTGTAAGGTATAGAAATTCAACTCAAGAAGATGAATTGCTACTTGAGAAAGATATAACAAATGCTGATAAACTACTAAGAAGGTTCAGACATGAAAGAAAGCCTGAAAAATAGAAAAGTTAAGCATTATTGAGCTTCAAGACTAACAAAGTCTATTGAAGAGGTAGGACAGTGGATGATACCCTAATTACACATATCAGATTGTGGTACAATCTTCTTTGGTGGTAGTGAATTTGAATCTTTGAGATATGACCACATACCCAAAAAGGTCACAAGAAATATTTAATATAATTATACATCAAAAAATAAGTACCTTAAAACTACAAAAATACCATAAATTGGCATAACACTTGGTTTAACTTAAAAACCAATGAATAAACATGTGAAATAAGTTATACCATTGAATTCCACATGGTAAAATACACATATGCCATTTTTATGGCATATCTGTAAAGTCAATATTTAATAAGTTATAAGTAATACCTTATAAAAAACACAAATCCTTATTTATTTCAAAAAACAATGAACCAACATGTGAAATAAATGGTACCATCGGATTCTGCATAAAAGTCCACATATAAAACAATTAAGAAGCTAATCTTCAAAATCAATACTTAAGGAATTAACCTGAATATATACACTTTTTTGGTCAATGCATATATTCAAGGATTTTAGCTAATATCTCTTGAATTAGGCATGATAGAGTGATGAACCAAAAATAAAGTCATCACGTAATTACTGTAGAAATACAGAAATGAAGGTTATTTCACAAGCTATAAACAAGGTTGAAACCTGTAAGGAATTATTGATTAAAATCAACAGAGCTGTTGACCACTTTGTTGTGAAAGTGGTCCAAACTTAAAAAAAGTAGACAGTTGGATTCTACTAGTTCATTAGTGAAGAATGATGTGTTTTGTATTATAATATTCAAGGTATAACCCCTTGAAATCATAGTTTGAAGTTTAAAATATTAAATTTCAACAGAAAAGATGAGTTACAAGAAAAATCATCAAAAATAGATTTTTGATGGTGTAATGAAATGCTCTTGGCAGCATAATAAGGGTATGCCAAGCTATTAGAATTCACTCTCTGAATTGCTGTAGCGTGTAAATCTTAAAAGTTATTTAGGATCAAAGTTTGAGCTTAATTTGATCATTTATGATCACTCACTGTAACCTTAAATTAAGTTTAACAGTCATATGAGTGATAAAATTGGTGAATACTATTAGTTTATGATTAAAACTAATAAAATCCACGAATTTTGGGGTTCTACCAAGCCTTTGACGTCATCGAACTTAGAGTTATAGTGATAACTCTAAATAATGGCATAATAATGATGTAATCATCACCAAACCTTGAAATATTGATCAATTCCAGTAGATATGACCAGTACACGTCTACTAGAAGCCTGTTGGACTCTAGGAGTGAGGTATTTACTATAAATAGAGCTCTTTTTACTCTGTTTTCCCCTCAGACGCATCAAAAACATTAAATCAATACAATTAAAAAGGTAATTTCTTTATTCTTTATATATAAAAATTTTATATTATTAAAGACCAAAGATCATCTTATTATAATCATAAATTTTGACGTGATTAAATCATTTATTTAATTTTTTTTGTTAAAAATCTCTCTAAAAACTCATTTCCACGTAAAAATCAAGAATATTTGTAATTTTCTCTATTTTTTATGGTAAATACAATTTGTATAAGTTGTATTTACATTATGTGGCGTAAAATATCTCAAAATTATCATATTAAGTATTAAAAGTAGGTTATTTTTTCTTATTATAATAATTTTATCTATATTATTCTTTTAATAATTCTTTAATTAATATAAATAGTATTTATATTGATTTATAACTTTAATATTGGTAATATTATTGTTATTAATTGTTTTTTATTAATAAAAAACAATTCTTTACGCCTTTATTATTTGTTTGTAACAATAATAAAGTGCCATTAAATATATTAATTATTTTATATTAATATATTTTATAATATAAATTATATTATCATATTTTATTGATAATATAATTATTTTTATGCCATAATTATAATAATTCTTATTATTATAATTATTTTTATCTTATTTATTTCATTTATAAGGACATTAATAGTACAATAAGTAAAATATTAGTAATTTTTACTTATTGTTTCATAGTCAAACCTTACAAAGAGGAAGAGCCAGAAGAAATAGAAACTGTGATGAAGGTTGTCCCCTCTGCTTATCACCAGTATTTGGATGTATTCTCCAAGGTGAAAGAAGAGAAACTTCCTCCTCAATGTGCCTGTGATCATCATATTGAGCTGGAGGGGTCTCTACCTCCAGTTAGGGTGATCTACTCTTTATCAAACCAAGGGTCAGATACACTTAGGGCCTACATTTTAGAGAATGTAGAGAAAGGTTTCATCCAGTCAAGCTCCTCTTCCACTAGAGAACCTGTACTCTTTGTCAAAAAGAAGGATGGTGGCCTCCGTTTGTGTGTTGATTACCACAAACTCAATGCTGTGACTAGGAAGAACAAGTATCCTGTTCCTCCTATGAATCAGCTTCTCACTGTTTTCAATTGTTCTTCTATCTTCTCCGGGATTGATTTGTGTGGTGCATATAACCTTCTAAGAATCAAGGAAGGTGATGAACATTTGACTTGTTATAGGACTAAATATAACAGTTATGAGTATTTGGTTGTGCCATTTGGGCTCACCAATGCTTCTGCCTCTTTCCAAAAACTTGTCAATGATATTTTCTATTATCTTATTGATGTTTATGTTGTGGTTTATTTGGATGAAATTATGGTCTTTTCCAAATCTGAGGAAGAACATGTCACTCATGTGTCCACTTTTCTTTCCAGGATCAGAGCCAATAACCTCTTTGCTAAGGCCTCCCAGTGCCTATTTCATGTTTCTAGCATAGAGTATTTAGGCTATATTGTTTCTTCTGAAGGCCTCAGGATGACCAAAAAAAAGTCCAGCAAATTCTCAACTGGCCACCTCCAAGAAACCTCAAGTCTCTTCAATTATTCCTTGGCTTTGCCAATTTTTACCACCATTTCATCAGGAATTATTCAAAGAAGATTAGTTTACTTGCTCGTTTCCTCAAGAAAGATTCCCATTTCCCCCTCAATGAGGAACCTCTTAGACAGTTTCATCAACTCAAAGAGGCTTTCAAATTTGCTCCAATCCTTCTCTACCCACCATTGTAGAGACTGATGATTCTGATTATGCCTTGGGTCCTGTACTGAGTCAGGTCTCTGACTCAGGAAAACATCCCATTGCATTTGATAATTGCAATCTTCTTCCAGAAGAGCTCAACTATGAGATTCATGCCAAGGAACTCCTTGGCATAGTCTGGGCTCTCAAGTACTGGACAGATTTTCTCCTTTCACTTTCTTCCCCTTTTGAAGTTCTCACCAATCACTCTTCACTTCAATATTACATGGAATCAAAGATTCTCACTTGCCGTCAAGCCCCCTGGGCTGAGTTTCTCTATGCATTCCATTTCTCAATAGCTTACCTCCCTGGCTGCTTGGCAACCCTTCCAGATGCATTTTTGCATCAGAATGACATTTACCAAGAGAGGGGGGAGGATTTCATCAGAAAGAATCCAATGAATTATCATCAAATAATCAAGCAAGATGAAATTCAAGCCGCAAGATTCTTTGCAGTCAAGGTGGAGTCATTTTCAAATTTTATTGATTCAATTAAGAAGGCATTATGGAAAGATCCTCAATATAGAAGTATTCTTCAAGATTTGGGTAAAGGTAAATCTGTCCAAGATTATTCTCTTGATTCCTCTTCCCAACTTCTCCTTTTCAAAGATGTGGTGGTGGTTCCAAATGACCCCACAGCTCAATACAGCATACTTCAAAAGTGGCATGAATCTCCTCTAGCTGGACACCCTGGCCAAGAGAAGACTCTGAAACTTGTTAAGAAGGATTTTCACTGGTCTGGAGTGACTCAATTTATCAAGGATTATTTCCTCACACAAAGTTTGGACTCCTCAAACCTCTTCCAATTATAAATGATCCTTGGATTTTTCTTTCAATGGATTCAATCACTCAATTGCCACTGTCCAATTCTTTTGCCTCAATCCTTTTCATAGTGAACATATTCTCAAAAATGGCAGTTTTTATTCCAACAATGTCTTCAATAACTTCACTGGCATTGGCTGATTCATTCATCAAGAATATTTTCTCAAAGCATGACCTTCCTTCAAGCATTGTCAGTGATAGAGGTTCTCTTTTTATTTCTTCCTCTTGGACCAATCTTTGTCAGAAGCTCAAGACTTCAAGATATCTGTCAACTTCTTATCACCCAGAAACTGATTGACAGACAGAGAGGGTAAATCAGATACTAGAACAGTACCTTTGAATGTATGTCAGCTGTCATCAAGATGATTGGAGCCCCTGGCTCCCTCTGGCTGAATTTGCCTACAATAACTCTGAACACTCTTCAACAAAACAATCACCATTTTTCACTGTTTATGGAAGAGATCCTCATTTTGACTCAGTTCACATTACTCAAGATACTCCTGCTGGAAAGCTATCAACAAAAATGGAATCAGTACAGAAAGATGTCAAGAGAGAACTTGAAGTTGCCATAAACAGGTTTAACAGGTATGCAAATAAAAGTAGAGCAAGTCCATCTGTTTTCAATCCTGGTGACATGGTATGGCTTTCTTCCAAGAACATCAAATCAACTAGACCCACAAAACAAATGTCTGAAAGATGGTTGGATCCTTTTCAAATCTTGAAGAAAGTCAGCACTAATGCCTACCATCTCAATGGAAGTACATCTGCCCAGTCTTCCATATTTCACTCTTGGAACCAGCCAAGACATCAACAATCCCAAATTGGAATCAATAACCTCTTCCTCCAATCATAATTGAAGAAGAAGAGGAATGGGAAGGCTCTCAAATACTGGACTCAAAGCTCAAGAGGGGAAAATTATGGTATTTGGTGGAATGGAAAGGCTTAAGTCAGGACCCAGAAAAATCCACTTGGGAACCAACTGAAAACCTCAAGAATTGTCCTGAACTGATCAAGGATTTTAATTCTTTATATCCTGAAAAGCCAGGACCCAATTCTTCAAGAGCTTGATTATTTTATGGTGCTTGGTGGGGAGAGGAATTACCAAAAGTAAGTCCCAACCCAGGTATGCACCTTTAGAGGTATTCTACCCTTCTTGTTGTAAGCATCACCTTGGCCACTATGTGAGCACTCTGCAATTTTTGGACACAAATCTTTGTCCTGGATTTCAACATCAATTCAAAAATTATGGCCATTTTTACTTGGGAAAATGGACAATTCCTTTTCTTAATTTCTTTCCAGGTCTTTCCAATTCCAATTCATTCTTTCAGAAAATTTATTTCATTTTTATGGCACTGGAAGGCGTGGTAATTACCAAAAGTAAGTTCCTCTCCTGGTGTGCACTTCCCTGAGGGGTCTACAATCTTTCAAAACATCACCTTGGCCACTCTGTGAGCACCTGGCATCAAATCTTCTTTTCCAGGTCCTTGGCCAATTTAAATCAATTGTCAACATCAGTGATCAAGATTGGAACCTCCTCAAAATTAATTTATCTTTATTTCTTTCATTTCTTTCATTTCTTTCATTTTTACTTTTCTTTTATTATAAAATTTTTCTTTCTTTACATTAAGATAAATTCATGAACAACCATCATTCATTTTCAAAATTACATCAATCATGTAGCCAATGTCAAAAGAATATCAAGAAAGTCCTGCGTCATATGTCAAATTCCTAATATCAGCTTCAAATTTTTATCTTAATCATTCCTCTTGAATACCTCTCTCAAAATCTTTCCAATAGCCTCATCAGGCTTCACCTTGTATTGGTGCTCAGAAGCTGACCATTTCAAGGTGGGGGTTACTGTCACAACCATGGGAATTCACCCTCTTGGAACTCAATATGGAATATTTCTTACATATCAAACTTATGGAAATTTGGCCATATCCATAATAACTGGCCAAATTGGCCATTTCATTCATTTTGGCCTTTTATGGTCATTTCACCATCTGGGCCCAACTTGGCCCCTTCATCATCATCAGGCCCTTCCTGGACAGTTTCTGCTTTTGGGAAATCTTTTGTCTTTTCCAGTTAACAGGGAAGATACAACCCAAAAGCCTGTATTTGGCCTTTTAAGCTTTAAATACAGATTTGCACATTTTGCCATATTCAGCTATTTTAGGCCATTTGGCGCACTTTTGCACATTTTAAGAAAATAAAGTTTTACAGCTTTATCAGCTGTATTTTTCCAAAACATACAAATACCACTTTTTCACCTCTGAAGCCACCAAAACCCATTTTTCACTCATATCCTCCTGGTATCATCCCAAAAGACCTTTGGCCATTTTCACCCTCCAATAACCAAAAGTTCCATAAGTGGTGTTATACACCATTTTGAATCTTTTTTCACCAGAAATCCAATGGCACAAATATAAAATGGTTATTTCAACATTCCATAAGGTCATACAGAGGATTCATCAAGGCTCAAGGAGAAAAGTCAATATCAAATACAAATGACGTCATCAAGCAATCATTGGTTATTCTCATTAACAGTATTCCTCAAAGGGAATAATGGCAGTTTGTTCTCAAGGTATATTCAACAGGCAATTCCAAAACAATTTTCAAAGGTTCAGTGCTCCATCAATCCACCTTGGCAACCACATTCATTCAATACATTCTGGATTCATCAAGACCTGTATTTTCAATCATACACCATGTGAATTTCATTCAACTCAGTTTGGAAAGGTATACACTTCATCAAGTAGTCAATACAGACCAGCTACCAGCCTGAAGGAGTCAAGCTCTTAACTTTTCACATATACCAGCCTCCTTTGACCCTGAGGGGTTTTTCCCCAGTTAATTAATATATTTTGATTTTATTTTATCTTTATTTATCTTATCTTTTTTGTTAAGTGAATACTGATATTATCAAGTCAGTTATTTAGCACCTCTTTCCTTTTCTTTCTTTGCCTGTCAATGAATATTTGGTGATCATATCCTTACTAATTCCATTATTAATTTTGGCCGGTTGAAACAGTGATTAATGACTTACTTGGTTGGCTCTTTGGCCATTTGGCTTCTAATTTCTCTTATTGCATCTCATCTTTGTACCTTCATATTTCTTAGACAAATTCACTTCTTTATTCTTTGGAGTATTCAAAGTGAGTTCCCTGATTTCTTAGTGCCAGGACACTCTTGTTTTTCCACCAAGAGCCCCTGTGACAGGAGTTTAAGAAGAAATTTATTGAAAATACTAAGAGAATCTGTTCAGAAGTGATATTTCATTTCAAAAATTTCCCTCCTCACATCTGTTCTCTCAATGGAAAGGTCTCTCATTACTTTCTTTAGCCAAAATTTTGAAATTTCAAATAAAAATTACCTCCAATGAATAATTCACTCATAAAACAGCAATTCTCAAGGAATTCCTGTTACTAACAAGACCAAACTGGAATTTTTCAAGTGCCAAAGTTCTCAGCTATCAGACTTCCATAAACAGTGGGATTTGAATTCATCTGTAGGTTTTCTTTATTCTCAATTTCATAGCTCCTTTGTAACATTTGCTAATTTTCTTTAAAATCTTCTTCCCACAATGGCCATCAAGTTGATTATCAAAGTGTTTAGAAATAAAGAAAGGAAGAATCATTAAAAGGAGACATTTAAAAGTATTTCAGGGGATGTTTTTTAAATATGAATGGAAGGAATTACCCCAATTCTTCCACATCTCCAAGATTTTGTAATTGGAAAAGCCCCATTTAATCAGATTTTCAATAGTCAAGAGGACCAAGACCTTCATAAAGACCCTCTTGAATTCAAAGATATGTGTGGAAAACATCAAGGTGAAAAATATAAAAGGTAGAGATCCCTAAAAGTTAAAATAATTCTAAGACAATCCAATCCAAGAGGAAGACCTCAATATAGAACACTGGAGCAACTACAAGAGCGATTCGGATTTATCCCCCTCAATTTACAGAAGTGGATCAATCTGAATTAGCTGTATATTTATAGGACTCAGTATTCAAATCAATTACTTCATAAGTATAAATATCCTCAGAAATTGATTTTAATGAATATGGAAACTCACATGTAAGCCTAAGAAGGCTCAAGGGGATTTCCAAGAGAATCAAAACTTCATAAATTACCACAGGCCTGCCACCAATTTGAAGATTTATGATGCATTTTATTCAACATGTGACCATTTAAAAATCAATTATCATAAAATTTAAGAATTATCAAAGCTTTTTTTAAGATTTTCATTCTTTCAAATATAGGAGCTTTTGGTTATTTCAAGTTGGATTTTTTTCAGAAATTCTTTAGCTAACTCTCTTTGAAGGCTTTATTAAATTTATTTCCTAATACACTCTGAGGCCAATAAATATCAAGGCTGATGTTAAATGTAACTATAAAACTTTATCTAATTAAATTCATAAGACAAAATAACAATGAGCTTATTTCAGGGGTGACTTGGTTGAATAAAATGAAACAAATCAAAAATCTTATGAAGCCATTAATAACCATTTAACCTCATCAGTATATATTTCGGACATACTTCAGTGGTATGAAGATGTTGGACAGGCTCCAAAGAGAAAGTGTATTTCCATTCCTGATATGAGGGATCCATTTGCAAAAAATTATCAATTACCAGTTTCCTTTATTTAAAAGCTCAATATTTATCCTTTTTCCTTATCTATGTCCTCTAAATGAAAACACAACTATTATAATGTGTTTTTTTGGATAGGATCTATGATTTTATTGACTTTGATATCAAGATTTCTAAGGTTTCTCCTGTCCCCCCTTACAGTGTATTCAAAATTTGATGCTCAAACAAAAGCCCTTTTTTATAATTTTCCAACATTCTTCCTGCTGGTAAGGAAAGCTCCACTTTTTTAGTATTTTATTAATATGAAAATTATTTTTTTTCTATCCAAGTTGTAACCCCCTTCTTTAACCTGCAATACGGATATTCTGGACTTATTTATAGCTGTATTCCAAACATGCAAAGAGCTTTTTGGAACAGAAACCCCCTTTTGGGGAATTCAATTTTCCCTTCTAAAGAAACCCAAAAATGTGGGCTTCTGCTTTATGTTTCTCATTATTATCCCTTTTTTTCAAATACCCAGGAAAATTCATAAGCTGAAACTTGCTTAATTAATTCTTGAAATGAGCTGGCAAATTGAGAGGAAATTCCCCAAGAAATAGTAAAAAAACTTGGGGTTCTTAGAAAGCCACCAATACACAAATATTCTCAAAGAAAAAGTAAAAATTATACAAATCTTGGCCTTGAGATTACTGTTCAAGAAAATTAGGCCTCTTAAATATTGTTGCCATAATTTGGTAAAACAATGTAAGGGCGAATTTTCTTTTACTCAAGGCTTATATTGCTTTACGGGACAACATTTAGATTTTCATAAAGCTTAGATTTATTATTAGTCTAACACGATATTTCCAAAAGAAACTTTTCTTGAGGATTTATTTTGGCTCAAAACTCATTGATTTTCAGTTACATCCAGTGAATTATCTAGGTATAATCCTGATAATCCAGGAAATCTTAAATTAGCTAACTAATCAAGAATAATAAAATTTCCCAAATTAAAAAATCTTATTTAATATTTTTTTGGATCCTCTGGAAAGACATCAGTTGGATTTCCCCTGATATCCTAAGAGTGAGTTATTGAATGATATAAGACTGGTTTTTATAAGGAACCTAAAAATATGTGGCACTTCTGAGAAATGATAAAAAATGTTCATTACTTTTGAGATTGATCATAAAGATAAACGTGGCTATATTACCAAGGAAAATATCAAAATGAGAACAAAAAAGGATTTAAAATATAAATAATATATTTGGTAAGAAAAAGTATAACATAAATTGTAAATTGGAGCTTTCCTTATTTTAAGAGTAAAAAAATTGTTTATCAAGAATACTAAAGTATAAATAGCTAGTTGAGCTATCTAATTGTCAAAAATATTTTGCAGCTTGAGCTTGAAAATTAATTAATATGCTTTCAAGGAACCATTTAATGAGAAAAAACACAGAATAAAGTCATCAATAGCTTCATAAAAATGGGGATCCTATCTGGGGCTGAAGTGAAATGGATTAATCTTATAGTTTTTATGTATATATTGATCAGTAATTTGATATTTTATTTATTAATAATTGAGTATGCCATATATGGGTAAGTGAAAGAAATTTTACTTAATGACATCCTGGATTGGTCCAATTATCATTATAAGTATAAATGAATAAATGATCATAGACAAGAATTTAAATTCCATTGAAAATCCAAAAGGTGGCAAAATAAAGTTAATATTTAATCTTTCCTCTCCATATTAATTGACGTTCAATGCATTCCAAGAATCAGATTGATTCTTAGTACACTTACCTATATTATATTGAAATTTGACACCTATATCATACCAGAACGTGGTAAGTGATTCTGGAAAGTTATAATGTGAAAAGAATTCTCTGGGAATCTGAAACAAATCCACAAGCCAAATTTATCAAATAAGGCTCAAACATCAATAAAATAGAAATAATTGGAGTTTTAGAAAATTAGAATCAAGATAGAAAGTTAATTTGAGACTAATAAATCACATATTTGAATTAAAATAATATTTATTGAAAATTGAAATTCTACAGTCAAATCACTCCAAAATGAAGCTAAACCCTATTATTGAGCTACTCTATCTTTTTACTTATTTACTCTAATATTCATATCAGTTGGGATATTAATTTTCTGATATATGACTATATCAGATAAAGATATTTATACACATGATTTCTTGACTAAATTTATTTGGGCTCAAGTTTCTGGAAAATCAGAAAATTTCTCCAAAATCTTTGATTCATTGGACCTAATGGGATTTGGGATTTTGAACTAAATAATAGCTGATATTTGAAATATATAAAAAATGGACAGAAAAAATATTCATGAGTGGGGATTCCAAATATAAAAAAGAGAATATAAATACTAAATATTATCATGAAGATAAAAGAATTGCATTTAAAATTACTTTAGTATTCTAATACCCAAACTAAGATATTATTCTTTAAAGGTTTTTCATCAAATTATATTTTTTCCTTCAACATATTAATTGAAGTTAAAAGTCTGGTGAGGCTCCTTCTAGAGTTGAAATTTGTGTATAAAGTTGAATTATAAATATTTCTTTCATTTAATACTGGGAAATATACTCTAAGTCTTTCAAGTTTTGAGTCAAAATTAAATGCTTGATCTAGAAAAACAAACTATTCATGAAAAAATAATACTATGATTAATTGATTCATAAAATATTATGAAAATTGGAATAGAAAGGAAAGACCAAAATTTAAATAGTTTTTACTACCATGAGGAATGATTGAAAATAAATTTCAAAAAAATATTCCTCTGAGTTGAAAGAAAAATAAAGTTCCCAAAGTCAATCAAATTTGAAGTGATTCACAGTCTTGATTTTTCCTTCTAAATTGAAAAAGATAAATTTTTGAAGATATTGTTAAGTATTTACAAATTATTTGTTGCAATAGATGATACTCTTCCAAATTTATTCATACTTCTGGAAACTGAATTTTTGTAAAAACTTTGACCAAATTTTTTTTTATCACTATTAGGAGGATCCATACTGAGGAAAATCCTGTTGTGTGTGATTAAAATGAGGCAGTACCTGGAGGGGGAAATTACAGGTGACTAGTATTGAATTGCTAATAACTCCTTTAACTAAGGGTGGCAAGGGTGTATTGCCTGCCCCTCCTAAATTACTGAACAAAATCCTTCTTGGAGCTCATAAACCAAAAAGAAAATTGGTAAGTGGCTTTGAAACTGTAGAAGACAAAATTCAGCAGTCTGAGCTCAGACCTATTAAATATATAATAAGAAATATAGTTTCAGTAATCTTGGTTAATTGTGAGATTTAATGAAATACTTGCCTGTTGGATATTTATTTTTGCTTAAATTTGGTTGAGTGGTTTCCTCTTACTGATAATATATTGGTAAGATGGGTTATTCAAGATTTTCTGGAAAGCTTGATGAGCTTTGATAATGGTTATTTTGTTAAGGTGAAGCTAGAATAGAGTAAAAAATACTTTTTAAAGGTTTTTTACTTTTTAAGAGTGGTCAATAATAAGATAGAATTATATTTTTTAAATATGAAAGGTAATATTCTCTGATATTGGATGCTTAAAGGGATAAGTGAATTTTTAAACTTGATAAATGGGGTTATTTTTTACTGGATAAATCATTTTCATAGAGTAGTAACCCTAATCTTTGATACTGGATAATTTTCTTTTAATACTAAGATTCTACTGAGCTTACGTACTGGGAAATCCTCAACACTATACTTCCACTGAGCTTAGCTACTGGGAAAGTAAATTAACTATAATATAATGTAATACCTCCCAGGGAAGCGATGACTTATTTCTGTGCTTATGATATGTAGGGGATATAATGTGCATTGGGGGAGAGAGCTCGTCTATTTATCCCTTTTGGGACTCCAGGGGAGCCTCCATGGGAGCTGTATTTTATCACTTTAGTTCTTCCTGATTCCATCATGTGACTTTGTTTTTGGTGAGGACCTTTCTAGCATGGGTCAGGTGATTTAAGGTTTGGTGATAATTTTCCTTCTGCACAGCCTCCATTTATAACATCACTTTTTCTGCTTGGTGAGCTGTTTATGAAATTATTTTCTTGGAGTTTCCTTGCATGCATGAGGTGATTTAATTTTTGCTAGGGATTTTTTCTTTTGAAAATCCTTTTTTGTGTCACATGATATGATTTTGGTGGGGGCAGTATCACATGATCACTTTTGATTTTCCTTGCTCATGTCATTTGTTTTGGGCTTGGTAGAAATGGCTGTGTAATTTATTTTTGGACTTTAAAGTGAGGTCAGGTGATGATTTCTTGCACTGATGTATTTACTGTTGTGCATGAGATGATGTGATTTGTTTTTTAGTTTTACACATGCTGTGCATGGTAATGTGGTTGATATTTAAATAATGGTGTGTACTGCATGAAGCCTGTTGTAACTAGTTTTGACTTGCACGGGGTGATAATTGGTTTTAAGAATCTTGATGCTTTCTTAAGCTTTCAAGTGGGGTTACTGTTTATATAAGATAAGGTACTCCCATTTCTGTGTTGGGTATGACTTTCTGGAATTTCATGTGGTTGAGATTTGAATCACATAACTTTTATATGTTGAATGCAAGGTGCTGCATGAATCCTGTGGCTAAAGAAGGGGTGAATAATTTACAGGGTAGTACCTTTCTTGGTGTAACTAGTTTTTTAAATATTTAACTTGATTTTTTGAATATCAATAGTGAAACTGAATGATTTTTTAACCCATACACTGCAGCTTGGTGCCTGTGCCATGGTATTATAAATTAACTCCAGCTTCTTGATGCAAAATTGACCTTTTGGTCTAAAATATGACTGTAAGTCTGCCTGTGGGTTTAATTTACTGCTGCTATGAGCTACTATGAGCTTGAGCCTGGTGAAAAGAATGGTATGGAATACCACGTCCCCCTCTAAATTTAATGCTTCCCCAGAATTCCAGGTGAGAGCTCCCTATTCTCCATCTAATTATGTGGTCTCCTCAAATACATCTTTCTCATTTATTGGTTCATCTTCTGTGTCTTCTTTTGTGCTTATCAACTTTCCTCTTGGGTAAAACTTCTTGACTTGAGAGGAAGCAACTCTCCTTGATATTTTTTTCCATCCAGCTCCTCCAGTTCATATGGTCCATTTTTTACTTTTCTGATTAATTTATATTGTCTATTACATTTGTTTTTTAGCATTAGTCCCTAATCGGTTTCTATTGTTTTGTTGTAAACCAAGACTAAATCTCCTGGATTAAGTTGTTATCTTAGTCAGTGTGCCATTCTTCTGTCCCAATATTTGATAGAGTCATCCCTTGATTTTTTGAGTTTCTCTGATTCTTCCCTCTGCATTTCTTCTTTTACTTCTAACTGTTTAGCTCTGGCTTCCAATAATTCCTCAGTTGTGGATATTTTGCGCCATTCCACTGCTAAAAATGTTTTCGTTTCAATATCAATTAGAAATACTGTTAGTTGACCAAATTGGAGTTCAAATGGTGAGAAACCAGTTTTATTTCAGCTTAAATACTATCAGCCAAAGTAATCAAAGGTATATATATTTTTCATTTTACACCATTTTATCCACAAATATTGACTAGTGCATCTTTGAGCTGTTTATGGCCTCTTTAAAAAATTACTTGAGACTCTGGGAAATATGGTATGGTGACTCTTATACTTGATCCTGATTTCTTTACTGAATGTTGAAGTTCTCTTCCAAACTATGGCCCCCCATAAACAGTAACTTCTTTTGGTGAGAAATACCTGCATTTCCATTCTGAGGTGAACCATTTTGAAACTGCTTTTTCTGTTGATTTAACAAGTCCAAATCTTTCTTGATGTCCTGAAAAACCATCTCTAGCCACAACCATATACTTCTGTCTCCCAGATTTGATATTTACTGCATCCATGCTTACCCTTTCAAAGGGTTTTGTTTTTTATGTACACTTTTCTTGTTCCCTTTGTTGTTGACTCCTCTTTTGGCAGGCCAGGAAAGATTACACCTATTTATTGACTTATTTCTCCATTCCTTCCCAAAAAAAACTTTCTTTGATCCTTATGTAATTTTAATTTTCTTATCTGTGGCCTATCTATTCATGAAGTGATTTCAAAATGTAGCTTTGAATTTCTTTACTTGATATAACCAATTGAGGGTTTAGGTTATTGCTTATTTTGAACTTTCCCTCTACTAAGAAAAAGTTTGGCGAGCTTATTTTTATACTTTTAAATTCTTCATCCTTACTTAATTGTTGTTTTTTATTGTAATTTATCATTGTTTAATCCTCTTCCAAAATCCTGCTTGTTTTTTGGTACTTTAATTCCTAAAAATTGAGTTAATTTAAATTCTTAGCCCCAAATCCAGGGTATGGCTTGATCCAATCTTCTTCTTCATCAAACTCTGGTGCATCTTCATAATCTTTTTACAACTTCCTTGTCTCCTGGATAGGCCATCAGGAATGGCTAAGGTTTGCCCTGGTTTGTGTACCAAATCAAAGGAAAATATCTTAATGAAAGCCACCAATCTGGTCATGGGGGCATTGGGCAAGCAAGGGGTGTTGATCATTTCAATTAAAGCCTTGGAATCAACCTTTAATTCAAAGTTTTTTTCTCAACATTTAGTTTGAATATTCTTGACAATTCTTGAAACTGCACAGAGTTCCAATCTGGGTTGTGAGCATTTTGATTCCAATTTTGGAAGATTTATTGATTAATATGATACTGGTATGTCTTTTCCCTATTTTTCTTCTTGCATGAGTACTGGTACTGCAGAAATGTAGCTTGAGTCTACATCTAATTTTATTTCTCTTTCTCCTTTGTCATAATAAAATTTCTTGAGGGTAATTTCTTCTCCAACAATTTTCCTGATCTTCTTGAAGGATTCTTCACAGTTTTCATCCCAATTTAGCTCAACATCCTCCCTGCTGAGCCTTCCAAGTGGTGATGCAAATTGTTAGAAGTTTTCAATAAACATTATTATGTAGGCACAAAGTCCAAGAAATCCTCTTATTTACTTCTTTTTGAGAGGTTTTGGCCAGCTTTGAGTTTTGTTGATCTTTTTTTTGAGATTGTTCTTCTTTTGAATGATACAAAATGCCCTACTATGTCCAAAGCTGGCACACAGAATGTAATATTTGATCATGAGATAGTAAGTCCTGTTTCTTAAATCCTGAATATCATCCTTTTCAATTTGATGTCATATTATCATATAAATCTTCAAATTGAGGGGTTTTTTGGTAGTGTTTCTTGGCTGTAAAGTTATATTGGTCCTTTTATTCCTCAATAATCAATGAAAATTTCTACACTTTCTGGTATTTATTCTTGGAGTATCCAGGTCATTTGTGCTTGGTATACTGCTACTGGTTTAGTCGATCCTTGGGGTAATCTTTTGAGCTGCATCCTTCCAAGGGGTGATTCAAAAGTGGTAAGGGATCTTGTACTGAAATCTCATTCTCTTTCCTCATATCCTCCCATGATGCCACCTAGTCCATAGCATTCTCTTCCTGAAAATGAATCTACAAATTCTTCAATGTGAGGTAGTCAGCCAGCATCCTTGATGGTGAGATTGTTAATTTCTTGAAGTTCAGTGAAAATTCTGAGCTTTCCATCTTATTTGGGCACAAAAAACATTGGGATTGTGTAGCTTGAGGTGGAATTCTCATAGAGTCCAGTTCTTATTATTTCTCTGATTAATTAAGTAAGCTGAGTTAAAATTGACTTGGGTATGGGAGTTGGTTTCTTCTTCAAAGGTTCATGAGGTATTACTGGTAGCTTGTAAGGTTTTCCATAAGAGTGCTTGAGTAATCCTCTGTCTTCTTCACAGAAAACTATTACTTTTTCACTTAAGGTAATTAAATTTCTGGGTAAATTGATTTCTTCATTTGATAGCCGTCCTGGTGGGCCGAAATTAACTTCTTTCAGTCTTTCATGGGTTACCTTGAAGGTTTGGTGATAAGGGTGTTTTGTAAGGATCTCTTGACAAAGGAGATCTTTCCAAAGGTGGGTTAAGGCCTTGAGGCATTGGCTAATTGACTTGTCTCACCTTCTTCAGGACTGATTTATATTTGGCTGCTAAAATTTGGTGATCAATCTTCAATTAGGTATTTTGATTATTTCCAAGAATTTTCTAGTGTCCTGAAATCTTGAGGTCTTCACAATTATTCTTCATTATTTATTCAATGAAAAATGCCGTTGAAGGTCATACAGGAACTACAACTAGGTGTGTAACCCCTGTACTTAGGTATACAATTCCTGAAGTTTAAGTCATGCAAAGACCTCCTGGATTCATCAAAGGGCTTATATTGATTATTGAGCTCCTTTGGGTTTGATTTTGGCTTTCACTTGACTCTTGTTGAATTCTTCAATCTTCATGATTCTTCTGGTTTTTTTTCTTTTCTTAATTAATGGATTGGGACTTCACTCTTTTCATTGTGGCCAATTTGATAATTATAAACACCTGTGAAGCCCCTATTTCTTGTTACACAAGAGAGAAGTTCATTGTAATTCTAAGGAAAGAAGTGGTCCTTCAAAACTTCTCCTTACTAGGTGAATCCCCTCCTGCTTCTTGGATGTTTTTTTAAGATTCCCTTCACAAGTATATAGGGGAAAAAGTTTAGTTTCATACTGAGGACCTCATGAGTCTTCAAGCTTTTTTAAAATCCCAAGGGACATTTGAGTTGAGTGTTTTACATTGTCTTATTGTTACATCATGTTGAGTGAGCCCTCAGTTCATAATTGATCCAGTTGATTCATTCTTTTGTCAATAAATATTCACCAGTGAGCATTGAAGTCCAAGTGGGTTTCAATCCATAATTAAAGAAATGGACAAGCTCTTGTGTTTTCAAAAGGTTGATCTGTAAGGAACTTCTTCTTTTCTTCATAAGTAATCTTTATTTTCAGTATTCTGAATAATTTATCTCTTAATTAATCTTTTTTCCAATCCTCTTTATAATTCTTCAAAATAATTTATGTCTTTAGATTCTTCTGAATTTCTAAGGCATCCCTGTAATCAAAAACAAAATAGAAATGAAAATTGAAAATAATAAGATGGTTAAAAAATTGAGTTTTGGAACTAATTAATTCTTTTTGATAATATTCTTTTGGATGAGGGCCCCCCTCTCCATTTCAAAATCTTGAGTTGGTTTTGAAATTTTGAGGAGTATATACCCTTACTCCCCCAAACGTTCCACCATAGGGGATAGTGTAAGAAATAAGTTTACCCACCCCTCATTTTTATAGTGCTTTTGATACAAATAAATAAGAATAAGGTGACATAATTCTCTTTTAATGAGAATGAAATGATAATAATCAGTAATAATTTCTTTTAATTTAAGTATAAAATAGCCAAATATTGGGAGATCTGAGTAAAAATCACAATATAAAGGAAATAATGCTGAATTACACTCAATATCATGGAGCTGTTTGGTTAAAGGTGGTGATCTGTGCCAATTTGAGAAAATTGGTGCTCTTGGGAGTATTTATTAGTAATCTGACATAGCTGAATGATCATAATTTGAGTCCTTTATTTTTATAATGACCCTTCTGATGCCACAACTCTTCCTTTTTTGAACTATCATTGTGACTCAGACTTTATTTCAAGTTCATCCTCTTTATGGGTTAGCTTTTCTGTTACTCATAAATGTATTTGAGTTGTTAAAAAAGATATGAACAGTAAAGTCCAATATTTGTAAATGTGAAAAAACTCTTTTTTGCTTTTCAGGGGGCTTTTTAAATTCCAGTTTCAATAGATAGAACATTGAGGTATTATTGATATGTATATTAGCCAAATTATGCCATCAATTTATGAGGTTTTAATATGAATAACTCCTTCAGAGTTTAATTAATGCCTTCATGGCACAAATACTCCTTCTTTTTGAAAAAGCTCCAATCACTTTCTTGTAATTCAAAAAATATTTCAAATAAATTCATCATTTTAACCAAATTAATTGATGCAGAGAGTTTATATTTTTATTTTTTTAGTTGAAAATTTAAGCCAATTTAATAGCCCTTGTTGTAATATGGGAAAAAATGTAATAAATATAATAAATAGAATACTCTTGAGAAATTGAATTGGATATGGCCCTCATTTTGAGGGAAAAAATAAATGAATTTGAAATAAAAAATAAAGAATATTTTCAGAAATTGTGAGGCATTACTTCTTTCTCATTATTTTTTCTAATGACATAAAATTATAAAGTAAAAAATAATAAATAAAAGCTTGGGTAGCTTATAGTTAATGGGAAGTTTATGGTCTTTCAAGGGACCATATCTTGTGTCAAGGAAACTGTTTGTTTCCTTTGGGGTTTCATGGCATGTGATTTATCTTCAAAGAAAAGTTCTTTAATTAGTTCAAACAGTTAATAGTATTATTTAGGAATCATTCTCATTCCATAAGCATTCCTAATCTTATAAAATCAGTTTCAGCTTTTTTTTCTTTTAAAAAGTCATTTAAAACCCTTCTCAGACATCTTCTTCTTTTTATAAAGCCTCCTTAATTTATAAAAAATGTATATATATATATTTGCTATGAACATATATATTTATCAAATTAAAATCATAATTTAAATATTAATAGGGGGTAGAAGAATAAAATAAATGAGAATTCAGACAAATAAGTTTTAATCCATGCTGAGGTCTTATCCATTCTACCCAGACCATAAGCTTAAGTCCTTCTGGGGACTCTTGCTTTTTGAAAGGCCTCATTAATTGAAATATCCTTTGTTGTTTCAATGATTGAGAGAATTATCCTTGGATTTATTTCCTGAAAAGATTAGTAGAAAATAAACTAGAGGTTTTTTGTCTTGTAAATGAAAAATAAAAAAACAAGCAGTTTAATGTCTTTCTGGGGATATTTTTCTATTTTTTATTCCCTTTAGCATAAAAAAATTAAGAAACCAAATTACTTAAGATCAAAAAGCAAACCCAGAGGTTTGAAGCCATGTTGAAGGCTTATTCAACTCAATTCCTGCAGCTGAATAAATTTAAAAACAATACAGCAGTTTAATGTCTTTGTGAGCCTTAGAGGTATTTTCATATACCCCAAAGACCACAAATAACAAAATAAGATATAGATATAAATAAAATAAATATTATCAAAATAAAAATTAAAATATAAATACAAATTTATATACAAAAATGAAATTTTGATAATAAAAAATAAAAATTACATTGAATTTTAAAATTGTGAAATCACATTTTTACTTGAAAAAATTAAGTAAAAATGAATTTTTAATAAAATTAATGAAATTAAAATATTTTTTGTAAAATGTTACATAGAATATACAATAGCTTTTTATCCAATAAATAAATATAAGAAAATTACTTCACCATTGGATTCCTCATAAAAAATAAGGTGGGGTCACCTCGGGGTAAAATTTCTGTAACTCAACTCTAAATAAGCTTAAATTAGGTTTTTAGTATTTTCTGTACAAAAGTTGAAAATACTCAAAACCTTCATATAATTCACACCACATGTGGTGTTAACCATCAATTTTTGTGTTAAAATTGAGGTGGTGTGTGTAGTTTAGAAGTTATGAGGAATTGAAGCATTTTCAATTGAAATGTCAAAATGTGTGTGTGTATTACATAAGTGAACTGTAATTTACATATGAGGTATCAACTATTACATTTGTGTACTGTAAAACTCAATTTAATTGTATGTGTAAATTACAAGTGTATTACATGATGAGGAATTAAAGAAAAAATAAATTGGAAAGATTAATTCTGGGCGGGAAAAAGTACTCTAGCTCCAAGGGGGAGCCAGACCCCCAAAATCCTTGCTGACAGGTGTGGGATGTCAAAATACACAAAAAGGTTCACCACTTTTGGCCTGGAATTGAGTCACAGGGTCTGTGACTCAATTGATGATGAGGTTTTGATACCAACCAGGGCAGTTTTAACTGTTGCCAAGAGGGTAAAACTACCCTTAATTTAAAACAATCTTAGTAAAAACAGTTTTAAATAGTTTCTACGTCTTCTACACACATTTTGACAGGTTTTGAAGGCTCTAGACCAGGTATTACTATAGTAATGGCTGATTTAAGGGTCTAAAATGGGTAAAAATAGCAAAAAATGGCTAAAACCAGCCTTTTTTGGTCTATCATAGGGTTAAATGATGCCATAATTGGCTTTTCTGTTGTCAGAGTGTTTTCCCGACTGACAAGAGTAAATTTTACTTTTGGAGTAAGAAAATTGATAGCTATAAAAGAATGTCTTCTTTGCCCCACTTTTCTCTTCATGTTAGAATCTTTTCCTTTTATAATTAGTTTAAACACTCTTAAACCAATCAATAAAAGATTCCAATCACCCTTCTTAAAACATTTTAAACCTTTTCAACATGTGAAAAAATTATTATAATCATTGTTTGTAACTCTTATAGTCATTTTTACCCCTTGAACCACCCCATAAGTGAATTAAAGCATCTTTCACCACTGTTAGCTTTGTCACTTTGTTTCCAAATTCACTCTGGTCACTTTTGGGAGTGTTTTCTCTTTAAATATATTTTTAAAGACTTTTTTCTTTGATTAATTTCTTGCAGTTCTTTGCTCAATTAATTCCAATTGAAATTGCTCTTGAAGAAATTTCTTTTGTAGCCTTAAATATCTCTTGTAGAGTATTTTTGGATAAATTTTTATTGTTGGTAAAACAATAAATCTCTATAATATCATTGTTTTATACTTATAAATTTAAAAAAATGAAATTTATATGTTCTCTCTGAAAAATACTATTTCATACTATTTTTAATTATATTTTACCTTATACAAATTTTGAGGACACGAAAAATACTTGATCTTTAATCAAAGTATCATATCCACACCTTATATTTGGGGGCCCAGCCATCATATTTTACCTGTGAAATAATGTTTTACTCTTTTTAAATCTTTTTTTCTTATATTGAAAAATTTAGAAACATATAAAAAATACTTATAATTTAAAAAATCCATAAAAAATAACTTTTTTCATATTATAAGTGACACCTTATTTTTTCATTTCTCTCTTGAAAAAATCTTTTTTTTACTTAATAAATTGGCTTTTTCATTAATTTTAGTGTCTGACAATGTGGTAAGACAAGAAAATATTGAAACAGCCTCAACAGTAACAAGCATTATTCCTGAAAGTACTGTGAATTCTGACCATAATAGTACAGCTAATATAACTCAGAATAATTAACCAGAGCCAATTTATTCTGAATTAATTAGCTTGGATATAAGTAATACCCTTCAAAAGGCAAAGAATTTGGCCAATAGTAAGTTTTTTGATGTAAAAATGCTACTTTTAAGCCTTTTAATCATACAATATGCCTTCAACCAGATCAGGAGCCAGCTATAACCCCTCAAGCAGCTCCCAAAAAAGGCATAGACATGATTATGGCAGAGGCCCATCAGTTTCAGAAGGACAAGGGTCAGTTGATGACCTCCAAATGAATAAATGATGTCATTCTGATGTTGATAATCCTATTTTACCTTCAAACAGAGCCGACACCGCTACAAGAAGCCTCAGTGGACATATAAAAAGCCAGCCAGAAGGCTTACAACAATGAATTGCAGCACAAAGAGTACCAGATCCTTGCATATCTGTGGAGAAACTGCATGAATTATTACCTGAATGTGAAGAAATTCCTGGGCCATCCCAACACTTGCAAGTTACTCAATGGATGGCATCCATTGATGGAAAAGAAGAACATGATTCTTTTAACAGAAGAATTGAGGGAAACCAACCCTCCACCACCCATGAAAGTGCCACAAACAGCCCCAGTAGCCAGCAGAAGCAATTCCAATGTGAAAAAGCAGCCACAATCTCAAAACAAGGGCAAAGGAAAGGCACCAGCCACAAAGCCTTACAGCCAGGGCTACAGGATCCCAAAGATTCAGCAGGATTCCATGGAAAATGTATTTCAGATGGCCAGAACAATGATGGAATTACAGAAAAAGGAGGAAGCCGGATTAAAATATCAAAAATGATTTCTGACATTTTTGATTCAATTGCAGAGCTGTATGAAGCTATAAATGACATAAAAACTCATGTTTCTGATAAAAATTTATCCATTTGTAACAATCTTAAAGCAAACAACTTAAGTCTGAGCAAAATAAATGAAACACTTATGTGTTTTGAGAAAGCTTTAAGAACAATTAAAAATTTAAATAATGAAAATTCTTTTGGCAATAAGATAAATGAACAATCTTCCATTATTAAAGAATTAACAGACAAATATTCTAGATTCAATATTGATGACATAATTGAAACAAGAATTAAACAAGCCATAAACATTATCAAGACAGTTAACAAGGAAGTCCTTGATGACATTTCAACTTCATTTACTGAAGTAAAGACATATACAATTTCCTTGAAAAAGTGCTTTGATGCTTCACGAGAAGAGGTATCAAAATTAATAATGAAATTGAATCAAGTCACTGCTGATAATACAAGACAAACAGAGTTATGGCAAGAACTGGCACATAAAGAAGACATGTATAAAGTTGAAGTAATAAATTTAGGGTGTTGGTAAACACACGTAAGTGACCTTAATTTTCAAATAACAATTACTCAGGCTCAGTTTTGAGGATTTTTTCAATTTTTTTTTGCCATATTTTTCCGGACTTGGCATGTCAATAAGCACAAATTTTTTCAAAAATTTTTTTTTTGCAAAATTTCACCAATTTGGCCAATATACCAAAATGGCATATTTTTTTCAAAAATTCATTTAAAATCTTCCCACTTATGAATTTCCTTAATTTTTTTTTAAAATGAAGGGTTCAATGTGAAGAATGAAGCACCAGAATCCCATAATTTTGGGAATTTTTTTGGGTGGGACAAGTGAAGGCGCAAAAAGGGTTTTTTTTTCAAATGTTTTTTCCCATCATTGTAATATGCCTATTTTTGAAAAGTGAATTTAATAACTTCCCACTTATGAATTTCCTTCATTTTTTTTAAATTGAATAGTTCAATCTGGAAAATAAAGAACCAGAAGCTCATGAATTGTGAAATTTCTTTTGGTGGGACAACAAGTGAAGGCGCAATGAGTGTTTTTTTTCTTGTGTGTAATATGACTATTTTAAAGTACAAAAGTTCCACATTTTTGATAAAAAAGGAGACTGAGGTGAAATTTAAGCAATAAATATGACTGAGGAGGGGGATAATTGGCATAAATTGTATATACAAAAATCATTCAATCAGAATCAACCTCCAAAATAGTGGGGTTTTTCTGAGAGGGGGGAGGAAGATTGGACAAATACAACATTCTGTGTTTCTTAAATTTATCAGCCCACCCCAGGGCTTGCTTTTGGGCATGAATCTCCCAGTTCACAGTAATGGGGGGACTGGATCAACTTTAGAAATGATGATGTCCAAAGGAAGAAAATGAGCACAGATATTCAAGAAGGAGATGAAAATGGGGGGATTATCATTTGGAGGACAGAAATAAGGGAAAAAAGAAAAGATTGGGCTGTGGAATAAAAGAAAACTGGTCTTTTATACTTATTTGCAATTGGATCCCCCATGTCAGGCATGGACATCCACTTGCTTTTTGGAGCCTGGCCAACATCTTCATACCATTCAATTCTTTCCAAATAAGAGGATACTGAGGGAATTAAGGTGTTCATGGCTTCATAAAGGTTTTGATTTTGGTGAATTTCTTCAGCCAAGTCATCTCTGACATCAGCCCATTGATCTGGAGTCCTGTAAATGAAGTGGGATACTGTTCTGTAGCCACAGTTTCCATCACCCTAGACATTGATGGCCTTGAAGGTGTATTTCAATATAAACTTGGGCAAGTCTTCTGAGCCAGTTATCTGATAAAATAACTTCAAAAATGAATAAATATCAAAATAAACAACAGTAAATTACATTAAAAAGAATCAGAAACTCACAAACAGCTTGGAGCATTCATCACTTGTGTGATAATTGCTTTGACAATGCTCACATTTCAAGTCAATTGCATCATAGATATTCAAACTGGTGGCAGGCTTATGTGATTTTCTTTGTGAGGTTTTTGCTTCCAATTGCCAATCTTCTGGACCTTCTAAGGGTTACTTCTGATTTATTTAATTCAGTTGCTGAGGGTAGTGAATCTGATGAACTGATGGATTTAGATAATGAGTCCTCAGAATCTTCAGAATCTTCAGATGAGTCCACTTCCATAATTGGAGAGGGAACATTTGACTGGGATCTTGATGTTGTTGTGCTGGTCACTTTTGATGGGGGTCTTCCTATTCTCTTGGATTGACTTTCAATAATTTCAAATCTTGAAGGTTCTCTTTTGTTTTGATTTTTGTTTTTATTCTTAGCTCCTTGGGGTCTTCCACGGATATTCTTGCATTCTAGAGGGTCTTCATAATATTGATCATCCTCTTGACTCTTGGGAGTTTGATCAAATGGGACTTTTCCAGTCAAAACATCTTGAAAATGTTGAAGTATTGGAGTGATTTCTGCCATTGGTCTTTGAAACAGGTCTTCCCCAATGTATTAAAATATTTTCTTGGCTTCATTCCTTCTTTCTTTTTCAACACTTTAATCATCACCTTGAAAACCAGCCTGAGAAGAATAAGACAAATAAAATCAGCTAATAAGAAAAAAAATAATAATAAGAAATTAAAAAACCCTCACAGGCCAATTCAAATGCCATTGAGGATGGAAGTCTGATAATTCAAGCCTTTGGCACTTGGCAAATGCCTTTTGGGTCTTATGCTTGCAAGGAATGCCTTTATAATTGTTGTATTTGTTGGTACATTTTTCATCTGGAGGAAATTTTGTTTTTAAATTTCCAAAGGCAATCTGAAGAGCATAATGAGACACCTTTCCATTGAGGGCACAGATGTGTGGAGGAAAATTCTTGACATGGACAATCATTTGTTTGGACATTCTGTTGATAATTTCAATAAATTGTTTTCTGAATGCCATGTGGAGAGTACCAGTGGCCTTTTGGAGCCAAGGCTTAACCATGGCATGTGCACCTTCAACTCTGGAGGTGGAGCCCACGCCCAGGTGGCAATGGTGGTTGGTCCAGGCTGGCACATAATACTCCTTTAGAGGAAGCCAGGTATTTTCCAAATACTGCAAGACCTCTCCATTTTTAACTTGCTTTTGAAGCTTCTTCCAGTTGTCTTTGAAAGACTTTTCAGTGGGTGAATACATAAGCTGAGAAATGAATCCCAAAGTCATTAATAAAGACAATAATAAGAAAAAAAGTGAAATAAAATGAAATAAAATGAAGAAGTATATTACTTGATTTAAAAGGCCCATAAAATTTTCAAAATCAGTTCCATGACCAATTTTCTTCATGCAATGAGCAGATACATCCTTGTTGATGTGCCAAATTCATAGCATGACTTTGGAGTCTGGGAAGAGCTTCTTAATAGAGTTTTTCAAGGCCAGATCCCTGTCAATAACAATAACTGGAGGGTGAACAAGATTGGTGTTGTTGAGGACCTTTTCAATGTATTGATCTAATGCCCAAGTATATGAAGTTTCATTTTCATTCTTAATCAAACAAAAAGCCCCAGAAAAGGTCTTATTGGTTGATCTGAATCCAACAATATGAAAAAGGGGCATTTTGTACTTATTGGTTTTATAAGTACAATCCATCAGAATGACATGAGGAAAGCCATGAAGAAGTTTTATCGCCAGGGGGTGAGTAAAAAACAAGGAGGTAATCTGTCCCTCAGAATCCCTTGCAGAGGAACAAACAAATCTTTCTTGTTTGAGAGTGTCAATAAGAGCATTAATGGGCCTTCTTCCTTTCAGTTTGTCTTTCTTTATTTTCTTGACTTGGTTGTAAATGTCTTGAAGGATTACAGGCCTGTCAGACTCCCTCTGGCTGCATAATTGGGCCTGAATTTGCCTTGGAATGAACAGTGATTCAGACATTTGAGCAATTTGGGATGTTTCTTTCTCATTGAATCTCCTGAAAGCAGGATGTGCCATGATAGTTTCAGTGGCATCATGGCTATGTTCAGTATTTTTAACTTTAAGAGTCCAAGTGGTACTCTTGGCATATTTCCTGGCATAAAGTCTAAAAGGACAGTCAAGCTTTCTTGAGGTGACTGTTTTGGGGGGGCTTTTGTTGGGATTTGGGGTGCCAGACCTGTCACAACATATTTCAATTTGGTTGTGGGTCATATTGGATCTCAAGGTGGACACAGCATACCCCTGAGCCCTGGAAGCATTATGCACATGTTGCCAAAAAAGCTCAAGGGTTTTGAAATTCACCTTCAGTGGGGGGTTGAAGCATTTTTTAATGAAAAATATGTATAAAAGTGAAAAAAAGGGGGAATTGGGGGATTTGGAATGGGGTGAGAACCTTTTTAAATGTGAAAAAGAGGTGAAAAAAGGTGTAAAAAATGAACAGAAGTGGTTAAGAGTGAAAGAAAGTGGTTTAAATGTGGGATTAATAGATGAGGGAAGGTAAAAAATTGAAAATTGAGAGGCTTGAAAGCAGGTTGTTGTGGTGGAAAATGCAGTCTTTGGGGGAAAACAAGAAAAAAAGTGTGAAAAGCTTTGCAAAATGGCTTTGGTAATGCTGTTTTTCCACAAAAAAACCAATGGTTTGGGGTGGGGATAATGTGGATTATTGGGGTGTTTGGGCTTGTTTTTTTGGGGGGGCTGTGCAAAAAAATCTGAAACAATTTGGAGTCAGAGATGTTTTGTGGGGAAAAAACCTCTTTTGGGCATGTTTTGGCCCAATACAGGCCCAATTGTGTTTCATTTTTAATTAAAAATGGGCCCAGGGCACCCCTTACGTGTTTTTACCAATTTGCTTACGTGTTTTTACAAACACCCTAATTTAATTCAAGCCTTCCAACATGAATTCAGAAATTCCCTAAGGTGTAGCAACAGTAAAATGAATGATATTGAACAAATACTGAACACCTTACCAAGAATGTCTACACCTCTAAATCAAAATGAGGGTACAAGAATTCCAAATCCACAAGTATCAGAGGTTAAAAACTCACAGTTAAAAAATGAACTTTCCACTTTTTTTATTAATTTGGAACCATCAATGGGCCAAGCACTGCTGAAAGAAGTACCCAAACTTAAAGAATGGCCTCACTTCAGTGGTGAAGAAGAATATGACCATATGGAATTCATCAGAGGTATTGACATGATTAAAGAATATTTTGAATTACCAGACAGATTGGTAACAGCAATATTTAACACCTTTTTCACCAGATCAGCTCACAGATGGTATCTCAAATTAAGACAAGCACATGGACCCCAAAGTCGGACTTGGTGGAAAACCCAAATTATCAACAAATGGGCCAATGATGCTTGGAGGTTTAAAGTGGAAACAGCCTTTGAATCTGCCAAATTTAATGCTTATAAAGACAAACCTTTACCATGGTTCTGCCAACAAAAAGACAGATTAACAGCATTGTATCCTGACATGTCAGAATTTATAATCCACAGAAGAATTCTAAGACAATGTGGAGGTGACTTAGAGTATGCAGTCAAAATCAGGACTAATGAGCAATCTTCAGAAGAAGATATTATTAGTATATTAGAAGAATTAACCACCAGAACCACGATTGGTTCTAGTAGGGTGAATCTCAAAACAAGGTTTAATACACTTTGGAAAGATTCTGTGGACAGAAATCACAAAGAAAATTCTAATAATGTTAAGTATGAATCTGCAGATATAATCAGGCAGTGCCATATTTGCCAAAGCACCACCCACTTTGCCAATACATGTCCAAAGAGGGGGAAAATCAATGAAATTGACATTGAAAAAGAACCTGATGTTGAAAAAGATGATAATATAATTGAAGAAAATTCAGATGATAAGTCATCAATATTTTCTGAATCTTCAAAAGATATAGAAAATATAAATTCCACTTTTGAAATCATGGAATCTTATTCCCACTTGCCAATATTAAGAAATGGTCAACTTGATTTGTCAAAAATTCAAGATGCACAACTTATGAAAACCAAACCAAACAGGGGAAAAGGCTATACATCTGGTAACTCCTTTATAACAGAAGTGGTAATTGATAACAAGCCCACTAAACGTTTACTTGACCCAGGAGTCTTCTGCTCTTGTGTTGGCAAATCTTTTCTTAAGACTTGTGTTCCAAATTTTGAAGACCAATTGTTACCAATTGATGGCATAAAATTCAATAGTGCAAGTAATCCAATAAAAGCATTGGGAATCTTTGAGACCGATGTCATATTTCCACATATCACTGTTGAATTTTTTGTTATGGAAAATTGCTCTAGTACCCATTTTATATTGGGAAAGGACTATTTGATCATGTATGGAATAGACTTAAATAACAACCAGGACAGATACTTTACTATTGGAGACAATAAGCTTCAAAAATTTGCCTTTTTACCATTTAAAAGACAAATTACAGTAAATAAAGTAGCGCCAGTCAACTTAGAGTTGGAAAGATTCAAATCTTAACAGTTGAAGGAAGCTGAAATAAGCTTTCATCTGACTGATAGTCAGGAAAATGAACTTTATGCCCTTTTATATGACCACATAGAAACATTTGAATCAAAAAAAGAACCTTTGGGGGCAATTATTGGTCATGAATTTGACATCATTCTTAATATTGAGAGACCTTATCCACCACTCTTAAGAAGACCTGCATATCCAGGAAGTCCTAAATCAAGAGAAGCTCTGTAAATTCATATCAAAGAACTTTTAGACCTTGGTGCAATAAGAAAGGTTGTCCATAATGAGGAAGTAGAAATACCTACACCAGTCATAGGGGCATGGCATAATGGAAAATCTAGAATGGTTGGGGACTTTAGAGCTCTGAGCACTTACACTGTTCCAGACAGGTACCCAATACCGAAAATCCAAATTGCCCTTGCCCAGATATCTCAAGCAGTTTATATAACCACTATGGATACCCTTAAAGGATTTCATCAAAATGTAGTGACACCAAGGGCAAGAAAATAGTTCAGAATTATTGTTCATTGTGGAGTATATGAATATTTGAGGATGCCTTTTGGTATCAAGAATGCACCTTCACACTTCCAAACAATGATTAATGAAATCTTCGCTGAAGAACTTTCAGAAGGATGGTTGATAATTTACATTTATGACATTATTGTCTGTTCCAAAACTTGGGAAGAACATATGTACAGATTATCCAGAGTTTTGACAATAATCTAATCTGTCAACATGAAATTTTCTTTAAAGAAACTCCATTTTGGATTTAAAGAGCTTAAAGTACTGGGGAATGTAGTATCTGGTTTATCCCTTGAAGTTGACAAAAACAAGGTGCAGCATTATTGCTGAAACCCATGCCCCAGAACAAAAAAGAAATTCAGTCATTTTTGGGGTTTTCAGGATACTACAGGCAACACATTAAAGATTTTGCATACATAGCAAGACCTCTTTATAAATTATGTGACAAAGAAACAGTATTTGAAATGACTTTTGACAGAGTCAAAGCCTTTGAATCTCTGAGACAAGCCCTGACCACTGCCCCACTCTTACTGATGCCAGACTTTAAGCTGCCTTTTAAGCTTTATATTGATGCATCAGGAGATGGGATTGGTGCTGCACTTCATCAAGTCCAGATTATCAATGATAAACCTGTGGAAGGACCCATATGCTTCATATCCAGGCAAATCAAACCAACTGAAGCCAGTCAAATGGAGTGCTTATGCCTTGTCTGGGCCTTATAAAAGCTAAATTACTTTCTGGAAGGATGTGTTTTTGAAGTAATGACAGATTGTACCATTGTTAAGTCACTTTTAAACATGAAGACTCCTAACAGGCATATGCTCAGATGGCAAATAGCCATACAAGAGTATAGGGACAATATGACAATCATATATAAAGATGGGAATATTCATAAAAATGTATATGGACTGAGCAGATGGCCATTACCAAATAATATTGATAATGCTTCTTATATTCCAGAGGAAGCTTCCCCATAAATTCCCATAGAAGGAATCAGTGTTACAGACCTGAACACCACTTCCTTTGAGCAGGTAACAAACAGTTATACTCAGGATAGAAATTGTAGCATTTTATGCCAATTACTTACTAAGGACTGTAAAGACAATTATTTGATACATGCCTTAGATGAGGTATGGAGAAAATCATATTATGAAGGAAGATTCCACTTACTGGATGGTATCATTTACCACAGAGCTAAGCATACATGTGTTATGACAGTTGTGGACAGGTCCTTAATCAATCTTGTACTTAAGGAATGCCATGACAGCCCCTTTTTAGGACATCTGTCTGAGGACAGAACAAGAGCAAAAATAAAAACCTGCATATGGTGGCCAATGTGGCAGAAAGATGTTGCAGAGTATTGCAAAACCTGTGACAGATGTCAAAAAGAAAATAAATCCACTGGAAAAAGACTTGGAAATATGATCAAGATCCAAGAACCCAGCAGACCTTGGGAAATTGTCCATATGGATTGGGTAACTGGCCTGCCACCAGGGGGTGACAGAAGCTATAATGCTTTCCTAGTAATTGTTGACAGATTTAGTAAGACTCCAATTTTTCTACCATTTCACAAGGATGATACAGCCATGGATACAGCTCTTCTGATATGGAATAGAGTAATATCATGGACTGGCATATTCACAAACATCATTAGTGACAGAGATCCTAAATTCACCTCAGAACTATGGAAAAAGCTTTACCAACTATTTAGGACAAAATTATCCTTCTCTACAGCCTGCCTCCCACAAACTGATGGTCTAGCTGAAAGCATGATCCAAACCTTGGAAGATATGGTAAGAAGAATTTGTGCATATGGCCTTGAATTCAAAGATTGTGATGGCTTTACCAATGATTTGTGTACTCTTGTACCAGCACTAGAATTGGCATATAAGACATCTATCCATGCCAGTACCAATCAAACTCCTGCTATTCTAGAAAAAGGATGGGATCCCAAATTACCTCAACATTCCTTGAGGAATGAATTGGTTGAAATACATCCTACATCTGCTAGCTTCAAAGGAATGCTAGACAAAGCTAGAAAGAATGCAATAAGGTGCATGGAAGACTCTTTTGCATATGCTAAGGACAAATGGGACAAGTCACATGCCACTCCAGATTTCAAATTGGGAGACTTAGTACTTGTATCCACCACTAACTTCAATAACATCAAAGGATGTAAAAAGCTCAAATATTCCTTTGCAGGACCCTTTGTTATTAAGGTCCTCTATGGAGAAAATGCTGTTTAAGTAGAATTATCTGAAGAACTTAGCAATAAGAATACTACATTTTCAGTGAGCTTGATAAAACCATATAAATCTAGTGATTCTAAAGAATTTCCTTTGAGGAATAAATTTCCCCAAGCTATACCTCCCATTGAATCATCTGGTATTAAGAAGATTACCAAAGTTCTCAACAAAAGAAAGATTAGAACCAATAAAGTAAGGGAATACCTTGTTACTTACAGTGACCCAACTTGTGAAGATGAATGGTTAGCAGAAAAGGACATACATGAAGCTACAAAACTTCTCAGAAGATTCAGCCACACTAGAAATAACTATATTACAAATTAATACTCCTTTTTTAGGGGGAGGGCATGTGAGCCTGAGAGGTATTTTCATATACCCAAAAGACCACAAATAACAAAATAAGATATAAATATAAATAAAATAAATATTCTCAAAATAAAAATGAAAATATAAAGACAAATTTATATACAAAAATAAAAATTTAATTATATTTTAAAATAAAAATTACATTAAACTTTAAAATTGTGAAATTGCATTTTTACTTGAAAAAATTAAGTAAAAATGAATTTTTAAAAAAATTAATTAAATTAAAATATTTTTGGTAAAAATTTACATAAAATATACAATAGCCTTTTATCCAATAAATAAACTTAATAAAATTACTTCACCATTGGATTCCTCATAATAAATAAGGGGTTCTCACCTCTGGGTAAAATTTCTGTAACTCAACTCTAAATAAGCTTTAATTAAGTTTTTAGTATTTTCTGTACAAAAGTTGAAAATCCTCAAAACCTTATTTTCATTCACACCACATGTGGTGTCAACCATCAATTTTTGTGTTAAAATTGAGGTGTTGTGTGTAGTTTAGAAGTTATGAGGAATTGAAGTATTTTCAATTTAAATGTCAAAATGTGCATGTGTATTACATAAGTGAACTGTAATTTACATATGAGGTATCAATTATTACAGTTGTGTACTGTAAAACGCAACTGAATTGTATGTGTAACTTACAAGTGTATTACATGATGAGGAATTAAAGAAAAAATAAGTTGGAAAGATTAATTCTGGGCGGGAAAAGGTACTCTAGCTCCAAGGGGGAGCCAGACCCCCAAAATCCTTTCTGACAGGTGTGGGATGTCAAAATCCACACAAAATTTCATCACTTTTGGCCTGGAATTGAGTCACAGGGTCTGTGACTCAATTGATGATGAGGTTTTGATACCAACCAGGGCAGTTTTAACTGTTGCCAAGAGGGTAAAACTACCCTTAAGTTAAAACAATTTTAGTAAAAACAGTTTTAACTGGTTTCTACTTCTCTTACACACAATTTGAAGTGTTTTGAAGGCTCTAGACCAGGTATTACTATAGTAATGGTTGATTGAAGGGTCTAAAATGGGTAAAAATAGCAAAAAATGGCTAAAACCAGCCTTTTTTTGGTCTAAACTAGGGTTCAATGATGCCATAATTGGCTTTTCTGTTGTCAGAGTGTTTTCCACGACTGACAATAGTAAATTTTACTTTTGGAGTAAGAAAACCTATGGCTATAAAAGAATGTCTTCTTTGCTCCACTTTTCTCTTCATGTTAGAATCTTTTCCTTTTATAATTAGTTTAAACACTGTTAAAACAATCAATAAAAGATTCCAATAACCCTTTTTAAAACATTTTAAACCTTCTAAACATGTGAAAAAATTATTATAATCATTTTTTGTAACTCTTATTATCATTTTTACCCCTTGAACCACCCCATAAGTGAATTAAAGCATCTTTCATCACTGTTAGCTTTGTCACTTTGTTTCCAAATTCACTCTGGTCACTTTTGGGTGTTTCTTCTCTTTAAATATCTTTTTTAGGACTTTTTTCTTTAATTAATTTCCTGCAGTTCTTTGCTCAATTAATTCCAATTGAAATTGCTTTTGAAGAAATTTCTTTTGTAGCCTTTAATATCTCTTGTAGAGTATTTTTGGATAAATCTTTATTGTTGGTAAAACATTAAATATTTATAATATTATTGTCTTATACTTATAAATTTGAAACAATTGAAATTGGCATTTCTTCTATTAAAAATACTATTTCATACCATTTTTAATTATATTTTGCCTTATACAAATTTTGAGGACAGGGAAAGTACTTGATCTTTAATCAAAGTTTCATATTCACACCTTACAGTCTTTCTCAGGACATTTTTTTAATTTATTTAAAAGACCTGTAAGAAGTTAAGAATCTTTTTCAGTTGATTAGAATAACCACCCACAAGATAGAATAAAACCATGAAAAATAAGTTGAATGTCTTTCTGAGGACATTTTTTGTTCCTTTATTGCTCAAAGCCCTCCAGCAATTACGATTGGAAGATAAAATAAATTATACATAAAAAAATTAATAACAATGAGAAATAATTAAAAATATAAGAAACCATCATTTTGAAGCCTTTATTAGTGATTGTTCTCTTTATATATATATATATATATATTATTGTACTTTTTTTCTTAAAAAAGGAAAATAAAACAGCCAAGATTATTTTGATACAAAATAGAAAAGGAAACAGCCTAAAGAATTTTTAAAGTCCTTTGGGTTAGTTTTTCTTTGAAATTGTGCATGCTATGAGCCCTGTAAAGCTTCTCATTAGGTTTTTGGTGGGTTGCAATACCCCCTATTATGTCTAGAACAGCATTGGGTACCTTCAGCTTAATGGGGAGGTGCTAGTGCACCTCTAGTGAGCCTTTCATCAACTTTGGGCGGTGTTCAGTTTTGATCTAGGGATTTTTCAAACTCTTTACCTTGTTGAAAGTGGAGTTTTTTGGGTTCTTTGATAGCTGGATGGTCTTTATACATCTTCTATTAGTTGGGTTAGGCTCCTAGGATTTTAGAGGTACTTCTTTGACTCATAAATTGTAAAAGAACATTCTGGTGAGGTTTTAGTCACTGCCTGACCTTCAAGAAGTCTTTGGATGTGATCATAATCCCATCAACTGGTCGCAACTGTTGTGTAAGCCTTCCTGCAATCTAAATCCACCCCCAAATAAAACCTGTAATTGACAGTCCTGGTGAGTGCGTCAGGTAATGAAGCCCTGAATTATAAGTTACTGCTACCTTGGTGAGCCTTATGTTGATCTTACTTCTTTAATCTACTTAGTTGTTTCACGTAATTTTTTCTTCTTTTTTCTAACACGCCAAGGACTGCTGCTTATAAATCTTTTTTCTTCCATCCTCTGTGATCGTGACATTCCATGGTAACACCAAGCTGGGCTAAACAAGTAAGCAGAATCCAAATTTTCATTGATAGTGCTGTTGTTAGCGCACAAGATCCTGCATCTTAAGCTCCCAATGAGCTAAATCCACCCTAAATAGTACCTGTCATTATCAGTAATCATGAGGATGTTAGTTGGTGAAATTCCTTAGCCATAGTTGAGGATTCATGTTGTGATTGTACAGCCATCACTGAGTCAGTAATAGTACTGCTTTTTTTATTCAAAGAAGCAGTTCCTGCAGGTCTCTGGTGCAAGCCACAAATCACTCTATTCAAGTCCAATAATCTCATTCCTTCTGTACTGCTTGTTAGGGCCAGTTTAATGAGACATTTTGGGCTGTTTATTAAGGGGCTTCATTCCTTTACTAATTCTGATTTTTTTGTTCAAAATAAGTTTATCTGATTTGAGAAATCGGTCATGAAAATGGAAGACTGATTTGATTTCTGATTTCCAGTTTTGGAACTGGCTGGAGCAAGTAGAAGAAATATGCTTTTTCTCACCCTTTTGGGTTAAGAAATTTATTTTTTTCAATGAAAGTGAAAAAAATATTAGGAAAGATATTTTTAATCAAGTTTTCCTACACATTGTACTTATGTGGCACAAAGTGGGGCACCAATTGTTCAAAAATTATCAGGACCAACAAAAGATGAGATCAGATTTTTTGGCTCATTTCGCTGCAAGACACAGCTCAAAAAAATTGCAAACAAGACAAATTTTAAATTTGCAAATCATTCAAGGAATTAAGCCCCTTAATAGATCTCCTACTGAATGAATGGAACTGTATCCATTAGTTTTTTAGTCAGATTAGGAAGTGCTTCTTCCAGTTTCTTTGGCTTTCTTCTTAACTCCAATTCTTAAAAGACTGCATGTGATTCTTGAGTACATTGTTGGTTTTTGAAAAAGTACTCTTAGTTTGGGTATTAAATTGCTAGTAGACTGTATTACAAAAGTCCTCCAAATACATGCAGAGGTTAGAGTTAGAGTGCTTCTTTCTAGATTTTTCTTGGTAAGTATTTCTTTATACAATGCATGGCAATTCTTATATCCAACTTTAGTTTTACCGTTTGGGAATGAGGTTTATTTTGTCCTCCAAAGGAAAATAGCATACCTGGATCATGTAGTTTGGATTCATAGAAGATGGAAGGATACCAAGAAGTCCCAAGCTCTTTGGATTGGCTTAGCTAATTCTAGTTCTTCTATTTCTGAGCTAGTAGCTGTAGGTTTGTGATGGGATGCTAGTTACTAGGGTGATTGGCGACAAATAAAGAATTGGTGGCACACAGTGGGACACAAAAACATCCCAGTTTTCTTGGCAATCGCAGAGGGCACACGTGGTGCCCATGATGAAATTTCAAGGGGAAAGAAATCACACAAAAGGAACCATTAATTTCTTGGTATAAAACAAGAAAACTCATTTATAATACAAAATATTTGAGCAATAAGAAAGCTAGAAATAAAACCCTAGCAGTGCAATACTTATTGCACTTCTCTGTTTTTGAAGGAAAGTTGGGCTGGATCGCATTCTCCCTCATAATGATGAGGATTGATTTTATAATCAAAATTTAACTCATTTCTTGCAGTGGATTATTCCCACAGGTTGAAGTCAAAAAAGTTTTTCATTAAGGCATATTGCCTTGAAGGGAGAGGGTCCTCCTAAAACCCAAAGATGCCTCCTTCAAAGTCTTCCAGGTTGCTGGTGGTATCAAATACATCATATCCAGTCATCTTATAGTACTCAGTGCCCAAACTAAAGGGCTCACACATTTTTGAGCTTTTATTTTGTTGCTTTTTACAAGAGTTCTGAAAATGGATAATTCCCAGTTTTATTTGGCTTATCCTTTCCAGAAACAATGGATTCATTGGATTTAGTGATTTTGTATTAATCACTGACATCATTGAGAATAGCCCCTCAACACCAACTGCATGTGGGACAATCATGCCCACTTTAATTGCTAATTTCTTCAAGGCTTGCATTTGGATTCAGTCTGGTACTCTCATTCAATAATCCAGAAGTCTCATATCTGATTTATTACCTAAAAGGAAATTATAATTTCAGTAACCTATCTAAAACTATACAAACTAGAGAAATACTTACCTATGATTATGTTATTGTATGGATAATGTCCATTGTAAAAGTGTAAGACTTGAGTTGATATAATTTTGGCATCAATACATGGAAATTTCTGGTCATTAGCCAGCTGCAGGATAATCATTTTTATGTTTTTCAAGTAGTTCTTTCATGAAACAGCTATCTTGCAGTACAATGGATGTAAGAAAAAGGCAACAATGTACAAAATATTATTAATTGATCTTGATAATCTATGTAAAATGGTGATTCAGTGCTGCTTGAATGGCTAATATTGTTGATAAAAATTGAAATATTTGGTTTCAATATAAATTACTATGAGCTTCTCCCATACATCTTAAAGGCAGGTTTTTTCATGTTTAAGTTGTGCAAGACTATCAACAAATGGCTTGAGTAAGGAAAAAAACACCTTATTTGAAGTGAAGTGAGCATGATTTTGTATGATTTTGACAACTTATTTCATTATTTAAAGTGTATAAACTGACAGATTGTTACTCATTGATAGGCACTTTTTAAAACCTTCTTCATGCTGTTGGGCACCAAGGCAGACTTCACCATGGAATACCATTGCGTTTCACAGAAGCTGGACAAGCCATTTTGAAAATAATTTTCTTTGGCCCAAATGTGGAGTTGTTCTTTTCAGAAAATTGACAAGAAATAAATTATTCTTGACATTGTTGGCCATTGATGGGTGTAATATGATATTCTTCGCAACAAAATTGAGAATATGTAAGATACAAAATATTTTCTGTATGTGGGGGAATTTTTTTGGAAGAAGGGACTGTTTGATCAATTTTAAAAAATGTTATTTCCATGTATCATATTTACAAAACAATCAAAAAAACACCTGAAATTTTACCATTACTGAAGGTGACTCAGTAACAACTACTGACATATTTCCAGGAAGAATATTCTTGTCATTCCATACATGTTTAAGGGCTTTTATAATGTTATCATATTTATGTCAAATGCAAGTGAGTTCTAGTATCTCTACAAATCTCTTGAAGTATTTCCCATGTAAGAGTATCATGGTGTAAATGCTCTTTCCATATACATTGGTCCAACCATCCAGAGATAGAGTAATATTATCTTGATTATTCAAGTCATTAATGAGTGAGATCTTGTTCTTTGCATTCATATGGGTTAGGATGTTATTGGAGATTTCAAATCAGTTTAGTAAATTAAATGGTGCTCCAACTAGTTTCTATTGGAACTGCTGCAAGAAGGGGTTTTCAAAAACATTTAATGGGATGTTTGAAGTAATAAGGGACTTGAGTATTAGTTCATGTAATTGGGCAGTTTTTTCTTTTCCTATTGATCAGAAGTATGGGGAAACAGAAGAAATTTGTGAATTCAACCTCTTGCTAGTTATGATAATTCTGAGAGATGGTGTTTGCAATTTTTGAGTCAACATCATTGTCAATGTCCATGAATTCAATTTTTGAGTAGGGTGGTATTGAGCTATTCAGTGCATATTGAAGGTAATGGGACTTATTGGTTATTAAATTCAATCGGCAGCTGTATTTTATATGTTCCAGAATATGGTGAGGTCTTGCTTGAAGAAATATCTTCTGTCAATGTGTACATTTGGCTTTGTGTTTCCAATCCTTTTTTTGTGAAAAATATTGTGACATCAAAAAACCAGTCCAGTGAGGACAATGATAAGACAAAGGCTTTATCCACAACGTGTGGCCTTCATTCATAAATAGTGAGATCAGAAATGAAGACAAATGAGAACTAAAAATTGGAAATGATCGCAAATAAAGGAGGAATGAGAAGAAATGAAAAGGAAAAAAATTAGAACAAAAAATAAAATAAAGGTATATAAAAAAAGATAAAGAAACAAATAGGAAGTTTATTTCCAGTGGTAAAAAATACATAAAGATCTATCTGATCCACAGCAAAGCCTACACCCTCTTGCCAAACCTAATCTGGGTATGGTAGCAAGGGGTTAGGGTACAGGTACTCATGTACCACTAGTGGCGCACAAGAGGGCACCTTGCCAACCACCTTACTAGCGACTTTCCAAGCTAAGTCAAAAACAGTCTTCTATTGAGAAAATCCATATTTAACTCCATGACATTGATAATTTAGAGTCAGAAGTTTGTTAGAGATATCCCTACTGCTTCAACTATCTCCTAGTTTTTTTCTCTTCAGAAATGAATCAAAAAGCACCTTGAATTTTTATCTTTTCTCAGTAGCTTGGTTTTATTATATTTATTTATTTATTTTACATCCTATCTGTTTGGTGGCATCGATGATATCTAGTCACCAACTTCTCGGTGTGATTATCTTGAAGATTTAATTATTAATTTTTTATAGCTGGAGATGCCTCCTTTTGAGTACTGCAAGTTGTTGCCTAACAGTGAGCCCAGGAGATTTTCTTTTCTTGTACAGGCGTTAACTATAGTATTCTCCTTTCTTCACCATTAAGCTTCTCCTGTTTTCCTTTAAAATTGTTTTTTTAATCCCCCAAAGGCCTTTTTATTTTATTCTATACAGAAAATTCTTTATAAATAAAAGCTTTCAGCCCCGACGAGACCTAAATTAACCATGAGCAAATGTGCTACACCTGAGATCAGGTGTTAAATTTGGAAATTGGCTTGAACTCATTTTTGGAACTAGGTTGAGCACAGAGTCTTAATATTTGTTGATATTCCAACATCTTCCAAGCCACTGGGTTATTACAGAATTTTCATTTTTTCTTCCTCTTTTCTATGTATTGATAAATTATAAGCTATTTGATATAGATTGTGATCGCACATTGACATTGGAAAATCATTTCAACTCAATTAATCATTCTATCAGAGATTTATTTATGAAATTCTTGTCTTACAGGTATATTTGGGTTTGAAAAGTTGTTTTACCTTTTGAGAGTACCCAATAGAAGGCAAAATCTTTCCAAATAGATGAAATTTATAGTTTACTCAATGATGATCTGCTTTTATTATATATTGAAGCTGAAAATTATCACACTTAAAGCAAGGCTCACAAGAGTATTTTGAGCTAATCCCTTCTCTTTAATAGCGTTTTTTTTGTATTTTTCCTCTTAAAAAGATTTATTTATTTTCAAAATTTCAAAAAACATTTAAATTTTGGTGAAAATTCCTTTTTTAAAAATACATCATTAGAAAAAGACTTTCCCTTTGTTTTCTTATTGATTTTTTTATTTTTTCTAGAAGCCATGGTAGGAAAAAATGAAATTTTCTATGGTAGAAAACTTAGTTTACTTCTTGGATAATTATAATCATCTTGATATTTTTTCATTCTTATTCTCATTATTTTTGTTGTTTTTTTGTGATTTTTTTGTTTTGTCACATTTTGTATTCTTGGAAATTTTATTTTTGTGTTTTTTTATAGAGTGTTTCTTGAAGAACTGCAGCTAAAGGCTCTGTACAAATACCTGTACAGATTCTTACCGTAAAACTCTTTACAGTAAGCCTGGGTCCCATGGATAATTTGGACCCATAGGCATACCCCTAACCCCGATACCTGTGCATCCCGGACACATGAATATGCTACTTCCTGGTCCCGGAAATCCAGGCTGGGGCCATACCGGTACCGGGAGGGATCGTTGGGATCATTCTAGAACCATCCCAGATTCCTCCCACTCCTTTGTCTTTATTTATACCTTTCCTCTTTCTCCTTCATTGCAAATTGGACTCCAGTCACTCTGATTTTCTTTTTCCTCCTCCATTACGAATTGGACACCAGAGTCCAATTCCTTGTCATCTCCCCATTTTTGTCTTACTCCCAATGTCTTCCACTCACTCTTCACGACCCTCAAGCCCTGACCCCAATGTTGCAACACAACCATCCACTGCTGAGCCCATCAACAGCCTCAAACGCTCCTGGGTGTGGGTTTATTTCTCTGATACTGATGAACAATATGTTCACTGAAACATAACCAATGCCTCTGTAAAAACATGCAACAAGAAACTGAAGCGCGATAAAACTGGAAGTACCAAGTCCATGAGCCATCGTCTCACCAATCCTAAGAGTGAAGCTCTTGTCAAAGGGCAGAATCTTACTCTGGACAAGTTTGTGAAAACGCAACAGGTGAAACAGGTATGTTTTACAAAAAAAAAATTGTTCATGAGCTAACATTGGACCTCCTTTTTAATAGTCCCTTTGTGCTAAGTCACTGAAGACCGCCCTTGTGTATTTTATATGTGAAAACGATCTGCCACTGTCCATGACTGAATCGACGTCTTTCCGTACTTTATTGGAACTCTGCAACCCAACAACGCTGAACATACTTGTCCGCCGAACGGCATTGACTTCCCATCTTTCTAATGTGTTTTTCTTCCATCAAGAAGCGATTCGGAAGTCCATTTCAACCTCCAGTGCCCATGTCTCTTTTACTACGTACACTTGGACAAGTCCCAATATCATTGCATACATGGCTGTGACAGCCCATTTTATGGATGAACAATTTAACTTAACCTCTTTGCTTTTAGGTCTCAGCGAAATAGAAGGTAAGTCAGTTTTTTTTTCTTTTTTTTTCTTACTAATATTTGGTTCTCTTATAGGAAATCATTCTGGACCATCACTGGCCGAATTATTTTTCAAAATAATAAACCAATACAATCTTGAAGATTGTATGTTTGGCTTAACTACTGATAATGCATCAGTAAATCACCACATGGCCATGGCAATAGAAACAAAAATCCCAACTTTTTGTGCGAAAACTCACTCTGTCAGCTGCATGGCCCATACATTACATCTAGCTGCTCGCGATGGGCTCAATGCCCTTGGTGTTAGCAATTCACCACCTCATCATCCATCCACAATACACAATCCAAATCCAATGTTGATTTCAAATGTCCTTGACCTACCTGATGGAGTCAATTTGCAATATGACTCCATTATTTCAAGAATTTCCCGATTGGCCTCATACTTGCACCAAAGCCCACAAAGAAGAGAGAAATTTATCGCAATGGTCAACCTTGTCTATGATGACACAACATCAACAAATGCAGCCACTCTGCTCTCCCATGTATGCACAATGTGGAATTCGACTTATGATATGCTCGAACGAGCATTATCACTTTGTGAGGCATATAATCAATTTTGCTCACCTGATAATTTGCAACAATATCGGCTCAGTCCCCTTGAATGGGACAAGGTAAAGGTAATGGTAACCTTTCTCCAACCCCTTTACAAAGCAACAGTCATAGTTTGTGCCTCCAGCTACCCAACAATCAATCAGGCTCTGCCTCTCTACCTATTATTAATAAAGCAAATATTCCAGGTATGTTTTTTTACTAATCAAACAATTCCAAAAACATAGTAAAACAACTAATTTTTGTTGTATTGGTAGTCCTGTGAGCAATACGATGTGCAGAAAATTGAGCCTGCTGCACATGCAATGATCAATAAACTGTCAAAATACATCCAACTCCTTCTTGTTAAGCCACCAGCCATATGTGCTTCCATTCTGGACCCGCGAATTAAAATCAAATTCCTTACATCACACGAATCAACCTTGGCCCGATTTGGTTCATCGTCTCACAAGCTTCAGGAGATATTTGAAGATGTTGCAAAGAAAAATTCCCAAACTCAACCAACAATTCCACCTCATTCTACAAATCTTAAGGAGAAGACAAGTGGGCTATTGAATGAAATGTACCCTTCTGTCTCCAATGAGGGGTGCAGTGTGGAAAATGAATTACGCCAATTTTTTTCTGAACCTACTGAACCCAAAGAAACAGACATCCTCTTGTTTTGGAAATCACGGGGTAGAGTATTTCCAACACTGTGTCTCATGGCACGCCAATATTTAGCAATACCTGCAACAAGTGCTCCATCAGAGCGTGTCTTCTCTTGCGGGCGCAAGATCTTAACATACCAGCAAGCTTCTCTCACTGCAATGCATGTTGAGCAGATTGCTTGGGTTAAGGATTGGGCGCGGGCTTTTGGACCATTGTATTCTCATGTATAGTTTTTGTGCCTTCACTTTGAATTGAAAAAAAGATTTTTTCTATTCGGAATCCCTATTGGGATGTGTGCCTCATCCCGTAACCCGTGGTGATCGGGTTAAGTATTTAAGTTTTGCAAAAAATTGAGGCCCGAGGCCCGATTACTTTGTAATATCCCGCGGGGAATCCCTCAAAATCCGGGATCGGGGCACGGGCTTACTTTACAGACCTTTATTATGTAATAAAGTCGACGATTGTCCACTATTTTACAATACAAGGCTTTACAGAGCCTTGTACTGTAGCTTTTTTCAAAAAAATATAAATTTGAAAAAAAAATTGTAAATAAATAAAGATAAAAATGAAAATTGAAATTAAGAAAGATAAAATATTAATAAGCAACAACTACCCTGATAATTCATAATGATAAAATTATAAAATCACTAAAGAGTGATTATTCCACTCTAAGAGATTGTAGTTCCTCTCTCCTACCTTTCAGAAACAAATTTCAAAACAGCCAAAAAGAAAGCAAAATAATGATAACTATGGAGATAAAATCAATTAAATGAACAAGAAAAGGTAAAAATATTATCTCAATCTATTCTTGAATCAATCGTGTATTTTTGGACTCATTTTTTCTATTTTTTTCTTTGAATTTTTGAAGAGAAAACAATTTTTCAAGTTTCTCTTTATATTTTATGGATTTTTTTCAAGAAAAATTCACATAAGCATATTTTATGAAAGGAAAATTTCTTGGACTACTGATGGAAAAAACAATTAAATTTTTTATTAGACCCTCAAAATGGGAAATTTAATATGATATTTTATTAAAATAAGAAACAAAAATTGAATCATAATTTGAAGGTCTTATTAAAATTGCTCTTGGGATGGAGCTTCAAATAAGATAAAAGGTTTAATATAATATGTTTCTAGCGAAATGAAGTTAATATAGATCTTTAAAAATTTTCTTTTGAGTTTCTAGTGTTACCACTACTATTATTATTTTTACAAAAAAATACACCCAAAACATAGCTATTTTTTATCCACTAAAGAATAAAATTCTTCTTTTTAATAATTTAAAGATTAATTTCATTGATAGCAAGCTTCATGGTAAAACATTATTTGAAAGGTATATACTAAAACATTAAAATATGGCTTCTATAGAGATCTGAATAAATATCTTGATTTATGTTTTATAAGAAGCACTACAGGTTTGGTGAGCTATTTAGATGATTCAGGGAATCTTATTAGATATGGTTATGGAGTGATATGTGTATCATTTCACTATTTCTTCCAAAATGTTTCCAGAAAGCGCTCATAGAATTTCATGCAATAATCTGGTTGAAATTTCTACTTTCATATGTTTTTTTGGAATAAATACAGAATATATGAAGATTTTCTTTGTGTAGTTTCCAACTGTGAAAGGTATAATGAATATGCAGAGATAGACTCCTAAGTAAAAAGCTATATATAGAAAATTATCCTTGTTTTATCTAAATTTATCTTTTGAAATAGCTGATCTTATATTCAAGCTTCAGAAGAGCTCATTGCTGCTTTATAGAGTAACCTTAAGAAATAGACCTTTATAAAATGTAATATTTCCTCCAATTTTATTTTTTGAAATACTTATAAGTTAAATTTGATGAATAATTTTTCTTCTTCAGTCATATTTAAGAAGATATCCTTTTCTCATGTCCATTTAATATGCATTTTTATTCAAGGTGCCACAATGGGCATTCCCATTTGTTTAACCATGTGTTCAAAAAATATTTATGGTGTATAAAGTCCTGAATTTTTCTTGAAATTCCTGTAGGCTATTTTATTTCTCATTATGAGGTATTTATTTTGAGCTATAAATTCTTTTATGATATTTAAGTGAACAAAGAATAAAGTAATATAAAATTTTGTGGCTTTCAAGGTAAGGAAAGATATGAATTCATTTTATCAATTTGGACACATATTTCAGAATGAGCAACCTCAAAATAAAAAAACCGGATTTCTAGAATGGAAACCTATAGCTTAAAGATATATGAAATAAAATACAATTCAAGAAATGATATTAAGCTAAGGAAACAATCTATCTCAATTATTCTGAAATATATCAAGAAATATTTATGTAAATTTTTGATATCACAGGAATATACTTCAGAAGTCTTATGATATGATATTAAATATTCAATTACGGTATCTGTGCATTTTTGGAAAAATGTTTTCCCTTGGAGCTACTCACATGGGAAAGGAAGGCTCCAATTCAAGATTTCAGTTTTTTTTTCACCGTACTGAATAATTGAAGTGAGATATATAAAGGTATTCTTATTAAGGAATAATGTCTTTGGGTTAATGTAAGAAAATCTATATATGATATATTTTGATGATAAATGCAGATGCTATTATTCGGGAATTCAATGTTTTAACTTTAATATTATCTCCAAAATATTGATATTTAATTGAAGGAAAATACCTTAATTATTATATAAAATCCATATGTTTCTCTTTCCCTCATTATGACTCACTTCTTTAAGTGACAAAAGCTCCCCTTGAGAGTTTGATAGTATGAAATAATGCTGATATATATTGAGTAGAAATTAACTTTTGTTTTTTTTTAATATTCAATTCATATTTCTTAATAGAACTTGAAGTAATTTGTTCTGTATTATTCAATCCTGTTTCTCTTTTTAGAGAAAAAAATGGGATGGATATTATTTCTGTTTTGAAAATAACCTTTCTTTGATACAATTTATTAAGTAAAGGTATCTGACGCATAATACCTTTATCGATATGTAATGAAGTTAATTAATGAAGAATATCTTCTACCTAATTCAATGTTCTTGCAAAAAAAAGGATAAAAGTATCAACTTATTCATTCAGTTTTTAGCATATTTGAAATGGAGAAAGAATATATTATCAAATATTTGTATCTGCATGAAGAGCTACAAGACACAGATCAAAATCTCGAGTCTTTCTTTTTTGATTTATTTTGACTTGAATATAAATTAAAATGAATTTTTACTAATATGAACCTTTGTTTATCATGTAGCTTTGAGCTCTTGACCTTTGAAAATGTTTACCAAACACTAATATCAAAAAGTTGAATTCAAAATCAATGGCTTTCATATGTGGCTGGAGTTTCTTCCAAAAATTCTATTTTTAAATTTAATTTACATCCTATCCTGCAATATGTATCAATCTTATCCCCCATTTGAATTTCCAAATGCAAAACCTGCTTTCAGGTGTAGCCATTTTGCTCATGGTGATTAAGTTAATAGTTTCCCAAGTAAGCTGATTTTTTACACTAGTGATAGTACTCAAAGATCAAAAAACGAACTATAACTTCAATTTTCCATCATATTTATTATGATATCTGAGCAATTGCTGTATAGACGCCCTAAAAAGTGGTTTATATTACTGAAATGTTAATTTATTCTATACTTTTTTTTTGAGCTATAATATACAAGATCAAGATGAGAATGAAGGAAACGCAATGAGGCAATGGTAAACATGGGATTGAATCAGATAAATCCACAAGCAAGACTGTAGTTCATCTTTAATCAATGAAAAATAAGAAAATTCATCTAGAATAAATCCAATTAGATAAATAGTTAATTCCTTATTCTCATTTTTTTCAAAAAAGAAGAAAAAAATACTTGTATAAATAAAGAGAGAAATAATAATAATACTAGTCAAATAATGAGATCATGAAATGAACCAATAATAATAAAGCTGAAATCATAGCCTATAATTAATAATTCATGATATTTCTATAGGTATATGTTATTATTTTAGCATATAAAGATGATTATTATGTTTATTGAAATTAATATACAAATTTATCTGAATAATAAACACAATTTGTTAAATTATTTGGGATATATTGTCCATTATTTGCTATAAGAAATAAAATATAAAGAGAATTTAAGTTTTAAATTTTCTATTTATCATCTAAAGTGATCTGGTTTGAAGGTAATTATTAATTTTTATTAATTTTATTTTATTAACTTTTTTCAATTAGTTATAGCTAGAATATTCAAAAATGAAATAAAGAGGATAGTAGAAGAAAATAAATAATTGGGTACTTAGCAGATGACATTTTCTTCTCCTCAAATCACTCAACCAATAATTTCCTTCACCAATTCTTTCTTGATAAATTTCCCTCCCCTCCGCTTTTCTCTTTTGAGAGCTTCAAACAGGTAATCCTGACAAAAGGACCTCCACTCTTCTGTATTAAATCTAGTTTTACCACCTTTTATGCTGAGGATTTCTGATATAAGTGTTTCTTCCCAGTGAAAATCCCATGTGGAATTATCTGAAATGTACCCTCCCAAGAATTTAATATTTTTTAAATTTTTTGATTTGAAGGTCCTGGAGGTTGAACCAGTCTTGGAATTTCTAGGTTCCTCAAAATAGTCACCTTCTGAGGTGTTCTTTCATTTCAAATTTTTGATTCCAGTATTTGTTTCCAATATTTCCTTCATTCCCCTCCCAGGTGAGTAGCTCCAAAAATTGATATTTGATAGGTTGAAACCAGTTGATTCTTTCTATGGATGAGAGATGACAGTTTCTGATGGTGATTTCTCTTTTTCAAATATTTCCTTGAACTAAGTATATGGAAGGAATATTGTGGAGATATCAAGACAGGGTTCTGGTTTTATTTGCAAGACACATTCAGTATTTTAATTTGATTCTTGTGGCAGATAGTAATTGACCCAGTAATCTTCCTCTATCCAGTTTATATCTGTGTCTATTGACCAGGTATTTTCTTCAAGTAATACCCATGATTTACGTTTGAAGTATTTGGTGTATTTTGAAGTTTTAAAGGTAAGATGAATTGAAGATAGTATCAAGTTCATTGATAAAAAGGATATTGATTGGATTATTTTTATATTGTTGTAGGCTTGATGATATTTTAATCTTCTTTGATAAGACAGGAGGTCACTTCCAGGAGTTTGATAGATTAAAGTGAAGTTTAATGGGTTTTGGATGATTTTTTTGGTAAGAATTTGGATATTCCTCTTTGATAAGACAGAATGTCACTCCCTAGTCATTTTATGGTTTGGTTGAGTGAAATTTGTTATTTTTATTTATAAAATTGAATTTCCTCTTTGATAAGGCAGGATTTCACTTCCTAATGATTATTTAAGTTAAAATTTTACTTTTTTTATATAATTTTTGAATTTTAGAGCTTTTATGTGTCTTTGAGATAGGCCTGAATGTTTTGGATTGCAATTAGTTCATAAGCTCTTGAATAATGTGATAATCAATATTGATATTGATAGAGTATCCTTAAAATGCCAAATTTCTTCCTTATTTAAATCTTCATCTTATCCTTTCCAAATTAGATATTCATTAATGATTTAGTCTTCTTCCATTAATTCTTGCCCATGGGATCCAAAAATTGATTAATTATCCATTGTGGGTGTGATTAATATTTTTTTAAGGATTTTCTTATGAGAAATACTTTCCTAATGAATTTCTTCTTTGATAAGGAAGGAAGTCACTGCCCTTCTAGAGAAAATTTCATAAAAAAGAAACTAATGATAAATTTTATGACTGATACTGATACATTATTAGAGAAAGAAATCTTGATGATGTTGATCTTTTTTGAAGTGGAACTCCCTCAAGTGGTAAGGGTGAGTGTCTGTTGAGTATCCTGGCCGAAATGAGGTCTTTTAGGGCTTCCAAAAAGTCATTTCTTCCTTTAATTTCTGGCTCTGATGGAAATTCTGACCGCCATAAATCTTCATCAATGAATATATACTCATCTCTAACCCATTTCAGTATTCTAGTTTGATATATTAATCCACTCAATTCAAGGTACAATGGGGCCCAAATTTCATTGAATTAGAATCCTCTTCTTGGTATTATTCCCATTTCAAATATTCCATCCCAAAGTTTATTTACCATGTTTCCTTTGATTACCTCTTCATTTAATATCTCTAAGAACTGTATATTTTTTGGTTTTGAACCTGGAATATGAAATGAATATTTGTCTTTATATAAAGTTTTATGAGCTTCATCCCTATAAAGATCTTCAAAGGTAATATATGGCAGTTGAAGGTAGTTTTATTCATTTTCTAAGATTAATCCTGTTTCATCTTCTTCATTGGGAGTTTTCCAGATGAATTCAGGGTTTTACACTTTCCATTAATATGGCTGTTCTTTGTTGTTCAATGGTCTGTCTAAGAAGCTGATATGGTAGTTTTCTTTTGAGTTTTTGTATCTTTCTTCCATAATTTTGAGGTCTTTTTTTATTTCATCAATAATTTTTTAATATGAAAGCTGATGGTGTTCACTAAATAGGACTTTATTCCTATTTTGTTTAGTTTTGAAATGGTTTCCATTTATTCTTTTGGTTCCATGAATCAGAACCTGGAAGTTTTCTTTATTATTAGTAATTGGCTTGTAATTTATTTTGGGCAACTCATCTTCAGAGGAGGAGTCTTCATATTGTCCTTTGAGGCTGTTTGCACATTTTATTTTTCATAATTATTGAGCTTACTCAATTTTTAGAGGTATAAATAGCTATTTTGTTCTCTGGGTCAAGATGACTATGGTATTTTCTCTTTATTCATTTTGAAGCTTCTTTCCTGGGGTATTTCTAACCAATTTAGCCATATTTAATAAATCTATTCCTCTATGTGGACCAGTTTGCCATCCAATTGCTTGAGGTTTGCACAAGGGCCTACACAATCCTTTTCCATCAGGCTCTTTATAGCTGAGTATTACTTCTTGTTTATGGGAAATTTCTAACCTAATTTTGTTGTCTGCTAAGAAATGTCTTCCAAGTACTGTATAGACAGATCCTTTTGCAATGAGAAAATGTATTTTAGGTTTTTCACCTGAGGCCAAAATCATTTTAGTAAGTTCTGAAAGTGCCACCAATGAATTAGTAGGGCCTTCAATTCATCTAAGGTGAATTTTTAGCTTTCTTGTTGCAAGTGAGTATTTTATTTCCATTTCTTCTTGTATGATGTTTAGTTCTGCCCCAGTGTTCACTAATTCTCTTTTAGAGTATTATTCCTTTCCAATGAATATTTCCAAAAATCCCAAAGGACAAGCATCATGAATCTTGGGCTTTTTCATTTCTTTGAATCCAAATAATTATATTCTTTCTTGAAGATTGATTGAATTGAGTTATTTAAACTTCTACTTGTTGTTTTCTGATAATACCTGTAATTTATGAACAAAATTGGGTGACATCCTCAAGATTTCTTCAATGGTGAGGTTGATCTTTTGTTGCATAACTTTCTTGATAATTATATCAATTTCCAATTTTGTTTCAACTTTTTTTTTAGAAGCTTTCTGAACTTCTTTCCCTCTTTGGGAATTTCTTCATCTTCATTTGTATTGGAAATATTTCCAATTTTCTCCTAAAATTTCTCTGGTTTGGAAATATTTGAATTTTGGAATATGGTGGGAATTATGACTCTTTTTTCATCTTTTTCTTCTTCAATATAAGTTCCTGGAATAGCTGCTTTATTCTTTGGATCTGGATTTTGAGCTTGTCTTCTCATCCTTTTTTTGGTCTGCCTTAGTCCAATGTGTGATTCAAGGGGGTCAATGGCTGAGGAAATGGTAGGTGGTTTCCAATTTGACCAATCTTCAACATTTGGAGTTGAGGTTGATTTATCTCCTGATTTCTTTTCAGTTGGCTTAACCTCTTCTTCTGTTTTTTGTTTGAGCACAGTTTTCTCAATGAATATCTTGGTGAGTTCTGCTTGTTCTTTTGAAAAATCCCTGACTATGTCTTTGGCACTTTCATTTCCTTCCCTAGGTACTCTATGATAATTGGGAAACAGGTTAGATGATCCTTGAGTTCTGAAAATTCTTCTGTTCAAATCTTCAGCCAGGTGAGTGCATCTAGTTTCTTAATGGCCTTCTTCCATGAAGTAGACACACCTCAATGGTGGTCTTAGAGCCATTTGATCTTGTATGTGTTGTTGGTAATTGGATGAAAATAGTGGTAAGGAATTTCTTGACCTGTATTTCTGATTATTCTGGGGGAATTTTCATACCTGATTATTGTTCTAATTCCTTCTTGGTGGATTAACTGCTTCTGATAAGGTTTTGAGTTGTTTTAAAACTTCTTTGACAAATTCTTTTCCTTCATTTCTTGGTTGAGGTTCTGGTTGTGGGGGAGGTTTGAGCTTGTGGGTGAGTTCTTTTACTTTTTTTAAAAATTCATCCCATCTTTCATCCTCAAATCACTCTTTTGAGGTAAGTGATTATTGCTTCATATTTCCCAATGAAGTTTCTGTACCATGTCATGTTTCTTATCCCACCTTCTTGTTGAGGTTTTGTGAATAGTTCAGTGATTGAGAACAATATGTATCTGATTTCAGGTAATACTGTTCCCCATCTTATTTTCATATCTACTTTCAATTTATACCAATAAACTGTTCCATATCCTGGCATGCCTTAAATATGATAGCTAATTTATTCATCTTTGGTCCAAACTCTATTTGTCTTGCAATTTTTTTCTGCGTGCTCCTTTAATTTCTGCAATATTTTGAGCGTTCTTTATAGATATTTTAGCATCCTGTCCATCAAGCCACAAGGTGTAGTCTTTGGCCCTAATCTTCACTATTGGGATAGTTTTTATTGGAGTTTATTGATTTAATGGGCATGGTATTTTGCCAAAATGTTGACCCTTCTTGGTAAATTATTTTGCCTTTTTTCTGTATATGTTGTTGTTGTGGGCATGGGTCTTGGATAAGGTGAAGGTGATCTATGTGGGCTAAGTGCTCTTGGAAGGGTGGCCTGTTCCTCTAGTGGAGTATTTTGTGGATTATAATATCATGATTTATTGTTTCCTTCCTTTTTGATTAGTGCTATTTATTTCTCTTGAGTTTTTAGTTTTTTCTGGTGTATTCTGTCTGTTGAAGAAATTTCTTTCTGTCCTTCAAAAGTTTCTTCCTGGATATCTTCAATACTGGAAGGCAATTTTGATTATTATGGTTGATCCATTTTTGTCTTATGGCTTTCTTCTTTTAATTCTGGGATTTCTTTTCTGATTTTATTTCTTTAAAGGAGATCAAGGGAAAGTTTTTCCACAACCTTCAAGTCCCTTTTATTGGCTCTTGGTGTTTCTATTAGAAAATTGAAATATATTCTTTATTCCTCTCCCAGTTCTGCTTCTTGCTTCAAAGGATAATGGTAATGGTCATAGTGAGCTTATGATTGAGATTTTTGAAATGATTATTTTTTAAATCCAGTGTATTTCTTAAAAAGATAATGTTATTGGAATAATTTGTTTTTTTCTTTTGGGTGAATTTTTTTTATTGATTGATTGCTGAATTCTGAAGTTGACTGGCCACTGTTGGGACACCAGATGTGGGAACTCTTCTTATTTGGGATTCAAATGAGGCAGTACTTGGAGGGGAGATCCCAGGTAGCTAATTTTAAATTTCTAATAGCTCCTGTAACTAAGGTTGGGAAGGGTGTGCTGCCTGCCCCACAAAAAATACTGAACAAAATCTTCCCTGGAGCTCACAAACAAAAAATAAAAGGATTAAATGGCTTTAAAACTGCATAAGACAAAATTCAGAAGTCTTCAATCAGACCTATCCAATATATAATAAGAAATATAATTTCAGTAATCCTTGTTAACTTTGAGATTTAATGAAATACTTTTCTTTTTAATACTTATTTTCAGTTTGATCTGGTTGAGTGGTTTCCTCTTGGTCATGAGATATTGGTGAGATGAGTTATTTAAGATTGCTGGAAAATTTGACGAGTTTTTATAATGGTGAATTTGTTAATTTAAAGCTATAATAGAGTATAATAGTTCTTTTTAAAGGTTTGTTACTTTTTGAGAGTGGTTAATAATAATATATGATTGTGTTTGTTAAATTTGAAAGGTGATCTTATTTCATATTAGATGCTTAAAAGCGTGAGATAATTTTGAATTTTTATAAATGGAGTTATTTTTTACTGGATAGAATGTTTTAATAGAGTGATAACCATAATAGTGGGTAGGGGATAATTCTTTCCTGATACTAAGATTCCACTGAGCCTAGCTACTGGGAGATATTCAGCACTATACTTCCACTGAGCTTAGCTACTGGTAAATCTTCAGAACTATACTTCTACTGAGCTCAGCTAATGGGAAATTAAACTCACTATAATATCCTGGACTACCTCCCAGGTGAGGGGTGACTTATCCCTGTGCTTATAATGTGCAGGAGAATTAATGTGCATCAGGGGAAGTTTGAAATTTGGGGGGAGAGAGCCCCTCTATTTATCCCTTTTGGGAGCCAAGGGGGCCCTCCATGGGAGCTTTATTTTTTCACTATAATTCCTCTTGATCCCATCATGTGACTTTGTTTTTTGGTGAGCACCTTTCTAGGATGGGTCAGGTGATTTAAGGTTTGGTGATAATTTTCCTTCTGCACAGCCTCCATTTATCATATCACTTTTTCTTTTTGGTAAGCTGGTTATGACATTATTTTCTTGGATTTTCCTTTCATTAATGAGGTGATTTCATTTTTTTCTTGGGATTTTTTCTGTCAGATGATATTTTCTTTGTGGGGGAAGTATCACATGATGAATTTTCATTTTCCTTGCATATGTCATTTTTCTTAGGCTTGGTAGAAATGGCTATTTAATTTCTTTTTGAACTTTAAAGTGAGGTAAGGTGATTATTTCTTTCACTGATATATTTACTTTTGTGCATGAGACAATGTGATTTGTTTTTTAGTTTGACACATTCTGTGCATATTCATTTGGTTGAGATTTAAATAAGGGTGTGTACTGAATTCAGCCTATTTTAAATAGTTCTTACTTGAATGATGTGATAAGCTATGTAAAGAATGTTTCTGATTTCTTAAGGTTTCAAGTGGGTTTACTGTGGATAGAAGATAAGGTACTCCTGTGGCCATATTGGGAATGACTTTCAGGAATTCCATTTTATTAAGCTTTGAATCATGTGAATTTTATATTTTGAATGCAAGGTGGCTGTGCAATTCATGCAGGTGTCATTTTCCTGCTTCATGAGTACTGTGGCTATAGAATAGGTGTGTAATTTACAGGGTGATATGTTGCTTGGTGTAACTAGTTTGCTATTTGGAACTTGATTTTTGACATATTAATAGTGAGATTAAATGATTTATTGCAACACATACACTTCAATTTGATGCCTGTTCCATGGTATTGAAAATTTACTCCAGCTTCTTTCCATAAAATTGACCTTTTGGTGTAAAATTTGACTGTAATTCTGCCTGTGGGTTTAACTTACTGCTGCTATGGGTTACTATGAGCTTTAGCCTGGTTAGAAAATGGTATGGAATACTACATTGTTCAATGTTTTTTTTTCCCAAATGTTTATTTCTTACCTACCCAAGAAGCCATTATAATAAGATAAGATAATGAAAATTACAAATTTTATTTTTCATTTGAGCTCATGAAGAATAAAATTTGGAATTTTACTTTGGATAAAACTTCATTTTTTGGACCTTTGAATTGATTTATCAATGAGAATAGTGGCTCAATGCATTATATTCTAATAATTGTGTTTCAAATACTGAAAAAATAATACATTTATGTAATAAAAACTAGGTTGAGGTGCTTAAAACTGATCTCATTATATGAAATTGTGTTTGAAAGGATCTCAAGGATTTTTGCACAAAAGTATCAATGGCTTTTTTGATATTGGGATCAATACTTTCTATTACATCTTTTATTCAATCAAAATAAGTGTATTTAATGCATAATACAGATATTACCACAAATTAAATTCAAAATGAATTATAAAGCTATACTTTTCAAGCTTTAATCAAGGATAAAAAAGAAAAATTGTTTCTTATTCTGGTTATTTATTTTGTTCCCATCTTAAATTATAATTTCAAAATATTAAAATTCAATATTAATAAAATAAGAATTCATGATTAAATAAATAAATTGATATAGAATACAAATTATTTTTTCTGCATATAATCCATTATTTTTTTAAATAAAAACCAATACTGGCATTCATTTGACAATACTAAGGGCTAAATGGACCCTGGCATTTCCCCCAAAACAAGGTTTTACAAAGAAGTTTACTCATTCCTTTTTTCAAAAAATGGAAGATCTATTCTTTGAAAAAAAAATTCCTTACTTGAAAAAAACTACTTTTTCCAAAACAATAAACCTGTTATATCACTCTAAAAATGAGTTTCTTTCCCATTTTTATGCCCAATTTTCACTTTGAAAAGTCCTTTATGGAGCCTCAGAGACCACAAATGACATGGGTTAAGTTATTTGGGAAAATTTCTATCTATTAATATTTTGATAATAATAAGTTCCTTATTCCCCTTAATTGATTAAAAATGATCACAAATGGGCCCCAAGCTTTCATAATTCCTCATTTCTTATGGCTATTACGGCCCCTTTAAAATAATTAGGAGGACCCGAAAAGAAGACTTATTTATAGGGACAAAAATCATTTTGACATTAAGATTGATTGTTCTTTTCAACATTTTACAGTCTCTTTGATAAGTATATTTGGCCACTTCCACACAAAAATATTTTTGGGGGGAAATTTTATGGTATTGGCCCTTTTTTTCCTTTGTGTGGCCACTATAAAACGCCCATCAAAAGGAAAGGATTCCAAGAATCTCTTACTCTTTTAGACTTCTCTTTAAAATTTAATATAAAATATTTCATTTTATCCTTGGAAATAAATTTGAAATAAAAATAAAATAATAAAATGAATCAACCAATTAATTAAGAAAACATCTTATTGTTAATAGTACAAAAACCCTTCTTTTTGAAAAAATAATTCAAAGAAAAATTCAGCTATAAAATGAGAATTTCTGTGAGCCTTTGAGATATGAATACATATTCAAAAAGTTCACAAAATAAATTTACAATAATTATTCTAATAATAAGAATTAGAAATATTATCTTAAAAGAAGCCAAAATTCTATGAATAGGGATAAATTCTTGATTACCTCAGAATCTAGTAAATAAAGATGTAAAAGAAATTGAGTCATTAGACTCACCATGGTAAAATACACATATAACATTTTTATGTCATATCTGTAAAGACAATACTTACTTTGTAATGAATAAAATGCCACAAAGAGGCATCATTTCTTGTTTATCTCAGAAACCAATGAAGCAACATGTGGGATAAGCTTCACCATTGGACTCCCCATGATAAACTCCACATATAAAATATTTGTGTCATATTTTTAAAGTCAATACTTAAGGAAACAACCTGCATATATGCAATTTTATGATCAATGCATATATTCATGGATTTTAGCTCATATCCCTTGAAATATACATGATAGAGAGCTGAAAAAAAAATAAAGTTACCACATAATTACTGTAAAAATTACAGATATAAATCTTATTTGGACAGCTATAAATAAGGTTATAACTTGTAAGAGTTTATTAAACAAAATTGTTATAGCTGTTGACCACTTTGTTGTGAAATTGATCCAAACTTTAAACAAAGTGGATATTTGGATTCTACTAGGTCTTATTCAAATAATTCTGTAATTTATATAATTATATTCAAGGTATAACCCCTTGAAATAACAGTTTTAAGTTTAAAATAGTAAATTTCAACAGAAAAGATGAGTTATAAGAAAAATCATCAAAAATGGAGTTTTGATGATGTAGTGTAATTCTCTTGGCATTTTATTAATTACATGCCAAGATATGAGAATCAACTCTCTTAATGGTTATAGCGTGTATAACTTATAATTTATTAATGATGAAAGTTTAACCTTAAAGTTAATCATTTATGATCACTCACTGTAAACTTAATTTAAGTTGAACAGTCATATAAGTGATAAAAGTGGTGAGTACTAGTTTATCATGATTCAAACTGATAAAATCAACAAAAATTAGTCTTCTCCCAAACATATTATGTCAGCAGACTTAAAGGTACCATGATAACTCTATATAATGGCATAATAATGAGATAAGATGGTTTAATTATGATGTAATCATCACTAACAATTAAGATACTAATCAACTCCAGTGGATACAATCAGCACACGTCTACTAGAGGCCTTATGAACTATAGGAGGGAGGATTTTACTATATATAGAGCTCTTTTTACCTCTATTTCCCCCTCAGATGCAACAAAAACCTTAAATTATTAAAACCAAAGGTAAAAGCTTTATTCTTTTAGTATAAACCTATTAGATACTTAAAGACTCAAGTTCATCTTGAATTTATTAAATCAATTTTTAGCTGTGTTTGTTAAATGTCTCTCCAAAATCTCTAAATACATGTAAAATTAAGAATATTTGTAATTTCTTCTATTTTTTATTGTAAATACAATTTAAATAAGTTTTATTTACATTTGAAAGGGAAATTTATTCAAAATTAATATATTAAGTGTCAAAGGTAGGTTATTTTCATCTTTTATGAGAATTTTCTCTTTATTATTACTTGAATAATTCTTTTCTCAATATAAATAGTATTTATACTAATATATAACTTTAATATTAGTAATATTATTGTTATCAATTGTTTTTTATCATTAAAAGAAATTTTTTAAGCTTTTATGCTTATTTTTTAACAATAATAAAGTTTCATAAATATATTAATTCTTTTCTGTTAATATATTTATCTTTATTGTATTAAATCTTTTTGATATAATTTATATTGTTATATTTACTTAATGATATAAATATTTCATTCCATAATTATAATAATTCTTTATTATTATAATTATTTTTGATCTTATTCTTTCAATTCATAAGGAAATTCATAGTACAAAAAGTAGAATATTGGTTATATTTACTTATTGTTTCATGGTCAAACATTACAATTTCTGAAAGCAATTAGATAAATTTCAACCTCCATTAGAAATTTTTTGCAATGAACCCACAAGAGAAAATGTATCTGAATTAACAGAATGCAAAGGAGCTCTTTTATTCCCTTTTCAAGCAAATTGTTCTAGAAAGTAAAAGAAAGTATAAAATAAAAGAATAAAAGAATAAAAGAATAAAAGAATAAAATGATAAAAAAATAGGATAGGAATTATCTTTAGAAAAGGTGGATGATTTTGGAAAAAAAATTACTGACTTTTTAGGTTACTCCCAAGGATAAGAAAATTCTTTGGTTGAAAAAAAAGATAATAGTTCATTTCTTTTGAACAACACCCACTAATTTTGAGAAAAGCCCCACCTTTGGTTTGAGTATTCATAAAAGTCAAATAAAATACTGACTAAGGAAAAAATTGGGATTTTGGAAAAAGAATACTCTTTTGAAATAAATTTGAAAAATGAAAATGAATCAAAATTCATCAATGGAAAAAAATAGTGCTGTTTTCATTTTTTTTTAAAAATGATATTCCTTAAAAAGTGGATTTTCTTAACATATACAAAAAAAGATGAACCAAAATTAAATATTCCTGAATTAAATGAATAGTTTGTTTATTTTCCCTGAAAAAAGGAAATTCACTTCAAAAATTTATTTTTTTCTCAAATTAAACAAACATATATTGAAAATTAAGTGAAAAAAAATTATAGTTCTTTAAGCTTAAAGTCATAAAATTACAATGATTCAACAACATGGTCTATGAAAGAAAGCTATTGGGTTTCTGAAAGAAATAAATTTTTGTTCTAAGTAATCTCAAAAATTAAGAATAATACAAAAAACAATTATTGAAAAAAAAGGCAAAAATGATGATTTTGTTTTCATGAAAAAAACTCATTTTATTTCAAAAATAATTTACTTTTTACATGCCCTTAAAATTGAAAGAAAGGTAGAGAAACTTATTGAGGTTTTGAGATTATCAAAAATATAATCTGATTTAGTATCTATTTAAGATAAAATTGTTTTTTCCAAAAAAATTCACAAATATAAGAGAAATAGAAAGATCAAGTGAATGGTTTGGAAAAAAATGAAGAAAACTGCTTATTTTCTTGTTCAAAAAATTCAATTTTGTCCTAACAAAAATCTCTCTTTTTTGAACATTCATTTTCTTATACTAAATTCATAATTTAAGTGGAAAGAGGTCAATTAATCAAGTAATAAATAAATCAATGAATTAATACATATATGAAGTAATAAATTGAGTAACAAATTGGATAATATATTGAATAGTAAATTGGGTAATAAATTGAGTAGTAATTTGGTTAATACATTAAGTAATAAATTAAGTCACAAATTAATTGATAAATTAAGTAATAAATTAAGGGTGTTGGTAAACACACGTAAGCCCTTACGTGTTTTTACCAAATTATGGCAAAAACACGTAATTTTATGGTAAAAACACGTAAGTAACCTAATTTTTTTATAAAAATTCCTCAGGCTCATTTTTGAGAATTTTTAACATTTTTTTTTGCCATATTTTTTCCAACATGGGATGTGAAGGTCCCCAAATTTTTTCAAATTTTTTTTTTTGCCAAATTTTTCTATTTTGGGCAATTTGGTAAAATGGCCCATTTTTTTGAAAAAATTCATTAAAAATGTTCCCACTTATGAATTTAAATATTTTTTTTTTTAAAATGAAGGTGAGAATGTTGAGAATAATAAACCAGAAGCCCAACATTTTGGTATTTTGTTTGCAAGAACATTTGTAGGCCCAAAAAGTCCATGTTTTTTTATGTTTTTTTGTTCATGTTTGTAATTAAATTTAAAATGCCATTTATGACATAAATTGAATTCAAAATTTAATTTATGATGAGTGGAAGTTAAAATTTGATTTTTGGCATTAACAGTGCCATTTATCACATCAAAAGTGCCATAAATGGCATCACTAATGACATAATGATGCCATAAATGGCATCAAGAATGACATACAGATGCCATTTATGGCCATAAAATTGGCATAAATGGCATTACAGAAATGCCATAAATTGAATTGAATGGCCTTTACAATTCCATAAATGGCCTTAAAAATGGCATTAATGGCCTTAACATTGTCCTTAAAAATGGAATTGATGGCCTTAACTATAACATAAATGGCATCAAAAATGCCATTTATGGAATCAAAAATCCCATTTGTGGCATTACATAAATGGAATTAACAATGCCATTTATGGTGTTACATAAATGGCATTATGCCATTTATTGCATTGATAATGCCATTCATGGTATTAGTAATGCCATTAATGGCATTGTTAATGTGGCATTAATGGCATCAGAAATGTTGCATTTTTGATGCCACAAATGGCATTGTTGATGCCATAAATGGCATTAATGGCATCAATAATATTTCATTGTTAATGCCATTTATGGCACTGTTAATGCCATTTATGGCATTGTTAATGCCATTTATGGCATTGTTAATGCCATTTATGGCATTAATGGCATCAGAAATATTTCATTGATAATGCCATTAATGGCACTGTGAATGCATTTATGGCATTGTTAATGCCATTTATGGCATTGTTAATGCCATTTATGGCATTGTTAATGCCATTTATGGCATTGTTAATGCCATTTATGGCATTGTTGATTCCATAAATGGCATTAATGGCATCAGAAATATTTCATTGATAATGCCATTAATGGCACTGTTAATGCCATAAATGGAATTTTTAATTCCACAAATGGCATTAATGGCATCATAAATGCCATAAATAGCCATATTTCATTTAAAAACCATCCCTTACGTGTTTTTACCATAAAATTACGTGTTTTGACCAATTGATGGTAAAAACACGTAGGTTTTTAGTAAAAACACGTAAGCTCTTATGTGTTTTTACCAATTTGCTTACGTGTTTTTACCAATACCCTGAATTAAGTAATAAATTAAGTAACAAATTAAGTAATAAATCAAGTGATAAATTAATTAATAAACTAAGTAATCAACTAATGAACAAATAAACCACCTGATACAGCCAGGATATATAAGTGATTGCACCAATCCAAATTGATTTGTTTTATATCTCATCAAATGGTTAATATTGGCCCAGCTTCAGTTCATGTAGGTATAATTCAAGGAAAATGGGGCTCCTCATAATTAAGTATATTTAGTCATGATACCAAATTTTGAAGATAAATAATTCATAATTACATATCTAATGACCCAATTCCAAAGCCTTTTATCATCTTCTAGATATTCAATATGAAGAACACTTTCTGTAAGCCTATCCAGAAGTTTTCTAAAAGCTTTAATTGCATAATCACTCCTAAAAGGTTGTTTCACCAGAAAATATTTTATTTGTTACCAATCATTCAATTGGCTTATATCTCCTTCACAAGAAGGAAAGATGAAATTTGAGGTGAAATATTCTGAGCCATAAAAGAGGTATTAAATTTTTGAGAATAAAAATCAGTGTATTGCAAATTTTGATATGATAATAAACTCTTTGGTAATACTCCAAGCTCATCCCCTTGCCTTACCTCAAACACTAAAGGATTCACTGCAGGGTATTGGGCCCATATTTGAACATTTTCAAACTGTATATCTGAGAGCCCCGGGCACAGTATGTGTTTACCACCCCAAAGGGGCCCCTATTATTTTTAAGAAAGGAATTTATAATCAAGGAGAATATCATACCACAATATAAAAACAGAAAAAACATATTTTTATTTGAATAGAAAGTACCATACATAAATTCCAAGTTTTTCATGCAAGCCAGCTTCTCAACATTGATTGTTGATATTGATAATCTCTGATAGCGGAGAACTTTATGGCCACATGAAAAACTTGTTTCTGGAATGGATAAGAATTTTTTATACATTGAAACAAGATTTGGAAGCACTGTATGTCAATACTTCCTGCAAAGTAGTATGTTTGTTTACTTGGGCTCAGAAGGTTTGGAAAAATATGTTCTCAGTTCATTGTCTACCATGTTTCCCTCAAGGGAACATAGGTGAAACATTTTTTTCAAACAAGCTAATGTTAACAGATGGTGTGTAGTCTTGGGATATGTTTTTTTTGGAATTTATTCTTTGCCTCTTCCTCAAATGGTCTCAGAATCCTATTGGCTGAGGTACCAAATTGCTCAAATATCAAATCATGGTTGATAAAAAATTCAACTTTGAAACAAGTATTTAGTATTTAGGCACAGAAAACTGGTATAACGTGAAACAAGACTTTGAGTTATTTTTTGAGCTTGAAGATCATTGCAGGAGCCTCTGGCACAATTGGGCCCATATCTTACTGTTCACAGGCCTGAGAGGCAATTTTTAGTAGAAAAATTCTTGTGAGGTGTGGATATGAAACTTTTATTAAAAATCAAGTACTTTTCCTCTCCTCAAAATTTGTATAAGGTACAATTTGATAAAAAATAGTAGAACTTGAGATTTTTATGAAAAAACATATACTTATTGTCTCTAACTTTGTTTGTATAAAACAGTGATATCATAAATACTTATTGTTTTACCAAAAATAAAGATTGATCCAAAAATACTCTAAAAGAGATATTTAAGGCTACAAAAGAAATTTCTTCAAGAGCAATTTCAATTGGAATTAATTGAGAAAAAAACTGCAGGAAATTAATATAAGAAAAAATACTTTGAAAAGATTATTAAGGAGGAAACACACCCAAAATTGACCATAGTTTATTTGGAAACAAAGTTACAAAGCAAACAGTTATGAAAGATGCTTTAATTCACTTTTGAGGTGGCTCAAGGGTAAAAATGATTATAATTGATTTTCATTTGGTCAAAAGATTTCTAATGATATAAAAATGGTGGTTAAAATCTTTTATTTATTGGTTTAAAAGGGTTTAAACTAATCATAAAAGGAAAAGATTTGAACATGAAGATAAAAGTGGGGCAAACAAGACATTCTTTTACAGCCACCAATTTTCTTAATTGCAAAGTAAAATTTACTCTAATCAGTAGTGAGAAACACTCTGATAAAAGAAAAGCCAATTATGGCAACATTGAACCCTGGTTTGGACCAAAAGAGAGCTGGTTTCAACCATTCTTTACTATTTTCAGCCATTTTAGTCCCTTAAATCAGCCATTTCTATAGTAATACCTGTTTTCAAGCCTTCAAAACACATCAGAATGTGTGTAAGAGATCTCAAATCCAGTTAAAGCCTTTTTTACTGAGATTTTTTCAACGTAAGGGTAGTTTTACCCTCTTGGAAACAGTTAAAAATGCCCTGGTTGGTATCAAAACCTCATCTTCAATTGAGTCACAGACCCTTTCACTCAATTCCAGGCCAAAATTGATGAGCTTTTGGGTTAATTTCAACATTCCATGCCTTTCAGCAAGGAGTTTTGGCGAGTCTGGCACCCTTGGAGCCAAGATTCCTTTTCCCCAAAAAAATTGATATTTCCAATTTATTTTTTCTTTAACTCCTCATCATGTATCATACTTGGAAATGACATATGTAATTAAATTGAGTCTTTACAGTACACAACTGTGATAATTGATACCTCATTTGTAAATCAAAACTCAGTTATGTGATACATGTGCACATTTTAACATTTTGATTGAAAACACTTCAATTCCTCATAGCTTCTAAGCTACACACCACACCTCAATTTTAACACAAAAATTCATGGTTGACACCGCATTTTGTGTGAATAAAATTAAGCTTTTGAGGATTTTCATATTTTCATACAGAAAATACTTTAAAACTTGATTTAAGCTTATTTAGAGTTGATTTAAAGAATTTTCACTCAGAGATGGCCGCACCAAATTTTTTTTGAGTAATCAAATGGTAAAATAATTCTCATAAGTTTATTCATTGGAAAAAATCTATAATAATTTTTATTTAAGCTTTTTCCAAAAATATTTTATTTTTAATATTTTTGTTTAAAATTTACTTTTACTTAATTTTTTCAAGTAAAATTGTATTTTCACAATTTTAAATTTTGATGTAATTTTAATTTTATATTATAATACATTTTTTTAATTTTGTATATAAATTATATATCTAGATTTTGTGGTCTTTTGGGTATATGAAAATACCTCTAAACCTCACATTCCCTCCCTTTAAAAAATGAATATTTCTTTGTAATATTGTTCTTTCTGGTGTTTCTGGACCTTCTGAGAAGTTTGGTAGCATCAGTTATGTCTTTTTCTTCTAATAATTCATCTTCACAGGTTGGGTCACTATACCTGACAAGGTACTCCCTTACTTTCTTAGTTCTAAATTTCCTTTCTTTGAGCACTTTGGTAATTTTATTAACACTGGATGGTTCAACAGCAGGTATATTCTGGGGAGCTTTATTCCTTAATAGGAAATCTTCAGTATCACCAGATTTGTAAGGCTTTATTAAGCTTACTGGAAATGTAGAATTCTTATTACTAAGTTCCTCAGATAGTTCCACTTCAACGGGATTTTCTTCATGGAGGGACTTGATAAGAAAAGTTCCTTCAAAGTAGTCTTTGAGCTTCTTACATCCCTTAATGTGATTGAAGTTAGTAGTATATGAAAGCACTCAGTCTCCTACTTTGAAGTATGGATCAGCATGTGATTTTTCCCATTTGTATTTTGAATATGAAAATGAGTCTTACATGCACCTTAATGCATTCTTTCCAGATTTTTCTATCACTCCTTTGAAGCTAGCAGCTGTGGATGTATCTCAATCATATCCTTTCCCAAGGAATCTTGCGGTAGTCTGTGATTCCATCCTTTTTCTAGAATAGCAGGATTCTGATTTTTACTTGCATTAATGGATGTTTTATATGCCAATTCCAGTGAAGGTAGAAGGGTACAACAATCATGGGTTAATCCATCACAATTTTTGAGCTCTAGGCTTTATGCATAAAATCTTCTGACCATGTCTTCCAAGGTTTGGATTGTTCTTTCATCTAGACCATCAGTTTGTGGGTGGTAATATGTAGAGAAGGATAACTTTGTTCCAAATATTTTGTAAAGTTTTTCTCATAGTTCTGAGGTGAATTTGGGATCTTTGTCACGAATTATTTTTGTGAATATGCCGGTCAATGATACTACTCCATTCCATATCAGAAGAGCTGTATCCACGGCTGTGTTATCTTTGTGATAGGGAAAGAATATGGGAGTTTTATTGAACATGTCAACAATCACTAGGCAGGAATTATAGCTTTTGTCACCTTCTGGTGGCAGGCCAGTTACCCAATTCATGTGGAAAACTTTCCAAGGTCTACTAGGCCCTTGTATTTTGATCATATTCCCAAGTCTTTTTCCAGTAGATTTATTCTCCTTTTGACATCTGTCACAAGTTTTGCAATATTCTGCAACATCCTTTTGCTGAATTGGCCACCATGTTCAGGTATCTACTTTCTCCATTGTTCTTTCCTCAGATAGGTGTCCTGAGAAGGGGCTGTCATGTCATTCTTTCAATACAAGATTGATCAGGGATCTGTTCAAAACTTTCATTACACATGTATTTTTAGTCCTATGGTAAATTATACCATCAATTAAATGAAGTCTTCCTTCATTGTATTACTTCTTCCATATTTCATCCAAGGCATGTATCAATGAGTTATCCTTAGAGTATTTAGTAATTAATTGGCATAGGATTCTACAATTCATATCCTGAGTATAGCTGTTCCTTACTTCCTAAGAGAGTTAATTTTCATGTCTGCAACACTGATTCCTTCTATTGGGATTTGTGGGGAAGCTTATTCTGGAACATAAGCAGGATTTTGAATGTCATTAAGTAATGGCCACTGCTTAGCTCAATCAAATTTTTGTGTATAATGGACATATTACCCCTATATTCTTGTATGAATATCTGCAATCTGAGAATATGTCTGTTGGGTTTTTTCATGTTTAGAAGTAATTTAACAGAAGTGAAATCTGTTACAAATTCAAAAACACATCCTTGAAGAAGGTAATTAAGTTTCTCCAAGGACCAAACAAAGTATAAACATTACATTTGAATTGCCCCATATTTGGCTTCAGCAGTTTTTATTTGCCTTGATTTGAAATATATGGGTTCTTCCACAGGTTTTTCCTTAATAATCTTTACTTGATTAAGTGCAGCTCCTAGTCCATGTCCTTATGAATAAATGTAAATCTTAAAGGGAAGCTTAAAATATGGCATCAGTAAATGTGGATAAGTGGTTAAGGCTTTGACTCTGTCAATGATCATTTCAAATACTGTTTCCTTTTCACACAGCTTATAAAGAGGTCTTTCTATGGATTCAAAGTCTTTAATGTGCTGCCTGTAGTATAATTCAAATACCAAAAAGAGCTTGATTTCCTTTTTTCTCTGGGGAATATATTTCAGTAGTACTGCTTCAGCTTTCATCTTGTCAATTTCAAGGGATAGACCATATACTACATGTCCTAGGGCTTTTAGTACTTCAAATCCAAAATGGCATTTCTTCAAAGAAATTTTCATGTTTAAATATTGTATTTTTTTCCAAAACTCTGGATATTCTGTACATATGTTCTTCCCATAGCTTTGAACAGACAATAATGTCATCAATTTATATTCTTAACCCTTCCTCTTAAGGTTCTTCAGGGAAAAAGTTTTCATCATTCTTTGAAAGTGTTAAGGTGCATTTTTTATACCACAAGAAATCCTTAAATATTTATACACTCCACAATGAACAATAATTCTCAAATATTTTCTTTCTCTTGATGTCACTACATTTTGATGGAATACTTTAAGGGAATCCATAGTGCTTATGCAAAATGCTTGAGATATTTTAGGAAGGGAAATTTGGATCTTTGGTCTGGGACACCTGTCTGGGAGAGTGTAATTTTTTATAGATCTGGAGTTTCCATTATTCAATTCCACTATTACTGGTGTAGTTATTTCTACCTCCTCATTGTGGCCAACCTTTCTTATTACACCAAGGTCCAGGAGTTCTTTAATTTGAAGCTCAAGGTATTCTCTTGATTTTGGGCTTTCTGGGTATGCAGGCATTCTCAAGAGTGGTGGATAAGGTCTCTCAATGTTCAAAATAATTTCAAATTCATGACCAATAACTTCCCCCAATGGATATTTATCTGTGGGAAAGGATTCTTTGTGGTCATATAAGAGGGTAGAGAGTTCATTCTCCTGTATATTAATAAGATGAAGACTTACTTCAGCTTCATTTATCTGTTCTGTCTTGAATTTCTGAAATTCTAAGCTTACTGGTGATACTTTATTTACTTTTATTTTTCTTTTGAAAGGTAAAGAGGCAAATTTTGATGCTTATTTTTCTCCAAAAGTAAACTATCTTTCCTTATTTTTATGTAAATCTATGCCATGCATGATTAAATAATCATTTCCCAATATGAAATGGGTACTAGAGAAGTGTTCCATAACAAGAAATTCAACAGTAATTCTTGAATCTCCATTGATATAAGGAAATATTAAATTTGTTTCAAATATGCCCAATTCTTTCATTGGATTATATTCAATTTTGAATCTTATGCCATCAATTGGTAGTAATTGATTTTCAAAATTTGGTACACATTCCTTGAGAAAAGATTTTCCAACACAAGATCAGAAGGCTCGTGGTTCAAGTAAAGGTTTAGTGGGTTTGTTATCAATTACCACTTCTGTTATACAGGAATTACTAGTCCTATATCATTTCCCCCTGTTTGGCTTGGTTTTCATAAGTTGTGCATCTTGGAGTTTTGACAAATCAAGTTTACTATTGCTCAATTTTGGCAAGTGGGAATAATATTCCATGATTTCAAATGTGGAATTGATATTTTCTGAATCCTTTGAAGAGTAAGAAAATATTTACAATTTATCATCTGAGTTTTCTTGATTTTCAGCCTCTTTTTCAACTTCAAGTTCCTTCTCAATGTCAATTTCATTAATTTTTCCCTTTTTTTAGACATTTATTAGCTAAATGTGTGTTTCTCTGGCAAATATTTCACTTTATGATTGTATCTGAAGATTTATATTCTATATTATTAATATTTTCTTTGGAATTTTTGTACACATAATCTTTCCAAGGTGTATTAAACCTGGTTTTAAGATTAACCCTGATAGAACCAATCCTGGTCCTGGTGGTTACTTCTTCTCATATATTGATAATATCTTCTGCTGAAGATTTTTCACTAGTACTGTTTTTACATAATTCTCTAAGTCACCTCCACATTGTCTTAGAATTTTTCTGTGAATCATAAATTCTGACATGTCAGAATATAATGCTTTTAATATGTCTTTCTGTTAGCAAGAACATGGTAAATATTTGTCTTTTTCAGAATTAAATTTAGCATATTCAAAGTATTTTTCCACTTTAAATCTTCAAGAATCATTGGCCCATTTATTAATAATTTGGGTTTTCCACCAAGTCCAACTTTGGTTTCCATGTGCTTGTCTTAATTTTATATACCATCTATGAGCTGATTTGGTAAAGAAGATGTTAAATCTTTCTTTTACCAATCTGTCTTGTAATTCAAAGTCTTCTTTAATCATTTCAATACCCCTGATGAATTGAACATGTAATATTCCCCTTGACCACTTAAGTGAGGCAGTTCTTTAAGTTTTGGTACTTCTTTCAAAAGTGCTTGGCCTGTTTATGGTTTCACATTATGGAAAAAGGTGGAAAATTTATCCTTTAATTGTGAATTTTCCACATTAAATACTTTTGGGTTGGAATTTCTTATACCCTCATTTTGATTCTGAGGTGTAGACATTATTGATAAGGTGTGCAGTAATTGTTCAACTCCATTCCTTTTACTGGTGCTACACCTTTGAAAATTTCTGAATTCATGTTGCAAACTTTTTATTAGATTTATTAACTCAATTTTGAGAATTTCTTCTTTAATTGTCATTTCTTTCCATAATGAATTTTGTCTAGTATCATCAGAAATGAATTGATTCAATTTCATTGTTAATTTTGATACTTCATCTTGTGAGGTGTCAAAATACTTTTTCAAGGCAATGGTATATGTCTTCCCTTCATTAAATGAACTTGAAATATCATCAAGGAATCTTTTATTATCTGTTTTGAGAATACTTACAGCTTTTCTTATTCTTGTTTCAATTATGCCATCAATATTGAATTTATAATATTAATCTTTTAATTCTTTTATGATGGCAGATTGTTCGTTGATTTTATTTACAAAAGAACTGTCATTATGAGGTTTTGATTTTTTTATTTGGCTCAAACTTGTATTATTTGTCTTAAGATTGTTATAAATTAGGGGGTGTCAAAGTTATCAACTCCCACACTCAAAATTCGAAGTTTTTTTTGCAGAAATCCCACATTAACTTTTTGAGATTTCCAAAATCTCACACCTCAAGAGGTGTGGTATTTTAAGGTACAAAAACTCAGGTTTTTTGGTACCAAATCCCATATTTAAGTACTAAAATGCTGCCTTTAGCTTTGCATAAAGGCACATTTTTACAACATGCAACTTGATAAGCACATGTTAAAATTCATAAAGCTTTCCTTCTCTTGCATAAACTCTGAATAAACTGGTCATTTATTAAATTATTTGATTTCAAATTGCATTTGCTATAGGTCTTTTCTTCATTTACCATGCCCAAGGCATTGCAATGGCTACCTTTACTTCAGACATTACATTCACTGAATTTGATTGATTATTTCAGCTCTGATAGTTATTCTGATGTCCAGGAGGATATAATCCTAATATTTATGATAACATCACAAAGATACATCAATCCTCATAGAAGATATCCATCACATTACATGTATACAATCAATTATTTACAAAAATTATCATCTGAAAACTTTCTCCAGCTATTTAGGACCACACATGAATAATTTCAAAAGTTGGTTGCACAAATTCAAGATGATAAAACCTTTCAAAACTCATCACAAAACAAACAACACAATCCTGCCTTAAAATTGGCTGTGGAAATATCAAGGTTAGTATCAAATGGCAATGGGGCTGCTGTGGGAAAGATTGGAATGTTATTTGGAATTAGGCATGGGGCTCTTGTGTTTTACACTCAAAGGGTGATCCATATATTAATAAAGTTGAAGCAGTAAATGATTGTGTGGCCAACAATAGAACAATGCAGAGAGATGTCTTAAGTTACACAGGAAGAAGGCTTCCCAGGGTGCATTGGGCTTATTGATGGGAGTCTCATACCATTGTCACAACATCTCCCCAATGATGGTGAAGCCTATTTTGATTGTAAAAAGATGTAATATTTGTAATTTTTATTCTTTAATTATTTTTTACTGATTGTCTAAAATTAAGGTATTCTACGTCAATACAACTGGTTTTCAATATAAAAAATAGTTCACTGCTCTACATTTTGGTTGTACTGGGTCACTTCATGATTCAAATGTATATCAAAAAATAAAAATTTCACAAAAGCCTCAATAATTTTATGAAAAATATCAATAGTTACTTGCCATTTCAGCATATGCAAGCTCTCCTTGGGTTGTTCCAGCATATAAGGGATTTACAGCACAGAATAAAGACAACCATTTATTCAATTACTTTCTAGAAAAATCAAGCATCTGAATTGAGTATGAAATTGGAATCTTGAAGGGGTGGTGGTTTTCTCTAAGGGGAATGCAAAATCAAATGAGGGACACATGTGAAATTGAATACTTTGTTAGTTGGGTTTTTTCTTGCACAATTATACCTAATATGTTAGCAAAAATTGGGGACTGATGATTAAATTTAGATGAAGATGATGATCCACCACATGCAGAATATCTGTCAAATAATGAAATTGGGGGAGATGTTGTAAATATGCATGAAAAAATTAAACCAATTACTTTGGCATGGAAATATGTTCAATTGTGAATTTCATCAGGACCATTGATTTATGTACTTATCTTAATGGTATACAACTAAGACTATTTACATTTTTACTTTTTAGCTCTTTTTTGGTCCTGCATATTTCTTTCAAAGTACCCATTGACTTTTGAATTAATTTGAGTGGGTGACATTTTCAAGAATTCGTCATCTACATTAAATAATTTGTCATTGATTTAAAAATAACTTCCAAAATGGGTTATTTTGTCATTATTGATAATTGCTGGAGGAGTTTTTGTTGTATTATGAACTATTTTTAATGTCTTCCAAAGGATTTCCATGATGCCAGGTTTTTTTGGAAAAATCAATCTCCATTTTAAATTTGGGGAAGTGCAAGCAATGTCCAGAGGGGGTGAAGACAGTTGGAAGGGGATGGAAATCTTTTTTTGATACAAAATATTATATACCATAAGTCAGGGAATTGAGATAATTCAGATCTTGGTGTGGCTTATTGAAAAATTCATCTTGAGTGAAAATGAGATTGGTAAAATATTTGAATTCTTCCTTTGGATTGGCAGAAGTCCATTCAAGTTGACTGAAGCTTTGTAATTTAGCTTCTTCCTTTAATGACTGATTTTCATTTGCAGCTAATTTTGGAAAATCTCATATTTTTGAGTAAATGAATTTGTCATATTGCTGAAGTTTGGTCCATCTCATACTATCTGATTCAATTTGATGAGGAGTCAAACCAGGTTTCCTGGAGTAAATACCTAAAAATCTTGAAATTACTTAGTAATTATCAAAATAATGAGCAAAAAACATCATACACCTGCAGATTTGCTAGAATCTGAACCAGGACAAAAGCCAATACCTTTCATAATTCCCCCTATTACTTTCTTATTGGTTTTAATTTTTTGTTGATTTTGGGATAAGGACATTAATGTCAAAATGATGTCTTTTATAATTTGAGTGGTCAAAAGGGGTTATTTCATAAATTATGACAGGTAAAAAAGTCTTTTTTGTTTTATAAATGAGTACATAAAGGTGGGGTAAAGTCTTTTCTGATTTAAGTTTTAACCATGAGGAATTGGCTTATTTCTTGTCAATTAAAATGGTTGAGAAGTTCTCATATGCTGAGCTTGAATGGACAAGGTGAGACATGATTTTTTGTGAACCAGGGATATTTTATCTTTAGCTTTGGGTAGTTTTCTTTTATGATTTTGTTTGGTATTATTGTCCTCATGATGTTCTGTATTTGGTTTAGTCCTAACCATGACATCAAGGGGAGGAATAGTTGTTTCAACATCATTCAAATCATTCTGATGATGTCCATGACATCCTCAGAATTATTTTCAGAGTGAGAGAGAGGGTGAGCTTTTTTTGAATTTCAAAGATGATGGAAGGGGGCTGAAATTAAATTAAATTGCAAAAAAAACCTTTATAAATATTCCACCCCTATATTAACAAATAATTAAAAAAGATCCAAAAAATTAGAAGAATCATCAGCATATAAAGAATACACAAAAAAACGTGTTTTATTAATTAGAATCATCATAATGATGAAACAAGAACAAAAAAATGAAAAAAAAATTATCATCAGTAATGATTAACAGAAAAGAAAAGAAAAAAGTATTAGTAATTAGTTTCATCATAATTATGAAACAAGAAAAAAAATTGAAAAAAAACAAAGGTCATCAGTGATGATAAACAGAAAAGAAAGACAATTGTTATTAATTAGTTTCATAATAATTATGAAAGAAGAAGAAAAACAATCATCATCAGTGATGATCAACATAAAAGAAAAGAAAAAAAATTTAGTAATTATTTTCATCATAATTATAAAACAAGAGCAAAAAACATTTGACAAAAAAAAACCATTATCATCAGTGATTATCAATATAAAAGAAAAGAAAAAAGAGAAAAAAACAAAATGTGTTAGTAATTCACTTCATCTATCAATGATATATGAAGTGAATCTAAAAAAAAGAAAAAATAAAATCAAAAATGCTTAATGGCCTCTTGCAGGCCATCAACCTGGTAAAAAATTAAAAAATCCTTAAATCAATTCATAATTTATTCAAAAGGAGTTCTAAATTGATTCCAAATCAATTCAGATCAATTTGGAGAGTATTAAGCCCTGCAACCTCCCAGAAGGCTTTTTGGGGGGTTCCAGGGTGGATGGGTGGTGGTGAGGGTTAGGAGGATGGTGCAGGTGGATAGATTGAAGCTTGATGTGTTCTGATAGTGTGGTGATGATGTAGGAGTTGGATCTGTTTGAAAAAAAATTGAATAAAAAAACTCACCTAGATTGCAAAAAAAAATATTTCAAAAAAAGAGTTTAAATAGTATAAAGAGATTCAAAATCCGGTTGAATGAAAGACTTGAGAGTGAAGGAGGAAAAACATGACCTGTGTTGTTTTAGTGGAGATAAAAAAATCCAAAAAAAGAAATAAAAATAAAAAAGAAAATAATTTAGAATATAAGAATAAAGAAAAAGAAAGAAAAATAAAGAAAAATAAAGAAAAATAAAGAAAAATAAAGAAAAATAAAGAAAAATAAAAGAAAATAAAAGAAAATAAAAGAAAATAAAAGAAAATAAAAGAAAATAAAAGAAAATAAAAGAAAATAAAAGAAAATAAAAGAAAATAAAAGAAAATAAAAGAAAATAAAAGAAAATAAAAGAAAATAAAAGAAAATAAAAGAAAATAAAAGAAAATAAAAGAAAATAAAAGAAAATAAAAGAAAATAAAAGAAAATAAAAGAAAATAAAAGAAAATAAAAGAAAATAAAAGAAAATAAAAGAAAATAAAAGAAAATAAAAGAAAATAAAAGAAAATAAAAGAAAATAAAAGAAAATAAAAGAAAATAAAAGAAAATAAAAGAAAATAAAAGAAAATAAAAGAAAATAAAAGAAAATAAAAGAAAATAAAAGAAAATAAAAGAAAATAAAAGAAAATAAAAGAAAATAAAAGAAAATAAAAGAAAATAAAAGAAAATAAAAGAAAATAAAAGAAAATAAAAGAAAATAAAAGAAAATAAAAGAAAATAAAAGAAAATAAAAGAAAATAAAAGAAAATAAAAGAAAATAAAAGAAAATAAAAGAAAATAAAAGAAAATAAAAGAAAATAAAAGAAAATAAAAGAAAATAAAAGAAAATAAAAGAAAATAAAAGAAAATAAAAGAAAATAAAAGAAAATAAAAGAAAATAAAAGAAAATAAAAGAAAATAAAAGAAAATAAAAGAAAATAAAAGAAAATAAAAGAAAATAAAAGAAAATAAAAGAAAATAAAAGAAAATAAAAGAAAATAAAAGAAAATAAAAGAAAATAAAAGAAAATAAAAGAAAATAAAAGAAAATAAAAGAAAATAAAAGAAAATAAAAGAAAATAAAAGAAAATAAAAGAAAATAAAAGAAAATAAAAGAAAATAAAAGAAAATAAAAGAAAATAAAAGAAAATAAAAGAAAATAAAAGAAAATAAAAGAAAATAAAAGAAAATAAAAGAAAATAAAAGAAAATAAAAGAAAATAAAAGAAAATAAAAGAAAATAAAAGAAAATAAAAGAAAATAAAAGAAAATAAAAGAAAATAAAAGAAAATAAAAGAAAATAAAAGAAAATAAAAGAAAATAAAAGAAAATAAAAGAAAATAAAAGAAAATAAAAGAAAATAAAAGAAAATAAAAGAAAATAAAAGAAAATAAAAGAAAATAAAAGAAAATAAAAGAAAATAAAAGAAAATAAAAGAAAATAAAAGAAAATAAAAGAAAATAAAAGAAAATAAAAGAAAATAAGAGAAAATAAAAGAAAATAAAAGAAAATAAAAGAAAATAAAAGAAAATAAAAGAAAATAAAATAAAATAAAATAAAATAAAATAAAATAAAATAAAATAAAATAAAATAAAATAAAATAAAATAAATGAAAATAAATGAAAATAAATGAAAATAAATGAAAATAAATGAAAATAAATGAAAATAAATGAAAATAAATGAAAATAAATGAAAATGAATGAAAATAAATGAAAATAAATGAAAATAAATGAAAATAAATGAAAATAAATGAAAATAAATGAAAATAAATGAAAATAAATGAAAATAAATGAAAATAAATGAAAATAAATGAAAATAAATGAAAATAAATGAAAATAAATGAAAATAAATGAAAATAAATGAAAATAAATGAAAATAAATGAAAATAAATGAAAATAAATGAAAATAAATGAAAATAAATGAAAATAAATGAAAATAAATGAAAATAAATGAAAATAAATGAAAATAAATGAAAATAAATGAAAATAAATGAAAATAAATGAAAATAAATGAAAATAAATGAAAATAAATGAAAATAAATGAAAATAAATGAAAATAAATGAAAATAAATGAAAATAAATGAAAATAAATGAAAATAAATGAAAATAAATGAAAATAAATGAAAATAAATGAAAATAAATGCAATGAAGATTAAAAAAATTATAAAAAATCGAAAAAAAGGGGCAATCCCCTTGCATTTGGAAAAAAATCCAAAAAGAATTGAAATGTGGAGGGAGCCTTGAAATTTAATTGGAACAAACTTGGTCATTGGTCTGTGGAACAAGAAAGAATTATGAAAAACCTGCCCAAATTTTCAATGTTGTAATAAATTGTAATTTAATTTAAAATTTGTTCCCCAATTGCACATAGATATCAATTTTATTTGAGAAATCACCACATATAAAATGATCACATGACATATACCTAATATTTTCTTTTTTATTGATTAATTTCAGAATGTGTTCCAGCTCCGCAATGGGCCTGCTTGATGATAATTCTGCTAAAGTGAGATCAATCTGGCATTTCTTTTCCTTAAATTCCAATTCCCAATTCCACTTTTCTTTTTCAAATTCACATTTCTTGGTGTGTTGCCTCTGATCAAACTGCATATGCTTTTGTAACTTGACTCCTTCAAACCATTGCTTTTTCATGTTGCTCACTTCCTCTTCATTCCACCTCTCCCTGTCCCACTCCAAGAAAACGTTATCACTGATTTCACAGGCTAAGAATCATGACTTTTGTCAGTAGTATTGATCATATTAATTAGAAAATCCAAAACATACCCTTTTTCCATGATTCAAGCAAATGTGCATAAGTAGGTGTGAAAATACCCATCAACCTTTTCCTAGAACCACTCTTGTCATTCAAGTTGGGAATCAATGCTTGATTATGCTTTTGTTTTGAATGAATTATGTATTTACTTTTCTTTTCAAAGGAGAAATAATTAAAATTGTGTTTCATAAGTATCAGGCTTAAATTTTCTTACTGATTCATCTTAAAGCTTTTCCACTTGAGCCAAGTCATTTTCATTATGAATCAAAGGAGCAATATTGAGAGGTGATTCTAAACTATTATCTTCCTTTGAAAGGCAAATGGGCTTTAATTATCATATTTAAAAAGATAAATAGATGATAACATACCTTATCAAGCAAAATATCCTCATCATCACCATTTAAGCTTTCTTTTTCTTGTGAATCATAGCTTTAAATTGGAGTGACATTGGGCTTGTGGAAAAGAGGGAATCCATTTCAGCATAGCAAGGACACATACTTTCAATATTTTCACTCATTGATTTGGTTCCTTTACTCTCATCTTATTTGGTTATTCCAACCCCAGTTAAATTTTTGAATTTTTTTTCTGTTATATACTTCTTTTTATATGTTCTCCATTTATCTCAGATGCTTCTGGAGCTAAGGTTTATGCAATTTTATGATTTTTTGTTGACCTCAATTGCCATAAGCTGAAATATATGCTTCTTTTAGCAAGGATGCCTTCCAATTGATGTTGAGCCACTAGTACCAAAACATGACTCAAAATTGGATTTGAGTGAAAGCCAATTAATTATGGTTATATAATTGGTATGTATTAAGTGATCTGATGTATGAGGCAGGCCAGAGGTGATTTTCATACCTGACTTGATGTGCTTCTCTTTGGAATGAGTCATTATTATATTTATGAAGAAATATAAATGGACTGTAATCTTTTCAGTCAGATTTTCCAATATGGAGTGCAGAAGAATTTGTTGTAAATTTGTGAATTGTGAATACTGATTTGGGTTAGGTTTTAAAATTAAATCCCAGATTCATGGTATTTGGTAAAAATACCAGGGGACTGAGTTAACATTCCATGTGATTTACACATAAAAAATCTAGGATTTGGTGTTGGGATTTGGCTTCCAAATCCCATGTTATTTCAAGGAGGTATTTGGTCACTTTGACACCCCCTAATATATGGATATTGGAGTTATTTCTCACTCAAAGTTTATAATATTAAGAAATACAAATTTATAAAATATCAAATTAAGACCAAATATTTCTATGGCAATTTATATATATATATATTATATCTTATTTGTATATATATATTGAAATAATCTCTTAAGATCTTAAAATACTTATATTTATGTTACTTTTATCCTATATTAATTTAAATTGAGTACAAATACCCTTGAATTTATATTTTTTGATTAAATTTTGAGTAATTATTTTCTTTCAATTTTGAATATGAAATATTTATTAATGAGAGAACATCAGGGATATACATCATTTCCATATTAATAGAGGTTTGAAAGATATATATGAGATTGAGTTTTAAGATTTTTTATGTATAAAGTATTTATTTTCATGAAAAACATTTAATTTCTTAAGAATTTTTCTTATTTAATTCAAAAACTATTTTAATTTAAAACTAAAAATATTATGCTTCTATTAACTTATCATATTTAATTTTCTAAAGTTAATCAAAACTTAACTTTAATTATTTGAATTCTTGTGAAGATTTATTAAATCAGCATCAAATTTTGAATGATATTTATAATTGAAAAATATATATTCAGTAAGAATAAAAGAATTAACTCTTAATGAAAAAGGTTTTTGTGTATTATATATTATTTAATAACTGATATTTTGAATTTTTCACAAAATATTAATATTGAACTATATTAACTTAAATCCGGTTTCTTTCATATGTGGCTTATATTTTTTCCAAAAATTTCAATTTTAAATTTCATTTCTATACTTTTTAACATCTGTACCCAGATTAAATCCCAATTAACTCTCTGATTGAAAAACCTTCTGTCCAGTGTAACAAATTTTCTCATAGTGTCTATAAATTCAATGAACCCTGAAAGCCTCTTATCCTAAATTACTTACAAATCTTCGGATCTTTTATTAGAATAAGGCTTCTTGATCAATCTTTTTCGTCAATTTAGCAAAAAATGAAAGAATTATATGATTATATAACACAATATCCCCACAATAAGAATTCAAATTTTTCTCAATGCTGCTTTATTCACATTAGAGCCCAACTTTTACAATGAAATTTCTAATTAATTTTAAGGATCTTATTTTTATAGCTGAAACAATTTTTAAATCATGAATAATTCTGTAAGATATAAATTAATTCTTGTAAAGAGACATATTTTTTATGGAATAATTGTTTGAGCTTATCTATACTTAATTCTATAAAGCCCTTTTTCATATATATTTTTTGGTGAAATATTTTATTTCCATCTCTTAATGTAGCTTTTTTTTAATAAATTGAATTTAAGAAAAATAAATTTATTTGATTATTATTTTAATCTTCAATTAGGTATCTATGATATAAAATTTTTTAAATAATTTTAGAATTGTCTTTAGGTTTCCCTTTTAGAAATTATCAAGGGTATTTGGGAAAAAGAAAATAGCTTTTATGAGGACCTGTAAGATTTGAAAACAGAAAATAAGGTGCAATATTTTTTGTTTGAAAAAAGAAAAACTTTAATAATTAAGATATTTAAACAAATCCAGTTATTATTTTAAATATTGAAGTGTATTCTTTTTTGGAGAAAAAAATAGCAAAGGATATACCTGAGATGAAATATTAAGATAATTAATAAAAAGAATTATTTCTTTTCTATTAAAATAATAATTTTTTTTGAAAAATTCATTATATATAATTAATTTTAATTTATTTATTTTATATCCTTTTTTTTATTAAAATTTATTTTTGATAAATTTTAGCTAAGTCTTTTTTATTTTTTTTTCTTTTGATTTTATTTTATGCTTAGTTTTTTTTTTTTGCTTTAAAAATTTAAACTAATCTTAAAATATTTCTTTGTTTAATATTATTTAATTTTTCTTTTTCTTGAATATTTTTTATTCTTTTTTCTTAATTATCATAACTTTAAATTTGATTAAATTCTTTCTCTTTAACACCAGTTATTTTTCTTCCTTGTCATTATTAATTAAATAATCCAAAAAAATTAAAATTTATTGAAAAAAATTAATTTCAATTTAATTTAGAGTTATTGATTAAATATCAAATTTAATTTTTATATTTAAAATTCTTAAAATACAAAAAAGAAAATTTTTTTTTTTAGTTTTTTAATTGAAAATGAATTTCAATTTTATGATTTTTTTTCATTTTTTTTTTTTATTTCAAAAAAAAAAAAAAAAAAATTATTTGATCAATTAAATAATTTTGAAAAATTTTAAATAATATATTAATTTTATAAAATCTATCATATAAAAAAATAATCAATCTCTTTATTATTAAATTAGTTTATTTAATTATTTTTAAATTTAAAAAAAACCTAAATATTTATAAAAAAAAAAAAAAATTCTTAATAAAACCAATAAAATTCATTCTAATTCAAATTCTTTCAATTTTTTTTAATTTTTTTTTGAATTTAATATTGAATTAAATTAAAATTATAGTCTTTTTTTTTAATTTTAGAATTAATTAAAATTAAATTTTTAATTAAATCAAAAAAAAAATCTCATGATTTCCTTTTTTTTTAAAAAAAAAAAAAAAAGAATTCAATTATTAGACTATTATTATTATTAATTAATAATAATTTGATTTAAAAATTTCCTAAAAAAAAAATACAATAAAAAATAATTAATTTTAATTGTATTTATTTTTTTTGAAAAAAAAAATTATAAAGAGAGAAGAAATTAAGAATTTTTTTTCTTTTAAAAGTGAAAAGAAAATTAAAAAATTTCTTTACTAAATATTGATAATTTAAATAGGGTGTTGGTAAAAACATGTAAGCAAATTGGTAAAAACACGTAAGGGGTGCCCTGGGCCCATTTTTAATTAAAAATGAAACACCATTGGGCCTTTATTGGGCCCAAACATGCCCAAAAGAGGTTTTTTCCCCACAAAACCTCTCTAACTCCAAATTGTTTCAGATTTTTTTGCCCAGCCCCCCCCCCAAAAAAAAACAAGCCCAAACACCCCAATAATCCACATTATCCCCACCCCAAACCATTGTTTTTTTTGGAAAAACAGCATTACCAAAGCCATTTTGAAAATCTTTTCACCCTTTTTTTTCTTTTTTCCCCCAAATACTGCATTTTCCACCACAACAGCCTGCTTTCAAGCCTCTCAATTTTCAATTTTTTACCTTCCCTCATCTATTAATCCCACATTTAAACCACTTTCTTTCACTCTTAACCACTTCTGTTGATTTTTCACACCTTTTTTCACCTCTTTTTCACATTTCAAAAGGTTCTTACCCCATTCCAAATCCCCCAATTCCCCCTTTTTTTTCACTTTTATACATATTTTTCATTAAAAAATGCTTCAACCCCCCACTGAAGGTGAATTTCAGACCCTTGACCTTCTTGGCAACATGTGCATAATGTTGCCAGGGCTCAGGGGTATGCTGTGTCCACCTTGAGGTCCAATATGACCCACAACCAAATTGAAATATGTTGTGACAGGTCTGGCACCCCAAATCCCAACAAAAGCCCCTCCAAAACAGTCACCTCAAGAAAGCTTGACTGTCCTTTGAGACTTTATTCCAGGAAATATGCCAGCCCAATCTTTTTCTTTTTGTCCTTATTTCTGTCCTCCAAATGATAATCCCCCCATTTTCATCTGCTTCTTGAATAGTTGTGCTCATTTTGTTCCTTTGGACATCATCATTTCTAAAGTTTATCCAGTCCCCCCCATTACTGTGAACTGGGAGATTAATGCCCAAACACAAGTCCTGGGGTGGGCTGATAAATTTAAGAAACACAGAATGTTGTATTTGTCCAATCTTCCTCCCCCCTCTCAGAAAAAAACCAATATTTTGGAGGTTGATTCTGATTGAATGATTTTTGTATATACAATTTATGCCAATTATCCCCCTCCTCAGTCATATTTATTGCTTAAATCCCACCTCAGTCTTCTTTTTTATTAAACATGTGGAACTTTTGTACTTGAAAATAGTCATATTACACACAAGAAAAAAAACAGTTGAAAAAAAACACTCATTGCGCCTTCACTTGTTGTCCCACCAAACAAATTTTCCCAATTCATGAGCTTCCAGTTCTTTATTGTCCAGATTGAGCCCTTTAATTTAAAAAAAATGAAGGAAATTTGTAAGTGGGAAGTTATTAAATTCACTTTTGAAAAATAGGCATATTACAATGATGGGAAAAAACATTTGAAAAAAAAAAACCCTTTTTGCACCTTCACTTGTCCCACCCAAAAAAAATCCCCAAAATTATGGGATTATGGTGCTTTATTCTTCACATTGAACCCTTCATTTTAAAAAAAATGAAGGAAGTTCATAAGTGGGAAGATTTTAAATGAATTTTTGAAAAAAATATGCCATTTTGGCATATTGGCCAAATTGGTGAAATTTGGCAAAAAAAAAATTGAAAAAATTTGTGCTTATTGACATGCCAAGTCGGGAAAAATATGGCAAAAAAAAATTAAAAAATCCTCAAAACTGAGCCTGAGTAATTCTTTTTGAAAAAAAAGGTCACTTACATGTTTTTACCATAAATTGGTAAAAACACATAATCTTTTAGTAAAAACACGTAAGGGCTTACATGTGTTTACCAACACCCTTTAAATAAATATAATAAAAAAAAATTATGTAAATTTTTTTTTTTTATTTTCTCAAAAAAAAGAAAAAAAAACTTTTAAATATTAACTTCCTTAATTTAATCAATTATTCATTATTTTAATATATATATATGTGTGTGTGTTTAGTTATTATTTTAAATATTAAATATATATATATATATATATATATATATATTTAAAATTATAAAATTATCATTATTTTAAAGGATGATATTAAGGGATTCAATTTAAAAATTGATTATTATATATATATATTAGGTTTTTAAATTTTATTTTAATTAAATTCTAATATTTAAGATATTTTTAAAATAATTTATTTAATATAATTTTTTTTCCAATTTTTTACAATATTAAATTTAAAATTAAAATAAATTAAATTAAATTGATATTAAATATAATTAAAATAAATTAAATTAAATTGATATTAAATATAATTAATAATTAGAAATAATAAGAAAAAATAATATGAGAAAGATTTAGGTGATTTAAAAAAATCACTAAAATTGAGTAATGGTTAAAGTTTTTTATATTAGCCCATTTTCAAATGGATATATTTTCAGGGTATGTCAAAAAAAAAAAACTTAAAAAATGACCATTTTAATTCATTAAAAAACAAAAAATTTAGATGAAACCACTAAATTCAAAAAAAAAAAAAAAAACTATGGTTAATTTGGAAATTTTAGTAATTTTTATTTTATTAATGGTTTATATCAGAAATCTCATCATGTTGAAAATCAATAAAGATATATATATCCATGAGGCCAATTAAAGTCTAGAATATCACTAATCAACAACCTTTGAGTTATAAATACAATTAATAGGTCAATATAATATGGCTCAGTTAATCAGTGAAGAATATTCATCTCATACATTCTAGATCAATCAGTGAAGTCAGATGGCCAATAACTAAGTCTAGTTAAAATAATAAAAAAAAGAAGGCTATTGGAGATAAAAAAAAATAACTTTACTCTCAAGGATTAAAATAATTTTTTTTTTATTAAATTAAAAAAAAAAAAAAAAAAGAAAGAAAATTTTTTTTTTTAAAAAAAGTAATAAAAAAATAAATATTCAATATTAATTAATTGAAAGATATTTAGTTTATAAATCATTCAAATTTGATATTTAAATTAATTTAATCCATATTTTGAAACTAGTGTTTTTCATTTTTAAGAATTGTTTATTACTTATAAAAATTAACTTTATTAATTTTTTATATTTTTAAAACAATCAATCCTGATTGAAAAAGGGATGATTTGGGTATAAAAATTGAAAAAAAACAAAACAAAACTAGAATCTATTTTCTCATTTTATAGATTCATGGGAGTTTTTTTTTGGGGAAAAAATGTGGAATGACTTTATGATAGGTATTAAATTAAATCAATTCTTTTAATTGAGAGTAGTGAGGTAGAAGTGGAATTTTATATCAATCTCTTCAGTAAAATTAATTTTATTTTATCAGAATATTAGATAAAAGAATAATTTTTCAAATGAAATCTCAAGATTCCAAGACATTAAAATTTTGAAATAAAATAAAATTTTAATAATTACGGGAAGTTAAAGCAATAGTGAGTCTTATTAAATTATTTTTTTCACTTATCAAAAGATTTAGTAAGGGATTAATAAGATCTTTTATAAAAAATAATTTAAATATTTCAATAATCAAAAAATAAATTAAAAATGAAAAAATTTTAATTTAATTTTTTTTTTTTTTTCAAAAAAAAATTGAAATCATAATTCAAAAAGAAAATAATCTTAAAGGGAAAAAAAAATTAAACATTAATTTAATTTAGAAAGGTGAAAAAAATTGAAGAAAAAAAAAATTGTATAGATTTATAAAAGAAAGAGAAGTATAAAGTAATTAATGAAAGGGAATATATATTTAGATAGAGATAAATTTGAAATAAAAAATTTCTATATATTATGAATAGAATTAGATTCGCCAAAAGAAATATTTTTAAATTAAAAGAAGAATAAATGAAATTCTAGTTTAAATTAGAAAAGGAAAAATTTCAAAGGGAGGAAGTGATGAAGGAGAGGGAAATTTTTTAAGGAATTTCAAACATAAATTGATATTATTAAGGAATATTAAAGAAATTTTTTTTAACCATTATTGAGGCCTTAATCACCACCAAATCCAGAGTGGCTTATTGTATTAATAATTGAAGTTACTCATTCCTTCATGAAATATAATCATCACATATTTATGTGAAAATTATTTAGAAGTTATTTTTTAAGCTCCTCAAGTGTTTGTACTCATACTCACCTGGTCCAAAGTGCACTATTTAGAATTAATATGGATCATATGGATAATTTATTAATGAAGATGTATCCATTATCAATTTCTGTATAAATATTTAAGTAGAACTTGAATTTGAAAAAAAACACACGAGATGACACAATTCAATTCTCATGACTAATCAAAGTAGTAACACAATTTCTTTCCTATCTGTCTACAGTTTTTCCATTAAGATTTAAATAATTATTCTGAAACTGAGAAGAATGCACTCATAGATAATTAAACTCTAGCCTATCGACACCATTAATTGAAAATAAATTTTTATAGTTGTCTTTTTTCATTCCAATTTTCTCCATTTTCTAAGAGATTATTATGTAGTTATGCACAAATTTATTTCCAGTTGTTAATTTGAATCATCTCCTTGTATCTATTTTACATAAATAGAAATATCTTTAACTAACCACACTTCCCTTACCTAGTTCCAAGTCAATTTTAAATCCCTACTTTAGATTGAGAAATATAGTAAATTGAAAATTGATTTAAGTTGTTCTTGACTTATAAAAATTTATAAGAAAGTATAAAATTTATTCCTAAAATATAAGAAGATTTGGTGAGGTTATATTTAACTAAATTAAAATAGAATCAAAGAAACTTACTTTTTTTTTTAAAAAAAAAAAGGAAATTATTATTACTTAACAAAACTAAAAAAAAATCTTTTGAACATTGAAAAAATCCCACACACTTATAAATTGTAATATCAACAAAAGATTCTTCCCAATAAATTAATATTGAATTTATTATTTTTAAATGATAAAATTTAATATTTAAATTAAATAATATTTCTTCTTAAGATTATAAATTACCTCACCATCAAATCTAGTTCTTTAAAATAGTGAGATGATTTTACCCATTTGAAAATTTGAAACACTTTAGTAAACCTTAACATTTTAAATTGATTTAAAAGTTTCCAATTTTCTCTTTATTTCTAAAAAATATTTATTTAGAACCCAAAAAAAATATATAAACTTTATAAACCTTTTAAAATTAATAATTAAACTCCCTCAAATTAATTGGTAAATTTTTTGAAAAAATTTTCTTATTTTGGTACAATTTCAATTTTTAAAAATTCATTTTAAAGTTATTAATAATTATTAAAAAAATATTTAACTTTCCAAAAAAAAAAAAAAAAAAAAAAAAAAATTAAATTAAGAAATTTATTTAATAAAAGGGTATTGGTAAAAACACGTAAGCAAATTGGTAAAAACACATAAGCAAATTGGTAAAAACACGTAAGGGGTGCCCTGGGCCCATTTTTAATTAAAAATGAAACACCATTGGGCCTGTATTGGGCCAAAACATGCCCAAAAGAGGTTTTTTCCCCACAAAACCTCTCTAACTCCAAATTGTTTCAGATTTTTTTACCCAGCCCCCCCCCAAAAAAAAACAAACAAGCTCAAACACCCCAATAATCCACATTATCCCCACCCCAAACCATTGTTTTTTTTTTGGAAAAACAGCATTATCAAAGCCATTTTGCAAAGCTTTTCACACTTTTTTTTCTTTTTTTCCCCCAAAGACTGCATTTTCCACCACAACAACCTGCCTTCAAGCCTCTCAATTTTCAATTTTTTACCATCCCTCATTGATTAATCCCACATTTAAACCACTTTCTGTCACTCTTAACCACTTCTGTTCATTTTTCACACCTTTTTTCACCCCTTTTTCACATTTCGAAAGATTCTTACCCCATTCCAAATCCCCCAAGTCCCCCTTTTTTTTACTTTTATACATAATTTTCATTAAAAAAATGCTTCAACCCCCCACTGAAGGTGAATTTCAGACCCTTGAGCTTCTTTGGCAACATGTGCATAATGTTGCCAGGGCTCAGGGGTATGCTGTGTCCACCTTGAGGTCCAATATGACCCACAACCAAATTGAAATATGTTGTGACAGGTCTGGCACCCCAAATCCCAACAAAAGCCCCTCCAAAACAGTCACCTCAAGAAAGCTTGACTGTCCTTTTAGACTTTATGCCAGGAAATATGCCAAGAGTACCACTTGGACTCTTAAAGTCAAAAATCTTGAACATAGCCATGATGCCACTGAAAATATCATGGCACATCCTGCTTTCAGGGAATTCAATGAGCAAGAAACATCCCAAATTGCTCAAATGTCTGAATCACTCCTCAAGCCAAGGCAAATTCAGGCCCAATTATGCAGCCAGAGGGAGTCTGACAGGCCTGTAATCCTTCAAGACATTTATAACCAAGTCAAGAAAATCAAGAAAGACAAACTGCAAGGCAGAAGGCCCATTGATGCTCTTATTGACACTCTCAAAGAAGAAAATTTTGTTTGGTCCTCTGCAAGGGATTCTGAGGGACACATTACCTCCTTGTTTTTTACTCACCCCCTGGCCATAAAACTTCTTCATGGCTTTCCTCATGTCATTTTTATGGATTTTACTTATAAAACCAATGAGTACAAAATGCCCCTTTTTCATATTGTTGTATTCAGCTCAACAAATAAGACCTTTTCTGGGTCTTTTTGTTTGATGAAGAATGAAAATGAACCCTCATATACTTGGGCATTAAATCAATACATAGAAAAGGTCCTCAACAACACCAATCTTGTTCCCCCTCCAATTATTGTTATTGACAGGGATCTGGCCTTGAAAAAATCTCTTAAGAAGCTCTTCCCAGACTCCAAAGTCATGCTATGCATTTGGCACATCAATAAAGATGTATCTGCTCATTGCATGAAGAAAATTGGTCATGGAACTGATTTTGAAAATTTTATGGCCCTTTGGAATCAATTAATGTACTTTTATCTTTCACTTTAGTTCACTTTTTTTCGTATTTTTGTTTTTATTAAGGACTTTGGGATTCATTTCTCAGGTTATGTATTCATCCACTGAAAAGTCTTTCAAAAAAAACTGGAAGAAGTTTCAAAAGCAAGTCAAAAATCCTGAAGTTTTTCAGTATTTGGAAAATTCCTGGCTTCCTCTAAAGGAGTATTATGTTCCAGCCTGGACCAACCACCATTGCCACCTGGGTGTGGGCTCCACCTCCAGAGTTGAAGGTGCCCATGCCATGGTGAAACTTTGGCTCCAAAAGTCCACTGGTACTCTCCTGGAGGTAGTTAGGGCTCTCCACATGGCATTCAGAAAACAATTTATTTAAATTATCAACCAAATCTCCAAAGAAATTATTGTCCATGTCAAGAATTTTCCTCCACACAACTTTGCCCTCAATGGCAAGGTGTCTCATTATGCTCTTCAGATGGCCTTTGACAATTTCAAAACCAAATTTCCTTCCAATGAATAATGCACCAACAAATACAACAATTATCAAGGCATTCCTTGCAAGCATAAGACCCAAAAGGCATTTTCCAAGCGCCAAAGGCTTGAAATATCAGACTTCCATCCACATTGGCATTTTAATTTGCCTGTTAGGGTTTTTTAATTTCTTATTAACTGATTTTATTTGTCATATTCTTCTCAGGCTGGTTTTCAAGGTGATGATCAAAGTGTTGAAAAAGAAAGAAAGAATTAAGCCCAGAAAATATTTCAATATATTGGGGAAGACCTTTTTCAAAGACCAATGGCAGAAATCACCCCAATTCTTCAACATTTTCAAGATGTTTTGACTGGAAAAGTCCCATTTTATCAAATTCCCAAGGGTCAAGAGGATGATCAATATTATTAAGACCCTCAAGAATGCAAGAATATCTGTCAAAGAAATCAAGGAGCCAAGAATAAAAACAGAAATCCAAACAAAAGAGAACCTTCAAGATTTGAAATAATTGAAAGTCAATCCAAGAGAAGATGAAGACTCCCATCAAAAGTGACCAGCACAAAAACATCAAGATTACAGTCAAATCCCCCCCCCTCCAATTATGGAAGTGGACTCATCTGAAGATTCTGAGGACTCATTATCTAAATTCATCAGTTCATCAGATTCACTACCCTTAGCAACTGAATTAAATAAATCAGAAGTAACCCTTAGAAGGTCCAGAAGATTGGCAATTGGAATCAAAACCTCACAAAGAAAATCACACAAGCCTGCCACCAGTTTGAAGATTTATGATGCAATTGACTTGACCTGTGAGCATTTTCAAAGGAATTATCACACAAGTGATGAATGCTCCAAGTTGTTTTTGAGTTTCTGATTCTTTTTAATGGAAATTCCTCTTGTTTATTTTGATATTTATTCATTTTTTGACCTTATTTTATCAGATAACTGGCTCAGAAGACTTGCCCAAGTTTATATTGAAATACACCTTCAAGGCCATCAATGTCCAGGGTGATGTAAATTGTGGCTACAGAACAGTATCCCACTTCATTTACAAGACTCAAGATCAATGAGTTGATGTCAGAGGTGACTTGGCTGAAGAAATTCAACAAAATCAAGACCTTTATGAAGCCATGAACACCTTAATTCCCTCAGTATCCTCTTATTTGGAAAGAATTGAATGGTATGAAGATGTTGGCCAGGCTCCAAAAAGCAAGTGGATGTCCATGCCTGACATGGGGGATCCAATTGCAAATAAGTATTAAAGACCAGTTTTGTTTTATTAAACAATCAAATATTTTTCTTTTTTCCCTTATTTTGGTCCTCCAAATAATAATCCCCCCATTTTCATCTTCTTCTTGGATAGCTGTGCTCATTTTGTTCCTTTGGACATAATAATTTCTAAAATTTATCCAGTCCCCCCCATTACTTTTAATTGGGAGATTCATTCCCAAACACAAGCCCTGGGGTGGGCTGATAAATTCAAGAAACACAGAATGTTGTATTTGTCCAATCTTCCTCCCCCCCTCTCAGAAAAAACCCACTATTTTGGAGGTTGATTCTGATTGAATGATTTTTGTATATACAATTTATGCCAATTATCCCCCTCCTCAGTCATTTTTATTGCTTAAATCCCACCTCAGCCTCCTTTTTTATCAAACATGTGGAACTTTTGTACTTGAAAATAGTCATATTACACACAAGAAAAAAAACAGTTAAAAAAACACCCATTGCGCCTTCACTTGTGGTCCCACCCAAAAAATTTTCCCAATTCATGAGCTTCTGGTTCTTTATTGTCCAGATTGAACCCTTTAATTTAAAAAAAAAAATGAAGGAAATTCATAAGTGGGAAGTTATTAAATTAACTTTTTAAAAATAGGCATATTACAATAACAGGAAAAAACATTTGAAAAAAAAAAACCTTTTTGTGCCTTCACTTGTCCCACCAAAAAAAAATTCCCAAAATTATGGGATTCTGGTTCTTTATTCTTCACATTGAACCCTTTATTTTAAAGAAAAAAATGAAGGAAATTCATAAGTGGGAAGATTTTAAATGAACTTTTGAAAAAAAATATGCCATTTTGGCATATTGGCCAAATTTGTGAAATTTGGCAAAAAAAATAAAATTTGAAAAAATTTGTGCTTATTGACATGCCAAGTCAGGAAAAATATGGCAAAAAAAAAATTAAAAAAAACCTCAAAACTGAGCCTGAGGAATTTTTTTTGAAAATTGAGGTCACTTACGTGTTTTTACCACAAACTTACCTGTTTTTACCATAAATTGGTAAAAACACGTAAGGGCTTACGTGTTTTGACTAAAAGCTTACGTGTGTTTACCAACACCCATTATATATATATATATTAGGTTTTTAAATTTTATTTTAATTAAATTTCTATAATTTTAAAAAAAAATTAAAATAATTTATTTAATATAATTTTTTTTTTTCAATTTTTTTATAATATTAAATTTAAAATTAAAATAAATTAAATTAAATTGATATTAAATATAATTAATAATTAGAAACAATAAAAAAAAAAAATATGAGAAAGATTTAAGTGATTTAAAAAAATCACTAAAATTGAGTAATGGTTAAAGTTTTTTATATTAGCCAATTTTTAAATGAATTTATTTTAAAGGTATGTCAAAAAAAAAAAAAGAAAAAAAAACTTAAAAAAAAAAAAATTTTAAAAAATGACCATTTTAATTCATTAAAAAAAAAAAAACAAAAAATTTAGATGAAACTACTAAATTCAAAAAAAAAAAAAAAAAGAAATCAAAAAAAAAAAAAAAGAAAGGGAATTTTAATAATTTTGATTTTATTAATGGTTTATATCAAAAATCTCATCATGTTGAGAATCAATTAAGATATATGTATCCATTAGGTCAATTAAAGTCTAAAATATCATTAATCAACAAACTTTGAGTTATAAATACAATGAATAGGTCAATATAATATGGCTCAGTTAACCAGTGAAGAATATTCATCTCATAAATTCTAGATCAATCAGTGAATTCATATGGCCAATAACTAAGTCTAGTTAAAATAATAATAAAAAAAAGAAGGCTATTGGAGATAGAAAAAAATAACTTTACTCTTAAGGATTAAAATAATTTTTTTTTTTTTTATTAAATTAAAAAAAAAAAAAAAAAAAGAAAGAAAATTATTTTTTTTTTTAAAAAAAAAAATAATAAAAAAAATAAATATTTAATATTAATTAATTAAAAGATATTTAGTTTATAAATTATTTAAATTTGATATTTAAATTAATTTAATTCATATTTTGAAATTAGTTTTTTTAATTTTAAAGAATTGTTTATTACTTATAAAAAATTAACTTTATTAAGTTTTTTTTATATTTTTAAAACAATAAATCCAAATTGAAAAAAAGGATTATTTGGGTATTAAAATTGAAAAAAAAAAAAAAAAAAAAAAAAAAACTAGAATCTATTTTCTCATTTTATAAATTCATGGGAATTTTTTTTTTTTGGGGGGGAAAAAATTTGGAAGCACTTTATGATAGGTATTAAATTAAATCAATTCTATTAATTGATAGTAATGAGATATAAGTGAAATTTTGATATCAAACTTTTTCATTAAAATTAATTTTATTTTATTACAATATTAAATAAAAAAATAATAATTTTTTTTTTAAATTAAAATCTTAAGAATTTTAATATATTAAAATTTTTTTTTTTTTGAAAAATAAAATAAAATTTTAATAATTAAAAAGGGAAAATTAAATCAAAATATTAAGTTTTATTTAAATTAGTTTTTTTTTTTTCACTTATAAAAAAAAAAAAGATTTATTTAAGGATTAATAAAATCTTTTATAAAAAAAAAAAAAAAATTTAAATATTTTTAATAATCAAAAAAATAAATTTAAAAATGAAAAAAAAAATTAATTTAAAAATATTTTTTTTTTTTTTTTTTTTTTTTTAAAAAAAAAAAAAAAAAAATTAAAATTATAATTCAAAAAAAAAAAAAAAAATAATAATCTTAAAGGGAAAAAAAAAAAAAAAAAAAAAAAAATTAAATATTAATTTAATTTAGAAAAGTGAAAAAAAAAATTGAAGTAAAAAAAAAAAAAAAAATAAATTTTTTTTTTTTTTTTGTATAGATTTATAAAATAAAGAGAAGTATAAATTAATTAATGAAAGTGAATATAATTTTTAGTTAAAGATAAATTTGAAATAAAAAAATTTTTTATATATATATTATGAATAGAATTAAATTCACCAAAAGAAAGAATTTTAAATTAAAAGAGGAATAAATTAAATTTTAGTTTAAATTAGAAAAGGAAAAATTTTTAAAGGTAGGAAGTGATTAAGGAGAGGAAAATTTTTTTTTAGGAATTTCAAACATAAATTGATATTATTAAGGAATATTAATGAAATTTTTTTTTAACCATCATTTAAGCTTTAATCACCACCAAATCCAGAATGTCTTATTGTATTAATAATTGAAGTTACTCATTCCTTTATGAAATATAATCATCACATATTTATGTGAAAATTATTTATAAGTTATTTTTTAAGTTCCTCAAGTGTTTGTACTCATACTCACCTTGTCCAAAGTGCAATATTTAGAATTAATATGGATCATATGGATAATTTATTAATGAAGATGTATCCATTATCAATTTTTTTATAAATATTTAAGTAGAACTTGAATTTGAAAAAAAAAAAATGAGATGACACAATTCAATTCTCATGACTAATCAAAGTAGTAGCACAATTTATTTCCTATCTGTCTACATTTTCCCATTAAAATTTAAATAATCATTCTGAAACTGACAATAATGCGCTCATAGATAATTAAACTCTAGCCTATTAACACCATTAATTTAAAATACATTTTCATAGTTGTCTTTTTTCATTCCAATTTTCTCCATTTTCTAAGAGAGTATTATGTAGTTATGCACAAATTTCTTTCCTGTTGTTAATTTCAATCATCTCCTTGTATCTATTTTATATAAATAGAAATCACTTTAATTAACCAAAATTCCCTTACTGAATTCCAAGTCAACTTTAAATCCCTACTTGAGATTGAGAAATATAGTAAATTGAAAATTGATTTAAGTTGTTATTGACTTATAAAAATTTATAAGAAAGTAAAAAAATTTATTCCTAAAATATAAAAAGATTTGATGAGGTTATATTTAATTAAATTAAAATAGAATCAAAGAAATTTACTTAACAAAACTAAAAAAAACAAAATTTTTTTAGACATTGAAAAAATCCCATGTACTTAAAAATTGTAATAATCCACAAGTTAAAAAAAAAAAAAAAAAAAAAAAAAAAAAAATAATAGGTATTTAATAAAAATTAATTTCAAAATCAAAATCAAAAAAAAAAAAAACATTTAATTTATAAATTTTTTTTTACCCAAAAAAAAAAAAAAAAAAAAAAAAAATTTTTTAATAATTAATCTTTTTCTTAATTTAAAAATTAATTTTATTTTTTTATTTATTTATTTAAATAGTTTTATTAAATTTAATTCAAAATTTTTTTTTTTCTCACAAAAAAAAAAAAAAAAAAAAAAAAAAAAAAAAAAAAAAAAAAAAAAGGATTAAGAAAAAATAATAGTTCAAAAAAATTAAAAATTTAGTTTGTTTTATTTTTTTTTTAGGTAACAAAAACTTCAAGTCTTTATTAATTTGATTTTTTTCTTTTTAGATTAATATCAAATATATTAAATATAATTTTTTTCAATTAAAAACTTGAATTTTTATTGATAAAGATTGAGATTCCCAATAATTTATAATTAATTAATTAATTATTAATTTAAAGTAACTATAAATTAATAAAGATAATAATATAAAATTTTCTTTATTCATTATATTTTTTTATATTTATTTTTACTTTAAAATTATTGAATTTCACTTAACTTGACAATTTTTTTTTTTTTTTTTTAAATTGAGTAAATTAAGTGATTCAATTAAAAAATGACAAAAAAAACACACACACACACACACACGCAACAATTTCATATTAATAATAAAGTCAAGTTAGATTTTATTTAATAAATTTCAATTTATCCAAATTTTGCATTAAAATCTTTTTCCTTTTTTTTTTTTTTTCTTTTTTTATGCAAAAACAAAGAAACTGAACTTAAAATAAAACTAGTATAAATGAATTGAAAAATTAAATAAATAATTAAATAAGTTTAGAGTTTAAGAATTTAAATGATTTTAGACTTTTCCTTTTGTAAAAATTTAGGAGTTAATATAATCTACTATACTATACAGCAACAGTTTTGTACAAATTTATTATTGAACTTGATTTAAAATTTTTCTTTGTTCAACTTTTAAAGTTAATATTGTTGATCAACTAGAAAAAAATAATAATTTATGTCAAAAAAAAATGAAAACAATTTATTCAATCTTCATTCAATTATTTTTTTTTTGTCCTCTCTTCCTTTTGAAAAAAAAAAAAAGCTTTCTCACTTATAAAACTTTTTAATGAATTTTTCTAAATTAGGATAAAAATTTGATAATTTGAGTTAGATTACTACAGTCAGTATATTAAATATTTATTAAAGTTTAGAAGGATTGATCTTAAAACTGAGTAAATTACCATGTCAAGTTTTAGATTTAGATTGATGTAAGTGTAAACGTAAAAGTCATCAAAGAATGTACACAGTACAGTACAGTAGAGTAGAGTACAGTACACGATAGAAGTGTAATTTAAGATGAGGTGATTTTTTAGTGTTTAGAGGCTGAGTTTTTCAATAGGAAGAGAGAATAAAGGGATATTTTAAAACAAGAATTTTTTGAAAAGAAATCTTGAGAAGAATCAATTTAATTTAATTTAATTTAATTTAGACAAAGACTGTAATTAATGTTACAAGTTATAAGTTAAAGGTTACAGTTACCTTTAGAAATTTGATAGATTTTTCAAGAAAGGGGTAAAGATTATTAAAGATTTAAGTTTGATAAGTTTAGTGATGAGTTTGAGTGGGAAACTAAAACTTGACTATCGATTGAAATTTTGAAATTTTGAAATTAAAATTTTGAAATTTAATTGGAATTTAATTGGAATTTGATTAGCTTAGATTGATTAACTCAAAATCATCATCAGTTATCCTAATCAAAATTCTCACTAATAGCTAGGAAATTCTACTGACTCCTTTAAAAATTTATTTGATTACTTTGATTCCTTTAATTTTAATTTTGATTAAAAATTTCTTGATCAGGCTAATCGATCGAATCCTCTTGAGTCTTTAGTCTTTAGTCTTGATTATTTAAAAGTTGAACTTGTCTTGCTTTTAAATTTAAATTTCACTCAGTCTCTCATCAAATTCAATTTTTTATTATTTAATCCTTGACTTTCTTCTTCTTGAAAGTTTAATTTATCATCATTCCTCTATCAAATTAATATTAATCATTAATCATTATATTTCCATATCAATATCCATCCTTCAATCTTAAAAAATTAATTATAAATTAAAATTATCTTGAATCATATAAAAATTTAAAATTATCCAAAGTTATCGTTATTTTTATTGAAACTATTAAAAATTAAAAATCAAAAAAATGTCTTTGATTTCGATCGATGAATGCTTTAGCTCTCCTCAACAACCTCACATTAGATCCGAAAGATTAAAAGTTAAACTCAAAAGTCAAAGTGCTAGATTGGTTAGTAAAATCTTACTTTAAACCATTTCATTCTAGTTTTCATTAAAATTAAAATCTTCTACTTCTTCCTTTCGTTCTTACAAAAGACTATAGCTGAATTAAAAAAGGCTATCGTCAAAAAAGGTTATCCAAGCCTTTGTGATCCTTCTCGTATAACTCTCATCTTACCTTCAAGTAAGTTTTTCTCATCAAAGCAAATCCAAATAATCCTTCTTAACCTTATATTAATTCATAATCTTTGGTCTTGTTTTTTTTTTGACTTTTTTAAGATTATGGTCTCATATTACCTGATGATATGTTGGCTTCTGAACTTCAACCCAACTTGAATTTACTTGCTTTAGTTTCTTCTACTAGTCGTGAAACTTGTCATTTACAGGCAGATCGCGGTCTTCATCTCTCTAATTTATTATATGTTTATCTACCTCATTCTTTAAAAACTTTTATTAAAATTCCTCATTCACTCCCATCATCTAATGCCGGAAAGTGGATCAATTGGCAAACTGATTGGTCTAACTCATTCCAAGAAATCATCCCTCAATTCGTCAATCTTGGTTTCGCTCCAAATTTAGTACAAAGAGAAATCAAACGTTTAGAACAACGTAGATTACCTGATGGCTTTCAATCAACTTCTAATCAATCAGCTGCTGGTCATTTTGTTCCAAATTTAATGTTCAGACTTTGGGATGCTGCCGGTTTAAATCGTCTAGTTAATGAATCAAAAAAACAAATCTTGCATAATAAACTAGCCCCTTCAGAATTCGAAGTAGGTCATCATCCTTAAATTAATTCTTTCTTGTCTTATTAAATTAAATCAATTTTCTCATTTGCTTTCAATTAGGTCCTTAGCGCTTCATCTTGTCTTTCTTTAAATTCTGATACTACTCAACATACCATTCAAGCTGCCAGTTATTCATCTCAACCTTCTCAAAATCCTTTAGATTCTGCCATTAATTCAAATCATTTAACCTCATCAATACCCTCACCAAGTGTCGATATGGGTCCTCCAAGTGAACATGAATCAGCTTACGATGAAGTCTTTCGTTCATCTTTTGCTCCTCCAGCTCCAACTGTTCATGAAAGTGATTGTTCCTCCGATTCAGGTACAAGTCAAAGTGAATCTCTTGCTAGAATGGATTGGACTTCTGGCCCCCTAAATCCTTCTGTTTCAATGTCCACTTCAAGTCACCTAAGCAAAATTATAGGTGTTAGTCTTCATTCTTTTTTTTTCTCTCTTGAAAATTTAAATTCAAATCCTTCTTTCTTTCTTTAGAAACTTGGTCAATTAACTCAAGAACGTGATAGATTATTAACACATTCTGAACAAGTTAAACAATTACGTCAAGATAATTTTCTTGAATTATCTTCATTGTTAGATTCTCAAGCTAAAAAATTTGAAATGGAGAGGATTCAATGGATTGAAGAAATGCAAAAACTTCAAAACACTAATGCTGCCCTAAGAGAGGAAGTTCAAGAGGAAGTCAAAACAGTACAAGAATTATTAGAGCATGTTGATTATATGAGAGACGCTCATCAATCCTCATCGGAAGCTGAAGCTACAATCAAAGTACTTCAAGAGGTAAACTTGTCTTTTTTCATTTAAAAAATAATAATAATCTCTCATTAATCTTTATTAACCCTTTCTCATCATATTAGATTAAAATGAATTTATCAAGCGTGGTCACTTGTTCAATTTGTTGTGAACAATTTGGCTCATTATCCCGAAACTTCGCTCGAAGACCAATTCATTTATCATGTGGTCACATTTTTTGTGCAAGTTGTCTAAAACAAGATTGGTCTCATCGTCATGAAATGGGTTTGGAACCAGAAGCCAGGTGCTTTAATAAGTGCCAGACTTTTGATATTAACAGGCTTGGTGAAATTTACTTATTGGACGATGTTAAAGAGGTCCTAGAAAAGTTACCAGATCCCTAGATGGGAATTAAAAAATCTCAACCAAATTTGCTTGACAACTTTCTTTTGGGGTTCCCTTCTTTATGCCTTACTTTAATGATTTCGGATTTCTAGAGTCTCAACCATTGTAATCATTTTAGTGCTTTTGTGTAATTGGTCACCTGTGACTTGGCTTATTTTTCAACCTTAAAATCTCATCTGTATATTTTATATTGATTAATTGATATTGAAAACCATTTTGGGAATCTATAAAACTAAACGTAAGCTAAATTACCATCCTGACAGTTCCCCTTGGCGTTAAATTAAAGGCCTTTGTGGCTTGCTCTATTACGTCTTTCTGGTGACCTCCTGTAAATCTATCAGCCAACAAATTACTCCAATGGCATTCATCTGCACTCTTCCCTTGAGGCGTCAAGACTGTATTTTGACCTTGAATTTGATTTACTGTTGTACTACACTGCTTTTTATTCTTTTCATATTCTGTTGGCGACTTTCCCTAAAATACAACTTTCTGACCAATCAGATCAAACAATCATTCTGATCAGGACCCGTCAGGTCAGCTAGCCTTCTGATTCACTTGAATCCAGAATTTTACGTGATCTTATTGATTTAAGACAATTGCAATGAATTATTGTCGTCCTCAATCTGGTATTTATAAATTTTAAATCCTTTGGCCATGTCCAACAATGAAATACCGCCCCATACACCCATCTCTCATCGTGAATTTATTTGGCGTGATACTTAGAAGTTTTT